>CM042999.1:21923531-26958531 GCA_023678885.1 Pogostemon cablin | reverse complement strand
TATCTTATGAATAATGAATATAATAAAAAATATAAATAAAATATACTCCCTCCGTCCCACAACTAGGTATATATATTTTTATTTTGGTCCGTCCCAAAACAAAGTATATATTTCCCTTTTTGGTATATGAGACCACACAAAATAATTATTATATCCACGTGTAGCCCACCTTTTACACTTTAATACAACTACCCACTATACATTAAAATATTATTTCTTTCACTTTATTACACATTTAAATATTATATTCCTTAATCTACGTACAAAAAACAAATGTATATTTTGTTTCGGGACTGAGGGAGTACATGTTATACACATAAAATGTTACTCCCTCCGTCCTGAAAAATTTTTCACGTTTATTGTTCTACGTTGTTTAGAAAAAGTTGCACTTTTTGACCAATTTTATTGACTTTGAAGGGTATTGTAATATTTTTAGGTAATAAAAAAAGTATAAAGTAATGATATGTGTGTGAAAAATGAGTGGCATATTTGAAATTAAAGTAACTTTTGAGGTTATTGGATAAAATTGTGTTTTCTTTTTTGGGTGTGAAAAGTTTTGTAGGACAAACAAATGAGAAAAGTAGGAAAAATATTATGGGACGGAGGAAATATATAATATAAATATTAAATGGGTCTAAACGGGTCCAAACGGGCCTAAACGGGTCCAAACGGACCTAAACGAGACATCACTACTACCCAGACCCGCCCCATTATTGATACAAGCCAGGTCAGATTCGCCCTAAATTCACAGGTCAGGGCGGGTCGGGCGAGCCGGGTCTTTTTTTACATCCCTAGTAAAAAAGAAAATGCTATTTGGATTCATTTATATTATTATTACTTGTTACTAAAAGTTCTCCCACAAGAGTATGAGATTCCATATAAGTTTGCTTTTGTCCTTTTATCATTTTCACATAGTAAAAGCCTTAAAATCAAGAAATCATAAGTGGGATTGACAGGAGATGTTAACCCTTCATCAAATTTGACATGCATGCTATTAAAAGTAAACTCATTTTTTTTAGCATTATAATGTAAATTTAGAAATTAATACATCAATGCATGTGAGCTACTTGTGTCAAAGCATAAGAAAAATACAAATGATACGTTTTCATTTTCAAACCTGCCTACAATGTTGGGCAATGTGCCATTATTTCATTTACATGGACGAGTTGTCAAGATGGGCTTTTGTCATAGGCTTCAAAATTCAAAGCCCAATTATTTATTTATTTCCATCTATATTTATTGCATTTTACCATTGTTTTGCAATGATAAATATATTTCAAACCAAACCCACCCTATGTATGAGCTGATATCCTTCCATACAAATACAAGAGCAGTATATGAATATAGAAAAAAGATATGAAGGTTACTTTCAATATTACCAACACAGAAGCTGGATTTTAATAGGTCTTTATCAATATATTGGACCAAAAATTAGCTCTAAACTAATTGCTCAATTATAATCCAACTCTAATAAAATTTAAACAGAACTAATGATTATCAATTCTCACACATATTGAGAACTTTACCATGGGTTGGCAGCATGTGAAGAAAAAATTAATGTGCAATACTAATCTATTAATCTTGAAAGATATAATAAAAAAAATTAAATTAAATCATAAAAATAAGTGAAATAGATTTTGGGACGGAAGGAGTAATATTGTATTAGATTTCCTAAATTTTAAATTAAGTATAAATGAAATTGTGAAAATCTATTAATCCTGTACAACACATGGATAAATTTCTAGTGTTGTATAATGTATTCAATGATAATAATATTATTATATGGAATTGAATAATTTTCACAAATTTATAATTAAAAAGATCCATTATAATTCTTTACTTAAAAAAAATAAATGTAGGGGCCCATTTGTAAGTGGTAACCTACAATCATCTTTTCCATTTAAACATATTTTCTCTAAAAGATTGTATACAAGTTTGGCAGATAAAATATGTATCTTCATTGAGAAAATAAGTCAATAAGCCCATCCCATCTCCTATTTCCATGTGACTTGCATTAATTCTCCTCTCCTCTCTCATTTCTTAAATTCTAGTTAATATAAAAGTAAATAAAAACATCTAAAAATAATTCAAATTATATAGAATCCAAAGTTTTCCATTTCCTACCCACAATAATTTTAGCGGCAGAAAACTGCAGTGGGTTGAGCTAAATTTATTTAAAAAAATAAAAAAAATAATTTATATATATATATATATATGAACCACCTTCTTAAAAGTGGACGGAGAATGAGTTAAATTTTAATATTTATTGTAATGGGCTCATAGAATATATATAATTTGAGAAAATCCCTCCGTCCCAAAGATATTGACACACTTTTCTTTTTAGGTTGTCCCACAGAAATTGACATATTTCCTTTTAAAAGATATGGGACCCACACAAAAATAATTTATTTATTTACATGGACCCACACACACATCACACTCACCACTAATACAACTACCCACTACACATTAAATATTATTTCTCTCACTTTACTTTGCATTAAATTATTATACTCCTTAATCTCCGTGCCCAAAAAAAATGTGTCAATTCTTTTGGGACGGAGGGAGTAATAAGTACTGTTTTAATAATAAATTAAAAAGTACTCCCTCTATTATACTAAAAATTCATCATTTTACTATATTGAGTGTCTTATTTAAAGGTCCTCAATTTTCTTTTTCGGTAAAAAGAATATATGATCCACCACTCACTACTAATACAATTACCCACTGCATATAAATAATACTCCCTCCGTCCGTTTTAAATGTGTCTATTTATTATTTTTGGCGTCCGGTTCAAATGTATCAATTTTCCCTATTTAATAAAAACGTACACAATATTGTCCACTACTTCCCTCTAATACAACTACTCACTTTACATATAATAATAATATTCCTTAATCTATGTGCAAAAAATAAACAAACACTTTTGAACTGGACGGAGAGCCTAATATTCTTTAATTCAAATAAAAAATAAATACAGACTTATGAATGAGACGAAAAGAGTAATAAAATTGATAATTAATTAGAAAATGTAAAATGAGTTTATGTTAATTGGTCTCAAACAACTCTGCCTCCTCCGACAATACCACGTTACCATGTAAAACCCCTTGCTGAGCACAGTGAAATTTGCTGATTCACTATTTCAGAAAGGCTTTCCAGCCCATCAAATCAATCAGTCACTATTTGGGAAACATTGGACTTGGGCTGTTAGTGGGCCTTACTTATTGGGCCACATGCTTTGACTAAAGAATTTCAGGACGGTTAGTGTGGCCCATCCTGTGAGAATGATTGATGGGACTTGTTATTTTTTATTCTTAGGACTTAAATTATTGACAATCTGAAGTCAAGTTAGACTATCACAAGTTTTTTTTTCTTCAAAATTTCAATGTTTTCTTTTTTAAAAAATGTATAGAAAATGTATTTTTTTAGAGTTGAAACTGGAATCAATGACAAAAAGTAATTTAAATTGGATTGAAATTGCTAAAATCTTTAATCTTATATACATAACAAGAGCATATTTTTACACACTAAAAAAATTTTAAAATTTGATTCATATCCCAATTCAATGAGTAATAAAGAGAACAAATTAAATTAAAAATTGATTAATCTAGACAATTTCGAAGAGCAGGCTTGAAATGGGTCCCGAACGGTGGGTTCTGACCTTTCCCGTAAAAGTCGGTCTACAGATTGGATACCGGTGCAAAAAAAAATAGCTCTACTTATAAATAGGCCGGCTATTGTTTGAGGTGATCGACTCAGGTTCAAATAAATTAGTGAGAAGTAAGGGCCCAATTTTTAATAATAGTATATATATATATATATATATATATATATATATATATATATATATAATTAGAGATATTAGTTAAATATTTTGTCTATCCAACAGTGGAATCTATCTATACATATATAAATGCAAACTTAAACTTCTACTTTTGTTTTTATTTTTTTTATTTTACTTTATTTAGAAATAATTCAATTTTAATCTTGACAGACCAATTAATATTTTTTATTTCAATAATAAAATCTAATCTAATTGTAATAATAATAATGGATTTTGTTATTTAAATTTTACTTTTTTATTTAACAATATAAATTTAGTAAATATAAGAGATATTTTTTTTGGCATATTTAATTAATTTTTAATCAATATATACTTAATTTAAATTAATATATCAATCAATATTTATATATATTAATTTAATTAATTTAATATACATAAAAAATATGATTTTTCTTTGATTTCAATCAATAATAAAATTTAATTATACTAATAATGAATTTTTTATTATTTAAATTTTATTTTTTTATTGATTTAATTTAACAATATAAATTTAATTAATTTTTAATCAATATATGATTAATTTCAATTAATATAGCATCAATTTTATTTTTATTAGAATCGTCTCTATCACAGTTATTCATTCATTAAAATCATTATATATAAATCTTTTCAACCTAATCAAATTCTTACTTTCTCCATTTTTTTCTCTCTCTAATGCTTTTTCTTTTTCTTCTTTTTTACAGATTCTACTTTTATATTATTTATAATCAACTCTAATTTGTTTTGCCTTTTAGATTTTTATTTGATATTATTTTTAGGTTCAATCATTCTCATATTTGATCTTATTTTTTTTGTCTTTTTTTCGCTAATGCCTCTTCTTTTTCTTCTCTTTTACAGATTCTACTTTCATATTATTTATAATCTACTCTAATTTATTTTGTCTTTCTATACTTTTATTTGATCCTATATGCAGGTTCAATCATTCTCTTAAAGGTATCATTATATTTTTTAATTTTTTGTTATCTTATTTTTTCCCCTCGATTTTTGTATTTTTTTAATAATTCTATAAATCCTATTTTCATAATTTAATTTATTTTATCTTCTTTTATACTTTGATATTATATTTAGGTTCAATCATTCTCTTTTTTTTCTCTAATGTTTATTCTTTTTCTTCTCTTTTACAGATTCTACTTTCATATTATTTATAATCTATTCTAATTTGTTTTGTCTTTATACTTTTATTTGATCTTATATGCATGCTTAATCATTCTCCTTAAAAGTATCATTATACTTTTTAATTTTTTGTTATCTTATTTTCAAGTTCAATCATTCCATTTGAGGTATCATTCTTCTTTTATTACGGGCGTGGGTGGAATGGGGTGGCGGGGGGTTTGGATTGGGTAAGGGGTAGGGTTGGGTGGTAATACTTTTATTATTTAAATATTAAAATCTAAAATTTTATAAAAGAAATTCTTTTTTGGGGTGAGGGTGGTGGGTTGGATGGTAAAGTTTCCCCCACACAAAAATTATTTTTAATAAAATTTTAGATTTTAATATTTAATATAATAAAATTTTATTATTTTTATTTATCATATATAAAATTCTATTTTAAAAATAATTTTTGAATTATAAATTTGAAATTCTTTCAAAAATTCATAATTTATTCAATTAGTGGAATTCAAATGAATTGATTTAAAATTCAAGAAATTTAAAATCTACTCATTTTTAAATCCATTGAATTTAAAATTACTCAATTCAAACACAACCTAAAAGTATATAATTGTAATATTTGTAATATACTTTAATTCATTTCGTGCAACGCACGAATAGGTAATATCTAGTTGACATAAAAAAGACGCACTACAATATTGGTACAAGTTTTGAATCTTGATCCAACCGCTAAAATTTTTTTTATTACATGTTATTGCCTTATATATCTAATTACTTTTATTTATTATTTATTTTCTTACTTATTTTTTTTTTTAAAATTACTTATAAAAACGACCCCTCATTTCATAGGGTGATAATATTAAAAAATCAAATAAATAGATTCAAAATTTTAAGAATGGTTCTAGACAAAAGATCATTTCAATTTTATTCAAAATAATTTATACTCCATGTTTTTCTATGTTAAATCATTTTATTTAAATGGATATAATAATTATTTTAAAAAATTATTTATATTTGTTTTTTTTTTGTTAATATAAATTTATGATTCAATTATTTAGTTAGTTCTTTCTTTTTAAAAAGGCTAATTATACCGTGCATTTGGGAGCACCCATTTTAAAAAACGTATACAAATATAAACAAAAACATATACAATTATAAACAAAAATTTATACAATTTAATTGTTAGTTTTTTAATGAAAAATTGAGTGTAAAAAATATACAAATATTAAAAAGCATGTATACACTATTGAATAAAAAGTTATACACATATGGATACTAGTTTTTTTAATTAAAAACTTAGTTTGAAAAAGTATACAATTATTAAAAAATACGTATACAAAATAGAATAACATGTATACAAAATAGAATAAAAAGTCATACACATATGGGTGCACCCTTGCACGCGGGTGTACCTAATACCAACTCTTTTAAAAATTTTAATATTATCTTTAATTGTTTAAAAAAAATATTGTTTATTATTAAATTATATATATATATATATATATATATATATATATATATATAAATACACTTGCATTTGAATTAGGGGCCCAAATATAAAGTACAAATCAGGCATGAAAATTTGTGTGATCGTCAATATATATAGAGTTAGCCTATTGTGTTCATAGGTGTACAAGGTGTGTAAGGGTACAACATTTTATTCTAAAGGGTATACACTTTAATTTATAAGAGTACATAATTTTGTTCTAAAGAGTATACAATTTTATTTATTTTTTTAATTTTTTTCAGAAAATAAATGATACATGTCTTTATACTAAAGTGTACACCATTTAATACTCCCTCCGTCCCACCGAAAAGTCATCATTTTATTATATTGGGCGTCTCATCCAAATGTCCCTATTTTCCATTTTTAGTAAAAAGGTACCACATGTGTCCCACCACTCATTACTAATAGAACTACCTACTACACATAAAATAATAATACTCCTTAATTTACACACAAAAAGCAACCGATGACGTTTAGACGAGACGGAGGGAGTACTAAAGAATATCTGGATGCACAGTGTCCCGAGAGCACACAAATTTTTGTCTATATTATATATATATATATATTTATGTAAAATAATATAATTATAAATAATAAAGAAAAATAATAAAACACACGCGTGAATTACTTTAGCAAAAAGAGATATAGATAGATATAGAGAGAGAAAGGCAGAGAGCATATTGTTGATGTGTGAGTATATGTATTCTCTCTCATGAAGAATATATCAGTGTTCAATCATACATAGTTCAATCTAAACCCACACTCCCCCTCCACTAGCCTACACCAGTTAAGGCCCCCCTTGATTTGGTTGTATCCCTGTAGTCGCTTATTCCAAACACGCTTTTTCAGTAGGCCATGCAAAACCCGACTTCTTCCAAATTAGTATGTTCATGCTCATCATATGCTGCCCTCCTTTCAATATAAATCACTCATTTTTATTTATCATCTAAACCGATAATTCTCATTTTATATATATAATATAGTTTCCAATCGAAATTGGAATTCCCCAAAAACATTCTGATATGTGAGATTTTGTTCCTAATGCCTGATATTGTCAGAATTACACAACTGAGATTTTTATTTTTTAAAATATTACAGTTTTTTTATTTTTTATTTTAATAATATCTTTAAGGTGAAGTTATTTTTAGAAATTTAGTGCGTTTTATAACTATGTTTAAAGATTCGTTTATTTTCCCCTCGAAAGTGATGATTAATTTACAATAGAAGTATAGTTCGTAATTTTTCTTGCAATTAACTGTTAGAGTGATTTTGATTAAATATTAAACGATTCAACTCTCTATCAGCTTAAGCTTTTAGATGGGGTGGTCGTTTAACATTAACCCTTGTTAAAATTATATTAGATCAGATCTTTTATAACATTTTTTTTATGTTAGAGTGATTTTGATTAAGTATTAAACGATTCAACTCTCTATCAGCTTAAACTTTTAGATGGGGTGATCGTTTATTAGAGTTATTTTGATTAAGTATTAAACGATTCAACTCTCTATCAGCTTAAGCTTTTAGATATGGTGGTCGTTTAACATTAACCCTTGTTAAAATTATATTAGATCAGATCTTTTATAACATTTTTTTTATGTTAGAGTGATTTTGATTAAGTATTAAACGATTCAACTCTCTGTCAGCTTAAGCTTTTAGATGGGGTGGTCGTTTAACATTAACCCTTGTTAAAATTATATTAGATCAGATCTTTTATAACATTTTTTTTATAGTGATCTTTTATAACATTTTGATGTTACATCTTAGATGATTAATTTGCACAGTACCTTTAAAGTAAAATATCAACCTTAGGGAAAAATGTTGAGATTTTCCTATCCGTCTATGTATCACTCATTTAATAAGTGTAACATGATATGTAACATCAAAATGTAAAAGAAAATTCGGAATCAAATTCTACTCCACTTTTCCATTAAAAAAAGGCTAATTATAGTGTGCACCCTGGTGCACCCATATACAAATATAACCAAAAATATATACAATTATGAGCAATAATGTATACAATTTAATTGTTAGTTTTTTTAATGAAAAATTGAGTGTAAAAAATATACAATTATTAAAAAAAATATGTATACACTATTTAATAAAAAGTTATACACATATGGATGTTAGTTTTTTTAATGAAAAATTTAGTGTGAAAAAAGTATACAATTATTACAAAACACGTATACAAAATAGAATATTATATATACAAAATAAAATAAAAAGTCATACACATATGGGTGCACCCTTGCACCCGGGTGCACCCAATATACACTCTTAAAAAAAATGTTCTACTCCACTTTTCCATTAAAAAAATGTTCATATATAATATTGTAGTTTTAAAGTTTATCAAAAGTTGTCTTTTACCATCTTTTAATTGGTAGTTTGATTTATTTTAGAAAAAGAAAAATATATGCTGTAGTTATTTATAAGGACATTTTTGGTTTGCGTAAGGGAAATGAAGATATATTAATGTTTTTCATTGTTAATGTTTAATTGGTGTGATGGAAACTAAAATTTTATAATCATGCATTTTCATTAATTCGACAACTATCCCTAGCGTTCAATTATCTTCAATCCTATTATGAATTGATTTTTTTTAATGGTATACATTTTCTTTGATTGTGGCTTCTAATATCTTCATTTTCATTAACTCGACAACTATTTCTTAGTCCTCATTTATCTTCAATCTTATTGTGAAATGATTTTTTTAATGATATAGTATATATTTTCTTTGATTGTGGCTTCTAAATTGTTAAAAATAAAAAAGTATGTTATGAGTATTAGGATGAAATAAAAGTGTGATATAAGATTATTAGATTTGGTATATTTCTTTTTATGGAAACCATGTGAAGACATTTTAAGACGAATAAATGATTATAATTATGTGAATTTGTTTACGATTAGAGGATATTTAATATCTAATCCTTAAATAGCTAGGTGGTCTATAACGAGAACCCTCTTATATTAACTAGTGCTATGTTAGAAAACTCAATTATAAGTGTATAATTAATTAATATTGTATTATCATTAATAATTAGCTCAAAACAACTGAAATTCGATTATATACCAATTAAATTTTGCAATAAAATATAAATATTTTTAAGAGCTTAATAATTTCAAAAATATAGAAGAAGAAGAAGAGATTGGTTTAAGATAATTAGCAGACTGCAGTTTCTGTAGGTTCACGTTGGTTCACATGAAAGAAAAATCTTTTTTGGATTTTTTTACTGTTGTGGAAAATGACAATCAAATTTGGAAGATACTCACAAATTATTACTTAACCATGAAGGACTTAAAATGAAATGATAAAAGTTTTTTGAGATAATTTATGATGAGGTCCTTAATTTCTTAGAGTAAAATTTTTTATTTTTGAAAGAAGATTAATGTATATGGAAGGGTTTATGTGTATATAAGTGTAATATATAATATAATATATGTATATTAAATTAGATTAAAAGTTATTACTTATTTTTTAAAAAACTTGTTTCTTTTTTAAGGAAGAAAGAATAAATTAACAAAGCCGGCAATTTATATTAGTTAAATTTGATTACATGTATATATTAATAAAAATATAATAAATACTACTCCCTCCGTCCCAGATTCGATGTCTGTGACACTGTAGACACGGAGTTTAAGAAAAATTGACTTTTTAGGGGTATTGTGGTATTTTTAGGTAATAAATAAATTGTAAAGTATGTTATGTGTGTTAGGTAGGTGTGGTAAAGTTGTAATTAAGATGAACTTTTAGGGGTGGGGATTGATGTGATATTTCCTTTTTTGGTATAAGACAATTAGTTTGGGACGGATGAAAACGGAAAGTAAGACAACGAGTATGGGACGGAGGGAGTATATAATATTGGCCATACCTAAATATTCTTTTTAATCATTGGGGATTCTTGCAAAAGTGAATAAATAAGTTTACCATCCTCATAAAGGGGTGTTTGGATAGCTCAATCAAAATTCTCATTTACACTGATTCAATATACAATCATTGCCACTAATGTCAGTGATGAATAAATCAAACAAAAATTTGATCATGAAAATAAATACGGAGTTTTGAATAGTATCTAGGGCACAATGAAACCATATTACATCAGGTTTGAAATCTATGGGTCCAACCAACAAGGTTGATTGCAGCCTATATAGAGCCGCTAATAGACGATGGGTTCTAATTTCCCCTAAACTAATCAATCTACATATTGAATATCGGTGTATCGAAAAAAAAAAAAAAGACAGTTAATTTTTATTTGATGACAAACTGATTATGCGAGAACGCCTTACCGAACTCATTTCGTGAGTTTGATAAAGAGTGATAAAATTTTAATATAAAGTGATACATAATTATTAAAAATGATAATTATTCGAGTAAATCATTTTATGAGCAAATAGATCAAAGTTGTAATCGAATAAAACTTATAATACTAATGTGATAAAATGGTCTTAACATTCTCATACAAGTGTTGTTATTTGAAAGATAATAATTGTAGTATATAGTTATATATACATAAGAATAATAGTAATTATTATAAAACGATATACTTTGGAATCTCATTTTATTTTACACTAAAATAAATACTTTAATTAAATCAAATGAGCACACACCCATTATATCAATCACATTTTATTCCCCAAATATATAAGATAACAAAAGTGATTCAAATTACAGAACAAGACTGATGACGATCAAATATTGACTTCAATCTTGAACTCAAAATCAAAACAAAGTAATTATAAAATTTCAATTAATAACAATGTATGTATATATACACACACATGCATGATATATATGAACACCACATAGGAGTATATATGATCAATATCACCCATCTCTTAGTTGCTTCCATGTGTACCTGACTCAGCGTTTTCACCATAACAAAACGGGCCAGAATACCCGTGATTCGGGTCAAAAGATCCACCACTTCCATAACCCGCCACCCTCCCAAAATGACCAGCGGGATACAGGCCGGTCGTGTTCGTGTCGTTTCTCGTGTAACGCAACAGATCCGCATTGGTTGCGTCGAGCTCTTTCTGTAGCTGCAGGACCTGTCTCTGCAGCACAGAGATAGCCCCGACGCAGCCGTAGACGGGGTCCTTGAGACGGGCCTCGGCCTCGTAAGCCAGAGAGTTGACGGCGTCTTCCCTCTGGTAAGGAAGGATCTCGTTGAGAAGTTTGCTGACGTTGCTTGCTCCGAAGATCTTGTGCACGTTGGCGAATTTGGTGGGCTCCTCCGGAGGGAAATAGGGGGCAAAGATGCAACCTGGAAGACATTTTCTTCTCAGAAATTTGCAGGCTGCACATGGAGGGTTGGAGTAGCTACTTGATGATGATGTTGCCATTTTTTTTTCTGCAAATTAATGGTGAAAAATCAATTCAATATATAGTACCTCATTTTCGTATGCTATATTTTGATGTTATATCTTTTATTGCAAACCGTTAGATTATTGACATATGTGATATAATAAAATCTATACTAAGAGAAAATATCAATCCTAAAGGTACGTACCTTGGCATCTTTTGTCAATATTATCAAACGCTTTTCATTTTCACAATTTTTATTTTAATTAAAAATTTCCAATGACTTAGTATTATTGAGGGGAAAATATCAAGTTTGGTCTACTGGATAGGTCAAATCCAATATCAGTCCTCATGTTTAGTAATTTATCAAAAGTGGTCTTTCGGTGTCCGATTTTAGTCATTTTCGTCTATTTTTGTTCTTTTTTGTTCACGGTTGGTCCTTAAAGTTACCGGAAAAAGGGATCAAAAGTGGACAAAAGGACCAAAAGTGGACAAAAATTATTAAATTCGGACACTGAAGGACCACTTTTAAAAAATTACCAATTCTAAAAACTGAAAATGGATTTAACCTATTTTTAGAGAACTAAAATAGATATTTCCCCTATTATTGAGTGTGTGTGCATATATGCATTTAAACTGAAAAAATATTAGAATATTGTGATTAATACACCAAAAATACTATAAGGTGAATTTCTTACAAATTTTTAATAATTAAATTGCTGCTGCCACGTGAAAAGATTTGAAAAGGATTTAAAAATAATTATGATAATAATATAAAAATTACTGAAAGATCGTGATTTTTTTAGTAATTAATCATTTAATTTACATGTGGATCGGATCATTAGTATAATTCAACATCATCACATTTTTAAAATTTATCTAGCATACATACATATATGGTAATGATTTTTTCAACTGAGGATTGAAGCAAGAAAAAATTGTAGGAGAATTTAAAAATAAAACTTTTATTACTAAGAATGTAAAGTGAAGGCCATAATTAATATAGCCATTAGTTTATAAAATGATGACTCTGACATTATCATTTGAAGAGATATGGAAAATACATAAAAGAATAGAACCTAAAAAAGGCAAATAAATCATGAATATATAAATAATCAATAAAATTTTCATATTTCCATTTTGAAATATATTCATATATTATCTCATAATAGATTGATTTGCTTGCAGGTATATATATATATATATATATATATATATGAGTATTACAATAAATAATAAAAATATAATTGATCATATATATAATTCTAGAAAGAAGAAAAAATATATGTAAGATCAATTAAGATCATCTCATGAAATGGAGTTTCGTAAATTTGATAAGATGATAACATTTAAAAAAAATGAATTTTGTCAATGAAAAATAATAATAGTCCAATTAAATTCTTTGATTAACCATTAAAATACTATATAAAAAACGATATCATATTTAATAAAAAATGATAACTGATTAAAAAAAACTATGTAGAGGTATAGTGACTTCCTATTAACTTATGTGTTCTTATATTTGTTTTTTAGAACTTTGGGGTCTATTTTTCCTCCTTTATTTCTCCATATTTAAATATTTTTAATCTTGAAAAATATGATTAGTAAATCCCTTTTGGTTGAATAATTATAAAGTGAGACAAATTGTACATATACATGGCTAGAAGTAGTTCCTCCAACCTAACCTTTGACTCCAGAAAACCACCCTTTTCTCTGTTACACCTACCTTCTTATGCCAACATATCTAAATCAGCTTATTTAATACTTGATTCTCTATTTAATGGAATTGATTTATATTAAACGATCACCTCATTTAAAAGATTAAGCTAATAAAGAGTTGAATCGTTTAATACTTAATCAGGTCACACTCTAACACGTCCCCTCACATGCAGGTGGAGAATTTTTACCTCAAGTCTTGCATGTGGAATTTTTTTATAAATGGGTGGCGTTGAGATTCGAATCCTGGACCTTTGTTAACCATGGACTCTGATACCATGTTAAACGACCAACTCATCTAAAAGCTTAAGCTGTTAGAGAGTATAATCGTTTAATGCTTAATCAAGTCACACCCTAACAATTTATATACAAATGATAAGTGTTACTCTTATATATATCACAAAGTCATGTTAACCGTGTAATATAACAAAGAATTTAATTTATTTCTAGAATGATCATGCAGAAAAATAATGCTTCTCAATGCCGTCAATATGATTCAAAATATAATACTCAATCCGTCTCATTTCAGATTGGAGCGAGAGAGTTGGTTTCACATCATTCATTTCTCAGAATGGTGGTTCTCTGGCAATTAACTCAAAATTGATAATGGACATGTGACATGGCACTTTGTTAAATTCTAAATAAGAGTAATAAAGATCAAATTGCAATTTGAAATTGCAAAGGTAAGTGAATTTCGTGCCATTGATCCATGTTTTAATACAATGATTTATAATTGTTTTTTCTCTTAATTAACTTTGAGCGTGAGACAATATGGTAAATTGATAATCATAATTAAATAGGCAACATATATGCGATAATAAGAGGTTAAGAAATAAATTGGAGCTGAAATTATTCCAACGAGGAATCTAAGTTTGTCATATTAGGACACTTATTAGCGGTTGAACTAAAATAAAATCTTATAACTAACTAAATCATAATTAATTAATTAATTAGGGTAGTTAATATTTAAATAGAAAAAAACACATAGGAGACAAAAGCCATGAAAGCCATACGTTACAATTGACGTATGTTTTCGAATGGACATGAATATTAATATTAATATATATTCTTCTGTATATCTCCTAATATTTGTCAGTCTCACTTCATTATTGAATTCAACTGTCCAACTGATCAAGATCCTTTCCAAATCCATTAATTTACTGTTCCAATTATTGAACTATATACTATGTATTTTCTAAAAAAGAAAAATCAAAAATATTATACAGCATAATTTTTTTTCTGTCAAGATGTGGACACAATTATAAGTATTACTCCATATATTAGTTTTTTGATCGGTATACAATATATATTAATTAAGATACTGTATGTAGCTATTTTTATTAATTAAAGTGTTTTTAATTTAGAATTAATTAATATTTTACTTCACATTTTGCAATTAATTAATACTCTTATTATGTTTGATCTCTACATTTTGAGAATTTAATTGTTTAAATAAGTAAGAATATGTCTCCTATTCGACACAAACATGAAAATTCAAAATTATTTATTTTTATTTAATAATTAGAATCCCACGTATATCTAAATGTACATAATAAAATTTTCCAAGTTGAAATATATATATTCTACAAATACTTTTTTTTTATTTGAAAAATGGAGTATTATTTTCGAAAGATGTTGGTCACTTGATTGTGCTTGTGTTTGTGTTTTTTTTTTATTTAAAACAAAAAATAAAATAAAATCGTTGTGCCATTTATTTATGGTGTGTATGGATCCTTTTCAGTTTACTGCAATTTATTTGTGTTTGCATCTCTTGTTCTTAGCCGACATGTCGACAAGTTGCATGTAATGAGTATTTTGTCAGAAAAGTTTAGATTTTGAAGGACAATTTATACTGTTGATACTTTCACCTATTCAATTATTCCAAATTCAAGTGCAACTATTAACTCATTAATTAATTAATACATAATTATTCTATAATTTTACAATGTTTACATTAATACTAGTAACATGCTTATATCATCACCTTCCCTTAATTGAAACAATAGTACTAATATTTCTCCATCGTATTTCTCTTCATTTCACCGAAATATCTTGGTAGTATTTATTTGTGGTAGAAAGTGCACCATAAATTTCACTTTTATATCCATTTTATGCTTTTTTATTATTAATTATGTATTCACTAGTCTCATAAACAATTCACAATTCACACTTACTATATTGGTTATTCCCATAAAAAAAATTAGCAATTACCTAATTTGTTTATATACGTACACAAGAAGAGTTTAATTCATGGAGTACTATATTATACTCCATGATAATAATAGACTAATAAGTGGACAAGATGGGGAAAATAAAAAATTATAAGTATAAAAAGAAAAAGGTTTACCGGCCTATACTATGGCTAAAATATAAATTGATTCTCTTCCCATGATGAAGGATTGATTAATCAGACTTAAAAGTTAATTAGATTTAAACTAAATATTTGATTCCCTTTCTCGTGCTAAGGATTTAATAAAGTATACATAGTTGATTTGGACTTATAATCCTCTATTTCAAATTGTTGTTACTTTTAAAAAATAAAAAATAAAAAGCAGTTGGTTCCTATTTTTAAAACACAAAAACCTGCAAGACATCGTCAGTATACTTTTTCGTAGCATCCGAAAGAAAATTAATAAGAAAATTATAGGAAATAAATGCTCACTACGTTCTGTATTACCTTGCACCATTTCTTTATAAATTATAAACTAGTATTTACCCGGATCCGTGCGTTGCACGGTCATGAGTTTTTATAATAGAACTATATATGTAATGGGTTGTTTAATTTTAGGGGAAATATGGAACATTACAATCCAATTATGCGATTGTAAAATTTTAATAACTGGATAATCAGAAAATATTTAGTCAAATTTTTATAAAAAAAAATAATACATACATAAATGAAAATTTGATTATGATACATACATAAATGAAAAATAATACATACATAAATGGTGAAGATGAATTCTTAAATAATAAAGGATTATGATTAAATTAAAAGATTTCCAAAAGAGGTATATATGTTCATCAATTAAAATAGACAATTAAAAAAAATAAAACCCTACAACCCCAAACCCTTAAATCCATTAAACTCTAAATCCCTAAACCCTAAACCAGGCTGAGATTATTGAGTCCAATTTTAGCAAAATCATTTTGTTGAATAAAAATGTCAAGGGATGGTTAATGGTGAAGATGAATTTTTAAATAATAAAGGATTATAATTAAATTAAAAGGTTTCCAAAAGAGGTAAAATTAAAAAGGGGGGGGGAAATTGAGTCCATGTACTTAAAATTTGTTGAATAAAAATATATAAATAAATTAGAAAAGGAGGCACTTAAAATTTGTTGAATTTAGAAAATGAGGTACTTAAAATTTGTTGAATAAAAATGTCAAGGGATGGTTAATGGTGAAGATAAATTCTTAAATAATAAATGATTAGGATTAAATTAAAAGGTTTCCAAAAGAGGTAAAATTAAAAAAGGGGGGAAAATTGAGTCCAATTTTTAAAAGGTTTCCAAAAGAGATAAAATTAAAAAGGGGGGAAAAATTGAGTCCAGGTACTTAAAATTTATTGAATAAAAATATATAAATAAATTAGAAAATGTGAGTCCAATTTTAGCAAAATTATTTTGCTCAAAGGATGGCTAATGGTGAAGATGAATTCGTAAATGATAAAGGATTATGATTAAATTAAAAGGTTTCCAAAAAAGATAAAATTAGAAAAGGGGGAAAAAGCCTAAGAGATTTGTTCCTAAACCCTAAAGGAGGCACTTAAATTTTTAAATGACAATTAAAAAATATAAATAAATTAGAAAATTAGGTACTTAAAATTTGTTGAATAAAAGTGTATAAATAAATTAGAAAAGGAGGTACTTAAAATTTGTGGAATAAAAATGTCAAGAGAGGGTTAATGGTGAAGATGAATTCTTAAATAATAAAGGATTATGATTAAATTAAAAGTTTCCAAAAGAGGTATATATGTTCATCAATTAAAATAGACAATTAAAAAAATAAAATCCTAAAACCTTAAACCCTAAACCCTTAAATCCTAAACCCTAAATCCCTAAACCCTAAACCAGGCTGAGATTATTGAGTCCAATTTTAGCAAAATCATTTTATTGAATAAAAATGTCAAGGGATGGTTAATGGTGAAGATGAATTTTAAATAATAAAGGATTATGATTAAATTAAAAGGTTTCCAAAAGAGGTAAAATTAAAAAAGGGAAAAAAAATTGAGTCCAGGTACTTAAAATTTGTTGAATAAAATATATAAATAAATTAGAAAATGAGGTACTTAAAATTTGTTGAATTTAGAAAAGGAGGCACTTAAAATTTGTTGAATAAAAATGTCAAGAGATGGTTAATGGTGAAGATGAATTCTTAAATAATAAAGGATTATGATTAAATTAAAAGGTTTCCAAAAGAGGTAAAATTAAAAGGGGGGGGAATTGAGTCCAATTTTAGCAAAATCATTGGTTAATGGTGAAGATAAATTCTTAAATAATAAAGGATTAGGATTAAATTAAAAGGTTTCCAAAAGAGGTATATATGTTCATCAATTAAAATAGACAATTAAAAAAAATAAAACCCTAAAACCCTAAACCCTAAACTCTTAAATCCTAAACCCTAAATCCCTAAACCCTAAACCAGGCTGAGATTATTGAGTCCAATTTTAGCAAAATCATTTTATTGAATAAAAATGTCAAGGGATGGTTAATGGTGAAGATGGATTTTAAATAATAAAGGATTAGGATTAAATTAAAAGGTTTCCAAAAGAGGTAAAATTAAAAAAGGGGGGAAAATTGAGTCCAGGTACTTAAAATTTGTTGAATAAAAATATATAAATAAATTAGAAAAGGATGTATTTAAAATTTGTTGAATTTAGAAAAGGAGGCACTTAAAATTTGTTGAATAAAAATGTCAAGAGATGGTTAATGGTGAAGATGAATTCTTAAATAATAAAGGATTATGATTAAATTAAAAGGTTTCCAAAAGAGGTAAAATTAAAAAAGGGGGGAAAAATTGAGTCCAATTTTAGCAAAATCATTGGTTAATGGTGAAGATGAATTCTTAAATAATAAAGGATTATGATTAAATTAAAAGGTTTCCAAAAGAGGTATATATGTTCATCAATTAAAATAGACAATTAAAAAAAAATATAAAACCCTAAAACCCTAAACCCTTAAATCCTAAACCCTAAATCCCTAAACCCTAAATCAGGCTGAGATTATTGAGTCCAATTTTAGCAAAATCATTTTGTTGAATAAAAATGTCAAGGGATGGTTAATGGTGAAGATGAATTTTTAAATAATAAAGGATTAGGATTAAATTAAAAAGTTCCCAAAAGAGGTAAAACTAAAAAAAGGGGGAAAATTGTGTCCAGGTACTTAAAATTTGTTGAATAAAAATATATAAATAAATTAAAAAATGAGGTACTTAAAATTTGTTGAATTTAGAAAAGGTGGTAAGTAAAATTTGTTGAATAAAAATGTCAAGGGATGGTTAATGGTGAAGATGAATTCTTAAATAATAAAGGATTATGATTAAATTAAAAGGTTTCCAAAAGAGGTAAAATAAAAAAGGGGGAAAATTTTGTAAAAAGTTTCCAAAAGAGGTAAAATTAAAAAATGAGGGAAAAATTGAGTCCAGGTACTTAAAATTTGTTGAATAAAAATATATAAATAAATTAAAAAAGGAAATAATAAAGGATTATGATTAAATTAAAAGGTTTCCAAAAGAGGTATATATGTTCATCAATTAAAATAGACAATTAAAAAAAATAAAACCCTAAAACCCCAAACCCTTAAATCCTAAACTCTAAATCCCTAAACCCTAAACCAGGCTGAGATTATTGAGTCCAATTTTAGCAAAATCATTTTGTTGAATAAAAATGTCAAGGGATGGTTAATGGTGAAGATGAATTTTTAAATAGTAAAAGATTATGATTAAATTAAAAGGTTTCCAAAAGAGGTAAAATTAAAAAAGGGGGGGAAAATTGAGTCCATGTACTTAAAATTTGTTGAATAAAAATATATAAATAAATTAGAAAAGGAGGCACTTAAAATTTGTTGAATTTAGAAAATGAGGTACTTAAAATTTTTTGAATAAAAATGTCAAGGGATGGTTAATGGTGAAGATGAATTCTTAAATGACAATTAAAAAATATAAATAAAAATATAAATAAATTGAAAAATGAGCTACTTAAAATTTGTTGAATAAAAATATATAAATAAATTAGAAAAGGAGGTACTTAAAATTTGTTAAATAAAAATGTCAATGGATGATTAATGGTGAAAATGAATTCTTAAATAATAAAGGATTAGGATTAAATTAAAAGGTTTCCAAAATAGGTAAAATTAGAAAAGGGGGGAAAAATTGAGTCCAATTTTAGCAAAATCATTTTGCTTTTATATATGTATAGATAGATAGATAAATGGTACATAATATTACATGACTGAGGGATTACTCTTTTGTGGGTATATATAGTTATGTGACTTATCAATTATTACACTCAACATAGTTAATCACTAGTATATTTATTTTAAAATGAAATCCCACGTAACACACATGATATTATATTTATTTTATTAATAAAATATACTATTTGTAAGAAGAAGAAGAAAAAAATGAATGCATTTCTTATTACACGTGGAGAAAAATATGAATATTACTCATAAAAGGAGTGAATATATATTCTATAAAGTTAGATGAGAGGATATTCTAATTAACTTTAGAAAAAAGAAATGAAAAGGAAAAGGAGAGATTTTGGGTTAGAAAAATCAAGAAGTGCTGCTAATCATACGAGTTTGATTATTTATTTATTTTCCACGTCAAATGGGTTATCGAAAAATTTTAATTCATTTGGGAAAAAAGAATCATGACATTAGATATGGTGGTTGAAATAAATCTCAATCAAATTAAATAGCCAAGTGCTGCCTATTTTGTGCATGTCACACATTTGAAAATTATTTAGTGATCAGCAAGGTACGTGCAACATTTTTATGATTAACTATTTTAATGTTGTTCTATATCATTAGTACTTGTTTATTTATTATTTTATTTATTTTTCTTTCTTGTGGATTGTTGAATTATATTTATGGAGTTTTCAATTTAGAATTTGATGCAGTGCAGAACATCTAACTTCACAAAAATATCTGTTCTGATTGGGAATGAATTAGACTTTGTCGAATATACCATTGGAAAGCCGCGAAAGTCTAGTTTCTGTGGAATTTTGAAGATCTCAATTTGGAGTTTTGTGTGAAAAGTTATGGTCAATCTACCAAGAGGTGGCAGTCCACTCGAAAATCAGCAACATTACCTTTTAGTCTTCTTCTTTATTATTAAGTGTTTATTTATTATCTTCAGTCAATCTAATTATTTCCAATGTTAGAATGTTGAAGGATTTTAGTCCAAGTTCATGTATCCATGATTGGAGTAATGTTCCAAATCATATATTTAAATCCTTTGAGGCATGGAATGAGAAGTAGAACATTATGAACAAAAAATTATTCTCACAAACTTTGTGATATTAGAGTTGAGTGATTACTCTAAAAAATACAAGCAAGTGGCTTCGTTGCGTTGAGTGATTCCGCAATTAGTAGTGTCGAGTGAATCCGCTATCACCGGTTGAGTGATTCCCGGATCGTTTCATCATCTCGTGGGCTTAGGCCTGCATCAAATGGTATCTAGAGCCAACATCGCTGCCTTTATACTCTGTCAGTCAATATGCCGTCTCGTCGCAAGAGAAACATTGAAGATGTTAATCTCCATGCTGAAGTTGCAGAAATACGACAAATGTTGGGAGAACTACTTGCAAGACATCATCCATCTCCAACTCATAGTAGGGAGAACAATTTCCGATATCGCGAGAATGAGATATTCAGTGAAGTGGATGGTTCTTCATCTAGTTGTGGAGCAAAACGAAACAGCAATGGAGTGTTTAGCTAGAGCTGTTGAGGGGAATGATCGAACCATTCAGGTTGGTGTACCAGATTTTGATGGAAAACTCAATGCTGACGAGTATTGTGATTGGAAGGCTTCTCTTGAGGCTTTCTTTGAATGGAAAAACCTAAGTGATGAAAGGAAGGTCCAGTTCGTGGCTATAAAACTAAAAGGTCATGCACTCATTTGGTGGCAACAGTACCAGCGTAGCAGGGAACAAAGGGGGCTACATCGAATTTCTACTTGGATCGAAATGAGATTAAAGTTGGATGAAAAGTTTCTTCCCTTAGATTACAATCAAACTTTGTACCAAAATTTTCATATCTTGCAGCAGCGAATTGATCAATCAGTCACAAGCTACACCGAAGAGTTCTACAAGTTGATGAGTAGAATTTATCTACATGAAACTATTGACCAACTTGTTTCTCGCTATGTATCAGGTTTAAAATTTTCAATTCATGGGGAGCTTTTCATGCATTCATTACGATCTCTTGAAGAAGCTTATCAATTGGCTCTCAAAGCTGAGGAAAATTTGAAATGGAGTTCATTTAAGAAGGGAGAGAGTTCCGGAACTACCAACATGAAGGGAGGTGTTCAAGCCAACAAAGGTGTAATGCCAACATCGAACATTACAACACAAGGCTCTGGACAGTGGAATAAGGAGCAAGGAAAGTCCACTCAAACTCCAGCAAGACCATGCTTTAGATGTGGAGAAGTTGGACATAAAGAATATGAATGTCCTAAAAAGAAGGCTGAGATTAAAGAAGGGGATCAAAATGACGATGATGACATCCCTCTCTTTGATGAAGAAGAGAAAAGTACACTTCCGGATGAATATTGCCTACCAGATTGTGATGCAGAAAGCTTAGTAATTCAAAGGGTGATGGCTGTCCAAAAGAAGACGTATGGCTTCGTCACAACATCTTTCAAACTTATTGCATTTCTGGTGGAAAGAAGTGCATCGTGATGATCGATTCTGGAAGTTGTGAGAATATGGTATCATAATCAATGGTTGAAAAATTGAATTTAAAGATTGAACGACATCCAAAGCCATATAAGGTGTCTTGGTTCAAAAAGGGTGGAGAAGTTCTTGTTTCTCAATGAAGCCGTGTGCAATTCTCTATTGGCAAATATGAAGATGAGACGTATTTTGATGTTCTTCCGATGGATGCTTGTCATCTTCTTCTGGGAAGGCCATGGCAATTTGATCGAGATGTTCGTCACGATGGGAAGAAAAACACTTATTCCGCTTTAAAAAATGGTACTAAGTATATTTTATTTCCATCAAAAGATGCCCCAAATAATACTCTTGGCATTTCCAATAATCAAGTTTCCTTGTTGTCTTACAAAGATCTCAAGCTGGAAAAAGTGGTATATGCCATAGTAGCCGTTGCAGTAAATGATGATATCAAAAATGACATTCCACATGATGTTTTGAAGTTGTTGGAGAAGTTCAGAAGTTTAGCCCCTGATGAATTGCCGGATGGTCTACCCCCACTTCGTAACATTCAGCATCAAATCGATTTCAGCCCAGATGCTATTCTTCCTAACTTACCGCATTATAGAATGACTCCTAAGGATCATGCTGAATTGCAAAGGCAAGTAGAAGATTTACTTGCTAAAGGTCACGTAAAAGGGTCTTTGAGTCCTTGTGCCGTTCCAGCACTTTTGACTCCAAAAAAAGATGGGACTTGGAGGATGTGTACTGATAGTAGGGTTATAAATAAAATTACTATCAAGTACAGATTTCCTATTCCTAGAATGGATGATATGTTTGATATGGGAGCAAAATTGTTTTCTAAAATTGATCTTCACAGCGGGTATCACCAAATCCGAATAAGAGCAAGAGATGAGTGGAAGACTGCATTCAAAACAAAGCATGGTTTGTATGAATGGTTAGTCATGCCATTTGGTCTTTGCAATGCACCAAGTACCTTTATGAGGCTCATGACTCATACTTTGAAGGGTTTCATTGGAAAGTTTGTTGTCGTTTATTTCGATGACATTCTGATCTACAGCCAAGATAAGACACAACATCTTGAACATCTATCTATGGTGTTCAAAGTGTTAGAAGATAATCAGTTGTATATCAATCTTAAAAAGTGTTCTTTTCTAACCCATCAAGTGAATTTTCTTGGATATGTTGTCAGTGAGGAAGGATTGCGGATGGATGATGGGAAGGTTCAGGCTATTCTCGATTGGGAAACGCCAAAGAGTTTCACCGATATAAGAAGCTTTCATGGACTCGCCTCATTTTATCGCCGCTTCATAAAAAATTTTGATGATATTGTGGCTCCATTAATGGATGTGCTGAAGAGCAAAGAGTTTAAATGGTCCAAAGAAGCAGAAGATAGTTTTTGGCTCTTGAAAGCAAAGCTTGTTGAAGCGTCTGTTCTAATCTTGCCAGATTTCTCCAAGCCATTTCAAGTCGACTGTGATGCTTCCAATATTGGCATAGGCGCTGTTTTTATGCAGCACGGGAGGCCTGAAATATTCAACTTATGATAAGGAACTTTTTGCAGTGGTACAAAGCTTGCAACATTGGGAAAGTTATCTTATTGGAGTTGAATTTATTCTTTTTTCAGATCATAAAGCTTTGAGATTTTTGAAGGGGCAAAAGAAATTGAATTCTAAACATGCTGGTTGTGTTTCTTACTTGGAAAAGTTTACTTTTCTCTTGAAGCACAAAGGTGGAACTTCTAACAAGGTAGCTGATGCATTGAGTAGGAAATACTCATTATTATCTACTCTATCTTATGAGATCGTTGGTTTTAATATCTTGCCGGAGCAATATGAGAGTGATCCATTCTTTTCCAAAATAATCAAAGAATTGGGTGAAGACACTAGCAGTAATTTTCTGCTCATGAATGGATTTTTATTCAAGCAAGAGAAGTTGTGTATTCCACAAGGATCAATGAGACTACTAATCATAAAAGAACTTCATGGCGGTGGACTTGGAGGACATTTTGGAAGAGATAAGACGGAAGCTCTAGTAAAGGAACATTATTATTGGCCATCTTTAAAATGGGATGTGGTAAATTTTGTTCAATGATGTAGCATCTATCAACGTTCAAAGGGAAATGCACAAAATACAGGTTTATACCAACCTCTTCCAACACCAAATGATCCTTTGGAAGATTTATCTATGGACTTCATTCTTAGTTTGCCAAGAACGCAGCAGGGCAGAGATAGTATCTTCGTAGTAGTGGATCGATTTTCAAAGATGGCACATTTTATACCATGCAAATACTCCACAGATTCCTCACAGGTTGCTCACATATTCTTTCGAGAAGTAATACGTCTTCACGGGGTCCCTAAGTCTATAACTTCTTATCGTGATGTCCATTTTGTGAGTAATTTTTGGAAGACTCTTTGGAGGCTTCTTGGAACTCAGCTAAATTTCTCTAGTACTTGCCATCCGCAGACTGATGGCCAAACTGAAGTGGTCAATCGATCACTTGGAAACATGCTTTGAGGTTTGGTTGGTGAGCATCCAAAAAGATAGGAGTTTATTATTCCACAAGCTGAATTTGCATATAATAGTTCTATGAGTCGGGCTACCAAAAAGACTCCTTTTGAGGTGGTTTATGGTCGAAAGTTAAATCAAGTTTTGGACTTAGCACATCCAAAAACTCAATCAAGGATCAGTATGGATGCTGAGGAATTTGCCTTCCATGTTAGAGACATCCATACACAGGTTCGTGAGCAGCTTAAGCAAACTTCTCAGATTTACAAATCTCAAGTTGATACACACCGCAGGGTAAAGGAGTTTGAGGAGGGTGATCTAGTCTTGGTTTATCTTCGAAAGGAAAGTTTCCCAGCTGGTACATACAACAAACTCAAGCCAAGGAAATTTTGGCCTTGCCACATTCTCAAAAAGATTGGTCCAAATGCCTACTATCTCGACTTACCTGAGGGGTACAAGATAAGTCCCGCGCGTGTTATATCAGAGATTTATATCCATATTATGGTGAAGAATCTGAACCATTCATGGATAAAGAATCAATTGCTTCATTATCCACAAATTCAGTTCGTGAACCAATTGATGTGTTGGATATGAGGTCGATTACTACACGTCGTGGCACATATACTCAATATCTTGTTCATTGGAATGGGAAACCAAGCTCTGAGGATGCATGGATATCTGGCGAGGAGCTTAAGAATATTGATGCAACACTTTGGTCTGCTCTAAACTCGAACTCGAGGACGAGTTCTTTTGAACCCGAGGAGAATGATGCAGTGCAGAACGTCTAACTTCACAAAAATATATTTTCTGATTACGAATGAATTAGACTTTGTGGAATATACCATTGGAAAGCCACGAAAGTCTAGTTTCTATGGAATTTTGAAGTTCTCAATTTGGAGTTTTGTGTGAAAAGTTATGGTCAATCTACCAAGAGGTGGCAGTCCACTCGAAAATCTGCAGCAACACTACCTTTTAGTCTTCTTCTTTATTATTAAGTGTTTATTTATTATCTTCAGTCAATCTAATTATTTTCAATGTTAGAATGTTGAAGGATTTTGGTCCAAGTTCATGTATCCATGATTGGAGTAATGTTCCAAATCATGTATTTAAATCCTTTGAGGCATGGAATGAGAAGTAGAACATTATGAACAAAAAATTATTCTCACAAACTTTGTGATATTAGAGTTTACTGATTCCTCTAAAAAAATACAAGCAAGTGGCTTGGTTGCATTGAGTGATTTCGCAATTAGTAGCGTCGAGTGAATCCGCTTTCACCGATTGAGTGATTCCCGGATCGTTTCATCATCTCGTGGGCTTAGGCCTGCATCAGAATTTAATTAGTTGCATTTGGATTAAGGGATTTATAATTTTTTAAATTCCTTCCTCATGTTTGAATTGTAAATCAAATCAACGGATTCATAAATCCATTATTTAAAATAAATGAATTTCAAATTTTAGATTTAATTTTTTTTAATTGTTTTGAAAGGATTTTCAAGTCCTTATTCAAACATTATCATTTGAAATCTTTTGATGGTTGAAAGAATCATTATCACCACTAAAAAAGAAAACATCACATATTCAAAAGAGTTGGTCTCCTGTGCCCTGAGAACACACCGTGCCCCCATAGAAATACAAGAGTTTTAGTACTAAAACTCTTGTGTTTCCATGGGGCACGTCCCGGGGCATAGGAATTTTTGCCTATTCAAAATACACATGTCAAAAATTATCATCACCATATCACCTAATTTTTTTTATTAAAATTACCCTAATGGTATCTAAAAGACTGAAATATCCTTAAGAATATATATACAAGCATGTTAACTGACAAAATCACCGACTTAAAAACCGACATGAATGTATAAAGAAGGGCACAGTTCAAAAAATACCTATAAAGTAAAATTGATGAAATTTTTTGTTGGTTTATGGATAAAAATTTTGAACGGTAGTTATTTTTTTTTTACTTCTCCCTATTCTTTATATATGAATCAACATATTTGAATGGAATATTTTTCCGAATTTTTTTAGGAATCATCGAAAATGTTATCCGTTTTCTTGTCATCTTTTAGAAATCTATGACAATTAAAGTTTATTATATGCATACAATTTTAGTCCTAAATTCAATTTTCTGATTAAACATTTTTTTTTTTTTTGCATCGCATAAGTACCAGAACTGATAACATCTATTAATTCACCGAAAACCATGACAAAACTGTGGACTGAACTCCTAGTACGTGTGCTGAACTCCTTACTAGGAAATGGGCTTCTCAGGCCCAATAAAACTCCTAGTACGTGTGCTGAACTCCTTACTAGGAAATGGGCTTCTCAGGCCCAATAAAAATGAAAGGCCTAGATGAAATGAAAGCCCACTGATAGGTCCGCTGGGCCAGCTCATTACGCATATCATGCTAAAGGATGGTATTGGTAGGGGAATTATAGAAGAACACAGGGGTATGATGGAAAGTAAAAAAAGGGGGGTCGAAGCCATTTTCAGCTGCCCGAATAAAAAAGGGGCGGGGATCGAAGTCATTTTCAGCTGCCCGAATATTTGTACGGGCAGCAATGGATCATCCCTTCCCAATTCCCACTAAAAATTCAACCCAACCAAATGTCTTTAAAACTCTTGTATAACTACACAAGATTTGCTTTTCGATCCTTCTAATTTTATAGTATTATTTTTTTCAATGAAAATCCAAATTTGGTGGACATTTTAGACTTGTAGCACAAAAATGAAATAAAATATGTTTCAAGATTATGATTGCATATGAGATTTCGAACATGCACAAAATATCCCCCCCCCCCCCCGGTCCCCCACAATAATCCCCAATGCTTGTGTAGATTGGTTTACATGCATTAATACGTAAAGCATGTTATTTTTAGTACATATAAACTTTAAACACATAAATTGTTATTTTTTAAATTAAAAAATTACTTTTCAAATTCTTGTAAATCCTGATTTATCGATTACTTTTAGTACATGAAAATTACTTTTTAAAAACATAAATTATTATTTTTATGTATAAAAATTATTACTCTTCAAAGAATATTTTTTTATATACTACTAAATAATAATTTTAAAAAATAGGATTTACATGTAAATTCAGTTTACATAAAATAATATGCAGTGTGTGTATGATTCATATATTGAGTTAAAAATTTTATCAGCAGTGTGTGTATGATTCATATATTGAGTTAAAAATTTTATCAAGTATGAGAGTTTATATATTAATAATTGCAGTTTAATTTCTTTTTAATCCTACTAGTTAAAATCAAAGGGACAGTAAGGAGAAGATGAGTTACCAACCTACCATATATCTTATAAAATTAATAAAGAATTAAAGTAATTCTTATACTTATTCATTTAATTTATTCACCCATCTAATAACTTAAACAAACTAAACACTTTTAAATATTTAAGGCTAATAATACTGTGCACCCCATGATACGGTGCACCCACCTTCAGATCTTATATAATTATGAACAAAAACATAGTATACAATTATGAAAAAAAAATATATACAATTTATTTGTTAGTTTTTTTAATGAAAAATTGAGTGTAAAAAAAATACAACTATTATACACTATTGAATAAAAAGATATACACATATAGATATTAGTTTTTTTAATGAAAAATTGAGTGTGAAAAAAGTATACAATTACTAAGAAACATGAATAAAAAATAAAATAACATGTAAACAAAATAAAATAAAAATTTATGCACATATGTAGAAAATATCATGTAAACAAAATAGGATAAAAAATTATGCACGTATGTGCACTCTCACACGGTACACCAAATATCAACCCAACATTTAAATTCTTGAAATAGTGAGTATTTATGGATTGTGAATCGCCTCTCCAAATATATTTAAAAATAATCCTGCCAAATATACTTGAAAAATAAGGAAATATATTAGAGAAGTTGGATCAAATAACCCCACGAACAAATTACACTCGATTATTATATCCCACTACAACGCGTGAAATAATAGATTCTCGAGGTATAAAGTAAAAACTCTATTATAATTTGGCAAAAACTCATGTGAACCCGGGTGTATGGACCACATCTCGTGCGCCTTTAGAATTTTGTGTTAATTTATATACCCTTTATTTTCTAAAGAAAATTATTATGTGTATCTGGGCGCATGGACAACACTCTGCGTCTTTAGAATTTTGTGTTAAATTATATATATTTTAGTATAAAAATGTGCACCCTTTATTTTCCAAAGAAAAAAAAATATTAATGAAAAGTGTATACCCTTTATAACAAAATAGTGTACATTTTATTAATTAAAGTATAAACTCTTTAGACCAAAGTAATGTATCCTTACCCATAATACTAAATTTCTAAAAGCGTACGGAATGTGTTCTCGTGCACCCGGGCACACGCAAGCCTCACTCTTATAATTTTGCTTTATTGATCTAACATATGATAACTATTCCAAGCATCATTAAATAATCCGGAGTATTAAAAAAATATCCATTTATTTATCAAAATTAACAATATTACCAACAAATAATTTTTATAACAATTCTAATCAAATGAAGGTCTAAAATATTCCTCACCCGCCCAAACAATCATCATCCCTCTTATATCCTTCACTTGCCCCGCCGCTGTCGGTCGCCGTCTCACACCAACACCCATACCGACATAGGACACTCACCAAGATTCACCGACTTTCATATGATATGGGACACTCATCAGCATCCATACTGACATGGGACATATTGGGTATAATTTGTTGAATAGTAAGGACATTAAAGTCCAAAAAATGTATATTGGTTAGATTTATTATAAAAGATAGTATTTGTTATTGATATTATTATTATATATTTATTTATTTTTTTTAGGTGTATTTTTGACGCAAATGACAATAGACACTAAATAAAATATAATTTTAACTTTAGATATCATGATTCCTATAATTATAAGATTTGTAATGGATATGGAGATCAAATTTATATATGGTATGGATTTGGAATGGGGTGTCGAGATGAAACAAGAAAATGCATTGATATTCATCTCAATTTATATGTATGATGTATATATTTTTTCTTCTATAGAGTGTTGTTGCTCAGTGTTTTGTACGTTGATTCGTCTCTCCCCCGTTTGTAGGAATCGTATTTTTATTTTTATTATAAAAAAATAAGTATTTTATTATATAATATCACTCAAGTACGAGGTGTACTATAGTTCCCTTATGAAATAGTGTTCTCCTTCACTTTTTTAACATAATACAATTATAAACATTCCAATTAATGGATTTAAAAATCATTATGCAACTCCACAATTAAAATTATTTGGTGTCTATGCCTTTTGTTATGCTCATATTCTCAGTTTTATTAGTTTTACAAGGTCATATACTTTTTGTTTAAATATACTTGACCTTTGTGATCCACAAAACCCATTTAATGCAATACCACAACATTATCAAAAATACTTCATATTATCCGTTCCACGACAATTCGAAGTGAACTTAGAATTGTCTACCAATTGAAGCTTGCATATTACTTCGATTGTCAACCCAAAAGAAGCATTTTGATGAAAATGAATAAAGAATAAATAAGTAATCAACATCTTCCACAGCGCATGCACAGAAAATGTACATCAAATTATTGTCAAAAGCTAGCACTGCTTAATTTCTAAGGTTTACCTCTGATAGGCAATCTATCAAAGGTACATGGACTCTATTTGTATTTTTATTCTCAATTGGATTTAATAAGCTTTGGTTAATGGTAAAAACGCGCGAGCTTGATGGCGGCTCGGATTCTCTGTGTCATTTTGATACATCATCTTTTGTGTCAAACCGTTGGATGGACGACTACGTAGGAGAGAGGAAACTATACTCTAATCCTTAAACCCTAGGGACAATGGTTGGATTTAATTCCCCCTTTACGTGTCAATCACTTAACGCGTGGCACAGGAGATGATGCACGAATATGACACAGAAGATCCGGTGTGGCGTGATGGAATAGATTTTGTAAGAACTTTTATTAAAAAATTATGGAGCATTGATTGATAAAAATTGATAACATTAATATCTTTAAGGGTTCCACTAAATGCACACCCCTCTTTATTAAATACACACCCCTTAATTATATAATTAAATTATGTAATTTTAAAAAGTCTAAATTAACCTTAATTTATTAAATACACACCCTTATTTTTATTCCTAATAATCACCGATCATCTTCTACGGCATATTCATCTGGCGCCAAAATAGGGAAAGCTATAGCTGTAATGGATGGAAAGAGAATGGTCATGTCATTTTTTGGATTATGCTAAGCCTCACTTGTTATATTTTTTTTGCACAAACTAAAAATAAGAATAAACTCTATAATCATTCTTTAATCTCTTCCGTCCACTTTAAGCATTTGAGAAATAATAATATATTTTTCTATTTTTATTAAAAAAATCACACTGTCATATGTTTTTAAATGGTAGAGGCTGAACCTTTAAGCTTGTGTTTCTTTTAAAAATTATGAATTAGAATATTGATCATTTTTATTTTTGATTGAAGGGGGTACGTGGTGTTTTTTATTTAGAATGAGTTTATTAGTTCGAATTTCATAACGTAATTGTGGATTCTTTGGATATTTTTCAGTTTCAATAATTTTGAGAATGGATTGGAGTCCCACTGTGATTGAATGTGTATTGGGTCAATGAGATGCAAACTTTCAAGATTTGTGGCAGTTAATCACATACCCAAAAGAAAAGTCATTTCTGTATTGAATAAAGAACCTCAGCAACAATAAGAGATTCGATTGTTTCATGTAGGAAAACTTAATCTATTTTAGTAATATTGAATTAGGGATTTTAATAGGGTGTGCAATTTTAATTTTAAAAAGGGTGTTATTGGAATTTTAAGAGGTGTGCATACAATAAAATTAAGAAATAAAAAATTAAAGAGGGTGTGTATTTAATAAAAGGTGTGTATTTAATAAAAAGGGGTGTGTATTTAACAATACTCTATATTTAATTATAAACCGTTCCTACCTTAAAATAAAAATTATTATATGTAGTAGTATTTAATAATCAAGAAAAAATGGAACAGTATTACTCTAAGTATCCCTTCTATAATAGATTGAATGTTTTTACGATGAATAATCATATATATTAATTAATCCAAAATTTAAAGATATGATGAAAGCTAATGCTAATTTTTCTCTTTCATATTAATTTTTTTTTTCAAATTTAATAAATCAATTCATATTAATTTTGGATTTTGACAAAATAAATTTAAATTTTATATCAAATCAAATTAAGTATTAATTTATGTGAGAGAAAAAATAAAAGAAGATAGAAAAATGAAGAAAAATATTAATTTTAAAGAGAGATAATGTACGGTAGATTAGATGGTTGGTAAAGATTAATAGGATTTGTATCAAATTTAAAAGAGATTGCCTCGCGAAAAAATATTGTGATGGAAAAGAAGAAGATTGTGAAGATTTTTTTTAAAAAGATAAATATACTCCATATTTTTTTCAAATACTCCCGGTATCAAAAATAAATTTATAATAAATGGAAAAAAAAAATATATGAAATAAAATAGAGAAGTGAGGGATAGCATTGATTTCAATGTTTTTTTTTTTTTTTTGAAAGAGCATTGATTTCAATGTTAATCGCGAAGGGAAGCATTAATTAGGTCAAATATTTTCCCCCTCTTGTTTTGTCGATATAAAACCCCTCTTTTAACCCCAGATTCCACTCTCATTTTGCCGCCATTGCTTTCTCTCTCTTTCTCATTCAAAGTTTCTTCCTTCGAACAACCCCTTCAATTCTCCCCCTTTGAATTCCAATTCCCTTTTCGTTTATTCTTTTCCGACCACCACAATCCCCTCTTAAAAGCGAGTTTTTCATTTTTGATTTTGAAGGAATTTGTTCCCGAATTTAATTCCATCCCCTTTTTCCGGTCAATTTCCCGACAACATGGGTTTCTCCAAAAAACATCAACCGACGGAGGAGCCGGACGGTAAGAAGTGGCTGATTGCCGGAATCGCAATCCGGACGCCGTTAAAGCCGATATCTACGAAAGTCAGGGACGACGGCGGCGGCGACGCCGAGGAGAACTCTACGACACCGACGGCGCGTGAATCGAGAATTCCCGAAATTCTGTCTTGCCCGCCGGCGCCGCGGAAGCGCCGCCCTGTGTTGACGTGTCAGGTGGCGAGGGATTACTTCACGCCGCCCGACCTAGAAACAGTGTTCACGTGCCGTGGAGAAAGGGCCAACTAATTTCTCAATTTTAAGGTTTTTTTTTTTTTTTTTGGGTTTAACTTTACTTTCTGCTTGTTTAGATTTTGACATGCTTCCTAATTTAGTGTTAGTGGTAGTTTTAGTACTAATTAGGGTTTAGTATGACAGTTTGTTTGATGTATAAATACAGTATAGATATTTCATATTAGTATGAAATCTTCTTCTTTGTTTTATTTTCATGATTGTTTGTTGTTATTATATGTCCTCTCACTTTTTTTAATTCAACAAAGTTAAGTTTCATTTGGGGTCCCTAAAATTAAGCAGCATATATTAATTAACTTATTATAATTTATGCTGAAATTGAGCTCAGAGAATCATAAATCAAATTTTGTGTAACATTTTTGCTGGTTATTTTAGAGAATTTGTAATATTTTTTCTTTTTCAATAATAGTTATTTTCTTGTGAGACAGGTTATTTATGAGGTAGATGTGACTATAATACTATGTTTATTAATATTGTATAGATAAAGTATGATTATTTGTTATTAAAATATGTCATTAATAATTAAATTATAATACATTAAAATCATTAATGTATAATTCAACATAAGATAACGTCTAGCAATAATACATTCAATGCTCAGACCACCACAAAAGAAAAAATAAAATAAATAAGTGAAGATTTCCTTTTCAACATACTACATAGTATTAAACAGTGAACACGTGCGTGCATAGAAATTCAAGCAAGCAATGACTAATCCAAGAACTGCAGCAGTAAAATAGGAAAAATAAATTAGTACTAAAATTTAACTGATACGGAGTATATTTAGATAATTAAATAAAGTAGTTAAAATCCCAAATTGAATAATAATAATAATAATAATAAATTTGTTGAATTAAATAAATGCTCCCCAGGAAGAGATGAATTTATATGGTTGAGTGAAATCCAGCGCCTTACTCCTGTGTAAAAGTAAATTATGATAATTTAATTAATCTATAAACATATTTTTTAACCAATTGAATATTAAAATTGACAATTTATTTAATGATTATATTGGTAAATAATAATTGACAAATTTATACCATGATTTCATTGGTAATAGTAAAAAAACTGTAATAGTAACAGATTTTTTTTATTTAAATAATGATTCCTAAATAGTAACATATTTTATTTCAAATGATTTGTTGGTAATTATCATCAACAAATTCCAACATAATAATTCCATAGATGTTCTGTTGCTAAAAGTAATTTTTATAGACAATTAGTTAGTAATGAGTAATTACTAATAAATTAAATTTCGTTACTAAATTATGAGTTTTCTTCCTTAGAGACTAATCCTCATACATTAAATTTCGTTAGTAAATTATGAGTTTTTTTTTTTCCTGAGAGACTAATCCTCATATACTCCACAAAGTGATGAAAAAATAAATTATAATGACTACCAATAAAGAAAACATTGTATACAAGCACCTCATTTTTACAGTTAAGTGGTGTGGTAATAAAAAGAACAAACACTTCCACATTTCTGATAACCTGTTTAATACTGAGAATCCTATGTAGGGTGTTTTTGTTTTTTATTTCAAACATCGATACACTGTTCATACGTCTTATTTTATGGCCCACGCCATCTTTCCTCATTTTTATTTTACCTTTCTTTTTCCCAAACTAAATTTTAAATTACAATTGCATTGAGCCAATTACTCCTACATGTTTTATTAATTAATTAAAATATTAAAAAAATAATTATATTCTAAAAATGTACTTAAATGTTGAAATTTTTTTTTTGAGTTTTAAAATGATTATTCTTTTTATATAAATAAATCTCATTCATCAACTATTCATTTAGTTTTGTAGATTTTTTTCCTTCAATTAATATTTATTTTTAATATATATTGTTAAAATGAAACACTCGGAACAAACATAAATAAGTAAAAACGGTTGATTTTGTAAATTTTAAAAATCTTAAAATATATCGGAGTAATTGCTTATTTTGAAATTCATGAATCATAAAAAGTAATTTAGTTTTCAAAGTATATTTAGAATTATAAATATAACGGGTATTATTTTAAAAGATAAATGATGCGAATGTGATATGTAAAAGTGATATGATAATGATTGATAAAAATGTATAAGATACAGTATATATTAAAGATAAAAAATTATATTTGAAATTAAGAGATATGATAAAATATTATTTTGTGAACTTTAAGTAAGGTAACAAATCCTATATATGATAATGATAATATGATAAAAATGTATAAGATACAATATATATTAAAAATAAAAAAGTATATTTGGAATTAAGAGATATGGTAAAATATTATTTTGAGAACTTTAAGTAAGGTAACAACTGGCCTTTTTTTAGTGCATGGATTTAAATTTGTGTACTCGCATTAAAATAATATTCTCTGCGTTCGCTTCTAATGTATTCATTTTACTATTTTTGGCGTTCGTTTCAAAGGTATCCATTTCCCTTATTTAGTAAAAAAAATACACAATATGACTCACCACTTCCCTCTAATACAACTACCCACTTTGTATATAATAATAATACTCCTTAATCCACGTGCAAAAAGCAAATGGATACCTTAGAACCGAACGGAGAGAATATATTTGTGTACTTGTATTAAAATAATATATATATATATATAAATTTAAAATATGTATTAATGAATAAAAAATTGTAGTAATTAACAAAGTTTCGGTTAATTTTTTTAATTAAAAATTGAAAAAAATTATATTTATTACTAAACACCATTTACATTATTAAATATAAGATTAATACATATATAGGCATAGATGCACCCAAATATACGGATTTTTTTAATTAAAAATTGAAAAAAATTATATTTATTACTAAACACCATTTACATTATTAAATATAAGATTAATACATATATAGGCATAGATGCACCCAAATATACGGATGTCAATTCAAAACTTATCACCCGCCCGCTTTCAAGGGTATCATTTTTTTCATTTTGGGCGTTCGCACACACCCACTAATACAATTAAAAAATGGGACCAACACCTCCACTAATACAACTACCCACTACACATTAAATAATAATATTTCTTAATTCACGTGCAAAAGCAAATGGCACCCTTAAAGGCAGACGAAGAGAGTATATTCTAAAACATTATTCGAGATATCCAAGGGTGAATATATTTAGTTAAAGGCTAATACCAATGTGCGCCTGTGTGCACCCCACCTTCATAAACGTATACAATTATGAACAAAAACATACTATAAAATAATAAACAAAAATGTGGAGTATACAACTTGTTTGTTAGTTTTTTAATGAAAATTAAGTGTAAAAAAGTATACAATTATTAAAAATAATATATACACTATTGAATAAAAAGTTATACACATATTAACGAAAAATTGAGTGTGAAAAAAATATACAATTATTAAGAAAATATACACAAAATAGAATAACATGTATACAAAATAGAATAAAAAGTCATACACATATGAATGCACCCGAGTGCACCTAATATCAACTCATATAAATCCGATTTACATAATTTGGTAACCTAGTATGTACATAACTTAGTAACTTAGGGTTATGTGAACCCTAATCTATTCTTACTCTAAACCCTATGATCCACCTCCAATCATATTTACCTTATTTATTGTTAAATTCTATGGTTCACCTCCAATCCTATTTACCTTATTTATTGCTAAGGGGTTTAAATTAAATAGGATCACATAGTACACAGGAGACTAACTCTTTTTTAATGTGGTAAATTTTAAATTTATGTCAAATTAATATGAAAAAATATGATGCGATGTTTTTAAATTTTTGTCAAATCAATATGAAAAAAAAATATGGTTTAATGTGTGTGGGAGGGTAAGATATAATATGTGCAAGTGATTGGTGAGATTTAGATACTTCCTTCAGATTTGCACGTGAATTAATGAGTATTTTTATTTTATGTGTAGTGGGTAAATTTATTAAAAGTGGAAAATGAGACATTTGAATGTGATGCACAATATAATAAATGAGATCTTTCGGTGAGACGAAAGGAGTATCAATTTGTGTAATAAATATATACTTATTGATTTGACATTAAATTAAAATCTATTAAGAGTGAGGCTTGCGTGCGCCCGGACTCATGGGAACACATTCCGTGGGTCTTTAGAATTTAGTATTATGGGTAAGGGTACATTGCTTTGGTCTAAAGGTATACGCTTTAATTAATAAAGGCACACCATTTTATTCTAAAGGATATACACTTTTCATTAATATTTTTTTCTTTAGAAAATAAAGGGTACACATCTTTATACTAAAGGGTATACAATTTAACACAAAATTCTAAAGGCGCATGAAGTTTTGTCCATTCGCCGTACGCTCGGATACACACAATAATTTTCTTTAGAAAATAAAGGGTACACATCTTTATTCTAAATGGTATACAATTTAACATAAAATTCTAAAGGCGCACAGAATTTGGTCCGTGCGCCCGAATGCACACAAATTTTTGCCATCTATCAAATCACAAATTATCACTATTCATAATTTATTAAATCTATTATACATACCTAAAATAAACATACCCTATCAAATTTTATATCACACGATTAGATCAGCTGATGATCAGTATAGAAAAATTTTCAAGTTTTGTGAGAATTTAATAATAATAATAACTGGTACTATTGATGAGTCAAGAAAAACAAAAAAAATAATAAAAAAATATATTTTATATATATTAATTACAAATACGCTATAAATAACTTTTTAAAAGTATGAGATTTCGCAACATGGTTAATTATCGTATATTTTTTATTTTTTATTTTAATATCATATATATAATCTTTCTACTTTTATTTATTATTATTATTATTCATGTATATCTTTAAATCATGTATATTTATAAATTAAATACCACCTTTAATTATTTTTTTATTATTATTTAGGAATAGATAATCAATAAAATATATCCAATTAATCATAATAATAATAATAATTATTATTATTATATATTATTCATGTATATCTTTAAATTATGTATATCTATAAATTAAATATCACCTTTAATTATATTTTTTTAATTAGTTATAATAATTCATCCGCGTATTACGTGGGAATGTGTACTCGTGTATATATATATATATATATATATATATATATATATATATATATATATATATATATATATATATATATATATATATATATATATATATATATATATATATATGCTACAAAATTTAAATTAAATACTAGTATAAAATTTTAATTTAAAATAATTAGATTTTATATATATCCTGTTAGATATGGTGTGATATTTTTTGTGTCCTGTTAGATATGGTGTAATATTTTTTGTGTCACTAATCTAAATTCGTGACATGTAGGAAAGAAAAGAAAAATCCTAGGACAAGGAATTGAAATTAAATTTCGTGTAACGTATCAATCTAAAAAAAAAAAAGATAAAAAATAGCACATTAAAGTATAGTAAAATAACAGTGCCGATGAACCCAAATTCAGACTTTATTTTCTCTCCCATATATTTCATCATTCATGTTCAAATCAAAGGTGTTTAAGGTTAAAACCTCAAAATCTTCATTAATCTATTTTATGGACCCCACTCGTTCATGGATTATGAACAAAGTGATCTTGTATAAAAGGTTAAATAGGATGGAATATAAACTAACTAAAGGGTCCTTTAATACCAACATTTATTGGGATTATATCTCTTAAAACAAAGCTAATTTGCAATAGTAATGTAGTATAAAATTGTCCTCACTTATATCACCTTTGCCTTTATAATATTCCTTCGAATTTCTTTTTTGTTATTTATTTATTTAACTCTTATTAATGTACGTACCACTGGTTTTATACTTTTGTAGTCTCATTAACTCACTTTAATTCAATTTCATTCAACCTTATTATTTCATTCTTTTTTTTTCTTTTTCTTTTTTTTTTCTTTTGAACTGCATTTAGCTTGCAATTAGAATTAATAATTAATTAATTAATTAATTAATAATAATAAAAATTAAGAATGCGTTTATTAGGAGCTTACTTTATCAAAATTTTATCGAAATAAATTAAATTTTCATAACACAGCGTACATTAAATTTTTAATTCCGATTTAAAATCAAGAAATAATCCGTAATAATCAATCCCACATACTTATACTACAACCCATAATTAATGAATGGTCTAAGCATTTTTAGGATCTTACTGCTGATACCATGTGAGAGTGATATTTGATTCACTGTAAATTGGTGATCAATGTTTCCATTATTTATGAAGAGTTACATCAGTACAATAAGATATACATGGCAATTAAATAATTGTGAAGATACACAAAGATATACAAAATATATGAAGATGGAAGATATACAAGGCAATGAAATAATTGTGAAGATATACAAAGATACACAAAGATATACAAAATATATGAAGATATATACACAACTCTAGCGTATCAACTCTTATTTTTATCTATGCTATTAGGTGTTAATGTGAAATCGGGATTATGATGCACCAGAAGAATTTTTCTTTAAAATATCGAGGGTTTAATCTTTACGGTATGTACAACTATTCTATTCCGAATTAAGAGTTTATTTATAACTGTAATATTTGATAAAATTACTGAAGATATTAAGTTTAGACTTTAAAATTGGTTCTATGTAAATAAGATGTGTTTGTTCTAATCTTTCATTTTGTAAATGACTAGTTAATACGATGATAATATTAGGATGTTAATTGTTGTAAACTTATATTTTTTGAGTATTTCTTGTACACTTTATGAATAGTATTTATTTACTATAAATTTTTTTTACAACTGATTACTTTTTGTATACACATCCTTCCATTATACTAAAAAGTAACTTCAGTTTCACCATAAAATCGATTTCATGCTAATTTTAATGATAATTAATTCGAAAAATATATTTTCAGTTTAATAAAAATAATCTTACATTTAATTGGGATTAAAACGAGGCATTTAGTTGGGAAAAAAAAGTGTGGTTTAATTATTGAAACAAGACAATTGATCAAATAGGGCAAAGAAAGCCATAATATTTGTTTGGCTTCATTTTAGGAAGCAAAGGTACTACCAATTATCATCCCTTTAATAAATTGGAGCAAATTATTGTAGTATTATTTGTTACTCAGTTCTTTGACACGGTAAATGGTAGTAAATATGTATCTTATAATTGAGTGCTATCTATTGTGTGTGTATATATATATCCTACCAAACTATAAATTATTATAATAAATAATATGGCCTTTAAATTTAACTACTCAAACCAATCTAAATGAAAATATCAGGTCGTATTAATGTGTTGTTTGTCATGACTTCAAATCGAAATTAAAACTTGCATGAATTTAATACACCCAATTCAAATATATTTATTTATTTAGTTTTATATTATAAACTTATTACTCATTGAATATGCACCAAAGATATAATATTTTTTTTTTTGTATTTATGGTTCGATCGTTCTATTATATATAATATCTTGCTTTATGATAAACGAATATTAGAATAAAAAATTATACCAAAAGTTTTAACAATATTTTTGAGTTCAAATTAATATTCACTTATTGTTTAATAATTGAATATTGTAAAGTATCTAGAAAAGGAGTTCAACAGTATGCATAATAATCAAATGTCACTCTACATGTAAAATTATGGAGTATATTATTATGTGAGTGATATTTTTAAGTGAAAATATGCTCGGATTTATGTGTCGTGAAACTTTTAAATACTACATACACAATATCCATTTATATGAATAGTATTCCATTAATTAGCTAGTAAAACGAGTTTGTTTAACTCAAAAAAAGTGTTTAATAACTCATAAAATTTGGTTAGCTTGAGTTTGGCTAACCAATAAAATGAGTTCTCTCGAGTTTGACTCGAAAAAATTCATTAACAAGTAAAATTTTAACTGTCTATTAATATAACTTGTAATCAAACGCATTTCGTAAATAGGTTTACGAGAGCTCGTTGACGTCGAAAGTATCACGAATTTTCAAGCAAAAAAAACATCTGCTCGAGTTGAACTCAATGTAACTTTTTCTAGCTTGGAATTTCTTGGAGTTTAGAACATTTCTAGATGGGAGATTGGGGAATTTGGTGGCTTGGAGAATTTATGTATTTAGATTTGTACGATATGGGTTATTTGAAAAACACGCAATGGAGCAGATATTCAAAAGTGGAATGAATAAATTAGAATCTAGTGTGGAAGAATTAGAGATTGCGACGAAAAGGAGATGTTGTGTATTGTGTTCTTGTAAGACTTCTATTCTTTTTGCTTCTATATATTGTTCTACTGATGTAATTAATAAGTGGGTAAATCTCTTACCCTTTGTTTTAATAAAATCATTTTTTCTGATTGCAAAAAAAAAAAAAAAAAATCTAAGATGAACAAATACACCATCCATCTCGTAAACGAATATTTTCACACTTTTTTTATTTGTTTGTACTATAATAAATTTCATGCCAATAAAAAAAAATAAAACTTTATCTAATAATCTCAAAAATTACCTTAATTTCAAATTTATCACTAATTTTTTACACTCATAATATTACTTTTAATTTTTTTTATTACCTAAAAATACTAAAATACTTTTAAAAGTCAATAAAATTGATAAAAATAACTTTTTTTATAAATAATGTGGAACAACAAATATGAAATCTTTTTCACTTTATTTTTTACCTAAAAATATTAAAATACTCTTAAAAATCAATAAAATTAATAAAAAAATAACTTTTTATAAATAGCGTGGGGCAGTAGATGTAAAACCTTAATAAATTGATTAAATACGAATATTTATTAAGTCAGGACTCATATAGTTCACTAATAAATTGATTTGATTACATCTCTCCCATAAATACAATATAACTTGCATGCCACATAATACTTTTACGTACACATTAATTAGGAACAATAACTAAATACTTTATTAAATACTCATAATATTTCGTGAGAGGTACAATAATAAACAGGTATTAAAATTCTTGTCAAAAAAATACAACTGTTTTGGCCAAAAAGGTTAATTAAGGTGGATTAATTAGTACAAATTAATAAGTCAATTTACTGTTTTCGGATTTGTTTTAAGTTTGAATGGTAGCATATTATGTTGATTAGCGTGTGGGGACAAGTCAAGGATTTAATTTAAGGTACTAAACGACAATAAATTAGATCTATTAATAAAAAAGAACATTTCTGACTTATAAACATGTTACATCTATTTTATTGTAAATCATGCACTCTTGTGTTTAACTGCCTGTCCTGATGAATAGTATTTCATCTGAATTTTCTAAATTTAAATAATAAAATAATAATAATAATAATAATAATAATAATAATAATAATAATAATAATAATAATAATAATAATAATAATGAAGACATGTTAAAATTGAATCTAATAATACACTATAATTTACATATATAGGGAGGGAGGTGTGGGGGTGGGGGTGGGCGTGGGGGGGGGGTGTTTTTCATGATTTAATTAATTATTGATTCACTTCTTTTAAATCAAACAAGCGAGCGTATATTATGTTAATAAAAGAACAATAACTATTTAAAAGATTATTCACAAAATAAAGAGGCTCAGTTCAATAAAGAGAGCTTAAAATTGATTTTTTTAAATCGAAGTATGTATTAAAAACATTTACTTCATGAGTTAGTTTCTTATAAATCGTGTTTATATTATAAATCCTTGTAAATCTTATGATCTCCTTAATTTAAACATTTTAGCAATACATAAAGTATATAGGATTGGAATGAGGAAACTACAACCCGATTTACACAAATGTTTATATACTCCATATAATAGCTAGATTATTATGTGAATGAATATATATCAACTAAAACATCACAATAGTTGATTATTTATGTGCATAAATATATGCATAATAGTTGGTTAATTATGCACATAAATATATGTGCATAATTGGGAGCAATTTGAAATTTTTATTACATTTCAGTATTACATCTTTTATTATGAATTGTTAATTGAGTAATACATGAATGGGAGAAAAAAATATGTACCCTCAAAAGAGAATAACAACTTTAAAAAGAAAGATTGAGATGTTCCTACTATATAAATATCGTTCATCTAACATATGTAATAAGAAATATATAATAGAAAATATAATACAAAAATATTACAAACATAGTTACAAATATAAAAAGAGAGAAGCAAAGGTCAACGAGCATTAACCTAGCCAAATACAGTAGGTCGGTTTACAGTTTGAATAATATAAAAGTTGATTTATTAATTAATTATCCCATCACTCTATCGATACAAATTATACTTATTAAATAAGATCATAATCTAAGATGAGACAAATCATTATGCCAAATTATTGTATATGCTAAATTATTGCGTTACTATTTTACGTCCCAACCTATTTTTCATTGAGTGTTACCCTAATATATACTCCTACCTTACAAGAGTTTCATTATGTCGTGTTATGTGGGTTGTATTTTTTTTTTTTTTGAGATATTTGAAATTCACACTTATTATTAACACGACTAAAACTAAAATATGAAACTTACACATTCTATTAGTATAACTAACATTATACATTAAATAATAATATTTCTTAATTCATACTCTCTCTGTCCCTTGATATATATCCATTTTGTCATTTTGATCCGTTCCAATATAAGGTATTATTCATTTCCTTTTTAGAATGATGCAACCACAAAAAAAATACACTATACTCAACCAGCTATACATGGGTCCACACTCAATATTAATACACCTACCCACTACCTATTAAATAAGTATTATATTTCTCAAATTACTACACATTAAATTATTATATTTTTTAATTTATATGTAAAAATTAAATGATTATCGTAATGAAAGAAGTATGTAAAAAGTAACTGGCACTCCTAAGTACGTAATAATACGAGAATTAAATTATTATATTTCTTAATCCACATATAAAAATTAAATAATTATCCATGGAAGAAGCGTGTAAAAAGTAATTGGCAGTTTTGAATACGTAATAATATGAGAATTAAATTATTATATTTTTTAATTCATATGAAAAAATTAAATGATTACACGACAGAAGTATGTAAAAAAAGGTAACCTGAATACGTAATAATATGAGACATTCCGAAAATGGGGTGTATATATGTATCATTGGCAAAAGAGTACTAATCATTTTTTTTAAGGGTGATAATTTATTAAACAAAAGAAGAAAAAAAATAGTCAATGAAATATTTGCCTATCTATATGTGTATTTTTTAATTTTATTTTTGAAAAATCCAATAAAAATTTCACATTCGATTTAGGGTTGATGGGAGCCTCAATATTTTTTTTATAAATGTTACTAGCATTCAGTAAATTTAATTTATTTGGTAGTGGCTATTAAGCCCACACTGGTGTATTCACCTTCTTTCTGTCTGTCTTTCTTTTTTAAAAAATAAAATTAAAATTAAAATGAAATCTCCAATATTACTCCTTTCTCAAAAAAATTATTCATACTTGTTTATTTTGATATGTTTTATTAATCTTTGTTTGAGGTAAATCACAGACTCCCTCTAGCTATATATACATAAATATTACTCTCCAATATTATTTATTTATTTTGAAAACTTAAAAAGTTATATTTTGTGAGTATGAACCACCAGCCCTATAAATATTATGGGTCAAATTAAATGTGTAGGTTGCAAAGATAACATGTGTAGAGGAGAAGCATCTAAAATTTGAAAATTTTGGATGATCATTAAATATGAATTTGACATTAATGGTGTTGAAAAAATCACATCTCATAATTGGGTTGGGTATTAATGAATAGGAATCCAATGCAATGCAGGGAGGTATTAAGCTTAGAAATGGGGATCTAGGGAATCCTATGTTCTACAAGATTCCATAATTACTAACCATATTATTGTCACTATTATTATTAGGGTTAAATTTCGATTTCTCCAAATGATTTTGCGAAAACATATATGATGCCTGATAAATTTGTAAAGGTTCAAAATTACAAAACATCCTTAACTCAATTTGTGATTCGATTTTAGAGTTTTATCCGACCCATAAGTATATATAATCGAATTATAGTATGCATAGCTGAGTTATAAAAATATTTACAATCAGGTTATAAATATGTACAGTCAAATTATTTATTTTAACCAAGTCAATACTATTAATATAAATTTGAATATTTTAATTAATGAATCTCCTTAAAAATATAACTAAAAAAACACTTACACAAGGCATTTTCTCAAAATTTCTATTATTATTATTATTATTATTATTATTATTAAATTGGGTTACTTACTAATAGGTACATAAAAAAATTCATAATTGTTATAAACTACATCACTTAAATTACTAATACTATTAACTACACAATTATAAGTGTGATTCCAAAAATACCCTCAACATTAATCAAATATTCCCAATTTCAGAAAATAGAAACGGTGTGTGGTTTCCAAATCCCTTCCAAATCTAATCCCAAATTTCTTCCAAATCTCTTACCAAAACCCTTGCAAATCTCCTCCCGATTTCTTCCTGATTTCTGTCCAAAACGTGCAATCCCAATCTGATTTCGTTCATTTCTGTAATCCATTGAAAATCTGTGCTCTAATTCAATCGAGAAAATCTCCTCGCGATATCTTCCAGATTCCTCCAAACCGTGCAATCTCAGATTTCGTTCCAGATTTTTACAAAATTCAAAATCGAGGTTCATCTTCGTCGAAGTTGAAGTAAGGTAAGACCTATTTTTAAAATTCCTAATTTCAATCTCATGCGTGAATTTGTGCTTTTCTAATTCTGTTGCATGCGATTCTAAGTCTTTAAATTCTCACCAGTGTTTGAAATTTTAGTTGTGAATCTCATAATTCTTCTATTTTATTAATTGCGAATCTGATTTGGACGCTTACTAATTCGATTGCATTCCCTGATCAGGTTGTAATCGGTAGCCAAAATTTAAAGTGTGTTTTTCAATTTCTCTTCCCCGAGATTACGATTTATTAGGGTTTTGCACTGATTCGATTTCACCAGAGGTATCACTTTGTTAAATTTATTCTTGTGCAATTTTATATTCTATTTGACAAAGATCTTGTATATGAAAAAACTGGGCTCAATACTTGTATTCTATTTTATTATTCTGCATTAGACAGTGCAATGCTGAGATAAATGCATGAATGGTGTGTGCTGTGATTTAATATAGTTTGAAAAATGAATGATTAGAGGTTCTATTAGTCAAGTTTCTTATATATTTTTGGGCTGGATTTGTTTGTTTCTTAATGTATATATGGTCAATTTGTTAAGATATGGATACTTGCAAACAAAAATGTTTAAATTTATAGTTTGTTTCATACTTGGAAGTTATGAATATGCATACATTCTGTGCATCCTTATCATTTTGTTTCGTACTTGGAAAATATGCATATGTAGTTAGCACTAGTATATAGATATACTTTATTCTATCAGTTTTTTTCATACTTGGAAGTTATGCACATGTAGTTAAGGAGGGCCTGACATGTTTTGTAATATAATTGTAGATATTATGTTTAAAATATATATTTGGATGTTTAGGCTTAGAAGATAAGTTAGTTTACACTAAACTGTAGTGTTTGTAAGCCTTATAACTTAGTCGTGTACTTTCTTGTGCAATTTTCACCATATTTTTCATAATTTTTTTAACTACTCTAAAATCTGTATTCATGGTGATTAAATTTGAGATATCTTGGTTTTTCTTTTATGTAAAGGCACAAAATGAGGCAGAGATTTCATGCTAATAAAAAACAGAGGGCAAAATCAGCTAAAAACATTGCAGCAGTAACCTCACCAAAGTCTAAAGCTAAAGGTTGTTTATAAACAATCATCTATATTTAATTTTATATTATTGTGTATCTAACACTGATTTTTTTAAATATTATTTACATATAAACAGGGAAGAAACCAATATTATCAGAAGATTCTGATTTTGAAGAATTTGGTACATCAAGGACAAGTCGGCGTAAAGATGATTTGCCAAAAAGTGGGATTCCTAGCCCAATTAACTGCTTTGGTGAGTTTATTATGAAATTTAATGTTAAATTTTAGTACTATAATAATAACTGAGCATATTTGGACTTAAATTATGTTTGTTAGCTATGTTTTTAGTATATTCATAAAGTGTGATGTGAATATCCCTTTTGATGACTGTAGAGAAAAACTTGATACCCGTTTTGATGTATGAGTGACTGGTGCTTGTTTTTTTAATACCATGAATCATATTTTCTTGGGCTGTATGGATATATGTTGGTACTGTTTGTCTACATTTTCCCTCTTGATAATTTTTGAACAATTTGGTTCCTTTGCAAATCTGGACCAGTTCTGATTTTTAAAATTTATGTTTCAGTATTAGTGTAAAATTGATTAAATTATGCAAATATTGTTTTTGTACAATAGTTTTGCACAATTCTGAATCGAGATCTTATTATCACGTATTCTTAGTCCACATAGGAAATTGTGCAAATTTGAGTAAATTGTGCAAATTTTGATTAAATGGTGCAAATAATGATTTTTGCACATTTCTTAACCTAAGTCCTTTTTTTACATGAATTCCAAGTCCATGTAGAGAATTGTGCAAAATTGATTAAATTGTGAAGAATTGAGATTTGCACATTTTTTTGCACATTTCTTAATCGAGAACCTCTCACACGTATTCCAAGTCCATATAGGAAATTGTGCAAGTTTGATTTTTGCACATTTCTTAATCTAAGTCCTCTTTTACATGCAATTCAACTCCACATAGAAAATTGTGCAAAATTGATTAAATTGTGCAAATTTCATATTTGCAAAATGTTTTCGCACATTTCTATGAAAATTACTAACATATTAAATAATGAAAAATATGAGTTTTCCAACAATTTTATGTTTGAGCACATGCTTTCTCCAGATTTTATTTTATGCAAATTACTTTATATTTGTGCTAATTGATATATCTGATTGAAATAGATTACTTTGATGAACCACTCGCACCCATGCGTCATTGATCTCTCACAAATTGCATGAACATATTTTGCATCACAAATAGGTACTGTGAAAGCAAGTTCAAAAGGAAGCCTTTTTAGAAGTAATATAAGAGCTGCTATAAAATCCATAAACTCATTAAGCTACATAGAAAAAGATTTAGAGGAGATAAGAAGGACACCGTTTTGGGTTTTATTTGATTCCATTAGAAAAACCACCAGTGATTATTCAAAGAAATATCTAAGGAAGTGGGAATGTGATTTTGTAAAAATATTGCAAAGGTACGATAAAAAATCAGGTTCGTTTGTTATTGGTGGGAAAAAATTGTTCTTATCTAAGGTGGATGTTCAGATTGTATTTGGGATTGGTGGTGGCTCAAAAGTAGTTCCACTGAGAGAATATGATTGCCCTTTATCTCCTTGGGTGATTAGATGCTTCAAAGAGAAAGAACAAAAAGGTGTGCTATACCCGTCTGTAATAATGGATAAAATGAAAGAAGTGCTGGCTAGAGATGACACCCATAGGAGCAAAGATATGGCAAGACTAGTCACATGCTACCTCTTCTCAACCTTACTAGCTCCTTGCAAAAATGGGTCGATGTCGTGGCATCTTACAGCTACCATGGAGGACATAAGTGTGCTTTGTAGCTATGACTGGAACAATTATATCATTGAAATGCTGAAAAGTCATATAAAAGAACCAAGAACTTAAGAATAGGAGGCTGTGCTATGCTACTGCCGGTATGTATGTTTTTTGAATTATGCTAATATTAAAATATAACACTTAGTATCTTATTTCTTTGATAAATGATTTTATTTTTACTTTTCTAGTTTTGGATTTGTGAGCACACAAATTTGGTTGGTCCTCATGAAGGCTTTCTATTCCCACGGCTGTTAAAGTGGAACTTGAACGAACTACACAATGCCCTGCTTCAGCATGAAAAATTAAATATGATAGAGGTAAGTGATCTCTATATAAGAATGTAAAATTCAATGGGTTGATAACTGTGTTTCAGTATACTTATATGATTTTTTATGTTATCTTTATACTGAATTCATAACAGGTGAGTGAAGTTACGTTGAGTCCAACTTCTGAGGAGGAAGAAATCATTAAAAAATATGAGAGTATTGTTCATGAGGACTCAGGCTGCACAAAAGGAGAAAGTTCAGAATTCAAGTCTGCAGAAGGAATGAATGAGGACGCTAGCGATTTAATTAACAAATCCTTAAAGCGCAAATCAAAATCTCCTATGGTTCAAGAAGTCATCATGGACATGCCATCATTCAGTTTGGGTTTATCGCAAGAGGAAACTCCAGCGAAAAGAGTAAAATTTGAATTGGTTTATAGTTAACTTATTGTCTAAAAATCAGATCTTATGCATTCTGATTTTTTTAACATGTGATTACATATTTCAATTTTTCTTGTTTTTTTTTGTAGGAGAAGTTAACAACCACATTTGAAGATACTCCTACACGATTTCCAGGGATGGAGTCAAGTGTCCAACAAGAAAGTTATCCAGCCAAGGAAGATATTGCAAAAATTTTAATGAAGAAAGATATAGAAATTTTGAGGCTGAACGAGGAAAATGCAAATCTTCGAAAGCAGTTGGAAGCTAAAGTGGAGGAGTCAATGGCACAAGTTTATGAAAAAGAAGAAAATATTGAACAAATCACTGCAGTCGAGAATCTCCACAAAGCTCAAAAACTGAACGAAGAATTGGTAGTTGAGAATGAGAAGTTACAGGCTGAGGTGCGCAAGCTAAAAGCTAAAGAAAAAGCATCTCCTAGCACATTGGTGCGTAGAGTGAAACGTAGGACAACAAAAGGCAATAGAGCCCAGAAGAAAATGTCACCGGAGATGAATAAGGTAGAAATAACTGAAATTAATGAGGGCAGTGATGAAGGATCCCCGCTCTATCACCAACAAAACAGTGGCACCTTAAAGTTAAATGAAAAGTTATTGGCTGTGACAAGGACTAGAGATGCAGTATTGAAAACCATTAAAGAACGTTGGGAAGCAGGAGATGAAGGGTAAGATAAAGCTACAAAAAATGGTTGAATTATCAATATTGAATCTGAATTTGCTTCTTTTTTTCAGGATGTGTTGTTGGGCGAATAACACATTGGGTGATGTTACTACCAACAATATCGTTGATATTTTAGAAGACAAGAGGATTCCAGACAATGTAAGATTTAAAGTAGAAAGTAATTTTTACTTCTGATTTGCACAATGACGCAGCTATTGTTGTTGTATTTTGTAGGTGATTGATGGTTGGGCTGAATTAACGCATCTAAAATATCAACGTGCTGGATGCCAAAATTTGCCCTATGTATTTTCTTCATGTTGTTTGGTAAGAGTTGGATGATACTATTGCATATCATTTACTAAAATTGGAAGTGAATTACTTTATGTTTTGCAAGTAGTCGATTTAATAGTATTTATTTTTAAATATGCAGGAACTTATTAAGCGTAATCAAAATAGTAGAAGCAAAACACTAGGTAGCTTTGTTGACGCACATATAGATGAAGCAATCAAAAGAGATGCCTTGGTGTTCCCTGTTTTAAGCACAACTGACCACTGGACAGTCATTAAGCTTGACTTGAGCAAATGCGTTTGGCAGTTTTTCAATTCAATGAAACCGAGAAGACCAAATTCAGATAATAACTTGAAGAACTCCAAGATTCTGGTTAGAGCAGCATTTTATTAGAAAACATGTTGCTATATTAGATTATTCCCTGGATTGTTAAAGTTCATATTGTTGTTTTCATTGTTGTGATTTGGCAGGTTGAATATGTTGAGAATCTTGTTGTTCAGCAGTTGCTATCGAGTAAGCCAAGACACCAGTTCATTAAATCTGCAAGGAACAAAGTTGTAGTGGAGGATTGCATTCAACAATCAGATACCTCTTTGGATTGTGGGGTGATAGTATGCATGCTTATTGAAAGCTTTATGAAAGGTGAAGATGTGAAAATGGGGATACTTTCTGAAGAAGATGCTGCAGAATATCGAGCAAAGATGGTTGATCACTTTGTTGAACCAGTAGAAAATAGGGTCTTTTAGTTTGCTTGTAAACATCTATGACAAGTTTTTTGGCACACAATTTCTTATATTGATTTTACTGTGAAATTGCTTTATGATTGTTATGTTGGATTGTTATGTTGGATTCTAGTTGTGCAATTAAGTTACCTGCTGCTATTTGTTATGTTGGCAGATGTGAAAATTAGAGTTTTCGTGTTGGAAGATGATTAGTGAATGAAAAGTAGTAAATTTTGTTATTATTATTATTTTTGTGTTGGCAGGTATGAAATTTTAGTGTTTTTGTGTTGCCAGATGATTGGTATATCATGATAATTTGGAGTAGCCTTCCATTTCCATTAAATGTTGATAAAAGTAATCACCACGTTCACAATAATGAGTTGCATGGACAACAAAGAACGTCTGAAAGCATATATAGAACATATATCATTCAGCATACAAAAGGACATCCATATAACATACTAATCATCAGTTGGCAACAAAAGGAGCTACTAGATAGGTTCTACAAATTGCATAAAACATTCATTCTCCCTTGATTTGGATATCATATCTACAATACAGATGATTTCCTCAAATGATAGAATCCAATCAATCAACATTCAGATTTCATAGTTTCTATAATAAATCAAATCAACAATTTAAAGGACCAGAAATCAAACAACCTTACAATGAATGAGGAGGAGGGAAAGCAGATACATGAATATACTAACAGACACATCAGCCCACATAATCAAAGGTATTAAACATATCAAGACAACCCTATCTACCATTATCCTGCCTTGCCACCTCATCATCATATACTACATATTTCTTATCCTCCATCAGTCTATAATTACAATCCATCAGATAATTATCCACAAAATTATAATTAGCATGCTCATACTGCAAACTCATTCTATATATGCTACTCATGATCTATTACGTGCAATGATGCATCACCACCCCACAAGCTGTTACCCACAACCTCACCATTCTACAGAAATTCAGACTCAAAGGTATTAGACATATCAAGACAACCCCTACCTACCATCATCATGCCTTGCAACCTCATCATCATATACTGCATATTTCTTATCCTCCATCATGTTTACAATCCATCAGATAATTATCCACAAATTATAATTAACATGCTTATACTGCAGACTAATTCTAAATATGCTACTCATAATCTATTGAGTAAAATGATGCATCACCACCCCACAGGCTGTTACCCACAACATCACCATTCTACAGAAATTCAGACATACCTAGATCCACCTCCTCCAACCACATTTCACTCTACATCTAATCACTTATACACATATTTATACTCTTAAATTCAAAGACATCATACAAATATTCAAGAAAACATAAGTAAGATATCAGATGAACATTTTAAAAGAAGCACAAATATTATTGAATAAAAAGAGATTAGAATGCACATTCCAAAAATGCATCAACTATAAAAGGCATCAAAAAAATGAATATCAACTTTAAAAACATAGCATATTTTAATATTCACTATACTCAATAAAGTGCAAGCTTGCTAAATATAAAATCACAATATTCATGAAAAATGAACCTAAACCAAGTGAATAGTTCAAAAATAATGAGCAGGTTGTATTCCTTGATTACATCAACTAACACACTTGATGGAATGAACTTAGAAACATCAACCCACTTTTGGAAAAAAGCATTTGCACATTTTTCCTGCATAAAAAGCAAAAACATCAATATATGAATATGAAAAATCTTTTCTTAAAAACCAAAATAAAGCTAGCTCAATCAAACAACACCATAACAGCATATATATGTTATCAACTGCTTATTACATTTTGGACAACTTTTTATCATATGATGGGTTACTTAGGACAGGTTTTATTGGTTATTTAAACTAAACACAAATAATTATTTACTATAATTTATAACCTATTCCCATTTCACATGATCCACAATTTATTTACCATTAGTTAATGGATCAATTCCAGCAGATAATTAGCAATAAAAACCAGTAAACCTACTGCCAAATGCGGAAAAACTGAAGTACTCATATGTGAAACATATATGCTGCACAAATCACAGAGTAAAGAGGAACAAATCACCTCAAGTAATCACATTAATCAGATAAAAAACTAACAAATGAATTTCAGAGCACAATATTTCAATCAATCGCTATACAAGAAAAGAGAGTAACCTGCTGCAACCATGGAAGATTACTAGATCATCAATGAAAAATAGAGCAAAGAAAATCAATACTCATACCTTGCTAGCAAAACATCTTCAACCTGCTTTTCTCCGCTTACAAAACTCCCCATGTGATGGAATTCTACTCATCTTGGGACGACCAGGTGGTCGTTTCAATAATGGTGGAAGAATGGGATTATCAAAGATTGGTTCGACTTCAAGGCGATAAGTTTCAGGAATTGGATGTATGTCGTGCATGTAAGACTCCCGATATTTTGTAACAAAAAAATAATCACTGATGTAGTTAAAATAAGATCCGTTGGTCGCACGAATCACAGCTACATCATGTGCACAAGGGAAACCAGAAATTTGCCACAATTTGCAGGAACATGTTCTACATTTTAAGTCAACACGAACTGAAGGTTGAGATGCTACCTCATAGTCCCCAGAAGTGCATAAAAGAATATTCCATGTGCGACCCAAGTATATCAAATCTTGTCATACTACCTCTTTTGTTGGGCACAATCCTCCAGTCCATTTTGAACTTTCCATCCTCCTTTCAACAAACCATGAATTGATACCTATGTCATTGATCAAGTGAATTATGTAAATAAGATACAAAGTATAACAAAAATACAAAGACAATGAAATAAGTGAAATTATTTTATGATACCTTTACGAATAGAGTCTAACATATGAGTTATTGGTAAGGCCCTAGCATTGTTAATCCATGCATTGAATGATTCTATGGCATTAGAAGTCATTTCACCATATCTAGTAATTTTAGGAGAAAATGCAACTGCCCACTTTTCATATGGCAAATTAGTCAGCCATTGTTCAGCTCTTTTCCCTCCTTCTTGTTTGAATTTTGCAAGATTCTCATCAAATAGACGTTTTGTCGGAGCATATGCGCATGCCTTGAAAAGAACACCCATATTAGGTCTATCTGAGCTATTCCATGCCTTAGGAAATCGCGCTTTCAAGTTTGTTAGCAGATGAAACAAACAAAAGAAGTGCAAAGGTTGATCAAAAACCAAAGAAAAGGCAGACATTAAGCCTACATTACGATCAGAAATGTAGGAGATTGGTTCATCATGCATCACGTTATCTCGTATTTCTCTCAAAAACCATTCCCAATTTTCTGTATTCTCTGCTGAGACAACTGCAATTGCTACTGGAAAAAGCCCTACATTTTTCAAATGCAAAAAAAGACATGTAAGACAAACTGCAAATGTATATTGCATAAATATATGAAATTCTACTAGAATGAATAATGTTACCATTGTCACCATCCTTTGCAGTGGCAGCAAGTAGAGTTCCCTTAGATCGACCTTTTAAAAACGTGCCATCAATAAAGAGCATTGGCCGACAGCTCTTAAAGCCATCTATGCAACCTTTAAAAGCTATAAACAATCGTTCAAAACGATGAGACATAGGATTTTGCTCTAGTGTAACAATGCTGCCAGGATTTGTGGCAGACACAGCAGCACAATACAAGCGGAGCTCGTCGTAGGATTGATCATAAGAACCCCAAACTTGATCCTTTGCTTCTTCTGCAGCACGCCAAGCTTTCCAGTATGGAATTTTAATTCCATAACTATGTAGAAAAACATGTTTCACATTGCTACCTCCAATGTCTGGTTTCTCTCTCACGCTTTCTAACATCAAATTTCCAATCATTTTGGGGCACAAACGTTTGATTATGTTATCTCCCAACACCCCATCACATGTGTGAACCAAATTGACAGCATACACTTGAAATTGTGACGATATGGAAAGACGCTTTGCTTTGATGAACCACTCGCACCCATGCGTCATTGATCTCTCACAAATTGCATGAACATATTTTGCATCATTCCTCTTATATAAAAAGAAAAAGTCATTCCGTGTAGCATACTTTATAAGTTGATCCCTAAACTCTTTAGCTCCACCGTGAAACAAGGCACCTTTGCCATCTTTCATTAAAATAGCCCAAGGATCTGACAAAAACACTTTCTTATCAAGGGATGGACAGATATCATAGTACGGCATATTCGAGATTTCACGAAACTCTTCAGACTGCCAACCTATCATATTGTGTTGCACCTCTTTGCCATGCTGAGAATTCAGACAGATTGTTGTAGTATTCATAACACTACTAACAATTTGATCACTGTTATGAATTTTTTTTGCAAAGCTTAAATCATTCACATATACCTTGCCTGAAACTTCCTTCAAGGATCTAATTTGACAAAGATTAATTATATTATGCAGATCAGCATCAGAGACACAAGAAACATTAAGCAACGATCCAACAGAACAGAGAAAATCGAAATCCACTCTTTGCAACTCATTCCACTTTTCACAAATTTGAGAATACACATCTAGCCAAGAAGTATTGGACAGTAATGCAATTAAGTTACAGTGCTCGGCATGTTCAACAGTAAGAATAATAGTAGATTCTTCCATATATGATGACCCTCCCTGTTAAATAAGCAAAGAAAAATTCAAATTAGAAATCACCTGAATTGAAGCAGCTTGCGTAATGAATAGGTAAACACGAATTATCATATAGATAACATACGTATGAAATCGATTTCTGCAAATTCAGATTAACAGCTTCCCGCGATCAAATTCGATTGGGCAGGGAATGAATTCAGGTTGAGCAGAGTAAGATTGCACGGTTTGGAGAGAATGAATTCGATTGTGCGGAGAGAATGAATTCAGATCGCCCGCGATTTCTGAAATTTGCTGAATGAAATCGATGAAGCTTTTTTCTGTTTGTTCAGCGTGAAGCTTTTTTTCCGTTTGTTCAGCGTGAAGGAACGATAATTCAAATTTCATTTATTTTACTCAGGGCAATTTCGTCACTTTGATCCCAATTTGTGTAGTGGGCAATAATTATTTGTTTCCCTTGTATCTAATAGTATTTAAGGTGAAAAATGTGTATCCAATAGTAATAAACCCTATTATTATTATTCAATTACCCACTCTCGTTCACTCATTATTCTATTGCTACTCTTTTTAATGTTTCTGCTTTCTTAGTTCCTTTTAACTTCTGTTTGAGAAAAAGAATTATGATACCCACCCTTGTGCTCTGATAATACCTTTAAAATGTGACGGACTCATCGTGCAACGGTGTCACGTAAACATTGGTTATGAGTTCAATGGTAGATTGTACAAATTCTCAAAAAAATGAATTTTGTTCGAAAAAATACTAGGTAGAATATTGTACTTATTCTCAAAAAATAAATTTTTTTGAAAAAAATACTAAATATCTATTTTATTTGCAGTCTCTAATTCCCTTTAATATATTTTCATTTGCAATTTAATTTGAGTCTATATATATATGGTCTTTGTTCTAATTCAAATAAACACATTTCATTACATTTTATTTATTTATATATATATATATATATATATATATATATATATATATATATATATATATATATATATTAGATAGATAGTTTTATATTGTAATGCATCTAAGATACCGATACATTCGAATCTAAATCATAACATCACATTGTTATTAACATCGACAATCATCATTTGATGACATAAAATGTAATTTATAAGAAAAGTTAATAACTACATGTAAAAATTAATTTATTACCTCTGAACTCTCGAGTGCTCTAAATAGGTGAACCCAAAATAACCCTAAACTTTAATTACACAATTCTATATTATTACATCACATAATGTGGAATCAAATTGGCAAACTAGAATAAAAGATCCAAGGCTAAACCCTTACATTCCATATTTAGTATGTTTGGAGTATTTTTGTGTAAGATCATTATCATGATGTGAGATTATTTTACGTTTTTATAATTAATTATTTTTCATTGATCAAGTATACATGTCAATTCTCTTTAAAAACGTTATACCTTATTATTTGTCTCAAACGATATGCCAACAAATGAGTAAGGCATATATTTAATATGAATTAATTCCCATGCTGAGGGAAGTAGTACAATTCGAAATTCTCAGATCCATTATTTCGTACGTACAAATTGGAACAATTCAAATTAAAGCCACTCTGAAATGAGTATAATTTTTTTTACGTACTGTTTATATAACTATAATACAATAATATTTCAATTAATTTCATTGTTATGTGTGAGTTACCACAATAATTTAATCTTATTCATTACAATTAATGAATTTCTAACATGAGTTTCAAGTCATTCTTTTTATTTTCATATCGCGCGAGTAGAATAATTTTATGGGTGATTTTGGGGTGTAACTCAAAATTTTTAGGTTAAAATAATTAGTGGATAATTTTATAAATTAATTATTTTATTTTATTTAATGGTAAATATTAAATTGTAAATTAATTTAACGATTAAGATTGTACAGGTGCATCATAGTTGGATTCATAATTTAAGTGAATTAACATTAAAATTTCTCTACAGATAATGTAATAAATTTATGAACAAGTAATAAATCTTAAATTACAAGAATAAATTGAGTTGATCTCTTTTATTCCAAATGCACAAAGCGTGTAAGGGTACAATATTTTGTTCTAAATGATATACTCCGTCCGTCTCATTTCAATCTTTACATATTTCCATTTTGAGCATCTCATTTCAATCTTTACATTTCCCTTTTTAATAAATGAGACCCACACAAATTAATTATTTCTCTCACCATGGGCCCACACATCACACTAATACACTTACCCACTTTACATTAAATTATTGTTTCTCCCACCTCACAACACATTAAAATACTACATTCCTTAATCTAAGTACAAAAAGCAAACGTAAAGTTTGAAACGGGACGGAGGGAGTATACTTTATTTAATAGAGGTATAATATTTTATTTTAAAATATATACATTTTTATTAAAAAAAATTCTGAAAATAAAGGACACACATATTAAAGGATTTATTATTTAATATTAAAAGATAAATGCATACACAGTATCCAAGCACAAAAGTTTTAGTTAATAAAATTATAATGATAATATTCGAATTAACACAATTTGATTTGAGTTTGTGAACTGTAGAGATTAAATCTTTAAAATGAAAAAAAAAATAATACTACCGTATTCAATTATTAGCCGTATATTTCAAGGCAAAGTATTTAAAAAAAATAGCGTAGGTTAAACGGATTCACTCATTATTATAATATACTTAATTATTATATGAATATAATATGATTATTAAATAAATAAGATACGGTGAATAATGTATTAAAGTATAATTTGAGATTGTTATCACATTATTAACTAAAATATAATTATAGAATAATAAATTATATTATAACACTCATATTTCAATATATTATTTATCATACTTAATAAAATATATTATTTTATTTATAAAATAAGCATACTTAAAATGATGTCACTGTTAAACTAATCACCGAATGTAGGTATTTTAAAGAAAATCAATCAGGAAAAAATAGATTAAAAAGAGAAAAAACGCAGTCAAACAATAACTTATTTATTTTAGGAAATAGGAGAGCCCTTTACGACGGCCCACAAAACGAGTGTAAGGAGGCCCATTTACGTCCCCGCGGAGGGCCCACTCGAAAATTTTAGGCGGGAATATTTGTAGTTGGTGGCAACCCCCGCAAAAAGCGGCGATGAGTTTTGGATTGGATTTTCACCCTCCTCTACTTATCCTACATTTTTATTTCCTCCGAGATAGTTTCTTTTAAATCGGGTTTATGATGTGGTTCTTCATTAGTTCAAGAGTTGGTTTTGCGTGTTCCCGGAACACAAATCATGTGTTTTTAGAATTTAGTATTATGGGTAAGGGTACATTGCTTTGTTCTAAAGGGTATACACTTTAATTAATAAGGGTACATCATTTTATTCTAAAGGATATACACTTTTCATTAATTTTTTTTATTTTTCTTCAGAAAATAAAAGATGCAAATCTTTATACTAAAGGGTATACAATTTAACACAAAATTCTAAAGGCGCACGGTGTGTGAACCTGTACGCTCGGGTGCACACAAGTTTTTGCCTTAATTTAAACCCTAGGAATATACTCCCTCCGTCCCGGCGTAAGAGGGTCATTTGCTTTTTTGCACGTAGATTAAGAAGTATTATTATTTAATGTATAGAGGGTAGTTGTATTAGTGGGAGTGTGGATCTCATATTTTAATTGTATTAGGGGGTGTGTGGTCTCATATGTGTAAAAATGGAAAGGGGACTCTTTGGGTAGAACGACCAAAATGAAAAAATGATTCTCTTAACCTGAAATGGAGCAAATATAAAATTAGAAAGGGAGACCACAAAGTTTATATCGTCAACTCAATTTACACAAGTGTTTATCTCATCCACCATCCATCGATAAAATATTCGTTTACATTATACCCATAAGTTTAGGAATATTATTATTTTAATTAAAATAAATAGTTATATTAGTGGTATGCATGGGATCATGGATGAATCTTTTTACTAATTAGTAAAGAGTGTATATTGGGTGCACCCGGGTATAATGGTGCACCCATATATGTATGATTTTTTATTTTATTTTGTATACATGTTATTTTATTTTGTAATAATTGTATATTTTTTCACACTAAGTTTTTTATTAAAAATGCTAACATCCATATGTGTATAACTTTTTATTTAATAGTATATACATGTTTTTTAATAATTGTATATTTTTTACACTCAATTTTTCATTAGAAAAATTAACAATTAAATTGTATACATAGGGTGCACCCAAATGCACACTATAATTAGCCATTAGTAAAAGGAAAAAATTAATAGAATAGACTATAAAAATAACAAAATGAGTATCATATTAGTGTACGTGATGAATACAATTTATAAATGATAAACTCACTTCCTAATTTTATGCACTAAAGTTAAATGTTGTTCATAACCTCATAATATTGTTCAAAGATTAAAATAAGCCCCTAAAATATAATTTGAACATTTATCCTAGTACAAGACTATCTTTTAAAGTTGTTGAGTGATTTCTGACAAATCCAACAATTAAATGAGGCACAATTTTATTTATTTATTTTTAACAATTTAGGCATGTATTTCAATTTTAATTTAAATTGATTCACCATATTTATGGGGGTTGACTACGATACTAAAGATTCGATATTGTTTATATATCTATACTTATCTACACATGAGATCAGCTTTCAATTTGAGGTCTTTAAAAAAATAACATAAAACTAACAAAAATCTTAAAGATTTAGTCCTGATAAATCATACATGACCCTATAAAATTCCACACAAATTTTGGTGTCGTAGAATTTATTACCAGAACTATGCTAATTATACTTTCAATTATCCTTAAAATTTCCTAATTTCAAAATGGTATATATTGAATTTTCAGTTAAATGAAATGATACATGTGATTGAGTGTAGAATCAAAATCCCATATTAGTTAGAAGTTTTGATGGCTTTAATTTTATATAAGTAAGAACTAAACTCATGAAACTTTTGTGTATGAGCCCAAGAACAAATTCGTGTAGCTTATGATGACTCTGAGCGAACAGTGTCGTCCTGATAAATTAAGGTGAAATTGTAAACTCGAATCATTATTTTGTTCTTCTGAATCTCTGAACATTCTCTCATAGGCTCACTGTGCTTTTAAATTCGACGTTTTTTTTTTTTTAATTTATACCCATTAGTATTAAATGTTATACTTTTTATTATAAAAAATTATACCGTTAATTTTTTGAGAAAAAATTTAATCAAACCATTAGTATTAAATGTTATACTTTTTATTATAAAAAATTATACTGTTAATTTTTTGAGAAAAAATTTAATCAAACGTCTATACTTTTCATATTTCACTCGACCTTTTCAATAAAAAATTTATACCCTTGTTATTTAAAGTGTATACTCTTTAGAACAAAATATTATAACTTTATGCATCTTATACGTTTGGAGACACAAGAGACCAATTCTATGATTTAATTATTTATATATTATAATTATACATACGTAGAAGTTAGGAAGATTTTCAATTTCTATATTCTCTTATTCTAAAGAATAATTTAGTTGTTTGTTTTTGAAGGATTCGAATGCCAAATGGAGTTTATTTGCAATGGGCTCTAACAAACCACTTCTGGTGTTTCTTTTAGAACAAATTATTGGGCCAGAGTGGGCTTCATCATCTGTCGTCCGGCACTGATTGGGCCTAATATGTGATTTTGTTATTGTGGATGTTTCGGCCCAAATGTTCTGGCTACGCTTATGTAGATTTTTTTTTTCCTCCTAGATTTATTAGAGTAAGATTTTATTTTGAAGGTTATTACCTTGAATTTTAAATCAAATTATAATTAGATAAGAAACTCTCGACTCCATAAGTACCAAAATTATGTGAACCCAACTAATTTTTGATGGGGTTAAAGTCATTTAAACTTTGATTTTTGAATATAATTTTTTTATAGAAAAAGTCTTAACCTTCCAAGCACTGTAATAATATTTTGGATCTCCGATTACATTTTAATATATTTTTTTTATTTTTTGTAAATTGTTGAATGAATGAGTTATGTGAAAAATAAAATATGACACAAAATAAATAAAATAAAAACAGATTGAGACATAGGAGATACAACACAAAATATGACAATACAACCGTTACCCCCAATAAAGCAGCAGAGTAAATGATACAATCAAGCCTTAAGGTTAATTGTAAGAATTGTTGTACTTGTATCCATATTATTTCATGTCGTTATTTAACTCTACAACACAATCAACACCAAAGAAAATAACTACAATGATATAACGCCACATACTATGTTGTTGCAACCTTAATTCAACAGCAACAAACAGCACGAGGACGAGGAAGTCCATCTTCTCCTCTGCAAACCATCCATCAAGAAACAACTTCAATACATTTACTCATCGCCAACATTCTAGCAACTTCACTAAGCTTGCTCTCCTCCACTTCGACCCGTCTCAAGAACAACGAGCTCCTCACGAGCCTTTCGACTCCCTCCATGTCGATCCGACCACAAGATGTTACATCAACACTCTGCAACTGCTTACAGCTTCTCACCATCGAATCCACGGCCATATTTGTCAACTTCTTACAACCCCTCACTCTCAATTCATCCAAGCAATTGCACGAAACGAGCATTGCCACGAGCTCCTTGTCGAGCAGCATGTCATTACCAGACAAGTCTAGTTTCTTTAAACTCTTCAAATGCTGTCCTAAATCGGCTAAAAAACCAGATTCCCTCTCCACCACATCGCAGTTGATCAAGGCGAGCTCCTCGAGTCCATTACCGAGCTCCATTGCCACTGCTTTTAACCCTTCACCAGTAATAAGACAGCAACTTTCCAACCTTAAACTAATCAAGATCCTATAATTCAAATTCTGAGCTAACGAGATCAAATGTGAGTTGTCAAGATCAAGGGGTAGCCTTAAATCTATCCTCCTCAGATTGCACTTGCTCTGATTAATAAATTGAAGCAACCCCTCTTTGCTCCCACCATCATAAACCAACAATGAGTCAAGAGAAACACAATTCTCAGCTAATATAAGCAAAACATCATTGACAATGCTCCTACATGTTCTTAGCTCCACTTCTTGAAGACAATTCAACAACTTCAACAAACTAGAAAATGAATTGTAATCTCCAACACTTTCACAATTCTTCAGCTGCAATTTCTTTAAATTCCTACAGTTTCTCCACAAATAGCTTATACCAGAATCACAAGACAAAACCCCACATAAAGAAAGGCTCTCCAAACTAACCTCCAAATCAAAAACACCATCCTCCATCTGTTTGACTTCAAGATCAGCAGATTCTGCAAAAGGGCCACAGAGGAAGAGAGAGAGGCATTTCAATGAAGTGAAGTAACGCAGCCAATCGAGATAGAGAGGCCTAGAAATAGAGACAGCAAGAGAGGAGAGATGAATACAGGAAGCAGAGAGTGTGTGGAGGGAGAAGGAAGGAACAGGGGAAGTCAAGTAGCGGAGATGGCGGAGGTTGGAGCAAGAGGAGGCGACGGCGAGGAGGAGAGATTCAGCGCCGTCGAAGCCTCCGCCGGCGAGGGAAATGGAAGAGAGGAAAGGGTGGTGGGAAAGAAAGGTGGAGAAGGAGGTGATGGTGGTGGGGTTGCAGGGCGTGGAGAATTGCAGAGACAGAGAGGTGGTGGAAGATCGGAGGAGGCGACACCACCTCTTGGAAACGAGGGAGACGGCGGCGGAGGACGACGGCGGAAGGCGGTGGAGGATTTCTTGGAGTAGCTCATCGCATAGCAGCGTGTCCATCCCGAAAGAATTCTGCTTTCTATTCACTTTATCGGCTCTCCCCCATTCTTGCCCATTCTGTTGATAAATGATGATATAATGTAAAGAAAGTTGACTATAAGAAGTCTATATTTTACCTACCACATTTTTATACTATTATTATTATTCATGTTATATTCTCAAAATCAAAATAAAATGATGTTATTCTAGCTATAATAAACAAATAATACTCCCTCATTTTTTTTAAAAAAAATTAAAACATATTTTTTTAATAGAAAGTTAAAATAATTAATCTCCACCCACCCACCTAACACACTTATCATTTACTTATTGTAAAAAATATCAAAAATATTCCTAAAAATAACACTTTTATTAATTTACATTAAAAAAAAAAAGTGGACGAAAAGAATATTAAATTTTATGCCCCGAAGACTAGTTGAAATACGTTAATTCGTTTTCACTCTTGATAAAGCACTTGATAAATTCTATGAAAATGGTGCTAAATTGCAAGTCCTTTCTTACTTGGGTTATAGAATTAGACACATAAAGTTGCAATTTTCTATATTTTGAAATTATTCTTTTGTATACACAAGTTTATACTCTTTAGACAAATCAATTAACTTTGAAACAATAATTATATCTTCATCTCATACCACTATTTACACTTTTCTCATTTATTTGTATTGTATTAAACAAAAAATAAATAAATCAATAATAATAAAATATAAATTAAACTATAAAAATATTTATAATTTCAAAATTGTCATAATATTTTTACACATGTTATACTTTATGCTTTATTTATGGAGTATAAAATAATGCTAAATTACATTTTTTTTAAAAAAATTACTAAAATTGATTAAAAAATATCCACTCTTGAACATCAAAGAACACAGAACAATAGACATGAATCATATATGGAATCAAAGGAATAAGATAAATAATATTTTTATCATTATAATAATAACTTTGTTATGTAAAAGAAAATATTTTAAAAAGTAAAACATTACTATACAACCCGAAAGTACTTTTTTTTTATAATTACACAAATAATTGGAAAGTTGGTTCTAGTAAAATAAAATTGTGTCCATTCACTTGGATTTAGACCATAAAATAACTTATTAGATGAATATAATCTCACAAAAAGAATGCCTTTCGAATCAATATAATAGTATCTTATCACGCTAACTATGAAGTAATAGACTCGAGTCGTTTCTCTTTCACTTTTACTTGAGTTAATGATTTCGTAAATAAATTGAAATTATAATTTACTCAATTCAAACACATTTTTAAAATCTTTAAAGAATATATAATGCAAGTAAAAAGATTTTATGAGGAGATGATGCATAATTTCAGGTGGTTTTGCAATTGCTTACAAATTACGATAATAAGAATGACCCTCAATTTGAACAGAAGCAATTTATTGCCTTGAAGTTGCTTTATTTTTATTTTTCAGAATTTGCAAACACACCCCTTGTATAAAGATTTAAGAACATTTCAGTACAAGAAAATTTGAGTGCAAAATAAGCATTGGTCAATTTGCATCAGTTCTTCAGAAAACAATCAAGCAGTTTCATCAGTACATTTGAAACATGCAAACAGCAAGTAGAAGCAAACGATAAGAAGCATTTGATTCCTGAAAGAACATCTTACCTGTACAGTGTCGAAAAAGCCATCGGAGAAAGACACAATGTAAGGGTCTTCAGTGTCCTAAACAACAAAAAATAAGCAATGTAGGAGCAAGAGTGAAGAAATAACAATGTTGGCGTATTCAAGAACGTTCACGTACCTTGTCAAACAAAGTAGCACAGTTGCCCAATAACGACTGCTTTCGTTGCTGCTGCAGCTGTAAAAGCATAGCTAAAGTATGCGAGTAGCGAATTTCAACATTTCAATGAACCAAATCTAATCAAGAAAGTACAAAAGCTAATACAAACACGAATTTGGAACAACATTTAAAGCTTCAAAGTTAAGGCATGGTAGAGCTGAAGCAAAATAAATGTTCTACACCCTGATATATGTTAACCTGATAAAACATCGATCGAGCCTATGAGTATTGAAATAAACTAACAACGATGTAGTAGAGTATGAATACATAGAACCCAGCAAGGGAGATGAACCATACATATGTAGATGTAAGTAGCACTATTCCATGCCCAAAGGGACTCGGCCCAATCCCAGAATTCAACAAATCTAATGTTGTCAAAACCACCAACTGCACCTTTTACCAAAACAAATGCAGTTGGAGGAAATGCTAAAATTACCAATAGCGCGTTACAAGCTCCACGGATGATAGCCTTTGTGGTATTTAATCTAACATCGAGCCTCAAAGGTACAACAGTCAAACACAAAGGAATGAGTAGCAGCGCTCCGATTTCTGCAGTTGCGAAGTTTATTACGGACATGAGACAGAGTCCTATAAATGCAGCAGCAACGGTTACTGACTTAAGGAGAGTCCAATCCCTTCTGTGTGGTTGACTTATACTCGAGAATGAAAATGAACCAGATACAGAATACGTGAAAAGGAGGCTAAGGATTGAAAATATGATCCAAAGTAAAAGGTTGGTTGATGGTGAGGAATTGGGAATTTGATAGAGAAAATAAGGAATTAATGTTACAATCGCTCCCCATAAGTAGACAAAGAGTACAGTTTTCGCAGCATAAAGCCATTTCCATGCTGAAAAAGTTGGGACAGATTCACTGGGATCAGATGGCTTTAATTGGTTTTTGTCCTTGCCGAAATTTGATTTACTGGCATCTGAAAATAGAGCAGCAGCAACCAACGGAAGAGGAGCTATGAGCAAAGCAAAGGCAATCATGTAGACTCCAACTGAAACGAACCTACTCGGAGACGTCATGAGATACAGAAAAAATGACTGATGAAACTTCTCCAGAAGATTATTTACAGACCGTATGACTCCTTCAACCAACCTGTCAAGTACAGAGAATTCACCTCAGATGGAGGATCCCAAATTAAATAAACACATGCATAAGTTCCAAGTGATAAACAAAGCAAGTAAACACAAAAATATGGAAAAGATCAGCACAGGAAACAATCAAAGTAACGATTTTTAACACTAAAAGCAATAAAAACATAATCACTAATTACATCTGTTGCAGTTATCTGGGATTTATGCACAACATGCAATCATGATAAGGACCTTATACACAAAATGCAATCATTAAATGGAACGATGAGTATTGCATGATTCAACAACATAGGAGGTAAAGTAAGAAGTCGACTAAGGCTCACCTGCCAACACGCAAAAGAAATAAAACCCTCTGACTTGAGGCAAACTTTGGTGAGATTTCCATAGTGACTGCATCAACTTGATAATCTCGGAAGGCACCATGTGGACCAGTAGGAACACCTAATGCCTGAATTAAGAAACAATAAGCAACTGGTGGCATAAACATAAATGGGTACCAACGATCACCTATTGGCTATACATGTAACCCTATGATGAGATTGGAAGAATTAAATTTATAACCAATACCAGTACACTCATTTACAACTAAAAGAAGGGAATACTATAGAAGTGGTTAATTCTCGTGCAAGAGTGACATGTTGAAACTTCAGATAATGGTCTTTCTAAAAATTAAAAAATTACCTGATTATATAGGGAACTGGCAAGAGTTGCACATCCTTCAACATAATCTGAAACAGGGATCCCAAATTTCCATTCAGGATTTAAGCTTCTAGCCACCTTTCCAAGCAACTCCAGTAGTTCACCAAGTCTGTATAGCCACCAAGAATCAAGCAAAGACCAAACCTTCTCCACCCTCACTTGTAAACCCTGCCCATGAACAGCCAAATAATTAACAATATTGATGAGGTCCAGATTTGGCATCTGCCCATTAGAAGCCTCAGCATATATATTGAGAACATCCTTCTCCAAATCTGTGCTGCTATCAGCAACCTTTATGACAAGTGCAGCGGCCATTGTGCCAGCACGTCGAAAGCCACTACCCACTAGATGCTCCTTTACTTGGGTCAATTTATGAACAGGTGAAGGATTTGCACCACATATTTCAAGATTCTGCTTCAAATCTCCAAAAGAAAGCGTATTATAATCTCTCAGCCATGCAGCAACTGCATCATATTCTCCATGCCTTGAATCAGCAGCAAGCCATATAATATCTTTAGCAAGCCAAGTAACTCGAGAGAGGAGAGAAAAGACAGTGTATGCAACCCCAAGAGATAAAGCTTCACTCATACTGGTCTTGACAGAATTATAAGGTGATACCATCACAATAGCTTCCTTCCCATCACCACGTGGAGCTCTTATTATTCCAACTGTGTTGATCCCATAAGATGTACAACTGTAGTTCTCCTGGATTGAACCAGCATCAGGTCCCAAAAAAAAGTGCAATGGATGAAATTTATCTGATGCAGGTTGGAACTTGTGATAATTAACTTCGCCACCCAACTCCATTATGTGTTCTGCTATCATTTCTGGAATCTCACTGCATGCACATTATAGAGGCAGACACATTGTACGTCATCAAATTTGTAACAGAAAAATGAAATCCAAGATGAAGTATTAAATTGTTGATGAATTGTAAACTACAAACAGTCTGTGTCCTCCAAGTTAGAATAAACAACTTGGAGCTTAACTTGGTTTAATTTCCGAACCCTCCCACCTTCCTGTTGTTTCAACCAAAATGCTTCTAAGCCAACTCATGTTTCAGAAATGAGAGAGTCTCCACTTGAAAAATATTTCCTCTCTTTCAGGAAGAAAGAGAAATGGAACTAAATTATTTCCCCTCCAAAAATATCACTGTTTATTCAATGACCCAAAAAAAAAAACTTATTCCGTGCATGTCATCTTATAGTTGAATAAGCTAAGGCTAATTATTCCCTAAGATCCAGCAGAACAAAGCAACCTTGAGGACAACTCAAGACAAGATAATGTGATAATCATAATCTCATTACAAATATAGCTATTAAAAAGAGATACCTACATGCCAGTTTTTGTAGTTTTAGGATCTAGATTCAGTATCTTGTTCATAAATACTAGCCCATCTGAAGCATCATTATTAGAGAGCATAGGACTACCAGAACCTGCAAAGTAACAGTTCAATCACAGTTTTCTCGTTAGATATTTAACTCTCATTAATTTCATTTTGATACGAATGCAGACCATTCAAAATTTGCCTACTTAGATCAAAAACTAATAAGGATTCACTCATTACTTTCATATCAAATAATATAAACCCAAAGTACACAAAAGTGTGACAAAAACAAAATTTTACCCGACTTATGCTACACCGCAAGCAAATTCCACATAAAAAAGTTAGAAGTGCTCCACTTTTCATCACAACTCAAATTAATCACCAAAAGAGATCTCTAAAATTGCAGATAAAACTACATCATAAACTAGTTCTTCACTGGAAATCAATCTATGAGAGAGATAGGGTACCCACCAGGCATCAACGCATTCTCGGAAAAATAAGTATTCTTAGCGAGAGCAGGCAGAAGGAGGAGAGCTAAAATTCCTGCTATGCAACATACCACACTGCAATTCGCACCAAAAACAGTCGGCAATTCGTCATACCAAATTGATCTTCCAATTACTCATGAAATCCGTAAATCATAACATACCTTACAAGAAGACTGTGAGAAATGAGAAATAGTCCAATGCGAATGATTGGTCGAGGCTTCGGTTTGACGGCGGATTCCGTTTCTCCCATCGTCGCAGCCGATCGTCGTTGATCTTTTGGAACTTCTCCACTACTACAGTATACAGAAGCTACCTTCTAGTCTCTAGATTCTCTTCTCTTCTATTTGAAACCGATTTGCAGCTTGCCTTCGTGTTTGCTTTCTTCAATCTCAATTTTCATTCTTTTTTTTTTATTTAAATTATTAAATAATTTTTAATGAACATAAATATTTTTATTTAACGTGCTTTATATAAACATATCTTAATTGTTCTTTTATTTTATTTTTTTTAATCGCAAGAAAATTAGTAATACTAAAAACCTGAATGACAATAAGATTTCGGAGAATCTAAATAGTAGAGGAAAAAATGAAAAATAAGATTAAAGTAGGAAGTTTTGAATAAATTTTTGAATTCCAATTTCAGTAGATATAAATGAAATATCAGTAGAATTTTATAATTATACTCCATTTCTTTAAAAATTAGCAATGGAAGAGGAAGTAATGAAAATAATAATTCGAATCACATTATAGATTAAGTATTTTATTTATATTTGTGGAACATAGAAATATCAGAAACAATTCATTGTAACTGTGAAATTGATAAATTATATTTCACTGAAAACGATTACAAAGTACTTACGCACTGTGCGAATATAAGTCAACACCAAACTATTCATCTATCCAACCTATCTAAGCCGAAGGGCTAGGGTGAATATAACACAAAACAAAGTATACATCAACAATTTAAGTATAATGATGCTATCTGGAGTTTGATTTTATCAGTGATGTGTGTTGACGATAGCATCCTTATACTAAACTGCAAGACATTTCTTTCCATCCAAATATGGTAGATTATGGATGCAAATGTGATGAAAAAAAGTCTTCTTGCCTTTTTGCTCCCTCGGGTATGATCAATAATCATTTGAAAAGCATACGTTACTGAGGTAAAACTACCTCTCCTCCATCCAACCCATCTCTTTATCTCACTCCAAATGCGTTTGGTATATGGGCAATGAAAGAAAAGGTGCGATGTGGTTTCAAGATCAAAGCAAAAACCACAGCATTTATCTTCTGCCGTGTACCAAACTCTATCTTTCGTAGAGAGTCGTTCCCTGTGTAGAAGATACATTCGGAAACTGTACTTCTTCACAATCCATTTGTGCCAATTTTGTTTATAAATAAAGGTTGATTCCTCAGCGTACCTGCTCCTCAAGTGTGCATACATGCGACTAACTTTAAATACCCCATTTTCCTTCCATTTTTCCATTACTCTGACCACTCCTTCATCATCCTCCGCCTCATTAGCTATATCATTTCTAATAGCTATAAGTGTTCTCCATAAATATGTCGAGTTAGCTCCCTAAGATTTCACTGTCCAATGATTAGAAGAGAGATAGACAGAATGAATCAATTTCACCCATAACAAAGAGGCTTCCTTGTGAACATCCCATAAGGCTGCCAATAGTAGTGCTTTGTTCCAAGTAGCAATGTCCTTCAACCCTAGCCCTCCTGTATTCTTGGGTTGAATGATATCTTTCCAACTGACCGGACTCACCTTCGTCCCCCACAGGAACCTACGTATTAGGGTTTCAACTTTTTTTATAACCACCACTAGGATTTTAACAACACCACACCAAAAAGAAAGAATACCATAAATTCTCGAGGTAATTAATTCCAATTGACCCGTAAAAGACAATAATTTAGAAGACCAACACTGGATCATGGCATTAATATCATTCAATAGAGGCATGAAATCCTACACTCCTGTCTTTTTGCTACAGATCGGGATGCCCAAGTATTTAAAAAAAATGGTACCTCTGTTGAATGGAGAATCTCAAAGATTTGATCATGTGATTAGAAATTCTGGAAGAAAAAATATTTGATTTTCGTGAGTTGACAACCAGACCCGACACATCTCCAAAGCACTTTAACATCTGATCAATGATTGTGGCAGAAAACACTTTCATGGAGCAGTTAACTCTCCATTTTTAGACCTATATACACGGGTTTCCATTTTTTATTACAACTCTCCTACAAGCTATATCATATGGTTAGATGAATGTTGTGTAGGAGTTAGAAGGAAAATGTATCACGATTGAATTTTCTCCATCATCTTACATACTCATTTCGTCCGTTTCTAAGGTGTCCGTTTATTTTTTGCACGTGGATTAAAGAGTATTATTATTATTATATGTAAAGTAGGTAGTTGTATATTAGATGGAAGTAGTGATCATATTCCTAATAGATTGACTCCAAAATAGCATATCCAAATTATAAGAAATCCAATAGACGCCTCAATTGCGGAATTTTTAGCCTTCAGTTTTCTATTTGTTCGAGTATGTAAATAAATTGAAAATATGGTCCAAGTAATAAAAGCCCAAGTTTCCTTTGGGTCCCAACTCCAATAGGATCCCCATCCTTCGTTAGCCCATACTGCTCCAGAAAGAATTCATATGGTTAAAAAGATAAATCCTAGACCAATAACTCGATAACTCTAATAATCCAATTGTTGAATCAATTGCGACCTATAATAATTCCTCGGGATAGGAGAAATGGATACCTTTAAACCAGATGCCAAAAATAATCAAATTGACACCTTAGAAATGGGAGAGTAGAGTATTATTTATAGAATCATTGATGACGCGTTTGGTTAAGCATTTTTAAGCAAATGAATGACAATGTGTTAGTAAAATTTAACTTTTGGTGAGCAGGTATGATTCCGTTAATAAATACTACTCCCTCCGTCCCATTAAAGTTAATATAATTTTTTTGGGCACGGAGATTAATGAATATAATAATTTAATGTAAAGTGAAGTAAAGTAAAGTGAAGTGAGAGAAATAATATTTAATGTGTAGTGGGTAGTTGTATTAGAGGAGATATGTAGTCATGAGAGTAGATTAATTGTTTTTATGTGGATCTCATGTATTAAAAAGGAAATGTATCAACTTTAGTGGGATAAACCAAAAAGGAAAGTGTGTCAACTTCTATGAGACAGAGGGGATAATAATTTGATATCTCAAAGTTGAGAAACACCATTCCTGAAGTTTTTGAGTGGTAACACTATCATTCCATTCTAGTTGCATCTTTAGTTCTTTTTTTATTATTTTTTTCTTAAAATTATTTTTATTTTTTAATTTAAATTTTATTTTAACAAGCAATTTTTTTTTTATTCAATGAATCTTAAAAAAAATACATGATTTCAATTCCATCCCAAATAAATTATAACCAAACAAAATGAGTGATGATGATTTCAAATATTATTCAAACACTACACTTATAATGCTCATACATATTTTCATTCCTCGGTACTTTCATTTCCGTTCTTCAAAAAATACCAATCACCCCTGAATTACCATACCAATTTCAATAATTGTGAAAAAAATTACGATTAATAGATGGTTTTGTATAGAGTTGGTCTCTTATGTTTTTGGATGCACAAGATGTTTAAAAATACACCCTCCGTTCCATTGCAAGATGGTCTTTTGCTTTTTCACGTGGATTAAGGAGTATTATTTTTTAATGTCTAGTGGGTAGTTGTATTAGTGAGAGTGTAGAGTCATATTTTAATTGTATTAGTGGTTGTGTGTGTGATCCATGTGTACAAAAAGGAAAATTAGACTCTTTGGATTAAACGCCAAAAATAGAAAAAAAAATTTTTGAAGGAGACGTAGGGAGTATAATATTTTGTTCTAAAAGATACACTATAAATGTTTGATTAAAAATATTTATTTTTTTTCCTCAAAAAATCAAGGATACAAGTTCTTGTATTAAAATGTATAACATTTAATATTAAAATATACAAGTTATGAAAAACGTGTGATTTGGGGGCAGAGTGTACAGGGACACGTAAGTTTTAGCCTTTTGTATTATGTCACCTATAACAAATTTTTAGAAAATACTCCATCCGTCCCAAGAATACATTCACCCTTTCTATTTTAGTCAATCCCAAGAATACTTTCACCCTCTAAAAATAGAAACAATACGCAATATCAATTACCTTACAATACTACAATATTACAAAAATGTCACTTTCTTTTTACACACAATCTAGTCAAAGTCAACTATATTATACTCCCTCCGTCCCACCGAAAGGTCACCATTTTACTATATTGGGTGTCCCATCCAAATGTCTCAATTTCATATTTTTAGTAAAAAGGTAGAACATGTGGTCCACCACTCACTACTAATACAACAACTCACTACACATAAAATAATAATACTCCTTAATCTACGTACAAAAAGCAACCAGCGACGTTTGGGCGAGACGGAGGGAGTACACTTTATTTTATCCAATTACCCAAAATATCTCTTCTCTTTTTTACATTACACTACAAAAAATTACTTTTCTTAAACTTCGTGCCAGAAAATACGCGAATGTATTCCTGAGACGGAGGAAGTATCATATTTTAACTTTTTGTAGGTATATTTGTATGGAGAATTGAATCGTTTGAAAATTAATTTGTAAAAATACTAGAAAAATTCAAACAATTATGAAAGATGAGTATATTTGTTTTATTGTATAAAGGTAAAGGGTTTATTTGTTTAAAAATAAAATTTAAATGCTTATTTGATCCCTGGACAATTCGACGACAAATTAGACACTTTGCCCAAAATTTTCCTTCAATTTTAATAAAAGGGTTCCAACAATTACCATTAATATAGCTATATACTTTATACTATAAAATAATAATGCCCCTCTATTCACTTAAAAAAAAACTAATTGGATATCTTATTGGAACAAGTAACAAGAGGGAGAGAGTAACAATCTAGTAAAATTTAAACTTAAAAACAAAATACTACATATATTATAGTACATGAAATCTAAATTTCCTTACAAATTTCTCATGTATGTACCCATAGACTTTATTGCCTTAAATAATTTATTTATCTCAAGTCACAGTATTAAAGTCGCATTCACCGGCTCAATGAGATGAAATCTAACGGCCCACGTTAACTCGAATAGGGTTTACTGCCAAATCAAAACCACCGACAACATTTAAGCCCTCGGTACACCCAAACGGCCAAATCCGCCGTTTCTTACAAACCTCTGCTCTTCCCTGCCGATAACGCCGTCGTCAACCGCCGTAGAACCCTAAGACGCCCTTTCCCATGGATGAACACCAACACCACGCCAGCGAAATCTCAGAGAGGGAAAACCACGGCGGCCGGAGAACCTCTCCCGATAACGCGAATTTCGATAGCTCTCATCCTCACTCTGGAGATGGAGCTAGCCCTGGGTAATTTGATGTTCCTGTTTTGGTTTGTTTATTTATTTTTATTAATTAAAATTGTGTTTGATGGAGTTCTTTTCGATGTTTTTATACGAGGTAGTAAAATATTCATTGGAGGTCTTGCTCGAGAAACAACTTCAGGTAAGACTTAAATTTCTGCGTAATTTAATCATTTTTGTTTCGTTGTTTGTTTGTTTATGTTGACTGTAATAGTTTTCGAGAAATCATTCGGATGTTAGAAGATTTGTGGTTTCTAATTCTCAGAGGAGATATTCTGTAACTAAATCATCCTAGTTTTCTTTTAATTCAAATTCTAAAAGACAATAATATGTACTATTATATACTCTGTGTTGTGTTACTTGTGTACTTGTGTTCCACTTGTTAATCTTTGTTATAATATCTTTTGTCCAAATAGAGCATCAATAATACTACTTTGTTTGTTTGTGTGGAATGTGATTTGCAATGTGATTGATAATGCAGAACAATTTATCAAGCACTTTAGTAAATATGGGGAAATTACGGATTCGGTGATAATGAAGGATAGGAACACAGGGCAGCCCCGCGGATTTGGGTTTGTGACATATGCTGATGCTGCTGTGGTAGATGAGGTCATTGAGGACTCGCATATATTTCATGGAAAGCAAGTATGTAGATCAATCTAGTCAGAACATTAGTGAAAATCTTGATGCAATCTGTTATTATCATTTTGAGCTCTGTTTTTTAAGTTATATACTCAAAACAATTGTTTGTGACTTTTGAAGGTAGAAATAAAGAGAACTATACCAAGAGGAGGAGGCTCCAAAGATTTCAAGACTAAGAAGATTTTTGTTGGTGGCATTCCAACAACAGTGACTGAAGGTAATTTCAAACTTTTTCTTGTAAAAATGAGTGACTCTTGATGCTGCCAATTAAACTATGTATGTGAGTGAAATTTGTTCTGATGATGATTCTGTTGCATTTCTTGTACGCCAGATGAATTTAGGGACTTCTTTTCGAACTTTGGTGAGGTGAAGGAGCAACAGATTATGAGGGATCATTCTAGTGGCCGTTCTCGTGGATTTGGATTTGTTACATTTGAGTCTGAGCGGTCTGTTGATAATATTTTGGCAGATGGAAACAAGCTCGACTTTGCTGGAACTCAGGTACGTAGATTTCTCCAAATCTTTGAACAGGTTGTTACTTGCAGTATTAGTTAATTAAGCTACCATTTTTTATTCCACACTGGGGTTTAATATGTCTTATTGCAACTCATGAGTCATGGGGAAAGTAGTATCTTCTTTTGAATCGCTATTCGCTATATCTATTCCCATCTTTTGTGTAAATCTTCTTTAATTACTTTTTGATATGGCAAGAACTGTTCTGTTAAGAGTATGCCGGGCTCCATTTCCTTTCATTTACCAAATTTGAAGGCACTTAGCTACCTAAACAATTAAATTTTTCTGCTTTGAGAAAATTATAGTATAAAATACACATACAAATCTAATATATCAAAAGACACGGTTTAACGAAGCACCCATCGTCCATGATAGTCATTAATAGCATAGCTGTTGTATAGCATGCGTCCTTTGTTAATAATTTTACTCTGGATAGGTAATCAACTATTCTTGGCATTGCAGTTTTGGCTGTTAAGTCTCTTATGTTATGTTAAGAGTTTTTATTCACGTGAGGTTATCCGTTTCCTTTACAATGTAGGTGGAGATAAAGAAGGCAGAGCCAAAGAAGCCTAATTATCCACCACCACCATCCAGGCATCAAAGCAATTCTAGAGCTGCATTTGGTGGAGGGCATCGAGATACTTATGGTGGCTATGGCAGTGGTTTTGATGGTCGTAGCTTTGCCCCCAGCTCTTACAGATCAGGCGGCGTCTACAGTGGTAGACCTAGGGACTACGGTGGATATGATGGTTCTGAATATCATGGTTATAGTGGATACGGTCCTCCTGCTGCAGCTGGTAGTTATGGAGGATATAGGATGGATCCTACATTAGGATACTCAAACCGTTTTGGGGGTGCCTATGGTCGAGGCTATGATCTCAGTACTCATTATGGTGGGCCGAGAGATAGCTACACAGGATACGACAATGGTGGATATGGCGGCGGTTATGATGCTGGTTTTGGTGACGGCTATGGAGGCGGAAGTGGAGGTTCGATCTATGGAAACAGAGGAGGATATGGAGGTGGTGGGGGTGGAAGGTACCATCCTTATGGAAGGTAGGAAAATTTTAGATTGCCATCGTCTGTTGCACTATGATGCAGTATTAATCTTCTTGCCCTTTCTTTTGAAAAATCTAATGGTAACACTAGTTTTTATTCATTTATCTAATATTCTATTTCCTTTATATATATACAACCAAACGATAATGTAGATTATTACACAATCACTGGCCATACAAAATACCCAACAATTAACAAAGGTTAAAAGAAAGGGCTTAGTTCATTCCTTTTGTAAGTCAGGCAACCCACCTGCCATTAAGGCTAACAGATCAGCATAATCACAATCATGACAATTTGAAAAAAGAAATTATTTGAGTAAAACATCCTAGCAAAATTTTGATATCACAAAACTAAACTGAAATTGGGGTTGTTCATCAATCTAATAACCATATCCTCATTGTTCATCTTCATGCAAAATTTTCTTCAATGAATTTAAAAATCTAACACTTAATTCCAAAAACATAAATGGAGTAATAAATTTATCAAGAGTGTAACTATCAAGGGAGCTACCAAATACCCTAATTAATAAATCTTTATCCGTCCTAATTAGTTAGTTTGTGCATGCACTTACCTAATTAATTTTAAACGCGTCAAGAAGAAAGGGAACTTATTCTTTTACCACAATAAAGCTTTCTGCACATGAACTGTTAAAGAGTAATTTAGGTCATTTACATCATAATCCTTCCCGATGAATTGTTGGACTAATAATTAATTAATTAAGGCGATTACCATAATTGATAATCCATCCAGAATTTAAAAGAGTGCAGCTATAAAACGAGTGAGGATAAATAGGATAATAGAATGTGACATACGTGTTCTTAAAATGGTTTGGAAAATTAGGCATATTCTTGTATTATAAATTCTGCCAAATCATTTGTTGCAATAGATATAGTAAATTGATTAATTATTCATCAAAACTCAGCCTCTTTACTCTACTCCCTCTCAGTGAATTTGACAAAGTTCTTTCTACAGGGTTTACCATGCTACTCACTAATCTTTAAGGTTTAACGTTATCATTAGAGTTTAGAATATTTAAGATCATAATTAATTTTCAATTAATGAATAAGAACTGGAGAATTTTACTTAAAAAATTTAAGGTCCAAACCGATTGCAAAATAGGTGAAGATCATTATAAATTAGGCTTATAGAAACAGGCCAAATTTTTATATATCAATGGTTAGAAAGTTTTTTTTTAAGGATATATATTTAATTTTTCTCCTACTTAAAATGACACCAACTTAAACTAAAAGTGTTGTAATTAGGTAATTAAAATATAGAAAGAGATGCACATGTTCGAATTTTGGAATATGGAGTTGAGTTAGGTAGAGAGTATTGCTGCTATAAATGAGTAAAGTGAGGAGAAGCAAATTTGCAAGAAACACATCTAATCATCATACCACTCTTTGCAAATTATACATCCAATCCAAATACTTCAACACCTTAACAAAATTTCTCCATCATGGACCAAGCAGCTTCAAAAAAACTCCCCCTAAATTTGCTTGCCATTTTGATGATCACCGCCACAGCCACTGCCGCGGAGCCCCGCAACATCTTCATACTTGCGGGGCAAAGCAACATGGTGGGGAAAGGCGGGATGGTGGGCCGGGGAGTTTTCGTATGGGACGGAAAGGTCCCCAAGCAATGCCACCCCGACCCGCGCATCTACCGCCTCAACAACGAGTTAGAGTGGGAGATTGCGCGGGAGCCCCTCCATGAAGGCATCGGGCACCAGGTTTGCGGAGTGGGGCCCGGCATTCCCTTCGCCAAATCCATCATAAAGCCCGGAGAGACGGTCGGGCTGGTGCCCTGTGCCCAGGGCGCCACTTATCTTAGCCAGTGGGCCCGGGGCACCGAGCTCTACGACCGGATCTTGACCCGAGCTCGGGCCGCAGTTACCAGAGGAGGTGTCCTTCGGGCCCTCCTCTGGTACCAAGGGGAAAACGACTCCGTCTATAAAGAAGATGCAGATTCGTACAAAGCCAAGCTGGTGAAGTTCTTCACAGACGTGCGAAATGATCTGCAATCTCCCTCTCTCCCTATCATCCAAGTAAGTCATTGATTTGTCATTTGAGTATTAATTAATTATTAACTACAGTATTTAATTAATTAATGTTGGTTTCTTGAACAGGTGGCACTGGCATCCGGCCAGAAGTACATAGGAACAGTGAGATAAGCACAGTTGCACATTAGGCTTCCAAATGTGTACACTGTGGATGCCTACGGGCTTGAGCTAAAGAAGAACGACAATTTGCATCTCACCTCTTCAGCTCAACTGCAGCTCGGCGCAAAGTTAGCCGCCGCCTACAAAAATATAACTACTAATTAATTACTCCCTAAACTTATATATATGGAGTTTTTATGATTCTATAATTAGATTAGATAAGATTTGACACCTTTTTTTTATATACAATATTTGCAATAAATCAAGTCTTCTTATAATTCCCCTTATTTTTTTTTGTGAAGAGTTCAGTAGTAGTCAGGTGGGCTGGTTATTACTCCATAATTTAAATCTGGATTAATAAATTTAAAAATAATAGTATTTCTTTAGATATTATTCATCCAATCAACCGTACAAAACTCGTAAGCCGAAGAAGCTTGGGAGTTAATCTGATTTGCATCAGTATTATTACAAGGATTGTGTTGTAAGAGATCTACTACCATGGAATTATTAAAACATTCTTGTGTGGCAAAATTACAGTACATCTCTGGGCAGCAATTACCACCTCCTAATGAACCTATGTCATAATCATCCCCACAACATATGATGTCAGTAATCTTCTTCTTGCATTTCTCTGTCATATTATTACTGCAGTTTCTCGCCTCCATGGAACCGGGTCTACATCCGGGGGAAAATGATACTTCATAATCATATGCCTCTATTTTACTCGAGTTTAGAATTATCGTCATAATTATCACTTTAATCAGGGTCTTCATCTTCAGATTAATTATATATGTATTAAGAAAAATAAATGAATGTATGCATGTATTTATAGTTTGCAGATTGACCATAATCATTTATTTTAAGTTGAAACCACTATATGCACGCATTTATGGCCGTGTTACCTGTTAATTAATTATTGTTGTGTTAATTGGATCCACTAATTTAATTTGCACCCATTTAATTATTAGATACTAAATTATAAGTACTCAAACTCACAAATACATTAATGAAATCTGTTTGAATTATTTTGTTGTATTAACAATAAGGATAAATATAAACTTTGATCCGGATCAATTGAGTTGTTATGATAAGTTTTGAATAATTAAAAATGTTCATAGATTAAATTACCCTTTTTAACATATAAGGTAGTATTAATTATAATTTAGGTAAGAATTTATCATATTAATTGAACTAATGAGATGCATTTATTGTTTTACTTTTCTTATAAAATAATTTTAATTATAATATAAATATTAATCTATATATAATTTATTATTATTAATTAAACAAAATTATATATATATATATATAAATAAATAAAATATATATATATATATGTATATATATATATATATATATATATAAATGGGTTTATAATTATTAGTAAATAATTATATTTACAATTTTAATAATAAAATTCTTCATTAGTTATATTTATAAACTAATAATTATATACACTTATATTTTATATATATTCATTTAAATAAATGCTAAGATGTTGTTTAGTGTATAATTCATTTAAATAAATGCTATGAAAAATGCACGCAACAGTTTTTTTCTCCTGTTCATAATATTTTAAAATAAATAATTTTTTCATTTTTAAAAGTAGTATACTTTATTTTATTAAAAAATATTATCAATTTTTATAACTAAATATTAATTACGAAAGTTATAATTTTTTATTTATTAGATATCATTTTTTATTAATAATTTATCACTTTTATCTAGCTTTCAAATTATTTTTCATAAAACAATTCAATTGATTATTATCACTTTATTATTATAAAATATCATTTTCTACTAAAAATATCATTACTTTTTCATCTATCACATAAATTGTTTATTAAATAATATATTGGATGATTATAAATTTTCATTGATCACACATATTAATATATATTAAAAATATTATCACTTTTCCTGAGACCTCAACCATGATAAATATGATGTTACGCCAAAAATGCAATTTAATTTGCGTTATTAGCTAGAAACATAACAGTGAATCAAAAAATCTTCTAGAAAGCGATAAATCTGGATCTCAAAAGGATCCATCTCACAGAATTAGATCCGTGAGACTATCTCGTACAAGTGTTTACCTTAAAGTTAATAGTTCATTGTATATTATAAAATGAAATTATTTTTTTTACGCTACTATGAAGTAATAATTTATTACTGTGTATGTTTTTTTTTTATGTTATAAATTATATTATATAAATTAAAAATATATACAAATTTAATATCTTTTAATATTTATGTTTAAAATTTATTTAAATTAACTTTAAAATTTAAAATTATATTCATTTCAAACTAACTTTAAATTTAATAACACTACAAAAATACTGAAGTATTTTTTACCAACGGAATATTTTGTCGATAGAAGTCTTAATTACATTGTTAAATTGATTTACTAGAGTAATCCGTTGGTAAAGTGAAGGTTGGTAAATTTTTAGCAATAAAAATTCAATTCCATTGGTAAATAATTTTGTTGTTAATTTATATAAAGATTTTCTTGGTAATCCGTCGGTAATTACGAATGGATTGAATTCCGTTAGTAAAATAGAGAATAAATTTATTGGCATTCTGTTGCTAAAAGAAAAATATCATTTTTATTGCTAATCTGCCGGTAATTAACAATGGAATTCACTGTTGGTAAATTCCATTGTTAAAAAATAAATTTTTTTGTAGTGTAAATAGTCCATGCCTTTTTTTAATAAATAATAATTAATTAAAATTAATTTTAAGTATAATATATATAATTTAATAAATCGTCCATACTTTTTTCATTTTTGAATAAATAATTATTAGATAAAATTAATTTTAATATATATATATATATATATATATATATATATAATATAGAAGAAACAAAAAAATAAAAATAGTAATACTAAGAAACGATATTCAAATAAATTTAAATTAGTTATAGTTTATTTATGGAAGAAAATTAATTAACCTAATTAATGAACTTATATAAGTTAAATTAGCAGTAAGGTTAAAATAGTAATTGGACCTTGTTAAAAGACTATTGATCCGGATCAAATTGATCCAAATAGCAAGGTCGTAACAATAAATAGGGAAAATAGATTTTTTTCGTCCTAACTTTCATTCATTTTGAAATTAGTCCATTAACTTTTTTAATTTTGAAATTAGTCCATTAATTTTATAACAATTTTGAAATTAGTCCATTAACTTCATAAAATTCAACATTTTGGTCATTTGACCTGCTATGGCAGGTCATTTGAATATTTTCACCCCAATTAATTTATATCATATTTTTATTTAACCAATTTTATCTCACTTTTTATTTTTCACTTCCGTATACCAAACAAACAATATTAATCTCATTATTAAAGTGGAGCAAATTTGACTAAATATTGATACTTCCTCTGTCCACTCGAAAGAGGTTTTTTTCCATTTTGGTTGTCCGTTCCAAAGAGGGTCACTTTCTTTTTTACAAACATGAGATCCACACACACACACTAATACAATTAAAATATGGAATCTACACTCCCACTAATACAACTACCCACTACACATTAAATAACAATGCTTCTTAATCAACGTGCACAAAAGCAAAATGCCCTCTTTCGAGGGGACGGAGAGAGTATAATATAAATTTTTAGTGGAGGCTATTTTTTTTTAAAATAGTATATATATATTTTATTTTTTTATTTTTTCGAATAACCTGCTAATGACCTGTTGAAACGGACGATTTTGTTGAACTTGGTAAACATGATGGACGATTTTCAAAATTTTCAAATATAATGGACGATTTTCAAAATTCTGCAAATATAATGGAAGATTTTCAAAAAGTGAAAAATTTATGGACTAAATTCAAAATTGGGCAAAATTAGCAGACAAAAAAATCTATTTTCCCCAATAAATAAGATAGCAATGTATTATGTATATGCACAATATATAGGGAAGACGACGAAATAGTTATAAAGCTTCTATTTTTGTTCCAACATTTTTTTTCAATTAATTAATATAACTCCTTTAATTAATCTATTTGAACCGGAAATTATTATGAAAACGATCGAGTGGTATGGTATTCGGATACTTCGTGGCAATCAGAAATAAAAGTCATCCAATCATCTCCTTATGTCACACTTCATTTAATTAAACTACAAATGTTTTTTTTTTATTTTCAAATCATAATTAAAATTTTAGAAGTTCCTAATTTGATGTTCTTAATTTCATGAATATTAAACCAAACTCTAGATTGATCATGCCATTTCAGAACGGCTTTATTTTGTGTGGGTGAATTGCAATTTGTGAAGACTTTCATAAGATTGATAAAGGGTTGAATATTTGTACTAGTTTGGTAAAAGTGTCAAATGTATGAGAATATAATGATCAAGATGAAAGAATATTACATTGCAAAAGCTCATATGCCCCGGGGACACCAAGGAATAATTCGTATTCCCATGTGAACACAATCATTTTCCCTCTAATCCTATTTAAACCTGTGTATTGCTAGGAGCCTAAATTGTAAATGAATATGTATTTAAATAGTACTAATTTGAGGGTGGCCTTAATGATCAATTAAATTTAAAATTCATGAGCTATTTTCCTAGGTATCACTCGTAATTTCTTACAAGTCACACACTTCATTTAAGAGCTCTCCAATGATAAGAAAAATGATGTACGGGGAATACCAGTCAATATATTTAATTTTTAGGATAAATGTGGATCAATTTGATCAAGCTCAATAGGGGTATAATAGTACACTTTGCACAACAAATTTATGTGAAGTCAAAAATACCCTTCTCTTCATAATAATATAATTAAATTTTAATATTTCTCTCTCTCCTCTTATTTAATATTTATCTCTCCACCTTAATGACACTGCTAATTGAATTCATCAACCACACTTATTATGCGACTGTCATTATTCATCTAAAAAAACTTTATTTATTTATATATATTTATTTAATTTTCTACTAAAATTATATACCATTAACTATTATAATTCAAGAAACTTTGCTAATTAATTGATTTATATTTTAAATATATATTGATTTTCTCAAAAACAACTTTTTATTGTAATTTTATTTTAATAACAATTAAATTTTGAACAAATTTTATTTTATTAATTTTAATTAAGGAGATGACTAAAAATATGCATGAAAAAATTGATATTCCATAACATCCAATCTCACTCCCAACTATATATAACACTAACAAGTCATTCATGATACACCATTTAAAATTTAAATTATATTTAATTCTTAAAAATATGAGTTTTCTTTGAATTACTCAATAAACCCTCTTCAAATTCATTAAGTTGTAGAATTGTGTCTTTTTATTAAAAAAAAAAATGTGGGAAAAAAAAAGGTTTCACACAAAACTTGATTAAGATATAAATATGTATGATTCATTGAATTACACGATTGCAAGATTTATAGTTTCTCCGTACCATTGAAACATACGTGTTTTTTCATTTTTGTCCATTTTAATACAAAGTGTGTATTTCCTTTTTTGGTAAAGAGGACTCACACATATTGATTACTTCTCTCTCCATGAGCCCACATATCATACTAATACACCTACCCACTTTACATTAATATATTATTTCTCTCGCCTCACTACACATTAAAATATTATACTCCTTAATCAACGTGCAAAAATCAAACGTCCACGTTTCAACGGACGAAGGGGGTATGTTTTAATTTGAAATTGCAATATATTAAGTTTGATTTTAAATTATGATATAAAGTAAGCTGTCATTTTATTATTATTATTATTATTATTATTATAAAAGTATATGAAATTATCAATGGACTATCAACAAATTTATTCTCTATTTTATCAACGGAATTCGATCTGTTGGTAATTACCAATGGATTACCAACAGATGGATTTTCGTCGTTAGAAAAGTACCACCACCACTTTAACAAAAGAATTTTACCAACGAATTTCGTTGTTAATCCGTGGTAAACTAATTTAACAATGGAATTGAGGCTTTTACCAACATAATATCCCGTCGGTAAAAAATAATTTTTTTAGTAACCCATCTTAATAAGAAATTTAAAGAATAATATTTTTCATTCAAAAGAGTAATAATTCAACTTTTATAAATAGTAATTATCATAAACTAAAAAGTAATGGTTAAAATAGTGTACAAGAATTTGAGTAGTATTATTTTTTAAAATTAATAGTTCATCTTTTTAATTAAATAAAAGTAGTTTTTTATTTATTAAATAGTTCGATAATTAATGTGTAGGTATGAATTATGTATTTTGTGAGATAAGAGTAGGACGATGTAACGTTTTTGTGAGAAACTACAACAATTAAAGATTGATATTATCTACGTAATTAAGCATTCTAAATAAATTTTAATTAATTTTATAATACAAATGGTGAAGTTATTACTTTTTATCCATATCAAGTGAGCTCTTACATAAGATGTCTTAGTTACCTATAGAGTTTAATGCACTTTCAATTTCATAGGTTTGGCCATATTTAATTTTCGTTCTAAATTATTTAAAATTTTTGGTTTAATTCGGTAGCTATCTCAAAATTTTAGATTTCGTCTCATAATTAAATTTTCGTCGCAAAAAAAAGGGACGATTTGCAAATGAAAATAAGTTTTGAGACAAAATCTAAAAATTTGAGATAGCTACGATACTAAACCAAATATTTTAAGTAATTTGAGATGAAAATCGAATGTATAAGTTATGGAACTGAAAGTACATTTAATGCTTACATAATAGTTTTTGCAAGGGATTAAAATATAAAATATTGTAATGGGTAGTGAGGTGAGAAAAGTACTCATATTTTAATATAAAAAATGGGTAGTTATATTAGTGTTGTGTGTAGGCCATATAAATATATTAGTTGTTTTGTGTTGTTCATATCTACCAAAAAGAGAAATGTTACTAGATACCCAAAATTAAAATGTGTAACTATTATTGTTGGACGAGATAGTACATCTTACTACTTTTCACTAACAAAATATTATGTTGGTAAAAATCTTAATTTATTAGTTAAATTTGTTTATCAACTAGCTAAAACTATATCTGTTGATAATTTTTCATTGGTAAAGTAATAGTCGGTAATTTTCTTACAGTGAAACTCTAAATCTGCTTTATTTTAATAATTCTGTTAGCAATTTATATAATGATTCTTTGATAATTCATTAGTAAATAATGATATATATTATTTATTTGATAAAAATATTATGGCATTCCCTTACTAAAAATATATACTCTCTTCATCCCTTAAAAAATAGTTTTTTTTTTTTTTTTTATTTTGGGCGTCCCACCAAAAGGGTTTCATTTTTTTTTATACACAAGAGATCCACACCCACCCATTAATACAATTAAGATATGGGGCATGCACTCTCATTAATACAACTACACGCTACACATTAAATAATAATAATACTTCTTAATCCACATGCAAAAAAATAAAAGACCCTTTTACTATGGGACGGGGGAGTATATATATATTTTTAATAATATGTTATATCTTGATAATTATTTATTGGTAAAGTAATAGTCGGTAATTTTCTACAGCGAAATTCTAAATCCGTTTTATTATTAATAATTCTATTAGCAATTGATTCTTTAGTAAATAACAATATATGTTATTTATTTGATAAAAATATTATGGCATTCCATTAACAAAATATAAATCTGTTAATAAAAATAATAATTTATTAGTTTTTTCTTTTGTACAGTCATATTGAAATAGATGTTCTACTTAATTAATAACTAAGTATAAAAATTGATTTAATTTTGTGAAACAGTGTAGTGTAATGTTTAAATAATTTATAAGTAGTTTTTTTATGTATTTTATATTATTGTATGTTAATTTTATTTTGAAAAGATATTTACATTCGAAACATATATTTAGAGGGAAAATTATTTATGTATATATATTTATTATATCATTATAAGAACATTTTAATAATTTTATGATATGTGACCCTATAAATTCTAAGGTGTTCTCTTTCTCAAATTTAAATAAAATTGATTGTTAATTTTGGGTAGTTAAATTATGTAATAATGACTATATTGATTATTCTTGAAACAAGTGATGTTAAAACCGAATATATTAGCTAATGAATCTAATTTATCAAAGGTTAAAAGAGTCTTTTTCAATTATTAAATACCTAATAAATGTTATTGATTCGAATCAAATTGATCCGTTTAGCATCGTCCTTACTTTTAATCCTAAACGCCATGGACATTGTTTGAGGCTTTGAGCCAAAGTCCAAATAGTGATCGTTGTACTATTTAAATTGTTGGAGATTAGAATTTTGTTAGAGTTACTATTAATAAATACTTAGCATCATAATAAATTCTACAATTTTTTTTCGTCTGTTTCGTATTAAAATTCATAATCTAAGAAAAAGAAAAATCAAACCAATCTCGATCAAACTTTAAAAATACATCTTAATAACAAATTTATCACACCTAAAATACTTTATATTTCTTTCATTAAGTATTTTATTTGTTTTCACCTTTCAATTTTGTTTCATCATATATACTTTTATCTTATCATTTATATATTAAAAAAAATACTCCCCTCCCCGTTGCAGTTTAAAGCTCCAAATTCTTTCTTTAGAAAGAAAAAATGGGAAGATTTATTATAGTTCGAAATTGACTTTCTATTTTTACCATTTTGGCGTCTGTTCCAAATGGTCTCATTTTATTTTTTTAAATTTATTAGACCAAAACACTCACTAATACAATTGAAATATAGATCCACACACCTATTAATATGAGAACTACTACCACATATATTAAATAATATAATACTCTTTAATTTACGTGAAAAATAAATCAAACTTTTTAAACGGACGGAAGAGGAAGTATCATAGTCCCTCAAAGATAAAAGTCAAACTTTTCCTAATCTCTTTATCATGTCAAAAATGAAAACAATATGAAGGGAGTAATTACCTTCAAAGACTATATTACATTCAATAAATTTTTTTGAAAGTATATATATACATACATAATAATTAGATATATAATATTATAATAATATAAATAAAAATAAATAAATCACTTGGACATAATTAATTAAAAATTAGATTATATATATATATAATAGAGAGAGAGTATTATATAAATATAATATATATTGAGTAAACGAATCGGGTATCGGGTCGGCTAATAGGGTATAAAAGGAGAACCCATACCCTATCCTTACCTGCAATTTTTTTATCGAGTTCGGGTATTACCCTACCCATTACCCAATAAAACCTACCCTACCCTTACCCATCACTCCGGATATGCACGAATAACCCGATCCGACTGATAAAATTGACATCCCTAGTTATTATTCTTCTGATGAAGAAAGTTCGACGTTGAGGTGAGGGGCTCGCAAGTACCACTCACCAAACGACGTCGTCAGAGCAGTCTAAAGTCTGCTTCCTCTGTTCTTTGCGTTCGGTCCTCGCTTTCTCTCTCCTCAATCACCCAATTATCAATCGTTCTCAATTCCCCAAAACCCCTCTCCAAAAATCCTCCAAAACTCTCATCCAAACTGCGATTCTTTTCTCATTTCTCCCTTCAGTCGTCTCCCTGCTGCGCCATGGCCGGAGAATCGGAGAGCTTCTCCACCACCACGGCGGAGGAGAACGTCAAGTTCGGCTTCGAGCGAAGCGAGATGTACCAAGCCAATCTCAGCGGAACAGTTGAACCCCCGTACGAGCGCCATGTGTTTCTCTGCTACAAGTCTCACGACTCATGGCCTCCACGCGTCGAGGACTCCGACTCCGATCCGCTCCCCAAACTGCTCGCATCTGCTCTGAAAGCTCGGAAAAACGACATCAAAATCAAGGTTCGTGTTACTGAGAGGGAATTTTTTTTGGCAATTTTAGTTTCTTCTATTGATTTTCTTACTTGTCGTGAATTGGCCAGTTAATCGCGGTGTATTTTGTGAATCGACGTCTGTGCTTTAGTGAATCGGTTATAATATGTTTGTTTTTCTTCCTCTGATGTAAATACGGTTTAATTATATATTTATGCATTTCAATTGATACAGTTGATAAACTTCTTCATCTGAAGTACATTGAGCTTAGTTGTTCTACTTTTATGTAGTTAGACTTTTGTTTACTGAAGTTGTTCTAGTTCATTCTAGTTTATATGGTATCGAATTGGCATTTGCTATTTGCAAACTTCATCCATTGTTGATGTTGTTGTTGCTCGATGCTCTGTTTCCTATGCAGTTCTTGGTTAAAGGTCGATATAGGTTTAGTGTATGTCTGGAGTTTGCTCTAAAGAAAAAAAGCACATGTAATTTTTCACACTTTGTGGTGCCAGCTTTGACCTGTGTTTTTCTGAATTGTAGACTCGTTTTACTGTGTGTGAGGGATTTGATGGGTTGACGCTGTCGGATGGAGATGTTCTTTTTTTTCCTGAGATGATTGTATACAGGTATGTATTGTAGATTCTATAAGATGTCTACTTATACTTAAAAATGTACCAAGTTTACATTGGCCTGTGCTTTATGAAATTTTACTTGTAGCACTTAACTTAGCTTGAGACCTATTATTCCATACGATTGTGTTTGGATTGAACAACTCTGAATGAGTGAATCTTAAACTTTCCTAAATAGAGTGGTTTTAAAGTTCTCAACTAATTAATAGTACAAAATGTGAGTGGTTGTTATATCGTTCAAGGATACATAACATAAATCCTGCATCCAACAAAGCTGGTTCACTAATAAGATTTTAATATGTGTCTTCTAATCCTTAATCTATGTGCAACTTTATTTTGTTGTTTGGTTTAGATTATGTTCTTTTGATTAGTTTGGCAGCTTTTGGATTATTGTACCCAGATTGACGCTTTTTATGTCATCATAAACTGCTTTTGCTTCATATGATGTTCTTGGAGTGACTGCCACTTTATGGAAATCTGCATTTGTTCATAGCTGCAATGTTTATGTTGCTTATACTGAGTTTCAGTCTTGTCTGTATCTGTGAAATAGCTCTTTAAATTCATAATTTTATACATTTTGGAACTTTCTTTTGTTTACTGAAGGGGATTGAAAGATTCAGATGCCGACAATTTTGTTGAGAATGTGCTCGTTAGCGGCACGCCTTGGTTGTCTGGGGTACAAGAAGAGTTGTCTGGTTCGTATGTCTTTGTTTGTGCTCATAACAGCCGAGACAAGAGATGTGGTGTATGCGGACCAAAACTGATTGAAAAATTCAAAGAGGTCATTGAATCTAAGGACTTGAAGAGCCAGATATATGTGACTGCTTGTTCACATGTTGGAGGGCACAAATATGCTGGCAATGTTATAATTTTTAGTGCGGATTCTGCTGGGAAAATTGCTGGTAACTGGTAAGGACCATGCCTTTATTGTATTTTCAAACCATTTATGCTGTTAAGTATCAAAATATCATTATAGCTCATATTATATTCCATACTAATATTTTTTTAACTATGAAAATTATATTATTCTTGTATCTAATATAGGTATGGGTATGTGACTCCTGATGATGTCCTTGAATTGGTCGATAAACAAATTGGGAAAGGAGAAGTTATTGATCGGATTTGGAGGTTCGTGTTTCTTCTTCTTCTTGGTTTGAAAATTAAGCCTGCGTTCTTATCAAATATTTAAAAACAGTTAAATCTAATGTGATTTCTTCTGAAGTATAAATGATTTGAGTTGAAACCATAATAAATGTAAACTCTGTGGAGATTTAGCCAATTATGATTGCCTATGCATTTCTGATATATGATTAATTACATGTTGTCTTTGTTTTACAATTAACTTCTTAAGAAAAATTGTTTTGTTCTCATACTACTACTACTACTACTACTTTCATGAGAATCTAGAATCTATTATGATTTTTTATAGGGGCCAAATGGGTGCAAATGTCAAAGAAGCTGAGAAGGTTGAGGAACTGAAACCTGCTAATGGAACAATTCAGAGCAACAATGAAAAACAGTCTCAAGAGATAATTTCCGAACAGAAAACAGAAAGTGTGGGAAGTTGTTGCCAAGGTGCAAATGGATTTTCTTGCTGTAGAGATGATAATGCCGAGAAGCAGACAGATACTAAAAAAACAGGAATGTGTTCCTGGACAGGGAGATGGGAGCAGCGCCACGTCCTCACGACTGTTGCTGTGGTGGGTGCAGTTGCTACCATTGCTGTGGCTTACGGTGTGTACCGTAAAGCAAGGTGAAGTGCATTGTTATTTTGAAGAGACTGCTTGCCCTCGGTTTTATACGGATAACCAAGAATGTGGGTAGCTCTCTGAATACACTACTTGATGCCAAAAAAATAGACTATAGATTGATGATCTAGTAATTTGAGATTTTATATACTCAGTTGATTGGTTCGCACGATTTGAATAAAAAAAGTGGTTGTTTAATAAGAAAATGTAGCTACAGAGGTACGTCTTACTGTCGAATATGTGAAACCTCTATAAACATATTGCTTATTCATGTTGTTGCCAAATAGATATGTTATGAATGATATCCACACTTCTCACTTTTATCTCTTCCTGTTTTTCTACTTTCCCTAAGAAACAGCAATGGAATTTATTATTGAGTTAGGCTATTGTGCCCTCGGGGACACCGTGATCCTTTGCAATTTAAACCCCTAGCAATATATAGGGTTAAATAGAATATGGAGGGGGAGGGTTGTGTTCCATGGGGGCACGGTGTGTTCCCGAGGGCACACAAGTTTTTGCCTTTATTATTTCCTCTGTTCCAACTTCCAACAGAGCTTTCACACGACTTATATAATTTTAACAAATGAGGTGTGAAAGATATGCAGGGACAAAGGGAGTAGTTCGGATCTTTGTACTGCATTCTTGAATCTCTTCAAATCATTGTATAATGGGCTAATTTCTGTACATCTGTGGTTTTATTGTGTTGTAGACCTTATGTAATGATGTAATTGTGGCAATTTATGTTTATGAATGGGTGTAATTATGTCTGACTTTTTAGTAGGTCTTACATGTCATGTCATGAATGAAGTGGGTGTATTATTTCTTGATCAACTTCAAAGTATACTTATGAGGTGTGTGACAGAAGAAAGAAATCATTTTATTTTTCAAGATAGTATATCGTAATAGAAGCCTAGCGTAAGGGTGTAGTTTCATGCTCATCATGAATTGGTATTATTAAACGCTCATTATTACATACGACTTCCTTGACTATGTAGGGCAAAATTTATGTTTTGCTTGGATTTGAACTATGATTGTTGACACACTTGCAAGAAAATACAAATATTACTACAAATGATTAGGTCGGTGTGGATTTCTTATTTTATTTCGATATGCATGCAAACTCACACGTGTAAACGTAAACCAAAGTGGGGTCACTTTGAATTATTTATTTATTGGACATTATTTGAGATTAACAGTTGCTTAATTAATGAATTAAGATTCCACTTTTATATTTTCCTTAATTAATGAATTAAGATTCCACTTTTTTATATTTACACCTGAGTGTTCTCTGTCAGATTTATTTATGTTATTAAACACATTAAAATAACTAAATTATGAAAAAACCACTTCATAATCCAACTACTTAGTACAAAAGGGAAAAAAGATGACCCATCCATAACTAAAAAAAGACAAAACCCCATCTAAAGATTCTAAACCTTAACCTCCTAGATCAAACAACAAAGATGTTGCAGTACTAAATAAGGACTAAAGAACCCTAACCTTCTAGACCCAACATCAAAGATGTTGAACTACTAAAAAAGGACTAAAGATAACCCATAACCTTCTTGATCAAACAAGGATGTTGCACTACTACATAAGGACTAAAGAACTCAAGTTCTAAGTTTAGCAATCATCTCCTCCACAACTTGAGAAGAAGTTCCATTGTCCCATTCCTCTCTATCTATCTCCCTCATCACCTTCTCCAACGCCACGTTCTTCTTGTGCCTAGCTTTCGACCCGCCTTCGTCTCCGTCTCTGAGCAAGAAAAGCAAAGCGTTGGCCTTCTTTCTTGCAACCGATGTACCATTAACACTCAACTGCAATAGCCCTGCCATTGCACCTTCCCTCAAGATCTTCCCCCTGTAGTTCTCCCTGCATGTTTCGCATATCGTCAGCAAAACTCCCATGGCGTGCTCTTGGCACGCCGCCGTTCCCTCCTCCACCGCCTCCACCAGCATTCCGATCACGCCGTTCGTCTCACAAGCCTATTGTTGAAAAAACACACTAAATTTACTAACTACTTAATTTTATTTTGTATAAAGTGTTTGGTAAAACAACTTTTTGCCTTTTTCTATAAGAAAGAGAAATCAAATGATGAGACTTAAAATAGTAAGCTAGAATACCTGACTCAAAGCAACTTGTGATGAAGAAATGAAAGATTCCAACAAGGCCATTGCTCTCTCCACCAAGTTGGACGATTTGTCCGACTGGTAGATCAGCTGAGCCACCGTGATCAACCCACCGGAGTCGACCACCACCGGCAAACCCTGCTTAGAAGCTGAGAGAGAGTGCAATGTGGATATGACATCCAACATGGCCCGTTGGCTCACTCTCCCCGAACCCATCATCTTCAAGAGAAGTCGAACCGCCCCGGCAGAGGCGATTTCAGCCCTGTTACCCGAACAAGAAGAGAGAACCATCAGAGCAGCCACGGCCAGCTCTGATAAGGACTCATTCCGCCATTGAAGGACCTTCACTATGCCTGGTACAGCCCCAGCTTTTCCTATAAGAAGTTTGTTCCTGCAAAATTCACACATTCTTTTACTATAATTCAAGAATCCCACATAATATTTTCAACAATTCATTTCCAAATAAGCCACACCTTTCACTTCCAAAAGCAAGATGGAGCAGAGCAAACAGAGCAGCTTCAATGGATTCATAATCTTTGCCATGAAGCATGACAACCAAGGGAGGAATGACTCCATTATCAGCCAGTTTCTTCTTCTGTTTAGTAGAGAGAGTTGCAATCTCTCTTGCTGCTTGGATTTGACCCACTCTGTCATCTCCACCAAACAGAAGAGCTTCCGCCATGGCTGCGTGTAAAAGGTTGCTGTCAAGTATATGTAGAGTGTAGAGTGATTGCTTCAAGATGATGCAAGGTTTTTTTTTTTTTTTTTAATTGGTTTGAGATTGAAGCAATCTACTATTCCTTTTGGTAACTACCCTAAGTGGAAATACCTTTGATTCAATCTTTACCCTTCTATTTATAGAATGAGGAATTTAAGCGAAAGCCGTTGTAATGGATATTATATCGGGAATAATACTATACGAGATCTCGTGCAATCTATATTTCGCGATTGTTCTTTTGTTCGATTAATATAAATGGAGTGATTTGATTAAATATTAAACAGCTCATCTCCTTATAAACTTAACATTTTAGATGAACTAATCATTTATTATGGTATCAGAGAATCTCACCGTCACCAATTTATAAAAAATTCTAAATACAAGGTTTGAGATAAAAATTCTATGTCTGCATGTGAGGGGACGTATTAGAATAATTTGATTAAGTATATTCCCGCCTATTGCCTGCATGTGAGGGAGCGTTAAATATTAAACGATTATCTCCTTATTAGAGAGTTTTTTTAATGAGCTGATCATTTAATAAATCCGTTCACTATTGTTTTTTCATGAACACTATATATGCGGGATGTCGTAACTACGAGTTTAAATCTATATTTAATACTCTTCACGATTATTTTCCCATCAAAATTAAGATTATAATATTAATACATTTCTTTCCCTTATCGGAACTTTCATCAAAATTAAGATTAATATTTATACATTTCTTTCTATTATAATGGATACTATATCGCAAATAACATTGTACCAGTTTTCGTGACTCACGAGTTTCAACCTATATTTGATACTATTTCGCCATTATTAATATTATTTTTTTATCAAGATCATAATAATAATAATAATGAATTTCTTTAAAATATAAACTTCTTCCTCACACGGAAAGATCTCATTACTTTTAAGAAATATTCCCTCCATCTACATGAAGAGGGTCTTTTACTTTTGTGCACGTTGATTAAGGATTATTATTTAATGTGTAATGAATAGTTATATTAGTGGGAGTGTGGATCTAATATTTTAATTGTATTAGTGAGTTTGTATGGGTCTTATATGTGTAAAAAATGAAATATTCCTCTTTGGGGCGGACGATCAAAATTGAAAAAAAAAAACCATATTTCGAGCAGACGGATGGAGTAAGTATAATATTTAATGTATAGTAGATAATTGTATTAGTGTTGTGTGTGAGCTCTACGTGGAATAAATTGTGTGGGTCTTTTCTTGAAAAAAAAATATGTAAACCTTAACTTGACACAAATCAAAATGAAAAATATAGACCTTAATGCAAGACGGAGGGAGATCCTCTTCTTAATATACTCCCTCCGTCCGATTTAAATAGTCTCATTTACTTTTTTCAAGTGAATTAAGGAGTATTATTATTTAATTTGTAGTGGGTAGTTATATTAGTGGGTGTATGAGACCCATATTTCAATATTAGTGGGTGTGTGTGAGTCCATATATCTAAAAAGGAATATGAAATCATTTGGGACGAACGCTCAAAATGAAAAAAATGGACTATTTAAAGTTGATGGAAGGAGTATCCATTTACTTAATATATGAATTAGGAAGTACTCCCTTCGCTCGGTCTCAGAAAAATTATAGTTTTTTTTAACATTAAGATCAATGAATATTCACTCCTTTCCGCGAGTTATATTTTACTAATTAGGAGTCCCACCAAAAGAATTACACTTTCTTAGTAAATAGAACTCACACAAAATAATCATTATATATATTATTTAATTTGTAGTGGGTAGTTATATTAATGGTTGTATGAGACCCATATTTCAATATTAGTGGGTGTGTGTGTCCATATATATCTAAAAAGGAATATGAAACCATTTAGGGCGCACGCTCAAAATGGAAAAAAAAATGGACTATTTAAAGTTGATGGAGGGAGTATCCATTTACTTTTAACATACTCCCTCCGTCCCGCCTTAATGCTTACGCTTTCTTTGTAATTTACAAAGGAAGCGTAAGCATTAAGGCGGGACGGAGGGAGTATGAATTAGGAAGTACTCCCTTCGCTCGGTCTCAGGAGAATTATACTCCCTCCATCCCAACTTAAGAGGACCATTTTTCCATTTTGGTCGTCCCACTCAAAGAGTCTCATTTCTTTTTTTACACACATGAGACCCACACACTTCATCTAATACAATTAAAATATGGGACCCACACGCCCACTAATACAACAACCCACTACACATTAAATAATAATACTCCTTAATTTACGTGCAAAAAAGCAAATGACCCTCTTACGCCGGGACGGAGGGAGTAGTTTTTTTTACATTAAGATCAATGAATATTTACTCCTTTCGGCATAAGAGTTATATTTTACTAATTAGGAGTCCCACCAAAAGAATTACACTTTCTTGGTAAATAGAACTCACACAAAATAATCATTATATATATATATATATGCATGGGGTACACATATAATACTAATATAACTACCAACTATACATTGAAATATTATATTTATCGACCCTATCAAACCACTTCACATTAAAATACGATATTCCTTAATCTCCTTACAAACAGTAAACATAACTCTTTAAATGGGACGGATGAAGTATATATAATTTTAATGTGTAGTAGGTTGAAAATATAATATTTTAATGTTTAGTGGGTGATTGTATTTGTGTGTATGGTCTCATGAGAACATATTACTTAATCCCTTCGTCCCATAAACAAATTCACACATACTATTTTTTTCATTCCATAAACAAATTCACACATAAGCCGCCAATACGAGCCGATGAGTCGGGACGGGCTATAATCCACCTCAACCTGCCATTTGACATATCAATGTTCATGTTGCTCAATTCTATCATCGTCAATCTTCAAATGATTAGATGTTTTAAATGTTTGTCATTTGTATTTGCATATGCTTCTAATCTATATACATTCATTAATATATTAAAATTATAAGAATTAAAAATAATTTTAAAATTAAGCAAAATAGAGTTTAAAATTATCTACGAATTCTATGTATACGGTACAAAATGCTTAGAACATTCATCTTGTGCTTTAATCCATTATTTTGAAAAATAATAGAAAAAAAAGAAAGAATAAATATTTGGGATATTAAACACTAGACCATTAGCCAAATAAAAAAAATCAAAACTGACTCACCTGCCCAGGCCTGTCCCGTTTGTGCCAGTCCGAATAATAGAAAAAAAATAAAAAAAGAAGAAAGAACAAATGTGAGATATTAAACACTAAAACATTAGAAAAAAATAATAAATAAATAAAATAAGAAAAATCAAAACAGGCTCACCTATCGAGGCCTATTCCGTTTGGACCAGTCTGTTCAAGCCCGCCTCCAAATAGGCTGTAAAATATACAGCCCAATCTATTTTCATAGAGGCGTGGGTAGTTTGACCCGATGAACCTAACCAATTTTGACCGCTCTAATTGATACCCCTAAATAAAAAAAATAACACAATATTAGATCACCGCACTACACACTTTAATTTAAAGTAAATTTTGGAAAAAAATTGTGTCATTTTTTTAATTATTATAGGTGCAGCGACTATATATATATACTTCATATTTTAATTAATTACTAATAAAATTGAAAAAAATTACACTTTATCAAAATAAAATACTCTTTACTATATTAAAGAATATAAATTAATTAATTGGATAGTTTAGTTAAAATATTTTGTTATATTAGTTATATAAAATTTTAAATTAAATTTATGCATAAATTTGAAATATTCATATTTCTAATTTTTTTTCTTGTTAAATATTTTTCTGTTAAAGTAATTATTTTTATTATTATATTTTTATCTTATTTAGAAGTTGATATTTGATATCATATTATATTTTATATATATACTAATATTCTGTATCTACAATTATATATAAACGAGGATCTAAAGACCGAGATGTCACTTAGTTCAAGGAACATTTGCCATAAATAGCAGTATATACTTATATAATGGACCCACAACGGCGTGAAGGCAGTGGTCGAAACTTGTAGAAATTGTAATTACGAGATTTCTGCCGCTTATTCCCAATGCAAACATGTTCGCATGTTCGCGAAAATCATTTTTTATAAGTAGAACTCATGCATGTTCGTGTAAATCCTTTTTTATAAGTAGAAAGAGAACTCATATACTATGCATTGAATATATGTTTAAAGTGGCAGTTCAGGAGAAATTTTGGTCACACCATTTTCTTTTCTAACTAATTATTATTTTTAATTAAAAATATTATTATTTTTTCTCTTATAAATACTGTCATATTTTATTTATCTTAAAATTGTTTATAAAATTAATTTACTTCACTTTTAATCAATTAAGTATCATTTTTTATTAGAATGTTATCATTTATTATTTGTTTGGTTAAATTTGTACATCAATATTCATAATTTATATACTAATAAATAAAATATATTAATGAATAAAAATTTATTTATTTTGTTAATGATTTTTCTATAACTTGTTTTAAGTAAAAACTGAATATAAAAAAATATACATTTATTAAAAAATAGGAAAATCACTAACAGATACACACTTTTAACCTAAATTACTATTAGATACATGGAATTTAAATAATTACTCTCATATACAAAATATTAAAGTAAAATACCAAATATAACCTTATACTCCATACACTTTTAAACCAACAACCCTACCCCTCACCCACCCACCGGCATTGACCGCCGTTGGCTAGCCATTGACCGGTGTTAACCGGCCGTTAGCCGTCGTTGGTCGGCATTTGATCGACCGTTGACCGTCATTGACCGGCGGCCGGACAGCCGCTGGCCGCCACCGTCTGCTGCCAGAATTTAAAATGGGCAAACAAAATGTGCAAAAATAAAATTGTGCAGAACAATTGTGCAAAATAAAATTGTGCAGAACCAAATTGTGCAAAATCAATTTGTGCAGACAAATTGTGCAAACATATAGGGGTATTTATGGAATTACAGTCATAATTGTGTAGTTAGGAGTAATAGTGCTTTGAGTCATGTAGTTTAAAGCAATTATGCATTTTTTTTGTGTACCCCTTGGTAAGTGACCCTTAAAAAATACATTTAAATTATTGAATAAAAATTAATACACATTAATAGTGCATAATAAAAATTAATACAATTCATATGATATCAACTCATACATAAAATATAATATAATATTAAATATCAACTTCAAAAAAATAATAATAAAATATTTACTTTAAAACAAAAATCTTTAACAAGAAAAAAAAGTTGATTTATGAATATTTCAAATTTAATGCATAACTTTATATATATATATATATATATATATATATATATATATATATATATATATATATATATATATATATATATATATATATATATATATATATGAATTATAATAAAATAGTAGTTAGTTTAAAGGTTAGGTCTTGAATGAGACCGTCACACATGATATCATTTTTCACATTTTAAAATAGTTATCAATTTCGCTATAAAATGTTATCACGTGAGACTCTCTCATTATTTTTTTGAAATTTTAATTTTAGATTTACTTTATTATTATTAATTAAATAAATAGATATTTTAGAGTGACGAATATGAACCAGAAATAGTATACAGATGAATTTATTATATAATAATTCATTTACACTTTTAGTTTAAATAAAAAAATCAATAACTAAATACAAATAGAGGAAATCGCTTGCCAAGTGTCACTTGGAATGCATGCATGGGTTTCTATATGATACGGACACACACATAGGTGGCCATACTCCAAATAAAGCAGGGAATTATACTATTAATATCATACTCTCTTCATTCTATAATAAACTTCACAGTTACACGGAGTTTAAAAAAAATTATTTTTAACTAACTTTATTGACTTTTGGAGTGTAATGTAATATTTTTAAATAATAAATTATAAAGTATGACATGTGTATTAGATAGAAGTGATAAATTTATAATTAAAATAAACTTTTAGGGGTAGGGATTGATGTTATATTTTCTTTTTTGGATGTTAATGTTTAATGTGGGATAGATGAAAATAAAAAATATGAAATTTATTATGAGACGTAGTGAATATTATTTATAGATATATAAAATACTTTATCCATCCTCTTAAAGATTTAAAATAAAACAACACAAATCTAAATATATCATCAAATAGCACAAATTAAATCACAAAAAGTCTACTAGTTCTAAAGCCCAAACACACAAGCACAAAATATAATTATAAAGTCTTTTATAAACATATAAATCCACATGTTGCTCCATTCTATCCTCATCAATTTTCAAAGGATTAGATGCCTTAAAAGTTTGTCATTTGCTTCTAATCCATATACATTCATTTATATATTAAAATTTCAAAAATTAAAAATAATGTCAAAATCAAACAAAATAGAGATTAAAATTATCTACGAATTTTATGTACTATATGGTACAAAATACTTAGAATATACATCTTATAATCTGATTAGAGCTATTTTCACCTAAATTTTAGTGTCTTTTTGTATGTCTTTTCGTACATTTGTATCCGTATTTGCGTACTATTTGGTGGTGTTTTGTATTTTTATTGAAATGTATGTGAATGAGCTTAAACTTAAGATTTTCACTTTTTATTTGATGCTAAACTTGATAAGGAAGATGTAGGAAAAAGCGGATCTCAATTCGGAGTTGAAACGAGGGAGAACGAGCCAAAACGGTGAAAGAGAAAACAAGGCAGCACCGCACGGGCCGTGTACAGCGCACGGCCCTGTCATAATGGCCGTGCGGTAACACCCGAAATGCCAACTCGGCCACGCCTGTGGCCGAGTGCAGAACACGCCCCGTGCCGAGTTCAGAAACACGACCCGTGCACCGCGCACGGGCCTGTCGAGAAAGCCGTGCGCGAACGTCAGAAAACACAACACGGCCATCCCTGTGGCCGTGTGCTGCGCACGAGTCGTGCGCTGTGTTAGAACACGGGTCGTGCGGCGGAGCTCGAGCCGTGTTGGTGCAAAAACGCAGGAAAGTGCTGGAATCTTCTAGAAGGCCCACATGGGGTATAAATAGACCTCATTTCAACATTTTATAGAAGAGATCCGGAATATCCATCATCTACACACACCTCACACACTATTTCTTCCATTTTCCACAATCATCTTCATCCATCTTCATCCACCCATCAATTCTTCCATTTTTGGTGCTAAAGACTTCAAAATCAAGAGCTAGAGGTGGAGATCAAGAAGAATAGAAGATTCTCTTCAAGAAATTGATAGGGAAGAATCCATTCATTTTGTATTTCTTTAGATCTAAGACTATGGGTATTTGTAATGAATCATTTATTTGTTTTATTACTTTTATCATGTTAGGCTAATCCCTCTAGTGGGATTAGGAATATGAAGAGCATATTAGATTTATATTATCATGTGGATTAAATTGGTTTTTGATTTAATTGATGTTGATTTCTATTCATGGAGTTTAATTATCTTGATGTTGTGATGGCATGGTTTGTTATTCATGAATGTTTATTGGTTTAATGGATTGTTGATCAATGGATTATTTGTGGTAATTAAATGCTATCATGATGTTCATGTATGTATTGCTTGGAGTGAGACGGAAACGACCCTCTATAGTATTAGGAAGGCATGAATAGACATTGAGTTTGGGTTTGACCGAAAGGATATTTGAATTCAATGAGGGGAACCAATCCATTCGTTGGCCTTAGTACACAAAAAGGGAGAGTTTAATCTAACTAGTACCTAGATGGAAGGGGTTAATGTTAGGCTTTGATCTTAAGTGCTTTTGGGAGTCTAAAATGGATCAACAACCTTTGTAACCCGAAAGGGAGCTTAGGATACAATCGTGATCACCCTTAGTCTACATCAATTGAGTTGGATTCCTTTTGCATGATAATATGAATTGAGTATGCTTGGATGTTTCTAATCCCATGTTTTTCCATACTTGAACTTTAGCATCCATTTTCTTTACTTGTCATTTATCTTATTTGCTATCTTATTTACTTGCTACTTGTTTTAGTTGTTAAACAATCTCCAAAACCCCCGATCATCTTTACAAAAACAACATGAACATGAGCTCACGTATTTTGCTAGTACGAAAATAACTCCTTATTGGATTGATAATTTTTCTTGGGATATACTACTACAACGATCGAGTATTCTTGCTCGTGAGTGCTAAAAATAGGCAAACAAGAAAATGGCGCCGTTGCCAAAGGGGAGTTTGACGGACTAGTGGAGTACTGTGTTATTGTTTTAGTTGTTCTTGATAAGGATATCTTTTTATCTTGTTTTATTTCTTATATTTGCTTTGAAAAATTTTGTTCTTACTTATTCTTTTTGATAGGTACTCTTACCTTAAAAGAAAGGGAGGAAGAACAAAGCCCAAAAATAGAAAGTTGAAGGAAGATTGTAGTAAACTTTGTGGAGAAAAGCATTAGATGGATGGATAGAACAAGTGGTTATTATGGAAATCAATATGCAAGAGTTCCTCCTCCACAACAAAAAGGCTATATAAATGAGAGTTACTATGGATATGATTGCCAAATGAGTCACTACAATCATGGTGGATATGATGAATGGCCACAAGCTTACAATGGAAACACATTCCAACCACAACAAGGATACACTTATTCCGATCCGAATTGCAACATCGAAATTTCTCCCGAATTACTAGATATGATTAAGGATTTTACGGAAGAAATTAGAGAAGCCAAAGAGAGGATTGAATTAAGCACGAAGAATGATGAAGAGAAGTCGTCCTTTGAGGATACATTGTTAGCATCCATGAAAGATACAAGGGATTATATGGAAAGGAAAGATTCCGAATTTGAAGTTAGAATCGATGAAAGTGAGAAGAAGATGGATGATTGGATGGACTCCCTTGAGTATCAAATAAGCCAACTTGTAAGTTCTTTGAACAATTCGCAACAAATTGAAGAGGGAGATTCTATGGAGGATAAAAGGGAAGAAGAGAAGATAATTGATGAATTATTATTTTTGTTGGAGGAAGAAGAGAACTTGGTGGTAAAGGAATCATGTGAGAAGATTGAAGAGCCCGTTGAGGCCAATGAAATAGAAGAAGAAGAGCAAGTTATGGAAGCAAATGAAGAGGATTTGAAGAGTGAAATGAGCATTCCTAAATCCTTAAAATCTTTAAGTTGCAATGATTTTCTTGACATTGTTTCTATTGACTTTGTCTTACCTCTTGATACCTCACAAATTCTTAGGGACAAAAGAGAGTTGGAAGAAACTTTGGGGATATTCATTGCAAGGAGGAATAAGTGGTTTGCTAGAATAGAGAGGACAATGGAATGTCATGCAAGGATAGTTGGCAATTTCAAGCTCAATCTTAAGAGTGCCAACGAGGCCATTGCTTGCCACACGTACTTAATAGATGAAGAAGCGCAAAGATTAAAGTATGGTGGCAAGGACGACCGTTATCCATGGCCATTCCGATGAGTTTGAAATTTTCCGTCTAGCTTGAAGACGTTAAACTTAGCGCTCGATGGGAGGCACCCCATCACTATCTTTATTGCTTTCAATAATGTTTGTGATTTTGTTATTATTTTGTATTTTGGCCTTGTAGGTTGATTGTACTCATGGAGAAAAATGCTCATTAAAGAAAAGAGAAATGCTTCATGGATTCAAGTTGACATATTCCACAACTTGTTGCAAACTTAACTCGTGACTCTTGTCTCGAGTTAAGTTTGGGGGGTGCTAGTGCGTGGTGGACATAGCTTGAGTCGTGTGGATGCGTATGGTTCTCTACAAGAAGATTATAAATGGAAACTACAAGGGTAAGTCTCACCACTTTTTGCAAACTTAAGTCTCAACTCTTGTTTCGATTTAAGTTTGGGGGGAGAGTGTGTGGTGTGACTCACCACTTGAGTATGATTCTTGTAAAATTGGACAAATTTTAAAATTTTTCTCATGAGTTTGGGTTGATTTTGGTATGATTGGTGGTGTTGAAGTGCATGATAGTCCATATTCATAATGAAATTGTTGAAATAATGGTGTTTATTGAGTGTTTGAGCATGAATGAGAGGTATTGGAAGCATGATGGAGCTTGGAGCTAACGCTTTCCTTACCAAATGCCTATCGAGGGAGTACTCTACACCTTATCATTTTACAACTTGAAATGAATTGAGTTTGATTTGGATTGTTGTGACTAGCATGATACTTCATGTGTTATGTTTGTGGGAGGTTTACTTTCGTAATTTAGGATTTTCTTTTAAATAAAGGTTGGGATGAATGTGTGCTTAATTTTCTTATGGATGATGGTATTTTGTGTTTTTGCATGTTTTGTATTTTTGTTGTGTCTTGTTTGTTGAGTCCTTATTTGTATGTTGTGTGTATTTTCATTCTTGTCTTGGGATGTTTGGTGGTTTGTTTAGGGATGTCGTGAGTCATTTTTGAACGTGAGTGATGATATGTTGTGGTGATAAGTGATGACAAATTATGATTAAGAATCTCTATACTTTCAAATTATAACATGTTTTACTTAACTTGTTCAATTTTGAGATGAATGTGGTGTAATAAGTTCCTTAAGGTCCGAGCACAAGCTTGTGAGCATTTGAGCCTCAACCATGCACACATGGTATTTCTTCATGAGTGGATCGGTTGTGTTTGATAAGTAGAACTTGCTCAAGGACTATAGGAACGAGCCCGATTAGTGGAGATTGGTGAAATGATCTAAGGCCATCCTTGTTATTATAGGCATTGCCATATATGTTCCCTACCATGAACATCATCCTTAGTTAACCATTTTGAGCCTATAAACATATTTATTGTGAATTTAGCACATTACAAGCCTTAATTACCCATTCAAGTTTATATATACCTTTGTGTGGGTGATTGAGGAGATGGTAGCTAGGAAGGATTGATTGATTAGCAAAAGAAGAAAAAGGAATGGTAAACAAGCAAGAAAAAGGATGAAAAGAGCAAAAGTAAGAAATGGGCATGCAACCTCAAAGCAAGAGAAAGAGTAAAGCAACATCAAAATGCTCAAGTAAACAAAATTCAAAGATAGGAAGCATGCATCAAAAGAAGCTCAACCAAAGGAAAGTTAATGAATAGTGCTTGAGATTTATAAAGATAAGCAAGGAAGAAAGAAAGTGAAGAAGTTGAGGAAATTAGCCATCTCTTTGATTACTTACACTTGTTGAGTCACTCTTATCCATATACTTCCTACCCTACCAAAGAGCCTATCATTACATCCTAATTAAAGACCTTTTTGATCATTAATTGAAACTTTGGTGGTTTGTGAATATAGTCCGCGAGCAAGCTTATAGCGAGTCGAGCCAATCGATTAATGAGTGTGATTTACCCTATTTCAAAAGAGTGTTGAGATACATTAATATTCATTGTGAGGCTTGGACTTAAAAGGAACTATATTACACTTTATTCTCTTTTGATTGAACTTGTTAATTTCTCATCTCATGATTTTAATGTTGTAGGATGACTTAGCATAGTTTGTTGTTATTATTGCCAAAGATGTGTTATTGCTTATATTCGTTTAGTCTTCTCTAGGTGAAAATTTCTCCTTTTGATTTGTTATTTTCGTTGCTCGGGGACGAGCAACACCTTAAGTTTGGGGGGTTGATTAGAGCTATTTTCACCTAGATTTTAGTGTCTTTTTGTATGTCTTTTCGTACATTTGTATCAGTATTTGCGTACTATTTGGTGGTGTTTTTTATTTTTATTGAAATGTGTGTGAATGAGCTTAAACTTAAGATTTTCACTTTTTATTTGATGTAAACTTGATAAGGAAGATGTAGGAAAAAGCGGATCTCAATTCGGAGTTGAAACGAGGGAGAACGAGCCAAAACGGTGAAAGAGGAAACAAGGCAGCACCGCACGAGCCGTGTACAGCGCACGACCCTGTCATAATGGCCGTGCGGTAACACCCGAAATGCCAACTCGGCCACGCCTGTGGCCGAGTGCAGAACACGCCCCGTGCCGAGTTCAGAAACACGGCCCGTGCACCGCGCACGGGCCTGTCGAGAAAGCCGTGCGTGAACGTCAGAAAACACAACACGGCCATCCCTGTGGCCGTGTGCTGCGCACGAGTCGTGCGCTGTGTTAGAACACGGGTCGTGCGGCGGAGCTCGAGCCGTGTTGGTGCAAAAACGCAGGAAAGTGCTGGAATCTTCTAGAAGGCCCACATGGGGTATAAATAGACCCCATTTTAATATTTTATAGAAGAGATCCGAAATATCCATCATCTACACACACCTCACACACCATTTCTTCCATTTTCCACCATCATCTTCATCCATCTTCATCCACCCATCAATTCTTCCATTTTTGGTGCTAAAGACTTCAAAATCAAGAGCTAGAGGTGGAGATCAAGAAGAATAGAAGATTCTCTTCAAGAAATTGATAGGGAAGAATCCATTCATTTTGTATTTCTTTAGATCTAAGACTATGGGTATTTGTAATGAATCATTTATTTGTTTTATTACTTTTATCATGTTAGGCTAATCCCTTTAGTGGGATTAGGAATATGAAAAGCATATTAGATTTATATTATCATGTGGATTAAATTGGTTTTTGATTTAATTGATGTTGATTTCTATTCATGGAGTTTAATTATCTTGATGTTGTGATGGCATGGTTTGTTATTCATGAATGTTTATTGGTTTAATGGATTGTTGATCAATGGATTATTTGTGGTAATTAAATGCTATCATGATGTTCATGTATGTATTGCTTGGAGTGAGACGGAAACGACCCTCTATAGTATTAGGAAGGAATGAATAGACATTGAGTTTGGGTTTGACCGAAAGGATATTTGAATTCAATGAGGGGAACCAATCCATTCGTTGGCCTTAGTACACAAAAAGGGAGAGTTTAATCTAACTAGTACCTAGATGGAAGGGGTTAATGTTGGGCTTTGATCTTAAGTGCTTTTGAGAGTCTAAAATGGATCAACAATCTTTGTAACCCGAAAGGGAGCTTAGGATACAATCGTGATCACCCTTAGTCTACATCAATTGAGTTGGATTCCTTTTGCATGATAATATGAATTGAGTATGCTTGGATGTTTCTAATCCCATGTTTTTCCATACTTGAACTTTAGCATCCATTTTCTTTACTTGTCATTTATCTTATTTGCTATCTTATTTACTTGCTACTTGTTTTAGTTGTTAAACAATCTCCAAAACCCCCGATCGTCTTTACAAAAACAACATGAACATGAGCTCACGTATTTTGCTAGTACGAAAATAACTCCTTATTGGATTGATAATTTTTCTTGGGATATACTACTACAACGATCGAGTATTCTTACTCGTGAGTGCTAAAAATAGGCAAACATAATCCATTATTTTAAAAAATAATTGAAAAATAAAAAAAAGAAAGAGGAACAAATATTTGAGATATTTAACACTAGATCATTAGAAAAAAAATAAAAAATCAAAACAGGTTTACATGTTCATACCTTGCCCGTTTGGGCTTGCTCGTTTAGACCCCGTCTCTGAACAGACTATAAAATTTACAGATTATCCCATTTTCATATAAGTGGGTGCGGTACGGCCTGACGAGCCTAATTCAGCCTCCCAATAAAGAAATATTCCCTCCGTGTAGTCTTAATATATCTATTTTACTATTTTGGCTTGTCCACTTTTAATATATCAATTTCCCTTTTAAACATACCTTCTCCTCTCTACCCAAATAGTTCATTTTTTAAATTTTGGGTGTCCCACCCAAATGTCTCATTTTTTTACACATATTGTTCCAATTTAAAAAATAATAATACTCCTTAATTCATATAAAAAGTAAATGGATACAATATAGGGAGTAATCCAATATCAAATCATCTCACTACACACTTTAATTTAAAAAAATCTTGGAAAATAATTTGTGTGATTTTTATTTATTTATAGGTGCAGTGAATATACATATTTATACACTTTATATTTTAATTAATAAATAATAAAATTGAAAAAAAATTGTACACTTCAAAATATAATACTCTTTTAATATATTAAAAAAATATATTAATTAACTGAATAGTTTAGTCAAAATATTTTGTTATATTATTAGTTATATAAAATAAAATTTTAAATTAAGTTTATGCATTAAATTTGAAATATTCATAATTCTAACTTTTTTTCTTGTTAAATTTTTTTAAAGTAATTATTTTTATTTATTATTTTTTATACTTTTTAGAAGTTATATTTGATATCATATTATATTTTATAGTATATACAGGGTCGGCCCTGAAATTTCCGGGGCCCGGGACGAAATTAACAAAGGGACCCCTATTTAAAAATATTGTGTTTAATAAATATATTTTTTTAATTTTCTAGTATAATATATTTAATAAAAATATTTATAAAATTTATTTTTATAAAACTTGAGATACTTTTTATATAATTCCCCATCTATATATCTCTAGTTTTAATATTTTATTATAAATATTATCTCAAACTCTAAGATCGTGCTTTATTGTATGATCTCTATTTTCTAAATATTTTAGTGTTTTTCAAGTTCATTATCTTTTCAATTATTTTGCAAATTTTCCTCTCCAAATTATTTTTATTTTCATCCAAACTAAAACCCATTTAAATAACAAAAATTAATAAAAGTAAATAAGAGGCAGATGCATAAATTAAAAAAAATCATTAAAAAGAATTAGGAGGCGGAATAAGCACATTAGAATTAGAATTAAGAGTTAGATTAGTAAGAAATGTACTATGATCAATATATAAAAGAAAAAGTTATAAAAGAAAGATATCAACAAAAAGAATTAAAAAAAATTAGAAAAGAAAAAGATCACAACAGTTAGAGATCAAACTATGAAAGTTTAAATAAATATTAAGAGATGAGATTTGTGAGATATTACTACTGTTAAAATATAAAGAAAAAGTTTAATTAAATAAGAAATAGATTAATGAGAGATTACTAGATCAAAATATAAAGAAAGAATTAGAGAAGAGATCACGACAAAAAAAAAATTAGCCCTGGGCGGTCGCCCTTCTTGCCGATGCCCAGGACCGGCCCTGAGTATATATATATATATATATATATATATATATATATATATATTTTTTTTTTTTTTTTTTTGTAGAGCAAAGACGGATGAACATGGGTGAATGGAGTAAACTTTCCAACGTATTTACTAGTAGTGATAAATGAATGGTCCGATGGTTATAAGCCAAACGCCATCGAAACTAGTGGAACGCGCGTAGTTTCGAAATTTTTGGTGGTGTTATTTTCGAAAGAAACTGGTACATTTCTCTTTTTATAAATGTTTTTTTAATTATTTTTTAAGTTATTTGATTCGACCAAATATCGTAAATGTGAGAGAAGTTGATTTGATTCGAGCAAATTCTTGTGAAATGGGCATCAACAAACTATGGTTAGTTTCTGCAACAGTACATTTTTAACTAATTTATGCTGCAACAAACTTTTTTAAGAGTAATATGCTTCGTTGCAATGTAGCCGTGATTCATTTAAATGTACAAGATTCTAGTCGAGAGACATGAACCGGTACAATGCATATGAGAAGGTAATTAAGTGTTAACTTGAAAATTCTTAAAGACTAATCTTTAGTATACTAAAGGAAGGTTATGATTTGATGAGTTGTCAACTTGAGAGTAATTTAGGGATGACTTGGCATTTTCTTAGAATTTTGAATTTATTTTACTAAACTTGCTAAGAAAGAGTTGAGTATTAACCAATTAAATTATTTCACTTTTTTTTTATCTTATTTAAAAGTTGACTTAAGACTTTAAATATTTTTTATTTTTTATTTTTAAATCGATTTTATATAAAAACTATATCAAATTAATCGTCTTCTCATGATCTTCAATTTGACATCCATATTACCAATATAATATAATTTAAGAAATAGATTCTTAAATTTAATAATAATTTTTTTATTAAAAATAAATTTTAATTAAAATTTATCAATAAATAAAATATTTTTAAATAGTAAGAAATTATTTATTCTATTTTTAACTTTATTGTAAGCAAAATATTTGTATAACATAAAAAAATGGATAAAATATGAATATATGAAATTAATAAATAAATGTATACACAAATAAAAAACTCTTATTATCAATCATCATTTACTTTTATAAGAATATTTATGCTCAATAAATGAGAATATGTTAATTTAATAGTGTTATAATATATATATATATATATATATATATATAGTAAACATTTAATAAACTATTTAGAATAATAAGATTTATATACTTTTATATATATATATATATATATAATATTATTATTAATATATTTTATTATTATATATAAGAATACAAGGCCAAGAAACTATTTAGTAAACCACCAAAATAATTTAATTTCTTTTATTGTGAATTTTAATTTATTAATATAGGTGCAAGACTTCCAAAAGAAGACAATTGCAAAACTTCTAAAAGAAGATTGTGCAAGACTTCCACAAGAAGACATGTACAAAACTTCTACAAGAAGATTGATACTTGACTATATATAAGTGGTCATGGGCAAAGTATTATTGAGTCTCAAGGTAGGTTTGTGAATATGGTTGCCCATGTCGATTGCGGACTAAATATGGGGGCCGACGGCAATGTGGAGGAGCCGGCACTACTTAATGATCTATCGAAGTCGTCGATTTATATTGGGGTCGGCGGCAATAGTGGAGGAGCCGACACTACTTAATGATCATCATCGATTTATTTCGTAGATTTGGTGGTCGCTTCGTCAATTGATCATTGGGAGATCTCTTATTATAAGACTAGGAGTTTCTTCATCATCAACCCCTCTTCATCAATTTATATTTATTTGAAATTCTCATATAGCATTAGAAAAGTAGTTATTTGAAATTCTCATATAGAATTAGAAAATGTAAACAAAATATTGCAATGATAATTAAGAAAAAATTGCATATTTTAAAGATCGATAGATATCATGGTGAAATTAATAAAATAAAAGATAATTTTTTTTTATCAATCATATATGATAAAGAAAAAGATACATATTTTAAAGATTGATAGTATGATAGAGAAAAAGATATATATTTTAAAAATCGATAAAGATACATATTTTAAAGATTGATAGTTAAAAAAAATAGCAATACGATACGTGATATATAGAAAAAGATACATATAAAAAAATTAGAGAAAAATATACATATAAAAAAATAGCAATAGAGTAGAAAGAAAAAATGGATGATTGTAAATTTAAAATTTGATAGTAAAAAAAAATAGCAAGAGATGAAAAAAAGAAAAAGACATATAAAAAAATAGAGAAATATATATATATATATATATATATATATATATATATATATATATATATATATATATATATATATATATATATACTATATACTAAAGGAGGGTTTTGGATTTATTATATGACATCATGTGAGTAATTTAGGTGATGTGTCATTTTTATAGATTTTTGAATTTTTTTTAATAATAAACTTGCTTAGGAAGGAAGATAATGTAGTTACTTTATTTTAAATAACCAATCAAAATATTTCATTTTTCTTTATCTTATTTAAAAATTTACCTAAAACTTTAAGTGTTTTAAATTTTTTATTTTTAAGTAGAATTTATATAAAATTATATCAAATTAATTGTCTTTTCATGATCTTTAATTTGACATCCATATTACTAATAATATATGATTGGAGAAATAGATTTTTAAATTTAATAACAATTTTTATATTGTAAAATATTATTTAATAAAATATATTAATAAATAAAATATTTTTAGAAGAGTAAGAAATTATTTAATAGATTTAATCTATTTATCCTTAGAATTTTAAGTTTAATAAATTTAGTTTATTATAGAATTCTAAATGAGGAATTTCATGAAAAAATAAATCTTAGTTTAATATTAATTAATTTTCATAATTTTTTTATTGTTAATTATTTATTTTATATTTATTTTATTATTTTTAATAATTAATTTTAATTATACAATAATTTATAATTATTATATACATTTATTGATTTTATTTATTAAATGATAATAGTTAGGGATGATAATGAAATGGGCATTTTAAGTATCTATTCTATCCAAATCTTAATAGGGCACGTATGGGTAATTGTAAACGGGTTTGAGACGGATACAAATAGTTGTGAAAATCACATTAGGGTTTGGAACGAGTACGTATAATACCGCAATACCCTCGGGTACTATAAAAAAAATATTAAACCTATGATTGTGCTATTTTATGAACAACTTATGGTATAAATGACAGTGATAACAATTTATATCAAAATTAATAATATTTTATGGCGAAAGTGATAAGTATTATAAAAAGTGTAAAATGATTTCACGTGAAGCGGTTTCATGCCAGACCTATCATATTACATATTAATGAATAAAAGAATTTATAAAGTTTGTTAATAATTTTTTTCCAGATTTTTACTTAATTTTTTAATAAATTACTGAATATAAAAAAATATATACAAATGTATATACCCTAAACTCTAAAACCCTAAACCCTAAATTTAGGGTTTATGGTTTTAGAGTTTAGGGTTTAGAGTTCTTAAAAAATAGTAAGAAATACATATATACATTAGTATTGAATAAAATTAATATAGATGGGTGTACGCGTGTATTCGAATGCATGAGATAATTCATTATTATTTTAAATATTCGTTTTGTCATTTTGATCTTTCCCATTACAAAGTACTATTAATTTCTTTTTATATAAATGAGATATATATACAAAATTATATTAAAGATATGGGTGCACAACATGTCCCGAGAACACACAAATTTTTGCCTTATTATAATCCTTATTCTACCAATAAAGTTAGATATTTTTATTAAGGTTAGGTCTTGCGTGAGACCATCTCAAATGAGGTCATTTTTCACTTTTTAAAATAGTTATCATTCTCGCTATAAAACATTATCACTTTGGCTATAAAATGTTATCACTTTTTTATTTATACTATAAACTGTTCATGAAATAGTATTATCACATTTCATTAGTTTACTATCACTTTCCTATATAAAAGTTATCACTTTCTCACCGTTTCACATAAGCCCTTATGTGAGACGGTCTCACGCAAGTCTTTGTCTTTTATTAATATAAATTATAACTTTTAATATTTTTTAATTTCATTAATATGTTTTAAAAATAATATTTTAATAATCCCGCGTAACGTGTTACGCGGGTTTCGTACTAGTTTTATAATAAAAACAAGGTTCACGTGTGAACACAGTTCACACAACACCCACTTAGAAATTCTTAATTATTAATATATAAATATATTTGAGTGAGTCTCATGTAAAAAATCATATTTTTTAAAATTATTCTTTAATATATAAAAAATTACTTTTTGAAGAGTAATGATATTTATACATAAGATTAATAATTCATGTCTCTAAACAGTATTTTTTTCAAGATTTACAAAAATTTGAAGATCAATTTTTTAATTTAGAAGTGTAACAATTTATGTGTCTAGAGAGTAATTTTTTATGTACTAAAAAGTAACAGGATTTACATATTAATGTATGTAAACCCGAGGACATAAGTATCTGTCAATATGTTTTTATTCATTACTCCCTCCGTCCCGTCCTTAAGGTTACGTTTACTTTTTGCTCGGGGATTAATGAATATAGTATTTTAATGTGTATTGAGGTGAGAGAAATAATATTTTAATGTAAAGTGGGTATGTGTATTAGTGTGATGTGTGGGCCCATGGAGAGATAATTAATTAATTTGTGTGGGTCCCATATGCTAAAAAGGGAAATGTAACCATTAGGATGTGATACCCAAAAAAGAAATATGTAACCATAAGATGGGATGGAAGGAGTAATGTATACTCCCTCCGTCCCTAGGTAAGAGTCTCATTTTACCATTTTGGTTGTCTCACTCAAAGAATCTCATTTTCTTTTTTGGACACATAGGACCCACCCACTAGGCTTGTTAAACGAGCCGAGCGAGCTCGAGTATCACATACTCGAACTCGACTTGAGAAGTTATCGAGCCGAGCTCGAGCTCGGCTCGATTAGGAAACAAGCTATATACGAGCTCAAGCTCGAACGCATAATTCTCGAGCTCGGCTCGACTCGTTAAGCAAAACGAGTCGAGTTTTTCGAGCTTTATCGAGCCTATCGAGCTTTATTTAATTAATTTTTATTATATTTAATAATAATTAATGTAATATAATTAAATAATACTTATTATTATTATTAATTAAATAATTAATTATTATTACCGAGCCTAAACGAGTCGAGTCGAGCTCGACTCGTTAAGGAAACGAGCATAAGGGCTAGCTCGAACTCGAGCTCGAGTTTTAACGAGCCGAGCCGAGTCGAGCCGAGCTCTCGAGCAGCTCGGTTCGTTTAACAGCTCTACCACCCCACCCACTAATACAATTAAAATATGGGGCACACACATCAACTAATACAACTACCCACTACACATTAAATAATACTACTCCTTAATCCACGTGCCCAAAATCAAATGGGACTCTTACCAAGGGACGGAGGGAGTGTTTCAGAACAGAGATTAAGGAGTATAATATTTTAATAGATAATTAATTGATTGGGAAATATAATATTTAATGTGTAGTTGATTACAGAAATTAAGGAGTATAATATTTTAATAGATAATTAATTGATTGGGAAATATAATATTTAATATGGAATGTGTTATTATATTAGTGTTTTTTTTATAGGCTCTATATGAAATAAATAATTATTATGAAAATGTAAACCTTAATATATTAAACAGACCAGATTTGAAAACATAAACTTTAAAATATAAACGTACCGTACGAGTACTAGAAGATCGATTACCATATTTTAAATATATATTCCTTCAAATATTATTTGGAGTATATTAAGGTGACTTAAATAAGAATGCGTGCTATTAAATTATGATATAATTCACTTTCACTTTTAGTTTAAATAAAAAAAATCAATAACTAAATACAAATAAAAATACTTAAAAGGAGATCACTATACGAGGGAATCGCTTGCCACGTATCACTTGAAATGCATGCATGGGTTTATATATGATACGGTCACACAGCGATAGCATTACTCCAAATAAAGCAATGTATAACTACTCTATTGTGAGACGGATTATTTGTGAGACGAGTGTGAAATAGGTTGACCGATTATTAAAATATGCTTATTTGTAGTTAAAGTATGTCAATAATAAATAGAATCATAACACGCTAAAATTATACTTTAATGCATAATCCAGCATATTTTAGATAACATAATTTAACAATCATTAAATATACTTTTTCTAAATAATAGACATACTTTAACACGTTTCACAAACGGTCTCACATAATTAGCGTCTCACAAGAAACTTTGTCACATATAAAATACCCTATCCATCCTCTTCTTTCATATATTCATTCACTTCTTACCTATGAATTAGAAGACTCCTTGGTCTCAAAGAAATTATCGCCTTTTTTTTTAAAAAAAAGAAATATAATTATTTAAAAAAAATATTAATTAAATGAATAGTTTAGTCAAAATATTTTGTTATATTATTAGTTATATAAAATTTTAAATTAAGTTTATGCATTAAATTTGAAATATTCATAATTCTTAACTTTTCTTTTAACTTGTTAATTTTTTAAAGTAATTATTTTTATTCATTATTTTTTTATACTTTTTAGAAGTTGATATTTGATATTATATTATATTATATATATATATACTCCATATAGAGAGAGGGCGAAGGGAGTGAACCGATGCAAGGGGAGTTCCAACGTCTTTACTATATATAGTAGAGAGATAGAGAGGGCGAAGCGAGTGAACCGGTGCGAGGGGAGTTCCAACGTCTTTACTATATATAGTAGTGTTTACGTAACGTAATAAAATGAATGGTATGCGAAAGGCCATCGAAACTGGTAGAAAGGCACCGAAATTTCTGGTGCAATAAATTTTCGAGAGAAAACAGTTCACGTCATTTCTCTTTTTATAAATAGAATAGAAACAGGACTTATAATTTATATGTTTGAATGTATATGTTTTAAGTGGAAGTCATGGATGAAATTTTTGTCACACAATTTTAAAAATTTTTAATCAATTATTATTTTTAATTAAAAATATTAATATTATTTTTTCTTTTATAAATATTGTTACTTTTTATTTATATTATAAATTGTTAATCAAATAATTTATTGCATCATTATTACTTTTTATCAATTAAATATCATTTGTTATTAAAATATTATCACTTTTTTACAAAAATAATTTCATAACGGTCTCACATCAGTCTTTGCCATATTTTTAATCATAAATCCTTTATACTCCATAATATATTAACATGCTAAAATTCATAATTTATATTCCCTCCATCCCATAAAAGTTGGTATAATTTTTTTTGGGCACGGAGATTAAGGAGTATAATAATTTAATATAAAGTGGAGTAAAGTGAAGTGAGAGAAATAATATTTAATGTGTAGTGGGTAGTTGTATTAGAGGTGATATGTGGGGCCCATGAGAATAGATTAATTATTTTTTTTGTGGGTCCATGTATTAAAAAGGAAATGTGTCAACTTTAGTAGGACAAACCAAAAAGGCAAGTGTGTCAACTTCTATGGGACGAAGGGAGTACATTAATAAATAAAAATATACTAATGAATAAAAAGATAAAGATTCATAATTTATACACTAATAAATAAAAATATGTTTACACTAACATTAAAAATCGAATATAAAAAAATATATTTAATATAATATCAAATATCAACTCCTAAAAAAATTAGTTTAAAACAAAAATAGTTAAAAAAATTGATTTAAGAATATTTCAAATTTAATACATAACTTAATTTTAAAAAAAAATATATGAATTATAATAAAATAGTTAGACTAAGTTATTCAATTTGTGATGTAGATTCCCAAATAAAATAAAAATAATTATTATTAAAATAAACTTAAATAAAAATTAATATAAATTTTAAGAATGTGTCTGAAAAATAAAAGTTGGAATGTGGGGTGATACATGCATTATTATTCAATCAGGAAAATATATCATTTTTTTTTTTTTTATGTTTTGCGAGTATTCTAACATCTACGACCCATGTCGTGTTTGCTGTTGCGGAGAATATTTTATACTCCCCGTTTCGGAGGAATTGGTATAATTTTTTTTTGGCACGGAGATTAAGGAGTATAATAATTTAATGTAAAGTAGAGTAAAGTGAAGTGAGAGAATAATATTTAATGTGTAGTGGGTAGTTGTATTAGAGGTGATATGTGGGGCCCATGAGAATAGATTAATTGTTTTTGTGTTGGTCCCATGTATTAAAAATGAAATATATCAACTTTAGTGGGACATACCAAAAAGAAAAGTGTATCAACTTCTATGGGAGAAGAGTAATTTTTTTACTCCTTTGTATATGTAAATCTGTGAAAATGGTAGGCGGTCAACAAACTATGGTTTTCTGAAACTTTACATTTGTAAGTAATTAACATTGCAACAAACTTATTGCAACAAACTTTTTTAAGAGTAATATGATTTGACCAAATATTTGCAAATGTAACCGTTGTTCTTTTAATTGTAGGGAGACATGAACCCACCATGAAAATTAATCCATACACATAGTACAATGCATATGAGAAGGCAATTAAGTGTTAACTTGAAAAGTGACACTTAGAATTCATGTCATGATATATACAAAACAATTGTTTTAAACTAAAAATTTAGTTATTCTTATTTTATTTACAATAATTGATCATAAATAATGTTTTATTCAAGTTCATTGTGAGGACTGAAATATACCTATGAATAAGAATTAAAGATGAGAAATAACAGTGAGCAAGTTTGTATTACAGGGTGAGTGTATTCACAGGTTGAGGAGTACAGCTATTGATCACTTACTGTATGTAATATTGTATCAATACATTCATAATTTCATCAACAGTAATTCATAAATCTTCTTGAATTCTTGGTGAGATTTATCATTAGCTATGAAGGTGCATACCTTGTCTCTTATCCCGACACTACTTCGACTTGACACCTTGTTCAACTGCTTCTCTTCGACTAATTCTCGAACTTCATTCACATCACTCTACCTCTTATCAGCAGCATATATATATATATATATATATGTGTGTGTGACAGCAGAACATAATACCCAGCTTCAGAATCATTCCATTCGAGCAGATTCTTAGCTGCAATTTGAGCCATCTCCGCCTTCTGATGAATAGGGCAAGCTACAATAAATGTTCCCCATACATTAGCCTCGACAGGTCGTGGCATTCGATTGATGAATGCCAATGCCATGTCGAGCTGTCCAACTCGACTGAGGAGGTCAACTACTACCATGTAATGCTTTGAACTGGGTGGTAGATGATAGTCCTTCACCATTGCATTGAACATCTCGATTCCTTCTTTAACGAGACCAGAGTGACTGCACACAGATAAAACTTAGAGAAACGACACACCATTTGGCCTAACCGATGAATGATGAATGATTAATCATATGTGTAACAACAAATTTTGTATTTATAATAAAATAAATACAAATTGGGGTACAAAGATAATTTCTTGATGGATTTGATTTGAAGAAGATGTAAGTGAATTACAATCTCAATCAATCCTCTGATTCTTCTCTCGAACCAATTTGGCTTTGACTTGACTTTGACTTGACTTGTGATTCTTGACTTTGACTTCTTTGACGAAGTGTATGCTGACTGTGTTGACATCTTGTGTTGACTTGACTTGTGTGTTGAGTCGGATCTTCAAACGAAGCTTGTCCGAGCTCGAGTGTGTAGTCTTGAACGTTGACCCGGAGGCGTTGAACCTTTGTTCGGATTAAACGTTGACTGAGAGCTTTCTACGAAGAACACTTGATCTGGGGGACGTGGAGCCTTGATCCAGGATTAGTGGCTGTTCTTGATTTGAAGCTTGAAGATGCTTTGAGACTTGAAGCTTTAGAGGCTTGAAGGCTTGAAGTTTTGTTGAAGATCTTGAACTTGAAGCTTTAGAGGCTTGAAGACTTGAAGCTTTGTTGAAGATCTTGAACTTGAAGCTTTGGAGGCTTGAAGACTTGAAGATCTTGAGCTTGAAGCTTTAGAGGCTTGAAGACTTGAAGCTTTGTTGAAGATCTTGAACTTGAAGACTTGAGGCTTTGAAGATTTGAAGACGCTTTGAAGATTGCTTGAAAGCTTGAAGATCCTCGAACGTTCTTCGCTCGAAGCTTTGAAGATTTGAAGACGCTTTGAAGATCGCTTGAAGGCTTGAAGATCCTCGAACGTTCTTCGCTTGAAGCTTTGAAGATTTGAAGACCGTTCTTCGCTTGTTCTTCGCTTGAAGATCTGGAGGGAGCTTTACTCGTGTTCTCGATCTCTTCAAGTGCGTCATCTTCGAGTACTTGAATATCTGTCTGTCTCTGTCTCTGTGTGTCCAAATGAATGGTGGAGACCCCTTTTTATAGGTGAAAAAGGAGGTCCAGGCCACCTTTGGGCCTCACTTAGCGGGCTTGGGCTTCAGCCTGACTGAACCATAATTGGGCCTATCTGATTTGGGCCTGATTTAATTTGTCTGGGCTTGTTTGACTTGGGTCAGACTTTATTTGACTTGGGCTTGATTGACTTGGGTCAGACCCCATTTGACTTGGGCTTGATTGACTTGGGTTAGACCTCATTTGACTTGGGCTTGATTGACTTGGGTCAGGCCTCATTTAAGCTCATTTAATTTATTAGGCTCAAATTATTGATTAATTTACTTTAGGAATTAATTTATTTAAATTCCAGAATACATTAATATGTAATCAGTAAAATCCACGTGTCGCCATTTAATTGGACCGTAAATTTTAATTGCTTACAAATGCCCCCTTTGCAATTTGTTTACGGATAACATGTCTTGATGTGAACGAATCGCAAAATATTTTATAATATTTGTAATGTTGGGCTCGAGAAGTTACTTTATCCAACAAAGTTATAAGGTCTTGACCCAACTCTTTTTTTTTTTTTTTTTTTAATGGCCCATATCACTTTCTTCCCTGCTCAATTTCAGGATTTTAAAGCCAAGGAAATATGGAATGGATTTATTTCCTGTTTACTAGGATGATTTTGCAAATCCTTTTCAAATCAATCTACCCTCTCAGATAATCTTCGTAGATTGAATTCAAATCAATCAATTTTATTTGTAGTAAATAATCTCCTAAATTTTGAGAGATTTTAATCCTACAAATAATTGCCATAATTTGCTGCAGCCTCCCACTATATATATATAAGAGACGTAGTGCTTTTGATTTCTTCACCCACAGGCTGTAAGATTTCAATTCTTTTTTTTTTTCAGTGTAAATTTCATCAGCTATGCAGATGATGCATTCTCCTCTTTCCCTTGCAGATTTCTTCTGGAGATTACCAGGCCGGAGCACACCACACAGAGGGAAATCCGTATCATCATGTAAGTCCTCCATTTTTTTCTTAATCTGTTTATATCATAATAGAGTATGCTGTCTATTATTTCCAATAGCATTTTTTTTAATGGCTTCTACAACACACCTCGAAGCGTATCTGATTATTCATAATCAGTTTATACCACACAAACTCATAGTTACTCATATTCTGTAATATTACACCAACTCTATACTGTCCCTGTACAAGAATAGCATGGCAATCTCCCCTGTGTAGTTCCAACGTTTCGGGCTGTACGAAGCGGTGATGGATGGAAGATGGCGAAAAGCAACCAGCAGCAAGACTGATCTGGCTGATGATGGTGCCTCTTCGGCGAGAGTGCCCAATCCAACGTCGCGGAGGGGGAGCTTGGTGGACGGCTGACAGCCGCCGCCGATGTGTTAGCGTCGTCGACGGGCTTGCTTGCGGAGAAGATGGTCTGCGGTGGCGTGCATGATTCGCGGTGGATCTCCAGTGACTGCTGCTGACCTACGTGAAGCAGGCGAGGAATCTGCAATTCTCCAGCAGCGAGATGGTGGTGCAGTGGCCGAGCGGCGGGTCCGGCTGGAGCCTTGCAACGGCGTGGATTCCCAGCAGTAGGCGATCGATGGTGGGACTGGCGGTGAACTGGGCTTGCTTGTGGCGGCAGATCCGGCGTGAACAAAGCAATCGGCAGATCTGGACGCGAGCAATTGGTGTGGCAACGCGAAAATCAGAGAACAACGACTGAATGGCGCTCGCAGGTGGCGATGATCATGTGCAGCGGCAACTAAGCAGTGGCGGCTGACAACTATCGATGGCGGGCAGCGAGGAGATTGGTGACTGCTAAAGTGTTGGCGAGTGCGGCGGCTGGCGAGGATGGGCGACGTGGTCGTGACTCATCGGAGGCAGCAGCGCGTGATGAAGAGTGGTTGATGGCGAGTAGATCCAGCAACGCGGCGAGTCTGCGTTCTGCGGCGGACGATCGTTGGAGACGAAGATGCGGCAGGTGGTCGTTGGAGCTGAAGACGCGGCGGATCCGGTGGGAACGCGGTGGCGATTTGCAGCAGCGGATGACGACGAAGGCAGTGGCGAGGATTTCTCCGGCTCACGGCGGCGGAAGTTCCGTGGTGGTGGTGTCGTTCTTCCGGCAACACGTGGATCGTGAGGCGACGGCCGGAGCGAAGTGACGAGGGGTCCGACGACGGCTACGCGTTCGAGGATGCGGAGGCTGGGGGATCGGCGGCCGACGGTCGCCTGGGCGATGTGTGAGTATTGTCGACGGGTTGCGGAGGAGATGACTCCCACCGATCGAGCTTTCTGCTTCTGGAAGAGGACCCTTTTACATCAATTTTGACTCAATCCTCTCCAATTTTGACCCTTTTGTGGGCTTTCCATTTAGTCCAACAATTTTAATTCAACCTGGGCTCATTGTTTTGGATCTAAATTCTCCACCATGGACTTGGGCTTTATATTTAAAATATCAGGATACTTAGACCATTTATTTATCAAAGCATATCTTCAATTTTCGGGGTCTAAATTAAATTTAATTCATGTTGTAGACTGAGTTTAATTTAATTAAACTTCACATGAATTAATTTAATCACCCATCACTTCATCATTATCGTAACCCCTTCGTCATGTGTGTTTAATTTATAATCTCGAATTAATTAATTGATCCCATGAATTTATTCGGGGTCCTTTAATTAATTCAATTTTAAATTAACTCTCACCCTTCTCATTTTCTTTATTGCAGTAGACTCTACTTCAAGATGGTCCAATTTGCAAGTGAGAAGATGTCTTCCACAACACGTGAATTGGTGATTTTTAACACCGGGCGCCAGCAAGACAAGACTCGTCTCATGATTGAAAGACCTCTCTTGGGGAAGCCTATAGAGAAACCCTCTCGTGAAAGTGAATTTGCCATGACGGGATGGACTAGAGATATGTACGTGGATAAAATCAAGGTTTCAATCTTGAGAGGAGCTCATCATATCAAAGAGAATCCAAGCGCCACTCCTTTGCACACACTTGGGCGCCAGATAATCTCTAATAATGCAGCATGGGGACAGTCAGTCGAGTTCATTGGTGACTTCCACTACATTAAAGGGTATTGGGATTGGACTGAAGATATCCTAAGCCGTTGCTACTCTGCTCTTTGGGACATAAAGCTCTACCATGCAGTCTTTGCATCTTTGTTCACTTACGATTGCAACTGCGAGATAATTAAATCCTTCTGTGAGGCGTGGTGCCCTGCTACCAATACTTTGCTGACGTCCTTTGGGGAAATGTCAATCTCCTTATGGGATTTGCATAGCGGGGCTGGACTACCATTGGCTGGTCACTTATACGAAGAGGTAGTGCCTGACAAGACTGAACTCTTCAATGAGTTGGACGCCAATCGTGTACGCATCCCACCTAGCTGCCGACACTTACTACATGCTTACCATAAGCTTCGTAGTAATGCTGATAGTGAATATGTCTCACTTACCGAGTGGGTAGAGTTTTGGTTTCGCAAGACTGCAAAGCATAAGCGACCTCCACCTCGCACCGAGAAGAAGGGCAAATCACGTCTCAAGAATACTCATAATCCGAAGGGAGCTATTGGAGCTCACAAGAAATGGACTGCAGCGGAGATGGTTCCTTTTACAGAACTTGGCATTGCTGAAGCACAACAAGAGGAGACATACTTAGCTGCTCATCTAGCCTGTTGGCTTTGCTCTTTTGTCTTCCCTAGTGACGAGGTAGATTTGATACGCCCCGGCACTTTCAAGGTAGCGAGCCTGCTGGCTACTAAAAGATCAGTTGTCTTGCCGTTCCGGTATTGACAAGCATTTACAGGGGTTTGAATAAGATTTCAAATGCACTACGACCTTCTGAAATTAAATCAACCTTCCCAGTTCACTTTGTGCATGCTTGGTTGGCTCAATATTTCAACACTCATCATGCAGTTCTGCATGAGTTGACCAAACCCGCCATGGTGATATATTCCGGGGAAAATGGAGCGAAGTATTTTGATGCGATCGATGCTCGTAAAAGGCTTCAAGTAGGAGATACTGCTACCCTATTCTGCAACGTTCGCCAAGCTCCACTGTCATTTGTTGACCATGATGACAAGACATCTTGGCGCGACTGGGGCTATTTTGTTGCCATCCGCACTAATTATCTTACTCAGCGACAAAATGGAGTTTTCCTTGTTGAGCCGTACAGTCCTCATCGGTTTAGTCGCCAATTTGGGTTTTACCAAGACATTCCGGGAAAGATGCAATCAGACCTCCGCGAAGTCTCTTTAGAGCAAGGGCTTCGGTATTGGAGACAGTGCACATTACGCAATTCTCGCTCTTCAGCCTCTCTTCCGTCCGCTCCTTCAGGATTCAGGGGATTTTGCATACCCGAATATAAAGAGTGGTCATCCCGCGTACATGGTACCTATTTCGTAGATCATGTAACAAGTTTAACCGAAACTGCTTCTGAACATGCTTTAGAAGAAAACTTAGGTATTCCTGGTATTGCGGACAATGCCGGAGGTGCTCAAGATATTTTATTACCAGGAGCTCAGCTTGCTCGAAAGCTAATTACAGGGAACTCCACAGAAGCCAGTAGAAGGAAACATAGTGCTTCTCACTCGGTGGAGAGTATTGGTTCAGACTGTTGCTGGAAAAGGACCAAAAGGAGCAGATCTCCGGTTCATACGGAGAAGAGAAATGAGGTTTTTTTGAACTCTTTTGATTATATCTTCATGTATGCATCCGTAATTTTTATATATTCCTGACATCTTTTCCTTCTTGTAGGCTTTTCTTGAAATCTTTGGCTCTAATCTTGAAGAACCTATTCGAGATTGATCAACCTCAGTTGTGACTCCGAAGCAAACTGCCAATGATACCTCCGACAAGCTTGACCCCTTTATTGAGTCGACATCACATCCACACATCACAGAAGTTGAAGATCAAGAGCCCTCGCGTTTTGTTGGTGAAGCGTTCATTAATGATTTTGATAAGAAATATGCTTCATTAATGTGGAAGCACTTTCGGGAGAAACTTATGAAGATTCCCCTAAAGTCATTGTCTTCCATGAGGGGCGAAGTATCTGTAATGGTGGAGAGATGGAAGGAAAAACTTCGGGGGATTAACTATTCTTTCATAGAATTATCCTTGAATGAATTATTTGACAAAGCCGATGCTTATGATGCTATGCAATCGAAGGCTACTGATAGTATGCCCCAGCAAGATGTGGATAGATATTTGATTGAGGCGATGGACCATGTTCTTGACTGCAATGCAAAAGAAGCTGCAGGGGCAAAGAAACTGCAAACCATTGACACCAAGCTGGACGAGATGGCTAGAGAGATTGCTGAATTGAAGAAGATGAAGGATCAAGAAATCCAACTTCTCGAGAAAGCAAGACTTGATACTCAGGCTGCCAAAGACAGTGTTCACAAACTTGAGAAGACTCAGATCTTGAGCGATTCTGCTATTGAAAAGTTGGAGGATGTGAAGCAAGCCCTGGAATCTGCGCGTGAAGAACTGCCACTTACTCATACCTTTTAATTTTATTTTGCACTTTCCCTTGTATTGAATCTTTAATGACTTTATCAATAAAGCTGATTCTTCCTTTTATTCTTCTTTATTTGTTATTATTGCATTTATTCTTTCTTCTCTTGCACTTAATTCCTGTACTTGCATTCATACTCAATCTCTTTACTTCTTTCATAAGCCTGATAAGAATAACTTGAATCATGACTGAACTTAGTGAATTACTAAGCTGCCTACGTATCTCTTTAAAGAGAATCAAGTCATTTACGTAGTTCAAAGGGACCTGGTGTAATTTGAATGGGGGGTTGCCGTGCACAGTTTATACTCATGCGGGCCAGGAGTTTGTTGTACACATTTTATACTCGTGCGGACCAGGAGTTTGTCGTACACAGTTTATACTCGTGCGGACCAGGAGTAACATGCAGTTTAGGCTCATGCGTCACGGAGCGTGGTGTTTGAATTTGCTGACAACTAATACTCATGTCAATGAGTCTTTGAATTTGAACTTGTAGACAGTTTATACTCGTGTCAAGGAGCCTTGCATTATTTGTGTCAGATAGTTTAAACTCGTATCAAGGAGTATCATGTGGACAGTTTTAGCTCATATCAAGGAGCGTTGTGTAGACAGTTTTAGCTCATATCAAGGAGCGTAATATCTTGTAGTTGTTTTACGCGTAATAGCGTTTCAAGAATTTTCCATTTATGGGGCCAATGTTTACGCCATCTTCTGATATCAACTTGTAGGCGCCATTTGTGTATACTTCCTTTACAACATGAGGGCCATCCCATTTTTGGAGAAACTTATTTCCAACACGATGTGTAACCACAATAGGTCTTCTCACGGCAAGCACCAAGTCGCCAACTTGAAAAGAACGTATCTTCACCTTTTTGTTGAATGTTCTGGATAAGCGAGATTGATAACACTCAAGTCTTTGTTGTGCCTCTAATCTCTTCTCATCTAAAGCTTCCAACTCTTGAAGGCGCAACTTTGCATTTTCTTCTTCGGTTAAGCCTTCTTGTATGGCCATCCTTAAAGAAGGAATTTGTTTCTCGAGAGGTACCACAGCTTCGACACCATAAACCAAAGAGTACGGAGTAGCCTGAGTAGGAGTTCTATAGGTGGTGCGATACGCCCATAAAGCTTCATTTATTCTTTCATGCCAATCTCTTTTAGACTTGGAGACTACCTTCTTCAATAGACTGCACAGGGTTTTGTTGAATGCTTCAGCTAGACCATTGGCAGCTGCATTATACATTGACGACTTCCTTTGTTTGAAGTCGAACTTCTCACACAACTTATCGATCCAGCTGTTGCTGAATGGCTTTCCATTATCGGTGATGATATAGCGGGGAACACCATATCTGTAAATAATGTTGATCCGAATGAAATCAGCAACAGTTTCCTTCTTTACTTCCCTCAAAGGCACAGCTTCAGCCCATTTGGAAAAGTAATCGGTGGCAGCAAGGATGTAGAGATGACCACCAGAAGATTTTGTGAGAGGCCCCACTACATCTAATCCCCAAGCATCAAAAGGCCATGAAGCAACTGTCGGGTGCAAAGGCTCCGGAGGTTGATGGATCAAGTTCCCATGAAATTGGCAAGCCTGACATTTTTGTGCATACTCCATGCAATCTTTCACCATTGTTGGCCAATAATAGCCCATTCTTTTGACTCTGAAGTGTAGTTTTGGCCCAGACTGATGAGCACCGCAAATTCCGGAATGAGCTTCCTCCATTGCTTGAACAGACTCTTCTTTACTTAGGCATCTCAAGAAAATTCCATCAAATGATCTTCTATACATTGTGCCTTTGAAGTAAATAAATCGAGGTGCCCGACGCCGAATATCAACCCTTTGACGTGGCTCATTTGGCAATTTATCATACTTGAGATAATCGATGAGTGGTTGACGCCAATCCTCTTCTTCAATTTCGAAGACCTCCACCAAATGATTTTCGACTTCTTCATAATCATCATCCTCGAAGATTGGTGGTACAACCCAACTTTTGCACACTGAAATTTGAACTTGCGCCTCCGGCATAGCTATATTTGATGCTAGCTTGGCGAGGGCGTCAGCTTGTTTATTCTCTCTTCTGGGTAAATGCTCGATATCAACATCACCAAGCCAGCTCATCAGCTTTTGAGCATACTTGTGGTATGGCAATAACTCAAGCTTCCTTACTTCATACACCCCAAGTAGTTGGTTTATCACAAGTAACGAGTCACCATACACTTTAAGGTGTAATTGCTTTATATCGACGGCCATCTCTAACCAAGTATGAGTGCTTGATACTCGGCTACATTGTTAGAGCAGTTTTCTGTTAAAGAAAATGAGAATGGCAAAACTTCGCCACTGGATGTTACGAATACGACTCCAGCACCGGCCCCTTCCCTATGAGATGCTCCATCAAAATACATTTTCCAAGGAGAAGCTATCTCCACAGCGAAAGCATCTTCATCAGGGAGTTCATCAGACAGTTCCCATTCCGCAGGCATTGGATGATCAGCTAGAAAATCTGCTAACACTTGTCCTTTTATGGCCTTCTGAGGGACATATATAATCTCAAACTGTTGAAGTTGGAGATACCACCTGGCAAGCCGATCTGAGAGTACTGGCTTTGACATGACGAACTTTAGTGGGTTAGCTTTTGAAACTAGCCGAACTGTATGAGCTTGGAAGTAATGCTTCAACTTCTGAATCACAAAGATAAGGGCCAAGCAGATCTTCTCAATTGGTGAATATTTCAATTCATTTGGAGTCATGGTTCTACTCAAATAGTAAAGGGCAGTTTCTTTGCCATCATCATTCTCTTGTGCGAGTAAAGCTCCAACGGAACGTTCTTGAGCAGCTAGGTAGAGAATTAACGGACGGCCAGGTATTGGTGCACACAACACTGGTGCCTTCATCAAGTACTCTTTAATGCTATTGAAAGCATTATTGCAGGCTTCATCCCATTCAAATATACTGCCTTTCTTCATGAGATGACTAAACGGTTGACATTGACCGGCCAAGTTTGATATGAATCTTCTCAAGTATGCCAATTTTTCTTGCAGACTTTTGAGTTCATGGATGTTCCGAGGCACATGCATCTTCATGATTGCATCAATCTTTGCCTTCTCAATCTCGATTCCTCGACGGCGAACAATAAATCCAAGAAATTTTCCGGATGTAACCCCAAACGCACACTTGAGTGGATTCATCTTGAGTTGATGCTCCCTTAAACGCTCAAACACTCGCCTTAAATCATGGAGATGATTTTTCTTTTTCTTTGATTTCACCACAATATCATCAACGTAGCATTCGACGATCTTATGAAGCATGTCATCAAATATCTTCTGCATGGCTCGTTGATAAGTGGCACCAGCATTCTTTAAGCCAAATGGCATCACATTATAGCAATATATTCCTTTCGGAGTACGAAAGGCTATTTTCTCTTGGTCTTCGGGAGCCAGACCAATCTGATTATAGCCGGATGACCCATCCATAAACGAAAGAACCTCATGCCCCGTTGTTGCATCTATCATGAGCTCAGCAATTGGCAGTGGGAAGTCATCTTTCGGACACGCCATGTTCAAATCCCGAAAATCAACACATACTCTGATTTGCCCATTTTTCTTTCTCACTGGCACGATGTTAGAAATCCATGTAGGATACTTGACTTCTCTGATCTTGCCTGCTTCAAGAAGCTTATTAACTTCATCTTCAATTAATGGAATTAACTCTGGTCGAAATCGACGCTGCATTTGCTTAATTGGCCGAGTTCCCTTTTTGATGGACAAATGATGCACTGCGATCTTTGGATCCAAGCCTGGCATTTCTTTATGTGACCATGCAAAGATATCCCGAAATTCTCGTAAAAGGTTGATATATTGCTCTTCTTCCTCATTACTTAGCAGGGCACTTATGTAAGTAGGACGTGAATCGCTTTCGTCACCTAAGTTGATTTCTTTCAACTCATCAACAGTGGATTTCACACCTTCCTCAAATTGCGGAGGGGCATCCTCGGCATCTACTTCCTCCACTTGAGAATCCTCAAGAGCAGTGATATGGTTGGTGGAAGCTACACTTTCTTTATCATCATCATTGTCTTCTTTAGTAAAGACAATTGTCTGCATCTTAGCCTTCAACTCCCTTCCACATGAGACTGTCAAGATATTTTGCCTCTTCATACGAGAAGGGATTCGACTTCGGAGTTTTGGGAAGCTAGGAGACTTGAAATTATTTTTCTTCCCAATTTTGTTCCTTTCACATGGTCCGAGCCTTTCGAAAACACTTCCAAGCCTTTCGAAGACAGAACTCTTCTTGCTTTTCCTTCCACTTTCATCAAAAATGTCTTCTGTGGACGAAACTTCTCCTTCTGTGATATAATTTGCGTTTGCTCTTCTGATTGCTATGCGGACTGGCTTTTGAGGGACATATCCCAAACCTGGCTTAGCATTCTTGACAGTGTGGCCACTATTTTTCAACATTTTTTGAGTGGCATTGAACCCATGTTCAGATGAGATGTCAGTCTCTTGAGGCAACTTGCTCATCACCAGTTTCTCCTTTGGTTCATACCCAGCCTTCTTAAGGAGTTTGAAAGCTTGCGGGCCATATGACTTAGATATTTCTGCTTCAAATACTTCACCATGCTCAGTTTTTGCTCCTTCAATAGGACGTACGAATCCTTTGAGCGGTGGAGAAGAAGTCTTACCTTCATCAATTTTTGTTAAAGGCAATGTTAATTCTTCCAGGGCCTCAAGCTCTTTGCCTTTGCTCTTCTTGAGAGTGGTGGATGATGTGCTACCTTCCTCCTTTATTTGTTTACTGCCCCCATTATCTTGTGCTGGGGCTTCTTCTCGGTTCACTTCCTTTGTATTCTTGAAGAAGTATTTAGCATCAGCAAAGTAAGATTCAGCTTCAGTAAACGGCTTATCATCGCCGAATACCCTTTTCACACTGTTGCCTTCACTATACTTGAAACACTGGTGTAATGTAGAAGGGACCACACCATTCTCGTGCAGCCATGGGCGCCCCAAAAGCATATTGTATGAAGTTTTTGCGTCTATGACATGGAAGAGCACAGTTGATCTCATCTCATCAATCATCAAATCTAGAACAATCGTGCCGAGAGTCCTTTGCCCTTCATGATTGAACCCTTGGATCATCAATCGGCTATGATTGAGTTCATCCACCGGTATCTCTAACTTTTTCAACATTCTTAAAGACAGAATGTTTACTGCTGAGCCTCCGTCAACAAGTATACGCTTTACTTGCAGCCCTTGCGTATAACCAGTTACAAATAGAGGTCGGTTGTGAGGCTGTGAACCCAACAACATGTCTTCATCTGTGAAGGTCACCTTCATAGAATAAGTTTTTTCCTTGTTCTCAACTCGTTCATCTTTATTGCCCTCCTCACTCACCGCATGACAAGAGCCTTCATTGTGAACTTCTTTTATGGAAGCGAAGTTTGTGGCCGCTTCATCCTCCAATACAATCTTTCCCTCCTTAGCCAACTGCATGATCTTTTCCTTAAAGATGAAGCAATCATGAATGGGATGACCCACCAATCTATGATACTTGCAATATTTTGGGTCATTAGTTCGACTTGCTTCCTCTGGACGTTTCATTTCGGGGAGCTCGATGAGTTTATCTTTCATCAGATCATCAAATATGCCAGAAACATCAGAGTTCAGAAATGGATACTCTTTTTCTTGCATCTCCTTCAGGGTCAACCTTCTTTGCCCCCACTCTTGGGTAACTTGTTTTCCTTTATCTTTCTTGTCATCTCCATTCTTTCGAATCTTGACTGTAGCAGTGTTTATGGCCATTGATTCTTTATTGGAGTTTCTTGCATAAGACTTGCCCCCTTTATTGGCTTCATGTCTGTCTCTGGACTTGTAAGAATCCGACACTAGTGAGTGTTTGATTCCACTGGCTGCCATGCTCAATTCCATATCATGAGCTCTCGTAGCCAACTCCTCGAAAGTCTTTGGCTGAATCCCTTTGAGTATGTAGAGTAAATTCCACTCCATCCCTTGGATGCACATTTCGATAGCAGACTCTCCAGATAATCGATCTTTGCAATTTAAACTCAAGTTTCTCCATCGATTGATATAGTCAATCACAGGCTCGTCCTTCAATTGGCGAGTATTAGTTAGCTCAGTCATGCTAACGGTTCTCCTCGTGCTGTAAAAACGATTGAGGAATTCATATTCCATTTGTGCCCAACTGTCGATGGACTCAGACTGCAAGTCGATATACCAATCAAAGGCATTTCCTTTGAGAGAGCGAACGAATTGCCTCACCATATAGTCTTCATAAGTACCAGCATCATTGCACGTCTCAATGAAATGCGCCACATGCTGTCTGGGGTTTCCTTTGCCATCAAATTGCTGGAATTTAGGAGGCTGATAACCAAGTGGCAACCTTAAGTTATTCACTCTTTTTGTGTAAGGTTTAACATAAGTGACGGTAGGCTTGGCATTCTCTTCAAACCTTTCTTTTATTGTTCCAAGTATAATATCTTTGAGTTGCTCCACTTGGAGCATTCCATCAGCTGAAAGTTGCACTCCTCTTTCAGTTTGCTCTTTTTCAGTAGTTTGGCGTTTTGTGGACTCTTCCACCTCACTCTCGTCCACAACTCCTTTTCCGTTTGCACGGCTAGTCTCCGCAACGTCTCTTTTTTCCATCAATTGGGAGATTTTGGTGTCTTGAGCTTCTATATGTTTCGTGAGCCCTTCTATAGCTTTCATCATATTTGCTAATTGCTCCTCAATAGTTGTAGTGCCGGCCATCATTACCGGGGCTGCAATTGAGTCCGATGAAGAGCTTGAGGATGAACGAGGATGTGAGCATGCAGAATCTTCATCACTATCCTCTTTCATGGGTAGCTGTTTTCTTGAAGCCATTTCAACCGAAAAATTAGAGTCGGAGGAGGCCTCTGACTGAGCTTTCATTGACATACTCCTTGTAACAACAGCAACTTGTTCACTCAACGAGGCGGAGAGCTTGGAGGCAGAAGTCCTTCCTACTGTGATCTTGACAGGAGTCATGTTGTATCTTTGTAGGGAGAAGAGATGAGAGGTAGAGATTGTCCCACTGGGCGTGCCAAAATTTGTAACAACAAATTTTGTATTTATAATAAAATAAATACAAATTGGGGTACAAAGATAATTTCTTGATGGATTTGATTTGAAGAAGATGTAAGTGAATTACAATCTCAATCAATCCTCTGATTCTTCTCTCGAACCAATTTGGCTTTGACTTGACTTTGACTTGACTTGTGATTCTTGACTTTGACTTCTTTGACGAAGTGTATGCTGACTGTGTTGACAGCTTGTGTTGACTTGACTTGTGTGTTGAGTCGGATCTTCAAACGAAGCTTGTCCGAGCTCGAGTGTGTAGTCTTGAACGTTGACCCGGAGGCGTTGAACCTTTGTTCGGATTAAACGTTGACTGAGAGCTTTCTACGAAGAACACTTGATCTGGGGGACGTGGAGCCTTGATCCAGGATTAGTGGCTGTTCTTGATTTGAAGCTTGAAGATGCTTTGAGACTTGAAGCTTTAGAGGCTTGAAGGCTTGAAGTTTTGTTGAAGATCTTGAACTTGAAGCTTTAGAGGCTTGAAGACTTGAAGCTTTGTTGAAGATCTTGAACTTGAAGCTTTGGAGGCTTGAAGACTTGAAGATCTTGAGCTTGAAGCTTTAGAGGCTTGAAGACTTGAAGCTTTGTTGAAGATCTTGAACTTGAAGACTTGAGGCTTTGAAGATTTGAAGACGCTTTGAAGATTGCTTGAAAGCTTGAAGATCCTCGAACGTTCTTCGCTCGAAGCTTTGAAGATTTGAAGACGCTTTGAAGATCGCTTGAAGGCTTGAAGATCCTCGAACGTTCTTCGCTTGAAGCTTTGAAGATTTGAAGATCGTTCTTCGCTTGTTCTTCGCTTGAAGATCTGGAGGGAGCTTTACTCGTGTTCTCGATCTCTTCAAGTGCGTCGTCTTCGAGTACTTGAATATCTGTCTGTCTCTGTCTCTGTGTGTCCAAATGAATGGTGGAGACCCCTTTTTATAGGTGAAAAAGGAGGTCCAGGCCACCTTTGGGCCTCACTTAGCGGGCTTGGGCTTCAGCCTGATTGAACCATAATTGGGCCTATCTGATTTGGGCCTGATTTAATTTGTCTGGGCTTGTTTGACTTGGGTCAGACTTTATTTGACTTGGGCTTGATTGACTTGGGTCAGACCCCATTTGACTTGGGCTTGATTGACTTGGGTTATGCCTCATTTGACTTGGGCTTGATTGACTTGGGTCAGGCCTCATTTAAGCTCATTTAATTTATTAGGCTCAAATTATTGATTAATTTACTTTAGGAATTAATTTATTTAAATTCCAGAATATATTAATATGTAATCAGTAAAATCCACGTGTCGCCATTTAATTGGACCGTAAATTTTAATTGCTTACAATATGATCAAATAATTCTAGGGCCTCCCTGCCTTTCCCGTACGTATGCTGCTAAGATTACAACGTCTCGATGACTTACGGCTCTGAAAACCGCTACAGAACCATCTAAGCTACCACATTTTGCAAAAGATTCTATTAACGAAGCACAAAAGAACATATTATCATCTAAACCGACTTTGATAGCAAGTCCATGGATGCAACTAGTCTGCTGAAGTACACCTAACTCTGAACAAGCTGTCAAAATGTGGATCAAATCAAAACCACTAGGTTGGAAATTATTAGCCAACATATGACAAAAAATGTCTTTTTCAGGCATCCGTTTGAATACCTCAATTGCTTCATCAGGCAAACGACAGTTCATGTACATGTCAATTAGAGAGGTCGAAACCAAAATATCTACGTCTAATACTATCCTTACAGCAAGTTTATGGATTCTACTCCCTTCCTGCAAGTTACAAGTAGCTTCACATGCTTGCAAAGCACTAAACAGAACGACAACGTTGGGCTCGACCCCTCTAACGACCATCTCACTGAAGAGATCAAGTGCTGCTTCAGGACTCCCATGATGAGCATGACAGGCAATCATTGAATTCCTCCCTGACTTTAAGTCGAGCAACTTCGCACACGCGGAAACAACACTAACAAGCACAATGGGGTCGAGTTCGACTTCTTTTACGTTCGCCATTTCAGCGAAAAGTTCGAGCCCCTGCACTGACTTACCATTCTGCTCATACCCTGTGATAATTGTAGTCCACAAAACTGTATCCGGTTCAGCATACTCTTCAAACACCCGAGTTGCATTATCCATTCACCCACATTTGGAATACAATTCAATCAAACCTCATCCGAAACTAACGCATGAACTGCATTCCCAAAATCGACTTCTTTAAGCCCAGCACATGCCTTGAGAGCAATCTGTATCGTACAAAGAGCCAGTTTTCAAGACGAAAACAAATGAGAGAAAAGGAACAAGGATTCAACGTATCTTTTCTCTCGACAATAACAGCTTAGTAGGCGGTTCCAGATACAGGGAGTTCGGTTTTGCGTTTCATCGAACACCTTGTAAACCTAATTATCCTCAAATACCACAAAAGTATATTAATTCTAAAGCCCAAAGCATAAATTAAAATATAATTATAAAGTCTTTTCAAAATTCATCCATAATAATATCATCATAATGTAAACATATCAATATTCATGTCGTCAAATGATTAGATGTTTTAAATGTTTGTCATTTGCATTTGCATGTGATTCTAATCCATATACATTCATTAATATATTAAAATTTTAAGAATTAAAAATAACTTCAAAATCAAGCAAAATAGAGCTTAAAATTATCTACGAATTCTATGTATACGGTACAAAATACTTAGAATATTAATCTTATGATTTAATCCATTATTTTGAAAAATAAAAGGAAAAAAAGAAAGAATAAATATTTGAGATATTAAACACTAGACCATTAGTTAGTCAAATAAAAAAAATTCAAAACAGGCTCACCTGCCCAGGCTGAATAATAGAAAAAATAAAAAGAAAAAGAAAGAACAAATATGTGAGATATTAAACAAGAGAACATTAGCAAATAATAATAATAATAAATAATAAAAAAAAAATCAAAACAGGCTCACATGTCCAGGCCTATTTCCGTTTGGACTGTCTGTTCAGGCCCGCCTCTAAAACTGTAAAATTTACAGCCCAATCTATTTTCATAGAGGCATGGGTGGTTTGACCCAATGAACTTAACCAATTTTGACGGATCTAATTGATACCCTTAAATAAAAAATAATAACACAATATTAGATCAGCGCACTACACACTTTAATTTAAAGTAAATTTTGAAAAAAATAAATTGTTCCTTTTTTAAAATCATTATAGGTGCAGCGAATATATATAGGAGTATAAACTTTATATTTTAATTAATAACTAATAAAATTGAAAAAAATTACACTTTATCAAAATAAAATACTCTTTTACTATATTAAAGAATATAAATTAATTAATTGGATAGTTTAGTTAAAATATTTTGTTATATTAGTTATATAAAATTTTAAATTAAATTTTATGCATTAAATTTGAAATATATAAATTAATTAATTGGATAGTTTAGTTAAAATATTTTGTTATATTAGTTATATAAAATTTTAAATTAAATTTATGCATTGAATTTGAAATATTCATATTTCTATTTTTTTTTCTTGTTAAATATTTTTTTGTTAAAGTAATTATTTTTATTATTATATTTTTATACTATTTAGAAGTTGATATTTGATATCATATTATATTTTTTATATATACTAATATCCTGTATTTACATGCTGTATTTATAGATAAAGAGGATTTAAAGACGAAAATATCACTTAGTTCATGGAACATTTGCTATATATAACAGTATATACTTACATAACGGACCCACAAGAATGAGGAGGCCGTGGTTGAAACTTGTAGAATAGACCACAAAAGCAAGGAGGCAGTGGTCGAAACTTGACGGACCCACGAGAATGAGGAGGCAGTGGTTGAAACTTGTAGAATAGACCACAAGAGCGAGGAGGCAGTGGTTGAAACTTGTAGAATGGACCCACAAGGGCAAGGAGGCAGTGGTCGAAACTTGTAGAATGGACCCACAAGAGCGAGGAGGAGTGAGGCAATGGTTGAAACTTGTAGAATGGACCCACAAGGGCAAGGAGACAGTGGTCGAAACTTGTAGAATGAACCCACAAGAGCGAGGAGGACTGGTCCAAACTTTTAGAGGTTTTAATTAGTCCAAACTTTTAGAGGTTTTAATTATGAGATTTCGGCCGCTTATTCCCAATGCAAACATGCCATGTTCGCATGTTCGCGTAAATCTTTTTTATAAGTAGAAACAGAACTTGTATTCTATGCATTGGATATATGTTTAAAGTGGCAGTTTAGGTGAAATTTTTGTCACACCATTTTCTTTTTTAACTAATTATTATTTTTAATTAAAATTATTATTATTATTTCTATAATTTACTCCACTTCTAATCAATTAAGTATCATTATTTATTAGAATGTTATCACTTATTATTTATTTGGTAAAATTTGTACATCAACATTCATAATTTATATACTAATAAATAAAATATATTAATGAATAGAAATATATTTATTTTGTTAGTGATTTTTCTGATAACTTGTTTTAAGTAAAAACTGAATATAAAAAAAAATATTCATTAAAAAATACATTTAAATTATTGAATAAAAATTAATACACATAAATAGTGCATTTGGTGCATATGATATTAACTCATACATAAAATATAATATAATATCAAATATCAACTACGAAAAATAATAATAAAATATTTACTTTAAAACAAAAACCTTTAACAAGAAAAAAAAAGTTGATTTATGAATATTTCAAATTTAATACATAACTTAAAATATATATATATATATATATATATATATATATATATATATATATATATATATATATATATATATATATATATATGAATTATAATAAAATAGTAGTTAGTTTAAATTATTCCATTTGTTATCTAGATTCCCAAATAAAATAATAATAATAATATAATTTTATCATATTCACCACGGTGCATAACCGAGTTGATTTACAGAAGTAATTTTTTGAAGCCATTGGATTCGACCAAAATATCGTAAATGTGAGAGAAGTTGATACTTAGAAATTAATATAATTTATATTTGAGTATTATTTTGGGATGTACCAATACACTTAGATAATTTAAATTATTAGACCACAATTTTATTTAATTCTAATCATTAAATAAAATAAAATAATTAAAAATAAATATAATAAGAGTGAGGTTTTTGTGTTCCGGGATACACCGTGAGTCTTTATAATTTAGTATTATAGGTTTGTTCTAAAGAGTATACACTTTAATTAATAAAGTTTCACCATTTTGTTGTAGAGGATATACAGTTTCCATTAATATTTTTATTTTCCTTTAGAAAATAAATTATACACATCTTTATACTAAATGATATACAATTTAACACAAAATATGCACACAAATTTTTGCCATATAACAATTGCTCACTAGTACACCCTAACATTTACTATTAACCCTAGTGCACCAAGTGCACTTTAGAATTAATTAATAGAATTATTTATTTAAAATGGAAATAAATTACAATTACTTTATCATTTAAAATTTTATTCATAAATTAATTTTTAAATTTAAATATTTATTTATTTATTTAGATTTTTCAAAATGTGTAGATTACAGTGACTCTCATTATTTTTTTAAAATTTTAATTTTTGATTTACTTTATTATTATTAATTAAATAAATAGGTATTTTAAAGCGACGAATATGAACCAGAAATAGTATACAGATGAATTTATTATACTCCTATAATATTTCATTTACACTTTTAGTTTAAATAAAAAAATCAATAACTAAACACAAATATTTAGAGGAAATCGCTTGCCACGTTTCACTTGGAATGCATGCATGGGTTTCTATATGATACGGACGCACACATAGATGGCCATACTCCAAATAAAGCAAGAGTATTATACCATTAATATCATATTCTCTTCATTTCCTAATAAACTTTATAGCTACACTGAGTTTTAAAAAAAAATTATTTTTATTAACTTTATTAACTTTTAGAGTGTAATGTAATATTTTTAAATAATAAATTATAAAGTATGTTATGTGTATTAGGTAGGAGTGGTAAATTTGTAATTATAATGAACTTTTAGGGGTGGAGATTGATGTGATATTTTATTTTTTTGGATGTTAATGTTTAATGTGGGGCAGATGAAAATAAAAAGTGTGAAGTTTATTATGAGACGTAAGGAGTATTATTTATAGATATAAAATACTTTATCCATCCTCTTAAAGATTTAAAATAAAACAATACAAGTCTAAATATTCTCAAATATCACAAATTAAATCACAAAAAAGTCTACTAGTTCTAAAGCTCATATAAGCACAAAACATAATTATAAAGTCTTTTAAAAACTCCTCCATCATAATAAAAACATATAAATTTTTGTGTTGCTTAATTCTATCCTCATCAATTTCCAAAGGATTAGATGCCTTAAACTTTGTCATTTGTTTCTAATCCATATACATTTATTTATATATTAAAATTGTAAGAATTAAAAATAATGTAAAAATCAGGCAAAATAGAGATTAAAGTTATCTACGAATTTTATGTACTAATATATGGTATAAAATACTTAGAATATGCATCTTATAATCCATTATTTTAAAAAATAATTAAAAAAAAGAGGAACAAATATTTGAGATGTTAAACGCTATATCGTTAGGGAAAAAAAAAATCAAAACAGACTCACATGTTCATACCTTCCCCATTTTGGACTAGCTCGTTTAGATCCGCCTCTAAACAGACTATAAAATTTACAGCCTATCCCATTTTCATATAAGTGGGTGCGTACGCACAGCTTGACGAGCCTAATTCAGCCTTCCAATAAAGAAATAATCCCTCAATCTAATCTTTATATATTTTACTATTTTGGCTGGTTCACTTTTAATATATTCATTTTCCTTTTAAATATATACTTTCTCCGCCTTATTCAAATAGTCCATTTTTCAAATTTTGGATGTCCCACTCAAAAGTCCCATTTTTTTACACATTATTCTAGTTTATAAAATAATAATACTTCTTAATTCACATAAAAAGTAAATGGATACAATCATAATGGATGGAGAGAGTAATCTAATATCAAATCATCTCACTACACACCTTAATTTTTTAGAAAATCTTGGAAAATAATTTGTGTGACTTTTATCTATTTATTTATAGGTGCAGTGAATATATATATATATATATATATATATATATATATATATATATATATATATATATATATATATATATATATATATATATATATATATATATATATATATATATATACTTTATATTTTAATTAATATATAATAAAATTGAAAAGAAATTATACACTTCAAAATAAAATACTCTTTTAATATATTAAAAATATATATTAATTAATTGAATAGTTTAGTCAAAATATTTTGTTATATTATTATTTATATAAAATTTTAAATTAAGTTTATGCATTAAATTTGAAATATTCATAATTCTAACTTTTTTTTCTTGTTAAATTTTTTTTAAGTAATTATTTTTATTCATTACTTTTTATACTTTTTAGAAGTTGATATTTAATATCATATTATATTTTATTTTATATATATATTGATATATGTAGAGCAAAGACAAATGAACAGAGGGATGAAGGGAGTAAACTTTCCAACATATTTACTAGTAGTGATAAATGAATGGTTCGTTGATTATAAACCAAACGCCAATGCACACAGTCCCGAAATTTCTGGCAGTGTTATTTCCGAGAGAAACTGTTCAAGTTCTACGACAGTAACTTTTTAAGAGTATTATGATTCGACCAAATATTTGCAAATGTAACCGTGATTCATTTAATTGTACAAGATTCTAGTCTAGAGACATGAACCCACCATGAAAATAATTAATCCATACTCATGGTACAATGCATATGAGAAGGCAATTAAGTGTTTGTTAACTTAAACTTATTCTTGAGAGTTTATGAATCATGATATATACAAAACAATTGTGTTTTAAACTAAAAATTTAGTTATTGTTATTTTATTTACAAAAATTGATCATAAATAATGTTTTATTCAAGTTCATTGTGAGGACTGAAACATACCTATGAATAAGAATTAAAAATGAAAAAATAACAGTGAGCAAGTCTGTATTACAATTTACAAGAGTGAGTTTATATTCACATGTTGAGGAGTACAGCTATTGATCACTTACTGTATGTAATATTGTATCAATACATTCATAATTTCATCACCCCTTTTAATCATATCAGTAGTTCGTAAATCTTCTTGAATTCTTGGTGAGATTTATCATTAGCTATGAAGTTGCATACCTTGTCTCTTATGCCGACACTACTTCGACCCGACAACTTGTTCAACTGCTTCTCTTCGACTAATTCTCGAACTTCATTCACATCACTCCATCTCTCATCAGCTGCATATATATTTGACAGCAGAACATAATACCCAGCTTCAGAATAATTCTATTAGAGCAGATTCTTAGCTGCAATTTCAGCCATCTCCGCCTTCTGATGAATAAGGCAAGCTACAATAAATGCTCCCCTTACATTAACCTTAACAGGTTGTGGCATTCGATTGATGAATGCCAATGCAATGTCGAGCTGTCCAACACGATCGAGGAGGTAAACTACTACCTAGTGATGCTTTGAACTGGGTAGATGATAGTCCTTCACCATGGCATTGAACATCTCGATTCCTTCTTTAACGAGACCAGAGTGACTGCACACAGATAAAACTTAGAGAAACGACACACCATTTGGCCTAACTGATGAATGATTAATCATATGATTAAATAATTCTAGGGCCTTCCTGCTTTTCCCGTGATAACTGTATGCTGCATTGCTGCTAACATGGAGCTCCAGATTACAACGTCTCGATGACTTACGGCTCTGAAAACCGCTACAGAACCATCTTAGCTACCACATTTTGCACAAGATTCTATTAACGAAGCACAAAAGAACATATTATCATCTAAACCGACTTTGATAGCAAGTCCATGGATGCAACTAGTCTGCTGAAGTACACCTAACTCTGAACAAGCTGTCAAAATGTGGATCAAATCAAAACCACTAGGTTGGAAATTATTAGCCAACATATGACAAAAAATGTCTTTTTCAGGCATCCGTTTGAATACCTCAATTGCTTCATCAGGCAAACGACAGTTCATGTACATGTCTTACAGAGGTCGAAACCAAGATATCTACATCTAATACTATCCTTACAGCAAGTTTATGGATTCTACTCCCTTCCTGGAAGTTACAAGTGGCTTCACATGCTTGCAAAGCACTAAACAGAACGACAACGTTCGGCTTGATTCCTTTAATGATCATCTCATTGAAGTGATGAAGTGCAGCTTCAGGACTCCCATGATGAGCATGGCAGGCAATCATTGAACCCCATGATATCACATCTTGAACTTCCATTGTCATGAACAGATTCGACACAGCATTCACTAAACCCATCTTTCCATATAAATTCAACAAAGCATTCATCAATGACAAGCTGCTCTCCCATCCCACCCTGATCATATAGCCATGAACACTCCTCCCTGACTTTAAGTCGAGCAACTTCGCACACACGGAAACAACACTAACAAGCACAATGGAGTCGAGTTCGACTTCTTTTACGTTCGCCATTTCAGCGAAAAGTTCGAGCCACTTCACTGGCTTACCAATCTGCTCATACAGTCATAATTGTAGTCCACAGGTTTCTACCAATCGCATCACACTTCCTGAAAAACGTCATTCCCAAAATCGACATCTTTTAGCCCAGCACATGCCTTGAGAGCAATCTGTATCGTACAAAGAGCCAGTTTTCAAGACGAAAACAAATGAGAGAAAAGGAACAAGGATTCAATGTACCTTTTCTCTCGACAATAACAGCTTAGTAGTCGGTTCCAGATACAGGGAGTTCGGTTCCGCGTTTCATCGAACAGCTTGTAAGCAACTTCTATGCGGTTCGGCCCGATGGATCTAACCTAAATTTAAAATTAAAACAATATCAAATCACCGCACGCTTTAATTTAAAGAAAATCTTGGAAAATAATTTGTCTTTTATTTAATTATTGTTAAAATGTTGATGCACATCTACCAGAAGAGTCTAGAGATGAATTCTTAACTCTTACGAAAAGTATGGATAAACATGTATGATTCTAGAAAGTTGGAGATTAGTCAATAAATTAAATAATATAGAATCTCCTAGAATAATTTAGAATGGTATGAGTCGGTGGATTAAGCCCCACTCACCATCTATAAATAGGAGGGTACATGAGTCAACCAGGTAACAACTAAGACACCCATCAATCCAACAAAGCTCTTCTTCTACATTAACTATCCATTCCACTATCCCTCTCCTAAAAACTAATAACCCAAAGGGGGCGGCTACTCACACCCCCGAATATACTAAACGCATCCCATAAATCATTAATTTAAATTAATCTAAATTGATAAAGACATAAACACCCTTTAATTAATTAATTCTCCTGTAATTAATTTAAGCAATCACGCTCACCATTGATTGAAGAAGAAGAAGAGTCGTCCTGCACCGACGAGCTGAACGTGAGGTACTATCGCCATCACCATTGATAGTCCTCGCTGCACAGCTAAAAATAGTAGAGCACGATCATAATCTCAGCGCAGGTGATGAGGAGGATGATGAACACGATGAACAAGAAGCCGAAGATGTAGTAGAACTGATTCAACCATATCAATGTCAGGATGAAGAACAGCTCGATGAACTCTAAGCCGAATGGGAGGATGCCTCCGATCAGAACGGAGAAGATCGGGTTCATGTACCACGCCTGCTCCGGGATCTGCCTCAGGATATTATTCATCTTCACCGAATTTTTCATAGCTAGTTTTCGGAAGCAGACGTAGCTGTCGACGAAGATGAATGAAACTGAAATGCCGAACTACAGGAAGACCAAGACAAACATTGTGCTGAATGGTACTGCACCGGAGGATTTCTGACCCATATGAGAGCATTAAGGACGAAGAACACTACGAATACGACGGCTGGGAATAGGAATGCTGTTTGGAGAGCGATTCTCTTCCACTCTGTTCCTTTAAACATTTTGTAAAGACGAGCTGCGGAGTAGCCAGCATAAAGACCCATGAAAATCCAAATTAAGAAATAGCATGGTTGTCATGAGTCCACCCCTGTTTGAAGGTGGCAGGAATCCGAGGAAGGCGAACACCATGTTCACGGGCGGGAAGAAGAAGAACAAAGAAGATGATGTACTCCTAAATTAATTGCAGGAGAATTAATTAATTATAGGGTATTTATGTCTTTATCAATTTAGATTAATTTAAATTAATGATTTATGGGGTGCGTTGAGTATATTCGGTGGTGCGAATAGCCGCTCCCTAACTCAAATTATAATCCTGCCACTTGCCACTCACGATCACCAACTCTTCTATCTCTCTTTACCCAACTATTAATTTTTTTTAATACCAACAGTGGTATCAGAGTCCGATTAGTTCATTAACTGGGTTAAAATAAGCTTCCGTATCATATTACCCAAAACCTTCACTATACTATCCAAACTATTTCTAAGCCTCTAAAAATGTCTTCTCTAACCAATACCCACCAAATCTCAATTCCAACCTTCTCAGGTGAAGGCTATAACTATTGGGCCATTAAAATGAAGACAAGGGGTACACTATCCCCGCAGATGCTTCGTCTTTGTCAAATACGGACAAAGAAAAACTAGACAGAAGCACGGAGAAGGACAACTTGGCATTTTACATACTACAGATGGTTGTGGCGGAGTCACTATTTTCAAGGATTAGTGGAGCGAAGACATCCAAGGAAGCCTTGGATACACTAAAGGAAGAGTATCAAGTGAGTCATAAGGTACGAAATCTAAAACTCCAAACTCTTAGGAGAGATTTCATAAATATGAAAATGAAAGAATTTGAGACCGTTAAAGATTACTACACTCAACTAAGAGAGGTAGTAAATCAACTAAAATCTTATGGGGAAGATATGACAGATAAGAAAATAATAGAAAAGATTTTAATATCCGTCCCTACTAAATACAACCCAATAGTCACTACTATAGAAGAGACTAAGGATATAGAAAAATTAACAGTGACAGATTTATTGGGTTCTCTAGAAGCATATGAGAAAAGACTGAAATTAGTGAAGACAAAAATGTAGAAAATGCTTTTCAGTCTAAACTAAAAATACGCTCTCAGAATTCTAAAAATGGAGGGAGAAAAGTTGGAGAAAATAATAGAAAAGAAAGATATTCCCCATGTGGAGTTTGTAAGAGGACCAATCATCTTGAAAAAGATTGTTGGTTCAGAGGCAAACCACAATGCAAAAGTTGTGGAAGATTAGAACATCTAGAGAAAAATTATCGCTCCAAGAAAAGTCACTAGACAAACTACTCCGAAGAAAAAGAAGACGGAGATAATCTCTTCTATGCGAACCATGCCGCATCAGAAGTGAAGAATGACACATGGTACGTAGACAGTGGGTGCAACAACCACATGACAAGAGATGAGAAGATCTTTCAAAAAGTTGACAAAACGGTCAAATCTCAAGTAAAGCTGGGCAATGGAGACCTGGTGGAAGTTGAAGGCACAATAGCTGTCAACACAAGAAAATATACACGGTACATCCACGATGTGCTATTGGTACCAAAACTACGCACTAATCTACTCAGCATGGGTCAAATGATGGAGAAATGATACTCTCTACTATTCAAAGATGACTCATGCACCATCTATGACAAGACTAACAAAAATCAAGTGATAGCTGTAGTCAAAATGCAGCATCAAAGAAATTTCCCCATCCAATGGAACTATGTGGAGACAGCACTGAAGGCCCAAGAAGACCAATCCTGGCTATGGCACTGGAGAGTTGGGCACTTAAACTTCTACGGGCTAAAACTACTTCAACAGAAGAATATGATGATAGATCTTCTACCAATCCAACCAAAAGAGGATGTATGCAAAAAATGCATGGAAGACAAGCAACACAGGAAGCCATTCCTATCAGGACAAGCATGGAGAGCCAAACAAGATTTGGAGCTAGTTCATACAGACGTATGCGGGCCAATGAGGACACCAATATTCGAGAAGAACAGGTACTTTATTCTCTTCATTGACGACTACACAAGAATGACTTGGGTGTATTTCATGAAAGAAAGATCAGAAGTCTTCTCTATCTTCAAGAAGTTCAAGACTCTAGTGGAGAACCAAAGCGGCCAGAAAATCAAAGTTCTACGAAGTGATAGAGGGACAGAGTACACATCCAAAGAGTTCAACAAATTCTGTGAAGAAGAAGGAGTCAACCATCAGCTAACAGTTGGCTACGCTCCAGAATAGAATGGAGTCTCAGAGAGAAAGAACAGAACAGTAATGGAGATGGCTAGAACAATGCTAGCAGAAAAAGGCATGCCCAAGAAATTCTGGGAAGAAGCTGTCTATACCGCAGTCTACTTGCTGAATAGGTGTCCAACGAAGGCGGTGCAAAATAAAACACCAATCGAAGCCTGGAGTGGACGGAAGCCATCAGCAAAATATCTAAAAGTTTTTGGGAGTATTTGCTATGCGCACATCCCAAAAGAAAAGAGACATAAGCTGGAAGAGAAGACCGAGAAATGAATATTTCTAGGATGTAGCACTCAGTCCAAAGGCTATCGACTCTACAGTCTCAAAATAAAGAAGTTAATCGTCAGTTGAGACGTCGAGTTCGATGAGAATGCTTCATGGAATTGGGATGAAGAAAAAGTTGAGAAGCAAAATATCATGATGCCACTAATACAACGAACTAATGAGCATCAAGATGTCGAAGAAGTAGAATCAAAAACTCCAGAAGAGTCTCCACTATCTCTAAGACCCGAGACTCCAGCACCTAAACCTCAAGAAGGACCGGCCCCCAATGAAATACCAAGAAAAGTAAAGACGCTAAGAGAAATCTACAAGACGTGCAACCATGCAACTATAGAGTCAGAAAATTTCAAAACTCTCATCAAGAAAGAGCCATGGAAAAAGAGAACAAGATTCAAGACAACAGAAACACGGAATCAGCCGAATGCGCATAAAGGGGAGTGTTAAAATGTTGATGCGCATCTACCAGAAGAGTCTAGAGATGAATTCTTAACTCTTATGAAAAATATGGATAAACATGTATGATTCTAGAAAGTAGGAGATTAGTCAATAAATTAAATAATATAGAATCTCCTAGAATAATTTAAAATGGTATGAGTCCGTGGATTAAGCCACACTCACCATCTATAAATAGGAGGGTACATGAGTCAACCAGATAATAACTAATACACCCATCAATCCAATAAAACTCTTCTTCTATATTAACTATCCATTCCACTATCCCTCTCCTAAAAACTAATAACCCAAATTATAATCCTGCCACTTGCCACTCACGACCACCAACTCTTCTCTCTCTCTTTACCCAACTATTAATTTATTTTAATACCAACAATTATTATAGGTGCAGCGAATATATATATATATATACTTTATATTTTAATTAATAATTAATAAAATTTAAAAAAAATGTACACTTTATCAAAATAAAATACTCTTTTAATATATTAAAGAATATAAATAAATTAATTAATTGAATAGTCTAGTTAAATATCTTGTTATATTAGTAATATAAAATTTTAAATTAAGTTTATGCATTAAATTTAAAATATTCATAATTCTAACTTTTATTTTCTTGTTAAAGGTGAGACCGTCTTACGAATCCCCTTATATAAGACGGATCACCCGTTAACCCATTAATTATTATATTTTTAAGAGCCCTATTTGGTTGTAGTCAAATTAAAAAATTAAAAATTTAATTATAAAAGTAAATTAATTAGGTCTTTTATATATATATAATGTTATTTTTAAATTATATTTTTATTATTAAAAAGTTTATTAATTTAAATTTTTTTATTTAATTTGTTTTTTATTTAAATATTATAAATTTATAAAATATGATACTCAATTGATGAAAAGTGATAACACCGTGAACTATTTCATAAATAATTTATAATATGAATAAAAAGTGATAACATTTTAAACAAAAGATATTAACACCTTTAACAAAAAGTGATAATTAATTATCAAAGTGTATTTTACAAATAATTTATAGAATGGATAAAACGTGATTAATACTCCTAATCTAAGAAAAGTGATATTCGTATAATTGAATTATTACACGAAGTAATACTCCTAATCTAAGAAAAGTGCACGCCGGCCCGATTAATCATGGTAACTCACCCGCACGTCGGCCCGACAGCATGTGAAGGAGGTTAATCATGGTAACTCAACCGACCAACAAGGGTTAGACCTTTTAACCACCACACAAGGAGCCCCCCTTAATTAAGAGGTTGCTCCCACGCTGCGGGTGAGATTCGATCCTTGGTCATTGTACAAGGTGTCCCCTTGCTTGACCAGTTGAGCTGCCCATGCGGGCTATTTATGAATTGTTCATATAATAAATAAAAAGTGATAACATTTTTAGTATAAAGTTATAATAATAGAATAATTGAATTATCTAAAAAATAATACTAATAATATTATTATTAGTCTAATTATATTGTGCACCCGAGTGCACCCTAAGATAGGGTGCACCCACTTTAAAAAACGTATATACAAATATAAGCAAAAACATATACAATTATGGAAAAAAATATATACAATTTAATTGTTAGTTTTTTAATGAAAAATTGAGCCTAAAAAAATATACAATTATTAAAAAACATGTATACACTATTGAATAAAAAGTTATACACATATGAATGTTAGCTTTTTTAATGAAAAACTTAATGTGAAAAAATATACAATTATTAAGAAATACGTATACAAAATAGAATAAAAAATTATACACATATGGGTGCACCTTTGCACCCAGGTGCACCTAATATCAACTCTTATTATTATTGAATAATTAATATTAATAATAATAATAATAATAGATAATAATTTTTATTAAAAGTAAAAATTAGTTGATTTGAAATTAAAGTAGTAATTTGATGGGTGTTTGCATAAAGTTCCCTAGTTATTTGCCTTGAAGGTTAGTTGCCAATTTTGGTAATTTTAATTAATGAAATCAACATGCCCTTGTTTTTCTTTAATTTTTATTTATTTTTTATTTTTATTTTATGTTAATGACTAGGATAAGATCCGTTTCACGTAAGAAGATTCGTGAGATGATCTTACCCAAAACCTACCCTTTTTCTATTAAAGTAATTATTTATATTTATTATATTTTTATATTATTTAGAAGTTGATATATATATACTGATATTCTGTATTTACGGACAAAGACGGACCCACAAGGGCGAAAGGGCACTTACTTCACAAAAATATTTGCTATATATAGTAGTGTACAAGTACATGCATTAGTTTACTGAATATTTACCATATAGTAGTGTGTGACTTAGGTATGAATGGCCTTTACTATATAGTAGTGTGTAACTTATATATATGAATGACCGGGTGTGATTATAAGCAAAAGATGATCGAAACTTGTAGAAATTCTAGTTACGAAGATTTATGGCGCTTATTCCGATGCAAACAATCTAGAAAACTGTTCACATGTAACCTTTCGAACGCGCCTATTCAATCTTTCACATGTAACTGTCCGTCCCGCGTAAATTCCTTTATTATAAATAAAAATAGAACTTATATACAATATACTGAATGTATATAATTGAGGTGGCAATTTAGGTGAAATTTTTGTCACACCATTTTCTTTTCTAATTAGTTATTATTTTTAATTAAAAATATTATTATTTTTTCTTTTATAAATATTATTACATTTTATTTATACTATAAATTATTCATGAAATATAATTTATTGTGTTATTAACATTTATATCAATTGAGTATCATTTCTTACTAAAAATATTATCAATTATATATTGTTCGTTTTACAAAAGTTATTTCATGTCTTTGCCCATGTTTTTATTTAGAAATCCTTTATATTATATATAACATAATAACTGTTTCATAACGATTTCACATATGTTTTTGCCATGTTTTTATTTATAAATCCTTTATATTTCGTACTATATAATATGTAAGCGTATTTGGTAAAATTCATGCATTAACATATGATGTAATTCACTTTCACTTTCACTTTTAGTTTAAATAAAAAAAATCAATAAATAAATACAAATACAAATAAAAATAAAAATAATTAAAGAGTAAGATCATTATACATATGAGGAAATCGCTTGCCACGTGTCACTTGAAATGCATGCATGGTTTCTATATGATATGGACACAACCCTACTCAAAATAAAACAAAGGTATAAATATATAGTAAATTGCACAAAGGAGCATCAGTGCCTTGGTGGTTGACTTGTCTTTTTTGAAGTTAAAGGTTGGGAGTTCGAATCTTCAATCTCACTACTCCACATTTATTTTATTTCTCCCTTTTCTTTTCTAGTTTATTGTTTCTTTTGTTTATAATTATTTTTTCTCTTTAGTTTATTTGATTCTCTTATATTTATAATTTTATTTATATTTATTTTAAATCTTTAGTTTATTTGATCTTCTTATATTTATAATTTTATTTATATTTATGTATCTCTAGCTTTAGTTTATTTATATTTCTTATATTTATAATTAATTTTATGTTTTATTTTCTTCTTACTTTTTTTATTTAATATATTTCTTTCTATTCTTCTTCTCTATCTTATGTTTATTTATTTAATTTAAAAATGCATAATTTTTCCTCTTCTTTTTATTTAGTTCAATTTTTTATGGAATTTTTCATAAAAATCAATAATTATTTGAAAAAACGTAAAAACAATCTCACACAAGTGTTTCTCTTTATTAATTTGGGCCCCCTGACCGTAAATCCTGGGTCTGTCACTGTATATATTGTTAATATCATATTATGTATAGATATAAAATACTCTTAAATTAAGAAATATAATTATTTAAGAATATATATTAATTAATTGAACAGTTTAGTCAAAATATTTTGTTATATTATTAGTTATATAAAATTTTAAATTAAGTTTATGCATTAAATTTGAAATATTCATAATTCTTAACTTTTTTTTTGTTAATTTTTTTAAAGTAATTATTTTTATTCATTATTTTTTATACTTTTTAGAAGTAGATATTTGATAATATATATATATAGCAAAGACAGATGAACAGAGGGGCGTGAGAAGGGAGTTCCAACGTATTTACTATATATAGTAGTGTTTAGTGTTTACATAATAAAATGAATGAATGAATGGCCTAGTAGTTATAAGCTAAAGGCCATCTAAACTAGTAGAACTTGGTTCCAAAATTTGTGGCGCTGTTATTTTCGAGAGAAAACTATTCACGTGCAAGGCATCGAAACTTGTAGAACTTGATCCCGAAATTTCTGACGCTGTTATTTTCGAGAGAAAACTGTTCACGTGCATTTCTCTTTTTATAAATAGAAATAGGACTTATATACTTTTTATAAATAGAAATAGGACTTATATACATTGAATTTATATATTTGAATGTATATGTTTTAAGTGGCCGTCAAGGGTGAAATTTTTGTCACACCATTTTTTATATATTTTAATTAATTATTATTTTTAATTAAAAATATTATCAGTTTTTCTTTAATAAATATTTTCAAAACGGGTTTACACCTTGGATTAATGCAGTTGGATTAAGTAATTTCCATTCTTACACGCTTTGAAGAATAAGATGAGTACCACACCATTAAGGCAAAAGCTCCTGTGCACCCGGGCGCACGGAACACTTTCCGTGCGCCTTTAGAAATTTGTGCTAAATTGTATACCTTTTAGTATACAGATGTGTACCCTTTATTTTCTAAAGAAAAATCTGGGCGCACGAACAACACTCCGTGCGCCTTTAGAATTTTGTGTTAAATTGTATACCCTTTAGTATAAAAATGTGTACCCTTTATTTTCTAAAGAAAAAAAAATATTAATGAAAAGTGTATACCCTTTAGAACAAAATTGTGTACCTTTTAGTAATTAAAGTGTATACCCTTTAGACCAAATTAATGTGCCCTTACCCATAATACAAAATTTCTAAAGGCGCACGGAATGTGTTCCGTGCGCCCGGGTGCACGCAAGCCTCCACTCCACCATTAATCATCACCCTACTACTTTTCTCATTTTTCCATGAAAATTTATGAAAGAAATTTCGAACATTTGTATAGTTGTAAAATTTTGAACTCCGGCGACGGACTGAGGCGTCGCGGAGAGCAATGTGGCTGTGAACGGTGGTAATTTGGATATGTAGCAATCGGCGGCAACGGACGGAAGCCTCGGCGACGATCGACGAGCGGCGGTGTCGCGATCTTCGGCTGTGCTAGCGGTGGGACGATTTGTCCGACTGGTAGATCAGCTGAGCCACCGTGCTCAACCCACCGGAGTCGACCACCACCGGCAAACCCTGCTGAGAAGTTGAGAGAGCGTGCAATGTAGATATAACATCCAACATGGCGTGTTGGCTCTCTCTCTCCGAAAACCCATCATCTTCAAGAGCAGTCGAACCTCCCCGGACGAGCCGATTTCTGCCCTGTTCCCGGAACAAGAAGAGAGAGCCATTAGAGCAGTCACGGCCAGCTCTGATAAGGACTCATTCCGTCATCCTCTGAATGTATATGTTTTACACTCTAGTCATTTCAAGCGTGGTGACATATAAACAAACTAGAAAACTGTTCGCATAATTTCCTCCTTTTATAAATAAAAATATCTAGTACTCTCTCCGTCTTTTAAGGGTGTCATTTACTTTTTGCACGTAGATTAAGGAGTATTATTATTTAATGTGTAGTGGATAGTTATATTAGTGGAGGTGTGGGTCCCTTTTTTAATTTAGTGGATGTGTGGGGGTTTCATATGTATAAAAAAGGAAATGAGACCCTGGAGGCGAATACCCAAAATAAAAAAATAATAACCTTGAAAGCGGACGGAGAGAGTACACTACTAAGTGAAAGAAAAGAACCAGGAAACATAAAAATAAAAATGAATGGCGATAAGGAAAACGAAAGCTGAAATGGTGTAAATATAGAAAGCACACAGCTGTCATTTTAAAGGACTCATATATATACACTCAAATGTATACTCCATGTTTGAAGCGGCAATCTTGGGTCTCTTACCCAGCTCTAGGAACGTAGGCAGACTCAAGGCCCAACAGTATACAATTGGGCTAGTCTATCTACAAAGCCCATGAGGCCCAACATAAGGGACGCACAGAGGATGCAACCCAACAGAATACAATTGGGCTAGTTATCTACAAAGACAATGAGGCCCAACAATAGGGATGCTAACCCAATGATTATCACGCTTAATCATTCGTTCAACTATGTAGTCAAATAAAAATGTACTAAAAGTTTTCTTTTTAAGCAAAAAGAAATATTTTCTGAACAGTGTAAGAAATTCATTTTTCATTTTCAGAAGTGTTACCCTTTTTGTCTCGTATAAATTTCTATGCCAAATTATAAATTCAGTAAACCTAATTAAGTCTATCATCGCATATAAAATAAATTGTGCAATCGGACCAAATAAAATAAAATAAAATAGTCAAGATATAATATTCTCTCTCCAGTCTCCAATCTCCATCCCTATAGAATGTGATCAATTATTTTTACATAGAGATTAAGTGAATATATTTTTTAACACACTTTATTGTTATTATAAGGATAATTAATATTTTTAAGTATAAATAAAATATTTATAAAATAAGTGGTTTATTATTATTATTATTTTTTTTTTTTTTTTTTTTGGAAGAGTATACTTATAAAATAAGTAAGGTAGATCAGGCCATTTTTAATTTAAAATGTGTTTTTATCCTTTTGTGAAATAATCAAATCACTAATTTGATTTAATTCTTTATTCATATTTAATTTATAAATATTTGATCTTCTTTGCAAGAAACAGATCATGTGCAGCATTGATATTTCACCATTTGATTCTGAGATCATATTCTGGTTTGACTAATGCCCCAAGTCATGTGGTCTCACATGGATACACTTTGTAACACACATAATCTCAGTTGTCACACTTTAATATTATTTTACATTTTTTATTTTAATTTGTAGACTATATAGGACTCTGGAGGACGTCGGTGCTAACAAATACATCTCTCAATATTTTAAAATTATTTTATCAATTTACACAGCATTGACAAAGGTTAGGTATCAAATCTTACATTATTTATTATTACTATTAATATTATTATGGCTTCTCGATTGATTAAACGTGTAAAAATGAATATGTGAACTTGATTTAGGTATTGAAGACTAGTATAATCTTAATTTTGATTGAAGAAGAGTATTAAATATAGATTCATCGAAATTAGTAGAACTCGCATTTAGAAGCGCGATTTTATTCTCGATGCAGCAGTATAAACAACCTAGAAAACTTTTCGCATTAATTCCTTCGTTTATAAATTGAAATAGAACTTATACGTATATACTGTTCGTGTAAATTCCTCATTTTATATTAGAAATAGGACTTATATATACACTGAATGTATATGTTTTAAGTGGCTTCCTCTTTTTATAATAGAAATAGGACTTATATATACACTGAATGTATATGTTATAAGTGACAGACTTTGGTGAAATTTTCGGGGACACAATTTTACACTTTTTTTTAAATTAATTAACATTTTTAATTACAGCTGTTCGATTGATTTAATGTGTAAAAATTAATATGTGAAACTTGATTTAGGTATTGAACACTATTATCTAGCTAGCTTATGATTTTGGAGTAATCATAAGTAGTGTAATTACAGCTTTGTGCAAGTCATAAGTACTCATGTGTTGATAAAAATATTATACATCTAAAAATAAGTATATAGATTAATCACTAACATATCATAATTTGAATATCTTTTATTTAAATTGATAGTACTTTAATTATTACTCTAAAGAGGTAATTTTTTAATGTACTAAAACATAATTTCGGTAAGACAAAGTCTCTTATGAGACGCTACTTATGTGAGACCGTTTTTAAGACGTGTTAAATCATATCTATTATATAGATAAAATATGTTTAATGGTTGTTAAAATATGTTTTTGTAAAGTACGATGATGGTGAATTAAAGTATGATTTTAGGATGTTATAAGATGATTAATTATTGACATACTTTAACTACAAATCAATATAAATTTATTAGGCTAATTAACATTAAGCTTTAAAAATAAAAGTTAAACCCTAAAATAAAATACTACTGAGCAAAAAGATTTTATAAAAATCTCGACAAATTTGTTAAATAATTTTTCGTTCTAAAAAAATCAATATACATCTAAGTTACCATCTTTTACTCCATCATACCCATGAAAGAATAATGTATAGAAAAAAAATGTAATTAAACCTTATGAAAAATAATTAAAATTTCTTTTCTCCTGTGCATCAATCAATAGATTAAATTTTATTCTCTCTTATGTATCAATCAAATATAAAAATAATATACAAAAGTGTCAAAGAAAATCTCTAGTGTGTGGAGGACTTTTGGCTGATATGAGCTAAAGCCAAGAGTGTAGTAGCAAAAAAGAGTTTCACCAACAAAACAAACGGTGAACAGAGTGCACTATGTTGGACATTAATTCAAGAATCAAGATTGAGTTTACAATTTTAAAAAAGAGATAAAGTTTGGATTATGGGAGTGTTAATTTGTGAGTAATTAATGGGATGGTGAAAAAATGGATATATTTGTTTAAGAGAATCAAGACAGGTTGCACGTGGTTTCGACACTCAAATGCATCACCCTAAAACCCCCCCCATAATTTTATGTCTCATTTTCTTGCAAGTGGCAATATTATTTGCAACCCCTCCCTCCCTCGTACATGTTCATGAGTTCAAAGGGGTGTTTAAAATATTTAATTTAATGATCTTGGGGGGGAAAAATATTGTTTGTTAAAAAACAAAATTAAGTAGGTGCAGAATATTTTGTAAAATATTTTATTTGGGTATTTTTAAATTAGTTTGGTATACAATAAGGATATGAATACACTCGAATTTATTTAAATAACACAGACGTGGAAAAATCTAAGAATCAATACCAAACCATAATCTGTAATGGTAAAAGAGTATATAAAAAGAGTCGAAAAAGATATATAAAATGAAAATATTAATAAAATTCTAAGAAATATCATTAGATTCTAAAAATTAGAGTGTAAACCTAAGGGTAAAAGAGTAAATGAAGCACGCCGAGGGTACATACATACTCCCTCGGTCATGTAACTCTTTAAGCATGTAACTCTTTAAGCTGGATGGAGGGAGTATATACTCGGGCGCATAGTAAACTTCGCAGTTTTTTGATCGATTCATCAACCTAAACTTATATCTTTTAAAAGCAGTCCAAGCTTATTATCACTTTAAAACTATTGAAAAACCCCCTAATTCTAATCCAACATACTAAAATACGAATCTGAAGCAAACACCATCAAACACATACAAATATTAAAAAAAAAAAAAAAAAAATATTAAAGTCGAATCTAGTAGTACGATGCAATTTTTCTAACACTATGCTCTGCCTATAAATAGCAAGAGTCTAAATTCTTGAGTCATCACTAAAAAGCTTTTGGTCGTACTAAAATGGCTTCAAAAGCAGTGCTCATAGTGCTTGCTTGTTTTCTTTTGATCAACACTGAGGTATGGCCTTACTTTCTTTAGAGAGTGAATCTAATGGAGTACAATTAATATCTTTCTAACATCATTAATCTTAATCCTGTTGTAATAGGTTTCCTCAGAATGGGAACAAGTACTCACTACAAAGGTATCACTCACACTATCTCCATTACTCATATCTGCAGTTCCCATCTTTGCTTTTAGCTTAAATACCAGTGTATGTAGTCTTTGGCCGGAACGTCTCGTCTCGTATTGATTTAACCACATAAGTAGGAACAGACATGTCATCGCCAGAAACCCGTATATATTTTAAAGAATCTGCTAGCTTATAAACCCTAGCTAACATGTCACACTATGAGAAATCAAAGTCTACCTCATCCAATATTTGTGCCTAGATGTCAAGTGTGTTAAGTGTATGAATGTCAACTTATTATTTCAATAGTTATTTCTTCAGACATATATAATCTTAGAAAAAATCATTTTTTGACCTGGAAATATTGACACAACCTTATAGTTAGGACCACAACTTGCATATGTAATGTGTTGAGAGAAGTTCAGGAATATAATCTTTAATGTAACTGCACTAGCTTATACTAAATTTCTACTATAAACCTTAGATTCTATTGCTTAAAATATTGCCAAACAGGTCACAGTTGCCCCTGCAAAAACTCCAGAACTCTACAAGACTTCACCACCACCTCCCGCAACCAAGACACCACCACCAGCACCATCTCCTCCATCAACACCACCACCATCGCCACCCAAGAGTACTACTCCATACCCACCACCAGCAACGAAGACACCGCCACCTGTACCATCTCCTCCACCGGTCAAAGCCCCAGTTCCACCACCATCACCTCCCAAGACATATGCACCACCACCAGTGAAGGCTCCAGCTCCACCACCTCCGGTACAGCCACCAAGAAACAGAGGAGGTAAATTCCTTACCATCTAGATTATCTACTGCTCAGTGTTTCCTATGACAATCCAATATGATGTGAAAATTAAATTTGGATGCAAGCAGAGTGCACACCATTATGTGTGGTGAGGTGTAAGAATCACTCAAGGAAGAACATCTGCATGAGAGCTTGCTTGGCATGCTGCGAAAGATGTAAATGCGTACCTCCAGGGCAGTACGGCAACAGAGAAAAATGCGGCAAATGTTATGCTAATATGACCACCCGCGGTGGAAAACTCAAGTGTCCATGATTTACTCACTCTTCCTGCTCATCACCGAAGCTATCTTACTTCATTAATTCCATCATTTTCAGTAACATGAGCTTGAAAAAAGCACCAAGATTTGTTACCACCAGATATCAATTAAAGTTCATTTCTTGATTATCAACATCTCACTACAGTCCCAGATCGATCTTTATGTCTAACTTATCGACATACATACAATTATCTAAAAATCTGAATCAGTTTAAAGTAAATATAAGCATTATATGCAAATAAACATGAGTTAAAATAGTGTTTTCTCTAATTACTTGAGTATGAAAGTCAAATTTTATTGTATTATAATAAAATCATTTTACATCATGCATGTCTCTGTTTTAATCACTTTTAATACGCATAGAAATGAAGAGAAATCAGACTTGATTTAAAAATTTGTTCAGAAAACATATTATTTGAATCGATTTTGGTTTCAGGTTACATAAGGTAAATCTTTTACACGACGGAAAATATTGTGTTGGGAAAATACTGTAAACAAAATGGGGAAATTATATTACAGAAACATTAAAATAATCAGACACAAGAATTAGCTAGAAAAATTACGAAAATAAATGTTACTGTATGAAAAACTTTATGATGACATATAACATACATATATAGATCAAACAAAAATTTTGGGAAGCGCTTGATAAGTGTAATTGAAAACGAAACAATGTGACAAATAATCCCTTTTACTTTTCGCACAAAGTTTAACATAGAGTAGTAATTGCTAATGATCGGATTGAGAATGAATACAATATGAGTAATGCTTAATAATGAATTAAGCACAACTACGTCGTTTTGTAACACACATGGTACCTTGTATCATTGAGCGATCATACAGTAGCCAAACACAAATATGGATCTTTGTCCTGTTTGTTTGTTTGAGATTCATGTGCTGGAAAACATGGTTGAACATGTTTAGCTAGATCCTACATTCAAGTATTAACTGCTTCCGACAGACAACCAAAAACTGCAAAAAGAAACAGACAAAATATATGTTATTAAATCAATTAGTAACTATTATTATATAATAGAACACCTGGTGAGAGAAAAAAAACACACAGTACTTACATTGAAATCACCACCAGGCCAGCCCATCACATTGTTTGAACAACTTGTGTGATACATCAAAGCCATCTGGCTTCTTTATCATCAAATTCCTGAAAATCATCGATAAGAACCAAGAAATCTAGCGTTGTAATCATCTTTCTCACTCACCAGTGTGTGTATATATAGGTGAGTTGACGAAACATGGTTGCATATACTCACCAGAACTCAAGTGTTATTAAAGATCAATAGAAAGGTGATCAAAAGAAATGGCTGCTGCATCCAGAGTTGCTGTGATAGTAGCAATGTGGATTGCCTTGATGGGTTTGGCAGCAGGGGTCGGCATTTTCAAACCTGATCCAAACGAAGGAGAGTGGGCCCCAGCACCAAGTCCCGGAAAGTGGGCCCCAGCGCCAAGCCCAGGAAAGTGGGCACCAACTCCAACTCCAGTTCCATGGAGCCCTCGGACGGGTGCTGCAACTGGTGGAATAGCTTCAGTTGAGACAGTGATTCTCGGAGTTGTTGCTGCTGCAATGTCTTTTTTCACCCTCAAGGAATTTCTTTAAGGGTTTTAGTAATTGAATTCTGAGTTGTTTGTTTTGTTTCAGTGCTGTGTGAGTTCATCAACATCTTTGTTCTCATTTAATTACTTATACTCCTATGTAATAAAGGCACCTTGTGATTGATATACAGTATTTCCTCCAAAACAATATTTTACACCTTGCATTTCGTCAAATAATACTTTCAGCCTTTCGCATACATGAATTAGTTCAACTCTAGTTGGTCCTAGGGTCATTTTTTTGTGGACTTGAACATTAAAACGTCGGTCAAGTTGAAAAATAAAAATACAACTACCACTAGATCAAGTCCTATATCCATGTTTACTTGAACGTTCGGAATAGATTACATGAACGTAACTGTACAGCATTTTTGCTTACCATGTTTTACACTTCTGAGACGAAAGCCAACCCCACTATGAGAGGTTGAGATATTCTCCGGACCGTCCATGTTCAGACATTACTACAGCAGCTTCTCTTGAATCCTAAGAACATCAATACACAGTCCACGTACCCTGACCATGTTGTGCTCACCCGATCATGCCCTATACAGATAAGAGTTATGCATCCAAAGCATTTACTTACGAGAATTAGACATTTTTTGAGCTGATTGAGGATTCAGGGCTGAAAGACTTATCGGTCAACGAATCAAGAAATCATATTTTTCTCTTTGGATCCATAATGTTAGATCCATAAATAAGAAGTAGCATACAATTGGATATACGTACAACGGGTCATGCAATGGGGTGTTTCAAACGAATCAACTAAAATATACACAGGGATGCAAGCATAAACTATGGTTTAAGCAAGCAATTCTCAGGTTGATGATTAAAGAAGACGTCTGTATATATGTACACAAAGTGATAATAACAACTTGTATATTTGTGTTTTAATCTTGTGGTCAATGGAATCACCATCAGCCTAGCAAGACTACTAGTCTGATCGCAATTCTTGCTAGCAAATCTAAAGATTATGACCACTGCATTCACAGAGTTAGCAGGTTCTAATACAAAACCAAACTAAATCCGAGGAATAATCATCAAAAGTATCTGATAAGGGAGGGGAAAAAACATAATTTTAAATCTTTCACATTAGCCAGAGATGAAAACTGATCAAAATTCTTCATTTACAACTTCATCAATCATATTCTTCCTCACAAAACCGAATCTTGAAAAACTAAAGCAGAACACAGCACCAATGTCTAAAATAAGCATCAGAAGCCATGTGAATAATTTACTACTAATTACAATCCATAATCAAGAAACACCAACCAAAATAAAAGTGAAATCAAATCGAATAAAAACCTGTAAACTCAGCACGAGTTGGATCCATTCCTCCCACCACCACGACTCTGAGTCCGACTCAGATCGTCCTCTGAATTAAGCAACTCCTCCCAATTAACTTCTTCGTCTTCTTCATCCTTCTCATTCATTACCTCTAATATTCTACTCAATTTCTCTTTCGACGAATTGCTCACTGTCTCCTCTACCTTCCTCAACACCTCCTCCGCCCCTGCCTCCTTTGCTAGTCCCTTAAACCTCAACCCGCCATAACTCAGCCCATATATTGCCGCCAAGCAATTCTCCCGAGTCGCCATCGAGTCAGAATCGCTCTGATTCAAATAACTCAGCAGACACTCCACCGCGCCCCCATTCAACATAGCAGCTCTTCCCTCAGAGCTGGCAGCAAAATTGCACAGTATCAGCATTACCCTACCCGTCATGTGACCCGATTTCATCATGCTTAGGAGAATCTGGATGGAACCGAGTTTGATCATCTTAACTCGGTTGCTGTGTACTAGAGAAAGGTGGTATAAAGACAGAGCTGAGTCATGACGAGTCCGTTCCGAGTCAGACCTGAGAGCGTGGAGGAGAGGAGGCAACGCGCCTAATACGCCGATCGCAGTTTTGTTCTGATCGTCAAGAGACAAACTGAAGAGAGCTCCGGCGGCGTGTTCCTGCGACTCGGCGCAACCGCCCCTTAGAACGTCGATCAGCGGCGGAACAATTCCTGACCGCACGATCTTCACCTTGTTTTGTTTCTCCAGAGAGAGATTCACCAAAGCTGCACTGGCGTTTATTTTGAGAGTCGAGTATCTCGAGCTGATCAAAGATTTCATGGCGGAGAGCAACCGTGGAGTACAGAGGTTAGCACGAGTTTCTTCCTGAATCCGTGTCAACTTTCTGAGAGAAATTAGGGCATCTTCTTGCTCGCAAATCTGAGAGTTTTTCAGCTTGCAAATGAATTCTTCTTCCAATAAATTCGAGTTCGAAGATTCGATTTCACACGATGAAGAAGAAGAATAACAGGAGGGCAGAGTCTTAAACGGGAGAGGAGTAGCGGGTCGATCTTCTGAACTCGCGACGGAGACCTCACTCGGTGTCCGAGTCAACTCAGACTGCGGCATTAATTTAGCAACGATTTTTTCAGCGAAGTATAAGTCCATCGGTTTTGGCGGGTCGACGAGGTTTTGGCGGCACCAGTTGAGAATAGCGGACTTGAGGGCGAGATTGGGTATGACGGTGGAGAAATCGGCGGCGCCACCGTCTGGGAGAGTGGGCTTAAACGAGAGGGAAACACAGGCGCGAACACAATTGCGCTCGAAAGTGTGGCCCGATGACACAATTACAGGGTCCGCCATGATTGAGCCCGACACTGGGCACAAAAATTCGACTGGAACTACAGAGGGTTGCTGAATTCGAGTATGGATTTGCTTTCTGTTGGATGGAGATTTGTGGAAGGAAATTTTCCACCTCTGCTTCCCGCTCCCCATGGAGAATTCTCTGCAACTGAGGACCTCTTTCAGAGCTTAATCCATGGATGAGAAATGGATGGAATGCAAAAAGAAAAGAGAAACGCACGATCAGAGAAATGAGGTCAATAAAAAGAGAGAATCATTGTTTGAATTGATTGATTGATTTGGGATAACTTTTTCTTTCTCTCTCGTGAAGTGTTCTTTATTTGCGATGATGATTCACGGAATTCTTGGACTTTAATTTGGAATTCTTCTTTGCTTTCGCATTTTCTGGAGAATATATTAGTTTAATATTTTTAATTTTACATTTAACTACGTTTTGTGATCTTTTTCAAAAATTTTAAGACAGCCTATTTGCAAACCTTTTATTAATATAATCGTCATGGGTTGAAAATTTTCTATGCATTTAACAATTTTTTTTAAATTCCGAGTGTATATACAGTGATAAATATTAAAAGTAAATTTTTAACTCGAGACTCATTTTAAAATTTTTAATCTAAGTCATATATAATCAAATCATAAAAAATAAAAAATATATACAATGGAATCATAAAGATGTACGGTCTAATTATAAATACTATATGCAAATGAATTATTTATTTTAACTGAATCAACATTCAGACAATTTTTGTAAAATTTGGCATTTAAACAAATACAGTTAAAATAAGGTAAAAAAATCTAAAAACCCCCCATTACTTCTTTCGTAATTCCTTGAATTTTGGGTTTGGGAACTATTTGGACAAGTTTTGATCGAGTCTAATGGGTTCATTTCAGCAGGTTGGACAATCATTGCTCGAATCAATTAAACAAATGTTAGACTGTGTAATTGGAACTTAATTTTTTTACAATAAAAATATGTTATTACCCCAATTCTTATAAATAATGATTAAATTGAGAATTTTGAAATGTAATTATGTAAGCCAAAATTAAAATTTGGAGTTGTGTATGTAGGCTTCGCAAAATGTAAAGACCTAAATTACGTATTACTTACTAAAGATATTAATCTAAGAAATTATATTTAGCCACTAAACAAAGAATCTTTTTTTCAGTGGTTCCTTTAGATGTTGCAATCAGTCTTCCAGGAGAGCTCCCTATTGGAACATTTTTTCTCAACTCTCTGTTCACATTAGATATTATTTTTCTGAATATTAGGTCGTGATTGGTTTTGGAATCTTGCTCTTTGAACTGACTGCTATGAAATTATTTACCAAAATATAAAAACGAAAGAAAAAAGAAAACAAGCAAAAGACGATTAAAAGATGTAGACGCCACGGGCGCCAAGAAAGGCCAAATAAGCTTTACAATATAAGAGTAGCATGTAAAAGAAAATTATTAAATTTGCACTAAAATATACTACGAATATGGCAATCTTAGTTGTCTATGATTAATATGAAGATTTTCATTTTAAATAGTACATAGAGTCTCACATAAATATTTTATGCGCATATTTAAAGGTAGTAGGTAAAGCAGATCTCAGATGATTTGCTTCTATGAAATTCAATTTAACATTCATATTCCAAATATATCAATATCTTCATAAGTAGAAACAATGAACAACCATTTTTGGGAAAAAAAATACTCCCTCCGTCCCGGGTATTTTTACCCGTTTGTACGTGCACGGAAATTAAGACGTTTTATTTTTTTAATATATAATGTAAGAGAAATTAGGGATAAATTAGTAATTTAAAAAGAAAAAGTGAATAAAGTTATTGGGAATGATGAATAAAGTGTAAAAAAGTAATTAAAGTTGTTGGGATTGTAAAAAGTAGGTAATAAAATATTATGTATTTTTGCCAAAAATGGAATGGGTAAAAATACGTGGAATGGGCAAAAATACATGGGACACCCCAAAATGAAAAGTGGGTAAAAATATGTGGGACGGAGGGAGTATAAAAAAATTTTTTTAAGGCGAATCATTTTAAAATAATTTTCCAACTTTGTTTTATATTAAACATAAAAAAGAAAATAAAAAATAGACATTTTTCATTAAAATTAAAAAAATCATGGTATAGAAGAATCCACAATTTTTTTTTTTAACTACCATTACACATTCTTGGCATCAAGTATCTTCTCCCTTCTTTAGCCTTTCCCTCTAACTCGGATCATCACTCGATGCACAAATTTATAGGATATCATTCCAGTTCATATTCACACACATTATGGTTCAAATCGAAGTACTATATCCAATCAAAATAAGAAAATGATAAGGACAATCAGTACATCAATTTTGACAAGAAATGGTGTTGCCAATATGCGAATAAACTTACCTCACAAAAATGATCTTTACTAAAAGGTCTCATTTTTTGAGCTAAGAGTTCATGAGGGTTCTTTATCATATTATTGACAAAAATCGAAACCCAATCACAATGGACAACTCAATTGAGAGGTACATCCACTATCGTAAGCTATACATAATTTAATATACGTATGTTCATACAAAGAGTAATTCAGACAGTAATTGACATCAAGGGGTGGCCCACGACAGTAAAGCAAGAACATAATATGCCTCGGTAGTAGCAACTTTATAAAAGAAAATACCGTATTTCTACTTTACAATTAAGCATATACTTTTTCTGATTTTCCCCTATATAAATACCGACCACTAATAGTGTTCTTGTGTGGCTCAATGATTCAAGATGGTCAAATTTTGTACCTTTATCAAATCAAATATTAAGCATATCTTTTTTTCAACCACAATCATATTCACCTTTAATATCCCGCAGCTGTACATAATCTAGTGTCTTATTAGAAATTTTTGCTAGCAAGCAGGATTGCAGGAAAAATTACCAGAAAAAGAGAGGGAGAGGGAGAGGGGGAGGGAGAAGGGGGGAGGGGGGTTATTGCACCAATATAAATTTGTAAAATATAGTAATGCATGAGAAGTTAGATTAACCTTGAAAGGGGAATCAATTGATCAGCAAGCTCGCATGATGCTTTAAAAGTACCTGTTGAATACAAATCTTAAACAAGATCAGAAGCCAGGAGTACACGAGAGGATCACAATCTCAGTCCGATTCTCCGATGAGAAGGCTTCACAGCTCAATTTGGTGTATCGATTAAAAGAAATGGAAATCAATAGAGATTGTTTCTATTGTGGTTTCAAGGAAACAGGCTAATAGTTTTCATGAGCATAAGATATGAATTTACATAAACTTATAGTAATTCAAAATTTTCAAACTAGAGAATACAGGCTAAACCATCACATATTTGCAGTTGTTTCTTGGATCTCTTCCAATGTAATAGACTGCAAAGACAAAGGAAGGCAAAATAAGAGGGCCATACAAAAATGAATATACAGTCAAGGACCAATCCTAGAAAGTCTCTAACCAAGCCAAAACAAAAAAAGAGGCGTTCGGATTTCCAATGATATCAACAAAGCAAAAAGCATAATTGTAAAATACCAGGGCTTTAAATTTTGACTGCATAAATATTTAATCTTGATAATAAGATTCAAGTGAAGGACATAATTTAATATTTATACCTGATCCTTGCCAGCAAAATCGTTTTCTGGGGTCAGAAAAAGCATGCAGTGGCACTCCTTCCTGTCATGCGTTAAACAATAGGGTATGTAAGATTTTATACTGAACCTATATCACAGGTTCAAACAGACAGTTACCATATGAACAAACTGAAATAACTGAACAAAACAAACCAATGTTAAGAATTCTATCCAGCCAACCATATTTCTCAATCACATATAACAAGATAATATATTCATTTATAAATCTGAATATTTTTTGAAGTCTCCGTAAAACATTATGAAATCGTATACATTCCCCCATAGAGATCATCCTAGGGTAGTCAAGTCCATACGAAACTAGTGATACCAATGTGGCATGTTGTATGAGGAAAAACATCTAAAAATATTGAGCATTACCTTTCTCTCATAGGAACACATGGACAGTTCCAGAAACCCTGCTGCGCTTCAGCAGCTTTATCATCATAGTGCCTAAAACAAAAGTGATTTAAACTATCTTCTTTAACCAAAATTATAGGAAATCTGATATTTGAAATGTTGAAGGAATCAGGAAAACACATGTTTAGAATGTCAAATATTCGTTAGAAATTAATCATTACCTACAAGGGCAAAGAGGCGCACCCAATGTGTCCTTGTGTTCTGCCAATCCCTGAAAAATAGGGGGGAATATCTAAAATTGTAGTTTGATAACCACAAGCCTTGCACATGAATGTATAGACAGAAAACAATTGTTGATAAAAATATCAGAAAGTTTCTCCTTGTACATGCATTAAGATACATGCATCACGTCTAGAAGAGAAGTTCTTTGATCAACCATCTAGTTTGATAACCACCAACCCTTGCTCATTAACAAATAGACAGCAAACAATTGTTGATAAAATATCAGAAGTTTCTCCTTGCTCATGCATTAAGATATATGCATCAATGCTAGAAGAGCAATTCTTTGATTATACATGTAGTTTGATAACCACCAAACCCTTCCCATGGCGATGAAAGAATACACAGCAAACAATTGTTGATAAAGAATCAGAAAGTTTCTCCTTGCTCATGTATTAAGATACATGCATCATGTCTAAAAAGGCAATTCTTTGATTAACAAATGTAGTTTGATAACAACCAAGCCTTGCTCATTAACAAATAGACAGCAAACAATTGTTTATAAGAATATCAGAACTCCTTGCTCATGCATTGAGATATATGCATCATGTCTATAAGAGCAATTCTATGACTAACACTGATTCGGAGCATAGAGCGCAAATTTTGAGTGTAAGCAACTGGAACAAACCTTTATATTATTCATGACCAAAAACTTATTTCTAAAGCTTTAAAGGTGTTCACCCAAATTCAGGGTCGAAAAGCTTGAACCCTTCATACGCATTGCATTATTCAACACAGTAATACAATGAGGCTGCTGCTATTTACTCTAGTAGTGCAATAATAATCACATTTGATGATGTTTTCAGGTAAAAAAATGGAATTTCTCAGTGTAATTTAGTTCTCAATAGAAATCCCCTTTCAACAATCAACTAAAATAACAAGAAGTAAACAGATTCGAACGTAGAAAATCGATAGTATTCCATCTAAACTACATAAACAACATCAAGCTACTCTTAATTTTCACATAAATATGCAAAAGACGGATAGATCAGAGTAACCAAGCGAATACCTTGATAACAACAGAAGTCACACTTTTATCGACACAAAAATACGTGCTAGACCTCCGGGCATACTGCTCCGAAAACTTCCTCATTATTTCGACCGACTTCTCCGTTGGTTCAACTGAGATTCCGCACAATCAATTCAATAATAATTTTCTTCCAGTGATTATTTTCAAATTAACGGTAATATTCGATCAATTCTACGGCTAATGTTTAATTTGAGAATACCTTTAGCTACGATGAGGCGGCGGCGACCCGAAGACGACGGCGGCGGGGCGATGCGTGAAATGCTGAAGCCAGCGCGGTAAGAAGTGGAAGCTTGGAGAGCTGCCATGGCGGAAGATATTTATTTGTTCTTCCACCGGGAAATCGTTCTGCGATAATTGAATTAAGTGAATAAATATCTGTTGTTTCTGATAACCACACGTTGACATATTACGGACAATTTTACAGAGCTCCTCTTCAACCTTATAAAAATTACTTACTCCCTTAATTGAGGACTTTACTATTCATACATTTATCCGTCTAATAATACTCTTTACACCAAAGAATTAAAAAAAAATAAAAGATTCATTTATCCTCAACTTAAAAAATTATTTAAATTTTAAATTTGTCACCACCACCCAATTCATATATTATTACTTTATACTTCCCCGTCCCCATAAATTGTGCACGTATTCTAATATGTAGAAATAAGAAAATTTAATTTTTTATATATAAAGATGTGTAAAATTATCGAAATGTATGTAAATATGAGTATTTTAGATAACTTAATAAAAAATGTGTGTACAGTTGGGATGTGTGTAAAAGATAAATAGTATTGTAATGTAGTATTTTATTAACATTTTTAGAAATGTGCATTAATGTTAGGACGGATCAAAATGGAAAGTGTGCAGTAATTAGTGGGACGGAGGATGTGATTTTTTTTAAAAAAACATACAACTCCATTATACCATCTAAAGTCAATAAGTAAAAAAAAAAAAAAAAAAACGATACAACAATGAACGTGAAGAGTTATTCGGGATGAAAGGAGTACAATCTCAAATAACCGTTCACATTTTATTTATATTTATCCGTCTCGCAACACCACCACATACAACACTTCCGCATCCCAAAATTTTATTAATAACTTCAAAATTTACTTCTTTTTTTTTCAAATTTGTCAATTTCACAACCTCACTTAACACCCATAATAATTATCTTACACTTAAGAAAAGATAATAAAAATTTTTGAAATAACGTTCCACAGTAATCACGAACGATTCTATAGTACGGAGGTATAAGGTATAATAAATATCAGTATAATCACAAGTACTCTTTTTGTTCTATTAAACATTTTACTCTTTCTTCATTTTTCTATTACATTACGCTTTTCATTCCTAAAAAATAGTAAAAGTTTTAAAACAAATAACTCTTTAATATATCATAATTTTTAAAATGTCACTATCATCTAATATGCATAGCTTACTTTAATATTTATTAATTAATTACTTAATAATTCCTCAAAAGTCAATCAATTTTATAAAAAAATATTTTTTCTTAAACTGTATCTATAATAATGATGAAGAGATTTCTAACATGGAGGGAGAATATAAAACAGTTTTACGGTGAAGAGATCTCACTCAAGATTTACTATTTTTTTTTTAATTATTTTAACTATGGATTCAAATTTATAATACTCCATTCGTCCGCTGATAATGTATCCATTTTGTCATTTTGATAGTCTATTTTAGAAGTATTCATTTATATATATTTATTAAAAAAAACATATATTAATAATAAAAAAAAACTTAATTCATATTTGAGTGCCACTCATATGTAAACCCAAATACACAAAATATCACCATGAGTCAAAAGAATATGCAAAGAACCAATTTTACTCTTAAAAATTATTAGAGCAGCCTCTTGTCTTGCTATAAAACCCTTGACCATTTTCTGAAGTTCTAACTACTTGATTGGTCAAAGACTGTAACAGCTGATTGCTCTACATTCAGATCTAATCTTAGAAAGACTAGAAGTATTACAACCTAAAAAAGTCATCCCCTCCACACACTTGTGATGTGTATTATGTACGTAAGCGATACAAAGTTATAATTTTATATTATAACTTTATATATCAAGTGAAAATATTAATATAAATATGAGATAAAAATGTTGTATCGCAAGATTTAATCGTTCATTAGTTTTATCCTTCTACCAATTACTTCATACCTTTTATTTTATACTTTTGAATATTTATGCACGTTTTTTAAAATAGGAAAAATTAGGAATTTTATCATTAAGGGACCAAAAGATGGGTACACTATCAATTTAAGATTCAGAATATTCTTTTTATGGATTCAAGACCTCAATCAACTAAAACTATCAATTATTTAAAGACCTAAAGCATGTGGTATGTTGTAATTACAAAAAAAAAATATTAAAGTTTAAATCTCATCTTCTTCCACAATCCTCTCATTTTCTTACACAATTTAATCATTCAAATACTAATGAAGAAGCAAATCGAAGGTAACATTCAGTACAATCTTCTTCAATATGCTGCTTCTTCCAAGAAAGAAAAAAAAACGCTAAGAAATTAAAAAAATTGAACCGGTGAAAAACTCTATCATTCATATTCGAATCAGATCATCAATTATATATGAATGACTACCAATTCCTCTCCCCACCCATTACTTCTCTACTGCAAATGCTCGACATTTATTTTTCTTAGAATATAGAGTTAATGAAAAGAAACCATGTACATGTGTTTCCTTCAATTAAGCAATTTCTTTGAAATCGTGAATTGAAGATAAGAATTAGGGGAAAAAAAAAGATAGAATCAAAAGTCAATATTCTCTTTTCGATTGTTTATTATAACATACCACACAAATTTTAAGGACATAGATATTTAATTGATAGTTTTAGATGATTGAGGTCCTAAAGCAATAAAAAAAAAATTAGGTCTTAAATTGATAGTTGACCCATATCTTTCAGGTCCTTTAATGATAAAAACTAAAAAAAATACTCCCTCCGTCACATCATTAGGTCTCCATTTTACTATATTGGGTGTCTCACTCAAATGTCCTAATTTTTCTATTTTAGTAAAAGAACCCACATATGGCACAATCATTCACTACTAATACAACTACTCACTACACATAAAATAATAATAATTCTTAATTCACATGTAAAAAATAACTTGTACCTTTGGCCGGAATTACCTCAGTAATATTCCTTCTTTACGCACATTCCAACATCTTAAACATCTTTTTTATAAAATTATTTAAAATACACCTTTTACTATTTAATTTAATTAACAACTTTACACATATTTATATAATAAAAAAAAAAATCTCCGAGGACTTTTTTTTTGTTAATCTTTGTTAATTATGAACCGGGAGAATATTTAATTAATGCAAAATAATTCATTTTAATTCATATATTTAAATATATGATGAAAAAAAGTACTCCGTAAAAGTTAACAATGATTACGGCACAAGAAATTCAAACTGATCAGATTTTGATTTCACTGATGCTTATTAATAAATGAAGAGTGAGGCTCCTGTGCACCCGGGCGCACGGAGCACATTCCGTGCGCCTTTACAATTTTAATGTCCCTTTACCATTTAAACCCCTAGCAATACACATGTTTAAATAGGATTGGAGGGAGGGTTGTGTTCACATGGGGACACGGAGCATCTTTCCGTGTCCCCGGGCGCACAGGAGCTTTTGCCATAAATGAAAGTACGTTCATAGTAAATATGAGAGAGAGAGGGAGTTGAGGCAATTAAATTATCAAATTAATTTATTAATTGATAGTGAAATTCCCACAGGAATTGTGACATTTTACTTTTTGATTTGTCTCATAAAAATTGTAACATTTCCTTTTAAAGCATATGAGATCTACAAAAAAAATATTAACATATTCACGTAGGCCCTCACATACTCCACACACACTACTAATACACATATAAAAAAAATGTAATAACTTTAATGGGACAGAGGGAGTAATTAATTTTAGAAATAAATCATTATTTAGTTTTACCAATGTGATCTGATAGAGGAAGGAGTTACACATACAATACATACAAATCAAAATATCAAGAAATTAGATCAAACCCTAAATTCAACCTAATCTCTAAAATGATAATCACTTGATATCAAAAGAAATTAGTTTATATCTTATACAAATGGAACAAGTTTTTGAACAGATCCATCATCACTAACTATAAAGATCAAAGATCTTAACCCCCCATTTCACACACATCAACACACACACATACAAACACAAATAAGCCCTAAATAATGAAAATAAACTTACATTTATGAATCTAAAAATTCCCATGAATGAAAATAAAAAGGAACCTTTAAATCTTGGAAACTGCAAATAAGTAATCGGACCATGATGCTTGATTCCCCTTGAAGACTTTTGAAATAAACGAGGAAGTAATAAGAAAAAAGAGGTTGGTGAATTTGAGGAAGTTAATTAGATGTGAATCTTTGGACAAAAACTGGATCTCTTTTCCCATTCTTACACTTTAAAAGCTCTACCATGTTCTTCTTCATCATTAGCAGCTTACCTTTCTTTCTCAAAAGGTGATGATGGCTTTTAAGAATAACCGTAGTCATAATGATGATGGCGGTCCTAAAGAGGAGGAGGTGGCGGTGGTTGTGGTGGCGGAAGAGCTGGTCTGCGGTGGTGGAAAAGAAAAAGTGAGAATGATTGGTGTAAGAGGAAGAAATAACAAGTGTGTTAACATGGAAAACCCCTCGAGATGGTTTTCGTGCGGGCAAAGGGTCACGTAGACCCTCCAACTTTATCTCAAGGATCAAATTAGCCCTTAAACTTCTTTTTTAATCATTGAAGCCATTTACATTTCTAATTTGGATCACTTACACCCCTCATTTTCTTAAATACGAACAATGATGCACTCCCGTTAAATATTAATCAACGATGTTTAAGTATTAGGGTTCAGCCTCTGTTCTCTTTCCCTTTTCTTTACATATAGCGGGCCAACATCGTGCTTCCATGTCCAAGTGGAGTTGTTCATGCTGAACTCTGAAACCACATATTGTCGAAAGGTCAGGAAACAGACGAAGAAGGGAGGGAAGATGTATATTTTGGAGATGATTGGGATTTTGGAAATGGCGACAGAGAAACTGATAATAATTGGAAAAATGGCGACGGAGATGGCGGAGATAACTCGAAAATCAGAAGATACCTGAGAGATCTCTGCACCGAAACCAAAAAATCAAAGCAGTGCTTGAAAATCATCAAGAAGGAGATAACCAGATTCACCGACACGAACAGCAGGAACGTGGTTGGAGTCGTAATCGACCTGACAAACGTGAAATCTGGTGAGATCCGCGAGAAACTCGAACAAGCTTCGCAAGGATTCCAACGACGATGATGAAGGAGAAGTACAGATCGTGCTCGAGTGATTATCACGATATCAACCGCGATGATGATGATATCAAGGAGGAATTGAAGCAATGCAAGAAAGAATTCAGTAAAAGTTCAGAGGACCCTACCCATATTAGGAACTGGAACTAAGAATTTGGGCAGTACCTGGAGATTCTCAGGGTTACTACAAAGCGCTCCGGCAGGGATGACGATGGTGGAGAAAGTGATTTAATTAATACTCATTTAGAATATATTTATATAGGATGAATAATTATTCTGATAGGAATTAATATTGCGAAGATTTTTGAGAATATTTGAACACGTAAAATAGCCCAACAATCAGTTAACCATGGGTGATTTTAGTCGGGGAGCTATCGTAAAATTTGGACTTACCCCACTTAAGAATGGTATGAATTATTAGAGGAAATGGCTATGTTGCCCACTTTGAACAACAAATCTCCAGTTTCAGCTCCCTTCTAGTTGAGGTTTTCTGACTTTCGACAGTCCGGTGGAGTCCGGCAAGAACAGCTCCACTTGGACATGGAAGCAGACACGACGGCGTTGGCGCACTAAATGTGAAGAAGAGGGAAAGAGAATAGAGGATGATCCCTAATACTTTAACACCGTTATTAATATTTGACGGGTGTGCATCAGTGTTCTTATTTAAGAAAATGAGGGGTGCAAGTGATCCAAATTAGAAAGGTAAATGACTTCAATGATAAAAAAAAGAAGTTTAAGGACTAATTTGATCCTTGAGATAAAGTTTGAGGGTCTACATGACCCTTTGCCCTTTTCGTGCTGTATGTTTCTTTTCCTCCTTTTTCAACTTCATCACTCATCTACATCTCTCTCTTACCTCCATATATGTACTTAATTATTTAAATGATCTAAATAAACAAAAGGTTTTGGAGTACATCATACAAATATATTATGCACATAAAAATTGCTATAGATTTTTTCATTATAATTTTGTGAATTAATCTTGATTTTAATTAATTTCAAAATTTATTAAAATTTCAATCAAGGGTTTTTGTGAAGTCATACGTGATTAAGATGATTTATGGAAGTTTGGAAATAATTAATACATTTGCAAATCATTATTTCTCAACAATTATTTAATTGTTCTAATCGAATAAATCGAATACTCCAACCAAACACACAATATATTGTTTGGGCGCTCTAACAGAACGCAAGATGCAATCTTAATTATAATGGTATTTATATTTTGTTAATTATGAATATTTTAATTTAATTATTTTTTGGGTACATTTAGCAAATTTAGAGTACAAATAGTCGGCCCCATTCAAAATACATTTACTTATTTTAAATTTAAATACTCCATTCATCCAACGATAAAGTATTTATTTGTTTTTTTTCACATTGATTAATGAGTGTTATTATTTCATTTAAAATAGATAGTTATATTAGTGATGAGTGGTGGGCCTTTTTGCGAAGAAGGTCGACATGCACCAAAAATTCGGAACAGATAATTCAAATTGGGAAACTGCCGGTTCCGAAATCGGCCAAAACGGAACTAAAACCATATATATTCCGATTTCTCATTTCCTGGAACCGAGATTGACATTTTTTTATATGAGAAAACACTGTTTAAGTATTTTAAAAAGGAATTGGGAACCGACTGTTCCAAAACTAAACTGGAGCTGTGCTAGGACTTGTTCGTTTTCAATTCCTAATTTCGGTTCCCATGCCTATAAAATTTAGAAAATTGTTAGTGATGAGTGGTGGGCCTTTTTGCGAAAAAGGTTGACATGTACCAAAATTCCAAACAAATAGTTCGAAGTGGGGAACTGCTGGTTCTGGAATTGGACAAAACAGAACTAAACCGTATATATTCTGATTTGATTTCGGTTCCTCATTTCCTAAAACTGGAACTGACGTTTTTTTTAATGGGAAAACACGATTTAAGCATTAAAAAAAGGAATTGGGAACTGGCAGTTCCAAAACTGAATTATGAGTCGTGCTAGGACTTGTTCGATTTCGCTTCCCATGACTATAAAATTTAGAAAATTGTTAGTGATGCACTTGAATCTTTTTGCGAAAAAGGTCGACATATACCAAAAATTCGGAACAGATAGTTCGAATTAGGGAACTATCGATTCCTGAATTGGCCAAATGGAATTAAAACCGTAGATATTCCGATTTGATTCCGAATTACTGATTTCCTCTGACAATTTTTTTTAATAAGAAAACACGATTTAAGCATTTATAAAAGGAATTGGGAACCGGCGGTTCCAAAACTGAACTGGAGCCATGCTAGGAACGTTTAGAGAGAATGAATAAAAACATGGATACCTTATTAACAGAGTACAAGTAGTGTATTAATTTGTTATATTACTATAAAATTAATTTTCTTTAATTCTTAATAGTACAATTCAGTTTATAATATTCATCAACATGATTTTGAGTTATAACATTAATCAGCAATTTATAAGCATGACTGAATAATGAATTATATGTTCTCGAATATTCAGTTTAAATTATACTATAACTTATTTTAATGATTAGCGAAAATCCCAAACAATTATTGAACAACGGTGAATAATGAATTGTACTCCCTCCGTCCCACTACAAATAGCGCATTTTGTCATTTTCGTCTATCTCAACACAAAAGGTGCATTTTCATTTTTAGGAATTGGGACCCACCCAAAACAATTAATATATCTCGTGAAACCCACATACCACACTAATACACCTACTCATTATACATTAAATTATTATTTCTCTCTCCTCATGTACCCATTAAATATTATATCCCTTAATTTACGTACAAAAAATTTTTTCTACCCTTGTAGTGGGACGGAGGAGTATAAAATGCTTTTTAAAAGCTAAAAATATTTTACTTTGTAAACCTTGTGGTTCCCCCTTTCAATCCTATGGAGTATATCTTATGTATTGCTAGCGAGCTAAAATTATGGGAGACCACAGGGTTTATGATGTAAACCCGATTTACAAGAATCTAACTCTTTGCCAAAATGAAAATGATGCGTTGTTTTAGGCCAAATCAAATACTACTATCTTTGTTGGCAAATCAAGATGACCCTGCAAAGTGATAAGTTGAAGGTTTGAGGCAAACCGCGTGTTAAAAGCAATGCAACTAAATCACGAGATTACTAAATATGACCTCAAGAAAATTTTATCCTGAACATTGGGGTAGGAAATTGAAATGCAACTAAATCACAAGATACTACATATGACTTCAAGAAAATTCTGCCCTGAAGATTGGGGTAGGAAATTAAAATGAGTGGACTCATCAGAGGATAACTACATTGGCAAACAAAAACAGACCCCTGTTTGATTAGCAAACCTCACATAAATCGAAAACAAACATAATCCAGTTATTTGATTGCACAACAAGATCTAGTTAAGAATACAAGGAGAACTTACTATCCCAGTTGCTTTATTTTTAAAAACCGATCAGCCAATGGAGATACAGAATACAAGGAAGGAGGTTCAGAATATTATGCCATAAAAATACATCCCACTGGGATTACACTACCAAGTATCAACAACTCAGTTAACTTGCTTCAAGTTAAAAGCCTCCAGTTTGATAGTTTCACCAAATTGTATCAGTGATGGGAAGAAACATATGAAATTCAACATTCGTTCAGAACCTTGAATTAAATAGCAACTATCTTTATTTCGTAAATGCTTAAAATGACTATAACATGCTCTTAGTATATCTTCTCATGACAATTGATAGTGACTGATTCCACATAGCAAGAACACAGGAAAAGAAACCATAATCCCAAGTTCAGTAGCGATGCCAGTTCAATTAACAAAATTACAAACTTCATCGAAAAGTAGAGATATCAGGAAGTGGTAATGGATTCTAACACTCATAACCTCAAAACAGCACATGGTACAAGCTAGTGATCTCAACCATCAAATCCATTAAAATCTTTCAGTGGATGCAGATACTGTAACTAAACCACAATCAGTTCAAACTACACATAGTTTCTTACTGAAATAGATTGCAAGTCAGATTATTATCTTTATGACAAGAATGGCTGACATATGCCAATACACAAAAAATTCTGTACTAAGGGATGATGGAAAACTACTTGGCAATATAACATCTCAAGTGAATGATCGGAAACATTAGTGTCATTTCATGCACTCGTTCGAATTGCTGTCCCTAAAAAAGTTAGTTTATAAATTCATTTTACAAAGGATGCCATCCCATGTTTGCTTTTTTATAAAAAAAGAAGAAAGAAAAAAAAATATATATATCAAATTGTGAAATCTTGGTTCCTTTCATCCAATATGATATAATCTAAGTTCTGCAAAGAATCAAATATCACACAGGTGATTAAGAAATCTACTCTATCTAATCATTTTAAATCAAATTTGAACTGGTTATAAAGAATTTTTGATATCCAACCACTCAATGACTTGAAGAATGTTAAAAAGCATAGCAAGAGATCAGATACAAACGCTGACGAGAAGTGAAATATATCATTTGTAGGAACCAGACAATATCTCTCAACCATTTATGTGCACAACAAAATCAAGTTATACATCACTGCCTACATAATAAAAGAATAGCCAAATCTTCACTAGAGAAAACTTGCCTCCAATTATCATCAAGAATGAGAATTATGGCCATTAACTGCAAACTCGGGATGTACTGCAACAGCCTTCTGCATTTCCACATTCCCCACCTCCTTAATCCCATCTTCATCATCCTCATCATCTGAATTCAAACTAAATTGTGTATGGTTATCCAGCTGCATCTCCCTTCCGTCTCCAAGTCCAAGGGGCTTATAATGCATAGAACCCCGGTTAATCCCATAAATCTTACAATAATACGAGTACAACCCCATGGAGACAGTAATCAAAAGAGCCAAATGACAGTTAAACTGCAGTGTCGCGATAGCACGCCCTCGATGATACTCAGGATGGCCTTTGCACCTAACGGTGAAATTGCCCCTGCTCCTCTCATTCAGAGTACACCCATGAGCTATCATATTCGAGTAAAATGAAAACCCCATTTGCAGAATCCACATTCCCTGTAAGACTAACCCTATGCCACGCCCTAATTTCGGGTAAGTCGATTTTGAGCTCTTCAACTCAAGAACAGTGGATAATAGACACACAGCAATGGGCACTAATATCAGATCATAATAACGATTCTCAATTCCACTAGGATCCTTATTTTGAGTGTAAAACAACAAGAATTCCTCCACAAAAGCGAACACGTATATCACATTAAGCAGTTTTGAAGAAATTCGAAATGACTCCCTCGTGTTCGTCAAAATGCCTAAAACAGAATACAGGAGAAAAAGGAAGGCGATACTGATTACCTCCAACTGCAAAGCGAAACCCAAGTTATCTCTGGAGCCAACGGCGTCGGATAACGAAACGAAAGAGTTGACAATGACGAGGGCGGACAGGACGGAGATCAACAGGAACGTAACCGTCGATGAAAACGACGCCGTCCTGGGGGTTGGTCTATCAACATTTGGCGGCAACCGAGGTGATGAAACCGGAGATTGGGATTGGTCCAGGGATTCGGAGGCGGAGGTGAGTGACTCCCACGCGCCGATTAGAATCAGGGCGCCGCCGGCGATTGTGTAGGTGAACAACCCCATTGTTGACTTTTCTCAGTCGAAAAACGGGTGTTGTAGACGAGGAAGATTAGGGGTATGTACGTATTAATCGAAATGGATGCCTTTGAGGTCGTCTAACACGGCGGCGCAGCTGAGTCTATGTGGTCGGCGGCGTTGATTGACAAATTGGAATAGTAGATTCAGTGAATTATTCTTTGAGGACTCGTTGTCGATGCGGTACTGTTTGATGTCGAGAAGGTCAATGTTGGAAAAAGACTCAGTCGTCCTCCATTAAAGAAAATTTACAGGCATGCCACTAGAACAAATCCAAAGGTTTAAAATATCCTGAAATATCCTCGAAATTTTCACGATATATCCATTTTTGGAGAGTATCGATATCGATATTAAGGAAAAAGATATTTTTTTTCTGATATCAAGGAAATATCGGGAAATATCGAAAAATATCGATGAAAATATCGTTATCGATTTGCCACAGTTCAAATTTTTCTAAATGTTGAGATATATCGAGGAAATACCAATAAAATATCGATGAAATGTCGAAGATATATCAAAAATATCGAAAAATTATCCATAATTTTAAGAAATTTTAATAATTTTTTATGTTATTTTTATCAACTAGATACATTTTTTTGTCATTAATTTGTTCAATTTAAGAAAAAAAAAAAAAAAAATGGAGCAGTACTTGCGTGAAACCATCTCATAATGAGACTGTTTTACGTTTTCTTAATTACCTAGTATCTTTTTTTATATTAAAATAGTTGTCGCTTTTCGTTAAAAATATTATAACTAGTAAATATGAAGGTTCACATAAATAATATACTCTGATTAAAAATACAATTATTTTGGCACAGTTGGATAAGATAGAACGATATACTACTAACACATTTAGAATAAGGTTAAAAAATTTATATAATTCGATTTGTTGGTACCAATAGTGTTAGATCAAGACAACATGACATGTTTTACATTTGAACCTCATAGATCATCATTTTGATATTAGTTATTATGTGTTAAATAATTAATAATAATTATTGTATGTTTTTAAATTATTTAAATATGTTGTTATTGATCTACTTAACATATATTTTGAGTTTTATTTTGATTATAACTTGTATTTATATATTAAAATTAGTTATAATATATTGCAACATTAAATAATCAATTTTCTCCTTTTTCTCACAAATTTTTATAATTATTAAATTTTTACCGATATCGATATCGATATTCGATATATCCATCGATATATCCATAAATTTGAGGTACCGATATTTTTACCGATATCCATATTTTAAACCTTGAACAAATCTACGGTGTAGTACTTTTTTATTTTTTAAAATAGTTTAACGAAGAATGTAAATTGGATTCAGAGTAAATGATATTTTTAAAATTATTTTTTATTAAATACTTCCTCCATCCCACAAAATATTGCACCTCCGATTTCGGTATGGAGATTAAAAAATTGATAATTTTTAGGGGTATAATAGTTATTTTTTTGTAATAAATAAATTATAAAGTATGTTAGGTAGAGATAATTTTTTTTTAAATAAAGTGTATGGGAAGGGTGATTGTTTTTTACTTTTTGTTTTTTTAGAAATGTGCAAACTTTTGTGGGATAACCAAAAATGAAAAGTGTGTCATCTAAAATGAGACGAAGGGAGTAAAAATTATTATTTTAAGAGTATTATTTTTTATTTAGAAGAGTACTCCGTCCCAGGCAAAGAGGTGCATTTGTTTTTTGCATGTAGATTAATAAGTATTATTATTTTATGTAAACTGTCTAGGTGTATTAGAGAGATATGATGGGTAGTGGTGGACCCTTTTTACTAAAAGAGAAAAATTGTACAATTTAAATGAGACGCCCAATATAGTAAAATGGTGCTATTTGGGCGGGACGGAGGGAGTAATAACTAATTCATTTATGTAATCGATAAATTGGTATGCAAGAATTTAAAGAATATTTTAAAAATAATAATATTTCTTAATCCACGTGCAGAAACAAATAAATACGTTTTCGATGAACAGATGAAGTATTAAAAATATTATTCTTTTCATCCCGTCCAAACGCCACCGGTTGTTTTATGCGTAGATTAAGGAGTATTATTATTATTTTATGTGTAGTGAGTATTTGTGTTAATAATGAGTGGTTGTCCATATGTGGGGCCTTTTTACTAAAAGTGAAAAATGAGGACTTTTGAATGAGACGCCCAATATAGTAAAAAAGGACATTTCGGTGGGATGGAGGGAATATAATTATTTATTTATATTAAAATTATTCATAAATTAACTCGAATATCATTTTTTATTAAAATATTATTATTACTAATTCGATTCACGAAAGTTTTTTTTTATCTCATACGAGTCATAAGAGAAGACCAAAACATGAAAAAGTATTTACTCCTTCCGTCCCGTTTTAATGCTTACGTTTACTTTTTGCACGTTGATTAAGGAATGTAATTTTTTAATAGATAGTAGATGGAAAGATATAATATTTAATGTAAAGTGGGTATGTGTATTAGTGTTGGATGTGGGTCCCATTGTGATATATTATTGAAATTTTATCAATCGAAACCCTAAAAAATGAGTAAATTATTAATTCGGGACCTAAATTATTTTTTCAATCAATCTGGTGCCTGAAATATGTAAAACTATCAATTTAAGACCTGAATTTATCAAATATTATCTCATATTTTATCAATTTAGGGTCTAAATTCATGCCACAAATTCATAGTTATTTCAGGGATTGATAGAAAAAATAATTTAAATCCCGAATTGATAGTTTACCCATTTTCAAGGGCTTTGATTGATAAAATTCCTATATAATTTGTTTTAAGTGGGTCCTATATGCCAAAAAAGAAAATGTAAAGATTAAAATGGAATGCCCAAAATAAAGATATGTAAAGATTGAAATAGAATGAGAAATATATAAAACTAGAATTTGGCCCAACTCAAGCAAGCACCAGCCTCTAATTGGAAAGTTTGAAGCAAGAAAAGCAGATGGTTATTATTTCTAATTAAGGCCCGTGGAACTTGCTATTAACATGGAGGCCCAAATTCTTCAATCAACTTTAGGATCCATTACTAGCCCATTAAATATGACTTGTCATGCAGCCCACTTTCCAAATATAATCAAGTTTTAATTCAAGTAATTTAAATGGAAGCCCATTCTAATTTTTTGGTTTATGGAGCAGGGCAAATCTATTAATTTCTCATTTTCCCATAGGGGATTTGGATGAAACCATTTTACGAATGTTAATTCGTGAGATGAATTATTTATAGCTTCAGCCTATAACTTCTATGAAAGTGACACATCGGTTCACTGAACTCCTTTGAAAATATTCCCTTCATCCCGAGTATCTTTACTCATTTGTACAGTACGGAAATTAAGAAGTGTTGTGTTTTTAATATATAATATAATATAAGAAAAAGTAGAGATAAATTGATAATTTTGAGAGAAAAGGTAAATAAAGTTATTGGAAATGATGAATAAAGTATAAAAAAGTAAATAAAGTTGCTTGGATTGATAAAAAAAAGTGTAAAAAGTAGGTAAGATGTATAATGTATTTTTACCATTTATAGAATAGGTAAAAATACGTGGGACACCCCAATATGAAAAGTGGGTAAAAATAGGTGGATAGATGGAGTAACATGATTATGGAGAGAAAAAAAGGAAAATGCAACTTTCAACTTTCTCAAAAGTTCATATTTTGAATTTGATAGCAAAAAATATAGTGAGCGAACAAATTGTTTATGTTATATTGGAATATGGAGCGAACATATATATGTATCTATAAAATATACTATTTCCTCTCGCAATAAGATTTACCTTTTATTAATTAGAATTCAATTTTTTTAGTAGGTGAGATCCACATAAATCAATCACTTTATCTTTATTGAATCCACACATAATATTAATATAACTATACACTATAGATTAAATTATTATATCTCTCAACCCACTATACATTAAAATACTATATTTTTTAATCTCTATACAAACAGTAAATGTAACTCTTTTTCTGATACTCTGATACTCTATACATTAAAAGGTGTCATTAATCCAAACTCTGATACTCTATGTTCTTTATGTTTTGAGGAAGATGAGACTATTGAACACTTTTTTTAGATGTTAGTTTTCTTGGAGAATTTGGAGTAGAATTTATAATTGGATTGATATAAGTATGGTGCCACTTATTGAACTTATTGCACACTTTTTGCAACATGGTGAAATATTGGGCCAAAAAGGGAGTGATAAACGAATTGCTCAGTCATTATGGGTTGGATCGATTTGGGTAATTTGGAATATGAGAAATGATGTGATATTTAAAAATTGCAATTCGAGTGTTGATAAAGCAGTAGAAGAGGTGAAGGCGAGATTGTGGTCATGGATATCGACAGCACAAAAGGATAGACTAATATCTTCATTTCGAGTGTGGAGTAACAATATTCGTGCATGTCTACATGGTTGACGTTATCAAGGAGTTTGGTATGTACAAGGCTTATAACCTCAAGTGGTGTTGATATGGTTGATATAATTTTGTTTTTCACTAAAATTGATGTACTTTTAAAATTTTGAACTCATTTCATCTTTCATTGTAATTTTTAAGATTGGAGTACCCCTTGTACTCTAAGTGAATGCATTTTGAGTTTGCTTGATTAAAAAAAATATAACTCTTTTTCTGGGAGCAAGGAAGTATATCCTATCTATTCATATATAACGAATGAATAGACACTAAAAAAAGTATTTTTTAGCAATTGAATTTAGCAACGGAATTCAATCCGTTGGTAATTAGCAATGGATTAGCAACAAAAATGACATTTTTATTTTAGCAACGGAATGTCAACGGATTTATTCTCTATTTTAGCAACGGATTACCAACGAAATTGATTTTTGTTGCTAAAAATTTATCAATCACTACTTTACCAACGGATTCCGTTGCTAATCCGTTGGTAAGCCAATTTAATAATGAAATTAAGTCTTTTAGTAATGGAATATTCCATTATTAAAAATATATTTTTTTTTGTAGTGAGAGTGCTTCTATTCGTTTAAAATGACATAACAGATGCATCGGTTAACTTTATAATTAATTTTTCATGAAGTTATCTCTATCTTTTTAAAAAAAAATATTTTAATATAAATATTTATGAGGTTAAGAATAACCGATAACTTTTACAAATGCTAGAAAGTCGTCACCTGCATGTGAAATATTTTTCAAAATGACAAGTTATATAGTACTTTAAGTTGAAAAATAGGACTCCCCCTCTATTAATTTCCTCAGTAAACAAGTTCGAATCTATCACTTTTATTGTCAAATAAATAATTTTATAATTTTATAATATATTTTAACTTTAAAATTATCATCATATTTCAAATCACATGACTTATTTTATAATTAATTATTTTCAATAAATATAAAATTAACTTTAAAAGTAAGTAAAAAATAGATTAATTTTCTTAAACTTCGTTTATAGAGTAACTAAATTTTATACTTGGACGGAGTGAGTAATATTGTCGTGTAAAATATTTTGGAAAATTATCATATGTGGTCTTCGCAATTTTTTTTCTGTCGTGTATAACCTCAAAGATATATGATTTTATTTTCAAAAGTATTATATATATGAAAATGTATTTTTTTTATTTTATTTTTATTTAAGAAAGGTATGCAGAGCATAATTTATTGAGATTTGAAAATTATTGTAAAATTTTCAGATATTTTGGCGGTATGTAACCAAACTGATTAATTGAGAAAGATTTTCATATAAAGATTTAATTTTTTACCAAATTTCTTGTGAGATGTTGCGTGAGACGATTTGTGACACGTATTAAAGTATGTTTATTATATAGATAATAAAGTGTGCTTAATGGTTGTTAAAGTATTTTTTTTTAAATATGATAAACGATGCATTAAAATATAATTTTATTATATGATGTTATAATATAATTTAATATTAACATACTTTAACTACAAATAAACATATTTTACCTATATTATAAAAATACTTCGGTTAACTTGTTTAAAAAAACATCTAATTTAAGTCTCAATAAAAAAACCTGATTTGATTTTATAAGTAATTTAAGGCTTAAGTTTTTTTTTTCTTTTTTTCAAATTAAAACCCAACATTTAAATTTTAAATTTTATTCTCATTTTCAATTACAATAAAATTTATTTTTTAATTTTAAGTTATATAAAAAAATTAAAAAATTATTATACACCTTCAAATCAAATTATGATATTAATTAATGAATTAATTTTTTTTTTTTACGATAAACCTTAAATTAAGAAAATTCATTTCTAAAATGTAGCCAAAAAAATAGACTTGCATTAAAAATTGAGTAGAAAATTTTCCGACTAATTAATTTTCCTAGGTTCTAATATGTTAGTAGGAACGTTAAACTCAATTGGCATTAATTATTCTGGACTTTAAGCCCTGCAAATTATATTTACAAATTTAACATTTAAAACACGAAATTTTAAAATTTTTAACAATTCCATAATGACAACCTTCTAATGAAAAGATTTTCGTGAGAGAAATACAAAAAAAAAAAAAATAATTGACAAAAAAGTAATACTATAATGAAAAATAATTGTAGTAATTCAGCAATCTCACGTCTATACAATTGTTGCCCTTCCATAAGACGCTATTGAAAATATGTAGACTTTTTTTTACAAGTACCTTTCACTTGTGATGATACAATTTCTACTCCAATTCAAAGCACTATGCTAAAACGATAACTAAATGTTTCATAAGTATATAGGATGATTACTATATATACATACTCAAACGATATAAAAAATAAGAATATGTTAAAATTGATAAATTAGATTAATACTCTATAAAATATTATTCAATAAATTAATAATTTTGATAAAATTAATAATTTGTTAGTCCTTGGGATTATTGTAAATTTTAGTACTAATTAATTAAACAATAAGATAATATATTTTTAAAATCCTAGTGAACGTGTATTTAAAGTCCGATGAAATTAAAATTAATTATTATTAAGCATTCTCACACACACACTATTTTTTATTTACAATTTACAATTTATATATATAATTTTATTTAGTTTTGGTTATTTTTGTTTAAATTTAGTATTTAGTTCAATTTATCTGTTCGAATTTAGTCCTTTATATATTTTAGAATTTGTTCAATTTTGGTTCAGAATTTAGAGAAAAAAATGATTAAATTTGATAAAATGACTAAAAAAACCAAAATTGCACATAAAAAAAATTGAAATCGTCTATATTAAAAGGCGTTTTCTAACATTAATTAAAAAGTTTTACTAATAATTTAGGACATACCCTATATATAAAGTAAATACATTATTATCACATAATGTTCCATGCACAACATGAATTTTATGCTTTTAACACATACGTTATCAAGCAACAATTATACAAAATGTTGCATGCACAACATGTCAAAGGCGGCTCTTCGTGGTGATCCAGAAAATATTTTTAATGTATTTTTATTATTTTTTAGAACGCACATAAATTTTGAGACGAATAAAAAAGAAAATGTAAAGTAATTAGTGGGACTAAAGGAATATTTTATATTAAAAATTCTACAATTAATAAATCAAAACTCAAAAATTATAATTATAGGTAATATCTTCAAATTTTCATTAGCAAAAAACAATTTAAGATATTATCAACATGAATGTATAGTATAAATAGTCTCATATAAATTTACTTTATTGAAGATAATATCAAGAAACTTAATTCCTTCGAAATAGTTCCATAACTTTTAATCGACAACAAAATTCTACACTAAAAGTCTCAACCTTTTCGCGAATTACCGATTAGTCCAATCTTTTCAATATTTATAAATAAGTTCTCGACCTTTAGCCTATTTTGCAAATCAAGCCATCGGGCAGCTGGGGGCCTGCCTGGTGGCTAACATGTCCATCTTTCTTCCGCATCGTCTTCTACGCGTACAAAACGATACAGTTTCAGCCTTCCACTTATCAAAGTTAATTACATGAAAAGTCTCAACCTTTTCGCCGATTGCGAATTAGTCCAAACTTTTGAATATTTGCTAATAAATACCCGACTTTAAACCAATATTTTAACTATAACCACTGGGCAGCTGTTGGAGGGCTGCTCAGACGCTGACGTTTCAATATATATGCCAAGTCATTCTACACTTGTTAACAAAACGGAATCGTTAAAAGCTCTTAGAAAATTTGGTTTAAAATTTCTTTAATCGTGATTACAATGTCAACTATACATATATGATTACAATGTCAACTCAAACCATCAATTCGCTTACATATAAATTCATTGAATTGATGAAAAAAGAAACTTCTGAAATTCTTTTCCTTTTGGCTAAGAATAGACTATCCTTAGGGCATAGGTAGAGTTACTGTTAAGAATTGATAGATCACTCCCTACAAATACCCACACTCATTGTAACAACTCCATATCTCAACACTACTATTACATTACATTGTCTTAAAACAACAAAACCATGGCTCTCAAACCTTTTCATCTCTTGTTCTCAATGTTCCTTCTCTTTCTAGCATTCTCTGCTGTGGAGAATAATGCTAAGGGAGAAGACATTGTGAGTGATATTTCACCACCTTTTGCTTTCCTCACCAAATTACTAGGGTTTCAAAATGGTGGTACATCACGAGACATCCTACATCTCAGAAACTACCTCAAAGTATTCGGGTATCTGGACCCGACCCTACCCATCTCCGATCGCTTCGATGAAGACATAGAATCCGCCATCAAAACCTACCAAAAAAATTACCGACTCGTACCCTCAGGCGTACTAGACCAAGCGATGATATCACAAATGATCAAACCACGTGTTGGGCCCAATTGTTGGCCTTCATTCTCAGAGTATTGGGCCAAGTGTGTCTTGGCCGATAGTCTCACACTCTCATCCTTATTAACCCCAAATTGTGAGCCCAATGACGGGTTGGTGCAGAATACTCTTCGTGAGTTTAAAACGGGAATCTGAGCACCTCCCGTCGCCACCACCTCCGGCGACGTCAACCGGCGCGACGACGAGGACGACCGCATCCTCCCAACAGTGGTATCAGAGCCTGGTTCGGCCGTCCGTCCATCGTCAGCTGTCCGGCGCTGCTGTGCGCCGCCGTCAGAGGTGAGAAAAGGGATTCGATATCCGACGCCGCCCGCTGCAGTCCGCCGCTGCCGCTGCTATCCACCATCTGTCGGTGGTTTCGGCCAATCCAGCGCAGCTGTCCGCCGTTCCTGGAGAGGAGAACCGCTGCCGCTGCTCGCCGCTGGTGGGAGAATGTCGCTAGCCATCGTCGAAATCGAGTTCTGTTCGCGAGGATCGCGTCGCCGCCGGGAACGCAATACCAAGGCTAGGCGACTGACACGCAGGCGAGTCCAGCCTGGTGTCGCCGCCACCGATCTGCTCACCCGCCGTCCGTTGGAGGTCACTGCCCAGCCGCTGTCCGCCTCAGCCGACGGCGTCATCAACGTGAAGAGGAGAGGCACTACTGTGCGCCGCCGCTCGTCGTCTGTGGTTGCTTTCCGATGCCAGCCTGGAGTCGCCGCAGACCAACGCCGCCACGCTAGGGTTCCGGCAGCCACCGCCCGCTGATCTTCCTTCCGCCGCACGACGACCGCCGCTAAGGGTTCCAGCCGATGCCCGCCATTCGCGTCCTTCTTCCCGCGCCGCTCATCCGCTGGAGAGGAGAATGCTCGCCGCCGGTGGAATCCGTTCGGGATGCCCAGCTAAGCGAGTCGGATCCAACGCTCGGAGCTGCTGTTGTCAGTCACAGGTGGAAGATCTGCAGAAATGCGAAGAGGAGCGCCGCCGCTGACCGCCGGAGCTGACCGCCGCTGATCGTCAGCCGGAAGTGCCTCCAGCCTGCTGGCCGCCACCGCTGCCGTTTGTCCGCCACCAGCCTAGCCGCCGCCGGCCACCGCCTCATTCCGGTCAGATTGGTGATAGGGGAGTATCTCTCTCGTTCTTTTGTTTCCGAAAAATTTTTCAGATTTGTTTTGTCAATTTTTTGGATAGGGGAGTTTACTGATTTGTTCTTGTTATATCTGTGTGATACCCTGAGGCGGTTGGTCCTTCTTTGTGCTGTGTGATGCTCTGAGGCAACTGGTCCTCTTGTGGGTGATTTCTGTTGCTATAGGATGATTACTATATATAAACTCAAACGAGAAAATAAAAATAAAAATAAGAATATGTTAAAATTGATAAATTAGATTAATACTCTATAAAATATTATTCGATAAATTAATAATTTTGATAAAATTAATAATTTATTAGTCCTAACTTCAGACTATTGTAAATTTTAGTATTAAATAATTAAATAATAAGATTTTTTTTAAAAAATCCTAGTGTACGTATATTTAAAGTACGATGAAAGTAAAATTAATTATTATTAAAGCGTTCACACACACACACTATTTTTTATTTAAATTTTTCAATTTTGATATATTTTTATTTGGTTTTGGTCATTTTTTTTTAATTTAGTATTTAGTTCAATTTATTTGTTCGAATTTAGCCTTTTATATATTTTAAAATTTCTCCAATTTTTGTTCAGAATTTTGAGAAAAAAAGTGATTAAATTTGATAAAGTGACTAATTTTTTTTTAAAAAAAAAACCAAAATTGCACATAGAAAAAAAAATAACTAAATTGAAATCCGCTGATAATAAATAAATAAATAAATAATATGTATAGATACATTATCACATGATGTTGCATGCACAACATGAATTTAATTCAGGCTTTTAGCACATATTATTATTACTAGTTATACATACGTGCGTTGCACGTGGCATTCACGTTGCACTTATTTTTTATTTTGTGTATTTATGTTATGTTTTTTTAAGTATGTAAATCGTAATTTCTCAAAATAATAATGATAAATTAAGCAAATTCTTTATATACAATGTTTTTCGTAAGACATTGCTCTTCTAATTTAATCAAAACTTTAGCATTTTTCATGGATATATTTAATCAAGACTTTTGCAATATTCTTTTAGAAAGAACAATTACAATTGTCAATGTGAGCATATATATATATATATATATATATATATATATATATATATATATATATATATATATATATATTGTGAAAGATGTACTCTAACATTTTGTACTATCAGTCATTGCAAAACATAGTCTTACAATGCACTTTTTTTTCCTATAAAAAATAGAAACAAATATAAAAACAATTGTAGTATTACGTAAGTTTTGGTTAATAATGTACGTAGATATTATGATAAAATAACTTGTTAAGATCATTAAAAGAAAATTTGGTTATGTTTAAATACTTTTTATATTCTTAAAATTTATATTTTTCTTTTATAACATTTAAATCTCACATCAAATGCATATTACTTTGTAGTACAATCAATTTTTCCACTCTATATTGCTTTTTTATTTTTTTGGAAATGCATTTTTTATAATAGTTAAAAACGTCAATATGATTACACTTAATTTTTTTTATAAATTCTTTGCAATATTTTTATAAAAGATTTAGTTTTTGTATTATAAATATATAATCAATCAATACAATAAAATTATTATCTTAATATTTTAAAATCAAATAATTATTATTTTACTAATTGAGTTGAAATTTAAAATATTTGAATACTTAGCACAAAAACAAAGAGGGTTAACGTTATGATCAATTAATTGTGATGAAATTTTTAAATTTAAAAAAAAAAGATTTCTCTTGTACTCTTATTGTCAATATTTTCTTTAACTACCATTTATTTTTATAAAGAAGTATCTCTTTAAAGTGTTTGTCTTATAGATTCATATCTACATAAATTTAAAATAAAAATTAATAGATAATCTATTGATGAGTAAAACAATTTTAACTATTGAGTTTAAATGAAGTAAAAGTACCTTTTAGTACTTCATGAGACAATTGCATGAAATTAGGGAAATTAATGGTTTCATGGTAAGGCGTTATGGATCCCAAGAGTTTTTTATTATAAAACATTTAATGTTAAGAGTACGAAGAGTTTTTATTAATTAATTAATAAAAATTAAATGTTAACATTATTAATATAAAATAATTCAATAAAGAATATATGTATGATCGTATATGAAATAATAGATTTTAGGATGCAAAGGATGGAAATGTATTAAAGAGAAATGAGTGGGGACAAAAGTGTCTAAAATTATTTTACAAGTGCAAGACACTTTTAATATATTAAATTATTATCTTAATATTTTAAAATCAAATAATTATTATTTTACTAATTGAGTTGAAATTTAAAATATTTGAATACTTAGCACAAAAACAAAGAGGGTTAACGTTATGATCAATTAATTGTGATGAAATTTTTAAATTTAAAAAAAAAAAGATTTCTCTTGTACTCTTATTGTCAATATTTTCTTTAACTACCATTCATTTTTATAAAGAAGTATCTCTTTAAAGTATTTGTCTTATAGATTCATATCTACATAAATTTAAAATAAAAATTAATAGATAATCTATTGATGAGTAAAACAATTTTAACTATTGAGTTTAAATGAAGTAAAAGTACCTTTTAGTACTTCATGAGACAATTGCATGAAATTCTAGTTCTTCCAATAATCAAAGCTACGTACTAACCATATTTTTCTTCTAAAAATTCAAATTTTATAATTAACTAATAAAATATGACATCTTAACTATCAATTATGGTTATATGGTATTAGCTATCATGAGAGTTAAGTTTATTTCAACAAATTTCTTAAGGTGGAAAACAAAAATACTGAAATCTAACTTTAAGGTTTTCTAGAACTAATTAAGAAAGGAAAATTATGCATGGCACATTTACTATCCATTAAAAAAATAATAATAAATAAAATCTTAGGTGTCCATTTATTTCAACAAAGAGGGAAATCATGATCTTTTCCTTAAAATGCCCTGCAGGCTATCCTTCAAGTTTGAGTCTCATCAAATAACTCACTCATATGATAAAAGAATTCAATTTAGCGCATTCAAGAAGAATCACTAAGCAATGAAGCATCACAGCTAATGCTATGAAAGATATTGGCTTATCATGTTAAACAAAATGTGTGCTCACCAGTGGATAGCTCTTTCATATTTGGCATGTTTCTTTATGAGGCTCTGTTACATAATTTGCATAATACGAATGCTGCTGAAATGTCTATCGGAACAACAATCTACTCGATGCGAGCCAATTTGTGTGTGTATTGATTATGGGATCCTGTATTGATCTAGTAAGAGCCGATCATCTACATTTCATCACTACAGCCACATCCACAATCAAGTAAGAACCAACCATCTACAAGACTACAACCCTAATATCAATGATTTTAAACTAATCAAAGAATCAATCCTATAATTTCTGCTATCACTATGATGAAAGGCAAACTTATACACCTTCTGAACTACATATAATAAATCTAGCAAATCAGTATCGCCAATATAAGCATGTGCTGTTTAGGAACCCACTGAAACTCAATGACTACATGCATGAGACGATAACAGGCTTCTCGTAGCTGTAGTTAGTAGAAGAATCCTTTTGATATATTCTCCTCTTCTTCTTCTTGACATCTATCTCGTTGAGTTTCCCCAACAATATTTCAAGCCCAGATTTAGAGAGCCTTTTTCGGATCTTCTCCTCGTTGAGAGTCTTTGTTTCCCTCTCAGACGCCCTCCCTGTTTTCTTTGTCACTTGCAACATAATGGTGATGCAGTGTTTGAAGGAGCGGGGAAGGGGTTGGTTGTGAAGAAGAAGAACTTCATTGCAGTTAGGTTCTGTGTTCAAGCCAGCCCTGAGGCTGTGAAGGAGGTTGTACGATTGTAAATTTCTGGAAGAAAAGTTCATAGTTGATTTGTGGAGTGACTTCAAAGTGCTGAGTCCAAATCTGCCTTTTTATTGCTAAGCTTTTTGTGGAGTGACTACAGTTTTTAAGTGTGTTTTGTGTGCAGTAGAATTTGAAGTGATCACACAATTAAGTGATTATAATTAAGGAAGATGCATTGAACGTTTTAAGGTAATTGTTGAGTGAATATAATTAAGGTTAATGCATTGAACTTTTCAAGTTAATTATTCTAGGTGGCAAATATGTAGTTAAAAACATACATTAGGGACATAATTGTCTAAAAAAGTTTCTCAAATCCTTCACACTTTTAATATATTAAGATAAGTGTATAGTATAAATAGTTTCATATAAATTTACTTTATCGAGAATAGTACCAAAGAAATATTCCATACTTTTAATTGACAACAAAATGTTCATTTTTCTTAAATAGAAAAGGTTTGATCATAACAACAACTTATAAAAATGTAACCAAATCGATGCAATTCAATAATTATAGGATGAATTATTAATTTAATATATTTTTTTAATTAAATTTGAGGAAAACTAAATGTTTTGAATGAAAATAAAAACCCTAACCTTTTTTAGAATTATTTAATGAAATTTAAAGATACCTAGTACTTGCATTAAAAGCTCTTAGAAAATTTGGTTTAAAATTTCTTTAATCGTGATTACAATGTCAACTATACATAAATGATTACAATGTCAACTCAAACCATCAATTCGCTTACATATAAATTCATTGAATTAATGGAAAAAAAGAAACTTCTGAAATTCTTTTCCTTTTGGCTAAGAATAGACTATCCTTACTTAGGGCATAGGTAGAATTACTGTTAGCAATTGATAGATCACTCCCTATAAATACCCACACTCATTGTAACAACTCCATATCTCAACACTACTATTACATTACATTGTCTTAAAACAACAAAACCATGGCTCTCAAACCTTTTCATCTCTTGTTCTCAATTTTCCTTCTCTTTCTAGCATTTTCTGCTGTGGAGAATAATGCTAAGGGAGAAGACATTGTGAGTGATATTTCACCACCTTTTGCTTTCCTCACCAAATTACTAGGGTTTCAAAATGGTGGTACATCACGAGGCATCCTACAGCTCAGAAACTACCTCAAATTATTCGGGTATCTGGACCCGACCCTACCCATCTCCGATCGCTTCGAGGAAGACGTAGAATCCGCCATCAAAACCTACCAAAAAAATTACCGACTCGTAGCCTCGGGCGTACTAGACCAAGCGACGATATCATGAATGATCAAACCACGATGTGGCGTGCCGGATATCATCAACGGCACCAATTACATGCAACGTAATAATATTCCGGGAACCCCGCCCAATTCCGGGTCGACTTTCTTCCACATAGTCTCCCACTACAGCTTCTTCCCTGGATGGCCAAAATGGAACAAAAGAGGGCTGACTTACAAGTTCCTGTCGGGGTTTCCGACAGCATACATGCCACCTGTCAATAGAGCCTTCCAGAGTTGGGCTACTGCGTCAAATGGGTACTTCAGTTTCACACTGGTGGGACCCAATCAGGCCGCTGATCTGACCGTGGGTTTCTACAGGGGCAATCATGGAGATAATGCACCGTTCGACGGCCCTGGTGGGACCCTGGCGCATGCGTACGCGCCTCAGGACGGTCGGTTCCATTATGACGCGGACGAGCAGTGGTCGATCGGAGCGGCGCCGAATTCGTTCGACCTGGAGACGGTGGCGAAGTATGAAATAGGGCACCTTCTTGGGCTAGGGCATAGCAATGTTCAGCAGGCAATCATGTTTCCTAGCATTGCACATGGAACTACTAACAATATTCAGACTGATGATAAAAATGGACTCAGGGCTTTATATGGATACTAAAACAACCCTATATAATATATCCTTGTTGGAAATGTATACCTATATCCACAAGTTATAATATACTATAATGGAGTATTTACTAAAGTACTCCTCTTTTAATTATCTTCACATTTTCTTCGTACTTTGATTCATGATAATTTTGCACCACCATAAAATCATGAAAACATCTCAATAATTTTATAACCTTAAAATATAAATTTAAGATTGTTGCCTTCATCTAAGTTCAATAACCACTATTATCTAAAACTTAAGCTAATATAGATGAATATTTCATTAGTTCAACATTAAAGTTTATATTTGATTTTTTCACTAAAATTAAAAAAATATAATATTTTAATGGGTTGTAGGTTAAAAGATATATCATTTAATGTGTGGTGGTAATTGTATTAGTATTGTGTTTGGCACCATGTAGAATAATTAATTATTTTGTGTGGTATCATTTAATAAAAAAATAAATGTAAATCTTAACTTGAAACAAATTAACCAAAATGAAAAAGAGTTAAATATTTGTTTGGTCCCGTAACTTTTTTTCTTTTTAATTTTAGTCCAAAAAAATATATTTGTTTATAATTAGTCCCATAACTTTCATTTTTCTTTAATTTTGGTCCAATTTTCGCCGAATTTGCCACCTGTTTCCGAAATTGGCAAGTGATGCTGACATGACGAGTCCAACCAGCCAAATATTGATGAAGCTTAAGAAGAAGAAGAAGGATAACACCAAAAATTGCAAAATGTTTATGTATGGAGTGACTATAAATGTTTTTGCAATCTTTGGTGTTGTCTTCATTCTTCTTCTTAAGTTTCATCAATCTTTGGTTGGTTGAGAAATAATTGGACTAGCCACTTCAGCATCGCTCGTCGGTTTCCGGCAACAAGTGGCAAATCCGATAAAAATTGGACCAAAATTAAAGAAAAATTAAAGTTATGGGACTAATTATAAACAAATATCTTTTTTGGGACTAAAATTAAAAAGAAAAAAAGTTACGGGACCAAACAAATATTTAACTCAAAATGAAAATATAAATTTTGACACAAGTCGGGGTATATTATTTAATATTTTATCAAATCACTCTAGCATGCTTACTCACGTGCAGGCAGGGTTAACTTGCCTCAAGAGACATTTGTTAAGTTTTAGCTCTGATATCATATTACATGATCATCTCATCTAAAAGATTAAACTTGTAGAGAAAAATATCAATTAAAATTTAATGATCATTTCACTCTAACAATCTACACGCAATACTTTACGAATTGCCCATTTAATAATTGATTTTAAAAAATATCACCAAATATTATACTCCCTCGATACGTCCATTTAATAGATATATATTTACTTTTTTTCACATGGATTAAAGAGCATTATATTTAATGTGTAGTGGTTATAGTTGTATTAGTGGGGTGTGTGAGTTACATATATTAATTGTATTAGTAATGTATGTGAGTCACATGTGTTTAAAAAATGAAATAGAGTATACCTTTGGTGCTAGCATTCAAAATAGCAAAAGTATATCTTGCCGCGGATGGAGGGAGCAAATTTTTATATCAACTTTTTCATATGTTTGTCTCTTCTTATTATATACTCCCTGCGTCCGAGCAAGTATTTCACGTATTGGTGTGCGCGGAGTTTAAGAAAATTTTGTATTTTTATGTATAAAGTAAGAAAGAGAATATATATTGTAGTTGATTTAATGGAAAAGGTGTGTAAAGTTGTTGGGAGATATGAAAAGTAAATAAAATTAAGTATTATATTGGGATGTGTGTAAAAATTAAGTATTATTATAATGTATTTTTTATCAAATTTAATAAAAGTAAAGTGTGAAATACTTTGAAGGATGGATGAAAAAGGAAAGTGTGAAATACTTTGGGGATGAGGAAGTAACTAATGTATAATCTCATGTGAGATTCCATATGTACAGTCACATGTAAAGTTGGAGTTAAAAAGTTTTTTTTTCTCATAATTATTTAAAACTTTAGATTTTATCCCAAAAAATATATTTATATCGATTTTGTTTCATAACTATGAGTTTTATTTCAATTTTACCCAATTTTCGTCGGACCCTCAATTTTCACCGGAATCCTCAATTCGATTACACAACAATTCATTGAATTAACGAAAAAAAAATCTGAAATTCTTTTTCCTTTTGGCTAAGAATAGACTATATCCTAATTAGGGCCTATAAATACCCACACTCCTACCGCTAAACTACCTCAAAGAATTCGGATATCTAAACCCGACCCTACCCAACTCCGATCACTTCAACGACGCCCTAGAGTCTGCCGTCAAAACCTGCCAAAAAAAATAGAGCCTTCCAGAATTGGGCTACTGCCACGAATGAATACTTCAGTTTCACACTGGTGGCAACCTATCAGGCCCTTGATATGACCGTGGGTTACTACAGGGGCGATCATGGAGATAATGTAGCGTTCGACGGCCCTGGTGGGAACCTGGCACATGCGTACTAACTGCAGGACGGTGGGTTCCATTACGACGCGAACGAGCTGTGGGCGATTGGAGCGGTGCCGTTTTATTTCGACCTGGAAACGACGCATGAAATTGGACACCTTCTTGGGCTAGAGCATAGCAATGATGAACAGGCAATCATGTATCCTAGCGCGTCACCTGGAACTACTAACACTATTCAGGTTGATGATATACTGGGACTCAGGGTTTTATATGGATACTAAATATATAACACATGATGCTTTAGCTCTATATCTGTATCCTATAGTATATCCTTGTTGGATATCATATATATCTATATCTACAACTTGTAATATATATATATATATATATATATATATATATATATATATATATATATATATATATATATATATATATATATATATAAATGGAATAAGAGTATTTACTAAATTACTCATTAATTTGCGATATTGGATGTTTTGTTACACTTGATATTGCATCTCTTATTATACGTGTTAAATGAGTGACATGTGTGCGAGGAAGAAAATCTCAACCATTGCCCATATAGTTTAATTAAACTTTTCTTTTAGGGTATATGTTTTATTATATCATACGCGTAAATCATCAAACGGTGCGCAAAATATAATACCAAAATGTAACAGAAGAGTTCGATAATTTGCACCACCACCTTGAAAATGGAAACATCTCATTAAATCGATAATTTTAAAATATATCTTAAATTTAAAATGGTTGTTGTAGGCACTTGAATTTTATTGCCTATTAAAGAAAAATATGTGGCAAATTAATGTAGTAATTATCAATTAATTATTTATTAAGGGATTTAAATAAATAAATTCCTAAAATAAATGAGTAAATAATTGATAATTAGGTCAAATCCAGTCAAATAAGTCTGACTTAAAGCCTAAGCAAGTGAAAGACCCAAGCCCTCAGAATCAGGTCAAATCAACCCTGGACCAATCAAATTGCGAGTTATTTATGGGGCATCCTCACCATTCACCTATATAAAGAGCCCTCCTCCATTCACTCAAAAGACACTAAAACATCTGAAGATGTAGACGCTTCTGAAGAGATCAAGAATACGAGCAGTTCTCCATTGAGTTCTTCAAGCTTCTTCAAGCCAAGAACGGCCTCCGATCTGAGATCAAGGTGCAAAGCCCCTCCGATCCGGCGTTCTTCCAGCCAACAGCCTCTGATTAAAGATCAAGGTGCTAAGCCCCTCCGATCTGATGTTCTTCCAGCCATCCGCCTCCAATTAGAGATCAAGGTGTCAAGCTCCTCTGATCCGGCGTTCTTTCAGTCATCCGCCTCCGATCAGAGATCAAGGTGCTAAGCCCCTTCGATCCGTCGTTCTTCCAACCATCCGCCTCCGATCAGAGATTAAGGTGTCAAGCCCTTCTCATCTGGCGTTCATCCAGTCAACAGCCTCCGATCAGAGATAAAGATATCAAGCCCCTCCGATCCAGCGTTCTTCCAGCCAATCGTTTGCGATCAGAGATCAAGGTGGCAAGCCTCTCCGATCCGGCATTCTTCCAGCCAGCCGCCTCCGATCAGAGATCAAGGTGTCAAGCCCCTCCGATCCGACATTCTTCAAGACAACAGCCCCCGATCCAGCATGGATCAGAAATAACACTCGACCTGAGATCAAGGTGCTAAGCCCCTCAGATTCGACGTTTCTTCCAGTCAAACTCATCCAGCTATCTTTGTGAAGTCAACGGTGTTCTACCAAATTAAACGACATTCTTCATAAGAAGTCTTCAAGTCAACGTTCAATCCGAACAAATGCTCAACGCCTCTGGATCAACGTCAAGACTACATATCTGAGCTCGGACAAGCTTTATTCGAAGATCCGGCTCAACACACACGTTGTCAACACATTCAGCGCAGTCAACACTCACTCCAGTCAAAGTCAAGTCAACAAGTCAAGTCAAGCTAAATTGGTTCGAGAGAAATGATTGATTGAGATTGTAACCTGTTTATATATCTTTTTAATTAAATCCATCTGAAATTATCCTTGTATTCCAATTTGTATTTATTTCATCATAAATACAAAATTTGTTGTTACAGTTGTCTCCATCTATATATTAAATAACCACCTCATTTAAAAATTTAATTTAGTTGAGAAAAATATCATTTAATATTTAATGAAGTCACTCTAACATGTTTCTCAATGTGCAAGACTTACTTACCTCAAGTCTTGCACATGAATTTTTTAATAATAAATTATATGTGTGGTGATGAGGTTTGAATCTTAAACTTGCATTTTTTTTATAAGTGGTGATAAGGTTTGAATCTTAAACCTTATCTGATATCATATTAAATAATCATTTCATTTAGAAGTTTAAATGTATAGAGAGGAGTTCAAAACTGTCATTTCTATTTCACTCTAACAATCTACACACGCCATACTTTATGAATTGCCCATTTAATAATTGATTTTAAAAAATACCGCCAAATATTATACTCCTTTCGTCCCGAATTTATTGTACCAAAATTATTGATACGGAATTTGAAAAAAAGTTATTTTTTTACCAACTTTATTAACTTTTTAGAAAGGTATTGTGGTAATTTTTAGGTGATAAATACTAATAAATTATAAAATATGTTATGTGTGTTAGGTGGTAATGATATTTTTTAAATTAAGATAACTTTTAAAATTATTGGTTTTATGTGAATTTTTTTTTTAATAGTGAAAATAAGTGTGGGACGGACAAAAACGGAAGGTGTGAAGATTAGTGTAGGACTGAATTAGTATTTTTTATGTCCAACCTTTTGATATTTTTATCCCTCCGTTATATATATATTCGCGTGTAAAGTTGAACATATATTGCGTATGAGTCATATGAAAAATTAAGCACGTGGTCACACGAACAGCTGCTTTCCTGATGCATGAAAAGTCTAAGCGTTAAACAAAAAAAAAAAAATTGATTACAGCAATTCACATGTGATCTCATATTAGCCCCATAAATGGGTTATTCAACTTAATTGGGCCTCAATCAAAATCTAACATATTGGGCCTTTATTACTTATAATTAATGATATGAACTTTTTAATTATTTTTATTTAGCTAATTATATTGGATAAGCCCAGTACTGTTGGTTTGTTGATGAAGATGGTCATAGATTCAAAGATTTAAAATTAATTTATAGTTGAGTTGGGAGATTATGATTACTGTAAAGAGGGCACAAAACCGACAAAAGTTGACATTAGAATTACTCCCCCATTGATCCTTCCTCGGTAAATTCGAATGTACCATTTTTATGTCTTATAAATAAATAAGTTTACAATTTTAAATAAATAAAATATTTTATATAGAATTCAATAATCTCATAATTATATACATAAATTTTAAAATTATCACCCTAATTATCTCATTTCACATCTTATTTTAAAATTAATTTATTATCAATAAATATCAAATTAACCCTAAAAATTTCATTATGAGATAGAGCTGTGAGTAATATTTTCGTGCAAAATATTTTGGAAAAATTATTATATTTGATCCAATAAGTATACTCTGAATCTACTTTTAGTTCTTTCATTATTTCAATTCTCAATTTTAATTTATTTTTTCTAACTATAATTTATTAAAGGTAGTATTTTAATGGTCATATATTTTTTTGTTTTATATAATCTTTCTACTTTTAATTTTATTATTATTAATATTATTATTATTATTATTATTATTATTATTCATATATATCTTTAAATCATGTATATCTATAAATTAAATACTAGCTTTAATCATATTTTTTTATTAGTTAGGAATAGATAATCAACAAAATATATCCAACTTATTATTATTATTATTATTATTATTATTATTATTCATGTATATCTTCAAATTCAATACCACCTTTAATCATATTTTTTGATTGTTTAGGAATACTATTTTTATTTTTATTTTTATTATTATCATTATTATTATTCATTTATATATTTAAATTATGTATATCTATAAATTAAATATCATCTTTAATTATATTTTTTTGATGGGTTATAATAATTCATCCGCGTATTACGCGGGAATGTGTACTCGTGTGTATATATATATATATATATATATATATATATATATAACGATGTATTTATTATTTTTCTAAAAAAGGGTATGCGGAGCACAATTTCATTTAAAAATTAGAACGTTTTCAAGATATTTTGGTCGTAACCAAACTGATTAATTAATTTTCCAAGTTCTATTATGTTGATAGGAACGTCAAACTCAATTGGCATTAATTATTCTCGACTTTAAACCAATTATGCAATTTTGGATAGTGTAACAATAAATTTTTGTATTTATAATAAAATAAACACAGGAAAATTACAATGATAATCCAAACGGATTAAACTTGATAATTAAGGAAACAATCTCTATCAATCCTCTGATTCTTCTCTCGAACCAATTTGGCTTTGACTTTGACTTGACTTTGACTGCGTTGACCGCGTTGACTGTGTGTGTGCTGAGTCGGATCTTCAGTTGAAGCTTGTCCGAACTCGGATTTGGGACCTTATAACGTTAATCCAGAAGCGTCGAGCTTTTGTTTGGATTAAACGTACTTGATCCTAAGAACACTCGATCTGGGGGGCTTAGCACCTTAATCCCGGGTCGTATGCTGTTCTTGGCGTGAAGAACACCGAAGAACTCAGTTTATAAAGAACGCTTGATTTGGGGGGCTCCGCACCTTAATCCCGAATCGTTTGACGTTCTTGACTTGAAGATGCTTGAAGATCTCGAGGGAGCGCTGCTCGTGTTCTTGATCTCTTCAGAGCGTTTATGTCTTCAAGTATTTGAATCTGTCTGTAGTGAATGAAGGAGGGCTCCTTATATAGGTGAAGGAATGAGCATGCCCCATAAATAACTTGCAATCTGATTGGTCTATGACAGATTTGGCCTGGTTCTGCGGGCTTGGGCCGTTCCAAATATATCATAGCCTGATTGGTCATTGCTTAATTTGACCTGATTCTGGAACCTTCCATGCTTTACTTAACTTATGGGTCAAGCTTTACTTAATTTAAACCCTACTTAATTTGTTGGGTATTAAATTAATTATCAATTATTTATTAATCTATTTTAGGAATTAATTTATTAAATCCCCAAAATAAAATATAATAAATTAAAATTGATATTTAATCAATAAAATCCACGTGTCGCCATTTGATTGGACCGTGAATTTTAATTGCTTACAAATGCCCCCTTGCGATTTGTTCACGGACAGAATGTCTTGTTGTGAAGGAATCGCAAAAGATTTGTTTCTTGTTCACCAAGATTTCATGAACCTTACCCAAAATTATCAAAGTTATTTGTAGTAAAGAATCTCCTACAATTTTGTAGAGCTTGAGCACCTCACAATAATCTCCATAATTATCCATGAGTCCACTAGTAATTTCCATAATTATCCATGAATAATTTCCATAATTATCCATGAGTCCACAAGTAATTTCCATAATTATTCATGAATCCACTACTATATAAGGGTACTTCATGAACTCAATTTTTTTATCAAAGCTATTCAACAAACAAGATAATCACTTCAATTCTTGGTTCTTCCTTCTCTTATTTGAATTTTCCTCTTTCTTTCCAAAGTGTAACATGAAGTGTTTCTAAATTTTTTTCTCTTCTTCAGCATTGGTCCAAGAGGCTGTCAAGACAAAATACTCAATCAAAACACATCATCCAAGGAATTCAATTTACAAGTGTAAGCTTTCAATTCCTTAATTTGCTTTTTTTTTGAACTGTTTATTCGTCTTGTTTGCTTGTTGTTCCTGTCTTCGACCAAGAACTTAATAACATGCTTGTCCTCGCCCCTCTTTCTCTTCCGAGAAATCGACGGTGAGCCTTGTCCTCGCCCCTCTTTCTCTTCTGAGAAATCGACGGTGAGCCTTGTCCTCGCCCCTCTTTCTCTTCTGAGAAATCGACGGTGAGCCTTGTCCTCGCCCCTCTTTCTCTTCTGAGAAATCGACGGTGAGCCTTGTCCTCGCCCCTCGGTTGTTCCTTATGGAATTAAGAACTGCTCCTCGGTTGCCTCTCGATACGATTGTCCCGACATGGTGATTGAACTGTGAGCTCGTGGTTTCGAAAGGGTTCGAGGTCGCTTGTTGTTGGTGCTTATGCTTACGAGAGGGGCGGTGAGTGATGCTCGGCCATCGGTGTTGACAATTCGACCGGGAAGCGGCACGATAGGGTCGATCCGTGGGTACTTAGCGCGGTTGAGGATGTACGCCCGATCTGGGTAAGAACCTCGGAACAACAGTGATGGCTGCTTGGCGATGACAGCCGGTTCGCGTGCCTCGGTACCGTGAGATGAGACGGTGGTGGCTTCGCATGATTATGGCTGGGCAGCACGCGGCTGCTGCGTTTTTGAAGAGGCCGACAGTGCGTCGACGATCAGTCATGACGGGCGACGGCTGCATGCGATGACGCGGTGACACGGGGGACCGGCGGCGGCGTCCTTGCGTGGTTCGTCGCGAAGTTGGCATGGGGCGGCAACCTTGCGTGGTTCGTGCACGTTGGCGTGGGGCGGCGGCGTCTGCTGGTGGTGTGGACGAGCGGCGCGCGGTAGTTCTCGGCTTCGACTGGTGAGCAGCGGATCTGGTGCGGCGGAACGCGCGAGCTGTTGCTCGGCGACGGGTTGTGGCAGTGCGTGCTGGGCGAGCATCTGTCGTCTTTCCTTTCGGCGGCAGCGACGCGCACGGACGGCGGCTGCTATTTGGCAACGCGTGCTTGTGCGGCAGCGCGTCGTGGCTGATACGGCAGCAACAGCCGGCGCTGCTGCTCGCTTACGGCGACAGCGACGAGCACACGACGGCGGGTTTCGGCAGTCACCGGTTGCTGCAGGCGTCACCGAGAGTCCCGATCGGTAGAGAAAGGAGAAGCCTTCTTTGACAGATTCACGCCTGGAATGCTAACACCCAATTTTGACTTTCAACATTAATTTTGACCTTCCTTTGTGAATTTGGGCCCTTCCCACATGAACACAACTTTTGACTACTAATAACATGAGCCCATGAGAAACTATTTCTTGATTTGGGCTTCTATATAAATTGGGCCCACATTAAATTCAATAATCATGATATTGGGCTTTCAATTTCCAACTAACTTCAATTCATGCTTTAAACATGAATTAATTTAGTTGGTCACTTTGATATTTTAAATTTCTCTTCATCATGGATTTAACTTACAACTTTGAATTCAACAATTAATTGATCCCATGAATTTATTTCAAATTCTTTTAATTATCAAAATTCTTAAACTATTATTTTCAAGCCATACTCCTGTTCTCTAACATTACTTTTGCTCTTTTTTTTCGCAGCCAATCTCAACTTCAGAATGGTTAAATTTAAGAGTCATACAACAGATTCCAAGGAACGTCAATTGCTAATCCTTGATACCCAGCGTCCACTATCAGACATAGTAACCCGTCTTCCCATCGAAAGACCTCTCATGGGCCAACCTATAGAGAAATTAGCTCAAGAAGATAATGTCTTCAATTTAACGACTTGGACCAGAAACATGGAGCTGGACGAAATAGGAGTCGTAACTTTGAGATCGGCTAATCATACCAAGGAGAAGCTACAAACTGGCCCTTTACCAACACTAGGACACCAAATAATCAGAGGTAATGCGGCATGGGGCGACCCAATGAATTTTCTCGGGGAATTTCATTACATCCAAGGGTATTGGGAATGGACCGAGGCTGTCTTAAGTAGATATCGCTCTATTCTTGAGAAAACAATGCTTTATGAACCTATTTTCGCATCTCTATTTACATATGACTGTAATCTAGAGATCATCAAAGCTTTTTGCGAGGCGTGGTGCCCTACCACTAACACCCTACTTACTTCCTTTGGAGAAATGTCGATTTCTCTATGGGATTTGTATAACTGGGTAGGATTGCCGCTAGCTGGTCACCTATATGAAGAAGTTGTGCCTGACAAGCCAGAACTTTTGAATGAGCGTGACGCCACTGGCTTACGTATCCCACCCAGTTGTCAGCACTTACTTCATGCTTATCATAGAATCCGTAGCCGTGATGGTACCGACTTTATTTCACTTTCTCGATGGGTGAGCTTTTGGTCTCGTAGAACTACGAAGCATAAACAGCCCCCTCCACGTGCAGAAAGTAAGAGGAAAGCACGCCTCAAGAGTACGCATAACCCCATGGGTATTATCGACGACTGCAAGAAATGGACTTCCATAGAGATGGCCCCTTTTAAAATGCTTCATGTTGATGCCAAAGAACAAGAGGAAACGTATCTAGCTGCCCATTTAGCTTGTTGGCTTTGCTCTTTCGTACTTCCTAACGATGAAGTAGATATGATACGTCCTGGTACCTTCAAGGTAGCAAGTTTGATAGCTGCGGGAAAATCAGTTTGCCTTGCTGTTCCTGTTCTGACAAGCATATACCGAGGTTTGAATGGAATCTCTAATGAACTTAGACCTTCTGAAATGAAGTCAACATTTCCCGTGCACTTCGTTTACACTTGGTTGGCTCATTATTTTCAAACTCATTACCCAAACCCTCATGATTTGAAAGCACCTTCAATGGTGACCTACTCAGGCGAAAATGGAGCAAAATTCTTTAGTTCAATTGGTGCTCGCAAACAAATTCAAAATGGAAACAAAGCTTCCTTGTCTTGTAATGTTCTCCCGAAAACAGACCCCATGTGGTATATTGACCATGACAAGGCACCTTGGCGTGATTGGGCCTACTTCATTGCTATTCGCACTAATTATCTTACCTTGCGACAGAATGGAGGCTTTCTTATTGAACCCTACAGCCCACATCGATTTAGCCGCCAATTCGGCTTTTATCAAGATACTCCGGGGAGAATGAAAACAGACATTCGAGAAACCACCTTGGAGCGAGGGCTTCAGTATTGGAGGCAATGCACCTTACGTAACTCTCAATCTACAGCAACTTTTCCATGTGCACCTTCAGAATTTAAAAATTCCTGCTCATCAGAATACAAACAATGGTTATCTCAGATTCATGGCACTTACTTCTTAGACAACGTGTTGAACCTAGCTGAGGCTATCCCAAACCAGGATGTGGAAGAAGAAGTTGACATCGTTAATAATTCAGATAATGCCAAAGCTGATGAGGAAGCTGTATCACTAGAGGCTCCGCCCCTTCGAAAGGTGATTGTAGGGAGGTCTAATGGAGCCGGAAAGAGAAAGAACGGTCTCTCACATTCAAATGAGAGCACAACCGACCACAACCCGAAGCGGATCAAAAAAACCAAATCTCCGATGCTTACCCCGACAACTAAGGCTAAGGTTTTAATCCCTTCTAATCATAATTCATATACATCCATTCTTGCACATATTTTCTTTCCATCTCTTTTACTCCTTTTTTTTTTGTAGTACATGCATGATGTATTTGGTTCTGATTATGATGACTCGAACGAAGAAGGATCAACCTCTGTTGCAGCCCCCGAAATCTTAATTGATGATGACCTTTCGGATCACATTTCTCCTATCATGAATGAATCTCCCCCATTAATTTCTGCGGCCCAAGCTCCAGACATTACAGAATTTGTCTTTGATAAAGAGATTATGGACGCTAGGAAACTAGTTAACTTGGCAGTGTGGAAACGCTTTCAAGAAAAACTAAGAAGAACCCCTGTCAACGCATTATCTTCTGTGAGGAATGAAGGGCTTAAGATGGTGGACACCTTCAAAAGCGCTCAAGGAATTGACGGATCCGCTCTAGAACAATCATTCAATTTCCTACTCTCTAAAGCCAATGCGTATGACACCATGAAGATAAAACTTGCTGATGGAATAACCAAGAAAGACATTGAAAAGCGTCTAATTGATGCAAAGAAGCGCGCCCATGAATACAAAGACCAAGAGGCTACAGAGACCAAGCAACTGCAAGAATCTGAAACTAAATTGAAGCAGATTGAAACGAAGATCGAGACTCTGCTGAAGGAGAAGGAAACCATGTCACAAACAGCTGAACGTCTCCGCCAATCTATTCAAAGCGCAAAGCTTGGAGCTCAAACTGCTGCAAGGAATATTAGTGTACTGAAGAAAACACCGATCTTAGAAGATTCCATCGCTGACGAATTGAAGAGCGTTACGCAAGCTTTGACAGACGCTCGAGAGGAGCTATCCACTATGGATATTTTTCATTAATTTCTTTTGAAACCAACTCACCTTAATACCTCCATTTTGTTTTGATCACTTAATGATATTATCAATAAAGTGCTTTTTATCCCTTATCTCTTATTCTTCTTCTTGTTATCCATCATTAACTCCTTATTTGCATCACTATGTCTGATACTTACTCACTATTTTACATACTTCAACTTATTGCTTTGCTTCACAAACTTGATGTGAACAAACCGAAACATGACTGAACTTAACAAAATGCTAAGCTGCCTACGTACCTCTTTGAAGAGAATCAAGTCATAACGTAGTTCAAAGGGACACGATTTGGTTTTGAATGGGGGGGTGCCGTACACAGTTTAAACTCATGCGGGCCAGGAGTGACTATTCTTTAACCACTTTAGACAAAGTAGGATATTTAATGCTTTAACCACTTAAAATATCTGAGTGGGGTGAATTAATAGTTTAACCACATATAATTACCTTTAGTGGGTGTCATGCACAGTTTATACTCATGCGGACCAGGAGTTCGTCGTACACAGTTTACACTCATGCGGACCAGGAGTAACATGCAGTTTAGGCTCGTGCGTCATGGAGCGTTGTATATGTATTTGTTTTACGCGTAGTAGCGTTTCAAGAACTTCCCATTTATAGGGCCAATATTCACGCCATCTTCTTGTTGTATGTTCTAGAAAGGCGAGATTGGTAACACTCAAGTCTTTGTTGTGCTTCCAACCTCTTTTCATCTAACGCTTCTAACTCTTGAAGACGTAACTTTGCATTTTCTTCCTCGGTGAGGCCTTCTTGTATGGCTATCCTCAAAGAAGGAATTTGCTTTTCAAGAGGCACAACAGCCTCAACACCATACACCAAGGAATATGGAGTGGCTTGCGTAGGTGTTCTATAGGTGGTGCGGTATGCCCATAAAGCTTCATTTATTCTTTCATGCCAATCTCTTTTCGACTTGGACACCACCTTCTTTAACAAACTACACAACGTCTTATTGAAAGCTTCAGCAAGACCATTAGCAGCTGCGTTATACATTGAAGATTTCTTTTGTTTGAAATCAAACTTCTCACATAGCTTATCAATCCAACTGTTGCTGAACTGCTTTCCATTATCAGTGATGATGTAGCGCGGAACACCATATCTATAAATGATGTTAATCCGGATGAAGTCAGCAACATTTTCTTTCTTCACTTCCCTTAGAGGCACAGCTTCGGCCCACTTTGAAAAGTAATCGGTTGCCGCAAGAATGTAGAGATGACCACCAGATGACTTTGTAAGCGGCCCCACCACATCTAAACCCCAAGCATCAAAAGGCCATGAAGCGACTGTCGGATGTAAAGGCTCCGGAGGTTGATGAATCAAATTTCCATGGAACTGACAGGCTTGACATCTTTGTGCGTAATCCATGCAATCCTTCACCATGGTTGGCCAATAGTAGCCCATCCTTTTAATTCTGAAATGTAGCTTCGGTCCGGACTGATGAGCACCGCAAATTCCAGAGTGAGCCTCCTCCATTGCTTGAATAGTTTCTTCCTTACCCAAGCATCTCAAGAAAATTCCATCGAATGATCTTCTATAAAGTATACCCTTGAAGTAGATGAACCGAGGTGCCCGACGCCGAATATCAACCCTTTGTCGTGGATCGTTAGGCAACTTATCATATTTCAAATAATCCACAAGTGGTTGGCGCCAATCTTCTTCTTCAATTTCGAAAACCTCCACCACATGATTTTCAACTTCTTCATAATCATCATCTTCAAAGATTGGTGGTACAACCCAACTTCTACACACCGGTATTTGAATTTGCGTTTCGGGCATAGCTATAGTTGATGCTAATTTAGCGAGGGCGTCAGCTTGCTTATTCTCTCTTCTAGACAGATGCTTAATATCAACATCACCGAGATAACCCATAAGCTTTTGAGCATACTTATAATAGGGGAACAACTCAGGCTTCTTCACTTCATACACTCCAAGGAGTTGATTTATCACCAATAGCGAATCACCATACACTCTAAGGTGTAGCTGCTTTATATCGACAGCCATTTCCAAACCAAGTATGAGTGCTTGATACTCAGCCACATTGTTGGAGCAATTTTCCATTAAGGAAAATGAGAAGGGTAGAACTTCACCACTGGATGTTACAAACACGACTCCCGCACCAACTCCCTCTCTATGAGATGCTCCATCGAAATACATCTTCCAAGGAGAAACTATGTCCACAGTGAAAGCATCTTCATCGGGGAGTTCATCAGATAGTTCCCATTCAGCAGGCATTGGATGATCAGCTAGAAAATCTGCCAACACTTGTCCTTTTACGGCCTTTTGAGGGACGTACACGATCTCAAACTGTTGAAGTTGGAGATACCATCTTGCAAGCCGGTCAGAGAGTACTGGTTTTGACATGACAAATTTTAGTGGGTTGGCTTTCGAAACTAGCCGAACTGTATGAGCTTGAAAATAATGTTTCAACTTCTGAATCACGAAGATAAGGGATAAACATATCTTCTCAATGGGTGAATACTTCAACTCGTTTGGAGTCATGGTTCTACTTAGATAGTATAGAGCTCTTTCTTTGCCATCATCATTTTCTTGTGCAAGCAAAGCTCCCACAGAACGCTCTTGAGCAGCTAGATAGAGAATTAACGGACGTCCATGTGTTGGAGCACTCAACACTGGTGCCTTCATCAAGTATTCTTTAATGCTATTGAAAGCATTATTGCAAGCTTCATCACATTCGAATATGCTGCCCTTCTTCATGAGATGACTAAATGGCTGGCATCGGCCAGCTAAGTTTGATATGAATCTCCTTAAGTATGCCAACTTTCCTTGCAGACTTTTGAGTTCATGTATGTTCCGAGGCACATGCATTTTCATGATTGCGTCAATCTTTGCTTTCTCAATCTCAATCCCTCGACGACGAACAATAAACCCAAGAAATTTCCCGGATGAAACTCCAAACGCACACTTGAGCGGATTCATCTTGAGTTGATGCTCTCTTAATCGTTCAAACACTCGCCTTAGATCATGGAAATGATCTTTCTTTTCCTTTGATTTCACCACAATATCATCAACATAACATTCGACAATCTTATGAAGCATGTCATCAAATATCTTTTGCATGGCTCGCTGATAAGTGGCACCAGCATTCTTTAAGCCAAATGGCATAACATTATAGCAATATATCCCTTTCGGAGTACGAAAGGCTGTCTTCTCTTGATCCTCAGGAGCCAAACCAATTTGATTGTAGCCAGATGACCCATCCATAAATGAAAGGACCTCATGCCCCGTTGTTGCATCAATCATGAGTTCAGTAATTGGTAATGGAAAGTCATCTTTCGGACATGCCATATTCAAATCTCGAAAATCAACACATACCCTGAGTTGTCCATTTTTCTTTCTTACCGGCACGATATTGGAAATCCATGTAGGATATTTGACTTCTCGGATCTTGTCTGTTTCAAGAAGCTTATTAATCTCGTCCTCAATCAAAGGAATCAACTCTGGTCGAAATCTACGCTGCATTTGTTTAACCGGCCGAGTTCCCTTTTTAATGGACAAGTGGTGCACTGCGATTTTCGGATCTAAGCCTGGCATTTCCTTATGCGACCATGCAAAGACATCTCTGAATTCTCGCAAAAGACTGACATACTTTGTTTCTTCCTCAACATTTAGCAGAGCACTTATGTAGGTAGGACGTGGATCATTTTCATCACCTAAGTTAATTTCTTTCAACTCATCAACAGTGGCTTTCACTCCTTCTTCAAATTGTGGAGGGGCATCTTCAGCATCTACTTCCTCCATTTGAGAATCTTCCACAGCAGTAATATGATTGGTAGAAGCTACACTTTCTTTATCATCACTATCATCTTTAGTAAAGATGATTCTTTGCACTTCATCCTTCAACACTCTTCCACTTGAGACAGTCAAGATATTTTGCCGCTTGATACGAGATGGATTTTGACTCCGGAGTTTTCGGAGGTTAAGGGACTTGACATGATTTTGCCTCCTACACTTCCCTTTACAGGGTCCAAGCCTTTCGAAGACACTCCCAAGCCTTTCAAAAACAGATATTCTCTTGACTTCCCTACTACTTGCATCAAACCTATCCTCCGTGGATAAAGCTTCTCCCTCGGTGATATAATTTGTACTTGCTCTTCTAATTGCAATGCGGACTGGCTTTTGAGGGACATATCCCAAACCTGGCTTAGCCTTCTTGATAGTGTGACCACTATTTTTCAACATTGTCTGAGTAACATTGAGCCCATGTACTGGTGGGTTGATAGTTTCTTGACACACCTTGCTCGCCATCGCTTTTTCCCTTGGTTCATAACCAGCCTTCATAAGGAGTTTATAAGCTTGTGGACTATACGACTTGGTTATTTCGGCTTCAAACACTTCACCATGTTCGGTCTTTGGTCCTTCAATAGGACGTGTGAATCCTTTGAGTGGTGGAGAAGAAAGTTTACTAGCATCAATTTTTGTTAAAGGCAACGTTAACTCTTCCGAGATCTCAAGCCCTTTGCCTTTGTTCTCCTTGAGAGTGGCAGACGATGTACTACCTCCCTCATCATTTATTTGTTTATTGCCCCCATTATCTTGCACCGGGGCTTCTTCACGTTTTACTTCATTTGTACTCTTGAAGAAATATTTAGCATCGGCAAAGTAAGCTTCAGCTTCAGTAAATGGCTTGTCATCACCGAATACTCTTCTCACGTTGTCACCTTCACTATATTTGAAGCACTGGTGCAATGTAGAAGGAATCACGCCATTCTCATGTAGCCATGGACGCCCCAAAAGCATGTTGTATGAAGTTTTTGCATCAATAACATGGAAAAGGACTGTGGATTTCATCTCATCAATTAGCAAATCAAGAACTATTGTGCCGAGAGTCCTTTGTCCCTCATGGTTGAACCCTTGGATCATCAATCGGCTATGGATGAGTTCATCCATTGGTATTTCTATCTTCTTCAACATTCTCAAGGACAAAATGTTCACTGCCGAACCTCCATCAATAAGTATGCGATTCACTCGCATCCCTTTAGTATAACCAGTCACAAATAGAGGTCGATTATGAGATTGCATACCCAACAACATATCTTCATCTGTGAAGGTCACCTTCATGGAGTAAGCTTTACCCTTAGTTTCAAGTTTTTCGCTTTCATTGTCCTCATTCACGACATGACATGAGCCTTCATTATGACTTTCTTCTACAGAAGTGAAGTTTATGCCCGCCTCATCTTCTAACACGATTTTCCCTTCCTTAACCAGTTGCATGATATTTTCCTTAAGAACGAAACAATCATGAATTGGATGACTCACCAACCTATGATACTTGCAGTATTTTGGGTCATTAGTTCGGCCGGCTTCTTCTGGACGTTTCATCTCAGGAAGGTCAAGGAGCTTATTTTTCATCAGATCATCAAATATGCCAGAAAGGTCTGAGTTCAGAAATGGATACTCTTTTTCTTGCATCTCCTTCAGAGTTAACCTTCTTTGCCCCCACTCTTGAGCAACCTGCTTCCCTTTGTCTCTCTTATCATTTTCATTCTTTCGAACCTTGACCGTCATAATATTTGTGGCCATTGACTCTTTGTTGGAACTTTTAACATAGGATTTGCTCCCCCTTTTGAAATCTTGTTTATCTTTAGACTTGTAGGAGTCCGACATCGGTGAATGTTTGATTCCACTAGCAGCCATACTTAATTCCATGTCATGGGCCCTAGTAGCCAACTCTTCGAAAGTCTTAGGTTGAATTCCTTTGAGTATATAAAGGAGATTCTATTCCATTCCTTGGATACACATCTCAATGGCAGACTCTCCGGATAATCGGTCCTTGCAATTTAAACTTAAATTTCTCCATCGATTGATATAATCAATCACAGGTTCTTCCTTCAATTGACGAGTATTAGTTAACTCAGTCATGCTAACAGTTCTCCTCGTGCTGTAGAAACGATTAAGGAACTCATGTTCCATTTGTGCCCAACTATCAATGGATTCAGCTTGCAAGTCGATATACCAATCAAATGCATTTCCTTTGAGAGAGCGAACGAACTGCCTTATCATATGGTCTCCATAAGTACCAGCATCATGGCAGGTCTCAATAAAGTGTGCTATATGCTGCCTCGGGTTTCCCTTGCCATCAAACTGTTGGAACTTGGGAGGCTGGTAGCCAGCTGGCAACTTCAAGTTGTCCACTCTTTTCGTGTATGGCTTGACATAAGTAACAGTAGGCTTGGAATTCTCCTCAAACCTTTCTTTTATTGTTCCAAGTATAATATCCTTGAGTTGATCCACTTGGAGTATTCCATCAGCTGAAAGTGGCAACGTTCCTTGAGTTTGCTCCTTTTCAATAGCCTGGCACCTTGTGACCTCTTCCACTTCACTATCGTCCATGACTCCTTTTCCGTTTGCACGGCTAGTCTCCGCGATGTCTCTTTTTATCAATTGGGAGATCTTTGTGTCTTGAGCCTCTATGTGTTTCGTGAGCCCCTCGATAGCTTTCATCATGTTCGCTAATTGTTCCTCAACAGTCGTGGCGCCTGCCATCATTACTGGAGCTGCAACGGAGTCAGATGAAGAGTTTGAAGATGCAGAATCTTCATCACTATCATCTTTCATAAGTAGTTGTTTTCTCGAAGCCTCCTCAACCGAAGGGTTGGATCCAGATGAGGCTTCCGAACGAGCTTTTTCTGACATGCTCCTTGTAACAACAGCAACATATTCAGTTAATGCCTCTGAGAGCTTAGAGGCAGCAGTCCTACCTGCAGTAATCCTGACAGGAGTCATATCGTACTTCGAGCTTGTAGAGAGAAGAGATGAGAGGTAGAGACTGTCCCACCGGGCGTGCCAAAATTTGTAACAATAAAATTTTGTATTTATAATAAAATAAACACAGGAAAATTACAATGATAATCCAAACGGATTAAACTTGATAATTAAGGAAACAATCTCTATCAATCCTCTGATTCTTCTCTCGAACCAATTTGGCTTTGACTTTGACTTGACTTTGACTGCGTTGACCGCGTTGACTGTGTGTGTGCTGAGTCGGATCTTCAGTTGAAGCTTGTCCGAACTCGGATTTGGGACCTTATAACGTTAATCCAGAAGCGTCGAGCTTTTGTTTGGATTAAACGTACTTGATCCTAAGAACACTTGATCTGGGGGGCTTAGCACCTTAATCCCGGGTCGTATGCTGTTCTTGGCGTGAAGAACACCGAAGAACTCAGTTTATAAAGAACGCTTGATTTGGGGGGCTCCGCACCTTAATCCCGAATCGTTTGACGTTCTTGACTTGAAGATGCTTGAAGATCTCGAGGGAGCGCTGCTCGTGTTCTTGATCTCTTCAGAGCGTTTATGTCTTCAAGTATTTGAATCTGTCTGTAGTGAATGAAGGAGGGCTCCTTATATAGGTGAAGGAATGAGCATGCCCCATAAATAACTTGCAATCTGATTGGTCTATGACAGATTTGGCCTGGTTCTGCGGGCTTGGGCCGTTCCAAATATATCACAGCCTGATTGGTCATTGCTTAATTTGACCTGATTCTGGAACCTTCCATGCTTTACTTAACTTATGGGTCAAGCTTTACTTAATTTAAACCCTACTTAATTTGTTGGGTATTAAATTAATTATCAATTATTTATTAATCTATTTTAGGAATTAATTTATTAAATCCCCAAAATAAAATATAATAAATTAAAATTGATATTTAATCAATAAAATCCACGTGTCGCCATTTGATTGGACCGTGAATTTTAATTGCTTACAGATAGAATCAAGAGTTTATATTGGAAATTATATTTACAAATTTAACATTTAAATATGACTTAAATTTTGTATTCACGAAGACAATGTTAAACATGACTTAAATTTTTTATCCTCAAATACAAACACTTATATGGAACCATAAAAAAATTTTGTTAGACAAATAAGAAGCAATAATATTTTAACAAAAAATAATATTCAAATTAATAAAATATGATAATAGCACAGTGATCAAGTATTTTAAGAATAATTATTTTTAATAAAACGTAATAAGTAATATTTTCAGTAATAAATAGTACGGTATTTTTTAAAATATAAAAAAGGTCAGGCCTCACGTGTATTATGTTGGCCTTTCATACGACGTGTGAATCTTACGGGAATTTATATGTGTTGACTTTTTTCTTAGGAGTATGCTCTTTTAAGTGTTGATACAATTTCATACTCCTCGTTCACCCTATATGTACAAATTTTACTATTTTAGTATCTTCCCATTTTAATAAAAAAATCTTACATGGTTAGCCTCACTACTAATATAACTACTTACTATACATTAATATTTCTTAATTAATTATGTACAATAAGTAAAGGAACAACTTTCGTGTAAATAGAGAGAGCATAATATAAGATCATGAAACTCAAAGCACTAGGTTAAAACGATAATTAAACGTTTCATAGAACGATCACTATATGTGTAATCAAATTATAAAACATAGAAATATGAGTGTTTGATTCAAATTGAGTTAATATTATTTTATTGATTTTTAAAAAATTACTAATTAATAATAAAGGATTGATAATTTTTTACCATGAAATTTCGGATACATAAGTAATTATTTCGGGTAACATAATTAATAATCCCACAATACACTTCAATTTCAAAATTGTAACACTTTACAACTCATATAATTTACTTTATAATTTATTTATTATCTAAAAATACCAAACTATTCCTAAAAGTAAAACAAAACAATTTTTTCTTAAATTCGTATCTACAATAACCGTGAACTTCTCTTTGAGACGGAGGTAGTATGATTTATTATATAATAATTATATTTTAGTGAATCGTATTATAATAATTTTGAAATTAAGCTTTAATTTATCATTCATCATATAGTAAATTTATATTTTAACTTATTAATAACATATTTTATCTATATAATAATCATAATTTAATAATAAATCAAGCCATCTCAAAACACATCTCACAGTACACTTTATAAAAAAATACTTAATTTAATATGGTGATAAGTTTCGTCCATGTGTTGTTAGATAAAAAAAAAAACATGTTTACATATAATTAATACCGTTAAGGACCATTTCCATCACTTTCAAAATCATATACTCCCTCAATTGAAACTTCAACCATGCATCTAGCCAAAAATCATGCCAATGTACTTAGCAAGTTAACTGTAAATGATAATTAGCTTGGATTTTTTCAAAATTACTCCCTTCATTCCATTAAAGTTAATATAAATTTTTTTTGGCACGAAAATTAAGGAATATAATAATTTAATGTAAAGTGAAGTAAAGTGAAATGAGAGAAATAATATTTAATGTGTAGTGGATAGTTGTATTAGAGGTGATATGTAGGGCCCATGAGAATAAATTAATTTATTTTATGTGGGTCTCATGTATTAAAAAGGAAATGTGTCAACTTTAGTGGGACAAACCAAAAAGAAAAGTATGTCAACTTCTATGGGACGGATGGAGTACCTTTTATTAAATAAGATATTATCAAGAGATGAATAATTACTTTTTGAATTAAAAAAAAAATATTTTTCAAAGTTTGCTCAACAAAATCATAAAAAGTTACAACATATCAGAATTTAAAAAGTAATTTTTTTATTTAGAAGAGTAATAGTTTATTTTTTTTAAAAAGTATTTTTTTTCACGTACAATATCGCAAATTAATTATGGTGCAAAATTTTGAAAAGTAATATTTTTTATTTATAAGAGTAATAATTTATTTTTTTAAAGTAATTTTCATATAAAAAATATAATCAATATATCAAGATTTACATGTGAATCGATTGCTCGAAGGTGTTTGCCATTAGTTTGACATTGTTATTATTATATTTATTTATATTAAAATTAAAAGGAATTAAATATAAATCAATGGATTTTTTTAATTATTTATAAATCAATGGAATTAGATAAGGTTTTAGGAAAGGATTGAGAAAATAGTCAACTTTCCATTCCCCCTATCACAAGTGTTGCCACTAGTACTACTAGCTTTCTATGAACGATATTAATTTCTTATAATTATTAATTATTCAACATACCATTAGTTCCCATTGGTGCATGGCACTTTAATTGGTGTATGGGTTGGTCTACACGTGATACAAAAGGTGTTCGACCTTTTTTAATTAAAAATTATTTTTGTCCCATAACTATAAGAAAATTTTGATTCTATCCTAAAAAAGATAAAATTTTCAATTTCGTCCCGTAACTCCTAAAATTGGCCAATTTGGATCCTAAAGTCGCCGAAATCCTTTTTTGGCCGGAAATTTGCATGTGATCGCACGTGATCACCAAAATGGTGGAGATCAACATGGACAACTCCATCTAGTGGAGGAGCTCCCCTGCGCGGTCGAAGGCTCCCTTACATACGAAACATGTGTAATGGAGTTCAAAAGAATCATGTGTAATCCTACTCACAACAAATCTTGATTCCAATCACCCATCATCTCCGCCACGGACATGCCGCTGTCGGCCGCCGGTTTCTGGATGATTACGGAGCCGCCGCTGTCGGAGTCGTCGCTCGACCTGGCATCCTTCATCTCCATTAATCTCGTGATGCCATCATCGTGTTTGAACAGAACGTCAACCTTCGCTACTTTGAATTGGAGGTTCATTTACTTGGGGGAATGCTTCCCCCTTCGATATCCCTGATGTGGCATCTGGAAACATTAGTTATTACAGGAGCTAATTATAGTATTGTTGCACCTGCTGAAATTTGGAGGATGCCTCAACTTAGCATATTAAGTGCAGTAAGATTTGGCTTCCTGATCCTCCTCTGAGCTACCAAGATGTACTTGAAAACTTGCAGACACATAAAAGTGTTAAAGGACCAACTCATCTAAAAACTTAAGCTTAAGTTGATAGAGAGTTGAATAGTTTAATACTTAATCAGGTTGTACTCTAACACGCCCCCTCACATGCAGGCGGGGTATTTTTGCCTCAAGCCTAGCATGTGGAATTTTCTCATAAATGGGTGGCAGTGAGGTTTGAACCCTGGACCATTGTTAACCATGGACTCTGATACTATGTTAAACGACCACCTCATCTAAAAGCTTAACCTTGTAGAGAGATGAACCGTTTAATATTTAATCGAGTCACTCTAACACGCCCCCTCATATGCAGGTGGGGAATTTTGCCTTAAGCCTTGCATGTGTAAATTTTTCTCATAAATGGGTGGCGGTGAGGTTCGAACCCTGGACCTCTATTAACCATGGGCTCTGATACCATGTCAAACGACCACCTCATCTAAAAGCTTAAGCTGTTAGAGAGGATAATCGTTTAATACTTAATCAATCACTCTAACATGCCCCCTCACAAAAAGAGCAGTAGGCTTGAGGTTGAGTGAGGATTCCTGTAAGAGAATTCCCAACATCGAGATTGCGTATATTAAATGATGATCTCTGTACGAAGGACTCCAATGTCTTGGCTGCTTACATAAACTTGAATCCTTAAACATATGATGCTTCGACACAACTTCTGTATTGGCTACTGAGCTCAAGAATGCATTCCCCAGTTCACTAAACAAGCTGTGTTTAAGTGCCTGCAGTATTTACTGGGATGATTTGTCGAGGATAATGTTGTGGAATGGGGTCCTATTCAACTAGGACAGACAATACGCAATGATATATCGGCACAGCGGAAACTCAATAAATCCCAGATTATATCAATGCACAAATCATTCCACTCAAATATCGCAGAAATCACAAATCAATTAAATATGCAGAAATGTACGCAGAATCAACACCAGGAATTTTAACGTAGAAAACCCCTTCAATCTGAGGGTAAAAACCACGGGACCTCTCGTCCAGGAAATAATCCACTAATGCACAATAAAGTACACAGTTCAAACTCCCTATCACAAGTAGGGGAACACCATCTCTATCACAAGTAGGGGAACACCATCCCTATCACTAGTAGGGGAATACAACTCCCTATCACAAGTAGGGGAATACAACTCCCTATCACAAGTAGGGGAACACCATCCCTATCACTATTAGGGGAATACAATCACAGAATCATCAGAATAGCCTCAAGAGAACCCCTCTTGGAATACAAGACAACAATGGAAGAAAAGAGAATAAAATTGCACAAATAGAATATGTGTCACCCGATTCTCATTTGTACCTCTTGGAGATGTTTCTACAAAATCCACTCCAATCAATGTGTAGAGAATGTCGTCACGAACTCCCCCTTGAAATTTGGAGTGAAACAGTGAAGAAACGGACCTCCAAATAGGGTATTTTCTCCCGAAACCCTCTTCCCTCTTTCCTTCCCATGTTTCTCCCTCCTATTATGTCCTTCTTAGGGGTGGCAATTCGTGTTAACGGGTTGGGTTTCGTGTCGACACGTTAGTGACACGACACGATAAGGGCAAACCCGAACACGACACGATAAGGATTCGTTCCAACACGACACGAACACGAAAAATAACGGGTTGACACGACACGACACGATAACAACACGATAAGAAAATAAAAAATAAATAATAAATAAAAAAATACTAATTAAAATAAATAAAATTTTAAATTAATATATTTTAAAATTATTATTAAATATTTTTATTATATATTTTTATAATTTTATATTTATATTGGGTTGTTAACAGGTTATTAGGTTGTTAACGGGTTAATGGGTCATCTGTTAATATTAATCGTGTTTAACGGGTTGACACGAACCCGACACGAACACGACACGAAATTTTCGTGTCCTTATTGGGTTGACACGATAATGACACGAACCCAATAAGATCAAACACTAACCCGCAATTATCGTGTCGTGCTCGTGTCGTGCTATCGTGTCGTGTCGGGAATTGTCACCCCTAGTCCTTCTGCTCCTCCTTTTCTCTTAAACACGTTGAGGCAGCTACTGGATGTTTTAATCCATCACCCATGTGTCAATTGAGCCAATTTAATTAATGTGGGCCATTAATTAATCATGTTGGGCTTCTTTAATTTATTTCTTTTGGGCCAACTTTTGGGGCAAGCCCAACAGATAATTGGTTCGTTCATCAGGGCATTGAGGGAGCTCTTCCACCGGGGGTTGTCCATGTCAATCTCATTTGGCACGTAGGATTACCTTGGTGATCACGTGCGGCCACATGCGAATTTCCGGCCAAAAATGGGGTTCTGGCGATTTTGAGACCAATATTGGCCAATTTCAGAAGTTACGGGACGAAATTGAAAATTTTATCTTTTTTAGGACAGAATAAAAAAAAATTTTTAGTTATGGGACAAAAAATGATTTTAACTCTATATACACTAACAGGAATAATATTTTTTTCGTAAAAAATATCGTTGAAGTACTAAGAGTATTAAAATTTTATCAAAAAATATTTTTTTAAAAACATTCAATAAGAATATAAGTTCTTATATTAAAAAGATAGCATTCAATTCAATAGTACTAAATAATATAAAATTGAATTTAGGTGTACGAATTTAATTTTGTGAGATCGGATGCATACAAGACTTTACCATTTTATATGTTCATACTTGCGTGAGAACATCTCAAGATGAGACTATTTCACGTTTTTTTAATTAGTTATTATTTTTTATTAAAAATGTAGTTACATAATTTCTTTAAAAATAATATCACTTTTTATTTATATTATAAATTGTTCATAAAATAATTTAGATAACGACTTCTGTACAACTGTCATTTTTTTAAAATTGGTACGACCGCGCGTCTACACCTTTCTCACTATATTTTTGGTTTTTTTTAATTCTTTTTTTATTTTTTTATTCTTTTTTATTTTTTTAAATTTAATTTTAGGAGTATAATTGTGATTTTACCCTTGTGGTTTAGAGTATAATTTATCAGTAGGGTTTAGGGTTTAGGGTATAATTATAATTTTACCCTTGTGGTTTAGGGTATAATTTATCCCTAGGGTTTAGGGTATAATTGTAATTTTACCCTTGTGGTTTAGGGTATAATTTATTCCTAGGGTTTAGGGTTAGGATATAATTGTAATTTTACCCTTGTGGTTTAGGGTATAATTTATCCCTAGGGTTTAGGATTTAGGGTTTAGAGTATAATAGTCATTTAAATATAATAAATTTAAAAATAAAATAAAAACAACATTAATGAAGGATTATGAATTAAGTAAGAAGAGTGGGAACCAAGGATGTACCAATTGAATTGGTATCCTGGTTGTATCCTAGTCACTCTTAATAATTTATTTTACCATTATCACTTTTCTTCAATTGAGTATCATTATTTATGCAGTAAAATATTAAGTATCATTTTTTATTCATTATTTGTTACTCAAATAAGTATTTGCGTATTTTTAAGATAATAATAATACAAATATTTCTATAAGATTTCGACATCTGGTGTATATATATAGCTTGTGCATGTGCTACAACAACATTAGAGAGAAAATTAGTAGTCCCTCTATTCCACCGAAAGGTTCATATTTTCTATGTTTGGTGTCTCACTCAAAGGTCTTCATTTTCTCATTTTAGTAAAAGAGCTCCACATACTATCCATTACATATAAAATAATAATATTCTTTAATCCACGTGAAAATACAAACGGTCAACTTTCACCGGATCGGAAGTATTAAAGTTACATTACAATGTCCACTCGTTATGTATGATTACAATGTCAACTCCAATTACATATAAATTCATCGAATTAATGAAAAAATAATTATTTTTTCTATTCTTGATACTCTTTTTCTTTTTGCTAGAAATAGACTATCCTCAGGTCCTAGGGTAGATCTAATTACTATTTTAGGCAATTCTTTTAACAAGTGATAGCACACTCCCTATAAATACACACACTCCCTTCTACCAATTCCATATCTCAACAGTACTATTACATTACATTGTCTTAAAACAACCCATGGCTCTCAAACCTTTTCATCTCTTGTCCTCAATTTTCCTTCTCTTCCTAGCGTTTTCTGCTATAGATAATGCCAAGGGAGGCATTGTGAATGATACTTTATCAGGTTTTGGTGAGCTTTTTGGACCCCTCATCAAATTACTAGGGTTCGGAAATGGTGGTGTATCAGGAGACATCCGAGGCCTCAGAAACTACCTCAAATATTTCGGGTATCTGAACCAAACCCTACCCGACTCCGATCTCTTTGACGACGACGTAGAATTCGCCATCAAAACCTACCAACAAAATTTCCGACTTGTACCCTCGGGTGTACTAGACCTAGCGACGATATCACAAATGATCACCCCACGATGTGGGGTGCCGGACATCATCAACGGCACAAATTACATGCAACGTAATAATATTCCGGGAACCCCATCCAGCTCCGACACAACTTTCTTCCACATAGTCTCCCACTACAGCTTCTTCCCTGGAAATCCAAAATGGAACAAAAGAGCCCTGACTTACAGATTCCTGTCGGGCTTTCCGACAGCATACATGCCACCTGTCAATAGAGCCTTCCAGAATTGGGTTACTTCGACAAATCAGTACTTCAGTTTCAGAATGGTGGCAGCTACTCAACCCTCTGATTTGAGTGTCGGTTTTTACAGGCGTGCTCATGGAGATAATGCGCCGTTCGACGGCCCCGGTGGGACCCTGGCGCATGCGTACGCGCCTCAAGACGGTCGGTTCCATTACGACGCGGACGAGCGGTGGTCGATCGGAGCGGTGCCGAATTCAATCGACCTGGAGACGGTGGCGACGCATGAGATAGGGCACCTTCTTGGGCTAGGGCATAGCAATGTTCAGCAGGCAATCATGTTTCCTAGCGTGGCACCTGGAACTACTAAGACTATTCAGGCTGATGATAGAAATGGGATGAGGGCTTTGTATGGGTACTAAATAACACATGCTTTATTTCCATTCCGATTTCTCTCCTTTATTTTGATATATCATCTCATGTAACACATCGATTAAAGAATGAAAAGTATGAGAGAATTGAAGGATATTATATCTAAAAATAAAATATCTTGTTTTATGGGCAATGATAGGATTTTTTTTCCTTTCTCACATGTGAATCATATAAATAGTGGCACAAAAAATAATACACTAAATTACACAGTTAATCCGACATGATTTAGCTCTATCTGGATATCGTTGTCAGAAGTGTATACCTATATATTTACATGTTGTATAACACTCCATATAATTGAAATAATAATATTAACTAAATACTCCTTTTTTAATTATCTTCACATCTTCGTCCTTTGATCAACAATAATTTGCAACTAAGTGAAAATAAACATTTCATTATTAATTCTATAACCTATCCCCCAGGTTGCCCTAGCGGTGAGGACTTGAGGTGCTTAAGGGTGAAATTCCCAAAAGTCTCAAGTTCAAAACCCGTAGGTGCGATCAACCCCTCTGATTTGAAAAAATATCCATATAGAGCGCTAAGCTTTGGCTTGAAAAAATATCCATATAGAGCGCTAAGCTTTGGCTTGAAAAAATACCACAAAAAATTATATTTTGAGCAAGTCTTGTATGAGATCATTTCACGATGAGACTATATTTTACACTTTCATAATTAATTATCACTTTCGTTATAAAATATTATCATATTTCATTTATACTAAAAATTATTTATGAAATAGTATAATGCAATATTATCATTTTTCATCGATTGAATATCATTTTTAATAATAATATTAGTATATTTTTTATCCGTCTTCACAGCCTCCCCAAATCATTGCTTTACTAATACCTTGTGAAATTTTAATTTTTCTTTTTTAATGTATAGTCACATATAGGATTCCATATACTCCCTCCGTCCCGGCGTGAGAGGGTCATTTGCTTTTTTGCACGTAGATTAAGGAGTATTATTATTTAATTTGTAGTGGGTAGTTGTATTAGTTGGAATGTGTGTCCCATATTTTAATTATATTAGAAGGGGTGTGTGGGTCCCATGTGTGTAAAAAATGAAATGGGACTCTTTGGATGGGACGACCAAAATGGAAAAATTATCCTCTTGGCCGGACGGAGGGAGTATATGGTTGTGTGTGAAGTTGTATATATATATATATATATATATATATATATATATATATATATATATACTGTGTAAGTTGGCATGAAGGATTGAATTCATGAGTATGAAAAGTCAGCGTAATTTTAGAAAAGTACTGATACTTTTTGAAGGAAAAAAAATGTAAAACAAAAAAAAAAAGCATTTCAAAACTTTACCTTATTGAAAATTATCCTACAAAAGTTACAAAAATCAATTTAGTCTCATATGCATTTTTCGATTACGTCAATTTAGTTCAGTTTTCGAAAATTAATTTACATCCATGCAATTTCAGAATGTGTGACAATTTCAAATAAAGTAAAAATGTGTGACTCATATGTCATATCAAATGATCAGCCGAAAAACTTCAATTTTTTGGGTCACATAATTGACACGTGTGTAACTCCCTCAATTTTATCAAAATCCAGCTAAAATTGGAAAAAATTAATACAATCACAAAATGTGCGGGGCTAAATTGATTTTTTAACTTTCGTGACACAATTTCAATAAAGAAAAGAGATGTGAGATATTAAAAATGTTATCACTTTTATTCCATTTATGAATTATTCATAAAATAATTTAATTAAACAATTATTATTTTTTTTTAATCATTTATCACTTTTTGTTATTTTTATTATTTTAGTAAATTGTTTGTCAAATAATTCAATTAGATAATATCACTTTTTTTTAGTTAAAAATCAATTTTTATTATAAATATTATAATGTTTTGTCCATTTTATAGGTTGAATTATTGTTGACATGCATGCATGGTAGTCAGGAATCTTATGGGTAAACTCATTTAAATATATGCTGACTTTCATATGTATATATAGTAGGATCATGAACTCAAGGCTCTATACATGCTAATTAAAACAATAATTAAAACCTTTAGACCCTTAAATATATGCTGACTTTTTTTTTCTTTTTTTTTAATTTATAAGTGAAGATTAAATTAAAACTTTAATAGTTATGTGGTCCATCTTATTTGGACCCTTAATTTTTTTTTTAGCTAAAAGAACATTTTAAAATATTGCATTTAAAGACCATTAATTAGGATCACTTTCAAAAATGATGATCACATATACTCAAATATTTCTCCATAGAAATTTCAACCATCTAGCCAAAAAATAAAAAATCATGCCATTTCAAATTAACTTAGCAAATTAATTAATTTGACCCTGTTATTATATTTTTAATATAAATGAATTAAATATAAATCAATGGAATTAAATAGTCAAACCAGCTTCCATTCGCCCTATCACAAGTGTTGCCACTAGTGCTAACTTTCTATGTACGATTTTAATTCCTTATTATAGATTATAATTATTTATTCAAACATTCCATTAGTTCCCATTGGTGCATGGCAGTTCAATTGGTGTATATAGCTCGTGTGCATTATTAAATAAGCAACACATTAGAAAGAAAATTATATTTAACTGAGATTAATTTTTCTATTTCATTTATTGTTGAAAATATTGGTTTAGAGATTAATATTCAATTTAATTGATTATTTAACAACCAATATATAAAAGGGCTATTATTGAATATATGATTATGGTGTGCCAATAATCTCAAAATCAATTCATGGTGAGTGAGAATTAATGCACAAAGTTGAATGGTTGAATGCATATTATGTGGGGGTTACTTTGTTCAAAGATTTGAAACCCACATAATGGATATTTATGTTACCAACATAAATTAAAGTCATTATGGGATATTAGTGTGGGAATTAAAATTCTTGAGCACTACTTGAAAGCCATTACTATAGGTTTTATGGAGAATTAAAGCCTAAATTTGACTTTTGGACTAAGGTTCAGTCAGGTAAGAACTCGAATGTAGGAATATTATTCGAGTGGGCTTATTCCATATTATTTTCATTTGAAGATGAGGCCTACATGGTCCATAACACTTGGAAACATTCAACATTCAATTGCAAATTCAATATCAGATGTATAACTGTTGAGTTCTAACATGGCAGAGTAAAAACTGTTACACATGTAAGAACTGGTAACGGCCATCATTTATTTGCCCTTTTAAATGCAGCATTAACTTGCTGCAGGAACCTGAAATGTGAGTGGAATGATTGATTGGAGCTATTTTCACCTAGATTTTAGTGTCTTTTTATATGTGTTTTCGTATTATTTTATCCGTATTTGTATGTTATTTGGTTGTGTTTTGTATTTTTATGGAAATGTATGTGAATGAGCTTAAACCTATGATTTTCACTTTTTATTGGATGCTAGATATGATAAGGAAGGCATAGGAAAAAGCGGATCTAAATTCGGAGTTGAAACGAGGGAGAACGGGCAAAAACGGAAACTGCACAACATGGGCCGTGTGCAGCGCACGACCCTGTCAGAATGGCCGTGCGCTGACACCCGAAACACCAACTCGGCCACGCCTGTGGCCGAGTGCAGAACACGACTCGTGCCCAGTACAAACACACGGCCCGTGCACCGCGCACGGGTCTGTCCAGAAAGCCGTGCGAAAACGTCAAAAATACAACACGGTCACCCCTGTGACCGAGTGCGGAACACGACTCGTGCGCTGTGTTAGAACACGGGGCGTGCGGCGGAGCTCGAGCCGTGTTGGTGCAAAAATGCAGAAAATTGCTGGAATCTTCTAGAAGGCCCACATGGGGTATAAATAGACCCCATTTCAACATTTTGATAGAGAAGATCTGAAATTCCACCCTTCTACACACACCTCACACACCATTTCTTCCATTTTCCACCATCATCTTCATCCATCTTCATCCATTCTTCATCCCTTCCATTTGGGTGTTGAAAATTTCAAGAAATCAAGAGCTAGAGTTGGAGATCCATGAGTATTGAAGATTCTCTACAAGAAATTGCTAGGGAAGATTCACATCTCTTTTGATTTTCTTTTGGATCTAAGACTATGAATATTTGTAATGAATCATTTATGTGTTTTGTTACTTTTATCATGTTAGGCTAATCCCTCTAGTGGGATTAGGAACATGAAGAACATATTAGATTTGTATTATCATATGGATTAAATTGGTTTTTGATTTAATTGATGTTGATTTCTATTCATGGAGTTTAATTGTCTTGATGTTGTGATGGCATGGTTTGTTATTCATAATTGATTAATGGTTTAATGGATTGTTGATCAATGAATTGATTTATGGTGATTAAATGCTATCATAATGTTCATGTATGTATTGCTTGGAGTGAGAAGAAAACGACCCTCTATAGTATTAGGAAGGCATGAATAGACATTGAGTTTGGGTTTGACCGAAAGGATATTTGAATTCAATGAGGGAAACCAATCCATTCGTTGGCCTTAGTACACAAAAAGGGAGAATTTAATCTAACTAGTACCTAGATGGAAGGGGTTAATGTTGGGCTTTGATCTTAAGTGCTTTTGGGAGTCTAAAATGGATCAACAACCTTTGTAACCCGAAAGGGAGCTTAGGATACAATCGTGATCACCCTTAGTCTACATCAATTGAGTTGAATTCCTTTTGTATGATAATATGAATCGAGTATGCTTGGATGCTTCTAATCCCATGTTTTTCCATACTTGAACTTTAGCACCCATTTTTTTTTACTTGTTATTCATCTTTACTTGTCATTTCTCCTATTCGCTCTCTTATTTACTTGCTAATTGCTTTAGTTGTTAATCATCTCAAAACCCTCGATCATCTTTACAAAAACGACATGAACATGAGCTCACATATTTTGCTAGTCCGAACATAACTCCTTTGTGGATTGATAATTTTTCTTGGGATATACTACTACAACGATCGAGTATTCTTGCTCGTGAGTGCTACAAAAATAGGCAAACAATGATGCCTATAAATAGGGCATTCATCTTTGGTGCTTATCATCACAAGGAGAACTTGAATCATATCACAAAGAGAACTTGAATCATATCACAAAGAGAACTTGAATCATACATCACAAAAACAACTTGAAACATATCACAAAATCATTTTTGAAGCATCATACCTTGAAAACTAATGCTTTGAGAGCTCTCCAAATATTCAAAACCTTTTGAGTTTCTGCATATCAGTGAGTCTCATATTTAGAAAGCAACCGAGTTCTATTATTTTTTAGTTCGTGGAGCTCTAGTACGTGGGGTGCAACTCGTACAAGAGACGAAGCCATTTTACCTTTGGGAACAACACGTTGTTACAGTGAGCACTACCGGGACGTGATTGTTTTGCGGGTAAAGTCCTGGACTTGACTCGGCTTAAATCCTCTCTAACGTTTGTCTTGTTTGTTCTCGAAATCTACACAACACTGTTTGTGTAAGAACTGGAAGTTGCTCATTCTGGAATACCAAGTCGGAACTGAATTTCAACAAGTTCCGAAGCTTAGATCCAATCTGGAAGTCAACCTACTCTAGAAAATTCGATCAGATCTTACAATCTGACAGACGTTCAAACTCGTGTAAGAACTGAAACTGCTCCAGAAAGCTGAATTTCCTGGAGTTCTTTCACTCAAGGCTGCACTGTGTTCTTTCATTCCTTTATTGTAATTTTTTAGTTCCTTCCACTTCTATAATTGCATTGTTTGGTGATCTATAAACCCAACATTTATATAATTTAATTAATGATACAAAATATCATCCTAAAAAATAATGCAAAAAATTCTACTAGTAAGCATACTCGTTACTCATGTGGTATCTATTGTATGATAATGACTCTTAGAAAAAATCTTATTAATACACTAATGTTAATACACATTTGTAAAATGTATTTACAAATATCATACCAATATATTAATTTATAACTACACTATTATAGAACTATATACCCTTAATGATAGAGATATTGTGTATATTACACTAAAAAATAGTTGAGTTTGTAAAATTACACTCAATATATTTTTTTTAAAAAATATCACTTTTTAATTTTTTTATCCCTCTACATTAATTTATATAATTAATATATAGTCGCATGTATAATCACATATGCAGTAAATAAAATATGTTTATGGTCACATATATATAGTCGGTGTAAGATCGTATACATAGTCGTATGTAGGGTTGCAACCGTAGTCGCAGAAGAAGTAACAGATTTGGATTAATTATGCCTAAAATTTTAAAAAAATTGTATTTTTGCGAAAAAAATTATAGTGAGTGATATTTTTTCAAAATAAACATTAAAAATGGTATTTTTACTACTACTCCTTTATAATAATAATTAAAATAAAAGGTTGCGACTAAAATGGTTTCCCATGTGTGTCTCTTTGTCAGAAACCCCCAAATCGCTTCATCAAGTAATAAACGCGTGCTTGATTTCGGTGAATTGTGTAAATTCCAGCAAAAATAATAATAATAATAAAAATTGAAATTGTGCAATTACTAGAAGTGTGTAATAACATAAAAAAAAAAAAAGGATATACGCTATAGAGAGTAAAAGGTTGTGCGAGTAAATGAATTTTATGCTTAATTTTAGCACATTATCAGAGTGGAGTAACAATTATACACAATTAATGCATGCATGACAACTTGGCAAAGGCGGCTCTTCATTCCAATTTTGTTTTTTTAAGCAAAAAAAATAGTTAGTGGGTATTCGTCTCTTAAAAAATAAAAATAAAAATATATATAATATAAATAAAGATTTGAATTCTCTATTCTACGTCTTATATTTCATTCGTATTTCATAACATAAAAAAATTATACTATAAAAATTATCATTAAATTTTGGGCGTATGATATTAATTTAAAAAATAAATAATAACATGTGTCATTCAGTTAAGGTATTACATACAAAATAAAACTACTTAAAAATAGATAATCTCATCCCAATAGATGCATCTCTTATAATAGGTTAAAATAGATAATCTCATCCCATAGATGCATCTCTTATAATAGGCAATCAACTTGACGTAACATAGATATATAATTGAGTTGAAAACCCAATAATATAATAATGCGTTCGAAAATATGATTACAATGTCAACTCAAATCATCAATTCTATTATGGAGTATATATAAATTAAAGGGAAAATCGCAAAAATACTAATTATTAAAGATTAAAATCATTACCACCCATTAATCAAATTTATAGCAATTCTATCTTTTTAATCATTTTTTGGATTAAAATACCTCAACATTCCATTTTTTTTAATAGTTTAATTGTTCAGAGTGTTGGTTAGAGTATCAAATATCCGACACGGGAAACCAATATTATATCCAGCACCATCGTTATAATATCGGATGTCAAATTTAGTGTTAGTCATGGTATCGAAACCCCAACACAAGATAACGATATCATGTCCACACTATCGTCACAGTATCGAATGTCGAATTTGGTATCGTTCAAAGTGTCTGAGTCCTGACTTAGGATACCGACACCATTGATACCGTCGTCATAGCAACGAATATTGAATTTGATGTCGATTAAGGTATCAGATCACCAACACAAAATACCAGCATTTGAGATATTGTGGACATTTTTTAAAATTAAAAAACATTTTGCTCCATAAAATTTTTATTTGGGTAAAAAGGATCTATTGATAAATTTTGGTTCGCGATGATTTATAATAATCAAAATGGTGATGTTTGAGAATAGGTTCAATTCTTATATCACATTTTAGTGGTGACTAAATTCATTGATTTAATGAAAAAATTACAAATAGTTTCTATTTTTGAAATTCTTTCTATTTTGACTAGGAATAGACTATCCACATGGCTTAAGTAGAGTTCCTATAATTGTTAATTCTTTTAACAAATGATAAAACACTTCCTATAAATACATACACTCCTTGTACCAATTTCATATCTCAACAGTACTATTACATTGTCTTAAAACAGACCCATGGCTCTCAAACCTTTTCACCTCTTGTCCTCAATTTTCCTTCTCCTCCTAGCATTTTCTGCTATGGAGAATGCTAAGGGAGACATTGTGAGTGATACACTATCAGTTTTTGGTTTCCTCACCAGATTACTAGGGTTTCAAAATGGTGGTACATCACCAGACATCCTACAGCTCAGAAACTACCTCAAAGAATTCGGGTATCTCGACCCGACCCTACCCAACTCCAATCTCTTCGACGACGACGTAGAATCCGCCGTCAAAACCTACCAACAAAATTTCCGACTCGTACCTTCGGGCGTACTAGACCTAGCGACGATATCACAAATGATCACCCCACGATGTGGGGTGGCGGATATCATCAACGGCACCAATTACATGCAACATAATAATATTCCGGGAACCACACCCAGCTCCGACACGACTTTCTTCCACATAGTCTCCCACTACAGCTTCTTCCCTGGAAACCCTAAATGGAACAAAAGAAACCTGACATACAGGTTTCTGTCAGGCTTTCCGACAGCATACATGCCACCTGTCAATAAATCCTTCCAGAATTGGGTCAACGCGACCAATCAGTACTTCAGCTTCACACTGGTGGCAACCAATCAGGCGTCTGATCTAAGCGTGGGTTTCTACAGCCGTTCTCACGGCGACAACGCGCCGTTCGACGGCCCCGGTGGGACCCTGGCGCATGCGTATGCGCCGCAGGACGGTCGGTTCCATTGCGACGCGGACGAGCGGTGGTCGATCGGAGCGGTGCCAAATTCGATCGACGTGGAGACGGTGGCGACGCATGAGATAGGGCACCTTCTTGGGCTAGGGCATAGCAATGTTCAGCAGGCAATTATGTATCCTAGCGTGTCACCTGGAACGACTAAGAGCATTCAGGCTGATGATAAAAATGGAATGAAGGCTTTATATGGATACTAAAACCACCCTTTAGAAGCCAATTAAACGCATGCTTTAGATCTGTATCCTTGTTGGAAATGTATACCTATATCTACTACTAATATATGTATGAATGAAATAAGGAGTAATAAACAACTCCCTTTAATTTTTTGTCTGTAGGATAATTTACACTACCTAGAAATGAAAACATTACATCTAAGCAGGGGTGGATCTATTAAAGGGCAGCACTAGCCCACCTAGAGCCCATTATTTGTTAGGTATATAATTTTTTTTTTCACTTAAAGTTCAGTCCAAATATAATATTAGTTCACCCAAAAAAACTCATAAATATTTCATTCATCTGAACCCAAGCCCCAAGACCCAAGTCTAGCCCTTTCAAAATTATTTAAATAATTAGCCCAATTCACAATGATTTAAAATAATTAATCAAGCACCAAATCCTTGAAGTGGACTTGTTAGTCGTGACAAGTCAGTAATTAAAAAAAAAAAAACTTTACTCTCTTCCTTAAATAAATAATTTAATATATATATAGTACATATTCTCGCATAATATACGGATGCATTATATTTTATAAGAAAATTAATTAGATAATTCAATATTAAATGTATATTGTAATTTAATAATGATGATATACTCAAAATTTTTGATGATATATTTTTATTAATTAATTTATTTATCTAATTTTAAGATTTACTTTTTAATTCTAAAAAATAAAGATATACATTAGTAATATAATAATAATAATAATAATAAAAAATATAGAAAGGTTATATGTGATATTAAAATAAAAAATAAAAATATCTATTCCTAACCAATCAAGAAAATGATTATAGCTTGTGTTTAATTTGAAGATATAGATGAATAATAATAAAAATAATAAGTATTGTAATGACTATTCCTAACCAATAAAAAAAATTAAAGGTGGTATTTAATTTATATATATACATGAATAATACTCCCACTATCTCACCTTAATGATTACGCTTCCTTTGTAAATTATAAAGGAAGCCTAACCATTATGGTGGGACAGAGGAAGTATAATAATAAATAAATAAATAAAAGTAGAAAGATTATATATATAAATTAAAATAAAAAAATATGACAATCAATTACGTCGCGACACTTCATACTTTAAAAAAATTATTTATAGCAGCATATTCGCAATTAGTATATATATATATATATATATATATATATATATATATATATTTATTTATTATTATTATTTATTTATTTATTTTAAAATAAACTTAGCCCATCCATGATTGAATTCTAGATCCATCTAAGTCATATATAACCTCAAAAACGCATCTTAATCTCAAAATATTAACATCATTATAATATAATGGCAAAGACTTCCATGAGCCCGTCTTTTTTTTTTAAATTGGTACAACCGGATCCTTTTTAGCCCATTTCCATTTGTGGGGTTTCAAGTGGATCAAGCCTACTTCAGCCTTACCATTTAGCAGACAGAGGTGCAGGGCAGCGGATCGCGATGGTTTTGGGCGTGGATTCAGCAGTCGTGGCTGCCGGCACCGCGCCACCGTAGTCAAGCTCGTGAAACTCGACGGCAGCATCAAGATCTAAGATGGAGAATTCCTTAGTTTCGGAGCTGATGGACTCTTATCCGGCGGCGCCGCGGCAATCCGATGATATTTGTGGTTGTGATATCAAGTAGGTTATTGAATTTACTGTCCTCTTTTTCATTTTTTGGATTCATTATATGTCAATTTGGGAATTACGAAGAGTGGAATTTAAGAAACTTTCATCTGAATTAATTGTATGTGGAGTGGAGTTGTTGCTTTTAATAGAGGTAGATGGTTATCCTTTTGTCATGAATTTGGGACCAATCGAGATTATCAATTCGACAATTTTGTCTTCCTCAGTAGAGGATAACTAGAACAGATGCAAGCTTCAATCCTTTATGATATACTAATTAAATATCTAAGGCATACACGGTACACCATACTCTATATAGAGGGAATTTTCGTATGCATCATTTACAAGTTATTTAGGACTTGATTTAAGGAATTTGTTCATAATAAAGACTCAGGCCTATTTATATCAGGGGATTGACTAAGGCTTTTCTAAAGGTGAAATAGTGTAAGAGGTTTCAAGTATGCAAAAGATTACCCAGTTTGGTGGCTTTGAAGTAATATGTACGGGCTGTGAGGCCATTTAATATTTCGATTTATTTTTCTCATTTTCTTTTCTCTCTACTTATCTGTCCTTGAAAAATTTAAAGCTAGAATATCATTTAGAAATGCTGTTGATTGGCAACATCAATTTAGAAATTTGAATTTATGCTAAGCAAATCCCCACTAACTTGATGTCAATTTAAGAATTGCAATGGTGCATTGGTTACATAAATCTTCTTGATAATAGGGCTTTCAAAATATTATGGATATTTTCTTTTGTTTTGCACTCAAAAACCGGATGACTTTCTAGTTATTTTGCTCCTAGTCAGTGAATTCCAAAAACTTCTTCCGGAGGCAATATGGCGGCAGCGAGCATATCTGTTGCGGTTAAAGCTTCTTCCGGCGAGAAGGCGGCTGCAAGCATGAGGTAGAAGAGGTGTTCTCCGACAACGGGCAGCAACGCACGGAAGGAAATAGGCGGCAAGGTGCGTGAGTGACCGATGAGCAGTCGACGGTAGATATGGCCGGCCTTGTGCGGCGGAGTGGGCTGGTTGCGCACGGTGATGGAGGTTGGTGGCGGACAAGCGGAAAAATCTGACCGGTCGGTGTGGTGGTGCTCCTGCGACAGAAATTTGAGAGCAATTTCGTTGACAATCTCGATTCTGGAATTTAATTCATTCCACACCCCACTTTCATTTGGGCCATGAAATTTGGTGATCCACTTACCAACTTGATGATAGCCCCATTCAACATTTAGATTTTGTAATTGGGTTGCTTTTTTAATAATTTGTATTACTATTTAATTTTATATCCAAATTTTAAGAAATTAAATGTTGTTCTCTTTGATTAACATTTTTTAGGTTACTCTTTTTAATATTTTGGATTACTCTTTAATTTTATATTCGAATTTCAAAAATTAAAATATTGTTCTCTTTTATTTAATATCTTTTAGGTTACTTTTTTTGTTAATTGGATTACTATTTTAATAATTTAGGTTACTCTTTAATTTCATATTCGGATTTTAGAAAATATTGTTCTATTTGGTCAACATCTTTTAGATTATTCTTTTCTATTAATTAGATTACTCTTTATAATGATTTGAGTTACTCTTTAATTTGAAACTTTGATTTTTTAATGAATAAGTTTTTGAATTGCCTTTTTATGTTAATTTGTTTATTATATGGTTCTATTTAATGAACATTTTTAGGTTACTCTTTTAATATTAATTGGGTTACTCTTTATAAATATTTGGGTTACTCTTTAATTTGAAACTTTGATTTTTTTAGAAAATTAAGGTTGCTTTGTTTTATTAATTATATGCAATTTATACGTACAAAAATAATTAGGTTACTCTTTAATAAATTAAATTACTCTTTATTTGCAGTTGTTAGATCACTTTATAAAAATAATTAGATTACTCCTTAGAATGAATTTGATTACTCTTTATAATAAATGAGGTTACTCTATGTAAATAACATACATTGGTGTTTGAGTAAATATTCTAGTAAAATTTATAAATTCTTTTAAACTTCGTAACATATATAGATTCTTTTAAACACCTATTGCAATGTAAAGTGATTTGCCTAGTGATGCAGCATTTTCTCTATCCGTTTCGATTGCATTTGATTCAACTGGCCCCGGTGGGAGGGGTTTGTAGCCATACACGTGCTGAGCTAGTATCCCAACTACGGTGGAGTGAACGAAGATTAGATGGACTCGAACGACCTGTCCAAAGTTCATGCCCTCTCTGGAACTATTTCAGCAAATATTGGACTGCACACACATCATAAATAAAATATTAAAACAAATGACACAGCTTGAAAGCTTTCCAAGAAAAGTACATATTAATTGAGATACCTACTTGTAAGTTGCTGGAGCATTCCAAGATATGAAGAGTCCCATAATAAAGAACACGAAACCATGCATTGCTACAGTGAAAGGATCATCGGGCGCATCAAAATTGCTGATAATGGGATACTTGCAAATCAAATTACAATTCTTTATATTTACACCTATAAAACTCTTAGAAATGAACCAACATGATATAATTTATAATTTATTTATTTATTATTTACAAAGAATAACGTCTTTCACCTAGTTATATATTTATATATTTTACAATTTAGAAAGATATTTCATAATTTTATTATATCCTATATTTTAAAATATATATTTCATAATTTTAATTGAAATATTTTTTGAATATTTTAAATTTTTAGGAAAATAAATAATTATTCAATATTTTAATATTTAAAAATATTTTGAATATTTTTTAAGATTTTTCAAAAAAAAAATGAAATGAAAAAAGTATATAGAGGGAAAAGTTTTAAATCAACATAATAGGTAAATAAAATACTCCCTCCGTCCGTTTTTAAGGGTATCATTTGCTTTTGGGCACGGAGATTTATAAGGAGTATTGTTATTTAATGTGTAGTGGATAGGTAATGTGTAAGTTTTACCTTTTTACCCCTCCACCTTATTAATATGAGGAGGGCAAATGGGTAATTTGAAAATACATTTAGGGTTAGTAGGAGTATTATTAGTGGGTCCCTCATTGTACATAAATGGAAAAGAGACCCTTGGGTACAAACGCCATAAATGATAAAATGGAACCCTTGAAAACGGATGGAGTGAGTACTAAATTAAATTAGGCAAAGACTTGTGTAAGACCATCTCATGTTCGTGAAATGGATAAAAAGTGATAATTTCTATAATAAAAAGTGATAATGCTATTTCATGAATATTTTATTATTTTATAATATAAATAAAAAGTAACAACGTTTTATAATAAAAATGATAATTATAATTTAAAAAATATAAAATAATCTCACGAAAGATTTGACTATATTAAATTATGGTCGAATACCCCCAAATTTTCGCGCTATATTGCGTGTGTCTGCCCAAGTACAATATTTATTTTTCTAATTTTCCAAACAAAATTTGATCAAATTCAGAATATTATACTCCATATAGGAGTAAATGTTGGATATTCTTTACCTTTTTTATGTTTTTTTTTTATTAATTTTATTTCTATTAACTTTTTTTAGTTTTAGTTCATTTGCAACAAAAGAAAAAACTCAAATTTACGGATTTCCAAGTTGTCAATCTTATAAAGAGATGATGACAAAGGAAATGTCTTGTATATTAAATTGTCACAAAATGACCCATACTTCTTAAATTTGCAAAATTTTGTTAAATCTATAACTAATTTGAAAAAAAAAACTAAAATTGAAAAAGATAAAAATTAAAGAACCAAAACTGAATTGAATAGAAACTATAAGACCAAAAATGATACTAGGATCTACAAAATCTCATTTTATGGGTTGAAAATTTCTACGGCATTCCAATTCAGTATTTTTACGGCAAAAACTGGACATTTTAGGTCCTATTCCTAACCGGTGATATTAAATTAAAATTTTATTTTCTTAAGAACGAAAAGTGAACATACAGTTTACATTCAATATTTGCATGAATATTAATAAAATTATTTTTTAATACTTTTTAAAATATAAACGTGTTGTAAAATTACTTCATAATACTCTCTTCATCCACTCCAAATACCTCAATTTTATCATTTTGGGTTCAAATACTCTTTCTTTTTTTAATTAAAAAAAATTACACGTAAATAAAAAAATATATTAATAATAGTACTTAATTCTAGTGTAAGGTCTTCCACAATGCTAGATTTTTTTGCCTACATGGATTGAGTAGAAACTTTGGGGCTGGGTTTTTAGCATTGGGGATTGCATAGGTTTTTGGTGGAGGTAGTGAAGTAAAAACTCAGGTTTTTCAAAAAAAAAAGAGAGTGAGAAAGAGAGGGAGTGATTGGTACTCACCAATCACCTTGAGACTAAATTCCATGCGCGAGTGAGTACGGAAAAATGGGAATAAAAAGGTGAGTGGGTCCCAGCTTTGGTGGCTACCCCATGTTTCATTTAAATTTTTTTTCTTTCGAATTTTTTTTTAAAACCAAATTTATCCAGATATCAATTCTACCCCACTGCCTTCATTTAATTTTATTTCTTTCAATAATTTTTTTAAAAATCAAATTTGAATAGATTTTTATCCGTTGTCAAATACTAACGTTATTATATGACCGTTAGTTTTTAGCCGTTCTCACCCTTTTTTTATTTTTTTATATTAAATTATCATTATAAATATATTTCTACTCCATTTTTTTTGCATACATTATCTTCTATCTCAATCTCAGTCTTATATTTTATACCTCAAACTCATCCCCAAAATCCGTGGATGCATTTCGGGTTCAATTTTTCAAACTCAGGAGAAAATTCAAATTCTCCAAATGTGAATTTTCGTCCACGTGTCAACTTCTATCCTCTACATCTAAATTTTTCAACTAATCTTCCAACAAATTTTTCGAATAATTATCCACCCCAAAATTTTAATTCGTCCGGTGCACCACTCTTCATGTATCCAAATCCTTATATGTCTCCTCATCCTCAATACGAATTTTGTCCGGCAAGTGGCACAAATTTATCGGATACAAACAGAGACATAGACTCTTCATCTCCGAACTCTCAGCGTTCGTATTTCTCATCTCAATTCTCTCCAACAGGATTAGAGCGTGTAAATCTCGTTGCAGACTTTGAGGACGTCGAAGATCCACAGAAGGCTCCTGCTAATAAAAGGAATTTTTATTCTTTTGATGAAAATAGTCTTCTCGCGAGTTGTTGGCTCGATATCAGCACAGACTTTGTCGTCGAAAACGATCAAAAGTCGGAGCAAATGTGGATTCGGATCGCCGAACTTTACAACAAAAATCGTTCAGATGAAATGATATCAAGGTCTATCGCTAAATTGAAGTCGCATTACTACACACTACAAAAACATGTGAAATGGTTCAACTGCTGCTACAATCAAGAGAAGAAGGCATGGGGGAGTGGCTGCAGTGATGCTGATATTATAGAAAAAGCAAAGGTTCAATTTAAAGAGAAGTATGATTTTTATTTTGTACAAATCAAGGCTTGGGAAGTATTGAAGGACAGTGCGAAGTTCGTCGATCCAGATTGTGAAGTTCGCAGATCAAAAAAGTCAAGAGTCTCGACAACGGGAGAGTATGTGGTGTCTTCAAACACCGACTCGGAACCTAGAGATGAAGGCAAAGCAGAATCCCTTCGTCCAATGGGGAGAAACGCAGCAAGGCGTACTGGGAAGTGTAAAGAAAAAGCAACCACGTCTGCCGGAGAAAGCGATGCTATTGAGAAAAGGCTTCAAGAGTTGGACGAATTTAACAAGAAAAAACTTGAGACATGACAATCATTGCCCGATATAAAAATTATAAGATACTCATGAAAGATACATCAAAGATGACAGATGATCAACTTCGTGTCCATCTCAAAGTTGTGGATCAAATCAAGAAGGAAATGGGGTGGTAAACTTGCCGGATCGAAATTTAATTGTTGCTTTCGGAGGTTTTATTTTTATTTTTTAATGTGTGTCCTTCTAATTTGTGTTTTTATGTTTTATTTAATGAAAAAATAATATATTTTTTCCATTTTTCCTTAAATTTATAACATTAAATAATTACAAAATATAAATATTTATAATTTATTTTGGAAATTAAATATATGTAGTTCATAAATTAAATGAAAATTAAATGAAATTGAAGTGAATCTCCCAAAAAACCTACTTTTTTAGTAGAGGATTGGGGAGGAATTTTGTTTTTGAAGTAGGTTTTTTACTTTTAAGTTGACGATGACGTAGCACCCAAAAAACCTGTTTTTTTTGTATATGCATTATAGAAGGCCTCAAGGTAAACGTTTTTAGTGGACAGGCAGAGTACAGTGATGTAATTTTCCATTTTGGTGGAGGGCAAGTTTGGAAAGTTATAAATATAGATAGAGTTACACTCTCTGAAGGGGCAAAAGTAAATGTTTAGCGAATCTGAGGGAGGTGTTCAGATCGAATAGCGCGATTGGATTGTGGAGGCATTCAAACATACCCTAATCGAAGAAACTACTGCTTCGGTGAATCCGTTGTTTGTAATTCTCAACCTCTTCTCTTATTTTATTGAATTTCGCTGTCAATTTGTTTTTAATTGGAATCTGAGATCCATTCCGTTTATGTTTTAGCTACTCGGCTTTCTTACATTTTAATCAGCTTTTTGGATGTAGTATGTTTTTTTAATTTCCTTCTGATTATATTTGGTTAAATTGTAGAAGAAACATGAACGTTTTTAAATCTTCATTTGTTGATTAATATAGTTGATCTGGATTCTTTTTGTTTTGTTTCTGCTTAAGACTTTGATCTAGGATTTGTGAATTTGATGGTATTGAGGAAAACAGGATCGATTAACTGAAAAGCCGTATATTGGATCTGTTTAAGGGTCGGTTTTGGTTCAATTTTAAATTTGATGAATCAAATTACAAGAAAATAATAACTATTGAACTTTGGACTTTAGATCAGTGGTGGCAGCGAATGGTAGAATCTCTAGTTTGGAATTAATGATGAATGTTCAATTTTAATTTGCTTCATATGAATAATGCAGGAGAAAATTGATTTGAACATTTAACCTCCAAGAAAATATGCCTCCGCAGAAGATAGAAACAGGGCACAACAGCGAAATTCACGATGTGATGATGGATTACTATGGAAAACGTGTTGCCACTGCATCATCCGATGCCACTATAAGAATAATTGGTGTGAACAACAATGGTACTTCTCCACATCTGGCTACGCTGACCGGACATCGGGGTCCTGTCTGGCAGGTAGCTTGGGCTCATCCCAAGTTTGGCTCTGTACTTGCTTCCTGTTCTTATGATGGTAAAGTCATCATCTGGAAGGAAGGTAATCAGAACCAGTGGTCTCAGTTTCAAGTTTTCGACCACAAATCATCAGTCAATTCTATTGCTTGGGCGCCTCATGAGCTAGGGTTCTGCTTGGCTTGTGGTTCTTCAGATGGTAGTATTTCAGTCTATGCAGCTCAACAAGATGGTAGCTGGGACACTACAAAGATTGACCGAGCTCACCCTGTTGGGGTGACATCGGTTACATGGGGTCCACCGACTGCCCCAGGTGCATTGGTTGTATCTGATCTACTTGAATCTGTACATAAGCTTGCTTCTGGAGGATGTGATAACACGGTAAAAGTATGGAAACTTTATAACGGCAGCTGGAAATTGGACTGCTCTCCTGTCCTTCAAATGCATACGGATTGGGTGAGAGACGTTGCTTGGGCTCCAAATCTGGGCCTTCCAAAGTCTACTATTGCGAGTGCTTCTCAGGATGGTGTGGTTGTTATATGGACCGCTGCAAACGAAGGTGATCAATGGGAGGGTAAAATTTTGAAGGACTTCAAAACTCCAGTTTGGGGGGTCTCATGGTCTCAGACTGGGAACTTGTTGGCCGTGGCATCTGGAGACAACGTCGTCACATTGTGGAATGAATCAGCTGATGGGGTGTGGCAAGAGTCCACTGCAATCAACCAATAGATTTCAGGTTCTTATCTGTTTAAAGATTGATATTTCGTTTGTTTGCCTATTATTCATATTATAGCATTATTGAGGCCTGTTTTTGTCTAGCTTACCTGTCACTAGTTCATTATAATTGAATTGTTTCTGATTTTTATGGTTACAAACTTAATGAGAGAAACGAGATTGCCTTTTTTTTCAAATCTTATTGTTGTGGTTTTCTTGAGCTTGAGATTCAATAGCACTTGAGATATCTTAATTAAATTCTCCTCACCCCTCTACGTCTTTCTGTTGGAATAATGGAGCGTAAGAATTAGAATTCATACGCTCTAAACGTAGTTGTACTTCACAATATATTGAGGTTGTGGATTGTTGTTTGCTATTTAGGCATGTTGGATGTATAGAATTTGCTTATTATCTTGTCACTTTTAAGGAACCTCGTCTATGATTTTGTTCTATGTGACACAAGTCTAAATGAATTTACATATTTAGTTAATGAGTAGAGTCCAGTGAGCTGGCTTGTGAACTACTCCGTGGGCTCAACACTAGGGGATCTGTCGAAATACTTAACTAGTTAATGAGTTGGGTCAAGTGAGTCGGCTTGCGAGCTACTCTATAGGCTTGATATTAGATGCATTATAGTACAGTAATTAAAGAATGCTGAGTTCATGTTTAACATTTTGTGTTAAACTATTACATGCAAGTTGAGCAGTCTGCATAGTTCTATTTTTAATTCATTTCCCCTCAGCTCCCAATGTGTTTTTATTACGGAGTGAGTACTCCATCCCCAACTCATCTTCACACTTTGACTTTCACGGATATTAATAAAAACTGTTTTTGACTTACTTTTAGGGGTAGTTTGGTATTTTTAAGTAATAAATAAATTGTATAGTATGACAAATTTGAAAATTAATTGTATTATTAGGTTATTGGGGTTGTTTCCTTTTATGGAATGTGAAGATGAGTTGGGAAATGAATGAAAATATAAAGTGTGAAGTTGATTTGTGTACAGATGATTACTTATTATGTTTGTATGATACAAGTAATATACATTTTTAAAAAAAAATAAAAATCACATTGCAAGTGCCATAGTTGTTAAAAGCGCAAGGCGCACCAAGTCGCAAGGACCCCTAAGTGCGCCTGAGGCGCAAGGCGCGCCCGAGGCGCGCGCCTGGGCTACATTTTGCCCAAAACTCAATTTATAATATATATACTCAAATATATCCTACTTACAATCATATTACCTAACTAAACTAACATAAAAATTACATAACATCACATAATGATATATAATAACTCATAATAGCATCATAACACAAAATATAAACACAAATAAATCCAAAAAAATTGAGTTGAGACAAGGCCAAGGCTTTTTCTTTTGTTTCCTTTATATGATGAGATAAAAGAATGTATGGATGTTGAATCCTTTGTCCCTGAAGCTCCACCTTCTAGTTCCACATCATTAACTTCAAAATTATCAAATACTCCTCTCATACTCGAAGCCTTTTCCAACTTCTTCTTACTCATATAGTTTTGGATTTCTTCTCTTACGTGAGGAGGAACATTTTTGCAGTCTTTTGCATTCCGATACCCCCCAGCAAGGTGTTGCTTTGCTCGGTGCGCTCCTCCTTTAAAAACACTTGAGCAAAAGTTGCATTTCATTTCATTCCTATTATTATTCATTATTTCACAGTACTTCCACGCCGGATCTTTTGATAAATTAATTGTTGATCCACTACCACTTTCATCCATCTCTAATTGTTACCTATGTAATGGAGTAGAGTAGTATAAATTATCAAATAGATTAAAAAAAACAATCTGAAAATAATTGAAAAGGGAAAAAAACAATAGGTTAAATTATATTGGTGAAAAAAGAAGAAAAAAGTAAGTTACTCTAAAGTCCAAACATAACAGAAAAAAGAAAGAAGTAAACTAAATTAGAAAAAAAAAATAACATAAAGAAAACAGAAAAAAAAAATCTTTAAAAAAATAAGAAAAAGATAAAAAAAACTCACTTTCCGGCAGGTGGCAGGCTGGGCGGCGGTGGCGGCGGCGCGTCCAGGCGGAGGCGGCAGATGGTGTGGTGGAGTGGAGGTGAAGGCAGCTGCAGCCCACCTCTCTCTTCTTTGAAAATTCTATTAAACCCTAACCCTAATTCTCAATTTATATACTCTTTATAAGTGGGCTGCCCCCTTCTACTTATAAAAACGTTTTAGCACTTTAAAATAGAAGTAGCAACTTCCAAAAATAAAAAAAGGGAAAAAAACATAATGTTTCAGAGGCGCGCCTTTTAGATCTCTCCGAGGAGCACCTAGGCGCGCGCCTGCGACACAAACGCTTTGACCTGAAAAATATCGGCCAATCTAGGCGCACGGCTGTGAGCCTCCGCACCTCAGCGAGGCGCGCCTTTAACAACTATGGCAAGTGCACATTTTTGCAAAATTGGAATGTAGAAACTAGGCTTAGTATTGGTAGTGCTATAAAGCATTAGATTTTACTTCCTAAGGTGAAGGTATTCATTTATTATTTCACATGAATATTACTTTTTTTTCTATTTTGGTTTGTTTCAAGTTAAGGTGTACATTTTCTTTTTTTATCAATTTGAGCTTACACAAAATAATTAATTATTCCATGTAGGACTCACACACAACATTAATGCAACTACCCACTTTATATTAAATAATATTATTTCTCTCACCTCACTATGCATTAAAATATTGTACCTATTATATCTCTTAATCTACGTGCAAAAAGCAAACGTAAATGTTAACCTCGGGACGGAGGGAGTATATTTTATCTGTAGTATGTAGTAGTTGTATTAAAGGGATGTGATGGGCTATGTGTGGTGAAATTCATACATTTGGATTAGCCGCCTAAAATAGTATCCATCTGTCTGTTCACAGTTATAGTAGATTAAAATAAAAAATAAAAAAAAGTTTTATGGTTTATTTTTATTGAGTTTGGTATTTTTAGATAATAAATAAATTATTATAAAGTAATAAGTTATTTGAGTTGAAAAATGGGTGATAAATTTAAAATTAAAATGTATTGTAAATTGGGTGTAATTTCTTTGTTTGGCATATGAACTTGTTTATAGAATGTTAAATATATTTAGTGTGTAGTATTTATTTATGAAAAGGAGAAAGTAGAATGGATATTTTGTGGCTGATGAGTAGTATTCTGTATTCATACGTGATATTAACATGCCAGAGTGCTATAATATGGCAAAAATTAATACTAGTGGATTATGAAATATAGTATGTTCTTTGTTTGTACTCCTTCCATCCTATTGGAACGTACGTGCTTCCTTTGTAATAAGCGTGTACGTTTCAGTAGGACGGAAGGAGTACATTTAAATATTTTCATGGAGCACAGCTCTATACTAATACAACCACTTATTCTACAATAAAATATTATTCCCTCCGTCCCAGGAATACATTCGCGTATTCTCTGGCACGGAGTTTGAGAAAAGTAATTTTTTATAAGTGTGGTATAAGAAAGAGAGGGGGTATTTTAGGTAATTGGGTAGAATAAAGTGTATGATATAGTTGACTTTGACTATATTGTGTGTAAAAAGAAGGTGGTATTTTTGTAATATTGTAGTATTGTAAGGTTATTGATATTGTGTATTGTTTATATTTTTAGGTGGTGAAAGTATTTTTGGGACGGACTAGAATGAAAAGTGCGAATGTATTCTTGGGACGGAGGGAATATTTCTTTTAGCTTACAATATATTAAAATACAATATTTTTGTAATTTATGCAAATAATAAACATAACAATAAATACGGGACCGAGGAAATATTATTATTTTTTAATTTACTACAACTATTTAAAAAAAAAAATTATCTTGATTTGTTTTACCAATATTCTCGCTGTAGCACGTCACTGGAATTATTTTTAATTTATTATTCCCTACGTCTCAAAATACTGTCTCATTCTTAATTTTCGTTTGCCCCGATTCTTGATATAGCTTTCATATTTTTAAAATGATGAAAAGGTGAAAACAACTAATCTCTCTTTATACTACACTTACAAAAATATCATCCATGTTTGATATGTCTCTATCAATATCATCCATGTTTGATACGGCTTTTATTTTTAACGTAATTTATCATTTACTATTTATTATTAAAAAATAACAAAATGCTCCTAAAAATAATATAACGTGAAATTTATTTTAAGAGTTTGATATCTCATGCACTTAAATGTACACGTGTATTCATATGTCCATTAATTTTTATTTTAAAAGTGTATGTGTATTTTTTAATAAATAGAGCATATAACTTTTTGTGACGATCATTTTTGTCAAAAATACACCTAAACAATAACAATACCAACAATAAATAATTTCTATAACAAATCTAATCAATATACATTTTTTGAACTTTAATGCCCCTATTATTTAACAAATTATACTCATTGTACTCCATGTCGGTATGAATGTCGGTGAGTGTCTCATGTCGGTATAAAGGTCGGTACAGAGGTTGGTGAGTATTTTATGTCGATATGAAGGGCGGCGACGACGGCAAATGGGGAAAGTAGGGGTGAGAATTGTTTGGAGTAGGGGGTGTTTTGAATCTTTTAGGGTGTAATTGATTAATTTTGTTATAAAAGTTTGTGGTAGGTATTATTAATTTAATTAAATAAATGGCTATTTTTTTAATTGACCCTAACTTTTTTTATATTCATTTTTTTATTATATATATATATATATATATATATATATATATATATATATATATATATATATATATATATATATGTTAACAAAGTATATAAATTTATTTATTAATGTGAGTATTCCCTCCGTCCCGCCCAAATAGCACAATTTTACTATATTGGTCGTTCCATCCAAATTGCACCATTTTTCTCTTTTAGTGAAAGGGGTCCACCAATGGCCTACCACTACCCATCACATTCTAATACACCTAATCACTTTACATAAAATAATCCCTCCGTCCGCCCGAAAGATCCACATTTGCCATTTTAGGCGTCCACACCAAAGGTCCACATTTCCCTTTTTAAACACATGGGACCCACACACATCACTAATACAATAAATTTATGAGACTCATACACACCACTAATACAACTACCAACTACACCTTAAATAATAATACTCCTTAATCTACGTGCAAAAAATAAATGTCCACCTTTGTGGCGGACGGAGGGAGTACTCCATACTTTTTAATATACGTGCAAAAAGCAAATGTATCTCTTTGCCATGGACGGAGGGAGTATGTTTTTATTTATTACTCCCTCCGTCTGCCCAGAAGGTAGACATTTACTTTTTGCTCGTGGATTAAGGAGTATTATTATTTAATATGTAGTTGATAGTTGCATTAGTGGGGTGTGTGGGTCTCATATATTAATTGTATTAGTGATGTGTGTGGGTCCAATGTGTTTAAAAAGAAAAATGTATACCTTTGATACAGACTTCCAAAATGGCAAAATGTCCACCTATCCGGCGGATGGAGTGAGTAGTTTATACTCCCTCCGTCCCATATCAATGTTTACATATTTCTATTTTGGGCGTCCCATTTCAATGTTTACGTTTTCTTTGTTGTAATATGGACCCACCAAAAATAATTAATATATCACCATGGTCCTCATATCCAACACTAATATACATACCTACTTTACATTAAATATTACTCCCTCCGTCATGTTTCAAACTTTACGTTTGTTTTTTGCACGTACATTAAGGAATGTAGTATTTTAATGTGGAGTGAGGTGTGAGAAATAATATTTTAATGTAAAGTGGGTAGGTGTATAAGTTTAATATGTGGGTCCATGATGAGATAAATAATTAATTTGGGTAGATCTCATTTACTAAAAAGAGAAATGTAAAGATTGAAATTAGACGCTCAAATTGAAAATATGTAAAGATTAAAATGGGACGGAGGGAATATATCTTTCCACCCACTATCTATTAAAATACTATACTCCTTAATTAAGGTTCAAAAATTAAACATAAATATTAAAATAGGATGGAAGAGAAGAGTACTTATGTTGAATTAGGGTGCCCTATGAGTACCGGAGAATTTGCCTATATTATGGAGTAGAATTTTTAATTTAATATCAGAATAAATGTCAACTTTGTTAAAAGAATTGGCGGCGGTGGCGGCAAATTAAAACAGGCTGCGTTGGCCCATCATCACCAACATGGCTATATCCAGTTCACCCACAGCGTAATCGGATCAATGGGACGTTTTCTTTTTCTTTTTTTTTTCTTCAAAGAACTGGATTTGAATCAGCATTTGGAACCGATAAATAATTGGGATGAAAGATAGAGACAGATATATGAAAAGCAGGTAATCAGAAGAATTGATTCATTATTAAAATATATTTATTATTTATATAAATCAATTTATTATTAAAATATATTTACTCCCTCCGTCTTATTCAAAAAAGATATTTTTTCCATTTTAATCGTCTCACTCAAAGAATCTCCTTTTCTTATTTTACACACATGGGACCCACACCCCCTCTCTAATACAATTAAAAGATGAGACTCATGCTCCCACTAATACAACTACCCACTACACATTAAATAATAATACTTCTTAATCTACGTGCAAAAAAACAAAAGTCCCTCTTACGCCGAGACGGAGGAAGTATTACTTACGTAAAATATACCTAATGAAGAATTGTATACAAATATATACAATTAATCATTCATCATATTTTAAAATAAACATACTTTAACAATTAATAGGCATAATTTACCTATATAACTAATAAACCAAACACTAAAATTAAATTAGAGTATAACCAAGTTATGACATCCGAAAGAAAATTGCTTTATAATTTAGCTGTGACTAAGTTACAACCCAAAAAAGGAGAGGATTAAGGAAGTTGAAAATACAGATATGCAGATGTGAACTCTAACCCAAAAACATGTTCATTTAATAAACATTAAAAATATTGCTGTTTCAATTACACCTTTATATCCCATCCAACCCTGTTATAATCATTCCAACGCCCAAGAAACCCTGTTACAGGAAGAAACAGGAGAGAGACCATTTTTCCCACCATACAAGAATAAACCAAGACTCTACAATTAACATTATGGGCCAAGACTTTCTATGTACAGATCAACGGCACACACCCCCGTCGAATTATATCTCATGATATGTTCGAATTCAACTCACGATGGGATTTGTTCGATAAAACTCACCATGGTGATTCTTTAATGGATCGAACGACACACAGCAATGTCTGTGGAAAGAAAAGCAGGCATTAGGGTAGGGGGAGGGATTTTAGTGTTATGACACCAAATGCCATTTTGATGTGAAGGCGAACACTCCGTATGTCCAAAAAAGGAAAGAATCCGTACCTCATGGCATCACAACGAGGGACTCTGCCAAAAAGCGGTGAAACCTTTGCACCCTCGGTTGATCATTGCGCGATGACGTTGCTGGTCTGTTTACCCTTCTTCTTCCTAAACGAATAAAATAGTCCTCTGTGTCCAGGACGTACGAGATCTGGAGGACATATTGTAATCATTAGATGACATGACAAAAATGCACTAGAGGAAAACAGAATTTAATATGAAGCATAATTACTGAATAAACAGGCAGTGAATGGAAATTGGAAGTCTTGAATACTTGAGGCAACTTTGAAGCTGAGAAATTAGAAATCTTACGATCAAGGATTTATTTAAGAGAATTTAATTGAGCAAAACAGATAAAGTGAAACTTAATTAAGATATTAGATGTCTAACTGAAAATGCAAAGGATAGATTGCAATTTAATTTACAATGAATGCTTAAAGAATGTACAAGATCGGGATATCATGATCTGTAAGTGCTTTCGCTGCCACCTTAACTTTGAACACGTATTGCCAATTCTTAGCTACTCATATAACAGAGAGATTCACTGAAATTATAGCAAAAGTGATAACATTTTACAGCGAAAGTGATAATGATGTTATCACTTTTTATTTATACTATAAATTGTTCATGAAATAGTTCACTGTACCATTATCACTTTTTATCGATTGAGTATCACTTTTCATTAATGATGTTATCACTTTTTATCCGTCTCACACAAGACTTTCAATTCCAAACCAGTACTTCCAATGTAATCCCCCAACAGCTATCATACTTAACTAACTCAAACAAATAATCTTCAAAAAGATTCAGAAATTAGAAAGAGTTTAAAATAAATTAACATGTAGCATTGGAAAACATTTGAAATATTCATCCAAAAAGGTAAGAAATTTAAAAATACTAATAACAAATTGTCAACTAAGGGTTCAAGTACTCCTACTGCAGACTTATTTAAGTAAAATAATAAATCCCTCAGCACTTCTTCATAATCTTTTACTCCCTTTTCTTTCTTAATTAATAAATATTTTGTTTGCTATCACTACTCGTTGTTTTGAGGATGTACAGCCTCAGATTGTGCAGAACACATGGTACTTCGACACAGATGGACTTGAACTACGATCCAATCTAAAATGATGAGATAAATACCTTCATTGAGGCGGCAGCCATTTTGCACTCCAATCCATTCATTATCAGAATGTTTTCTGTAGCCACACATAGTACAGTAGATTCATCAAGATTAGCATACTTCTTCGTATTCCTGCATTACAAGCATTTAAGGGACTGTAATTAATCAATCAAAATTTTATAAAGTTAGCCAATTTATTGTCTTGTAACATTTAGCAGATAAAGTTGAGAATACGGTGTAATATCAGAAATAACAGGGAAAAACCTTCGAGGCATTATTCCAAAAAAGTTAATTGTACAAGAAACTAATTTATATAAAATCCTGACCAAACAAGTAAATAAACAACATAACATCTTTACCAAAATTAACTATATCTCAAATTGAATGGATAAAAAAAAATTCATACTAACCATTCTAGCAATTGCACGGGAAATTTCAAAATAATTTGTTAAGCAAATAGTGACAATTGCATAGTTAACTGTGGAAGTATATTAAACAGGTTGTGGGAATAATAAAACGCATCCATAAATAAAAAATAAAACAAATAAAGACTCGTCCATAAAGAGCCATAGCAGGCTCCAAAAAATTAGGTTGGCGCCATATTTGTGTTCCAAAAGGCAATCTGATTATGTGTCCAGAAAAAATCGACACCATTTCTGATGTCCTTGCTGAATTTGTTCAGGGTGTAAATAGACAATATTTACACTATTCATAAATCACAAGGAAGCTCCTGTATTTCAAGATTGATACTGATATAAATACCTCTTCAGCATTATTGCCGAGGATAACTTTTTTCCATGAGCAACTGAAAGATAATCATTATGGAGATAGGATGCAAATTTAGGATCAACTGAAACTGCAATTACTTCAGACTTCTCATTTCCGTCATCCATCAATTGGACAGATAACCGTGTAGGCGAAGATGTCTACAACAAGCATGGAAAAAGCATCAATATTTATGGATAATATGAAAATTGAGTTGATAAATTTTGTAGGAGATACTCATTTAACTGACACCTACACATTGAAACCGGTATATGTTCTCATCATGCAGAAGGACATGTACATTTTCGTAGTAAACTGAATCAATATACTTCTCAGGCTTTCTACAATTCTCGTATTCATATAATTGAATAAGCTTACAGTCCACTTCATCACTTGATACAGTTTGTAGCTGCAGAAGAAATAAGGTACTCAGGACCAACACGGATTTTGAACTAAAGGCAACAGCAAAAAAAGGTAAATATTGTAAGGAAGTTTACCTGTTTAACCAGCTTATAAATTAATTTATCCAAAGTAAACAGCACGTAAGATTGATTTCCAATCAGCGATCGACAATCATCTTCATATTTTGTATTATCAGATGATCCATCAAGTAAACTAAATAGTGCGCTCATGAACCTGCAAAGAACTTAATTCAAAATCAGTTAACAGGTAATATGGCTTCCAAGAGACCCAGTAATTGAACTAGCCACTAATAACCTGGCATGAGGATCAGAAGTATCATCCTTCGTTGTTCTCCATTTGGAATCACTAGAAGCTGAATTCACCTTAGCTGACAAGATTCTCTCGTAGAGCGTCTAGAAGTGTGGAAAAAGAATAATTATTTATCATCAAAAAGAAAATTCCTAAAATATGTTCAGTATTTACAATTCCCCTCCCCCTCCCCCTCACTCAGTTGATGATGCAGTCTGCAAATGGGGTAGAAGAAGCGTTTTCAGTCTTGAGAATTTTCCTCCCTCCCTCTCCACAAGCGCAATCACATGGGAAGAAGAGAATTCTAATAATCAAATAACAAACAGAAAATAGAAATTGTGATTTTACCTGATGCAGCTTAAAAAGCACATAAAAGGTGTCATTTCCGTAAAAAAATTGTCTGTCCTTTTTCTCATCACCAAGTAATAGAGATGCCACATGCTTAGACATAGGTTTACAACTCAGCAAAAAACTCTCAGACTGTGGGACCGATGAACAATCTGCTCCAGCTTCACTAGTATTCTCGGCCTCACCTTCACTCTCAGCTTTGCCATCAAGGTCTTGCTCTCCATCTTCTTCTTCCTCATGCTCTTCACGAGAACACTCATCAGCAGCAGACTCACTGCCCGAAACGTCTTCCCCAGCCTCAGAAACATTTTCACTGTCCTCATCATCTGCATCTGCACCATTTTCACCAGCAGCATCTGTGCAGTTCCCTTCATGGCTCCCTGTTTCATATTGCATTCCGTCAGTGCCACGATTTTTCATAGGCATGGCTGGTGAAGTGCCATCCTGATAGGCACCAAAATTATCTTCAAAATCACCATTAGGGGACAGCTCACCCTCTTCTTTCTCATTTTTACCACGACCAACACAGTCCTCCTTGTATCCAGTAAGTCTGGAGCCTTCTGCAAACTCTCCATTTGTTGATTGATACAATCTTGATGTTTCCGCAACCTGCATGGACAATTAGACAGAAAACGATGAAGCCATTATACCAGCAATATTACACATCCAATGAAGCCAAACGGTCAAACCCCAGAGATTAAACCCATGTAGTTTCAAAAAGGGAATTTTAATATGAACTAACTACACATATATATACAATAATAGCACAATTGCAGAATAATAGCTTAAATCCATACCTGTGAAGATATTACATCTTCTGCTATATGACTGACTCCATTATTCTCCTCAATGTGCCCATTATTCACCCGCGAGGAGTTTGCACCAAGACCTTGAAATAAAATAAAATTACAAAACTGTGAAAATAACTTTATTAAGACATTAGCAAAAGAAAACATGGTCACTACAAATAATACTATTATCTGTCAGAAAAAGAAAAGTATAATGTCATTATCATTCACAAGCCATCATTACCAAATTTAGAATATGAGCAGATATAGAATCCTTCAGGTCTCTCCTAAACATACCATGATTAGTATCTGATGCTGAATTAACAGCTATGTCAGAGTTGGTCAATCTATAAGTAGAAGGCACATTAGCTTTAGCGAAATCATCCGGATTCAAATATACTTGTTGAGGTGATGTAGTTGAATCACCATGGCCATTATTAGGCTCAGGTTGCTTTAAGCTCGCAGTTGTAGCATCAGCATTTGGACTATCTTCACTTTCTATATTGTTCCCTGTGCTATTTTTCACAGTTTGATGCTTAAATGCAGCATCTTCTTCAGTAGCCAGAGAACCATGCGGTCGGGAATGAACACCAAGCATCGGCTCAAGAAAAGTTGTCCAGAACTTCAAAACTTTATGCACTTGTTCTTTTGTTGAGCATACCTCTTTGCATGAGTACTGGATAATCTTATAAATATCATTATGAATTTCAGTATCAGGATATTCATATTCAAGGTCAGGAAGAACGGAGTGTTTATTCCCAGCAGCAATACTAAGAAGCAAATTGTCCTCTTTCTGTCTTTTCTCCTTGATTTCTTTGATCTCTGCAACTAATGCTGCAAATGAAAAGAACGACAATAAGCAACAAGAAGATGATAGAAGGAAAGAAGGCATTTTCAGATAGTATTTAGTTGCCATGTTTGAGCAACATTGAACAGATGCAATTGGAGACATTGTGCAGAATGACATAATTCTCCAGTTACTGAATAAAACAACTTATTAAAAGAAGCAATGAAGTTGTTGCAGTAAGAAAGTATCAAAAACCCAAAAATCTAACAGACTACTATCCACATTAATGACTATTCTAAACTATTTACCATTATGAGTGATAACCTGCAGGGTAAAATAAAATATTAAAAAGGGAAGCACATGCCAAAATTAGAACCATAAATACAACTGTAAAAAGTACCAGTGTCTTATACAGCTATATTGTCAAACTTACATTTTGTGCTTAAGTTCTTTGAATCTTGCTGTTTGAAATAGAAACTCCGATGGTCGAGAGACTTGTAATGGTTCTTAGAATATATGTCAGCCCAGATTTTATTAAAATCTGAACGAGACCTGGTCCATTCTTCCTGCTTCTGCTTAAGGCGGGTAAGGATAACAGGCAAGGCAAGAGATGGATTTTTACGCAAAATGTCCATCACATCAAGACCATGGTCACCATATAGGCGTTCAATGCATCTTAAATTTAGAGCTACATGGAAAAGGGGAAAAAAAAAAGAGAGAGAGAGAGAGGACCTTGATCAATGATAGCTTTTATGGTCATTAGAAAAAATTGCTAATAAAGATAAGAAATAATAGCTCTTGATATGTATTTATCAAGGATATAAAAATGGCAAACCTGTGAAATGGTCCTCAACTCGCATATGACTGTCTGAACCAATAGAGTTGTTATTAATACTGTTCAAGAGTTCTTCTGCTCGCTTTGTGGTTGAACTGACCGATTCCAACAACATATCTAGCTCAAACCTGAAACATAAAACCAGAAAGGCACAGAGTATGTCAATATCAGAACTTCAGAAAAATCAGACATCTACTTTGAATTTAGTGGGACATGATTTGTGCCTCACTAAGATAATTATCTTCTATTAACCCTGTATGAGACCAGAACAGGGATAATATGAGGATGGCACCAGGATGCAAGAATATGAAACAATACCCCAATCATTAATAAAACAACACCACAATTATTTCCACATCAGTTAAGTGTCCATGCAATATATTAATGCAAGAGTGAATAGAATGCAAAAAACAGAGACGTATACCTATCATCTTCACATCTGAATAGGCTTTCTTCATACTGGTTTCTCCGCATGTGTTTAAAAGAGTAGTCTTCACTGCCAGAGGTTACCGACACCCAATGATCATTGAGAACTTGGTTGCCAAGTTCTGACCTCTGGCTAGCTGTAGCTATTGGATACTGCAAGGGGAAATTGTTATTAAAAAATTCTAGAATGATGTAATGATACTCCTTAACAATGTTCCTCAATGGCCACAGCGAATTCTTACATCTTCTGGAAGAAGCCGATAACTGGGAGAGCAACGCTGACAATTGGAAAGGTCCAGCTCTTGGATGGACTTTCCCCAATATTTCAAATTGAATTTGTCCTTCTCTTTCCCTCCTTCCACTTCCCGTTTCGGTTCTTTGTCCTTTTCATCTATTTTCAAGGCCTTTGAAGAATTCCCTTCATTCCATAATGTTTCTGCCATCAATAGAACAGATTTGTCAAGTAAGAAACCCATACAAGCTGAATGGCAGCTGACTAAATAAGAATTGCTATACTACTCAAACGTGGGGAAGGGGCTGGTAAGTAATTATAAATTAATAACATAATAAGCAAAAAAAATATTATTTTATTCATGCTCCATGTATGACCAATAGCAGAAAATTAACGTACTTTTGCCCATAACACCAGCTAAGAATCCATCTGCACAATAGGAATTTGATTAGAAATTGATGGTATTTAGTCAAGCATACAAACTTCACAAAGTTTAAAATTTTAAAAGAAAATGTGACTACCAATACGCTCGCAGCGCTCCAGAAACTCATTGAAGCCGTCCAAAAGATCAGGATGCTTTACAAGCAAATCACCAACCTGAAAGAAATTTGTGTAAGAACTGAATAGAATGAAATGTCTCAATCAAATAATATAAAAATAATAATAATAATAACTTTTCCTAAATTAATTGTGAATATTTTGATGTGAAAGAAAAGGAGTGATAACATCATGTTAATAGACACTACAAAAAAGAACCATGTAAGAGATTGTTACTCCACGAATACCACCTTATAAATTTTGCATAAACTCAATAAGAAAACACAGATTTTTATGCAACTGTGATCATAAATCAGAAATGAATACGGAAAGGAAAGGACGTGTTAGTATAAAAAAAAGAAAGTACTGTTTGCCATAGTCAAAAGATCCCAACAAATTTTATTGATGCCTAGCACAATGTTCATACCAAACTCTGCAATTCCTTTCTTGTAATGATTTCTGTACTGTAAATGTGAAGACATTTCAAAAATGCCTGGTAATCATCTGCACTATGCAACCGTTCTTTGACTTTTTCACAAAACTTGAACTCATAACTGTACATGCCTGGAGAGGTCAAACACAAAAACATAAGTCTCAATATCCATGCTAAAACAACAAAAGATGCAGCAAGATAATATTTATTACATCTTTTTAGGGGGAAAGGGTAGGGGAGACTTCTGTTTTTTGTATCCTTTTTCATATCCTTTCATATTCTATTTTCTTTGTCCTTTTCCTTATAGACGTTGGAGATTAAGGTTATTGAGAACATAATTTTGAATCATTAACTAACATAAAATGATTAACAAATAGCAAGTTCTCAATTCGCAATTAAAATATGTTCAGATCAAAATTCAATTTTCTGGAGCAAAAATAAGATTTTTAACCTTAGCGAAACAGCTTTTGATGTACTCAATAAAGGCGTGCACTGTGTTGACTCACCTTTTGATGCATCCTTATCTTCATAAGAGGACTCTTCCATTTTCCGAGCAGATTTTCTTTTCTCAGAAAGTCGGTGCATGGCAGTGTCCCCATTATTGTCAGCATCAGGATCCCTGTCATCCTGATCACGATGTTTCCTATCCCTATCAGTATGCTTCTTCAGCTCCTTATGTAATCTTGTAACTGTTTTATCATCATCCATATCTGGACGCTCAACACTAAGATCACGCTCCCCATGCGGACCAATTATCCTGTCCCTTCGCAACCGTTGCTAAAAAATGGTGGGACATGAAATATGCAGTTAGAAAACAGCTGATCAGACATGCAAAATATACAGAGAGAAATATCCACCTTATCAATGTGAGACTGCCGCATCGCAGGTATGGCAGAGCTCCTCTCATCATAACGATGAAAAGAATGGCGGCCCAAAGAAGCATGTGGAGCAGACACTGTGGATGAATTATCTGGCAGAAATCTAGTGAACTCATCAAGAAGATCGGGATGATCATCAAAAAGTGCTGCAACCTGCAGGTAGATTAGTCAAGACCTACCTAATACCTTATAACACAACTGAATAGTAGTTGATCCCAGTAGAAGCACAGACCTCTTGGTAAACCTCAGTTATACCCTTATGTTCCTTCCGATACATATTCAAAATGTCCAGGAAAGATTTATAAACATGATCATCGTTTTGAAAACGTTTCTGCAGATTACAAGAGCCACAGACATAAAGTTAATATATAAAACTTTTCCAAAAAAACTCAATCTTTTATCATCAAATAAAGAGATAAAATCTTTACCTTTATCTTATTAACGAAACTTATAGCCTCTTCAAACTCAACTGTCCTTTTGGCTGGAGCCTCTTCCTCATCGGTAAGGGTAATTTCATATCCCTTAGGTAAGAATGTGTTAAATCCAAGAATTAGATTAGGATGCCCTTTAAACAACTCTTTCACCCTAGCTATGACACCAGCAGTGTCAATTCTGTCGAAATAAATAATCAGAGTTAAAATCATTTTTCAAGTGCACATGCTATCTAACCAAGTGAAATTTCTTACCTTTGAGCCTTGAAATCTTTCATGACGTCAAGGAACCTGTCATATTTTTCTCTTTGATCCTGGAACATATCCTTGACCTCCTTCAAATAAGTTAATGCATCACTGGTGGTGAGCTTTTGTGCACCAGCAGGTGCAACACCTGTACCACTGCCACTACCTCCAGCACCATTAACACTGCCACCAGGACCAGCAACAGCACCTCCTCCTCCTGCTCCTCCAACCCCATTCCCAACCGCACTCATGCCTCCACCTGCACCTGTACCTGCACCTCCACCTCCAGCTAGACCCACAACTGCACCTCCACCTGCATTTCCACCTCCACCACCACCTCCACCCCCACCTCCACTTCCTCCTCCACCCCCACCCCCTACAGGAGGAGTTGGCTGCCCATACCTAAATATGATAACATAAAATAAAAAGATACATAAAAACAAGGTTCAAGTTAACTAAAATGTACTAATATAAAATTTATCAAAAAAAAAAAACAAAAACACCTCAACAAAACTTGCTAAGAAAAAATATGTGCATTGCACGTACATAAATAAATTCATTATTGGCTTTCTTCTTCACTCTTTGAAAGATGCAATTCTGTAATTTCAACCAGTAATAGTCACATTCAATCACATCTAAAGTGTGTTACAAATGTCATGTGCTCTTATATTTGTTATAAAGGCCATTCATCTTTAAGAAGCGACAGCAAACAGGTGTAAGAATGAGCCTCCAACATGCCACCAAAACAAAATCAAAGCATAAAATTGTTCCTTATCTTGATTTCCGCCATCCTCTATCCCTGCCTAACCCAACCAGCTTGAGAGAGGAAGAGAGAGCTAAAATAAAGATCCAAAATTTCTATCCCATGATGCCCCCACATTAATCACATTAACCCTAACCGTAGAGTAGCCAAACTTATTTCTTGTTTCTCCCCCATTCCAATTCTTTGAAACTTATACCAAAGAAGCAATTCAATTAGATTCCTGATGCAAGACAATAGTTGGCACCAAACAATTCTGAAAAAGAAAACGACAATAAATTCCAGTTCATGGAGTTACACTCATATCGCCAAAACCACTCTGGTTTCCAGAATTATTAATGTTAAACCACCCACCTCAAACCAATAATTAACAATAATACAAAATCAGATACGATAACACACAATTAAATCACTAAGCTTAGACTCTTGATACATGAAAACATGAAAAAAAAAAAAAAAAAAAAAAAAGAGCTCACGTTTCTCCACGAGAAGAAGAGCTAAACGGCCGCTTAAATTGAGGGTTCAAAAACACATCATCTCGCAAACGCTTCATCCCTCTGCAAAGATAACAACTCGACATTAACAAAAATTACATAAAACCCGCATTAATTAATTAATTAATTTCCTAATTAACTTCAATTAACCGAGGAAAAAAAAACACAATCACAGTGATTTCTGGATGAAAAACTAACCTGAGAAGTCCAATCCTTCCAGAAATGGGAAAAGCGAACAGATCTAATCTTCGCAGCCAATAACTAGAAAATCAGCTATACTCCACAGAATTGAATGGTTGTTTCACCCTCTTACCTCTCCAAATTTCCCTCCGCCTCTTTCCGACGTCGGGAAAACAGCAAGAAAGCAGGTAAGTGAAACGGAATGAAGGAGGTTGAAGGATTTGCGAGAGGATGTAAGAAAGAATTTTGTGAAGTTTTATGCTACATAAGAATGAGAAATGAAATGGGTACAATACAAGGTGTCTTATTACGTGAGTGGAATCCTTTAAATATGAGATCAATTTGTATATTTTTCGAACATGTGTTTTGAATTCCCTTCCTTAAAACAAAAAAATGAAATGAGGTTAATTATTTCTTTTTATATGTTAATTAATTAATTAAAGATGTTAGTAGTACATCTTATTAGATTCGAGATATTTTTAGATTCTAATATCAGATTAAATTTAGTTTCATCCCACATTACATGTGACTTGGAAATACCAAAATCTCAAAATAGAAGTAATGAAAATGTCACTGGGGGCATTTTTACATGTCTAAAAAAAATTCAGAAATAAGCATTATGTCGGATTTCAATAATATACTAAATAGGATATTGCCTTGTATTTTTATCAAGGATTTTGAAGTAAATCATTATAATTTTGACAACTAGGAATTGTATGAGAATTGTACAACTTCAAATGTTGAACTTTCTGTCGTGTACATAAATTGATTGTACTTATCACAATGATTTAAATACTAATAACTATTTTAGGGGAGATTTGTATAAAACCACTTTATGCAATAATTTTTGTGAGATAAATAAGGAGTAAATAAAAAATTTTTAATAAAATATTATATTCAATCAAGTGATAAAGTATAATAAACTATTTATAATATAAATAATAAAGTATTAATACTTTTAATAAAAAAATTATAATTAATTTAAAAGAGTAAAATGTATTACATTTTACTAAAAACTCTCATTATTACGAGGATGAAATAAGTCGATTTCCTTTTATATACTGTATTCAAATGAATTATTGCAAGTTGCTTAGTTTACGATTTGTGTAGCATGTATATTTGTATATAGGTAAAGATTTGTATGAAATGTCCAGCGACTCTATTGTTCCGAAACTGATAAAAAGTTCCCCGTCTCAAACTTCATTTTTATATTTTTTGTTTTGATCTGTCTCAAAATTCAACTTTATACTCCATAAAAAGAAAAAGTAATAAATTAATAGCATCTTTTAACATATTTTAATTTCAAATTTGTCATCACCTTTTAACACACATAACATATTTTATTATTTATTTATTACCCAAAAATACTATACCACCTTCAAAAATAAGTCAAAATATTACTTTTCTTAAACTTCATATATGAACGTGAACTTTAATTTGGGATGGAGGGAGTAACTTTTATCATAAAAGTTGATACTTAAATGATGAAAAATACTAACGGTATTGTAAATTATTTTGTGAACAATTTATGATATAAATGAAAAGTGATACTCCCTCCGTCCCGGGCAAAGAGCTACATTTACTGTAGTTTTTGTGAGAGCTTTATGGAGTCAAACGATGCAGTTTGATCGGGACGGAGGGAGTAATATTTTAAAAGAAAATTGATAAATAATTACAAAAGTATAAAATAATCTTAACGTGAAACGGTCTTACACAACCTATCTCGTGTATATATGGTACAGGTGAAACTTTTTTTTTAATGAAAAAATTAGAATTTATCTTTGGGCCATTATATTATTTGGGCTTTTAAAAAAATGTGAGCAATTTTATAAGCCCATTCGTGAAGTTCAGAGATTTCATATTCTTTGCAAATTGCAAGTGGCAACAGCCGCAACACTAGCAGCGCTGGGCAAAATGGTCATTAGCTAATTATAACATTATTATTTTATTTGGAATTATCAATTTATTAATTTATGTGACCCATACAATAATGCGCATTATTAAATACGGACGACATAAATGGATAAATAAATAAATAAAATAATAATATCAGGGCAAAAGTTTTATGAATTAATTACTTTTATTCGCTTTATAATAATGAACATTTATTAATTATAAATTTGTTATTTCCAAATATGCCAAAAAATGTAATTTATTTTAAAATCAGTATATCTTGCTCATTATCTATATTCAGCATTTACTTAAATTTTGTTTTGTTTTGTTTTTTTTTTCTATGTGATAGAGCATAATTCATAATGAATTTGAATTTAAAATAATGAATGAATGCGTTTATTTTACATAATACTTCACTCAATATTATTATTTTTTTAATGATGTAAATTTTAAACATTGTCCATAATAAACATTTGTTTATAGGTAAAAACAATATCATCTCATGGAGTACTATTTCGTGAGAGAAAAATATTTTTTTAAATCGGATTTATAGTATAATCATTTTGATTTCTCCTTTATAATCTATTAAACCCTATATTTTGCTTGGTTTTAAATTAAAGGAGAATCAAAAAATTTAGTATTAATGGCAAAAAAAATCATGAATTTTATTCTTATTGCAAATTAATCTTCACTTTTAATAAATTATAAAAAAAACCACCACTTTTAAGTATTGTTGCAAAACACACTCAATTGTGAACAAAAATATGGGTTTGTTGGATGCGTTTTGCAACAATAATTAAATGAGGTGGTTTTTTCGCAATTTCTCAAAAGTGAAGATTAATTTGCAATATGAGTAAAATTTATGGGGTTTTTTTTTACAATTAACTCAAAATTTTATATCATGAGTCCAATCTACAGGAAACTAACTCTTTCATGAGATGAATAAAAAATTAAGTATTATTTTAACAAAAAATAATTTTTGAATTAATAAAAATGATAACGATGCAGTGAATTATTTTATAAATAATTTATAATATTAGAAAAATATAATCTTTTATTAAAATATCTACGGAAACATAAAAACAACTCACATGAGAAAATCTTACTTTAAGCGTTACCTTTATTTATAACTTTGTTTAAATTACGCTTTCCTAACACTGTAATTAAATATTTCCAATAACAGGAGTATTATTTAAGATTTTTTGGGGGATAAAATCTAAGCTACCCTATAATTTTTTTTCAAATGAATACAACTAAGTATATGTAGTATATTTAATCAGAGATTCGATTTAATTAATGTTCAAAGGAATTATTACTTTCCATCAAGTATCACTCTTTAATTTATTATTATCTTTTATTAGCTTTACAAATTCATTTCGTTAGACGGATGTACTAACGTTTTTGCGGCAAATGTGAGGTTTTAAATTAAAAGGAAAAGAAAAATAATAATATAATAATATCTATAACACGTGGTTAATATTGTGGCAAAAGCTAAATTAAGCCAAACATACCTAATTAATGACAATACAAGGTCTTGGTTTTCTTTGGCAAATTAATGATTCATTAAGAATTTTAATATGCCATTTTTAATGTAGATTTGGTGAGGATGCAATAGCAATAACTAACTACTATGACTTGTTTGGCTTGAGATAAAACTTTAATTTTACTACAATAAATAATCCATTAGCATCACCCCATTCAAATGATTTTAATCTTGAAGCTAGCATTATAACCTTAATTATAATAATAAAATAAAATAATATGCGACAATTAATTGAATTATCTGCTAGTTCGATTTAATCCAAGTTTGTTAATTATCTAAAGAGCGCGTTGGTTCAAATTCCGGAATGACAATGGTAATGAGAATCATTGATAAAGGTAAAAATAATGGAAATGAAAGTGATTGAAGGGGTGGGGTATACATTGAATCTAGGGAAATGATTGAGGGATTTTAATTCTCATTACCCCTAACCAAGCATAATGAAAGGGAGTCGATACTCTTTTATTCTCATTACTCTCCCCTAATACCTCTAACCAAGCGCTCCTTAAGAGTAATTTTTCATAGGATAAAAAATAATCGATAAATCAAAAAGCATGTGTGAATCTAATTCACACGAGTATTTATCTATCTCAAAATCAGATATTTATTAAAATATAATATGGTTAATCAAGCGGCTAACCATTTTTAATACTCTCTTCGGCCACTTACAAGGTATCTATTTCACTATTTCAGTCGTCCGCTTCAAAAGTATCAATTTCCTTTATTTAGTAAAGAAAGTACACAATATGACACACCACTTCCTTCTAATATAACTACTCACTTTACCTATAATAATAATACTCCTTAATCCACGTGCAAAAAGCAAATAAAGACATTAGAACTGTCCACGTACAAACAGCAAATGGTTACCTTTCAAGTGGTCGGAAAGAGTATTATGATTGTGATAAATAAATTTAATCATCATAAATATTTGTTTATAAGTACACCACGGAGTCTTCCATGATATGAATAAAATGTTATACTATTTAACAAAAATAACACTCAAACCAATGATAAATGATAGTAATATAATGAATTATTTGATGAACAATTTATAAGCCATTTTGAAATACAGCTTAAAGAGTCACATGTATAAAGTTATAATATAGAACTTTTCCAAATAAACTCAATTTTTTATCATCAAATAAAGAGAAACTAATTTGCTTTTATCCTATTAACAAAACTTATAGCCTCTTCCTCATAGGTAAGGGTAATTTCATATCCCTCAGGGTAAGAATCTGTTAAACCCAAGAATTAGATTAGGATGCCCTTTAAACAACTCTTTCACCCTAGCTATGACACCATCAATGTCAATTCTGTCAAAATAAATAATCAAGAGTTAAATCATTTTTCAAGTGTTCATGCTATCTTAATTACCAAGTGAAATTCCTTACCTTTGAACCCTGTAATCCTCCAAGACATGAAGTAACCTGTCATATGTTTCTCTTTGCCTCCACCTCCTTCAAATAAGTTAATGCATCACTGATGGTGGGAGGTGTTGGCTGCCCATACCTTAATAATGATAACATAAAATAAATATAGTTTAATTACAAAATAGAAAAATTTTAATACAAGAGAGTATTCATTTAATCAAATATTCGAAAATTAAAGCAATAAATAGTTAGTAAATTAATATTTTTGAGATATTATGGTATTTTCAAAAAATAAATTAAGTAAAAAAATATGCAATGTGTATAGGGTGAAAATTCATAAAAGCAAAAGTGTAAATCGAGAGGGAGGGACTATAATCTACTATATAATTTCATATTCAACAATTTACGCCAATTAATCCCACTTAATTTTACTCTCGTGTCCACTTTTTCGTTGAAAATCAGCACCAACCAATGCCAACAATGTTTCCAGAAATTGTTTTTGGGGAATGGAGAGTCAACACTAAACACATACTACTAAATCTACTCCTAATTGTTTTTCAGAAATTAATTTCCATAGTTTTGATTAAGCAGTTCATAATAATAATAATTATTAATAATAATAATAATAATAATAATAATAATTATTATTATTATTCAACAATTTGATTATTAATTATATAATCAAATCAGATGTCAAAGAACTGATACCACTCGTAGGAAATAAATTCATTAAATCTAAATTCCTAAACCATATTACGATTAACTAAGATCTAAACTTTCAAACGAAAACGTACCTTAGCGTATCTTGATCCATTGAGTCCTCCATTGAGTGCGTATCTTGATCCATTGAGTGGATTTGAGTCCACTGGGAGTATGTATAGGTATTTGGCCTTTCTCTCTCAACTAAGCTCTCCTTATTCCTTTATGGGGACTGTCGTAGACCATATTCCTTTATATACATAATAATAAGTAGTATTGAGTATCTATTCACTTGACCCATATCATTATTATTATATCTCACGGACCTTTTACCTTAATTAATCACTTAATTTAATTCATAAAATAATTAAATAGTTAATATAATTGCATAATAATATATTGTTTATAATTAGATTATATGGAAAATAAAAAAAATTCCTAACATGTCAAAACAAAGTCAACGCGTAAAAAAAAAATAAATAAATTAAGGAGCTCACTTTACTCCACGAGAAGAAAGCTAAACGGCCTCTTAAATTGAGGGTTCAAAGAGACAAAAACGCATCATCTCGCTAACGTTTCATCCCTCCGCAAAGATACCAATAACAAAAATTACATAAAAACCGCATTAATTTCCTAATTAACTTCAATTAACCGAAAAAAAAAAATCACAGTGATTTCTGGTTAATTCAGCTAAATTAAACAGATTATTAAAAGATAAACCTAACTCTAATATTAATCTAATTCTTACCGGTCAATCATATGGGCCACAAGTTCTGATAATATTCACATGGGAACACACCGTATGCACAGGAATTTTTGCCTTAAATAGAGTATTCATTATGTATATGGATGGTCACAGGGTCACATAATGACATGAATGATGAATTCATGAACTGTAGGCAAAACCTCTCTGGCTCTCTTCACAAAAAAGGGGCTGGGCTGGAAATTTGAAATCTGTTGATATTATTAGCCAAAACCCATAAAAAAGTGTTATGGGCCTACGGCCTATGTGGATATATCTCCTTCTAACTTTCAAAATATATGTGCTTGGTAATAGAACATTCTCCATGTATGTTTATCTAAGGTTTAGACGGATTTTAGAAATTGTGAATTGTAATAATCCAAGATTAGTTTGTGTTTTTATTAGGTAGATTTGATCAGCGTGCAAAGAGTTGGTTTATGTTTAAAAATATATTAATTAATTTGAGAAAAAAATAGTAGAAAATGGATAAAAGAGAAAAAAAATTAATTGAGATGAGACAAAATATAAAGAATGAGTAGATTGATGATCAATAGAAGTATGTAATTTTATGTAATAATTTTTAAAACCAAATCTAAAACATGTGTGAATTTTAAAACTCAAAATTAAATTTCACCACAAATAAACAAGAAGGGTGAGGCTCTTGTGCCCGGGAACATTTAAACATACATAGGTTTAAATAGAATATAAAAGGGGAGGGTTAGGGATGGCAATGGGTATGGTAGGGTAGGGTAGGGTAGGGTACGGGTATGGCAAACCCACATACTACCCTATACCCTACCCTATTACCCTAAAATAGAGTTTCGGGTAGGGTACGGGTATATCCATCGAGTATACGGATAATCCGCGGGTAAACGGATACCCACAATCTTAATACATTTTGCGAATAATCCGTGGATACCCAAATCTACCCGACCCAACCCAATCTAACCCAATTTTTTTTTATTATAATTCACCAAAAAATAATTATAATACATAAGTAAGTAACCTAAAATAAAACATGCAAATTAAAAAACAAAGTCAACAACAATAACGTCTAAGTCCATGTACATTAACAAGAAAATATCATAAATTCATAGTTAATCAAATAAAATCATAAAACAAACAATTGTTTCCAAGTCCAGGGTTTAAGTATGATAACTTCAAAATCTCGCATCTCCTTTTCGCCACCAAAGATATTAATATTATTTTTCATTAAAAATGTTATTACCTTTTATTTGTATACATAGATTATTCATAATATAATTCACCAAACTACTATTATTTTTATTAATTCGAATATCATTTTTTTGTTAAAATATTTAAAAAATAATTATAATTCTTAAAAATAATTATAAATAACACATAATATTATAACATAGAACAAGATTTATTATAATTTTTAAAAATTATTTATATTTATAGTAGGACAAGAATATAAATTTTAATTAAAAATATTAAACATATTATAATAAATAAATATTAAATACAACATAAATTTTACATCAACAATACTATAATACTAAAAATGAAATATTAGATTTAGACATTTAATTAAATATATAATACTATTATTATATATATACATTTGGGTAATTTTCGGGTCGGATACGGGTAAATATAAGGGAACCGTACCCTACCATTACCTGTATAGTTCTCCTTCAAGTTCGGGTACTACCCGACCCGTTAACCGATTTTTTTATATCCGCTATGTATGTACTCAATGGATAAAATTATCATCCCTAAAGAGGATTATGTTCACATGGGATACAATGTGTCTCAGCTCATGAGCTTATGCCAACAAACAAAGCATAATAATTTCGTGCTCCAATTCCAATCCCATCCGAGGAGTAAAATTGTCTAATTACATCTTTGAAATTTTATGCTCAAAATAATATAGTTGAGCAACTAAAATAAACATATTTACAACTTTGAATTATGAAATAAATAAAAATAAATCGTGGATAACTTTTCTATGAATTGTTCATACTCACTAGCTTTCGTCCAACGAATAAATAAGTTGTGAGTTTCTAAATTTTTAATTGAATTGAAAAGAATTTAATTTGATTTTCGCAAATGACCTAGCAGGTCATAATATGGCTCAGCTAGCTCTTAATTCATCTAAAACAAAAACTCACGCAAGCCTAACTTTTTTTTTTTTCAATATTAATCATAAATAGATAAAATAAATTTAAAAAAAAAAAAACCCCTAACAAACTTTGTGTGTGCGCGAGAAACGAGAATGGAGATGTTCTCTTGTCCGAAAATTCTTAGCATCAGAAACCAAATGCTGTCTGAACATGGCAATAAAAGCCTCCGCTCTCTTGTTCAATTCCTCTTCCGGGATCTGTTCATTCACTTCTTCTCTCACTAACTTCCTCTCGCTCTCCCCATCGCCGCCGTTCGCCGCCGACTTCTCACTCTGTAAGCCGGCGGAAACCACCGGCTCCGCTTCTTTCTCCTTCTTCTCCGGCTCGTCTTCCTCGTCAAGCTGTTGGATCTGAGATTTGGAGGTGAAGAGAATCGCCAAGAGCAAGAGGTTGAGCGCCAGGAACACCCACACGCGCCAGTGAGCGACCACGACGGCGCGTTCAATGCACGCCATGAACGCCGCCGTCCCCGCCGCGAACCACACCGCCTGCAACTGATCTTCTCTCATCTTTTCCACCGCAATTGACTCAATTTCTGTTATTACTAATGCAGAGAAACTTTTAATTTGGATGAGAGAGAGTGAGAGAGGTGAATTGGGAATTTTATAGGAGAGGTGGTGAAATAGTGTGTTAAGAAGAAAGGAAAGAGAGTTGCAGGGTTGTAATAATCAGACGATGTGAGAGAAAGGGACAAGAAGCATTCTCGTTTCGACAATGGCAGCACCATCAATGACTTACTCTTATCATTACCTGCTATTTTTTAATTTATTTTTTTTACAATTTTCTGGGTTAAAGCATGCACCCTTTTAACACACCAGATATTCCCAATGTTTTCTAATGAACTGAATTTATTTAAGGTTTTTTAATTAATTATAAAAGAGTACACAAATAAAAATAAAGTAGAATATTTTAAAATTATAATAGTATTATGCAATACGCTACACAGATTAAGATAATTTAATTTTTGCTCATTTTCTACTATCATATACTACTACTGTATATATATTTTTTTAATTTCAATTGATTGGAATATATTTTTAGGGGAAATAGATTTTTTTGTCCGCTAACTTTGTCCAATTTTGAATTTAGTTCATAAGTTTTTCACTTTTTGAAAATCGTTCATTATATTTGCAGAATTTTGAAAATCGTCCATTATATTTGAAAATTTTAAAAATCGTCCATCATGTTTACCGAGTTCAACAAAATCGTCCGTTTCAACAGGTCATTAGCAGGTTATTCTAAAAAATAAAAATAAAAATATGTAATATATATATATATATATATATATATATATATACTATTTTTAAAAAAATAGCCTCCACTAAGAATTTATATTATACTCTCTCCGTCCGCCCGAAAGAGGGTATTTTGCTTTTGTGCACGTTGATTAAGAAGTATTGTTATTTAATGTGTAGTAAGTAGTTGTATTAGTGGGAGTGTGGATCCCATATTTTAATTGTATCAGTGGGTGTGTGTGGATCTCATGTATGTAAAAAAAGAAGTGACCTTCTTTGGAACGGACGACCAAAATAAAAAAAAGACTATCTTTCGAGCGGACGGAGGAAGTATCAATATTTAGTCAAATTTGCTCCACTGTAGTAATTAGATTAATATTGTTTGTTTGGTATACGGAAGTGAAAATGAAAAGTGAGATAAAATTGGTTAAATAAAAATATGATATAGATTAATTGGGGTGAAAATATTCAAATGACCTGTCATAGCAGGTCAAATGACCAAAATGTTGAATTTTATGAAGTTAATGGACTAATTTCAAAATTATTATAAAATTAACGGACTAATTTCAAAATTAAAAAAGTTAATGGACTAATTTCAAAATGAATGAAAGTTAGCGAATGAAAAAATTTATTTTTCCATATTTTTAAGACTTAAAGATTGTCGAATAAAAATATTTTCCATCCATATTGGTGGGTTGTGGATGTACATCATTTAAGATATAAAACAAAAAAATAAGTAAAAAGAAAAAAAATTTGCTTGGCATGAAGTGGTGCATTTGGGTGGATACTCGAAAGCAGAGAACTTTTTGCCGGAGTTTGAAAGGGGACTTGACAGAGTGACGGGGCCGGTTATGTTGGCGGAAGCACGCCTCACAATTTTACCAACACGGCCCCACATGTCCACTCTTGTGCTCTACAACTGTACAACAATTACCCACCACTCTTTTTTTTCTTTTTTTTTTTTTACCTCAATATGGAGTAATTCAAACCAAATTCATGTTTGTTTTCCCGTTTCAAACTCAAGTTTTGGAGCTAATTTATTAAAATATTGTGCTTTCAAAATTTTACTCCCTCTTCGCCTCAAAGTGGACATTTGATGTTTTGACGTGAATTAAGAAGTATTATTAGTATTATTATTTAATGTGTAGTTGGTAGTTGTATTAGTGAGGTGTATGAATCTCATAAATTTATTGTATTAGTGATGTGTGTGGGTCCCATGTGTTTAAAAAATGAAGTATGTGTCTCATGTGTTTAAAAAAAGAAATGTGGATCTTTGGTACGAACGTCCAAAATGATAAAATGTTCACCTTTTGGACGGACGGAGGAAGTATTAATGATATATGGTTATTTGAGGGAGTGTTAATAGAATAAGCAGAGGCGCCAATGGTAGTGGCACCTCTGCCAACGTGTACAACTATTCCATGGAAATAATAATTTTGTTAATTTAAATTAAATTAATAAAATGATTTAAATTTAAAAATTAATGATAAAGTTTTTTTATGATTTAAAATTGATCTCTTTGCACTGAGTACATAAAGTGTTCAAAAATACTAAACATTTTATTTTAAATAATATACTACTTTAATTAATAGGAGTATTACTCCCTTCATTCCTTAGAAATGTTTACGTTTTCTTTTTGTACGGGGATTAAATATAGTATTTTAATTTGTATTGATGTGAGAGAAATAATATTTTAATGTGTAGTTGTTAGTTGTATTAGTGTAGTCATGTTATGGGCCACATGAAGATATTTAAATGTTTTGTGTGAGTCACATTTACTATAAAGAGAAATTTAAACCTTTCTATGGGACGCCAAAAATATAAATGCGTAAACATTTCTATTAGACGGAGGGAGTATTTTTTTTATATTGAAAATATCAGTTATAATATAAAGAGTATTAATTTTAACTAAAAATAATACTCCCTTTATTCCACATATTTATGCACATTTTTCTTTTTGAATTGTCCCAAGTATTTATGCACATTTCATTAATCCCCATATACGTACAAACGAGAATAACTAGGATAGAGGGAATACATTTTTTATTTAAACATTACTATTATTCTATTTATATTACAATCTACTTTTTCAATGAAAAAATAATACTCTAATTAGTTAAAGTGTATACTCTACTTTAAAACAAAATGTTATATCTTTAAACACTTTATACAACCGAAAATATTAATTCATACTATCCCAGTCCCATAAATAAATTCACATTTATTATTTGTGTTCGTCTTATAAATAAGTTCACACCTCCAAATAAGGAAATACACACAAATCATAACCCTACAATATACTTTAATTTCAAAATTGTATATGATTACCTAAATATACCAAACTACGTACCCTAAAAGTAAACAAAATATATTTTTTCTTAGATTATGTATGTACAATAACTATAAACTTAAATATGTAACAAAGGGAATTAATACATTTATTTTAAATCATTAAATAATTACAATACTCCCTCCGTCCCACGTATTTTTACCCACTTTCCATTTTGGGGTGTCCCACGTATTTTTACCCATTCCATTTTTGGCAAAAATACATAATATTTTATTACCTACTTTTTAGAATCCCAACAATTTTAATTACTTTTTTACACTTTATTCATCATTCCCAATAACTTTATTCACTTTTTCTTTTTAAATTACTAATTTATTCCTACTTTCTCTTACATTATATATTAAAAAAATAAAACGTCTTAATCTCCGTGCCCGTACAAACGGGTAAAAATACCCGGGACGGAGGGAGTATTATTTTTTAAATTTAGATCATTTCTTTAATTGAATTTAACAATTATTGATTATTTAATTGTTATTCCATGGATGATGGTGACACATCGACAGAGGAGCCAGTACCGTGGGCGCCTGTGCTTATTTGGTTAACACTCCATCGAATAGCTATATACTATCATTAATTAAATTTTGAAACAACAATATTTCAATAAATTAGCCCAAATTTTAGTTTTCAAAACTCACGTGTAGATTTTAAAAATCACACATATATATATATATATATTTTTTTTTTTCTTTATCTCTCCTCTCTCATTTAATTTTTAAAATAAATTAATACAAAAATTTGACATAAAATTAAAACCTACCATACTCAAAACCCCAAAACAAACATACTGTAGAACTTTTGAAATTGTCAATATAATGGAATGATCAGATCCGAAAAATCTTTCCTTTTTCATAATTGTATAGAATTTTTGGATTCGTCATTCATATTTATGAATCGTTCGCTAGAATCAACATTCTCGAATCTAGAGAGTGGAGCAAAATTAAAAAGTTATCCAAAATTTTCTTTAAGATTTTAGTTTAAGGGGACGAGTAGAATCTCTTCATGACATGATTCGAGGAAATGCAGCAAGAAGGGGAAAACAATTCTTGATTGTTGGTAAAAAAAAAAAAACAGCTATCCAAAGCGGAATTTATGCTTGTAAAAATTAAAGAGTAATCGGAGATGAAAAAGAGGACTCGAAATTTTGTGAACAATGCGGAGTCGAATTTGTTGATTCTCGGATACTATTCATGATTTTCAAACTACATAACCCTAAACAAAATATTACCTTGAATAATAAAAGTGTTTAGCTATTCATATTCAACCACTTAACTCGGAATTACTATAATATTTAACTCGGAATTACTATAATATTTCTTATTAACATGATTTATATATTCCTATTGCTAAATATATTCCTAAAATATAATCCAATTTTACTAAGGTCATCTCCAGCACTGCTGTTAAATGGGCTGCAACCGTAAAATATAGCAAAATACTCACTCCAGCTAGGGATGACAATGAGACGGGTATTTTCGAATACCCGGTCTACACGAACCCTAATGGATAGGATACGTGTAGTTGTAAATGGGTTTGAGACGGGTACGGATAGTTGTGAAAAATACTATTAGGGTTTGGGATGAGTACGAGTAATGCCTCAAATACCCACGGGTACCCCGATTATATATATTTTTTTTATCAAATATTTTTTAAAATAATACAATTTATGTCATATTTATTTTATATTTAATTAATAATAATGTAATTTTTATTATTATACTTATTTAGACAATAAAAAAAATAAATATATATAAAATAAATAAATATTAAATGGGTATGGGTACCCGTGAGTATTGATAAACGATAATGAGATGGGTACGAGTACGATAATAAATTTTTTAAATGGGACGAATACGAATACAGGTTGTTATTTTTCTAAACGAATACGAATACGGGTACCCCAAAATAAATAGGTATCCTACCCGTTGCTATCCCTAACTTCAGTAATGCTGCATCATTGGCTGCAAAATAAGGAAAAGTATTGTAGCTATTGGATTTTCCAATTGCTACAGTAACATCCTGTATCCAAATTTTTTTTTTATTATTTATTTTCAATTATTAATTTAAATAACAAAAAAAATATTTTGATGGTTAATATTAAATTAACATGTATGTGGTATACATTAGCGTACACTTTTCTATTTTTTTTAATTAATTTTTTTACTTATTTATAATAATTATTTAGATAAGTAAAAAAATATTATGATTTTTAGTTTTAATAATAAATTAATATGTATGTTGTATATGTGAAAAAACTTTACATTTTTAAATAAAATAAAACATTATTTACTTAAATAATAAAATATATAAAAATTTAATATTACATTGCATATTAAATTTCTAAACCCAAACTTACATCACATTAATATATTATAACACATACCCTTAATATTTTAATTTTAGTCATATTAATATTTTTATTATATTATTTTTTTTTATTAAAAAAAACAATAAATTAAATATAAAAAATTAATAAAAATATTATTAATAAAATAAATATGCTGCAAAATGGAATCAATTGCTGGAAATGATTTATTGAGTTGTCTGTATTTTAAGGGTGAATGTGCTGTAAAATAGAGTTAACTGTTGAATATGGTCTTAGGGAAAGACTTTGTTGAAGAAATGTAAAAGGTCAAGAATTATATTATTAATCATCATGAATGCTAGGCTCAAATTACTAGTCACAGATGAAGGAAGTAGTGATCAATTCAATTCAATTCAATACAAGAAATTGTTCAAAAATGGTAAAATTCCTTGTTGAACACTCAAATGATATGTGTGGCTTGTAAGAGAGAACTAAGAGAGTTTCTGTTAAGATTTCTGATATACAGTATGTATTAATATATTTGAAATATAGTTAGTTATATATTTAATGACAAAAGCATTAAGTCATATTAATAAAAAATATTATAATTTAAATATTTCTAAAATAAGTTAAGTAATTTTGAGATATGAATAGTCTGATCCTTAATAAAATTATTAAATAGTGCACATTTACGCATGCTTTCACCTAAACATATATTAGAGTGATGGAGATTTTTTTTTAACGGAACCTTGTGAGATAGATAAATAATACTAGATTCCCGCAATATTTTCATATATCATTTTTCGTATCATTTGTTATGTGATTGATATGTAAGAGAGGGATGTATTCCAATCATTGCCCCAAGTTTTATGTTTTTCTTTTAAAATATAGTTTTCTCCTATCTCCTACATGTAATCAGATAGTCTTATCGAGCTCGAGCATAATATTAATTAATATATATATATATATATATATTTTTATTATATTTAAAATATTTGTTTTATTATATACTTATAATTATTAAATAATAATAATTATTAATAATATTAATATTGTTAATTATTATTTTCGAGCCTTGACGAGCCGAGCTCGTTAACTAAACGAGTATATAAACGAGCTTGAATTCAAACTTGAATATAAATGAGTCAAGTCAAGTTCGAGCTTTGTCGGTCGAGTCTCGTTTTCTATAACAACTCTTAACTCTAACCCATGTATAGCTCATGAATATTGGGCTGGCCCAACCCGACTTTATCATTTAACCCAATTATATTGCAGGGTGGTAAGTTTAAAATGTCTATAGTGGGCATATTATTATTGAATAATTGCTAAAAATAAATAAATTGGAAAATGGTAATGGGCTTTCGTAGAATCGAAATGCTTAATTGGGCTCATATTGAAGAAAATGAGGAAGAAATGAATACCGGTCATGCCCACTTCTGGTGGGCTGATCCTGTAATTATTTAAAGGTTCAAAGTCTGTACATGATAAAAAAGAGCTACAGCAGGGGTAAAATCTCGTGCTTTTGCCACTTACTATTGACATGGAGTAATATTTTAATTTTACATCCACCCGAAATTGCATCCACCTTCCTTATCCCTCATTGGGTGTATAAGAAAAAAACATAAATAAAAAAAATATTCCTCCTAAGGTTTATTGTTATGTTATTTAAAAAATATTATTATTTTTATTAACTTTATTAATTTTAGAAAATATTATAGTATTTTTTTTATAATAAAAATAATATTGTAATGATATGTGTATGAAAAGAAATAATAAATTTAAAATTAAAGTAACTTTTGAAATTATTAGATAAAATTATACAGAATTTTATTGAACAAACAAACTAATAAAGTGTCAGGATTCATAGAAGAAGTATTTAGTAGAGTTTGCGATAATAACCATTAGGAGTGTAGATGAGTCCAACGGAATCGAATATTCAATCTTTTCTGAAATTTTAGAGAAATTCAAAATATATTTTTCGGCTTATTTAAAAAGCAATCGAGTCGAGCTTTAATTGTTAGTTGAGTTCAAGTAGTAGTTTGATAATACTATTATACTCCCTCAATCCCATAAATAAATTCACACTTTTTATTTATGTTCATTTCATAAATAAGTTCACACCCTCAAATAATGAAATACATACAAATCAATAACCTCACAACACACATTAATTTCAAACAAAATGGCTGTCCTTTTACAACTCACATAACTTACTTTATATTTTATTTATTATCTAAAAATACCAAACTACCCCTAAAAATAAAACAAAAATTAATTTTTTCTTAAACTCCATATATACCGTAACCGGAAACTTCTCTTTGGTACGAGAGAGAGTACTTATTTTATTCATGTATCAAGTTAGAACTCAAACCAAAATTTTAACTTTATGGATTAGAAATGTTTGTGGAAGTTTATTTGATATATTTATTAAATCAAGTTCAAACAAGATTTAATTAAAACGATCTCAAGTTAAATATCAAATAATTTTGTTTGATTAAAAAAATTTGAAAATTACACATTAAATTCCCAAACAAATTAATTTTTTATCAAGATATCATTTGTTAGAAGAACAAAGTTCCCAAGTCATTGACTTCATATTAAATGAACAACGACGGTTAAAATTTAAATGAATAGTAGACATAAGAAGAATGTCAAGACCAACTTAATCCATTGTTACATTTTTCATATTTCATTAATATTTTATAAAGTAATATATAACCTACAATTTAATTTTAGTCAAACACGAAATTCTTAGACCAAAAAGCAAAAACATTTAATAGTCAAACTCCTACTTATCATTTAATTTTAGTCAAACACGAAATTCTTAGACCCAAAAGGCAAAAACATTTAATAGTCAAACTCCTACTTATCATAATCCCACTGTTAATCACTTTCATTATTTTCCACTAACAAACTCTGAAAACTAAACCCACCCCACCACACACACAATATGCACCTCCATTAACTCGTCAAACCCTACCCACCTTCACCACCACCACCACCACCACCACCACCGCCACCCAATAATGAATCGCCGTCTTCATCGAAGCTGCGGATCCATATTCTGCTCTCTACTGCTAATTTCTCTGCTTTTCTGCACCTCCTCAGCCGAAGATGATGTCAAGTGTTTGCGAGAAGTCAAGAGCTCGTTTACTGATCCCGACGGCAAGCTCAGCTCGTGGAACTTCGCCAACAGTTCCGTCGCGTTTATCTGCAAATTCGTCGGCGTTTCCTGCTGGAACGACCGTGAGAATCGCCTAATCAGCTTGGAGTTCCGCGATTTCAAACTCGGCGGAGATATTCCGCCGGCGTTGCAGTTCTGCCACAGCTTACAAACCCTTGATCTCTCCGGTAACTCTCTCTCCGGTTCCATCCCACCGCAAATCTGCACGTGGTTGCCGTATTTGGTGACCCTTGACCTCTCGCGCAATGGTTTGACTGGTCAAATACCGGAAGATCTCGCGAACTGCTCCTATTTGAATACCTTGATTTTGGATGGGAATAAACTATCGGGTAATATTCCTTTCCAGTTTTCGAATTTGGGTAGATTGAAGAAATTCTCCGTAGCGAACAATGATTTATCGGGGACTGTGCCGTCGTTTAATTCCGGCGCGGTGGAGATCGACTACAGCGGCAACAGCGGCCTCTGCGGCGGTCCGTTAGGGAAGTGCGGTGGATTGAGTAAAAAAAGCTTGGCGATTATCATCGCCGCCGGCGTATTTGGCGCGGCGGCGTCGTTGTTGTTAGGGTTTGGTTTGTGGTGGTGGTGTTTCACAAGATCGGGGAAAAAACGAAAGGGGGGATATGGAATTGGAGGCAGAGGCGATGGTGGCAGTTCGTGGGCTGAGAGATTGAGAGCTCATCGGCTTACACAGGTTATGCTGTTCCAAAAGCCATTAGTGAAGGTCAAGTTAGCAGATTTGTTAGCTTCAACGAACAATTTTAGCTCAGAGAATGCCATCGTTTCTAGCAGAACAGGGACGACTTACAAGGCTGTCTTACCAGATGGATCAGCTCTTGCAATCAAGCGATTGAGTGCGTGTAAGATTGGGGAAAAACAATTTAGGATGGAGATGAACAGATTAGGCCAGTTGAGGCACCCAAATTTGGTTCCTCTGTTAGGTTTTTGCTTGGTGGAAGAGGAGAAGCTCTTGGTTTACAAGCATTTATCCAATGGAACTCTTGGATCGATGCTATCGGCCAACGCTATCGATTTGGATTGGCCGACGAGGTTTAAGATCTCCTTAGGAGCAGCAAGAGGGCTTGCTTGGCTTCACCATGGATTGCACCCACCAATCCTGCACCAGAACATTAGCTCCAATGTAGTAATGCTTGATGAGGATTTCGACGCTAGGATAATGGACTTCGGTTTAGCTAGGCTGATGACTTCTTCCGAATCAAACGAGAGTAGTTTCGTGTATGGCGACTTAGGTGAAGTTGGGTATGTTGCTCCCGAGTATTCAAGCACAATGGTTGCTTCGTCGAAAGGAGATGTTTACAGCTTCGGTGTGGTGCTTCTTGAGCTAGCCACTGGTTTAAAGCCTCTTGATGTTTCTAGTAGTGATGAACTCTTCAAGGGTACTCTAGTCGATTGGGTGATTCACCTCTCCGGTTTGGGGCGAATGAAGGACGCCATTGATAAGCATCTTCGTGGGAAGGGAGACGACGAGGATATAGTGAAGTTCTTGAAAATTGCTTGTAATTGTGTGATTTCTAGGGCGAAGGATCGGTGGTCGATGTATCAGGCTTATGAAGCTTTGAAGGGTATGGGGGAGGAACATGGTTTCTCAGAGCAGTATGATGAGTTTCCTTTGTTGTTTGGGAAGCAAGAATCCACAAGTCCCTTTTGAAATGGGAAGATTTGAGTTTGGAGAAATTGTTGCACATATATGAGGTGAGTTGTAGCAAGCAAATTGTGTGATCAAACTGTACTACTTGCTATGTTTGCTCATGTCTAGCTGTATAATAACTTACTGTCCAAAAATTGTTCTTCAGATGTTCTATTTGTCATTGTTTGCACTATAGATTTTAATGAAGCTTTTTGTTAACACTTGTTAGGCTGTTGTACCTTTCTCTAGTGTTTGAAAATCTAATCAAATTACTCAATGCTTGTTCATGCGATAAAAGATCGTTTGAGCTATATTAAAAGGGATTTCAAACAAGGATTGAACTTCATTACTATCAATCTATTTGACTCAGCCCAAGTGCCCAACCTTTTATTTCATGTATATTTTTGTTATGCATGAGTTCCTTGTATGGAGTAGTATTTTTTAGTAATTTTTGCCCAAAATTTTGTACTCATTTTAAAAAATTAATAAAAGTGTGTATATATATACACGAGATTCTGATAAAGTTGAAGGGAACTAAAGTATTAAACCAGTGGAATCACCATGTATATACTGAGTATGATATTACGTAGTTTTGATTATAATCCTCACCTTTTCAAGGTATAGTATTATATTCTTGGTTCAAATGATCATCGTGATAACTAATTGGCCACCAAGTGAAATCATGATTAGGAAAAAGTTTTATCGCATGAAAATTTGGAAAATGTACCCCCTTTTAGGGGTATTATAATATACTATTTTTTTTATACAAATAGTAATGATTAAAATATGTGGTGTGTGTGTGTGTGTTTTTTTTTTAAATAAAGTGTGAGAGGGGGTTGTTTTGACTCTTTTACATTAAAAAGAAAATTTTTGTGAGATAAATCAAAATAAAAAGAGGTGAGGTAGGAGGGAGTACAATTTAATACTAATAATAATTGTTGCAGAATTTCTTCTGTTATCTTAAGGCCTTTTTTTCTCATCCCTACTGTATTACTTGGTTTAATCATGACCCAATCTCGATCTTGATCCATCGCCTTTTTCATTTCCTTTTAGTTAGTTAGTTAGTTGAATCATTAATGACAACATGTTTTATTTTGTGAGAGTTATTCTAGTTCAAAACGAGGATAAAGTGATGACACAAGAAGAACATGCTTTGCAACTTTTCCTACAATGACCCCCACTTCCTTTAGAGCCCACCATGTAGCTGGGATTTTTCTTGCATTCCCCTTGAAAAGCCCAAGCCAAGCAGTGGGGACTCTTGTCCACACACTCGCTGCTTTCTCATTCCCCCTCGAACGACCTCACATGAATCCACTTCGTCGCTGACCATTTTTCGCCTTCAATCACCGGGCAACTCCCGTGCAAGCTTGAAGCGTCGGTCGTGCCGTTTGGATGAAGGCTGAATAACAATAGGGCGTCTCCCTTTTTAGGTTTCACTGTTGGAAAAAGAGAAACAAAATGGAGTTGAGAAATTGTCTCAATTAGTTTCTTTAGGCATGTAAATAAGTCGAATATGAGTATTCAAAAATGGAAGTTAAAAAAACAAGTGGAAAATCAAATTCTAATAGGCAACAATTTGAAAGAAGAAATTACTTACTACATTTGTCTCAACTCTCAAGAACCTGCCTAATTTTCTTTTCGTTCGTTTCAAGTTTACTTTCACACTTAAATGAAAACACACTATGATGTTAACACTCACGCCGTATCATTAGAAAAAATGGAAAAAAAAAAGTCTCATGCCAACTCTATTGATGAGTTAGTTAATATGAATTTCAATCTTGTAATTTTAATTAAACCCTAATTTGGTTTTTTAACTTTTAATTTTTTTAATTTTAATTACTCCATGTTGTATTAATTTCAGTCGTTTTACTTTTTATTTTTTTTGTAAGTTTTTGACCTTTTGCAATTTTTTTTTCTTTCAAAACTTGAAGGACTTTTAAGTCGTGCTATTTTGATTTTTTTTTTAAATGACTAAATTTGAAATTGAAAAAATAATTAAAATAAAAATAAAAATTGAATTCAAGCAAAGTTACAAGTTCAAAATTTAGATTTTCTCCTCAAGTGATAAAGAAAATGATAAGAAGAGTTATGGATCTAAAAGTTGAAAGCTACAGAGTGGAAATTAAATTCTTGCCATTATGGATCTTCATAACAGGGGCATTAGTTAAGGTACTAATGGTGGGTACACCATTTATGGTTAAAAGAATACCTAATATTTATGTTATTAAATTATCTTTAATACTATTACCTATTCAATTTTCATATTCCATTTCCTATTACATTCATTCTTGTTATGTGTCATAATCAATGCTTAAATTTCACCATGTTCCAAGGATTTCACGGTAATCTACTGGTTATAATTTTTTTTATATTGTGAAACACAGATATTTAATAGTTAATTCAATCAGTTTAATATCCTCTTTTATCTTACACCACTCCTTAAAAAAAACAGGTTTTCAACAACACAAACTCAAATCTACCTGCATAGCCTTGTTTAGCACACACAGACCAATCATCATCTTCCCTGATCAGCTGTCTATTTCTTGTCTGTATAATACATCCAAGTTTAATTTATTTTAATTAACCGATTTTTACTAAATTGAAAGAGAAATTTTAATCCATCAAGAATATATATATATATATATATAAACTCCATAAATTACAAACCTCGGATTTAGGAAATACAGTTTCTCCACCTTTAATAACATCAGGCATATACATAAGAACAGTGGCCACCCTATTACCACCTATTTCTTGATGTGCCTTATCTTCAGAATAATCGAAATGTGGCTCGTATTTTTGGCCATACTCGTTGTGCAAAATCTGCATTTCCTCCGCATTCTCTGCGTTACCAATTTATTTTATATTTTTAATATTAATTATATAATTGTAGATTGATTCAAAAGCAAAGCAAGCTAGGTAGAGAAAATATATAGGAGATGGTGAATTAATTAATTAATTAATAATTAGAATATTTATTACATCAGGGAGGAAAGTCCATGCTGCAACCCACCCTCGCCTCAATGTCGGAAACTATTTCATCCTACAATATAATATTAATTATTAAGAAATTCAAGATTTTATTCCATTAATTTTTGGGTCAACATTTGAAGAGATGGCCGTCTCAACTTCCGTGTGAATGTGATAAGCATTTTAATAAAAAAAGTGTAATAGGGGCGCAATTCAAGTAAAAATATCTAAAGTGTTATGTAGAGATAAATAAATCTAATTAAATTACCAAGTGAATTTAATAAAAAATAAATAAATAAATAAACATAAGATTGTAGAAATAGGAAAGTAGATGGGAGAACCTGAGCCTTTTGTAGGAACATGCCGTAACTGGTCCCTACTTGACTCTCCATCCTCTCATCATCGTCGTCTCCAACTACCATAGATCTCTCCAGCTTATCTTTAGCCTACCACCTCCAAGTCAATTCACCACAATTATCATCCTTTTTTTTTTTTTTTTAAATCTTTTTAAAAATAGTTTCAAAATAAAATATTAATTTGTAACACTAGTTTATTTTTCCTCCGTCCCCAAGAAAGCTTCCCGTTTATTATACCATGTTGTTTAAATTTTTTTATTTTTTTACCAATTTTATGATTTAAAGGATATTGTATTACTTTTAGGTAAAAAAATGGTATATATATATATCTGAAATAAGAGTGATAAGTTCAAAATTAAAATATCTATTCAAATTATTGGATAAAGTGATATTTCATTTTTTTTAGTGTTAAATGGTTTTTTTGAGACAAATGAATAAGAAAATTTGTGAAGGACTTTTATTTATTTATTTATTATTATTGTTAAATTTTTTTCATTAATTAATTATTATCGTTTTTATAGAATTAAAAAAAAATTATAAGTAACAAATTTGATCTATTGTATATATTAATTAGCCCAATAATTAAATTTTAATTAATATCAATTACTATTAGACACTAATATTATATTATTAATGGATACAATATAGTACATAGGAGTATTTTGGATTAATGTTGGGTACAAAAATTAATGATGATTAAAGTTGAAAGTATTAACATCTTAAAAGAAAAAGAAGGAAGGAAGAAAGAGAGAGAAAACTGTTTCACTTAGCTCACAGCCTCACACTATACTTCAAATGAAATATACATTCACTGAACATAATTCTTGTTGAATGGAGTATTATTTTTGACTGATTGATATTTATATATGCTCATTAAATAAAATGAAATTGATGAAGCAAAAAGAAGGCTAATTAATTACCAAAAGAATCAGGTGATCACACTCCTCATCGGTCAAAAATCCAGTGTACAAAAATGCCCTGGAAAATGAACGCCAAAATTAGCTACACACAAACTTGTTTAAATTTAAAAATAAAATATAAAGAGAAAAAAAAAATCACATATGACAAACCTGGGTCTTTGAGAGATCTGTGTGACTTGGGTCGGGTCAAGAACAGCCGAAGAAATTCCAGTTGTCAGTTTTAGCCTCAAATTTTTTCTGATTAATCAAGAAAAATGAATGAATATATATGTTGTGCATATATTTGAAAAGGCAGGATTTAATTTTCATTTTGTGAGAATAATAATAATAATAATATTAATTATTACATGTACATACCCATAAGAGGATTGAATAATAAAACACCAAAGAACCAGAAGAACAAATCTTGGGTCCATCAACAATATCAATCTATCCCTCTTTTTAATTCCCAGAATATTTTTTTGGGGGAATTATATTTGAAATGATGAGAAATCTTGATGGGGTTTATTACAATGATAATATTAATAACTGGTGTTTGGATACTGAAAATTGCTTCTGGAATAATTAGAAGCAGATCATTACAATTAGTATCTTATGAAATCTACGACTTTAAATAAAATATATTTCTTAAAAACAAGATTTAAAACTAGCAATGAGATTATCAAATCACTTGAATATGATTTGATGGTGTTTTAGTTTTTATTAAATAAAAATAATAAATGAAGTTGAAACTTAATTAACGACGCTCAATGTTGTTGGAAAATAAGCAGTAGAGAAACTTATGAATATTAGAGATGATGAATTCTAAATTTAGATTTCATGAACAGATTTCTGCGAATTTATGACATTCTTAGCCAATCTTAAATGCAGTGACTTCAAGTTTTCTGATTTTGTTGCAATGGAAAATTACAGCAATAAGTAAACCATAATGATTATATTCCATTTTATTGATTATTATTGACAATGAGTCCGTTTTACATTGAAATTATTTTATGGGTGAAACCATTCTATATACTCCCTCCGTCACATTCAAATAGTCATTTTTTACCATTTTGAGCGTCTCACTCAAGATCAATTTCCTTTTTTACACACATAGGACACACACCCATTAATACAATTAAAATATGAACCAACATTTCCACTAATACAATTACTCACTACACATCAAATAATAATACTTCTTAATCTACATACAAAGATAAAAAACAACCCTATGAATGGGATGGAGGGAGTATTTTTTTTATGTCAACAACTAGCATGGAATAGGCTGCACCATGCTACCAGAGCAACACTTCAATTCAACGGAAAGTATTGATAATTTATGCAAGAAACGGTTACTCTTATATATAAAAAATAATACTTCCTCCGTTCCACCCACTAAAGGGTTGCATTTGTTTTTTGCACGTGAATTAAGGAATATTATTATTTAATGTATAGTGGGTAGTTGTATAAATGGATGTGTGGACCCTATATTTTAATTGTATTAGTGGGTGTGTATGGGTCCATATGTGTAAAAAATGAAAGAGGACTCTTTGGGTGGGACGCCCAAAATGAAAAAAAAGTGACTTTTAGGTCGAACAGAGAGAGTATAATATTATTGTGTGTGAATTTTATTGGTTGAGTAAACCTTGATATTTTAAGAGTAACCTTTTTAGAAGGTGCACCATGCACCATACAACCGATTTTACCCTTTATTTTTTAAATAATTATTACTTTTTATTAAAACTATAGTATTATTTTTCATTTAAAATGTTATATACTCCATCACTTTGTATTTATATTACAAAGGGTCGATATTACTAATCGCACCCCAATTACTTAATGTACCCCGAAATAATAAAATAGAAAATACATTCATTACTAAACACACCCCATTTATCATATTTCTATCCTTTAATTTAAACATTATCTAAAAAAAAATCCTTTAATTTAAACATTATCTAAAATTCATGCGCAGCTTGCAGAAGATCCCCATCAGAGGACCAAGAAATACGACTAGAAATAGCCAATGCACTTCGATCTGGAAGAGAACTTTGTAGAAATCATTGACTTCATCGCTGAGAACAAACCCTTGTTGGCGGTGCAGGTTTGACGTTACAGAGCTCGTCGACGGCGTGTGTTCGCCGTCGTTCTGGCATTTCTCGATCAACTCTTGGTCTAAGATATCCCGTGATCACCACCCATATCTAAAACCCCATTTTCGATCGGTGGTTTCCCGGCGGTGGAAATCGTCCCATCCGGCTTCCTCGGAGCCTATTGCAGAAGCACACAGTTCGACTGACGGCGCTGTCGATGGGTAGGGTTTTCGAGTTCAGCAAAGAGGGGATAGCCAAGGCCAATCGCGAAATCGGATAAAATATTTCATCTGCAAGCTCTCTACGCACTCGTCACTTCTATGGCGGCGGTGCCTCCCCGATCGAAGAGATGACTATTCCTTATTCATCATGTCGATGGGCGCAAGAGGAAGACTCCCGCTGGCGGAGGTGGAATTTCGGGAATGCAGCTGCCACCGGCATGGATGAGGAAGAGCTGGTGGAGGGAGGATTGGGAGAGGCGACGGTGAAGATCAAAGAAGTGATTGGGGAGTAAACAGACGGGAGATTAGTGAAAGTGGTTAAAGATTGGATGGAGAACCGCATACGTCGGCCCCAAGACAAAGTACTGGAATCTGTCGAGTTTAAATTCATGAGTGAATGTTGTAAAATTTTATGTATTTAAATTATATTTTCTTGAAATTAGATGTTATCCTTTTAATGGTATTGAACTTGTGTGTTGTCATGCAACTTTATAAACCATATATCTCTGTTCACAGCAAAAGGATCAGTTAATTGCTGTTTCTTCTTCTTGGAAGAATGTTGGGTTGCTGCACTGGACCAATTCAAATATTTCTGCAAACACACTAAGAATGAGTTGTTCGGGTATAATAACCAAACATAATGAGTTTGTTATTCTGTTCGGGTATAGAACATGATGAGTTTGTTTGCTTATAACAAGCGGACATATTATATACTCCTTATTAAATAATGATATTTTAATTTTGTAAATTAATGGGGTACGACTAGTAAAATTGGAGTACGAATAGTCAATCCCCTTATTTTATTATTTATATAAGGATATTTACGTCTTCTCACATATACCTATTTTAAATCTATAAATTAATGGGGTTCGTTTAGTAAATTTGGGGTGCAAATAGCCACTCCCTATTACAAATTGTTCATGAAATAATCCATTACACCACTATCACTTCTCATCAATTGTGTATCACTTTCAACTTCATACTCCTATAAAAAGAAATTACACTCAGCTATTATCTCAACCACACACTTTAATTTCAAAATTGTTATTATTTCTTTCCACATATATCATACTTTATTATTTATATTTATTATAAAAAAAATTATATTACTGTAAAAAAATTCTAAATTTGTGTACTTACTGTTGAGAACATGAAAATGGGATGAAGAGAGTATTTATTTTAAAAAAATAAAAATCCGATGATTTTCGGAAGTTATATTTTTTTTAATCTTTGAACAAAGGTTGTAAATAAAAAGCGTTGCATAATTTCTTTATTATAAAAAGCTTAAACTTTTACAATCTAACTTTTTTTCTTTTCAAATTGGTTCAATCATGACCCAATTCTCAATCTTATTCATCGTGTTAAATGACCACCTCATCTAAAAACTTAAATTGATAGGGAGATATATCGTTTAATACTTAATCAAATCACTATAAGATCACCTTTACTCATTTATTTGAATCATTAATTGCAACATGTTATTGTTTTACTTTGTTAGAGTTAGTTATTCTAGTTCAGGAGGATAAAGTGTTGACACCAAAGAAAATATATAATGTTACTCAGAAGAACATGCATTGCAACTTTTCTTACACTGACCCCCTCTTCCCACCATGTAGCTGGGATTTTTTTGGCATTCCCCTTGAAGAGCCCAAGCCGAGCAGTGCGGACTCTCATCGGCACACCGGCCGCTTTCTCGTTCCGCTTCGTACGACCTCACATGAATCCACTTCGTTGCGGACCATTTCTCGCCTTCAATCACAGGGCAACTCCCGTGCAAACTTAAAGTGTCGGTCGTGCCGTTCGGATGAAGGCTGAAGAACAATAGCGCGTCTCCCTTTCTAGGTCTCACTGTCGGAAAACAGAACAAAACAGAGGTTAACTTTAGGCATGTAAACGAGTAGAGTCGAATATAAGAATGCAAAGATAGAAGTATAGGAAAATACTCTATCCGCTCTCAAAAAAAACTGCATAATTTCATGTTTCATACACTTAAATGGCACACCACATAAATAAAATTAAAAAAAAATGCCACATACTTTATCATCTTAAATATTCATATTTTATCTTACGAATCTTGTTTTGAATCTCAAAATACACAACACAAACTCAAATCTACCTGCAAAGCCTTGTTTAGCACACTCAGACCAATCATCATCTGCCCTCAGCTGTCTATTTTTTGTCTGTCCAAATTAAATTTATTTTAATAACTGGTTCATACTATCGAAAGAGAAATTTTAATCCATTAAAAATATGAAAAAATATCACATTTAGTCATGTAAATATGCTTAAATTCAATTTTGATTTTCTTATTAAATTTGGTCTTTTTATTATTCGATTTTAGTACTTAGTTTTAAATAAATGTAGATCCTTTATTTATTTACTTTATCAATTTTAATTATTTTATAGTCCAATTTAATTAAGTCAGTGTTTTTCTTTAAAATATAATTAAAATAGATAAATAACCAAAATTGAATATAAGGGATTAAAATTAGACAAAAAAAAAACACCGATGTTCGAATCATACTAAATGTGATTTTTTCTTTCAAGAATCCCTCCAACCGGTTCTAAGGTATCCATTTGCTTTTTGCATGTGAATTAATGAGTATTATTATTATATATAAAATGGATAATTGTATTAAAGGGAAGTGGTGGACCATATTATGTATTTTATTACTAAATAAGGGAAATAGATACATTTGAAGCGGAAGTCAAAAATAATAAAATAGATACCTTAAAAGCAGCCGGAGTAATATATATAGTACTTATACTCCTAAATTACATACCTCGGATATAGGAAAAAAAGTTTGTCCACCTTTTGTAACATGAGACAAATACATAAGAACAGTTGCCATCCTTTGACCACCTCTTTCTAATGCTGCCGTATCATCAAAATAATCGAAATGTGGCTCGTATTTTTGGCCAATTGCGTAATGCAAAATCTGCATTTCCTCCGCATTCTCTGCGTTACCAATTTATTTTACTAATTTATTAATTATAGATAGATTGATTGAAAAGCAATGCAAGCTAGCTAGAGAAAATAGGAGATCATGTAATTGTATTATTAGTTAATAATTTGAATATTATACCAATTGGGAGGAAAGTCCATGCTGCAACCCTCGCCTCAATGTCCGAAACTATTTTGTCCTACAATATAAATTGGTCGGAAAATTGAGGTGAATGGAAAAATTACTAATTGATGTGTATTAGCTAGATCGATTAAAAGTGTCTAGATGTTCTTCGTACTAGATGAGGAGGGGTGTGAAACCTAAAGCCTTAACGAATAACGTTACGCGCATAAGATGAGTCTTATATATTGAGCCGAGCTGAGCTCTTGAGTAGCTCGTTTAATAGTCCTAAAACATGAGATCGATATAGAAATAGGAAAGTAGTAGGGAGAACCTGAGCCTTGTGTAGGAACATGCCATAGCTGGTTCTTACTTCATCATCGTCGTCTCCTACCTCTGATCTCTCCAGCTTATCTTTAGCCTACCACCTCCAATTCAATACAATTACCATCTCATTTTTCTATTTATTTTTAACTCAATATAAAAGGGATTGAGTACTGTATTATCTGAAACATTAATTAATTTATTTATAAATATAACTACTAATTTGCGTTGTAATTGACTTTATAAATACTAAATATTCATATTGTCATATTGTGTTTTGAAAAACACTGCATGATGAAAATAGGGTAAAAATGTCGACCACTACTAAAAAAAATAAAATTATTTCACTTATATTAACCCTAATTTATTAAAATTAGATTTGCATTCACTTAACATAATTCTTCTCTCCACCTACTTGAAAGATCCAGGTTCGATTCTCATCTCGAGGTGATATAAGGAGATTTGAAGAAGGGGAAGTAAGGATGCTTGTTATATTTTTTTTAAAAAGGGGTGTTTGTTATATACTAACCACTAACCGGACTAACAACTAACATTTACCAATATAAAAAAACATAATTCTTGCTGAATTATTAATTTTGACCGATTGATATATCTGCTCATTAAAATGAAAATCATGGAGCAAAGAAAAAAGAAGCAAAGAAGGCTAATTACCAAAAAAATAAGGTGATCACACTCTTTATCAGTCAAAAATCCAGTGTACAAAAATGCCCTGAAAAATGAACGTCAAAACTAACTACATACAAACTTGTTTAAATATAAAAGTATAACATGAAGAGCAAAAAATAAATCAAAAAAATTGAAAACAAGAAAGTAGGCAATGTCCTTTCCTTTGTGTATTATTGAATCTACTACTATCTTTTAGTATTAAAACTAATTATATCCTTTAATACTAATATTCATATTTCAACTGGTTATTTAAATGAAAAATAATGTCTTTTTAATGAAAATGTATATCCTTCGTAATAAAATATTATACTTTTAAACATTTTGCGCGTTCGAAAGTAAAGAAAGTCACATATGACGTACCTTGGTCTTCGAGAGATCTGAGTGACATGGGTCGGGTCAAGAACAGCCGAAGAAATACCGTTTCCCAGTTTTAGCCTCCAATCTTTTCTGAATGATGAATGAAATGTTTGAAAATAGTAAGGAATTAGTTTCCTTTTTTGTGAGAATAATAATATCATTAATTAATTACATTTACATACCCATAAGTGGATTGAATAATAAAACACGAAAGAACCAGAAGAACAAATCTTGGGTCCATCAACAATATCCCTCTTTTTTAATTCCCACAATATTTTTTGGGGGGATTATATTTGAAATGGTGAGAAATCTTGATGGGATTTATTACAATGATAATATAACTAGTGTTTGGATACTACCAATGAGATTATCAAATCACTTGAAATTAAAATTAACAACGCTCAATTTTGTGGGAAAATAAGCAACAGAGGAACTTATGATTAGAGATATTGATGAATATTCCTAGAGATTTCATGAAAAAAATTCTGCACATTTACGAGATTTCATGAACAAATTTCTGCACATCTACGAAATTTTTTAGATTTTGTTGTAGTGAAATTACAGCAATGATTAAACAATAATGATTATATTCCATTTTTAGTACTTATTTATTGTGGTGATACATACTCCACTCATTCTTGGTTTAGATTCACAGAAGAATTACCTAAAAATAAAAGTATCAACTCTAGAATTTGAGCACTTTTTTCTGATATACGATCATATGTGAGATTGTGAGACCCATTATTAAAGTATGTAATAATAAAATATACTTACGGTTTGTTAAATTATGTTAATAATAAGTTATATTATAAAATCCTAAAAAATCATACTTTAATGATTATTCATTATTCTTTTGAAAATATATTTAAATTATCACTAAAAATATTTTATTTATACAACAATGTCTTAGAAATCGTCAACGTCTCATGAGAAATTTTATGAGATTTTGTCCTCTTAATTTTATTCTCAATCTTATAAATTTAATAACAGAAAAACACAAGTAAAATATACAGTGGGCCAGACAGAATATTACAACGATGAAGTCCATTTATCAAGGCCCATACGTACTGGATTTCTCGTACACAAAGTTAACATGACAATTGACAACCAATGAAACATAGGTGATCATGTCTAATTTCGTAATTTCGGAAAATTTTGTCTCTTACTCTTTTGCATATATATTAATAATTGAGCTAGTGAGAGAAAACTGATCGTGAGGGGTTAGACCTTAACTCGGTTCGTAATGCATTTTGATTTTATATAACTATTTTTTAGTATATAAGAATTTATTCTTTAAAAAAAATAAATTGTTACTATTTAAAATTTAAAATATTACTTCATTTCAATAAAATCATAAAAAAATCATAATATATAAAAATTTAAAGTATAATTGTTATTAAAAAATGTAATAATTCATTATTAAAGAACAACTTTTTATGTACTAAAAAATTAATTTTAATGAAATTAGGGTGTAGGTTGAATTCGATTCACACGTTAAATTATTGAATAACACTCTAGATTTAAATAAATAGGTTTGAAGAGTTGCTAACTTATGATTGGACTATACTATTAATAATTAATTGTGATTGGTTTATGCAATGAAATGACATATTTGAATTATCTTCGGACTTCGTGGGGACCAGAAAGAAGTTTCCTCTTCATCGTTTCTTTGTGTTATTTCCTCTTAAAAAAAGACTTCGTAATTGATCATGAATTCTCTTACCAATCATAAATTAGAATGGCCTCTAAATAGAAATGCTAATTGGGTTTGGCTAGCTCAACGAAGTTAACCCTTTAAAATGCACAAGGATAGATTTATACATCCTTAAAATCAGGAATTTTTTACCCGAACCGGCTAATTCATAGGTTAAACAGCTAGTCCGCAGGTTAATAGTACTAGCTCGTCAGCCTGCTTATAAATTTTTTAATTAAATACATATTTTATTATTTAAAACTTGAATTAAAAATTAATATCCTCTCCACTTCTAACCTCTCATGGAATAGGTTATGCCAGGATATATCTTTATTAACACTTCATTTTGCAATTCTTTTCTTATGTAATTTGGAGGTTTCGACATCGTTCCATTTTTTTTTAACATTGTATAGTATCTAGGGATATAATCAAATCAAACTGTTCGCGAACTATTCGAGTCTCGGATCGATAAAGTGTTCGTTCGACTTGTTCGTTAACCTTAACGAGCTAAACCAAACTTAAATTTTAAGCTCGAATAATCTATCAAATCAAATTCAAATCTAAGGGTATTCGGCTCTAAAGCTCACAAACATATTTGTTAATTGGCTCGCAAATAATTTTATAATTATTTTTTAGTATTATATATTATATTTATTTATTTATATTCAATAATTAAATATTTTATATTAAACTACACAAATATGATAATAACTTAAAAGATTATTAAATATTTAAATATTTTTTAACGTTTAGTGAGTTTGTTTATTTAATATTATGAATAACATTAGATGTTTATAAACAAAACATTTTTTTAATATCTACAAACAAAAATATTTAAATGTTCATGAAAAATTTTCATGAACAAGTTACTTTATGTGTTCGTGAACACGTTCGCGAGACTTAACAAACCGTTTGAGTTCGAGCTTGAGTTACTATTTTTTTTCTTGACGAGTTTGAGCTCGAGCTCGAGTTCGATAATTCCTTATCAAACGATACTCAAGCCTAGTAGTGTTCGGCTCGACTCAATTCCTATTTCAGTATATACTTTTGAATAGTTGATGTTTGAAAATTTAGAATTTTATTTTTTTGTTTATTATTTTCAAAATTTTAAATTATTCATGTTTAAAATTGTAATATTTCTTTTTTTTATAGCACGTGACTATTTTATAACTCATGAACTGTTTAACCCTAACCCTTTTAGTGTTAGAATAAATTCGTTTAACAAATCTACTCCAAAATTTCCCATCTAACTTCTAGAACTTAGCCACCTTTGCTTTCTTTTCAATTTCTCATTTCGGAGTTGTTTCTCATGTTTAATTAAGTGTTTCGGAGTCGTTTCCAATTTTAAAAGTCAATTTTACTAAAATATATGTTGTATAAAATACTATTATTTTAACTGAAAACAAAGATTTTAGTTGTAAAGCATTCACTGTTTTTCTCACAAATATTAAAATTTAGAGACTATCTTGTGAGACGGATTTTTTGTGAGACGGTTAACCCACTATTAAAGTATACTTATTGTGATAATTTGTGAATAATGACTTGGTGTATCATTGAATAAACAAGTATAAATAGTTACAGAGTATATCTTTACAAAAGGAAAGAAATAAATCAAATAATATTACAACAGAATTTTCAATTAATCAAATCAATTTAAGATGATTTGATTAACGTAATCTTCTCCCTATTATCCCCCTTCAAGCGCGACGTGGGGTGAGAACCTACACGAAGCTTGGACCGAAGAAGAATGAACTGAGAACGAGGGAGACTCTTGGTGAAGACATCTGCAATCTGCATGGAAGAAGGAACAAATCTAGTGTGTAGACGGCCAGATGTAACAAGTTCTCTTACAAAATGATAATCCAAATCTATATGCTTTGCTCGCTTGTGTGCCACTGGATTTTGGCTTAAGAAAAGAGCACTGTTGTTATCACAAAAAAGTGTAGGAGGTGAAGACAACTCAACACCAAGATCATGGAGCAAATGGGTGATCCAAATCAATTCTGAAGCAGTAGATGACATCGCACGATACTCAGATTCACAACTTGATCGAGCGACAGTCGGTTGTTTACGGGCACTCCAAGAGACCAAGTTTCCGCCAAGAAAGATGAAATATCCATATGTGGAGCGACGAGTGTCTAAGCAACGTGCCCAATCAGCATCTGAATACCCAATAAGAGTAGTTTCACTACTCTTGGAGAAAGAATTTTCATATGATAGAGAACCCTTGACATAACGGAGAATACGCTTAGCTGCTTGAAAATGCTCAAACGTAGGAGCATGTAAAAACTGGCTCATATGATTAACTGCAAAACTAAGATCTGGTCTAGTAATAGTGAGATACTGAAGTGCACCAAGGAGGGATCGATATTTTGTGACGTCCGAAAAAGATGAGCCATCACGAGTGAAAGAAACACTTGGAGCCAACGGAGTAGAAACAGGCTTGCAGTCAACCATATCAAAACGATCCAAGATATCATAAGCATACTTACCTTGGCTTAGAAAAAGTCCATCATGAGTATACGTAACCTCTAAGCCAAGAAAATATGTGAGTTTGCCAAGATCTTTTATTGCAAATTCTCGATTAAGACGAGAGATAAAATCTTGCAACAAATTTGGAGAATTTCCTGTAAGGATTATGTCATCCACATACACCAAGAGATATATAATAGAAGATTGTTTCTGAAAAGTAAATAGTGGCGTGTCTGCACGACTATCTCGAAAGCCAAGAAGAAGCAGAAAATCATGTAATCGCTGGTACCAAGCACGGGGAGCTTGCTTGAGACCATAGAGCGACTTCTTTAAAAGACATACATGATTAGGTTGAGAAGAATCAACATAACCTGGAGGCTGCTCCATGTAAACGGGTTTAGAAAGAACACCATTTAAGAAGGCATTCTTGACATCAAGTTGGTGTAGAGGCCATTGGTTCATAACAACAACAGAAAGTATTGTACGAACCGTCGAAGCTTTGACCACTGGACTAAAGGTATGAGAATAATCAAAACCAGGAAGTTGAGTAAAACCTTGTGCCACAAGCCTGGCTTTATGGCGATCAATAGACCCATCAGAAAGAAACTTGGTTCGAAAAACCCATTTTGAGCCAACGATATTGGTTCCAGGAGGACGAGGAACAAGAGTCCACGTTGAATTCGCTCGGAGTGCATTCATTTCCTCATCCATTGCAGCTACCCAATGAGGATGTTTTATGGCACTCTTAAAGCCTTTAGGAACAGCAGAAGCTTGAAGAGCCTGAAATAAAGGAGTAATATCTACATCAGCAATATGGCGGGGCTTGAAGATTCCAGAGCGGGCCCGTGTTTGCATTGGATGAGTAGATGTAGTGGGTTGCCGTTGAATTGTTGCCGGTGGTGGAGAGGGCAAAGGTTGAGGCTCAGATATAGGCTCAAGTGTAGGGCCATGAGATGATAGCGGAAGGCTATGAGAGGAACATAGTATGCAAGAAGCCCGTGAGGGGCTGCAGAAATGTGATGGTGATGATGAGCTACAAGGCAACTTTTGAGCAGAAGATAGTGAAGAACCAGGTTCACAAAACTCAACTATATCTGTAATTGAAGCTGATGAACCATTGTTTGAATAAGGAAATAAAACCTCATTAAATTGCGCAAGCCTGGAGACAAAAATACGAGATGTAGCAGGATCGAGGCACAAAAATCCCTTCTGAGTTGAACTGTATCCAACAAACACACAAGGCTTGCTGCGATGTGAAAATTTATTTTCTGTATAGTTGCGCAAACAAGGAAATACCCGACAACCAAAAGGGTGAAAATTACTGTAATTCGGAACAGAATTGAACAATAATTCAAATGGAGACTTCCCTTGTAAGATAGAGGATGGTAGTCTATTAATGGTGAACACTGCAGTTGAAAAAGCTTCAACCCAAAGAGAGGTGGGAGCATGAGCATGGAATAGCATAGCAAGTCCCATTTCAGTGATATGCCGATGTTTACGTTCTGCTCGTCCATTTTGCTCAGGAGTATACGGACATGAAATATAGTGATGAATGCCTCTGTCTCGAAATAATGACTTGACCATATTGTTTGTAAATTCTGTACCACCATCGCTTTGAAATTTTTTTATTTTCTTATCAAACTGATTTTCCACCAGATTCAAAAATTGAACAAGATGAACATAAAAATCAGACTTAGCAGCCAAAGGGTACATCCAAGAAAACCTAGAATGATCGTCAATGAAAACAACATAATAGCGAAAATTTGCAGGTGAAGTAACGGGCGCAGGCCCCCACAAATCACAGTGAATTAATTCAAGAACATGAGCAACCCGTTTATTATTCAAGGTGAAAGACAACTTTTTACTTTTAGCAAGTTGGCAAGAAGCACAAATAGAAGGTTTCGGCAATAAAGAAGTAACATGTAGATGTCCTAATTTATTAAGTGTACTGATAGCATCAAAGTGTACGTGCCCTAATCTGTTATGCCAAAGTTCATAGGAAGCACGCAATTTTTTATTTGCCAAGGCAGTAATTAAGGCTGAATGACCACGCTCCAAAATGTATAGCCCATTTTCACGCCGACCTGTGGCTATGGGGTTCTTGGTTATCCGATTCTGAACAACAAATGAGCATTTAGTAAATAAGACATCAACGGGAAAATCGGCAGTTAACTTGCTAATAGATAATAGATTTTTTGTTATGTGGGGTACTACCAGCACATCCAACAAACCCATTTTAGAATTCAAATTCAAATTTCCAACATGAGTTATATGAAGCCGATCACCATTGCCAACCACTACTTGATTATTACCCGTGTAAGAATGATGATCTGAGAGAGCCTTGGTTGATGAGGTCATGTGTGCTGTAGCACCTGTATCAAGATACCAGTCTGAGACTTTAGAATCCCCAAGGGAGCAGCTTGATTGAAATGATTCGGCAAGATGAGTGTAGATGATTTCTTCGGGATATAGCGATCTGGACAGTCAGTGGCGTAATGCCCATTTGTTCGACAGATTTGACAGTGAGGCACACGTTTAGCATGCTGCCCTTTACTGGTAGAGCCAAAATTAGTTGGTGAACCTCTGTATTGAGCACCACCCGAAGAAAGAGAGCCACGATGTTGAGTGTTGCGATTATGGCCGAATGAAGGTGAGCGTGTTGAACGTGGCTGCGCAGAAGAAATGAAAGCAACTGAAGATTCAGTGGAGGTCTCCATAGATTGTTGAAACATGGAGAATCCTTCAGCATCAGAGAGAAGATCGGTGAAGCATGGAAGGGGAGAGATGGCCATACGAGCGGCAAAAAAGCTCGTGAAGGCAGGTCCAAGGCCACGGAGGAACCAATGTGACTTGTCAGTTTCATCAATCGGTCTCCCGATTGCCGCCAATTGTTCACACAAAGATTTGAATTTGCGCCCATATTCAGAGACGCTCATGGTTCCTTTCTTCATGAGTTGGAGATCATCATTTAGGCGGAGTTCACGGAATTTAGAGGAGTGGCTATAGGCTGATTCGAGGGAGATCCAAACATCACGGGCAGAAGTGCATCCAAGGACTTCGCTCATGGATTCCTCCGTGAGGGAGGAAAGAAGGAGTGTGAGAAGGCGTTGATCTAAAGTATGCCAGGGGAGAAAAGTTGGATTGACAATATCCTTACCAGCGTCGCCTTTAACGAGTGGAGGTGGCGTTGGTTGAGAGCCATCGACATGGCATAGTAGGTTTTGACACCCAAGTATAGATGTCATTTGCTTTCGCCACAATAAGTAGTTGGTAGAGGTAAGCTTAATAGTGACCATATGGAGAAGTGTGGCAAAAGGAAGAGAATCAGATGATTGGGAGGAGTCCATGTCAAAATCGTGAGATGAAGTGAAGGAATAGTTTGTGCCAAGGTTAGGCTGATACCATGTGATAATTTGTGAATAATGGCTTGGTGTATCATTGAATAAACAAGTATAAATAGTTACAGAGTATATCTTTACAAAAGGAAAGAAATAAATCAAATAATATTACAACAGAATTTTCAATTAATCAAATCAATTTAAGATGATTTGATTAACGTAATCTTCTCCCTATTACTTATCATATAGGTAAAATATGCTTATTTGTAGTTAAAGTATGCCAATAACGAATCCTATTACAATATCCTAAAATCATACTTTAATTCATCATCCATTATACTTTACAAAACATACTTTAACAATTATTAAGCATATTATATCTATATAATAAGTATATTAACACGTCTCACAAATGGTCTCACATAAATAACGTCTCACAAAAGACTTTGTCATTAAAATTTAATACATTCAAGAATGTTAATCTATAGGAGTATAAGACAAAAACTATTCACATTTTTTCCCAGTGATTTGTTATACAAAACTATTTACTCCCTCCGTCCCATCACTATTGCAACTTTTGACTGCAAAAAGCTCTCACATAATCTACAGTAAAAGTAGCAATAGTAATGGGACGGAGGGAGTACATTCTAAGAAAAATAAATATCAATTTATTCATTAACTCAAAATTTTATTCTAATTTCTAATTTGTCACACATTTTTTCATACACATATTATATTACTTTATACTTTTTTATTACCTAAAAATACTAAAATAACCTTTAAAAACAACAAAATTGATCAAAAGAACAAGTTTTCTTAAACACCACTTTATCCATAACCTCAAAAATGAGTTTGATTTCTAAATTTTCACTTTTTTTTTCATACATGTCATTACTTTATATTACTCATTTATTATCTAAAAAATACTAAAATAATCTTTAAAATCAACAAAATTAATTAAAATAATAAAATTTTCTTTTTAACCATGTGAAATAGCAAACATGAAATTCATACGAACCCTCACTAATTCAGGGAAGGTTTTATGGAGGCGGGAGGGGCGTTTGTCTTATCTGGATTTTAAGAATAGAGTTTTTCCTATTAATACAATTTCACGTAAATATTCTTTATCTACAAATTATAAAGATAATTATTTTTTTAAAACATTCTTAAATATTATATTCTATAATAAAGCATAAATCATTATATACTTGAAAAATCAAATTACCCTTTTAATTTGAAACAATTACAGTTCCTATTGTAACCACTCTAATTATTAAATTTTGGAATTTCTTACTTTTAAAGAATAATAATTTCTAAATGATTCCATAATGGGCTACAATTCATACTAATTAAGCTGACTTTATTTATGTAGGTATCACCCAAATATTCACACATAATATATACTCCATATACTTCTAAAAATTAGAATAAAAAGACATAACAGTATTTGTTTAAATTTCTGTCTTACAAACCCAAATCTAATTAATTTTGAAGTTCATTGTCTAATTTTGAATTTCATTGTTTTATTTTGAAGTTTTTTATTTTTTATTTTTAAAATTTGGAGACTATCATATTGAAGCTCATCGATTTTATCTGGAAGAGAATTTATGCAACTTTTTTTAAGAGAATTAATAACCACCACAAAGCACATGTACTAGTCTTCATTTCTAGAAATAAAAGAACTAAGACATACTACAAAAATGGTGTTTTTGTTTTTATTCATTTTTATTTTATAAAATTATTCAAAATATTTTTGAAAGTGTTTGATTTATTTGAATTAATATTAATTAATGGGCTTTAAAAATTTGTTAAAAATAAGAAAGTTTAAATACTAATTTCACTTATAAATTTTAGTTTTTCTTCTAAGCTTGTTAATAAAAAGGAAGGAGTCCAATAAAGTGTAACCTATATAGGTTGTAATATGAAATTAATATAAAATTAAGTAAATTCTTGTGCTCATTCATCATTTTTCACTTTTACAATCTTTTTTATTAACCTATGTAATATATTAACTTTAATAAATCAAACACTCTCTTATTTTGTCTTACATCTTACATTTAAAAAGTATACTTCCTTAATAGGGAGGGCTTATTATTAAATCACAAAAATCCTTAAAAGGGAGGGCTTACTATTAAATCACAAAAATCCTTATTTCTCTTAGTTATATCATAATTAAATTGGAATTTTAAAATGAAAAATATACTACTGTTATTTTCACCTATTTTATTGTTACAGATCTATTTTATTGTCAATCTGTAACATCAACTACCAAAAACAATATTTTTTTTTTTAAAAAAAAAAAAGACATTTCCAAACATCCCTTGTTGGTCTTTGTGAGGGAAGTGACAAGGAAACAACCATTTTCCCAACATCTTTAATAGTATAAATAGACACAAGTGACTATAACGCAAACCATAATTCAATTATTTGTCCAAAACATTTTAAGAGATCGAAAGAAAGTATTGATGAATTTGACGAAGTGAGGTCGCAGGAGAGATGACACTTAGCACCGAATTTGAATCGGATTAAAAGTGTCATCTCTTATGTGACGTCTTTTCTTTTGAATTCTAACATTTCTTCATCTATCAACAAATGCCAAAAGTGATGAGATAATTTTCAAGTGAGTGTTTTCAACTTTAAATTTATTTTCATTTCCTTTTATATCAAAATTTTGTCATTAAATATTTAGTAAAAGTATTATAGTGTGACAGGAAAATTTCGCAGACGAGTTCAAAAAAGCTGTTTTTTGGAATAGTTTGACTCTTTAACTTTCGTAATAAAGAAAAGTGTTATTCACTTCGTCCTGCTAAGTTTTTTACATTTTTTTGTAAATTACTCCTTTTATCCCAGAACAATGTATACGTTTGTTTTTTACACGTAGGTTTCACACACTTTTTTTTTGAAAGAAAAGAATAGTATTTTATTATAGGGCATGAGCGTTGCTCTTATCAATAGTACAATAAGACTTACAAATGCAACAACCACATAGTACAATAAAACTTACAAATATGACAACCACATTGTGAATGATCCTAGCGTAGGACGTACGAGTGACAACAAATTAAAATTTTTCTAAACAATTGCAAGGATCAGTTATCCAATCTTTATAATCAATGTCTCTTCTATCCCTTTCTTCTCCAAAGCCACCAAAACCAAACATGAGATTTGATCTCCTCCATCATTTTCTTTTCACTCCATTCCCCCTCCTTAAAGATAACATTGTTCTATTTTTCCATAACGACCAAATTGTACACAACTAAATGTCTATAGCTAGCTTTCGTCTCTCCTTTGATTGGAATAAGTCCCCAAAAAGAAATAGCGTACCTGAAGGGTTGTTTGGGACTGGAGACTGTATTCCCATCTATTTCAAGCACTCTCCCCATATTCTTTGTGACATTGGGCATTCGCAAAATCTATGTTCCACTGTATCGTCATTTCCTCTACATATAGAACATGTAGTCGTGCTTGAAGGTGGTAGGCTCCACACACCTAATACATATTAAATATTAATACTTCTTAATTTACGTGTAAAAAACAAATGATGCAACAGAGATTTATATTTCTCTCATTAAATCATTCATGCTTATGTGTCTCATATTATATTCCTCTTAGAAAAGATTATACACATCTTCCCCCTCTCCCCTCCCTGGTATTCATATAGGCCAATTCCAAAGATAGATGATACAATCTATTTATATGTATATTTGTTGTGTAAATTAATATGAATAGATGATGAATATAACGTTGGATGAAATCTATATATATTTGTTGTGTAAATTAATATGAATAGATGATGAATATAACGTTGGATGAAATCTATGATTGAAGTGCAAACTAGATTGTTGTATAAATTAATTTCTACTACAAGTTGTTGATAAAATAGTTTATTTGAACCATTATCATTTCGCATTTATCAATTAATTAATACTTTTTTATTAAAATTTTAGTATCACTTCTTAATTATTCGTCTCACACCGACAATCTCACACTAAGCGTTTGTCATTATATTCTGTGTTATAATACATTTGTAGAATCCAAATACAATAGAATGAAGAGTACGAATCATATGGAATTAATGATATTATAGTAAATTTCCTTAATTATAAGTAAATGTCCTTTTAAAGACATGTTCAGTTAACTTGCATCAGTTGATGTATCAGCCAATACACTTTGGTGTAATTTGAGTATGTATTAGATCTATGAACACAATAAATTATGGGACAAATTTAAATTATTTCGGAAAATTCTTTGATGCTTAAGTTAGCTTAGTCTTGGCGTTAATTTTTGTCGATGTAATATACCCTCCGTCCCATAACATCTTTCACACTTTTTTCATTTGTTTATCCTATAATAACTTTCATACCCCAAAAAAAAAAATATTACTTTATCCAACAACCTCAAAAGTTATTTTAATTTCAAATTTGTCACCCCTTTTTCACAGTCATAACATTAATTTATATTTTATTTATTACCTAAAAATACTACAATACCATTAAAAATCAATAAAGTTGGTCAATAAAATAACTTTTCTTAAACAACATGGAACAGTAAATGTGAAAATTGAAACGGGACGGAGGGAATATTATTTTTTCATATTTTATACATCTTTAAAATTAATTTTAAATTAATCAGAATATATACATATGCACAATAGTATACAAAAGTACTAATTTTAAAAAAAATTCTACCCACCTAAAATACATAACTTACTTTATTTTATATTTATTACATAAATATAATAAATAAAATTATTTTTGTCGTTAATTTTTGTTGATGAAATATATTATTCACGACAAAAGTCTCTCGTGAGACAGGTTATTTGTGAGACGTGTCGACCCATCACTAAAGTATATTTATTGTATAGATAAAAAATGTTAAATGGTTGTCAAAGTATATTTTCTAATGTATGTTGAATTATGCATTAAAGTATGATTTAATGTGCTATAATATGATTTATTATTAACATACGTTAACTATAAATAAGCACACTTTAACTATATAATAAATATACTTTAATGATGGGTCAACATGTCTCACGTCTGTCCCACAAGAGAGTCTCTTATTATTCACATAAAATTAATAAAAATGATCAATAAAATTATTTTTTAAAATGACATAAATAAAAAAAATTAATTAGAAAATCAATGTATACCTTTTGGGCCTTATTTTAATTGGAGTACATACCCAATAGACAAGCCCAACAAATGTGATTGACATATATGGTGTAAGGTTTATCCGATAAAAAATAGCTTCTACCTTAATTCTCAAACATACAAGCTTGTGAAGATTAAAAATATTTACTTACAACATTTTAATAAAAATATTATTTTAATGTCAACAACATTATAATAGTTTCTAGAGTTTTCTATGCAAGATTATCAGTTAACAATATTAATATTTATCAATAATTATAACGTTTTAATTTCATATAATATATATATATATATTAATAAAATCAATATATTGAAATACAAACCACTATTATTATTTTACTTTTAATTTCATTCCAGTATTTACGTGCAATTTAAATAATGAAGGAAACATTTGTGCGGCATCGTATCAAGTAAGTGTATGTGAAATGGATAAAAAATCACTTTTTATTTACTATTTTCACTATAAAATATTATCATATTCACTATAAAATGTTATCTCTTTTCATTTATATTATAATTATTCATGAAACAACATTATCATTTTTCAATAATTGAGTATTCACTTGTACAATGTTATATGAAAGCTTCATCAATGCACTATTGTTCAAACTTATTATAATCTTCCTCAATTATTATGAAAATTTTCGTATGACTATAATACTTAATTTAAATTTATATTTAATAAATTAATAGAAATTATAAGCCATATAATATTTTGCTTTATTTTTGAATGTTTTATAAAATATAAAACAAAATAACAAAATATAATATCAAATTAAAATTTATTTTATCAAATCAAATAGGAAATGTAGTTTTATATGTTCCTCAAACATTATTACAGTGTACTCTTTAATATTGCCAATTTTTCTACGATTCTTGCCAAAGATTTTACACAATATTCTACCGTCATGATATATTATACTTCCTCCGTTTTATATAAGTTGACACACATTCTTTTTTGGTTTGTCCCACTAAAGTTGACACATTTCCTTTTTAATACATGAGACCTACACAAAAATAATTAATCTATTCTCATGGGCCATATATCACCTCTAATACAACTACCCACTACACATTAAATATTATTTCTCTCACTACACTTTACTTCACTTTATATTAAATTATTATAATCCTTAATCTCCGTGCCAAAAAAAATGTGTCATCTTCTCCGGAACGGAGATGTTCAGACTCTTCTTAGCAAGAATGAGAGTCGCGAGAATACAATGATGCATTCTACTAACCCTTTTAGAAGTCCTACAAATTCTATTGGTCGCAATAATATGATGATGGATTCTAAGTTTCTAAGTCCTACAAATTCTACGAGTCGCATACTACTCTCTCAACAGTTGTACTACTCCTCCTCTCAACAGGACTCTCTCAACAGGCAGTTTGCTCAATCTTCTACTAACTCTCTTTGAAGTCGACACCTCTCAACAATTCCATACTACATTGAACTCAACAATTCCATACTACATTGAAGTTATGATGGATTCTAAGTTTCTAAGTCCTACAAATTCTACGAGTCGCATACTACTCTCTCAACAACAGTTGTACTACTCCTCCTCTCAACAGTTGCAGACTCTCAACAGTTGCAGACTCTCTCAACAGGCAGTTTGCTCAATCTTCTACTAACTCTCTTTGAAGTCGACACCTCTCAACAATTCCATACTACATTGAAGCCTCTCAACAATTCCATACTACATTGTAGTGGCTTTGAAGCAACAGTGCTCAATCTTCTACTAACTCTCTTTGAAGTCGACACCTCTCAACAATTCCATACTACATTGAAGCCTCTCAACAAGGCAGTTTGCTTACCTCTCATTGAAGTCGACACCTCTCAACAATTCCATACTACATTGAAGCCTCTCAACAAGGCAGTTTGCTTACCTCTCAACAATTCCATACTACATTGAAGCCTCTCAACAATTCCATACTACATTGAAGTGGCTTTGAAGCGGCGGGCGGGAGGGTTGGGTGTATATCATACGATTCTTCTCCCAAATATTGTACTACTTTTGTCAGATGGGATGATGCATACTACTACTTGATTCAACGGTTTCACCGATTCTTATGCACTAAAAAAATGAGTAAAATATGAAAATATGCACTACCAAAGTATTAGTATATTTAGATCCTACCAAGTGAGCCTCTTAAAAAGAAAGTTTGAGAAGGTGTTTGAGTTAAGGAGATCAAATCACATATTTGGTTTTGGTGGGATTGGGAAGAGAAGGTCTCAAAAGAAATGTTGATTACAAAGATTGAGTAGCATATCTATAATATTGCAGAGTATTTTAATATCGCCCACGAAAATCGGAGCAAATTTATTTACAATATTTCTAAAACTCTGCAACTATAACCCATGACGTGGTCAGCTTTTTATTCGAGTATATTGTCAAATATTCTACTTTTGTCAAGTATTCTACGCGTTAGTTGTAGATATAGACTCTTACTCATTATATCCATGACGATTGGTATACATGACATGATTTGCCATACTTATACAAACTCATATCCATTGATATAGATACGGAATGCATTGATATAGATACGGATTATATACGGCCTAATCATGATTCGTCATAAATAATAAATATAGATACGTCAAACCATATTCGTCATATCAACCTTGACATATATAAATACGGAAAATATAATTTCTTAATCATGATAATTGTCACTTAGGATTAGGGCTGGGGAAAAATACCGAAATTTTGGTATACCGCCATTATCATAACGAAAAATACCGATTTTACCGAAATTTTAGGTATGCCGAAATTTTTGGTAAGGTATGATACCGTATTGAAAATTTTGGTACGATAAATGTATATAAATAATCAATACCGCGGTATTTTGGTATATGCCGAAATACCGTAAAATATTCAATTTTTTGAGTTATATGATACGATATTACCATATTAAATGATACATACAATTATAATTATTATTTGTGTATTATAATTTTTAATTAAATTATATATATACACTATTTTATTAAAGATTAAATCTAAAATCCTATTGTATATTTCTTCATAATTATAAATTATTGATAAAGATCATTGACTTACATGATATTAGTACTTATTTTTTAATTAAGTAATTCTATGTATATGAAAATTTAAAAGTGTTGATTTTAATATAAGTTCCATATATTTTTGTATAGATCTCTTAGGTACTATTTATTTAATGACAAACACTTTGTAAAACGGGTTTAGATATATTAATTATGTAAACTCGGTTACTGTTTAGTACATAAAAAATTACTCTTTAGCACATGAATTGTTACTTTTTAAATTAAAAAATTACTCTTCAAATTCTTGTAAATCCCGATGTATCGATTACTTTAAGTACATGAAAAATTACTTTTTAGAGATACGAATTATTACGTAAAAATTATTACTCTTCAAAGAGTTATTTTTTATATATTAAAGAGTAATATTAAAAAATAAGGCTTACCTGTAAACCCGATTTTCATGAGACTTACTCTTATTTAATTTGGTCGTTTGCAGATTGTCGTATATTTTTGAATTTGTTATTTATTAGAGTATGTTTTATAGCTATCTTTCACTTTTCTAGTACATGGTTTTTATAAGATTTATTGAATTTTAGATGTATAACGGTATAGCAAACTATGTAATAGGATGATATATACCGATATTTTAGGTATGGTATGGCATACCGAAATATTGGTAAGTAGAAGGTATACTATTTTCTTATACCGAAATATTGGTATACCGAACTAAGGTATACCGAAAGTTTAGGTAAGGTAACGGTATGATTTTTTAAATACCGAAAATTTCGGTACGGTATATGGTATGACCAAAAATCTTCGGTATGCCATACCGCCCACCCCTACTTAGGATATGACCATAACTGCGAACTTGATCATGATAATAACCATATTCGTCATATTAACCGTGACATATATAAATACGGAAAATATAATTTCTTAATCATGATTGTCACCTAGGATAAGACATAACTGCAAACTTGATCATGATAATCGTCACCAGATGATTTGCCATACTTACACAAACTCATATCCATTGATATAAATACGGAAAACACCCTAATCATAATTCATCATAAATATGCATTGATATAGATACGGAATATATACGGCCTAATTATGATTCGTCATAAATAATAAATATAGATACGTCAAATCATATTCGTCATATCAACATTGACATATATAAATACGAAAATATAATTTCTTAATCATGATAATTGTCACCTAGGATAAGACCATAACTGCAAACTTGATCATGATGATCGTCACCTAATATAAGGCGATAATTGAAATTTTGATTATATATAATAATTAATAATAATAACTTAAAATCGTCACCTAGTATAAGGCGATAATTAAAATTTTGATTATATATGATAATTAATAATAATCACTTAAATCATGATAATCGTCACCTACGATAAGGCATAAATGCAAATAGCCACTTAAACCACTTAGGATATGGATATTTGGAATACTCTTAATCATGATAATCGTTACTTAGCATAAGTTCATAAAAAAAAAAAAAAAAAAAAAAAAAAAATATATATATATATATATATATATATATATATATATATATATATATATATATATATATATATATATATATATATATATATATATATATATCTCTGCAAATAATCTTACTAATATGCAGAAATACATATCAATATCTACTGACATATCAATAACTTTTTAATTTGTAACAAAGAAAACTAAATGAAGATGGAACAATGATTCAATGAATAGTTATTTCAACTAGGAATGTGATTTTTGCAACATAGAAAAATTGAATGAAGCTAACAATGATTCAATGAAAAAAAATAATAATAAGGTATTTATTTAATTTAACGTATATACAAATTTGTCAAAAAGAAAAGCATTCTTTCAAAGTTGTAAAATTCAAATTAGACCTGTAATGGCGATTAAGAATCCTCTCCAAACCAAGTTCATTTCACCACAATAAAAAAGTCAAATCACTCTTCACAGCAAGACAAGTGTTGCAAAAATCAAATAAGAGAAGTGTTGTAAAAATCAAGACCTGGCGATTAAGAATCCTCTCCAAAACAAGTTCATAATTCAGCAAGACCACGAACCGCCGTCTACACCACACAGGTCAACCAGCTGCGCAACTACTTAAGACCAATCACCAACACAAACTATTTTAGAAAACTCAATATGTCCATTTTGTCTTGAACTAGTTCCAAGTGGTCTGTCCAGGATTTTAGACTCTGAACATAACAACAATCACTCATCGGACTTTCTTCATTCGCCATAAACATATCAGGAGGATTTTTATACTGGTTAGCATTCATATCAGCATTGTTCGAAGTTGATGGGTACTCCGATAGGGTCAAACCACCACCTGATGGGTACTCCGATAGGGTCGAACCACCACCTGCTGATGCCCGGTGCAGTTGCAGCTGCAAAAGAACATCGTCAAGCTCCTTTTTGGTTAACTTCACTACTCTCATTAGTTGGGATATGAGACCTGTACATCCATAAACAGGATCGATAGCTCGCATATCAGATTCGTATATGATGGATTTCATGGCATCGTCTCGTTGAACCTTAGTTTTCAAACTCATGAGTACTTTAGTAACGTTGGACACTCCGAATAATCGATGAACGTTTTGGAACATTTTGGGCATGTTTGATGGAAAATAGGGTGCTAATAAGCAATTGGGACTGCATTTTCTGCGTTGATATTTGCAGGCAGCACAAGCCGGAGTGGTACCTCCTTTCACCGTCATTTGGGCAAATATTAGAATTAATAGGTGAATAAAAGTGTTTTTCATTTAGTGAATTAGACAGATTAAAAATATAATACTAATTAAAATGTGGGATATATTTATAGGGGAGTTTAGTGGAGAGAGAGAAACTAATTTTTTTTTGGGATATTAAAGAGAGAGAGAGTTGTAGATAAAGTGATTTAGTTAGCGGTGTTCGTGGGATTACGTTGGATTCGGCAAACTTATAACGACATTTACTAAAAAAAATTACTATTTTAATTTAAATCTTATTGATTTTAGAAGTTTCTACTAAGTAAGATGTGAAATTATGTTATTCTTTGTTACAAATTACGTCTAATACGTTCATGTTGTCTTAGATGCGTGTGTCATACACGATCTGATCATTTAATTAAGTATGGTAATTATGGTAGTATATCTTATAGTTTTTCGTTTTATTAATTCTTAACTTAATTGGTTAATTTAATGGCTAATATTTAAAAGTTTGTTCTAAGTAAAGATTTTGAAATTATGTTATTGTTTGTTACAAATTAGTCTTAGATGTTCGTGTTGTCTTTGACGCGTGTGGCATACACGATCTGATTTACTTTAATTAAGGGAATTATGGTAGTATATGATACTTTTTGTATATTAATTTTGTGTTATGATTTATAACTAATAACATATGTATACTAGTATATCTTTTTATGGTAAGAGAATACACTCGTACGTGTTTATTTTATGATGTTTGTACTAGGAACAGGAAAATTAAAGTGCATCCGATCGGGTGTAAGGTTGATTTTATATGTGTATAATTTTTTATTTTATTTTGTAAATATGTTATTTTATTTTGTATAGGTGTTTCTTAATAATTGTATACTTTTTTCACGCTAAGTTTTTCATTAAAAAAACTAACAATTAAATTATATATATTTTTGTTCATAATTGTATATATTTTTATTTATATTTGTATGCATTTTTTAAAGTGCATCTGGGTGTACAGTATAACTATCCAAAATTAAAATATTTTAATTTTACTGATCGACTAATTAAAGTTTTATATCTCGAATGATTGGTCATTTTGACATATAGAATTCTAACTATTCAATCACTAAATTTTACAAGGTACTAGCTTTTCTTTTTCATAGAATATACTTATATTGATTAATAATTCAATGTTATTTCTCAAAATAAATAATAGAATTCTAACTATTCAATCACTAAATTTTACAAGGTACTAGCTTTTCTTTTTTATAGAATATACTTATATTGATTAATAATTCAATGTTATTTCTCAAAATAAATAATTTATTAGTATGAAATATCTTTTCAATTTATTTATATAATAAAAAGAGAATTTAAAGAGGAACAACTGTCATTTGTTGACTTAGTTTTTTAGCAATGTTTCTAATGTCATACATGCATGGTGAGCATGATTGGGCTCATTTTAGAATGTACTGTACATTTTTCGACCTATATTAATTTGAAAGGGAAAAATAACCCTATTCTAAATCTATTAAAAAATATAAATAATTGTTTAAATCAGGTTCACATTATAAATTTGTTGGTTTCTCTTTTCAATCTTATATTATAGCATGTATTGCTAGGATTTAAACATATTAATTTGAAAGGGAAAAATAACCCTATTCTAAATCTATTAAAAAATATAAATAATTGTGTAAATCAAATTCACATTATAAATTTTTTGGTTTATCTTTTCAATCTTATATTATAGCATGTATTGCTAGGATTTAAACATAGGGTTTACCCGTAAACTTAGTTCATTCATAATTAAAGACTAACTCTTAAAAAAATTAATATCAAAACCAAAATCGCTGGCCCTCTATCTCTTCAAGATTTCTTTTCAATCTCAACTAAATTTCATCTTCCTATTCCTACTAGGGTGTAAAATAAACCAACTTTTTAAATTCGATTCGAGATTTTTTTTTTAAATATCAACACTAAAATTCGAAAATTTTAAATAAAAATTTAAATACAAATATTACGATTTAAATATTATACACATACAAATATGAATATAATTATATTCGATTTGATATTCTACATGTTCAATTAATTTAATATATATATATATATATATATATATATAATATTTTATTTTATTTTATAGTGTAAATATATATGTATTTTATCTAATTTATAATGCTACCTTAGAAATGATGAGGAATAAAAACATATATTTTTTAATTTTTTTATATGTGAATTATTTAATTATAATTTTAATAGTTTGATGATAGATTTGTAATTAATGAACCATTTTTAAATAATGAATAATTAATTTGTAATATACAAAAATTATTTAAAACTAATTGATAATACGAGAAATAATAAAAAGTTATTCAGTAAATTTCTTATCTTATAAATGAAAATTAAATTCTATTTAAAAAAAACTATAATATCAAATCGAATTCTAATATTTACTTTCAAATGTTTAAATTCGGATTGCAAATTATTTAGTGTATTTGGGTGCACAGTGCATCATTGGTAGAAACTTATATACTTATAAATAAAAATATGGCCGCTGATATCCATACTACTATTTTTATTTCATATATCACCTTCTTTTATTTATAAAAATACCAAATATTATAAATCCTAAAATACGCTTAATGAATCCTACCCACCTTACAAACTTGCTTTCAATTCAACATTTTAAACCATACAATCATACAAAAAAAATATTCAATTCAAACAACATAAGATTATACACCTCTTACCCTCTTCTCCACATTCACCTCCTCTTGTTTTTAATTTTTTTAAAAGCAAAATAGTTAGTGAAGAACTTCTCAATCCATTTCAAACCCAAAAAAATCACCCACAAAGTATAATGTTGGAGGAAGAAATTGTTAAGAAGCTTAAGTTGAATAATTTTAAACATTTTCACTGATTTAAAACTTGTTTTTAAAGCATTTGAGTATACATGTCGCAAAAATCACGTCCAACCAGGACTGAAAATTCTTAGATTGTTCGACCAACATCGACCGGTAGAAGCTAGATCAATCGTCCAGCATTGGATGCCAGATGTGGATTCGTTCGGCCAGTGTTGGCCGCCAGAAATCAGATCTGTCGTCCAGTGGTGGATGACAGTTTCTTAATTTTTCGATCAATGTTGGTCGAACTAACCAGCGCAGGTGTTTTTTTGCATGATTGTTCAGCAGCCGATGGTCGAACAAATCCATTTCTGGCATCCGACCAGAATCGAACGTACATACTCGATTTTAGAATACGAAAATGCAAATCAACTTCACGCAATAACTAAATGGTTTCATTTCGGTTGAAATTATGTATTATAACATCACAAATACACACATTAAAGCTTAAATTTCTTAGACATTTCATATAACAATTTGAGTGCAAAAACACATAATTACATATCAAATAATTTTCAAAAATAATTTCTATCATTCATTGTTTTTTTATCGATAAAAATAAATTATTATTAAATATGGTGGGTAAGAGAGTTACCCAAATTACATGAAAATAGAAACTTCGTCACAATATGAGAAAGATGAAAGAGAAATGAAGGCAACAATAAACCTCACAATACCTATAGAATAAAATGCGGACATCTTCTCCATTCATCGTAGCAAATAGATAAGCTCTCTGAGTGTCTCCCAAGAATCCAACTTCATAAACGTGCCTTTAGTTCTTCCAATATTTTGCTAATTTCGAAACTTTCATTACGGAAGATAATAGCATTTCTGGTTTTCCAAATCAACCACACCATGCATTCCCAAAGACAGACTAAAAACATCTTTCCTTTCCTCCCTCTAATAAGCCTACTAAAATGAAGTAAGTTTATAGAGGGGTTTGAGGATAGAACTGTTTTCACATCAACCCAATTAATGCACTCCATCCACAAGCAATATGAATTCTCACATTCAAAAAAGACATGACGAACTGATTCTGGATTTTTATTGCAGAAGCAACAATTAATATAAGCATCATGAGCCATAATCTTCCTTTTCTGAAGGTTTGCATAAGTAGGAAGGCGTTCCCACAGAACTCTCCATGCATGCAGTCGAACCTTAGGCAAGGCGATTTTATTTCACACAAGGCTGAATTGCTCATTTTCCTCTAGCTCCGGGCCAATTTGTTGCAGCCATAACTTTTCGTATGCTCCTCTTGTTGTATATTTTCCTTTTTTCTTTGATCCCCATTACCAAGAGTCTGCTTTACCTGGATTAAGAGGGTACATATTAATAACCAAAAGTAAGTCTTGAAGTATTTTTTTCTCGTTCTCGCGAAGATCCCTTCTCCACCTCCACCTCCAATTCCACACTCCCTCAAACCACTCCCCCATCTCCCAAATACTAGCCTCTTTATTTAGATTAAGACTATAAAGTCTAGAGAATCTAATTCTAAGACGTCCTCCTGTCCAAATGTCACCCCAAAAAGAAGTATTTCTCCCATCTCCCAACACTCTAACAAGACTAGAAAAGAACCAGCCCCCATATATATCCCCAGCAGCTTTCATTACATTCCCCCACCACCCTGAACATTTAATGGTTCTACCCGAGAGAAAACAATTCGAACTCAAATCACTCAGGCCTCCCCACCTAGACCGCAAAACTCTAGCCCAAAGCTTATCACTCTCATGTAAAAACCCCCAAATTCATTTACCTAATAAAGCACTATTAAAAGACTCTATGTCCCTAACCCCAAGACCCTCAAATGCTTTAGGATAACACAAGACAGACCATTTAATCCAAGAGATTTTTTTAACACTCTCACTCCCTCCCAAAAAAAAAATAACCTTTGAAGTTTAGAAATCTCACTCAAAACTGATTTTGGAGCACGATAGATGGACAAATTTCTATCATTCATTGTGATTCTTGTTCTTAGCAATTTGAGAAGTTCTTCTCTTTTCTATTCCTCTTACTAAGTGTGTGAAAGAGGTAGAAGGAAGATTTATGAGCTTGGAAGGAGATGGTGGTGTATGGGTTTGGAGAAAATAGTTTGTGGATGGGGAAGACCAAGTGGGTGTATGTGTATGGTGGAGATGATCATAAATTATTTTAAATTTTAATGTTGTATTACTTAAGGGTATGTATGTCTTTTTAAGGTGGGTGTATTAATCATTTTGATTTTAATATATTTTAGTTAGTGTGTGTATTGAGAAAAAAGGTGCATGAAGTTAAAATAGTGGTGTAGATATCCGCGGGTATACAATTTGTTATTGAATTTTCTGTTAGTATTTTTAATAAAAAAACTGATTGTAAAAAAACTATACAATTATTAAAAAAACATATAACACTATTGAACAAAAACTTATACACATATGGATATAAACTCAAATATAAACTCAATTCGAATACTTAAATATATTTAGGGTAGGTTTTGCATGAGACCGTCTTACGTGAAACTATGTTACATATTTCAAAATAGTTATCACTTTCGTTATAAATGTTATCACTTCTCATTTATATTTTCATTTTAGATATCTCATTTCAATGGTTACATTTCTCTTATGGTAATGAAACTCACACAAAACAATTGAATTAATAAATTTTTATGAGCTTACACATAACACTAATATAACTATCCATTATATATTAAAATATTATATTTCGCTCAAATCACTACATATTAAAATTTTATATTTCTTATTCTCCGAAAGAAACAAATGTAACGATTATGATGAAACAAAAAAAGTAGTACCCCATGACATGCATTATAATATGCAACTCGAGTCAGATCAATATCTCATCTCTCTCCATCCCATATAATAATTTAATGTATAGTGGGTAGTTGTTTTAGTATTGTGTGTGGGTTCAATGAAGATAAATTGATTGATTTATGTGAGTCTCATCTGCTAAAAAGGGAAATGTAACTTTTATAGCGGGATGCCCTAATTAGTAAAATGTAACTTTTGTTGCGAGATGGGGAAAAGAAAAAAAAATTGTCAAAGAGGAATGGCTAATTATAGTGTGCATTCGGGTGTACCCTAAGATAGGGTGCACTTATATACAAATATAAACATAAACATATACAATTAAGAGCAAAAATGTATACAATTTAATTGTTAGATTTTTTAATGAAAAATTGGGTGTAAAAAATATACAATTATTAAAAAACATGTATATACTATTGAATAAAAATTTATACACATATGATGCTAGTTTTTTTAATGAAAAACTTAATGTGAAAAAAGTATACAATTATTACGAAACACGTATACAAAATAGAATAACATGTATACAAAATAGAATAAAAAGTTATATACATGTGTGCACCCTTGCAGCCGGGTGCACCCAATGTACACTCAAGAGGAATATACATGACCAATCTCTTACACTTCATTTAAAAAATACTCCATCCGTCCCGCCCAAACGTCACCGATTGCTTTTTGTGCGTAGATTAAGGAGTATTGTATAGTGAGTAGTTGTATTAGTAGTGAGTGGTTGTGATATCTTTTTACTAAAAGTGAGAAATGAGGATATTTGGATGGGAAGTCCAATATAGTAAAATGCTTTCGGTGAGACGGGGGAGTATCTAGTATCTACCTCTTAATTACTACTTTTACATTTAATTACAATTATGTTTCTTATTAAACATTAAAATAAAATAAACGGAGTACATATTTGGGCGCGTAGCGCGCGTTGAATCAGCCAAGTGCAAATTCGTGCCCCAAATAGAATTCAGATCATGACCCCAAAGTCCTGTGTAAATTAAATACAAGTTGCATAAATTTTTGTCAAGAAATTAACAACACAAACAATCGTAGTACTACGTACTAGTCAGCAATTACAACAGCCATGGAAGCATCTTGGAAGCTTCGAAGTCAGCTCATCGAATGAACAACAACATGAATCCCTATAAAAATCAGGCAAATCCAAGAAGACGTAATAAACCAAACAGTACCATCCAAACCTCACTTTCCCAATCTCATCTTTTCTTACCTCATCAAAATCTTTCAATTTCATGTAATGGAGTTTTTCAACAATGCTACCGCCGTCAGGCTTAAGGGCCATCTCGACAAGTACCTCATCGCCGACGATGATCAAGAAACTGTACGCCAGAGCCGTAACGGCGTTTCCAAAAAGGCGAGATGGACGGTGGAGAAAGTCGACGGAAACCCCCACATCATCCGCCTGAAAAGCTGCCACGGCCGGTACCTCGCCGCCTCCGACGAGGCTTTTCTGCTCGGATTGACGGGGAAGAAGGTGGTGCAGTCGTTTCCGGAGTCGAAGAGAGATGGGTCGGTGGAGTGGGAGCCGATCAAGGAGGGGTTTAGAGTGAAGTTGAGAACGAAAGGGGGGAAGTTTTTGAGGGCTAATGGAGCTACGCCTCCGTGGAGGAATTCGGTGACTCATGATCTTCCTCATAGAACTGCCACTCAAGATTGGGTCATGTGGGATGTCAATGTTGTTGATGTTTCTGGTTTGGATGATGAGCAGTATTTGCCCAGCAATGCCTCCAGTTTCTCTTCCATTAGAGATGACGATGATTCTTGTCCGAATTCACCCGTTGTTATGTCGGAAAGACGCCTGTCCACGCCGGTCGATCGGTTGAGGAGATCGTCTCTGCGGAGAAACGGTGGCCGTCTATTGGCTCCGACGGATCTCCTCCTCGCTACAGCGGCAGACAGTTACCGTCTGCACACTTCCTTTGTAATTTACAAAAATTATGAACACAGTGTAGGAACTGAGAATATACAAGATAAATAATCTCTTTTAGTTTCTCACTCAAAAATTGTAAATTACAGGAAGGAATGGAGTTTTTCAGCAAAGCCAAAGCGGTGAGGCTACAAAGCCACCTCGGAAAATACCTAGTCGCCGATGAGGACGAATTAACGGTCCGTCAAAGCCGTAACGGAGCGTCACACAGGGCACGGTGGACGGTGGAATACGTGGACGGAAAACGTAACAAAATCCGTCTAAAGAGCTGCCATGGATTATACCTCACGGCATCGGAGGAGGCATTTCTTCTCGGAATGACGGGTAAGAAGGTCCTCCAGACGTCGCCGGAAAAGAAAACGGACGTTGCGATCGAGTGGGAGCCCGTCAAGGAAGGCCTCAACATGAAGCTCATGACCAGCGAGGGGAAGTTCTTGAGAGCTAACGGCGGCGCTCCGCCGTGGAGGAATTCCGTCACGCACGACGTGCCGCATCGGACTGCGACGCAGAGCTGGGTGTTATGGGGAGTGGATATTGTTGACATTTCGGATTCGGATCCGAATCTGGATTGTTTGTCGCCGCGGTCGAGCTTTTCTTCCGTCGCCGATGACTTTTCCGGTTCGCCGATGGTGCAGTACACTCCGAGCCGGTTCGGGAATATGTCTACCAAACAGGTATACTTTATTTTCTTCATTTTCTTTTTTACTTTATTTCTGGTAATTTATTTGTGAGAATGGTCAATGTACTTTCTTTTTTAACAAAATTTACTGGTTGTAGCCAAATTAATTTACTTGTGACCAGTTTTACTTTATAAAGTTCCACCTTGGATTCCAACGGGCAATTTAATATAGTAATTTTTTGTAATTATTTATGATCAATATTATAAAATAATAAAACGACACTGATTGAGCTAATCCAAAAAGTCCTGCTTATATAAATAAATTAAAAAAAAGGTATTAAACAAATATACAGTAAATCAGTATACTGTATAGTAGTATATACTATTGGCAATATTTGACCTACCACTTCTCTTACAACATCATTGGATAATTATATAAATTATTTTCAATTGTCAACTGGAATTCGAGGTGGAATTTAACAAAGTTAAAATTGATGACATGTAAATTATTTGATGACAGCTCTAGTGAGTAGTGAACATGATTAATTTTTTATAAATGTTATGAGATTAAATAATACTGGGACATGACCGACTAAAATAATAATAATAATAGTAAAATAATAAACTAACCCAAAACAAAATAATAAACCTACAAATATAAAATGCATTTAGCTGAGTGGAAAATATAAAATTTTCTGTTTCACTCGATACTGAATTTGGTAAGGATGACCAGATCAAAGTCAAATTATGAGTTTTTAATGTAAAATAAAGAAACAAAAAATGGAAAAAGGTTCACATGAAGTGGCCTACATTGCATCCCATCAACATTATAAGCAATTATTGCTGCAGCATTTAAAAGTTGGTTAGATTTGTTATTTAAATGGAGTATTTTTTTTATTTGTCAATGCAGCATAAAATAAAGTGATACTACTAATTTACAATAAATTATTACTATCTGTAATAGATTAATAAATAAATTCAGTCAACGTACAACTCAATGGAGGCACCAATTCTTTCTCCAAGAAATTATAAAGAACACAGAAAAATGAGTTTAAGATCTGATTGTGAGGGGTCAATGATTTAAGAAAAATACAAGGACAGAAATGGAAATGTAGTGTAAAGTCACAAATATATAATTGGGATAGAGTGAATGATTTAGGAAATACAAGGGTAGAAATGGAAATGTAGATCTAAACTGTAGTTCAACTTGGATTAAATTTGTTGGGATTACTAATAAGTACTCATATTTAGCGAAATTTGTATATGTTATTTCACTGAAAACGGTTACTTCAAGTACTTACGTACGATGCAAAAACAAAGTCTGACCAATCTATCCAATCTACTTAAGCATAAGGGTTAAGGTGAATAATAAAAATACATAAGTGTTCATATACAAAGATGCTATCTGAAGTTTGATTCTGTCAGCGATGTGGTTCGGGGACAGCATCCTTGTGCCATGCTGAAGAGCATTCCTTTCCATCCAAATGTAGTAAATCATGGTAGCAAAGGTGATGAAAAGAAGTCTTCTTGCCTTGTTGTTGCTTCTCGTATCCTGCAGTATCTTGCGGAAGGCATTTGTGACTGATGTTAGCCTTCTTCTTCTCCATCCAATCCATCTTCTAATTTCATTCCAAATGTGAGTGGTATAAGGGCATTGAAAGAAGAGATGCGAAGTAGTCTCTTGATCGAAGCAAAAACCACATTGTTTGTCTTCCTCTGTGCACCAAATCCTGTCCTTTGTAGCAACTCTGGCTCTATGCACAAGCCAAAGTCTGAAGTTGAACTTCCTCACTATCCATTTGTGCCAAATCTATTTGTACATAAAGTTCGAGTCCGTTGTGTATCTACTCCTCAGATGATCATACATACGGCTAGCTTTGAATATTCCATTTTCACAACACTTCTCCATAATATAAATCACTCATTCATCTCCTTCTGATTTATTCTGTATAGCATTCCTAATGGCAATGAGAACTCTCCATAAGTATGTAGAATTATTACTGGGAGAGATCTCTGTCGACTGGGAAGATGAGAGGTAAACAGTGTGAATCCATTTCACCCAGAGAAATGAGGCTTCCCTGTGTACATCCCACAGTGCTGCTGCCAGAAATGCCTTATTCCAAGTAGTAACGTCCTTCAACCCTAGCCCCCTCCATTCTTAGGTTGTAGGATGTCGTTCCAGCTCACCGGGCTCACATTCGTTCCCTATAAGAACCTACGGATAATGGTCTCCACCTTTTTACCACCACAATCGGGATTTTGACAATGGCACACCAAAAAGATAGAATTCCATATATCCCAGAAGTGATCAGTTCCAATCGACCCGTGAATGACAAAAGTTTAGAAGACCAAGTTTGTATCATGTTGCTAATGTCATTCAGAAGGGGTGTAAAATCCTCCACTCCTATTCTCTTACTACAAATAGGGATGCCCAAGTATTTGAAAGGAATGGTACATGTATTGAATAGGAGAATTTGAGATATACATTGTTGATTACGAGTCGAAACTCCCGAGGTAATAAGATTGGATTTCTGAGGATTAGCATTTAACCCGGAGACTTCTGAGAATCATTTTAATATCCTTTTAATACACCTGGCAGTAGCTATATCTCCATAACCGACGATCAGAAGATCATCCGCAAAGATCAGATGTGAGACATCTACACGTTTACAGATTCTAGAATAGAACTTATATTCATGAAGATGTACTACCCTACTCATCAATCTACTAAGACACTCCATGCAAATAACAAAGAGGAGTGAGGAAATTGGATCACCTTGTCGAAGACCCTTCTTGCCTTTGAAAAAATCCTCCAGTTTGCCGTTGATGAGTAAGGAGTAGGAAGTAGTAGTAACACACTGCTCAATCCAAGCACGAAAAGTAGAAGGAAAACCTAGTCCCGTAAGCAGTTCAAGAAGATACTTCCAGCTAACAGAGCATAAGCCTTGGAAATATCAACTTTGACAGCCATCCTAGGGGAGATAGTCCCCTCTCTCCGTCCATAACCCCGAAAGATCTCCTCTGCAAGCATAACACAGTCTCTCAATTTTCTTCCTTTAATAAATCCAAACTGAGATTGGTTTATTAATGAAGGAAGACAATTTCTGAGTCGAGATGCCAGGATTTTTTAGATAATTTTGTACACAGTGTTGCAACACGAAATGGGTCTAAAATCTTGGACTCTTGGCTTATGGCTCTTTTTTGGGATCAAGAAGACAAATGTAGCGTTCAACTGTTTGAGCAACTTCCCTTTCCGAAAGAATTCTTTCACCGCCGCCACCACATCTTCCCCAACCACATTCCATGCACTCTGAAAGAAAGCCGATGTGTAACCATTTGGACCCAGAGATTTATTTTTGTTGATTGACCACAATGCTTCTTTAATCTCTGTGTTATCTGCCGGTACTTCCAGAGTACTAGCATCCACAAGAGAGAGTTTCGGTCCTCTATCCAACACTTTCTGTTCCACTGACTGAGTGGTCAAACTCTCCTCATCAAGTATTGATTGATAATAAGAGAGAAAGGTATCAATCAGTTCTTGGTACGAAGAAGTAGGTCCGCTATCAGTGTGAAGAGAATGAATATCATTCCCCACTCCATTGCTTCGAATAAGAGAATAGAAGTACTTTGTAGCGCGATCCTGGTTCTTTATGTGCTTGTGTTTGAGAACCTGCATAAGATAGTTAATCTCACAATCCTTCAAGTGCTTCTGTTTCTTTAGCTCCTCACTGATCTCCTGTTGTAGCTCATGATTATTCAAGCTTGACATAAAAAAGGTCTGGAGATGATGTAAGTATTCTATTCCTCTAGCTACTCTTTCAGAGATGTGATGATAGTTCTATTTGTGCAACTCCTTCAGTGATTTTTTTAGAGTTTTCAACTTCTGGCAAAGAATGAACTGCTTTGTACATGTTATATGTACCTGCCAATAGGAAGAAACAAGAGCAATAATATTATCATGGTTAGTCCAAAAATTACAGAATGTGAAGGGTCTTATATGGTGGGGTCTCGGATTTTGGAAGGATGTAATGGAAGGGCAATGATCGGCTGAGTGCCCTGTGGAAGAAAAATGGTTTATAGATCCTAACCCATACTCCTCCAAATTTTGCACGTCATCACTCTATCAATTTTTGAACACGAAGCTCCATTCGACCAAGTATAGAAACACCCTGTCGAGTAAGTATCCTCCACTCCCAATATAGAACAAGTTTCATGCATTTCCCTGGTCCCTGTATTTTGTGTAGCACTATTTCTTTCACCCTCAAATCTAACACAGTTGAAATCTCCTCCTAGTATCCATGGCAAGGGGTTGGAATGGAAGAGAGATGAGATGGTGCCACAAATTTCTCCTAGCAACATATCGGTTGTAAGTACTCATCTTTAATTAACAATGCTTCTTAAAAACAAATTACTCTGCTTTACATGTTAGATTGAGATTAATTGCTTTGTCATCAATCTTTGACATATGTATAAAATATACATAGATATAATAATAGTGTTAATTCAATAATATTATTAAACGTTTTGTTTGAATTCATAATAATTACTCCTATTTGGTATGAATAATACTACCCCTCAATCAGAGATTTCCATCCATTTTAAAAAAATGCAATTTTATTTCTTAATCCAAATATACATTTAATTATACGAAAATTAAAGCATGTCAATCCCAAAATTTTAATCCCTCATTTGAATTTGTCTTCATATGAAAAACAAGGAATTACATCCATGATCTATCTTACTCTCTCCAAACCACCCCACCAAAAATACAAGAAAAAATATCTGTTCATCCATCTCCCATATCCATTTCAAACAGCATACATTATACAGAGCATCTCTTATAATGCAGGTATATTTATAATTATTTCACAAAAATTCATAAATTGTTTGCATGCAGATATGCTTATATATTCATATGCATGCATGGATCACGTGATCACATTTCATTCATATATATCAATGATTTTAGGCTTCTGGAATGGATTTCTTCAAGAAAGCCAAATCCGTGAGGTTGAAAAGCCACCACAACAAATATCTAACAGCAGATTCTGATGAAGAAAAAGTGATTCAAGATCGATCAGGCACTTCCAAATCTGTCAAATGGGAAGTAGAATTCGTCGAAGGAGCCGAAAGCGTCGTACGTTTGAAGAGTTGCTACGAAAAATACCTTAAAGCGACGGACGAGGAGTACCTTCTCGGCGTGACTGGCCGAAAAGTTGTCCAGAGCCTTCCGAGGAAGCTCGATTCTTCGGTGGAGTGGGAGCCTATCAGAGATGGCATGTTAGTTAAGCTGAAAACAAGATATGGCAACTTCTTGCGTGCAAATGGTGGCTTGCCACCTTGGAGAAACTCCATTACTCATGATATCCCTCATAGACACCATGATTGGGTTTTGTGGGAGGTTGATGTTGTAGAGATTCAACCCGATTCGCCTCCTAAAATCTCACGTTCCGAGTCCTTGGACGATGATGAATGGGAATCCAAATCTTTTCGCCTTCGTGTTCCGACTCATGTGGTTTGTTTTAGTCCCTTTCTTTATTGACTACATTGTGCAGCATCTCCTGTTGCATTGCACGGATGATTGTTTTCTGTACAGATTGCAATCATCCGTTTGTTACATCAGGAGATGCTGCACAATCTTCTTTTACTAGATCATAATTTGGGTTTCTTGATAAGTAGTTTATGAGGTGTTTGCAAAATATTATGCTTTTTTTTTAGTTTTTAATAGCAAAAATGAGCAAATGTGGAGTGTAAAAGTAGAAGCAGAGATAATAAGCTTCTAAAAGTTTTTGCAAACACCTCTAATGGTCGATTAATAACTCATGATTTGTTGTTTTCTAATGATCAGCGACGTGGTTCATCGGAAGATTCGACAAAGAAGTCCGAAGGGAGGCAAATATACTACTACGTGGCGGACGAAAATGGGAATTTCAACGAGGCAATTGAAGAAGCTTCGTTTGTGTTTAAAGGGCATGGATTGGAGGACTTATCTCAGAGGTTGGAAGAAGAAACCGGTCTTGAGGACATAATCGTTTGTTCTAGAAACATCGTTAATGGAAAGCTGTTTCCACTTCGCTTGTCTTTACCTCCCAACAACGCAACCATGCACGTAGTCGTTGTCCCGCCCGACTCTGCAGGTTAGTCATAAGTTCTTGTATGAAACAGAGTTGTCTTTCATGTGTGCAACTAAATTTAGAGATGTCATCACAATCACTACTGATTAATGTCAATATAGTGTTGAGTATAACTTAATAACTAGTCTTAAATGATCAAGAATTTATGTTTTCTTGAATACTAATGATCTTCGTTGATGATTTGACAGTGGCAAAGGATTTCTTACCGCCAACTCCAACATCTGCATGACACTTTGGTCCAATACTGTAACATATGGATGTAGTCATCCAGTATTTTTGATTGTGTGGAAATATATTCATTGATTTGTATTATAGGTAGCAGTTTTTAAGGAGGCACTACTCATATATGTCATTCTTTTGTGTAAAAACGTTAGGTACATAAACTTGAGAGTGTTCGAATTTGCAACCCCCATGTGTTCATGTAGACTATAAATGATTTTATATTGTAATTTGTATTCCTATATTTCACATGGAAGGCAACTACACAAGTTGATTTGCGAGATGTTTGATCCACTGTTGAAATATAAATTTACAATGTTTCATGTATGTAGGATAAGATTAGTCCCTGTGATTTATCGTCACTCTGCTTGCCCGATCATATATATGCGGACAATTTATCGAACACCTTCAATGCATTAAGCCTGACTTCACTTGGACGATCTTCTTAGATACGAATAAAATAGTGAAATTGTCAAATATATTCAATTTGGATGTCAAAAATCATGTTAAACAACAATTTAAATTATAAAAATTCTACTTGTTTAGTCATTTTTTTTACCAAAATAACCCCACAGGCCACACCCTATTTTTGAATAGTTTAGTTATTCATACTGGTTATGATGTCAGAGCCCTAATATGTCTTAGGCATCCAACACTGAATAATTAAATTTTAAAAAGGTAGGTATTTTGATTAAAAAAAATGACTAATTGATACAAACTTAAATGGTTGGTGGACAGTAATTTTAAACTTTAAATAAGGATGATTTCTATCATTCTCAATAATATACTGTACTATGTATTTATTTTAAACTACAAACACAAGACAAATTTCGCTCTTAAAATCAGTAGTTATATAAGAGATTATTATTATTACTAAGTGTTAACATCAGTTTTAGTTATTCTTTTTGTTCAATTTTGATCTAAAGATCAAATATGAATTTGACATATTATTTAAAATTAGTATAAAAATGTTAGGTATTCTTTTATCCTAAACCCAACAAATATAAAGTTTTTTCTTATTCAAGTTAAGAGTACTATTATGGGTATTATATCCCTATGCCAAACGGGCCAAAAGCCCATTAAGCTAGCCCATCACGAACAAAAGATCCAACTACGGAGAGATCCAAGAACAGGAATAAATGATAACTTCTGGGATGATGGCGGCCCAGAAGATAGCCCAGGAGGCATCCAAAGAATAACTGAGAAGAGGCCCAAGGGACAAGCCCATTATTAGGAGCTGAAGAGCCCAAGAGGATGAAACAAAGAGAGGGCCGAAGAGCAGGAAACCCACCAAGGGAATAGACAGCCGAGACATCTCGGCAGGACATCTCGGTTCCGAAGCCAAAGGAGACGCTAGGGACTCGGATAGATAGCATATCTTCGGAAACCTATCCATCCGATGGCCGAAGGGATTATCAGACCTGCAAGGCAAAGTACATACATTACTGGGAGAACGGCTAGAAGTAGCAGGCTAGAGGACAAGAATAATAGTAAGAAGGGATGTCTTGGACAACACTCCCAACTAGAAGATAACACACGACATGTACATCTTTCTTCATCCGCCAATGGAAAGCAAACAAAGGACAAAAGGAGACCTGCTACACTATGCCCCAAAGTCGTCGGTGTACCGGCCAGCTCCCATTTATGACGGCTTGTTTTCGTCCAGATGGCAACACGGGATTGGTCGATCATTAGGGTTTACTAGCAGTATAAATAGCTTCTCTCACAGGAGAGATGCAGGTTACTCATTCTCACACTTGACATTACACTTGTAATTGGGAGGATTTTATGAGTGTTGTTCTTGAGGAGAGTAATAAAATCAGTTAAGGTCTTTGGTCGGATACCCCATCTCTCATCTGCTTATTGGTTCTTTATGTTTGATTGTGATCATTTTTAGTTCAGTTAAACAACTATCTCTTCCATCTTAATCCTAAATTAACTAGCTAAGTACACACATCAATCATACAACTTGGAAGCACCTGGTAAATTGGTGCACAATAGAAATTAGTAGAATCTTTCACAATCATTACAATTTGTTGGATAGATAACATGGAGTGAAAGAGAATGTGTAATGGATACCATGTAAGAGAGAGAGAAGATTTTTGTATGCGTACTTATCGATTATCAAATGAGGTTACCTATTTAATTTCCTTAGGAACAACTCTAAATGTAGGCCCGTTTTTAGGGGGAAAAAATCTGAAAGATCGATAAGTTGCGAAACTGCACTAAAAACCTTTTCTCCGAACCATTGCTCTTCGACTCCCGCTTCCACAAACTACCCTACAGAATGAACTCTTTCACGCGATTTGCCCTCCATACCGAATTCCTTTCGAAATTCTCTACGTTCTCTAGAAATCCTGTTTATCACCTTTTATCAGAGCGCAAAAGAAAGTATTCTGCTGTTGTTTTTTCGCTATCCAAGAAGGTGAACTGTTTTTCTTTTCATTATCATTTTCTTCCGGTTGAATAAGTTTCAAATTTTGAGTGTATGGAGTTCGGGTGGGTAGCCAGCTGAAGAAACGTTAGTGGTAGTAGGCGGTGGCGCAGCCGGAGTGTATGGAGCGATTAGAGCCAAAACCATTGCTCCAGATCTTGAAGTTATTGTTATTGAGAAAGGGAAGCCTTTATCGAAGGTTTGTAGGTTCTTTTGGAGAGGTTTATGTGATTTTATATGTGTTTGAGTTAAGATTTCTGGTGTTTTTTTTTTTTTTTTTTTTTAACTCTCAATGAGTTGCATTCTTGCGTTTTACAGGTGAAGATTTCTGGTGGTGGCCGGTGTAATGTCACAAATGGTCATTGCACTGATAGAGTGGTAAGGATTTTATCTTCTAATGAACAGTGGCGGACCCAGTAATTTTTTCTTGGGGGTACGACATGTAATTATAAAAATACTCCCTTCGTTCCATTTAACGAGGGTTTTTTTTTTCATTTGAGGTGTCACACCAAAATGATCCCCTTTCCTCTTTTACACACATGCACTCACACATTCCCACTAATACAATTAAATTATGAGACTACACTCTCACTAATACAACTACCCACCAACCCTTTCCTCTTTTACACAAATGCACTCACACATTCCCACTAATACAATTAAATTATGAGACTACTGTTGAGAGTGGAATTTCACGCATTTTATGTGTGCACATTACACCATTTTGCTTAGGAAATTGATCGTTTTTGCATGGAATTGTGTATGTTTAAGTATTTACACGATTTTAAGGCTATTAAGGTGTTTTTGTGAGTTTCGAAGGCAGGAAACAGGGTAAAACAGGGCAGGATCGGAAGAGGAGCAAAACAGACCCGGAACGGCCCAGCTCGGGAGCAGCTCGGCGAGCCGCTCGAGCCGAGCTGGGTGCCGAGCGGTGGTAAACGGTGCCGAGTGGGGTCCCACTTGGACCCCAGTGACGTGGCCAGTGGCGTGGCAGGCCGCTCGGCTGGGTCCAGACCCAGCTCGAGCCGAGCTGGGTGCCGAGCGGCCTAGTTCAGAGCCCAGACGGGGCCTGTTCGATTCAACACTGTATAAATACCTTCCAGACGCGATTCTGAAGCAGATTCGTCGCGAAAACAGCCCTGCATCCATCTTAGAAACAATTAGGGAGATCGAGACGTCAATCGGAGAGAGCCCAGCCATAAACCATCATCAATCCACACTCCTTTCATACCCATATCAGATTACAACCTGATTTCGCCATCCATCCAATTCCACAAGGGTTCCAAGTGCTAATCGAGGGAGAATCAAGCAATTGAAGAGACGGAGAAGGAACGTGAGATTGCTCCTACACTAGGGTTTCACAATTCTTATCTATTCCTTTCTATTACTTTGATTATTGTTATGAATTGCTTAGCCATGAGGATTGCTTGTAACCTCATAGGCTAATTTCTTATACAGTTTTAAGGTTTGATGGATTGATTTGATTGATTTGGGGATTTAGACCAAAGATTGGGATTTTATGTAGTTGAGCTTTTGATTTTACTTATTTTACTAAGACATGTTAATCTGCTTCGTAACGTCTTCATAATATATTCATGACATCCGCTATAATGCTTGGATTATTGTGTTAGCTTGTGTGCGTTCATGATTGGTATTGTCCATCTGTTAGGGATTAGAGTAGCTCCGCTATAAGCACTTTAATTTCATGAACTGGTTAATCAAATACTTGATTAGTTTAGTGGAACAATGCAATTAGACAATCAAGTAGGAAGTGAATAGAACCTTGTAGTAATTCCAGAAAATATCTTGTTAGTCGAACTTACCATCCGGAGGTATTGTTGTTCGCTGGATTAGTATCTAGGAATAAGGCTTGGTAATATTTGCGCACCTTAGGATTTAAACCAGATTATACTGTTAGCTTAGAATCGAATCATATTCGGTGGGATAACAGGGATATGTGGTGTATTTTCAGTAAAACTGCATGAATGAACAATCGTAAGTTTAATAACCCAAATTAATTGATCAATACCTGATACCTTAGAACTGTTTGTTATATCTTGATTAGACAATTGCTTTTATTTTTCCTTGCTTTTAATTAATTCAGTTATTTAATATTTCGTTATTTAGATAATTTACTTCAAAACATTGGATATTGGTTACTCAATTCTGATTAATTAGTAATTAATAGTAAAATAAATAATTAGATGTCTCAGTGGGATCGATAATTTAACTTGGGTGCTTGCTGCTACAATTGATATCCTTACACTTGAGGATTAAATTATAGTGCATAGAAAAAGCCTATCAAGTTTTTGGCGCCGTTGTGCCGGGGACAATTTTAATTATTTATTTTCTTTTATTACTTAGTTAATTAGAATATTTTCTTTGGGATTTAATTGTTTTTCTTTGGATTTTTCTTGAAGTTGCATGCAAACTAGGTCAAAGACGAGAGCACAAGATCTTGAATTTGATCCGGAAATTGAAGCTTCTGCGAGAAAAAGAAGAGTAAAATCAAAGAATACCAAAGCACCTCCTAAAGCAATTTTAGAGGAGGAAGAAGTGCAGATTGAGAATCAGGCTATCCTAGAAGAGGCTGAATCGGAGTTTGAATCAGAATCTGAGACAGAACCTAAAACAGCATCAATGGGAGAAAGAGTCGATGAGGATGACATCGTCATCCGAGAAACATTCAAGTCCACCAATCTAGGAGGATCAGGCGTAGTTGGAGCCATTCAAGCTGATGAAACGAACGACATAAGGCCAGCCCTGATTCATATGGTGGAGAAAAACCCCTTTGCCGGAGGCGTTTTTGATGAGCCCTATGGCCATCTTAAGCGTTTCAACAGCTACATGGATACAGTGAAAGCTGCTGATGCTACTAATGATAGATGGAAGATGAGGCTTTTTCAGTTTTCATTGGTTGATAAGGCAAGGGAGTGGTATGATAAGCTAAAGGGAGACAGTTGCTCAAACTGGACTGAGTTGCAGCAGCTGTTCGTGGATCGATTTATGCCACCAGGAAAGGTTCTTTTACTGAAACAGGAGATCAATCAATTCAAGCAGCGGAGAGATGAGTCGTTTGGAGAGGCTTGGGAAAGGTTTACTGATGCGTTGAGGAGATGCCCTCAGCATGGATTCAAAAAGTCTCAACTCATCAGTGTCTTCTATAATGGCCTTGACAACGAATCGAGAGTGTTGGTTGATGCTTCTGCTGGAGGAACAATCTTTGGCAAGACATCCAATGCAGTAGAGAAATTGTTTGATGATATCTCTTTGAACTCAAGGGATTGGCCATCTGAGAGGATCCGAGGGACTTATATACTTGGTAAAGTTGCAAAGGTTGAAGAGAAATTTTCTGAAGCTGATAAGAATGATAAGGTTGTCGCTCAATTGGAACAGATGAATAAGAACCTGATTACTCTGATATCAGGTAATAATGGGGGAGGCAACCGAGGGTCTGCTAGTGATGATGTAGTGATGAACCTTCAAGAGGTCGAGGATGCTAATTGGGCTATGGGGCAGAGTCTTCAGGGTTCGAGAGCTCCTCAAAATTGGCAAGGAAATAGGTACCCTCAAGGTAATTCGAACCAGAGGAATATCCAAGGGGGAGGTCCTAATAATCAAGGAGGCAATTGGCAGAATCAGAGGCATGAGAACTTCTCTTATTCAAATCCGAATAATGCAGTTCCATATCCTCCTAATTTTGATCCTGGTGCTAAGACTGAAGAAGGGAAGTCCAGTATTGACGATGTGTTAGCAAGATACATGAAGAAGAATGATGCCGACATAAACAAGATCAATAACTGCATTGTTCTCATGGACTCGAATATGACCAAACAGAATGAGGAAGTGAACAAGCAGTTGAAGAATTTGTCATATAACATAGGGCAGATCTCTACTACAGTAAATCAGCAGCAAGTGCAGTTGCAGAAAGGAAAATTTCCTTCGGATACGGAAATCAACCCAAAGGAGAGTGTTAATGCGATCACTTTGAGATCCGGAAGGCATTACGAAGGTCCAGAATTGGTACAGAATGAATCAGAACTGATGCAGAATGATACAGAACAGAAGCAGGACGAAACAGGGACGGGACAGGGTCAATCTACCGCCGCTCGGCCACCCGCTCGGGCCGAGCCGCCTCCCGCCGATGCCGAGTCGCCGCCGAGTGGGGTTCCGACCGGTTCTGCTGAGTCCTCTGGTTTGGGAGGAACCTAGCTCGGCTCAGTTCTTCCACAGCTCGGATCGAGTGAGCCAACGAGCTGTCCTCCGGGTTTTCCAGCGCGTCCGAATTCTGTACAGAGTCAGTCTGATCTGGAAATCGCTGATAAAAAGTGGCAGAAAGCAAAGAAACTGAGAGAAACAGAAGTGGTATTCAAGAAAGACAGTTTGGGATTACCGATCACAAAGGTACCAATTCCTTTCCCTCAGAAATTCTTGTCAAAAAGCTTGGATGAGAAGTTCAGAAAGTTTGCTGATGTAATGAGGAACATACAAATCAATATTCCTTTCTCGGAAGCATTGGAAGAGATGCCACATTATTCAAGGTTCATCAAGGAACTTATCTCCAGAAAGAGGAAGCTTAACAGTGTGGAGACAGTGAATTTGACAGAGAACTGCAGCTCTATTATTCAGAAAAAGCTTCCAGAAAAATTGAAGGATCCAGGGAGCTTCATCATTCCCTGTGAGATTGGAAAAAGACCATCTAGGAGAGCACTGTGTGATTTAGGAGCCAGTATAAATTTGATGTCTTTATCAGTGTTCAAGAAGCTTGATTTGGGGGAGTTGAAACCTGCGTCTGTTGCCCTACAGTTAGCAGATCGATCGTTGACATACCCCGAGGGAGTGATTGAAGATGTGCTAGTGAAGGTGTCGAATTTGACTTTTCCTGTGGATTTCCTTGTACTTGACATGGAGGATGAAAAGGATGGTGCGCCTCTGATCTTGGGGCGTCCATTCCTTGCAACTGGAAGGGCTCTGATTGATGTGTTCAAAGGAGAGTTGAGGCTTAGGGCTGATGATAAGGAGATTGTCTTTTCTTTGAATAAGGAGATGCAGTGGCCCACGGATCAGCAGCAGTGCAAGTCTGTGGATGTAGTGGACGCAGTGCATGATGAGAACTTTATCCTTTCTGATGCAGAGTTTGAGAATTTGTCTAATGATGCATGTATTGATTATCTTGAGAAGCTATTTTCATTGGGCAATGCTAGTGTGAATCGGAATAAGAGGTCCACTGTTGAAGTGAGGATGAAGCCTACTGCTAAGGAAGAGAAGCAAAAGAGCCAAAGCATTGAGGTGGTAGAGGAGATCGCAGGACCAGACGTATCTCTTACTTTTCCTACTACTAATTCTAATGTGATATTTGATAATCTTTTAGTTGCAGTAAAGATGGATGATCCATATCTGAAGCCTCCGAACATACCTCCGGATTTTTATTCTTATATTGATGTTGAAAATTCTAACTTGTTTGATCCTTGTTTTGCTACACAGGTTGAGCCTACAATTGAGTGGAGGATTGACAAGAATGACTCAAGACAGTCATGGGAGGAAAAGAATTCAAAGGATCATGTTGGAGTGACAAAGAAGGGTGAGATGATTGGTGAAGTAAATAAGAGAGGAAAGAAGTACCTTAAAGTAAGAATGCGAGAAGACTATCCTCCGATCCAGTAGTTGAAAAGAGGTATCCCGTCGTGACTCTCCGACGTTAAACATGAGCGCTTGTTGGGGGCTGTCCCTTCCGTTTTATTGCTTTTATATGTCTGTGTTGGTGTAGGAGTTTTATTAGGTGTTGCTTGACTGCGGTATATACTTCTTTGCAAACTTAGTTTCTCACTTCGTTTAATCTAAGTTTGGGGGGGTAACGTACATACCTTGTCTTGCAGTGTCGAAATAGAATTTTTACATTGTGTTGTTGCTTGGAGAGTCGATTTTTTGCGGATTCTTAATATTTTTGATTTATTTGAGAATATTGAGGGTTCGATTTTTTGCGATTTTTCAGGTTTCGTGTTTTGTGGTGTTTATTGTTTGTTTTGTGTTAATCCTAATGTCGGTGTAGTCGATTTATGGTTCTCTAGGATGATTTCTGATTTTTTTTATGGCACTTGATTATATGTGTGATTGTGTTTGAGAAGCAGTGTGAGATTGTGCTTGGATATTGAGATACTTGAAATTTATTTATGTGCATGAAAGATTAGCTATGTAACTTTATTAGGATTGCTCGTTCATTCCTATAGCCATGTGAGATTTTGAGCCTTTTGAAATCATGACTAGTTGCATGATTTAGTTTATTCTTGTGAGTGTCGTTCATACACACGTATTCTAGAACTTGGCTTTATATCTTGCTTGAAGCTACCTATTCGATTAGACAATAGGAAATGATCTTAGGCCATCTTTGTTATTTATTAGTCACTAGCCAAATTATTATCCTACCTATTGAAATTATCCGTAGTTAACCCTTTTGAGCCTGAAAAGTCATATTTGTTGGAAGCCTACGTGATAAGCCAATTGATCCCTTGTTAGCTTTAAAAAAAAAACCTACCTAGTAGAGAGTTGAAGGAGTCAATTTGGTATATTGAGAAGAAACATAAAAGGAGAATAAGTTGGAAGTGATGAAATTTGTTGAAGAGAGTGGTTAAATTGTTGCATAAAGGGGTAGTGCCCGAAACTGGTACCCCATGAAAAGGGTAGTGCCTGAAACTGGTACCCTTATTTGAAAAAAAAAAAGAAAAGAGGGAAGAAGAAAAAATTCAAGTAAGGATGTGGTGTTCAAAAGTGAAGGAGGAATCAAATTGCAAGAAGCATTGACGAGCGTTGAAGAAGAAAGAAGAAAGTTAAGCTGTTTGTTGAAAAGATGTAAGTCTTCTTTGATTCTCTACTAGTGATTGAGTCACCTTATCCATATACTCCCTACCTTTACCAAAGAGCCAACATTATAACCTAATGCAAGACCTTTGTGATCCTATTGTCGAAATTATTCCTTTAGTCGAGAGTTGAGATGATTGCCAAGCTTATGGTTACGCGTGTGTATGGATTGATTATGAGTGTAAACACCATACCCTAAAGTGTATATCTCGCACTTGAGTGTTGAGCGTAAATACTACCCGTGAGAATAGGTGGATGAGCATTCCGAAAAGGTGAATTAGTTGATTTGAATTGTATGTTTTTAAATGGATGGTTATCTTGTATCCAAAGTATGATATTTAAATTGCTATATTGTCTTGAATGTTTTTCTGCTGTGAAATTTCCTCTCAGTTAATCTATTGGTTTTTGATGTTGTTGCTCGGGACGAGCAACAGGTAAGTTTGGGGGTTTGTTGAGAGTGGAATTTCACGCATTTTATGTGTGCACATTACACCATTTTGCTTAGGAAATTGATCATTTTTGCATGGAATTGTGTATGTTTAAGTATTTACACGATTTTAAGGCTATTAAGGTGTTTTTGTGAGTTTCGAAGGCAGGAAACAGGGTAAAACAGGACAGGATCGGAAGAGGAGCAAAACAGACCCGGAACGGCCCAGCTCGGGAGCAGCTCGGCGAGCCGCTCGAGCCGAGCTGGGTGCCGAGCGGTGGTAAACGGTGCCGAGTGGGGTCCCACTTGGACCCCAGTGACGTGGCCAGTGACGTGGCAGGCCGCTCGGCTGGGTCCAGACCCAGCTCGAGCCGAGCTGGGTGCCGAGCGGCCCAGTTCAGAGCCCAGACGGGGCCTGTTCGATTCAACACTGTATAAATACCTTCCAGACGCGATTCTGAAGCAGATTCGTCGCGAAAACAGCCCTGCATCCATCTTAGAAACAATTAGGGAGATCGAGACGTCAATCGGAGAGAGCCCAGCCATAAACCATCATCAATCCACACTCCTTTCATACCCATATCAGATTACAACCTGATTTCGCCATCCATCCAATTCCACAAGGGTTCCAAGTGCTAATCGAGGGAGAATCAAGCAATTGAAGAGACGGAGAAGGAACGTGAGATTGCTCATACACTAGGGTTTCACAATTCTTATCTATTCCTTTCTATTACTTTGATTATTGTTATGAATTGCTTAGCCATGAGGATTGCTTGTAACCTCATAGGCTAATTTCTTATACAGTTTTAAGGTTTGATGGATTGATTTGATTGATTTGGGGATTTAGACCAAAGATTGGGATTTTATGTAGTTGAGCTTTTGATTTTACTTATTTTACTAAGACATGTTAATCTGCTTCGTAACGTCTTCATAATATATTCATGACATCCGCTATAATGCTTGGATTATTGTGTTAGCTTGTGTGCGTTCATGATTGGTATTGTCCATCTGTTAGGGATTAGAGTAGCTCCGCTATAAGCACTTTAATTTCATGAACTGGTTAATCAAATACTTGATTAGTTTAGTGGAACAATGCAATTAGACAATCAAGTAGGAAGTGAATAGAACCTTGTAGTAATTCCAGAAAATATCTTGTTAGTCGAACTTACCATCCGGAGGTATTGTTGTTCGCTGGATTAGTATCTAGGAATAAGGCTTGATAATATTTGCGCACCTTAGGATTTAAACCAGATTATACTGTTAGCTTAGAATCGAATCATATTCGGTGGGATAACAGGGATATGTGGTGTATTTTCAGTAAAACTGCATGAATGAACAATCGTAAGTTTAATAACCCAAATTAATTGATCAATACCTGATACCTTAGAACTGTTTGTTATATCTTGATTAGACACTTGCTTTTATTTTTCCTTGCTTTTAATTAATTCAGTTATTTAATATTTCGTTATTTAGATAATTTACTTCAAAACATTGGATATTGGTTACTCAATTCTGATTAATTAGTAATTAATAGTAAAATAAATAATTAGCTGTCTCAGTGAGATCGATAATTTAACTTGGGTGTTTGCTGCTACAATTGATATCCTTACACTTGAGGATTAAATTATAGTGCATAGAAAAAGCCTATCAACTACACTCTCACTAATACAACTACCCACTACGCATTAAATAATAATACTCTTTATTTACGTGCAAAAAAGAAAAAGACCATTTTCTGGTGAGACAGAAAGAGTATTATTTACTATATAAAATTTTACAATATATAATTAATATTAAAAAAATTATAATTAATATTGATACTGTGGAATTTTAATTTGTAAAAAGAAATTCAAAACATTACTATCATAAGTCTATAACATAAATTTGAAAAAATAGTAATAAATTGAGTATAAATTTGTATTACAATTAGTACCATCTAAAATTACAAATTAATAAAAAAATGTGAATTAAATTAAACATTAATATTATATATAGCAATGAAGAATGAAGAAATTAAATGATTAAAAAATTTGAAACATAGCAATGAAGAATGAAGAAATTAAATGATTAAAAAATTTGAAACATAAAAACAAAACTAAATGGAGAGTCGAACTCTTGAGTTTTCTCTCAAAAATCTACTCCTCAACCACTAAGCTACATGCATACAACTTATCATACCTAATATATATAACTATTTTTTTCAATTTTGGGGGTACAGCTGTACCCCCATGTCCCCAGCTGCGTCCGCCACTGCTAATGAAGCTTCAGTTGCTATTTAGTTGTATGTCAATGGTGGAAACCGTGCTGGAAAAATTGAGTTGTATTTGAAAATTGCTTATATGCGTGTGTGGGTGTGGGTGTGTGTGTGAAGTAATTTGTGGAATCAGCTCTACTCGTGAGGGTCCTGGCATTTGCTTGATGTGGAGAAATATTATGTAGTCCGTATGTCTAATTTCCTACTGAGATGTTTTAGTTTTTTTTCTTTTTTTATAATTTTTTATGATCAATCTTGAGCTATTTACTTCGAACTGAGCATCAGAATCTGCAAATAACATGCTAAATACTACTCCCTATCTTAAAGTGAGTAATGCAGAATTTGAGCTTGGATATTGTTTCATCAACTGTTTCGAATGTTAAGGTATTATGAACTTTGTGCTGTTATGCTCTCATTTATTTCTTTGATTGGATTATTTATGTTTCAGTATTAACTTATTCTATGAGTTTTGCTAATGTGATTCAATTTTTTGGTGAATGACCAGAAGCTTGTTTTTATAAAGTAATGTGTTACTAGTGTCATAAACGCTGATACTGACGACTGACATAGGTTCTGGCAGGAAAATATCCAAGAGGTAATAAAGAATTGCGAGGAACATTTTTCAACACTCATGGCCCAATTGATACCATGTCTTGGTTTTCGGATCATGGAGTGGAACTTAAGGTAATTTAAAATTTCAATCCTCTTAAATTGATTGTTTAAAGTTTAGAATATCTGAGCCATTTTACTTTGTTTTTCAGACTGAAAGTGATGGAAGAGTATTTCCAGTCAGTGACAATTCATCTACTATTATAGATTGTCTATTGTCTGAAGCAAAAAAGAGAGGGGGTAGGAATTTCGTCCAATTCTCACTTGTCCCATCTAGGGCTATTGTTTTTGTAACTTTAGAAGCCAATGCACATCTAATGCCATATGATGCATTGATATAGAAACTGGACCTGGACGCTGTTATACCATTTTGCAAAAGCATCAATAGCTGTTCCAAAACTCTGCATTCTTTTTCTGATGCTATTTGAAATAATTGTGTAATAGTGTGTTGCCGTATGCTTAGCATAGCTTGTGTTTCTCTTAGCTTCATAATGTTCCTACAAGCAATTAATGCTGACTTCTTGTTTCTATCAGTTCTATTGCAGACTGGAAAAACTGTTACAAGTGCATCAACAACAGCTGATGGCAAATTCTCCATCAAAGTTGAAAAACGCACTGTTGATTTTGTTGAGTATATTGAAGCTAATTACTTACTGATTGCTAGTGGTAGTAGTGAGCAGGTTTAATCTAAGATTCATCTTTTCTGCTCATTATACTTTCTTATTATCTTTAGGTTATTCATCTTTAACCTTTACTTATAATGTGCCAGGGATATAAACTTGCTTCTCAACTTGGTCATTCTATTGTGAAGCCTGTACCTAGTCTATTCACTTTTTCAAGATCAACGATTTTCAGTTAGTAGAATTATCTGGGGTAATATTATCCTGTCAGTTTTCCTGTATATGCCTCTAATTAACTGTCAGAATTGGGAAAATCTGTGGATTTCTTTTATACGTTATAGTACTTATTTTGCTAAGAATTTGCTTTGTTACAGTTGGGTTGTGCTTCAAGAATCAGTTAGGTCTAGAAATCTTTAATTATTAAGGCTAGAGCTCTATCTTTTTCTGTTTTCATTGTACCAACTTTTTACATCGACTTTATCTTGTGCTTCATTGCAACCCAAACTTGTTTTAATCATCTCAAAACCACTCACATTTTTCATGCATGCATGCACACCATCAGTAACTTTCGATCACATTGCAGGATTATAGATATTGTAGTATGCATTTTTTTTGTATTCCCGGCAAGATCCTTACTCCATGTCATACGCTCATGTGAGCATATAATTATTTCTTTCTATTTTTCATCCTCTTTCTCAGAAGGATCCTGAGTGGATACTTCAAGAATTAGGTGTAATTACAATTTTGCAACAATTTTAGTTCATTAAAGATACTGTGTGAATTCATTGAGATGCTGCTTTTGTTTCCATTTTGAGGTAATTGTCTCATCCCGTGCCTTTTGATACCCAGGTTACATTTCCCAAAGTCAAAGCAAAGTTGGAAACTGTTTCCAAGAGCATACCTGAGCATACACAGGCAAGAGTTTGTGCAGCTATTTAGCACTTGAGTGAGAGAGATGCTAATTTGATTATATTGTATAAAAGGTTGGGCCAATGTTGATAACTCACTGGGGCTTTAGTGGGCCAGTGATTCTTCGGCTATCTGCATGGGGTGCACGTGATCTCTCAGATTCTGATTACAGAGGTCAGAAATGATGTTATCTTCTTCATCATACTTGCATGTCTCAGGATCTTTCGTAACAATTAAACAATCCTCTCCCAGGTTCTCTTCTTGTGGACTTTGTTCCTGATCTTCATGTGGAAGATTTGAAGTCACTGCTAGTTCAACACAAGAATAAGTATGCGGTAATTTATGTTTTCTCTTTCAATACTTTATTTTGCACTTCATTATCATTTTATAGAAGGAAAATAAGAAGAGCAAAATAAAATATAAAAAAAATCTAATTTCCACTAATGAGGAAAAGTAGGCTGATTAATTCACATCGGATGCAAAAAAATCAACAATAAATAGTTATTGCATTATGCCGACGTTGGTTCTTGGTTATAAAATCATTGCATCCTCATATAATTTAGTTCCTTTAAGGAAGCAATTATATGTTAATTGAGGACAAAATACTGCAGCTATTGCGGTAATTTCCCTGTATCTAATCTCTCTCTCTCTTGTGCATTTGAAGAAGCAAAAAGTTATGAATTCATTTCCTTCAGAATTTGGCCTTGTGAAGAGATTCTGGAGATACGTTTTGGAACGTGAGGTAGAATGGCCACTGCACTTAAACTTGATTTGATGCTTTCTCTCAGCTATTTTCCTTTGTTCATTGTTGACATATTTGTTACACAGGAATTATGTGGAGATCTTTTGTGGGCTTCTGTATCCAACAACTCATCGATGTCAATTGCTTCTTGTCTGAAAAACTGCACTTTCTCCGTGAAAGGGAAGGTACATTCTTAGTCTTATCTTTACCATTCTCAATCTTCCAGTTTTTCTATTTTAGAGATTAATCAGTACCTGCCATGCAATGAAGGGTCAATTCAAGGATGAATTCGTCACTGCTGGAGGTGTTCCTTTATCTGAGGTGCAATCTCTCTCTGTGAGCACATGCATGTGTCTGTCTATCTCTGTGTTTGAGTGTGTGCAGTGTGTATGTAGCATGCGGGTGTTTGATCTTGAAATCTCCTGTTGACCTTTCCCGGGATCTTTACAGATATCCCTTAGTACCATGGAGAGTCAAATCCAGTCACATCTATTCTTTGCTGGGGAGGTATAATTTACATTAGATTGGATTGCTTTTTGCATCATATTGTGAGTTAACTGCATGTCATACAAAATTTAACGGATTGGATCGTTACTTTGCTTGTTAAAACTGATATTTTTATAGGTATTGAACATCGACGGTATAACTGGAGGCTTCAATTTCCAGGTATATGACTTTTGTATAGGGTGTTGAGAGATGAATGTTTTACGGTATTAATCACAATAGATATGCACTCCGACAGGTCATTATCTCCTTTCTATAGCTGATTTAATGTTCTGTTTTGAATTATTTTCTTGAGTACAGCCACAAACAGCTTTCACTTTGAAATGCATACAACCTATTCCTGCTTGTTTTATAGAACATGTCCACACATTTTGCTAAGTTGTGTACATAATATGAACTGGTTCACGTGCTACTCGTGCTCAACTAAAAAAAGATTCACCTCAAGCTTAATCTTGCTCATATGACTTGCTTATCTAGTTTTACCATTTTACTTCTAGTACTCCAATTATTTTGAATAATATACAATATTCTTCATATAAATAAAATGAAATCTTTAATTGAGACTATGTGGTCAAGAAAACTGTTCTAGGTCGAGATTGAGCAGATGTTTGAGCATCAAGTTTCCCTCTTCGATTCAAGTGTACACTACTTTGCTCATTTACACCCTACAAATAAATAGAGTTCTTTGTAAATTGCTCGTTTATGATGTTCGAAGAATATGCAGCCTTATGTTATAACGAGTTAGATGAGAGAGTAATGTTGGCTTCTTAAGAATTAGAGTAATTTTCCTGGCATCATTTATCTAAAGAAGATGGATCATCTGATTGATTTCTTGTGATAATAGTTTAAATAATTCAAGAATTTGACATCCCAACTTTGAGTAAAGCGTTATTTGTTCAACATGTGATGTGTTTTCTGTGTATTTTATGTAAATTATTTTTTGCAGAACGCTTGGTCAGGTGGATACATAGCTGGAACAAGTATTGGAAACATCACAGCAGCAGCTAATCTGAAGGAGGAAGGCGTACGGCATTAATAAAAATTACTAATATATAAAGATATTGGAAATTGAGATTTAATAAATCCCATTTATATTTATTAAAAAATTTGGAGTATTTGTTTTCTACTTTTCTTATTGTATTGTACAGCCTTTGAGATTTATTTATCTTTTTCCTTTTGCAAATTTTTGTGGTTGGTATTATGTTCATATAAAATAATAAAATATGTATGTAAAATAATTGGCACTATAAATCCACTGTCATGAGACTCATGAGTCATCACATAAGTGTGACTCATCTTGCTTTGGAGTTCCCTAAAAGTGGCCAAGTCACATCATTTGTGTAATTTGTACTTTTCTCGTGCTTATTCTCGAATGTGTTACAGAGAATCAGACTCTTTTTTTTTTTTTTACCACAAATAAATCTATATATATTATTTTTTTCATGTCATAAATAAGTTTATACTTCAAGAGAAAAATTATTACACAATTTAATAATCTTCGGAATACTTTAATTTTAAAATTGATACAAGTAAAAAAGAATAATATATTTCTAAAACTATGTATCTATAATATAGTTATGAACTTTATTATGGAGGAATTAGTATTAGTTCATCTTACACCTTGATTGTTCATATTCAATTATTTTTTAAGGTTAAAATTTATATAAGTGTAATTGTTATATTAACTCTTAAATAAATAAATTACTATGTAGATTCACCGGAGACTATTTCATGAATTATAAAAAGAAATTTTATGTTGAGAAATTAACTGCAAAGTTGATTGATTTCAATATGCTTAACTTTGAATATAAAATGTTAGTGGGTTTATAAAAAGTATTGATTACATTATTAAAAAGAATTAATTTTTATATTAATTCAATTGATGTATATTTAAATGAGTACTATTATCTATTTTAAAATTTTTATTATTTTCTTAGGAGAACACTCGTATGATATTGTGTTATGGTAGGCTCATTTTATACTCCCCTAATTAATTATCACTCTCTATTTAAAATATTATCACTTTTCATTTATATTATAAATGATTTATGAAATATATTATTATTATCTCATTAATAAAATACTACCACTTTTCATCTATTAGATACTACTTTTCATTAAAATAGTCATCACTCCTTATCAATTTCATGAAAGTTATTTCGTGTGATGATTTCACACTAATCTTTATTTAAAATATATATATATATATATATATATATATATATATATATATATATATATATATATATATATATATATATTCAAGTTGCACTTGCACAGAATCACAAAACTAATTTTTTTTTCAATATCCTTGAAAAACTTCATTTTAAGATTTGGGTGGAGTATGCATAGGCGAAAGTATACATGGTATACATTGATATTAGATTATATATGTCTATATTTACCATGCACATTTATTCAAAATTAAAACTACATATTAGTTACAATTTACAAATATACTATATTTTATAAATATGCATTAAAAAAAAACTTAAGATATTATGTTGGATTGATGGGTGCTTCGCAATTGTTCTCAAATACTCAAAACTAGTAAATATAATTCTACGATCGCACAATGACTCAATTTTTTTACTCCCTCCGTCCTGGATATTTTTACCTATTTGTATGGATATGGAGATTAAGACGTGTTATTTTTTTAATATATAATGTAAGAAAAAATAGGTAAAATTAGTAATTTAAAAGGAAAGATAAATAAAGTTGTTGGGAATGATGAATAAAGTGTAAAAAAGTAAGTAAAGTTGTTGGGATTTATGAATAAAGTGTAAAAGTATGTAATACTCCCTCCGTCCTGATTCAAGGGTACCATTTGCTTTTGAGCACAGAGATTAAGGAGTATTATTATTTAATAGTATGTAGTGAGTAGTTATATTAGTGGAGGAGTGAGTCCCATTTTTTAGTTGTATTAGTGGGTGTGTGGATAAAAAAGGAAATGAGATCCTTGGGGGCGTACGCCCAAAATGGAAAAATGATACCCTTGAAAGTGGACGGAGAAAATAAGAGGGTAAAAATACATGGGATAGCCCAAAATGAAAGGTAGATAAAAATATGTGGGACAAGAGAGTAATAATTTATATGTGTGATCGAATGAAAGCGAAATATGGCAAGAAAAAGGCAGCACTAGAAAAAAAGCAGGCAACTCATCTTAGCTACTGATTGTTGTATTTCTGTGGCAGGCAAAATGGACTCAAAATGAAGTAATTTCTTCGAATATCCACTGCCTATCAATTTCAATCAAATGTCATATTCAAATTACAATATTGGGAAATCATAGTAATTATACGTCAATAAAGATAATAAAGGAGGATAATATTTGACCGTTCAATTACGTGTGTAATTTACATAAACACCCGATTAAAATCGTTTCATAAATAGTTTATATTAAAAAGAGTAATATTCTCTTTCTATAATTTTTTTTACATATTAAAAATTAAAGTGTATATACTACATGGAGTGCGCCAGAGACTATTGTTGAAGTTGCACTAAGCTTTCAAACTTTGAAAATGATTTTAAAAGCTGTTAAGAGATATACTTCCAACCCCAATCACAAAATCTTCTAATATTTAATATCAAACCTTAATAATAAAAAAATGCAACTAACACGAACCTAAAAAATTTCGGTCACAGCAAAAAAAGAAAAGGATAAGGCAAGGAGACATACATTCGGATTCGGAGCGGGATTCTATTTTGAAAAATTAGGAATCGAAATTGAGTCCGATTCCAATCGGAACTGAAATATTTTCGATTTCGATTCGAACCGCCAGCTTCTCTATTCAAACATTCAGTTCTGAATAATATGTCCATGTCTGGTAGAAGCCATTTTTCGTCATGGCAATTGTGGCCGTTCAATTTATAAATTACTGCAACTAGATGGACTTTTAATGGTGTGATGATCATTATAATGTGTGTTTTTTTTTTTCACCAAATAGTATTTAGGTCTACCGAATCATGCTCCCCCGATAAATTGCATTAAATCAAACTTGTTAATTATTTAAATGATACTCATCATTATTTTAGGCACACTTTTTAATTTAATAATTTTGTTTAATAATTACGTGGGTAAGGAAAACAATAAAAAACAAAAATGAATACAGTGGGGGGATGGAGAGTGACTTGGAACCGCGATACAACAATCCGCAAATCCGTCCTTTTCTCTTTCCACCCAATTCACGCCCCCACCCACCCCACCCCACCCCTCCCCTTTTGCATATCCCAGAATCATATCTAGCTCTCTCTCTTCTCTCTTTCTCTCTCTTTTCGGTTGCTAAAAGTTCGCAACCTTTACTTGGATTACCTCCACGTTTTCTCGTGATTTTTGACTGCTTGTTCAACGACGGAATTCGCTATCCTAGTTCGAGTATTTCCATTTCGAAGGTCGGCTTCTCTGGTAACGTATTACGCTCTTATTTACAGCTTCAGTTGATGTTGTTTTTGATTATTTTGAATGTGATGAATGAATGCGGCTGCTATGTGTTTTGTTTTGGTTGAACTTGAGCAGTGAAGGAAGAGATAGACGAATATTTTCACATTCTCGTAGTTTAAATTTGGAATGGAGAGGGAAGAGGAAAGTCTGTATAAGAAGATAACTGTAGGAGTGTGTGTTATGGAAAAGAAGGTGAAGTGCGACTCCGAGGTTTTGTTCCTGTTTTCCATTTTCACTTCACAAAACCATGCACCTATGGTTGTAATTCTATAGACGTTTACTGATTTTTTTTTTTGTGTGGCTGTTTGATTGTTTTAGGCCGTTTCGGCGCCGATGCTGCAAATTTTGGAGAGACTGGAGGCTTTTGGAGAATTTGAGGTAATTAACGGTGTTGAATTATTTTTTAATAAAATAGCCAATGAAATTCTGCTGTAGTGATAAGAGTACAACTAGCAGTTTTATGTCTGTTGTGGCCTTGTGGGTATGATATTACTTTGGTAACGAGAAAAATAAAAGGATTTATTGAGTGGTGCAGATAGTGCATTTCGGGGACAAAGTAATCCTTGAAGAGCCTATCGAGAGGTGATTTTTCTTCGTTTATATTGATAAAATTGACTGATATAAGATTGTGATTTAATTTTTTATTTATTTTTATTTCTTCTTTCTGTAATACCATTCTAAAATTTACTGAGTTGCCCAACTTACGTTTGTTGCTGATACCTCTTTCACAACGATTGATCTTAAATTGCAGGTGGCCTATATGTGACTGCTTGATTGGCTTTTATTCTTCAGGCTATCCTCTGGAGAGAGCTGAAGCATATGCTGCACTAAGAAAGTAAGTTAACATCTTTCAAATTTGACATGAATCTCTTTTTACCCTTATATTTGACATGAAATGCAATTATTTGAACACATGATCTTGTCTATTCTGTTTTTGCCATAAATTATCTCTGATGCTGATTTATCACTCTATTTGTCAGGCCTTTCCTCGTAAATGATTTGGAACAACAACGCCTTCTTCATGATCGAAGGAAAGTGTACGAGGTTTGCATCCTTAAGCTGTAAAAAATAAACATTAACAATACACAATAGAAACTTGTATGTAAGGAGTATTCAAGGAGCTTGGTTTTAATTTTTCTTAGTTATATATATACTTGCACATAGTAACCATGCAGCCCATACTACAACCTTTGTTAATGGAACCTACATTTTCAAGTTCTCAATATTCTCAAATTGTACTTGTATGACTATGATCTTATATTTAGTTTCTTTCTAATTCTCTTATTCCATCTTCCCATCATTTTTCTCTTTTTTTAATCTTAGGTTTTTTCAGTTAAAAATCGAAAATTATGGTTTATATATTGTTATTTTATGCATCGAATATAAGATGCATATCCAATGAAATGAATTATAAAGGAAATATATATTTTATATATTAATAGTTGTAAATTTGCTTGCTTAGAGACAACAGTTTACATATTTTCTTTTTGTATGAAAAAAGAATTTTCTTACTCAATGTCCATCTGTTTTGTGGTTCCTTATGTCGGTTGTTGGTGATTTTTTTGATGGTTATTCAGAGGCTTGAACTGTATGGAATTCCTGTTCCGAGATATGCGCTAGTTAATCGGGATTATCCAAACCAAGACGTGGATTATTTTATCGAGGAGGAAGATTTTGTTGAGGTCCATGGGAACCGATTTTGGAAGCCATTTGTGGAAAAACCCATTGACGGTAAACTATCTATAAAGCACATATTTTAAATGTTTTTTTTTTTGTATATCTGGAGCCTTTTGGTTGTGGTGGTTTTGGCCTAGGTTTTGTGAACTTCTAAATTTGCTGTTTATTTCACGGAGTACATGCTCTGCCTTCTGTATAACAACTTAAAAGATCTAAACATGAATTTCTCTAAATAATCCAAAATTTCAACATGTAATAATTTAGCCCAAACTTCCACCTAATGTCAGTTAATGTGGGAGTTGCAGATGCATCTTAGAAATTTTAGTGTGACCTATTCGAGGTTCAGATGAAATAGAAAATGTGAGCTCATAATATTCGGTTATCTAGCTGAACTGGGAATTTATAGAACTGCTCTTTATTTTTATTTTGGACTGAGTTCTTCACTTTTCTTATATGTACTATTAAGATTTTGCTCCTTACAAGAACTTCAGAACAATTTTGACTTTACATTGTTTGCGGGGGAATTTTAATTTATCATGTAATTAGTGGACCTTTTTTTTTTATCTACTTAGTGATCTACATATAAAATTTATACCCATGCTTAATGCTAATAAAAGTGCTTGATTTTGAAAGAAATTATAAACGAGTGAATCTGCTTTCCTTTTATTGAAACCTAGTTCCCAGTTCTTCTATTCATTGCCTTCCTGAAGTGGTTGATGATCTGAATTTGTTTGCATACGTGGCTACATGCTTCTCTTTTTAAAATTTGAACTATAAAGGCATGCCAAGTTTGATTTTCTGTGTTTTGAAGGCGATGATCACAGTATAATGATATATTACCCTAGTTCGGCTGGTGGGGGGATGAAGTCACTGTTCCGAAAGGTAAGGTTTTTAGTAAATTTGTAAACTTTCAGTTTCAAAACTTTATAGCACTAGTATGTTTATCAATAACACTTTTATGTTACTCTTAACACCTTGGGAGTTTAAGTGAAAATGTCTTATGAAGCTTTCATGCATAAATCTATTATTCCTTTTCTTTTTTTTTTGGCAACATCTTTTAATTCATCCTGTAACATGATGTTAAGTTGTACATTCTGTTTTTGACATATTCTAGCTTACCAGACTGCGACTTTTAATCTCCCTTCCGAAGTTGATACTATATTATAGTGTATTTGAGTTGGTGGTAAGGTTGCTAGTCTTGTCTTCTGCGTAGCTCGACTGCATTAGTGTAATAGATTCTCATTGAGCAGCAATATTACAGCATGTTTATTTGGTTGTAATGAACAACTTGTTGGGTTGCTTCCAGTGGTGTAATTGAAAAGATCAGTTCTAAATCAGTGTTATTTGATTATCATTCGTTAAATCAATTTCTTGAAGCTCAGTCAAGATAAATGTTAATTAGAAACAATTCTCCCTTGTTAGTTAACATAATTTTCTGTTGTACTCTGCTCTTAATTAAATACATTTTGCCTTTCTCTCAGATTGGTAACCGCTCAAGTGAATTTTATCCTGATGTCAGAAGGGTGAGGCGGGAAGGGTCGTACATATACGAGGAATTCATGCCTACTGGGGGAACAGATGTGAAGGTTGTCTGATGTGTAAATTCTTGTGAATCTTTTGTCTTTTTCTTAGTACTCTGAAATGTATCAACTATCAACAGAAATTAAAGTTTTTTATTTATGGACTTCTGATTCGATTCCTGTGAACTTTTGCTGGTCATGCCCCCTTTGTGAGAATGTTGGCGTTTTCTTACTAGTACAGTTATAATATTATTTTGTTGATGTCATTTGAATTCTGCAGAGATATTTACATGTTATTTGATTAAAAGGCAATTTTGATTCCTTATTGCATCTTAGGTGTACACTGTGGGCCCTGAATATGCTCATGCAGAGGCAAGGAAGTCTCCTGTAGTTGATGGTGTAGTAATGAGAAATCCTGACGGTAAAGAAGTAAGTAATTCTTGCATCTGCAGCTTGTAACTTTAATGATGATTCCAAGCATTGAGGACTCTCAAGTAATTAAACATCAAAGAGAGGCTTGTAAAAAATGTTTTTTTTATAGTTAAAATCTAGACATTTGATGAATTGTATTGAGTGCATTGTCTGCTGTAGCAGTTGTAGGAGCATCTTTCTGCAAGTAGAATTCCAATCAACATTGCTTAGTCCTGCTTATCTATTTGATTTTTCCCCACATATGTATTTATATTGCCTCTATTAGTCTTAAAAATTTTTCTCTACAGGTCAGATATCCTGTCCTGCTTACTCCGACTGAGAAGCAAATGGCAAGAGAGGTGTGTGTTGCATTCGGGCAAGCTGTAAGTACACATAAACTTCAAATGTGATTTCAATTTAGAGCACCTGTGACTATGTAGTAGTTAACGACTTGTTTACATTTATGTACAGGTTTGTGGTTTTGATCTACTTCGTTGTGAGGGAAGGTCATATGTCTGTGATGTCAATGGATGGAGCTTTGTTAAGAACTCTTACAAGTAATTTTTTTTCCCTCCATTTATTTATTTATTTATTTATTTATCTGGGTTAATTAATGGATATTGACTTGGATATACTTGTGTATAGGCTATAGCTCTTTTAATAATAAGTTTATATGCAGTGATTTATATGTTTATGGTCTGTGATTCAATTTGGCATTTTGCATTAGTCAATCAAGTAATTCTACACTCTTCTTGCCCTTCTTTACTAATACTTTCTTTCACTTGTTTTTTTTTTTTTTTTTTTACTTCGTTTCCATTTTCTACACTACCTTTTGATAAATTTTCTTTTTTTTATCCTGAGCCTTACTTTTAATTTTTTTTTTTAATCACAGGTATTATGATGACGCTGCTTGTGTTTTGAGGAAGATGTTTCTTGATGCAAAAGCCCCGCATCTTTCTTCAACAATTCCTCCAACTCTGCCCTGGAAAGTCAACGAGCCTGTTCAGCAGTCTGAAGGACTAACACGACAAGGAAGTGGGATTATTGGAACATTTGGGCAATCTGAAGAGCTTCGTTGTGTGATTGCTGTTATTCGTCAGTAAGATAAATTACCTTTGTTACTCTTTTTTCTATAACTTTATTAATGTTTTGGTTCTCACTTGAGATATCATTTTGTGCTTGCAGTGGTGACAGAACTCCAAAGCAAAAAGTGAAATTGAAAGTTACAGAAGAAAAACTTTTAAATTTGATGTTAAAATATAATGGGGGAAGACCTAGAGCAGAGGTAAGTTTAATTCTTTGATTTTCTCTTTGCTTCATTGTATTCACTCAACATGATGTAACCTCTATCACTGTGCAGACAAAGCTGAAAAGTGCGGTTCAGTTGCAAGATCTTTTGGATGCTACGCGAATTTTAGTACCACGTACTAGGTGTGAAATGTTTCTCCATTCAATTCCTTATACAGTATCTAATTTACTAGTGCATATTCTTGTCCTTCTCAACCAGCATAAATTTGCCATTATAATTTTAAGGGAACTGAAGAATTTAAGTACTGCAATTAATCTGCATGTTAGATTTTCGTATGATCATTTTGTAATGATGGTTAAATTTCCATCCAGACCTGGTCGAGAAAGTGACAGTGAAGCTGAAGATATTGAACATGCTGAAAAGCTTCGCCAAGTGAAAGCTGTGCTAGAGGAGGTCAATTATATAATATTTCTACGTTTTGAAGATGATGCTCTCTTTGTCTGCTTTTTTGGTTGATAAGTTGAAATTTTGGGTCATTTAAGTAAGTTCAATTCTGAATGTCTATGAACTTGTTACACTCTTATGCATCCATAGTCTAAAATTTTAAGAAACATGTCAATATGATATACTTACCAAAATTCTACTTTTTTTGTCTGTTTGTTTTGAATGCTTCTGTGTCATTTTCAATCCGCTGCCACAAGTTTGGTTGCATGTATTATTTCTAAGATTCCAGATAAAAGCTTGAAACAATGTAAGCATCCTTTTTATTTAGTATCAGAGTGCCAGACTCCCTCTGTTTCTCAATGTTGCTCTCCTGCAGCATATAATGTTCAGAAACCTCTGAATTTCGTTTGATATTTTTAGGTGTGAATTAGGTAGTTACTGATCATGCGCTTCCTTAATGAAAGTTGGGGGATCTGGAAAATATGGAAGATCTCCATCCTAGTAGTGTACCAGAAAAAAAGATCGACAAATAATACTCTCTCTATCCTGGGTTTTTATGCAGCATATGTAAATGGGCACACAATTTAGAAAAGTTGTTTTTTGTGTCTACAATGTTAGATAAAGTGTGGCTATTTTTGGTGATTCAATGGGATAAAGTGTATGATATTGTTGGATCAGGGTTAATAAAGTATAAACAGTAAATGACATTTTTTGTACTCTTGTGGTATTGTTAACACATTGTGTAGTGTCACCAATTTAGGTATGTGCATAAATACTGGAATGCAAAATGTGTGTAAATACCCCGGACGGAGGGAGTAAGCTGACTCATTTAAAGTTGATCTCTACAAGTGTCTAGGTCCTATTTTTCCTTGTCAAGTAAAGCATGTTGCATATATTCCAAAACTGAGTGTCTAATGTTGGTCCTTGTGTTTCTTCATTCAATGATGATCTTTATCTCATGTCAGATTGTACAGTTGCTTATTCTTTTAGATTTTTTGCAAATGGTTAGTTTGGTTTATATGATTATTTATGTTTCTGCTTTTCTGGTGTCCAGGGGGGACATTTCTCTGGCATATACAGAAAGGTTCAATTGAAGCCACTAAAATGGGTCAAGGTTCCAAAAGCTAATGGTGAAGGAGAAGAAGAACGCCCTACTGAGGCCCTGATGGTTCTTAAATATGGAGGTGTTCTTACTCATGCTGGGAGAAAGCAGGTTATAATTAGGTGTATCATGCATGTTGATCTCCAAATACTTTGGTCACTATGTGAAACAATTTTATGATTATCTGGATTTTCATTGTTATATGATGTTATTGCATTGTCTGATTAGCTTATCTTATCAAATTATTTAAATGCGCACTTGACGTGTTTATTTATTTATTTTTATTTATTTTTAGGCAGAAGAATTGGGCAGGTACTTCAGGAATAACATGTATCCAGGTTAGCAGTTAGCTATCAAGATCTCTAGCTGTATGCTTGTGGCCGAATCTGTCCTTTATTCAAACTTGTCTTTCTAAACCTCTGCATATCATTTTGGGGTTCATTTTATGCAATAATGTTCCTTTTACGTAGAGTGTTTGAATACGTCAAATGAGACCAAGATTCCTAATCTAAATATTGATTTCAATCTCATTTATGTGCAGTTAAAGGTTACCTCTGATTCTCTTCTCAATGGTTCATTTGTCTGTTGACATCTTTTTATGTTGTCCTTCACATTACATTCATTTTATTCTTGAACCTGGTAGCATATGTTTTTTCTCCCTTCTTGAACTTTTTAGTTATTTACTCTATTTATGCTATTGGTTTTATTTAATCATTTTATATTTCTTCATGCCTCTGTCTCAGGTGAAGGTACAGGCTTGCTTCGGCTCCACAGTACTTATCGTCATGACCTAAAAATATACAGTTCAGATGAAGGCCGTGTGCAGGTTGTGCTCCCAAAATCCATGTATAGTTGGTGTATTAATTATTAACAACCCTACTATCTCTTTGCTGTAACTGTAATGAACCTTATCAGTAGATATGTTTGGGATAATTTATTGGTGTAGCCAATTATATGTTGGCTCTCTGGTAACTTGTGACTATAGGGTTTTTCTCTTAAGTTATACTCTTACTACTATTGGCAGATGTCAGCAGCTGCTTTTGCTAAAGGTCTTCTTGACTTGGAAGGACAATTGACTCCTATATTGGTTGGTGTCTTAATATTTCTTATTGTTCCCTTCTTACTTCAGGTGATTTCAGTCATTCAAATTTTTTTTATTTTTTTTTAAAAGGTTTCACTTGTCAGCAAGGACTCTTCAATGCTGGATGGCCTTGATAATGCCAGTATTGAGATTAAAGAAGCAAAGGTTTGTCTCATGAGCCTCAATTGATTATTTGAGCCTTGCTATGGGAAGTTCAGAAACATAGTTGAGGAAACAGATGAATTAGATGTTTAGTTAGCTATACAGTTGAAACCATAGTAATCGCATATCTCAATATAAGTTTCATGCAGTCAAATTATTACATCTGGTATAATTAATTTTTAATTACAATTCATTGTACTTAGGGCCTAGGCAAGGGTTTGTGCATAGTACCAGTATAGTATAATTTTATTTAAAGAGGAGTATGAGGTGGCACGGGATTTCCAGTGCTAATTTTTAATTACAATTCATTGTACTTAGGGCCTAGGCAAGGGTTTGTGCATAGTACCAGTATAGTATAATTTTATTTAAAGAGGAGTATGAGGTGGCACGGGATTTCCAGTGCTATTTTCGTGACCACTAGTTATATGATTGATACATAAGAGATAAGAAAATCAAATAATTACCCTAGGATTTATACTTTTCTTTTAGGGTATAGTTTTCTACTCTCTCCTACGTGTCATGCATTCTCTCCTAGGTGTCATCCATTCTCTCCTACGTGTCATCCATTCAATGATGCGACATAGATGATATTATACTAAAATTACACAGGAAATCCGGACCGGTTTGAGGTCTGCTTATATGAAAAATTGTGCCATGAAATCATGTTATATCTAATATGACTATTCATATGCTCAACTTTAAAAAATTTCTCAGATACATTTACTATTGATAATTGTATTGATCAATTAAAGAAGTGAAGAAAATTTGAAGACTAACCTTCTCTCTGAATATATTATGAGTCGATAATGTCTGAGCTCATGAGGGACTACAATATTTGTATGTTGTTACCTGATGCTAGTTGTTAATAGTCAATAAAAAAATTTCATTTCATTTTCTTCTCTTTCATATCTATTCGTGATGAAGAAGCTTAGCTGCATGTCTGAGAATATTGGTTCCTTTTCCCCATGCCAGGTTAAATGAGATTATAACTTCTGGTACAAAAGCTGTTCATAGCAGTAACTTGCCAGCGGAACCGTGGATGGTTGATGGAGCTGGACTTCCTCCAAATGCCTCTGAACTTTTACCCAAACTGGTAGCTATATGCTAATTCCTGGTTAAATGATTTTGGCTTTTGCTATTACTGCATGGGTTTTCCTCTATTGAGTATGTTCTTTCAATTAGGCTTACCAACATGTACTCCTTGGTAGTGAGAGTGCTTCTTATATGATTAATGGCTTTATATATTTACCTTGAATACTCTCACAGGTCAAATTAACAAAGACGGTCACTGAACAAGTTAGACTTCTAGCTAAGGACGAAGATGAGGAGCTTTTAGAGACAAGTTCATATGATGTGATTCCTCCATATGATCAAGCTAAGGCTCTTGGTAAAACGAATATAGATGTTGACCGGATCGCTGCTGGTTTACCATGTGGTAGTGAGGGATTTCTTCTCATGTTTGCTCGATGGAGAAAATTGGAGAGGGATTTGTATAATGAACGCAAAGGGCAAGTCATATCTCATTATTTTTGTGATTTACTTTGCGTGCTGCAATTCAATTTTCTTAGGTTTGGCTTATTTCATCTTCAAGATTTTTCACTAGCTTTTACTTAATACAATTGCAGGCGTTTCGACATTACACAAATTCCTGATGTTTATGATTCTTGCAAGTAAGGATTTAGTATGTCATTTTTTTGTAAATTCATGTTGCTATAATATTTTGCATGTGAGAGTTTTTCCATCCCCATTATATACATTCACTTGGAATAATGAAGTATGGTGCTTGTGAACTATGCTGAAATTTCATTCAGTTTTCCATACTACAATCAATCGCTGGGGCAGTTTTTTTTTTTTTTTTTTTTTTTTTTGTGAAAGGAAACAGAAATTTTATTCATAACTTCAACAGGGACAAGTAGTCCCAAAAGAGAAAACCTTCATCTCTTGTTATAATTATATATGTGTTTGATTTGAGTAGGATTTAATGAGTGTAGAGAACCTCGAAGGTGAGGTGAAGGGATATTTTATATTGGTTTTTTAAATACACGTGGACTTCCATTTGGTGCATTCATATAAACCACACGTTAGGCAATACAAATATTACATAATGTATGGCCTGTGAAAATTCACTTGGACTTCCATTTGGTGTGTTAATTATAAACTACATGCTAGGAAGCACACACATTACACTAAAAAGTTTGACCTGTGAATAGTGCTAGAGAGAGTTTAACACAACTTTGCGGTGGTTCTGATATATGCCTATTACTAATTTCCTTTTTTACAGATATGATCTCTTGCACAATGCTCATCTAAATCTAAATGGCTTAGATGAACTCTTTAAAGTTGCTCAGGTGAGCCAATTTTGTGATGCCCCTGTTCTGTTCAGGTTTTAAATCCACTTCTGCACCTCACAAAAGAAATAATTGCAAAAATAAATGAGAGTAATCTTACTTCTCTAGTCTTTAAAAAAAAAGTTCTCTTTTGCACCCTTTCAGATTAATGCAAGTGCAAGAAGCTTTTCTATATTTTTTTGAAACGTAGAAGCTTGCTACATGGGACTTGGTTGGTTGCTCATGCTTTGTCTTCTATTCCCTTTTTTCCCTTCAGTTACTTGCAGATGGTGTTATACCAAATGAGTATGGGATCAACCCGATGCAAAAACTAAAAATTGGTTCAAAGGTAATTAACAGTTCATGAAACATATCTCCAATTTATGTCAGATTCTCATCGAATTTACTGTAGTTTCCTCCAACTATATGAAACTTCGATAAGCTGTGGAAATTTTTTAGTTTGATAGATGAACTTAAATGGTAGAAAGACAGATTACAGGAAACGAGATGGTCTTCAACAAATTCAATATTAATTATGGTACTGGTAAGTGTGAGAATGCCTTGTTGTATGATACATATTTAGATGCCTCTACAGAAGCTTAAGATAGGTTTGAAGTGATGTTATACTACCATTACAATTTTGTTATGCACTATCAAGTTGTCATGGTCTTAAGTGCAGTTACTTCTGAAATTAATAGTCGCATGTTCTTTATATGGTCTAACAGCTAGAAAACCAGGCATTCACCCAGTTTCTTTATCGCATTTTATTTTACAGAACCTTGTTTTTTGGAATCTCAGATTGCCCGCCGCCTGTTGGGAAAAATCTTGATTGATCTAAGAAATACACGTGAAGAAGCAATCAGCGTTGCAGAATTAAAGAGTAACCAAGACAACAATCCAGCTGTTCCAAGCTGTGGAAAGGAAGATACAGATTACTATTCAAGATCTCACAGTAAGGCTGAAGTTTCGAGAAGAGCTAGTTTTACCAGTGAAATCTCAATGGATCAAGATGACGATGATGAAAAAGAAACTAAATACCGTTTGGACCCAAAGTAAATATTCCTAAATATCTTCTTTTGCTTGCATGTACACAAGTATTGACCATTGATTGCTTTTTCTGATCTTGATAATTATTTTAAGATTTTAGTAGACAGATAAAATTTCTCTATAATGATCATGTTTTTATTTCATCAGATATGCAAACGTGAAAACACCTGAGCGCCATGTTCGGACACGACTATACTTTACTTCAGTGAGTAGCATCATTAATATTGTTTTTGTTTGCTATATTAGTTTTGAGATATGGGTCATACCCATTGCTTCATGATCTGTGTTTTTCCATTTAATTTTGTATGGAGCATGGGCATTGCATCTGAATAATCAATACTCATGACTTATTGGGATCTACAATTAAGCATGTCTATAAGAAGCATGACTTGTAACAGTATTTTGTTTGTAGTGACATCTCTCTTACTGCTTTTATTCAGCCCTAGGTCCTCAAGAAGTCCTTTAATTGTTAAATCTAATTAAAAGAATGCATGGTTCGTCTCATTGAGCAATTAAAAATACCAAGGGTGTGTACAAATGGTACCAATTTATTTAAATATTTTTAGGGTTTTCTGTGAATCAGATTATTTATGTTATAAGAACGTTTTCTGTAGTTGATGTATGTTTATATTTCTGGGATAAAGACTAAAGTTGGTGCTGATACACACCCTGAACAGACATAAAATACCTGACAATGGAACAATTGCTCTGCATTGAGATATTTCATGTGCAAAGTTCAGGAGTGAGATGCAATAATGATATTTTTAGCTTTTCTTTGTTTCATAATTTTAATTTAGAAAAGCTGTTTAATTGTGTCTTTTTTTTTCTCTGTCTCTCCTCTTCAACTTCTGTTACTCTCTCATTTATGTCTTCTGCCAACCAATCATTTTAAAGCATCAGAGACTTCTTCTTTTTTTTTCTCTTCTTCTTCTGGAATTCTGTTTATCCTGTTGCAAGTTGTCTTTGACTATTTGTTGGATATGAAATTATGTTTTCATAACATTCACATCTTAAATAAACTATCCTGAAATTGTGAAACAACAGGAATCCCATATACATTCATTGATGAATGTTCTTCGTTATTGCAACCTGGATGAATCTCTTCAAGGAGAACCTAGTCTTGTTTGTGATAATGCCTTGGAGCGGTTGTATAAGACAAAGGAGCTTGACTACATGAGTTACATTGTCTTGAGGCTGTTTGAGAACACAGAGGTTGGTATTCTAAATTTAATCTTTTCCATCTATCTTATGCATACTACAACAGTATGGCATTTGATTGATTTTCCATTAATTCTTTCATGGAATATCTCTTGAAAAGTCCTTTCCAAGTTGAACTTTATCCATGACTTTATTTTAGGCATGAAATTGAATTGCTTTCACTTTCACTTTCACATAACAAATGAAGAAAATACTTTGAGATATTGCATAAGGTTAAGAGATGATGAATTTGAAATAGGAAATTATTTCAGTTGAAAAACTGAAAGGATCTTAATTTAAATTTCTAGAATCCGTCTTTTGTTCTTTTGAACTAAATTTATTGATTCCTGAAGTTCTTGTATTTTAATATTTGGCTAGCATTATCATAGTATCCAAATTCATTGCAGGTGACTTTGGAGGATCCAAAGAGATATCGCATGGAGATGACTTTTAGCAGAGGAGCAGATTTGTCTCCGTTGGAGGTAAGATTCGAATCAGACGCGAAATTAGAAACTACATTTGCCATCATACTGCTCTCTCTCCCCATCTTATAAAGCACTACAAATAAGACCAAAATATCTCTTATTGTGGGATGTGAAGGGTAATCACAACACTCCGTTTTTTAGCTTCTTGATTGAATTTTCAGCTTCTTATTTTCTTTCATTTATTGACAGAGAAATGATAGTGAGGCAGCATCATTGCATCAAGAACACACTGCCAATAATGGGTCCCGAGAGGCTGCAGGAAGTCGGATCATATTTGACTTTAGAGATGATGGAGATGATGCTTCGTCCATTCGCGATGCCAGCTGAAGATTTCCCTCCACCTTCAATTCCTCATGGGTTCTCCGGCTACTTCTCCAAAAGTGCGGCCGTTTTAGAACGCCTCGTCAATCTGTGGCCATTTCACAAGCATGGCAACACTAATGGTAAGTGAAAATTGTTACATTTTGCTTTCCTTGGTTTCAATCAACTTCTTCGTCCAAAAAACAAGCTTTGGGCATTTTACTACTCGAAAGTAAGAAGGAAAGGAAATTGAGTTTGAGCTAACCCTTTTGCAACGCCTACAATGCTTTCTTTATATGCTGGAGTAGTATTTACTACTTGTTCCTTTCCTTTAGTTAAAATCGGGGGCTCTCAATGTTTTCTCACTCGGAGCGAGGCCCGTTTTGGTCGGGCATAGTAAATCATTCTCTGAGGGAATGAATTGTGTTGAAACAGGATTCACATTGCCAACTGATTGTTAATGAATTATAAAAACGTACTTGTGTGAAATAGGATTCACACTAACCATTCTCACTCAATCACTGTGTTGAAAAGTTAATTATATTATAAAATAGGACACGAATCAGGTAAAAAGGCGACATTAATCGTAAGGATAAATATCACATTATTCGGGTGAAATTATAACTGTATTCTAAAAAGAATTAATTTTAAATCCCAAGTGTGAATTTTAATCAAATATTGTAAAATATTACATTAATCATACTCTACTTCGTAGAGGAGGTTAATATTATCTAAAACTGAAGATTATGCAGTAAACCAATTAAAGAAGTTCGACTTTGTGCTTGCTTTGCCTGATGATTTTATTTTTGAGTTCATCAGTAGCTCCAACGACCCTATCCACGTGGTTCCCTTTCTTGAACAGCACAAAGGTTGGTGTTCCGTGCACTTTCCACTTCTTAGCAAAATGCTTCACAAAATCCAATCATCCACATTCAATGCCTTCACTAATAAACATCCTCATTATACTTTCATCAAATAACATGCAATAGAACTTGATTAGCTAACACTACAAGTTGGAAATGTAAAATGTGAACTATTCCGTGTTTATGCTTTTCTTTTAAGATATATAGATTAGCTTACAGGGGGCTCATCGTCATCAACTTTGATGAAGTCCACATGGCTGTAGTTATTGGATAATTCCATGATGGCCGGTTCCGCCAACTTGCTATGTGTACACCATTTAGCCACAAACCACACTACCATCTAATCAATCCAGATATATACCTAGGCTGGGGAAAAATACCGAAATTTCGGTATACCACCCTTACCATATCGAAAAATACCGATTTTGCCAAAATTTTAGGTATGCCGAAATTTTTGGTAAGGTACGATACTGTATTGAAAATTTTGGTACGATAAAAGTATATAAATTATCAATACCGCGGTATTTCGGTATATATATCGAAATACCGTAAAATATTTAATTTTTGGGTAATTTGATACGATATATCATACTACATTATATATGCAATTATAATTATTATTTATATATTATAATTTTTAATTAATTAAATTATATATATATACACTATTTAATTAAAAGATTAAATCTAAAATCCTAGTGTAAATTATATAATTATAAATGAGTTATAAAGTTGATTGATTTTCATGATATCTTGTATTTCTTTTTTAATTACGTAATTCTATTCTATATGAAAATTTAAAAGTGTTGATTTTAATATAAGTTACATATGGTTCTTGTGTAGATCTCTTGGGTACTATTTATTTAATGACAAACACTTGTGTAAACTGGGTTTATATACATTAATTATATAAACCTGTTACTTTTTAGTACATAAAAAATTACTCTTTAGCACATAAATTGTTACTCTTCTAAATTAAAAAAAATTATTCTTCAAATTCTTGTAAATCCTGATTTATCGATTATTTTTTAAGTACATGAAAAATTACTCTTTAGAGATATGATATAACTTTTCTGTATAAAAATTATTACTCTTCAAAGAGTAATTTTTTATATACTAAAGAGTGATTTTAAAAAATAGAGTTTACATGTAAACCCGGTTTACATGAGACTCACTCTTATTTAATTTTGTCGTTTGTGGATTGTCGTATATTTTTCTTATTATGAATTTGTTATCTTGTACTCCTCCATCCCATAGAAGTTGGTATAAATTTTTTTGGGCACGGAGATTAAGGAGTATAATAATTTAATGTAAAGTGGAATAAAGTGAAGTGAGAGAAATAATATTTAATGTGTAGTGGGTAGTTGTATTAGAGGTGATATATGGGGCCCATGAGAATAGATTAATTGTTTTTGTGTGGGTCCCATGTATTAAAAAGGAAATGTGTCAACTTTAGTGGGGCAAACCAAAAAGAAAAGTGTGTCAACTTCTATGGGACGGAGGGAGTATTAGAATTTGTTTTATAGCTATCTTTCACTTTTCTAGTACAATTTTTAATTAGATTTATTGAATTTTAGGTGCATAACGGCATAGCAAACTATCTAATAGTACGGTATATACCGACATTTTAGGTATGATACGATATACCGAAATATCAGTAAGCAGAAGGTATACCATTTTCCTATACCGAAATATCGGTATACCGAACTATGGTACACCGAAAGTTTAGGTAAGGTAATGGTATGATTTTTTATATACTGAAAATTTCGGTACGGTATATGATATAACAAAAAATGTTCGGTATGCCATATCGCCCACCCCTATATATACCAACAGAATTATAAGTAAAATATTTACAGGGTCCGAATTATTTATTAATTTTGTGCGGATATTAGGAGGAGAAGGAAAAAACCAGTTGACTAGTTTTCTTGGATGCATCAAGTGGTGTTTCCATTGCTCTGAGGAGTTGACGAGAAGCATGCGGGAGTTGGTGGGCGGTTCATCTTCCGGATCCGGTGCACCATTGCCCATCAATCTGGATAGTATGGAACCCATGACCCGCAACCCAGATAGGGTGGAACCATGCTCTCCTCTTGTGTTTATTATTTTCTGAAGTGTGTGTGTGACTCAATTCCATTTCTTTCATATTTATATTTGGAGTCTGGGTGTACTTCAATGCACTAAATGATTTTAATTGTTAGATTAAATTATGAACAACACCCTTATTGGATTAAATTAATTATTTAAAAAATAAAAATACAACTACACCTAAAGTTAAGTGCAACAGGCAAACTCCTAAAATTTGACTATAGAAATGGTAGAAGATTGTGGCAATTCCTTTCCTTGGCTGCCAAGAAATTAAGTTTAGAAATGATGGAGATAATGATGTTTTTGGTTCATTTACCGAAGAGTGTGACAATTTTCTTGGTAGCCAAGAAATTAAGATCAAGTTCTATGTTTCTGTATAGCCGACCACGATTAGGATTTTTTATTTCAGGAGATGATTCATCTCCTATTCTGAGGGTTTAGATGATTGACACATTACATATCTTCAAATCTGGATAAAAGGAAAGAAGGTGATAACATATCAATCATCTAAACCATCATAATAGGAGATGGCACTCTTCTTCTTGAAATAGGGAATTCCAGGTGCTCCGACCATGTTTTGCTCATGTCATGTGTATTCATACTAACAAGTGTTTTATTACAAATCAGAGGTCTCCCCACCATCTTTGACTGTCTTATCCGACTTGGGCCGTTTGTTTCGTGTTGCATGTCGGAGAGAAAAGAATTTGATTTCTTTCGTAGAATAAATAATTTAATACTGCAGTACTAAAATATGATGGAATGTAGATGAATTGAAGATTAGTATGATGGATTTTTAAAATCCCCTATTAAAAAAAACCAAAATCAGTTTACAAAATTTTTGGAAAAACGATTGAGATAATAAGAGGATTAAGATGGCGGCATTTACAAATTTTTCCTTACAAAGCAAATCCAAACATTCATACCTCTCAACTTTTTTATGATTTATACAATACAGTTCACATTGAGAACACATACACATCACATAAAACACAATACTCGTACATAACTAACATAACCCTAATTAAGGGCACCTTCCATCAATTACAAAAGTTTATAAATCATAATTACATATTCACCACACTGTTACTTCCATCCTAAAATAAAAGAGGGTTATTGTTTTGTAGGGTAAATATCAAAATTAGTCTTGTAAGTATGATGATTCCAACCTTAGTCATTTTTTTTCAACAATTCTCAATTTTGGTCCTTTTTGTCCACTCTTGATCATTTTTTCAAATTTTGGTCCTTTTTAATCCACTTTTGGTCCAAAATTTATACATCTAGGACCAATTTTGGACATTGTTTAACATAAATGACTAAATTTGGATAAAAAATATGACTAAATTTGAGAAAATGACTAAATTTGGACAAAAAAGAACCAAAATTGAAAATTATAAATGATAAAGGACTAAAGTTGGAATCTGTCACACCTACATGACCAATTGTGATATTTTGTTTAAGTAAAGATTAAGCATGTGCAGCGTAGTTGGTTATTTTATTTTTGAGGTCATCTAGATGAGCTCCAACAACCCGATCCACTTCCTTTCCTTTCTTGAACAACACGAATGTTGGCATGGCTTCCACTCTACACTCCTTAGACACACCCTACACATCAATCCATATTCATCTTCTTTAATTGTTAATTGCAATTGAACTACCATAAAGTGCAATTCACCAAAACAGAATAGAATACAGAGGTGACTTGGAGGATAAAGAGATGATAAATTGAATACTAAATCGGAATTGAAAAAGGTTTGAAGTTTTGAGGAACTTGACGTCGGTGCATTTATTGGATAATTCCATGACCGGCGAACCTGCACGGCCCACACCATTTCGCCGCGAAATCCACCACCATCTAATCAATCAATCAATCAATCCATCCAGCACAAATTATTGCAGGATCAACCACATCGGAGAAGGTTTACGCGGTAACCAAAATTAGGGCACAATTAAGTTTAGATGGAGGTACCAGTTGAGGAGTTTGGTTGGATTCGTCAAAGTGTTGTTTCCAGCTGTGAGATGAGTGGACGACGATGATGCGGGAATTAGCGGTGAGTTCATCTTCCGTGATCCCCTCCGCCGTACCTAGGAGTGTGCAAGGTGCGGTTATGCGATTTTTTCGATATAATTTAAATTGCAGTTCGGTTTAGTAATCAAGTTTAAACCGCGGTTATTCAAGTAATATTAATTATGCGGTTTTAAACGGTTTCAGTCGGTTTTGGTGCGGTTTGGTGATTTTATTAATAGATTAGCCTACATAAATATCGATCCGGATCTCTTATTTTATAATTATACTACACTTCGTATTTTACAACTTATTTCTAATAAAAAACCTATACCATAAGTAATAATCATTACATCCATGTATATTTGGCGATAATTTAGTCATGATAATAACACATGGCAAACATTTAATATGTAGAATATGTGATGAAACTTATAAATATAATAGGTAATCCCATTTACATTAATATATAAAACCTATAGTGATGTGAAAATATTTGCAACCTTGATCTAACAATACATAGGAGGTTAGACTAGTTGATTGACTTATAGTTGAGATTCTACATAGATGTATGAGAGAAATAATAAAGATAAGAAGTACTCCATTGAAGTAAGAAGAATAGAAGTTAGGACACATGTATGGTAAGAGTGAAGATAAAGACAACAACATTAATAGAATTTTTTTTATAGGAGTAGTGAATAACTAATGAGTAATGACTAAACTATTTAAATACTAACATGTATAAATATAATATAATACTAATAAAAACTAGCAGTGCGGTCGGTGCGGTTTCGACTATAAAAATAAAACCGCACCATAAAGTGCGGTGCGATTTTTTCTTAAATTATAAATTGCGGTTTATCTAAATAATTGTATATAGCGGTGCGGTACAATTCAGTGTGGGCGGTTTTTGCGGTTTTCAAAAATTTTTGCCCAGCCCTAGCCGTACCACCACCGAGCATGCTGGATACGAAGGAACCCATGTTTGTTGCTCTGCCTCAACTAACTCTCTGGATACGAAGGAACCCATGTTTGTTGCTCTGCCTCAACTAACTCTTTGTATATGAGATGAGAGAACTAATGTGATTGTGTGGAATCACAGAATCATATTCCCTTTATCAACGAATTAATTCTTCCTATGTGGAGTGGACTATACTAAAAATAATTACATATCCTAATCTTTTGTAATGGTGTATAAATTTATTTATAATAATTGTTCAGTAAAAATGATTCTGAAAAATATCACTAAATATTTTTATCTTAATTTTTTAAAGATGCCCCATTTTTTTTTCCTCCCTTCAATCTTCATTATATAACTAATATATAGTCGTCAGTATAAAAAAATTATACTCCTTCCGTCCCTTTTAAAGAAATTATTTTCTTTTCGCATGTTAATTAAGAAGTATTATCATTTAATATGTTGTGGTGGGTAATTATATTAGTGAGAGTGTGAACCTCATATTTTAATTGTATTAATGGGTGTGTAAGTTTCATGTATGTAAAAGATGAGAGTACACTCTTTGGGTGGAATGCCTAAATTGAAAAAAAAAACCCTCTTTGAAGGAGACCGAGTGATTATATAAGTCCCGGACGTTATTGCACATGGCATCTCCTAAAAAAAATTGTGCTCAGAGTTACTGGAATGATCTCCTAAAAAAAAATTGTGTTCAGAGACTGGCATGATAGTATGAGAAATCGCATTAAATTTATGTGAGAATCATTTCATGAGGCGTGGTTGATTTTGAACAATTGTCCAATTTTTATTTTTTTTTCTAAAAAAGAAGTGGCATTTTTTATAATAATAATAGTAAGTTTCATTTTCTCAAATCAAATATTAAAAGTGATATTTACATATGCTCCTCGCATAAACAACACAAAAGTATAAATATACTCTTAAAATCAACAATAAAAGTAAATTATTACATAAACAAAAAAGTTCTATGGAACAAAATAAACTATATATGAGTTACAAGTATAAATTATTACATAAACTATGAAGACAAATTACAATTATATCCTAAAAATGAGTCTAATTGCTTATAACATAAAGTTCCTATACAAGTACACCACAGTTCGGTGGAATTTATTCCCATCGAATCGAAGAAAGGCGAGGGAAGTTTGTGCTCTCTCATAAAGGCAAAAGATAGAATAACAGAGGAAAAGGAATAAAGAAAAGATGCAAATAGTAAAAAATAAAAATGGAGGACAAAATCATAAAATAATAATTATCAAATATGAATTGGTAGTCCAAAACTTTCCGAGTTGGGCTAATATAATGTTCATCGCTTTGCTTGGACATTTTAAATTTGTGCAATTGAGTAAAAAAGGATCAATTATAACATCAATAAAATACATCACACTTCCAAGAAATGTAGTATCAAATAGTACATCTCTATTTTGTTTGATGATAAAAGATCAAATACTGAAAAATATCACCAAATACATCATAAAGTTATTATTGGCATAAGATGTACTCCGATATTTTAGTGTGACATCTCTTTATAAATTGACATAAGGCAAAGTGAAAAAATTCAATCATTTACTCATCCAATAGAGTGACACAAAAGATGTCATACCAAAATGTTACAGGACTTTCTGACACGTTATTGGAGTACTACGAAATAGTACTACATAACTGTAAATGTCACATATTATAAGCATTGTTAGGGTGCCCGTAAGATAACATCGCACTATAATATTTTTAAGGGTATTGTATGGTATTTTTTTTTCTTAAAAATCGAACCTTAAATAAGGATCTCACAAGTTATAGTGAGTTTCTTTTTGCAGAGATTGAATCATTTCAAAATCACAAGTGCTCCTAGACATCATTCTCTTCAAAATTGTATTCTTTAACTAAAAAATAATAATAATTGTTTAAAACTCCTTCCATTCCACGTTAATTTTTATATTTTCTTTTTGCACGTAAATTAAAAGATATAATATTAATATTTAGTAAGTTAAAGAATATAATATTTTAATGTGTAATATGTAGTTATATTAATATTGTGTGAATATTAATTATTTTGTGTGAATTCCACTTGTAACATGTGAAATGTAAACTTTACATGAGACAACAAAATGACAAAATGTAAAATTTATTTGAGGAGTATAATTCAACAAACTTTTTTTTTTTCAAGTGAAATTACTAATACTACTTCCGTCCACTCAAAATGTGGTCATTTGCTTTTTTTTTCACATGGATTAAAGAAAATTATCATTTTATATATAATGGATATCTGTATTAGTAGTGAGTAGTAAGCTATATATTGGGCTATTTCATTAAAAAGTACCTTTGGAGTGAACATCCAAAATGTAAAATGTGAACCTTTGGGGGTAAACGGTTGGAGTGAGTATTAATAGTTTGGATAAATACCACCCAATCAATTTATTTGCAAAAATGTCACAAAACTCCTTTAAAAACTCAATATCCCCTTTGCTCTTTATTTCCAAAAAATTACATGATAATATTTGAGCCTGAAAGCGACTCTAAAATCACAGCCATCTTTTTTTCTTCAGAGAGGAGGGGGGCAATGCAAGGACCATCTTCTTTTAATAAGGGCCATTTTGCAATATTTTGGTTCAAATCCTCCAAGAAAAAGCTTTATGTCCTAAGAGGAAGCTTAAAAAATGGGGAATTGACTTAAATGACTTCATTTGAACTGAATCTCAAATTCATTCTTTATATCTTTCCACCCAAAACCCAACCTAAGCAAATTATCTTGATAAAGCTTAAAATTCATATAATTACTTGTTATGTCACCACTTCTAAATTATTCAACCCAAACACAGCTTCGAATGTCTTTTATCATCTCGTCCAAACACAACAAATCAAGTCGAACTAATTTTTCTCACATAAGCAAAAGCGTAAGAATGAATACATTATTCCAAAAATTTGCTAGAGGCACACAAGCAACCAACCTGCATAGCAAATTATGCTTAATCTCTAAGACATCTCCTTACAAAGTAAGTTATCTCAGCACTATGCTATCATAATAATAATCTCACTACAAATTTATTCTTCAAAAACCAACCCAAACATATCTAGCATACATTTCCCTCAAAAAAATTCACATATCTATAACATTAATTTTCAAACACACATCACCAAAGAGATCATCTCACTTATAGTAGACCAACCCCCAGAATTCCAGTGGCCTAATGTTATGACTTAACCATTCTTGAATGGAGTTGGTGATAAACATATCAGAACAAAGAACATTCACCATGATCATAAATCATCATCATCATTATGTGTATTGGTAATAAATAAATTGAAATTATTATTGAGAAAGCAATTATCAGCAGTTAATTTTCATATTGATGCACGTTCCAAATTGCAGGGGATAATGCTTTCTTATTTGTTTTGAAGTAAAAAATTAAGCAGCAAATTTAGGAGCTTCCCTGTGCTTGCAGATTTTCTTCTCGAGTTCATCTTTCTGAGCTCCAACAAGCCTATCCACTTCCTTCCCTTGCTTCAAAAACAAGAATGTCGGCATTGACTGCACTCCAAAATCTCGAGCCACATCCTTCAAAACCAACCAAATAAGTTCACATTTATCATTCAGTAATCAAAACTTAATGAAAGAGAGAATGCAGAAAAGGTATGAACATCATTCGGTTGGATTTGAAATTGAGATGAAGATTTACTTACAGAGAGCTCATCAACATCAATTTTGATGAAATCGACGTCGGTGTATTTGCCGGACAAACCGTTGAAAACGGGCTCCATGAATTTGCAGGGTCCACACCATGAAGCAGAAAAATCCACCACCATCTATTAATCAAACAATTCAATTTATTAATTAAATAGTAGATCTTTCAGATCGGGGAAAACCTAAATCGGAGTTCACCCGAGAGAACTTCGAACTCAAAATTGAGATTTCGCCCAAATTTTTCAAAATTAAATTCAATTTAACCCTAATTCAGACTAAAATTTTAAACGATCGGGTACCAGTTTATTTAATTGCTTGGTTGAATTGTAGTGGAGCTGCCAGCGCTGAGATGAGTGAAAGGCCATAACACGAGAGTCGCCGGATGACGCCGCAGCGTCTGATTCCGCCGCCGCCGCTTCTCCTCCGTAAAAAAAGCTGGATACGAAGGAACCCATAGTTTCTCTTGGGGGTTTACTTTTGACGAGAGAGTCCGTGAGATCGTGAGTCAACAACGAAGAATTGCAGGACTGAATCGACTGATACAGATGAATTTATAGTGGTCTAAATCAGGAAATCCGGGTCGGTGTGGATAGATCCGGATTCAAGTTGGGTTATTTAAATTGTAGGACGATTCTAATTTAGCTGTTGCAAGATGTATCCATAATCCATGATAAATTTTTGTTGGATCATTTATTTATTTATTTATTTGAAGTAAAAATTGGATAATTATTTGAAATGATCAATATATATACTATAATTCTCCCACCATTTTAATAAAGCTTTCCTTGCTGTATCACTTCATTTAAGAAAAGTAAACATATATGTATAATTTTTATTTTTAATTTTTTTGGGTTAATACATCTTTAATATACTAAAGGAGAGTTTAATTTTGATGAGGTGTCATCTCCACAATTTTTCTCAATTATTTTAATTATTAATTAATATGGATAATTACATATATTTATTTTAAGATTTGAATATAATTATAATCAAATCAAAATTAATTATTAATTAAAATTTAATGTAGATAAATACATATTTTATTTTAATATTTGAATATAGATGTGATAAAATCAAAATAAAATCTTAATTTAGAAACATAAAAAAAAATTTAGACTTATAAATAAGACTCTTATTCTAGCTTCATATACACATAAACTATTCTACTAAAACTTTATTCTGGTTAGTATTCAATCTTTTATTTACTTTATTTAAGTTTAAATTTCTTTCAATTAATTTTGTTATATTTTATTTTAATTTCTATTTATTCCTACGTATTTATTTCTTTTGAATTAATTTCTTTATACTTGTAATACCCCGATATTTTTATATATTTTTAATCATGATAAATATTTTTATTTACAACATATTAAACTTTTAATTATTTTAAAAGGGTTTTACTTTAAATCTTTTTCATTTACATTATTGAATTTAAAATTGAGCCTAAGCCCAAGTCCAAAAAGCAGCCCAATTTATTTAATTTACTTGTTAAAAATAAAAGAAATGATTGATTTATTCTTTATTTTAAAAATTCACTTCTCCCGTATCAGTTAGGGTTTAGAAAGAAATAGCAGAAATAAAGTTTTCTTCATTTTCTCTTCTATGGAAAATGCACACACACCACACGCAAAGACATTTCAATCATCAATCATCCATAGAAATGAGGTTTTCAGATTTTAACCATATTTACACATTCAAGATAATTCATTTCTAAAATTTTAAAACTATATCTATTTATGTTCAATGGCTACGAAATTTTAATATGTTGTTCAATATTTAGTTTTAGACTTATAATTAAAATTTCATGATTTTTGAATTTTTATTTTATTTTATACGAATTTTACACATATGCCTGCATAATCTGAAATTTTGTGGATACATGATTAGAAAATTTATATTATATAGTTATACCTTTCAAAACGATCTAAATTTTGGATATGTTATGAATCATGAATGTTTTGATATTGTGTAAATATTTCATGTCGAAAGGATGATTATATTATTTTATATTATATTTTTCAAGGTTTCTGATTGTACTGTCAAATTTGTTCTATTCTCTGTTTATAAATAATAAAGGTATACTTAAAGGGCTCTAAAAATTCTTATTTTTATATATGTTATACTCTATAATGTTTTTGGCAATCTATAATTATTTCATATTATTTTGAGTATAATATTATTTAATACAAATTTTATAATATTAATATATTCAATTTAGATCATGAAATTAATACTAATTTGAAATTACAAATAAAATATTTAAAAATCTTCAAATATTAGTAATTTTTTATATATTTTATATTAAAAGTTTTATGATGCATAGTAAAAATATCCCATTGAATAAATGAGTATATTATTTTAAATTAAATTTATACTGATTTGTATACATGAACTGTTATGTACTCTGTTTTCAATTTTAGTATCTCAAAACCCTTTTAAATGAACTCAACTTATTATGATTATATTATATGTCATATCCTACGTAGTTTTAAGCTCAAAATAATATTTTTAATAATTTTGAGAATATGTATGATTTTACATTGATTTTATATCACAGAAATATCTTATTCATCCCAACTTCTTCTTTCTGATTTGAAATTATGAAATAAATACTTTCACGAATCCAAATATTCTGATTTTCATATATGTCATATATTTTAATATTTTAAGTCTATTTTATAATTTTCAAGTTTATAGGTATTATATAATATTTATTATAAATATTATATCACTGCTTAAATTCTTATCTTAATCTTTTAAAACATGAAAATCATATTTACTGATCCCTAAAAATCATAAATTTCGGATAAGTTTTATATTACTATACATATTATATTTCAAGTGATTTTCATATGATTTTATTGTTTAAATTTAAATATACTAAATTATTATCGGTGCATATGAAAAATTCCAGGTTTTACTACAATAACTTTGAAAATCCAAAACATATAGTTGTACACCTTATTATTTTATTAAATTTAGATATGTTCTTTCAATCACAAAAGATTACATGTTTATTAAATTTTAGACTGATCTTATTTTTATTTTATTGATTATAAATTATTCACACATAGTCAAAAGTATCGTTCATACTAAATCAGGATGCTTCCTTTTGTTTCAAATATCAAAAATTTCATTTTGAGTCACTTAAAGATCCAAATTTTCTATCTTAGCTCTATTTTAAGTTTGTAAGTTAACCTAAGATAAATATAGTTTCATGATAGATGTAGAGTAATTACAAAGACAAGGATTTTCATTCGCATTCAAGTACGTCCATTCATCATCAACATTAATTTCAGGTGGGGAATCTAAACTTTGTCTATCGTATGTGCTTATGTGTTTACGTTGATAAGTTACTGCTTGCATCACAGTCATAGAGTATTACTCGTAGTACTGTCCACGGACATAGAGTATTCGTAATACTATTCATAGACATGTAGCCAGGGACCGCGTTATGGGTTCGGAACTGATAAAAAGGTCTTCGGGAATACTTGAATTGTAAAATGTCCTTGGAAGGCTCGCCGTGCTAGTACATTCATTTAAGTCAGGCCACTTTCAAGTGTCGGGATTTTAAGTAATCCTCGGGTAACGCCCGTCGTACATCATGATCGATTATTCACAGACATGTTCACAGATAAGATTTACGTGTTGTTTGTGATTTATTGATGTTTATACATGAGTTATATATTGTAGATAAATATTTTCTCACTAAGCTGTGGTTTGCTCATCCCATCATTTATATATTTCACAAATTAAGGAGACGGAGTACGGAGAGAGGCGACGGGTGATAAAGTAATTATTTGGTATTTACTTGGGTTTATTGATTAATTGTTTATATACATTAACATGTTTATCATGATAAAATAATTTTATAGTTATTTAATAGTCAAACCTTCCTAATTATTTATTTCATTTGAGGCGATTCAATTTAATGAGAATTTTTTAATGTATGTACCTCTATTTTAAACAAAGTGCTTAATGTTCAATTTCATGATTATTTATTTTTTAAATAAGTTCTCATTTTAACTATGCTATGAAATATGGTTAATTTTTAATTATTGTTCTTTTGAATTTTAAATTCCGCTGCAAACAAGTTTTATATTTCCGTAAAATGTGTCAGTCTATTTTAATTAAATCATATTAGATCTAAAAATTTCTCTTAAGATGTTGTTTATGTTTTTTTTATGATAAAGTGGGTCGTTTCAATACTTGATGTCAAATCTATATGAACTATATATATATATATTTTTTAATTAGCTTTTGACATTGTTATAATTTTGTCATTAACTTTCATATTCAAACCTTCATTCACACGCATAGAAACCATTCTCCTAAAGCTTTCTTCAGGTTAGTATTCAATCTTTTTTTTAATTTAAATTTCTTTCAATTATTTTTTTATATTTTATTTTAATTTCTTTTCATTCATACATATTTATTTCTTTTGAATTTCTTTATACTTAATGCCAAATTTATATGAATTATATTATTTAGTTTATTTTTTATTAATTTTGTTAGTTTATTTTTTTATTAATTCCGTTAATATCTTTAATATTTTACTAATACTGATTGACTTTATTTATTTTTATTTCCTTTGACATTGTTATAATTTTGTCATTATCTTTCATATTCAATCCTTATATAGACATATATATATATATATATATATATATATATCAATCATAATTTTTCTATTTTTTAAAATAATTTTTTTAATCAACGCATTTATTATATTTATTTATTTTATTTCATTTAATTAATATAATATTAATTTTGTTACATAGAGATAATTTGATGAGGCTTCGACTTTAAAATTTCTCGCTTTTTATTAATATAAAATATTAAATTTATATTAGGATGATTTTGGGGGTGGGTTAATTGATTTTATTTTAGGGTATAGTAATTTACTTAATACATATATTGATTTTGTTACATAGAGTTAATTTGATGAGGTGTGTATTTTAAATTTTTTACTTTTTTTAATTCATAATATTAAATTTATATTAGGGTGATTTTGGGGTGGGTTAATTGATTTATTTTAGAGTACAATAGACAGTTATTTTTTCAAAAGTTTTAATTATTAAATTTAATTTAATTGGTAGCGAAGATTAAATTAAAATTTAATCTAATAATTAAGATTGTTAGATGTGCATGCCCCAATTGCACCTTAGTTGGACTCTTCTTTTTGATATATTATTATAAAGATATTTATTTTTCATAAAATTTAATTTATTTAAATATATGAAATTATATATTTATCTTAAAATTAAAATATATCATCATATTATTCTATTAATACAGAATAATATGATTATATTAGTAATTGTTTAGTGGTCTATTTATTAAAAAAAATTAAGATTTTATTATTAGACAAACTAAAATAGTAATTCAAATACATTAAATCGAAATAGAGAAAATATTATAGATCAAAAGGTAACTCACTTGCATGGTGCATAAATCAAAATTTTACACTTAAAAGCAAAATTATATTAAATTATAAAAATAAATATATTAAACTTAAATTATTTTTTTTTAAATTATAATTTTACATTCCGCGTAATACGCGGGATTTGTACTAGTAAATAATAAAGTGAATTCAGTATTTACACATATCAGAATGACAATTTTTTATTAAAAAAATACTTAATAATTAATTATTTGAGTTGAAACTTCATATATATATATATATATATATATATATATATATATATATATATATATATATATATATATATATTTTTTTTTCATGCTTGGAGTATAAATAGCATAGTGTTTGATGATTTCTTTTTTCAAATATATTGATACTCCTCCCATTTATATTACTGTTAAAGAGCATCTTAAGAGACTCTTTAAATTTTAATTTAATGATTATTTTTATAAAATAAAAAGAGATTTTTAATTTTAAAGAATTATTATTTTTTTATATTCCTATGATTTAACAAACTTTTATATTTCATTGTCAATATACATTTATAATATATTTTTTCTTTTACTTTGAACAAAAACATATAATAAAATAAATAACATTTAATGCAATTTAAGTTGAGTGAGGCTTGCGTGCGCCCGGGCGCACGGGAACACATTCCGTGCGCCTTTAGAAATTTAGTATTATGGGTAAGGGTACATTACTTTGGTCTAAAGGGTATACATTTTAATTAATAAAAGGTACACCATTTTATTCTAAAGGATATACACTTTTCAATTAATATTTTTTTTTCTTTAGAAAATAAAGGATACACATTTTTATACTAAAAGGTATATTTAACACAAAATTCTAAATGCGCACGGAGTGTTGTTCATGCTCCCAGATACACACAATAATTTTCTTTAGAAAATAAAGAGTACACATCTTTATATCAAAGGGTATACAATTTAACACAAAATTCTAAAAGTGCACGGAATGTGATCCGTGCGCCCGGGTGCACATAAGTTTTTGCCATTTAAGTTTGAATAGTAAATTTTAGTCATCAAATTCGAAAAGCGAAAATCATTATTTAAATATAAATGTTAAAATAGAGGATGTGTTGAAACTTATTTTTATATTAAAATTAATTAATTTTTAGATATACAATGCATGAGAATTTTTAAAGATAATTTGATAAGAAAAAATATATAAATTCGAGTAAGAACCCACTCTTAATTTAATTTAAGTTGTTTGTGAGTTATTTATTAATTAATTAAATTAATATTAATATAGAGAGAGTTATCACATTCACACAAGAAGACACGATTACACTTGTTGAGAAAGATAGGAATTGGATTCCACCAATGAAAACCCGCCAGCGCTGCAATTCGTCAACCCTTCCTCACTTTCATGGATGACGAAAGCGTAGAAGAAAAAAGCGGTGCCTGCAACCGCCAAACCGTAGAACCACGCCGCCGTGAGGGGGCCGTAGTGCGGCGCGCTCTGGGTGGCGATTGCGAACAAATTGCCGGAGCTCAACAGAAAAAACGCGAATCTGAGTAGCGATTTGTTGAGCGATTTCTCACGCGGCGGCAGCTTCTGAAAGGCGCGTTTACAGTAGTGCGCTAAGATCAGATCGGCGTAGAAGAAGAGGGTTATGTTGTAGAGCGAGTAATGCTGCTGAATCGTTGAGAAAACGCAGTACCCAATCGCGATTAAGGAGGCAGCGATGGGAAAAGCGTGTTTCAATTTGTGGAAATTCGAACAGGTTTGTGAGTACATTTTTTGTATGTTTCATTTGATTGATGATGTGAGAATTGGTGAACTGCAATCTGTATTTTATAGAACAACAATGATGAAAATGACATTTGAAATTAAAGTATTGTTGGAAATTCTTTGGCAATTGCATGGAAAGTTCTAGGAAGCAGCAATGAAGCAGACGTGTAGTTTACTTCTCTTTCACGTTAAAAACAAAAGAAGAAAAAAAATTACTCCATTAATCGACAGTATAATCTTATACTATTATATTTTAATTTTAGAAATACTATCATCACTTATTACCCATTTCTTATTTTTTATTAATTCACTATTTAAAAATACCAAACATGAGTAAAGTAAATAAATGAATAATCACTTTTTTTTAATGCACTTATTAAAGTAAATCTGAAACTAAGAATGGAAATGATTGGAATATTTATCTTTTAAAATGTGCATGGGACCCAGTGTTTGACACCATTATTAGCAAAATTAGTTGAAGCCACATTCACATAGGTGATTAATAAAGGAGAGGTGAAATTTATTCCTAACGAGTACTACATGAAATTGAACAATAATGGTTGAGACATCTTCGACCATTTGATGGGAAGTTTTCAAAATTTAATCATAGTATTACATTTAATGATTGCTCAAATATTACAGAAGAGGATAGAAAGACTCTATAGTTGCTGTTCAAAATATAAAAAAGAAAGACCCTATATCTGAACTGATAGCTGCAAAGTGGAAGTTTAAATTTTTTAAGCCAAGTCTTGAACCTAAAGAAAATCAACAGTTTGGTCTAAGTTAAAAATTATATACATATCTCACTTTGAAACAGTTCTATATAACTAAGTTCTAAACTTAAATTTAAAACAACAAATGGGTCTTTGTAATATGGTTGGTGTTTATTTTTCTCATTAATTGGAATTCTTACTGCAAAGATGTTGGAACCTCCTCACTTTTCACTGCAATTTATTTTTATCCTGAAAGACTTTAATTCTTATCTTTAAGTACATCACTTTGCCTTTTAAAATGCAAGTCTATTTATCTATCTCACTGGATACATAAACTGTAACCTAATTTGGGATCAGGTGAAATTCAATATTTAATATAAACAAATTCAACTCTAAAGAAATAAAAACACACAAGTAACACATAATACTCCCTCATAATTGACATCTCACATTTTTGAAAAAATTATGAACTGTGAATATTTTGGAGATGCTAGCAAGTAGAGATAAAAATTACCGAGCAAAATAACAGAGGATAAGCTAAAAGGGTTCATTAAAATGATTCAATTTATTCCAGTTACCTTGTCACTGATCAATAATTTTGCAAATTAACATTTTTTTTTTGGAAAATTCAAAATACCTCGACATAGAAATAGCTGAAATCCCGATTGCAGAAAACTTCAGGCTCAAACCTTAGAAATCAAGTTCAATGAACCACCATATTATTTTCAACGACCACCAAAATAGGCAACAAAATAACTAGTTGTGAGGATGTCGACGGGGAGAAGTAAACTCATGGCTTAAGGGCCAAAGCTAAACCGAATTTGGCACTCTTGTCGACTGACTTTGTGTCCACTTCACCTGAGATGGTGATGAGTGACTTTGGACGCCATTCGTGTTGAATCAGAGCACTAGCCTTGCCGTAATTGTTCACTCGTGCTTTAACGGTAGTCAATGGGTCCAAGGAATGCTGAGTACCCAGGGTTATGGTGTTCTCATTAGTTGAGAAGCTGTGGGTCACTTCAGCACCAACTGCTGTGTTGGTCAAAGGGCTCACGGTGTGGTAGTACGATGCATTCAACGCATCTCCCTTGTCATTCCTAGAGCAATTTAATAGTTTAACATTTGGTTTTAGAACTTTCACTGGCATATAATGTGTAATCATGCTCACTTCAGAATAATCCAAAGAAATTAAAAAATAGGAATTAATCTCCAGAAATAGAAGCCACTTACACTGTCAAAGCAGCAATAAGATCAGAATTTGTGAAGCTTGCTCCAAAGTTGCATTTTGTAAATACTCCTTCCTTAGTGTCGAACGAAACATCACTTCCCACAGCAACGTTATTGTTTCCCAGAACACCAGAAAAGCTCACGACGGGGTTAGCAGTCAACCCAACACTTGAGCTAATCCCCGCATAGTCATGCAGGTATTGAAGTTCCAACTGCAGCAGTCAAATATGAAACAAAGAATTAAACAGGAGCCCTATACTTAACAAGAGTAAGGAAGTAAAGTGCAGCTCACCTTTCCAGACCTTTGATCAGGAACTTTAAAGCTCAATATAGTCTTCACTCCAGGGCAAGCATCGTCAATTGTTACAGTGGTAAAGAGCTGTAATTGGGTCCATAAGTATGTTGAATAAATAAGTAGGCAAAACTATTAAACATCATTCAGCAATATGCAGCATAATTTCATTGAAGGCTATAAGTGTGAATAGATTACTGACGATTTAAAAGGAAACTTGAAACGTGAGCCACATAAAAAGGCACAAAATGAGGAGCATAATTGATAAGGCATACGTTTGAGTTTGTGTCCACTTTAATATCAGTGGTGATGTTCTTGTTCTTCAACTGAGTGTTAACATCAGCCAGAAATAGGTCACCTTTCTTTGTTCCCGTTGAAGTGAGAGTCTGCCATATATAAGATATCAAGACGCAACATTAGGATCAACAGATATATCCTCTGCTCATTTGTGTAATAATCAGAAAGAAAAAGAAAAAGAGAGAGAGAGAACAAAATAGTTACAAAGAGAAGTTGTGATCATCAAAATCTTCATCAAGAAACACATACATCAATTAAAAGCTCAAAGCGCACATAGATATACCAGATGAATATGGAAGAAATAAAACCCATGAGTTGAACTAGTGCAAGATGCGCTGACTTTGATTCATAAAACTGTGCAACTACGTGAACCAAATAATTGCATCCACACATACCCTTTTCCATTTCAGTGATACTCATTTTGGGCCAAGACTCAGAGCACAAAATTAAAGGACATGCGGGCTGAATATAAGGCATAGTTATGCTTCACGTGTGTAGTCATTTTCGACATTTTTGAATCCAAAGCATCTCACAGACAATGTGTGCTACTGTGATAATTGAGATAAAATAGATATATAACTAATACAATACACATCTCCACAGAGTATTGTTACTGCTATTATAATGAGATGAATCAAATTTGAAAATCAATAAGCATCTAATGATATTGAATACCAGAAAAAGTATTCTCTCACCAACATCCGAGCTACAGATTCTATTTTCCGTTCATTAAGAATCAGAAATTACCCCCAACTCCTGCAACACACACTCACCTAGAGAGGATTGTGCCTAGTTTACTTATCGATAGCAAGCCCTTCAAACATCAGCAGTTCAATAAAGAAATTAAATGTCCTAACACAGTTAAAAACACTCATCGAGTTACAGATGGATCGAAGTTTTTGCAACAGATGGATTGAGAATACATAATCTCACAAATTTCTCCCTAAGAGAAAATGCCCAATAATATACTACCAGCCTGAAATATTCAAACTCATCACTTACCAAACCAACCCCATTAAAATTTAAACCTATTACAATAAGCACTAATCTGAATTGCACATAGAAAAACCATAACATTTACCCAACTCTCAAATTACAAGAATATACCTATTGAATCAAACAAAAACAAAACTATAACTGAAAACAAAAAAAAAAAGAAAGAAAGAGTTAGAATAACGCAATATCATATCCCAGGAAAATGAGTTTATGAGCTCAGACACCCCCCCCCCCCCCCACACACACACACACACAAAGGATAAAAAAAAAACTCCATAATAATAAAAACACAGCTCCAGTAACATTAATAGCATACATTAAAATCAGATCCGCAAAAAGGCACCACCTAGATTCATTAAAAATAAACTTACAACTCCAGTGGGCGAGTAGGTGGTGAGCGTAAACTTCTGGTCACTGTTGTAATCCCTGTAGAGAAGATCTAATTCCACCAAAAATAAATAAAAAATTATCATTGCTATTAAACCCAAATCGAAACGGAGTTGAATTAATAAAACAATAAATCCACCATTATCAGTAAAAACAACTGCAAATCAAACCTCGAGCTTTTTTGCCAATGTCGGAGTATAGACCCGGACCCTTGCCCATGATGCTCTTCAACTAAGATGGAAAATCAAAAAGAGAATTTGCAAAATCACTTTTTTTTCTAGACGAAAAAGATAATCAACAGTGTGGCGACTGGCCAGGCTAATATATGCTGTAGTTTTTTTTTTTTCTTTTTATTTTCATTTATTTATTTATTATTTATAAATATATATATACATTTTTTTTAAGGGCGTATTTTTTAGAAAGCTGGAGCCGTTGATGAGGTTGGGCGAGCGGAGCGATTGTATCTGGCTTAAGGATGAATTGGGGAATAAGATAATTGAGAAGGGTATTCTGGGGATTTAATTACACGTGGCGTCTGTGAGTGACGGCTATACTTGGGGTGGAGGGTTTGTGATATTCTAGGGTGGTAGTAGGTGAGTGAGCTGTATTGTTTCCCAAGAAAAGGCTGTGTTTGGCAATTCAGAAAATTTTCGAGGACCTAATACGCAATTTTATTTTTTTATTTAAGTGATTACAAAATAATAAAAATAACTCAACTGTTTATTATCTGTTCTGCATTTTAATTTTATCGAAAATATTTTTTAGAATAATAATTATTATTGAAAAATATTCCTCATATAAATAAAAAAAGAATGCACTCTCTTATGAGACGAATTTTTTTAGACGACTCATTACTAAAATATGCTTATTATATATAAGTAAGTATGTTTAATTTTTAGTTATAATATCTCAATAATGTATCATATTATAACACATTAAAATCATACTTTAATATATAATTCACCAAGAAAACATGGTCATTAAACATTTTTATCTAGCATACTTTAATATTTAACACGTTAATGTATCACAAGAGATTGTCTAAATAAAATATGATAATATAATAGTTTATCATATTAAAAAATATTTTTTCATGTAAATAGTCCTTTTTAATAAATCAGAATATGAAACTCTGATGTGAGGAATATTTTATCCTATTTAAATATAAAAAAATTTAATGCGTCTATCCGTATAAAATTCGTAATTAAATTATGGGTGAATAAATAGTAGGTACAAAACGTATTTAAGAATTATTAAGTTATACATTCGCTACAGAAAATTACTGATAAATACAAAATTATATTTTGTTTTTCTCACAAACCTGTACATATCCGTACATTAGTGTACATTGTTAAGATGGAAACAAAAATACGTTATTATACGAATGTAGATTAGTGTACATTCTATTGAGAAAGAAATTAAAAATATGCAATTAAATTAAAGAAGAGTTGATATTAGGTGCACCCGCGTGCAAGGTGCACCCATATGTGTATAACTTTTTATTCTATTTTTTATACGTGTTTTTTAATAATTGTATACTTTTTCACATTAAGTTTTTCATTAAAAAAATAGCATCCATATATATATAACTTTTTATTCAATAGTGTATACATATTTTTTAATAATTGTATATCTTTTTACATTCAATTTTTCATTAAAAAAACAAACAATTAAATTGTATACATTTTTGTTCATAATTATATATGTTTTTGTTTATATTTTTATACGTTTTTTAAAGTGGGTGCACCAATCTTAAAGTGCACCCGGTGCACACTATAATTAGCCATTAAAGAATCATACTAATGTACATTAGTGTGCATTCTTGAGAGAGAAACAGAAGATACATGATTAAATTGAAAACTCCTACGAATGTACATCAATGTGCATCTTTGAGAGATAAACAAAAAATACACGATTGAAACTATTGTGAAGTACATTAATGTACATTTTTAGAGAGAAACAGAAAATACGCAATTAAATTGAAGAATCATACGAATGTACAGTGTAATTTTGATCACACATATGTATCACGAGTTAAAATCATTTTTGGTCCCATAACTATAACAAATTTTTGATTTCGTTCCAAAAAAGATAAAATTTCTAATTTCGTCCCATAACTCTTGATGTTGGCCAATTTTGGTCCCAAAATCGACGGAAATTGATTTTTTGGCCGGAAAATCGCCGGTAATCACTAAAATTAGGATTTTTCGGCAGTTGAATCCAATGTGGCAAATGAGAATTAACATGAACCAATGAAATTGACATGTCACCAACAACCACAAATATTAATTTATTTTGTATTTCCACATCACACTATAACATTAAAATTAAAATAAACTAAAAATAGAAAAAAAAGATTTGAATAACATTCAATAATTTCAGTGATGAAGAACGGCGCTGTGGCGGTCGTCGCCTGGCCGCCTTCTACACCAACAGCGCCGCCTCCACCTCCATTGCGGTCACCACTGATAACTCGTCTTCCAACACTAATACGGGGATTCAAATCACATTCAATAATTTCAGACGACGAAGAACTGCCCTGCGCCGCGTCACCACTGATAACTCGTCCTCCAACAATCCTTCGTCGTCGCGCCAACCGTCATGTGCTTCCGCCGCCGCCACAGTTAGATCCCCTTTTCTGTTTGAAGTTGGGGCGGTATTCCATCCTATGAAATTATTGATTTTGGGTTTGGTAATCAATTGTTAGTCGTGATTTTGGCAAATTGAGGGTTGGTGTGATTTGGGTATGTTTATTAGGGTTCTTATTTGTTTTCTTATGTGCTAACCATAGAGTGTGCAATATGTGAGAGAGAAAGTTCTTGCTGGGCTGGTGTTCTTAAAAGTTTCTTGCTGGTGTTCTTGCTAAGGCTCATCCACATCTGCATCACCTCTAGGATTAGACATCAAAGCCGGCTTCAAATATTCGAGACTCAGGGGAAAGATCTAATTCAGGGAGTTCGACAACAGCAGTGGCCTTGCCATCTCACGAAATTAGAGCTTCTTGTATAAATCATTTCATAAAATTATTGAATTTGAGTTTGGTGATATTCGACTGTTCATAGTGATTTTGGTGAATTGGGTATCTTGATTTTGGGTTCTTCTTAATGCAATCTCGAATTTTTTTTTGTTTCTCATCAGGTTAATGCAATTCTTATTAGTTTTCTTATTTTAATTATATTTTCGTTTTATTAAATGAATAACAAAATTATTTTATTTAGTTTTGTTATTTTATTTATTTTTTTATTTTAAATGGTGTAGTTTACATTTAATATTAAAGTTAACAGTGATTTGGAAATGAAAAATAATAATAATATGTATAGTAGAATTTGAGTTGGCAAAATGATTGGTTCAAAATTTTCTTTAATTTTCACGTTGGATGAAAGCCCCTATTGAGGCATCACATGCGGTGCACATGCGATGTTCCGGCCAAAAAATCAATTTCCGGCAATTTTGGGATCAAAATTTGCCAATATCATGAGTTATGGGACGAAATTAGAAATTTTATCTTTTTTGGGACGAAATCAAAAATTTGTTATAGTTATGGGACCAAAAATGATTTTAACTCTATATATCACGTTGTCTTCCTGATCATGGTCTATCTCAATTTTTTTAAGGATTTTTCTAACTTCAAAATGATCAAGAGTAAGAATACGAGGATTCAGATGATTTTTTGGTTTTAATTCTCCATTGTGAAAAGGGTTTATGCGTATTTGGCTGGTGAAAGAGTCTTTAATATTTGGATTTGAATGTGAAAAAAGGAAAAAGTTTTGAATTTTGTAGATTGGAAATTGAATTTACTATGTCATACACCTCTTTTTATCAAAACGTTTATGTTTACATTATGAACGAATATTAAGTAATTTAATAAAATGATGTATAGTTAATAATTGTATTATTATTGTATGTAAGTTCCATAAAAATAAATAAAATAAACTTATATTGTTTTACCCATATTAAAGTTTAATCTTTATATTTAAGAGTTAATACATAGTACTATCTCCGTCCCATAAAACATTTCGTACTTTCTGTCAAACAAAACCTTTCACACCCTAAAAAAAGTAACATCACTTTATCTACTCAAAAGTTACATTAATTTCAAATTTGTCACTCTTTTTTCACACACATATAATTAATTTATATTTTTTTATTACCTAAAAATATTATAATACTCTCCAAAGTCAATAAAGTTGGTCAAAAGTACAACTTTTCTTAAAAAACGTGAAACAGTAAACGTGAAAAGTATTATGGGACGGAGTGAGTATTAATTTAAAAAACATAAATATCTTTTCATCTCATATTAATTTAACTATTTTTTTAGAAATTTTTTTGTGAGACGAGTTTTTTGTGAGACCGTTGTGAGACGGATCGACCAATTACTAAAGTATGCTTATTATATAGGTAAAATATGCTTATTTATAATTAAAGTATGTCAATAATGAATCATATTATAACACCCTAAAATTATTCTTTAATTTATCATTTATCATACTTTAGAAAACATACTTTAACAATCATTAAGCATATTGTATCTATATATAATAGACATATTGTAACTGCACGTCTCACGAATTGTCTCACATATATAACGTCTCAAGAGAGTTTGTCATATTTTTAAGTTAATTATAAATTATACCAGTTCCACTATAGTACTCCTCTGTATTAAAAAGTTATTATAACTAAATTATTCATGAGTGTAGCTATGGAGAATGATTCAAGTATAACCTCTACCCACACTAAAATATAGTACTACTATATTTCTATATAGAATGTATTTTTAATTGATCTTCAATAAACAAATTGGTTTTTTATTTTTTATTTTTTTTCAAGCTCAAAATCTTTTCCACCATCCAAGCATCATCCCATTTGGGTGATTTGATAAATTTGCAATAACATTTAATTCTTTACATCAAATATGGGTCCATACAAATATTCCATTTTAGCCACACACCCTTGCATACAATATCTTGCAACCAGCTCTCCAAAATAAATAAAGGTAGATAAAATGATAAATAAATAAATATCATACAGTACTTAATAGCTAGTTAATATTGCAAGTTTACATTTATTTATTTATTTGTTATAATAATACTCACATATTGTAATTCACATAAACAGTATGTAGTTTATGCATGTTCATGGACATAGTAAGTATGTATATATGATAAATTATTAATTTTTTCGAGTAGAAAAATATTTTTTTGAAAGGACACCTACAGCCGATTGGAAGAATTTCTCATATTAAACAGTTATGGTTTATTTATTAATTTTACTAAAAAAAATATAACATTGAAAATTATTTCGAAATTCATGACTTGTTTTAAATAAATTAAATAGAGTTTTGATATTATGTGCACTTGAGTTTACACGTGCATTCATATATATACATAAATTTTTATTAAATAATCTATATATATTTCTTAATAATTTTATTATTTATTTTAAAATTATATTTTTTTATCAAAAAATTAACAGAAAATTCATTATATTTTTATTTATTATTATATATAAATGTATAGGTGGATGCACTGTACACGTGTGCGAAAGAATAATTTCCCCATTAAATATGAGTACTTTACAAATTGCAAAACATGGTGCTATTATTCTTTATCAATAAAGAAAAAAACGATGTGGAAATTAAATTCTGAACTGAAAGAAAAAATGATAAATTCCTTGTACATATGATTCAAAGTAATTTAGAAAAGAGTGCAGAAATTGAAATTTTGAGAAGCCAAGAATCTCTACCCTAACAATTAAACCGCCGAAAACGACGCCGTAAAACACTCACAAACACACTATGAGAACCAAACCAGTGGCTATCATCATCATACCATAAAAATGAATATAAATACATATTTCACACACCCTCCCTCTTTTCAACCACCTAAAAATTGTTGTTGAATAAATGTGAGTCAGTTTGGTCTGTTCAGTCCGAACACAACAAGTATTAGTGTTCGACTCGATCCGTCTCAAACCGCACCCACTCGACCCGAGCAAGATGCAAGGACTTAACAAGAGCTTGTTCGTCTTGTTCTTTTCTTTTGCTTGGATTTTTCCAGCACTTAACGCTAACATCGCGGAATGGGACGAAGTGTGGCGTAAACGAGCCGACGAGGCTTGGAACCGCACGCTCGAAGCCTTCGAACCTAATCCTGAAAAAGTGGTAGATCATTTGAATGCAAATGCCAAAATGTAAGTGCATGCATGGTTGGGAATTTTTAATTGGGTAAATATCAAAATTACTCCTGTAAGTATGACAGATTCCAATTTTAGTATTTTTTTCATGTAATTCTCAATTTTGGTCCTATTTTGTCCAATTTTAATCATTTTGGTCCAATTTTGAACTTTTTTTCAAAATTCGGTTCTTTTTTATCCACTTTTAGTCCAAAATTATACACTTTCGAACCAATTTTGGACATTTTTGAACATAAAAGACTAAATTTGAAAAAAATAATAATTAAATTTTAGAAAAGAACTAAATTTGGACAAAAAAGACTAAAAGTTAACAAAAAAAATGATCAAAATTAAGAATTGCAAATGAAAAAGACTAAAGTTGGAATAGGTTGATATTTTCTCTTTTTAATTCCAGCTCGATGATGTCATTCAATACACGATGATTGTTCGTCTCCTCGTAAATTAAAATTATTTGCAGGAGTTTGAGAGAGATGGAAGAGGATGTCAAATTGAATAGCACGAGAAGGCAACTTCTAAGAGGCCGGTTCAGTGCCGGTCCATGCATGGTAACAAACCCGATCGACCGTTGCTGGAGATGTAACCCTAATTGGGCCGGAGACCGGTTCAGGCTAGCCGACTGCGGTCTAGGGTTCGGCTACAAGGCCAAGGGCGGCAAAAACGGCCGGTTCTACGTCGTCACCGACCGGTCCGACAATGACGTCGTAAACCCTAGACCGGGAACCCTACGCCACGCGGTGATCCAAAAGGAGCCATTATGGATCATCTTCCAACGTAGCATGCTAATCATTCTTACACAAGAACTCATCATGCAAGGTGACAAGACTATTGATGGACGTGGAGTTAGGGTTGAGATCGCCTACGGCGCGGGTATAACCATCCAGTATGTCAGCAATGTCATTATCCATGGTTTGAGGATCCACAATACCATCCCCAAGAGTGGTGGCCAGATCAGGGACTCCGTCGATCATGTCGGAATCCGGACGATGAGCGACGGAGATGGGATCTCCATATTCGGCTCTCAGAACGTCTGGATCGACCACGTGTCCATGACGAACTGCGCCGATGGCCTCATCGACGTCATCCAGGGCTCCACCGCTGTCACCATCTCCAACAGTCACTTCACCGATCACAATGATGTGAGTTTATCATTTCGGTCTAAATTTCCTGTGCCATTTTGATGTAATATCTCCTGTACTACATTATTGGATGAACGAAACGTAAAGGAGAGGAGAAAAGAGGAGAAAACTAGGGATAAAAATTAATTCAGTACATAACTTTGATTATGTTCAAGAAAAATTTTTCAATTTACTACCACTGCTTCTGAAATAAGGCAAAAAGTGTCATATTTTTGCCGAAAAATGTTGAAATCACCAGAAAACTGCACGTGATTGTCACGTGACAACAAAAATCGATGGTGATTTCAGCATATTCCGACGAAAATGGTGCATTTTTGCCCTATTTCAAAACTAGTAGTACTAAATCAAAATTTTGATCCTTTTTTTGGATGAAAATGAACATAAGCATAGTTATGAGACTGAATGTGTTTTTATCTCTATACCTACGAAAGTATAAACCATGGACAATTGTTGAATTTTTTCCCCTCTACGAGAATAGATGATACATGAATATAACACAGAAAATCCCGTGTCCAGTTACTCGGGTGTCAATGTTTAAAAGAATAAGATTTGCTCCGCTGTAGGTGATGCTTTTCGGTGCGAGTGATACCTTCACCGAGGACATGAAGATGCAAGTGACGGTGGCATTCAACCATTTTGGTAAGAGACTGGTGCAAAGGATGCCACGGTGTCGTTTTGGTTATGTCCATGTTGTCAACAATGATTACACGCACTGGAAGATGTATGCCATTGGAGGAAGCAGCCACCCCACCATTATTAGCCAGGGTAACAGATACATAGCGGACCACCCTTTCGCTAAACAGGTACGTACTAACGTGTGACACAGGAAATGATACATGAAAGATGAAACGAAAACCGACATGTTCATTTCGTGTTTTTCAGGTGACGAAAAGGGAACGGACGCCGGAATCAGAGTGGATGAAATGGACATGGGTGACGGAGGGAGATCTGTTCCTGAGAGGAGCATATTTTATTTCATCTGGAGATAAAGATTGGACTAGGAAACATCCACAGTTTTATGATCAGATTAGGGCAGCTCCGGCGACACGTGTCGAAGAGATGACGAGGTATGCCGGTGTTCTTGGTTGCAGGGTAGGATTGCCGTGTTAGAAATTGAAACGACGTCGATCTATCGTCCTGTTAATCAGCCATCGTTTTGTGTGGTTTGATATTTTGGGCCATTTTTGAGTTTAGTCCATTATTATGGGTATCGATTTTGTAACGATTTTCAAATTTGTGAAAGTTAAGATTAACTGATCTTTTGTAGCCAACAATTACTTTATTAATAAAATGTCCATTTCTCTAATGTCTCCTTCCTTCTTTTTCTTCCTTTTTTTTTAGATTTGTTTACTTTTTTAATTGAATCTTAAGAATAATGGAATATGTCAACATACACGAGAACATGATCAATTTGCAAGCGATTAATTGAAATGTATATGTGAGACAAACGTATTGATCATAGTAAATGTGTTGTAATTGATTAATGGAAATTCCTGCAGCTATATTATGAGTGAATCGCATTGAAGACAATAGTGTACCAATCCAGACATGTGTATGCGATTTTCAAACACTGAACAATATCACAAACATTTGTATACACCGGGTTCACTGTGTAATCCTGTTGTCCCCCCTTCCAATCATATATATACTACGTATTGCTAGGGTGTTTAAATTAAAGAGGACCACAGGATTTAGGTTTATGATGTAAACCCGATTTACAAGAGACTAGCTCAAACAATTTTGTTTCTTTATTTACTTCGTGAGTTTGCGTACGCTCTAATCCACTACCACTCATACAAAAAATGGGGGGAAGTAAAAAATAAGAATCATTAAATAAATCATGTATCTTCTATTTTTAAAAACAGACATGAGATTCAGTAATCGGCAGAACAGAGTTATTTTAAACAATAAAATCCCAAAATTACCAAGTGTTGCGGGGGACATCAGCTGATCCTACATTACTGGTCTGTGGATTTTTGTAACCACTGATCTCCTCATTGTAACGTTTCTTGTCTGCACGAGCTTTTGCTTCATAAGGAGCTTTTTCATCAGCTGTAGTACCAACATCAACCAGCAATTATTAGGGACAATGTTTGTGATTTTAACTTTTAAGATGACTGCCTAGAAGGGGAGTTATTTAATGTTCGAATTTCCGTTTTATATCATGTTCCAGTTTCTTATTTATATAGTCTATGCACGTAATGTATGTAGTATGAAACATTAAAAGATGATCTATTACCTGTCATCTTATTCCATCTCTCACCAAGAACTTTTCCTACATCTGTGAAGGATATCCCGGGATTACTCTTCTTGACATCCTGCATTTAAGAGAAATTTGGATGATCATAAACTTAGGATCATAAAAACGTGTAATGGTGAACCTGTTATTTATTTCATTAGAATGCAAACCTCTCTTTCTGTTTGGCAGAAGAACATGAAAGCACTGATTGCTCTCTTTGGTGCATTAGGATCTTTTTTCTTTTTCTGTTTCTTTTTCTTTGTTCCATCATCTTCAACATCTCTAGTTTTTTTCTTACTTGATGATGCCCGGGGAGCGGAAGGCTCTTTCTTGGATTTCATCTTCATTGGTGCCTAAATCAACATATATTGACATGGGATCCCTTAATAGTTTAAACAAAATATGAGAAAGGTAAACTAGGAAATTCTTACCTCTTTCTCATCTCCACTTTTACTGGCATCAGATTCTCCTTCCCCTGAATCATCAGTTGGTGAGCCTCCATCATCTTTGTCAGCAACAAAGTCTTCATCCTGAAAGCACATTGCTCAAGTAATCCAGCATAATCGTTCTTTTACGGTTATATCTTTCCAAGTCTTTTTCAGGTCTCCCCTTACCAGTCACACAAGGGCATTCAAGTATACCATGCACACGCATTTAAACAACCTTAAGTGTGTTTTTCTGTTTTTATCATCTATTTGGGGTAACCTGCTTTCTTTACAATGCATTTATTGTTTATTTTATCTTAACAGTGTCCACAAATTCATCTCACTTTCTTGTATCTGCTAATCTTATTTTTTGTTTTAGCCCAAGTTTAGCTCTGATCCTTAATCTAACACTTGCATATTTAAACCTTTCGAAATAATGGCAATCAAACAGCAAAAAGGTAGAATTACCTCCTCATCACTATCTTCTATAACTGCATTCTTAATCCGCTCAAGATGTGGGTCAACGACATCATCAACAGCATCCTGAAGAACAGATGCAACTCCATCTGTTGCCGGGGCACTTCCCAAATTCGTCATCTTCATACCTTTATTCCTGTGGAGATACCATGACTTTCAGAATTTTACCCGCAACTACTCACAAGTATGATAACAAATCAATATATCTGGCAAGAAAGAATGCAGACTTGATGTATGCAAAGAGTTTATGATACTCCGTTCTCTGAATATTCCGGAAAAGGTGCTCTTGCTCAGAATTAAGTCGAATAAGTAGATCAAAATAATGCATGTTTGAACCTCCAGCAGTATGCCTTTCAAATTCCACGTAGTCAATCTAAACCGCAAGCAGAGACAAAGATTTTCTCAGCTGTTGTTGCAAGCATATTGCTCTTGTACACATAAAAGTGATTTCAAAGATCTTCAAAAAACCTATATGGAAAATATACCTCCTCGTGGAGAATTAGAGTGGGTGGTTTGGGTAAAAAGAAAAAACTCTTTTCAAGAGGATAAAGAACTCCATCTTCAGCTTTGAGGGATGACTTCACAGCATAACCATGCTGATCACTACGGAACTTTCCAGGTTTAGTTACTTTTGCACCAGATAGACCACAGAGAATTTCAATAAAAACCTCATGTGCAAGCCCCTAGTAATTGATAAAATTCATTTGAGCGTAATCAGTGAAATGGGAATCACGCATTTTTCTCTAATTTATAAAGAGAGCCAGAATGTGAAATAGCAAAAACATGCATAGCCACTTCTTTTTTTAAAATTGAAAATAGTTTCAATGCAAATTTCGACTGAAAATAGCCACATTTAATGAGAAATGATATGGTCACCTTATTTGCTAGCCCAAGCTTGTCCTTGTACTTCGCATTAAAAAGATCTTCACTCATTGACAAAGTGGCGTCTATCACAACATCCGTCTCAAACTGTGCATAGATAGAGACAAAACACAAAAGGATAACACTCCGTTGATATAAGTAACATTGCATCCTCATACTTTTAGTGTTAACGTAAAGATCCTACAATAATCACAACCTGCATCACAATATGTGGATATAAAGTTTGTCCCTTCCGAATTGGTGGGTCTAGAGTGACAACAACAAAGGTATGTGGTTGGTTCGACTGCAAGAAAATGATTTAAAGAATTACCACCCAATCAAATAGGTAAAATTTATGCTCGTAAAATTATTCATTTAGACTTCAAGAAAAGTGATATGCTGAACCTTAGGCAGCCAGAAGACACGCATGACACTACTGTACTGAATTTTGAAGTCATTAGCTTGTCCTTGTAGGCGCAAAAAAGAGAGATGAAGTTCAATATTATATCGGCCCCTAAGTAGAAGAAATTTTAATGTCAGAAATCCTGTAACGGACCAAATCTTAGAGCTGTTAACTATTAGATAGTTTCACTACCTACCTAGGAGTGAGTACAGCAATTCCATCAAAAGTAACAACAGCTTCTTCACCTCCTGCACCAACATCTGCCATCGACACAATCTTGTCTAGGAACACCTACTAAAATTACCCTTCATGATGTATGATACCACCAAATGTATCAATATCAAGCTTCATTAGAAAAAAAAAAAATTACCTGAGCTGGAGGACAACTTTCATCTCCAACAAATTGAGTGTTTGAGTTGGGGATGTGAAAACTTATTTCCATTAGGGAGTCTTTCTGCAAAAAGAATAAAGCATTGACAAATAATCAAGTTGTTTCATCATTGGCTTAAAGTAAATACCTCATTAGCCCCAGTTGTGTCATCTACATGGAATTCCAACGTGACCTCATTTTTTCCTTGAAGTTGTGTCTGTGCAACATCTGCCAATGATATCTCAAATGCTTGCTTAGCACCCACAAGAAATGTAAGCGTATTTCCTGAGAAACAGAAAAAGAGATAGACACCAATGTGAAACTAAATGCATCTTAGAAATATAACACTTGTTCTAGAATCAAATTGCTGTACATTGCAACATACTCGAAAAAGTCAAAACTATTTTAAAATGATGAATAATTTGGATAAGCAATAAAGCACCATTTAAATCAACTTCCCCCCAGTTTTTTCCACTAACAGAGAGCTGCTTATCCTCTGGTGTTTTCTCAAAGTTGGATTGGAAAAATGTAGTCAGACTGGCAACATCCTGATGACAAGCATCCATGAAAATATATTCACAGGTTCTCATCAGATAAAACACAATCACGCGTAAGAAGCTGAAACATAAAGAAAGATATCTTTGTGGATATCTATGTACTTCAAAGGTAAAACAAGTTATGTCCTAAGTAGATTATTGCACTTGGATGCAATATAAGGATGTGACACAAATCAATGAGAAGGGAAAGTGAACTAATTACAATCATAATTTAAGTTGCTGCATTTATATGATATACTTTTTTTTATCTTCAACCTTTTTCACCTGCAGGAAGTCTAATATAGATAGAATTATAATCAAAATCAGCATCTTTTCAAATCCTCTACTCAGAGAACTATAAGTGAACTAACTAATTAGATTAAAGAATGCACCAAATATAAGATTTCCAACAAAGAGATAAGGACAGGCTACTTGATCCCGAAAACCAGTGAACTTGTAATAAAGACCATCTTTAGTCCGAACTCCAAGTTGATTGGACCGAGGAATCTTGGTCCAGGTAAGGCCCACCAAATCAGTTTTATCAACTTCGACTGCCTTGCCGCCTCCTTGTTTTTTCCACACTATCCCACCTGAATGCACTTTAAGGTGCCCTGGATTCTGCAGTTTGTAACAGAAGACTGCTTTCTTACTCAAAGAACCAAAAATTAGGATAGAAAAACTCAAAAATTTCATACACAATAACAGTCGAGCAAATCTGCATACTATTCTTGGATGCATGTAATAGCTCTTGTATCACACAAGGTAAAGAAGAAATCATCTGTGGAATCAATATTAGTATTCCCTTTCTTTTATATCTTTCTCGTTAAACCAATTTCCATCCCATATCAATCCACACATGATTTTTTTCAAGAGTTATCAGGTAAGACCATCATGTTGATTTCTTCACTAAACAGTCTATTTGTAGCACCTGTAATCCAACGTTGAAATGCTGATGTTGAAGAAAATTAAAAATTCAGATAATTTCCATAAAATGAATTCCAAGAAACCGGTTGGATTCCTCTGTCATTTTGGTGTAACATCTCTTATAACATCTCCTAAAAAAGGAAGTATAAACCCTAGTGCAACATTAGATTTCTCTCCTCCTACATGTCAATCGTTTAACAAGTGTCAAAGAAGATTATGCACGAAATTGGTGATCCGTCAAAATTGCACGCAGAACCCTTGGAACCACTACATAGCGAAAACTCACACGATCAAAAGAGAGAGCGCATCACAAAACACATTAATAAACAGACCTAAAAAGATGTTGATCAGAAAACGAGATTAGATTTGGGAGTTTTGTAGCAAATGCAGCATATGTAGGTAAATTTAAGAGGAATTAATCGGTAACATTGGAGTATGTGAAGGTGTGTTATGCTTACAATTCCTCCACGACCATTGAGAGAGATACTGTTGAATTGAAGTTCCGCCATTGGACGATAGAATTCATGCTGAAAAGCCCTCTGTTAGTGTATGTATGTATATATATATGGGTGCGCAATGCGCCAACCTGGCGCGAATAAAGGATCGACGAGTTGTTTTTAGTTATTATTGGTTAGGAGCTAAAATGATTAGTATATTTATATTTCTAATAGTAATATTTAAGTTTTCCTTTTCAATTTTACATTATTTAGATGGAGTACCATATTATATATTAATACATTATTATTACTTTTTTAATTCCATTGTTACATTTAATTTCACTTTTTAATTCGTTCTCAATTAAATTGACACCTTCATAAAAAAAATCACTTAAATAAAAACATTACAACATATTTTAATTTTAAAATTATATCATTCATTCATAATACATACTATTGTATACCTTAATATACAATTTATTTATCACACAAGATTAAATTAACATAATAATTAATAAATAACTTTTATTAATATCAGTACATAAAGTTAGATTGAAACGGAATAAGTATATGAAGTATCGATATGCTTGCGCCTAAACTGAAAGTTGTGTAAAATCTCATTGTTATATGAATTTATTGTTCTAATTAATTGAATATTCATATTCACTTGTCTATGAACTTTAAAATTAATTGAATGAATGAACATATCATGCATATTATATCTTCATCTATCCATTTTATAATAATTTCAGGCCTATAGTTTTATATCTTTCAAGAACATCCCAAAAATTTAAAACTAAGTAGATATCCGTGTATCTAAGTGCAGGAGTTCATTTAAATGCATTCAATTAGTATAAATTTTATTATACAGTAATATATCCTTTGTGTGATTTTTAATGATTATTATATTATTTTTTAATATTCAAATGTTTATTTTTAATATATATTTTGAATGTGAGAAAAAATGCCAAGATATTTTTGCGGTAAAAATAACTCCATGTAAAAATATTATCACCTCAACATTTATAATTACAGAGGTTATATTGGCATTCATACCAAAAAATTTCAGAAGTTAAGAAAGCTGAAGAAAATTCCTGTCGAAATTCTTACTTTGATCAGTATCATTTCACATCTTCCCTGTAGACATATATCACCAATTCACCATATACTACGTATTATTGTTAATTTGTCAAAATAATATTTATTTTTCACTTTCTCGACAAAACACATGAGCTGAATCTTTCATGCAAGAGAACTAACTGTCACACTGTAGAGCAGAGAGAGTTTCAGAAAGACCTCGAGAAAAAAAAATACAGAAGAACAGCGATCATCATCGAGAGCTCTCGTCTCACCGAGCAGTAAGAGCGAAGCAGGAGGCGAATCTCTGTCAAAACAAATGAACTTTTTCACTCACTCAGTTTTAGCTGTGGTGAGAGCTCAAGTAATTGCGAATGATTTCCATGGCCAACTGATGAGCGCTCTTGTCTTGGACCCTTGCAAGGGCATCCATTGCTTCGTACGTCTCCTTGTCAGTAAAAAGTTTCAAGTTATACCGAGATGCTCCTTGTGGGATCCCTTCCCATTTGTCCACCAGCTCCACAAGTTTCTCATGTCCCTGAGCATAATGATTTTAGTTCCATTGTTTATAATGATCATTCACATTTAATTTAAAGAAGATCTTGATTCGAATAGCCTACCATACGGTTTGTGAAGTCGCCAAATGATTCTTTCGACTGGCGCTTGCGTTTCCAGTGATAAAACAAAGGTTCCATAACTTTTTCAAGATCTTGGATTTTAACCTTGTCCCTGAACACTTTTGCTAGTACAGTTTGGTTTGGTGTTCCTCCAAGCCAAATCTGGATCATACACACATGCATTTGGACATACAGTTAATATAAAAAGAATTTAAGTTACTTCATCACTATCATAAGAGACACAAATTTACCTGATAACTATTTGGACCGTCGCCAACCAACCCAAATTCAGCCATATACGGTCTAGCACAACCATTGGGGCAACCAGTTATCCTTATAACCATAGATTCATTATATTTGAGACCAACCTAAATTTGAAAGATTCAAGAGTTGCAGTTATAACACATCATATCCCATCTTGAATTAGAAAATGCAGATCGATTCTATCACTAGATTGTAGTATTTCAAAAACTAAAGACTGTACCTTCTCAAACACAGCTCGGACACGCTTAAGGATGTCTGGGATTCCACGCTCAGCTTCTGTAATTGCTAAAGGACAGAGTGGAAAAGCTGGGCACGCCATTGCAGTCGCATTCAGGGGATCAACGTACCTTGGTTCCTATTCAAACAAATATATGGTTAGATCATATTAGCATCTTGAAACGTGATAGCTGCATTTATTCAAAATTATAAATCATATATACTACAGATATAATGTTGAAAATCATATAATTCCATTTTCATCTTAAGAGTCCACAACAGATATAGATTACTGATGTATTATTTACATTAAAAGATCAGTGCAGCCCATAAATATTATGATGAGGCAGTTATCACAGTATTCTTAGCTAACATCTCACCAGTAGGCCACCCTGAGCAAGAGCTGTAGTTATTGGGCGCTTCCATGCTGGCCGAATATCACACAAGATGATGTTCTGGTTGGGCGTGATGCGAACATTCAAATTGTACTTCTCAATAATCTCCCTTAAAGTCGTCTTCATTTTCCCTTTGACTCGACCATTATCAACATGGAGTCCACAAAATAAACCACCATCTCCCTATAAAAACAAGCATTCCTTGAGGAACAAATTTATAATGTATAACACCAAATATACATATCAAGCAAATTTTGTACAGTAGAACCAACCTGCTCATGCCATCCCAAGTAGCTCTTAAATTCCCACTCAGGTAACTCATGGCAAGGTTCCAACTTCTTTCCATAGTACTGTTCAACAACATCTCTGAACTTCTCAATTCCCCATGAACTGATTAGATATTTCATTCTGCTGTACTTACGGTCATCTCTTCTTCCATTTTCTCGTTGAGTAACAACAATGGCCTTCACAACATATAATATGTCCTCTTTTGGCACATACCCCAGAGGCTCTGCCAGCCTAGGGAAGGTGCTGTCTAACCGATGTGTTCGCCCCATCCCACCACCAACCTGCAATTGTCATTATATTTGAATTAGCATCGTCAGGTCTCAAAAGACGCAGGTAGAAAGTCTTTTTTTTTTTTTTTAATGTAAAAACACAATGCATTTACATATATGTTGAAGCCTTGAGGCTCGCCATTAGCATCAGACACAACAACCACACCAATGTCATTTGTGAATAAGTCCACTGAATTGTCTGTTGGTACAGTGACCGCAATTTTGAACTTCCTAGGCAAGAACTGAGTTCCATAGATGGGCTCAGGTGAATCAACAAAATTAGTACCGTGGGAGTTATCATTGCGGGCCTTCACTACCTCAGGAGGCTCTGCAGTAATAACTTTTTCTCCGTCCACCCAGACATCATAATAAAATCCAGACTGAGGAGTTAACAGAGAAGCAATATTCTCCGCAGTTTTTTGGGCAAACAAATAATCTGTACGCTGAAGTGGGGCTGCAGGAGCGAGAACATTTCTATTCAGATCACCACATGCACCAAGTGTAGAACCCATGGTATTAATGATAGAACTCATCACTGTTTTAAGATCTTTCTTCAGAACACCATGAAGTTGAAAGGTCTGCCTGGTGGTCAAACGAAGTGTTCCAATCCCAAATTGATCAGCTAGATCATCCATGACCAGATAGAGTTTGTTTGAAACCTTTCCACAAGGGTTCTTGGTACGAAGCATAAATGAGTAAGATTTGGTACCACGTTCATCTCTATTGTACTGTTGATAACTTCCATGGAACTTGATCAACTGTGTAGCTGCCTCATTGATGTTGGGGGCGTCAGTTAACAATTCCTCATTGAGAGGATATCTTATAAAGTTACTATGTTCCTTGATAATTTCAACCTTACTGCGTTTCTGTTCAACCGAAGTATCTGGCTTCACTGGCTGCAAATGAGTAATAAAATCATTAAACCAAAAACAATAGTTGAAGAAGAAGGCTTCGATGAAAAACTTTCCTGAAAAAGTGAAGGAAAACAGAAACAGGGAATGCAACAGATCATGTAATCAGTATGACATTAGTTGAAAACTAACACAAAAGCCATCAATTAACCTTAAAATACGATCTCCTGATAAAAAAAAATGTTCATGGTAGCATATAGTTTATCATACACTATCCTACTAAGGCAATTCTTCTACACCTTCAGAAACATCAGTAAATCACTCAAGATTGATCAGATGTTCACACCAAGGAAACAATCATATTTCTTAATGTATAAAACTTGAAAAAACGATCATTTTTGAAATCAAGTGCTAGGATTGGCAGAATGAACCATGCTCATATAAATATTCTCACAGTCTAGATGTCTAACTCTATCCTTTTCAGAAGACTAAGACAAAATACCCTTACAAATTATATACAGATGTCCAACATTAACACACCGGAGGGTTCTGATCTCCATAGGTCACAATGCAGCATAAAATTGATAGAAAATATCTTAGCAAAAATAAAATTAAAAAATTATATGAATCAGAGAAACATTTTGGCAGCAGATTAGCTGGCGAAAAAATTATATACACCGAAAAGGAAGGGTACCGTAGAGACAGCTCTAACGGCGGAGGAGGGGAAGAGGTGAGAGGGGCGTTTGGTGAGCAAAAGAGAATTGGTGGAAGCAGCGGTTCTCAACCCATTGAAGGTCGCCGGAATATTGTGGAGCAAGGAGGGGTCCTTGGCAATGGCGGCTGGCCCAAAAAACGTTGTCATTTACCAGCAGATATTAAATGAAAGAAAAGGAGGGACAGAGATATTTGATGGTGGCCACCTGGGGTGGGTAATATAGTGATTAAGAAGAGCGCGTGTGGTGAAGCGCGTGGGTCTCTTCCTGGTCAAAGATGGTTTCAAAGGAGAAATTGGAGTGTGGTATCAACGTACAGTACAGTACAGTACAGGTACACTGAACCTGGACGCAGAATAATGATCATCAATGGAGTCAGCGTTTGTTTCAGCCTCACACGGATCTACCTCTATGCCAAGGATTCCTACCTTCACCTCTAAATAGTCTTTTTTTTTGTTTTTTAGATTAAATATAATATTTTAATACTTATTTAATACGGTGTAATATACTCCCGTCCTACCAAAGTGTGTGTTTTGCTTTTTGTATGTGGATTAAGGAGTATTATTATTATTTAATGAGTACTACGTAGTTATATTAATGAGAGTGTGAGTTCTATATTTTAATTATATTAGTGTGTGTGGTGTCTCATATGTTTAAAAATAAAATAGGACTCTTTGTGTGAGACAAACAAAATAGAAAAAAGATTCTCTTTGAAGGGAACGGAGATAGTATAATGTATACTCCCTCGTCCCACCCAAAGAGGGTCACTTGTTTTTTACACGTAGATTAAGGAGTATTATTATTTAATTGTATTAGTGGGTGTGCGTGAGTCTCATATGTGTAAAAAAAATATGAGGCTCTTTGAGTGGGACGCCCAAAATATAAAAAATTGAACTCTTTGTATGGGAGTGAGTAATAGATAGAAATATTAGTGTTGTGTGTGACATCATAAAGGATATTAATTGTTTTGGGTGGATTCATGTATCGATAAATAAATTTAACTATTAAAGTGGGACGTTCAAATTAAAAATATGTAAATATTCTTGAGATCTGAATTATTTTTACTATCAATTAAGAGCCTGAAATATCTAAAATTATCAATTTATGACCTAAATTTGTCATTTATTATCTCTTATTTTACATTTCATGCCCTAAATTGATATTTTAACATATTTCAGATCCCTTGATAGTAAAAATAATTCAAACCCCGCATTAATAGTTCACCAATTTCTTCGCTTGTTTCTCTTAATTACATTCTTTACCTTCAAAAAATAATGAGTAAAAGTTTAAAATAAATAATTTTTCAATACTTCATATATTTTAAAAATGGTAGGTCTTGTGTGAGACCATCTCACGTGATATCATTTTTCACTTTTTAAAAATAGTTATCACTCTACCTATAAATTGTTATCACTTTTTATTTATACTATAAATTGTTCATGAAATAGCATTATCACTTTTCATTAATTTATTATCACTTTCCTATATAAAAGTTATCACTTTCCAATCGTCTCACGCAGGGCCGGTCCATTGAATTGAGGGGCCCGGTGCCAAAAAATTTGAGGCCTTTTATTTTTATATAAGATATAGAGTAAGAATAATAAAATTGTAATAGGTATATAATATAATAAAAGACGTCACATCATTATATGTAACATAACTCATTAAATAAAATAAAAATTCAACATTTATTACAAAAATTATATATGAAACTAATTATGAAATTTTGATCTTCTGACAGTTTTTTCAGTAAAATCATTAATCAATTTTTTTCATAATTGAATTTCTCAAAAAAAAATTCTCAATTGAAATAAAAAATAATGCATTTAATCTTGTTGACATAGATGACCTCAAATAAAAATAATTATCAATTAAATATAAAAAATAAATTAGAAAATAAAATCATTTCGAGAGAATTATAAAGTAAATTTGAATAGAAAAATATGTGAAAAAAAAATAATATGTATTATATAATGAAAGTACCTTGTTTGAAAAGAATACGATCAAATATTCTTCTCAAGGATGTTACCAAAATTTATACTTAACAAATATTATAGAAGATTAATTAAAAATGAATTTAAAAAAATAAAGAAAAATAAAGAAAATGTTATAAATTAAAAAAGAGATATATAATATTAATAAATATATTTGACAGATACTTTAATAGGGCCATAGGCAGATTAGCTAGTAAACAGTTTAAACTATTCATTATTTAGATTAAAAAAAAGTAAATAAAAGAAGTGGTTCATAATTTATATTAAAATTAAAAAGGTAAATAAAAAAAAGTATCATCCACCAGGATCGATCCCGTGTGTACTGGATTAAGAAAAGACGGGATACCATCTTATCTACTCCAAACTAAACATTCATAATTCAAGTTTAAAATATATAATTAAACTCTTATATTTAAATATATAATAAAAAAATCCGGGGGCCCTCGCCGGAGTGGGGCCCTGTGCGGCGGCACCTCCGGCGCCATCCCAGGGCCGCCCCTGGTCTCACGTAAGCCCTTATATGAAACGGTCTCACACAATTCTTTGCCTTTTAAAAAATATCACTCTCATCTAACTAGGGGTGGCAATTCCCGACACGACACGATAGCACGACACGAGCACGACACGATAATTGCATGTTAGTGTTTGGCCTTATTGGGTTCGTGTCATTATCGTGTCAACCCAATGAGGACTCGGAAATTTCGTGCGTGTTCGTGTCGGGTTCGTGTCAACCCGTTAAACACGATTAATATTAACAGATGACCCATTAACCCGTTAACAACCCAATAACCTGTTAACAACCCAATATAAATATAAAATTAGAAAAATATATGATAAAAATACCTATTAATAATTTAAAAATATATTAACTTAAAATTTTTATTTATTTTAATTATTAATTTTTTATTTTTTTATTTTTTATTTTCTTATCGTGTTGTTATCGTGTCGTGTCGTGTCAACCCGTTATTTTTCGTGTTGTGTCGTGTTGGAATGAATTCTTATCGTGTTGGGTTTGCCCTTATCGTGTCGTGTCACTATCGTGTCGACACGAAACCTAACCCATTAACACGAATTGCCACCCCTACATCTAACACATATTATTACTTATTTTATCATTTATTTATTAATTAAAAATACACTAATTAAACCTTCAAAAGTTGACAGGGACTTGATTATGTCAACCAAGGCTGCTTTTTGCAGGAAAACTGGATCTTTGATGTTTTTTTCCTAACATGTGAATGAATTTGGATGGTATGTTTGATTACTTGTTTGGTGAAAGTTTGAGTGATGAAAGTCCATTCTTTCTACTCTGTTTGAGCAATGTTGTTTCTTCAATGCAAGCTTCACCTTATTCAGTTTTCACTCATCTCTCTGCATTTCTGGCCTTTTGGTGTTTCCTTTGTTCATAAAAGGGAAAACCATCCAACCTTTGTTTGATTTAATCACCATAGAATATATCTTAGGAGAAGTTACCAGAAGAATTTGTACATTTACCTTAGAACTTAGCAATCTCTAACTTTACCATCTGATTTGATTCAGAGAATGGTGACTTTGAAATCTTCTTCAAATGGCCTCTTTGAGGTAATTCTACGTATTGAAATCTTCTATCACATTTTGATATAAACCCATGAGTGACAAAAGGCAACAACATTAATTAATTACTTAGTCTAGTCTATGCATTGAGTAAGGCATTAATTTCTTTTTCTGGACAAATCTGTGGAAAGAAGCATAGCATGACTGCAATATTCTAATATAATATGCTTTATGCCAATGTTGCAAGAGAGTACGAGGAATCAATCACTCTTTTGCTTTTTTTTAACTGGAGAATGAATCGTGAAGGGCTGCGGTTTAAGGTTAAACTGAAAATTTAATTTTACATATTTTAATTATATTTAATAAAATCACCATTTATTAAAAGCTATATAACCATCAAAGTTATTTTACAAAATTAAAGAACGAGATTATTACGGAAGCATATGTATAGCATAATTACTAATAAATACATTTATGTAATAATATTTGATAAATATAACGATTTCTTTTTTTTCCAGCATTACTTTTATTCAACATTAGCACTTAGCAATATTTTCATTGAAAACTAATGTGTACTAAATTAGATAATGAGTAAGAGATTTAACGTCTTTTTTTTTTTCCAGCATTATTCTTATTTATAAGTATTAGTATTCAACGTTTGCACTTAATAATAATTTCATTGAACAGTAATGTGCACTAAATCAGATAATGAGTAAGAGATTTAAGGAACATCATTTCTTCAATTTAATCGGGTTTTCTATTTCTCTCTTAACAATGCACACTAATATACATTATACTGAAAATCGAATTGTCTTTTCTCTCTTAACAATGCACACTAATATACATTATACTGAAAATCGAATTGTCTATTTGTTTTTCGCTCACGAGTGCACATTAGTCAAGTGGTAGAGGGGAGGGTGGAAAGGTCTTCCAACTGAGCTTGGTTACTGCAGGGTGGGGTTCGAATCCTACCTTTGGCATGAATTTAGCCCCTTGCAAGCACAAGTTAAAACATTGAGCCCCTCTATAAGCCACTTGAAGCACATCCTGGGATTTACCTCCTTCACAAATTCCCAGGGCATGGGCAGTGGGGTACACCATTTAATCACAGATTTTTGTTTTCTCTTACTAATGTACACTAATGTGGAATGCACATTGTTTTTGTTTTCTACAATTTGATCGAAAAATAATGGGTGAGAACTTTAAGGAACAACATTTTCTTCAATTTAATCGTGTATTTATCTCTCTCTCTCTCATGAATGCTACTGTACATTAGTAAAAATATTTAATTGCGTATTTTTGTCTTTCTCTTAACAATGCACACGAATGTGCAAATGGGTATGGGTATTATTTGTAAAACAAAATATAATTTTGTATTTATCAATTATTTTCTGAAGCGAATGTATCGTTTAGTAATATTTAAATACGCTTTGTACCTACTAATTACTTACTCTTACCCTTAAAAGGGTAAGAATAAGTTTAAATAAGAATATAATTAAATAAAAATATTTATAGTTACTATTGTACTTCATACATAGTCTTCCTCGTCCATCGATGACGTAATGAATTATTTTTGCACGTGAATTAAGGAGTATTATTATTTTATATAAAATGGACAGCTGTATTATTAATTTAATTTAGATATTTTATACACATGAGGCCCACACATTAATATAATTAAAATATGGGTCTCACACTCTCACTAATACAACAATCCACTACACATTAAATAATAATACTGCTTAATCAACGTGTAAAATCAAAACCTACCCTTTGGGTGTTACGGGAGGAGTATTAATTTGTAATAATATTTTTTTAAAATTAAATTAATATCATATTAGAATTTTATTATATTACATAATAATTTTTAGGAATTTAAAATTAAAATACTAAGTATAAAATTTTTATTAGATAGGTGCATTTTGAAGAAAAAAAAAGTTTTGCCAAAAACTCAAATAGTAGAATTAAATAGCAATTATAGTAAAGGTCGATGTTTATCCTATAATAAACTCAATAAACTCAAATCTAACATGCAAAGATTCATGCCACGTTCGTTGGAATTCAATCGCAATTTTAGTAAAGCTGAAAGTTTTTCGTATAATAAACTCAAATCTAATATGGCAAAGTCCATGTCAGCCACCGCATAGCTTTGACTATTCGATGGTGCTTTTTCATAAACATTAAAAGTTATGATTTTGTTTGTAAAAGATATCCACAATTACAAAATGTATGCTTTTTATTTTTACAAAATATCAACGGTTTGTTTTTATAAAAATACTATTTAAATATCAAACTTTTTTTTTCAAAAGAAATATCGTTTTTTACAAAAAAAAAAAATGATATGTTCAGAAATTACTATAAAATGCCCTCATTTTACAAAATATATCCACAATTTACAAATTGTATGCTTTTTTATTTTTACAAAATATTGACGGTTTATTTTTTACAAAAATACTAATTAAATAACAAACTCTTTTTTTTTCACAAAAAATATCATTTTTTACAAAAAATTTATGTTCAGAAATTATGATTAGGCTATATTTAAATCTGATGGACTTTATATAATTGCTTCTAAAGACATGCAGAGCCATGATCTACACATAGAAATTCAATCTACATCCGTACAGTAATTTATCTTTTAAATGCACAACTAAATTCCTACAACACCTCATTAAGTCTTTACATCTCTATCATCAAAGAATATTTCTAAATTCCTACGCAAATAATTTTGTTCGGGTGTTCAACTAACACGTTATAAGAAGCATTGCACCCCGTCTTCACACAGATGGGGCAATCATTTATAAACCCAAGTACCCAACCCAAAAGCAGCACTGCCGCACAATGGAACCAACGCGATTGAGCAAGCGCTTGCGACTTTTGGATGCCATATTTAGATTAATTGACTGCTCAGGAAAATGTAGTGCTTGATTCTGTCCAATTCAACAATTGTGTCTTGTTGTGGGTGCCACTTGTGGGAATGATCTTAGGGGTAGATGATATATGTTTAAAGCCTAGTTTATGAAGGTTATGGGCCGGGTTTCGATTTTCATACACATTTTTAACTTTACAAAATGTATGCTTTTTATTTTTACAAAATATCTGCGTTTTTTTTTTTTACAAAAATACTATTTTAATATCACACTTTTTTTTTTCACAAAAAATATCATTTTTACAAAATGCTTTTTATTTTTACAAAATAACCACTTTTTTTTTACAAAAATACTATTTTAATATCAAACTCTTGAATTGATCCAACACTTGATCATAAATAAAAATGAAAACTTTCACTTTGACTGCACCAAATACATAAAACACGACAAATATTTTTTTAAATGGTGAAAATGAAGAAAGAGTGTACTTAGTAAGTTAGGATATGAGGTAAATTTAAGGGTAGGATTATAAATGTAATTTCACTAAATAAACGTCTTTAAAAATATTTTGGGTGGCAATAACGTTGCCATTTTTAGAATTAGTCTATTTTTTTTTTCTTGTTTCTTTTTTGACTCACTAATGCGTATTTTTTAGAAAACATGATCAAGTAACATTAAAAGAATAATAAAACGTAGACATTCAAATAAATTATGCGTCCAATTGTGATGTACATGGACGATCTTAACCCTTTTTTAATTTGACCTTAATCATTAAATAAAATAATATAATTAATTTTATTTTTACAAAAATTACCTACTACCCTATTCTAACCTATTAACATAATATTAAATGACCCTTAAATAATATAATAATATAAATAATACTATTTTTACATAATGGCTCTTAAATTTGAAGAGAATTTTATGTTTAATAATTAAAGGGCTTCTAGAAAATTAACCTAACATAATATCAAGCAAAACAAAATAATTTGTTTTACAAAATTTGATGATTAAATCTAAGAAAATTAAAAAATAAAATAAATTATTCTCTTGAATTTTTTACTTGAAGTGTCTATCTTTTCTTAGAATTCTCAATCTCCTTACTTCTTTGATCAAATGGAGTAGATGATGGAGGAATTTAATGAATTAAAAAGAGTAGAATGGATGAGAAAAAGATGGAAGGAAAAGCAGGAAAAATGAAATGAGAATGCTGCTGGTGGAATCCTAATCACCTTATTCTTCCAATGCCACGTCTGCCATGATTTCAACAATTAAAAGTAATGGGCTTAGTGGGCTTAAGTTTTCTTGCTATCACAATTGCAAATTGTTGTGGGCCAATTTAGAAGATCAATAATGGTTGCTCCTCAATGTGGGCCCAAATTATAAGTTATTAAATGGACTAATTTTTCTCTCTTTTGAAGAATGGTGGGCCGGCAAAGTTGGGTTAGGGAAAGGTAATGGGCCGCATTATTCAGCAGAAAATTGCCTTTTTCGTTTTAGCCCGTTTTTGCTCGTTTTAATTCCGAATCGAGCCTGTTTTTTCTCACGTAATTGAATATAAAGGCTCATTTTAAGTATAAATAAATAAATCCTGCAAATTCCAATAAGAGCATCTTTCTCCATAAAATCAAGTAATTAAAGAAATTAATCACTAAAACAAACCTTAATTATATAAAGCCTACTTAATAATAGACTATATTTTCTAACAATTTCTACACTCTATCAATTATTCATGTTTGATTGATCAGGTTCAGTCAATTCAGCCACATTAACATCTTGATTCTTATCACACTAAGAACCGATTGTCCGACACTTTAGCTTTACCATCTGACTTGCAAAAGAGAGATTGAGAGAATTGTGAATTGTCACACTTTGACATAAACCCATGAGTGACAAATGGCAATAAGTAATAAATCATCACACTAATTAATTACCCTTAGCCTATGCATTGAGTTAGGCATAAATTTCTTTTTCTTGACAAACCCCACAAATCACAATCTGTGGAAAAGAATTATGGCTGCAATATGCTATACAATATGCTTTATACCAATGTTGCAAGAGAGTACGAGGAATCAATCACTCTCTGTTGCTCCAAGTACTATAGAAATGACTATAAAGCCGTTAAAATGGGCTACATCCATTTTGCTATGTTATTGAAAGGAATGAATTTAGCTTAAAATTTATGAGCATGTTTAAAGATGGATTTATATGGGCTAGCCCAAATGGATTGCGACTTTGGGATTGGGGGTGGGGCCCGCCAAAAAATTTTTATTTTAAAAATTTAATTTATATACAATATAAAACAGTAAAATGACAAAATGACTACTTTATTTAATCTCAAATAAATTATAACTTTAAAATTTAATATTTGAGATAATTAAACAAATAAATCATTGCATCTATCTATCTCTCTCTCTCATACGGTGATAATGTACAATGTAACTTTCACTCTTCAATAATCATTTACTAATTTTACTCTTAACTACTCAGATCATTTATCTAATTTTCACCTAGCATTACCGATGAACAATGTAACTTTCACTCTTCAATAATCATTTACTATTTTACTCTTAACTACTCCCTCGGTCCCGGGAAGTATTTCGCGTATTGGTGTGCGCGGAGTTTAAGAAAATTTTGTATTTTTATGTATAAATTAAGAAAGAGAATATATATTTTAGTTGATTTAATGAAAAATGTGTGTAAAGTTATTGAGAGATGTGAAAAAAGTGTGTAAAGTTTTTGGGAAATGTGAAAAAGTAAGTATTATATTGGGACATGTGTAAAAAGTGAGTATTAGTATAATGTATTTTTTACCAAATTTAGTAAAAGTAAAGTGTGAAATACTTTGAGGGACGAATGAAAAAGGAAAGTGTGAAATACTTTGGGGGACGGAGGGAGTACTATCGTAATAATAATATTAATAATAAAATTAAATAATAATTACAATTAAAAAGTATAAAAAAAAAAAAGATGCGTTGATTCATGACCCGCAACCCTCCATAAGTTAGGCCTAGCATATTTAGCCTACAACCCGTCCGAACCCGTTTGCCTAAATCTTCTAAAACGTGAGATTGACGCGGGCTATAGTCCGCGAGTCCGTTTTTACATCACTATTAACGAGGTTGATTGCACATTAAATATTGTAAAGAAGAATTGTGAGTAGTTGGTTTTTTTTAATGAAAAGTAGTTGTGACCACTCGAGTAGAATTTGGCAACCGATGTTAGAGATATTCTACATTTTACTTAGTTGACCAAAGATAAAAATTATGTTTATATTAATTGTGGTATAACACCTCAATTATCCCCAGGTGTACGGCCCTCATTACTTCAATTATTTATTTTCTTTTCAAACATTAATTAATGGAGTAATTTAATCTTGATCCAAAACGACAAGCTAAAATAATATTAATTGATGTAAAAGAATCTTTTCAAACAATGTCCAACGTGCTAAACTAAGAAATCTTAGCCATTTCCACAGCAAAATCTTCAAACATGATATATATTCCCTAGTAACTATTACAGCAACCCTTCGTGGTTTCCTATGATGGAACCGCATGCAGACAAACTAACCCCAAGATGCCCCCAACTAACTTACAAAAGAAGTTGGCCATAATCAAGGAAGTCTTGATTTTTTTAACATCAACACCTCCAAATATGGATTCCTAATTATGGGAATGTCACATTCAAAGTTAGATCTTCTTTACCTAATCAACTCTATCATTGATCCTATCAACCTTCTTGTCTTTCTCTGTTGCCTTAACTCGTCCGAATACACGAAAAAAATCTATATAAACGTGTTCAATAGTGGTGTGTCAGTGGGAGGAAGCAGAGGTAGCAAGGATGGAAGTGTTGGTGATGAAGAATGATCATGAAGTGATCAATATTCCGGGGAGACGAAGGCGGTGTGTGGGAGTCGAAAATGGGGCGCCCGTGAAGCGTAGAAGACGGGAGTCGAGTACTAATGTGCAGCAGAATGTGTTGAATTTAGCTCCAACTACTGTGAAGAGAAGTTCAAGGTTTAGGGGTGTGAGTAGACATAGATGGACTGGTCGGTACGAGGCACATTTGTGGGATAAACTGTCGTGGAATGTCACTCAGAAGAAGAAAGGGAAACAAGGTAACATTATCATCTTTACATTGCATTAAAATACTATACTCTAATTAATGACCATTAAATCCTTGAACACTATAATTTGTATCACCTTCAATTCAATCATCTACATTTTCTTACACTATATATCTTTGGATCATACTTTTCTAACATGTGATCTCATCTGTTCTTCATGATCCCTCTTCGGGTTTTGATGGGATAATTCGCAATAATCGACAGTCTATCTCGGTGAGTACTATTTAAAAGACATTCTGATCAAACAGAACATAAAGAACATGGATAACACTTGTTGTCCTGATAAAAATTATCAGGAGCTTATGACGAAGAAGAAGCTGCAGCGAGAGCCTACGATTTAGCTGCAATTAAGTACTGGGGGACCTCCACTTTTACCAATTTCCCTGTAGGCGTTGCTAACCATTTTACGTCTTGTTTTGTCTTGTTTTGTTTTGTTTTATTTTGTTGGGAGGACTCATGATTTTCTCTGCATGCAGATATCTGATTATGAGAGGGAGATAGAAATCATGCAAACTCTTACAAAAGAAGAGTACCTAGCCTCATTAAGAAGGTAAGAAGATCATCATGATCACTTCTTAAAATTAATGTTGATCATCGATTCAGAGAAGCTAACTCAGTTAATTAATAGGCCAAATCTTGCACTCTGCAGAAAGAGCAGTGGTTTCTCAAGAGGAGTTTCCAAGTACAGGGGAGTTGCTAGGTATGTGCTCCGTTCGTCCCGTACTTATCTTCACTCTTTCCATTTTCGTCTGTCTCGCACTTATCTTCACCACAAAAAAAAAAAATTACATCAACCTATAACCTCAAAAGTCATCTTAATTTAAAAAATATCACTCTTACCAAACACACACATAACACACTTTATATTTTATTTATTACCTAAATTTTTTAGCACAATACTCTAAACAATCACTAAAATTGGTAAAAAAAAAATTTATTAAACTACGTATCTACTGTGTTGGCGCATATAAGTGTGGGACAGAGGGAGGGAGTATAAATCTTTTTGTTTAGTCTAAGGATCTGTACATGTGTATTCTTGGAGTTAACAATGTGTACAAATGCAGACACCACCATAATGGAAGATGGGAAGCAAGAATAGGAAGAGTTTATGGTAACAAGTACCTCTACCTTGGTACATACAGTAAGCTAAACAGACTCCACAAAACACATAGTAATAGTTAGCATTAAAAAAGAAAAGAAAAGGAACTTCTTGCAAGAAAACTCTAGTTAATCCATATAATTCCATTCATAGGTACTCAAGAAGAGGCGGCTCGTGCATACGACGTTGCAGCTATCTCACACAGAGGGATCAACGCAGTTACAAACTTCGACATGAGTAGCTACATCCAATGGTTGAGTCCAGCATCCAACTCTTCAATCTGGCCTGATCAAGAGATGAAACCATGCATTATTGGTTCACAAGAAGCATTGTCACCTTTTCCTGTCCTAAAAGAATCTCCAACGAGATCTTTTATTGCAGATCATTATCAGATGATCAAGCAAGAAATGCAGGGTACCCCTTTTAGTTCTTGCAGAAAGTCGGCGCTGGGATCGCTCCTAAGATCTTCTGTTTTCAGAGAACTGGTGGAGAAGAACTCGAGTGTGTTGGAAGCTGAAGAGAGCATGAGTGATGATGAGATCAACAACAAGAGTATGGTGAAACAGAGTGAGAGTAGTAATGGTTCCTTGTGTTGTGTTCCAATAGCCATGGAAATATGTTGCAAGAGCAACTGTGTTACAACTCAGCTGTCTTGGGGTTGACACAATGATCACTAACATGGCATGTTGCAAATTCAGAATAAATATATATATAGCATGTATGCATGGATGGAATATATGAGTTTGTGTAAATATTGTAGCTTCTTCCTAGGAAGAACTTCTCTGTCTTGCTAATTAAGAAAGTTAATCTTTCTCAATATGTTAATCTTTTGAAATTTTTAAAGGTGTGATGTGCATCATTTGTGTTGTTGAAATACCCGATGGAACACCATATGAAATAGCGAATTTGAACTCCAACTTTTTCGGTCTAAACGAATCCCGACTGAACAACTTGAATCCCCTGTTACATTTTCCATGTTCCATTGGTATTCCATAAAATAATAAAATTATACCCTACAATTTACCATTAAACCCTTGGGACAAGTATTGAATTTTGACCATTGATTGTGGCACGTGTCAAGATTTTAATATATGGAATATTAGATGAAACATGAGAGTGTAACGGGTCATCTCATTTGCCTACGAAGGACATAAAAGGAGACAAATTCATGTGGCATTTGTTATATGAAAGACATAAAAGGAATCGAAAGAAAATACTTCCTCCATTCTACCACACTTTCAAAAGAAAATACTTCCTCCATTCTACCACACTTTCTTTATTTATTTATATCCTACAAAATCCTTCATACTCTCTTAAAAAAAATATCAATTTATTCAACAATTTCAAAAATTATTTTAATTTCAATTTTATCTCTCATTTTTCAAGCACATATAATCATTTTATATTTTTTTATTACCTAAAATTATTATAGTACCCTTTAAAATCAACTAAAAAATGTTAAACAACATTGAAATAATAAACGAGAAGCATTATGGGAACGGTTGTTTTAGTTTCAATGTCTTGTTTAATTATGGAAAATATTTTCTGACAAAATTTAAAGGCCATGTGGCTTGTGTTAAACCGTTGGATAGACGGCACGTAGGAAAGAGGAAACTATACTCTAATCCTTAAATCCTAGGGCCAATGGTTGGATTTAATTCCCCTCTTACGTGTCAATCACTTAACGCGTAGTACAGGAAATGATGCACAAAAATAACGCAGAAGATCATGTGTGGAAAACGTGCACCTTTCTCGTAATATACCATATGGAGTTGAAAATAATTATAGTTGTCATTATTTTTTCTTTTCTATCCGTTTCAGTATTTCAGAATATTTTGTTCCCTCGTTATACAAATAATGAAAATGAACAATGAAATAAAATTTCTATTGACTTATTAAATTCCAATTGACTTATTGTATAAAAGAAATTAATAAAATATTGTGGTTCATTGTCTTTTCAGTCAATTTATGTCAAACTAGACTTTTGAGAATATAAAAAGTTGAGATCTATGAGAAAATGACAAAGCTTATTTTTACTTTCTTTAAAATAGAGTTATTTATAGTTAACTCCTCCATTCTATACATATACTTCAAAATATTTTAAATTAATTAATCATTAAAAATAAATATCAACTTGTTTTCTAAGAAAAATTTCATGATTTTGTGTTTAGGTGCCGAGAAAAGTTATTTTATTTGCCTTTAATTTTTTTTATATATATATTTTTTTAAAGAAATTTAAAAGAGAGGAGAATAATGGGTCTACTTTTAAGCTTAAAACTATTTCAGTTAGATATGGGCTTTTAACAATTTGGTTCTATCATGGGCTTTTCTTATTCATTGTTTTTTCTCTCTTCTTATTTATTTTATTTATATCATTTTCCTTTAATTTTCAAATATACCAATTGTTTTTGTTTGTTTTTTTCACACGAGTTTAAGGAGAGTATTATTTAATGGATACTCCCTCCGTCCAGCATTAAAGTTTACGTTTTACATTTTAATTTGTCTCAAGTTAAGGTTTACATTTCATTTTTTATCAATTTAGACCGACACAAAACAACTAATTATTCTATTTATAGCCCACATACAACATTAATACAATAACCCACTTCACATTAAATATTATTTCTCTCACTTCACTATACATTAAAATATTATATCTTTTAATTTACATGTAAAAAGTAAACGTAAATATTAACTTGGGATGAATGGAGTAGTGTATAGTTGTATTCGTTTGTATGTGAGTCTTTTCAAAAAGAAAAAATAAGTAATTTTGAAATAAACGTTCAAAATAATAAAATGAGTAATCAAGAAAAGAACGAACAAAATATTTAATTACTAAATAATTGGACTCCTGAACGATAATCCTAGGACCGTCCCTCTCTAGCTCTCCCTAATAATTTGGATTTGCAGTTCCATTACGCTGTACTCTTTGCATGTGGTTTTTTCTTCGATTTTAGAATTTTCATATAAATCTTTGTGTTGTTCTTTTAAATTTATTTTTCTTAATTATATTTTATTTGTTCTTAAAAATGAATGGAGATTTGCTTATCATATGAGGTTGGGAGTGCATGATAATGTCGTTTTTATATTCAATAGTATCACTACACAATATTTACATGCTTACAACGTTACAATATTATAAAAATGTGTCACCTTCTTTTACATTTTATTAAAACACAATAATTTTATTCACCATTTTTTTTTTTAATTATTCAAATTATCCTTTTATTTTTATATATATTACAGACCTTAAATTAAATAAATAAAAAACCACATTCGTCTGTAAAACTATGAAGGATGGTGAGTATTATATTTTATCCTATGTATTCCTTTCATTAATAAAAATTAAATTAAAAAAAAATCAAAACAGTGTTCAACGGAATTTTGGCCCGGCTATACTGGGGCTGCTGGTACAGTGGTACTTCCAAGGTGGGAAGGATAAGAACGTCATTTTCTGATTAATGAATTGAAAAAGAAAGACTATATCAATTTAAATACTAAATGATAAATTGAATAAATAATTCCATAATCATACATGACGAGTCTTTCTTTGGACCAAAGACTGCCAAATAGCAGATTAAACTATGTTGCTTATAATAGTTTTAAGTTTGGTGTGTGACAGATAAGATTAGATAATATTATTATGGAAAAATAATAATCTTCCATGAAAATTAATAATCACTTTTTTTTCAACTCTTATAATTTACTACATAATTTAATTATTACATAAACGTATCAACAAGTAAAAATAATACTCTCTATCTGTAGCAAAAATCTCATTTTACCATTTTAGATGTCAATTATATATATGAAAAATATCATTTTTTAAAAATTTTGGATAATATTATTTTTAGTATGTGATCTCTTCTGAGGCTACGCTTGCAATATCTGCAAATTTATAGTCAATTTTAATGTGACACTTCACACGACTACGTCTGTAACTACTTTTGCAACTCTATAAACAATTTTTTCATGATGCGTCTTCTGTAATCATGCCTGCAATTACGTCTACGATTCTATAAATAATTTTTCATGCGACTCTACACGTGACTATATGTGCGACCATTCACATTTTTTATTTACTAATATATCTACGACTCTATACTCCACTATACTTGCTATTATACATGCGACTATATATTAATTAATAATATAATAAAGAGAAAAAAAGGGTAAAGAAATGGCATTTTTCAAAAAAAAAAAAATATAACTTTTTCCAAAATTAATTAACTAGTAGTCCGATTCAATTCTAGTTAAACCGATTTCTTAAAACATAAACTCATCGATTTATTCCTAGAGTATTTGGATAGACGAGCTTTCACACAAAAACCCATTTTTCTAATAATAGGACAAGATGATTAAATTAATTATACGTTTTTAACAATTTTTTAATTTCAATTTGGAACTATTCATTGTATTTATTTATAATAACAAATAAAAAATGTATTCCTACATAAACTATTACTTAATGGGTAGATCTTGAGATCGTTTTACGTGAGATCATTTTTTACTTTTTAAAATAGTTATCACTTTCGCTATAAATTATTATCACTTTACTATAAAATGTTATTACTTTTTATTTATATTATAAATTATTTATGGAAGAACATTATCACTTTTCATTAATTTATTATCACTTTCTCTCGTGAATAACTGTTCGGATTCTCTGTGACATTTAATGTATAAAAGTTATAACTTTCTAACCATCTCACGAAAGGGCTTACGTGCGACGGTCAAGTATTTGCCTTACTTAATTAGTTTTGATGCTATATTTTTTAATAACAATAATTTTTTTATTGAATCATGTGATCACAAATATTTAATGAAATATATTAATGTAAATGCTTTCGCAGAATCTGTCCAAATCAAGAACACGATCATACAAATCTGAAAAGTGCCACGTTACATGGAACAAAACCACGAGATTAGTAATTAAATACGTATATTATTAATTAATTCGTATCTCCCCTGGAAAATTGCACAATATATACAATAATAATGTTTCAGTACCATGAATCCACCATAATTAATTATTACATACCTACAAATCCCAATTCTTTTACACGTAACTATGCCTATATTATTTAATCTAATCTAATTTTGACTATACCTAATTAATATAGGTATGATCTAGATATTTAAGTGGTCTAATTACCATATGCTCCTTCAATACTCACATAATTACTTTTAATTTGTTTTTCCAATAAGCTTTAATGGCAGGAAAATATAATGAAATAATTATTCGAGAGTAGTCCATCTCACGATAAAATCATTATACGCTTTCGTGATGTGGTAGACCCAATTTCATTGGGCCCTAAATTGAGAAATGTAAATATTACATTAGGATAAACTAAAATGTCAAAATAACCAAGTGGGCTAGTCCACTTGGTCACCGGGCTCCTCACACAAGTGTGTGATCCGGGTTCGATTCCCATTGAGAACGAATAGGAGGAGAGTTATAAGGAGGCTTGAGAGAATAAGGGTGTATGAGTTATAAGGAGGCTTGAGAGAATAAGGGTGTATGGAGACTTGGTGAACTAACTATACTAACAATTAATTTTGTCCGATAAAATGACAAAATGTAAATTTACTCTGGATAGGGAGTATTTTTGTAAATAAAGTATATAAAGAAATTAGTTATATTTACTTTAATTCCATTTATAGATGTTGAAAACTTTTAGGAACGAATAAAAAAGAAAGAAGAAGAAGGAGGAGGTTATGAAGATTTGTAAGAGTTGGAACTTGAGGAGATATATATAAACTAAAAAATTAAAATCTCAAATAATATTCAAAATAAAAAAATAAATAATTGAATAATAAACCAAATTGGAAAACCTCGAAGTTGCTAATTTTGGAAAGACCCAGTTCCCAAGAATTTTAGTTTTCTTTTTTTATTTTTTCCTTTCATTTTCTGTTCAAGTTAACTTTCCTTAAATGTGTAAAAAAAAAATTCTTTTTCATAGTAGATTTCTCTTTAATGTTCTATGGAACTAGCCAATTATATTTACCAAAAAATATATACATGTCATGTGATTACAAAATATAGTATTTTATGTAATATTCAATTCCTTTTTGTAATAAAATATAAATGTATATAGTACTATTAGTTTGAAAATACAATACTTCTCGTTTATATGAAAAATGAATTTTAAAGATTAAATATAATACTCGTGTACTAATTAAAGTGCCCCTGTCACTTCTTGTTTATATTAAAGTTTAAATAAATGTTTATCTTGAAATTTTGTTGGTCTTTTTGAAAGGAAAAAAAAATCATATATATATATATATATATATATATATATATATAAAAGGTCAGGTATAAAATTAAATGTATTAATTAAATTGTTTAAAATCTAAAAATTTAAAATTCAAATCTAAACTATAGGATTTAAAAAAATAAAAAGAAAACTAGCCCTAAAAACTTAACAAATCCACCCAATAAGTTTCATTTCCTTTTTTATATATATGAGATCCACGCACCCCCACTAATACAATTAATAAATGGAGACCCACACCTCCATTAATATAACTACCCTAATATAACTACCCACTATACATTAAATAAGAATACTCCTTAATTCACGTGCAAAAAGTAAATGACACTCTTAAAGGCGGGACGAAGGGAGTATTAGGGAGGAGCATTGCGAGATAAATCTATTATTAAAATACTAAAATATTTTTATTACTTCATATACGTAAAAGATAATTATCATAGTTGAAGTATGTTTTTAATAAATTATACTCTCTCCGTCCCACAATACCGTTCACACTTTCTACATTTGGAAGTCCCACAATACCTTTCACACCCCTTTTTGGCAAAATAAATTTACAAATATATCCCCAACTTAACCATAAATTACACATTTGTCATCTCATTAACACCATTAAATTAACAAAACCCAAATGATTTGGGCCCTATTAAGTACACAATTAACAGCCTAATCTTAAATTTGGGCCTCACAACATTTGGACTACAATATTTCATTCCCATTTCAATCTGCTCATTCCATATCATCCCCCATCTCTCTCGTCCTTTTCGTTGCGACGAAATCCTAGAACTTTTTCTTAAGCCGCTCACTCCTTCGATCTATGATTCCGCGGCGTGAAGAGGAACCCTAGCTCATTCTTCTGCTCCTCTTCGCACGCTATCTATCATTTTTTTTGTGAAACCTTTTCACACTCTAAACCCTAGATGTCTGATTCAGTTAATCTTCAATCAGATAATGTTTGTGATATTGAAATCCAAGATCTATGGTCGGAATCCGAGTATAGATGGAGCGAGATGGGGTATGGGGTTAACTCCACACCGTCGGTCGACGATGGAGGCGAGATCCTAACAGATCTGACCGGAAACACCTGCGAAACAGTGGTTCCCGACTCCTAACAGTCCGATTCAGTCGTCGATCTCTCATCTTTTGTCGGGACAGTTTGCGATCTGTTGGTTCCTGACTCCCTATTTCCTGACTCCGATGAAGTTGTATATGTGATTGAGGACTCCGACGTTGAGGATGAGTCACCGGAAAGTTTGCCCCGTCAGTCCCTGTTTCGAAGATTCCCTCACGTCGGGGCTGCAAATGTCGGGGAAAACTTGTCCCAAAATAATGCATCTGTTAGATATGAACAATTCATCTACGAGATGGTCTGTATTTTTCTTCCAGCTTATCGGTACATCCCTATCTTCTCTCATATTTTAAATTATGTTGCTTGGGATGCCCTGTGAGGCTTGGTACGTGTTTTATGTGCTCTAATTGGCCCTGTGAGGCACTAGATTAATGATGAATGCACTTGAATTAGCCCTGTGAGACACTGAATTGATGAAGCATGTGTTTAATTGGCCCTGTGAGGCATGTATGTGGTCCTTTGATGCACTGAATTATTTATACATGTGCAAAAAGTGATTAATTGGCCCTGTGCGGCATCTATTTTTGCCCTGTGAGGCATTTGATTGGTGTTACTGCTCTATTTGCTTCTTACTTGAGCCTTTGAGGCATTTGTTGGTTAATGATGGGAAAATTTGGAGAGTACTAGGCCTTGTGAGGCCCTGAAGTGTTTATATATATGCAACATTTGTTTAATTGACCCTGTGAGTCATTTATGTGGCCTTGTGATGCACTGAATTGTTTATACATGTGAAATAAGTGATTATTTGGCCCTCTGATGCATTTCGTTATGAATTTCTTTGACTTGCATGTGCGGTGCGGCTCTTTCTCCCCTGGTATGATGTAGTACCTCACATTCACCCTTGTCATATAGAACCATTTTTCATCAATATGGACCACATTGTACATTTCATCAAACATCAATTTTTCTGCATTTCTGTCATGATGAATGTGGTGCAAACAGTAGTTGAGCCTTTGAAGTTTGTTCTCCGGAGTTAGCTCAGGCTTAATTGAGTTTGTATGAGCTTTGATGTCTCCCTTTTTTATCCACCTGCCCACTGTAGATTTGCTAATCTTTAACTGCCCTGCAAGGCCTCTAATTGTACCTCTGCTTTCAAAAGCAATCTCCTTCATTTGCTCCGGATCTAGATTAACCCTTTTTTGCTTTGAAACTCTTTTTTTGTTAGAAATAAAGTGGACTGGTCTGCCTGCATCAATCTGCCTTTTTGCATTTGCCCAAATGTTGAATATTATTCTTCTAGTAACTCCAAAAATCTGTGCTGCCTCTCTTGCTTTCCCAAAGTGGATACTTCCATGACTGCTATGCCTTAAAAGATACTGCCCAATCCGATTTCTTGTGTATTGAGAGAGGTTTGAATTTGAATGTGCCATTTAATGTTAACTAAGTGCATTTATGTTTGATTCTTTGTCCCACCATATTTATTGTGATGACAATGGAGGAAATTTTTCAGAAAATTCAAAAAACCATCATAAGTAAAATTAGAGGGAAACTTTTGGGGGGTTAAATTTTGTATTTAGTGACCAAATACAGAAAAAGGATAGTTTGGTGGGTTAAAGTTCCCAATAATGAAATTACAATTTGAGGGAAAAGGCTTAAAAATAAAATTTGGAGGAGAAATTTTGAGGGTTAGTAGCTTATTTGCTGAAAAGAAAAGGAGAAAGGACAATTTGGTGGGGAAACAAGTCCCAATGAAATTAAAATCTGAGGGAAAGGCTTGAAAAAAAATTAGAGGGAAAAAGTGTGTTTGTTGACAGTTTTGGTGGGAAAACAAAGAAAATGACAGTTTTGGAGGGAAAACAATATTGTTAAGGTGTCTTAGGAGGGAAACATATCCAAATGATAAACTTATAGTCTCATGGTTCATGTTTTGTATGATTATTGATCCTAACAATTTATCTTAAGGTCATTTTATTTAACACTTGCAATATAAACATGCATTCACCTCATTTTTTGTATTTTCAATAATCTTTGAACAGGTATATGAAGATTTCTCTAGCTTATGTACTTGGTTGTAATTTTATTTTTGTTTATGTAATTCAAACATGACTGTAATTAAATTTGAAGTGTAAGAATTATCTACAATTTCTAGGACAAGTTTATGTAATTTTATGGTACTGTTGTAATTTTGATTTTTTTTTTAATTTTCTGTTGAATTTATAAAGCTATAAGTTTTTTAAAATTCATTTTTGGAATTTTTATGAAAAAATTATTTATGTTTTTTTTTCGGTAATTAGGGTTTGGATTAACTTTAATGATAAAGTTAATACAAATCCTAAACCCAAAAGTATAAACATTTTTACCCCTGAAAAAGTCAGCTGAAAAAGTTAAAAAACAAGTTTTCTTAAACAACGTGGAACAGTAAGTGTGAAGTGTCTTCCGGGACGGAGGGAGTATTATAATATTTTTTTAATTATATTTTAATGGAACATTCATTATATTTTAATAGCATTTGTTATATTTTAAAAAAATGCTCCCTCCGTCTCACTCAAAGAGCTATTTTTTCTATTTTGGGCATCCCACCAACAGTCACATTTTATTTTTTACACACACGAGACTTACACACACCATTATATACAATTAAAATATGGGATTCATACTCCCACTAATACAACTACCCACTACACATTAAATAATAATACTCTTTAAGACAAAAGCTCTTGTGTGTCCGGGCACACGGATTTAGATCCTTGTGCCCATCTCAGACCTTGCCCAGATTATAGATCCGACCCTGATTATTTAAAGGAAAAAATCCAGTTCAATCTAGGGTACTATCAATTTCACACGCCTCCATCTCTGCCATACCCGCACTCTCTCTTCTACTCTCTCACTCATTTCCTTCTGGATTGATTTTTCGGCTGCTGCTCGTCGTCAATTAATGATGGTATTTCGGTGGGGATCGCGAGTGTTGCGACGGTTCATCTAGCTCTGTCCAGGTATCAAAATTCATCTATCTGGTGTTCGATTTCTTGTCAGAGATCGTGGAATGTGGTCTTCTGCTTCACCATTTTCAAGTGGGAATGGGAAATTTATTTCTGTATGTGAGTTTGTCTATGTGAAGATGGATATAGAGAGAGAGAGAGAGATAGGACGTATATATGTATGTGTGTGTATGTCTGCGTATAGTTGATGTGTGAAATATACGTATGTTTTTTGAAAAGATTAACCAGTGTGAGTTTATTTGAGAGATCGTGGAATGTGGTGAAACAATCTCATACCCTAGACTTTGAGAGTCAATAGAGTTTTCTAGAGTAAGGATACTTCTTATTTTTTTCTGTCTTGATAATTCTTGATATAAAAGCGAATCCCCTATTGAAATCTAATCATGGTTGACAACAGTTGACAAAACATTGATATTTTCTGTGGATTTTTGCTTGTTTGATTGAATATTATGTTTGTCTCTTGAAGTTATGATGACAAACTGCTACTTCAAAATTTTTGTGTACTTATGAATGTGCCTTAAATTTGCTGATAACAGGTTCAAGTTAGAACAAGTTATCAGTCTTCTAACCTACAGTAGAACAAGTTATTAGTTTTTGATCTTATACTTGTTTAACTATTACTAATGTTAGCTAAATTAATCCTCAATACCACATGCTAATTTTTTATTGATAAAATGTTAGAATGGGAACCCAATTTTAATGGTTACATTTGTTCTTTTAGTAGATTACTTACTTTACATTCTTTAATTTTTATCAATATCTTTAGTTCCTATTATATATATATATATATATATATATATATATATATATATATATATATATATATATATATATATATATATTCACTTCAGGTTTTAATTACAATCATGAGATCAAAAACTTGTCCTTCAAGATGTGTGAACAAATTGAAACAGAAAAAGGATGTTGTGGCTGAGTTAAATCAAGGCCCATCAAAAAAGCAAAAAAAAAAAATACCTGTGGAGGGAACGTCATCTACTGTTGTGGAAGTAAATGAAGCCCCATCAAACAAGGCAAAAAAACCCAAACCAAGGTATTATCTTTCTCTATTCATTATTGTTGCAAATAATATATTTTTAATGAGCAAAGTGTACATTGTTAACATGTAAAGGGTACAGATTTTAGAGTGTTCCAAGTTTCTGTTAAAGGTATTATGGCATATTGCAAAGAGTATATATTTAGAAAATGGTACATTATTAATAAGAAAATGGTGCATTGTTAATGAGTAAATGGTACATTTTTTCTCATGCAAAGAATCCACCTATATAGTTAATTTGTATGATTTAACTAGAATGTTGTTTGTCCAAATTACATGTATATATTTAGGAAATTATGATAAAAATAAAGTTTAATATACATGCGAGTGCTTCAATTGCTTTTCTTTTTTTATTATATTTAGCCATTATTTATTGAAATGATGTTATGCCAAAAATAAACATGATCATCCGTAAAAAAAAAAGCAACATGATCATACAATTAACTTAATAATTTCAACCCTTCTTATATAATCTGATGACTATATTTATTGTTATTTAGGATTAAACTTTATGGGGGTAAAGGGTATGGAGTTAAAAATTATTGATGTGTAAAGGGTACAATGTTGATAAGTAAAGAGTATATTATTTTAGATTACAGGGTACATGTTTGGCATGCAAAGGTTATAATGGTTATTGAAACTGTATGGAGTTGCATAAATTATTTTGTTTACAAAGGGGACAGGGCATTTTGTTTGCAAAAAGTATGTTATAAATGATATATTTTTTTCATGCACAGTTTAGTTGATATTTCGTTAGTTCATATTTCGTTATTGTTGTTTTATAATTCCGTGATTAATTTTTTCAGGACATTAACCATTTTATATAGACCTCAGGGTTTACATTCCTTGATTCAATCGTTAACCAACCAACAAAAATATGATGTCAAGGATATTAGATTTGGAGGGCTTTAAGATATGAAAATATCTAAGTTGTATCACATTGACATGCTCAAATGGTTGGTTGACAACTTCAATGGCTCTGCACGGTTGTTAATAGTTGACGGGTTTCATACTATTCCTATTACAACTTATGATGTTTATGATATTCTGTGCATTCCTAGGAACAAAGATTTTCCAATTTCAAAATATCCAAAACATACAGAGTCTGAAGTAACAAAATATCTCGATGAGTCTTATGGAATTAAATCTAGGTGTAAGATTCCTATTTTGGAAACTGTTTTACGTGAGAAATTGGCTTCAGGTGGGGAAGATTTTAAACGTATTTTTGTCTTGTATTGCCTGTCATCTTTTTTAACCCCATCTCCTAACCGTTTGCTCTGAAACAGTATTATCAAGCCTGTTGAGAATGTCAATGAAATTCATAATCTTGATTGGTGTGAATATGTCTTGGATGAGCTTTGTAATTGTGTGAAGGCACACCATGCTAAATCCACTGTAAATGTTGGGGGTTGTATTCTTTTGATTCAAATATTCTATTTACATAGGCTTGTATGGAAGGGTATACCTCAACCAATCACACCACCATTGATTACACATTGGACAGATGAGAAAGAGTTTGCTCGTTGTAATGAGGAGATTACAGCGAGTAAATTTGAATGTGGTATATTAGACAAGAAAATATTCCCACTTTCTGTAAATGACCAATTGAAGATGATGGAGGATGTTGAAGCAAGAAAACAATCTGCTGGTGGAGTTAGTTTTGAGGTATAAATCTTTCTATCTCTAATATGCTATTAATCAGTTTGATAATGAAATTTTGTGACCTTTAGATAGTACTCTTTGTTAAGTTGTTGTGTCATGTTCATTATTAAGTTGCAAAGCATAAGGGTATGTCATGTAGTAAACCAGTATACTATTATTATTATTATTATTATTATTATTATTATCAAAATATATGTTTTACTGATTTATATGCATATTTTTCTGTTTTATTTTAATTTTAGGGTCTGTATGATATGATGAACGACCTGGTGTTTTAAAGGAAAAAGTTGAGAAGAAAAAGGAAAAAGCACTAAAGGCTGTAAAAGAGAAAAAAAAAGGCTGCTCAAGAGAAATATAAAGAATTGGAGAAAGTTGATTTGGGGAAGAGGCATAATTGATGGTGTTTGTTGGAGTTGTTTTAATTTTTGGATATGTTGTGTTGATGACTAGTATAATGCTATCATATCAAGTTAGAATGATAACCTTTATGCATTACATAATTAGTTTTTGCTATAGTTTATGATCACACTATGCCAAAACTGTGGAAAGACAACGGAGAATCTCCGTTGTTAACCCGGGAGTTGTTAAAAGTCTGGACTTTTAACAACGGTGAAATACCCGTTGTCGTAGGGCATTTTTAACAACGGATTATCCCCGTTGTTGTTGCTAATAAAATCCGTTGTCAATCCGGGAATTGTTAAAGGTACCTACCCTTTAACAACGGTTTTTGACCCGTCGTCGTATGTCATCTTTAACAACGGGGAATTCCCGTTGTCATTAATTGAATCCCCGTTGTTGTAGACGAATTTAACAACGGGGATTACCCGTTGTTGTACCTCAAAATCTCCGTTGTCAATCCGGGAGTTGTTAAAGGTACCAACCCTTTAACAACGGTTTTTGACCCGTCGTCGTATGTCAGCTTTAACAACGGGGAATCCCCGTTGTCATTAATTGAATCCCCGTTGTTGTAGATGAATTTAACAACGGGGATTACCCGTTGTTGTACCTCAAAATATCCGTTGTTAATCCGGGAGTTGTTAAAAATGTCATTCTTTTAACAACGTCATTTTCCCCGTTGTTGTAAGTACTCTTTAACAACGGTGAATCACCGTTGTTGTTAGTTTTATCCCCGTTGTTGTAGATTAATTTAACAACGCAGATTAACCGTTGTTGTAGCTCGAAATCTCCGTTGTTAATCCAGGAGTTGTTAAAGGGTCTTACTTTTAACAACGGAAATTTGCCCGTTGTCGTAAATTCTATTTAACAACAGTTTATCACCGTTGTTGTTAGTTTTATCCCCGTTATTGTAGATTAATTTTAAAAATATTGTTCTTTTTAACAACGGGCAATCCCCGTTGTCATAGCTCTCTTTGACAACGGTTTATGCCCGTTATCGTATGCTATATCCCCGTTGTTATTATCAAAATTTTAACCTGTTTAATAATTAAAATAGTCATAATCCCTGATATTCAATACAACATAACTAATTCAATTACATCAATGCATTCGAAAGTAATTGAACTCCAAATACAAAAACCAACATCAATACATTCGAATATAACATCCCTACATCTCTCTAACCAATACAATTCACCAACAACAATTAAAATACTTCATAATGTATCCATGATCGACAAATATCGTCTTCCCATAAACATAAACAACAAAGTGTTCATCATGTTTTCCTTTCCCTTAGACACACTTTAGTCTTTTCGTAAGGCTGGTAAAGAAGACATAAGCTAAGGTTAGCACAATTATATAAGTTATTATTCTCATTACAAGATATATTACAATGTTTACCTCTTCCTAGACGAGTCGTTGACATGTGCTGTTGGATGCATGAAGCCCACTCTTTTCGCACTTCATCGATATCCATTTCGCTGTAATTTTTTTCAATGAACTATGGGGCACAAAATTAAGTAAGCATTTATACCACAGTATCATGAGACTAATAAATAATAGAAATATAATAAGGCTACTTACAATTGATTGTATCATTTCAATATTCACTATTCCATCAAATTGCATTAAATCTAATAGGTAGCGAAGCACATAAAAACCACATTGTCTCCCGTCAGGTTGCTTTGGCGCCTATGACAAATGTAATAGGCGTGAATCAATAACAATTACATGCTTAATATTAAACAATTTCAATCTTACCTTTATCACTTTCCAAGTTATCTTTTTCCGACCCTTCTTACCCGCATCCACTTTTGCATTAAACATTTTCAAAGCCCTACATTGCAATTAAAATTTATTTATTTGGTTCATAATTCTACACATTTATATGATAAGATTAAATGAAGTAATAATTAATTTAGTTAATAACTTACAATTCAACTACTTGCTTCCAAACGGCGTCATGAATCTCATTATAGTAAGGATCTAACAAACAAACTTCTTCTTTGAGTGGATCTATTATCGTGAGAATCCAGTGCTCACTACGTACATGCACAAGATAATGTAATATTCTATAAAGTGAAATAATAATAAAAAATAAAAAAAAAACCACAAAACTGAATTATAAGTTAACTTGAATTTACCCAACGTTACATGGTGCCACACAAATTTGGTCGTCTAGAATCTCGTTGAATCGTTTGGAAAGATAACGAGCTCTGCTTTCAATCGCATCATCCATTGCAGTTGTTGGTTGAAACCCAATGGCATAGGGATCTACGAATTTGATTTCGTCAACCAATTTATGAGGATAGCTTTTGTACAAGTACCTAAGAATACAAAATTTAGATTAGAATGAGGTAACTATTAAATATAATATCGAAATAATATTGAACAATAGGAATTCATGAACTATACCACATGAAAACAACAATGCAAGTGTACGAAATTGGCTTTAATTTACAGAATGGAACAACATCTTCAAGGTGGATGTGGAGATCACGCTCATGACCAAATAGGTCTTTATCCAATTGGATGTTCACCACCTTATTACAGCGTGGAAAGTTAAAGAAGCAATATAGGACATACAACTCTAGAGGAACAGAATCGGGATCTAATGTATCCATTTCAATCTCTTCATCCTTTTTCTTTTTTTTGCAAGCCTACAGATTGCAATAAATTATACTTAATTAATAGTTTTCGGCATGGTAAACATTTAATTTTACTATGTAAACAAGACCATATTTACCTTGAAAGCTACACCCTTGTTGACAATCCTTACATCATCATCATCATCGTTGAGCATAAACGGGTCTTCTTCTCCCTCTGGACAAGGACGAATACCTTTAGTTGAGCAACTGCCTTTGCCTTCACGATTATTATAAAATTCTTCTTCCAGCTTTCGCAAGCGCATCTCTTGAGCCATGATGAATCGTTCTTGTCTTGCTAATAGCTCTTTATCAACTTTTTTTTCTTTTCCAATGTTGAAGTAGGTCGATGGAGTGACATGACCTCCAACGCCTCTAACACGCCCAGCATGTTCTTTGGAGTCAAGTGCATTTTCGAGAATATCTTCTGAAGAGTGGAACAAATTGGAATCTCCAGCAGATTTTTTTCTCTCTACAAATTGGGTCTGTAATTCATACAATTTATTATAATATAATGAAGAGAGTACCCAAATTACAACAATGCATACTTACAACAATTCCACCTCTTTTACCAAGTGTACTGTCAAATGAATCATTATATCGAAGAAGGACGGGGGAAAGTACTTCTCCAACAAACACAGCGTCTTTACAATGTCATCCTGAAGTTCATCTAATTTCGATACATCAATGACTTTGCTACACAACGAATTGAAGAAGAAGCACAATCGAGTAATGGCATATCTGACATTATATGGCAAGACACCACGGATTGCGATTGGTAGCAAATGATGCATCAATGTATGACAATCATGTGATTTAAGCCCAACAATTTTCGAATCCTTAACAAGATTGCGAATATTGGATGAGTAACCACTGGGGACCTTCATACCATGCAAAGAGGAATACACCTTTTTTTTCTCGGCCGTACTCAATGTATAACAAGCTGCAGGCAAATAAGTTCTTTCACCCTTTTTAATAGGTGCCAATTCCGGCCTTATTCCCATCTCCACAAGGTCATTTCTTGCATTTTCTCCATCCTTAGTTTTACCCAGAATGTGGAGAAGTGTGCCGATGACACTTTCACATACATTTTTTTCAATGTGCATCACATCAAGACAATGTCTAACATCCAAATGCTTCCAATATGGAAGTTCAAAGAATATCGAAGGCTTCTTGTAAGCCACTTTACCCTCTTTCTTTTTTGAATCGCAACTCTTTTTTCCCCATGTGCAGCGAATTCCTCTTACTTTCTCATAAACTTCTTCCCCCGTCATACGCTTTGGAGGTGGTCTTAACTCTTGTTTCCCATCAAATGCTTTCTTTAGCTTACGATATGGATGATAAGATTTTAGGAATCTTCTCACTTTAGTGTACACAATTTTTCGACTCTTACGAAGCCTTATTGAGGGCGTATCTTCACCACATACGGCACACCCATAATATCCTTTCACTGTGCAGCCCGACAGGTTGCCGTACGCTGGATAATCATTGATAGTCCATAACAAGATAGCTTTTAAGAGGAAACCCTCAACCTTATATGCATCATATGCTTGGATACCTTCCCATAAGCTTTTTAAATCATCAATCAAGGGTGCTAGGTAGACATCAATGTCATTTCCAGGCTGCCGAGGACCCGAAATCAACAGTGTGAGCATCATAAATTTTCTCTTCATGCACAATTGAGGAGGAAGATTGTATGTGATTAACATAACTGGCCAACAACTATATGTGGAGCTCATAGTACCATGAGGGTTGATCCCATCAGCTGACAAGACCAATCGAAGATTTCTTGAGTCATCAGCAAATTCAGGGTATAGTGTGTCCACAGTCTTCCAACAAGGTGAATCCACAGGATGCTCTAGAGAGCCTTCACATTCTACTCGAGTGCTAGCATGCCATGTCAGATCTTTGGCCAGCTCTTTATTTTTAAACATCCTACGAAATCTAGGAATAGGTGGAAAGTACCATAACACCTTTGCGGGGACTCCTTCTTTTATGATGCCTTTGTCCAAAACCTTCCACCTAGACTTACCACAAGTTGGGCAACTTGTATGGTCTTTGAACTCTTTTCGATATAGGATGCAGTCTTGAGGGCAAGCATGGATTTTTTGATAATCCATCCCTAAAGTGGCCAAACTTTTCTTTGCTTCATACAGTGACGAAGGCAATTCATTTTGATCTGGGAGCATATCACATAACAATTCAAGTAGCTCGGTCATGCTTCTATCACTCCAACTATATTTCGCCTTCAAGTTGTATAATTTTACAATTGTCGACAACTTAGTGAATTTAGAACAGCTAGGATATAATGGCTTTTCGGCATCTTCTAAAAGCTCAGTGAATTTTTCTGGATTGTCCTCACTCTCATATGCAGCTTGAACCATATCATCAAAGGATTGTCTTGTAGAATAATGATCATCTGTCCTTTTGTGGGCATCTTCATATGTTGGGTGACTATTTGTGGCCGTTTCTCCATGCCACACGAAAGTGTGGTACGTTTTATCCATACCAAAAAGAAGCAAGTGTGATCTCACATGAGCATGTGGAATCTTCTTTGCATTTCCACAATAAACACAAGGGCATGACATGGCATCCGGGTTATTAACATTTTGTTTGGCAAAATGCATGAAAGAGTCCAACCCAGTCTTGTACTCATCGGACCTCCTATCCTTGTATATCCAATCCTTTTCCATATATTTGAATATATTTTAAATATGCCTATTTGCCAAACTATGAAAATGAAGAACACATTAAGAAGGCATTTAATCTTCCCATCAATTTTGGGACTGAAAGTTCTTAATGAAACACACCTATGTAATTATCCTTAATAGGTCCAACCAATAATTGTAAGTTATTTGCCAAACGATAGAAATGAAGAACAGATTGACAAGTTACACCTAAGTATTCCAACTATGTGGCACATGCGTAAATTACATGACATCATAATTGAATATAAGATAAGTTCATGCATTTTTTAATAACAATTTCTAATGGAACCCATGCAAAAAATCACTTTCTCATTATTCTAAAGCATATTTAGTTAAGCTAAACAACTTATTGTGCAATTTGGCATTTCCCTCAAAATAAATTCATATCCTTGAAAGAAGGGATAGCAAATGGTCCTTTTAAATAACGGTTCTGATTTTGATCTCTTACTTATGCTCTATCAAATATGTCTTCTGTGATAGAAGGATCACTTCGTACTCCACCAAAAGTTTCCCCACTTCATTTGAACCCTAATGTGAATGCAACATAACATCAGAATGGAGAAGGAGAAAGAGGCAGAAGCGGAGAAGGCCGGGGCAGACACGTCGTTGTACAGAAAAATCACTGTGATTGGAGTTCGAATTCGAACTGAACGAGTCAGGGATAAAGGGGTGGGCATGTATAGGAAACAAAAAGCTACAGAAGCGTACCTATACGAGAATGAGAAAGAGGCAGAAGCGGAGAAGGCCGGGGCAGACGCGTCGTTGTACAGAAATAAATAGAAAGTGGAGGGGGAGCTGTATGCGAAGAAGAAGAAAGCAAAATGGCTTATTGGAAGGATGCGCCAGAAGCAAGCGACGACCTGCGCAGCCACTGCCTCTGCTCACAGAACTTGCTACTTGCCATCAGAATTTTACGCCGGAAACGAGCGATGACCTGTGCTGCTTGCCGTCGGAAGGATGCGCCAGAAACAAGCGACCAGAAGGATTGAGTTTTAGCGGCGAAAACTTCGAAACTAGGGCACAGGGAATAAGAAAATAATTCTAAGTGTCGAATTTATATGTAATATATTTTAATTTAAAAAAATAATTAAAAAATAAATAAAAATGGTTAGAGTACCTTTAACAACGAACCTACGACGACGGAAGAGAATCCCCGTTGTTAATGAGCGATTTTTTTTAGCTACAGCAACGGGGAGAGCTTTTCAGCAAAATTTTAGACTTTTAACCACGGGTATTGAAATCCCCGTTGTTAATCCAGCGTTGTTAATGCACAGTTTTGGCATAGTGTCAGTACAGTGAGACAATGTCATTGTATGTGAAGGAAACATTATTTCTTTTTGTCTTTCATTTACACTTAGTGAACTTGCATTTGAATTTAATCAATATGATTGTTACTTCAAAAGGTATATTATTATCATGTAAGGGTACATTGTTGTCATGTAAAAGGTATATTATTGTCATATAAACTGTATGTATCCAAAAGGATACATTGTTGATGAGTAGAAGATACATTGTTTATGAATAAAGGGTAAGTTGCCATGCAAAGAGTACGGAGTTTAGAGTGTTCCTAGTTTATTATAAGAGGTATTATGACATGGATAAAAGGGTATCTTTCGTATAGATAAAAGGTACACTATTGATGAGTAAAGGGTACATAATTTGTCATTTAAAAGGTATACTGGTTGTGTAAATTGTATGAGGTTGTAATTAGTATACTGTGGTCATGTTATTTCTATCAAATTTTGCAAAGGGTACATTGTTAATTATTAAAAAGTATATTATTTATGAGTAAAGAGTACATTGTTTGTCATGAAAAAGGTATAGTCGTCACGTAAATTTGTTAAGTTTCATAGGGTACATTGTTGATGAGTAATGAGTACATTGTTAATAAGTAAATGGATGTTGTTTGTCATGTAAAGGGTATAGATTTTAGAATATTTGTTATTAATTTACTACATAATAATTTACTCATTCAAAATCCAAGAAATTTAGTAATTCATCAGAATCTATCACAATATTTCACATATACATTACTAAAGTAAACAAGCATTTGGAGTTTAGATCCAAATTCCTTTGCCAACTCTAAAGTTTTTCGCTTACTTTTTTTGCTTTTTTCAAAGTGACCATTTATCCTCTTCTTCCTCCCTTTAGTAACTGCATTAACTGGATCCAACACAATATTAGATAAATCCTTATTTTGGACAACTTGTTCAGATTGTGCTGAAGAATTCGCATCCAGAGCATCAATAGCCAACAAATCTCTTGCATATGCATCATCTATATACTTCTTTGCTTCTTCATTGCCCTGACACTTCAACGCTAAATTATAATATTTTTTTGCTGCTTCATGACTCCAAGATGTTTTATCTCCATTATTTTCTGTGCCTCTACTAAATTGGTCCCATATTTCAGACTTGGCTAGCTTCGTCCACCTTTTTTGTATATAACAATCTGGTATACGATCTACTGAACTAATGTGTAGAACTCTTAAGTGTTTTTCTAGTCAATCCAACTAAAGAACCAGTCATGTCTTCACAATCCTCATTATTTCCTATGAAACAGAAATGATATAAGAAAATAAGTATTTTTTTCATTATTGAGAAACATAAATTTATGTTTGATAAACTAAAGCATAAATAATATACATTTTTTACAGTAATTATAGTCAATTTTAATGAACGCACCTTCATTTTCTCTTTCTACAGCATCTTCTCCATCAAGATTTTTCCATGGCTTGTGGAAATATTTTCATTTGACACTCATGATAAATCAATTACATTATGTTCACCACTTATTAATGTAATATTTTCTTCATACATTCTCATTCCCTCAAAAGTTTCTTCATGAGTTGGGTCTATGTTGTTTTCAAATATGCATTATAAATCAAAAACATCATCTCGAGATGAAGAGAGTCGAATAAGATCTACACACATGCAAATTGCCTTATTAATATAAGTGCACAATAGTAGGTACAATAAAAAATAAAGATTTTGAATACAGTTACAGAAATTACAACTAAAGTGGATATCAGTTACTGTTAAAGGGTACATTTTTTTCATGCAAAGGGTATATTGTTTTCATGTGAACTGTATGGATTTACAAAGGGTATATAATTGATAATTAAATGGTACATTATCGATGAGTAATTGGTACATCGTTTGTCATGCAAAGTGTATATTGGTCATGTAAATTGTATGAAGTTGCAAAGGGTAAATTTTTGTCATAAAAAATGTATACTACATATGAGTAAAGAGTATATTTTTTATGAGTATTGTGTGCATTATTCAAATCTGGCATTGGTGAAGGAATTAAAAGATTATTACGAAGACATGTTATTAAATAACTATGAATTAGCTGACAGCCATGACTTTTTATATTAATAGATAAAAAGAAACGAGCAAGAACCTGCACATTGCTCTCCTCCATCAGAATCCCTTTGACCTTGCCACATCTTATCCTTACCTATACAAATAAACAAAAAATTTGCAGGTAAAAGTCAAACCAACTAGAGAATATATACAGTAAATTGGATATGAAGTATAAAGATGTAGAAATAAGGGGATAAAATTTGAGAATTGAAGAAAATTGTGTTGACAGATAGGGTGTTCAAGCATGTACAGTCATTACAACTAAATGGTATATCAGCTACTGTTTAAGGGTATATATTTGTCATGCAAAGGGTATATTGTTTTCATGTGAACTGTATGGATTTGCAAAGGGTATATTATTAATGAGTAAAGGGTACATTCTTGATCAACAGAGAGTACATTGTTGTAATACAAAGGATACGGAGTTTAAAGTGTTTCAAATTTAGTATAAAATGTATTATGGCATGATGCAAAGGATATATTGCGAATGAATAAAGAGTATATTCTTAATTAGTAAAGAGTACATTGTTTGTCATAATCTCAAATTATGGCATAATATGGTTTCACCAAGCCATTAAGAAATCAAAACTAAAAACATCCAAAAGAGAAAAAAGTATCCAAATTTGCAGCACACCCTGAACAAATTAACTAAACAATTCAGTGAAATAACCAAATTTCACAATCAGCAAACCCTGAACAAATTATACACACAAAGCTTACCAACACAAATTCTACACTCATGGGTCAATAATTAAACTTGAATATGCATCAATATTCACAATTTTATCTAATACAATCAATTAATTAGGAATCCCCAACCAGAAAGCTCCCACACTCATGCATTCATCAACATACAAGCACGCTTATGGAAGAAGAGTAACATAATTACATCACTATAACAACAGCGAAACTTGCTCGGATTTTTGCAGGAGAGAAACTAGGGCGAGGATAAAAAAAATCCTAATCAAGATTGGGGGATTATGAACGCACACCTGGGAATTGATCGTAAGCAGTCAAGGTAGAATCTGATGCTTGAGGTAGAATGCCCGCTCCAGATCCGCACTCCAGATCGCCAATCGCTGCACTCCCAGCGTGAAGGAGAAACACACACTCAAACGTGAAGAATGTGTTTTAAATTTTCTTTTTTTAATTTATATATGGCCCGTTTTTTGATGGGTAGACCCGGGTACACATAATTAGATCCGTGTGTCCGGACACACAAAAGTCTCACTCACTCTTTAATCAATTTGCAAAAAGCAAAAACTCTTCGGAAGGAGTATAATTTAATTACCAATAAATAGAGTATATTTCATCTATATAAAATATTTGTTAATAATATAATCATTATACTTTTTTAAAGTATACTCCAATTTTCTCCCAAAGAAATTTACGCAGAAACGGCACAAAGAAATTCGTGTTCTTGAATTTTTTTTATCGCAAAAGACATAATTATGCCTAAATAAAGTTCCTCAATCCTTATGCTTAAATAAAGTTCCTCAATCCAAAAATTGAATTGCAAGTTGGAATAATCAAATCTTTAATACGACACCTGTCATCTGTCCCAAATAATAAACTATGAATAAATAAATATAACGATTTTAAGGAGGAGAAAACAGAAAAAAACAGAAAACAGAAATTCAAAAAAATAAAATAAATAAAACGAATCCGCCTATTCCAACAGCCCACTGGTTTAGTGAGGCCCCTGGTTTTTCCTTTGCCGCTCTTCTGAAAACCATTTACATGGCAACTGTTACTACCCCACCCCCACCCCCACCCCACCTCCACCCACCCTGCAATTTATAAACTTCCACCTCTCAATACTTTTATCCTCCATGTACAAACCACAAAGAGTAGAAATTCTGATACTGAACAGCGAACTACGTCGTATCACAAAAATTATGTGACCTATCCAATCATACACAGAGAATACGACTCCCCTGTTTTCCCCATTTTTGGGGGGTTTTCTGAATCAATTTTGGCTTTTGTGAAGTGCCCAAATCATATTCCCCTTATCTGGTTCTGTTCCAATTAGGGTGCTCTGTTTTATCCCTAAATTAATTGAAAAATATCTGGATGCAAATGGGGATTCAGCAGAAAGGGGGTGGGGGTGGGGGTGGTGGAAAAGGGGAGATAAGTGATGTGTCGAAGAAGGGTAAGAAAAGGCAGAAGAAATTATGTAGGGTTCAGAGGCTTTATGATTGTTGTAAGGAGGTGTTTGCTGATTCTCAAACCGCCATTGTTCCATCTCCTGAAAAGGTTGACAGGATTGCAGCTCTTTTGGGTACAAAAATTCTGATCTTCTAATTTCTTGTTATTGTTTGATTATTGGTTGCATTTTTATGTAGAGAGAGTGCCAACAAACACTTCAATCCATGCTGTAGATATTGTTGCAAGGACTTCTCTGTATTCTTAGTGATGTGATCAATAGAGGTTCCTTATCAATGTATTAGTTTTGTTGCGTGAGGTACTACACCTACGTGGATCTGTGCCACTTGTTGGGTCTTGAAGTTTGTGAGTACTCCCATCGTCTCGTCTCATTTAAGATTGCACCTCTCCTTTGTATTCTTCGTACGAAGGATACAAATAGGGGGTCTCAATCTTAAATGAGACAAGAAAGAGTGTTTTAGGGGGAGGGAGAGAGAGAGAGCATAATTAATTAAATAAATCAGGAGATTTCTAGCTGCCATGAATTGATGATGATCTTATAAGATATCTCTGTTTAATTCATTTTGAGCTTTAGGGATTAGGACTTTGTTCATTTATTCATCTGCTGAATTTCTTGAATGCAAGATTCATATGCTAATTAATTACTAAATTTAACTTGACCATCAAATTGACTTATCAATCCTAGAATTCATCAGTCAACACAAGGTTAGTCACAACATGAATTCTTCATGTATGAACTCATCATACTCCATGAGTCTAATTCGATTGTTAAATGATTAAATCTTATTATTTCATGTAGAAAGTAGCAAAAAATAGTTCAATTCTTATGTGCTAGATTAAGATAGAGAAATGCTGGCCTATTTTCTTTGTTTTGAAGCAAATTGTTATGGCTGCAGATAGCATGACTGGAGCCGATGTAGGTTTGTCGCCAACGATGCCGTTTTTCAGCAGCGAACGAGCTCCGGTCATAACGTATCTACATCTGCACGAGTGTGACAAATTCTCAGTACACATCGGACTTAGGCTCCTCTAATAATAGTAAAGAATCTTCTAAATTCCCCAAACAGTTTTATTTTAGATGTGATTAATATATTTATTTATTGGATCATTACAGATTGGTATCTTCTGTATGCCCCCAACGAGTGTCATCCCTCTTCATAACCATCCCGGGATGACAGTGTTCAGCAAGCTTCTCTTCGGAACCATGCACATCAAGGCTTACGACTGGTCGAGCGAAGTAGATAAGACGAATAGTTCGTCGTTTTGTATGTTAATGTTATAAGGTCATCAAATAGTATCCAAGAAAACAAGAACATAACTTCATTTTGTTCCATTTTCATGAATATGCAGGCCAGCCTGATTTACTACGACGAGCGAAGGTTAAGGTTGACTCGGAGTTCACAGCCCCGTGTAGAACTTCAATTCTCTATCCGAACGACGGTGGCAATATGCACTGCTTCACTGCCAGGACGGCCTGTGCAGTGCTTGATGTGCTCGGCCCTCCATACTCCGACCCCGATGGTCGCCATTGTCAGTACTATTATGACTTCCCATTTGCCAATTTTCCAGGTACATGTATATACATTATATGGACATAATTCATTGTCTTTTACAGTGTCAAAAACGTGCAGAGTCTTGTGTTTACTAGGGTTTATCAAATAAGACTAGGAGATTCTACTTGGTCTAGGGTTTATCCAGCAAGTTAGGGTTTATCTATTAGGATAAGGAGAACCTACCTATAGTCTCTATCTATATCTAGATCTATATATATATAGTATATATATTCCCAGAGGCTACTCCATCTGGCAGAAGAAGTCTTGCATAAGACCATTTTACACTTTTTTTTTAAATTAGTTGTCACTTTTTATTAAAGATGTTGCCACTTTTCTTTAAAAATGTTGTCACCTTTTATTTATACTATAAAATAAATTGTTCATGAAATAGTTCACTACACTATTATCTCTTTTCTCCAATTCAGTATTACTTCCCATCAAAATATTATCACTTCTTATCCGTCTCACAGAACCATGTCTCACGTATTACTTCCCATCAAAATATTATCACTTCTTATCCGTCTCACAGAAACCATTTCGTGAGACGGTTTCACCCAGGTCTTTGTCCTCAATATGAGCTATCATATTTCTATTTGGTCTTTGTCCTCAATATGAGCTATCATATTTCTATTTTGAGCACAGTTTCCTAATTGATGGATTCATTGTCTAATTCACTGCGTGCCAATTAATTAGATTCTTTAAGGAAACCTTCTCTTGTTTCTCTCTATCATGCCATCATAATTAAGTTGTGATTGAACTTACGAACCACAGCTATGTATATTTTGAGATGTCATGATGAGACGAAACACGATACGATAGTAGCCCTTTGAGCTTCCTGCAGTCATACACATTTTCTTGCTTCATCTGATCTCACTAGGCTTTTGTTCCAATGACAGTTGATGGTTCGTTGGAGGCCCCTTCGTCGGAGATGGAGGCGGAGGAAGAGAGGGAAGGTTACGCATGGCTTAAGGAGAGAGAAGACCTAGAAGGGTTTTCAGTGGTGGGAGCATCCTACAATGGACCAAGAATTGCAAAAAAGTGACCTGAAAAAACAACGTTAACTCTTCCAAAAATGTTCACACCTCTTGCACGCTAGTATAGGAACTTTTGTCACTATTTTCTTTAATTACTCCATTTTTTTTTCTTTTCAAAATAAATTCATTTTGAGTTTTGTTTCTTTTTTGTACGTACCATGGACTCATGGAGGACCTTATTACTCTTTTTATATGTACATAATAAATTAGTAGAAAGAATATAAAAAATATGTCAAATCCTTGCACATATAAATCATTTGTGACATTAAACATTGGATTAGAAACTTAAAAATTAGAGTAAATGTAGTTTGCCCTCTTGGCCTTTTAGATTAAAGCCATATAATTAGTTTTCTTTAAAGAAATAAAGAAAAAAAAAGTGGAAAAAGACTATCAATATTGTGTAAAATGTATTATATATATATATATATATATATATATATATATATATATATATATATATATATATATACTAGTATAAAACCCGCGTACAACCCGGGATCATTTAATTATTATTCTTATTTTTTATAATTAAATAATTCGTGTTATATAACGTAACAACATGAATTAAGGAGATTTTTTTTCCTATAGCTAGATAATTTCTTCATCAATGTAAAGAATTTACAACAAATTATAACATTTGACTTTTGATGATGTAAAGTATACTAAATCATGTAAAAAGTTTATATATATATATATATATATATATATATATATATATATATATATATATTATTTGAAAGAATCTTGACTTGTATTTTTTTCAAAATGTAATTTTATAACATAATAAAATTGTAAATTATTTATTACTCCTCTTGTCTCTCTAAAAAAAGTGCAACCACATAGGGACAATTTTATCTCTTTACTGTGTATTTATATAGTTGCTAGTATTTCATTTTTTTTCATTGTGTTTAAGTGCAATTATGATCAAAGTATGTAACTCTTAGTAATAAATAAATTTTTAGTTTTACTGTTTGTCTAAAATAAATATCAATTATATATAAAAAAATCTCAATTTATTCTTTTTTATTTCTATAAATGATCATTTGATTTGATATTAATTAATTTATTTATATCGAATAATTTATTTATTTATTGCAATTACTGTACTAAAGTAAATAAGTCATAATAAGTGTATATGAAAAATAAATAAATAGTAAGACTCTACGTAAACAACACGTTAGCGAAAAAGGACTTTGCCATATTATACTTAATATATATATATATATATATATATATATATATATTGATTATTTTTGAAAAATAAGGTCAAATATTATATAATTAATTAAAACAAAATTATTAAAATGTTTTACATAGTTGCTATATATATATATTTAAAATATAGTACTTAATTATAAATAATATTTAAATGGAGTATTATTTTTTACTCATGATTATGATTTAATATTTCTTAATTAATTATATAATAATAATAATTCTATTTTCATTCATTGTTATTTTTAAGGAACTAATGTTATATATATATTGTTGAGAGTGGAATTTCACGTATTTTAGGTCTTACATTACACCGTTTTTGATAGAATGTGGCCATGATTTTGTATAGAATGTCATGATTTTCATATCTTGCATAATTAAGATGCTACTAAGGTGTTTTGTTGAGTTTTGAAGGGTAAAACATGATCAAAAGTTCAAAGTTGGAATGAGGAGTGAAAGTGAGAAGCAATGCTGAAAAATACAGTCCATGTTGCACAAATTTCTGTATTCTTATAGAAGTCCAAATTGATCATATGATATATGGTTGGAAAGCCACAGAAGAGAGGGTCGTTTTGACGTAAAGAACACCCCAATTGGATTCCAAACGAGAAAGTTATGATCAAAGTGCTAATGTCGCGCATGCTGTACCGAGCAGCCAATTTGCATAACTTTTTACATATTCAAATATTGGAGTTTCTGAGAGTTCTTTATATGTATAGAAATCCAAGGAAAAGAGGAACGCGTGAGCGCAAAAATCATCCAAATTGGAGTCCGTATGAAGAAGTTATGCTCAAAACGGTGAAATCGCGCAACGCAGTCTCCGCAGCTCGAGATGTCGCTCGGCTCGAGCGGAACCCTCATTTTGCGAATTTCTAGCCGAGTGGGGTGCCCTCAGAGCCTACACGACGTTCCCGTTTCACCTATATTCTGCTCGGCAGGTTTGGGGGCCGCTCGGCCATGAGCTCGGCTCGAGCAAGGTGCCGAGCGGCCCAGTTCAGGGCCCAGACGGGGCCTGTTCGATGCAGCAGTGTATATATACCCTCAAATCGCGATTCTGAAGCATTTTTGATCGTGAAAAAACCCTGCATCAGTCCTAGAAACAATTAGGGAGATCAAAACACAAATTGGAGAGGACCCATCCATAACCCATCATTAATTCACACCTCCAATCCTTCCATATCAGATTGACAACCTGATTTCACCATCCATCCACTTTCAAGAGGGTTCCAAGTGCTAATTGAGGGAGAATCGAGCAATTGGAGAGACGGAGAAGGAACGAAAAACTACGTCTACACTAGGGTTTCATAATTCCTATCTTTTCCTTCCTTTTACTTTGATTTTTGGTATGAATTGCTTAGCCATGAATGTTGCTTGTGACCTCATGGGCTAATTTTATATACAGTTCTAGGGATTGATGGATTGATTTAATTGATTTGGGGATTTAGACCAAAGATTGGGATTTTATGTAGTTGACCTTTTGATTTTACTTATTTTATTAAGACATGATTTTCTGCTTCGTAACGTCTTCATAATATATTCATGACATCCGCTATAATGCTTGGATTATTGTGTTAGCTTGTGTGCGTTCATGATTGGTATTGTCTATCTGTTAGGGATTAGAGTAGCTCCGCTATAAGCACTTTAATTTCATGAACTGGTTAATCAAATACTTGATTAGTTTAGTGGAACAATGCAATTAGACAGTCAAGTAGGAAGTGAATAGAACCTTGTAGTAACTCCAGAAAATATCTTGTTAGTCAGGCTTACCATCCGGAGGTATTGTTGCTTGCTTTGATTAGTATATAGGAGTAAGGCTTGGTAATATTCGCGCACCTTAGGATTTAAACCAGATTAGACTGTTAGCTTTGAATCGAATCATATTCGGTGGGATAACATGGATATGTGGTGTATTTTCAGTGAAACTGCATGAATGAGCAATCGTAAGTTTAATAACCCAAATTAATTGGTCAATACCTGATACCTTAGAACTGTTCGTCATCTCTTGGTTAGAAACTTGCTTTTATTTTATTGCTTTTAATTATTCAGTAGTTTATTATTTCGTTAATTTAGATAATTAATTCACTTCAAAACTTGGAAATTTGGTTACATAATTCTTATTAAATAGTGATTTAGAATAAATAAATAATTAACTGTCTTAGCGGGATCGATAATTTAACTTGGGTACTTGCTGCTACAATTGACATCCTTATACTTGAGGATTAAATTATAGTGCGCAGAAAAAGCCTATCATATATATATATATATATATAATATTCTTTTAAATAATCATAAATTTATAATGTAATATTATTTTTTTAATTTTATTTTATTAGTTTCAAATTATATAAACAACTAAAAAAAATAAATTTTATAATTCATATGTCATAATTGAATAATTAAGATATATGTAAATAAATAAATATTAATATGCTAAATTTAAAAATTATAACATTTGACTCTTAATGATGTAACGTATAACTAAATCATGTAAAAAGTTAATATATATGTACATACTATATATATTATTTGAAAGAATCTTGACTTGTATTTTTTTTAAATGTTACTTTATAACATAATAAAATTGAAAACTATTTATTATTTCTCTTGTCTCTCTAAAAAATTGTGCAACTACATAGGGGCAATTTTATCTCTTTACTATGTATTTATATACTTGTTAGTATTTCATTTTTTTCATTGTGTTTAAGTGCAATTATGATCAAAGTATGTAACTCTTAGTAATAAATCCTTAATTTTACTGTTTGTCTAAAATAAATATCAATTTAGCAAATAAGTTTCAATTGCAAATAAGTTTACACTTTTGAAATTTAGCAAAAAATTACACAACTTTAACAAAGGATTGCAAATTAAACCATCAATCAGATTTTGACCAATTTTGACTGCCCAATCCTAATTGAAAAATAAAATACTCCCTCCGTCCCAAAGATATTGACATACTTTTCTTTTTGGGTTGTCCCACAAAAATTGACATATTTCCTTTTTAAGAATATGAGACACACACAAAAACAATTTATTTATTTACATGGACCTACACACCCATCACACTCACCACTAATACAACTACCCACTACACATTAAATATTATTTCTCTCACTTCACTTTACATTAAATTATTATACTCCTTAATCTTCGTGCCCAAAAAAAATGTGTCAATACTTTCGGGACGGAGGGAGTAAAAAATAAAGTAAATAAAAAAAATATAAGGAAGAAAGTCCACGGTGGAAAAAGAAAATATTACAGTAAAAAAAAACGGGAGTGCTGCCATGTCTTCTCTCCCTCTTCTGCCATCAGACATACCATTTCAGGGTTTCAGCCACCACTCACCACACCGAGCCACCGCTGCAACCACTTGCAGTAGTTCGTCGCTGCAGATCCTCTTCCTCGTCAGAAACGCGAACACACCACCAGCGTCGTCCGTCCATTAGATTTGCTTACTCACCGGAAATGCGAATCCACCATCACCTGCTATTGTCTGGCACCGCCATCCAGCCTCCTCTTCGGAGCAGTCTCCACCGGAAATCGCAGCCAAAAATTGTGAACCACTGTCGTCCGTTAACCGCTGATACGAAGTGGCACGCCGCCGACGATATCACTCGATGCCAACAGCCGCTACCGGAAACGCCGTTGCCTACCGCCGAGGAGGATGATCCGTCTAGCGACCGCCTTCGTTCTTGCAGATGAGTTTTTGCTCTTTTCCAGCCTTAATTAAGAAGTTAATTTATGATTATTCAGCTGCAAGTTAATTCTTTGGGTAGTTGCTGGCCCTAATTTGAGTACTATTGTAGATAGAGCTAACATAGTGAATTGTAATTGAGTAAATTATCTTCTTTCAAATGCCAAATGTGTGAAGCGAGTGGTCGCGGTGGCGCAATGACGGACAACGGTCGCTAGTGTGACTTCAACGGTTGCACGATTTTCGGCGGTTGATGGGCTGAGCTACGATAGATGGCGTTCGCTGGACGTTGGCGAGATTGGTGATCTTTCATCGGAGAAGATGAACGTCCACATTTTTTTATTAAAAATAAATTAAAATTTTATTTTCCACCTAGGATTGGGCAGTCAAAATTGGTCCAAATCTGACCGGTGGCTTAATTTGCAATCCCTTGTTAAAATTGTGTATTTTTTTGCTAAATTTTAAAAGTGTAGACTAATTTGTAACTAAAACAAAGGTGGAGACTTTTTCTGCAATTAACCCTATATATATATATATATATATATATATATATATATATATATATATATATATATATATATATATATATATATTTTATATATAATATTTTTTTAGATATTCATAAATTTATAATGTAATCTTATTTTTTTAATTTTATTTTATTAGTTTCAAATTATATAAACAACTAAAAAAAATTTATAATTCATATGTCATAATTGAATAATTAAGATATATGTAAATAAATAAATATTAATATACTAAATTTAAAAAATTAACAAATGAAATAATTACTGATAGGTACACACTTTGTACCCCTAATTACTACTAGATACATTGATTTAAAATAATTATTATTTAATACAAAATATTAAAGTAAAATACCAAATATACCCCTAAACCCATATACCTTTAAAACACTAACCCCAACCTCCACCCACCACCGGACCACCGCTGCCGCTGCCGGACCGCCGCCGGAGCTCCGGCGGCCGGTCGCCGGAAAATCTGTTCGTCAGAAAAAGAAAAAAAAAAAAAAAAAAAAAAAAAAACTGGTCGCCGGAAAGCTGCCGCGCCGCCGCCGCCGGAGCTCCGGCAGCCGGTCGCCGGAAAAACTGTTCGTCCAAAAAAAAAAAAGAAAAAAAAAACTGGTCGCCGGAAAAACTGCCGCCGCCGGAAAAGCTGCCGGACCGCCGCCGCCGGACCACCACATTTTTTTGCTGCACACACTTTTTTTTTCCTGCACACACTTTTTTTGCTGCACACACTTTGCTGCACATGAACTTTTGCTGCACACAATATTTATGTGCAGCACATTAATAGGGGTAATATTGGAATATCACTATATATTTTTGTACCTAGTAGTAATACTTTTGTATGTTTGTATCTCATAGTAATTTAGGGTTTTTTTGTGTACCTAGTAGTAATCCTCCCTTAACAAATATTTACAAACTCAATTTTAATGTTATTTGATATGAAATAATGATTTAACTTAAAGAACTTAAATTTTCGATCATATACATAAATTAGTTTTTCAACCTCTTATTCTTTAGAGGTAAATCGATTCTTTAAATTTTCGATCATATACATAAATTAGTTTTTCAACCTCTTATTCTTTAGAGGTAAATCGATTCAAGAGTACTTGAATCGTCGATCATCCTTTACTTGATTTTGAATCAATACTTTAGAGGTAGATTTTAAAGAATACTTGAATCGATTCTTAAGAGATAATACTTGAATTGTTTTTTTTCCTCTTGAAGAATCGATTCTTAAGATGTAAATCGATTCAAAAATACTTGAATCGATCCTCTTACTCATGAAAAGTCAATTTTTAAGATGTAAATCTATTCAAAATACTTGAATCGATTCTCTTCCTCTTGAAGAATCCATTCTCAAGAGGTAAATCGTTTCAAGAATACTTGAATCAGTTCTCTTTTTCTTGAAGAATACTTGAATCGATTTTCCTCTTGAAGAATCGATTCTTAAGAGGTAAATCGATTCAAGAATACTTGAATCGATTCACTCTATCGAAATAAATTTTTATTCTTTCATAAATCAATTCTTTAGAGGAACTTGAAGAAAGCTCCTATTCCTCTTGGAGAATTGAATGTATGTATTTAGAATGAATACTCAAAAGGTCTTATTTATAGGTGAGTGAGAGAGAATATTATATGGAATATTCTTTTTCCCCTTTATACATATGATTTAATTTGATATTAATTAATTTATTGTATTAAAAGATTTAGTAATTAATTAATGATACCCAAATAAATAAATAAAATATTAAAAATTTAATCATTATTAAAAATAAGAAACATATTATTTAAAAAAAAATATTAAATAAGGAAGTTAATTAAAAGTAAATAAGGAAAATATTAAAAAAAGTATTAAAAATCAAAAAAATTGAGAAAATTACACATCACATTGGAGCTCTCTGGAGACGACACGTCAGCAAGAAAAGTTTCTGATACAGTAAACCTAAGATATATATATATATATATATATATATATATATATATATATATATATATATATATATATATATATATATATATATATATGTGATTATTGCATTCTTGTTAAAAATCACACGAATCAACTATGTGTATTCTATTAACGTGCTCATCAAATTCAAATCCATTAAAGTTGTATGGATTCTTCTTATTAAATTATTGAAGAATATGTAAACACATCTCAAAGTTTCCTACTTTCAATAAACAAACATATCTCAAAGTTTACTTCTTTTAATGTTTAAGGTTTGCTTCTTTCAATGTTTAAGGTTTTTTTTTTTAATGTTTAAGGTTAATTTCTTTTAATAAACATTAATACTGATGATGGCCAAAAAAGTTACTTTTTTTTTCTTTAAATAAATAAATACAATTTCTTAAAAATAAATATTAGTATAGATATCGTGTAGCACCTGGGTTACTTTTAGATAACGAATGCTTATACATGTCTTTTGATAAACATTGGTACAAGTGTCACTTTAAAAAACAAAAAAAAATTAGTAAATGTCTTTTAATAAACATTGGTACAGGTGTCACGCAAATTATGTTATTATTTGTAATAATATAATAAGCATATTAATTTTTATAATAAAATAAAGAGTACTACTATGTTGACTATTTTTTCAGTTTTAATAAAATAAAAGGCAGAAGGTGTTATGTTTATATTTCTAAAAAATGAAAAGCAAAATGTACTATGTATGAATAATTTAAATAATTATTATTATTTAAAAAGAAAACCAAATATGTGCGGTCTATGTTAATATTTCTAATAAAATAAAAATTAAAGATGTCGCGTATTACATAGGCTACGTAAATATATATTTCTAATATAAAATGAAAAGCTAATATATGGGTTATATTGATCTATAGTATGTCTAATAAAATGGAGTAATTAAGAACAAATTTTTTTACCAATATCTGCAATTATTTTATGAAATTAATCTATTAATACTCATTGTCTCAATATCCTCAAAATCACTACATACGTATAAACTCGTTCGTAAAGTGATCTGATGTGCAAATTATCAACTCAGAATATGAAAAATAATAATTATCAATTACAAATTAATCACTTTTATTTCTATTGCATCCTTCTGCATCAATTTACAATATTGTCAGTGTTTACAATTTGTTAATTAATATCCCAATTTTTGCAGGCCAAAATATCGTCATCATCAATACATAATTCATACACAAAATCTTTTGAACAAAAATTATTATACGACTTATTCATAGTATAGTTCATTATTTAATTTAAATTATATATATGTTCACCCGGTTTTAAGTACTTATGTCTATTTATGCTTACTGACATGTAGATTAAGAAATATTATTAATTAAATATAAAATGTAATAAAAAATAGGGATAAGTTGAATTAAAGAGAAAAAGTAAATAAAATTGTTAGTATTTATAAATAAAATATAAAAAATAAGTCAAATGTATAGTGTATTTTACTATTAATAAAATGTTACTGGCTAAAAAATAAAAATGTAGGAAAATACCAGAGGCTATATCGTTTATGAATATATAGTACTAGCAACCATTAATACCAAAAGCATCCTTGATCCATTATCATTATTCACTAAAACATCTAAGCGAAATTGTACAAGCAGTTTTTAAATGAAACTAATTGTAATACTATCTACCATGAATATCAATTTAATTTTAAACAATATAATATACATAAGAGATCATTACTAACATTGGCTCTTACATTACTCTAGAAGACAACTCTCCTATTACTAGCTAGGTGGCAATTTGTGTGTGTTAACGAGATGAGTTGCATATCGATATAATAATGACACGACACAACAAAAATAAATTTGAATGTGATAGGATAAGAATTCATTTTAATACGACACAAGAAAAATTGTGTTGACAGATATGATAACAAAACAATAAGAAAAAAAAATAAAGAGAATTACAAAATGTATTTAAAATTATTAATAAATATTTTATCATATAATTACCAAAATTTATCGAATATGTCTTTATATTCTGTTGTTAATAGATTAATTAATTAAGGAGTTGCTAACAAATTAATGAATCATCTGTTAATATTAATTATATTTAATGAGTTGAACAAATTAATGAATCATATGTTAATATTAATTATATTTAACGAGTTGATACAAACATAACATAAATTTTTAATTTTTTTATCAGATTGACACGATTACAACGCAAATAAAAAATACTCTAACATATCAGTATCCTACTACCGCATCGTGTCGTAATTGCTATTGGTGCATTAATATCATATGCATCCATACCAACCAATCGCAAGCCAAACATCAATGTCCAAAAATAAAATCAAGTGCAGTTGGAATGCAATTAAAACATCATCACGTAATTAATTCATAATCCAAGAATCAATGAAATATGGATACAACTTCTAAAAATTAAAAACACAATCTAATCTAAGAAATTCATAATCCAAGAATCAATCAAATATGGATAGAATTTTTAAAAATTAAAAATACAATCTAATCTAAGATAATAAAATGGTTATAATTGAAATAAAACTCTTCCCAAATCCCAAATGGAGAGGTAAAGGGGTTTTCAAAAGTGAGAAAATTGTTGACCGTTGGGACTCCCGCTGCCACTATAACTGTTATGGGCCGCCACCTATCTTTAATTTTATGGGCTAGTACTATGCCACACGGCCCACAGACACGTGTCAGTTGCTGGATTTGTTAACCCAAAATGGGTCAATGGGAAAATGGGCTGACAATATCTTAAATGGGCCGAAAGCTTACAGGCTAGAGTTTTAATTGACAATGGATGTGGGCCCAAGCAGAAAAATGTGAATTACTCTTGTTTCTGTTTTAGTCCGTTTTTTCTCATGTTTTCACAAAGAAACTCATTTAACGCATAAATTCTTTAACTTACAATAAACTACTTCTCTTTACAGTAACTTAAATTTTTTTTTATCAATTTAAGGTCTGAAAAATAAATAAACTATCAATTCGGGTCTTGAATTATTTTTTCTATCAATCCGGGGGCCTGAAATATGTATAACTCTCAATTAGGGGCCTGAATTTAGGCTCTTAATTGATAAAATAAGAGATAATATTTGATAAATTTAGGCCATAAATTGATAGTTTTATATTTTTCAAGTCCCGAATTGATAGAAAAATAATTCAGGCCCCGAATTGATATTTTATTCATTTTTCAGGCACTCGATTGATAAAATTCCCTTAAGAGGGGGAATAATTGAAATTATATATAATTACGAAAAACATAGCTATAAATAAAATGAATTAAATGTTAAGAAAATTCTACTCCTAACAATACTATACTAATAAAACCATTTGTTAAACACAAAATTTCTTTTGAGACAGTGTTTATGTAAGATAGATCGACGCCAATAAATTTATGAATTTTTTTTAATCATATTTTAACCACCTTTCAAATCATATTTTGTGAATCATTACATAACTACCTTAAAATCATACCTTATAAACATGCACGATGTATCATACATTAACTAGTCTATACATTTAACACACATCAAGTGTTTGAAACTCAGTTAGTTGGGGTTGTTGGTAGCTTCATTCGATCAAGAAAAGCCTCTTTAGGAATATTGACTGTGTGCTGAGGCTTCACTTGCTTCTTACAACCTTTTCGATCCAGACTTGCAGCTGGAATCCTGCATAACATATACTATCGATATTACATTTCATTTATCAATCGCAATCTATATGCTCTCTTCACTGGTATTTGAAGAGAGTAAAATACCTCTGCGTTGCAACAGCTCGATTCGAGAAAGCATCCGCTACCATAATCGAATTATCCTGCTTCCTGTTGATAATGAAACGGTTAATGTTGTAATAAATTAGCGATGAATATATGTAAGTAATTAATTAAGTACCTGTCGAGGAAGTTCTTCAGCAAGTCCAACATACAATTAGCAGTGCTTTCTGCTCGACTTGTGAACTATGGTGGCCATAGCATCTATCTTCTCATTATTCAGGAATGCATCCAGTTTTATCAGATTAGACATTCGATGTCTGATGATCACATGAAAGGAGAAGTAATGATGTAAGAATGATCTGTAAATTTCTAGGAAAATAGATGATTAAAGTTTAGTGGACTTGCTCGGATTCCTCGTAGATGAATATTGCATATCCTGATGTTGTACTTTTTAGAATGTCGTAGAAGTCGACAATGATTTGTCTTAGAGGCAATCTGTATTTCAGAGCAGCCTGCTTACTGTGGAACAAACAAGAAAACATAGTAAAGATTCTGGCCAGATTCAAATTGGTAGGCACGTGAGCTAGGGAGCCCTAACTTCACCCACAACTATGGCTGAAGGCGAAGGGTTAACCCCCACTTATATGCCCTTCCACTTGCGTGTGAACCAACATGGGATATCATAACAAAATTCTCTCTTTCTTTTCATAGCAGAGAAGTACCTGGTGATGAATGAAAAGTCCAGTTGTTCTCCTTCTCTCTCCACACAAAGGCTAATGACAGCCCCCACATATCTTGAGGCAGATGAAGATAAGATTAAACAGACAAGAACATGGATGGAAGAACAACTGATTAAGGTTAGAAACTTACTCACTAGGAAGTATGATTTTAGCAATTACTGATCGTGTTGTGCACATGGACTCCATATTCCTTCATCATTTCATACGTCGTTAGTAGAAAAGGTTGATGGTTATGTAGTCTGTGATGCGTTCGAATACCTGTGCGAGCCGCTGATGGAACACGTCCATGTGAAGTAGGCCAAGAAAACCACACCTGTATTTGGAGCAACATGTAAAGCAGTGTCTTAAATTGACAATGTAGGATCATGAAATAACCTGAAACCACGACCAAGTGCTGCGTTGCTCTCGATTTCAACAGAGACGCTGGAGTCGTTGCAAGTAAGTTTCTCTATAGCATGCTCAAGCTCGCTCAAACTAGTCCCCTTAGCCGGATAAAGGCCAGAGAAAACCATGCGTTTAAAACCTGGACAAAAACAAACATCATGACAAGCAACACAACACAACAAACACATGCTAGAAACTAACATCAACTGTCAGCATTACCAGGGAGAGCCTCAATAGTACATTTCTTATTATACAAAGTGTCACCAACGCGCGCCTCCTCAGTCGAGTCCATGCCACAATCCACATATCCCACTTGCCCGGTTAAAAGAACCGCAGTAGGCTTCATCTCAGGATGCATGATTCCAACATCCGACACTTCATAACCTCGACACGTAGCAGCAGACTTTTTCCTGTCTCCCTTACGAAGAACCCCATCAACCACCGCCACAAAGCAGATAACCTTCTTGTACTGATGGAAGAACGAGTCGAACAGAAGCATCCGCAGAGGTGACTCATGCTTCCCATTCGGCGGAGTATCCGTTCCACTATGGCTTCGATCACCTCCTCAAGACCTTCCCCTGTCTTAGCAGATGTAAGAATGGCTTCACTCGGGTCGATATCCAACGTGTCCTGAAGCTGCCTTCTTGCACCATCAGGATCAGCAGTAGGCAAGTCGATCTTGTTTATTACAGGAATAATGGTGAGATTGCACTCAGAAGCAAGGTAGAAATTTGCAACTGTTTGAGCTTGAATGCCTTGAGCAGCGTCTATGACTAGGAGCACACCTTGGCAAGCAGCTAAGGATCTTGAAACTTCATAGCTGAAATCCACATGGCCAGGTGTGTCGATTAGATTGAGCAACAACGTTGGTGAATCCTGTTTGTTGCTCTGTCTGTAAAGCATGCTGCTTGTCTGAGCCTTCACAGTGATCCCTCTCTGCCTCTCCACCTGGGACACCACACAACACACCCATTTTTCATCGCAAAATGAAGGGATAACTTTTGCAAGAATCTTTCACACCAATTTTGCTAATATATATAGCTCATGTATTCAATATTTTATTATACTAATATTTTCATCTAACTCTTATCTTATATGTATACAGAGGAAGGGAGTAGACCAAATGCATATTTTCAAAGTACAAATTAGTGAAAATATCACTATATTGTTAATTCTACAGTATTTTAGTGAAATTTTAATTGGGTAATGTAGGCTCCTTTTGAGATGATGTTGCTTGCCATGCTCTCAATCTTCCATTAATATGGAGTATTTCGTTTCTATATAGTTCAAATTGATCAATAAAAAACTAGAAGAGAAGTATGACCAAGTTAATACTTATAATTTGACAATAAAAACTGGAATTGGTAAAGAAAATCAAAAAGGCGAAAACTTACTTGCAATTTATCGAGATACTGTGGGATATTGAGGCCCCGCTGAATGGTTCCGGTGTGCTCTAGCAGGCGATCGGCAAGTGTGGATTTGCCATGATCAATGTGGGCAACAATGGAGAAACTGCGAATCAATTCCGGCAGAAATTGCCCTAATTCAAAGCCGTTCTTCTTCGCCAGAGCTTCCCTGTCAATCTCCGCCAGCATTTCGTGGTACGTTAGCCGTCCGATCTGCTGCCACCGCTGGAAGAGCTTTGCCCTAGTAATGGAAACTGTAGTCTTAAATCACCCCAATTTATTCGCCATAGTTTAATTAAACCGTGGAAAGAGAAGATTTTGCTTGGGTTTGGAGGAAAAATGGAGGAATACTGATTGATGAGTGATGATTTGGAGAAGAAGGTACTTGTTAATTGTTTATGGAAGAATTTATGTGGATATTGTTATTAATTTGGGAGTTCGACTGCTGTGCACCTGGTGCACCGGTTACCGTTAAATTATATTTTAATTCGATCTCTACTATTAAATAAAATAAAATAATTAACTTTTTTTTAGAAAAAATTACCCACTCCCCTTATTTTTAATCTACTAACTGAAAAGAAAAGGGACTAATACTCTCTCTCTCTGTAAGAGTTCTCCTCTCGTAAGGAGTTAGGGTTTTTCCTCCTAGAGAGGCTAGGGTTAGGGTCTTATCACCCTCTTCTGTTCTTTTTTTTTTTGTTGCGCTCTTCTCTTCTCCTCTGGTTCGCCTTCTATGTTGTTGTGTTTGCTGTTTCTCGTTGTTTTATGTTTTCTGCAGGTATCAACAGTCCGAAAGCTATAACCATTGTTCCCTGCTGATCTAGGGAGATGGCGGAAGGCTGGGAATCTGATGACGATATCTTGGATCTTGGGGGTAATCAGCTTATTGGGGAGACCGAGGGTGTCAGAATCCAACATTGATTGGCTGGAAAATTGTGTACAGAGAAGTCCTATAACACATTTGCTCTCATGGATGTCATGATCAAGGCTTTCAGACCAAAGAACAAGTTAACGGCGAGGGATTGGGGAAACAAGATGATATTATTTAGTTTCAATGATAAAGATGATAGGGATTGGGCTCTGAAAAATCAACCGTGGCATTTCGATGGATTCCTATTTGCTATCACAGGTCTAACAGGAATCGAACAACCTTCATCGGTGGTGTTGAAGGAAGCTTCCATATGGACACGAGCATACGATCTCCCTCTCGCTTGCCACACTGACTCTGTTCTACGATTGATAGCCGAGAAAATTGGAAAGTTGGAGATATTTGATCCCCCTGGAGAATAACATCATGGCAACTTTGTCAGATTCAAGATCGCAATCGACATCTCAAAACCCTTGATCCGAGGTACTTATATAAAATATGCTGGCAATAAGATGTGGATCCCTTTCAAATATGAATCACTTCCTTTCTATTGCCTTTGTTGTGGAAAGATTGGGCACTATTTCAAAACTTGTGATGAGTTTGATCGCAACGAGTCCTTGGAACAATCAGAATTGCCTTTTGGCTCCTTAAAGGTATCTCCACTCAAGAAACCAAGGTATCCGAAGAGAGAAAATATCCATGGGGAACCCTCAAACCCAACTAGCCAAAAACCTGCCACCTATACCAACCCAAACCCAATTCAAATTCCCACTGACTCATGCACATCTACCCCCACCAACTTTAACAGCAAAATAAAATCCCCTGGACCCTACATCACCCCACATTCAAACCCACATCATCCTAATACCCACGAAACCCAACCTGAACATCCTACTTTTATTCAGCACTCATTTCTCAATGTTCAGCACTATACAATCCCAACCAAAAAAGTCTTTGATACCTTATTCAACACCCTCACTCCAACTACTTCTCACCCCCTTAACAAAAACCACCCTGCAACCCTCGTGAAAGAACCCTCTTCGACCTCTCAAATCCATGCCACCCTTACAAGACTTGATATTCAATCCGCTTCAACACTCTCTCTAAGGAGTCTATCTCTTGGAATGGACCAGCAAAATCCCCTAAGCCAGCTAACAACCCCCGAGCCCAACCCACCCACTAAGCTTTTCTCTGGTCGATGTTGGAAAAGAGAAGTCCGAGGTGCTAATAAAGAGAGTCCCACTGAACTATTTGTTAACCAAACTCAGAAACTGAGAAAAAGGGGAAACGAAGATTGTGATGATGAGCCAAATCTTAGCAAGAAACTTAAAGGTGGAGAGTTTGAAATTATTGAAGGAGAGAATATTGGTCACTTGAACTTACCAGCGGCGGAGGTTGCAAGGGAGCAACCCCGCCGACACCAATGAGTTGTCTCGGATGGAACTGCCGTGGGCTTGGGAACCCACGGAAAGTTCCGGCGCTTAAAAAGGAAATAAATCAAAAAGCTCCCATTTTTATCTTTTTATGCGAAACAAAACTACTGTCCCAAGAGCTTGATAGTTTGAAAAAGAAGTTGGGTTTTGAAAATGCTTTTGGTGTGAACTGTGATGTAAACGGAGGTGGTCGTAAAGGAGGGCTTTCTCTCATGTGGAAGGAAGAGGCCTCGATAAACATTATCTCATACTCTTCGAACTACATTGATGTCCTCATGGGCGAAGAAGAGGGTAATGAGGCTTGGAGGTTCACGGGCATTTATGGATGGCCGGAGAATAATCTGAAATGGAAAACCTGGAAGTTACTGGAGGAACTAGCTAGTAGGGAGAACCGCCCTTGGCTTTGCTTGGGTGATTTCAACGAGATCCTATACAACCATGAAAAAAAAGGAGGCTTACCTAGATCAGTAGACAGAATGAACGAATTCAGAGATTGTTTGGAATATTGCAGGCTCATTGATTTGGGGTATGAAGGGATAAATTTCACATGGTCAAATGGACAACATGGTGATAATAATATACAAGAAAGACTGGATAGAGGGGTTGCGAACGGTGAATGGATTGCAAGATTCCCAGATTATCATGTTAGTCATCTTACGAGGCTTCTATCTGATCACTGCCCAGTATGGATTAGTTGGAAAAAAAAAGAAAGCAAAGCTCAGGGAGAAGGAGAACTAAATTGTTCCGGTTCGAAACCATGTGGCTTCAAGAGCCCGAATGCGGAGATATTATTAGAAACGCCTGGAACAAAGAAATGGGAGGCAACACTGATAGCATGGCTAGAAAGATACAATATTGCGGGGTTGCACTCTCAAAGTGGGACATCGATAATTTTGGCCATCTCCCACGTGAGATTGATAGGGGGAAAGCAGCGCTAGAAAAGATACATGCGCTTGAAGCTACTATGGAGAATGCACAGGCTGCAAAAATCCTTGAAAATAAGTTGGCAGCGTTGCATAGGAAGGAAGAAGCTTTTTGGTTCCAAAGATCAAGGGTTAATTGGATGAAAGAAGGAGATAAAAATACAAGCTTCTTCCATAGGATGGCAAATGGCAGGAAAAAATGAAACCACATTGATATGATTTCAGATGGGGTGGGTGGTCAATGGGAAGATGAGGAAGATATTGCCACAGTTTTCCAGAACTACTTCATATCCCTATTCTCAGCAAATGAACATTTGGAAATGGCTGAAGCTGTTGATGCCGTGGATTGCAGAATGACGGATGGCATGCAAGAACAACTTTCTCAACCTTTCACCAGAGAAGAAATCTTTGCAGCTATCTCCCAAATGCACCCCACAAAAGCTCCTGGCCCTGATGGTATGTCCGCTATTTTTTACCAAAAATTTTGGCATATTATAGGAGACGATACTGTCAATTCTGTTCTTAATATTCTCAATAACAACCACTCCCCCATCACTTTTAACCATACCCACATAGTGTTGATTCCAAAAAAGAAAAATCCCAGCGTCCCATCTGATTTTCGTCCTATAAGTTTGTGCAATGTGCTCTTTAAGATTATCACAAAAACCATTGCAAACAGATTGAAAACTTTCTTGCCTGATATAATAGATCCGTGTCAGTCCGCTTTTGTGCCAGGTAGACTAATAACGGACAACGCCTTGCTTGCTTTTGAGATCTTCCACTCCATGAAAAATAATAAAGCTGTCACTAAGGGCCATTTTGCTTTCAAGTTAGACATGAGTAAAGCTTATGATAGGGTTGAGTAGGTTTTTCTTGAAAAGATTCTTATTAAGCTAGGCATATGCCATTCTTTTGTCCGTACTATCATGCAGTGTATTTCTTCCACTTCCTTTTCAATCCTGATTAATGGAAATCCTTCCACACCTTTCACTCCCTCACGTGGCCTCCGACAAGGAGACCCGTTATCCCCTTATCTTTTTTTGTGTTGTGCAGAAGCTCTTTCTGCTTTGATCCGCAAAAATATTGAGGTCGGGGCGCTGCATGGTGTGCGCGTATGCCGCAGAGCTCCAGAAGTGTCACATCTTTTCTTCGTGGATGACAGCCTCATTTTTGGAAGAGCAAACGACACTGAAATAAGGACTGTGAAAAGAATCTTGGGAGTGTATGAGGAGGCTTCGGGACAGATGATTAATATGGCAAAATCAGACATTATGTTCAGTGCATGTGTTACTAATCAGAGAGGACAACTGCTTGCTGATCAATTGGGGGTCCAAAAAGTTTGGCAGCACGGAGTGTATCTGGGAATTCCAACAAATGTGGGGAGAGCTAAAAGGAATATCTTTGAGGCTGTGGTGAATCGTGTTGAGAAAAAAATAAAGGATTGGAAAAGTAGATGCCTCTCAAATGCCGGAAAAATCATTCTTATCAAAGCAGTAGCACAAGCAATTCCAACATATGTGATGAGTTGCTTCCTCTTACCATATAACACTCTAAGAAGGATCGAGTCAGTAATTTCCAGGTTTTGTGGGGGCAGAAAGGGGAAGAAAGACGTATTCATTGGGTTGCATGGAACAAACATTGCAGACAGAAAATAGAAGGGGGCTTGGGGTTTAGGAATCTCAATGCTTTCAATAAAGCCATGCTGGCTAAACAGGGGTGGAGATTGCTTCAGAATAGAGAATCACTACTTGCCAGGACTCTTAAAGCTCGATATTTTCCTACTGGAGATTTTTGCACGGCAAAGATTGGATTCAAACTTAGCTATACGTGGCGCAGCCTTCTAGCGGGAAGAGAAATTCTAGAGTCGGGATTGATGTGGGTGGTTGGCGATGGAAAAAAGATCAATGTGTGGAAGGATCCGTGGATTGAAGAAGGACCTTATTCTCGCGTCAGCTCAGATAGAGGTGAGTTTCCAGAAGATATGAAGGTTCACGAACTACTTTTGGAAGATGGCAGTGGCTGGGACAACAATAAACTAGTAAATACTCTCTCCATCATTGATGTTGAACGTGTATTGAAAATCCCAGTTCGAAGAACTTCAGCACCTGATATTTCAACATGGAAACATACCAAGAATGGAATTTACTCCGTCAAATCGGGGTACTTTACAGCTATGGAGCAAACTGGACGAGTCAGCGGGGATTTAAAAGCATGGAAGTGGGCATGGAAACTCGATATCACCCCGAAAATCCAGGTATTTCTCTGGCGATGCTTAACAGGGACTCTACCTGTAAGCATCAACCTCATTAGTAGGTACATAGACGTGGATCCGATGTGCCGCCGATGTAATGGAGATGTCGAGACTGAAGAGCATGCCTTAAGAGACTGCCCGTGGGTTCGAAAGTTGTGGAGGATCTCCCATTTGAACCTTGATATGGAAAACACTCTACATTCAGAACCACTTTCACCCCTTGCTGACTGGATAATGGCTACAATCGATGGTAGATCGGAGAGATTTCAACAGGAATTTGCTTCACTTCTCTGGTGTGCATGGTTTGCTAGAAACCAGTTCTACTTTCAGAATAAGGAAATGAATCCGGAACAGGCTGCTTTGACCTCACACTGCCACGTACAAGATTACTTGAAGGTAAGATGCTATACTCCTAAAGTCTCGACACCATCTGTACTTGGAGCGGATAGATGGAAACCACCAGAACGTGAGGTTATCAAGATTAATATTGATGCTTCTGTTAGATTGGGATCTGGTACTGGTTTGGGTGGGGTAGCAAGAGAGCACAATGGGAAGGTAATATGGTCCTTCGTGGAGTTGAGAGATCCGAGTTATTCCGCTGAGATGGGAGAGGCCTTGGCAGCTTTAAGAGGACTCGAGATTGCTAGGGAGAAAAATCACAGGAAGGTGTCGATTGAGATTGACTCTCAAATTCTCTATAATGCTCTGATAAATCGCAATCCCGATCTTTCATACTTCGGAGTAGTGGTTGAAGATATCCTCTCTCTTCGATCTTCTTTTGACCAAGTCTGCTTCAATTGGATCCGGCGGGAGGCTAATTCCCTAGCACATAGCCTAGCGGCTACAACTTTCACCTACAATGGTGTTTTATCTGCTTTTTATTACTCATTACCACACTCATTTGTAAACACTGATGCTTCTTGATTCTATATAAATTTATATTTCTGTCAAAAAAAAATCTACTAACTATAGGTGCACCAGGTGCAACACAGAATGACCCTTAATTTGGATATAATTGGAACTAATCAAATCCTCACTTTTTATGGGTTATTTATCACTTGGAAAAACATTATACTCCAAAATATTCTAAATTTTAAGAAAAAGATTAAACCCCAAGTACCTGCGTGATATCTTATTATGAAAAATTACTCTCTTTGTTAAACAGATATATATAAGATGTGTTATGAGACGAGTCAATATATTGTTAAAGTATGATAATTATATACTCCATATAAAGTATGCTTATTAGTATTTAAAGTAGGTGGATAGTGAATCATACAATAATAATAATACTTTAAAAATATACATAAATGCATTATTCATCATAATTTACAAATCATACTTTAATTAAGAATAAACATACTTTATATATATAACAATGATACTTTAATAATTGGTAGACCCGTCCATAACCCATCACACATAATCACCGTCTCACAAGAAATTTTGTCTAGTTTGAAATGAGGTGGAAAGAAATTGATAACATTTCAATTAAAAGTAATTATTAATTGATGAAAAATGATAATTATATTGTGAACTATTAAATTAAAAAAGTAATTATTAATTGATAAAAAATGATAATCATTTTATAAACTATAAATGAAGGGTGAGTCTGGTGTGAATCGCATGTAAATTCTTTTATTTAGAAATTATAAAGACAATTATACTTTTAAATATATTAAATCATAAAAAGTGGTGTTTATTTTTTAGTGTACCTGTGAAGAATAAAGATAGATTAAGAATTAAGTAAATTTAGTAAATTCAAAAAATAGTATTAATTTATATTGTGAGGATTTAAGTAAGATAAATTTTAACTTTATATTAAATTAATATTTAATAGGAGGTGGTGATGTGTATGAAAGAGTAAGATATGATGTGTGTAATAGAATAATAAAGTTTATGTAATCTAGTTTTATAATGAATTACGTCCTAAACTTAGATTAAAGAATTCGAAAACAAACAAAACCTAAGAATAAATATTAAATTCTAAAGGACATAAATTAATAGGATTCGCATAGGTAACCATATAAGTAAACCATGTTTATAAGTGTTTGTCATAAATGAAGAGTGAAAACTTTAATAGAGTAATAATACTCCCTTTGTATATTGTCAATATATCAATTTGTTTTTGACGTTAATTAAGAAATATTACTCCTTTCGTTTGGGGTATTTTTACCTATTTGTACGAGCACGAAAATTAAGAAGTGTTATAATGTAAGAAAAAGTATGGATAAATTGGTAATATTGAGAGAAAAGTAAATAAAGTTGTTAGGAATTATGAATAAAGTGTAAAAAAGTAAATAAAGTTGTTGTGATTGATGAATAAAGTGTAAAAAGTAGGTAAGGTGTATAGTGTATTTTTACCATTAATAGAATGTGTAAAAATACGTGGGACTCCCTAATATGGAAAGTGGGTAAATATACGTGGGATGGAGAGAGTATTATTTTATGTGTAGTGGGTAGTTGTATTAGTGGGAAGTGTGAGTTCCATATTTTATTGTATTAGTTATGTGTGTGGGTGTCATAAGTCTAAATAGGAGTAAGAAATTAATACATTAAGAGCGAACGATTCAAAATAGTAAATTGGATACATTAAGAATGGATGAAGGGAGTAGCTAATTAAGGAAAAAAGAAAAGGTATTCACGTGAAACGAACAAATATTGGGCAAATTTTAATTGTGAATTTGATATGATTAGATGTGTACCCCTCGTTCGCTGGATAGGTGGATATTTATTTTTTGCACGTGGATTTGTTTTTTACATGTCGATTAATTAATATTATTATTTAGGATTTGCTTTTTACATGTCGATTAATTAATATTATTATTTAATGTGTAGTGAGGAGTTGTAATAGCAGGGTGTGTGGATTCTATATATTAATTATATTAGTAATGTGTGTGGATTTTTTAAATAAAAATGTATAACTTTCATATGGATCCTCAAAATGAAAAAATGTAAGCTATCTAGTGGGTGATAATATTTAAAATGAATTTTATCAATATAGGACCTGAAAAATATATTAAATATCGATACAAGATCTGAAATATTCTTTTTATTAATCCGGGACCTGATTTATTCCAAACTATCAATAGAGGGCTTAAGGTATTAACACCGTCATCCCATCACTTAACAGAAGCTGAAGTTTGAAAATAATTGCCACATCAGCGTCCACGTGGCATCAAATGAACTCTCAAAAAGTGTATTAACAACTGTGAAGAGAATGGAAAACGACGCACAGCAAACAACGCACAAGAGATAATTTGTTTATGTTCTTCGTTTTTTTCTTTGTTCTTCTTTCTCTTCTGTATTTTAATTTCCTGGTGAGGGTGACACTAGAAGTTCATTATAAATTCTCATTTTTTTTCTTTATTTTGAGATTAGAATTTCTCAAGTTTAATATCAAGCTCTGCTCATCTCCCGAAGTCTGAAGTTTGTATTCTATCGCTTAAATGAATTTTATGATGTTATTTGTATATCTTCATGTCATATTGTGTACATTTGTTTATGATATTGTGTACATTTGTCTATAATATCAAGCCCTTCTTATTTGTTTATTATGATGTTATTTTATGATATCTAGTACTCCACTTTGATACATTTGTTTATAATTAAATTATCTTTTGTTTTAATTGAAATCTTAATTGAAATATTCTGTTTTAATTTGTTTAATAGTTTTATTTCTATTGTCATAATAGTTAGTCCAATTATAATTATGTATTATTCCAGATGTATAATGAATCAGGCGAATGAAATATTGATGAGTGATATAGATGATCATTGAATCCCTTAAATTGATCAAATATACACTTAGTCATCTTATCGAATACCTCGTATGCATGAGATAAAACATACAAGTCTTCACAATTTAGAACAATATTAATGACCATTTTCATTTAAATCAAGAATCAATATTCGCATACACATCAACAATCAATTATTATTGATAAAAGAAAAAGTTAATGAAATATCTACTAATGACCATTTTCATTTAAATCATCTATCAAGATTCTCATACACATCAACAATCAATTATTATTGATAAAAGATAAAGTTAATAAAATTTAAATTAAGAGAAAGAATTATTGTTCTAAACCTATCAAGAATGAGGGGTTAAGGGAAAAAAGAAAATCTAAGATTTCTTTCTCTTCCATGTGAAATAACGTCTTGCAAAAAGTTTCTAAATTTATAAATCCAAATCTATGGTATTCCAAGTAGAAGCCTCATTTTTTGAGACACCATGGTGCTATTTGGGATTTGGGGGGTTTGCTCCCACCGAAGCGAAGAGGATTCCTTTAAACTTGTGGGAGAGGTGATAGGTGGGTTTTAAGTTTGTTGTTGACGAAAATCGGTAATGATTCAAAACAAGAATTTAGAGAATCTGACCATGAAGAAAATGAGAATGACTTTTGTAGATGTTGAACTAATTTTTATTTATTTAATTTTGAGAAGTCATTTGGTGCCATGTGGATGCTGACGTGGTAATTATTTTCAGACTTAAACTTCTGTTAAGTAATGGGATAACAGTGTTAATACCCTAAGCCCTCTATTGATAGTTTGAAATAAATCAGGCCCTGAATTGATAAAAGGAATATTTTAGACCCTCCATTGATAGTTAATGCATTTTTTAGGTCCTATATGATAAAATTCCTATTTAAAAAGGAAAACACGTAGGGGATGTTGAGTTATGTAACATGTCAAACTTGTTTCATACCCACCACATAGTCATTCCTATTCATGCAACTATACTCGCAACTACTAATGTAATCCACGTACTACTTTTCATGCTATGCGTACGAGTCTTGTGTGCAACCTTATACAAGATTATTCATTCATAAATAATTACGAGATGAGCAAATGAGTTAAGAGATAAACTTTTTTAAAATAAAAGAAAATATAATGGATTTATACTTTTTAAAAACAAACAATGAAAGTGGGTATCTTCAACAAAATTTGTGTATAATAACTGGGTACAAAATTTCATGGGTACCCGAATGTACTGATCCAAGCACACCACTATTCTTATCATTTTATAATTTAAAATATAATCATTTATATCTATATATTGCATTTTATTATTAATAATTTATCTTAATTTTTTTTACAATTAAATTATTTAAATTGAATATTTAAAATATGTTATTATAATTCTACTCACTGAATCATGACTTATTATTTATTCAAGATTTTTCACACTATTTTTCTAGATTATTATTCACTACTTATATTGCTAAAATTAGTAATATCAATCAATCAATACAATTAAAATGAAATGAATCAATTAAGATGGAGTACATTTCTAATCTTCGTAAAAGCAAGAGACTCGTTCATAATTGAGTTAAGTGGTTAAATAAAAAAAGAAAGAAAAAGGAAAATGGAAAAAAGAAAAGTTCCAAAAAATAGTCCAGAAATGCCACGTCAGATATGAGCTGGATCTAAGCATGTATACACATTTCCGGACAGATTCGTCGCTTACATATTACGCCATCTGAGCGTCTATCCTATTTTTTCCATCTTCGCAAATCAAATCTCTTGGGGGCGCAAAATTTCTCAAATTGTTTTTATATATTCACGCATTTATATTAATATCTGATAAATTTAATCGAGGGACCAAACAACCCTTGCCGTTTCAAGTTGAGGTAATTTTTCCGTTCTATGTGATAAATTTCTATCATTGTTCAAGAACCCTAATTTTTTTTTGGCGTTGACTTGTATATGTGTGTGTAATTGTGCTTATAGTTCGTGGATCTAGGGATTTGTGTGCCGAAGACGGTTTATTTGGTGTTTTTGTATGTGGGTCGTGGCGCGCGTTGTTATTATTATAAATTTTCACATTTCCGATGAACGACAGCTTACTGTTTGTTGTTTGGTAGGAGGAATTGAATTCGTGGGATTTGATTTTGAAATGCTGTGTTAAATGTGAATAGCTTACTTTCTATGACGTTCCTATAACGTTCTATGTTCATATATAAGAGAAAATTGAGTATTTTTTGGTTGATTTTAGGCGTCGAAGATGTCTACGCCGTCAAGGAAGCGACTGATGAGGGATTTCAAGCGGTTACAGCATGATCCTCCAGCTGGCATCAGTGGTGCGCCATATGACAATAATATAATGCTGTGGAATGCAGTTATATTCGGGTATGTAAATGTAACGTGAATTAATTGTTTTGGCTATGGTATAATATGGGATTGATGTATTCTTGCTGCTTTAACATTTTTTTTTAAATCCGCAATTTGCAGCCCAGATGACACTCCTTGGGATGGAGGTGAGCAGATTCTTCCATCAGAAATTTGTTTTGCATTTTTTCGTTGTTGCTAATGTTCAGCTAGGAAAAGTTAATTCAATGCGGATCTCATCTTTGGTGTTTGCTCATGTAGTCTCATTTTCTTTTTGGATGTCATAAGTCCTTAGTACAAAGAAGATTCTGGACTTGATTGAATGTTCCAAATGGGTTATAATATGTGTACGTTCATGTGTATCTTAATATTACTATAACATTGGCACCTTTTCATTTCTTATGTAAACTTCATGTAAGCTATTGTTTTCACCAGTCTTTTGTCCACCAAAATGTTTTGCGTAAGGGAATTTGTGTTTGTTTCTGTCAATATTTGTCTGTGGTTTCTGATTGTTATATGACTGATCTTATTGCTTTTTCTTATTAGGCACGTTCAAGCTAACACTTCAATTCACTGAGGATTACCCAAATAAGCCCCCAACCGTTCGATTTATATCCAGGATGTTCCATCCCAACAGTAAGTTAATTGAGACAGTTCTTTGTTATTTTATCATCTGTTTTATTTATGCAGCATGTTATTGTTTCCTACTTTTAGCAAGTTGTCTATAAATTGTTGGCAAAGTCAAAATTTAACTGCAAAGGCTGTAAACCTCTAATTTTTGACCGTGGATATCTCTATGCAACTTTCAATTTCTATGATTAAATTTAAAAAAAATATATTGAAGAATCTCATCAGAAAAATTGGCTATTGGGTGCTTAATTGCTTACAAGTTACAATTTAGCGCCTTTTTGTTGTTTCTTAGGATCATTTGTTTCAAAGTTTTCCATTAAACCTCTATTTTCATTATGCTCGTGCATTACCACTGAGAAAACTATATCATGCCTAATGTAAATGTTAGTAATGGACATGGGTTGGGTTTCCCTTCTATATCTAAATATGAATGTTTATCTTTAGTTCTTCCACTAATAAATTAAGTACCATAACATTCTCATACTACTTTGGTACTCTGCTCTGCTTAAATTATGTAACATTGTACCAATATGAATCAATGGCGATTCATGACAGCAAACCGTTTGAGCCGAAGGGTATTTCTATAGGAATTTTTTTTGAAAAGTTTTTATGGTTTCCATATTTTCATCCACATGCTTAGTTGTCTGCATTTGAGTGTGAGTCTCCTATATTTGATTTTCCAATTTCTCATGAGAAAAATTGGAGCTTGATGACATTTGTGTCATGAGAACAGCTCACGCATAACTTTTCAGTATTTCTCTAGGTAACTTTAGTATTTTTTTTCAAAGTAAATATGAATATATGTAACCATGACACACATCGCTGGTCCTGTTGTATGTTGATGTGCACTTTTTTTTGGCATTAATCAAATCATCCACTTGTAGAAGAGATTAGTCACTTGTGTACTCCCAATCCAGCATGGTGGGAATAGAGTTGTAAATGCCTTTCTGATGTACTTTTGTCTAATCAGTTTATGCAGATGGAAGCATTTGTTTGGATATATTGCAAAATCAGTGGAGCCCAATATATGATGTAGCTGCTATACTTACATCTATCCAGGTACTCTAGGGCTATTAGTACTGTATTATTTCTTCTAATTATCAATTGAAACCAAAGTTTTTGGTTATTAAGGAAAGAATGAACTGATATAGTTGAAAAGAAAATAACGGATTTCTCGAGGACGCATTAAGTTGATCTTTGAAAGATGAACAAGCACGCATAAGGATATATTGTTGACCATGATTACTAGTTATTGTGTCAGAATCCTTCAAGATATGCTGTTCAGATATAGCTGCTGCTGCTTAGGCTGAGTTGCTTTATTTAGTAAAATGGAAAAAAATTTGGCTGGTGGATTTTTTTTAAAAATTATTATTCAATTTGTGTCCGATCTTAGTTTTATTTGTTTATTGATTGAGGTTTTTGTTGTTGCATGTTCAAATTTAATGGAAATATGTTATCAGAAAATGTATTTGTAGTTGAATTAATTAGTCAAATTATATTTGGATCTTGTGATACCTTGTTTCCATTGATGAATACCTCCATTCATTGACAGTCACTACTGTGCGACCCAAATCCAAATTCACCGGCAAACTCCGAAGCAGCAAGGTTGTTTAGTGAGAACAAACGTGAATACAACAGGAAAGTTCGTGAAATTGTCGAGCAGAGTTGGACAGCAGACTAGCCTCTACACATATATGGAGATTGAATAACAAGCAAGAGCCTTTATTCTCCTGGTAGACGGTTTCTATTTCAATGAAATGTCCCAAGTCTAACTATATAATTCCTGTTGTGTAAGTGACTCTAGTTGGATAAACATTGTTTGTTTTACATGCTTATTTACTTGGACTATGCACTATTGTTGAAATATTGTGATGTTGTTGGCCTTAGGGCAATATGTACATAACCAAATCATGCACCCACTCGATATTCGATCGGATTTAATGACATTTTATCCATCAATCTTTCAAAAGTTAATGTAGTCACGGAGTTGTTGCTTCTTGCAGAGAAATTAGTAATGAATGTGCAAGAATTTTCATATTTGAAATAAGGTAGCATTGCTGTTACATTGAATTTGCTTTGGTAGATTCATTAGAGGTGTGGTCCTGAATTTGTAAATTTGAACATGTGATTGATGCATTTATTTAATAATGTGGTTCATTGTCATCAAATAAATGTTCTAATGGACATGATTGAGAGCTTGCAGTGGAGTATTTATGTGATTCAAATCATTGTTCAAATGAGCAGAGCTTTGCAGTGTAGAATGTATTGTTGGTTTATTTATTTATATTTATATGGAGTAGTAATTATGATTTATTTCTGCTTTTTGTCTGAATTAAAAAAAAATAAAAAATTCTATGACATTTTTCTTGACGTGCCCTGATGAACTATTTCTCTGAATCTTGACTAAAAATCAAGTTAGTGTATGTCGTGTAAAAAAATTATTTTAAATTGCTTATATTTTAAGAATATTTTAAAATTACTCGTAATTAATTAAAATACAAAATTGCTTATACTTTTATACGTATAAACATACATTATATATATATATTAAAATCTGTCATACCAACGGTCCGTTTGGTAGGGGTTATTACCCCATATAAGGATGTAAATGCCCTCTATGATGTTTGATAGCACCCTCAATTTCTATTGAGGGTCCGCTAAAACATCTCAGCCAGTGCCAAAATTACTGTTGCTCTTTACATACCTTATCTCGCCCATTCCGTTGTATTAGCTACTCATACATTTTCCATTTTTGGTTGTCCCACAAAAGTTTGCACATTCCTAAAAAAGCAAAAAGTCAAACACAATCATCCTTCTTCATACACTTTATTTACAAAAAAATCACTCCTACCTAACACGCATAACATACTTTATTATTTATTTATTACCAAAAAAATACCATAATACTCCTAAAAGTCACCATTTTATTAATCTCCGTACCAGGAAAGGGGTGCAATATTTCATGGGATGGAGGGAGTATATTTTTTGAATAGTTGCTCCAGATTACAAAGGAAATTACATAAATGCCCTCAACTTAAATAATTTACTGAAGAAAAAGTCTTTCGAACTTAGGTGGAAACGATGATGTTTCATAATTTCATTGCACCACTTTCTTTCTAAAAAATTTCTCTCACTAAATTTTTATCAGCATATCACTTGTTGACTAATTTTGATTAGTTATGGATTACTCTTGCATCTATTATTCCCGAAATTGTATCTTGTCAAGTTTTTCTAAAAGTTTCTGAAATCCTAGCAAAACTACCGATGTTTAGACCTTGTCGCCACCGTCGAATATCACCCTGCCTTAAAACAATAGTGTGCTAGGTAATTTTTAACAGAAAGGAAAAATTATTATTTCATGTTTGAGCAATTTTTTTTTTTCGCCACTTTGCCTTGAGCAATTAATGGCGTTAATACCCTTCTATAATTTTTGACTTCATGTTCCGATGGTTTGAGCAATTATTTTTGTTCCATTGCAATATAATTTTTCGCACGAACATGTTAAATTGATATAATGCTTTTTAAATTTTGAAAGATTGGCAGGTTCAATTTTGATAGGGCAGAGATTTAGTCATGAAGTGTTGTGTTTGATATGCTTGCAATATGCTCGACTAAATGCCTGAGCCAGTGTTAATTATTGAAAATTTACAAATTTAATAAGGGTATAAAAGTAATATTATATTTAATAATAATATTACCCCACCAATTTTTTTTAGTAATAATCACAGTCTTTATACCTTCTATCAAACAACTTCAATATTTCATATTACCTACTTATATTAACATACATATTACTTACCTACATAATACTCCATTATCTCATCTTACCTACCATACGGACCGCAAAAGTAAAAACAAACAGGACCATTATTCTGTAATTTTTAAATTCTAAGTAAACCAACTACAAAACGTAGCTGCTTGATAGATGCAAACATTTCACTACTCTTAAAAGCATTTAACAAAAATAAATAATACTCCCTCCGTCCCAAACTCGTTGTGTTAGTTACTGTAAACACGGAGCTTAAGAAAAGTTATTTTTGACTAATCTTATTAACTTTTTAGGAGTAATGTGGTATTTTAAGTAATAAATAAATCATAAAATATGTTATGTGTGTTAAGTATGGGTAGGGGTGGGCATATTTTTTCGTGTTTCGGGTACCCGAACCGATCCGGAAAAAAATTACCCAAAAAACTCAGTTTTTCGGGTAATTTCGAGTTTCGGGTAAACCCGAACCTGGTTGTTAATTATCGGATCGAGTATCGGGTTTTGAGAATTACCCGAATTACCCGATTGGGTTACCCGATTTTTTTTTTCAAAATTTCTATTATATACATACTATATACTAATATTAAGTAGGTTTCCATTACCCAATCTCCATTTCCCAATCATCGATTCACACTGCACATTCATTGAAGAGAAGTAGAGAATCCCTCAAATCTTTATTTCCAAGTAGTGAAGAATCCCAATCTTCATTTATTCATACTAGATAATTAGGACGTGCGTTTGCACGTCGCTTACACGTTTCACTCTATAATATTTCATTTGCATTTTTTTTTTGTATGATAGAATGTTGAGTATTATATTTAAATATTATATTCATGAATGATCCACATGTTTAGAGTTTCTCATTTCTTAAGGGTGAGCTTCAATGCATTAATCCCAATAGGATATCCAAAACCAAAATGTTCCATTTATTCACTAATACAAATAATAATTAAGAGAGGAAAAAAAAAGAGAATAATTAAAGGGAAAAAACACAGGCGAAGTGGTTGTTGAATGTATCAAATATTCTGTTATTTTAAGTCTACTAATTCAAATGTTGGTAGGAAATGGACTGATTGATGATGCAATTCACATTCCAGAGTAAGTGTATAACACCTCGACAAAGGAAATAATATACTTATGGAACATATATGAAATGGTAACAAAGTGTATTATCTGTATGGCAAATATGGGATTCACCCTGCAATGTGAACGTTTATTACACCACCCACCAGTTCATGATCTCTTGCAGATTGTAGGGTGGAGCAGACTAATGAATGATGAGATTAATTACTCATAATCTTTGTATTATTCCACATCTACTAATTTCCCATTAATAATTGAATGTGGCTCCAACTATGAGAGGTAAAAGAGTATGACAGGAATTTTTTTAATGGGGCAAAAAGACCAAAAGTTGACGAAAATGACTAAATTCGGATATCGGATGATCACTTTTCAAAAATTACCAAACCTGAAGACTGAAGTTGGATTTGGCCTATCAACTAAAATTGACATTTCCCCCTCTTTAATTATGTCATAACTATTGCTACTATTATTAGTACAACTGGAAAATATTTAATAATAGAACTGCCATTATAATCATATCCCAGCTCAAATTAAATGACTGCTACACATACCAATAAATTGAAAATTGCTTCATAAGAATAAAAAGATTGATAGCTTTTAGAGATAAATTAATATATTCGGCACGTTGATATACTTTGCACATACTTCAAACTTACACATAACAGAGAATAGAGTTAATTTTAACATGATTTGAAAGGAATTCATTAATATAAGCTAAGTATCTCTATTAAGCTGAAGCCTGAAATTTAATTATTTTATCATATCGCAAACCACAACCTAAACTATAAATTGCAAACCACAACCTAAACCATAAATTGCAAACCACAACCTAAGCCACATCCCACAAATTTTAAGCAGTACAACAGGTAGCAAAGTAACATAGATGCAACTCAGAATTTTCTAGTTGTGAAAATAGAAAATGATTAGGCTCGCACAAAGTAGTTTCTAAAACAAATATAGAACATAGAGAATTTTAGAGGATCACTCCGTTGTATTACTAATTCACATGGCCTATTGCAAACATTGCATACACATATATGTGCATACTTATCAGTTATCATGCAGGTGGGTTGATCCTTAACCAAAATGATGCAGAAAAACACAATGAGAATGAAGTGTTCATATTGTTCAAAGAATTTGGTGTACACACATTCACAAAGTTATGTAACTCATGATTAATGTTATATCAATTAGAATGATCATGTGACATTACTCTTAAATCCCATGCTTTCTGTTGAACAATAGTTGCACCTTGAAGCTCTATGATGGATACCTTCACCATTGGATGATGAACCTCTTCCTCCCTTCTCATCCACATAACTTTAATCTACACCAAATAAGGCATCAAAGAACCCTGTCAATATGATCAGTCAAATAACCAAACATTTTCAGCACATAACTCACCCTTCGATGAACATCAAGGTTATACCCATTTCATCCATAGAAGGAATCAGTAGCAGCCTCAAAATTATCATTAGGGCAAAATGCATCCACCTAAATACCATGAGTAATCACATGTGGAAGCTTAATATTATCCATTTTAAGTAATAAAAGGAAAAGACAGCAGTACCTTTGCAAAGATATCATCTCAGTAGGACAAATTACTGAAGAAAATAGACAACGCTGGAAGTGTACATAAGAATTTCACAATTACTTACTGTGGGATATGAAGCCCAACACGAGGAGGAAACTATGGCCACAAAAATTTTGAATTGATGCAACGAATTTGTACTGCTTTCCAGGATGCAGCTCTTCTCCAATTGTGTTCCATCATTTGATTTACTTTATTCCAAGCACAGAGTCTGCAGAACTTTTGTTTTCTTCAGTAGAATATGGAGCTGACTACTGACTTTCTGATGTTTCACTATCTCCACCATGTTTTTTAGCTAAAGATAGGTACTCTTTCATCAGCGAATTAATCACATCCTTAGCCTTACAATGCATCAAGAGATACAAAAAAGACCTGAGTTAGTGCAATACAAAGTACTAAACATAAGGTTATATATAGAGGGTCTCCAAGGGAACAATGGTTTGAAGATAGAAGGGGAATGACTTACACTGTGTCCAATTTCTATCCTTATAATAGATGTCACAAACATTCAAATGTTAGTAGACTGCAAAACATATAGAAGTTGCTGAAAGAAAATCCCAAAACATGAGTATTCAAATATATTAAGAATAGCAATTATGTTTTATGTAACACACAAAGGACATGAGAAAGCATTATATACTAACTAAGGGTTTGTGCCAAAGAGTTCTTCTTGTAGCAGATCAGAGTAGGACATGATAGCAAGAGGAGTCACTACAGCAAGTGCACTTCTACCATTTAATATTGAACCGTCTGGAAGTAAATTGCTATCATCATCAACTTCATTGTTTTCTGTAGTATTGAGAGGATCCAACTTCATTATTTTTTTCTGAAATGCTAGTGGAATGACATCAAAAACATTGAAAGTTTTGTTATTGCCAACAAATTTTCCATTCAGCTCTTGTCACACTCAAATATCAGAAGCTAATTCAATCTTCATTAAAAATGTTTCCAAATTAAATTTGCAGATTACCTCCCCGGTAATCTTGACTTGTTATGCAGTTTCAAAAGTAACAAAACCTACTTTCATGCCATTCTTTTTCTTTGCAAATTTGAATATAACTCCCTATCATAGAATTTTCGTAAGGTGATGAGATTTAAACACACTATATGAGTGAATTTTTAAGCACACTATATGTTGTAATGAAATCTCATAGTATTGAAACAAAGTTTTAAATTAGAAACATAGTATCCAAATTAATGCATACCAGCCCTTATCACAAAGAGAGATAACCTTCATAAATCTTAAAGCATAAGTTTAACTAAGAACAATTGTTAGCCCGTTCATGTAATAAAGTCAATAAGAAGGTATCAATTACTTATTAACTAAAAATAAGAAAATCTAATGGAAGTAAAACCAGTAGTTAAAAATTTCTAAATGAAAATCGTGCTCTGTTAGTGCAACTTAAGAAAGCTTTAAAATAGTCAACTTACCAGGCAATTTCCAAATGTTCTCCTGTCATGTGCAATCTCATACGATTGTGCAAGAACCTCACTTATAAGTCTCTGTTTATGTGTCAAAACTGATTACAGAGTCAAGATCTAATCACAGCAATTGTAACAATAAACAAAAATACAGAATAATAAACTTGAACAATATTAGACAAACCTTACATTACACAAAGAGGGAAGAAAAGACGCTCACTCAGAAAGCCATTCTTATACATATAATAAGACTCCAGGTTCTGCACGGCCTACAGTCGATTGCTGTATATTTTTTGTCAAATGAAACCCCAATAAGTGAACATGAGAATCAGATTTTGAAATGCATAAATGATCAAAATCGACTACATTACAACGATCAAATTGTAAATTTTAAATTCCCAAATTAAAAATTAAAATTTGGAAGATTTAAACTTCATACAAATTTCAGTCATTTGTGAGAATTAAGCGACTGCAAGTTCATATAAATCTTACTTTGTGCGATGGCCAGGGTAAGGTTTGTGAATCCCATCCACAAAGTAAACCGTCGGATATTCCTGGACGTCGAACTTCTGGCGGAGCTCCGCCTCTTCGGTGGCCTCGCTTTTCGCCACCACCGGCTTGTCCTTGAGCTTCGTCGCAGCGGCGCGTACTCGGGAATCAAGATGAAAGGGAAAATTTAAGAGGTAATCAAAGGTTATGCGTCTGTTGTTCTTGTCCTGCTAAACGTTTTATTTACCTTAATTAATGCTGCTAAAACGTTTTATTTACCTTAATGCTGAAACTTATGGCATTAGTTAATGGGTAAATATTAAGACAAATAGTAGTAAACAAAAATAAGGTAGGACAAAATGAGAAAAAATATTTTACAACTCCTAGCCACTTTTAATATATTAAGATATTATATGAAATAATAAAAAAATTAATATATTTTTTAAACAGTTTTATACAACTATTTACTAAATTTATAATATAATACATATTAAAAATATATTTAAATTTTATTAAATCATATTTTAATAAATAGTTTGACACAATATTATTATTCTTATATTAAGTATAATATTAATATTAATTAATATTTTTAATAAATTTACTTTAGGGGTGATAAATATTAAATTTGTTGAGAGTAACAATATATAACAAGTATGACAAAATGAAATACGGAGTACTAATTTTATCACATGAAAATATAGGAAGAAATTAAAATTTAAAAAAAATTAAAAAAAAAGATAAAAAAATCAGGTTACCCGATCGGGTACCCGGTTTTTTCGGGTACCCGAAATATCGGATATCTAGAATATCGGTTCGGGTTCGGGTAATGCATTTTAAAACTCAAAATTTCGGGTACTCGGACCCGAAACCCGGTCCGATAGCCACCCCTAGGTGTGGGTGGTATTTTTGAACTTAAGATAAACTTTTGGGGTTGTTGGTTGATGTGAAGTTTTTTTTTAGAATAAGACAATTAGTTTGGGACGGATAAAAATAAAAAGTAAGACAACGAGTTTGGGACGGAGGGAATAAATTTTAGGAAATATAATTATTGAATAATTAAATTTGAAATGGAAACATGCAATTTATTTAAATAAATGAAAAATGGTATCAGTTTCAAATATATAAGGGCTTCTCCAACAAAGCCGCATAATGTGCTGCAACCGCAATTTGCATCCCATTTCTCTCTCCAGCAATGCCGCATAAGTGGCTAGAAAATGAAGAAATGTACTGTAGCATTTGAAAAATCCAAATGCTACGGTGTTTGCTGGAAACATTTTTCTTTTTCTTTTTATATATTTTAATTATTAATTATTGCAAACATTTTTTTTCATATTTAAATTATTAATTACTGCAAATATTTTTCTTTTTTTCATATTTCAATTATTAATTTAAAAACATAAAATATTAATTTAATTGGTTAATTTAATTTTTTTTTTTAATTTATTTTACTTATTTATAATAATTAATTTAAATAATAAAAAAGTTACTATGACTTTAAAATTTAATGGTAAATTAATATATATATATATATATATATATATATATTATATTGTATCTGTGAAAAAAATTCTATATTTTTAAATAAGTTTAAAAAAATATTTACTTAAATAATAAAAGATATTGAAAATTAAAATTACATTACATATTAACATCCTAAACACAAACTTACATTACATTAATATATTATAAAACATACCCTTAATTGAAATAAATTGATAAAACAACATTACTAGCCTAAGAAAAAATAAAGTACATAAACATAATAAATAAACACACAAATACTAATAATCAGAGAGACCATCCCCGGACGCTCCTCCAATATCTCGAATAAATTGGATATGGCATCTCCAACAATTATATTTGAAGTTGTAGCTGACTATGATTTATGGATATGACATGCATATTTTGGGATGCCGGGTTCCAACAATAATATTAATGTGTTAGAGACCTTTCCTCTTTTCTCTAACCTTAATAGAGACATTGCTCCTCCAGCACATTATATCATTCAAGAAAAATAATTTAATATGGGGTATTATTTGGCCGATGAGATATACCCCAAATGGATAACAATTGTTCAAACTATCCATGAGCCTGTTGGGCAAAAAAAAAAAGATTTTGCAACAAAACAAGAAGCTTGTAGAAAAGACATTGAACGTGCATTTGGAGTTCTACAAAGTCGATTTGCAATTGTTGCAAACCCAGCACGTTTTTGGAATAAAACTGATTTGAAAATGATTATGCGTGCGTGCATAATAATGCATAATATGATAATTGAAGATGAACGAGATCTTAATGCTCCAATTGAGGAAGCAAGAGAAGTGCCACTTCCGGATGTTGAATTTGCGTATAGTGATCCTTCTCGATTCCAAAACTTTCTTACTCGATATGCACAAATTAGAGATACAAATGCCCATTTCAACCTTCGAAATGCTTTAATTGATCATTTATGGATGTATTATTCAAACTTGGAGGAGTAGAAATAATCATTCTTAATTTAAGTGTTGTAGTTTTAATTATTGTGTTGTAATTTTAATTTGATGTTTATGTATTATTTAATGTAATTTTAATTTTAATTGTTGTCTTAATTTCATGTTTAAATAAATTATATTGTAATTTTAATGATTATATTATTTTAATTTTAGACATTTTAATATTTTTATTATATTATTTTTTGTATTCAAAAATAAATATAATAATGAAAAATAAATTAAATGTAAAAAATTAATAAAAATAATATTAATAAAATGAATGTGCTGCAAAATGGAGTCAACTGGAAATAATTTACTGAGTTGTCTGTATTTTAAGGGTAAATGTGCTGCAAAACGGGATAAGCTGTTGGAGATGCCTATTTAGTGTGTGCAGGGGCGGATCCAGGAAACTTTTTTCGGGGGTACGACGTAATTATAAAAATATTACTCCCTCCGTAAGTAACATGTGTTTTTTGTATGCATAAATTAAGAAAAATTAATTTTTATATTTAAAGTTGCTTAGACGTGTGTAAAAAATGAGTATTTTAGATAATTTAATGAAAATATGTATAAAGTTATTGAAATATGTGTAAAAATGGATATTATTGAGATGTATTTCTACCATTTTTAGGAAAGTATATTTGTGTTGAAGCGGATAAAAAAAGTGTGAAGTAATTAGAGGGATGGAGGGAGTATTTGATATTCAAAATCGTATAATAATTAAATAATACCCTAAAATTATAATTATTGTTGACACCTTCTACTTTTTATTTGTAAAAAGCAATGTAAGACATTATTATTATGAGTTTATAGTGTAAATTTATTAAAAATTATAATAAATTGTTTATAAATTTATATTAATTAAATAATTTGGGATACAAATTAATTAATATATAACTATTTATATATATAAATATATATATAAAAAATTTTAAAAAGAAATTGGGGGTGGGGGTGGGGGTAGGGGGGTTGGGGGGGTTTTGGGGGTACAGCCGTACCCCCTTGTACCCCCTGTATCCGCCCCTGAGTGTGTGATACAATCCAAATAGAACATGATTTGATCAGAATAGCAATAACAAAACGTCGTCGTACGAGAATCACTCCAAGAAAATCTGCAATGGCAGACGGAAACACACAACTACTTTACTAAAAGCGACTGCATAGCTACCACCCCACCCCACCCCCCACTGCATCGTCTCATTCAGCATATTCATACACACTCTACACAGTATCTTTACTCACCTCCTCACTCTATTCCGCGCTTTGGAGTGAAGAGAAGAAATGCTCTGAGAGAGGGAGGGATGTCCATTTCTGTAGCCATGACTGCATGTACGAAACCACTTCACCCTAGTGTCTTTACCTTCTGATTTGTGCTTCCATCTCAATCATTCTTCCTGCATTTATTTCTGTTCTCATTTTTTCTTCTTCTCGTCTGTTTCATATACTCCATGAGTGACATAGCTCCTGATTTTGTGGAGTATTCCTTTTTCTTTTTCTGAAGAAAAGGCGAGGCTGACGAATGCTGAGTTAGAAAGAGTCGTTTGTTTTGGTTGCTGAGGTATGGAAATTCTCAGATCTGAGCTACATTGCAATGGAATCCAATTTATCTGTGTTTTTTGGTGGGGGTCAACCTTCTTTGTATTTCCTTGATTCTGCATTTATGCGTATTTTCTGGGCTTCTGTTATTAGATCCTGCTTATTTCCTACAAATTTTTTTCATTTTCCTTCCATTAGTTTTTGTTTTGGTATGCCTGGAAGTGAACTTGCTTAATTGAATGAATTCAGGGGAGACTCGCTTTTTTAGTTATTTTAAGCAAATGTCCCTTTTCTTGTTATGCATAATTTCATGATGTTTTTGCTTACATGCCTATTCTTGTAATCAGCAGTTGTGAATTTCAGTTTTATTAAGCATGCCAGAAATGTTCATCTTTGGTTGGAGTAGACCGAAGAAAACTGTTGAATCCGCCTATGCCATTATTCTTTTTTATATGTTTTAAGTTTTTAATTGTTTATGCAAGTACTTTGTGGTTTAATCATTGTGTAATACGACATTTTATACTTTAATGCAGATTGAATCGTGCGTTCTGATTGTCTAGCCTTCCTACTATGGGGAAGTCTCCCGGAAAATGGATCAAGACTGTACTCTTTGGAAAGAAGCATTCTAAATCTAATGTATCCAAAGTAAGAAATTTATGCTGTTTTTTCTTGAGTGCTCTTGACACTATGAGGTGGTCTAGTTCCATTTTATACTACTGAACTGTAACATATTTAGTTTTGCAGTTTGCCTAATTAAACCAATTGTCGCTCTCAATTCCTGCGTTTGCACTTGGTTTCTCTAGTAATTTCTCTTCAATTCTTAAACTTCTATGGAATGGTTCTGGATTTCAGACATACTCTGATCATGTGATGAAGCTATGGCCTCTCTTTACTATGTTACTTCTTTTCACCAATGGATTCTTGCACTCAATGAATCTCGATTCTCTGTGAGTAGGCTGTTCATGATGCTTGTTTGCATGCAGAACTGCTCTCCCATTACTTGATTACAATATTCCTGAAGCATAATCATAATTTGGTTTTAAAAAAACTTTCAGTTTCTACTTTATTCTGTTGTTTCTGTTGGACTGCATCATATTATGCTATTAGCAGAGCGGCCTGGTGGTAAACGCGTAAAAAAGTATATAACTCTTTAAGTTTAACATTTAGTATCCAACTATTAAGTGTTCATGTTACCCTGAAATTTCTGATCTATGGAACCCAAAATTGATTGCAAACTGTTGGCCATATATCATAAACTAGAAAGATTGTGGGAATGCGTCGCTTCTTTAAAAAGCTCACGGAGTTTATTATGCATTGGATGTGCAGAATGCTACATTTGATAGAGAGGCTGCTGCAAAGCCACCAGTCGAGGATCCCGTTGACCCTGTCATATTGAATCCTTGTCAGCTTACTGACAAAGGTGCAGATAATGTGGAGCTTAAGAAAGGCACATGTGGTACCATTGCTTCATTGCCTCCGGATCAAGGGTTGCAATCAGAAGGAAATAATGTACCAGTTCCAGTTGGTGATGATGAGATGAGGAGAAAACATCAAGCTGCCACTAAAGTTCAAGCAGTCTTTAAGGGCTTCTTGGTAATATTTTCTTGCGTTGCATATAACGTTGATACGTAGGTGATTTTTGTACTTCTGTTGATCATTAAAGTGATCTAGTGGATTAGTTGGCTAATTTTTACGCATTTTATATCTTTTATGATGTACTCATGTAACAATCCATTTTTACTGACGGGGAATGCATGAATTACTAATTGCAAATTTTCCTCGCTGATTATTCCCTCACCTGATTCTATGTGTATGTGGGTCAACGTATTTAGACCATGTGTAGTTCCTTTTGGCTTTACTATAATCTCCTGATCTAGGTTTTTTATGAATAATTTATAGGATATGTAATTGTATCTTCCTCCCTTTATAACAGGCTCGTCGGGCTTTTAGAGCTCTCAAGGGTATCATAAGGCTCCAAGCTCTTATTCGTGGTCATTTGGTTAGAAGACAAGCTGTTGCTACTCTACGTTGTATGTGCGCAATTGTCAGATTCCAGGCTGTGGCTCGTGGAAGTAGGATTAGATTGTCAAATATTATTCCAAAAGTGGGTAAAAATTACAATATGAAAATGCATCATGAGGTAACTCCTTCTATTGGACTCCTTATTGATTGATCTTCCTTTCCTTATGGTCACCTTGTCTACCCTATTTCATTTTTTGGCTACATTTTCTAAGTTTATTTTCAGAAGCTACTGATACTTCTAGTACTTGTCCGAAGTGATCTGCTTTAGCACCTAATTCTATGATTTTAATATCTTTTGTCTCAAGTTTTACTACAGTGGCTTTGGCTTCTCATGCCTTTGTAAAAATTTCCCTTTTCTTTAAGCTTGTAATTTTCTCTAAACATACTTGTCAAAAAAAAAAACTCTCTAAACATAATAGAAAAATTCTGATGCCAAACAATTATTTTGCCTCATGGTACTGATGAAACATGTATTTGCATGCATCGTGTGACTATGTTCTTGTACTGGCTGCTTTGTTCTACTTGATAAAAATGCTTGCACTATTATGATGCTATAACAGGTTGATACTGGAGCACACTCAAGTTATGGGTCGGAGAAGCTAGCAACAAATGCATATGTCTGTAAGGTTGCATTTCACTTTCAACACTACTATAATGTCATCCTTCCTGTTTAAGTTAATCTTATTTGTTGACCAAGGTTACATTTTTCTTTTTGTATGCATTGTTGTCTTATTTGTAAGATGTAATTGTCACTTTGTCTATGAACAGAGATACAGTTATCCTATCTCGACTAGAAATATTGTTATTTTGAATTGGTCTTGTGATTTTATTACCAAAATTCATTGTGTACCAGTATTACTAAAAGAAAAATATCCATGAATTCTTTTTATAATTTGATCAAATCCTTGTCACTCACATTAAAGCTGATTAATCAAACTTAGACTTTTGTGCATATTACATTCCTATCGTACAGATGTCTAATGCATATGTGATTTTACCCATACATGACATTGCAAAGTTATTATTTCCTTACAGTTTATGGATAGCTATAGAGCTAGAAAATAATGAGATTTTCCAGCAGTATTTTAGAGTATGTATATGCTCAGCTTTGAGGATTGCCAATTTCCTAAATTTCTGTACTATTTTCCGGAGTAGAAAGAAGTATACATTTGTTCTGAAATGTTCCATATTCACTTGCATTTATTGGCTATAGAAGTATGTATAGATCCAAACTGATTACATTGTAGTGTATGTTCATGCATTCTTTACTGAAGACTGTAGTCATTGTTTTCCAATTTATATTTCTGCTAATAAGGTTCTTATCATGCACTTTGCTGCTTTTTGTAGCTTCTTCCATCACTGCCAACTGCTATGCCCCTCCGACTTCAATATGATGAACCCGAACCAAATTCTTCTTGGAACTGGCTTGTGCGTTGGTCGGTATTACGCTTCTGGGAACCACCTGCTCGCCCTAGAAAGACTTCCAACTCAAAGCCACAGAGGAAGCAGGGTGGGTCCCTACTCAATGAGCATGGATTTGGGAAGTCAAAAAGAAGTGTCCGGCGGGGTACTTCAGCAAGTGTGGATTATGGTGCTTTAGTTTTTGAAACAGATAAAGTTAAACGAAATCCGAGGAAAGTGACAAGTCACCAAACAGAGTTAGTTCAAGAACACCCCCAGAGTGAACTCGAGAGGGTCAAACGCAATTTGAAAAAAGTCTCTGCCTCTGCTACGACGGCTCCTGAAAAGTTGGAAGCAGAAACTGAGAAGCCACAGCAACTGTTAAGTTCTAAAACAGAGTCAAATTCTGCCGCACCTGATGTTCTTGGGAAGGAAATAGTTGTTTCTGCTGCTGATTCCGATATTGTAGACAATAAGATAGCTCTGCCGGAAGCACTTCTGAAAACAGAGGCAAAGGTTGACCGAGTTGACGTGCTACATGATGACCCTCTTCTTGTTGAGTCTCATTCCTCCGAGAATGGCGACTCGATGCAGAAAACTCATTTGCAAGACGAAGTGAGCCCAAAGGAAGACAAGAGTGGGAAGGTGAATCATAAAATCAGGAAGAGAAGATCCCTTCCATCCAAACAAGAGTATCACGAAAATATTTCACTGAATACCCCTAGCTTGCCGAGTTATATGGCTGCTACTCAGTCTGCAAAGGCAAAGCTTAGACTTCAAGGGTCTCCTAAATTTAGCGAAGACGGGGCAGAAGTTGGTTATGTTCGTCGCCATTCACTACCAGCCTCTACCAGTGGCAAATTGAGTTCATTGTCTCCTAGGATACAGAAGCCAGTTCAAGCTAACGGCAAGGGAAGCAATAAAACTAACAGATCAATCACGTCCTCTAGAGATGGTGAGCATTTAAAACTTTTAGTACTTCTCTACCTACACAATTTTGTGTTTGACTTGTTTTAGCTAGTCTCGTATTTCTGTCTGCTATGTGATTATTGATTTCATTATAATGTCCTCGTATCTTGCTTGTCAGTTTAGTAATTTCACATGGTGAAAGAAAATGCTTATTTCGCCTCTATGGTTTAATTTCTACACTTTAGCCTCATATACTTTGTTCTTTTTTAAATTTAGCCCCTTTGCTATAGTAAATAAGGTGAAAAATTTAGGGGTTTAAAGTTAAAAGAGAGAGAGAGAGAGAAGACAAAATTATGGAGTGATAGTTATAAGGGGTAATAACTAACTTGCAAACTATGTATTTTTTCCTTGCTTTAAATAGGGTAAAATTTTTTGTTTGTTTTACAAGATTTGTACATATAATTCTTTTCCAATCGAATATGAACAACTTCTCACGTGAATGCTTCACGGTGTTAGACAAGGTACTTCAGCCAGGGTGGAGGAAATGGTAGTCTACCTCTCTTTACAGCTTGAATCACTCGGAAAGCAGGCATTACGCGAGCATGAGAGTGTATCTGCTAAGCCCACGCATGATGCAGCTTATGTAAGAGGTGCTCGATTAATCTTTAGTCTGTCGTATATCATTTGTGTGTCACTATCGGTTTACTGAGGGATGTATAGTGATAGATGAAAGAGTTGTTGAGCAGTTAGAATCATTGTGTGCTTTAGAAACGTTTTATTTTCTCTGGTTTATTCTGTAGCTTATGTTTGGAAGGACATTCTTAGCTTATTGTAGGAAATCTGATTTGTACGCCGGAGGGTCGATTGGCATACGTAATTTCTTGTCGTGTTTCATCTCGTATTTCATGCTCGTGTATTGGTATAACAGTATGCATACGTTCTGGCAAGAGCATGCAACAGAATTCATTATACGGGATTTACCGTGTCGTGAAAGAGAAGAAAATTTAATTATTGCAGTTTATATAGTTCTATCTCATGCGGTTATTGTAACTATGTGTGGTATTGAAGATGATAAATTGAAATGATATAGGAAATCTGGATTTTTCATTGTATGCTTGAGATCTAACATGCAATTATGTTGATAAAATTATTAGTGAAACTATTCTTAATAATTAATTAAGATAAAATAAGAAGAAGATAAAACTTACGCACCCTTGGATGCATTCTACGATCTCAAAAATTGCACCTTTTTTACTTTTCATATTTTGAAAAAAAAAAAAGAAAAAAGAAATTCTTACTCGAATTTATATTTTTAAATTAAAATATATATTATTCATTTTAAAACAAAATGTTATACTCCCTTCGTCCCACGTATTTTTACTCACTTTCCATTTTGGGGTGTCCCACGTATTTTTACCCATTCCATTTTTTGAAAAAATACATAATATTTTATTACCTATTTTTTACGATCCCAACAACTTTAATTACTTTTTATACTTTATTCATCATTCCCAATAACTTTATTCACCTTTTCTTTTTAAATTACTAATTTATCTCTACTTTATCTTACATTATATATTAAAAAAATAAACATCTTAATCTTCGTGCCCGTACAAACGGGTAAAAATACCTGGGACGGAAGGAGTAATATTTTTTAACGTCTTGTGTGTCTAGTATACAAAAGTCAACTCAAAAATAGTCTTTTTGTGTCGAGCATACAAAAGACCAACTTATGAAAATAAGTTTTATTGACTATTGTTTATGTATAAGGCTACAGAATTTTTCGCACATGCCAAGATTTTATTTACTGTCTCGTATTTCTAATAGTATGAATTATATTTCATACCACACACTATTAAAAAAGAAGTATTTATACTCCCTCCCTCTCAAGTTAAGAGATCATTTTTTCATTTTGGTCGTCTCATTTAGGGCTGGGGAAAAATACCAAAATTTCAGTATACCGCCCTTACCATATCTAAAAATATCGATTTTACTTAAATTTTAGGTATGCCAAAATTTTGGTATGGTATGATGCCGCATTGAAATTTTTGGTACGATAAAGGTATGAAAATTTATAAAACCGCGGTATTTTGGTATATACCGAAATACCGAAAATTATTTTAGTAATATATATATATATATATATATATATATATATATATTATCACTCATAATTCTTATTTATATATAATGATTTTTAATTATTTTATTTAAATATATACTATATTATATAATTTTAAAAAAATAAAATTCTAATATTTTAAAAACATTGACCAAATCATTAAAATTAGAGTAATTTTTCCATGCACGAATACACGGTAAGATTTATCTCTATAGTTTTAAATTTAGGGTATAATTGTATTTATATTTTTTTTAAAATTTTAATGTAAGAGTGCATTAATTATTAATAACCAAGAACTTAATCATTTAGGTTTTATTACATTTACTATTTTATTAATGTTATTAAATTTGAATTGTGTTTGTTTCTCATATTGTTTGTAATTTTTGGATTATCTACGTTTTTGTTTCTATCAATTTTATTGTAATTTATGGTGGATTATTAGGATTTTGTTGCTGTCTTCTGTAAATTTATGATGTTTTTAAACGATACACTGAATAAGTACATGTAAAATGACACATCGAACGTCCAGAATTAAGGTATTTACCGAAATAATATATATGATAAGGTATGCCTAAATATCGGTAACCAAAAAGTATGCAATTTTTCTATACCGAATTTTTGGTATACCGAACTTTGGCATATCGAAACTTTTGGTACGGTAAAGGTATGAATTTTATAATACCGATATTTTAGGTATGGTATACGGTATAGCTCAAAATCTTTGATATACCATACCGCCCACCCCTAGTCCCACTCAAAGAGTCCCCTTTCATTTTTTACACACATAGGACCCACACATTCCTTCTAATACAATTAAAATATGGGACCCACACTCCCACTAATATAACTACACACTTCACATTAAATAATAATATTTCTTAATCTACGTGCAAAAAAACAAATGACCCTCTTACACCGGGGACGGAGGGAGTATACTGGTAGCTCATAATGTTGCCAAGAAAGCCATAACTTACTAGCAAATAGAGTAGCATTTAAAAAACGCAAAAATTAGTATAGAATCTATTTTACGGTATAACTAGAATTATTCTTTAATATAATGAAAGATTACTTTACAGTATAGATACTTTTTGTACAAAAAGTTTGTTGTTAATGAACTAAATAGAGTAATCATATATACTCTTTCCGTCCCGTCCAAAGTGTGTATTTTATTTTTTGCACGTGTATTAAAGAGTATTATTATTTAATGTGTAGTGGATAATTGTATTAGTGGAAGTGTGTCCCTATATTTTAATTGTATTAGAGGGTGTGCATGAGACCATGTATATTAAAAAGAAAAGTGAACCTTTGAGTGAGACGCCGAAAATAAAAAAAAGGAGACATTTGAGGGGGAGGAAGGGAGTATTTAAAGAGTAATACTTCACGAAATGATACATCATACACTTGGTTGCATTTTGACACCTCTCGGGTTTCGTGTTAGTTTTTAGGATATAATAATAATTATATTTTTATCTTGAGTTTAATATATTATATCTTTTCCACCCAAAATATTCTTTGCTCATGGAATTTAATTTAGTGTTAACTTTTTTAGATAATACATAATAATCAAAAAGAGTTTAATAAGCTCCTGATTCATTTACACACCACCACATTCCATGTTTAGTTACATAATTGCAAGTAAATATAAGATGATTTATCTTGCTCAAAAGCAGCTACAAGATGGATACATAACATACATGCATAATTCCTATATTATGTAGTAATATAAAAACTAATTAAAACTCCATATATAAATTGGAGTAATATTTGATTGCATGATTAATTAGATTAATTGTCTAATAATTGCAGCTTGAGGGGTGTCAGCATCAATAGTAGAGAGAAGGTGTGATAGCCTCTCACTCAAATCATCCATCTCTCTTTGCAACTTTCTGATATAATTGCATGTTTCTTGTAGCACTTTGCTTGCTGATGCCTGCCATTTAACATTAATTCGTCTTAATTAATTATCCTAAATTATTTATTTTTTCTTCATATGGTTTTTTTTTTCAGAATAAATGTTGCATGCAAGATTTAATTCTACGTAAACACATTTGTTAAAGACACTATACGTAAAACTTTGAAATATAAATTTAAAATGGGAGCTATTTACATTTAGTGTGACCTATATTTTAATTATTTATATATATTAGATTGAAGTTATCGTGTAAAATTTGAACTTCTTAAAATACTATGGTTGAATGCTTAGTTATCAAATGTAGACAGGTGGCGTGAATGTGACATATGGTGTGCCACTTTTTTGAACGAGATTAAGTGAAAAAAAAAAATCTAAACTCTTATATTAAGTAAGATTTATGCATTAATTTAAGACATAAGTTCTAATCCCGTCTCACATTACGACACTAAAAATATCACATAAAATGTAACAGGACATCCTGATCGGCAGAAATGTGTCAAAATATTAGCAGCCCAGAACACTTTATCCTGCAATATTCGTATATTGGTGTGTGTACAAACGTATATATACGTATATGGAAATGTATAAGACGTAGGTATATATATACCTTATTGGGGCTCGTAGAGTTGCGAATCTCAGGTAGGAGTTGATGCAATTTGGACACAAGTTCGATGATCTGATCATCACTTATTCTTGAACTACTGCTCTGCTGTCTTGACCTTCTTCCAGACATCCTTAACTCTCTCACTCACTCACTAAACTAATGATGAGAGAGAAAGTGATCACAAAAATGTTTGTGTCGTGGCTAATTTCTTGAAGATATATATAGAGGGGTAGGTGTGTGTGATGATTTCTGATCAATGAAGAGAGAGAGAGAGAGGAATTAAGAGTTGCAATTGGGTGATGTTGGACATGAAGTAGACAAGTGCAATGGAGAAGCAGTGGTGTGGTGTGGCTCTTCTTATTTTATTATGATGTGTAGGAGTTCAAAATATGGACATACTTATTTTCTTTTATGATTTAGATTTTTTTGTGTTCCCAATATCACCTACATTATTTTTTTTTCTTTTTTTTCAAGGATTTTTATTTGTCTCACACTATATCATGTATAAAGTCTTTTATGAGATGTAATTTACATGACACGGATTGTAAGACAAGTCGAATCTGTATAATATATTTTAATCAAATAATAAATAATTAACTTTAGTTAACTCCTTAATTCTAGGAGCTCTTTAAAATCCACTAAATCAAACGATAATAGGTTCTTTCTTTTTAAGGTTCGTAGACGCTAACGAATGTAAATGGAGTTGACCACGTAACTAACTTTCATTCAACCGCTGTCTTTTGCACTGCCATCCAACAGCCTTCGTCTACTTCGTCATTTGACCTCCACCATGAATATATATTTCGTATTTCATAGTGATCAAAAATCCGCTATAAAACTATGTATGTATATTATTTCAATATGAAGAAGAAGACAACAACGATGAATGAGTGTTTATATTTATGTTTATATTATGTAAAAATATGTTTAGTATAAGTATATCAGTGTTCAATACTGTAAAGTAAGAAAAAATTATAATTTCAGGATAGTAATTTAGAAGGGTTTGCAATTCTAAAAAACTATACTATATATTTTTAGGCTAGCAATTATATTTAAATTTTTGCAATTAAAGGATTATCTAGGCCCAAGTTGAAATTTTTGGGCCTAATTAGTCCTTCAATCGCGAAAATTAAGACATAATCTCTCCGTCCCTTCCACAAAAGTTACATTTTACTAATTAGGGTGTCCCGCTACAAGAGTTATATTTCTTTTTTTAGTAGATTGGACCTACATAAATCAATCACTTTATTTTCACGGGGCCCACACACAACATTAATACAACTACCAACTATATATTAAATTATTATAAATCTCAACCCATTAAAATACCCCTCCGTCCCATCCAAAGGGTTCATTTTTTTCATTTTGGACGTCCAACCCAAAGGGTCCTATCATTTTTTAAACACATGAGACTCATACACACCCACTAATACAACTACCCACTACACATTAAATAATAATACTCCTTAATCCACGTGCCAAAAATAAAAAATTACCCTTTGTATGGGACGGAGGGAGTACTATATTTCTTAATCTCTGTGCAAATAGTAAACGTAACTCTTTCTATAGGACGGAAGAAGTAATGCTTTATGATTGCCAATCCGACAATATAGTGTTTTAGAAATGGAAACACCCTAAGTTACTATTCTGGAATTGCAATTTTAGGACAATAATATAGTCAGATTTGCATTATTAGGATATTATGCTGTCACGCCGGCCATTATAGAATATTATGTCTTAATTTTTGCAATTAAAAAAACAAATTAGGCCCGAAAATTTCAATTTGAGTCTAAATTGTCTTTTAATGGCAAAAATTAAAATACAATATCTTATAATTGTCAGCCAAAAACGATCAATAAATTCACGAGAGACTTTCTAATAATTTTTATATCTTTTTATTTAGGCGAATTAAAGAAATTGAATTTTATTAATGTAGATGGTCAAATCATGTCGTGAAAGTTAGTGATCAGTAACATGAGTTACGTTATATTAAAAACAGTAAGTTGGACCCAATGTTGTTGGTGTTATTATATTACATTGATTGGTAAATATTAAATGTTCTAGTGTGTTTGTATGGGGGGTTTGGAAGATTGAGAAAATAAAGATATACTCATTAATTATTTTGTGTGGATCTCATCTAACAAAAAAAAATTGTATTGATTAAAATGAGATGTTCAAATGAGGCGGAGTATATATATACTATATATAGTATTTAAAAAGAAATACCCTCTTAAGAAACGGATATATGTGATATGAGTTGTTAGATGAGTAGATCCATTAGTAAAGTATAATTATTATATACGTAAAGTTTATTTATGGATAGTTAAATACTTTAAATATAAAGAACATATTATATATATATATATCAATCATATTTTAATTATTTCACAATCTGTCTTATATAAGTACGTCAGATGTTTTGATGTTTTTTTTGAAAGAGTGAAAGAAGACAACTATTAAGTAGCTGGACGATCAGCTAACACAGCTTCCTCAATCATCTGCAATGCTTCCAGCGAGAAGTACGGAGTTTTACATGAGAATGCAAATAAAGTCAATTTGTGAGCCACCCTATTCATCGTTCTTCTTGCCCAACTTTATTAAACACTCTCTGTTTGACGAGTCATTCTCTTAATGTTCCGAAAAATTCTCCCAAGATAGATAAGTAAGATGACTGTTTTTGCAATGCGTTCACCACTATTTGAGAGTCAGGCTCCATCACAATTTCTTCATAGCCACGATTAATTGCTATTTCAAGCTCCTTCTCAACAGCCATTGCCTCAACTACCTCCACTTCATACACTCCTCCACATCGCTCAGCAAAGCACCAAAGAACCTATCCTCTACTATTTCTCATCACACCTGCTATAATAGCACCAAACCCTTGCCTCACAGAAGCAACCATATTCAGTTCAATCCATTACCATGTGGAGGACGCCAACCCTGATCTTCATTCTTGCCTTTTGATCTACCCACTTACGCTTTTATTGCATCATGATATTGTTGACGATGTAAATCCCTGTTTTATCATTTCATTCATGCCTTTTGATGTTTTTAATAAAGTAAAAATTTTAATTTAGATAATAATATGAAATATTTTGTAAGATCGATGAATTATTTTTTTTAAAAGATAATTATTACACTTCTCTTTTTAAGCATCATCAGTTTTCATTTAATATTATTATTTTTAATTAATGATATTCTTGGAATGGGTTACTTTTGACAATTTCTAAAAAATAACTTTTTTTAACTAAAATAAAGACACATTTATTTGAGATTTTTGTGGAATTTAAAGATTATTATGAATTATTAGAGCATTTCCAAGAGCCTCTTTATAATTTAAAGAGCATTTTATACAATATAAAGAGTATGTAAAATATAAATGATCATATTTTCAATCATCTCCAACACCCTCTTTATATTTTATTTAGTTTGTTATATTTCCAATGCTTATTTATTATAGTAGTATATTCTTTCTTTTATTTTTTGTGTTTTCTTCAAATTTATTTTATTAAATATATGAAGTAATAAATATTTTATGTAAATTTCAAGAAAAATGAGTGTTGCAACTAATGAAATATCCAACACATTAAATTTTAAAGAATTGTTATGGCTCTCTAAATTTAAAAAGAGCTAAAATGATTATGTAAAAATTATTGTTAATTTAAAGAGGTTGTTGGAGGTAACTTTTATTGTATCACTCTCTAAATTATAGATAACTTCTTATTTGAAGAGGCTTTAGGAGATGCTCTTATAGATTGATCCATCCTACCTATATTAGTATTGTAAGAGAGTGTCTCATGAAATTAAGAACACTTGCATTAATTAAATTGTTTATGTGTTTATTTAAATAGTTATAATGTTTTATTAAAAATATTATCACTTTTAATTAAAAATATTATTACTTTTATTTAAACTGAATTTTTATAAAATAATATTATCACTTCTTATTCATCTCACAAAGTCTTTCCCTGGGACGATTTCACCCCAAGTACTTTTCTTATTTAAAATTCATATTAAAACTTATGTGAGACCGTCTCACGTGAAGACTTGTGTAAATCTTCTTACGTGAAGATTTTCGTGAGACTGATAAAAAGTGATAATATTTTAATAAAAAGTGATACTCGAATTAATGAAAAGTGATAGTGATGCAGTGAATATTCATTTCATGAACAATTCGTAGTATAAATAAAAAGTAATATTCCCTCCGTCCGTTAAGGTATCCATTTTGTCATTTTGGTCGTCCACAATTTAAAGATATCTATTTTCTCTTTTTATTAAAAAAAAGGCCCATGAATTGTCAACTAGTTACCACTAATATTACTAAATATTTTACACAAAATAATAATAATTCATAATCCACATGTAAAATGCAAATAGATATCTTACTGATTGATGGAGGGAACAATACTTTTATAAAATGTGATAGTAATAATTATGATTAATATTCATAATTATTTAAAAAAACATAAAAGTTGTCTCACGTGAAATAGTTTCACAAAAGTGTTACCTATTAAATAATACTCATAAATCGTGAATTTTGTCTATACAAATTGTTATTATGTCAATTTTGTTAATATTTTTTCCGTTCATCGGTTAGATATCCATTTACTTTTTTACACATAAATTAAGTAATGTTATTTTATATATAAAGTGAATAATTATATTAGTGACGGGTGGTAAATCATGTGTAAGCTTTTTTATTAAAAAGAGAAAATTAATGCATTTATAATTTATTATAAACGATCAAAATGAAAAATATCTTGCGGGGGAAGGAGGGAGTATGTGTTTATTTATTGTCCTAATGAAGTGGGCCTTTATGAGTATGTCTCAATATGCAGCACCATGTGATATATCACTAAACACTTACCAACATATTTATGGCTAACCCTACCCATATATGGGTGATTTTATTTTTTGATCATTCAAATGTAGGTATACATTTAATTGATAATGAAATTATTAAAAAAAAATGCAGTATGCTTCAAGGATAAAGAATATATCCATACTAGAATAGTAAAATAGTAATGCCAACAAAAGAATATATCATATAGTCCTACACTATGACAAGAGTAAAATAGAAATAATAATGGAAGAATGTACTCTAAATTATAAGGGAAAGTAATACACCATAAACTACCAATATAAAATAGTAATTACATCGAAATAATATAACGTGAACCAGGATATAAAATAGTAATTTGGATGAATTAAAAGTTAAAACTCAAAAAAAATAAACACAATAAATTTTAAGGTGGAGTACAGTAAGTAATTCACAAGAATAAAATAGTAATAAAAATATGAATGTATGTAAACATGTACTACGTACATTATAAAGTATTTGCAATGTATATTATATTAGGTTATTTATGAAACATGACAATTTGCGGTAAAGTTTATTTCATTAATTTAAAGTGTGGGATTTTTTTTTTAAAATTGTATTAATCTTATTCTTACATAACTTGAGGTGTATTAGAGTGGAGTTCCTTAGATATAAAATTCGAAATTCGTGGATAAAGATCAATAACAGAGGGATCAGCTCTATTCAAAACCAGTAGGTGAAGATTAACTACGTAGGACCAACTTTGTTCGAAACTCGTGAGCGAAGATCAATAACTGTGAGATTAATCTATACATAGCGCAAAGCTATAATTTAAAATATATATAATTTAACATGTGATTTATTAACAATAATAATTTCTTTTATATATAAATTAGCGTTTGAACCCGTGCGTTGCACGGACATGGTTGATGTTTAATTTATTTATTTTTATTTATTTATTTTTTGTATATATCCCCTCCGTCCATCGTAAAGGTTCTTATTTTATCATTTTGGATGTTTTCTCTAAATGTATCAATTTTCTTCTTTTAGTAAAATGATCCCACATATGACTCACTACATATACAATTACCAAGTACACATAAAAATAAAATAATACTCATTAACTCACATGAAAAAAAAAATAATGACCACCTTTAAAGTATGCGGAAGGATTATCATATTGTAATTTTTTGAGATCAGAAGTTTGAAAATTGATTAAATTGTTTAAAGGTACTGTAATTTATTTAAATTATTTAAATAATTTGAAAAAATTTGATTAAAATATTATTTTAAATGTAATATATATATATATATATATATATATATATATATATATAATCTATTATTTAATTTTGTTATACCTTAAGAGTGTTAATATTGTACTATATATTATTATGTGCATAAATTTTGAAATATACAAAAATAAAAAGTGTGAAGTTATAGCATGTAGGAATAGAGATAGCAACGGGCAGGGTATCCGCATTTTTTTTGAGTACTTATACTCGTATCCGTTTATTAAATACCCGTATACGTACCTGTCCCATTAAAAAAAATTATTATCATACCCGTACCCATCTCATACCCATTTATCAAAACTCGCGGGTTACCCGTACTCATTTTGTTGGCTATTAGATCGTTTGGCTCAGCGTGATCCGTTAGGAAATCAAGTGAACAATTACAGCGGAAGCAAAATAAAAATTTACCTTTCTTCAGGGTTGATGTAGAGGATGAACAGCAGTCAACCACCTCTCGATCTTCTGCTGTATGTCCCAAGTCGAATTCTGATGTTGTGTGGGCAACAATCTGCAGGATTCTCTCAATCTGCTTCTCTCCTTTTCTCACGTCAAAAATGGCACAGAGTGTAGGTTACCAGAAGCTGAGATGACTTATATATTGGGCTACAGCAAGGACCAGGAGGAGAAATTGGGTCAGGCCTCCATTGGGCTTAAGTATCCAAGTTTAGCCCAAAGCTTATACTTAAATCCAATAATAATAATATAGTCCACTAAAATATTATTACTGCACTGTCTTACCAATCCTACGTTTTGGGCTCCTTCTTATTATGAGCCCGATAGTCTCCCCATATTTAAGATATACAATGTCCTTTAATTAATTAAGTTACTGACAACTCCATTAATTAATATCTCATCCGAGAGTAGTACCACTCAACCTTATTATCATGCCGGAATTAATCCACTTGCATGATTTACATGATAAGCCTTATGAGCTCCTCAAGGGGACATCATCAACCTATGTTGGACATGGATTCCTTCTACAATCAACAGCACACCATAGAGACAGCACTACTTCCCAACTCACCGAGTTTGTTGATTTAATACATGTAAATCTCACCAATTGATGAATCAAAGAAATACATACTGCCCTGCGTGTTGAGGTTATTGTATAGGGATTAAGAGCACGAACATCCATAATAACTGAGATCAAGTTCTCTTATAAGTCAGTATAAGTCGAACGATCTCAAGCGGTCCTGTTCAATACACACAAGTGCACTAATGTGATTCTATAGCCAAGACAAGCTAATACCAAACCACACTACAACCATCCCGATAGAGAGTCCCCATCTATCTCGGTTGTAAGCATCTGTTTATACTTTATAAGAAAACCGATAATATGATCTTCCGCGTGTTGTCTTACAACATATTATCTACAGTATAAAGTAAATGGACTATTGCATCAAACATATAAATAAATTATAAGATGCAATCATTTGATCAATGATTCTCATTTCAAATATTGTTATAACATTGTTCATACTAAAGCTAGACTTTTAGTATACAATCCAACACATTTAATATTAATTTATTTTATATATATTTATATTTATTTATTGTTTAAATTAATATTTTATTAAAAATATTTTATTATTAATTAAATATAATATAAATTCTCTTTTGATATTGAATTAATTATATTTTAGACAAATTTTACAATTAAAATAAAATTTTAACATAAGAAAATACTTTGAACAATGAAATTAATAATATATAAAATAAATAAAATATTACAACAATAAAGATAAAGATTGTGTAAATGATGCTATGTATTCACGTTAAAAACAAAACAAAAAATATTATTTTTGACAATAAATTTCAATTACTCGCTTATTTTGGGATACTCATACTCATATCCGTTTAAATATTAATTACACATATTCGTACCCGTCTTATTTTAAATTAATATTTTATTAAAAATTAGTATACTATTATTAATTAAATATAATATAAAATCTATTATTTAATTTTGTGGTACCTTAAGAGTGTTAATATTGTATTATATATTATTATGTGCATAAATTTTGAAATAAACAAAAATAAAAAGTGTAAAGTTATAGCATGAAGGAATAGAGATAGCAACAGGCAGGGTACCCATATTTTTTTGTACTTATACTCGTATCTGTTTATTAAATACCCCTATATGTACCCGATCGAATGAGCTATAAAAGAAAAAAGGCAAAAAAGCAAGAAAACCGCCAAGAAGGCGATCTTTGATTTTGATTCAAGATAAAAAAGACATATTTAAACTCGAAAGAGAAGTCTAAATCATGCATTTTGGATAAATCATTCTATCTCTACACGAAGGAGAAGCCTAGTTATATCGTTCCATGCAACAGTAAGATTGTCCAAAAATAGTGTCGTGTGTTGCATGGTCAGGGATTTTGTCAAATAAATAGCTCTTAACTAAAAATATACCTTAATTTTTTTTATAATATACTCCCTCCATAATACGTGCTATGTAGACTCTTGGGGTACAGTATACCAAAAACCGCTGGGGTAAAATCTTAATTTCTCCCTTTGAACAAACACTATTCCCTACCGATAAATGGTAAACCCTCGGGGTACAGTATGCCCTAAACTACTAGATAATAACATACCATAAACCACAGGGGTAAAGTCATAATGTTACAATTGGAACAAATGCTAAACTCTGCATTTAAATATTAAACCCTCGAGGGACATTATGCTCTAAATCACTGGGAAAAAGTATACCATAAATCACACGGGTAAAGTCGTCATTTCACTACTGATAAATATTAAATCATATAATTTTATGTAATATCATATTATGTAGTTGTATATTTAATTTTATGTAATATCATATTATGTAGTTGTATATTTATTAATTAGTATTTAGGTACCCGTACTTATTTAAAGGTATCATACCATATTTATTTAAATATCACCCGCTCATACCCGAATCTGTGCTGTTTAAAAATTTATTACTATATTTATAACTACTCCAAAATTATTTATCAATATGCTTAGGATAAAACGGGGTACCAGGAAATATAATTATTAGAGATAATCAATATCGATGTTAGGAGTACCCGTAATTCGTATTCATTTAAATGTTCACCATCCGTGATCGAACATGTCCAATTTAAAAAATTCATAATAATATCATCCCAAACTTATTATTGTATTGCATCCCGTATGCTTGGTTAATGTTTACCTCCTGATTCATACACGTACACAATTCAAATTCTAATGATATTTTTTGAACTACCCCGGAAAATTATAATTATTAATATATATTTATAATGTATTTATATGCTTATGACTAAAAACTGATGTCTATCAACGCCTATTTTTAACATTAGTGGCTTCAACATCCACTGACTGGTAAAATAGACATCAATCAGCATGTTTATCGTAGTGCATACTGAATAAAAAATATTATAAATTTTTTTTTTAATTCAAATTCTAATGATATTTTTTTGAACAACTCGTACTCATTTTTTTAGGGTATTTATTAATTATGTAAGATAATTTCTTATTTCATAATACTCATACCCGTGTATAAATAAATATTATTTAAAATTAATATTTTAAAAATTCATTACAATATTTGTATCCGTTCCAAAGTCTTTTAGTGGACGATGGGTTCTGGCCTCCCCCGAATTAGTCGGTCTATGGATCGGATACCAGTGCATCAAAAAATACTCGTAAATTACTCATACCCATTTAATACTATTTTTAAAGTATTTTTATTGATTAAAATTAATATTTTAAATGAACTTATATTATTACTGATTAAATATAAAATAAATATAATATAATTCTATTACAAAAATATGACCTAAGCCCTAATTTTATAAGTTATTATAATAATAATTGAATAATATTACAATAAACCCTAAACCCTAAAACCATATCCCTAAACCCTAAATCAATATAATGTTTTTAAATTAATTTTATAAGTTATTATAATAATTTTTTATCGATTAAAATTAATATTTTAAATGAACTTATACTATTACTGATTAAATATAATATAATTCTATTACAAAAATATGACCTAAACCCTAATTCTATAAGTTATTATAATAATAATTGAATAATATTACAATAAACCCTAAACCCTAAAACCATATTCCTAAATCCTAAATCAATATAATTTATTTAATTAATTTTATAAGTTATTATAATAATTAAATAATATTATCGTAAATCCTAAACTATATAATTAAACATTAATTCAAATTGTTTAGGAATAATTAACATAATTTGAAAAAATTAATTCAAATTGTTTAGGAATAATTAACATTATAATTTGAAATAATTAAAATTAGTAGTAGTTATGTATTATATTTAATGAAAAATAATATTAAGCATATGTATAAGGAATCATTTTAAATAAGGTATCATTTTAAATTAAATAAGGTATCATTATTATGACAAAAAAATCAATGACCAAAATCTAATATCATAATTGTGATAAATGGATAAGATTAAAAAAAGTTTAGTAATCAAAATTAATGGTATAGATTAAAATTGGTTCAATTTTGACTTTAAAGTGTGTTTTATTATGTATAAAGAAAGATTAATACAATTTGCCATGCATGTGCATGCATTAAAATGGTTTGATATTAAATGCGTTTGATGAACAACAACATCATCATCATCAAATTGTACTTGCAATTAGAAATGCATTTATCGTGATTCATAAATGATAGTATTACTTTAATTAATTTGAATTTGAGCAAAAAAAATATATATTTTAATATATGCGCAATTTATAATTAACGACAAGTCTTAATTTTGCATTAAGAGGAGCAAAATTTCTCACATTGATTACAATAGTGATATATATAGCGTGTGATTTAAATAAATACTTTTACATGCGACGTCATCAAAATGAGTTAATATATTGTGTATTCTTATGTATATTAATTCTTATTTAGTATGTGTTTTTTAATTAAAATATAATTACTTATATTCAATTTTTAATAAAATTAACAGAGAATTTGCTACAAATTCATATAAATGTGTAATCTTAAATTACACATGAGAATTTTAGAAATGCATTTATCATGATTCATAAATGAAAGTATGTGTTTTGAATTGAGTGCATATGAGCATTTAACATCAAAATTAAAATCAATGTAATGTAAAGATGTAATCTTAATATTTTAAATAGAGTTTGACGTGTCCCGAATGCACATGCATAATTTTATTTTAAAAGACATATATTTTAATTAATAAGAATAAAAAAAAATTATTGAAAAAAATCAGTTGAAATATGAAGAGCATAAAAGTTTGACTAAAAAATGAGTTAATTACATTAGAAGCCAACTTTTTTGTCTATTGAGCATTAATCTAAATTTTTTAATATTTACAAATAAGTACTAGACCTTAAACCCGTTTTTCAGATTAAGCCACCAAGCAGCTGGAGGTCTGTCCCGTCACTGACATGTTGCTTTTTTATCCACGTCACCTGTAAAAAAAATTAAAATAAAAAACCAAAAGACCAAACTAAAAAATTGAAAAAGTTGTAGGACTAAAATTAACATAAAAAATTAAAATTAAAAAAATAAAAGTTATAGTATTAAAATTGAATTTTACCAAAATTATGGGACAAAAGGTGATAATATTCCCTTTATATACTGCTCATTTATTCCCTACAATTTTAGATTAAATTACCCTAATCATGATCGATAATTCTTAAACAACGTGTTAATAAAAATTAGTAAATACTTACAACATTAGGAAACATAAATGAGGCAACTTCTAAATATTGAATTACACAGAGCAGTGGCATATCTAAATAAAATAATAGTTGAAGATTTGGTATATAGTTTAAGTAGTAGGACTGAAAATTAATTTTGGAATTTTGCAATTTAATTATTAATAAGTTGTCTTGTGACATTAATTATGGGCAAGTGATGATCACATGAAGGGCACATGACTCTAGTCATTATCTTTGTCGGGCCTGATATCGACACCTCTTGTCTCTTTCTAAAAAAAAAAATGCTCCTTTTTAATTAATTCTAATTTCTTGTTAATTGTTTTCTTAATTACGTACATAAGTCATTATAATACACTGTATATAAAAAAATAATGTCGCATAGGTATAAAGTTTCATATTTAATATTTTATGAGGTCTTATGTTAATGGAGAAAAGCGTTTTTTTTTTTTCTAAATTAATGTTTAAAAATAATTCGTTTAATGTGAGATTAGAAAGAAATTTCATATTAATTTGAAATATAAAATTATAATTTTTATAACCATTTAAGATTTTTTTTTAATAAATCAATTTTACGAACAAGTGGACTCATAAACCTGGACCCAGTTTTAATTCTATTATAGATGGACCATTTTATGTCTTTGCAAGTTGGGTCATAGCCCATCAAACTGTATCCAGTCTTAATATAAACACACACATACATACCATATGGTTGAGATATGTTTACACTGAGTTAATAATATTTTATGGGCAAAAACTCCTGCGCCCCCGATACACGGATGGATTCTCCGTGTTCCCATGTGAACACAATTCTCAACCTCTAATTCTATTTAAACTTATGTATTGTCAGGGGTTTAAATTGCAAAGGGGCATGAAAATTACAAAGGCGCACGGAATGTACTCCGTGCGTCCCGGTGCACAGGAATCTCACTCTATTTTATGAACTTTAAAATTTATTTAAAATAAAAAAATTACACACTAATTATACTTAATCGGGCTTGATTTCGATAATTTGAATTTCGATATAATATATTGACTAGAAAAATATAAGTGCTTATAGTTTGATGACAATCATCTCCAAGATACAACGACTCACATCTTGTCTTGTAATAGTAACACTACAAATCACAAGATATGGCGAACCAACCGATATTATAAACTCACCTTGGGAGTAGGACGACATATGAATACTCTACAATTCTTTGAGTGAATAAGAGTCTGAAAATGTGTACTCCATCTGTCCCGGTCAAACTGCATCGTTTAACTACATAAAGCTCTCACAAAAGCTACAGTAAATGCATATCTTTGGGCGGGACGGAGGGAGTATTTTTCAAGTGACGAATTATGGAAATAAATGGCCTATTTATAAATTTCAATGCGTCTTTTCGTGAATTGATGCAACAATAATTTAATTTGAACTTAAATTCAAATTTCTTTTCATAGAAAGACATGATTATTCAATAATTACACCCTTTAATCACATCTCTTCATAAACATACTTTGATATAATACACATTTAAATGTAATTTTTCCATTCACCTTAATTTCCCAACAACTAAGGTTAATAGGATGAGAAAGGAGTGAGAATTAATTGGGTTCCTCCACCATGAGAGACATAACCACGAGAACGCTGTGAGTTTCCTTTACTCAAACAATGTCACGTGGCTGTCCAAACCACCCACCACATGCCACGTGTTAAGTGCAGCCTTAGTTTGAAGATCTATAATTAATTAATTATGCATGTACCCATCCTCACATGGCAAAAATATTTCGCCATTTATTTATGTCAATTTGTATACATACCAAAATTAAGAAATATTTTATTTTTAATATATAATATAAGAAAAAATATGATACATTCATCGATAATTTAAAAAAAAAATTAAATAAAATTATTAAAAATAATAAATAAAGTATAAAAAAATAAATAAAATTATTGGATTAACGAATAATTATTTTTTTATTAATATAACATATATAAATACATAGGATTACTCAAAATAAATTGTGTGCATAATTAATAAGCTGGAGAAGGGAGTATTAATTTTGGTATTGATTTTTTTCTATAATTAATAGTACTATAATTTAATTACACATTTGTTGTCGTACTTTGGTCGGGAAACTGCTTTTCTTCGTACATTTTAGATATATCAAACACATTTGATATGGAGAAAGCTTAAATTAATCGTATGTTTAGAAGTCATTATATAATAGTAAAATACAAATAATTGAAATAAGATTTCTTAAAAGATTAAAACTTGCGTGCTTAACATCGTGCCTTAAAAGTTATACTCTTTAATATAAGAACGTATACCCTTTAAAATTTTAATTAAATATTTATACTATTAATATTCTAACTGATCTTTATATTAAAAAAATTATACTCTTATTAATTAAAGTGTATACCCTTTAAAACAAAATATTATACTTTTATACATATTATGCATCCAAACACAATAGACCAACTCTTTTTAAAAATGACCAATGACTTTTTTTTCAAAAGAAATAAGAAGCGATCATTTTATAATGAAAAGTAATATTTAATTGATGAAAGGTGATAATAATATTTTGAACTATTTTATAAATAATTTATGAGAGTAGTATAAAAGAAAAGTGATAACATTTTAAAAGTAAGTAACATTTTTATTAAAAAGTGAAAACTAATTATGAAAACGTAAAAACTAATGAGGGTGTTCCACAAAAGGAGTTATATTTTCTTTTTTGATAAATAGATAAGTCCAACACAAAACACTAAATATATCTTTATGATACTCATATAACACTAATAAATTATTGTATTAATTATATCTCTCAACTACTATATATTAAAATATTATATTTCTTAATTTTCGTGCAAATAGTAAATTGAACTTTATTTGCGGAACGAATGAAGTATTGAGGATGATATCAAAATTATTATGAATTGGTTTCTTGTGCACCTACTTGCACAAAGTTTTTAAGGGTATAACATTTGTTTTCAATGAAGAAGTCATTAAAATATGTATGAAGAGTATTAAAATTTAATTTTTTTTTTCTTTCTTGAGAAGTAGGGAAGATAAATTTTAATACTAAACTGTATAAATATAAAATTAAATTTGGTCACACGTACAATCTTACCTAAATCATGTATGGTTTATTCTATAAGATTAGAAAGATGGTTACAACGCTTTATGGTTTTTTCAGTACATTTTATGAAATCATTGTCAAGCTCACTTACAACAAATCATTAAAATAAATAAATAATTATTCTCTTTATATTATATAGGAAGGTTTCAATTTCTATTTACAGGATTATTATATGTTGACTTATCAAGGACCCAAAAATGAAGAATATAAATATGGGTGACACTATTGCCACCCGATTTTATTCTGGAGGCACCCAAAACTTATTAAAAATTATTGTGAAAATACCATGTAACCCTCGCACTTAAAAATAAATATAAATATCAATTCTTGAAATATAATTCTACTGCACACACCCATTAGGCCATTACCTATCATCTGTTAGTCTCGCCATAAATGACTGGTGACTATGGATGATGTTCTCATTCCAATATTCTTCTTTCAGTGTCTTGTTCGACATTTCCAATTTCAGAGTTTGATAATTGTGGTTTGAAGTTTCATTTGTTATGTGAAATCGATGATACATGGTTGAAATCCTAATTTTCAATTAGAACTCACATTCCAATTAAAGAATTTGCTTATTAATTAATCGAACTTGAGAAGTAAGAACGCAGGATGGTGGGTTGATATGGCGACTGGTGTCACTGGTCTGTATGTGGAATTGGGGAAGATGGAGTTCTGGTGGTGGCCGCCTGCCCGGTGCCGTTGGGGATTCGGGATTCGGGGTTTTGGAGAGAGAGTACCAAGGTTTAAAGAAAAAAAAAATACTAATTAATGAAAAAAAATTAATATTCCCAATTACATAAAATAATTTTACTTTGTTTATTTTAATTTTATCATCTATATTATAAATTTAATATAATTATTTAATTTTTATAATTAAATTCATAGGTTTAAAATATATTTTTAGGGTTATTCTGTTGTACACCGGTACAGGAGTAGTGGGTAATTATTAAGTTTCTTTTTAATTGTTATATTTTATTGTGTTGTGAGAATTAAATAAAAAAGTGATCTAAAGGTTGAGATTCCTCAGGTTCACCCGTGTCCCGCAATCCACGGTATTTAAAAATTAAAAAATTATTGATTAACTATATTAAAATATAGGGTTATTCTAGGGTGCATCGGTGCACCTGAAAGGTTATAGGATGAAAATTTGGGTATAGTGGGTAGTTATTGTATTTTTTTAATTATTTTATTTTATTTTATTTAATGGTTGGGATTAAATAAAATTTTGATCTTACAGTTTAGATTATCCAGATGCATCGATGCACCGGTTGCACTGCAATGTAACTCTAAAATATAATACTCATCCCAAACCATTCGTAATGTTAAATTCCATTCCAAAGAGTAAAATTCAAATCTTAATTATATTTTTTTTATTTGTTAGGAATAGATAATTAAACCAATCAATAAAAATATATCCAACTTATTATTATTATTATTATTATTATTATTATTATTATTATTATTATTATTCATTTATATCTTCAAATTAAACATCACCTTTAATTATACTTTTTATTGGTTAGGAATAGATATTTTTATTTTTTAATTTAATATATCACATATAGTCCTTCTATTTTTTTTATTATTATTATATTACTAATGTATATATTAATATTTGGAGTTAATTACGTAAAAAATTTCAAAAGATTAAAAAATTTACATACTAACAATTGAAAAAAAAACTAAAATCAAAATAAATTAAATAAAAAAATCAAAAGAGAATTTAAATAATATAAAGAAACGGTAAAAATAAATAAAAAATCAAAAGTGAAATCATAAATAAGTTAGTTAGAAAAATTATAAAATTAACCATGAAAATAAAGTTAATTAAAGTTTATAAATTACACACTAAAGTAATTAAACGATTAACAAAAAATTAAATAACAAAACAGAACTAAAAAAAATTAAATAGCAACAAAAAGAAATTATAAATATAAAAGAAACAACTTCAAATATATAAAACTATCTGCTCATCTATAAGACTATAAGAGTCACTTTCAAGCATGCAATTTTCTTTGAATTTGTTCTACGTGAAATCGACCATGGACCAATAACCTAATAGAATTAAAACTAAAATAAATAAATATATATAATCAAAATGAAACTATAACAAAATTAATTAAAAAATTATAAAATTAACTATGAAAAAAAAGTTAATTACTTAAAAAATTTCAAAAGATAAAAAATTTACTCCATGCTAAACAATTGAAAAAAAAAACTAAAACCAAAATAAATTAACCATGAAAATAAAGTTAATTAAAGTTTATAAATTACATACTAAAGTAACTAAATGATTAACAAAAAATTAAACAACAAAACAGAACTAAAAAAAAATTAAATAACAACAAAAAGAAATTATAAAATATAAAAGAAACAACAAAAATTAATCAATAATAATAATAAAAAAAGATACTTTTCTTTAGAAGTTGAAGAGAGCTTTACTTCGTCATGATGAATAAATTATGTATGTAGAACGAATGAATAAAGAGTTTTATTTATATTTGGGAAGGAGATAAAATTTTCAAATCTTAAAATAGATATATGTATTTATCTATATTAAAATTTATTTAATAGTAATTAATTTGATTCGATAATATTATATTCAAATCTTAAAATAAATACATGTATTTATCTACATTAAATTTTAATTAATAACTAAAATAATTGAGATTTTTTATTTTAATTAAAAATTTTAATAAATAATTGAGATTAATTCTGGTGACGACACGTCATCAAAATTAAATTCTCCTTTAGTATATTAAAGATATATATATATATATATAAACATTTAGTAATTCTTCTTTATTTAATTTGGGTGTTTTTATATTTTTATTATTAAAATTTTTGAATTAAAATATAATGAGAAATATTATTTTGAAAAAAAAAAGAGAGCAATTCTTTAATAAAAAGTCAGTTTGAGTGTGTTTTTGGGTGTATGAAGTATAAATTATGTTTTAGTTGCAAATTTTAAAAATTGATTTTTTTAAGTGTAGGGTAATATAGACCTTTTAAAAAGTTTTGGGTGCCTTGAGAAAAAACTTGGGTGGCAATAGTGCCACCCTATAAATATTAAGAATGGGCCTTTATTGGTGGGCCCAAAATTGGGCCGTTATCTTTTGGGCTTGACCTGCAATGAGACCATCTCCTTCTTCACTAACAATGGATCTTCCGTTGAAGCACATATGGCGAAGGCTTGAAATGTAATTTAGCACAACCGAAGATTTAAAGTACATGTAATACGTTTCACGGAATAAATTATATTATAATTATTTATCTTTTACATTTAAATATTTTTATTTCATAATTATTTATATAATAAATAAATGTTTTTTTTGTTTTATATTTATTAATTAAACCCTATAGTATGCCTACTTATTTTTAATAACATAAATTTTCTTACATGTCCCAGATATGTTATCTAGCATTATTACTACTTAATATGTAGAACTCTATTTCCAAATCTCTTAATAACGGTATACTATTGCATAACATTTTACATGATGATAAATATTTGTATGAGATCATCTCACGAAAAAATTTATGAAATGAATAAAAGATGATAGTAATAATTTTATAAAGAGTGATAGTACTTGGATTAATTAAAAGTTATATTGATGTAATGAAATATTTTATAAACAATTTTTTTTACATGTAAAAGACAATAGTAAAATATTACTCCTATATCTCTTTCTAATTTACTATTCATTCTATTTCAGATTGCACACTCTCTATTTTGGGTTGTCCCACAAAAGTTTGCATATTTAAAAAAAAACAAAAAGTAAAAAACAATCACTTTTTCCCATACACTTTATTTACAAAAAAAAAATCATCTCTACCTAACATACTTTATCATTTATTTATTACAAAAAAATACTCCCTCCATCCCGTACTTATGGTTACGTTTGCTTTTTACACGGGGATTAATAAATATAGTATTTTAATGTGTATTGAGGTGAGAGAAATAATAATTTAATGTAAAGTGGGTAGGTATATTAGTGGGATGTGTGGACCCATGGAGGGAGAAGTAATTAATTTGTGTGGGTCCCATATGTTAAAAAAAGAAATGCAACCATTAGGATGGGACGCCCAAAATGGAAATGTGTAACCATTAGGATGGGACGGAGGGAGTACCATTTATACCCTAAAAGTTATCACTTTCTTAATCTCTGTGCCAAAATTAGGGGTGCAATCTTTTATGGGACGGGGAATATATATTAAAAAATTACATCCTTAATTTATATGTAAAAAATAAACTTAAATATTAAGGAATACTATATGGATTAAGAAAAAGAAATTAGAAAAATACCATAAAATAAAAACAAAACAGTGTACTCTAGAATTGAAAGGAATTATGAATCATGGGTAGAAATTAGAAAACAAAATAAACTGAATTACTTACGTTACAAGTGCAAGTTTTTAAGCGATAAAGTTTGTCTAAAAATAAGAAAAAACAATGTGCATGAATAATGGGAAAATGTTACAAGTGGAGTAGTGCTTTTTCTTTAAGAGAAAAAATATATATATATATGTACACGTGTCATCATCCTGCTATTTCTGGAGTTTTCCCCAAATTGGTCAAATCAAAAACCAGAGGCACCGCTTATCCTCAAATCCAATGAACCCTAAATTCCTTAAATCCTAAGCAATTGGATTTAATCCAAACCCTAAAACCAGAAACATCCTTAAATGCTAAAAGACAAAATTATTCCGGTTAGATTCCCTGAATCTGCGTATTCATCTTCGCCTATTTAACCCCCCCCCTCTGTTTCTCAATTATGTTCACCAATGGCAGCCAGCTTCGAGTCCTTCTACAATGGCTGGCTCACCCGACAACAGGAATTTCTCCGACAGCTGGAGTCCCTCTCGTCGCCGGTCGACGGCGGTAATAGAATTCGGGAATGCAGCGAAATAATCCCCAGGGTTTTCGCGCATTACCATGAATTCTACAGCGAAAAGGCCGCCGCCGCCGTCCGCGACGTCTTTCAGGTGATGTCTCCGCCGTGGCTCAGCAGCTACGAGCGTACTCTGCTCTGGATTTCGGGGTTCCGGCCGTCGTTGTTCTTCGTGATCTCCAACCGCGCGGTGGCGCCGGAGGAGCTGACGGAGGAGCAGAGGGGTAGGATCGAGGATGTGAAGGGTGAGACGCGGCGGATGGAGAAGGAGATTGGTGATGCAATGGCGAGGCTTCAAGAGAGGGTGGCGGAGCAGCCTCTGTGCCGGCTGTATCGGAGGTTTGGGAGGAGGACGGTGGACGGCGAGAGGCCGGGATTGGATAACACGATGGAGGAGTTCAAGGCGGCGATGGTGGTGATCGTGAGGAATGCGGATATTCTGCAAGGGTGGACGGTGGCGGAAGTGGTGGCGGCGATGAATCTGGTGCAGGGAGTTAAGTTTCTGGCGGCGTTGGCAAGGTTTCAGCTCCGAGCGAGGGCGCTCGGAGCGGCGAGAGATTCTCAGAGAGATAATGCGGCGGCTGGTCAATCTCGACCGTGACTCTACGGCGGCGGATGTTCCATCTCCGTCGTTACTTTCCACCTTAATCTAAAAATTAGTGTTAAGTTAGTGTTTCTTTAATTAACATGTTTTTGTTTAATGATGATTAAGAGAAAAAAAGAAAAAAAAGATTTTGAGTTGTTAGTTTGGAGAATAATGTAGTCGCTCAATTTATCCAAGTTTGTTTAATTTAGTTTAATTCGAAGTGATATTACTATTTCACATCGATCGAATGCTTGCCAATGTTTTATGAATATTGAGTGAAATTAATTACATGCATTAGGATTCAGTATCTTGTAGGAGTATGTGATTCTTCACTTAATTCGAAAAGTTAAAATTATAGTGTATTCTAGCCATAAAGTATTTATTTTAGTATGCCGCTATTACCACCGAATTTTTGTTAAGGATAGTTGATTATTAAAAAATTATAAAATGAGATAGACTATTACAAGCAATCTTACCTCTAACCAATATAAAGAGACCCAGGGCATAACTCAAGTGGTAGAGGGGATGATGGAAAGACCTTTCAACTGAGCTTGGTTGTTGTATGGTGGGGGTTCGAATCCTGCCTTTGGCATTGATTTGACCCCTTGCAAGCACAAGTTAAACAGAGCCCTCTATAAGCTACTTGAGGCATTGAGGCACATCCTGTGTAACCAATTTCCAGGATTTGAATTTGATTAATAACTTAAGAATTGAAATAACAAATAATTTAATAAATAAAAATAAAGCAAAGAAGAATTATTCGAGAGTGAATTAAGAGAGAAATAACAGCTCTAAGGTATCAGGTGTAGTGCAATTGATTTGGTTTCCTAGATGTCCTATTATTTATTCATGCTATTTCAATGGAAATACATCACAAAGTCCTATTACTATTTTAATGGAAATAGATCACAAAGCCCTATTAACCCACCAAATATGATTCGATTTCAAGTTAATAGTGTAATCCGATAAATAACAAAAGATGCGTGAACAGTTTTGAACCTCCTTCATAGATACTAATAATGCAAACTTAAAAAACCTTCGGATGACCAGTTTGACTAACAAATATTCTCTAAAAGTACTCAATCCTATTCCCTTCCTACTTGAATTCTTAATTGCATTGTTCCACTAAGAAAATCAAGTATCTTGTTTATCAGCCCTTAGAATTATCATGTTCACGGGCAAACTACTATAATCCCTAGCAAATAGATAATATTAATTACGGATGCACACAAGCTAATACAACATACCAAGCATCACGGGCAACATCAATGATATGAAGACGTTACACACGTATAAACAAAGTCTGAATCGATCAAATAAACAAGAATATTAATAGTATAAATTCACATACTTTGTCTAGGTTTTCAAATCAACTACCGTAACCTTCAATCCTTAGAACTGTAAAAGTATTTAGCCCATGAGGTTACACATAACCCTCATGGCTAATATTTTTATATCAAAATCAACAAAAGAAGAGATAAAGAAAAGATACAAAACCCTAATGTCACGTGGTTTACGTTCTTTCCCCGTCTCTCCGATTGGATTGCCTCTCTCAACCGCACTTGAATCTTCCCCAGATCGATGGATGGACGAATGAATGATCTGATGTGAGTGGGTAGATGGATAGATGTGCGTGAATGAAATTCACGATGTGTTTTGTTGGTGAATGATCGGTCCCATTCTCCAGGTGTCTTAATCCTTTTTTATACCATGTGCCAAGAATTTTTGAATCCACTGGGCTGTTCTTCCATGTTTTCACGCACTAGAGGGTGAAAATCCTAATTTTTGGCCCAAAATAACCCAACACGAGTTGGCCCTATGCAACACGAGTTGCAACACGACCAGTGTTATGTTGAAAAGTAACTCGAGTAACACCAACACGAGTCGTGTTGATAACTCGTGCTATTGCCTGTCTAGTCGTGTCGCGATGCTCTGAAACTGGACTGCCCATGGACCCCAACACTGGTCGTGTTGGCAAGTCGTGTTGGGTCCTGCAACTCGTGTTGTCTCTCTGGACGTTCACGGAATCCAATACTGGTCGTGTTGGCAAGTCGTGTTAGGTCCTGCAACTCGTGTTGGCCCTTTTTGCACTCGTTTCTTGCTCGTCTTCGGCTCTACTTCATTTTGACCTGTTTTAACCTTCAAAACTCAACAAAACACTTTAGTAGTACCATAATCATTCAAAATACATAAACCACACAATCCCACACGAATATATGGCCTTATTCTAACAAAAGCAGTGTATTGTGAGATCGAAAAAACGTAAATTTCCACTCTCATCATGGGTTTCACCAATATAAAGACACCCCAATTGAAGCTTATACTCTGACCTACACTAATTTCATCTCCATCAGCTTGTATTTGAGGGAGATTGGAATGTACATACTTACATTTCTTTTTAAATTATAAAGCAAGATGAAATTCTTTCGCCATTCTCTACTTGTTCAAGATTTAATTAAATTTGAATCCATTAGCATTGAATCCTTTCTTCATCTTCTTCTAAATCTGTAATTCCTTCGTGAGTTGAATTGCGAGTGTGAAAAAAAAATTATTTTGGATTAATTTTAGTGCAAGGTTGCGATGGTCATTTCATTCTAAATATTTTAAATGATCTGGTGCTCTCAACAATATTTCAAGTGATAATAACGACATCCTTTATTTTAAAGTCTTTCAATTTTAAAAGTATTCATTTTCTCATTTAAAAAATAATAATAATAAAAAAATAAATTTACACATAATCCATCATTCACCACTAATATAACCATCACTTTAAATATAAAAAATAATAGTAATACTCCCTCTATCCCATAGTTATTTGCTCCATTCCTTTGTAAATTACAAAGGAATGGTGCAGATAAGTATGAGACGAAGGGAGTACTTTTAATTCACGTGTAAAAATTAAATAAATACCTTATTGATTAATGGAGAGAGTGCTACATGCATTTTACTCTTTGAGTTTCGAAATACTCTTCACGTTTAAAGTTCCATATTGTAAAAATATACTCCCTCCGTCCCACCCAAAGGTAGTTTTTGCTTTTTGCACGTAGATTAAGTAGTATTATTATTTAATGTGTAGTGGATAGTTGTATTAGTGGGAGTGTGAGACTTATATTTTAATTGTATTAGTGGGTGTGTGTTGGTCTTATATGTGTAAAAAAAAAAAGTTAACTCTTTGGGTGGGATGATCAAAATGGAAAAAAGTGACTCTTTGGGTGGGTGGGAAGAAGGAAGGGAGTAAGTATTTCTTTTATCATCTTTATTGATTTTGGGCTAATTTAACATTATTAAGTAATAAATAAATAGAAAAAAATATTATGTACGTAGATGAAAATATTAAAATCAAAACTAGAGTGTATTCTATAGTTGTTGAATTAATAAATTTAAAACAATAATATATTTTGAATTTCTTGGATTGAGATAATATTTCATTTCAAATCGGTTCGAAGGATTTTGCAAGACCATTGAATTGGGAGTCCTCATTAAATGAACTGATGAGGAGTATGACTTTGTGTGACAAACAGTTATATTTATATAGACTTCTTCAATATATTAATGAAAAATAATATTAAAATTATCATAATATGCACGTGTATGATACTATCTATAGCGAAGTGACTAGAGAGTTGGTAACGGACGGTGGTTTATTATTATTAAAAGAAAAAAGAATTTGGAACTTTGTGAAACAATGGCAGAAAATACGACATACGAGAAGATAAAAACTTCATACGTAAGAAACTAAATAAATAAATACTCACTCTCTCACATTACTTGATTACTCTAATCCATTTTCTTATTTATGAAGTATTTATTTATTCGACCTTCAGAAAAAAAAAAAAAAAAAACTGTCAATATTTTATAGTAAAAGATACCGTTCATTTAACTCATACAATTTCCTTTACACAAACACAAACGGGCTTTACGTACATATAAATCCTGGAACTCTTTAATAAATGAATAATTACTTCTTAAACATATAGATGGTTACTCTTTAAATTCTATTTTGTTGTAAACTATTTAATAAGAAGAACAATAACAGAAATATAAAGAAGAAGAGAAGAATAAAAAAATATGGGGAAAGAGATATTTCATTAACATTCATATTCATATCAGTCTGTACAAAACCCTCACTCTTTATATAGGGAAGAGAAAGAGTACAATAGTAATAAGTTCTCTTCCTATTCAATGATATATGGAGTAATGTACATATAAAATATTTCACAACACTCCCCCTTGGACATTACGATATCATATGCATGCCTCGTTAAAAACATCGCTAGAAAACCCTGTGGGAAAAACCAGTCGAGGAAAAGAGTACATGTCTTATCATTTCATAATATTTCATATTAGTTGCCTCATTAAAAAAACTTTCAACCAAGGAAACCTTGTAGGAAAAAACTTAGTTAATGAAAAAGAGTACAGCATGGTCTTCAGGACCAATCTTCAGGATTATTTAAAAGTTATTTCATCCCCAAGACATTTACCTTGCATGTCTCATTAAAAACCTTCAAATAAGAAAACCTCTTAGGAAAAAACTTAGTTAAGGGAAATAGTGCAGATCTTATGATTTTAATGTATTGCATTAGTTGCCTCGTTAAAAAAAACCTTAGACTAAGAAAACCCAGTGGGAAAAACTTATTAAAGGGAAAAAGAGTACAACTATTAGTCTTCAGGACTTAATCTTCTGGATTGTTTAGAAATTACCGCTCCCCCTGAAAACAAGGATACATTGGAAATTTGAAATTTATTTGGAATTGTCACCCCCCCTGAAGACGACAATCTTCTGGGTCTAGATAATACAATACTACAAGGACATACTAAAATATAATTTGGGAGTAAACAAAACAATGATAAATAAGTTACATGAGCAAATGTTATATATATTTGTAATACTCACTGCTCTTCTAGAGCATCTAAATTTGTCATGTCTCGCATAATATATTAATTATTCATCCATGCAACACATAATTTATTGTCTTATAAAAGACTGGGGATATTAGTCTTTCATCATGCCCCATGGGCTATATATTTATTATATCAACAATCTTATTACACCAGTTTGAAACCTTAACATTATGGGGATCATTTAATTAACATTCAAATCAATATGCCAATGTCACGTTGGTTTCTTATAAATAAATTAATAGTATTTTGTATCTACGAGATAATTGAGGATATGTTTAATTTCATATAACTTCTCTTTGTCTGAGAGTCATAAAATCTTGCTAGCAAGTTCATCATAAGTGCATATCAGGCCTGATACAATTATGAGAAAACATGTGCTTTAAAAGCACTGAATGGAGGGACTTCTAGCCCAAAATATCCTCATTATATACTTCAAGTATATAGACATTAGTTTTCCACTTCAAGGGATAAAAATGACAATTGGCATACAATATAAATAGATATATCGAAAATCGAAAATTCATCTAAAACAAACATAAAAAAGATTAACTGGTATTTAAACTATAAGATATTCTCAATCTACAGGTTGAGACAACTTTTTGGTTTATCCAAATTCTTTCATTCTGAAAAATCCGTCATGTTTGCATGTGTTACCTTATATAAATTTCTTATACATTTCAATCTTAAAACGTTCATATACACACACTTTTCATTCTTCTTCAGGAAGAAATAACAAATTAAAATATAGCATATCTATATTAACTGTTTCAAGGTCTGGCTATGACCAATATTATAGTTATATGTTGTGATATTTTATTCTCATCCAATTTGAAAAGTTTTAATCCTTCGAGGATTTTCATGTATATCACATAATGATGTATATTTACTGCATGTCTAAATATATTGAAACTGTCATATAAATTAAGTAGCGAGACGAAATGTATAATGGGAGAGTATCTATCATTTATATATTGGGCCTCTGCAAAGAAAAAAAACCCTTTGAGCTTTAACTGATCACCATGTTATCTTTCATATGTCCTTCTGGGACAAATATTTATATCATTTCAGATAATATTCAAATAAATATTTAACGAGTTAAGCTCAACCTCAATGCTTTATTCTGTCTTACTAAATATTTGTGCTTCTGGCACTTTGATATCAAATATAAGTTCCGGATCCAGATTATTATTTAAACAGTAAAAGCAATCAAAGAAACAAACGTGTTGTCGACAACTTTCTGTTTCAATTCATATTCTTCTCCCAAAATCTATAATGATTTATGTATTTATATAACTAGATCCTCGTCATTTTTCAATATGTATGGATCTAGCCGTTTTGCATACCCAGTATTTTGATTATTTTGATGCACGTATGAATTTACTGGGTATTTGTCTTCTGGATATATCTATAGAAAAGAGTTTTCATTATCAAAACAAACTCTTCACATAATTTTGGAAGTGACTATTTATTCTTAAAATTAATTTCCGCGGATATTTAATTTTTCAAATCATAAATCATTTCCTGCTTCTAGCGTTGATAAATAATTATTTAAAGTATTATGTCCCCGGGGAACTCCACTTCCAGTGGTGCATTGATAATAAATTTAAGGGACTTTGTCACTTCATCATGATAGTTTGACAGTTTATTTGCTATTGCGAACTAATAATCTTTTTGAACTCTGGTTCAGTCAATCTAGTGCAAAATAATAGAATTTCTCGGCATTCACATAAATATTGGGTTTAAATCTCCCCCTAATGCCGTGAAATAATTTCATTAAATGTGCAATTAGCATACTAAAAAAATATATTGATCCCCTATATCGGGCTTTATAAAAATTGACGGATAATTATCATTAGAATGCTCATTGAAATACGCTATGGTGGTAATATATAAAATATTAATTTCACAATTCAAAATTTGCAGATGGAAAATGTTTAAGGCTTCTGGCCATGATTGGGCAGTACTAGTAAAGGGGTATAATTATGATATGCAGGAGCCAGAATTTGTGTTTAGTTATTCCAAATTCCCCAAAATATTAATTGTTGGAATAAAATATTCACTGCATGTGAACATAAAACATTAGATGTTCCACTTTTTTTTTATTTTTTATTTTGTTTTAATATTATCAGTTGATATTCATTCCAATTGACTAACTCAAATATTCAATATTTGAGCTCTTCATATGTAATTTTATTTGTATTAGTGCACTATGAATAAGAATGTATTTATTCAGTGGATACATCAATAAAATATTTTGGTCATGACATTAGAAAATTTGACCAATTTTTCTCCTTGAAACTTTGGAACATATTAGGAGAAATAATTCCAACTTTAGTATGTAAATATCATACCATAAATATTCCACATAAACTTCATAAGTATCATTTCATATCTCATGACTAAAAGAATTTAAATTATCTGGCTCATCTATTTGCCTAAAATAACCCAATTACTCATGCCATAGTTTAAAATTGTTGGGTTTCAAATATAAATATCACAACAATATATATATCCAACTATCTACTTATAAGATATGTATGATTTAGACAAGATCATTTAACAAATAGTATAATCTAACAACATATATAACACTAGAATAAAAATATAATGTCATAAAAAAAATCATGTTTTAAAAAAAATATTTTTGCAAATATATAAAGTTTTTTAAAAAGATATGTAATGTAATATAGCTAAAGTATCTAGCTTTTTTTTTAAACAATCTCAAAAATTAAAATTATACTTGGTCACAATGATTTTCGAGCTTAAGTCCCAAATTGTCATCATTGACTAGGTCAATATTTTTATTTACTTCAGGCAAATAAATATATTTATTTATTCCGCAAATATCCCTTTTTTCGCATATTTTGATATTGCACAACCAGGTGTGCCATATATATATATATTAAAGCAATGACTATTTCATCAACATCTATAATAAATTTGTTTCTATTAGAGTATTTGTCTATTTCTTATGGAGGACAACTTGAAATATCTTGAACACTTTTGATAAGACCTTTAATAAGTCTAATTTAAATTTTATCGACCATACTACGGGGAGGCCAATGTGAATTCACTCTTCCACTATAACTATTTCTTACTTATCATATGCCCCTTTCACTCCAAGTATAATTCTACTAGAATGTACCATGTGCTTCAGGCATTTTTTTTTTTTTGGAATATATCATGTGCTTCTGGCATAAGTTTGGATTATAATTAATACAATTCTTTTGAAATTGTTATTCGATTACGAATTAAAAATCTTGAAATCATAGATTCAATTAGATTATATAACTAGAAGAATAATTATCAAAATTTGCAAAAGAATCCTTCAGGGATTGCCATAAGATAACAAGATCTTTTTTTTTCAGATCTTTGTTCGAATGATGTCAAAAAAAAATATTAGTGATTTAGCCTTCTAGGCAATAGTACTTCCAACTTTTGAAATAGTTTCACTTCAATCTCAGAATATGAATTCTAACGTCTAAAGTTGCTTTAGACTAAATAGGTATTGACATCAAAAACTAACTCGACATATTCTCTTTTAGTGATGTCAGACATTTTTCAATGAATTACAATTATTAAAAAAAATAAGTGCATCTTATAAATTTATATTAAAATTTCATGTGTACATCAAGAAATAAATATTCATGAGACTTGCTTCTCAATTGCTTGGAAAATATATCTTATCATCATATCATAATATGATGAGATGCATATAAACAATTAATGAATTTCATAACATATAAAAAATATTTGGCAGTATACAAAAGTTTAATCATATAATAAAGTATGATTATTAAATTAAAAAAAATATTTTCCATAAAATAAATATTGAATTGGTATCAATTCTGCCAAATTAATGATTTCACAATATGATAAAAATATTTGACATAGACAATAAACTTTAATCACATATCGTATAATTCTTTAAAAAATTCTATACATGGAAATCAATCAATTCCAATTCCAATTTTTCATTAAATGAGTTCAATCTAAAGTTGTATTGTGTTGTATGATTCTTTAATGAGACCAATCAATTCCAAATCTTTCATTATATTATCATCATAAATCAATCAATTCATAAATAGCCAGGCTACCAATAATTTTGTACATTTTAGTGAAAATTTGTATATGCACGTGTCACATAAAAATTATATATACATGTATCACACAAAAATTGCATATACACAAATTGCATATAACATGTATCACATAAGTATCGTTATCTTGCCATCAATTAAAACACTGATTTAAATAATATCCAAGATTAACTTATAAAATTTGAAAATAAAATTTCTAAATGATCATTATATTTTCCATAAATATCATTCTTTATCATAAAGATGTAAAGTATATCCATGATTAATATATATAGATTATGGAATTCAATCAATACATTATCATGTAAGACAAAAGCAAAAATAATACGAATCATATACACGCATTCGGATTAAAATTAAAATTAACATAAAAATTATGTAGAAATTTGTGACATTGATTTTTGACAAATCTCAGTTGGACATATGCATAATCAAAAGTTTACCAAAACAATATTTTAATTAATCACAGTTTATAATAGAAAATAGGTGTAATAAAACGTATTTTTCTTAATCAATCAAAATGGTCAAAAAAAAATAATAATAAATCATATATTAATTTTAATGATATTAAAAAAAATGCAGAGAGCTAGATTGAGAATTAAAAAGTTCATATATATATTCGAAGATGAAGCAAGATATTAATTACAAATATTAATTTCAATGTTTCATATAAGTCATAAACATGTCTGTTCTTCGTGATTAAACAAATTAATATAAAATTTTAATTATACCTTGCAGAAAAGACACGATTCTTTTCTAGGGTTCCCTTCAATTTGTGGCTTGGTATTCCCTTCAATTGGTGGCTCCGTTGGTTAGAGCGTGCTGATAACGTGTTGTAAACTATTTAATAAGAACAATAACAGAAATATAAAGAAGAAGAGAAGAATAAAGAAATATGGGGAAAGAGAGATTTCATTAACATTCATATTCATATCAGTCTGTACAAAACCCTCACTCTTTATATAGGGAAGAGAAAGAGTACAATAGTAATAAGCTCTCTTCCTATTCAATGATATATGGAGTAATGTACATATAAAATATTTCACAACATATTTAAAAGTTTTTACAATGCAGAGAGATAGATTAACTATAAATTAAGTTTTTTTTTTTTAATTCAGTACTCAAAAGATATAAAACTATCTATTCAAGATATAAAATTAAAAAAACCACTCAAATCATGTAGATTTTTTTTATTAATTGACATGTTATATAATAAATTTAGGCTCAAAATTGATAGTTACATATTTTTAGGTTCCTAAATAAGTGGAAAATTCTTTCAAATATCTAACCGATAATTAACCTATTTTTCAAATTTTAAATTCATAAAACTCCTAATATTTTAAACTAAGTTTAAGCACTTCTAATATTTTAAACAAGTTTAATCACTTCTAAGATTCGACCCTACCCATTTACACAATCACACAAGATTCAAATACACTAATTCATTTTCACAGCTATAATGGACAGAGAAGTATGTATTTAGAAATAGAATTCGTGGATTACTGAAGAATTAGTTCTCTTGGCAATAAATATCCATGTGCAAGATCTTTTAATTAGCAATAAATTGAAAATGACATTTCTGAAAGTTAAGAGATGGGGAATTAAATTAAATAAAATAAAACTCAACATATAATCATAAGTTGTGTATTCACGTGAAATCGTGGTACTAAACTTCTAGCTAGTGGTACCAACCAATAAATAATTTATTGCTATGTTTTGATTTTAGTTTATTAAATTGATCTATTTAGGTTATTATAAGCTACATAATATTACTCAAATTGACATTACTACAACAACAATTTCATATGGAGTATTGTTTGATTACTTTAATTAATCAATACTCCCTCTACTACACCACACTCTATATGATATTTTAGCAAAAAGTATTTATTTCAAATTATTTAATTTTTTAAGAGTCCAACAATCATATAATTATGATCGTCTAATATTACCCTTAATTAATAAAGAAATTAAAATTGGTGTATACAAAATGTATTAACTGGTGTTAATCGATAATGATACTCAGTATAAGTCGAGAGTATAGAAAGATGGCCTTTCACATCCCCTTATCTACAACTATCATTGATCATACAAAGTAGAAATAGAAAGCTAACAATGGTTGAAGGTTCATATTCGATGGCGCTGCAGCTGCAAGAGCCTCGAATACGAACCGTCGGGCTGGCCGACGAGCTCCCGGTGGCTGCCCTGCTCGACTATCCGTCCGTCTTGGACGACGGCAATGCTGTCCACCCCTCGTACGGTGGACAGCCGGTGAGCTACAACAACGGAGGTTCGACCCCTCATTAGCCTCTCCAGAGCGTCTTGCAAAACACATTCCGACTCTACGTCTAGAGCACTAGTTGCCTCGTCCAGTAGAAGAATCGAGGGGTTTTTAACAACGGCTCGCGCTATGGCGATCCGTTGTTTCTGCCCGCCCGAGAGCTGGACGCCCCTCTCACCTACATGCGTCTTGTAGCCCTCGGGTAGGCCACTCACAAAGGAATGCACGTTGGCTGCACGCGCTGCTTCAATCACCTCGGTTTCGGTGGCGTTGTCTTTTCCATAAGCTATGTTGTCGAAGATCGACGTTGCGAAAAGAGCTGGCTCTTGCTGAACCAACCCGATTTTGAGACGAAGAGACTTCAAGTTCAATCTTCTGATGTCTTTGCCATCAATCATTACTTTTCCAGCTGATGGATCATAAAATCTTTCTATCAATGCTATGATAGTACTCTTTCCTGATCCACTGGCACCAACTAGAGCTTGGCTCTGTCCGGCTCTGATCCGGAGGCTGAAGTCCTTAAAAACGGAGACATCCGGGCGAGATGGATAGGCAAAGTCGACATGTCTTAGCTCAATCTCACCACGGACCGTTTCAACAGGCTCAGCTTCCGGATCATCCGGCTCTATCCGTGTGCACCGGTCTAGAACTGAAAACACGGAGGCGACAGCTTCCCCACCCCGTATGATTTCAGGGGCGAGGCTCACGGTTTCAGCCACAGAATTGGCTGTGATTACCAAAACAACAAACACCTTGATGACCTTTGAAAATGTGGAGATGCCTTGGCTTACGAGGTGGGCGCCATACCATAGGATCAAAGCCTCGGAAGCATAGAGAGTGAGCTGAGAGAGGCCAAATAGTAGCCCGGAGCATTGGCTTCGCCTCAGACTACGACGCTGTGGGATACGAAGCTCGTGGCTGAACAAGGATAGGATCTTTTCTTGCGCGTTAAACGCTGCAACGGTTCGTATGTTGCTCACTCCTTCACCAGCAATCATGCTAGTTTTAGCATGTGCGTTTGCTGTGTCTCCTGAGAACCCTTTGAGTGATAGTTGCTGCAAGAAAACATAGTTTACATATGTTATCGTTCCTTAAGGCCATCTCCAATCGAAAACTCTAAAAACGCAAAGCTATACGATCATACCTGAGCAAAGTTTGCTAGGACGAGTAGAGGGAATGTCGCCAAAATGAGAAGTGAAACCCTCCATTCGACTACGAAAGCAACAATGAAAGAAGCAAGAAGAGAAGTCATGTTCTGTAGCATAACAGATATCCTCTCGGCAATGGCAGATTTCACGTCCGCTGCATCCGTACCTAACCGCGCTGCAAGGAGGCTCGAATTGTTCTCTTCCTCGTCGAACCAAGCAACTTCATTCCTCAAAATTGCTGAAACAATCAAAAGAATGTAATAGCATCATGTAATAATGATGAATGAAGTGTTTGACAGAGATAGAATACATGTTTTTCCTACACAAACCTGCGAGCATCATTCTTCGAACTCTTGTCGTAAGGTTTTCGCCCATTATACTGAAGAAATAGTGCTGAACTAAGTAAGCAATGACAGCATAAAGACCAGCACCAATGTAAATGAAAACATATTCCTTTGTTTTTCTTTCCATGGCCACTGGATTTGTGTAGTAGAAAACTTCAATCATGTTGCTCATCACCAAAGCAAAGGTTGGACCAATGAACCCTGACAGGACAGATCCTACAGCTCCCATGATTGAGTAAGGCCACTCAGGAGCATTTAGTTTGAGAAGACGAAAGAAGTAGTATCCTGGTGGGGCTCGATTCTTCCTATCCGTTTCAGCATTCGACACCATCTCTATGCGACCATCAGCCCCAATGCTGTATGAATAGCTCAAGTTTCTTAAACTCCCTGAACGTAGGCTGAGAGATTTAGTAGACAGTGAATGGCTGAGACGTGATGAACGCGTGCGACGTGTTGAAGGATTTGAGAAATCTCTACTGCCTGCCATTTCCTGGAATCTGATAAGGGAAGCATATGCCCCTGCTTTGGAAATCAGTTCATCGTGTGTACCAGTTTCGACGACTTGGCCTTGCTGTAGGAATGCAATGCAGTCGACGTTTCTTATTGTTGAGAGACGATGAGCTACGACTATGGTAGTTCTTCCTACCATGAGACGATCAAGAGCCTCTTGGATTATGCTTTCTGATCCTGCATCAAGTGCACTGGTGGCTTCGTCGAGCAGGAGTATCTTCGGATCCTTCAGCATTGCTCTGGCGATTGCTATTCTTTGCTTCTGACCACCGGAGAGTTGAACTCCACGCTCGCCTACCTATCAAAACAATCATTGAAACAAAATGAGTACCTTATAAATGTGTGTATATATATATACACATAAGGGAGTTAACCTGAGTGTTGTAGCCATTAGGAAGCAATGTGATGAAGCTATGCGCATTAGCAGAAGACGCAGCAGCCTCGACTTCTGCCATGGTCGCATCAGGCTTTCCGTAGAGAATGTTGTCGAGTATTGTGGTGGCGAAGAGTGCCGGTTCTTGGTTCACCAAACCGATCTGATTCCTCAACCATTTCAGTTGCAAAGTCTTGATATCCACATTGTCCAGTAAGATTTCTCCTGTTAATACCATATTATAAGTTCATATAACTGTTCTTGAATTAATGTTGGTAAGAACATAAAGGGATGGGGGGTGATAGTGGGGGGTTCTAATTACCTTCATTAGGATCATAGAACCTCTCTATCAAGGAGACAACAGTGCTCTTGCCCGAACCACTTCCACCAACGACAGCAACCGTCTTTCCGGCAGGGAAGAAAATCGAAAAATCTCTGAAAATAACTACATCAGGCCTTGATGGATAGCTGAAAGTTACCTTTTTGAACTCAATATTCCCAATGACATCACTCGGGCACTTCCCACGCGATGCATCTTCGACTATGGTCGGGTTTTGCTTGATTATCTCCATCAACTTGTATCCAGCAGCCTTTCCTTTGCTGAACGCGCCAAGATTCGAAAACGACTGACCCAAACTCCTGCACAGATCAAACAGAGTCAGGATATGAGCATCTCATCTCAAGAATGGAGAAAACAAGATTTGATCATAACATATGGTCTTACATTCCACCAACAATGGCAGAGAAGATAGCAGTGAATGCCTTGCCCCCATCAGTCTGACCACTTCTAATAAAAACACCAGCGTACCAGAACACGAGCGCCCACGACATGCAAGCAATACCATAAGTACATCCTAATCCAAGCCCTTTAGCCATTCCAGCCTTGTATCCCAGCTTCAATGTGTTTTGAATCAAATCTGAATACGCGTTGAGAGCTTTCATCTCTCCAACATAGGAATAAACTGTCCTAACTTGAGCAATCGACTGCAGTGACCGACTAAGAATTAACTCACAGAAGGACTCTATTGGGTATTCACTAGAGTCTGTGTTTATGCAAGCATTCCAATAATACAAGTAGTAGCTACACTTCTTCACAATTCACATGCCAAAGTATAATGCACAAGAACAGATTCGATCTTTTAATGGAAGCTCACCTGCTCGGCTACAACACCAGCACTAGCATAGGACTCGCGGCTTTTGGAGGTAAGTCCGGTGAGAGTATACGCGTAGAGACCTCCGGCAAAGGCAATTCCGGGAATCACAGCCACACTCAGTAGAGCTAACTTCCACGCAGATACAAAACCAACAACCAAACCAGCCAAAAATGTAGACAGATAATGGATGAAGTTTCCAACCTAGGATTACACACACAATAAACTTAATCTCCACTTAATTGAGTAAGTCTTCACAGTGCAAGAGTAATACTACTAAACTGTACCCTAATAAAAGAAAGAAAAAACTAGATCAAGATACTGTCATTTTGCCTGATTAATTATTCATTTTCTAATATTATTTCAAGAACCATTAATATGAAGAGTCTATTCAAACTACTATAGCATTTAAAGATGCTCCAGAGGCATAAAGTAGCAAGAAGGTTAACCAAACGTGGCAAGTGAGATATGATAGTAGCTCAAGTTGAGTAAATTCTGCTAACGTGCACCGTAGATTCATAAGTGAGATTTCACATCATAATGGCCCTCAACAACCCTCAAATTGACACCCCATTTACTGCAAAATATGACCATACTAGATTGTAACAGAAAACACAGTGAGAGCTAACATCAAAGAATGTGTGTGAGAGAGAGAAGAGAGAGAGAGAGAACCTTCTCACTGATAGCATCTTGAACAAGCAGAGTATCAGTGGAGATACTGAACACAATATCCCCTGTTCTTGCATCTGTGTCAAAGAATCCTACGTCCTGTTTCAACACTGCTTCCAAATATCTTCGTCTTACAGCACCAGCTTGCCTCTCCCCACTGAACATCCAACATGCAATCTCTGTTTTTTTTTTTAAATAAACAACAAACCAATCAACTCACCTCGTGCTGTTTTGATGGAAAATGGGCTTTAAAGAATAAAAAACTAGTAATGTTAAAGAAACCGACAGATGGTGAGAGATAGAACAGTGGATGGACCACGTGTGACTAAAACAACTGGTAAGTAAGAACAAGAAGAAACAGATTCAAATACGATAAGAAAGAGACTAATAATCCAATCCCACCTGCGTACGAAGAAATGCAGACTACCAAGCCAAGATACACAAAATACAGAGCATACTGCATCAAATGACAAAATTCAACAGTTAGATCTGAGTAATAACGACACAGTAAAAATCAGCAAGAATGTAAGAAATTAGAAAACCTTAGCAACTTCATGAGTCATCTTGTGTAAATCCATTTGGTTTTTACCAAACCCATTGACCATTTGTCCAAAAAGCAAGAAGAAAACAGGCATTGAGGAGCCATGAATGATGGCACCAACGCTACCAGAAATCATCAACATGTAATCATATTTATCTGCGAAGGAAAACAGCTTGTAAAAGGGAAGGCTCTGCTCTTTCTTCTTCTCCGAATCCGGCATTGGTTTCCCATCAGCTGGTTCCGCCATTTTCGAGTCTTGAATTTGAGGAGAGAGAAAAGATGCTAGCTTTATCGTCTCTCTCTAGAAACCCACCTCAAGAAACCAGAAATAACGTCATTTCTTGCTCTGGGTTTACTTATATGGCTGCAAATTTGGTGGGGTTTTTCATATTCTGCATATTGAAGAATAAATCTTTCTTTTTATGAATGCACTTGAGAGAGAGAGAGAGAGAAGAGAGGGGTGTAGAACTATTACAAGAACCGGCGGACAAACCAGGTGAAGAGTGTTAAAGAGTGTCTGTCCGATGGTGGGGTGGGGTGGGGGTTGGGTGGAATCGGGGGGGTATGGGGGTTTAGGAGTGAGATTCCATAGATATAGAGGGAAGAGGGCTTTTAAGGACTTAGCTCGTTTCTGCAGCTTTGAGTAATGTGCTTGTTGAACAGAACCTTCAACAGAATGTTTCAGAAAATAGATAAATCAGTCAATTTTTATGTTAGAATCTCAAATAATGTTTTGATACAAGACTCGAACTTTTTAAAAAAAAATAAAAAATGATTCAATGTAATTAATTTTTCAAATTAATTCGGGAAAATATATTTTTTTGTCCGCTAACTTTGCTCAATTTTGAATTTAGTCCATAAGTTTTTCACTTTTTGAAAATCGTCCATTATATTTGCAGAATTTTGAAAATCGTCCATTATATTTAAAAATTTTGAAAATCGTCCATCATGTTTACCAAGTTCAACAAAATCGTCCGTTTCAACAGGTCATTAGCAGGTTATTCTAAAAAAAAAAAAAAAATATGTAAAATATATATATATATATACTATTTTTTAAAAAAATAGCCTCCACTAAGAATTTATATTATACTCTCTCCGTCCGCCCGAAAGAGGGCATTTTGTTTTTGTGCACGTTGATTAAGAAGTATTGTTATTTAATGTGTAGTGGGTAGTTGTATTAGTGGGAGCGTAGATCCCATATTTTAATTGTATTAGTGGGTGTGTGTGGATCTCATGTGTGTAAAAAAGGAAGTGACCATATTTGGAACGGACGACAAAAATGGAAAAAAGAACCTCTTTCAAGCGGACGGAGGAAGTATCAATATTTAGTCAAATTTTCTCCACTTTAGTAATGAGATTAATATTGTTTGTTTAGTATACGGAAGTAAAAAATAAAAGTGAGATAAAATTGGTTAAATAAAAATATGATATAGATTAATTGGGGTGAAAATATTCAAATGACCTGCCATAGCAGGTCAAAGGACCAAAATGTTGAATTTTATGAAGTTAATGGACTAATTTCAAAATTATTATAAAATTAACGGACTAATTTCAAAATTAAAAAGTTAATAGACTAATTTCAAAATGAATGAAAGTTAGCGGACGAAAAAATATATTTTCCCTTCAGTAGTACACTCTTATGGTAAAATAAAAATTTCTCGAGATTATAAACAAAAGTTTTGAGTCTTCTACCATTATACTCCTTCCGTCCACTCAAAATAAGATATTCTACTTTTGTGCACTCGAATTAAGGAATATTATATTATTTAATGTGTAGTGAGTAGTTGTATTAATGAGTGTGTGTGCCCGGAGTATTTTAATTGTATTAATGGGTGTGTTTGAGTCCATTTGTGTAAAAAATGGAATGATCCTCTTTAAGGCGGACGACCAAAATAGAAAAAAAACTACTCTCTCCGTCCCGGCCAAATGTCACCGATTACTTTTTGCACGTGAATTAAGAAGTATTATTATTTTATGCGTAGTGGGCAGTTGTATTAGTAGTGAGTGGTATGCCATATGTGGGATTCTTTTACTAAAAAAAAAATAAGGACATTTGAATGAGACACTCAATATAATAAAATGGGACATTTTCAGTTGGATTAGAAGAGTATCTTTCAAGCAGATGGGGGTATTTAAGTATTTCAAGAGAAAAAATTAGTCCAGTAAAAAGTGTACTAATTCAATAAAAGAGTAAATAGAGTACTCTTAATTGAAAGACAAATAAGAAATCATATAATGAAACATTAAAAGGATATTTTTACCATATACACGTAACATACTTTATAATTTACTCTTGATACCTAAAACTATTGCTCACTCCATCCATTATTAAAATTTTCATTTTGTCATTTTGATTCGTCTACGCTTGAGGAATTCATTTTCCATTTTTAACAAAAAGGGTCCACACATAGTAAAAAAGTCACCACTAATACAACTATCCACTTTATATAAAATAATAATAATTCTTAATTCATGTAGAAAAAGCAAACGAATATCTTTGTAATGGACGGAGGGAGTAGTTTAAACTTCAAAAGTCAATAAAATCAAATTAAGAAAATAACTTTTTTTTTAAGTGAGTATCTATCATGACATGAATGGAGCACTATTTACGCTTTAATAAAAGAGTAGTACCGATCGGCTAGCTCTTGAAGATCATGTCAAAACTAATTAAGAACTCTAAAAGAAACAATAGTAAAATAAATAAATAAATAAATATTTTAGTTAAAAATAATTTATGGAGTATTATAAATTTTTTTTAAAAAAAATAAAATAAAAACAACACTTTCAAATCATCGCAACACATCATATCCTTTCCCCCTAAAAGGTAAAACTAATTTTGCCTAAAATAAGTGACATTTATATGTTTGATTAATTGATTTTGATGGGAATGAAATTCAAATAAAAAGCAGGAGTATGTTGTTGTATGGTAGGGTGGTAGCAAGCTTTGTTAGGCATCTTTAAATTGGACCTATTTAATTTATCCCAATTATGTTATTAAGCCCAATCATCAATATTTAATTAATTAATTAAGTTGTTCTAGCTTCTTACGTAATTTCATTACAACGTAAGATCCTCATGAAACATAAAATTTGTGCATTAATTTGCACGTAAGTTGATAAATTAATCATCATATAATAATCGCGATCTAATAGTTATCCTTCATGCATGTGAATCCCCTGAAATTAAAGTTCGATTAATTGTTAAAATTATTGATTAATTAAGCTAAGATTCTAGCCTAAACTACTAGCTATCTTAGTTTTTAGGACCATGCTATTTAATTTCTTAATTCTTAATTATGCAAATAATTTGGGGACCATGCTATATATACACCTTTTCTTTTAGATAATATTGTAATGATATTTATTTTATATCACGAATCTAGGTTATGATCTTTATAGTAAATCACGTAGATCTTGCATGGCATTGGCCTTGCATTATGTATCATATGGTCAAAATATAGTTTCACTACTATTATAGAATTTTAAAATTGTAATCCTCATTAATTTTATATTTTGATCAATGCAACGAGTTTAGTTTTCCAAATAAATTAAGGTTAATATTATGCGGAATCGAATCTCAAAAATATCAGCATCCTGCATGATAAACTATTACATTTTTAATAAATTAATTAGTTTTCTCTTTTCTTATTTTTTCTTAATTTTTTTCTATAATAATCACTCAGTCCACCCAAGAGCATGTAATTTGTTTTTCATGTAGATTAAGAAATATGAATATTTATTGTAAAGTGAGTCTCATATTTTTATTATATTAATAATGTGTGTCTGTCTCGTATAAAAAGAAAAATAAGATCTTGAGGTGGATGCCCAAGCACTAAAAAAAATATTTTTTATCAACGGAATATTCTGTTGGTAAAAGCCTCAATTTCATTGTTAATTTGGTTTACTAATGGATTAACAATGAAATCCGTTGGTAATTTTCTGTTGTTAAAGTGGTGGTTGGTAAATTTTTTAGCAATGAAAATTCAATTCCGTTGATAATATATATAATGATTCCGTTGGTAATTCTACGAAATTCATTCCACTGATAAAATAGAGAATAAATCCGTTAACATTCTGTTGTAAAAAGAAAGATGTAATTTTTGTTGTCAATTTATTGCTATTTATCTACTAATTGAATTCCGTTAATAAATTCCATTACTAAAAGGGAGTTTTTTTAGTGAAACGGTAAAATGAAACCCTATTGAGTAATTTTTATTATTTGAAAGAATGATAGTTCATAATGACTTCCAAATTAATAGAGTATCAGTCTAATTCGAATACACATTATTTATTTAAAATTATTTGAATGAAATAATTAATCGCACTATTATTACTTCTGTTCCATAAATAAATTCACACTTTCTATTTTTATTCGTGACATAAACAAGTTTATACATCTAAATAAAGAAATATATATACACAAATAAATAACCCCACAACATAATTATATTTTAAAATTACCACCCCTTACAACTCACATAACTCACTTTATAATTTATTTATTACCTAAAAATATCAAACTATAATTCACTTTATAATTTATTTATTACCTAAAAATATCAAACTACCACTAAAAGTAAAATAAAAAGTAATTTTTTCTTAAACTCTTATCCATGGTAACCAAGAATTCCTCTATGGAACAATAAGAGTACTTTTTATTATTTTGAATATTACATTTAAGAGAGTGTTTATGTAAGACAGTATTGAACAAGTTTTTATCATCATATAATCATCTATTGTGGCTTTGCGGTAAGATTAATACTCCATACTTATAAATACCGATACAAATAGAATGGTCCAAAAGAATTGATGAATAAGATTAATAATACTTATAAATTATGATGGTGTCAGAAAAAAAATTATGACGGAAATATTTGGCATGCAATTACAATTGATTGAAATAAAATTCAATTGGTATTCATTATTTGCTAAAGAATGATCGTAATTGTAAGTCGGCAAGTTGTCATTATTGTAAATGATTTTACGCTATACACGTAGTTCAAATAGGATACCTTGGTTAGTGGTCTTAAATAAATAAATAAATAATATTAAAAAACAGCAAATGATTAAAAAGATGATAATAATTTTTTTAATTATATTAATTGTCCTTATTTGTAAATATTTTTAAATTAAAAATATAAGTATGTAAAATTTTATTATGTTTTTTATTAATTTTACCTAGCTAATTTTATGAAATAGTCTCCCACAATTATTTATCTTAATTAGGGAGTTTCATCCTAATAATTACTTTTTTTAGTATATGAGACCACATGAATCAATCAAAATATTTCAATGAAACTCATTCATAACAATAATACAACTACCCATCATACATTAAAACATTATTTCTCTCACCTCACTACACATTAAAATATGTATTTTTTAATTCACGTGCAAAAAGCAAACATAATTGTTAGAATGAGATGAGTATAAGCTATTAGGACGGAACGGAGGGAGTGTAAATGAATCGGATATATTAATCTCAAAGTTCATTTAGTAAAATCTTATGTACTTTTGTATTTAGCTAGATTATGCATGTATTTATATTTTCATATTAAATTCTCAAATACTTTATGTTGATGATTTTTTTTTCTGATTAGATAATTTGGATTTTCTAATATTAAGTTTATATCTATGAAGTTTAAGAGCACTATTAATTAACCAAGCGCTAAATGTGTTCGTGGGTATTGGGTAGTGCAGAAAAATACGATCAGTTACGCGTTTTATATTAAAAAAAAAAAACGAAATTTTATTATTGTTATTATTATACTATTATTATTTTTTGAAAACTTATTATAAACAAATAAAAGTGGTTTAGGGTGAGCTGTAGCAGCTTTTAGGGACAGTAGATCCACATTTAATCCTAGTTTATTAATTAGGCTAAAATATGTAGCCATGTGCATAGCTCCTGAAAAAATGAAATAAAGCAGAAGATTTTATTTAAAATAAACTTTTTTTTTGTGCTTGTATTTATTCAAGAATTTATTTAAGGGAATCTAATTTGTAATCCAAGAATTTGAGTATTAATGAGATAGGGTAGCACGTAGGGATGGCAGCTTCGCGGGTTTTTTCGGGTACCCGACCTGACCGAACTATAATGGGACGGATTCGGGTACCCATAAACGGGTTTGGGACGGGTTTGAGAAAAAAATAAAATTTCCATTAGAGTTCGGGTAGGGTTCGGATTCACCCCCCCGGATAACTGCTACCCGAACCCGATTACGGGTACCCGTATATACTTGTTCTATTTAATACTTGTGTATGTATGTGTTTTATGAGGATTCGAACACATGACCCACTACTTAAAAAAATATCCCTTCACCATTTATACACAAGTAATTTTTGTTAACATCTTTCAATATTAAAATAAATATACAATTTATTGGTGGCAATCTCAATTCACAAACCCCAACCCAATATAACCCTAAATAACACACTTCTCACTCGTTCTCCAATTTTTATCCGCGCCGCGACTGCAGGGAGAGGAGAAGAACCCTACCGGCGGCCATCCGCGATTTTCCTATTTGCGCTGCTGTCTTCCACCTCGTTGTAGCTTATTGCAGGTCATCTCCTTCTTTCTCACTCATCCTTCTCCCCTTCTTCCGCTCTGCGTCCCTTCGCAAACGTCGGCTAAAGCTAGGTTTTTATTATTATTGGTTGTCCTCTACTTTTAGTTTTTTGTTTAGGTAAAGGAGTTTGAACTTGAAGCACTACTGCAAAATTAATAGTCACCAACAAACCTTCACCCAACTGTAATTCAATTCAAACTTGCCTTAGCTGCCAAATTCAATTTCTTCTTTTGCCATTAATTTCTCAAGAACATACTCAGGGCCCTCTCATTTTTTTCTCTAAATTATATATTCACTATCCCTGTTAATTACATCACATATTTTATATTCGCATATTACGTTAATTTATTATTTTAGGTGTATAAAATAATAGAATAAGCGTGCTTTGAATAATTCAATAGGAAAGTGTATAAAATTATTATCTGTGAGCTGACAAAGTAGAAAAAATATGTGAAAATTTGGTAGTATTGTGGAGTTAATATGGTGTTAATTATGAGCTATGATATTTTAGATGTGTGTATAAGCTTTGGAACGAATAAAAGTGAAAAATGCGAATTTGATAATTAGACAGTACGACAATAGAGTTTGATATTTTTGACGAGTTCGGGTACCCGCGGGTAGGAACAATCGGGTACGGGACGGATACGGGTATTGCAAGTAGTATTTTAAACGGTTATGGGACGGATACGGGTAGAATATATTAATCGGATACGGTTTTGGGTACCCAAAAAATGCGGTTACCCTACCCGTTGCCATCCCTAGTAGCACGAAATTGAGTGCTGGTAATTTATGGAAATGAAGTGTTATATCTATCATTTCTGGCTTTTCATATAGATTAAGGAAAATAGTATTTTAATTTGTAGTGTATTGAAAAATATTACCCTTCCGTCCCACGTATTTTCCACGTATTTTTATCCACTTTTCATTTTGAGTTATCCCACGTATTTTTACTCATTCCATTAATGATAATAATACATACTTTTATTATCTATTTTTTACAATCCCAATAACTTTAATTACTTTTTTATACATTATTCATCATTCCCAATAATTTTATTTACTTTTTTTTTAAATGACTAATTTATCCCTACTTTTTCTTAAATTATATATTAAAAAATAAAACGTCTTAATCTTCGTACCCGTACAAATGGGTGAAAATATCCGGGACGGAGGGAGTATATAATAGATAATTGTACAAGTATTTTATGTAGTCTCATAAATTAAATATATATTAATTGTTTTATGTGAGTTTCGTTTATAAAAACAAAAAATACAATTATTGAAGTGGTATGCAAAAATAATAAAATATACTATCATTATCATTAAATTAAAAGAGGGAATACTCTTAAAATGTCTCGAGTTATTTTTTTTCCTTTAAGTATCATACATAGAAGTGATATTATAAAGATTTATATAATAAAGTAATATTTCATTAAATTGAAAATTATAAAACGATTGCATGAACTTGATGTGGTACACAAATATTTAATTGAGTGGCTATATCTTAACTTTATATATAGGCCACAATTTGTCAAATCTGTAGAAAATCTATTTCCTTTATGCTTTCTGAACAAATTACTTCTATATCTATATTCATAAAAAAAAAGTCAAATGTCCAATATTTACAAATTATAATGACATATGTATGTTTTATTTTCCTCTTTTTTAATGACTTTAATGTCATTGAAAACATAAACAGACTTATATATGGTTTTGCTATAAGTTCCTCAACTATCTATATAACTATCTCCCATACCAAAATTTAAGAGTGAAACTATAATACTGGATCATTGATGCATCTTTAATAATCTAATTAGTTAATTTTTATTTAATTTTCACCGGTAAAATAAAATAATTAAAAATAAATTCAATAACTACACTACATCCTAAATTTTACCTTGAAAATGTATTGATGCATTGATGCACTAGCTAGTTACACCCCAAAATATCCGCTATTATGTACTACTAAGTTTTGCCCTAGCATATAGCTTAGCGGCTACCGCTTTCTCCTACAATGGAGTTTTACCGTTTTCTATTTTTCGCTACCTGATTTATGTGTCAACACTGACATTACTTGAGTTAATAGAAATAAAATGACATTACTTGAGTTAATAGAAATTTTATTTCTGTTAAAAAAAAAAGTTTTGCAGTTTTGCAATTACACTTTAAATAGTACTATTTCATACCCATACTAGTTTTTTTTTTCTTAGTGTCATTAAATCCAATTTTTATTATTATATTTATTTTAAATATAAATATATTAATCGGGATTAAAATAAAGTAAATTTTATTGATAAAATGACATTCAATATAAATTAAAATTAGCAAAAGTCTTGTATAAACTTGAATACCCCTCAGATGCTATGTTAAAAGATTAGTAAATTAAAAAAAAAACATAATAGGTATGAAATTTAATTAAATAAATAGAAATAGGACCACATAATAATTTGGAATGTGTATGTAATGGACCACAATATTTGGAGTCCCCGTGGCCAGCCTTAAACAGGTCCAATAACAACCCATCCACGTTAAACAATTATGCTATTAATATTAAATAATTAATTCCTAATTCTTCTTTCCAATTCAAATCCATGATACCACAACTTACTTTTTGGTTTAATTATTATAAATACTGAAATTCATGAAATCTGTTTTAATCTGTCTACTTGAATCATTGCTTGGCGTGCCTTTACTTTGACATATTTTCACACATGCTAATTATGCCTTTTCTTTTTTAAAAAGATACTCCATCTTTTTTTTTTTTTAATACTATAAAATCAGAACATTTTATTAATAAATATCTAAATTTCATTAGTACTTTAATTTATCTAACGGATTATTAACAAATACTCTTTTTTTTTATTGACACAAATTAGGATTCAATATTGATTATTTTTATTAGTAATGTATTGCTAATAGTTTAATGGGTATGTTAAAATAATTTCGTTATAAATAACAATGCATATTATTCTATTAATATAGTTTAATGGCTTTGTGTTGCTGCGAATTTAATTTTTATTTGTAATTGATGATATTTACCAATAAAAAACTATTGGTGAAATCAGTTGGTGAAAATCAATTTATTTTATTTATTTATTTCTTTTGCAGTGAAACGAAACTTATATGTTCGTTTTAAGTTTCTGAAATCAGTTTTTAAATATATATATTTTTTTAAAATATGCATATGTTCTAGTTTCAATTTTTCAAACTAAGGTTTAAGAAAAGATAAAGCTTAGCAGGATTGGGACCTCAAAAATTGTTTCATTTAGTATTATATAAATGCATATTTTTTAATATAAAAGTTTACATCCTTAATTTTTTGAGAAAAAAAAATCTCATTCAAACATTAACATCATGAAAAAGAGTTGTGTATGACTGTCTCACATAAGCCCTTACATGAGACGGTCAGAAAGTGATAACTCTTATAAAGAAAAGTTATAATAAATTAATAAAAAATGACAATACTATTTCATAAACATAAAGTCGTTGCATACCTATATACGGGTCGAGGTCCGAAGCAGGCGGGACGGGATGAAGTGCGGTTCTCGAGGGTCTTCAAAGTCGAAGGAGGAATCTACAAAAAAGATAAAAAAAAGGAAAAAAGTAGGAAATTAGACATGAAGTTAAAAAAGGAAAGTCGTTCATACCTAAATACGAGTCGAGGTTCAAAGGAGGCGGGACGGGATGAAGTGCGGTCCTCGAGGGTCATCAAAATCGAAGGAGAAATCTACAAAAAAATAAAAGAAAGGAAAAAAGGAAGAAATTAGACATGAAGTTAAAAATAGAAAGTCGTTGCATACCTAAATATGAGTCGAGGTCCGAAGCAGGCGGGACGGGATGAAGTGCGGTCCCTCGAGGGTCTTCAAAATTCGGAGGAACCTACAAAAAAGATCAATAAAGGAAGAAATTAGACGTGAAGTTAAAAAAGTAAAGTCGTTGCATACCTATATACGAGTCGAGGTCCGAAGCAGGCGGGACGGGATGAAGTGCGATCCTCGAGGGTCTTCAAAGTCGAAGGATTTATAGTATAAATAAAAAATACTAATATTTTATAGCAAAAGTGATGATATTTTATAGTGAAAGTGATAAATATTTTAAAAAATAAAAAATAGTCCCATTTGAGACGGTCTCATGCAAGACATACCCTAATATCATTCATATCTTAACTAACTCTTTTATTTATTGAAAAAATAATACTCTTATAAATTAAAGTGTATACTTTTTACAACACAATGTTATATTATTAAACATCTTATGCGCCTGAACACCCAAGAAAGCGACACTTAAAGAACACCCCATGCACGTACATGATACATTATACAAACCTTATTAATCCTTAATTCATTCAATTTCCCACCAATTAATTATACCCTCTCTAATTCTTCTCACACATAAATTAATATCCTCTTTTACATACATCATCACACACATCTTACACATTAATTTGATACAAATTAAATTAAATTTTATCCTAAAAAATTTAAAACAAACATAAATTATCGCTATTTAATTTATTTTTAAACACAAATTATATACTCTCTCAATTCCACAATAATAGTTATATATTTTTAATTTGGGCATTCCACCTGAATAGTTATACTTTTTTTTAATAAATGAGGCCTACACAAAATAATTAGTAAATCTATATAAAGCACACACAATACTAATACAACTACTCACTACACATTAAAATATTTTTTTTCTCCTCACTATAAATTAAAATATTATACTCTTTAATCACCGAAAAAAACAAAGGTTGAAAGATAGAGGGAGTATATAACTTTCATTAAAGTACTTATATATAGGGCTGGTGAAAAATACCAAAAATTCGGTATACCGCTCTTATCATATCGATTTTATCGAAATTTTAGGTATGCCGAAATTTTTGGTAAAGTAGATACCGTATTGAAAATTTTTGTATGATGAATGTATATAAATTATCAATATCGCGGTATTTTGGTATATACCGAAATACCGTAAAATATTTAATTTTTTGGGTAATATGATACGGTATACCATAATACTCCATGATATATGCAATTATAATTATTATTTATATTTTATAAATTTTAATTAAATTATGTATATACACTATTTAATTAAAAGATTAAATTTAAAATCCTACTTTAAATTTCATAATTATAAATGAGTGATAAAGTTGATTGGCTTCCATAATATCTTGTACTTCTTTTTTAATTACGTAGTTCTATCCTATATATGAAAATTTAAAAGTGTTGATTTTAATATAAGTTTCATATGGTTCTTGTGTAGATCTATTTGATACTATTTATTTAATGACAAACACTTGTGTAAATTAGGTTTACGTTTAATTATATAAATTCTGTTACTCTTTAATACCTAAAAAAATATTTTTTAGCATATAAATTGTTACTCTTCTAAATTAAAAAATTACTCTTCAAATTCTTGTAAATCCTTGTTTATCGATTACTTTTTAGTACATGAAAAATTACTTTTTAGAGACATGAATTAATATTCTTCTGTATAAAAATTATTACTCTTCAAAGAGTAATTTTTTATATACTAAAGAGTAATTTTAAAAAATAGGATTTACATGTAAACCCGATTTACATGAGACTCACTCTTATTTAATTTGGTCGTTTGTGAATTGTCGTATATTTTTCTTATTATGAAATTGTTATCTATTAAAAAAATTTTATAACTATCTTTCACTTTTTAGTACAATTTTTAATTGGATTTATTGAATTTTAGGTGCATAATGGCATAACAAACTATCTAATAGGACGGTATATACTGATATTTTAGGTATGATACGGTATACCGAAATAATGGTAAGTAGAAGGTATACTATTTTCCTATACCGAAATATCGTATACCGAAAGTTTAGGTAAGGTAACGGTATGATTTTTTATATATCAAAAATTTTGGTATGGTATTTGGTATGACCAAAAATCTTCGGTATACCATACCGCCCATCCCTACTTATATACTCAATATGATTAGGGCTGGGAAAAAATATTAAAATTTTGGTATACCGCACTTACCATATCGAAAAATACCAAACTTACCGAAACTTTAGGTATATCAAAATTTTTGGTAAGATATGATATCGTATTGAATTTTTTGGTATGGTAAAGGTATGCAAAATTTTAAACCGCGGTATTTTGGTATATACCGAAATACCGTAATTAATTTTAGTAAGATATATATACTTAAAAGAAATTCTAATATATTAAAATTATTGACCCATCATTGAATTTAGTGTAATTTTGAAGAACATTCGCGTGAGCACTATATGGTTTATTATTTTAAATTTAGAGTATAATTGTAATTATTTTAATTTTAATTTTAATCTAAAAGTGTGTGTTAATTATTAATTAATTTAGAACTTAATCGTTATCAGGTACACCAATTACTCACTATGATTAAACTCTTACCTTTATTATGTTTTATTAATGTTTTTAAATTTGAACGTTTCAATGCTTACGTTTGTTTTTTGCACGTTGATTAATGTGTATAGTATTTTAATAGACAATTGGTATAAAAATATAATATTTAATGTAAAGTGGTAGGTGTATTAGTATTGGATATGGTCCAATGGTGATATATTATTTGTTTTAGGTGGGTCACATATACAAAAAAGAAAAACGTAAAGATTGAAATGTGAAGCCCAAAATAGAAATATGTAAAGATTCAAATGAGAGGATAGAGTACTTAAATATCGGTAAGTAAAAAGTATGCCATTTTCTTATACCGAAGTTTCGGTATACCGAACTATGGTATACCGAAACTTTTGGTATGGTAAAGGTATGACTTTTCTAATACCGATATTTTAGGTATGATATATAGTTGTAACAATAAATATTGTATTTATAATGAAATAAACACAAAAGAATTACGATGATAATCCAGATGGATTAAACTTGATGATTAAGGAAACAATCTCTATCAATTCTCTGATTCTTCTCTCGAACCAATTTGGACTTTGACTGCGTTGACCGCGTTGACTGTGTGTTTTGAGTCGGATCTTCAGTTGAAGCTTGTCCGAACTCGGATTTGGATCTTATAACGTTAATCCAGAGGCGTCGAGCCTTTATTTGGATTAAACGTACTTGATCCGAAGAACACTCGATCTGGGGGGCTTAGCACCTTAATCCCGGGTCGTATGTTGTTCTTGGCGCGAAGAACACCGAAGAACTCAGTATATGAAGAACGCTTGATTTGGGGGGCTCCGCACCTTAATCCCGAATCGTTTGACGTTCTTGACTTGAAGATGCTTGAAGATCTCAAGGGAGCACTGCTCGTGTTCTTGATCTCTTCAGAGCGTTTATGTCTTCAGGTCTTTGAATGTGTCTGGAATGAATGGAGGAGGACTCCTTATATAGGTGAAGTATGAGGATGCCCCATAAATAACTCGCAGTCTGATTGGTCCGTTTTGACCTAATTATGCGGGCTTGGGCCTTTCACTTTCTTAGGCTTTAAGTCAGACTTATTTGACTGGATCTTACCCAATTATAAATTATTTACTCATTTATTTTAGGAATTTATTTATTTAAATCCCTTAATAAATAAATAATTAATTGATAATTATTGCATTAATTTGCCACATATTTTCCTTAATGGGCAATAAAATTTAAGTGCCTACAAATGCCCCCTCGCATTTTGTTCACGGACGCCTTTGTGTTAAGGTGAACAAATTGCGACAATATATTTCTTGATCAACATGATTGAATTTTATTGCTTGCCTCTCCAATTTGATATGAATAACCTAAATTATGACTGAACTTAGCAGAGTGTTAAGTTGCCTACGTACCTCTTTGAAGAGGATCAAGTCAAAACGTAGTTCAAGGGACATGATTTGATTTGAATGGGGGTGCCGTACACAGTTTATACTCATGCGGGCCAGGAGTAACATGCAGTTTAGGCTCGTGTGTTATGGAGCGTTGAACTTGAATTTGCTGACAGTTTATACTCGTGTCAATGAGTCTTCAATTTGAACTTGTAGACAATTTATACTCATGTCAAAGAGCCTTGTGTGAATATTTTTCACTCATGTCGAGGAGCTTTGTGTGTAGACAATTTATTCTCTTCTCAAGGAGATTTTATTTGATGTGTAGATAGTTTATACTCATATCAAGGAGTATCGAACATGTAGAGAGTTTTGTCTCTTCTCAAGGAGATATAATTTGATGTGTGGACAGTTTATACTCATATCAAGGAGTATAGTATGGATAGTTTTTGCTCGTATCGAGGAGCCTTGAATTTGATTTGTGTTAGATAGTTTAGGCTCGTATCAAGGAGCATGACTTGAGGATTTTAGATTAGTTTAAGCTCATATCAAGGAGCGTGACTTGTAGATAGTTTTAGCTCGTGTCAAGGAGCGTGATGTAGACAGTTTTCGCTCGTGTCAGGGAGCTTTGACTTGGGAGATTTTAGATAGTTTAAGCTCGTATCAAGGAGCATCATGTGTAGATAGTTTTAGCTCATATCAAGGAGCATCATGCAGACAGTTTTAGCTCGTGCCGAGGAGCTTTGACTTGAAAGATTTTAAATAGTTTAAACTCGTATCAAGGAGCGTAATGCAGACAGTTTTAGCTCATGTCAAGGAGATTTGACTTGAAAGATTTTAGATAGTTTAAACTCGTATCAAGGAGCGTAATACAGACAGTTTTAGCTCATGTCAAGGAGATTTGACTTGAAAGATTTTAGATAGTTTAAACTCGTATCAAGGAGCGTAATGCAGACAGTTTTAGCTCATGTCAAGGAGATTTGACTTGAAAGATTTTAGATAGTTTAAACTCGTATCAAGGAGCGTAATGCAGACAGTTTTAGCTCATGTCAAGGAGCATGATTTGTCTTGATTTATCAACAGTTTATTGCCCCCAATCTTGGGATGCACTATTTTCTCTTCCTTCAACTTCATTTCTATTAATCTTTATAGAAACTGCAGCCTTTGTTTGTGGTTCCTCTTCCAAGGGCTCATTGAAGGACATGTATTCAAACTCGAAAGAGTCTTGAATAGAGGGCCATTCGATGTCATTTGATGTCAGGCTTAACTCCATGTCGTGAGCTCTTGAAGCTAACTCTTCAAAAGTTTTAGGTCGAATTCCTTGGAGTATGTAGCTAAGATTCCATTGCATCCCTTGAATGCACATTTCTATAGCTGAAGTTTTTGATAGCTTTTCTTTGCAATTGAGGCTTAGACTCCTCCATCTATTGATGTAGTCGATGACATATTCTTCATTCCTTTGACGAGTATTTGTTAGCTCCATCATGCTAACAATTCTTCGTGTGCTATAGAAGCGGTTGAGGAATACTTTTTCCATTTGCCCCCAACTATCTATGGAGTTAGCTTCCAAGTCGATGTACCAATCAAAGGCATTTCCTCTTAAAGATCGGACGAATTGTCTCACCATGTGATCTCCGTTGGTCCCAGCATCATTGCATGTCTCGACGAAGTGCGCCACATATTGTCTCGGATTGCCTTTGCCGTCAAATTGTTGAAACTTGGGAGGTTGGTAGTCAGTTGGCATCCTCAAGTTGTCAATCCTCTTTGTATATGGCTTGGCGTATCTTGAAGAAGATTTTGAGCTTCCTTCAAACTTGTTTTTTATCATCTCTAAAATGATGTTCTTTAGTTGGTTGATAGGAAGCGTTTCGTCAGTTGAAACTTGTATCTTATCCTCAGCTGGCTTTTCTTCAGGTGAATGATATTTCGTCTAGTCTTTCTCCTCATGTTCATCCTCAACTTGTTTCTTATTTGCATGGCTTGTCTCCGCATTATCCATTTTCTTCATAAGTACAGAGATCTTTGCGTCTTGAGCTTCCATGTGCTTGTTGAGTCCTTCAATGGCTCTCATCATACTTGCGAGTTGATCCTCAATGGTCATAGCACTTGTCGTCATAACTGCAGCTTCAGTTGAGGCAGGTGGTGAGCTTGGCGTGGAGCGAGGAGTTGAGCAGATAGAGTCATCTTCACCATCTTTGTCGCTGTGCAATGGCTTATTGAGAGCAATCCCCACCATACGATTTGTCTTTGAGGAGCCTTCAGACATACTTCTTGTAACGACTTCAACCTTTTCAGTTTGCAACTCTGGAGGCTTTGATGCAGTAGTCCTTCGTATCGCAATCTTTAGCGGAGTCATAACTTTCGTCTTCATAGCTTGTAGCTCTAAAGGCTTTGAGGTAGATGACCTTTTTATCGCGATCCTAAGAGGAATCATACTTTGTATCTTTGTGATTGTTGAGAGAAGAGATGAGAGGTAGAGACTGTCCCACTGGGCGTGCCAAAATTTGTAACAACAAATATTGTATTTATAATGAAATAAACACAAAAGAATTACGATGATAATCCAGATGGATTAAACTTGATGATTAAGGAAACAATCTCTATCAATCCTCTGATTCTTCTCTCGAACCAATTTGGACTTTGACTTTGACTGCGTTGACCGCGTTGACTGTGTGTTTTGAGTCGGATCTTCAGTTGAAGCTTGTTCGAACTCGGATTTGGATCTTATAACGTTAATCCAGAGGCGTCGAGCCTTTATTTGGATTAAACGTACTTGATCCGAAGAACACTCGATCTGGGGGCTTAGCACCTTAATCCCGGGTCGTATGTTGTTCTTGGCGTGAAGAACACCGAAGAACTCAGTATATGAAGAACGCTTGATTTGGGGGGCTCCGCACCTTAATCCCGAATCGTTTGACGTTCTTGACTTGAAGATGCTTGAAGATCTCAAGGGAGCACTGCTCGTGTTCTTGATCTCTTCAGAGCGTTTATGTCTTCAGGTCTTTGAATGTGTCTGGAATGAATGGAGGAGGACTCCTTATATAGGTGAAGTATGAGGATGCCCCATAAATAACTCGCAGTCTGATTGGTCCGTTTTGACCTAATTATGCGGGCTTGGGCCTTTCACTTTCTTAGGCTTTAAGTCAGACTTATTTGACTGGATCTTACCCAATTATAAATTATTTACTCATTTATTTTAGGAATTTATTTATTTAAATCCCTTAATAAATAAATAATTAATTGATAATTATTGCATTAATTTGCCACATATTTTCTTTAATGAGCAATAAAATTCAAGTGCCTACAATAGTATAGCTAAAAAACTTTGGTATACCATACCGCCCACCCCTATGATACGTTAAGGTATGCTCTTAAGTTTACTATAGTATGAATCCAAAAGTGTGCCTATTTGATCGTTAAAGTGTAACAGTGCATTATTAAAGTATGTAATGTGACATCTTAAAATATAATTTTATGTAAATTAAAGTATGATACGACTGAGATAACATATGTATGGTTAATTTTAAATATGCTATGTAATACATTCAAATATGTATTCAAGTAACTAAATTGAGAGATAAATTGATTTTTTTTTTATCTTTGAAATTTCACCTAACATTAGTTGAAGTATAAATTCACTAGGGTCAATTACTATTAGTTACAATTTATATACCACAATTACTGATAGATACAATAGATAAAAATATTATTAATTAATACATTAATAATGAGTAAAATATCCTTCTTACCCTTATTTTAATTATGTTCAAAAATAATTTAAAAGAGTAGATATTTAATATAATATTAAAGAGAAAAATCATCCCATGATTCACTCCTTAAAAATAGATGGAAGTTTACTGCAATCTGTTGATTGAGAGCCCGATGATACACCATTATCCTTATTTGTGTTCAAAAGTTCATATACGTGTGTAGGATATTTGTGTTTAGAGTTTAATAATTTGTGTTCAGAAATTTATATAGTTCAGGATATTTATGTTCAGATTTTAATAATTAATTTCCTCTTACTCACACCGTTAAAAAGACTTTACTTGTATTCATAAATTTATATACTTTGATTGTTAAAAAGGTCATTACTTGTGTTCAGAAATTTATATACATGGTATTCAGGATATTTGTGTTCAGAATTTAATAATCATTCATACGTTGATTTATTACGTGAGTAAAACTCTCACATGTGTTTAGAAATACATATACATGGTATTCAAAATATTTGTGTTAAGAACAAAATAACTGTACAGAAGAACAGGATCACCGTAACAAGATCTATCCCATATTAGTGGAGAGATGGGAACCATTAATTAATTCAAAGTAATACAAATATCACAACAAAAAAATATACACATACATAGGAGATAGAAGAGAATAATATCGTTAGGAGGGAGAGAAGAGAATAGTAACTTTTGCACAATATGCTCTTGCTTCAGAAGTTGATGATGATGCGACAATGGAGATGAAATCACCGATGACGAAATGAATCACGTTATATGATTTGAGATTTTATTTAATTGTTATATAGGGATATATTGAGTATCTTACATTAATATATCTTACATTAATAAATTGTATCTATTAATAATATTTTCATGTTAATATATCTACTAGTAATATTATTATATAATTTGTATTAGATAGTAATAAATCCAATTAACTACTCCATTTAAAATTTCGCTGAACATTTCAGCATGACATGTGAAATCATAAACCATGTTTCCATGCATGTAATTAATTGAAATCATAAATCATGAAAATATATAGACGTATAAAAATTATACACGTGATTCTTAAAGTATGTATCTGAATTAATGAAGGTAAATGAACTGAAAAATACGACATTTTAAAGTGCCCCAAAATGTTTATAGAAGTATTAAAATTAATAATGATTGTGCATTAGTCTACATTAGACGCTATAAAAACACTGTTTTTATATTTTATTTGTAAAATTTTAATTTTACTGTTAAATTAGTTTATCAATGGATTAACAATAAAATTCGTTGGTAATTTTATTGATAAAGTGGCGATTGATAAATTTTTACCAATAAAATTCAATTACATGATAAATATTTAAGTTGGTAATTCGTTGCTAATAATTTTGTTGATAATTTGTATAATGATTTTTTTGGTGATCCGTTAATAAATAACAACATAAATTATTCTGTTATTAAAAGACAAATATAAATCTTATTGGCTAATTATACTGACGTGTACAAATATAAACAAAAAATATATACAATTATGAACAAAAGTGTATACAATTTAATTGTTAGTTTTTTAATAAAAAATTGAGTGTAAAAAAATACAATTATTAAAAAATATGTATACATTATTAAATAAAAAGTTATACACATATAGATGCTAGTTTTTTTAATGAAAAACTTAGTTTGAAAAAAAAATATATACAATTATTAAAAAACACGTATACAAAATAGAATAATATATATACAAAATAAAATAAAAAGTTATACACATATGGGTGCATCCTTGCACCCGGGTGCACCTAATATCAACTTAATCTTATTTACAATCCATCAATAATTAACAATTTTTTTTTTAATGCATCATTTTGAATAAAGTCATGTTGTATTTCAGGCATGCATGTGTATGTGTTGGTAGGTAGTATAAATACAGAAACCATTCACAAGAACCCACTTCCTATTTCTTAGTAACATGTCACTAACATCAATTCAATGTTTGTTAAGTTATAGTAGATTGGGCTTTTGGGCAGGCCCTTCTCAATGGAGTATATAATATTTCAAATTGATAATTCAGTGGGCTGGGCATTAAATAGAATTACAATTTATATGATACGGCCCCTCAGTGGAATGTGATGTTTCAGGCCCAGTAGAATTATTCCGTGATGCTCATTTGACTTTTGAGGTTTCGATGATGAATGTAAATTAAGTTTTATGCCTAAATACATATATAGTGACACTCTTTTAAAATGTGTTGTTTCTCGGTTTAATGATCTAAATTTTAATTTATAAGAGATTATATAAGTTCCAAATTTAAAAGTAATGTTGGTTGACAGTAAAAAAATCATACTATCATAATCATATTATATTATAACAAAATAATATTTATTATAATTATTATTAAAATAATTAAGCCTTATGGGACCGAGCTCGGCTCAAATTGCTATCGAAAACGAGCATAAGGCGAGCTTTAACTCTAACTCAAATAATCACGAATTGAACCCAGTCAAAAGCTCCCAAATAGCTTGTTAAACTTAACACCTTCAATCCCATAGGCATGTATTTGCTTGTATGATATTTTTCGATATAAATATCAAAAGCATGACCTAATTGAAAATATTGATAAACAGGGGTTTTTCAGTATGTCAAATTATAGGGTTTCGATTAAATTTAGGGTATAATTATAATTATATATTTTGTGTTTTATTTTTTTAAATCTAAACCTAGGGTTGAAATTTTATTACTCCATTTAAAAGCTAAAGATTTAAAGATTGAGATTTTTTTTTTGGATTTTTAATTTACTTTTTAACTTAATAAAATTCACATCATAATCTTAATTTAAAAAAAATTGGTAATCCAATAATGGCGAGCATCTAATAATTCAAATTTAAAAAAGAAGCAATATGTAATGTACGGCTCCACCCCTAGATAACGGAGCGGCAACGGCCACTAACTGGCCGTTAAATATTTCAAATAATTCTAACCCTACGGTGCCTTCTTTTCCTACTCACCTCTATTATAAAATCCCCTCCTTCCTTAACTCCATTTCTCACTCCCAGAAACTTTTATCCAGAGCGTCTTTGTATACGCCTCTGGTTTTCTACTTCTCTCTTCCCCTCTCTCTCTAAACTTTGCATTTCTTAACTCTGTTTCAAAAAATATCCAAAAATGAGAGAGTGCATTTCGATCCACATCGGACAGGCTGGTATCCAGGTCGGAAATGCCTGTTGGGAGCTGTACTGCCTGGAGCACGGCATTCAGGTTGGTGTTCATTATTTCTCGCTTTGATGTATCGGATCTGGTGTTTTGTTTTGTTTTGTTTCATTTCCTTTGGATTTGATAGATTTGTGATTTTGAGCTTAATTTTGTGTTGTTTGTATGATTTGTGTTTAGTCGGTTTTATGTTTAACTGATTCGTCTGATCTGTTCGCATTTGGATTTTTTTTTCATGTGTAGTCGCGTAGATTGAAAATGCCTTAGCGTTGTACTTTTCTGTTCGTGTAGATTTTATCAGATCTGGTGATATTTGATCTCATTGCCTTTATTTATTTGCGATCTGTTTAGCTTTGATGTAAATTCATCAGATCTATTGATATGTTGATGATAAATGCATTCTGTGATGCAACTGTAAATCGAAAATGCCTTGGCGTTGTACTTTTTGTTCTTAGATTTTATCAGATTTGATGATATTTGATCTCATTGCCTTTATTTATTTGTGATCTGTTTAGTTTTGATGTACATTCATCAGATCTATTGATATGTTGACGTTAAATGCAATCTGTGATGCAACTGTGTAATTCAAAAGGCATCGAAATTTTATATCATTTTTAAGCAGATCTAATGGCATCCGAAAGTGTTTCTCTGTTATAGTTGACGAACTGTTCCCAACGTGAATATATTTTTTCATCTACAATGACTTAATGTTGCATCTAATTTCTTCAGATCTCGTTTTAATTTTACTTTATGTTTGATCTGGGGTTGCGTTAATTTGAGATATACCTTCCAATTTTGAATCAGATCTGGTTTGGGTGGAAGATGAATTTTTCCCTACTAACTATTGATTTGCCAATTCTTGCAGCCTGATGGACAGATGCCTAGTGATGTCACAGTAGGTGGTGGTGACGATGCCTTCAACACATTTTTCAGTGAAACTGGCGCTGGCAAACACGTTCCTCGTGCTGTGTTCGTGGATCTCGAGCCAACTGTGATCGATGAGGTGCGCACCGGCACGTACCGCCAGCTGTTCCACCCGGAGCAACTCATAAGCGGAAAGGAGGATGCTGCCAACAATTTTGCCCGTGGTCATTATACCATTGGGAAAGAAATTGTGGACCTGTGCCTCGACAGGATCCGGAAGTTGGCTGATAACTGCACTGGGTTGCAGGGGTTCTTGGTTTTCCATGCTGTTGGTGGTGGCACTGGATCTGGACTCGGATCCCTGTTGCTCGAGAGGCTTTCTGTCGACTATGGAAAGAAGTCGAAGTTGGGCTTCACCATTTACCCATCTCCTCAGGTTTCCACTGCTGTAGTTGAGCCATACAACTCTGTCCTCTCAACCCACTCTCTCCTTGAGCACACAGATGTGGCTGTGCTCCTTGACAATGAAGCTATTTACGACATCTGTCGTAAATCGCTAGATATTGAGAGGCCCACTTACACCAACCTCAACAGGCTCATTTCTCAGGTATAATTTCTGAGATTTCTTTTTTTATGGTTTGATTCATTGGTGTTTGTTGGTTTTTGAGTTAACCCTTGGAATTTCAGGTGATATCATCTTTGACTGCATCTCTGAGGTTCGATGGTGCTTTGAACGTTGATGTGAACGAGTTCCAGACCAACTTGGTCCCATACCCCAGGATTCATTTCATGCTTTCATCCTACGCCCCTGTGATCTCAGCTGAGAAAGCCTACCACGAGCAACTCTCCGTTGCAGAGATCACAAACACTGCATTCGAGCCATCATCCATGATGGTTAAATGCGACCCTCGCCACGGCAAATACATGGCCTGCTGTTTGATGTACCGAGGTGATGTCGTCCCTAAGGACGTCAATGCAGCTGTTGCCACCATCAAGACCAAGAGGACGATCCAGTTCGTGGATTGGTGTCCCACTGGGTTCAAGTGCGGTATCAACTACCAGCCACCCACTGTGGTGCCGGGTGGTGACTTGGCAAAGGTCCAGAGGGCTGTGTGCATGATCTCCAACTCCACCAGCGTCGCTGAGGTGTTCTCCAGGATCGACCACAAGTTCGATCTGATGTACGCCAAGCGTGCGTTCGTGCACTGGTACGTGGGCGAGGGTATGGAGGAAGGTGAGTTCTCGGAGGCTCGTGAGGACTTGGCTGCTCTGGAGAAGGACTATGAGGAAGTTGGTGCTGAGTCTGCTGAAGGGGAGGATGATGAGGATCAGGAGTACTGAGTGCGTTTGTTTAGCTGTTATGTGTGCTTTCTTTCTGTTGTGGAGAACAATGTTTTTCTTTGTTATGTCGTATCACCATGACCATCAGTGTTGCTTGCTTCTATAATATGTTGTCTTGACTTTGTTGTGTTCGTATGATATGCTATTATGCTGCTTTATGCTTTGTTTTCTTAGGTTGTTATCATTGTTGTGCTGCTTAATTATTAATTCAATTTTATGATATGCTAAGATAATGAGTAGGCCGGCTAATGCACTATTTGTCCGAATACAGCTTACCATGAATGATAAACCCGTTCCCATAAAGATGGTTACTTAGTTAATGTAAATCTCAATTAAGTTACTAAACAAATTACACAGACAAATAGTAGAAAAATAAAGCTTTGATTTCTTCTTCCGTCAACGTAGGCTTGGAGAAAATGCATGAACTGCACAGCTCTAAATCCAATACTCTCTCCATCCCTTTTTGCGAGATTAAGGAGTATAATATTTTAATATATAGTGAGTTAAGGTTGACGTTTACTTTTTGCACGGAGATTAAGGTGTATAATATTTTAATATATAGTGAGGTGAGAAATAATATTTAATGTAAAGTAGGTAGCTGTGTTAGTGTTGTGTATGAGTTCTATATAGAATAATTAATTGTTTTGTGTGGGCCCAACTTGACAAAAAAGAAATGTAAACCTTAACTTGGGACAACCCAAAATGAAAATTGTAAACCTTAACGTGGTACGGAGGGAGTATATCACATCCAAAAGGGCAAGATAATATCCAAGTGAACGTACTAGAAATCTAGAATGAATTTTACTTTTGAAATGAAACAGTACTTAATAATGTGGTCTAAGAAATGCCATGTTTGGATCATTACATTTTTTTCATTCGTTTTGACCTATTAAAAAAATATCCTAATAAAAAATCTCAAGTACACTTCAATATTAAAATTTTTATTCTCATAACATACGTATCTACTTTATTTATCATTTGAAAATAGTAAATTATCTTTTAAGAAGACAATAAAGTAAATTAAAATAATTTATTTAAATAACGTTAAATAAAATGATAAAATTGAACCATACCTTTGGGTTGGAATATAGAATTCGGAGTGTTCGCGGGAACTGTAAAAATGAGTTGGTGGATAGTGGATTGAGTTGATCTACCACGATACCGCCTATCATTTCGGCTTTCGCAGGTTAGAATAGGACGAACTTTTGGACCATTGGTGAGGCGGGCCTATATATGTTGAGAAATTGATAGAGGTTTGGTGGGGTGTGGTGGATTGACCCAATCGGCCCAAATTCCATTTTTACATTTATTACGTAATATTTATAAAGTAAATTAAAATTAAAATAGAATATCGGATTGTATTAACTCATGAAAAATACAAAAAAAATCATAAAAATCAATTATTTTTCAAAATTAAACAGGGTGGTTATTGTTGGAGCTGGCCAAATGCAGGCGAAACAAATACAGGTTGGGCTATTGATGGGGTGGGACGCCCGCTGCCGAACCCATTTTGACAATTAATTTACTCCCTCCGTCCCATAAAAGTTGACACACTTTTTTTTTTGGTTTGTCTCACTAAAGTTGACACATTTCCTTTTTAATAAATGTGACCCACATAAAAATAATTAATCTATTCTCATGGGCCCACATATCACATCTAATACAACTACCAACTACACATTAAATATTATTTCTCTCACTTCACTTCACTTTACATTAAATTATTATATTCCTTAATCTCCGTGCCAAAAAAAATTATACCAATTTTAATGGGTTGGAGGGAGTATCTTTTTTAAATTTGAAATTTAACTTGAATGTAGTATATATATAATTTTCTCCCGTACTTTATAATTTAAAAAAAAAATCAGGAGCTAATTTAGGACGAGCTTAACAAAATTCTTGTGATGACAATAGGATGACAATTTTGAAAATATGATGACAATTTTGAAAATAAAATTAGAAAAACGTGAATTTGTCTAATTCATTTTTCTTTCTATTGATTAAAGGGCGGCTCTATTACTACTTGAAACAGAGGCACCTAATTAAAAAAAAAATTATTGTGAAAATACTATTTTAACCTTAGTACTAGCTTACCCCTTGTTACCATCTCCATCTACTTATACCCGTCAGAAATTTCAGCCTGTCGCTGCCCCACGTGCCCAGCTGTGCCACCGGAGTTCAATCGTCCATTACGCCATTGAAAGAAACACCCCAAACTGTGATCCTTATTACTAATTCTAGCCTCACAAACAACGCACCACAAAAAATACAGGGCTGGAAATCAAGGGGAAAAGAATTTGCAGATTTCTTAAAATTGATTTTCCATTTTCTAATAATATCTGTGGCCATATTCAACTTCAAACAGAGACTCAAGCACCAATTTCACAATTCCTTAATTGTTGAAGACCAAAATTAACTTTGGAATTTCAACTTAATTTGAATGAGAAACAGGGGAAAAGTGGAAATTGATTATAGTTAAATTAAATTTTGATTCACAAATTTGGTTGTAATGAACCAAGAATTTCTCCATTCGATTGCGGGATTAATGAAGAATTCAAGATTACTTACTAACATCAAACATGGTCTTTTCTGGTAGAAGAGGTAGCCCAGTTGTTTATTCTTGATGATGAGGCATTATTCGGCGACATTCGGATATTCTCAGATCTGCGGCGAAGGCGTGCTCCGGTGAAGGTTATTAGATCCCGACTGCGAACTTGTGATAGGCGGCGACGGAACTGGCAGTGGCGCGGTGGTTGACAGTGCAACGATTTCTACCGGGAAGCAAGTCGTGGTTGGGGTGTTTCTTTCAACGAAGGAATAGATGGTTGAACTTGGCGCCAACACGAGGGGTTTTCGACGAAAACTCCTCATGTCGGTGCGGCTAGACTCCGGTGGCGTGGAGGCAGCGACGGGATAGGCAGGCGGGAGTGTAAATGTAAGGTAAGTTTAAAAAGTACAGTTAGCATGGTATTTTCTATATAATTTTTTTTTTAAATTCGGTGCCATCAGTAATAGTAATTTGGAGGGCAATACTCCCACCCTTGATTAAATTCTCAGTTAATAATTTAGAGAATTATTTAATTTTGCCACAATACACATATTTCGTGGATCACTCACTGGTAGAATTACTACCGTATATGAAATTAAAAAATAAAATAAAATTGTAACCTAAGTTAAATAAACGTGGATTGACATTCATACTACATAAACAACAAAATCATTCTCATCACACCAAAACAAAGTCATCATCACAAGGAGAATTGGAGATGGATAGTCACAAAAATAAAATCAGATCTTCAAAACGAATGCATCTTTCTTCAGATCTAGCAAAAGAAGCAATAAGCACTACATCGAACTGTGATAATGATTATCATCATACCAACTGTTTACTCCTCATCCTCATCCTCATCGCCACCACCAGCCTTCTTCGCAGCAGCTTTCGTGTTCTTGCGCTTGACGCGACCAGGGCGACCACCACCGAATGGACTAGTGAGCGAGAAATCGATATGCTTCTGTGAGTCAACTCTCACTAAGAAGGATGGCACGTTGACGACCTGTCTTCCCACCCTGATATAACAAAGGTATACAAGAATCCAAATTTAATGTGTTTCAAGTTTTTAAACAGTAAAATAAGTATAGTAAAGATCCATCCAATGGGGTTTAGTGCTAGCCTTTCCAAAAGAATTGAAATTTTAAGACAAATAGACATAACCTTTAACCTAATGTCCAAAAACAATCACCAATGGAGTAGCCAATTATTTTTGACAATCCCATTTAAGAACATCCATCAAAAGAGAGCTGTGTTTGATAAATCACAGTGTAAATGCAGGCCAATCCCAGCTCTTGATATGTATTAAAAGATGATGTCGAAATATGATTTGTTACGCAACATGAAAATGCACATCAAAACTAATGACATAGTAAAACAGTTGCACAGTATACGTATGCCAGTAAGTTATGTATACAAAGACATGAAAAAACATGAGAAGCAATACACAAGCAAAACAAATCGCATGCGAACTCATGAGTAAAAGAGAAACAACCCCTAGGTTCAATAACAAAAAACGGATGCAGTCATAGATATACCTAATATGCCTCTGCCTAATAAGCACACGAGCGTGGTGAATAGACTTGGCCATTCCAGCCTTGAATACAAGAGTCTGAAGGCGGCGTTCAAGAAAGTTCTCCACTGTAAGAGCCAACACATAATCGAGCTTGTTCTGGCTTTCATCCAAAAGTCCATACCTATTCATCCTCCGAAGAAGAGCCTCACCTTCAAAGATACGACGGGGATCTTTCTCATCCAGGGTCAGAAGGTTTCTTGCATTGTTGCGGATACGACTCAATGCATACTGCACCCTCCATAACTCCCTCTTGCACCTGAGTCCGTATTCGCCAACCAGCTTTAGCTCAGCATCCAATCGCTCCTTCTCGTAGGGGCGACGAGGCTTTTTGAATGTTTTCCCATCTACATTGATAGATATAATTATTATATGCATACCATCCATCAACTATCATATTAGAATCTAACAGCTAAACGATTTATTGTGTTCCATCCAATCGTTTATATATCAATTGCACATCCACAAGATCTTTAACCACTTCACTAGAACACTAATTAGGACATATTTAAGAAGCAAGACCTTAAAATCTCCCATTGATCTAAGAAGAAAAAACAAGTATCATATCATACGGCAATGAAATGCATAATGCACATAAAGATCACATTTTATCATACAAAAATTACAAAGAACATTTGACAAGGCATTCAAGCCTGATCCTCAATCGAATCAAAGATATTGAAAACTAAGGTCTGGAATCCAGACACCCTGAGATTCAACTCACAAAGGGACGTCAACACATGTAAGAACACACGAAATGTACGTCTATAAAAAAACCACTTTAAAGAACGCATCTGAGAAACTTACAGTTACGGTAAAAACTGACGTGAACCATCGTCGCCGGCTACGTCGTCGTAGAGTGAAGAAATGGAGGAGCTGCAACAATGGGCGATCTCTGTGATAAGAACAAACCCTAAACCCCCATTCTACTGTTTTACAGTCGGGCCCATTAGAACGCATAATACGAGAAACTTATGGGTTCAAAATGGGCTTCTCCGAAATGGGCCGACATGTGTAATGGGGCCTTTTTTATAATCTTCTTTTCGTTCGGCTTAAATCGGTTGGCTTTTTTTTGGGCATCAACTATCGAAACTTAATGCTTTTTTACAAAAAATATTACCCTCCGTCCCGCTAAGTTCTTCACTCTTCCTTTGTAGGGGGCCTTTCCCCCTTCATTTGTTACACTTTTTCTTACAAAGCCAAAAATGGAGCCTCCTAAATTTGTCCCTTTATATATTAAATCCCATCAAAGCCAGCAAATGCTGATAGCATCTTGTAATCAATCATGCATCCAAAATAAGGTGTTTATTCTAGAACAAAATTGTAGTAAATCCAACTGATTTTAACTAGGTGTTTGTAATAAACACAAATGTAGTACTACCATAAAGAGATCTAGCTAAGTCTAACATGGAAAGAGCAAAAACGCTGGTTGGAGGTATATTTTTCTGTTGACAAAGCTAATTCTGCTTAACTTGTTTTGACACCAAATCAATTGATCTCTTGAGATTTTGGACATGCTGAGAACTCTAGCAACTAATTTGACATCTACTTCTGCAAAGAAATGAAGGCCTTGGTCTGAATCTTCTTCGTTACGTTGTCGAAATTTCCTCAAGATGCACTTCTGGCTCCTCAGTATGTCCCTCAGATTCTTATCCTTCTGCATTCAAACGACACGAATGTTCTTGATTAGTTGACGAATGTATGTGGATGGAGTAGGAAACGATTAAAACTGACCTTTTGAAGCGTTTTTCGGACCTCTTGCATCAGCTTGAGGTCTTCGGGTGTGTGTGGTTCGGATGCTTTCTTGTGACCGGTGATGGGCGTGGACGAGCAATCCTTATCTGACCGAACAAATTGCCAAAATATTCGTATCGATTCTTCCACTATATCCACTAGCATTTCACTTGTGATGGTGTATTCATCTCCTTCTTTCCTCCAGCTTTCATCTTTGCAGTCCTCTGCATTAGGCCAGAGTTAGTTTACTAGCTTAGGAAGCATGATCTTGCAAAGAGTAAAGAAACGAGACGTTGGAACGATTCGATTTCACCTCTTATGACGGGGACTTGCAGTAGATTGCGAAGAACACAACGGCTTCTGACATAACTTTGAACTCTTGGCCCTTGGAAAGGCTCGTTTTCTGTGAACCGTTGTACGAGTACTTGAAACTGCTGGAACTCGCCTGCTACCTCGTTGTAAGTGTGGACTCCGTTTGTGTCGGAGTTCCACAAATCTAAGGCCTTCTCGTACTGCCAATGTAGGATCTCCCAGGAAAGGCACATCTGTCCTACGTATACTACCTCAAGATCGCCCTGCAACTCGTTCACAAACTTCTTGATCGGGTCGCTTCCTCGACTCTTGTGTTTGAATAGCCAAAGGTTTTGTGATACGAGAGATTTTAGCGTGGGGACTGAAGGTTTTCTCCGGGGAGACGATTGTAAAGGATCCGCGAGATGCAGAAAACCTGCATTGATAACATTTGCAAAAACAGAACTCACAATCACAAACTAGAGTGATATGCTGAGCAGCAGATGCTGCACCTGGTGATATACATAAGTCAGTGTAACATCCACTATTCGTTTGCACACAAACCAAAGATGATCAAATGAATACTACAATTACTACTACAATATCATGCCACATTGCTACTATATGAAGGATATTGAAACAAAGATGATCATATGAATAATCTAGTCATGGAAAGCAGGACTAACCCATAGCATACATCTTTTGGTAGTTCAAGATGTCGAATTTACGCATCATCTCCGTGTAGCTCTTGTAGAACTTGTGAACTTCTCCCATTCGATCTTCGTGCTGGCCATTATCGTTGATTCTCCATGGCTTCAACTCATCCATGATCTTAGGTGACTCCGATTCTTCTAAGATTGTGGGCAAACCAGTAGCTTTTGCCTTCCTAAGTTCCATCTGCAACTGTTCAATTAGTTCTTGATGTTCCCACAAACACTCTAATTTGTTTGAATCCCCACAATCCATCATTAGTGAGTTATCTCCACCATTTAATCCTATGCTATCTTTGGCTACAACTAATCCAGCATCATTTTTGTTGTCTGAATCCTCACTAAAATCATTATCAGACAAGAATTCTAAGCTCAATCCTACTGAATTTTGTCCATTCTTGATATCACTAGTTTCCAGTTCTATGTTCTCATTTTCCTCACCATTAACATCCATTTCTTCTACAAAATCTCCATCAGACAAGAAACCATCACTGCTTTCCTCAGAACACAACTCAAGAAACTCCTGATTTCCAACCAACTCCACCTTCTTTTCTTGAAATTCAATAGACTCAATCTTCACAGTCTCCTTATCATTCATTTCTTTAATAGGAAAAGTGGTGACAACCTCAATGAAAGCACTAGATGTGTTTGTACCTTCAGCATTAAAAGAAGTACCCCTCCCTTCAAAAGATGGAAACCTGAATTTGAAATGCAGCTCTGATTTCTCTGTTGCAGCTCCACTCTCTTGCTCATGGAAGATCATCTCTCTATCCTTCTTCTTCCTCAAAGACATCAACCTGCGACAATAACAAAACCATTTTTAGAGAGAGAGAGAGGGGGAGGAGAGAGAAACAACGTTAATTCATGTAAGAAAAACCTTGAAAAGTGGGCAGAAATAAAACATAGGAATGGAATCAGGTACACAGAAAAAGCATTAGTAACAGAAGAGATAAACCCAAAATTCAAAGAACCCATTTCCAGAAAACAGCAAAAATGGGAGAAGAGAGATGAATCTGAAGGAGAGACATGGGATTAAATCAGGATTTTAAAATTGCGATTGAAGCAAAAGGGGGGGTGTTGAATAAATCAAACAGAGAATGGACATTACAACTGCAAAAAGAATAAAAAAACAAAGATAAGGGAATGTAATAGGAGTGATGAGAAATAGAAATCCGACCTAAAAGGGGGGTGAAGATTGAAAACAAGAATTGAGAGAGATAGTTACATGGCAGCTACTAGGGCTCAGTCAGCTGGATCATCCTTAATTTCTGCTTGAAATTCTCTTGTCAGTTGCATTACATGATGCATGCATAAAAGCATTTTAACTTAAAAAAAAAAAAAAGATTGTATTTTTAGCAGAGTGAGTTTATGATGAGGATGATCAGTTGAGAGGTCAGTTGGGAGAGAGAGAGGAGAGAGAGTGAAGTTGAAGGGTTACGTTTTGTGTTCTGTGTGAGGTAAAGTTGAGATCATATACGTTGGCGAATTTGGTCGGACGTGCGAACGAGTCCCATTTTTTTTCGGTTCGGATCTCCTGTTACATTTAGTGTTACATCTCCTGTTACAAACCGTTGGATGATTGGCATGTAGGATAGACTAATTTATACCCTAACAATCAAATGTGGGTGTTATATGATTTTAGAATACATTGGTTCAGTGGGAGTCTATATTTATTGCTCTTTAAAGTTTTAAGACACTTTGATTTTAGATAATTCGGTTTTCTGCAGAATTGAGTTGATGGATTTGAATTCATTGTGAATTCACTTAAGTTAATTTTTCATTTTGTAATATTTTACATTATGAATTGATCTCACTAAGGATTAAAGTTGGATCAGTTGAAAATAGACATGATATTGATCACGTTGCATGTAATTTTCATGCTACTCACCATATTTGATCTATGTCATTGAGTATATTGATATTGGTGATTGTCGGAGTTTAACCACGATTTATAATGTGGTGAATGCCGCGGTAGTTCCATATTAGTATATGAGATGGACCAGATTGTTAAGTATAGACTGAAGAGGAATAGCATACAGTTGCGCAACTAAGGACTCTTGATATAATTGCTTTCGGAAAATATATAGCCCAAGTGGGAGATTGTTGGAAATTTATTAATTTCCATTATAATCTAATTGTGGGCAATATATTATCATACAATTATATTAGCTATTCAATTATTTTATGGACTTAATTGAACCTGCGATCACTCAAAGTCAAAGCTTCAAAGCAAAGAATTCGTCCTGGTTCAATCATCAGCTGAGGACCCCTAGAATAGATAAACCCCTTGTTTGTTGTTTGTGGGAAAGGTTGAGATTTTCATCCCGCATACGTGTCGCTCATATAACTTATGTAACAGGAGATGTAACACCAAAATGTAACAGGACATCCAAGATAATTTTCTATTGCATGACAAATTAATATTATTTGTATTTTTGTGGAGTTATGTGAGGTTCATGCTACAAATTAAATATTTCGGACATTATTATTTTTAGATGTAAGTTGCAACTATATGTATGCTGCCATTTTACATTGTACGGTCATGCATACAACTCTTCATTCACATACTCCTTTAATGATAAATAAAATAGGCTTCAAGCTTAGGTGTTGGTAAGAATGATATATATATATATTTAAGTAAAGTGTAACAGAAAGGTTAGTTTTTATTTGTTTTTTTTATTATTAATTTTTTTAATCATTTTAAGAATGTGAAATTTTTTATGAGACGAACTAAAATGGAAAAACACAATAAATATATTTTAATAAATTATTATATAGTATAATACTTTAAAATTATATTTTAATTTATTATTCATCATATTTTTAGTAAAATCATATTTTAGTAAACCAATAGCATAGTTTATTTATATAATAATTATTATACTTTAATAATAAATCGATTTATCTTACAACTTTTTCTCACAAAAGATTTAGTCTAATAATAAATATTACTCCATTAATTATTCATCAATTTGAGGCCTATAATCTTTTACTCCTACATTTTAAATTTTAGTTCTTTAATTAGAAGTAGCTAATTTTTTATTTTAAAAAATAAACGGTTATTAAGCTAAAGATAACACACAAAGTGAAAATTAAAAAGAAAAAATTTATAGGGCTAGCTAAAATTAGATTAAGTACAGTTTATATAGGATCAAAATTGAAATTAATTAAAAAATAATAGAAGAGAAGTGAATTACTATTTTTCATAGGGTATATTGCAATGAAATGAGTTTTACATCACTTGTGATCTAATCAAAAATTTAATGGCAAATTTCCATGTTAATTGGATGCATGAATTTAAATTTATGCATTCACATTCAAAAGTTATACAATAATGAAACAAAATATATATACTAATGAATATAAGAATTTATATATTTATTAGTAAATTTTCTATTGCCTTTTTTAACAAAAAATTAATGTAAAAAATTATATATAACAAATATAGATATATATACGTATACCATCCGAATTCAAAATTAATATAACCGGAACTAACCACCCTAAATCATTTTGTAATTTATTTTCTTAATTAACTAATATATAATGGTTACACTTACCCATGGGATGAATGAGACGAGACAAATTGGATTATGACAGGAATATCAAATATTGATACGATTCAAAATTAAAAAATACTGAAAATCTTAAAATTTCATAATCTCTTTACATTTTTTATTAGCATTTAGAAAATTAAATATTTTATTAAGATTTGAAGTTGATATGTATTTTTGTTGGATATGGAACAGTGACAAGTGGATTTATTTTTGACCCGAATGCATCCAGTCATTATCAATTTATAAAACAATACAAGCCGACAAGCCGACCCAATAAAGCGTAACATTTAATCAAATTAGCCCAATAATTTAGTATTAAAGTTATTATTATGTGAAAAAATTAAATATTAAATAAATGGATATATAAAGTCGAAAATTTCTAATGACATTACAAACAGGATAATTAAACAATTGTGATGTCTTAATAAATTAAAATTAATTAATTAAATATAATAAAGAAAAAACTTCGTATCAAAATTAGTTGTTAGTATAGTTAGTTCACCAGACACCTAAAGTAAATCGAATCTGGGTCACTCACTTGATGAGAAGCCAGTAGCCAGGTGGGACTGTATTTTGTAATATTAAATAATACCCACCTACTTTCTCTTTATTTGTAGTATTTCCTTTTTATAGAAAATACATTTTTGAAAGGCTAATACTACTTTGCACTTGGAGGTGCACCTCAAAATACGGTGCATCCACTTTAAAAAATGTATACAATTATAAACAAAAACATATATAATTATGAACAAAAATGTATAAACTTTGTTAGTGAATTTTTTGTTAGTTTTTTAAATAAAAAATTGAGTGTAAAAAAATATACAATTATTAAAAAACATGTACTCCAATATTGAATAAAAAGTTATACACATATGGATGCTAGTTTTTTTCATATGAAAAATTGAGTGTGAAAAAGTATACAATTATTAAAAACATGTATACAAAATAGAATAAAAAATTATACACATATGATGCACCCTTGCACACGGGTGCACCGGATATCAATTTTTTTGAATAATAATAATAATAAAAAAAAAACAAATTATTAGATTGGATCTCCGTTCTTTGTATATAGGTGGGAAATTCTATTTTCGGAATTTATTGTGATTAAACTTTCCATTTTTAAATCTAAATAATATCTCTAGATTTGGCCCTACGGAGGTTGATATACCCATTGGGCTTTGTTTTATGGGCCGATTGCATAACCTATAATTAGGAATGTGTTTATATATCTATTCAAAATTTTAAGTGTCCAAGAAAATAAAGATGGCCTTTCAAAACTTACAATGTTTCCAAAAGTGATTTAAAATGATACATGAAAAAAAAAACTTAGATAAATTCCATCCTCTCATGTGGAAGGTATATGTTTGTTTTTATGTAGATTAAAGTATAATATATTAATAAGTAACTGGTAAATTTTAGTTATATATATATATTTTTTCTCGTAACTTTAATTTGTATCAAATTGTGTAATACTCCTTTTAAGATTATTAGCTTTTATTATGTGAGCCACAATTAAAATAATAATAATAATAATAATAATAAATATATATATATATATATATATATATATATATATATATATATATATATATATAGAGAGAGAGAGAGAGAGAGAGAAACTCTTGTATAAATTGGATTAACGGTGTAAATTTTATAATCCTCATTCTAATCTTATTATATCTTATGTATTGTTAGGGTTTAAATTAAAGGGGAATCACATGGTTTATACCGTAAACCCGGTTTATAAGAGACTAACTCCAAAATGTATTCTTTGCAATGAGACAAAGAGTTAATATTAGCGGGAAAAAAATGTTGGAAATTTTGGGTGAATTGAAAAGTTACTTTAAAAAGAGTGTCCATGAAGAATTATGATCAAAGGTGATTGTTGAATAAATATGTCTTTTCATGTTAGGACATTTGAATTTAATTCAAAATCAATCATAATGATTGCATCAATTCATGAAGAGACGCCTTAAAATCTATAAATAAACCTCTCATCCCACAATCCTTCACTTGAACATTACTCGGTAAACACTTTCATACACTTAAAAAAACACTTGATCAATACCAGAATTTCACTTGAGTCACTTGAGCATTTGTCACAAACTCGCAAGTCGTAGATGTCAGAAAAAGTCTAGTGAAGTTGAGTCATACTAACATTTCATAGTGTATTTCTAAGTCGTCCTACTCCTAGCTAGTATGAGTTCATAATACAATTTGGTTCATGTCTTTTGCTACATCTACATATGTTTTGTTTTCCTTTCGTTGAGATTGATATTTTATTAGTTGCCGAGGCTTTGCTTCCTCAATCATGAGAATCCGCTTTGCCGAGCGTCTTTCAAACTTTGAGATATTGGCCCTAAGTTTGAAAGAATTTGTCACTAGCACGTCTTTCAAACGCGCTTAATTAATCTTCTAATTAAAAAGAATTTGTCACTATCTATCTCTAAATTTCATTGATTAGAATTAATTGATTCCTAATGTCTGAAATAACTAAGGTCCAATATCAAGAACTATTTAGTTTGGCTCGCCGTATATTATGGTCCTGGCAGCTGCGTTACTAATAATTATAATCATGTAACATTGTAAGTTTTAAGTTTTCGAGCACAAGTATACGGATGTAGACCATATAATTTGATGAGACGCGTTTTCTTAGTTACACAAATTTTTAAAAAAATACTTAAATTATTATTCCTTTTTCTAATTTTTAATGTAATGTTTTTAGAGTAAGACGTAAATATTTGTTTATGATTTCATAATTATATTTTTTTCAGCTCGGAATTTTCAATTTATGTTATATGTTCAATAATTAACTAACTCTAGATCGAATTCAGGTAGTTGTGCATGAAGTTTCCTCATGCTGAAATTCAATTTTAATTTTGTACGTATACTTTCAAATTTTACGACCTCCCCCTTGGATATGATTCTTAAATCTGTCCGATCGAATTAGTAGCTAGAGTTTACGGATCAGTAAATACCTTTCTTTGATTTATTTGTGTGTATTGAAGCAAATTAAATATATGTTGACACCTTAAGCCCGTTAGTTAAAAACAAAGGTTAAGTGGATCACAACCTTAGAAGGATGTGTGTTATAATATCTCATGAAACTAAAAAATAATTAAGGTAGATCTCATATTCATTACTTATATTTGACACTTTCAAACTTTATTAATATATCTAAATAATTTTTCTTTAATTTTTTTTGTTTATTTATAAAACGAGCTTATTTTTAATTTCATTAGTGTATATTTGATTAATTAAAAGTACATAAACGAGCTCTTATCGAATTTAGCCACGAGTTGTTCGTCAAACACTGTTCCTTTAAATACCTACAATTAAATTTAGGCAAAATATTCATTACACTCGTTGCACTTAAAAGTTATGGTGCACCTAATATTCATGTTATATTATACTTTTATGGAGTGTTTGATTCAAAATTAAATTAATATTTCTCCTAAAAAAATATTGAAAGTAAGGGTCTTTGCATTCTAGTTGCAATCTTTTAAATTCTTTAATAAAAAGTGAAGGGTTCGATGGAATTAAACCTTGGGGTGGGTTACCATATTTTTGAACAAAAATTTAGAAACTCCATCTCACATCTTATTAATCACATGCTAAAATTTTATAAACTTACATACTAAAAATCAAACACTTGTAACTCTTGTCTCGACTCAAATTTCATTCATATAATTTCTTGTCAATTTTTCTAGTTAACATATTATATCGAAATTCAAATAAAAAAATGTTTTGTACCAAAATTTTATATTTAAAAAACAGAGTTGGTATTGTGTGTACGAGGTTATATTTTTTAAAATAAAGTTTTTGTTATTTATATTGAGTGTTTTTAGTTATCTTCATATTTATATTATTTGGAAAAATATAATTAAATAAATAAATAAGAAAATATGAAATGTGTAAGTGACAAAAATAGATCATTAAAGATTGCGAAGCGACAAAAATAGAGCAATGTCATATTCAATGAAATAAATATCATGTGGAATTGAATCTTTTTCACAAATTTATAATCAACTTTACATTTTAAATCCCAAATTTCTTTATTAAAAAAAAAAATAAAAAAAAATGATGATATTGTAACCCACAAGCTGTCTAGATGAGGACATCGTTTCCAAATGAACATGTTCTCTGTAGACAATTAAATACTTGTCTAAGTTTGGCAGAGATAAAGTAGGTATATATGTTGATTGAGAATACACAAGTTTACTAAGTCCATCTCCCATTTGTCTATGTGACTTACACATTCATTAATTCTCATCGTTACTTCTTAAATTCTAATTAATGAAAAAAGTAAAAGTAAAAATAAAATTAAATAAAAACGTGATAAAATAATTTAAATAGAATACAAAGTGTTATATATACAAAGAGAATGATTTTTTAAGTGTATATGTATGAAAAAAAGAAAAAAATTGGCATGGTCAGACACATATTAATTACCCTTATAATTTTTTTTCTTTTTCCTGCTTCACATAATTATTCAGAAAATGTATTTTATATAAGATGGGCATTAATTTCTTTTAAACAAATTCTCTTATAAAACGGTAATTATATAAGACGGATTGTAAGACATGTTGACCCATTATTAAAGTATGTTTGTGATATAGGTAAAATATGCTAATTCGTAGTTAAAGTATATTATAATTTCAAAGTAAGTTTTTAAAGTATTATGATATAATTTACTATAAACATACTTTAACTATCAATTGACATATTTTATCTATATATATATTACAATTATATTTTAACAATGAGTTGATCGATCTAATAATTCATTTCACATATATCAGTTTCACAAGAGAATATTGTTCTTTTTAATGGAATTTTATTTTTAAAAAAATGAAATATATTACTATTTCTTATCTATATATGTTGATAACGAAACGAGTTAGATAAAAAAAATAGTACAAAATAATATATATATATATATATATATATATATATATATATATTATTTTGTTAATTCAAAAGTTTATGTGTTAATTAACAATGTGAAATAGAAGTACATATAGTATAGATATTTGTGTTTTTCTAAAACTAGCTACAAGACATAGATGATGAGAAAAAGTGTCTGTTTTTGTTTTTGTTTTTTGTTTTTGTTTTTTTACTTTGTTTTTAAGTACAGGTACAAGAGTAATATTTGTATGACATATTTTATTTTTTTAATTAATTATCAAATTTTAAGTAAAAATTAGTATAACGTTTTATTAAAGGTGCTAGATTGCTAGTATTATATTACGCTAATACTAATTATGGGTAGTTTTATTTTAGATGTTTATAACTTTGCATGGATTAAATATTTTTTATTAAAATAATATTTTTTTATTAATTTTAAGTAAAACAATCACACTATAATACTTTTTATATATTTTTATTAGTTATCACTTTTTTATTGATACTAAAAATGAATTATAAATAATTTAATTGGATAGTTATTGTTATTCATCAATTATATATACAATAATTTTTATTATAAATATGAGTTGGCTTCTTGTTTCTCCGGTACACAAGGTATATAAGTGTATTACACATTTTAAAATTAATATACAGTTTAATTAATAAAAGTATAATTTTTTCATTAAAAAGGTTGAATGAAATATGAATAGTATAAATATTTGATTTAAAAAATAAATTTTTTTCTCAAAAAATTAAGAGTAAAAATTTTTATACTAAAGAATATAACATTTAATATTAAAAGGTACAACTTTTTAAAATTGTGGGATCTGGAGGTAGGGATGACAATGAGATGGGTATCTTTGGGTATTCGGCCTATCCGAACCCTAATGGTAGGGTACGAGTAGTTGTAAACGGATTTGGGACGGGTACGAATATTTGTGAAAATTACCATTAGGGTTTGGGATGGGTACGGGTAATGCCTCAAATACCCGTGGGTACCCCGATTATATATATATTTTTTTATAAAATTTAATATATATTATATAATTTATATATGATAAGATATTTTATATATTTAATTAATAGTTATAAATTTTATTTAATCATATTTATTAAATATTTATTTAAAATAATACAATTTATATTATATTTATTTTATATTTAATTAATAATAATGTAATTTTTATTATTATACTTATTTAGACAATAAAAAAATATAAATATATATAAAATAAATGAATATCAAATGGGTATGGGTACTCGCGGGTATTGATAAACGGTAATGAGACAGGTACAAGTACCATAATAAAATTTTTAAACGGGACGGATACGAATACGGGTAGTTATTTTTTTAATCGGATACGGGTACAGGTACCCCAAAATAAGCGGGTACCCTGCCATCCCTTTCTGGAGGTACGTGGTACCAAGGTTTAAAATATCGATATCGGTAGAAATATCGGTACCTCAAATTTACGGATATATCGATGGATATATCGAATATCGATATCGATATCGGTAAAAATTAAAAAAATTATGGAAACTTGAAAAAAAAAGAAAATTAATTATTTAACTTTGCAATATATTTTAACTAATTTTAATATATAAATACAATTTAAAATCTCAATAAAACTCATAACATATGATAAACAAATCAATTACAACATATTTAAATAGTCTAATGTCATACAATACTTAATAACCAATACAAAAATGATAATTTATGATGTTCAAATGTAAAACATGTGAATCTTGATCTAAAAAATATTGGTATCAGCTCATTGAATTAGAGAAATTTTGAACATAGTTCTGAATGCGTCAATAATATTGTTATGTACCAATAAAATACTCCCACCATCCCGATTCGATCAAATGTACCAAAATAATTGTATTTATAATCAGAGTATACTATCACCCTATGTACATTAAAGGAAACTCCTCATTTACTTAATAGTAATAATTTTAATGAAGAGTGATAATAAGTGATAATTAATTAAATAAAGTAAAAAAATCTTAATAATTTCATGCAAATGTTGCTCTATTTTTTTTTTTCTAAATTGATTAAATTAATGAAAAAAATTGTATTTAGTTGGTAAAAGTAATATAAAAAATTATTTAAAATTTCATAAAAATATGGATAATTTTTGGATATTTTCGATATATCCTCGATATTCTATCGATATTTTAGCGATATTTCCTCGATATATCTTCACACTTGAAAAAATTTGAACTATGACAAACCGATATCTATATTTTTACTGATATTTCTCGATATTTCCCGATATATCCTCGATATCAAAAAATATATATCTTTTTTCCCAATATCGATATCGGTACTCTCCAAATACGGATATATCGTGAAAATATCGGATATATAGTATATATCCGAAAATTTTAAACCTTGCGTGGTACTACTAAGAATATGCCAGTTTTATCATAAAAATATTATTATTTTTATTTATTAAAAAAAAAGTGTCACAAGTTTTTATGAAAGACAACAAAATGTCCTTTTTTTAAATTATTTCTTTAATTTTTAATTGTATTAAATTCGAAAAGAAGCAATAAATTATATTGATGCCAGCCTGATTAAAAGTGACATGCATGTTTGGAGTAATCAATTTTTTGTTGACTTACAACTTCATTATATTATCTCATTACTCATCGCTCAATTAAAACGATAAGGTAGCAGCCAATCTCCAATTGGATTCCACTAATATTTAATCTTTTTTTTTAATCACATTTATAATTAAATAATTCATTTATAATCAATTATATTATGCATAGTCAGAATAGTAGTTATTATAATAAATAGATGTTCCAGGCGTGATGATCACTTTTCTAAAGGAATTAATTGCCCCATTATATAGTTTGGTGCATATATTAGAACAATTTAAGACTTTAAGTATCATACAATAAATCCATAATATAATTATGTGTGCATTATTCTGATTAATTCATAATATATATATATATATATATAATTTAAAATCACATGTATGTAGTTAATTGTATACAATATTGCACAATACTTAATTAATTTTACATTTCCATAATATAAAAATATAAAAAATCTCGATTTTGGAGAAAGTGCATAATTTAAGGGTTATTATACAGTGCACCTACAGATTTATAAGGTAAAATAGGGGGATAGTAGGTAGTTATTGATTTTTTAATTATTTTATTTTATCGAGTGGTAAGGATTAAATAAAAAATTGATCCAACAACAGCTGTGATTATCCAGGTGCACTAGTACACCAGGTGCACCGTAGTTAAACTCATAATTTAAATAAATTAACAAGTACTCCCTCTGTCCTGATTCAAGGGTGTCATTTGCTTTTGGGCACAGAAATTAAGAAGTATTGTTATTTAATGTATAGTGGGTAGTTGTATTAGTGGAGGTGTGTGTCTCATTTTTTAGTTGTATTAGTGGGTGTGTGTGGATAAAAAAAAATGAGACTCTGGGGACGGACACCCAAAATGGAAAAATGATACCCTTGAAAGCGAACGGAAGGAGTATTATTTTTATTATATGCATAGTAAATAGTTGGTCAAATGTGAACTCTTTTATTAAAAAGGAAAAATGAATTACATTAGAAGGACACAAGATGTTCTATGATATTTTGGTGTCACATTTCCTATGACATCTCCTTATGAAATGACATGTGATGGGGTAGAGCAATCATATCTCTTGCCCCTAGGGTTTACTGGTTAACGTAGAGTATAGTTTTTCTTCTCTCTCCTACGTTGGCTACGTGTCAGTACTCATCTAATGGAGTGACACAAGAAATGCCACACCAAAGTGACACAGAAAATCTAAACACCATTTGAAGTAAACGCTCAAAACGATAAAATAGATACATTTGAGATGGACCGAAAGAGTATTATATTTTTATTTTTCAATTATAATTAAAAATGTAATTAATTATATTCAATTAACATTAAATTCTTAATTCAAACCATGAATAGTTGGAATAGAATAGATAATACGTTAGAAAATAAAATACACTATAAATTATAAAAGTGTAATTAAAATTTAATGCCAAATTCTAAAGATAAATATTAAATGCTACAAATAAAATAAAATATGAACTATAATTGTAAAATATATCATAAATTACATGGTTTCTTAATCTATTATTAAAGTGTACCAAAACATTTTTTAATGGTTTGTGAGAATTATGTATCCTAAACAATCATTGCCGACGTTCTCAATACTTTGCACTCCATGTCGGACAAACTTAAATTATAATGTCCGATATTATAAGTATTTAATTCTTGAAATAAAAAATTCTTGTGTAGTCTTAATCCTCGATGTTATTATTTTCATTCATTGCTACGTACTTTCATTAAAATTTTATGCATTATTAATTCGGGTAAAATGCACTTTTGGTCCCATACAAGAAGTCCATTTTCATTTTTGGTCCTTTTGCTTACATTCTTGGTCCCATAAAAAAATTTAAACCTTTTCCATCTATTAACTAACAGTAATTGCACAAGCACCGTTAAGTTTGAAAATCGTAAGCCTATTCTCAAATTTCACCTACTAATCTAATAATCTGTCCAAAATCTATTCAATCAGAAAAGAAAAAAAATCCTCATTATTGATCTAATAATCTGTCCAAAATCTATTCAATTAGAAAAATAAACAAAAAAAAATCCTCATTAATCAATTGGGAAGATCTATCCAAAATCTATTCAATCCATCTAAAAAAATCATCCATTATTCAATCCATCTATCCAAAATCCTCATTATCCAAAATCACTCATTAAGCATAGGGGTATCGCCGATAAGAAAAGTTCCTTCACTTCCGGCAGCGGCGGCTGCAGCGACGAGCAGCGGCGGCGGTCGGCGGCTGACAGACGGTCAGCAGCTGGTGGCGGCTGGAACCCTTCGGCTGAAACCCTACCTGAAACCCTATGTTGGGCCCTTTGGGCCTTTGGCCCAATTGATGGTCTTCTTTCCTAAGTATTGGGCTCATTCCAATTAATTGGAATGTGGCCCATAGCCTTACACCCGATCCCATTTAATCACCCATTTGTGACCCTTACGGGTAGAACGTGGATTTGAATTCTTGTGTGAGTTCAACGGGAATCTGAGCACTGTGGAATTCTTCCCTCGACCACCTTCTCCGGCGTAGACGACGAACACGGACGACGATGACGACCGTATCCGCCAAACAGTGGTATCAGAGCGGGTTTCGTCGTCCGTCAGTCTTCCGAAGCTGCTGACCATCAGCCGCCAATGGGAGATCGCCGCCGTCCGGCCGCCGCCGGATTTCCTCGCCAGAATCGCGATCTGAGTCGCGATCTGACCGGATCAGAGCCGCCGGGCTCTGAAGGATCGGATTCGTGACTTACCCTATGCCGTCGCTCTGCCGGAATCGCGACCTACTCAGATCTGACGCCGCCGCTCCTGCCCTCCGACCGCGATCTGCTTCGAGCTGCTCGGATCTACCCTTCACCCGCCGGAAATGCGAAGGGGAGTAGACCGCCGCTGTCCAGATCGCGCCGCAGTCCGCTGCTCGCCACTGAAGGTCGCCGCTGCTCGCCGCTCGAAGGTCGTCGGACCTGCTCAGCCCGTCACCAGCAACTCACCGTTCGAACATGCCGTCCGCCGCTAGGGTTTCGTCGCTGCTTCAGATCGCGTCGACCGCCCTGAGGAGTCGCCGGGAACGCGCCAGGAAGGAGATCGCGCCGCCTCTGTCCAGATCGCCATCCGCAGCTGTCCACTCGTCGTGTCTTCTTGTCTGATGCCCTGAGGCGGCTGGCCAGCTGCCGACCACTGCCGGAGACCGGAGACCGCCGCTGTCCAGTTGACCACCGCCGTTGACCGCCGGAGTTGACTGCCGGAGCTAGGGTCCCGGTCAGATTGGAGTGCCCATTTGAGAAAGGGAAGTGTCTCTCCTCTCCCCATTTTATATTGTTCCGAAAAATTTCAGATTTGTTTTGTTATTTTTTCGAATTGTTCTTTTCTGAAAATTTTCAGATTGTGCCTTCATTAACCCCCCAATGTTTCTCACTTTGTATGTAGGTTGAAACTTGGAGTGGAGGCTGCCCCGTTCGTGTTTGCTACGTGAACAAGACTACGAGGGATCCGCCCCCATTAAGTAACGGGCTGGTGGCTCGTAGAGGTGGTACGATGTTCTCGTCGGAGACACCGCTTTGGTGAAATAGCTTGAGCCTTTCTTATTTAATCTTCTTGTCTGATGCCCTGAGGCGGCTGGCCCTCTTATTTGCTCTTGTGTGATGCCCTGAGGCGGCTGGCCCTCTTATTACTGTTCTTGTTTGTTTCTTTTGTGAAACTGTTATCTTAGTCTTTCAATTTCCGCTGCTGAAAATCTATCCTTGTGTGTTATACTGCTCCGTTTCTCGCTTTGTGTGTGATTAGAGTAGTGCCAACCTGGTGTGTGACAGATTGTTGCTCTGTATTTCTGTATTTTCTCCATTCAAAGTGTGTTCTACTCAACTTTAAATACCCATGGCTTCGTCTTCATTTGGACAAGCACCGTTTGATGGTAAGCGAGACTTCAGTATCTGGAAACAGAAAATGAAGTGCATACTTATTCAACAAAGGGTATTCAAAGCTGTAGATCACTCGTATGATAAGGATGATACACCTGCTAAAAAGACTGAGATGAATGAGCTTGCTTTATCTGCGATTATCTTGAATCTTTCTGATCATGTGCTTAGAAAAGTTGGTGTGCATGAGTCCGCAAAAGTTTTGTGGGAAACGTTGGATAAACTGTACACTGAAACATCTTTGCCTAGTAAAATGTTTCTTCTGGAAAAATTCTTTCGTTTTAAACTTGATTTAAACAAAGATGTTGAAGAAAATTTGGATGTGTTCACGAAGTTGATTCAAGATATTAAGCTAACTGGTGACAAGCATATTGATGAATACACTCCTATTGTGCTTTTAAATGCTATACCTGATTCTTACAATGATGTCAAGTCTGCTATAAAGTATGGTCGTGATGACGTTACTCTTGATATTGTGGTGAATGCCTTAAAAAGCAAAGAGCATGATTTAAAACAAAATGGGGGTGTTAAGAATTCTGGGGGGGTTATGCATGTTAAGGGGAAACCTAACAATCATAACAAGAACAAGAACAACAATAAGAACAAGGACAAAAATTCTGATGTGAAATCCCAGAATAATCAGAATGGGGACAAGAAAAAGAAGAAATGCTTTAATTGCCATGAAATGGGACATTTTTCGAACAAGTGTCCTCATCCTAAGAGGAATAATTCTAATGATCATGCTAATGTTGCCTCTGAATCTGTGAATTATGGTGATGTGTTTGCTATTTCTGATTATTGTGTGAATTCTGTGCATTCATCTCTGTGTGATAGTGAATGGCTTGTGGATTCCGGTTGCACATTTCATATGACACCTTTTAAACATCTTTTCTCTTCATATAAAAATGTTTCTCATGGATCTGTGTCTATGGCTAATGAAAGAAGATGTGATGTGCTTGGTGTTGGTGACATTTGCTTGCGTTTTGAAGATGATTCTGTGTTCACTTTGAAAAATATGCGACATGTGCCTGATTTGTGTAACAGCTTGATTTCTTGTGCTGCACTTGAAGATTAGGGGCTTGAGGGTAGGTGGGGAAAGGGTTGCATGTCTATTGTAAAGGGTTCTGTGCCCATCTTTAATGCTGAAAAAAGGAATAACCTGTATGTTTGTTGTGCTAAATCTGTTGTTATGTCTGCTAACGCGGTTAAAGAAGATAAAACAAATATTTGGCATGGTAGGTTAGGTCACATGAGTGGAAAAGGTCTTGAAATATTGCATAAAGCTGGTTCTTTTGGTAATGATAAGCTTACATGCATTCCTTTCTGTGATTCTTGTGTGCAAGGCAAACATGCGAAGGTGAAATTTCATGTTTCCCCATACCCTAAGACTTCTTCGTGTAGTGATATACTTGAGTACCTGCATGCTGATGTGTGGGGGCCTTCTAGTGAGCCAACTCAAGGTGGCAATGTGTATTTTCTGTCCATTATTGATGATTTTTCAAGAAAAGTGTGGGTGATTTTGCTTAAAAACAAATCTGATGTTTTTGAAAAATTCAAAAATTGGAAAACTTTGATTGAAAATCAAATGGGTAAAAAGATTAAGTATCTTAGAACTGATAATGGATTGGAATTTTGCAATAATGCCATGGATGATTTATGTGTCAAATCTGGAATTGTGAGACATAAGTCTGCTCCTTACACTCCCCAACAGAATGGGGTTGCTGAGAGGATGAATAGGACTTTGTTAGAAAGGGTGAGGAGCATGTTGGTCTCTTCTAGACTTTCTAAAAAGTTTTGGGGTGAGGCGCTTATTACCACTGCATTTTTAATAAACAAATCCCCCTCTGTGCCTTTGAAGGGTAAGTGCCCTGACTATGTGTTCTTTGGTAAAAGTATTGATTATTCTGTGCTACGTGTATTTGGCTGTGCTGCGTTTGTGCGTCAGAAACATGACAAATTGGATCCTAGGAGTAGAAAATATATTTTTCTTGGTTATCCTGAGGGTGTTAAAGGTTATAGGCTGTGGGATATCTCTGAACCTGGTTTCAAAATCGTGATTAGTAGGGATGTGATCTTCAATGAATCTGAATTTCCTTGCTTATCTGCTCCTTTGCCTGATGTTGTGCCTTTACATGATCCTACCACTTCTTCGAGTGAGGTGGAATTGTCTCCTTTGTTATCTGATGTTGAAAACTTGCCTGACACTGTTGTTGATCAAGAACTTGTTGCCAATGAACCTGTTATCAATGATGAAAATGTGCATGATATTCCTAAAGATGATGATTATGTGTTGCCTAGGGATAGACCTAGAAGGAATATTAGGCCACCTGCTAGGTATGATGATTTTCATATTGATACTCATGCTTTCAATGCGTTTGAAAATGTTGATAATGAACCTAAGACCTATCAAGAGGCTTTAAAATCTGACAATTCTGTGAAATGGTTAAATGCTATGAAAGATGAAATGAAATCGTTGCATGTTAATCATACTTGGACTCTGGTTCCAAAACCTGCTCATTGCTCTGTTGTTTATTGCAAGTGGCTTTTCAAAGTGAAACATGAGCCTGAAAATGTTAGATTTAAAGCTAGATTGGTAGCAAAAGGTTTTACTCAAAAGGAAGGGGTTGATTATAATGAAATCTTTGCTCCTGTTGTTAAATTCACCACTATTCGTATAATGCTTGCATTAGTTGCTCATTTTGATTGGGAATTGAAGCAAATGGATATCAAAACGGCTTTTCTTAATGGTGATTTGGACAAAATGATTTTCATAAAACAACCTGAGGGTTTTGTGGACCCCAAAAATCCTGATCATGTATGTTATTTGAAGAAATCCTTGTATGGCTTGAAACAATCTCCTAGACAGTGGAATAAGAAGTTTGATCAATGCATGACATCGTTGAAGTTTAAGAGAAGCTTGCATGATAATTGCCTTTTGATAGGGGTTTTCTCAACACACAAATTAATCCTCAAGTATAAGGATATCAATTGTAGTCGCGAAGATGACCAAGTTACAATATCGAACCCACGGGACGAGTAAATATCAATTTCGTGATCTTCTAGTATATTTTAGACTATGTTGGTAATTGTAAAGGTTTAATGGATAGTAACTTCTAATCGAATTAACAAAAGAAATAGCAAAAGTAGAGAGAAGTGAGTTGTGATCAATAAGAATGATAGGTAGTTCATTGGGTCATCCAGTTTCACTAGCAATTCGTATTTTCGTATGATGGTGTCCGACTCTGCCCTGTGGTTTGTGGACACATCACTAGACCATGCAAGTTTACTCTATAGACACAAGTAAATATGCGCTTGACACGTGTGAATAACATCGGAGCAAGAGATATGCTTCACCCCCCTTTCTAGGTACTATCATAATCAATTATCTTCTACGTCTAGAATCTAACCCGATTTGATCTCCCTTTTTAGGTACTATAAAGTTATACTCTTCATCCTATTCATCAACCCGAATTCAATTCAATTCATGAATATTCATATAAGACAGTTCTAATAATACTTCGGAATCCCTTCACTTAGAATTATAACAATAAACCCTGCTCAGTAGTGAACGCACTCAATCAATAACCATGTTATGTATTCAGACTCTACACAACGATCATTGATGCACAAAACGACTATGAGTATGGATTAAATATGCAATCTTATATAAAACAAACCACAGGTAGTGTTGTACGGAGTTTTACACACGAAACACGAATTACATCATGAAACTTTCATAACCCTAGAACTACCAAGGTGGTTCTAGCCCATGATTGATCTAGGAACAATCATGGTTAGATTAATCATTCTTACTTGAACCTTCAGTGAACCTCTGTCACAGCCCTCCGAATGGATCACCACCTCTACTCTTGTCTCTCCTACGATTGACGATCAAAAGCTCTCTTTATTCTCTGTATGAGCCTCCTTTTATACTTGTAATCACGTCTCTAGGGCTTGGAATGGGCTTTCTAAGTGATCTCACGCGTTTCGGCCTCGAAAATCCGGATAAGGTAAGTTCTCGCACACAGGTTCGACCACGTCAAGCAGGTCGAACCCCGAGCCACAGGTCGAACCCCAGGTCGAACCCCGCTACTGGAAGAATTCTGCACAGGTTCGACCTTCTGGACAGGTCGAACCACTTAGGTTTTGGTCGAACCCCAGGTCGAACCTCAGCACTGGACAACTCTTGCTCCCGATTCGACCAACGGGCAAGTCGAACCCCAACATCGTGGTCGAATCCTCCTTCTTGCAAACTGGTTCGACCATGGTTCGACCTGATGGCCAGGTCGAACCAACTGAGTCATGGTCGAACCCTTCTCCGTATTGTCCAGCAACGTTGGTTCGACCTGCTGGAGAGATCGAACCCTCCTCCAGCCAGGTCGAACCCACCTCCTTCTTGGGCGGTTCGCGTGGCTTCGACTCCGTCTCTTCGATTCTTGGCTCTTTCACTCCGTTTTTGCTAAGAAAACACTCAAATAGCTCCACTAACATCTGATTCATGCTATTTCACAATATATATAGGTTTTCCACCTATTTCCACATCAAAACTCTCCAAAACTAGCACAAAACATAGCGCCAAACTTGTGAATTTACACACTCATCAAACCCCCAAACTTACATGTTGCTCGTCCCGAGGCAACCAATTTAAACCACAGGAGTCGTGTATAATTCAACAAGATCAAGTACAACACATATTACACATGCCACTTCATTGAATCAAACAAGAATTACTTGCATCAAATATGTCACTCATGTAAAATCAATCTAATCACACACCATTCGGAGCACTAAGTAATCTCACTGACAAGATAAGTCTTTACTCTCATTCACTCGTGCGTGAGGCACTATAGGCTAGTATAAACACTCATATCAATTCATATTCACGCGTAACCATAAGCTTGGCAAAGGTCTCAGAAATCAACTTACATTAGATTAACACTAGGATCACAAAGGACTTGTTTCTAGGTTGTAATGTTGGCTCTTTGGAAATGGTAGGAAAATTTGATCATAGTAACTTAATACACTAGTAGAGAGTTACCTTGGAGGTTCTAGATTTCCCATTCGGCTTCATATTCTCCTCCAATTCTTCTCTTGCACTTGCAATTATCAATTTTCCTTCTCTTCCTTGCATCAACATCATTCTTCTTTTAATTGCTCGGGTACCAGTTAAAGGCACTACCCTTCTCGAACATCATTCGGCTGTTTCTTAGAAACTTCAAGCCCCATGTATAAGCAATTCGGGGTACCAATTTTAGGCACTATCCCTAACAAGATTTAACCATGCATATTTCTTACCGAACCTCATTCCATCTTCCCTTTGTTCCACACTCATTCACCTTATTTTCTCTACCAATGGATAGGGTATTTTCAAAGCTCAAATAAGGTAATTAAAGCTCGTATATCTGGCTTGCCAAAGAAAAAGCTTTTAAAAGGCTCAAACAGGGCTACCAAAGATTTATAAGATCATTAGGAAAGGTGAAATTTGGCTAAGTGACTCAATTAATCAAAAATGGCCTAAGATCATATCCTACTATTTCATCAATTGTAAGTTTCACACAAGACTCCAAGCCAAGTTCTAGAATACGTTCATACGAATGATTCTCTCAAGAATAAACTATCATGATTAATCATGATGAAGGCTCAAATCCTCACATAGGTAATCAATTCCTAATACTCCTCATAGCACATAATCAAAATCAATTCCTCATGAATTCCATATACTTAACAAATTATTCATGCTCTTTCCAAATGAAAATAAACACGTAAACGTATGAATGCACATAATCAACACCCATACAGAGCAATGATACAAGATCAACTATATCAAGTACATTCCACTCACACATGAATCACACCCCAATCTGTAAAAATAAAAAGAAAAATGGGAGATAAGATGAATCGGAGAAACCAAAAGAAAACCTGAAACTACTCCTTAGGAGCATCATCATCCTCATCATCATCGTCATCCTCATCCATTCTATTCTCCACAGCTCGGCACAAACTGGTAATGTGTTTGTCCATCATATCAACTCGACTACTCACTCTACCAACACGCTCATCCAAGGCAGAATACCTTTCGTTCAGCGTGGCGTAGTTGGCGTTAGCGAGCGCGAGTTGCCTGTTCGTCTCTTGTTGTGTAGCTACCACCGCGATCAGCTGCTCATGAATTAAGCGAAGCTGCTCCCGAATACCTGGAACTGCTCGCCGCTGCTGCGGTTCTGGAGCATGCTGAGGCGCATCATGCTGCTCTCCTTCCGGAATCTCCATCTCCGGCTGCTCCTCTACCTGATCCTCCTCTTCAGACTGCTGTGGCTGAGGTGGACGGAACTCTCCTCGATCAACAATCTGCTGTAACTCAGCCATCCTTCCCTCAGCACACATCTGTGCTACCGCTCTCCAATCACCCCCCGACTTCGCTGCCACAGATAAAGCGGTGTGTCCTAGAGAATTCATTAGTCTATTCCTTGCTTCCCGAATAGTTGTCAAGTTGCTCACGTCGAAGGGGAACATAAATTCGAAAGGCTTGACACCTCTCGTGAAAAACCAATCTCCATTTCTAAAATGGGCAAACCCTCCCTTCGCGCACGTGCTCATAATCAAATCGGGTTCTCCTTCTACTGGTGTAATGCCGGTGAGGTCCAAATTGTAATGCTCAGCCAAAATCGTCAATAACCCTCCAATATTCACCTTTTGAAAACCAATGGTCTTGAATCGATTCAGCTGCGCAATAAAATAGGCTCCAACGTTGAACTTCACTCCGTGCAACATACACCACAAGGCATATAACTCTCCTCTAGACACAACACTGCCCTCCGAGCGGGCGAACAACGTGTTGCTCAGGATGCGGTCCATGTACCTCAAGACAGGGTTCTTTATTGCGGAAGCACGAGCCTGTCTAGTCTTGTAATCACGAATCTCCCCCGTGATCTCCCTCCAAAATCGCTTCACACCGAATGCAGCACTTTCTAAACGAGGGATCTCCAAAGGTGTCTCAAACAGCTCGTTGAAATCCTCAGACGTCCATCTCCTACTCACTCCACCAAGCTGAAACGTACACCGATAAGGGTATCCAAGCGGGTCCTTCTCCATCTCAAACGAACAAACCACTTCCGCTGTAACATGGAAGTACGTCGGCCTCTTCAGCTCCATGAATCTTCGGATCCCTACTTGATCAAACATCCAAAATATATCATCCCCTATTCTCATTATCCTCATCGCTTCATCATCTTGGTATCGAGTGCGAGCTATCTTGTCTGAAACTTCTTCCCACTTCTCTTTAATCTCATCCCAACCTTGCATCCTAATCTTGAAGTTATCAGGCAAACGGTCTTGTAACCTCAGTTTTCTTGTCACTTTGTCCAAGTTTGAAGGCCTGTCATGCCTCTTCTTTGATCTCTCCTCCTCTGCTTTTCCTTTCCCTTTGCTTGATACTTGTCCCTTTCCTGAAAACAAATACTTCAATCCAACCAACAAGACAAGAAAGCAAGTATTGTACTAGCACATCACATACTCTACTCAAGACTTCAAGCATCAATGCATATTCATACAAACTATCATCTCAACACCACTTGCTTATTCAACATTCTCAAAACTTCTTCAATTATACCTTCTTTAATCATCAAAACAGAACCAACAAGCATGCATTAAGCAATTCAAGTAATTCAATCAAAAATTCAACATGCTTTCCTCCATAAACTACTTTAATTCTATCAATTTCAACCAAATCAACATGCTCATTCTATGATATACTCTATATCCTTGATTAATTCACATCAAAATCCAAGTTCTATCAATAATCAATCAACTACAATCCAAGAAACAAGAATTCATATGAAACCAATCAAAATATCAACATTCACCATGAAATTCAACCAAACTCAACATCAATTCTCTATTACACATCAAATTGCTTACCTAAACCTTCAATCCTAGAGTAATTAAGTTGGAAAAAAACGTACCTTGTGACTTGCCCATGGTGAAAAACCGATCGAAAACACAAAACACCCAGAAACGCGATTTCAGCCCTAACTTGCGACGAAATCCGCCCAAATCCGCGACCAAATCGATAATTCAAGGTGTAATGTTGTGTAATCGGTGCGAAATCAAGTGTAATTGAAGAATTTGTGCAAGGGTGTAGAGGTTCGAAGAGGGTTCGAGGTTTGATGTTTCGAAAAAGTGATCGAACCCATCTGAAAATTCGAACTTAAAACGCGTACCTGGCTCGGTTCGACCTCGGGTTCGACCACCTGTACTGGTCGAACCATGGATGGCGAGGTCGAACCTCTCTTCTGGACAAACAATCTTCTTGGTTCGACCAGGGGTTCGACTTGCTAAACAGGTCGAACCTTTCATGAATTGGTCGAACCTCTCTTCTGGAAAACAGAGTGCTTCCGACTGACGGGTTCGACCTTAGGTTCGACCCCATGATCAGGTCGAACCACTATAGCTTTGGTCGAAGCTCCTCTCTGGACAACTTTCAATGCCAGGTTCGACCATAGGTTCGACGTCAAGGTCAGGTCGAACCACTATGGCTTTGGTCGAACCTCTTCTCTGGACAACTTTCAACGCCGGTTCGACTTCCTCTGCTTTTGTTCGACCTCTGGCTCTGGTCGAACCACTGCTAGACTTGGTCGAACCTACCTCCTGATTTCCAAAACTGAGTGTTCTTCATTCACTACATACTTCAAACTTCAACACAACCTCATTAGGTATAATCTAGAGCACAACTTCAGAAATTGTTTCACATAATATCATTCATGAGTATCTCCGTATAAGAAAAACACAACCAAAAACCACTGAACATTAGGCAAATTGTAAAAAATCGTCACATCAAAATCGATTAAAATTTCAACATGGCCGCAAAAACCAATTCCCCTAACAAACAATACAAAGAAAAGATTATACTCTTAATGCTTCAATGAGGTAATAACATCACACCCCCCCCCAAACTTAGTAAAAACGTAAGTCGAAACTAAGTTTGAAAAGAGATGTAATTGCCTATTGGTAAGCATCTTAAATACAAAAATTTCTTACGCACACGAAAAAAAATAAAGCAATAAAACGGAAGGGCAAGCCCCCAACAGGCGCTCATGTTTAACGTCGTAGAGTCACGACGGTACCAAATCAGAATAAGGTATCATCAAAAATGACACACACATCATCCGGCGACCTATAATGCTTCAATCGATGCCCATTCGCCGCGATAATGTCACCATCTTTGTCAATAAGCTCATAACTCCCCCCTCCTAAGGCTCGATGAATCATGAACGGTCCCGTCCACTTAGACTTCAACTTGCCTGCAAAGAGCTTTAAACGAGAGTTAAAAAGTAGTACCTCATCTCCGTGCTTGAACTCCTTGTACGAAATTTTAGAATCATGCCACCTCTTCATTCTTTCCTTATAAATCTCTGAATTCTTGAAAGCACGACTCCTAAACTCATCCAATTGATTCATGTGAGTTAGCCTCAACTCCTTCACATCCCTAAGGGTCAAATTCAAGCGACGCAAAGCCCAAAACGCTTTGTGTTGGATTTCTACGGGTAAGTGGCACGGCTTCCCATAGACAATTTGATACGGCGACATATCTAATACCGTCTTGTAAGCGGTCCGGAACCCCCATAACACATCATCAAGCTTCATAGCCCAATCTTTTCGATTAGTTCCTACCACTTTCTCCAGAATTTGCTTTACTTGACGGTTGGAGACCTCCGCCTGCCCATTGGCTTGCGGATGATAGGGTGTAGTAACCCTATGCCTAACACCATAATCCTTAAGCACCTTCTCCAGAAGTTTATTGACGAAGTGGGAACCTCCATCACTAACTAATGCTCTCGGAACTCCATAACGGGCAAAAATATGTTTCTTTAGGAAAGATAAAACAACTTTCGAATCATTAACACGAGTAGGAATTGCTTCCACCCACTTCGAAACATAATCCACCGCAAGAAGAATGTAGAGAAACCCATTCGACGGGGGAAAAGGTCCCATAAAATCGATCCCCCATACATCAAATATCTCCACGACTATGCTAGGCTGCAATGGCATCTCATCTCTCCTACCTATACTACCCATGCGCTGGCATCTATCGCAAGACGCCACATAGCTCTCACTATCTCTAAACAAAGTAGGCCAATAAAGAGCGGATTGAAGTACCTTAGCTGCAGTCTTTTGTGCTCCGAAATGCCCCCCATTCGGTTGTGCATGGCAGAACTCCAGCACACTTTCCATTTCTATCTCGGGTACACATCTTCGGATAATAGAATCTGTACAAATCTTATAAACAAACGGATCATACCATATAAATGTCTCAACATCCCTACGAAATTTCGCAAGTTGATATCGGTTGAGATCCCTTGGAATTTCACCAATGACAATGTAATTAACATAATCCGCGTACCATGGATCCATACCTTGCGCTGCAACCACACATGATCGCTCGGCCCCTTCAACAGCCACAGCCATGATCTTCTCATCAGGGAACATCTCTTCAATATACTCGAAAGAATTATCACAATGCTCCCTAGTCTCCAACCTTGACAAGTGATCGGCCAACACATTTTCTGTTCCTTTCTTATCCCGAATCTCCAAGTCAAACTCCTGCAGTAGTAGAATCCATCTTATAATCCTAGGCTTTGTCTCCTTCTTCTCCATCAAATAACGAATCGCTGAGTGATCCGTATACACAATCGTCTTCATGCCAACCAAATACTGACGAAACTTATCGAATGCATACACAACAGCCAAAAACTCCTTTTCAGTTACCGTGTAATTCTTTTGTGCCGCATCGAAAGTCTTACTCGCGTAGTAAATGGCGCAGAACTTCTTCTCCCTTAGCTGCCCAAGCACCACACCCAATGCTACATCACTTGCATCACACATAAGCACAAACGGTTGCGTCCAGTCCGGTGTGATCAAGATAGGGGCAGTAATAAGCGCCTCCTTCAAAACTTGAAAAGCTGTTAAACACTCATCATTAAACACAAAAGGAATATCCTTTTCAAGTAAATGAGATAAGGGCTTAGAGTATTTTGAGAAGTCTTTAATGAATCTCCTGTAAAAACCGGCGTGTCCAAGGAAAGATCGCACTCCTCTTTCATTGGTCGGTGGTGGAAGCTTCTCAATTGCCACCACCTTAGCACGGTCTACCTGTAATCCCTTGGCGGAAACATAATGCCCAAGAACAATCCCATCTTTCACCATGAAATGGCACTTCTCCCAATTCAAGACAAGATTAGTTTCTTGACACCTTTTCAAAACAACAGCAAGGTTAGACAAACACATATCAAAAGAAGAACCAAAAACTGAAAAATCGTCCATGAATACTTCCATGATCTTCTCTATCAAACCATCAAAAATCGCCATCATGCATCTCTGAAAAGTAGCAGGCGCATTACACAATCCAAAAGGCATTTTCCTAAAAGCGAAGGTCCCGTAGGGGCAAGTAAAAGTGGTCTTTTCTTGATCCTCGGGAGCAATCATGATTTGATTATACCCCGAGTATCCATCCAAGAAACAATATAACTCATACCCTGCAAGACGATCCAACATTTGATCCATAAATGGAAGAGGGAAGTGGTCCTTACACGTGTTCTCATTCAATTTCCTGTAATCCACACATGTACGCCATCCCGTAGGAATTCTCGTGGCTATCGCTTCTCCATCCTCAGCTTTCACTACAGTCATACCCCCCTTCTTAGCAACTACATGCAATGGACTCACATGGGGACTATCACTAATAGGAAATATAATTCCAGCATCCAACCACATAAGAATTTGCTTCCTTATCACCTCTTGAATTGCGGGATTCACCCTACGCTGATTCTGAACACTAGCTTTGGCTTCATCCAACAACCTAATCCGATGCATACAATACGAAGGACTTATACCTTTCAAATCATCAAGTGACCACCCTATTGCAGACTGATACTTCCTCAAAACATCTAATAACTCCTCAAGTTGATCATCATTAGAAGAAGATACAATTACCGGATATTGTTCATCATCACCAAGAAAAGCATACTTCAAGTGAACCGGCAATGGTTTCAACTCCTCTTTTCTTTTCTCCACTGGAGTGTTTTCATTATCCAAAGGCAAGTACTTCCTGGTCCATTTGACTTCTTCCACTTTATTTCTCTCCAATGCAAACCTGTCATCACCCAAAGCAAGTAAGTTTTCAAGAAATTCAATACATACCTCGTTAGAAAGTCCGTCAAGCTCCGTAGTGGGATAAGTAAGAGATTCCATCAAACATGTCTCAAGAGGATCCGTTGACAAGATCAAAGACATATCCTCCTTCACAATCTCCTCCACCACGTCAATACTATAACATTGGGACTCCATTGGCATTTTCATCGCTTTGTCCAAGTTGAAAAGTACTTCTTCTTTGTCCATTCTCAACTTCAGTTCTCCTTTCCGAACATCTATCATAGCTCCAGCCGTAGCAAGGAATGGCCTCCCCAAGATTAAAGGAACATTATCCTTGTCATCATCCATTTCTAATACAAGAAAATCCACAGGAAAAACTAGCTTCTCCACCTTTACTAGAACATCTTCAACTATTCCTTTCGGAAACGTCATTGATCTATCTGCCAATTGGAGAGCAACAGTTGTCGGGGTCATCTCCCCCAAACCAAGCTTCTGAAAGATGGACAACGGCATCAAATTGATGCTTGCCCCAAGATCACATAAAGCTTGCCGTGCTGGCCCCTTCCCGATCTCACAAAGAATAGTAAAGCTCCCCGGATCTTTCATCTTTGGTGGCAACTTCTTTTGAATAATTGAGCTACAATTCTCAGATAAGTTTACCGTTTCAACTCCGGTTAAGCTTCGCTTCTTCATCAATATGTCTTTAAGGAACCGAGCATAATATGGCATCTCCATGATTGCCTCTGAAAAAGGGATGTTCAAGCTTATCTTGTTCATTATCTCTGAAAACTTCTTGAACTTCTCTTCCAACCCCTTCTTCACTAGCTTGTAGGGAAACGGTGGAGGTATCTTTGTTTTGGGAATCCCCCATTCATCACGATCAACCTTTTCCGCTTTCTCCTTTTCGGCTCTTAATCGCTTAGCTCTTTCCCATTTTTTCTCAGCTATTATGTCTGTACTTTGCTCATTCCGTACCACTGGAGTTGCATCAACATCAAAAGGAACAACAGGTGCATCAAACAGCACATCTCGGCGAGGTTCGACTGGGGTTCGACCAGGCTGAAAGGTCGAACCAGGACTGTATTGGTCGAACCTCTCTCCTGGAAGACTGATCTCATTCTGCTCCGGAGGTTCGACTTGGGTTCGACCAACATTAGAGGTCGAACCTAAGTGATCGTGGTCGAACCGCTTCACTGTATAATTTCCATCCTTCGGTTCGACCTGGGTTCGACCTGAAGAGTTGGTCGAACCTTCGTGATCGTGGTCGAACCGCTCCACTGTATAGTTTCCGTCCTTCGGTTCGACCTGGGTTCGACCTGAAGAGTTGGTCGAACCTTCGTGATCGTGGTCGAACCGTTTCTGCGTCGAAACAGAGTGCTCTGGCCGATGAGGTTCGACCAGGGTTCGACCTGTAAAGTTGGTCGAACCCTCCGCGTGTTGGTCGAACCGCTCCTGCATCAAAACAGAGTGTTCTGGCCGATGAGGTTCGACCAGGGTTCGACCTGTAAAGTTGGTCGAACCCTCTGCGTGTTGGTCAAACCGCGGCTTAGAAAATTCCAACTTCGATTCCGGCCTCATCGGTCCCTCGTACTGCGTTCCTGACCTCAGTGTGATGGCATTACACGACTTTGGATTCTCTATACTCTGAGACGGAAACTTACCTTTTCCTACAGTTTGAGTCAATGTGTTCACATTCTCTGCAATTGTACCCATCAACAATGTGAGATCTTTCACTTGAGTGGACAAATCTCTGTGGTGATCATCAATCTTTTTCTCAAGCTTTGCCTCAAGGCGATTCACTCTTTCATCATTCTTTACCATGTACCGGTTCACAGTATCCTCGAACCCAGGCTTTCCTTCTTCCACCTTTTCTCCCGGATCAACACCCATCGGAAGTTGCACTGCATTGTTCGTATTGCTCCATGAAAATTCAGGCCTCCTTGGTTGCTGTTGATAACTACCAGATGGACCACGATTATTCAAGTTCCCTCGATAGTTCCCTTGGTAGTTCCCTTGGTAAGTCCGGTTTCCTTGATTTGGGTACCTCGTTCCTTGGATACTTTGACCCATGGCATAATTTGCTTCCTCCAATTCGTCTTGGATGGTTCCATTATTCATCATCTCTTGCTGCAAGATTGGCACTCGTTGGGATATCTCGCTGATCTGCTTCTGTTGAGACTCAAGTAGCTTGTTGATATTAGACAAGCTCGAAACGATCTCATCTTCTCTCTTAGTCTTCACCATTGCTTGTTCAACCTGAGCTACCTTTCCAAGAACATACGTACCTCTAACTCTATCAGTGGGCCAATCCCTCGAATTCATTGATATGTCTTCAAACAATCTCTCGGCCTCAACGGATGACTTTGTAAGTAATGCTCCATTAGAAGAAGCATCAAGTAGCACTCTTGATTCACAGTCCAATCCGTTATAAAATATACTGATATATTGGGCTTTAGATAACCCATGTTGAGGACACTTCCTGAGCATGTCCTTGAATCTATCCCACGCTTCATGAAATTTCTCTCCCCCACTGATAGCAAATTGGTTAATATCTTGCTTCATCTTAAACACCTTCGAAGGTGGCATATACCTCTCCAAGAATCTTAACTTCAATTGCTCCCACGTGGTGCACTCAGCTGCATTAATAGTATCGTACCAATCCCTCGCCTTTTCAGTAAGCGAGAATTTGAACAAAAGGATCTTCCTAGCATCTTCATGTTCTCCTACGTTTTTTTGAGTACTTGCATAGCCCAAGAACTTGTTCAGATGCTGCTGCGGATCCTCGAAAGACCCTCCTGAAAAGGAGTTCCTTTCTATCATGCTAATAAGAGCGGGATGAAGATCGAACGCTGTGTTAGTTCCCCTTGCTCCTAAAAGCTCATAATTTCCAGCCCCATTATTTCTGAAAACCTCACGGATGGCTAGATTATCCGGATTCGCTGCCATGTTGACTGTTACTACTTCCAAATTAACTTCAGTTGTAGCCTCAATCGCTTGCGAAATCTGCTCGTCAACCTCAACTCCAAAATTCAGAGCTTCAGTTGAGTCTATTGCCTTTGCCTTGCTCTTCTTCTTTTTCTTCTTTCTTGATGATGCTCCAATCTCAGGATTATACGGTTCAAGATTACCTTTCTTTGATCTTGTGAGCATACACCTAAAACGAATAAGAAAGAAAACAACAAAACAAGGTAAATAGTCCTAATAAACTAGAAATAATACAAAAAAAGATAGTTTACGCCGTCCCCGGCAACGGCGCCAAGAACTTGATAGGGGTTTTCTCAACACACAAATTAATCCTCAAGTATAAGGATATCAATTGTAGTCGCGAAGATGACCAAGTTACAATATCGAACCCACGGGACGAGTAAATATCAATTTCGTGATCTTCTAGTATATTTTAGACTATATTGGTAATTGTAAAGGTTTAATGGATAGTAACTTCTAATCGAATTAACAAAAGAAATAGCAAAAGTAGAGAGAAGTGAGTTGTGATCAATAAGAATGATAGGTAGTTCATTGGGTCATCCAGTTTCACTAGCAATTCGTATTTTCGTATGATGGTGTCCGACTCTGCCCTGTGGTTTGTGGACACATCACTAGACCATGCAAGTTTACTCTATAGACACAAGTAAATATGCGCTTGACACGTGTGAATAACATCGGAGCAAGAGATATGCTTCACCCCCCTTTCTAGGTACTATCATAATCAATTATCTTCTACGTCTAGAATCTAACCCGATTTGATCTCCCTTTTTAGGTACTATAAAGTTATACTCTTCATCCTATTCATCAACCCGAATTCAATTCAATTCATGAATATTCATATAAGACAGTTCTAATAATACTTCGGAATCCCTTCACTTAGAATTATAACAATAAACCCTGCTCAGTAGTGAACGCACTCAATCAATAACCATGTTATGTATTCAGACTCTACACAACGATCATTGATGCACAAAACGACTATGAGTATGGATTAAATATGCAATCTTATATAAAACAAACCACAGGTAGTGTTGTACGGAGTTTTACACACGAAACACGAATTACATCATGAAACTTTCATAACCCTAGAACTACCAAGGTGGTTCTAGCCCATGATTGATCTAGGAACAATCATGGTTAGATTAATCATTCTTACTTGAACCTTCAGTGAACCTCTGTCACAGCCCTCCGAATGGATCACCACCTCTACTCTTGTCTCTCCTACGATTGACGATCAAAAGCTCTCTTTATTCTCTGTATGAGCCTCCTTTTATACTTGTAATCACGTCTCTAGGGCTTGGAATGGGCTTTCTAAGTGATCTCACGCGTTTCGGCCTCGAAAATCCGGATAAGGTAAGTTCTCGCACACAGGTTCGACCACGTCAAGCAGGTCGAACCCCGAGCCACAGGTCGAACCCCAGGTCGAACCCCGCTACTGGAAGAATTCTGCACAGGTTCGACCTTCTGGACAGGTCGAACCACTTAGGTTTTGGTCGAACCCCAGGTCGAACCTCAGCACTGGACAACTCTTGCTCCCGATTCGACCAACGGGCAAGTCGAACCCCAACATCGTGGTCGAATCCTCCTTCTTGCAAACTGGTTCGACCATGGTTCGACCTGATGGCCAGGTCGAACCAACTGAGTCATGGTCGAACCCTTCTCCGTATTGTCCAGCAACGTTGGTTCGACCTGCTGGAGAGATCGAACCCTCCTCCAGCCAGGTCGAACCCACCTCCTTCTTGGGCGGTTCGCGTGGCTTCGACTCCGTCTCTTCGATTCTTGGCTCTTTCACTCCGTTTTTGCTAAGAAAACACTCAAATAGCTCCACTAACATCTGATTCATGCTATTTCACAATATATATAGGTTTTCCACCTATTTCCACATCAAAACTCTCCAAAACTAGCACAAAACATAGCGCCAAACTTGTGAATTTACACACTCATCACCTTTACTTCAAGATTGATACTTCTGTTCCTGTTTTTCTGCTCATATATGTGGATGATATGCTAATTGTTAGCCCTGATCTTGAATATGTTGAGCTTGTTCAAAAGAGTCTATGTGATAATTTTGATATGAAAGATCTTGGAGATGCTAAAAGGATTCTTGGAATGAACATTGATAGAGATAGGAAGAACCATGTTCTCTTGCTTAATCAGATTTCATATGTTGAAAAGATTTTGAGTAAATTCTCTATGATGTCTGCTAAAACTGTGAATGTGCCTCTTGCTGCTCACTTTGTGTTAAGTAAGGATCAGTCTCCAAAGACTGATTCTGAAATTGCTGAAATGGAAAAGGTTCTTTATTCCAATGCCATTGGGTCTGTTATGTATCTTATGGTTAGCACTAGACCAGATATTGCATATTCTGTTAGTTGCTTGAGTAGGTATATGGCTAATCCAGGTGCGCCTCATTGGGAGGCTTTGAAATGGCTCTTGAGATACCTCAAGGGCTCCATGGAGGTAAGTTTGCGCTTTTCCAAATCTGCAAATGGTGTGAGCCTTGTTGGTTATGTTGATTCCAATTATGCAAATGATAAGGATAATAGGAAGTCTCAACTTCTTATGTGTTTACTTTATGTGGCTCTTGCATAAGTTGGAAGTCTCAGTTACAGCATGTGGTTGCTTTATCTACAACTGAATCTGAATACGTGGCTATTACTGATGCTTTAAAGGAAGCTATTTGGCTGCAAGGTCTTCTGAATGAAATAGGTTTTCTTGACAAATGTGCCACTGTGTTTTCTGATAGTATGTCTGCGATTCAGTTGTGTAAAAATCTTGTTTTCCATGATAGAACCAAGCATATAGATGTTAGGTATCATTTCATTCGTGATATTGTAGAAAAAGGTATTGTTAACTTGGAAAAGATTGCATCTGAGTTTAATCCTGCTGATATGGGTACTAAATGCTTATCTGTTGAAAAATTTAGGTCTTGCATGAGGACTTTAAATTTCGACTTTCTTTATTGAAGCATGTTGTATGCAGTTCTTTTCCGTGGATGTTGTGTCCACTCTTGAGCTTGTGTGCTTCGTTTATTTTGTCCTTGGGATATTTTAAACATTTCTGTGACTGTGTGTCCGTATCTTTGCTCCGGCTTAGATTTGTGTATCTTTTGTGATACCTTGGCTTTGTGTCAAAATTTCTGGATCTTGCATTTGACTTTGTGTCTTTCGTTTTGCAGGTGTCCGGGAAAAGTGCGATGATGAATTCCCATTTAGTTATACACAAGGGTGGATGATTTGGGCCAATGTGGAGATTGTTGGGCCCTTTGGGCCTTTGGCCCAAATGATGGTCTTCTTTCCTAAGTATTGGCCCCATTCCAATTAATTGAAATGTGGCCATAGCCTTACACCCAATCCCATTTGTGACCCTTACGGGTAGAACGTGGATTTGAATTCTTGTGTGAGTTCAACGGGAATCTGAGCACTGTGGAGTTCTTCCCTCGACCACCTTATCCGGCGTAGACGACGAACACGGACGATGATGACGACCGTATCCGCCTAACACCCTAGCGGCGGCGGTCGCGCTTCCAGCTGACGATCAGCGTCGATGGACGACGACTGGTATGATCGCGAACGTCGGCCGACCGGAAGATGAGCAGCAGTGGTGGTGGCGGACGAGCAGCGGCGGTGTCGGTCAGCAGATCCGCAATGATCTGACGGAGAAGCAGCAGGCCGGCGACGAGCGGCTGCTGATCTGACCGGAACCCTAGCGCCGCCGAGCAGATCCGTTAGCTCCGACAGTGCTGGAAGAGTATCAGATCTAGCCCGTACGATCATGGATAGTATCAGATCTGGCCCATACAGGATCTTCAGGCCAGCGGGGCGGCTGCTTCATCTTTTCGCGGCGGATGGTGATGGGGCTTCCGGCAATTGGAGTTCGAGACTTCGGCGGCGGTCGACAGACAACAGCGAATTTGAAAGTGGGTGAGCAACGGTCGCTGGTGGTGTTGTGGTCGACAGCGGCTGGAGTGCATCGGGGCTCGCTCAAAGGCGTTCGTGAGGCAGCGACGATTCGGCCACAGTGGCTGTTGTTCGCGATTGGACGAACAGCAACAGCGGCGTATGGCGCTGAACCACGGTGGCGACGACGTCACTAGATCCCAGCAGCAGCTAGGGCTCTACATTCGTTATTCCGGTGAGAACGGTAGTTGGATCGTCGGTGGTCGACACTATGAGAGCCACCTGCTCGATCGGAGAGTTCTCTCCGTCATCAATCTCATTTGTATATTAAGAGAGAGAAGTGTTGTAATGGTTGGAAGAAGAAATGAAAAAATAAAAATAAAAATAAAAATTAATGAGTGAATTATGTTTAAAAAAAAGAAATAAAATATTTTTTATTTATTATTTATTTTTTACTCCTTAACGGTTTCCATCCAATATTTGACGATTGGGTCTAAAATTGTAACATTTTGGATAAAAAAAAAGGTTAGGGACTAAAAATGAAAATGGAATTCTTGTATGGGACCAAGAGTGCATTTTACCCTTATTAATTCTTACCTACATCAATTACAATTATATTTTTATCAATATCTTATCCTTATAATAGTTTAGGGTACATTACAAACAATTACATATACTTATTTTTGAAAATTATTGTTATTAACTAATTCAAATTATTTTAATCTCATAATTAGTATATTCTTAAGATATAATTACTATTTTACCTAGTAGATGTTTGAAATATGTTCTTTACAATTAAAATTTATTACCCTCTCTATTTAAAAATTTTACTATCAATATTCAATATATATGTTCGGTCATAATCATAAAGAGAAATTTTGTTATTGATCTATTTATATTAAATATGACCATAATTAGATGAAAAGGAGAATATTATTCGAAAAAATATATAGAGATGAGAAAAAGAAATTAAAAAAATCTTGTTTAGTTTGTAATTAATTATGGATCACTCTAGAAGCTGGTGTGGTGAGTGAGATAATTAAATGTTGGACCACAAATATGAAAAATGAGTCATATATTGGTTTATACTATGTTAACGAGTCAACGAGAACACTATTAATTAATACTATAGCACGAAGAAAGATATCAAGAAGTATCTAGTAGATTAGATTAAGATAAATAAATTGATAACTCAACATCTTGTGATACGACTCAATACATTATAAAATGTTATTATATAGGTAGGGTAAGCATCGCTTACTAAAGTATAATTATACGTATAGTGAAAATGTATTTGTAATTTTAGAATTATACCTTAATTCACTATTTATCATAGTTTAAAAAAACATATTTTAATTATCAATTAAAATACATTACACATATAACAATTATATTAAATAATTAACCGATTCATCTTATAACTTGTCTCACAACCAGTCTCATATAATCATTAAATTTAAAAAATTAAATAAATGTTTTATTTTCAATATTAATCTAATAAAATAAAACAGCCCATATTTTCTATTTTCCATGTGTATGTGATTGCAAAATCCCCACCCTCTCCAAAATTTTCTTTCTTTTGTTAATTATTTTACTATACCATTTAAAGTGATAACAAATTAGAGGACTCACAGTGTCTGATCCTAGTAAATTATTTCACACCTTTTATTTTTGAATAAATATTATAATTTTTAGAAATAATATATATTTACATAAGTACATTACGTAATTAATTTAAAAAAAAAAAAAAAAAACCCCTCCAATCCCACACCAACTCTCCCACAAATTATGCATTTAATATTTCCCTTGGAATTCAACCATTTCCATTAATTATATTTTTATTAACCCCTATATTAATTTCCAAGCAAATAACTGAAGTTTTTTATCCTATTTCAGGATATAAATTATCCAGCATAATTTTCTTGATATAGAGAAAATATGTGAAAATAAATAGACAAATTTTATTCGTAATTTGGTTGTCAAAAAAAAGTGGGCCCCCACGTCCAATAATTTCTCATAAATTGGCCCACATGCAATACTATTCATGAAGATTGATCCAAATCAATTAAAATGTAGTCTGCAAGTAAGTGTTTGTGTTGGACCATTTCAATTGCAAATAGATCTAATCTCACCCTAACAATTTCCTCAATATATCTCAGTGGGCCCATTTACAATTTATACAAAAATTAATTAATGCGTTGTATTATTTATTCTTTATAAATATATAGTACTACAAAGGTCATCCATCCGGATTTAGTGGCTTGTAATATTACATTGATATTTCGTGTGATTAAAGTTAGCTAGTGTTAATGTAATGATATATACGTGATAAATTTAGAGTTAGTGTCTTATATTCTTAGCTGCACAAGATATATAAAGTATAACATTTTATTTTAAAGAGTATACACATTAATTACAAAGAGTAGTATAATTATTTTTCATTGAGAATGTCGGTTGAAATATAAATAGCATAGAAGTTTAATTAAAAAAGTTTTAAAAAATCTCAGAAAATTAAGAATATAAATTCTTATATTAAAGGGTATAACATTTAATATTAAAGAGTATAATATTTGAAAAGTGTGGAATTTAGAGTTACAGTGTCCCGAATACTCCCATGTGGTTGTTTTTTTTAACTAATGTGACATAAATATTAATGACAATATAGGTTAATGTAATGATTAATTAATTCAATTTAAAGATAATTGTTAAACTTAAAGCATGTAAGCACATGCTTCAACATGTAATTATTTTATGAGTGAGGCCGTGCGCCTTTAGAATTTAGTATTATGGATAAAGGTACATTATTTTGTTTTAAAATGTATACACTTTAATTAATAAGGGTACATCATTTTGTTCTAAAGGATATACATTTTTCATTATATTTTTTTATTTTTATTAAACTTAAAAATTTTAGGCATAAACTCCTGTGCCCCGAGGACACACCGTGTCTCCAAGTGAACATAAGAATTTTAGAGCCTCACTCAAATTTTAAAGATAAATAGATTAAATATATTAAATAATTTCTTACTCTTCTAAAAATATTTTATTTATTAATATATTTTATTAAAGAATATTTTACAATAAAGAAATTGTTATTAAATTTAAGAATCTATTTCTCCAATCATATATTATTGATAATTTAGATGTCAAATAAAAGATCATGAAAAGAAAATTAATTTGATATAATTTTTATATAAGTCCAATTTAAAAATAAAAGTTAAAAACACTTAAAGTTTTAGGTAAAATTTTAAAATATTATATTTCCGTATTAGACTCATGCAATTAATATTGCTATATATATCCCAAAAAAATATATTTTTAAATACATTTATTATTATTATATGATAATGTCAAGTTCATTTATTCTTATTTATTGAGCAGAAATATTTTCATGAAAGTATAAGTGATAAGGTGGTCTTTAATTTAGAGATATACATCATTTAAAGATAATAATAATAATAACAATAATAATAAGTTGAATATATTTTATTGATTATCTATTCCTAACTAATTAAAAAAAATATACATGATTTAAAGATATACATGAATAATAATAATAAAAAAAAAAGTAGAAAGATTATATATATGATATTGAAAAATAAAATAAAAAATATACGACAATTAACCACATCGCGACACCTCATACTTTTAAAAAGTTATTTATAGCAGCGTATTCGTAATTAATAATAATAATAATAATAATAATATTCCTAACCAATCAAAAAATATAATTAAAGGTAATATTTAATTTGAAGATATACATGAATAGGCATAAGAAATTTATATACGTGATTTATGTGTATTAATGAATATTTTCTCTATTTATATAATTTTTTTAAGATATACTCTTATTGATCAATTTAATTATTTTTTTTTCTAATAAGTAAGATAATAAATAAAAATAAATTAAAGGTGGCCTTTAATTTAGAGATATACATCATTTAAAGATAATAATAATAATAATAAGTTGAATATATTTTATTGATTATCTATTCCTAACTAATTAAAAAAAATATACATGATTTAAAGATATACATGAATAATAATAATAATAATAATAATAATAATAATAAAAAAAAAGTAGAAAGATTATATATATGATATTAAAAAATAAAATAAAAAATATACGATAATTAACTACGTCGCGACACCTCATACTTTTAAAAAGTTATTTATAGCAGCGTATTCGTATATATATATATATATATATATATATATATATATATATATATATATAACTAATTATACACATGGGTGCACTCTAAGATAGGGTGCACCCACTTTAAAAAACGTATACAAATATAAACAAAAACATATACAATTATTAACAAAAATGTATACAATATTTAATTGTTAGTTTTTCTAATGAAAAATTGAGTATAAAAAGATATACAATTATTAAAAAATATGTATACACTATTGAATAAAAAAGTTATGCACATAGGAATACTAGTTTTTTTAATGAAAAACTTAGTGTGAAAAAAGTAGTATACAATTAATAAAAAATACGTATACAAAATAGAATAATATGTATACAAAATAGAATAAAATGTTATACATATGATGCACCCGAGTGCACCTAATATAAAAAAAAAAATTAAAGTGAAAATTTACAAGATCTTAGGTTGACTTGCCAAGTAAGCAGAATAAGAGTCAACCCCTTTAATTATGTCTCTTGTGGCTGAGTCAACCCGTTAGTAATGTGTTGTGGCTGGATAGTAGATATCCACACACTTGCTATTTGTTACTCCTACTAAAGTTTACAGATTGTACTATAAATATGGACTCTTAAGGGAAAAAAAATATTTTTTGATATTTTTAAATAATAAAAATATTATAAAATAAGTTATGTGAGTGGTAAAGAAAAAAATTAAAATTAAATTATGTTATTGGATTATAATTAGGTTGAGTGTCATCCCCTCCTTTAAGCTTGTTGCTTGTGCAACATTGTGTGTGAACCTGAGTTGAAAAGATCATTCATGAACTAGAATAAATGAAAATAATAATATGTTTTGTCAAATGATCACCTCAATTAAATGTTTAAGTTGACAGGGAAGAGTATTATTTAATATTTAATCAAGTCATTTTAACACGTTTCTTTATATGTAAACATGTTAATTTGTCTCAAGCTTTGCATGAAGGAGTATTATTTAATATTTAATCAGGTTACTCTAATATTTCCGTTCATGTGGTGTGCATGCAGACCAATTTGCCTCAAGTCTTATACATGAATTTTTTAAATAGGTGTTAGTGAGCTTTGAACTTTAGTTGAGTCAGACTCTGATACCTATTAAATGACCAATTCATTTAAAAACTTAAGATTATAGGAAGGAGTATAATTATTTAATATTTAATCAGTAACTCTAACGTCTTTTAAGGAAGGCAACACTTGTGTGCAATCGTTTTTAAATTAGTTATCAAATATATTACTCCCTTTGTTTCAAACCAATGCTAATAATTTATATTTCTGTCTATTCCAATACACTGTAAATGAAAATCACTCCACACGTTAATCTCTATTGAATAACAAATTGAATATGCGCACAAGATTGTAAATTATGTATTGAGTTAATATTTGAGCTAGATATGTACGTACTGAACTCTATATTATTTGATAATATATAATTTGTATTTTTAATAAATATATTACTTTTTACATTCAATTTTTTTTATTAAAATACTAATAAAAAATTTGTTAAAAATAAGCTAACAAACTATGGTATAATTTTTTATTTATTACTCTCATCCTATAATAAACTTCGCACTTTTAATTTTCGTGTGTCCCACATTAAACTTTACCACTAAAAAGGAAATATCACATCAATCTCTACCCCTAAAAGTATATCCTAATTACAAATTTACTACTCTCCTCTAACACACATAACATACTTTATAATTTATTTATCACTTAAAAATACTACATTACACTTCAAAAGTCAATAAAGTTGGTCAAAAAATAACTTTTCATAAACTTCGTGTCTACAATGACGGTGAAATTTATTATTTAATGGAAAAATATTTATTTTTATTAAAAGATATATATATATTTTGAAAGTTGATACAAATAATAACTTGCAAGATATTATATAAATATTTGACATATTCATTAAAAGAAATTAATTTAAGACAAAATCACTTGTAAACAGGTGCTTATCGTGAGACATATTAAAATGATGGTTATATTGGTAAAATAGAATTATTACAAACTTACTTTCACTATCAATAATTATACTTAACATGTATAAATGAAAGAGAAGATATACTTGCATTAAAGAAGAGGGATAGAAAACTAAATGATGAAGCAACAGCAAATTATTATGAAAGGGTGGAAGATTAGGGTTTAGAATGCATTGTAGGGGCAAAGCACATTGAATGCAACGCGGTTTGGGAGAGAGAGAGAGAGAGAGGAGAGAGAAAGCAGAGGTAACATACACGGCTGACTTTAGGGAATCCATGTAAGAAATTAATGCATTTGCTGTCAACTTTTGACTACTTCTTCTTCCCCCCTTACTATTGCTAGGTCAGCTCCCTCTCTCTCACTCTATATATGCTCCTCAAAACAACCTTAGCCTCATATGACCATTGTCTCTGTTGTCTCAAACAACTAATAACTCTCTCTCTCCTCTTTCTCTCTCATCAAGAAAAGAAAAGAATCATGGGGAGGCCACCTTGCTGTGATAAAGTGGGGGTCAAGAAAGGCCCATGGACTCCTGAAGAAGATATCACATTAGTGTCCTATGTTCAACAACATGGCCCTGGAAATTGGAGGGCTGTTCCTACTAATACTGGTAATTGATTTCATCATTTTTTAATTCATTAATTACTTAGTTAATTATAAATTAGTTGCTAATTAATCACTTGTTGTTTGATAATTAGGGTTGAGGAGATGCAGTAAGAGTTGCAGATTAAGGTGGGCTAATTATCTCAGGCCTGGAATTAAGAGGGGTACTTTTACTGATAATGAAGAAAAGATGATTATTCAGCTTCAAGCCCTTCTAGGAAACAAGTGAGTAACTAATTAATTCATTAATTATGTGTAATTAGGGTTTGATTAATAATTGTGGAATTAATTAATTTCAGATGGGCTGCCATAGCTTCATACCTGCCAGAGAGAACAGATAACGACATTAAAAACTACTGGAATACGCATCTGAAGAAGAAACTGAAAAAGCAGGAAACAGATCAAACGACGTCGTCTTACTCTCGCTCATCTCACTCTCTCTCTAGAGGCCAATGGGAGAGGCGTCTCCAAGCCGATATCCACACCGCCAAACAGGCCCTTAGAGATGCGCTCTCCGTCGAAGAAACCGCCAATTTCTCCGATAACACCATCAATGGCGGATTTCCGTACACCAAGCACGCTCAAACGACGTCGTTGTACGCATCCAGCACTGAGAACATCTCGAGGCTGCTGAAAGAGTGGGTGAAGGGTACGCCCAAATTATCGGAGGATTATTCGAGTTCATCCAACGGTACCGCCATGGCTGTGGAATCGAGCTTCAGCATTAATGGAGAGAGAGAGAGTGCCGATCTGAAGAGAGAGAGGGAAAACGAAAACGACGCCGTTGATCTGTCCCAAGCATTTGAGTCCTTGTTTGGTTTCGAGTCTATTGAATCCTCCAATTCTGAGGATATTGTTTCAGGATCCACTTCTCCCAGCATCGAGACCCGATCCGACCCGAACGGGCTCGCCCCGTTATCCGTTTTTGAGAATTGGCTTCTCGATGATCAAGGGAAGGAATACTACTTGGAGAACTTCTCATTTGATGAAAAATATCCTAATTTATTTTAGAAAAATTTTAGGCCTGACTTTAGTTACAAATTTCTAGCTATTTTGTATTAAGTCTGATTTCGTATTTTTATTTATCATTACACCCTATGAATTCATTATTTGGTGTGTAGTGATGAAATAAAATGCGAAATTAGATGGTACAAGAGATAATAGGATCTCTTTTCGGACATTAAGGTAGTTTTTTTGCTTCACTTTCTTGTCCTAGATAGTACTATGGCCTCCCAAGATTAATGTTTGATGTTAATCATTTGGTTTAATTATTAATTATAACTAGTTTATATACCTATTTTTTTTTTATTCATGAATGATTTAATGTAGAAATGAAAATTTAATCACATTTTTTTCACGCACAATATTACTTTCGAAAAGATGTTAACTTTTATTTAAAAAAAAAAAAACTGGATAAAATTAATTATCTCTAATTGCGCCTCAAAAGATTGCTCGTGTGTCATACAAATTTACTTTATTAATAATAGTTTCAAATATAACTTAATTTCTTCAAAATAGTTTTATAACTTTTAAATTTTTACAAAAATGGTAATTTTTTCTTTAAAATGTTCATTTTTTTCTAATTGTATGTGATGTGTGACTAATGGGTGTTTTTATAAAGTTACGGAACAAAATTCATAAAAAAAAATTGTTTTGAAATGAAATCAGAACAAAACTTAAAAATTTAACATTTCAAATAATATAAAAAAATACGAAACCGCTTGTGTTCTACACTCCAATTTTCTACTGTAACTAAATCCATGCATGCCATATCTTCCCTTGTAGTATATGTTTTAGTAATTAATAGATATTTATTGATTTTAATTTGGGATTTAGGGTAGACTTTTATTTCCTTCAATTTATTGATTTAATTTGAAATATTAAATGCTGGTAGTGAGGTGTGTCAACCTAATTAATTCAAACAACTTACTTTTCCCCCTTAAATTTACTAATTCAAGGCAAAGTGAGTGACAATTAATACAGATAAATGGTTTTAATTAATTGGTCACAACTTATTTGATTAATTAATTCTTATTATAATCTTAATCTTTTTTCATTCATAATCAAAAGTGGTAATTACTTTTTTTCTTGAAAGATCTTTTTCCTTTTTGGTAAACATATTATTAGACGAACTAACCCTAAAATTAGAACTTAATTAACTTCTGAAACAAAATGTCACGTAATTAATTAATTTCCCACCTTTTTTCATTGTAACGTTTTGTTGTCCATATAAATATGGCAAAGACTCTGTGATTGTCTCACATAATTTTAGTGAGACAGATAATAAATGAATCATTTTACTATATGAAAAATGAAATTTAATTGATGATAAATGATAATGGTACCGTGAATTATTTCGTAAATAATTTATAATATAAATAAACATTGATAAAAAATTTTAAAAAAGTGATAATATCTTAAATAAAAATTGATAACCAATTACAAAAGCGTAAATTTGTCTCATCGCAACGCTGCCACACACCGACACACATTTAGTATTAATCCTGATTCATTTATTATGTTGGGTATACATATTGATTAATTGGGCTATATAATATATTCTTATATATTGCAATATTTAATTTAATATGTAATACTCAAATATTAAAAAAAAAACATAGAACATATATATTGAATGGAGTACTGCTCAGTATACCAAAGGATAGAGACTGATGGTCTAAAAGTTATGAATTATTGCAAAAACTACTAATTGATTAATAATGTACGAACTATATATTTTTTATATGCTATCATATTGTTTCTGCATTGACATTAATTCACCATTATACACACACGGTTTAGCCATAAATTTATAATTTGCATTATTTTGTGGTATTATTGTACAATAAATAGTATTTTGTATGTAAATAATTGATTTGGTATACATCCATTCATTAATTGAACCATATTTAAAATATGCATATAGGTTTGCTCAATTTATTTTATCATGATTAAACAGAACAGTGCAAATCTATTGGCGGGATTGTCAGAATTAAGGTCTTCCACTTTGTTACTCTTATCGGCACCAACGCTATGAGCTTCCGGAATACCATGGGATCTTCGTAAAATTGATCTTTATAAGTGTTACGAGAAATTTGATGGGAGATTTAATGGCCCCAAACGCTGATGATTGCTTTTTGTAAGAGGATTAAAAAGAGAGTATAATATTTTAATATATTGTGAGATAAGATATATAATATTTTAATGTATAGTGTATAATTATATTAATATTATATACTGGTCCTATTAAAATATATTAATTGCTCCGTGTGGATCTTATTTACTAATAAAGTGAAATGTAAATCTTATAATACGACATCCAAAATGAAAATACATAAAATGTTATGATAGGAGGATGGAGGTAGTATTTGGTAATAACTTGGGATCCAGGTTGGACTCAATCCAATTTTTATATCCTTTATTTATTGAATGTTATATATGCCTTTAGTATAAAATATGTACTCTTGAATTTTTAGAAGAAAAAAAAATATTTTTTTTAGTTGAATAAAAACATTCTTCATATTTTTCCTGATATTTTCAATGAAAATATAATACCGTCATTGATAAGAGTGTCTATCTTTTTAATTTGTGTTGATGAATTTCTAGAAAATTCATTAACCTAGATAATCTTTTAAGAAATGGTGGAGAAAACTGAAGCGTAGGGATTAATAATTAAAGGCTTGAACTTGAGTAAAACCATTGAAGTGGCCATGTGAAAGATATTTATTTACTTTTTACTAGTAAATTAAAAAATATTATTATTATATATTTATTTGGTAGTTATTACTTATTACTGTATACTTTTTATTCATATTATTCAAAATAATAAAATGGACTTCTAATCTGACCAAAGGGGTTGTGAAATTATGGTTCAAAATAATAAAATGTACTACCAAAGGGGTTTATAATATTCGATAATTAATCAGTGTACTCTTTTTAGTTTAATAAGAAAAATATATACAATTATTGAATTTGTGTTAAAAAAATATATAAAAAGTATGTGATACTTTTTTTAAATTACACTAATTATTACTCTTAATTAATGTTTACTGAAAAATATGCGGAAAATGTTGGAATTGTACGTTATTGAAACTCAATTTTGAAAATCAAATTTCGAAAATCTTAAAACATAATGGTTTTTATATACTAAAATCTTCATGGAATTGGATTTCTGTTAAAGTCTAAAAAATAATAAACACCCACTAGAGCATCAGAGTAAATAGATAATTAAATTAAGATAAAATATTTTGTATGATATTTGTTATTATAGGTAAACAACGATAATTAAAGTATGTTTTTTAAAATGTAATGGATAATAATATGTTAAAATATTAATTTAAAATATTATAATATAATTCACCACAAATATACTTTAATTATCAATAAATATATATTTTAACTATATAAAAAATATATTTTAATAATGTGTAGATATGTCTCACAAGCAGTACCATATACATCCGTTTTCTTATATTGTTCTAAAATAATACTCAGACTAAGTATATATAGAGCCCAAAAGACTACATTTTTGGTCCTCCCCTTTTCTAAATATATAAAAACAAAAAAAATCAAATATAACCATCGATCATCCCTTTCTTATGTTAGAGAAAAAGGAGGGAAAAAAAGAAGTTACAAATTTAGGCAAACATAGTATACAAAAAGTCATTGAAAATTAGGTGCAAGATACGTATAAATTAAAGTCGATGACAGACAATAAATAAATAAATACATAAATAAAAACAAAACAAAAAAAGAAAAAAAAAGAAAGAGGTAATTAAATGCAAAATGATTCCAGTTCATACGTGTCTAATTTGCATCCAAAATAGTATTCATTCATAGCATAAAAATCACATGAATAAATGAATAAAATGGTAATATCACATTTTTTTAAATATATTCTAATTAATTAATATAATTTTGAATGAATAGATGATAAAAGAGTAAAACGAAATATCGTAAATTTTAAATATAAAAAATAAGTTCTAAAGGCTTGAAATGAGATTGTTCCTAGTGAAGTCCTTAAATTAATTGAATTACGGATTGGATATCGATAAAAAAGAATTTAATAAACAATAAAGGGCAACCCGTTATGTAAAAGTTAAAACTATGATTCGTACAATTGATTCGAGTAAGTATTCATATGGTAAATTCAAAATTGGCTGTCAAATAGGAATCACAGGATCCATTGCACTGTTTGGTGAGGAATGCCAGACCTAACTTTTTAATTATGATTTTCGAACTAAAATAAAGAAATTATCATGTGGGCAGAAATCAGCAGCAGGGGATAATTGCCTTTAATTTAAAATGACAACATGTGAAATTATTTAATCTCTTTACTACATAAAAAAAGTTCCAAAGGAAAAGGAGAGGTCTATATTAAAAATAAATAAATTGATTAATTGTATAATTTGTACTGCACATTTCCATTTTCAGTTTATTTGATTTTATATGTTATTATGTTACCTACACAATAATGAAGTTATCGGCCACACACTGAATAAGTGAGAAACATTTGAAAATAACTTTTTATTACTCTGAAAAATAAATCTAAAATATTCTAATTTAAATAAGCATAATATTAAGTAAAAAAAAGGAAAAAGCGAAGCAGTTGTAAAGGATAAAAAGTAAAAGGGCATAAAACAATCCCTATGAAAAGTCCCACCAATAAAAAAAAATTAATCATTTTTTAGCTAAAATTTATGTGTCCCCGGGAGCAGCGCCCAGATACACTTTAGTATTAAATGGTATTATACCCTTTAGTATAAGTACGTGTACCCTTTATTTTCAAAAAAAAAAAAAAATTAATGAAAGTGTATATCCTTTAGAACAAAATATTGTACATTTATTAATTAAAATGCATACCCTTTAAAATAAAATATTGTACCCTTACACACTTTGTGCACTGGGACACAAGAGACCAACTATTTTTCTTTTAGCAACGGAATGCCAACGAATTTATTCTCTATTTTACCAATGGAATTCAATCCGTTGGTAATTACCAACGGATTACCAAGTGAATCATTATATAAATTTCCAACAAAATTATTAGCAACGAATTACTAATTGAATTATTTATCAATGGAATTGAATTTTCATAGCTAAAAATTTACCAAACACCACTTTACCAACCTAAATTTACCAACGGATTTTGTTGTTAATCCGTTTGTAAACTAATGTAACAATGAAATTAAGGTTCTTATCAACGGAAATTCAATGATAAAAAATAGTTTTTTTTTTAGTGCAGTGACCTCGTAATTAAATCATTATATGTAAAATTCAGAAGGAAAAAAATACTCCATCCGTCCGCTTTCAAGGGTATCATTTTTCCATTTTGGACGCCCCCAAGGGTCACTGATCGTTGTGAAATTCACCTAGATTTTAAGTGGATTTTTGTGGCTTTAATTTAATAATTGAGCATGATTTTAATGAAAATACTATTAATTGCTTGATTATTTGGAAAAAGGTATTTTTGTTTATTTTTGCAGAAAAATTGGTGATTTTGATAAAAATGGATTCTACAAGTGAAGAGGAAGATGTGGGAGAAAACGAAGCTCGATTTGGAGTTGAAACGAGCAAGAACGGGCCAAAGGAAAAATTGTTATAAATCCCATTTTTGGTGCCATGAGCTAAATTATCCCACATTGATTACTTAAATTATCCCACATTGATTACTTACCACAAATTCCTCTCACTCTACCACTACATGAACCCACTTGTCCCACATTGGAAACTCACTCAAATTTCTCTCACCCTTACTACTATAAATACCCTCTTCCATGAAAGACACCATGGATCAATTCTCACCCATTAAATTCTATTAAATTGAATCATTAGATTCAAAAGTTGAGGAGAGTTTTTTAAGATCTCCATAGTTGAGATCCCTCCCCCTTTCGGGGTGAGGGATCCGTCCGTAGTTTAAATATTTTTTCTAGATTAGGATTTTATTGTTTTCCAAGAAGGTGGGGACACCAAGGAAAGGATGATCCTCATGGATGTAAAACTTCATTAAGGTGTAATCTAATCCTACTTATTATCTTTTTATTTTCTATATTTTGGATGTTTAAGTGATGTTTAGATTATGAATTAATTTGTGATATTATTTAAATTGCAATCCCGACTTTGATTAGTTTCATTTATGGATGCTTAATTGTTTAATCTATATGTTTGATTTGTGTGGTTAATTATCTAGTGCATGTGGTTAGAACGAGAGTTCAATTATGTGTTTTAGGAATTAATTTAATCATTTCATCATGTGGGTTATGTGGATTAATGTGGGAAGAGTTGGAGACGACCTCTCATGTTTAGAACTACATAAGTTGACACTAGAAAGGTTAGATCGAGAGGTCAATTAATCTAGTGAGTGGAACCCAACCTTAGTGAATTCATAGTACCTAGAAAGGGAATATTACCTATGATTTAGTACCTTTTAGGGAACTCGTACGTGTAATTAGTACCTATTGTGAGGTGTTCGCTATGGTATCGATCCTATGTGCTACTTTGGGGTCTTTGTAAGGGCCTACATCCTCTTCATTTCGAGAGAGAGTTTAGGTGAAAATAGTGATCGCTCTTACTATGATAGCTTAAATTGGGAGGCAATTAGATGTGTTACATGATTGATCCATTTGAATTGCATCATGAAGATTTCCTTCGCATTGAAAATTCCAAAAATATTGTAATTAGTTTATTTTCTTGTTTTTATTATCTCTCTTCTCGGTCGTCCCTAACTAATACGAGACTATAACTTGAAGGCCACGAATCCTAAATTCCCTTGGGTTCGATATTTTGTTGCTTGGTCGCCCGGACTATTAACGACCAATCAAATGGCGCCGTTGCCGAGGAATTTAGTTGTATTTGTGACTTCGGGTTTCGTTGAGTGTTAGGATAGGGATATTTTTATTGATTTGTTTTTTTTGTTTTATGGTTGTGTTTGTAGGGGCGAAAGCGTGGTGCCATGGTATTGGCCTTGAAGAGCAAAAGAGTGGTGCAAATTGAGGTAACGAACATCTTCTCAACTTAAATTCGACTTTGCCTAATTTAAGTTTGGGGGTATGTTCTCTTTGTTACTTGACTTTTCTATGGTTTGAATTAGAAAAATTGCATCAATGAACTCCTACTTGATCATATTGCACCGGCGCACGTTTAAGTCCTTACTCTTTTCCTTGGCACACTTTTTCTCATTTCTTTGTTTTTGCTTTCAATAAGGAGAAATCTTTCTTGGCTCTCTCGTGCTTCATTGTGAGAAATTTTGAAACTATGATATTTAGTTGAAACTTGTGACGAGATGGATTTTTACTTATGTACTTGTTGAGTTATGGTTTGTGCTTGTTTTGTGTTTCTTTCACTACTACAAGTCCGTGAGTTTTTTGAGCCATTAAATCGTAATATCAAATAGTTTTTCCTTTCTTGAGTGCATCATTCTTTTGTGTACATTCTAGAACTTGCCATTGTGTCTTCTTGAAACTGCACGTGTGTGAAGATTGTTGGAAATGATTTAAGGCCATCTTTGTGTTGACAAGTCACTTAGCCAAATTAATCATACCAAATGAAATTATTTCGTAGTTTGCCCCTTTGAGCTTATTATCCTTATTTCTTTGACAACCTACAAATTTAGCCATTTTATTCATATTTTATATCCTAATCACCTTTGTCGATTAGTAGAGGATTAATGGGGATGAAGTGGTTGAATTGAGCTTACAAGAGAGTTTGAAAAGAGAAAAATGGTGAAAGTGCTAGAAAAGAGTGAGAAAAGATGAAAAAGAAAAAATGGAGGTTGTGTGAAAAGAAAAAAAAATTGAGTAAAGCTTGTATAAAAGAAGCATAAAGGAGCTCTACTAGAAAAATGGAAAGAGAGCCCTTGTGAAAAAGAGAGAAAAAAAAACTCAATAGTGGAACAAAAAAAAAGAAAAATGATTCGTTAGTGTGTCGGATGGAAGATTACATTTTTCTTGAGGTTAAACGAGAAAAAGAGAGGATGAGAGTTGAAGTGATCAATCAACTTAAATTCTCTACTAACCTTGAGCTTAGTTTTCCTAAATTTTCCTACCCAAGACAAAAGAGCCTACATTACAACCTCATTAAAGACCTTTTTGATTCAATGATTAACACATGCAAGTGGTAGATAGTTTAGACCTTTGGCAAGCATATGGTAATGACATACATTTGAATTGATTTTTGAGAGTATACACTTCTCCCATACACCCCTTGAGTGTGAGAGTGAAAAGCAAAATCTAGAGAGGAGTAGTGAAAGTCTCACTTGCTTGCATATTTCCTAAATTTAATTTGTATGCATTTAAATTGATATCTTGTCGCTTGTTTTGATTGAATTGAAATAGCTTTAAAGTGACTCAATCTCATTGATATCTTGATTCAATTCTAGGTGAATTCCCCTCCTCGTTCTTTCTTTTCTTTCGTTGCTCGGGGACGAGCAACACTTTAAGTTTGGGAGTTTGATCGTTGTGAAATTCACCTAGATTTTAAGTGGATTTTTGTGGCTTTAATTTAATAATTGAGCATGATTTTAATGAAAATACTATTAATTGCTTGATTATTTGGAGAAAGGTATTTTTGTTTATTTTTGCAGAAAAATTAGTGATTTTGATAAAAATGGATTCTACAAGTGAAGAGGAAGATGTGGGAGAAAACGAAGCTCGATTTGGAGTTGAAACGAGCAAGAACGGGCCAAAAAAAAAATTGTTATAAATCCCATTTTTAGTGCCATGAGCTAAATTATCCCACATTGATTACTTACCACAAATTCCTCTCACTCTACCACTACATGAACCCACTTGTCCCACATTGGAAACTCACTCAAATTTCTCTCACCCTTACTACTATAAATACCCTCTTCCATGAAAGCCACCAGGGATCAATTCTCACCCATTAAATTCTATTAAATTGAATCATTAGATTCAATAGTTGAGGAGAGCTTTTTAAGATCTCCATAGTTGAGATCCCTCCCCCTTTCGGGGTGAGGGATCCATCCGTAGTTTAAATATTTTTTCTAGATTAGGATTTTATTGTTTTCCAAGAAGGTGGGGACACCAAGGAAAGGATGATCCTCATGGATGTAAAACTTCATTAAGGTGTAATCTAATCCTACTTATTATCTTTTTATTTTCTATGTTTTGGATGTTTAACTGATGTTTAGATTATGGATTAATTTGTGATATTATTTAAATTGCAATCCCGACTTTGATTAGTTTTATTTATGGATGCTTAATTGTTTAATCTATATGTTTGATTTGTGTGGTTAATTATCTAGTGCATGTGGTTAGAACGAGAGTTCAATTATGTGTTTTAGGAATTAATTTAATCATTTCATCATGTGGGTTATGTGGATTAATGTGGGAAGAGTTGGAGACGACCTCTCATGTTTAGAACTACATAAGTGGACACTAGAGAGGTTAGATCGAGAGGTCAATGGGAACCCAACCTTAGTGAATTCATAGTACCTAGAAAGGGAATATTACCTATGATTTAGTACCTTTTAGGGAACTCGTACGTGTAATTAGTACCTATTGGGAGGTGTTCGCTATGGTATCGATCCTATGTGCTACTTTGGGGTCTTTGTAAGGGCCTACATCCTCTTCATCTCGAGAGAGAGTTTAGGTGAAAATAGTGATCGCTCTTACTATGATAGCTTAAATTGGGAGGCAATTAGATGTGTTACATGATTGATCCATTTGAATTGCATCATGAAGATTTCCTTTGCATTGAAAATTCCAAAAATATTGTAATTAGTTTCTTTTCTTGTTTTTATTATCTCTCTTCTCGGTCGTCCCTAACTAATACGAGACTATAACTTGAAGGCCACGAATCCTAAATTCCATTGGGTTCGATATTTTGTTGCTTGGTCGCCCGAACTATTAACGGCCAATCAGTCATATTTCCTTTTTATCCACACACATCCACTAATACAACTAAAATAGAACTCACACCTCCAATAATACAACTACCCACTACACATTAAATAATAATATTTCTTAATCTCCGTATCCAAAAGCAAATGACACCCTTGAATCCAGACGGAGTGAGTAGTATGGAGGAAAAAGAATACAGAGTGAACAGATGAAAGAAATAAAATGTGCGAAATATTACAATCAATTTGAGCAAGAGTTGCTTTGGCTTCCATACAGAGACAGTAATGCATTAGAAACTTATTAAAGCAAAATTTAAAGGGTTAAATGAAAAAAAAAAATTACTCCTATTATAAATTAATTCTTACATTTGAGAAATTGCAAAAAAAAACATCACATTTAAGTATGTTTGTAAAACACACTCAATTTTTCATAAAAGAATCCTACTTTTAGTTACAAATTGGGTGCATTTTACAACAATACTTATATGTAGTGTTCTTTTTTGCAATTTCTCAAAAGTGGTAATTAATTTGCAACAAGAGTAAGTTGTACAATATCTAACAAGATTAACTATTTTTTTGGGTAAATTCACTATGTATCTACACAGAGTAATTCTTGACATCATGATCAAATGGATGGTAATTTAATTGGTTGTTAAAAATTAATTAATTAATTACCAATTAAATAATAATAATGAGGGAGTGAAATTAATTAAGTTTATTTGTAAAGAGAATTACAAAGTGATGGGATTAAATGAGAATTATTCCATGTTGAATTAGGGTTGTAACTCCTTAATGTTTATCAGTCCGATATAGTTATAAAAATAAAAACAAGTCTCAGGGCATAGCTAAAAGTGGTAGAAGGGATGGTGGAAAAATCTTCCAACTGAGCTGGTAGATGTAGGGTGGGGTTCAAATCCTACCTTTGACATGAATTTGGCCCCTTGCAAGCACAGTTAAATAGTGAGCCTCACTATAAGCCATTTGAGGTACATTCTGCGATTTAATTTCTCTACTAAGTCTCAAGATAGGGGCGGTGGGGCCCCTTATGATGGGGTTCACCATATAAAAATAAAAACTAATTAGTAACGATGATCATCCAAATCACCGCGCTCGCACGTACACATGCGCGTGTGCCGCCGATGGCTTTGAGCCTTGGCCTCATAGCCCACTTATCTTTTTGGGCAAAAGTCGAACCACGACCCAATCAAGTCGTGCAATCTGTGAAGTTCGCACTTTCTCTGCAGCAGATTCAATGAATCTGGACACTTAAACATGTGGGGAGACAATTCTTAGAGAGCACACCATATAAAAATAAAACTAATGAGTAATGATGATCATCCAAATCACCACACTCGCACACATGCGCGTGTGCCGCCAACGGCTTTGAGCCTTGGCCTCGTAGCCCACTTATCTTTTTGGGCAAAAGTCGAACCACGACCCAATCAAGTCGTATAGTTTGTGAAGTTCGCACTCTCTCTGCAGCAGATTCAATGAATCTAGACACTTAAACATGTGGAGAGACAATTCTTAGAGATTTTCGCTGTAATCGTCGTCCACATTACTGTGGCACTATTTTTTTGATCGTAATTTTGCTTACGTGTTTATAGAGCAAGAAATACTCTACCGTTGTATACAACGAGTGACCAAAAAATAAAAATGTTGAACTCAAGGAACAAACGTGCTAGAGTTTAAGTGATCTCAAGTTTATCGTGATTTTATTGTGATGATCGAAAAAGAGGATAGATAAGCATGCAAATAAATGAAATTAAACTAATGCAAGAAATAAATGATAAAATGAATGCGAAAATAAATGGATGGGTTCCAAATGATACTAATGATGAGATTATCAACAATCATGGTATAGATAATAAAGTAATCATACAATTAATTCTAATCTATCATGGACATGGCATAGAAGCAATCACTAATGTATCTTAATCTCTCTCTCTCTCTCTTGAGTTACTTAAGTTGTAGGCCATCAACAAAGCTCCCAAAAGCACATAGAATCGATACCATAGCAAACACCTCTCAATAGGTACTAATTACTCTACGAGTTCCTTAATTAGGTACTAAATCATATGCAATATTCCCTTTTAAGATACTATGAATTCACTAATGGTTTGTGTCTCCTCACCTAATTAACTAATCTCTCGATTAAGCCAATTAAATGTTCTATCAAAGGGTTCTAAATCTAGAAGGATATCTCTATCTCATTCTAAATTAATGCACATGAAGTGTATGATGAAATGATTCAATGAACTATCCTAAACACATAATTGATTTCTCAATCTAATCACATGCCCAAGACAATTAATGACACAAATCAATCATATAAATCAAGGAATTAACATCAATGATAGAAATAACACAAATGTCCAATTAAGATTAAAATCAAATTGCATGATAACTAAATTATCCAACACCAATCATGGAGCTAATCACATAAAGGAGATTAGTTTATCATAGTCTTAGAGAAAACAACATAGACAATTGTATCTAAAAATCCCATGACAAAATTATAAAGAAGTTCACAAAAATTAGAAATATATTCTCCTTTGAAGTCATTCAATGGAGTTTCTCCTTCTTCTTCTTGTAATCTTCACTCTTCCTTGCTTCCTTAATCACTTGGATGATGGATTTGATGGATAGGTTCAAGTGTAGGTGGATGGATGAAGATTGGATGAAGATGATGGCGTTAAATGAAGGAAATAATGTGCTACGTGTGTGTCCAGCAAAAGCCCCATGAATTCTTCTGGGAATGTTGAAATTGGTGGTATATACCCCCTTAAACCTTCTAGAAGCTCGCTGATATTTTTCAAAATTTTTTACCGAGCTCGACTCGTGTCTTCTGTATGAGCTCGCCTTGTGTTCTGAACTCAAACACAGGGTTGCTGAGTACTTGTTTTTGATATCAACGTACATCCCTTGCTATAGCCCGAGCTCGACGCACGCCTCGAGCTTCAACACCCAACTTGACTTGAGTTGCGTCGAGCTCTGCACTCTCTTATCGTTTCAGCTTCCGTCTCCGTTTTTTCTCCGTTTTCACCTGTTTTTCATATGTTTAAGCTCATTCTCACACATTTCCATAAAAACATAAAACACCACCAAAATATATACAAATACAGATAAAATAATACGAAATCAGATATAAAAATATACTAAAATTTATGTGAAAATAGCGACAATCAACTTGTACATGTTCTCTTGAAGATTCATACACCATCTTTAACCATTCCTCATAACACTTGATTTTGCACTAATGCATTAAAGAGTAGTTATAAATTTTAATAATTAATAAAGTAGTTTATAAATTTAATATATATCTTCTTTCCTTAGTTATTACCCATAAAAAAAAATTAACAATTAGTTAAATTCATAGTAGACCAGATCTCTAAAATATTTCGATTATAGTTTAAATTTTAACTGAAATTTAAATGTCCTAATATATGTATAATTTTTATAAAAAACCTAGATAGCAGTGTGCCCCCTTATCACACTTTATAGAGACTTTGTGAGTCAATATTGTTGAAAAATATTGTGATAATTTATGGTGGTACAGCTGTGCAAAACTCAGTAGAAATTAAGGTATTAATAAAATTAAGTGGACAGATATATTCACATGGATGTCTTTGCACAACAAATGACACAACCATGTGTGTTCTCATCCAATTTCCACACATTGCTTTCTCTCTAAAATTCTCACCATGTGCTCACCAAATGCTATCTTTCTTTTTAATTTGGAAAATATACTTTTTAATATCATCTTATGATCAATACTTTACTCATCAACGATATGGATCACAAGTATTCATGTTATCAACTATATTATTGAGATGTATGAAAAAGTGGGTATTATATTAGGATATGGCTAAGAAAGATATTTTTATCATGTATTTTTTACTATTTTTAATAAAAAGAAAGTGTAAAATATTTGAATGAGGCTTGTGTGCGTTCGGGCGCACGGGAACACATTCCGTGCGCCTTTAGAATTTAGTATTATGGGTAAGGGTACATTGCTTTGGTCTAAAGGGTATACACTTTAATTAATAAAGGTACACCATTTTGTTCTAAAGGGTATACACTTTATTAATATTTTTTATTTTTTTCAGAAAATAAAGGGTACACATATTTATACTAAAGGGTATATAATTTAACACAAAATTTCAAAGGCGCACGGGAACCGAGCACACACAAGTTTTTGCCATGGTACACATCTTTATACTAAAGGGTATACAATTTAACACAAAATTCTAAAGGCACACGGAATGTGTTCCCGTTTGCCCGGGCGCACACAAGTTTTTGCCAAAATATTTTAACCCATTCAATTTCACTCATTTAAAAATACCCGAATTATAAATCATATTTTTTAATTTAAATGCGTTGATTATAGATCCATTAAAATATGTAAATTAAGTTTGAATTTATTGGATAGGTTAACTCTTAAAATTATTATTTTTATTATTTTTTTATAAGAAAAAAAAAGTACAGTATGTTCCCAACTATTGGACAAGCTAAGGGATGACTGGATGTATATTAGCATGATATTCCTACATGTAGGGCTAAGGATGCTTGTATCATACTATATGGAGTACTAATTTTGTCAAAGATTTGCATGAATTCGTAAATGTTTATGAAACAGATAAAAAAACGATACTAATATTTTAATGAAAAATATTATTCAATTAATGAAAAGTGAGAATTATGCAGTAAATTATTTCTTTGTAACTTATTAAAAAGGTGTAACATTGTCCGAATGTACTATTATATACTCCCTCCTTCCCATCCTAATGGTTACGTTTTCTTTGTAAATTATAAAGGAATCCTAACCATTAGGGTGGGAGTAAGATTCATGTGACCATTCTTCAGAAGAAAAAAAAAAAAGGTTCTAATTTTTCCACCTCTTTGCTCTTTCGGTCGTTTCTTTATTTAATGTCTATCAAGATTTAAGAGTTGGCTATCCAAATTTTGCTATTTCACAATCATTGTTTCAGTACATAATCCATAGTATTTCATACTATAAAATACTGTACTCTAAAAAATATCATTGGGCACTTCTATACGTACTTAGAATTAATTTAAATAACTTTGTATAACATGACATAATTTATTTGAGAAATGAAGTAAAAGATGAAACATTATTATATAGAATGACAAATACTGTGTGAATTGGGTTCACATAAATTATCCGAACCTCAAAGGTTAATGTTCTATTATACCTTTAGAACTTAATGTTTTTTATTTATAATATATAACAAAAGTGTCACTTTGCCATTTAAAGTTTATTTAAATTACATCTTTCGACCTTAAGTTTCAGACACATTGCCATTTCCGCAGTATATTAGTTCAAATTATTATTTTATTATGTTGTCATTAATGAAATGAATATACTACCAAATAACTAACACTATTACAGTGTTACATATGAATAGTATATTGGATTAACTTTTTTTAATATTAAAATGTAAATATAATATAATTGAAGGCCCAATAAACTCTATATGGTTCAATAACTTAGGAATCCATCTTTGCAATGGGGATTTGGGCCTCTCATGAACAGACCAAGAAAACTTTTGAGCTGGGCTACAAAATACATTTGTAACAGCTCAATCCTTAATGGTCTTGAGATTCTCTTACCACACAACAAGAGCCCATTAAAATTCTAAATATGGGCTGAAGCAAAATAATGTACAGAATTTAAAATTCTTTAGTTAAAAAAAGAAAGGAATAAATAGAAGTAGAATTCATATATATATATATTAGTAAAAATTTATCTGGGTGGAATTATAATTTTACTTTTACTAAAAGATAAATGGATTAATAAAAAGTAAGGGTAAATATCAAAATTGGTCATGTAAGTATGGCGCTTTCCAACTTTAGTCATTTTTTCTTTTACAATTATCAATTTTGGTCATTTTTTATCCACTTATAGTCCTTTTAGTCCAAATTTAGTTCTTTTTGTCCAAATTTAGTCATTTATGTTAAAAAAAAGTCCAAAAATAGTCCGAAAGTATATATATAAAGGACTAAAAGTGGAAAAAATGATCAAATTTTGAAAAAGGAACCAAAACGGGACCAAAAGGGCTAAAAGTGGACAAAAAAGGATCAAAATTGATAATTGCAAAAGAAAAATGACTAAAATTGAAAAACGTCATAGTTACAGGACTAATTTTAATATTTACCATAAAAAGTAATATAGTATTTTAGTGAATTATTTCATGAACCATTAATAATATGATTAAAAAGTTATAACTTTTTAATAAAATTTAAAAATATCTTTCATTAAAATTGATTATTTAAAAAAATATCACGCAAGTCCCTAATTTAAAGCAATAGCAAAATTTATAATATTGTAAACTTGAATATCCATATTAAGTGGTAGGGCTCATACTTACTAAAAAAAATTATAAAACTTTAAGTGGAACGCTTGAAAAAATAATGAATAAAATGTTATGATAGGACAAATAAAGTATTTTAAATTTAATAATCACATATTCTTGAATTAAATTTAAAAAAAATAAATAATTATAATTACTCCTCCCCCTACCCTTATCTTTATTAAATTTCATTCTTTAAGAATATATATATATATATATATATATATATATATATATATATATATATATATATATATATATATATATATATATATATATATATATATATATATGAAATCAACACACTCGTACAATTAAAATAAGAAATTCATGCCGGAGTATATAATAATTCTTAAAAAAAGTAATAATAATATTTTTGTCGGATCATATCATGTGAGACTATTTTTACACTATTCTAAATAGTTATCAGTTATATATCACTTTTATAAAGAGATATTGTCAGGTTTATTAAAAATGTTAGTATTATTTTTTATTTATATTATGAATTCTTTGTGAAATAATTCAATTCATATCTTTTTTGTTAATTTAAATATTGTTTTTATAAATAAAAATTGTGAAATATCCATCAGTGAAATGACAAAAGCACATCCTCAGGTTGACTACATATTAATGCAAGTCCAATCTCATTAACGTATTCAAGTTAAATCTAAAATTCAACAATGGGATTTGGCCATTATAAATTAGAGTTTCACTAAATCTAGATATTAATTCCTCTGTACCAAAATGGAAGTTTGTGTCAATTTAAAATTTTGTGTGAAATGACAGGTTTTCTATTAAAAAAATATTGTACGTAAGTACTTTATTTTAAAATATTTTTCTTATTTAAAATCAAATTATAAGATTTTATAAATAATATTAAATATTTTTTCAAAATATACTTTCTCAGTCTCTCTTCATTTTGTACTCCTTCTCAATAGACAGATTAAGAAAAAATATAATTTTTAGGGGTATTATGAATTTTTTTATAATATATTATAAGATAAAGTATGTTTAATGTGTTAGAGATGTATGATTTTTTTTAAACAAAGTGTAATATAAGGGGGAATGTTTGTTCTAACTTTTTGTTTTTAAGAGAGATGTAAATTTTTTGAGACTATCCAAAATAAAAAATGTGCAAATTATTGAGAGTTGAAGAGAGTATATAAAATAATCATTAATGTATTTTAAATATTTAAATGGGAGGATTACTACTAGGTACACAAAAAAATTCTAAATTACTATGAGATACAAAAATATTACTACTAACTACAAAAATATATAGTGATATTCCAATATTACCCCTTCAATATGCTCCACATAAATGTTGTGTAGCAAAAATTCGTATGCAGCAAAGTGTGTGAAGTAAAAAAAGTTTGTGCAGCAAAAAAGTGCAGTGGTCCGGCAGAGCTCCGGCAGCGGTGGTCCGCAGTGCTCCGGCAACCGGTCGCCGGAGCTCCGGCAAGGTCAGATTCCGGCAGAGACGGCGATGGCAATTTTCCTGCGATCGGCCGCCGCGCGCCGGCGGTGGTCAGGCGGTTTTCTTCCGGAGGTGAGGGGTTTAGGGTTTGTGGTTTAAAAGTGTATGGGTTTAGGGTTATATTTGATATTTTACTTAAATATTTTGTATGTGATAGTAATTATTTTAAATCAATGTATCTAGTAGTAATTAGGGATACAAAGTGTATACCTATTAGTAATTATTTCTATTTGGATATATTTTAAAGAATTCAAATAAAAAATTTAAATAAAACATGACTAAAATTGATAAAATATACGGGTAAGGGATGATTTGATATTTTAAGGTAATGAATGAATTATTAAATGAAGAGTGAGGCTTGCGTACGCCCGGGCGCACGCCGTGCGCCTTTAGAATTTAGTATTATGGATAAGGGTACATTATTTTGTTTTAAAGGATATATACTTTAATTAATAAGGGTACACCATTTTGTTCTAAAGGGTATACACTTTTCATTATATTTTTTATTTTTCTTCCGGAGTGTGCTTTTGTACGCCCGGGCGCACACAAGTTTTTGTCTTGTAAAATAAAGGGTACATATCTTTATATTAAAGGATATACTACAATTTAGCACAAAATTCTAAAGGCACACAGAATGTGCTCCTGTATGCCCGGACACACCCAAGCTTTTGCCTTAAATGAATTATATGAATTGTAAAGGGTGACAATCTTAAAATTAAAAGATGTTGAGTGATTATTATATTGTGTGTTGTTTCTTCTTTTAGAAATGTAAATTTGTTTATAAAACGAAAAATAAGTAATATTTAAAAAACAGAGTGACTCCCATTTTTATATGGACTCACACGCTCCCATAAATTAGTGATAATTTATTTTTAAAAAAAAAATCCACAAGAACAATATTAGTCAATTTATCAACTAAATTTAACTTTATGATAGTAAATTCAAAATTGGGATAAAGTCTTGAATTTAAAGTTCTCCCACAGCATGTGAATATTAATGATATCCAAAAATAAATAAAAATTGTCTCATTTTTTTAGACAATGAGTTAGGTATGCAACTTATAAGCATAAAATACATACTACACATTATATATATTATTTATTTAGTTTTAATTTATTTTTACCTCAATTAATTAAAGGGGACCATATGAAGAAATTAGTTAATTTGATGGAGTGGTCCTGTTTTTTATCAGAAAATATGGCTGGCATTCTACTTCTGGAATTCTCCCCATTCAAAAAAGAATGTCCAATTATCCAATTATCATTTTACGTAAAACTGACTATTTTGTGTAAAATTCACTCTAACTTAGTATCACAAATTATTATAATAATTTAGCTTTCAAGTTTCACATATTCATTAAATTAAGAAATTTAATATATGAGACCAAATATATATAATACGCTAGCTTTTCATTTATATATATTTTCCAAATGTATAGTAAGTCGGAACAATTTTTACACGCAATTTATAATTTAATTTGATTCTTTAATAATTTAAATGGAAAAATTATATAAGAATATAGAAATAATTAAATCTGAAGTTAACAATTTGAAGAATTTACTCTCTTCAACGGACTATAATCTATAAAATCGTGACATTTTTAAATTTTTCTCATGCTTAAAAGATTTCAACTAAAGATATTATTATTTTATATACTATATCTTAATGTGTGATTATATATAATCTTCTATGTTTTTCCAACAACCACTTTTGAATTAAAATTGTTACAAAGTATCGAATTTAATTTTTTTTTTTTTTTACTTTTTTATGATCATCATCACAATCTAATTAACAATATTAACTAAATCAATTTATAATTCAAATATATTATTTATCTTCCAATTGTAAGAAAAAATAACAAACTATTAAGAAAAAATATACTCATCTCACAAATAACCTCAATCAAATTTAAAATGAAATTTGTTCAAAGAAAGGCTAGTGAGATATATTGGAATGGAAAAAGCATACTTTTTTGGGAGGACGAATGGTGTAATTCCGTTCCACTAGCATTTATCTTTTCTAGACTATATCGCATATTTGGAGACAGAAAGAAATTTATTGCATAAATGAGATAAATGGAAAATAGTGAATAAAAGTGGAATTCTAAGTGGAATAGAAGACTTAGAGAATGGGAAGAGATCTAAAGCGAAATTGATCACGAGATGATAAGTATTATTAGAAAAGAAAAAGAAGATTTATGGAGGTGGAGCAAAGAAAATAATTGAACGTATTTAGTTAAAAGTGGCCACAAAGCTATTAATAAAGAATTGGGGGGAAACGAGTTAAATGAAGAGCCGAAGAAAGTTTGCAACCTAATTTGAAAAAGTGGAGCAATCCATCAGGCACAAGTCCAGACGTGAAAATTCATGTGGAATGCAATATTGACGAAGGCAAATCTGATGCAAAAATCTTAACGGCAATGACCATTGTGAGACTTGTGAAAATGAAACGGAGACAGAACAACATGTTCTATTTGATTGTGTATTTTCTAGAGGGTTGTGTGTGGATGTGTTCTCGTGGCTTGAGGTGCAATCTATACTTCATCAAAATCCTTGTGCTAATTTGTTAAGTTTCAGCAGCTCACTATTGGAAAAATGGCGGCGTCGTATATTTGGGTGGGGACGGTGTGGATGATTTGGAGGTGAATAAACGACTTTATCTTAAAAAGAAATAGTGGGACAAAGGAAGGATGCTTAGCAAAATAAAAGTTAGAAGTTGGAGTTGGCTTATTAACTCGAAAGATGATAGATACAAGAAATTCTAGGGAATGGTCTATTAATCCTAGAAATTGTATGAAGTGGAGTAGTTTCTTGTTTTTCTTACGGATGTACATGTATTGTGGGGCAATCATCTTGCCCGTTTACTAAAATTTTCTATTTTCTAAAGAAAAAAAAATAAAATGTCACTGTTTTTTCAATGCAAGCAACAATTTTGAGATATGATTCCAAATTCTTTTATAAACAAAAATTCCGTGAAAAATTAAAATATTTGAACTGATCAAATACTCATAAAACCACCAAATTTTCCATTAAATTTAAGGAGAGGAGTCCCAATTTCTTAGGATAAATTGTAAACATCAAAATAAAAATATATATTTTAAAATAAGAAAGAAAGAAAAAAGCTGTAAAATTAATGTCCCTCCATGACCTACCACTAGTCCACTAAAAGTACAACCCAAATCCCCTATTCCACTTTGGTATTTCACTTCCTATTCCATAACTTATTTCCAATTAAAATAATATACCATAGTTAATGACAATTAAACCCTTATGGCATGTGGTGAAAATTTGGCCATTGATTACGACACGTGGCAAGAATATAATTCATGTAATAAGAGATGAAACATCAAATGAAATAGGTGATCCCATTTGCTAAAAGTATGCAACATCACTTCGAATCGAGCCATAAATATTCTAATTCAATTCATCACACCTAAGTCATATTTTTTACTTTTGGTCCCTCACTAGAAATTTAATTTAATTTAATTAATCTTTTTATTTTCTTTTCTTTTCGAGTTACCACATCCACACAACTATAATTAATTTTATTTATAATTTAATCATTCTTGAAAAAGCCTAACCACCTCGCGATGTGTCTTGATCATTGTGATTGTACCCTAGATTTTCCCATTTGGGTTTATTCGTTATGATATTAGTTTTATCTTGCTTAAGTATATAAGTATATGCTATCTTTATAATAATTAAATACTAATAAATAATATCATTTTCTCCATCGCGATTAGTACATATGTAGATATATGAACCTCAAAATACTATTTATTGTTTTGAATATTTTTTTGTATTTTTCTTTGACACATTTGTAATAATTAATATATTCTAAGAGAATGGCCCATTTGCTACATATATATCGGCACACGAAATAAATATCGCTATCGAAATTAAGTAAATAGAGCAGAGATTTGGTTGGGATCGTATCACGAAATGATTTTCGTAAATAATGGTGCAATAATCTATTTTATTAACAATTTATAATTAAAATAAATAGTGATAACATTTAAAAAAAAACTGAGAACATTCTTAATTAAAAAAACAGTAATTAAAGAAATATAAAATGTTCTATCGCAAAACGATCCCATGTAATATTCCAATTCGCATTCTACATATTATAATTCACAATAAATTTATGATGAAACCGTGCAACGGTATTAATATAAAATAAAGTAATAAAGTTAAAGTCATTATAATATTATTATAAAGAAAATATATACCAATGTAGAGTAATACGTCCGTGCAAACGAGCGTAGGTTTTTTTTTTCTTGGAGCATTATCACTAAAAAATATTTTTTAGCAACAAAATTTACCAAGGGAATTCAATTCATTGATAATTACCAATGGATTAGCAATAAAAATGACAATTTTGTTTGAACAACAGAATGCCAACGGATTTATTCTCTATTTTAGCAATGGAATTCAATCCGTTGGTAATTACCAATGGATTACCAAGGGAATCATTATATAAATTACCAACGGAATTATTAGCAAAGAAATTATTTACCAACGGAATTGATTTTTTGTTGCTAAAAATTTACCAACCACGACTTTACCTAAAGAATTTTACTAATAGATTCCGTTGCTAATCCGTTGGTAAGCCAATTTAACAATGGAATTAAGACTTTTACCAACGGAATATTCCGTTACTAAAAAATAGTTTTTTTGTAGTGTATTCTTTAGAATACTGAAATATTATTTTATATAATGATAAATATTGTTCTTATATGTAATACCCAAGTTTCTCACTACTAGTGTGTTTATATAATTTAATTTGCATTATGTGGTAATTGTTTCTCAATTTTATTTATCTTTACATTTTATTTGAGACATCTGTGATAATAATGGTGACAATATGTGAATATATGTGTGCATAAATATTTACGTGTATTAATTTGGATATAAGAGTAAATTATTTTATGTGTATAAATACACTTTTCTTAATTATTAAGTATCACACGTATTTTTTATTATAATAATAATATAATATATAATAATATTAAAAAAAAAGAGAGAAAAAGTAAAAAAGGGCAGTTGGATGAATTGATTTGGCTTAGCAGCCACAATTGAAAAAAATTGGCAAGGCAGCCGTCCTTTTAATATTAAAAAAAAAAATTTTTTTTTTTTTTGAAGTTGTCGGCCAACTTTCGCCCCCCACCATCTACCTATATATATGTGTATGGTGTTGAGGAGTTGATTATCTCACACCAAATTCAATAAAAAAAAAAATTGAGAGAGAGGGAAGGGTTCGTGCCAGAGCGGGAAGGAAGGAATTAATTACGGATCATCACGGGTCTATAATTGTCGGAGTTGAAGTAAGTAGAAGTCCAACTACAATGCATAAATATGTTGTGTGTAAATTATTTGTGATTAATATATGATAATTATGTTGTAAATTATTTGTGATTAGTTTAATTATGTTATGAATTATTTTGTTATAAATTAATTGGGATTAATTGATTATACAAGTTGTGGATTTATGTAATTTGAAATAATATTATTGTATTATATATATATCTGTGTGATTGGGAACTGTTAAAAATATATCCGTATGACTTGAGAAGATGTTGGTTATAAGGATCTGTGTGATCCAAGATGGAGTTGTTATTATAAGAGATCCGTGTGATCCAAGGTGATGTGGATTTGTGTGAATTAAATTAAGTTGTTATTTTATTTATAATTAAATGTTGATATTGATGTCATAAATGATTTATGATGTATATTTAATTGCACTGGTTGCATACCATGCATATCATGAAAAGTGTTTTCCCTAAAAATTAATAAGATACTAATGGTGTGTGTGGCCACTATATATGCATCTCTGTCAGGGTTCGGAAAAATCGTTCCCGACATTTTTGTCAGGGGTTCGGAAAAATCGTCCCCACCACTTTGTCAGAGTTCGGAAAAATCGTTCTCGTCACTATTTTCGGGGTTCGGAAAAATCGTCCCCATTGAGCTCATTTGGGGTGCATATCATAAGTGTGTCGTGGGGATCCCGCAACGTGAACAGTTTTCTAAATAAAAGAGACAAATTAGTAGATTAGGAAATAAATGCATTTTCATGCATTGTCATGCATGATTTCTACTTACTGAGATTTTTATCTCACTAGTTTATGCATTGTAGGTGAGCCTGATGATATTTGAGTATGTGATGCAAGCTGTGGAGCTCCTACAAGGTTTTGAGTGGATGTACATAGATGACGACCTGATGGGCTAGACCGTGTGTTTATTTTGTTTCCGCTGATATTTTATTATGTAATATATAAAAAAAAAATTGTCAACTGTTGGTGTGGATTGAAGTGGTGTCAGAAACCAGTTATGTATGTTGAACTGGTATGGTCGTTTGGATAATATATATTATGTGAGGAAAAAAAAATATATGCAAATTTTATAATGATAATGTTTATATTTATTAAAGAATTATAAGTTATGAAAAGTGGGTCGTGACAGAGTGGTATCAGAGCACGGTTTGGGTCCTGCAGACTGTCTATGTACATGAACTCATTCCTTGGGAGAGCAGCTTCGTGTGTAAGTATTATTTTCATTTTGTGTTATTATGTGTTTTATAAATTATATTGGCCATGTGGTGTATGACTTGTAGTTGGTAGACAAAATGAAAAGAATTATGGGTGAAAGTTCTGAAAGTGATAGAGTTGCTGAGCAAATAACACCTACTGAAGGAAATAATAGTGATGCGATGATTACTCGCCTGATGGAACTGGTAGAGCGTCAGTCCCAACAGATACAACAACTAATTCAGCAGAGAGATATGGGTGGACAGCCAGAGGTTAATATTAATCACAATCAACGTCAAGTAGAACGTTTGGAAATGGTTTGTGAAAGATTTCGAAAGCTGAGCCCTCCAATATTTGAGGACGCAGCAGATCCCACAGATGCAGAGGATTGGTTACGCACGGTGAAAAACATGTTTCAATACAGTAGAATTCTAGAGGGGGACAGAGTGCTGTGTGCTTCTTTCATGTTACGAGGAAGTGCAGGCCACTGGTGGGATACGATTAAAAGTATCGAGGATGCCACGAATATGACATGGGAAAGGTTCAAGGAACTTTTCAGAAACAAGTACTTTACGGCACCAGTGAGAGCCATGAAGATGAACGAGTTCATACAGTTGAGGCAAGGTGGCATGACAGTCACAGATTACCTTCGTAAGTTTGAACTGTTGTCAAGGTTTGCAGAACATATGGTGAGTACGGAGGCATTAAAAGTGGAGAGATTCGTGGAAGGCTTAAGGCCTGAGCTTTTCAGAGATGTGAGTATGGCGGGACTGCATGGAGCAACATACTCACAAGTGGCAGAAAGGGCTCAGATTGCTGAACAAGCAGAGATGAGGATCAGACAAGCGCAAGCTGTCAGACGTCAATTTCAACAGAAACCGGTGCAGCAGTTTGGGAGAAATGATAAGAGGCCGATGCCATTTCAGAGGCCGAAATCAAATTTTCAAGTGGAGCAAGGACAAGGACAAGGACAAGGAGAACCAAATAAGCGTCCCAGGTTCGATCAAGGGAAAATGCCACAGGCGCCGCCACTACCGATGTGTCCAAATTGTTTTAGACCACATGGTGGAGAGTGTCACATGCCTCCGAGAACATGTTACACATGTGGAGAGAAAGGACATATGACTATTACTTGTCCTAAGAAAGGGAAACAAGGGCAACAGGTGAGAGTTCCAGCAAGAGTATATACTTTGACGCGGGAGGAGGCAGATGCGAACCCCTCAGTTATCGCTGGTAAGTTTTCTATTTTTGGCATTTCTACCTATGTGCTATTTGATTCTGGAGCAACACATTCATTTGTATCCACTGAGTATGTGAGGAAGTTGGGTGGAACATCTAACTTAATAGAAGCTAATTATGAGGTGATAATACCTTCTGGTGAATCAAAGCAAACTAATCAACTTCTTCGAGGTTGTGTTATTCCTATTGAAGGAAGACAACTCCTCGCTAATTTGATTGTCTTAAGTATGAATGATTATGATATTATATTGGGCATGGATTGGCTGTCAAAATACGGTGCTACAATAGATTGTCAGAAGAAGAGTATCACTTTTCAACCAGTGAAAGGAGAATCGTTCACTTTTGTTGGGATCAAGAAAATTTTCAGATTTCCTATGATATCAACAACAAAAGCACAACGGTTGTTGGAAAGTGGTTGTGAGGGGTATCTGGTGAGTGTAATGAATGTTGAAAGGCAGCAATGTCCAGATCTTGATAATGTACCAGTAGTTCGGGAATATTTGGAGGTATTTCCAGATGATCTTCCAGGTTTGCCACCAGACCGGGAAATAGAGTTTGTTATTGAGTTACAATCAGGAACTGCTCCTATATCTAAAGCGCCATACAGAATGGCACCAGCTGAACTGAAGGAATTGAATATACAGTTACAAGAGTTACTAGACAAAGGATTCATTCAACCTAGTTTCTCCCCTTGGGGAGCACCAGTTCTGTTTGTTCGAAAGAAGGATGGCACATTGAGGATGTGCATTGATTATCGGGATCTCAACAAAGTTACGGTGAAGAATAAATATCCATTGCCTCGCATTGATGATCTGTTTGATCAGTTACAGGGTGCAGCTATCTTTTCTAAGATTGATTTGCGATCGGGGTATCATCAGTTGAAGATTAGGGAGGAGGATATTCCGAAGACTGCATTTAGTACAAGGTATGGGCATTATGAATTTTTGGTGATGTCATTTGGTTTGACAAATGCTCCGGCAGCATTTATGGATTTGATGAATAGAGTATTTCAGGAATTTCTCGATAAATTTGTGATTGTGTTTATCGATGATATTCTAATTTACTCTAAGAATAAGGAGGATCATGATCTACACTTAAGAAAGGTGTTAGAGATTTTGAAAGAGAAGCAATTGTATGCGAAGTTTAAAAAGTGTGAATTTTGGTTGGATCGAGTTGTTTTCTTAGGTCACGTGGTATCGGGAGAAGGAATTTCGGTAGATCCAAGTAAAGTTAAAGCAATCCATGATTGGCCACAACCCTCAAATCCCACTGAGATTCGTAGCTTTCTTGGATTGGCTGGATATTATCGAAGGTTTGTTGAAGGATTCTCCAAGATTGCTTCACCATTAACGCAGTTGACTAGGAAGAATGTGAAGTTCACATGGACAGAGGCATGTGAGCAAAGTTTTCAAGAATTAAAGAAGCGATTGACATCAGCACCTATTTTAACTATTCCTACGGAGAGAGGAAACTTCAAGGTTTACAGTGATGCTTCAAAGAATGGTCTTGGATGTGTATTGATGCAGAATGGGAAAGTGATAGCTTATGCATCCAGACAGTTAAGAGAGTATGAGAAGAATTACCCAACTCATGATTTAGAGTTAGCCGCAGTGGTGTTTGCACTCAAGATTTGGAGGCATTATCTGTATGGAGAACGTTGTGAGATCTATACTGATCATAAGAGTTTAAAATATTTCTTCACTCAGAAAGAGTTGAACATGAGGCAAAGAAGATGGTTGGAATTGGTGAAGGATTACGACTGTGTTATCAATTATCATCCGGGAAAAGCCAATGTGGTTGCTGATGCATTGAGCCGAAAGGCAATACAGAGTGTAGATGCTATGACCATAAATCAGAAACCAGAGTTGCTTGATTTGCAAAAGATGGGTGTGGAGATCATTCAGGAAGGATCGTTGGAAGCAAGGATGACAGCTCTGACACTTCGACCAACTTTGATGGATAAAATTCGACAGAGCCAACAAGAGGATAAGTTGTTTGACAAGATAAAGAATGATATCAGCTCTGGAAAGTCTTCTGATTTCCAATTAGGAGAAGATGATGTGATTCGTTATGGAAGTCGATTATGTCTACCTGAAGTAGATGACATTCGGAAAGAAGTTATGGCGGAAGCTCATTCAACACCATACTCTGTACATCCAGGAGCTACTAAGATGTATAGAGATTTGAAGTTATATTATTGGTGGCCAGGGATGAAGAGAGATGTTGCTCGATATGTAGAGCAATGTCTGACTTGTCAGCAAATCAAAGCCGAGCATCAGAGACCAGCAGGAACTTTGCAGCCTCTATTTATTCCAGAATGGAAGTGGGAGAATATTACTATGGATTTTGTCATCGGATTACCGAAAACGGTGAAAGGTCACAATGCTATTTGGGATATTGTAGATCGATTGACTAAGTCAGCTCATTTTCTTCCTATTAACTCTACGTATTCCATGGATCGTTATGCCCAACTATATATACAAGAGATTGTCAGACTCCATGGAGTACCACTTACCATTGTGTCAGACAGAGATACGAGATTCTTGTCTGCTTTCTGGAAGAGTTTACATAAAGCGTTGGGGACACAATTATCTTTCAGTACAGCATTCCATCCACAGACAGATGGTCAATCAGAGCGTACAATACAAATCTTGGAGGATATGCTCAGAGCGTGTGTGTTGGATTTTCAAGGTCAGTGGAGTAAATTTTTGCCTTTGATAGAGTTCTCGTATAATAACAGTTATCAGTCTACAATCGGGATGGCTCCATATGAAGCATTGTATGGGAGAAAGTGTAGATCTCCAGTATATTGGGATGAAGTTGGATAGAGGAAACTTTTGGGTCCAGACTTGATTCGTGAAATGTCAGAAGCTGTTAACCGTATACGAGAGAAGATGAAAGTTGCTCAAGATCGGCAAAAGAGTTATGCAGACAAACGGAGGAGAGAATTGGAATTTGAAGTGGGTGATAAGGTATTTCTGAAAGTATCTCCAATGAAGGGTATAATGCGATTTGGAAGGAAAGGAAAACTCAGTCCAAGATATGTTGGTCCGTTCACTATCATTGAGAGAGTTGGCAGTGTTGCCTATAAGTTGGAGTTACCAGCATCAATGTCTAGAGTACATGACGTGTTTCATGTGTCTATGTTGAGGAAGTATGTTCCAAATCCGTCTCATGTTCTCAGGCAGGAACCAGTTGAGTTGAAAGAAGATTTGAGTTATGAGGAAGTACCAGTTGAGATCTTGTGGCGAGACGTGAAGAAGCTCAGAAATAAAGAAATACCATTAGTAAAAGTATTATGGAGGAACCAACTAGTTGAGGAGGCTACTTGGGAAAGAGAGGATGAGATGATGGCTAAATATCCAGACCTCCTCAGGTAAGTAAATTTCGAGGACGAAATTTTTATAAGAAGGGAAGAATGTAATACCCAAGTTTCTCACTACTAGTGTGTTTATATAATTTAATTTGTATTATGTGGTAATTGTTTCTCAATTTTATTTATCTTTACATTTTATTTGAGACATCTGTGATAATAATGGTGACAATATGTGAATATATGTGTGCATAAATATTTACGTGTATTAATTTGGATATAAGAGTAAATTATTTTATGTGTATAAATACACTTTTCTTAATTATTAAGTATCACACGTATTTTTTTATTATAATAATAATATAATATATAATAATATTAAAAAAAAAAAGAGAGAAAAAGTCAAAAATGGGCAGTTGGATGAATTGATTTGGCTTAGCAGCCACAATTGAAAAAAATTGGCAAGGCAGCCGTCCTTTTAATATTAAAAAAAAATTTTTTTTTTTGAAGTTGTCGGCCAACTTTCGCCCCCCACCATCTACCTATATATATGTGTATGGTGTTGAGGAGGTGATTACCTCACACCAAATTCAATCAAAAAAAAAATTGAGAGAGAGGGAAGGGTTCGTGCCGGAGCGGGAAGGAAGGAATTAATTACGGATCATCACGGGTCTATAATTGTCGGAGTTGAAGTAAGTAGAAGTCCAACTACAATGCATAAATATGTTGTGTGTAAATTATTTGTGATTAATATATGATAATTATGTTGTGAATTATTTGTGATTAGTTTAATTATGTTATGAATTATTTTGTTATAAATTAATTGGGATTAATTGATTATACAAGTTGTGGATTTATGTAATTTGAAATAATATTATTGTATTATATATATATCTGTGTGATTGAGAACTGTTAAAAATATATCCGTATGACTTGAGAAGATGTTGGTTATAAGGATCTGTGTGATCCAAGATGGAGTTGTTATTATAAGAGATCCGTGTGATCCAAGGTGATGTGGATTTGTGTGAATTAAATTAAGTTGTTATTTTATTTATAATTAAATGTTGATATTGATGTCATAAATGATTTATGATGTATATTTAATTGCACTGGTTGCATACCATGCATATCATAAAAAGTGTTTTCCCTAAAAATTAATAAGATACTAATGGTGTGTGCGGCCACTATATATGCATCTCTGTCAGGGTTCGAAAAAATCGTTCCCGACATTTTGTCAGGGGTTCGGAAAAATCGTCCCCACCACTTTGTCAGAGTTCGGAAAAATCGTTCTCGTCACTATTTTCGGGGTTCGGAAAAATCGTCCCCATTGAGCTCATTTGGGGTGCATATCATAAGTGTGTCGTGGGGATCCCGCAACGTGAACAGTTTTCTAAATAAAAGAGACAAATTAGTAGATTAGGAAATAAATGCATTTTCATGCATTGTCATGCATGATTTCTACTTACTGAGATTTTTATCTCACTAGTTTATGCATTGTAGGTGAGCCTGATGATATTTGAGTATGTGATGCAAGTTGTGGAGCTCCTACAAGGTTTTGAGTGGATGTACATAGATGACGACCTGATGGGCAAGACCGTGTGTTTATTTTGTTTCCGCTGATATTTTATTATGTAATATATAAAAAAAAAATTGTCAACTGTTGGTGTGGATTGAAGTGGTGTCAGAAACCAGTTATGTATGTTGAACTGGTATGGCCGTTTGGATAATATATATTATGTGAGGAAAAAAAAATATATGCAAATTTTATAATGATAATGTTTATATTTATTAAAGAATTATAAGTTATGAAAAGTGGGTCGTGACATTATAGAAATAATTATAGCTTACTCTTTCTTTCAAGATAATGTTCCCATTTTCTTTCTAATTACAAAGAATATTAGAAGATGAAATGCATAATGCATCCTTCTCTTTGATAAGTAAAAATTTATTATATAGAAAAATAACACTCTATTATATAAAATACAAACACTTGTATAAATCAGGTTCACGGTATAAATCTTGTAGTTCTCTACTCCAATTCTATATACCTTATATATTGTTAGATGTTTAAATTAAAAGGAACCACAATATTTACAAGAGTTTATGATATAAATCCGATTTATAAAAGAATAACTCTATATTAAAGGATATAAATGACGGCCTACCGTGCCAAACAGCCATACTAGAAAGAAATGAGTAATATTTTTAATTAATACTCCTTCTATCCCTTTATATATATTTATATACTTTTTTTACATAAATTAAAGAGGATAATAATTTATGTAATGGATTAATGGATATAATATTTTAATGTGTATTGAATAGTTTTATTAGTTTATTGTGTACGAGCTTCATGTGTAGTGGTTAGTTGGCCTAGTATAATAATTATTTTTTGTGGATTTCATCCACTAAAAATGAAAATAAATATAGTGCTTTGTAATAAGATAGATTATGATGACAAAATTGATACTTTCGATGAAGGGAGTATAATTTTATCCCATGTTCACAAATCACAAATTTGTTACGTAGAAAGATATTCAACAATTATTTGAAGTAACACTTTTTTGTGAGATGTATATAAATAAGATAAACTTTGAAACAAGGTACTCCATTATTATTTTAGTACGCTTATTATATACATAAAATATGTTTATTAGTAGTTAAAATATGTTTGTAATGAATTATATTATAACGATTAGAATCATACTTTAATGTACCATTTATAATATTATATTTTAGAAAAATATACTTTAACTACCAATAAACATATCGAATTAAAAGGTTCTATTCGATTGCTATCAAATTAAAAAATTAATTGCGAAATTATAAAATAATCTCACCGTGTGATGATCAGACTACAGATACAAAATTATATCCTCCATCGCCCCCTATTTATTTTTCTTTTTTTATCAAAATTAAATATAAATATAAAAAATAATGATCACACGGAAAAGGCTTAACATATTTTATTTTAAATATAATATAAAAAATCAAATTACCTTTAAAAACCAATAAAATGGAACCTCGTAAAAGAACATCTCTGAATCAAAATAATCTAAGAAGGAAAGAGTAATTCAGAACTACAATAATTGACATCATGAACATATATTTTTAATCATAAAAAGAAATAAATGAGTATAATCTTCATTTATGACTAAAATACACACACATACATATAATCAATACATGAAAATTCTCTTTTAATAAAAAGGGGTATATTTTCATTTGTATCTCAAATCAATGAATCATCCATCACCTTAGTTATCTTCCAAAAATCCAAATTATATAAATGAAAATAATGTATTAATATTATCTTGAATAAATTTGATCATGATTTCTAGTGTGTGAAGAAACCATGATAGTTATAAAAGAATTTGTTTGCAATTATGATGCCCTTGTTTAAGGCTGCCATAAAACAATTATATGAATATCAGAAATTCCAGCTAATGCAACCACCCCCCACCTCCACACCCCCCACCCCCACCCCCCAAAATTAATGACAAATCTTGACCATTCCTTTCTGGTTGTTGAAGATGGCTTGTACCCTTCCAAGAAAACAAGATTACACACCCTCAATCACTTATTTACATTAATAAATTTAATAAAATAAAATTATACAAACCCAGAAATTTAAAATGAATTTAAAGAAATAATAATAATTAATAAACTGGAGATGATGTATAGACAAGACACTGCACTCACCTTCCAATAATTATTTCTGCTTCTCTTAAAAGGAAAGTAAATTATTGTAGAAATAAAATTCACTAATATTGAAATTAATTTTAAATTAAATAACTTGGCAACCTTAACCTATGCTAATTAGACATATCTTCATATAATTAACCACGTTTTTAATTACTATATTAATCCCACCAATCATGTAGGCCTCCTAAATATGTTACACAACTGTTTATATTATATTTATATATATATATATATTTATATATTTATTAAAAAATATGGAAGTGATCATACATTAATATAAATTATTATCCTGAGAAAAGATTAAATAAAGCAAAAGCCAAAAGATGCAGGAATAAAAGCTGAGATCTTGACATGTTATTAAAGTAATAAACACAAGATTAAAATATAAATTAAGGATGAAAGATATATATTTTTTAATGATAAAAGTAAGAATTAATCTTCGGATACTATAAATATATGTAAGCTACAGAGAATTTAATAAACTAATAATAGTTATAACTTCCATAATTAGATTAATACAATTGCTTTTTGCTGCTTCATTTCAGACAAACACACCCTCTGTTTCTTTATACAGAACTCAAAAAATAAACTGAATTTTCTGCATGTTAATTAAAGTTAAATAATTAAAAAAATAAGAGTAGGTCTTCTGTCTTATCAAATCAAATCTGTTCTTGCTAAAATTTCATCACTATAAATAATTTCAATTAAATATATTTAGGATGGATAATATTAAGCGTATTGGACATGATGGACAAGAATAATTATAAGTAGATAAAAGTGATAATTTAGATTAATGGAAAATAAACAAATATAATAAATCCCTCCATTTTTTAAACTCAAGTTTGCTGATGATCATCACTAGTCATATTAAGATAAGCTAATTAAAACAAGATTAAGGAAATTAAGAATCTAAAAAAGCATAACTTAGAAATTAAACTAACAAATTTCAGCCATGATACCTTTTTTTTTTACTAACTAAATAAAAAAAAAAGAAAAAAAAAACTTAATTATTTCAATGGATGAACTGAAGAAAAGATCGATCAAGAAGAAGAAGACCCATTAGTACCAAGAATGCTGTTATCATGATGGTGGTCGTTGTGATCTTCATGGTGGTGGTGGTGGTTGTAGGGGGGTTCGGCGGCGGCGATGGCGGAGTGATTGATACCGCCGCCATTGGTGGCGGCTGTGGGCGGATTGAAGATAGCAGTTTGGAGGTCTTTTTTGCTAAAGACACTCTTGTTGTTGTGCATCCACACTTTGAGAACCCCTTTCTCCACTCCAATTTCAGTGCAGAATTCGTTAATCGCATCTTCATCTCTCTTCTGCATTTTCCACCCCACTTTTTCTGCAAATTCCAGCATTTTGTCCTTCTGATTCTGAGTAAACTTCGTACGGAACCGCTTCCGGCTACTGGAGTTCGAATTAATCACGGCGGAGACGGTGGGGATGGCTTCCGGCGGCGGGGGCGGAAGGGCGCCGCCATGGCTGAGCGCCAGCAGCATGTGCGGCGCGGAGGGGTAGTACGAGGAGGAGATCGGCGGCGGCGAGGGGGAATTGTTCGGGCTGCTGCCGCCGCTATTGGCACGCGGAGGGGGCGGAGGAGGGGGGTGGTGGCGGTGGTGGGAGCGGTACTCGATGGCGTTGGGCGGCGAAGGCAGCAGCGACGATTCCTCCGGCTCACGGCGGTGGAAGTTGCGGTGGCAGCCGCAGGCGGCGCATGTGAGGGAAGTCGGGTCGGCCGGGTTGGTTGTCGGCGAGGGCATGAATTCGCCGCAGCCGTCGACGGCGTGGGTGCCGAGGGTGGCGGCGTGGTTCTTGAGGCATTCCTTGTAGGTGACGACGACGGGGTGGTGGAGCTGTAGCGGCGCGTGGCGCTTCAAGACGCCGTTGGAGAAGGGGGCGGGTTTGGCGGGTTGGATCCGGGTCGGAGTCTCAGTATCAGCATCAGGGGTTTTGACTGTAGAATTTGTTAAGTCCATGGCAGCAGAAACAACATCCAAGAAGACTTAAAAGAAATTAGACTTTACTATTTTTCTTTTTTTTTTCTATTTTTTTTTTAATTGTGTATATAAGAGCTTGTAATTAGAAGAGGAGTTAGGGTTTTGAGAAAAAAGCAAGAATCTTTAGGCATGTGGGGAAGGGTAGAAGAAAGGGAGAATGGAGGTTAAGTTAGAGAGATAAAGAGGAGAGAGAATTAGGGAGAGTGATGTTGTTTGAGTGATGATGATGATGATAAAATCTTGATTTTGTGGTGAGCCTTGTTGACCTCTTATTTTTATATAACCAGAGTTAATCTTTCTAGTTAACTTACTTCTTTGCTTCATCTCATCACATCACAAATTACATGCTTCCTCCATTTTAAGCATGATCATTTTCTACATCGCATCATAAAATTTACACTTTTATTTATTTATAATAGATGATACATATCCATGTAAAACAAGACAAACAAAATATTAATAATAAAATTATTCATTATAGATTAAAATATTATATTTCTCATCTCAATACACATTAAAATATTATATTCTCTAATCCTCATACAAAAAGCAACTATCGTTTGAACAGGATGAAGGGAGTATTTGTTCAACTCTACCGTGCGCTACAGCGCATTATTTTAGGGGAACATGACACGCACTATATTTTATTTTAGAGGAACATTACACTTTAATTTATAAAAGTATTACTCTTTTTCAACTGAATGATTCATTATAAAAAATAATAATTCATCTATTTAAAAAGTAATTTTCATATTTTATAAAATAATCGGTAAATTAAAGTTCACTTGTGATGTCGATTTAAATAAATAATTTATATTATATTTTATTTTTGTTAAATGTTTATCTTTCTAAGTCAATCTTTAACCCATTTCATTAATTGTTAGTTTGTTACTCTATTCGTATCATAATAAACTTTATCAGTACTATATACTCCCTCCGTCTCATGCTAAGAGGGCCCATAAGGTTTCTGGCCCTCATTACCTGGGACGGAGGGAGTATACGGATTCTAGATTACTTCCTCCGTTCTCTTCATAAGTGTTCAGTTGCTTTTTGCACGTGAATTAAGGAGTATAATATTTTTATGTGTAATGAGGTGAGTTAAACAATATTTTAATGTGTATGAGTAGTTGTATTAGTGTTGAGTGTGGGTCTCATGTATAGTGATAATAATATATTGTATGTGTCACATCAACAAAAAAAATTGATATTTTATATTGGGCCGGACCAAAATGATAAAATTGACACTTATCAAGGGGACGGAGGAAATATTTTTTTTACTTTTTTTAATAATTTAATATTTTTATGTAATAAATAAATTATAAAGTAAGATATATAAGTTATAAAGAGAAGATAATTTTGAAATTATAATGCTCTGTTGTTATTGAATTATATTTTATTTCCTTATTTGAGTGTTAACTTGCTAATGTGACGAATAAAAATAGTAAGGGTGTATTTCAAAGTTTATGATACCATATTATAAATAAATAATACTATTAATTTTATGATTGTAATGTACTTTTTTTAATAATAAATTAATTTTAAAGTAGGAAATTATATGTATATGATCGTATGAGTGTTATTTTAAAAATAATTGAAAAGTTATTAGTATTGTATATTAAAATATTTTTTTTAAAATTGATAATCGAAAATTTTAATATAATAAATAAAAGAGAAAATATGAAAACTAGAGTGAGGGAAATTAATTTTGTGAGTCCCTTTGAGTTCTTCAGTGCACAAAATGTATAAGGGCATAACTTGTTTCAAAGGTATACACTTTAATTAATAAGGATACATTGAAAAGGTGGCTAAAATATGAATAGTATAAATATTTGATTAAAATATTTTCTTAGAAAATTTAAGATACAAATTTTTATATAAAAGAGTAATATTTAATATTAAAAGATACAATTAAAAAAAATTGTAGGATTTAGAGGCAAGGTGTCCTCTATATGAAAGCTTTTGCCTTGTGAGAATTGCGGTCATTCCTTATAAGCTACTCCTTTTGTTTATGTAGTTCTATTTTTCCTTTTGGATTATTAATTTCAAATACATAGTTTACCTTTATATTTATCAAGATTTTTATTAATACACCCTTATTAAATATTTTAGAAGTACAAAACATTAAGTATTTAGGGTAGATAATGCAAATAAATAATACTGATTTTTATTCATCATGCTGGTTATAAAATAATGAAAATCAATATTACTCAATAATTTGTTTTAATTCACTCTCATTTTCTTATTATTACTTTAATAATTTTCATTATCATTTTTATTCCAAAATTTAAACCAAGTCTTCAGATTACAAGATGTACTCATTTACTTGTAATTTAATACTATGTACAGCATTTGAAGTCTTAATTGATTGATACTTTAATATCTTGTGTCTTAGAAATCTTAAAAAGTTAATGAAACTCTATGTGTTCGATTATTATCCCATTTAAATAGTTGGAAAAAAAATTAAAAATTAAAAAAAATCATAAGAAAAAATAAAAAATATATTCATCAAAAAATAAAATGTATGTTTACATATTATATCAATTCCCATTGATTAATTGTGAGCAACCACTATTTATCATTTCACATCCTTTCATACGTCTAACGTTATTTTCAAGTACTTATGTCTTTTGTCTTTTTTGCAAACAATATAATTTTTTTGAAAAGCCAATTTTTTATAAGTTAGTGTAAACAAGAAATAAAAACAAAGAAAAAATAATATTATTTTGTACTAACATACATTTAAAAATTCATAAAATTTGAAAACTCATTCCAATTTAACCATTCACCATTTGAAATAGTATAATGTTTCAAGTTATATTACATAATTATATATATGTTCTTAAACCTAGTTGGCCTCTTTTAATTTGAGTTATTTTGGGATGTAAAAATATTTAAATGTCATAAATGACTATTTAAAAAAAAATAGAATAACTTTATAAATAATGATCATAAATGTGTATATGTCGATGGAGCGATGCAGATCATAAATGCTACGGTTAGAGAAAATTAAAGTTACGAGAGATTAGTCTCTGATTTCGTCTTGACGGAGTAAACGATGTAAAAGAAATGATTTGTCGACAGAGCGATGCAGATCATAAATGCTACCGTTAGAGAAAATTTAAGTTACAATAGATTATCTCTCTCGTCTTGACGGAGTGTACGATGTAAAAGAAATTATTATAATAATTTATTGAGATAAAAAGAAGTTGTAAAATGTCTATACTGATTTAAGCACAACTATATCTTTGTCATAGAAAAAAACTCATAAATGTCTCCATTATCTTGCTTATAATTATTTTACTTTTTTTTTAAATTAGTGACTAATTCAAAAGGAAACACAAAAAATGCACTAGTAAGAAGTCATTTATACATCCAAGTAGCGTAATATACTGTAGCATAATACATGGGTTAATTAAAAATTTGTATAAACTTCATTTAAAAGATTATAAATGTTTCATTTTATTCAAACAAATATTACTTGGTGAAATAAAACAATATATTCTTTGGGTAAACAACTATACCAGACTATCCTAAGTATTATTAAAAGTTAATAATATAAGTAAATAATAAAATGTTAATAAATTTTTTTTCTATAGTTCCATTAAAAAATATAAGTAAACTATGAATTATTAACATCATGGTGGGAGGGGGATGATAATTAATAAATAAAATTTGTACATAAACTATGAGTAAACTATGATGAACATTAGTGTGTTCTTATAGTTTATATTCCATTTTGTTTTTATAAATTAATTTTAATTTTTATGATTTAATATTCATTCATTGAATATACTTTTTGTAATTTCAAAACTTAATGGTTAATGTGATATTATACTCGTAAAATTAATCATAAAATTAATTAATTATTTAATATATATTAGTCACATGTAATATGTTATTATTGTAATTCATGCTCTATAATTTCTTTTATTAGATTAGTTATTATGACAACTGTGAAGAGTACCAAGGGGTTTAGATTATTGTAAGAAAAAATAAAAGTAATCTGATGAGAAAAGTAGAAAATAAAAAAGAGGAATCTTAAGTTGCGTGAGAATTACATACTATTATTTCCAAATAGAAGTAAATGCAAGTAAAACAGAAAGAGGCAGGTCTGCTGCATTTACTGAATCCACACTTTCTTTGTCCATCTTTTTTACACTCAACATTTCTTCTTTCATTTATTTCTCCTTAAAATCTTCAACTATTCATATTTATTTCATGCTTACAGTATTATTTTTAAGTATGGGTGAGGCTCTTGTGCACCCGGACGCACGGAACAAATTCCGTGCGCCTTTACAATTTTCATGCCCCTTTATAATTTAAACCCCTAGCAATACATAGGTTTAAATAGGATTGGAGGGGAGGGTTGTGTTCACATGGGGACACGGAGCATCTTTCCGTGTCCCCGGGCACACAGGAGCTTTTGCCTTTAAGTATAAGCAAAATTAAATGTTAATGAAATTTAGTTCAATACATATCTCATTTAAAGTAAAAATTGAAGGCTTATACTGAGTAGTTTTAATGTTCATGTTACATATTAACTCTTTATTTGACTTACGTTATAAATTCTATTAATCCCTTTAGTTTAAACCCTAGCAAAACATAAGGTGTAATAGGATTGAAAGAGAGATCACATGGTGAACCCGATTTACATAATTGTCTTAATAGTATTATAAACCTTATTAGGATTTGTTATATTGAAATGAGCAGTCTCAAAAATGATTTATATAAAAGGATCAAAATTGGAAAAGTAAAAAATTATAGGAATAAAATTTATACTCCCTCCATCCCATTCAAAGAGTAGTTTTTGATTTTTGTACGTGGATTAATAAGTATTACTTTATTTAATGTATAGTGAGTAGTTTGTATTAATGAGAGTATGAACCCCATATTTAATTATATTAGTGGGTTTGTGTGGGTCCCACGTGTGTAAAAAAAGAAATAAAACTCTTTGAGTGAGACGCCCAAAATAAAAAAATAGACTCTTTGGGTGGGACGGAGGGAGTATTAGTATAGGATTAAAATTGAAGAAGTTAAAATATCGGAATGAAAGTAGATTTACCTAAAGTTATGGGATTAAATTTGATAATTCTCTAATTTATTTAATTAAATTTTTATTTATTTATTTAAAAAATTTGGAATTCTCAAATTTGATCTTTCTACATATCGCATATCCCTAGTTCATCCATTCTCATTTTGGTCATCTCATCATTTATAGTTCCCTTTAAGGTTAAAGAAACAAATACAAATATTTTTATTGTACACACAATACTAATACAACTACTTATTATATACTATTAAAATATCATATCTTCCACATAAAATAATTAATATATTATTTTTATGGTACACACAACACTAATATAACTATTTATTACATATTAAAATATTATATATTTCAATTCAATATATATTAAAATATTATATTCATTAATCCCTAATAAAAAACAAATGTAAATCTTCCGACTATCATTGGAAGTACATTTCTTGACTCTTTTAAATATTTATAAAACCAAAATATAAAAGCTATTGAGTGTTGATGATAGTAAAAAATAATTACTATGATTTATGAACTCTCGTACTTCTTAAAAAAAAAAAAAGAGAATTAGTGTTCTTCCATTATCTAAACAATTAAAAGAGGTTTATCGTATTTAATTCGTGGGTATATGTAGATAGTATTAAATAGGAATTTTGAGATTAAAAAAGTTTATTACAACATATATTAAGCCGAAAAAGTGGAGAATATGGAATTATAGTAATCTGGAAAGAGGGAGTGTTCAAATGAGAATTTCCAAGGTTATACGTAAGACGTTTTGGAGTTTAGTGCATGAAAACCCACATGTTTATCCCTTAATTAACCCTTTTAAGCAACCTCTAATTTCGCTGCCACGTGTCCCCCTTTTTTGAAACGTGGCCTACTCCATTTTACTGCCACGTTTTCACTCTTTTTTATTGCGCTTCAAAATTATTATTATTATTATTATTATTATTATTATTATTATTATTATTATTATTACTGCAATCACGAATAATTTTCATCTTAATTTATGGATGGGAGTTTTGGGAATATGAACCATATTTTAATCGATAAATGAGTTATTACCCATTAAACCGTTTTCACAGTATTTTAACAAACCTTGTGATTTTGATATCATTTTATTTTTAGAATATAATTTTACTTTATCAATAATATTTAAATAGGGGAAGTATTGGGTGGGATCGCATACACTGAACTTTTTATTAAAAATATAGTAATGACTTGTGTGATCGGATCGTCTTATGAAGTAGCTTCTTGAGAAGAATAATAAGTGATAGTATTTTATTGAAATAGTCATACCCAATTGATGAAAAATTATAAGAGAAATTATAACAAATGGTCCATTAAATATTACTAAACCCACAAATAGTCATATATTTTTAGAAATTTTTAATTTTAGTCATTTTTTGTCAAATTTTAATCTTTTCTGTCCAATTTTGGTCATAGAGACTAAAATTCGACAAAGAATAACTAAAATTAAAAATTTCATAGTTAAAGGACCAAATACGGATTTTGTAATAATTTGACAAAAAACTTAAAGGACCAAATATGATAATTTGACCGGAAAAAATTATAATTTCTCACATTATATTAAAATTCTCACAATATCATAAAAAAGGCGTTTAAATATATCATATTTAAAATAATATTTTTGAAATCGGGTCGGACCGACCGGTTTGACCATAAATCGGAGTCGGAACCAACCCAAAATATAAAAAAAAAATTAAGGTTTAATCGGATTGGACCTGAAAAACTGGTTGAACCGATTCAACAGGTGAAACATCATAAAATTAAAAATTAAAAATTTTTAAAAATGTATACATAATTAATTGGACTGATTCAATCGATTTTTCCTATCCAACCCGATTCAACCTTGAAAATTATTTTTTTGGGTATTCCAAACTGGTTTCGACTTCGATTTCCAATCGAACTGACCGGTCCGATCAGGTTTTAAAAACATTATTTTAAATATAATATCTTTAAATATTTTTTATGACATTGTGAAAATTTTAGTATAATGTGAGAAATTATAATTTTTCGGATAAAATTATCACATTTGATCCATTAATTTTTTTGTCAAATTATTACAAAATTCTCATTTGGTCATTTAACTATTGAAAATTTCAATTTTAGTCATTATTTGTCCAATTTTAGTCTCTTAGGATGGACAGAAATGACCAAAATTGGACAAAAAATGACTAAAATTTAAATTTTCAAAAGATATAGAACTATTTGTGGGTTTAGTAATACTTATTGGACCATTTGTGATGATTTTTCAAAATTATAATAATGTAGTGAATTATTTCATGAAAAAATTATAATATAAATAAAAAAATTGATAATATTTTAAAAGAAAAGTAATATCATTTATAACAAAAAAATGATAACTAATTAAAAATGTGTAAAATGATCTCATCGTAAGATGGTCTTACCTTAAATGGTCCCTGACCGTATGCCACTCTCACCTAAATTACATAAGTTACTTTATCATTTATTTATTATTAATTAAAAATATCACAATTACCTAAAAATTGATAAAATTGATAAAAAAAATAATTTTTCTAAAGATATGGAGTATACAAGCTAATTGGGACCGAGGGTGTATTAAGTAGTGGGCCCCCTGCCTAGCATGTGAGAAATGAGGGGAATCTTCAATAATTAAATAGAAATTCTATTATTGGAATACTTAATTATATGAATAAGTACATTAATAGAAAATTAAATGGCTAATCATTTTCAACTGGACTTACTAATATGTCATTCCCCCATTAATTTAGGGTTTGAATTGACGTAACATCTATATGCCAAAAATGGGAATGGTCTATCTCACCCTTGAGATTTGATTGCCCACATTAATTACCCAATTAATTATTATTTTAACTTAATCCATTAATCATTGTGACGTGAAGTCTCACATTTAATTGTCATCTAATTGAAATTAGTCCTATGTGCCTTAATGCGTCAACTTAGGTCTTGTTTGGGAATTTAAACGTTTCGTGAAATAATCTATACCCCTAAATCAATTAATTCAAACATGCCCTAATTTGAGTTTATTGTTTATGATATATACTCCCACGGTAGCACATTAAATTTTACACTTTGTGTTTTTGTTGGTTCAACGTTAAATTTTACTAACCAAAAACTAAATATTAGTACATCAATTCTTAACTTTGAAAGTATATTTTAATTACAAATTTATCACTCTCACCTAACATACATAATATACTTACAATTTATTAACAAAAAAAAAACTACTCCCCTATTCCCATAATAAACCTTACAAAGTTACTGTAGATACAGAGTTTAAAAAAAATTAACCAATTTTATTGACTTTTGGAGGGTAATGTAGTATTTTAGGTGATAAATAAATTATAAAGTATGTTATACTCCCTCCGTCTGCTTCTAAGGTGTCCATTTTACTATTTTTTGCGTCCGGTTCAAAGGTATCAATTTCCCATATTTAGTAAAAAAGTACACAATATGGCCCACCACTTTCCTCTAATACAACTACCCACTTTACATATAATAATATTATTCCTTAATTAACGTGCAAAAAGCAAGTGGACACCTTAGAACTGGACGGAGGGAATATGTGTTAGGTGAGGTGGTAAATTTGTAATTAAAATATATTTTTAGGGGTGAGGATTGATGTGATGTTTTCTTTTTTGGGTGATGAAGTTTATTGTGGGACAGATGAAAATAGAAATTATAAAATTTAATATGGAACGAGAGTATATTGTCTTTCAAAAGTCGATAAAATTGATAAAAAATATTTTTTTTTAAAATTTGTATTTACGGTAACAATGCAAACAAATATGGAACGGATGGACTATGATATTTCAGTAGTACATAAATATACGTAAATCAACCTTTACATTGAATGTACTTTTTCCAGGTGTTTTTTATTATACATGTAAATTCACTTGTATTATTTATGGGGTTAGTATTTTCTCATATATATAACTTTTTCATAATAAAAGGCTTATTTTTCTTGATTTAAAAAAAAAATGGACGGGCGATTCACCCCAAATGTCATAGAGAATACATGTGTGAAATTGTCTCACGACAATTTTATCTTATTTATTTATTTTTTATTACTTTTTAATATTAAAGATGTAATAATTTTATTTATACTAAGCATTGTTCTTGAAATAAATTATTTATCACTATTTATTAATTAAATATCAAATTTTAATTAAATAATAACATATATTATTTGTCTCATCTCTCAAAACAAATCTATGAGATGATCTCCCATGTGTTTATCTCAATGCCATAAAACAGGTCATTACAGGGTTGATCAGCTCGTTTTTTCATCCTACTGCCCATTTCACTCAAATTAAATTATATGAATTTTTTTTTTCTAATATATATAAAGCTTGTATACTATTTTTAAAGTGAAGTACAACAATAAAATCTCAAAAATTAAACAGTAATATATACTGTGGAGTATAATTTACTTCCAAGAAAAAAAAAAGATTAAATTATTTATTTAAAAAAAATTAAAAAAGAAACATGACTTACGCTGCTCAAGAAAAAAAAAGAAAAGAAAAAAAAAAGAAAAGAAAGGATTGACAATTTGACATGACATTACCTACCGTATGGGCTATATAGTGGACATAACTTGTTGGGCCTACAACCAATTCTGTAAGGCCCATTAGTTTATATTAGGCCCAAACGAGCCGTTCATCCAAAGCCTATTAAACCAAAACTTTACCCAAATTTCTCTTCAATACAAAAAAATAAAATAAAAAAAAATATATATTTAAAAAAATTACAAAATGAAAAATATATATATAAAAAAAAAAAGACAATGACTACAATTCGCCAGACTTTTTTCTGAATTCGTAGGACCGAATTTTTTCGAGGAAATGGGCTTCACCACGCGGATTCTTTTTTAGGAAATGGGCTTATTCAACCAGCAAACGACGATGTCTCCAAGTTATAGATCTGTCCTAAAACTGAAATTATAATTTAAAATGGTGATGGGGCGATTGGTGAAATCTGATCAAAAGGGTGATGAAAACTGACATCAAAGATGTATAATAGGGAAATTGTCATTAGCGATAGAACTAAATTGAGAAAATATCAATTTTGATCCTATATCTTTTACCAAATCTAATTTTAGTCCTATAACTTTTGATATTTTCAATTTTAGTCCTTTTAGTTTTAATTTTGATCCTGTAACTTTTAAAATTTCAATTTTAGTCCTATAAGTTTCAAATTTAGTCCTATATCTTTTGGAATTATCAAAATTAGTCCTATATCTTTTGAAATATAATATAATTTATAATAGGACTAATTTTGATAATTAAGAAAGATATATAACTAATTTTGAAACTAATAGGACTAAAATTGAAATTTTAAAAGATATAGGACCAAAATTGAAACTAAAAGGACTAAAATTGAAAATTCTAAAAGTTACAGGACTAAAATTGGATTTGGTAAAAGATACGGGACCAAAATTGATATTTTCTCAACTAAATTTCACTACTGTAGAAACTCAATTTGATTGATTAATTAATCCCACAGTGAGAATAAATTGTAGGTTTTTATTGCTCTCTACGATCCTACATGGGTGGGACTCTTGTGAAGCTATTTTAGCCGTTCCTTTAATAATTTTCACCTTTATACTCCTAATTTTTGTGTACTAACTTAATCCATTCCTTTGCAATTAGGAGATGCCTGGTAATCGACTGCATCAATTATAAATAAATTAGATTATTATACTTAATTAATTTAGTTTTGTGTTGAAATTTTATTATTGATCTACAAGGTTACTCTTTCCTATTAATTGGATTACTCTTTATAATAAATTGAGTTACTATGAACAAAATTTTGAATTATTCTTTATATGATTATTTTATACATTGTTTTGTTTTGCCAACATCTTTTCAATTACTTTTTTCTATTAATTGTGTTACTCTTTGTAATGATTTGGGTTACTATGATTACTTTTTCTATTAATTGGGTTATTTTTTTGTAATAAAGGGGTACTCTTTGATTTGATACTCCGATCTTCTGAAAATTAAATCGTGTATTGTGAAGAATTAAATTGTAGTATGTAATATCTAAAATAATTATATTACTCTTTTGATTTAATTGGGTCACTCTTTGAAATTAATTGAATAACTCTTTGAAATTAATTAGATTACTCTTTTAACTTAATTGGGTCACTCTTTGGAATTAATTAGGTCACTCTTTGAAATTAATTAGAATACTTTTTTGACTTAATTGGGTCACTCTTAACAATTAATTAGATTACCTTTGATTTAATTAGATTACTCTTTACAATTAATTAGATTACTTTTTTAACTTAATTGCATCATTTTTTTTGAATTAATTAGATAACTCCTCCTAATAACATTGACAACCAAATGCCTATCACTAAGGAGATTTGGTTTTTCAACAATCAAATGCGTATCATTTAGATTTCAATACCTTGTACATACTCTACATTGACAAACTGGTTCTGCAAAGATTTAATCCAAGCTCCAACCAAGTTCTACTAAACTTGCTTTCCTAATTAACAAATTTTGAAAAGCCCATTTTACTAATTAACAAACTTTTATGAAGTTAGATTCAACTATTCGCGAATTAAAATCTTTTGAAAACGCTGCTATGGATATTCAGTGTCCTTAAACACCCCCATCAAACAAAATAATGAAAAGAAATAACAGTTTTAATCCATTCTTAAAATTTGATAATGTATAGAAATTTAAATGATGTAATAATAAATTAATTGAGCAACAACATAATCGAGAATGCCAATTCAACATCCACTAGTTGATTAGGCTTCATTTTCCAAATGAACTCTTTTTGTATTGAAAAAAGAAAAGAGGATTCGATTCCATGAAAATTTGGTGGAACCAGTCCCATACTAGTTGCTCTAAAAAAAATGAAAAAAAAAAATATGTAACTCATCTTTAACTGGAACAAGAACTGGGGGTTTATAACAATAGCATGAAATTCATGATTTTATAAAATTAATTTCATCATTTGCTCTTTATTTATATACATTTCGCAGTTTCACCTCTTTTTATTTATTTATTTTTTCAATTCTATCATATGACTTTTTCTTGACGTATAGTTGGAAATCATTAAAAGAAAAACTGATTATAAATTCACAACCTTACATTTTTTTTATTTTTTAAATGGGTCATAATTGTTTAAATTTTAATTATGAACATTATTAACAATATACTACTCAAGCACTCGCTCAAGGCAAAAGCTAATTGTGTGAGATGTTACTAAACATGTTTTCATGTGTGAGGAAGGCTTAGGTTTACGCATTTTAATAAAATATTATATGTAACTAATAAAAAAATTGTTTAGTTAAATTATTTTGGAATTATTACTTATATGTACGAAATATAGACTAATATTACAACTAGATACAAAGTATATATTACATTAGTATCAGGTACAAAAATATATAATGTAAAGTCCCAATTAACCCTTCATCTATAACTAGTTGAATACATAATTCATAATTAGTTAGGTAAAAAATCACGTATACGTGATTATTTAATTCCCTATATTCTAGTTCTCTCTCCACAAGAATCAATCTATTTCACGATTTCTCCCTGAATACACATCAAAGTCAGAGTGTAGAAATTATTGACGTTACAGAGTTTATGATATACGAACAAAAAATAAAACTACCGTTATGTGTACACCAATTGAAAAATGGGTATGCAGAATGGGTATGCAGAACTGGTATGCAAAATGGGATATAATTCTTTCATCGACGTTAAAATAAAATACAGTTCTTTTATCGACGAATATTCAAAAATGGGTATGCAGATTGGATTCAATGTTTGTTGTTTGTTGTAATGGGATACAAAACGGGTATGCAGACCTTATTTCTCTCCTTCTCTCTCTGGAATCAAAAGGGATATGGAGAACGGGTATACAGTATGTGTATTCAAATTGGGTATACAAATTGAGTGCGGAGATTGATTAATTATCAAATGGGAGATAACTAACTTGACTCGATCTCCACTTCTTTTTGAGAAATTAGTGGGATATTTATCTTTCTGTTATTATTAGAAGTCATACTACTTTTTGGATTAATTTCTGAATATAATTAAATTAGGGATAAAAGTGGTATTTCATGTATTCAATTTGTATTGATCAATAATATAATTTACCTTGTGTATCTAATGGTAATATAAGTACATAAATTGTACCTATTAATAATGAACCCATATTTATTTATACATAAAAATTCGTAATAAATAAAAAAAAAGTGAGAAATTTTTATGAAAACATTAATTAACTAAGAAAAAAAAATTAAACGTCATATGGTAAGAACTGAAGTATACTTCCTCCACATTTTTTTTAATCAATGTAATCTTTCGTCCCATTGTACTTACTCCTCTCCTCATAATAATTTATTACTGTAAAGGAGTAATAAAGGGTAATCTTTTATTATTAGTAATCCATAAATTAGAATTTACATGTCAACTCGATTCACATACGTTCATAAAATATTAAATTGGGTACAAAAGTGAAAAATACGTTAAAATAGTGGTGAATCTTTATTTAATTAAACCTTATCAAAATTAGGTTTCACAATTAATTATTTATTGCAAGTAGGAATTTTCTACTAAACAAGAATCATGTAAGAATAGAAAAAATAAATTGACTGAAAGAGAAATTCCAACAGCCAATAGGTAACCAAATTATTTTCTCAACTTGCATACGAAATTCTAATCATTTCTTGTCATTACAAATAATGTACAAATTATGGTCGATATGGAGTGAGCAACTATTAACTGAATTTTACTTACTGCGCCAATATTTTTTTTCTTTTCAGTTAGAAAAGTAATTCTTATATTTTTAAATATTGTGAACATATGGCCCTAAAAATAACCTATAAATCCTTATGACTATCCTTAATTTATTTAATAAATTTTGTTTATTTAGTTAAGGCAGTTTTCGGTTATTTATAACTAACAGTGGGACTAATATTTTGTCCAAATTAAAAATAAAATTAATTAGTGGAGATGTTACTTGTAATTAGCTAGTAATCAAATGCAGGTGTGGAAACTATTGACCAATTCCATCTCTATCTTGTTTTGGCCCTTTTGATGCCTTTAAAATGACTATATTTATAATGTAGGAAAAAAAAATAAAGATGATGAAGACTATATTTATTATAAGTCGGATTTGAATTCAAACTTTAAATGCTATTTAATTAACATTATTCAAACTGAAAAGTGAAAACCATCACTCCAATTTGTCCACAGGGGCACATATATTTATATGTCACCCAAACACTCATTCTCTTTGTGATATAAAATTATGTGTTTAATATATAAACAATTGTATAAATTACATATATAATTAATTGACTCCATAATGATCTAACTTTCTTTTTAATAATAATTAAAAAAAAAGACATCTACTGTACATTTTCAGAAACATTACCGATCAATTGGGACCAACAACTAATTTAATAATAATTAAATAAATCCCTGCTCAGGAAGCTTAATTATTCCGTTAGGTAAAATCCAACAAAGCATTTTTATAAAACAATAAAACAATAATTTCTACATACGTAAGCATTTTAAAGAAACATTAATTTTTATAAATAATATGTCTATTATTTTATTCTAGACAAGACAGTTAGTAGTACTAAAAGTCCTAGTGTAGTTTACTCTTCCAAATTCCAACCAATATTTCTTCGATGAAATTAAAACGAAATTTCGAGGAAAATTAAATTCATATCTAGATATAGAAGTTATACAGTGTACTCAACTTTCTAACACCAAGAAAGTATTCATGTGTATTAATTAGTTAATATTCTTACAACATATGGCTTTGCTAGCTTCTTGTTGGCTGATCATTGAAGCTTTTGTAATCCCACATGGATTTGACAAGTGGTTCTACTTGAGTTATTACATTCATCCATTTCTCCTTGTTTTCTGCCAATTCTTTTTGTGGCTAAACCTGTTGAAGAAGTGGATCCTTTTCTTCGTCTCCCCCTTCGTACTCGTCTTCTTTCGTCTGAGTTGTTTTGTCCTGGGATCCATCGGCAGGGTTTTCGTCGTCTTGTTTACTTCGTTTGGAGATCGTGAGGTCTACTATGATGCCAAGGAGCCTGATCATGATGATGATGATGATGAGATTTCATTACAAGATTATGTTTGTGGAGATATTGTTGTTGTTTCTTGTAATAAAATTGTTGGATCAGTTGATGAGTGTAGAGTACATAATATTCTTGATTCTTGTGAGGATGAAGATGGTGGAAAGGTTGATGATTGGTTGAACGAGTACTTGTATTCGGACTATTACACTACTTGTGTAATGTCCGAATACGAGTTTGATAACATAGCAGTACTACTGCCTGATTTAGACAGTAGTACTGTTGATGCTACTAACTCGTTCCGTTTCAGTTGCACGGATCAAGTATCCGTGGACGGTCACTCGATCAAAGTACTCCAGGAAACGGCCATCATTGATAGTAATCATGAGGAACAAGATCACCATCATCAACTTCTTGAGATGTTAACCCCTTCCGATCACTCCACCGACCCCGCACCGGAGAGCGATTCGCCTGATTCCAGCTTCGACTTCAACGACTTCCTGTCCAATTCTCACCAACAAAACAAACCATCCAAACAGGCGATCAAAACCAAAGACGACGATCATTCTCCTCACAATCTCGATCCTTTCCACCAGAAGTATACATCAAGAATGAAGTTCTTCAACGTCCTCTCTCATGAAAGACAGCATGGAATGAGTAAGCCACTACAAATTAACACAGGCAAACACTTGCGTAAATCCTGTGGTCCCCTCTTCCAATTCTATTATATCCTATGTATTGCTAGGATTTAAATTCAAGGGGACCACATGGTTTACACTGTAAACCTGATTGATTCAGAGGAGACTAACTCATTGAAACAATCCAAACACTGTAAACTAACGTTGGGTGATCATGCAGAGGCGATTCGGAATGAGCGGCCGACAATAGACAACGAGGAATCGACAACGGAGGCAGCTCGGCAATTCGTGATGTGGAATCGAATGGCAAGAAAGAGGATACTGAGGAGCTTGGAACAGGATCTTGAACTGATCTACGTGGCACAATCGTGCCTGTTTTGGGAGGCCTTACATCATCAGCATCAGAAAGTGGAGGCTATTGCAACATCTGAGGATCATAATTCTGGGAAATTAAGGTTGTTTGAGGGAAGTATTTTGGGAAAGTTTCAAGAACTGCAGATACTAATGGAGAGGTTTGTGGAGCAACAAAGATGTGAATGTCAGAGATCTTCCATGGATACACATCAAAGACTTTCTTTCCAAGCTCTTCTCCAGGTTCCTGATGCTACAGGTATGCCTAGAAAATATCAAAATTCATTCACAATGATGGATTTTAATTTTTGTTCGATTTTGGTCATTATTGTCCAAATTTAATTCAATTTATTTTTTCAAAATCTAGTCTTTTTATGTCCGAATTTATCCAATTTAATCCAAAATTTTGTAAAAAATGACTAAATTTGAATAAAATGAATCAAAATCGAACAAATAAATACAAAAATTGAGAATTGTAAATAAGAAATGATTAAAATTGGAATCGCTCATATTCAAAGCACAATTTTGATATTTTCCCTACATCTATTTTTCTCTTTATCTTTACACTCTTCGCTAATCGATTGAAAAAAAACACGTCTCATCAATTAACTAGATTGGCTTTATAAATTTGTTATTTAATTTTATTAATGTTATTTTTAAAACTTGAGTATTTATGCCAATGTGCTTTATTGTGACTAGAAATCTATAGAAATTAAAAGTAGTAATTTTTCTCTTACTTGAAAATTATACTCATAATTTTCTTAATAAAAGTTGTTATCTGTTTACTGCTTTAAGAAGTGTCAGTTAATTTAAATAAATAAATCCGATACTAATGGTCGATCTTGAAGTGAGATTATATAATATATCTTCTTATAATATTTTCAAAATGAAATGAGCATATATAGATCCAACCTAACATTGATTTTAGTTCCCAAAGTGGGATTTGAACTCTTGCATGGTAATAAAAAATAATTAATTAATAAATCTAAAAAAATTCATCCAACATTATAATTTGTAATTCAAGAGAGACCATATCCTAAGTCGTCTCTTTTTTATATTCTTTCTATAAAATTGCAATTTTATGTGGAAGTAAAAATTCATCCAACATTATAATTTGTAATTCAAAAGAGACCATATCCTAATTAGTCGTCTCTTTTTTATATTCCTTCTATAAAATTGCAATTTTATGTGGAAGTATGCATGTATGCTTAACCCCAAAAATTTGTCACTTGCTCCATGTACAAATTTAATTAATACATCATATCCTTATCCAATTTCCATCCATTTATTGGACCACTTGACTTTGTTGTCCAAATAAAATATTGCAAATATTTTAATCTTGAAAAAGTTATAACTTATTCTACTTAATTAACCCAATGGGCCCAAACCAAACAAGCATGTTAACTAAGATTCCATTAGTTGTTAACTGGATTATTATTTGTATATTAATTTTTTGAAGAAAAAGTTTCAAATCATAAATAATCAAGACCACATATACAAGTGTCTCATGAAACACATGTTTATTATATTCTAGAATCACTTGTCTTAATGGAGCAAGAAGAAGAAGACAAGATGGTGATTGAAAGAGAAGACATTAAGGCAAACCAAGTACTTGAAGCCATTAATGATTGCATAGAAGCTTTCTTGCTGTATGTTAGAACAGATGATAAGAAATCAGTACCCTGGACATATAAGGGATTTTGGAGAACTAATAATCCCCCTGTCGAAGATCCTCTCGACTTGGAAATTCTGTACAGCGTCACCAGAACTTTGCATAAGGTACAAATCGTGTGTGGTTACAAATCGAATTCCTAGCGCGAAGCTTAAACACAAAGTCCAAAATCTCTCATTTAACTAGTGACTGAGAAAATGATATACCATGATAGCGCGAGAAATCCAGTGTGTTGTATGTAATCATGAGACTGCAGTAGTTGAAAATTTTAGGGACCGCTTGGTATGTATGTTGTAACAAGGGAGGGTAATGAGAATGAAATGAGAGTGGTTCTCATTCCTCGTGCTTGGTAACAAGTAATGGGAACCCGAAATTCTTAATTATTCTCATTGATTCAATGATTCTTCCCACCCCTTCAATTAATTTCATCTCCCATTACCATTATCATTCCGGAATTTAACCAAGCGAGTCCTTAAATAATTTTAAGGTTAACATTGTCTTTTAATAGTTTATGAAGTTAGTAATGCTGTTACTTACCCTGATTTTGTTAATCAGAAAGGGATATTGCTAAAAGATGTGCAAGGGAAGAACATATGTTGGCTGAGGAAGAAGGTGAAACCAATGCAAACAGAAGATGAGAAGAGGGATCTTATATTTGCCATGATTGATATGAAGTTGGTGCAAAGGCTTCTCAAAATGTCTTTAATTTCTACATCCCACCTCAAATGGTGCCAAGACAAGCTTAATAACTTGGATTTTAAAGAAGGAAGAGTTTTTAGGGGTCGTATCGATCTTCTGTTTCCTTCTTCCTGACCCTCGTTCTGATCTTCCGCTGTAAATTGCATTTCATTTAAGCAAATATATTGTGCATACGCACCAGAAAAGAGCACATCTTCTGCAGACAAGTTTTCGTGCTATAGCATCTATCCGAGTTTATAATGAAACGTGTTCACGCAAGACTTTGCCCTACGCGAAAGAGAAGTGCTAATCTCAGGTGTCATTCTGGAAAACAGTCATTTAACCATGTCTGGTCATAAAATGTGGGCCACTCATTACAGCAAAACTATACTCAAAACATCACTGAGATATTAAACCTACTTATTAACTTCACATCTTCATTCTCAATATATAGCAGAATGCTAAATGCAGATGGAAGGCTTCAATGCTAAGTGATCCATCTCAATATCATGCTAAGTGATCCATCTCAATATCAGAATTCAAGCTTCAATGCCATCACAAGAAACGAATATTAGATCGAATATAACCCGATGAAAGGCTGACAAAGATTATCATTTGGAAGAGTGTAGAAAGTGGCTCCTTTACAGATTGAAACAGTGGATCAGATTTACAAAATCAAGCAACCAGACCAGAGCAATCCAATGACTAAACAAAAAACTCATAACTCAAACAATTTATCCATCTATTCCAAGATTCAGTGATGTTTTCACAAGTTTTTATCATAGTTCAATGAATATAGAGTTAAAGCGTCAAAGGAACACAGCAAGATGATCACTTTTCCTGCAGATACTATATAAAACTAAAAAGCTAATGAAAGAAGGAATCCAACATTCTTCGAATAACTTGGTTTGTTATATATGTTGTGAATCAGACAACTTATTCCAAATAGCTTATTCAAGTCTATAATCTTACATAAAAGTAAACAAAGAAAAGTGATCACCTCATCACCATGTGTTATAAACTGTAATGCAGTATAGCATATACTGTAATTGTATATAAAACATAAAAGGTAGAATAAAGATGATACTACAACCTTAGCTACTTCTTAACCTTTCGCGATCGCCTAGGCCCCGGAACCTCCATCCGCCCGACGGAGCATCCACACCTCGCCCGGAACACCAGCACCGCCCGCCCGTTGGGCGGAGCCATCTTCTTGAGCTCAGCCTCCAACTCCCTGTGATGATCACGCGGCAATTCGAACAGCCCCTTCTTCAGACCACCACTCTTGGGCTGGAAACTGGATTTCTTAGCAGAGTCCTCTGTTTCCAACTGGATATCGAATTCAGCTGCCTTCTTCAGACCAAGACAACCCACTTTGCCACACCTCCTGTCTGCACAGACGGTGATGGCGACGAGGGCAATCACGGCGAAGAAGATGCTTAATCCTAAGCATCCAAACACGAGGGGGGCACGAACTACTTCCTCAATCACTACATCTAGGACTTCCTCGGTGAGTTCGAATGATTTTTGGCCTAAAATCTTGACGGAGGGATAGAACAGGAACCCACAAGCCCCAATTACGGTGATCAGGATGACGATATCGATGATGGCGGAGCGCGATTGGTCACACGCGGGGATGTTCAAGTGATTGGGGATTCTTTTCTTAGGGATTTGATCAATTGGCTTCGGTTTCGGAGAAGAGTCGGTCGGATTCGACATCTCTGTGCGATGGTCAAAGGAGATTAGGGTGTGAAAAGAGACCATTTGGAGTGAAATTGCATCCAAAAGATCCGAAAAATCGTATCTTTAGGGAACGACCCACCGATCAAAATCGAAATTAGAATCGAACCCACATCAAGAAACAGGGAAAGATGGGAAATTGTGCGAGAAAAACAAAACCCCAGTTGCGTTCACGTCGTGCAGTGATGATTAGAAGTTGTAATTAACTGGCGGAGATGAAATCTGTGGAAAGAAAGAACGAATCGGAGTGGAGAGAATTGAAGAGAGTATATATCTGCAATTGAATGTGTGATTTATGAGATGAGTTATCTTGGCGTTGGTGTGAAGGTGATGGATGAATGAATGGCTCGTAGATGGGGAGGGGTGGGGTGAGGGTCTTACACGCTAACAAGAACGTCGTGGTGGAACTTTTGTGGACTATGATTGGGCTTCTCCACTTCTACTTTATTATTTTCTGAAAAAAAAAATGGTGGGATTTAATGAACGAGAAACTAATAATTTTTACAAAGAATTCATTTTTTCAGATTTGATTAAAAAACAAAACTCAACCGAATAAACTTATCCATAATACTAATACAACTAATCACTATATATTAAAATATTATATCTTTCAATATATTACATATTAAACTATTATAGTCATTAATTTATGCGTAAAAAATAAATTGATACTGAAAGTGTGTGTGGGTGAAAAAGCCTATCAGACAAGTGTATTCCAAGCGCTGCAACACTCTGAATAACATTGAGAGCAGAAAACATATACAACAGCGGAAAATAAATAAGACAACAGATTTAACTCTTCCACAAACTTACGTTTGTGGCAACCCTATAGCAAAACGTTCACTAAACTTGGAAAATTAGTGAATACAAAAGTCTTCAAGGATACAATCTAACTCTCTAGAATATACCCTATCTAACTCGCAAAGGTAACCTATTACAAGATCTAAAAACGTGATATGAAATCACAAAACTACTCTCAAAATGAAGATTGTAAATAGACAATTACAATCTTCTAGCATATAAGAAAAAACCTCGCATTCCTTCAACGCTCAAAAGAGAATAGACAAGTGCGGCTCTGAGTGTAGTAACACTTGAACCAGCATACAAGTAACACCTTTAATGTGTGGATATTTTTCTGATTTTCTGCACAACTGGTATAAAGACACTAAGCGTGTTTTTATCAGTCCAGAGAATACGCCTGCTTCAACACCAGTGATGAACGTGCCTTCATAAGTTTCTTGAGCACTAATATCTCAACTGCAACATCCATCTAACCCATTCCTTGAAAATAGGAAACTTGTAACCTCCATATTTACGTGCTTATCATGATCTCCCTTCAAATATCCTGAATTCTTTCTCCCACGTTCTAATAGTGTCTGAAAAATCAAGACAATAAAAACCAAAAAAACACAACACAATTAATTGAACGTGTGGCATGGAGAGGTGAAATTTAGAGTGTGACTTCAAGTGTAGCAACATCGTCTAATCACACTAACAAATACATCTTAAGGGAACTGAGAGGGGAGTACTTTTAATATACTTGTGTGTCTAAGTGAACAAGAGAATGATTCTTTTACATTTATGAAATCAGATAATATTTTTAATAAAAAAATTATATTTTACTAGTGACAAAATATTATGTTCTATATTTCTTTTTCATACACATTATTGTTGAGCAAACTTTGTGTGAGAATAATGAAAAGTATTGTATTCTCTACGTTTCAAATGTATATTATTAAGAAAAAAAAAATAAATCTATAAGTATAAACATATATTAGAGGCCAAATAATTAAACGTGGTGGAAGGAGTAATAGATTTAGATTACAAGCCCTTATAAAAAGAAAACATTATTTTTCTTAAAATAAGTTGTCATGTCTTCTATGGTATCATAGTTTTTTTAGAAAATGACATCCTTTGAGCAACAATTATTGGCTAATTGAGTTGATCGATTCTACACTCCTTTTCATACATCAAGAAAAAAAGTCGTGTTACCGTGCTTAATAATTACTTAATTCTTTTTTCATATAAATGTATAAAATAAAAAGAAACAAGAAACTATTCAAGCTCTGTTTTTCTTTCAATCTTTACTTTAAGTCTATTAAATTAAATATACGAGGTAGATGGTTCATTACACTAAGTCATAGGAAAGTGTCAAAGAAAACTACTCTAATTAACCATTTCTTCCTTTTCATTGAAGGCAAAAGCTCATGTGCGGGACACGGAAAGATGCTCCGTGTCCCCGTGTGAACACAACCCTCCCCTCCAATCCTATTTAAACCTATGTATTGCTAGGGGTTTAAATTGTAAAGGGGCATGAAAATTGTAAAGGCGCACGGAATGTGTTCCGTGCGCCCGGGTGCATAAGAGCCTCACTCTTCATTGAAATAGACATCTTTTACCTAAACTAAAAACATGTACGGCCTCCGTGATAGGCTACCTTTCACAGTTTTCTCTTCTCACATTTCACACACATATCATTATTTTATTTTATTTTTATTATTTAAAAATATTACAATATCTTCTAAAGTTAATAAAATTAGTTAAAAAATACAATTTTTTTTAAACAACGTGGTACAGTAAATGAGAAGCATGGTCTGGAACGAAGGGAGGTTTATTATTATAATGTTATTATTATTTTTTTGTTTTACCCTTACATTTTAGAATTTAATAAATTGTTAATTAATAGTACTTATTAAAATTAAATATCTTAAACAAGTTCATTCGATCAATTTTCGGACAAAATAAAATAAAATAAAATAAAAAATTATATGAAGTTATGCATCATGCCCATATTGTGGAATGGACGGGGAATAGGAAAATGACTATCCAAACAAAACTGAAGGTAAGTATTTATGAAATATTTTCTAATCTTACTTTTATTTTAATTGTTAAGTGTATAAATATAAGAAAAAGAAAGAAATTCAATTATCACCCATAAAATTTAAACTTATTTCATAGGTTTTTTTTTATAATGGAAATAAATTTAAACCACTTTATTATGAGTTATACACTTATACTACCACTTTCTCTTATAAACAAAGTTAAAAATATATTAATCATCAATTAAATCAAAACTAGCTACAATTATTGATAAAATGACTAGCTTTAAATTCACAAACAGTCAAATGTCTGCTCTATACTGTCCCGTTGCCATCTTTGTTGCTACAAATAACAAAGACTTAAAGATATTAGGCACACAGACTTGAAAGAAACGAGGAAAATTCAATTTACAAAATAATTCTTGTTGTGTTTTTTATTACAAGGGTAATAATGCTTACTAGTAATATATATGATTAATGTAGTAGAAAAAATTGGAAACAAATAGCTAGAAGTAGGTCACAAACTTAGGCATATTTAACTAAAACCCATGGACAAAATAGTGCTAAATTTTAATTAGTTATCTCACATTAGCAAATGGCAATTAGTCTTTTATATCATTTGATATAATAAAAACTATAAAATAAATTTAACTCTCTTTATAAAATATATAACTTATAAAAACAATAAGACTTAAATTATGGATTATAAAAAAAACACACACACACTTTTAGCAGAAGGGTTAGAATCAAATCCAAGTTATGATGCATTAATTTATATATCCATATAGTATATGTTTTCCATTTCAAGATTAATAAATTAATTAATGTTATTAATTAGGCGTATGAATGGTACCCCATAGTCAAGGTGAGAGAGGAATTAGTCACCCTGGTTGAAAAATGGTTAAAAGTGTGACGTGAAATAAGTTGGGATAGTTGACTTAAAATGATCCTCCACTCAGGATTGAAGATTAAATTCACTCTAAAATTAGGTCGGTGTATTGCAGCTTGAAATTGAGAGGAAGGTCTAAATATTATATGATATTTTGGTGTGATATTGTATTAGTTGGAGTGATACTGAAAGAGAAGTAAAATTATACCTTAAGCTAAGGTATAAATTCTAGAGCAAGGATTTCTCTTCCCTATATACAACTCAATGTATAAAAAAATAAAACATGAGATGTCATATTAAAATATCATAAGATATTACGTGCCCTATTATTGATAACGGTGGATCACGGCGTTATTCAACATAGTCGATAGTAGCTTCGAAAATACATATTATTTCTATGATGATGAATAAATTAGAGTTAATGTGAAATTGTATGCATGTGTATAGTAGACTTTTTTTTTTAAGGTTCCAATTTGTTTACCCTATTACTAAAGGAAATAATTACCTCTAAGCCTTTTGAAAATAAAAGTTAATACTCCCTCGTCCCATAATTATTTAATTGTTATTGTAGATACAGAATTTAAGAAAAGTTATTTTTTATCAATTTTATTGGCTTTTTAGGGGTATTGTGTATTTTTAAATAATAAATAAATTATAAAGTATGTTATGTGTGTTAAGTGAGAATGATATTTTTGAAATTAAGATAACTTTTGAGGTTGTTGGTTAATGTGAAGTTTCATTTTTTTGGTGATGACAATTATTGTGGAACGGATGAAAACGGAAAGTGAAACACTTATTATAGAACAAGAGGGAGTGTTAAACATGTCTATCCTCAGTACTCTGGACATACTCAATCCTGGGTATAATTTGAGTTTCGATATAATATGTTGATTAAATATTTTTATCAAAAAGTTATAGAAATAGATTTGAGTCGAGACAAGAATTAAACTTCTTAAAACAAAATTATCTCGTTCTGATTTTTACGATGGTAATCATCTCTCAAGATATAACGACTCGCATTCTATGATACTAGAACTACAAATCACAAGAAACAGTTAACTAAATTATATTTTAAACTTATCTTAATAATAAGACATTTAGAAATACACTACGAATTGTTATGATAAGTCGACTTTATATATCCACAACTCAGTGTGTTACAATATATATCTTTTAAAGTGTATTCGAATGTTTAATGGTTGAATTATGGAAATTGAAGGTTGTTTTTATAATTTTATTTCTTGAAGTGATGTTATCGTTGGAGTGAAGGAAGTATTAATAAAGCCTATTGGGCTCCAAAGTCCAAACCCCACATCCTATATATGGGCTCTCGATCGATTGTTTTCCAGATCCTAACAAGTTTTGAATTTATATTTGTATGAATATATAACTCTAATAATATATATAAATTCTAAGTTATTTCACTATCTAGCGTCAAATTTAAAACTACATTAATTTGGAGATGATTTAAAATGATAAGAGTATGAATTGTGGATACATGGATGCATGTGAAATCCTTTTAATTTGAGAACCAGAATCTAAAATAAGTATAAAGTCAAAAGCTTATGTGCACCCGAGGACATGGAAGGATACTCCATGTTCCATGTAAACACAACTCTCCCCCTCCAATTCTATTTAAACATATGTATTGGTAAGGGTTTAAATTGTAAAGGGGCATGAAAATTGCAAAGACGCACGGAATGTGCTCCGTGTGCCCGGGTGTACGGGAGCCTCGCTCAAGTATAAATTATAAAAGTAAAATATTAGTATAAATTATTATAATTTTAAATGTACTATAGCAGAATTTTCTCAGTCTATTTTTTCGTCTCCAAAACTCTTTAAAATGATGTGTAATTTTTATATTTTTTTTAATTTTTTAATATTTTTCTTATTTACTTTCAATTAATTTTTTTTTATTGCATAAAATTATCTCACTGTGAGACTGTCTCACATAATGTATTACTCCCTCCGTCTCGAAATAAGATATACGTTTAATTTTTGCACGGAGATTAAGAAGTATAATATTTTAATGTGTAGTGAAGTGAGAGAAATGATATTTAAATGTATAGTGGTTAGTTGTATTAGTGTAGTGTGTGGGGCAATGTGAATATAATAATGATTTTATATAGGTCACATCAACCAAAAAAGGAAACGTATACTTTGTTTTGAGATGGATCAAAATGAAAAAATGTATATCTAGTTGTGGGATGGAGGGAGTATTTGATACGTATCACCACTTACTTTTTACACATTTAGTTGACATAAACTTATTTAAAAAAGAAAAAAAAAACTTAAAACAAGTATAAATAGTTATTGTTCAATTAATTTTCAAATTTCATAAATTTAAAAATAAAAAATTCACTTAAAATTTCAAGAATTCATGAAAATAAAAAATTAAAAAAGAAAAAGAAAAAGGGGAAAAAGTGAAAAGGTATTGAGTGGGTTTCAAGAGATGGCGCACACAAGGAACAAAAGCAAGAGAGAGAGGGGAGAGAAATTGAAGGCCACACAAATAATTTTGTGGCTGAGAATTCATATCCATGCTGACTTGTCCTAACTCTTACACGCCATCTCTGCCACGTCATCCATTTATTTCAAAACACATGCACTTAGACAACCAACCCCCCAAAAAGGAAAATAAAACGAGCGGAAAAACAAACACGCAGCTACACACTCAGTGTGTGTGTCAGATCCCCCAAACTTATCCCACAGCTCATCGGCCATAGCCATCGCCATCGGGAGCACTTGTATGTACGCACAGAGAGAGGAGAGAAGAGAACAAAGTTCTCGAGTTAAAGACCTTAAGATTGAGCATTTAGGTAAGAGCATTGAGCTGCCGGAGGCTTTTGCGGCGGCGGCGGCGGCGGCAGCGGGGAGGATTTTTGAAGCAGCTCATGCATCCGGAGAGGACAGCTCAATCCAAGATCTCCCTTGTTCATCTAATTCTATGTTTGAAGATAGCAATTTGACTGGGGATGCGGAGGACGAAGAATCTAAGAAGGTATTTCTAGCACAAATTATTCCGAAGCTTTGAGGGTTTTATTATAGGGTTGAACACAACGGGTCAACTTTGTTTTTGTTGATTTTGGGGATATTTAAAGCTTTAATTTTAGATTTAGGGTTTCAAGGTATTGAAATAGACTGTGCCGTTGCTATGCCTCACACTGAAATTAAAGTTCAGTTTCGAGTTTCCTGTGGATAGATTATTTTAATTTTCTTTTAGAGTGTGAAAGATTGGATCTTAGTGTGCTTGGTGGTTCTGTATTTTCTGCTATGAACTACTTTTTATGCTCGTCGATTGTGTGAATTGTGTTCAGTATGTGTATTGTTGTTCTGAATTTAATGTTGGGAAATATTATGTTTAGATTGTGCATTCAAGTGCTGTCTTTCTTGTGCTATGGCTGTTAAGATGATATAGTGAATTGATCATCCTGGTTTGTGCTTGGTTTCATTGAATTTATTGTTATCAAATCCAATAAGTTTTCATTTCTTTCTAAAATTATCACGATGTGTTCTGCGTTAACCAGTTACTTTTCCAAAACTAAACATAAGGCATATGTGGCTGGAATATTCCGCTGTAAAGTTGTATCACAGAAATCAATTTTTTGGAAGAAAAAACTGAAGATGATTTCGTGAATAAAGCTCCATTGAGCCTAAGGTACATACGCTGATTCTCCTTGTCTGAGGGTTTCTTTGTTTTCTTGTTTTCCCTTGTTCCTTATAGGAACAGGGTATTTTGGTGTTGGAAAGCTGTGGAGATTTGTGTATACATGGATCCTTAAGTTGGTTCTGTCATTAGATATCTGTTTTGGACCTCAACTTCAGTGAAAAAAATACTCCCACACAATCAACTGTAGTGTTGGAATCATTGGGTTGATTTTGATACATTTCTATCATTGCTCGATTGTAATTACTTAATTACTATTAAGTGTAAGTTCAGCATGGAATGCTTTGGCTACTTTTAGCATAAGTTGGATTTTCATTGACTACTTGTGCATGAATATCTGGTTCAATTTTCTACTTATTTGGCTTCTTATGTTCACTTGAAACGGTAAATAGTAATTTCTTATAAATTCAATATGGAATGTTTAGCTGCTTTTTCAATACGTTGGATTTTTCATGGAGTACTTATGTATGTATGAATATCTAGTTTGTATGTCTACTTAATTGGCTTCTTTTGTTCACAATTTCACATGAACTGGTGGCACGCTCGTGTAGTTAATTTTCTGTATTTGTAGCTCTTTTTTCTCTTGTATTACATGAACTTTGTACAACAAATGGACATAGGAGAATGAAAGGGTACTTTTGCTTATCTTGAATTTGATCTCTAATATGTAAAATTGTAACTACTATGAGGTGTTGGTTTTCACTTTTTCATGGATCTATGGTTGCAGAGTCAATCCAGTCGAAAACCAGATGACTCAAAAGAAGAAGATCGAGTCCAACCTTTGATATCTGTGGATTTAGAAGACTCCGATATGACTCCAACAGTAGTGGACCCAAAGGCACTGTCTACTGATACTGATGTTGGAGCAGTGCAAAGTTCCAAAATCGAAGATGATGAGAGTGAGCCCGGTAACTCACAGGATAAAACCCTTAAGAAGCCAGACAAGATACTTCCTTGCCCTCGTTGCAATAGTACTGATACAAAATTTTGTTATTTTAACAATTACAATGTCAATCAGCCGAGACATCTCTGTAAGAATTGCCAGCGATACTGGACAGCTGGTGGGACCATGAGGAAAATGCCTGTGGGAGCTGGTCGCCGTAAGAGCAAGAGTGCTGCCTCCCAACTCCAGCATCTAACTGTTCCAGCCCTTCAGAGCACTCGAGTGGATCTCCCAAATGGGATTCATTACCCAATGTTGAACCCTAGAGGCTCTCTTATAGCTTTTACTTCCGATACACCTCCTGAATCAGTTATTCCGGTCTTGAATATTGCTGATCAAACAGCAGGAAGCACCACAAAAAATGTGTTTAATAGGCCGGAAGACCTAGGGATTTCGCATGGAAGTAGTAAGAATGGAGATAATCACTCTAATGGATCTCTGACCACTGTTCCAGCTTTGCAAGATGAGGAGGCTGGGTTACAGGAACCAAAACTCAATTGTCATCCCTTTCCACCACATGTGCCCTGCTTTCCTGGAGCCCCTTGGCCTTATCCTTGGCATCCTGTTTCATGGAGCATTCCACCATCTCTACCTACTTTTCCATCGGCTAGCTTCCCGTTGCCATTCTGTTCCACAGCACCACTTTACTGGGGTTGTGCCATACCTGGTGCTTGGAGTGTCCCTTGGGCTATCCCACCAGCACCTCCTGATTCCAGTCCCAATTCCCAAACTCTAGGGAAGCATTCGAGAGACGACAATACTCCGATGCCTGTTAATCCAGAGAAAGAGACACGGAAAGAAGGGAATGCCGAGAAATGTCTGTGGGTTCCAAAAACTCTGAGAATATGTGATCCTGGAGAAGCTGCTAAGAGTTCCATATGGGCAACTCTGGGTATAAAGAATGACAGAGTGGATTCCATTGGTGGTGGTGGTGGTCTTTTCAAAGCCTTCCAGAGCCAATCGAAAGATGAGAAGACCCAAATGTCTGAAACCTCTGCAATACTACAAGCCAATCCAGCAGCATTGTCCCGGTCATTAAACTTCCATGAGATCTCGTGAAGAGATTCGTCTGAAGTTTTTGTACATTTTCTTCTGTCAGGATCGCCCTCTGCAAGATTACCATAGTGTTCAATTCAAATGATCTCCTCTTGTTTGGCGATTTCAAAATCTCTGATTCTCAAAGCTAAGATCCAATTATCTATCAGGTACATTTCCTTGTATTATTCTCAAGGTGTGATTAACTTGACATTTCATGAAACTGATAGTTGTTCTTAAGAGGTTAGTAGATTTTACTGTTGCCTTTTTTTTTTCTTTTTTTTTGTGTGTAAAACCATCATATGATCATCTCGACTCCAAACTCGAGTTCGAGCTTGGGTTGTTGTTGTTATATTTGAGTAAAACTAAATATGCTGTAGCTTTAGAATTGGCAAAACTATCGATGAAATGCAATAGTGATCATCATATGTTGTTATTTAATAAAGTATTGTTGGATAACAAGAAAATTCGTAGTTATTTATGGATACTAACAAGAAAATTTGTTGTTTAAACTTCGACGTATATGACTGTTCTGAGGCCGTTCTTGAATTGATTCTCGGGTGCTCCCTCCCCATAATTCCCTCTATTGATTAGCATTATCAATCTGCATTTTAATCACAGTTTCTTGTGTTGATAAATATTTTCACTTAAATAGGATTGTTGATTAGCTAGTATTGCACTTCCTATCCATTGTATAATTCATATGATGAAATATGAATGAGTAAATTGATACGCCCCAAATTGATAACTCAACAATAAATTCATCTTAAGGAAATGATAAACATCGAAGAAATTATAAAACATAAATGAAATAGGGCGAATACATTTCACTGATTCGACCCAGTGTTCAACTCCAAGAAAGAAAGGAAGAAATACAGTAAGAGAGAAAGCTCATTGCCAAACTATTCTTAATTCTACGTACAGCTGAATCCCTAGTTTTGTACAAATCTGATGGGCTAACTATTCATGAACAACTTGGGCCTCAATGTTGGGCTTTTAATTTTCTTTTGGCGGTTTATAAATCATGGGCTGAAGGGAAAGGCCATTTTCTGATTTACATTTTTTCATCAGTTTTAATTGCTTTCATTCTCACTGTTTTTTTTTCTATTCATTCAAATTTAGATTTTGTATTTGAAATTCTTACTAATTAAGGTTGTTGAATTTACCAATTATGACAACTAATCTGCTATAAATAGGTTACGTAATGGACAAAAATCTCATCAATTACATGCCTGCCAAATTATCGCTTTGGTCAAATTTTTATATGGTGGATTTAATCACCAATCAAGAACATGAGTAATTATTAGTATTTTCTTTTTTTTTTTTTCTAAAAAAAATTCAAACTAGAATGTTATATTCGGCATGCCAATTAGCCCCACCCTTTAGAACAGGTTGGATCCGTTCTGCCCCACACACGACCAGGGTCGGGCATGGGTGCTGGTGTCGCTTTGTCCCGCACTTAATATATTAGTGTTTTTTATTTAAAATTTTATTATATTTACTAAATAATGTATTTTATTGAAAATGTACAATGCATTAAACATTCATTTTAGTTATTTTAAATAAAGAAATAAATGTAATGAAATATAACTATTATAAAATGTATTATTACTCTTCCCAACTATGAATCTTTCAGACTTTTACAATAGTCTCAGGATGAAGGCGCAAGAAGGTTCGAACCTCGAGATTATATGTATATTAAATCATGATAATTAAACCAAATACTGCATATTTTTTAAAAAAATGTTAATTTGAGTTAATTGTAGTGTATTTAATTTTGATCAATAGATATTTTGTTAATTTTGATGTATATTGTTATAATATTGATATAAATATTTAATTTTTTTTAAAAAAAATTGAGAAAAATTGAGAAAAAAATTTGAGAAATTTTGAGGAAATTGATTTTTTTTTTTTAAAAGTAAAAATTGGAAAAATTAATTACTACTCCTTATTTTCCTAACCTTTGCAATTTCTAATTACTTTTAATGACTATATAAATGAAAAATAAATAAGAGTCCTAGTATAGTGAACTGGTGCGAAGTGAAACATAAAATAAATAAATTAATAAATAATGAAAACTTTAGAAAAATATATTACTATCATTATTATTTTCTATCGTTAAAATTTGTAATTACCTAGAAAGTTTTAATTTTAAAACTCTGTTAGCCAAGAAACACAAATAAATAAAATTGGAAGCGTAAATTAGTTAATAAGTCGGTCACTCTCAAGCTTCTCTTCTCTTTAATTCTCTTCGTCGGTATTGATGTTTCGTTCTTCCCCTTTTTCATAGAAAGTCGTGTGGCCCAGTTGCAATATTTCGTTCTGCGCGAGAAAGAGAGAGGCGTGAGGCGCGGTTCTAATTTCTCCGGCCATCACTTTTTATGTTATTTCACGTTAAAAACACTTTCACTAATTTATCCTCGCTCTCACTAATTTATTCTGTATGTATGGTTGTGTGTTAAAAACTGCCAATTTGAATTTATTGCAGTGTATTTAATTTTGATCATGAGATATTTTGTTAATTTTGATGTAGACAAATTCTCACGTGAGACCTTACATATGTGAGACGTATTAAAGTATATTTATTATATAGATAAAATATATTTAATCATTGTTAAAGTATGTTTTATAAAATATGATAAATAATAAATTAATGTATGATTTTAAGGTGTTATAATATAATTTAATATTGGCATACTTTAACTACAACTAAGCATAATTTACCTAACAAATAAGAATATATATTTTAGTAATGGGTCGATCCGTCTAGAGTTTTTCTTTGATATATATTGAGAGTTTTTCTTTGATGTATGAGAAAATTGATATTTAAAAAAAAATTGGAAAATTTTATTACTACTTATTTTCTTACATTGCAACTTCTAATGAGTGAGGCTTGCGTGCGCCCGGGCGCACGGGAACACATTCCGTGCGCCTTTAGAAATTTAATATTATGGGTAAGGGTACATTACTTTAATGGTATACACTTTAATTAATAAAAGGTACACCATTTTGTTCTAAAGGTATACATTTTTTTTTCTTTAGAAAATAAAGGGTACACATTTTTATACTAAAAGGTATACAATTTAACACAAAATTCTAAAGGCGCACGGAGTATTGTCCATGCGCCCAATACACGCAATAATTTTATTTAGAAAATAAAGGGTACGTCTGTATACTAAAAGATATACAATTTAATACAAAATTTTAAAGAAGCACGAAATGTGATCCGTGCGCCCGGGTGCATGGAGTTTTTGCCATTTCTAATTACCTCCAATTCCGAATCTTAATGACATAAAAATGCTAGTATATGTTTTGAACAGGTCTATTCAGTTACACATAAAATAAATAAATTAATAAATAATGAAAACTTTAGAAAAATATATTAATAAAATAAATAAATTAATTAATAAATAATGAAAATTTTAGAAAAATATATTAAATTAATTAATTAATAATTAGAACTTTATAGAAAGATATATTACTAATTAACTATCATTATTATTTCCTATGTTAAAATTGACAAAGTCTATTGTGAGATGCTAATTAGGTGAGACAGTTTGCAAAACGTGTTAAAGTATGTCTATTATTTAGATAAAGTACGTTTAATGGTTATTAAAGTATCTTTTTTAAAATATGTTAATTATGCATTAAAGTATGATTTTAGTGTGTTATAATTTAATTTATTATTGACATACTTTAACTGCAAATAAGCATACTTTATCTATACAATAAGCATACTTTAGTGATGGTTTGACCCGTCTTACACCCGTCTCACAAATTACCCGTCTCACAAGAGAGTCTCTCATTAAAATTAGTAATTACTAAAAATTTACACCTCATAAATTGAAAAATAATTTAAGATAATTATACACTTCCAGAATTAAAATTAAAATAAATGAAATTGCCAGAAAACAAGGAGGATTCATTCGGTGAATCTTGCTAATAATAAAAAACCTATTCAGTTACTTAATTTAGAATTAAATCATGTTTTTATTACATAACTGAAAACTTTTAATCACACACTAATTCGATTTGATTTCATGGGCGGCTGAATCCATTCAATGACTTTTCAAATTTCAAATTTCATTTTCCAAATATTTCCCTATAAATACCACAAATCAACCCTCCATTTTTCATCATCAAACAATCATTCTTTCTTAATCCATGGCTTCATCTCTTCTCCTCTTCCTCTCCATCCTACTCCCCCTTGTTCACTCCTACAACAATGGTGGTGTCACTCTTGACCTCATCCACCGTGACTCCTCGTCCAGCTCCACCAAAACTCGCTTCGAAAGGCTACGAGACGCCTTCGACCGCTCCTTTACGCGTAAGGCCTCTCTCGCTTCACGATTAGTGAAGAAGCTGGACGACTCCATCGAAGCTCCCATCCAATCGAACGGAGGGTCGTATCTGATCCGATACAAAATCGGAACGCCACCTGTTGAACAGCTCAGCATTGCTGACACTGGCAGTGATCTGACGTGGATTCAGTGTCAGCCATGCTCTAGCTGCTACAAGCAGGACTACCCTCTCTTCGACCCCTCCAAAACGAGGTCGTACAGACCGCTTTCATGCGACTCGTCTCTTTGTTCCGAGTCGGGAAGCTCGGGTTGCGGCTCGAACAACGCGTGTCAGTACCAGGTCTCGTACGGCGACCGTTCTTACAGTTATGGTGAGCTGGCAGCAGAAACCCTAACCCTAGGTGCCAACGCGAGTTTCCCTAAGGTCGTGTTTGGCTGTGGAAACAACAATGACGGCACTTTTAGCGAAACCGGGTCGGGTATAGTCGGGTTGGGCGGTGGTGATCTATCCATCGTGAAGCAACTGGATAGATCCATCGGAGGCAAATTCTCCTACTGCTTAACTTATCTCGACTCAAATGTTTCCAGCAAGATCAGCTTCGGCAGCGACGCCATTGTCGCTGGTGCTAATGTTTTATCAACTCCTTTGGTGAGCAAATCCCCGGCAACTTTCTACTATCTTACATTGGAGGCAGTGAGTGTCGGAACGGAGAAAGTGGTGCACAAACCGGCAGTATCCACCGAGCAGATGTCATCGGGTGAAGGCAACATCATCATCGACTCCGGGACGACCCTAACTTTCGTTCCGTCGGAGGTTTATGAGGGGGTGGAGAGGGCATTGGAGAGCGCCATCCAGGGCAGCCGAGTGACCGACCCTCAGGGGAGTTTTGGGTTGTGCTACGAAGGTTCGGGCGGGTTAAAGTCGCCGCCTGTGACGGCTCACTTCAAGGGAGCGGATGTGTTGTTGCCGGAGAGGAGCATATTTTTGGAGGTGGAGAAAGGGGTGGTTTGTTTGACTTTGGTTCCATCTCAGGATTTAGCCATATTTGGGAATTTGCATCAGGCGGATTACCAAGTGGGGTATGATCTAGTGAAGCAGCAACTTAATTTCCTACCTACGGATTGCACCAAACCACGCTGAGATTGTGTCTTGATTTTAGATTTCTTGTCTCAATAATGTTCATTTACGGTTATTTAATTAATGTTCAATTTTATTTCAAAATTCTTGAAAAAGATGGCTATCCAACCCTAATAGTCTTGAAATATTGCTATCATAAACAAATTAACTAAAAAAGAGATACAATTTCATCATATATACCGAACATGAATACTATTACACTACAAAAAACTGTTTTTTTAGTAATGGAATATTCTGTTGATAAAAGCCTTAATTCCAGTGTTAAATCGGCTTATCAACGGATTAGCAACGGAATCCGTTGGTAAAATTCCGTTAGCTGCTAAATTTTTAGCAACGAAAAATCAAATATTTTGGTAATCCGTTGTTAATAATTCTATTGCTAATTTATATAATGATTTCCTTGGTAATCAGTTGGTAATTAGCAACAGATTGAATTCCGTTGCTAAAATAGAGAATAAATCCGTTGACATTCCGTTTCTAAAACAAAAATGTCATTTTTGTAGCTAATCCATTCCTAATTAACAACGAATTGAATTCCGTTACTAAATTTGGTTGCTAAAAAATATTTTTTTTTGTAGTGTTATCTCATCCACATCCATTATTTGTTCTTTTCTTGGTACAAGTAAAATAAATTTGTATAATTGTGGCCTAAACTTCTTTTAGATCATGTAAAGTAAACTTCTTTTAGATCATGTAAAGTAATCTTTCTGGTAGAGATCTCGATCGATCCTGGAAGGCAACCTTAAAAATAAATATCGCTTTAGTGTACATAAAATGTTACTTATAGAACAGATTACATTACCCTTAAAAAAATAAACAAAATTATTTAAAAATTAATTTTTTTAGTAGACCATGGTTATGTGCAAAAATTTAAATATTGAGGATCCATTCTTCTATTTTGTGGGCCTGGGTCCAAGTCCAATACTTCAAGGAATCGCAACATCGTATCCTTCTAATCGATGATGAACTAAATAAAGAGTCAACCTTAAAAATTAATAAAATTAATTTGTCCTTTTTAATTGTATTTTAAAGGTAATAATTATCAATTTTTTGTGCAGACCAATTACTCGAATTTTAGTATGTGTATAATTAGTTCAACTATTCAAGCATGTCCTGTACAAATGTCTAAATAAAATTAAAATGTGCATGTATAAAACATGTGTACAAGTTCAAATCCTATTCAAATCGAGTAAGGCGTAATCCGAATATAATTTGTATTAATGAGTATAATTTTTTTCTTAAATTTCGCAATTGGTTGGCCTAAATGTGAGAGGAGAAAGAGTTAACTTAGGTGATTAGGAAAGCTGAAAAGGTTTTGTTTAATAATTAAGGTCAGTATTACGTGTTAATTTAAGTACATTTCCAATTATTAGGCACATTTCCTCGTATTATTCTCTAGGTAACTGATAGTTGTTCTTAAGAGGTTAGTAGATTTTCGTGTTGGCCTTTTTCTTTTCTTTTTTTATGTAAACCATCATATGATCATCTCATCTCGTCTCGAATCGAGTTCGAGCTTGAGTTGTTGTATTTTGAGTAAAACTAAATATGCTGTAGCTTTAAAAGTGATAAAAGTATTGATGAAAGGCTATAGTGATCGGAGCTCCAGATTCATCGAGTACTTGACAAGGATGATGGGGTCAAATATATTAATGGTTTTGTATTATTATTTCAGATATGTTGTTTAATAAAGTATGGTTGGCTAATAAGAAAATTCGCAGTTATTTATGGATACTAACAAGAGAATTTGTTGTTTGAACGTCGAGGCCAATGACTATTCAGAGGTCGTTCTTGAATCGATTCTGTTGGTTGGGTTTCAACTAAAGTCCAACATTGATTAAGATTGTTATGCAAATAGATTAGAAAAATACTAATACAAGGTTTGATGTTATATAAATATAGATATAGATAGATAACATGAAATATGGACAAGTAAATCATTGGCTGAAGGGAAAGACCTGTTTTCTGATTGACCTTTATCATCATTTTAATTGGACTCATTTTCAGTGCTATTCATTCATTTAGATCTTGTATTTGAAAGAAAATTATGACAATTAATATGCTATAAATAGGTTAAATAATGCACAAAAATCTCATAAATTACATTCCAAATTATTGCTTCAGTCAAAGATTTTAAATGGTGGATTCAATCGCAAATCAAGACATAACTATTATTATTATTTTCAAAATTCACACTTGGATCTTATTATGCATTTATATGATTATTAGTTATTATTGAGATTGTTAAATTAATCACAATACATTAATAGTAATAATTATTAGTAGTAATTATAATCTATATATAGATGGAATTTAATTGATGGATATGTTTAATTTCTCAATCGAAATAATGAATAATATTATTGCCATGCATGAATGATAAAATATTTGCCATAAAAACTTTAACTGAAAATGAATCAGGTAATAATGAGAATTAATTCATGATTACATTTTGTTTGTCTTTCAAATATGAAAATGTATGTTACATGAATAATTTACGTAATCAAAATCACAATACAATGTCAGATTATATGTATATTATATCATGATAATTAAGCCAAATAACAATTATAAAAAAAAGCTATTTTGAGTTAATTGCGGTGTATTTAATTTTGATCAATAGATACTTTGATAATTTTGATATATTGGTATAATATTGATTCAGTGTTCAATTTTTAAAATTAAAAAAAAAAAAAAGAAGAAAACTTGGAGAAAATTAGTTACTTGCTAGCCAGCTATTATTTTCCTACAGTTGAAATTTCTATTACCTCCAAATCTTTAATTTTGAAACCCCAATATGGAGTATATCTTTAGAAATAGATGTAATAACAAATTTTGTATTTATAATAAAATAAACACAAAAGAATTACAATGATAATCCAGAAGGATTAAACTTGAAAAATTAGGAAACAATCTCTATCAATCCTCTGATTCTTCTCTCGAACCAATTTGGCTTGACTTTGACTTTAACTTTGACTTTGACTGCGTTGACTGTGTATTTTGAGTCGGATCTTCAGTTGAAGCTTGTCCGAACTCGGATTTGGATCTTATAACGTTAATCCAGAGGCGTCGAGCCTTTATTTGGATTAAACGTTCTTGATCCGAAGAACACTCGATCTGGGGGGCTTAGCACCTTAATCCCGGGTCGTATGTTGTTCTTGGCGCGAAGAACACCGAAGAACTCAGTATATGAAGAACGCTTGATTTGGGGGGCTCCGCACCTTAATCCCGAATCGTTTGCCGTTCTTGACTTGAAGATGCTTGAAGATCTCAAGGGAGCGCTGCTCGTGTTCTTGATCTCTTCAGAGCGTTTATGTCTTCAAGTATTTGAGTGTCCCCGGAGTGAATGAAGGAGGGCTCCTTATATAGGTGAAGGAATGAGCATGCCCCATAAATATCTCGCAATCTGATTGGTCCATGACAGATTTGGCCTGGTTATGCGGGCTTGGGCCGCTCCAAATATATCACAGCTTGATTGGTCATTGCTTAATTTGACCTAATTCTGGAACCTTCCATGCTTTACTTAACTTAGGGGTCAAGCTTTACTTAATTTAAACCCTATTTAATTTGTTGGGTATTAAATTAATTATCAATTATTTATTAATCTATTTTAGGAATTAATTTATTAAATCCCCAAAAATAAAATATAATAAATTAAAATTGATATTTAATCCATAAAATCCACGTGTCGCCATTTGATTGGACCGTGAATTTTAATTGCTTACAAATGCCCCCTTGCGATTTGTTCACGGACAGAATGTCTTGTTGTGAAGGAATCGCAAAAGATTTGTTTCTTGTTCACCAAGATTTCATGAACCTTACCCAAAATTATCAAAGTTATTTGTAGTAAAGAATCTCCTACAATTTTAAAGAGCTTGCGCACCTCACAATAATCTCCATAATTATCCATGAGTCCACTAGTAATTTCCATAATTATCCATGAATAATTTTCATAATTATCCATGAGTCCACAAGTAATTTCCATAATTATCCATGAATCCACTGCTATATAATGGTACTTCATGAACTCAATTTTTTTATCAAAGCTATCCAACACACAAGACTCAACTCGTCGAGGTGAAGAGTAGTCGAAGGCGGACCACCCATGGTGGTTGCTTGTCGGGCTCGCACCGTGAGGTGGAGAGCAATCAATGGTAGACTACCCATGGTAGTTGCTTGTTGGGCTCGCACCTCCGATGATGTTGGGATAGAGAGTAGTCAACGGCGGACCACCCATGGTGGTTGCTTGTTGGGCTCACACCGCGAGGTGGAAAGCAGTCAACAGCGGACCACCCATGGTGGTTGCTTGTTGGGCTCACACCTCCGACGATGCTTTGGCGAAGAGGTGACAGAAATCCGACCAAAGAGAAGACTTTCAATGGCTCAAGTCAAACCAACATCGTCGAGGTGGAGAGCAATCGACGGCGGACCACCCATGGTGGTTGCTTGTCGGGCTCGCACCGTGAGATGGGAAGCAGTCAACAGTGGACCACCCATGGTGGTTGCTTGTTGGGCTCACATCTCCGATGACGTTGGGACGGAGGCTCAAGTCGGACCAACATCGTCGAGGTGGAGAGCAGTCGACGGCGGACCACCCATGGTGGTTGCTTGTCGGGCTCGCACCGTGAGATGGGAAGCAGTCAACGGTAGACCACCCATGGTGGTTGCTTGTTGGGCTCACATCTCTGATGACGTTTTGGCGACGATATGAAGAAACCTGACCAAAGAGAAGCTTTTTAACATACTCAGGCAGTCGAACCAACGATGTCGAGGTAGAGAGCGGTTGACGGCGGATCACCCATGGTGGTTGCTTGTCGGGCTCATACCGCGAGGTGGAAAGCAGTCAACGGTATACCACCCATGGTGGTTGCTTGTTGGGCTCACACCTCCGACGTGTTGATGCAACGAGAGCGGACTACCCATGGTAGTTGCTTATCGAGCTCATGCCTCTGGCAGCATTGATTTGAAGAGCGGGAGGGCGATTGATGGCAGACCACCTATGGTGACTGCTTATCGAGCTCATACCTCCGGCAGCTTTGATTTGAAGAGCGGGAGGGCGGTTGTTGTCTGCTTTCGATCGGACCAGCCGGAAGATGGTCTCGTCGCTTTAGTGTGATTCAGACTGGATTCGGTAATGCTCTTGGCGACTGGGAAGCAGAATGGCGTGTGAGAGCGGCGGCTGATGGCTGCTCTCGACGACTGCTCATGCGGACCAGGAGTAACATGCAGTTTAGGCTCGTGCGTCAAGGAGCGTTGTACTTGTATTTGTTTTACGCGTAGTAGCGTTTCAAGAACTTCCCATTTATGGGGCCAATGTTCATGCCATCTTCAGAGATCAATTTGTAGGCGCCATTTGTGTAGGCTTCTTTCACAACATGAGGGCCATCCCACTTGGGTAGAAACTTATTTCCAATGCGATGGGTGACTACTATAGGTCTTCTCACAGCAAGCACCAAATCGCCAACTTGAAAAGAACGTACCTTAACTTTCTTGTTGTATGTTCTAGAAAGGCGAGATTGGTAACACTCAAGTCTTTGTTGTGCTTCCAACCTCTTTTCATCTAACGCTTCTAACTCTTGAAGACGTAACTTTGCATTTTCTTCCTCGGTGAGGCCTTCTTGTATGGCTATCCTCAAAGAAGGAATTTGCTTTTCAAGAGGCACAACAGCCTCAACACCATACACCAAGGAATACGGAGTGGCTTGAGTAGGTGTTCTATAGGTGGTACGGTACGCCCATAAAGCTTCATTGATCCTTTCATGCCAATCTCTTTTTGACTTGGAGACCACTTTCTTCAATAAACTGCATAAAGTTTTATTGAAAGCTTCGGCAAGACCATTAGCAGCTGCGTTATACATTGAAGATTTCTTTTGTTTGAAATCAAACTTCTCACATAGCTTATCAATCCAACTGTTGCTGAACTGCTTTCCATTATCAGTGATAATGTAGCGCGGGACACCATATCTATAAATGATATTGACCCGAATGAAATCAGCAACATTTTCTTTCTTTACTTCCCTCAGAGGCACAGCTTCAGCCCACTTTGAAAAGTAATCTGTTGCAGCAAGAATGTAGAGATGACCACCAGAAGACTTTGTAAGTGGCCCTACCACATCTAAACCCCATGCATCAAAAGGCCATGAAGCGACTGTCGGATGTAAAGGCTCCGGAGGTTGATGAATCAAATTTCCATGGAACTGACAAGCTTGACATCTTTGTGCGTAATCCATGCAATCCTTCACCATGGTTGGCCAATAGTAACCCATCCTTTTAATTCTAAAATGTAGCTTCGGTCCGGATTGATGAGCACCGCAAATTCCGGAGTGAGCCTCCTCCATTGCTTGAATAGTTTCTTCCTTACCCAAGCATCTCAAGAAAATTTCATCGAATGATCTTCTATAAAGTGTACCCTTGAAGTAGATGAACCGAGGTGCCCGACGCCGAATATCAACCCTTTGTCGTGGATCGTTAGGCAACTTATTGTTGGGCAATTGGATCGTGCAGTTCAACGTGATCCGTTTAGGTTATCAGGCAAACAAATAACAGCGGAAGCAATAAAATTGTTTACCGTACTTCTGGGTTGGTGTAGAGGATGAACTGCAGAGAAGAACACCTCTGATCTTCTGCAGTATTACCCAAAGTCAACTCTCTGGTGTTGAGTGGTCAACAATCCCCAGAGAGTTCTCAATATGTTCCTGATCTCTTTCTACGTAAGAGGCGCAGAGTTCGGTTATTAGGAACTGAGACAACTTATATACTTGGGCTACTGCAGGGACCAGGAGGAGAAATTGGGCTGGGCCTCAATTAGATTTAATTAACCAAGCTTAGCCCAAAGCTTTTAATTAAATCCAATAATAATAATATAGTCCACTAAAATATTATTATTGCACTACCCTTCCAATCCCAAAATTATGTTCTGGGCTCCTTCTTATTATAAGCCCGATAGTCTCCCCATGTTTAAGATATACAATGTCCATTAATTAATTAAGTTACTGACAACTCAAATTAATTAATATCTCATCCAAGAGTAGTACCACTCAACCTTTTTATCATGCCGGAATTAATCCACTTGCAAGATTTACATGATAAACCTTATGAGCTCCTCAAGGGGACATCATCAACCTATGACGGACATGGATTCCTTCTACAATCAACAGCACACCATAGATACAGCACTACTTCCCAACTCACCGAGTTTGTTGATTTAATACTTATAAATCTCACCCATTGATGAATCAAAGAAATACATACTGCCCTACGTGTCGAGGTTATTGTATAGGGATTAAGAGCACGAACTTCCATAATAACAGAGATCAAGTTCTTCTATAAGTCAGTATAAGTCGAACGATCTCAGGCGGTCCTACTCAATACACACAAGTGCACTAATGTGATTCTATAGCCAAGACAAGCTAATACCAAACCACACTACAACCATACCGATAGAGAGCCCCCGTCTATCTCAGTTGTGAGCATCTGTTTATACTTTATAAGGAAACCGATAATATGATCTTCCGCGTGTTGTCGCACAACATATTATCTACAGTATAAAGTAAATGGACTATTGCATCATGCATATAAAATAAATTATAAGATGCAATCATTTGATCAATGATTCTCATTTCAAATAATGTTATGACATTGTTCATACTAAAGCTAGACTTTTAGTATACAATCTAACAATCTCCCACTTATACTAAAAGACTATGCTGTCATGTCTTCTGCCATACATCTGATTCCTACTCCCACTACACGACCATAAAAAGCTCTCGCCTTAAGGTCCTCGTAAATGGATTTACTAGGTCATCATCCGATGCAATCTAGGCGACAACAACCTTCCCCTCATCATACGATTTCTCGTAACAGGTGGTACTCGCGCTCCATGTGTTTAATTGCCTTATGGACTCGTGATTCCTTCAAGTTTGCAACTGCACCAATATCAACAATGTAAATTGTGATTACCTTGGGCAAACTTAGAAACACTTCAAAGTCCATCATGAAGTTTCTAGAGTCACATAGATACTTTGGCAGCCTCATAGGCTCCAATTCATCATCTTTCCATGATGGAGTCCGGAGTCTGAGATATATTTCTATATAACACTCCTCCACATTATGACTCTACTTCCTAAAATTAAACACATAACCTTTGAGGAGAATTTACTACCGTCCAATCTGACTAAAAATCCGAATCTACGTAATCCACAAGAAGCAGTGAATCTGTTTAGTAAATCCACATATAATTTCCAGTCCTTCTCAGGCACTTTATATATGTCTTACTACAGTTCATCATTCTTGTTCTGGGTTACGTTGATACCCATTGTTCATGCATTTAGCAAAACAGATGTCCAACATCGTTCATAGCATTTCTAAGATTAAGCTTCCTTATTCACCGAAGCATAAGGAACCGCTTTCATCCTCTTTATCTTCTTCTTGTGTCTCAAAGACACATTCACTTAGATAAATTTACATGCTAAACGAGTATGGACTGTATCATTTTATGAAACTTGAGATAAGCATAACATCCTTTCTTGTGATCCGTATTACCGTGATCAAAAGGATGTATTTTGCCTTTCTTAAGTCCTTCATCTTTACCGCTTTATTAACCGTACCCATACGCCCGATAATACTCTTTCATTGTCTCCAATGAGCAAGATACTATCTACGTATAGTACAAGAAACACCACCACGTTTTCGTCACTCTTTACAACACACAAGACTCATCCGCTCATTGATTTAAATCCATGCCACTGGATTACCTAATCAAAACAGATGCTTCACGATATTAAAGCTTGCTTTAAGTCCATCGCTGGACACTTTTAAGCTTACTTTCAAAATGCTATTAGTACTTTGCAATGAATTACTCTGGTTGCTTCACATAGATGTTTTCCTCAAGACTTCCAATCAGGAAAGCTGTCTTGACATCTATTTGCTGTCCCTCATAATTTAATATGAGCAGCAATAAATAAAAGAATTCGGATCAACATAAGCATAGCTACTAGCGAACATGTTTCCTCATAATCGAACCATTTCTTTCTGAGTACATCTTTTCGCAACAAGCTTTGCTTCCAAGATTTTCACCTTTCCGTATGATCCTCTTTTATTTCCCTTGACCACTTGCAATGGCTTTTACACCATTTTAGTGATGCTTTAAGCTCCAGACTTAATTTAGAATCCGTAGATTCTATTTCAACATACATTGCAACTTACTAAGATTCCGCATTTTCATCTTGTAGTGCTACGTCGTATCTGTGGGATAATGCCATGTTTACTAGGGATCAAGTCTTACGACTCTCCCAAAACATATATTTTATGGGTTGTCACACAACCCTCCCACTACGACAAGGCACTACATGTAATTGTGTATCAGACGTGACACGCGTTGCAGTTTACCTTGTGGTATATCCTCTTGTACACTTGGTACTTATACTTAGTGTTTTCCTCTCACTTCCTTTAGAACAACTTATACATGGGTTTGTGATTTATTACATAGTCCTTTTCCAAAAATCTAGTGTTTGTGTTGACAATCACCCTTCGATCTTTTGGACTAAATAAATCACTCTTCATTTTTCTAGGATATCCCATATACAGACAAATGTTTCACGAATTACTGTATCTAGGGTATATCCATAAAATGAATTTAATTATTCCAAATAATTCATCATCTATTTAATTATAACCATAAGAGCCTTATACCTTCTACCCACCACACCATTCAGCTGGGGCATACCCGGTGTAGACTACTTGAGATTTAATCTCAACTTCTGATTAATATCTCCTAACTATCCCAAGAGGTACTCGCCATCACGATTAGATCGTAATGACTTAATATATTTTTCATGACGCTTCACTGTACCAGCCTTTCAATTCTTGAATTAATCCAAGAACTTAGACATGCAGTGCATCAATTAAATATATTGGTATCCAGAATAATCTTCGAATATTCATAACCACCTCTCGCCCGGATAATGTTAGGTTCGCTTGAATCAGAATGAACTAATTCCAACATATATATCTTTGGCTCTATACCCCACAGCCTTGAAAAGGCAGTTAATCATTTTTACTTCCAAGCAAGACTCGCAAGTCCGATAGTTTCCACTTCAGATAAACCTTACGGTCTATCGGCTATCAACTTTTGAATCCTACTCAAGTAAAATGAATTATTCTTAGATGCCAAATGTATGTTTAGTTCATCTCCGAAGGTTCCTTTCTCTTACTAATATTAGAAGATGCATTATTAATTATTATTTATTGCATCTGTGGGATTAATATGATTTAAGAGTATACTTATTATCCACCAACGTACTTTAACGGATTAAAGCCTCATTCCTCATTACTATGACCATGTCATTTAAATGAAATGAAGTGTCCATCCGTTAATGCATAGAAACCGAAATTAAATTCTTTCCATGAAAACGTACGTAAAGATAATTTCTCATAATCAATCATTTATTCCTATCATAAGATAGATAAATAACTCCCACTGCAATAGCCACTACCTTTGTAGTTTTACCCATGCCATTACAATCTTATCCTTACTAAGTGAAAAACATTTAGTGATTCCAGTATCTACACAGTTCGAGTCAGTAGATGCCATCACTAATCATGTTTAAATCATTAGTAAATAAGATATTAAACTTGTTCACATCATGATGAAAATGGCTTTCTCTTTGCCACATGTTTTGTCAGAAGTTTCCCACCATATACATCCTCTAGTATTTCAGGTAGAACTTTCTCAAAACATCAAGGCTAAACATGGAGAATAAAATTGATCTAGGTTTCCCTTTCAATTTATACTCCAAGCTTTTCCAATTCATTCATCAAATTCTATCATGATCTTGCGCCTTTTAAATTACTCAAGTATCTGAAGAGTTACATGAGTTTATCATATTTCTATGATCCTCTCATCTCTTCACTAAAGACTTTAATAGGCATCATGAGCCGTCCTTTGAGAGAACACATGTATTTTCTTAAGCAGTAAATTTCAAAATTAAGATTCTTTTCTAATCAGTTAATTTGGACAAGTAAATATAATTTCTTTTAGTTAACAATTAGTGAGACTAAAACTATTCGAAATACAGAGAATCACGATTAAATTTACTGATCAAAACTTCGAATTTTATCCTTTTATATTGTTTCCCTCAAAACAATATAAAATAAAATTCACCGACATCTCAAGCACCGTGAGTCTGCAAGCCACGTTAGTGTGGACGTTTACAAACCCGAACATTTACAAGAGAAGGTTTTACCCATTAATTTCATTTGTCAACCTAACTTTATGACAAAATAATTAATAGTCGGTTACTCTTTAGCCATGCAAATAATAGCAGTGACTCCGTTGGGGAGGATACTAATTATTTACACCTAAGTGTACACCATTATTTGATCCCAAGTCCACTGCACGAGCTTATGTGCCTTACAGTTGGAGAAGTACATACGCGCTCGGGTAGCTTCCTACAATCATCAATTATAAGTTTGTACCAGTGTACCGTACACAAACTCATCCGTTAGGGAGGAAGGCCAATGCCAACACGCAAGTTTGTGTGCCACATTACAAACAATAATTATTTATGAAGTCTGTACCAGTGATCCGTGAATAAACTCATCCGTTAGGGAGGAAGGCCTATGCCAACACGCAAGTTTACTCACATCACTTACAAACCAATAATGGAGGCCGCGGGAATTTATTACCAATCCCCTCTCCCACTTAGTTATTTAACACCGAGGGTTTTAAACATGCATATAATATTTTATAAATAAAATATACATCTTAGACATGCTTCTATTAACAGTAATTTAAATAAATAAATCACATAGAACATGCCTTTGACATATACAACAATAATTGACAATTAAATCAATTAATCAGTTATATAACATTAATTAATTGCATAAAATGTTGGATCAATTAAATAGGCCCAGCTGACCCAAACATTATTAACATAAAATGAGCAGCCAATTAATAAAATAATTAAGCCCATTTACCCTGCCAATTTCAACATTAAGGTCTAGCCCAATATTTAACCTTGGCCCAACATCAATCCCACAATTAATTAAAACCAGCAATTAATATTGCCTAGCAGCCCATTACCATTATAATTAAAATTAGGCCCAATAGCCCAAAACCAAATTAAAATTAATAAGGTCCAGCAGAAAATTAGGCCCAGCATCCCATATGCTATCAATTAAAATTGGGCCTTTTAAAACCAGCCCAAAACCAAATTGAATCTAAGTCCAAAGGGGCAGCCTAAATTCCACAGCCCATCAAGAAAGCCCAAAACCAAGAAATTGGGCCCTTGAATTGCTGCCCTAATGCTTCAGCCGCTGTTGCTTCTTCCGCGCACAGTAAGCAGCTGCAATCTTCATCTCACACGGCAGCTGTCACCGGCGCGACCTGGTGGCCGCTGCTTTCGGCGGTCGTCCCGTCAGCCCACCGGAGTCGCGCCGACAGCCCTCCTTCCATGTGCCGTCTGCCGTCACTGCTACACCATCTCCGGAACTCCCAGCAACGCCAGCCAGCAACGACATCAGCGCTGCCGCCAACCACAGCCACTGCTCTCGAGTCCTGCCTCCTGCCACCCAGAATCGAGCCTCCAGCCTGCATCATGCCGTTAGTCCCGATCGACTGGAAGAGAGGCACGACGAGGGCACAGAAACCTGTCGCAACTCCATCTCCGACCGACTGAAGGTGCCCGATAAGCATCAGGCATAGGCCCCATCGGAGAACAAGCAGGTTCTACCGGAAGATACACCAGATGCGCTCGGAAGATGCAAAGACTCGCCGGCCTGAACCCACTGCAGCCTTGCCAGGAAACTCTCGCCGTGGATCTCCTCCCAGTGGACTCGCCCAGGTCGCCGATCAACCGAGAGCTCTGCTGGTTCCATCACAGACTCTCCGGGGAAGAAGATGCCCCGCTCGAAAGCCTACTGGATGGGCTGGATCGATCGATCGATGCACCAGAAAACTGCCCAGAAACCTTGTTGCGACAGCGCTGCTTCCAATCAGCCCATCGCGATTGCAGGGCAGCAGTCCAATCTCGACATCGTCGTTCGGTCGCCGCTCACAGCCTTTCACCCATCGCTCATGGTGCAGTCATGAGTGTTCCTCGTTGTCGTTCAGCGTCACACCCACAACCCGTTTTGGCGTCAAACCCATAGCCGTATGTGTGTATAGAGCAGACAAGAATGATCGAATTTACATATCCAGTGAATAAAGCAAATAGGGTTATCATGGATAATTAAAATTATACAAACCCTAAAACATGCTTTGATTTCGATAAAAGAAACACGAGAAGCAGAAAAACATGTGATTACATCTAGATCAATCCACATAATCATATAATCACAAAAACCCTAACCAACGTCTCACGTCTCACCACAAAACCAACGCTCTGATACCAATTGTTGGGCAATTGGATCGTGCGGTTCAACGTGATCCGTTTAGGTTATCAGGCAAACAAATAACAGCGGAAGCAATAAAATTGTTTACCGTACTTCTGGGTTGGTGTAGAGGATGAACTGCAGAGAAGAACACCTCTGATCTTCTGCAGTATTACCCAAAGTCAACTCTCTGGTGTTGAGTGGTCAACAATCCCCAGAGAGTTCTCAATATGTTCCTGATCTCTTTCTACGTAAGAGGCGCAGAGTTCGGTTATTAGGAACTGAGACAACTTATATACTTGGGCTACTGCAGGGACCAGGAGGAGAAATTGGGCTGGGCCTCAATTAGATTTAATTAACCAAGCTTAGCCCAAAGCTTTTAATTAAATCCAATAATAATAATATAGTCCACTAAAATATTATTATTGCACTACCCTTCCAATCCCAAAATTATGTTCTGGGCTCCTTCTTATTATAAGCCCGATAGTCTCCCCATGTTTAAGATATACAATGTCCATTAATTAATTAAGTTACTGACAACTCAAATTAATTAATATCTCATCCAAGAGTAGTACCACTCAACCTTTTTATCATGCCGGAATTAATCCACTTGCAAGATTTACATGATAAACCTTATGAGCTCCTCAAGGGGACATCATCAACCTATGACGGACATGGATTCCTTCTACAATCAACAGCACACCATAGATACAGCACTACTTCCCAACTCACCGAGTTTGTTGATTTAATACTTATAAATCTCACCCATTGATGAATCAAAGAAATACATACTGCCCTACGTGTCGAGGTTATTGTATAGGGATTAAGAGCACGAACTTCCATAATAACAGAGATCAAGTTCTTCTATAAGTCAGTATAAGTCGAACGATCTCAGGCGGTCCTACTCAATACACACAAGTGCACTAATGTGATTCTATAGCCAAGACAAGCTAATACCAAACCACACTACAACCATACCGATAGAGAGCCCCCGTCTATCTCAGTTGTGAGCATCTGTTTATACTTTATAAGGAAACCGATAATATGATCTTCCGCGTGTTGTCGCACAACATATTATCTACAGTATAAAGTAAATGGACTATTGCATCATGCATATAAAATAAATTATAAGATGCAATCATTTGATCAATGATTCTCATTTCAAATAATGTTATGACATTGTTCATACTAAAGCTAGACTTTTAGTATACAATCTAACACTTATCATATTTCAAATAATCCACAAGCGGTTGGCGCCAATCTTCTTCTTCAATTTCGAAAACTTCCACCACATGATTTTCAACTTCTTCATAATCATCATCTTCAAAGATTGGTGGTACAACCCAACTTCTACACACCGGTATTTGAATTTGTATTTCTGGCATATCTATAGTTGATGCTAACTTAGCGAGGGCGTCAGCTTGCTTATTCTCTCTTCTAGACAGATGCTTAATATCAACATCACCGAGATAACCCATAAGCTTTTGAGCATATTTGTAATAGGGGAACAACTCAGGCTTCTTCACTTCATACACTCCAAGGAGTTGATTTATTACCAATAGCGAATCACCATACACTCTAAGGTGTAGCTGCTTTATATCGACGGTCATCTCTAAACCAAGTATGAGTGCTTGATACTCAGCCACATTGTTAGAGCAATTTTCTGTTAAGGAAAATGAGAAAGGTAGAACTTCACCACTGGGTGTTACAAACACGACTCCCGCACCAGCTCCCTCTCTATGAGATGCTCCATCGAAATACATCTTCCAAGGAGAAACTATGTCCACAGTGAAAGCATCTTCATCGGGGAGTTCATCAGATAGTTCCCATTCAGCAGGCATTGGATGATCAGCTAGAAAATCTGCCAACACTTGTCCTTTTACGGCCTTTTGAGGGACGTACACGATCTCAAACTGTTGAAGTTGGAGATACCATCTTGCAAGCCGATCAGAGAGTACTGGTTTTGACATGACAAATTTTAATGGGTTGGCTTTCGAAACTAGCCGAACTGTGTGAGCTTGAAAATAATGTTTCAACTTCTGAATTACGAAGATAAGGGATAAGCAGATCTTCTCAATGGGTGAATACTTCAACTCGTTTGGAGTCATGGTTCTACTTAGATAGTATAGAGCTCTTTCTTTACCATCATCATTTTCTTGTGCAAGTAAAGCTCCCACAGAACGCTCTTGAGCAGCTATATAAAGGACTAATGGACGTCCCGGTATTGGAGCACTCAATACTGGTGCCTTCATCAAGTATTCTTTAATGCTATTGAAAGCATTATTGCAAGCTTCATCCCATTCGAATATGCTGTCTTTCTTCATGAGATGACTAAATGGTTGGCATCGGCCAGCTAAGTTTGATATGAATCTCCTTAAGTATGCCAACTTTCCTTGTAGACTTTTGAGTTCATGTATGTTCCGAGGCACATGCATTTTCATGATTGCGTCAATCTTTGCTTTCTCAATTTCAATCCCTCGACGGCGAACAATAAACCCAAGAAATTTCCCAGATGAAACTCCAAATGCACACTTGAGCGGATTCATCTTGAGTTGATGCTCTCTTAATCGTTCAAACACTCGCCTTAGATTATGAAAATGATTTTTCTTTTCCTTTGATTTCACCACAATATCATCAACATAGCATTCGACAATCTTATGAAACATGTCATCAAATATCTTTTGCATGGCTCGCTGATAAGTGGCACCAGCATTCTTTAAGCCAAATGGCATAACATTATAGTAATATATCCCTTTCGGAGTACGAAAGGTTGTCTTCTCTTGATCCTCAGGAGCCAAACCAATTTGATTGTAGCCAGATGATCCATCCATAAATGAAAGGACCTCATGCCCCGTTGTTGCATCAATCATGAGTTCAGTAATTGGTAATGGAAAGTCATCTTTCGGACATGCCATATTCAAATTTCGGAAATCAACACATACTCTGAGTTGCCCATTTTTCTTTCTTACCGGTACGATATTGGAAATCCATGTAGGATATTTGACTTCTCGGATCTTGCCTGTTTCAAGAAGCTTATTAATCTCGTCCTCAATCAAAGGAATCAACTCTGGTCGAAATCGACGCTGCATTTGTTTAACTGGCCGAGTTCCCTTTTTAATGGACAAGTGGTGCACTGCGATTTTCAGATCTAAGCCTGGCATTTCCTTATGCGACCATGCAAAGACATCTCTGAATTCTCGCAAAAGGCTGACATACTTTGTTTCTTCCTCAACATTTAGCAGAGCACTTATGTAGGTAGGACGTGGGTCATTTTCATCATCTAAGTTAATTTCTTTCAATTCATCAACAGTGGCTTTCACTCCTTCTTCAAATTGTGGAGGGGCATCTTCAGCATCTACTTCCTCCATTTGAGAATCTTCCACAGCCGTAATATGATTGGTGGAAGCTACACTTTCTCTATCATTATTACTATCATCTTTGGTAAAGACGATTCTTCGCACGTTAGCTTTCAATACTCTTCCACTTGAGATAGTCAAGATATTTTGCCGCTTGATACGAGATGGATTTTGACTCCGGAGTTTTCGGAGGTTAAGGGACTTGACATGATTTTGCCTCCTACACTTCCCTTTACAGGGTCCAAGCCTTTCGAAGACACTCCCAAGCCTTTCAAAAAATAGATATTCTCTTGACTTCCCTACTACTTGTGTCAAACTTATCCTCCGTGGATAAAGCTTCTCCCTCGGTGATATAATTTGTACTTGCTCTTCTAATTGCAATGCGGACCGGCTTTTGAGGGACATATCCCAAACCTGGCTTAGCCTTCTTAAAAGTGTGACCATCATTTTTTAATGTTTTCTGAGTAACATTGAGCCCATGTCCTGGTGGGTTGATAGTTTCTTGACACACCTTGCTCGCCATCGCTTTTTCCCTTGGTTCATAACCAGCCTTCATAAGGAGTTTATAAGCTTGTGGACTATACGACTTGGTTATTTCAGCTTCAAATACTTCACCGTGTTCGGTCTTTGGTCCTTCAATAGGACGTGTGAATCCTTTGAGTGGTGGAGAAGAAAGTTTACTAGCATCAATTTTTGTTAAAGGCAATGTCAACTCTTCCGAGGTCTCAAGCCCTTTGCCTTTGTTCTCCTTGAGAGTGGCAGATGATGTACTACCTTCCTCATCCTTTATTTGTTTATTGCCCCCATTATCTTGCACTAGGGCTTCTTCATGCTTTACTTCCTTTGTACTCTTGAAGAAATATTTAGCATCTGCAAAGTAAGCTTCAGCTTCAGTAAACGGCTTGTCGTCACCGAATACTCTTTTCACGTTGTCACCTTCACTATACTTGAAGCACTGGTGTAATGTGGAAGGAATCACACCATTCTCATGTAGCCATGGACGCCCCAAAAGCATGTTGTAGGAAGTTTTTGCATCAATAACATGGAAAAGGACTGTGGATTTCATCTCATCAATTAGCAAATCAAGAACTATTGTGCCGAGAGTCCTTTGTCCCTCATGGTTGAACCCTTGGATCATCAATCGGCTATGGATTAGTTCATCCATTGGTATTTCTATCTTCTTCAACATTCTCAAGGACAAAATGTTCACTGCCGAACCTCCATCAATAAGTATGCGATTCACTCGCATCCCTTTAGTATAACCAGTCACAAATAGAGGTCGATTATGAGATTGCATACCCAACAACATATCTTCATCCGTGAAGGTCACCTTCATGGAGTAAGCTTTACCCTTAGTTTCAAGTTGTTCGCTTTCATTGTCCTCATTCACGACATGACATGAACCTCCATTATGACTTTCTTCTACAGAAGTGAAGTTTGTGCCCGCCTCATCTTCTAACACGATTTTTCCTTCCTTAACCAGTTGCATGATCTTTTCCTTAAGAACGAAACAATCATGAATTGGATGACTCACCAACCTATGATACTTGCAGTATTTTGGGTCATTAGTTCGGCCGGCTTCTTCTGGACGTTTCATTTCAGGAAGATCAAGGAGCTTGTTTTTCATCAGATCATCAAATATGCCAGAAAGATCTGAGTTCAGAAATGGATACTCTTTTTCTTGCATCTCCTTCAGAGTTAACCTTCTTTGCCCCCACTCTTGGGCAACTTGCCTCCCTTTGTCTTTTTTATCATTTTCATTTTTTCGAACCTTGACCGTCATAATATTTGTAGCCATTGACTCCTTGTTGGAACTTTTAGCATAGGACTTGCTCCCCCTTTTGAAATCTTGTTTATCTTTAGACTTGTAGGAGTCCGACATCGGTGAATGTTTGATTCCACTAGCAGCCATACTTAATTCCATGTCATGGGCCCTAGTAGCCAACTCTTCGAAAGTCTTAGGTTGAATTCCTTTGAGTATATAAAGGAGATTCCATTCCATCCCTTGGATACACATCTCAATAGCAGACTCTCCGGATAATCGGTCCTTGCAATTTAAACTCAAATTTCTCCATCGATTGATATAATCAATCACAGGTTCTTCCTTCAATTGACGAGTATTAGTTAACTCAGTCATACTAACAGTTCTCCTCGTGCTGTAGAAACGATTAAGGAACTCATGTTCCATTTGTGCCCAACTATCAATGGATTCAGCTTGCAAGTCGATATACCAATCAAATGCATTTCCTTTGAGAGAGCGAACGAACTGCCTTATCATATGGTCTCCATAAGTACCAGCGTCATGGCAGGTCTCAATAAAGTGTGCTATATGCTGCCTCGGATTTCCTTTGCCATCAAACTGTTGGAACTTGGGAGGCTGGTAGCCAGCTGGCAACTTCAAGTTGTCCACTCTTTTCGTGTATGGCTTGACATAAGTAACAGTAGGCTTGGAATTCTCCTCAAACCTTTCTTTTATTGTTCCAAGTATAATATCCTTGAGTTGATCTACTTGGAGCATTCCATCAGCTGAAAGTGGCAACGTTCCTTGAGTTTGCTCCTTTTCAATAGCCTGGCGCCTTGTGACCTCTTCCACTTCACTATTGTCCATGACTCCTTTTCCGTTTGCACGGCTAGTCTCCGCGATGTCTCTTTTCATCAATTGGGAGATCTTTGTGTCTTGAGCCTCTATGTGTTTCGTGAGCCCCTCGATAGCTTTCATCATGTTCGCTAATTGTTCCTCAACAGTCGTGGCGCCTGCCATCATTACTGGAGCTGCAACGGAGTCAGATGAAGAGTTTGAAGATGCGGAATCTTCATCACTATCATCTTTCATAAGTAGTTGTTTTCTCGAAGCCTCCTCAACCGAAGGGTTGGATCCAGATGAGGCTTCCGAACGAGCTTTTTCTGACATGCTCCTTGTAACAACAGCAACATATTCAGTTAATGCCTCTGAGAGCTTAGAAGCAGCAGTCCTACCTGCAGTAATCCTGACAGGAGTCATATCGTACTTCGAGCTTGTAGAGAGAAGAGATGAGAGGTAGAGACTGTCCCACTGGGCGTGCCAAAATTTGTAATAACAAATTTTGTATTTATAATAAAATAAACACAAAAGAATTACAATGATAATCCAGAAGGATTAAACTTGAAAAATTAGGAAACAATCTCTATCAATCCTCTGATTCTTCTCTCGAACCAATTTGGCTTGACTTTGACTTTAACTTTGACTTTGACTGCGTTGACTGTGTATTTTGAGTCGGATCTTCAGTTGAAGCTTGTCCGAACTCGGATTTGGATCTTATAACGTTAATCCAGAGGCGTCGAGCCTTTATTTGGATTAAACGTTCTTGATCCGAAGAACACTCGATCTGGGGGGCTTAGCACCTTAATCCCGGGTCGTATGTTGTTCTTGGCGCGAAGAACACCGAAGAACTCAGTATATGAAGAACGCTTGATTTGGGGGGCTCCGCACCTTAATCCCGAATCGTTTGCCGTTCTTGACTTGAAGATGCTTGAAGATCTCAAGGGAGCGCTGCTCGTGTTCTTGATCTCTTCAGAGCGTTTATGTCTTCAAGTATTTGAGTGTCCCCGGAGTGAATGAAGGAGGGCTCCTTATATAGGTGAAGGAATGAGCATGCCCCATAAATATCTCGCAATCTGATTGGTCCATGACAGATTTGGCCTGGTTATGCGGGCTTGGGCCGCTCCAAATATATCACAGCTTGATTAGTCATTGCTTAATTTGACCTAATTCTGGAACCTTCCATGCTTTACTTAACTTAGGGGTCAAGCTTTACTTAATTTAAACCCTATTTAATTTGTTGGGTATTAAATTAATTATCAATTATTTATTAATCTATTTTAGGAATTAATTTATTAAATCCCCAAAAATAAAATATAATAAATTAAAATTGATATTTAATCCATAAAATCCACGTGTCGCCATTTGATTGGACCGTGAATTTTAATTGCTTACAATAGAAACATAAATGAAATAATAATAATAATAATAATAATAATAATAATAATAATAATAATAATAAATAACTATTTGAATTCAATTAAACGATTTTTTTTAATCTTTTCGAAAACTTTTGAAAAATTAATTATTACTCCTTATTTCCTACCGTTGCAATTTCTAATTACCTCCAATTCCGAATCTTAATGCCTTATAAATGAATGAAAAATAAATAAAAATGTTATATATTTTGCATAGGCCCGCTCAATTAAACATTAAAAATAAATTATTTAATAAATAATGAAAATTTTAGAAAAAATATCTTATATTATATTATTATTTAAAAAAAAAAACTCTTACTTACCATAATTAAACATGAAGTAGGATTGATCATTCGGTGAACCTAGCTAATAATATGAAAACCATTCGTTACTTATTCTGTAAGAATTAAATCCATGTTTTTATTACATAACTGAAAACTTTTAATCACACGCTAATTCTATCTGATTTCATGGGTGCTGAATCCATTCAATGACTTTTCAAATTTCATTTTCCAAATTTCATTTTTCGAATATTTCCCTATAAATACCACAAATCAACCCTCCATTTTTCATCATCAAACAATCGATCTTAATCCAATCATGGCTTCCTACAACTCTTCATCTCTCCTTATCCTCCTCTCTATCCTACTCCCTCTTTATCATTAAACAACAGCCTCCCAGTGATCTCTGTCTGGATTTCCCATAAACCTACTTACTAAACTCATTGCATGAGCTAAATCTGGCCTGCAACATATACATGAGGTTGCCAACTGCATTAGCATATGGTATCCTTTCCATTTCTAATAACTATACACTTGTTTTAGCTGATTGCTGAGCTGACAGACTCATCCCTAGCTTTACAGGTGTAGTAACAGCTTTACTTTGATCCATATTATACCTCTTGAGTACTTTTTCTAAGTAAGAACTCTGATGCAATACTATAGAGCCTGCTGATCTATCTCTATTGATCTCCATGCCCAATATAACAGTAATTTCACCCAAATCTTTCATATCAAATTCTGATTTTAACATCTCCTTCACCACTGTGATACCTTCCATAGACTTGCAAGCAATTAAGATATCATCAACATACAATAACAAGAAGATGTACCATTCACTATCTTGTTTAATGTATACACAACTGTCAAACTTGCTTCTCTCAAAACCACACTTGATAATATACTCATCAAATCTGAGATACCATCTCCTTGGACTTTGTTTCAATCCATAAAGTGACTTTAAAAGTAAACAAGCCTTACTGGTTGGTGACTGAACTGAAACTCCCTCTGGAACTGTCATATAGATTTTCTCCTCCAAATTACCATGGAGAAATACTGTAGTCACATCCATCTGATGCAATTCCAGATTAAACTGAGTAACTAATGACAACAAAATCCTGATGGAACAGTGTTTCACAACTGGTGAAAAAATCTCAGTGTAATCAATACCCTCTCTCTGAGAGAATCCTCTAGCAACTAGTCTTGCTTTAAACCTGATTCCATCTGCTCTTTCTGGTGAAACCTTCTTTTTGTAAATCCATTTACAACTTACCAACTTCTGATACTTTGGTCTCTGAACAACTTTCCATGTCTGATTCTTCTCCAATGAAAGCAACTCCTCTTGCATAGCAGCATTCCACCTAGCACTATCTTTGCTGTTCATTGCTTCATTATAGTTTCTAGGTTCATATGAATCAACATCCTCTGCAGAATGCAGTGCAAAGGATACAATATCAGCTTCTGCAAACCTTGCTGGAGTTTTAATAACCCTTCTCTGCCTATCTCTTGCTAGCTGATAGCTGTTAAGTAGCTCCTCAGTGTCAGATGTAATCTGATCACCCTTTGTTGGTGAATCAGTACTTTCTTGTACTGCTTCTTCCTCAGTTCTTGACTGATCCTTCTGTAACTTGTTCATAAACTCCACCTCAAGCTCAGCCTTATTCTTCTGATTTTGAACTTGAGGTTTCAGTGGCATGATAGCCTCATTAAATGTGACATCCCTGCTTAATATGAACTTCTTACTCTCAATGCACCATAATCTGTAAGCTTTGACACCTTTAGGATATCCAATCATGACACATCTGATAGCTCTTGGGGCTAACTTATCTTGTTTGACATGTGCATAAGTTAGACAACTAATTACTTTTAGTCTTGAATAGTTAGCAACCTTTCCAGTCCACACTTCTTGAGGTGTTTTAAATTTCAAAGGTGTTGATGGACTCCTATTGATAAGAAAGGCTACTGTACTAACCAACTCACCCCAAAAATCTTTGGAAAGACTAGAACTACTCAAGATACACCTAACTCTCTCAAGTAAAGTCTGATTTAATCTCTCTGCCACACCATTTTGTTGTGGTGTTCCTGGTACTGTCTTATGTCTCATGATCCCCCTATCCTTACAGAACTTATTGAATTCATCAGAGCAATATTCAAGACCATTATCAGTTCTTAGTATCTTAATCTTGCTACTGCAACTATTCTCAACCTCAGTTAACCAATTCTTGAAAGTAGTGAAAGCAGCATCTTTGGTTTTCAGTATATATATCCATATCTTCCTACTATAATCATCAATAAATAAAATGAAATACCTGCCTCCACCTTTTGTTGGTGTTCTTGCAGGTCCCCACAGGTCTGAATGGACATAATCAAGTCTGGATTTGCTTGTATGTTCACCAATGCCAAACTTAAGTCTTTTAGCTTTCCCAAGAATGCAGTCCTCACATTGATTAAGCTTATCTGTGAACTGATGCTAATGGCTCTCTGTCTTGCTAATTCATGTAGTCCTTTCTCACTAATATGAGCCAATCTACCATGCCACATATGAATTTCATCATTTCCAGTTGTGACATAGTTCTGTCCAGTCACTGTATGACCATCAAGAATGTACAATCCATCCTTCTTGATTCCTCTCATCACTTCACATTCACCTTTCTCTACAATGAGTATACCTGCTTTTGATCTATACTCATAGTCTGAAGCATCTAAGATTTCTAGTGAAATCAAGTTTCTCTTGAGTTCTGGAATATACCTCACACCTGTCAAAGTCCTGACAGTTCCATCATGCATCCTCAATATAATTGACCCAATGCCTCTGATTTTACATGTGTGATCATTTCCTAACAACACTGATCCATCATTCTGGAGCTTAAGGTCAGTGAACCAATGTTTCATAGGAGACATGTGAAATGTACATCCTGAATCTAAGATCCAATCCATGGATCTTCCTGATGAACCAACTAACAGTGCCTCAGGATAAGCAGCATCCTGGTTATGATCATTTGTTACCTGATTTGCCTGCACTCTTTGTTGGCCATCCTTCTCAGCTTCTTGTTTTCTTTTCCTTTCAGCTTTAAACTTGAAACAGTTCTTCTTGTAATGCCCTGGCTCATGACAGTGAAAGCACTTCCTTCCTTCCTTACCAGATCCAGAATAATCAGTCCTGTTTGCTTGTTTCTTTGAATCAGAATTGCCTTTCTTATTGTACCTTTTGCCATGATCATTTCTTTTAGCCATCAGGCCCTCTCCTGATGCTTCATGATCATCAGAAACCTTCTGAAACTCCTTTGTCTTCAGAGCTATTTCAACCTCCTCAAGACTTATAGTTTCTCTATTTCCAAACAAGAGTGTATCCTTGAAGCTCTCAAATGTCTTTGGATGAGCTGACAACAACTTTGAGGCCTTATCTTCTGTTTCAATAGTAGCATTAACATTTTCTAGATCATCTAATATCTTATTGAACTCATCAAGTTGCACCAAGACTGATCTGTCTTCATCCATCTTAAATGAATAGAACTTCTGCTTTAGATATAAATGGTTAGCAAGTGACTTTACCATGTATAGATCTTCAAGCTTCTTCCATACTGCCCTTGCAGAGGTCTCCTTCTGCACCTCCCTCAGAGCCTTATCACCAAGGCACAACACAATGGCACTTAATGCTCTTTCTTGTGTATCAGCTTCTGCAGTGGCTTCTATGGATGATTGTGCAGTTGCTTCAGTGGTTGGAGGCTTCTCCTTAATAGCATCTGCCAATCCTTGTTGTACCAGAATAGCTTTCATCTTGATCTTCCATAATCTAAAGTCAGATTTCTCTGTAAATTTCTCAATATCAAACTTGGTTGCAACCATTGTGTGAGCCTACTTTTAACTGCTTCTTGATTTCTTCTGTTGATTGCAGATCTGTGGCCTCAGTTTCCCACAGACGGCGCCACTTTGTCACGGATGAAGATCTAAACCGAGCAATCTAACTAATCACTCTAACAATCGCAATCAACTAATAGTTTGATCAAAGAAGAATTAAACAAGAAAGAATGGAAGTATGTGTGTTGAATCTATGAACACCAGACGTATAGTGGTTCGGCTTATTAACCAAGCCTACATCCACTTTCTGAGAGAGATCTTTTATTGCTTTAACAAGTATGAACGAACTACAACCCACACACGCATGGATTTTACCATTTTATATACACCATGCAAGTCCAGCAAAGTTACAGGACCACTTCGTGTAACTACCTTCCAGCTGGATTATTGAGCAGTTAAAACGAATCTTTCAGTTTGTAACTGACTCCATCACACACCCTGCGTGACAAGCTACACATCCATGTGTAGAACCTTCCATTCCACGCGTATATGACACGTGTATAACCGCCACAAAACACCCTGGTTCCCACCTTTGCATATGAGCTCAATTCAGCTCAATTTGAGCTGATTTCTCACTGATGTTGCTGCTGTGAACGTTTCTAGCTTACAGCACCATCAAACATGAGTTAATCATACACTTAACACTCCTTAATGTTGATCAAGCATTTGGAATGAAGTTTTTATCTCAATGGGGTGGAGAGGGCATTGGAGGGCGCCATCCAGGGTACCCGGGTGACGGACCCTCAAGGGACGTTCGGGTTGTGCTATGAAGGGTCGGGCGGGTTGACGGCGCCGCCCGTGACGGCACACTTCAAGGGAGCTGATGTGGTGTTGCCGGAGAGGAGCATATTTCTTGAAGTGGAGCAAGGGGTGGTTTGTTTGACTTTGGTTCCATCTCAGGATTTGGCTATCTTTGGGAATTTGCATCAGGCTAACTACCAAGTGGGATATGATCTAGTGAAGCAACAAGTCAACTTCTTGCCTACTGATGATTTGTGTCTTGATCCTATATTTCTTGTCTGAATAATGTTAATGTTCGGTTATTTAATTAATGTTCGATTTAGGGTCTTGTGATTTGCATTTCTGTTTTTGGTAATACGAGTTTTTCGAAATTCTTGAAGAAGAATATGGCTATATATATATCCAACCTAATGAAACTTCAAAATATTAATAGTATAAACAAATTAACTAATTCATCATACCAAACTTGAATACTATTATCTCACCAGTAAAATTAAAATAAATTTGTATAATTGTCGCCTATACTTCTTTTAGATCTCGTAACCAAGTAATCCATTCATCAAAGCATTAGTTAACATTTTGTGTATTAACAAAAGAGTAATCTTGTCTGTAAAGAAATTTCGATCCTGGAATGCAACCTTAGAAATAAATAGATAACTCTCAATCTGGTAAGTCAAAAGTTTATTTTAAAAAAATATCACTTTATATATTACCTATAACAGATTACATTACCCTTAAAAAAATCAACAAATTATTTAATTAATTTTTTTAGTACACCAGGGTATATATGCAACTATTTTGTGGGCCTGGTTTATAACGAACCATTAATTTAAATATTGAGGGTCCATTCTTCTATTTTGTGGGCCTGGGTCCAAGTCCAATCCAAGGAATCGCAACATCGTATCATTCTAATCGATGATGCACTAAATAAAGAGTCAACCCTAAAAATTAAAAAAAAAAATCCTTTTTAATTGTATATATCTAACATGTGTAGACATGTATCGCGTTTGAAATCGCCGGTTCCAATTTCAACCCTAACTTTAAATTTCAATTAAAATGTGCATATCTAAATACACTTAAAATGTGATGTCTAAAATATGTGTACAGCTAGTTCAAATCCTATTAAAATGGAGTTAGGCGTAACCCAAATATAATTATATTAATATGATTATAATTTTTCTCTTAAATTTTGCAATTTGTTGGCCTAAATGTGAGCGGAGAAAGTGGTAACTTAGATGATTAGGAAAGCTGAAAAGGTTTTGTTTAATAATTAAAGGTCGGTGTCACGTGTTCCAACCTAACTTAAGCATAATGTTAGTCCATTAGTGGGATGAAATTTTTAATAGAACAAATATAATCGATTATTTGCCTACTTTAATAAAAGTACACTCAAACCGCATTTCTTTCGAATTACACACTTTCTAAATTATCCTATAAAAATTTAAAATACAATCAATTTTTCCTATACATTTTATTTTTAAAAAAATCACTCATACCTAAAACATTTAACATGTTTTATTATTTACTTATTACCACAAAATATCATAATGTACCGAATAAGGGGCACAATTTTAAATGGGACAGAAGAAGTATTAAAATTTATTTTTACATTAATAAAATATAAGCGAGGCCACCACTCCATAGGCGATTATGTTATTTCAACTATTTTTTGTGAGACGGATAAAAAGTACAATTTCCGTACATTCTTAATCTATCCATTTTACTATTATTTTGGGTCGTCCCCCTTAAATTTAATCTATCAATTTCCCTTTTTAGATTCACACCCTCCACTAATACAAATAAAATATGAGATACACACCTTCTACTAATACAACTATGCACTACACATAAAATAATATTATTTCTTAATTCCCGTGCAAAAAATAAATAAATACATTGATGTTATATGGAGGGAGTAATAAATAACTAATAAATAAAAAACAATAATAATACAGTGAACTATTTCATTAACAATTTTTAATATAAATAAAAAGTGATATTCCCTTCATTCCATAGAAGTTGAAACACTTTCCTTTTTTGTTTGTCCCACTAAAGTTGACACATTTCCTTTTTAATACATGGACCCACACAAAAAATAATTAATCTATTCTCATGGGCCCCATATATCACCTTTAATACAACTACCCACTACACATTAAATATTATTTCTCGCACTTCACTTTATCCCACTTTACATTAAATTATTATACTCCTTAATCTTCGTATCCAAAAAAATTATACCAACTTCTATGGAATGGAGGGAATAATATTTTTAAAAATTAATAGCTAAGTACAAAATTGTAAAACAATCTTACTTTGGGACTGTATTATCCAAATCTCACACCATAAGGTTGCCTATACAAAGGGTGACTCAATTCTCTTTGCAAATTCTATTGTGCATTCGAATGCACGAATTCATATTAGTATGTATCTATATTTAAAATATACTTATCTCTTTTGCGTTAAAGTTTACATTTTCCATTTTGGGTTATGTCAAGTTAAGGTTTACATTTCTTTTTTATCATATTGGGCCTATATGAAACAATTAATTATTTTATATAGGGCACACACACAACACTAATACAACTACACATTTTACATTAAATATTATTTCTCTTACCTCACTACACATTAAAATATTATATATTTTAATCTCCGTAAAAAAAATAAATATCAACGTTAACTCGGAATGGAGGGAGTATACATTTATTAAAAAATGTATCACTAATAAATAAGTAATTTATATACAATTTTGTTAGTAATCTTTTAGCTATTTTTTTTTTATTTTTTTAATAAAAAGTTGAATATAAAAAAATAATGTATATTTATTTAAAAAAAATAAATTATTAAAATTTTTTAATACAAATATTAGTGCATATGAAAGATATCAAATATTCATTCTTTACACTATCAATTTCAGTTTTTTTTTTTTTATAATTCATTAAAATTTTAAAGGGAAAATTTTGAAATGAATATTTTAATGAAAAGTGAGTATTTATATTAGTGTTGTTATGTGTGGTTTTCATGGTAATGTATGAATTGTTTTAGATGGATCATATATTAAAAAAGAAAATGTAAAAATTGAAGTGGATACGGTCAAAATAGAAACAAATAAAATATATTTTTATAAAGTATTATAAATGATGCATTATATTACAATTGTATATATTGTTTTTGTAAAGAATTGAAGACTTTTCGTTGATCACTTTTCTAGTTATTCCTTTATGCAAGTACCCAAAATTTTTTTTATACTTTTTTTATTTCTCCAAGTATATATGTTTAAAGAATGTATTTATTTTTTCAATAAATAACTTAAGCACAACCACAAAGAAGAATTTGTATGATATAAAATCAGTTTAATGTAGAATCGTACTTTTTTTATGTGACAAATTATTAGTAGTACTATTTTTAAAGATAAATCATTACATTTGAATAAAAGAGTAATACTTATATATCTTCCTATTAAACATCACAAAACATTTTTACTTGGAATCGTTGTATATAATAATTTGCCCATATTAAAGAATAGCAATTACTAATTAGTTATGTTAAAATGGAGTGCAAGTGTGTAGACTTTTTGTTAGTAAATTAAATACTACTAAAGTGGCAAAAGAAAAGATTAATTATGAAAGTCAATAATGTAACGTGCACTGGATTTGATGGCTTTGGTGCATGAAAAGGGCACATCAGTAATTAAAAATCGCCTTCTCCATATGGCTTTCACGTGCGTTCTTCCATATGGATGCTGCAATTTTTATTACTAATTCATTTAACTCTACCATAATTTAATAGAGAGTATCCTATTGTGAAACGAGTTTTGATTAGGGATGGCAATGGGGTACCCGCTTATTTTGGGTACCCGTATCCGTATCTGATTAAAAAAATAATTATCTGTATCCGTATTCGTCCCGTTTAAAAAATTTATTATGGTACACGTAGCCGTCCCATTACCGTTTATCACTACTCGCGGGTACTCATACCCATTTAATATTCATTTATTTTATATATATTTATATTTTTTTTATTCTCTAAATAAATATAATAATAAAAATTACATTATTATTAATTAAATATAAAATAAAATATAATATAAATTGTATTATTTTAAATAAATATTTAATAAATATGATTAAATAAAGCTTATAACTATTAATTAAATATATAAAATATCTTATCATATATAAATTATATAATATATATTAAATTTTATAAAAAAAAATATATAATCGGGTTACCCACGGGTATTTGAGGCATTACCCGTACCCGTCCCAAACCCTAATGGTATTTTTCACAACTACCCGTACCCGTCTCAAACCCGTTTAACACTACCTGTACCCTACCCATTAGGGTTCGGGTAGACCGGATACCCGAAAATACCCGTCTCATTGTCATTCCTAGTTTTGATGCTACATGCGGTATTATACAAGTAATTAATATTTAAATGTACAGTGAGTTAAGAGATATAATAATGTTTTAATGTATAGTAGATAATTGTTGCAATAATGTCATGTGTGAAACCCATATAAAAACTTTTTTTCTTTCAGCAATTTAAATCTTACATTGCAAGAAACCAAAAATATTACTCTATCAGTCTCATAGAAGTTGGACACATTTTTTTTAGTACATGGGACCCACTAAAAATAATTTATTTATACTCATGGGGTCTACATATACCTCTAATTCAATTACCTACTACATATTACTAAATATTATTTCTCTCACTTCACTATTCATTAAATTATTATATTTCTTAATTTTCATGTCAAAATAATATATATATATATATATATATATATATATATATATATATATATATATATATATATATATATATATATATATATTTTTTTATTTTTATTTTTTTTTTGACTTATCTGATATGGAGAGAGTATCTTGTCATTGATGGAGTATATAGAATCATAATCTATAATGGTAAAGTTTAAACTTCAAGAGTAATTGATTAAACATAATTTTCGAAAAAGAAAATAAACAATAAAAAACTCTTAAAGTTTAAGACAATCTCTTGTGATGCAGTAGTATGTTATATAAGTGGAGTTGTGATACATATTAAAATATATAATTATTATATAAGTTAAATATGTTTATTGATAGTTAAAATATTTTATTGTAAAGTATAATGAATGATGTATTAAAATATAATTTTAGAGTAATATACTATGATTCACTATAAATATATTTTAACTATCAATAAATATATTTTTCTGTATAATAATCATACTTTAATTAATTAAACTGTCTCAATAGTGCCCAAAGAAGTAATACTAAACTGTATAAAAATTAAAATTTAGAGATAAAAAAATAAATATAATGTTGAAATCTATTGTAAAGAAAACTTTGCTCCAGTATATATATACATACATGAGTGTAACATCACTTATTTATTGTCCATAGGATCTGAAGCCACAGCTTGTTTTCTCAAACACTCTGAAAAACAGCAGAAGCACTTATAAGATCCACAAAAGCTGGAATTAAACATGGCTACTCATTCTTGTTTTAAATCTACTCTCTTATGCTTTCTTCTGCTCATTTTCTCCAATAATGGTAATTAAATCTACTATTTACTTATTTATTTATTTGTATGTTTTTTTTAATTTTGAGTTCATGATATCACTTTTTGTGTGTAGGATTTGGAAGAAAACTGATGGATATTTCTGATCATGCCATAGCTGCTGTTTCTCACCAGGTTTCTACTTCAACTATCTTCTGTTACAATTAATGATACTCAATATTGTATCATCATTAAAATTAATTTTTTAATATTACTATATTTATATTACAATTATTGCAGGTTAAATTAAGGGAGATGATTGGGTTGGACTATGAAGTTACTGGGCCTAATTTTAATGGAAGATCTGCCCTTCCTTCTCTTACTACTCCCTCTCCTCCTCCGTCTCCGCCTCCGCCTCCCCCATCTGAACCGGGTTTTTGAAAATTTCATGTAAATCTCCATTTGAAGGTGGTTTAACCTTTTTTTTTTTAATTTTTTTTAATATGTATTTCTGGTTGCCTTTTCCCTTCATATATATATATATATATATATATATATATATATATATATATATATATATATATATATTTCCACAAATATTATTCGGTATAGCAGGAGCAGTAGAGCTCATATATATATATATATATATATATGCGCAATTTTCAGAAATAATGATTATATTTTGATTAATTAATTTCGATATAGCAAGCGCTGAGGTACATCTCATGATTTATAGTGAGTATAATTTGTGAGTTGAGAGTTTAAATATAAATATATGTATTTAAAAATATTATTTCGTTATTTCGGTATGATAATTAATTTACGCATCAAACGTACTCGATGACCGTACGTTGGAGCAAATGCGCGCCTTGCCGATTAAAAATCAATATAATAGGTGTATTTTTTTTTTTTCAAAAAAGACAAAGTCCGTTGTGGGGCGATAATTTCGTGAAACGTGTAGTTAAAGTATGCTTGCAATGTACGTAAAGTATGTTAATTTGTTGTTAAAGTATATTTTTTTAAAGCATAATAATGAATAATAAATTAAAATATATTTTTAAAGTGTTATATATAGTATGATTTACTATAAACATATTTTAATTACACATTAATAAACTTTACCTACTTATTTGCATACTTTAACAACGGATCGACTCATCTCACATAAACCCGTTTCATAAGAGAGTCCCTTATCACTCTTAAAAATGTATTATAATTTTTTATTAAATCGTATAAATTATTAATGAAATAATTCATTTGAATGATTATAAATTTTTACAATGCTATTAAATTATTATTTTTTGTTTTCGGAATTCTCTTACCCTAAATAATGCAATAATATTTCTTTTAAAACATAATAATAATCTTTTACAATGTTATTAAATTTTATTAACTCGTCACTTTTTTTTCTCACGAAACTTATTCCAACCGTATTTACTATTGTACACAAGTTTTTGTCTTAACTAATAGAGTACTTTTTTTAAAAATAATTACATTAATGCTAATTATATATATATTATGAGTATGAAATGTTGTGATATCTAATTATGCAGATGTACCCTCTTCGAAAATGCAAAATTTGGGTGAAACTGTCTGATCATGGAATGAACTTGTCTACAAAATGAGTAAAAAGTGAAATATTTTTAATAAAATTTTGTTGAATTCCCCACAATATTCCAATTGAATTATTTTATAAACTAGTAGAATAAATTAAAAAAATTGAATTGAATTACAACAACCCATTTCACAATAAATTGTAATTGAATTATTTCATGCAAATATATGTGAATAAATGGACTAAGAGTTGGTATCCTGTGTATTAAATGCACAAAGTGTGCAAGTGTACAATATTTTATTTTAAATGATATACATTTTAATTAATAAGAATACAACATTTTATTTTAAAGGATATATATTTTTATTATTATTATTTTTTTCAGAAAATAAAAAATACACATTCTTTTACTAAATGATGTACAAATTAATACTAAATAATATGTGGATGGACGGTGTGCACAGTCACACAATTTTTAGCCATAGAGTAATTATTTATGCAATATTTTGCGCATAATTTACTGAAAAGCTTGTCCATTGCCACCGGCCACTAATTTATGTGATTTGAAACTTTATTTTTCAATGACAAATGTGTGATCGTGAAAGTTTAAGTGAATGCATAAAAAATATAATATTTTAATAAAAATTTATGAAATATTCTTTTATGAAACTGATATATGTAATACATGGTGTGATACGATTTGATTTATTGTTAAAATATAATTTCTATTTAAGTAGAATATATTTATTGATAGTTTAAGATGTTTACTTTAAAATAATATACTTTAATTATCAATAAATATACTATAACTATATAACTCATACTTTAATAATTGATCTGACATGTCTCATATAATAACCATCTCACATAATTTTTGTCAAAATAATACTCCCTCCGTCCCATAAAAGTTGACACGCTTTCCTTTTTGGTTTGTCCCAATAAGTTGACACACTTTCCTTTTTGGTTTGTCCCACTAAAGTTGACACATTTCATTTTTAATACATGAGACCCACACAAAAACAATTAATCTATTCTCATGGACCCCACATATCACCTCTAATACAACTACCCACTACACATTAAATATTATTTCTCTCACTTCACTTTACATTAAATTATTATACTCTTTAATCTCCGTGCTAAAAAAAAATATACCAACTTTTTCGGGACAGTGGGAATAATATTTTGAATAAAAATGATAATTATTTAAGAAAATATAAAAATGATCGCAAATGACGGACGTACAAGTGTTTTCCTTTTTTACAATATTCCATGGTATAAAAATTTGTTCGGGATCGTTACATTTAAATACCTTGAGAGAACGTAATACTTTCGAGTTGATTTCGTGACATTTTTGTGTAATATTATTTGTATTATTTCATTAATTAACGAGTGACATGTATTCTACTTCCTCCGTCCCAAGCTAAGAGGGCCAAAAACCTTATGTTAACCCTCATTACCTGGGACAGAGGGAGTATATTTTAAGATGATGTTATTTTAGTGTATTGTAGAGTTTGAAAACCATAATAGTGATTATATATTTATTTTGGATTTTTTAAAAATATGTTTTAATTTTACATTAAATTAATATGTAAAAATATATTAATTTATGTAAAAATATAAATAAAAGAAGAGAGATAAAGAAAAAAAGTATATTAATTAAAAAAATATTTTAATGTGAATTTTGAAAATCAAAATTTCAAATTTAAATACGTAAACAAACAACACCTATAAATCAATCTATTTCTCATTCATGTACAGAATAATGTACATAGGAAATCAAACTTAATGCCTAAGAATTACTTCTCCGTCCTCTTGAAAGGTATATATTTTACTATTCTTGGCATCCGCTTTAAAAGCATCAATTTTCTCTATTTAATAAAGAAAATACACAATATGACCCACCACTTCCCTATAATACAATTACCCACCTTATCTATAATAATAATACTCCTTAATTTACGTGCAAAAAGCAAATAAAGACATTATAACCGTTTACGTGCAAACATTAAACGAGTACCTTTCAAGGGGACGGAGGGAATATTCACCAATTATTTTGTCATTTGAATAGTCATAGGAAGGGTAATTGGGTAAATAAGCGGTGGTATTAAGTGTGGGGAATATGCCATGAGATTCAAGAATCAAGGCACTTAAATATTGACCCAACTCAATTTAATACTTCACGTCTTTAATCTTTCTAATTAATTTCAAAATATTGAAATAAAATAATAAATTAAGTATATTCTAATAAATTAAGTATATTCAATGAATAAATAAGTATAAATAAATGTAATTGAATATGATTATTTTTATTGGGATATGAAGAGGATTTATACTTTTATTTTTATATTAAATAAAATTTGAAAACATTACACCTAGCTAATTAAATCCTAATAACCCATTTCTAGCTTAATACTACATTATATTTATGAAAAAGTATTACTTTCTCAAAAATTTTAATCATTACAGGTTGTTTAAGAAAATATAATTTTATTTAAAAAAAACATCAATAAATTATTTATTAAGAGTTTTTTTTTAAATATTTTTATTGAACAAAGAGATTTGTTATTACACATTTTAAAGGACGATGACTTTGACACTTTTTTTAAGCTAGTTATGAAAAGACTTTTGTGAAATGTGTAGTAATTAAAAGTGATAATATCAGTGAATTATTATATAAATAATTTGTAGTATGAAAAATAAAAAAATTAATAAATTGTAACATTTCATTCGTCCGATTTAAAGAGAGATATTTGTTTTTTGCATATGGATTATTATTTAATGTGTATTGAGCAGTTGTATTCATGAGTGTGAGAGACGTGACTAATATTTCAATTGTATCAGTAAGTGTGTATATAATATGTTGTTAAAAATAAAATGAGACTTTTTGAATGGATTAAAAAAAAAATCTTTAAACGAATGGATAAAGTAACTAGTATTAAAGAAAACATAAAAATGGATATCACTCGCGGTTAAGTAGAATCATTTGTCATTATACTTTTTTGTGAGGGATAATCTTAATATTTTCATCATTATCCAACAAGGATAACTAATTTATCTCATCTCATAAATAAACAACCCAAACAAGCAACATTATACTAGAAAAATTAGAAAAAGCCTTACTTGAAAAGAATTAAGGATGATTAGATCCTAAGAGAGAGAATATTCCGAAGTCCTATTAAGACTCGAGCAAACGCAGCCTAACAACTTTTTGTGCAAGAACATTTTTACCCCTCATTTATAAATATGCCATCCTATGAACCCTAGATTTTATTTAATTTAGCGTAACAAAATTTAGGCTATTCTCTCTCTCTCTTCATTGGCACATTTCTTCGATTTTGTACAAGGATCGTCTCCATCTGATCATGCCATCAGCGCTGCTCGAGATTTTGTGCGTAACTTAGGTAAGTAGTGTAAAAAATTTGAACTCGAATGCATTGATAATCTCCGGCTCCTGCAACTTGGTGTTGCTGCATGCAAAGACGCGATTGTGTTTAATGAAGAATTCGAGCTTTGTTAATTAATTTATGGGTCCTTGGTTGTATCGATGATCGTTTGTGGCTTTAAATTCGTCCTGTTCATCTTAATTCTCTATTTGAAGGAGCAGAAATCTTCAATTTAATACTTATATTTGTCCTTATCAAATAAGAAATCATTTGGTTGAATTAATTTAATTAGGGGAGTTTGAATTTGATTTTGGGTCCACATTCATTCAAGGCCATATAAAATGTCATCGTTGGACGGTGGGGAAGAACATCAATTATCCAGTCATGTCAGCATAATGAAGAGTGTACATCTCACCATTCATATGAATTGATTACTTCCTGTTGTTGTTTTGTGGAAATTGTGAATGATTATGTTGTTTTGTGGAAATTGGAGCTTTATTCAACTTTGTATCGTATAAGTTGAATGTCTCACTTCTGGTTGTTCTTTGGAATTTGTTTGCAGGTTTGATTTTATGGTCTTGAGTTGTATCTTGCAAGCTAAGACCCGCAATTTCTGAATTAGACTGTTGACTTATATATCAAGAGAGAATTATGGGATCTGACAGACAAAGTGTTGGTTTATTGGATACTTTGAACATGGAGACAATGAGGACTATATTCACTCATACATATCCATATCCGCATGAGCATTCGCGGCATGCTGTCATCGCTGTTTTCATAGGTTGCCTATTCTTCATATCGTCGGATAATATGCATACTCTTGTCCAAAAGCTAGACAGCAATATAAAGTGGTGGTCTATGTACGCTTGTTTGCTGGGGTTCTTCTATTTCTTTTCTTCCCCGTTTATTGGAAAAACAATCAAACCGAGTTATTCTAACTTCAGTCGCTGGTATGCCATCTTAGTTTTAATTCTGTCATTCTTATTGAATTCCCTTCCTATCTATTTTACCTGTCTTAAAATATCACTTGGGGTGGGGCATTGGTTTTCAATGATTTGAGTGTTTCACCTTTCAGGTATATAGTCTGGATACTGGTGGCTGCATTATATCATCTTCCTAGTTTCCTATCAATGGGAGTTGATATGAGGATGAATCTTTCTTTATTTATAACCATCTATATATCTTCCATATTATTTCTACTTGTATTTCATATTATATTCATTGGCCTCTGGTATATTGGTCTTGTTGCTCGTGTGGCTGGAAGGAGACCTGCAATTCTGACTATTCTTCAAAACTGTACTGTAAGTCCCAAAATATATCCATCGTAAAATCTGATTGCTTTCTTCTTATTTTTGCCATTATTGTCGTGTAGGTTATAAGTATAGCATGTTGTGTATTTTATAGCCACTGTGGCAACCGTGCTATTATGCGAGAAAAGATACCTGAAAAGATGTCTAGCTGGTTCAGTATATGGAAAAAGGAAGAGCGAAATTCATGGATTGCAAAATTTGTTCGTATGAATGAGTTTAAAGATCAAGTCTGCTCATCTTGGTTTGCTCCAGTTGGTTCTGCAAATGATTATCCATTTTTATCAAAATGGGTCATATATGGAGAGGTACGGCTGTCTGCTGATGCAGTCATTTGGTATTTTCTTATCAACTTAGCTTATTAGCTTATTCTGCTGTGTGCTTTGTGTTGCACATTTTCAGCTGACATGTAGCAATGGCGCGTGTTCAGAATCGCCAGCTGAAATTTCACCCATATATTCTTTATGGGCCACTTTTATTGGTCTCTACATTGCAAATTATGTTGTGGAAAGATCAACAGGGTGAGAGATAAGAAAAGACCATGCTATAATATTCAAAAGTTAGTTTCATTGTGTTCAGTTTCATTGTGTTCTTTATGCTTGTTTTGAAACATCATGTGCCTCTAGTCCAGATGAGGTAAATGCTGGGATTATTGATAAATGATGATGCTTGTGGATTTGACCTCCTGATTTGTATATTTTAATTTTACTGAGTCAACTGTTTCTATAATAGTGCAATTATAGTTATAGATGCTGATAAAAGTTAGTGTGTTTGCGCACTCATTTCTAAGTTGGGGTTTTATATCACTTAAATGTTGGGTAAAGAGATTATGAAATGCTGTCAACATCCCTTATTTCGGTGGTCTTTTATTTTCTCTTGATTAATTCAATATGTTTTTTGGTTTCTAACATTAACAGTTGGGCTCTTACTCACCCCGTATCACAAAAAGAATCTGAGAAGTTGAAAAGGAAGCAAATGAAACCTGACTTTCTGGATATGGTTCCTTGGTACTCAGGGTACCGCCCTTTCTCTACACCTCTCTACCACTACCAGTAACTGATACTACCCAATTTTTTTATATTACCTTATGATTACCGTCAATCATTATATATTTCTTTTGATATGATACAGGACTTCTGCTGATTTGTTTAAGACAGTATTTGACTTGCTAGTATCAGTGACTGTGTTTGTTGGGCGTTTTGACATGCGTATGATGCAGGTATTCTGAGCATTTCCTATTTGTTAACATAGGGACATTACATACAGTGCTTCGTAATGATGGGCTAGTTTCCCTTTCTTTTGTTGCCTCCTAAACTTAATGGTTCTCTTGATAACGTATAAATAATGTCTGAAAGAATTGTTATCTTAATATGTTCTATTTTGTTACCTCTTGAAAATTTATGTCCTGATTCTCCTTTTATCATTGCTTTTTGCTGCATTATTATTAATAACCTAATATCAATACGCTGGTAATCTTATGTTAGGATTTATTTCTGTATTTGCTTCCCATCTTTATACAATCCATCTTTGGAATTTTAGGCAGCGATGAGCCATGTTGAAGAAGGAGCTAAGCAAGAGGATCTTTTGTATGACCAGTTTAGTGAACATGAGGAACTGTGGTTTGACTTTATGGCTGATACAGGTGATGGTGGCAATTCTTCCTATAGTGTGGCAAGGCTTCTTGCTCAGCCATCACTTAGAGTTCATATTGATGATTCCTGGATTAAACTTCCAAGAAGTAATCTTTTGCTTATCGGGGGTGATCTAGCGTAAGCTCTCTAAGCTATCTAACTGCTTTCTACTTTCAAATGTTTCTATTGAATCTGGTCTGGTTGTCCTATGTTAGTGAAATTTCTGTTGTGTCTACAGTTTGCAGTAACACGAGTATCTTATTAATGCTATGTGGTATTCTTATGTACAATTTATTCTTATATGATTATATCATTTGGGGTATATTTAAATGATTTGAAATGGCTATCTGATTCAGTGATTCTCAATGATGGAAAATACGATCAATGTAATTTCAGTTATTTGTAGTTCTTGTCATATCCATAAAATTAGCATCTCATCAACATTTGGAGAGTGAATCGCTTACCAGTTACCGTCGCGTATGCTTTTCTTCTATCCGGGATAGTAATCTTCATCTCTACGAGGTTCAGTATATTTAGTTGTTTCATCTGAATTGTGCCATTCTTTTGGTGTTCAGAGATTACCTATTTCCCTTTTATATAAAGCTCCTTTGAATACTTGGGTTTAGGACAATATATCATGATACCATCAATTATCAATGTGACATAAGGCCAATATTTCTCGTCTCATCTTTGGATACTGTGGATTCCTGTATAGGCATCTGCATTGTTATTTCTCCTCTTGTATATAATGGGTCAATCTCTGGTCTTGTCTGTTATGGATTAGGATGACTAAAATTTTGGATGATCAATATATTAATAATCATGATCCTTCAGTCTAAATTAGATATTATTTATGTTTTACACTGTTAATGTTAAAGTATTAATAGGTTGGCAGGTTGCTATCCTGATAAAATAACCATTATAGTATTAGTGAGTGGTCTATTTACTAATTTCGTCTGCATTAATCTAATTCTCTTGCTTTCGTCTGAGTACTGAGCAATATTTCGTGGTTAATTATTATGTTATAATGAATACTGGACTCTTACTCTGGTAAAAATTACTTGAAAAAGAAATGAAATTTTATTCCTGATGGGTTGTTGATCAAATGATCTTTTTCCTTATTTTATGCAACTGCATTATATTATGGATTCTTGTGGCTGATCCTGCTTCTTGCTGCTTGCAGCCTGGTTTATATTGTTGGTAGAATGCTAACTTGGTTCTCGGATTTGGTTTTCAGGTATCCCAATCCATCTGAATTTACGTATGAGAGACGCCTTTTTCGTCCCTTTGAATATGCTCTTCAGCCTCCTCTCTGGTACAAGGAAGAACATATTGCTGTAAATAAACCAGAATTGCCTTGTGGGATGTCATCACTTAAACAGTATGATGGGCCTCAGTGCTTCCTCATACCTGGAAATCATGGTTGGTTTTGTTTTTGGTTGTTTATTCTTTACTACTAGTTTTAGTTATAGTTAGAGTCTGGACATCTTTATCACTGATTTTTTGTCCTATTAATATCTTTTTTTAAAGAAAAAAAGTAAAGAAATATAAAAAAATTAAGATAGGCTAGTACCACTGGAATCCTGTGTTTAGTTTTAATTTCTGAATACTACTTTAAAGCATTTAAATTGTTCTTTTAATCTTTTGCTAGTCTTGTTTTTGTCTGATGTGTCGTCTTTCTTGCTTACAGATTGGTTTGATGGGCTTCAAACATTTATGCGTTATATTTGTCACAAGAGTTGGTTAGGTGGATGGTTTATGCCTCAAAAGAAAAGCTATTTCGCCCTTCAGCTACCCAAAGGATGGTGGGTGTTTGGACTTGACCTCGCTCTTCACTGCGATATTGATGTATACCAATTCAAGTTTTTTTCAGAGCTGGTTCAGAAAAAGGTACTATTTCTTAAAATTTGGCTTTTTGTCCAAATATACCACAAACAATTGTGTTTTCTAGTTTTTTACTTTGTTTTTTCACATAAGCTATTTTTTTCCCCCAACTACAATAAGAGGGATTTGCCTCTACATAACGATTATGATAACAATTTCTGATAATAGCATTGGACGTAAAAGGTTCAATGCTTACAAATTAGCTATCAAAACCTTGGACAAAGTTTTGATGACGGCATTAATTAGAACATTGTGTACTTAAGGATATCTATTAGTACCCTGAACACTTGATCATACAAAACTCTGATGCTTTAAAGGTTTTTAATTCACACTCCATTTATATTTATCAAAAGATAAGGTCAAGGTGTAGTCTAACGTGGAACAATGAAACCATGGGAAAGACACTTGATCATAAAAAATAAAAAATTTTAGAGTAGGCTAAAAAAGATAGTAAAAGCTTGGTCATATGAATAGATTTTGGGCTTGCTGTTCCCTAGCTTATCTGTTGACCTCTGTCATAAGAGCGGAATAGCTGAGGCTTTAGAATTTTTCCATTACTTCAAGAAAGCACCTTACACATTTACTAATCTTGGCTTCATTTTTACTTTCCATCATCTATCATTTGCCACTATTATTAATGTTATGTATTTATAAATCAGTATGTGTTTTGCAAAATTGGTACATTAGCATGCATTCTGTCTCTGACAAGTAATGACTACCTTACAGTCAAATGACACAACAGTCACTTCATAACTTAGCAAGAATAAAATACTATTTTGGTTTTTTGGGGTATTTCAAACCGAAGATTTAAGTTTCCTCAATGCTAAATCCTGTTATTAGTCTATGACTCACAAATTTGAAGAAACTATTTAATTGTATATACAACACCAGACTTCTCCCATAGAATTGTACAATTCTCTTTATGTTGCCTTCAATCATAAGTAAAGTCACACTTTTGCATATTTTAAACCTCATAAGGGACAGGTAGTTATCCACGTGACTTATCAGACATTGCTCTAAAGTTTCTCTTGCGTTAATTCATATTGCTGATGAACAAATTATGTATATTCAATTATTTGAGTGTTAATTTAGAGAATAATTTGCATATGTTTCTTTTCTGAATGTGGTTTTTTTCTCCATGTCTCCAATTTTCTTTACATTTTTGCTAAATAGTTGCGAGAGGTGATATTAAATATAAGTGTTTCTCCAGGTGGGGGAATATGATTCGGTGATCATAATGACCCATGAACCTAATTGGCTTCTTGATTGGTACTGGAATGATGTCACTGGGAAGAATATTTCGCACCTAATACGTGACCATTTAAGAGGGAGGTGTATGCTCCGAATGGCTGGGGACTTGCATCATTACATGCGCCATTCATATGTTCCTTCAGAGAAACCTGTATATGTACAACATTTGCTTGTTAATGGTTGTGGTGGGGCCTTTTTGCATCCAACTCATGTTTTCAGCAATTTTAACAGTTTATATGGGACATCTTATGAAAGCAAGGCATCTTATCCATCTTTTGAAGACTCGAGCAGGGTACATTAATTGTTAACTAGATCATCTTCTTGGTCACATTCTAACATTTTTGTTGACATGTTAATAATTTCAATGCAGATTGCCTTAGGAAACATATTGAAGTTTCGAAAGAAAAATTGGCAGTTTGACTTTATAGGTGGCATTATATACTTCATTTTGACCTTTTCAATGTTTCCACAGGTAAATATTTCACTGGTATTTCCCACTGAAAAAAGCTGTTGTCTAAATCTATCTCAAGAATGAGGCTCTGTAACTGAAATTGTTAGTAGAATTTTGAGTGTTCTGAAAAAGACGACTAACGACTTATTTCTTTACTTGTTTTTCTAGTGTAAACTAGATCACATCTTACAGGATGATACCTTTTCTGGTCACTTGAAGAGCTTTTTTGGCACAGTATGGGATGCTTTTGTCTATATGCTTGGAAGCTCATATGTGTCCTCTACTGGTGCTCTCTTTCTATTAGTAGCTGCTATCATCTTTGTGCCTTCAAAAGTGTCTCGGAAGAGGAAAGTGCTAATAGGCATTCTCCATGTTTCTGCACACTTATCATCTGCCTTGATTTTGATGCTGCTCATGGAATTGGGTATTGAGACCTGCATCAGACATAAATTGTTGGCAACTTCAGGTGACTTTCATTATTTGGAAAATTATGTGGTTTCAAGTTGTGATATAATTATTTCTAGACAGACCTCATTTTCTTTGTCTTCCTTGCTTTTTGCTCTGTGGCTGTATGATCTTTTTCTCATTAGGACATGCCTATCTATACTTATGAGGACACCTGAGATACCAACTTGAACTAAGTATTGTTGGAATTATTTGGTCTTTAAAGGATCTGAATGTGGTGCTGCAGGATACTTTATTTTCTTATTGTAAATGATCATCATGTTCATGATATTTGGACATTGTGCCATAGAATGTTGCTTCTTTTGATCCATTTGATCTTATTTTGTCTTTTCTAATTGCAACAATTATCTTGTTATGCATTATCAAATTGCATTTGTCTATACTTGAGTAGTTGTGAAATCAAGAACTAGTCAATACTTGAGCACTTTTGAAGATAAAGTACTATTATAATTTCAGCTTTCTGGTTTTTACTGCATTTACCAATACAGTGCATAAGATTTCCAGTCATGTAGAGCATGGCTTGGGATTTCTGCATTCAGTACAAAATTTATGGAATATGGCCCATTATACCATTTTTATAAAAGACTCTGGCTCTGCCTCTCTACTTGTCCCATGATCCGTTGAAGGTTGAGACTATTATGTGAAGCAAGAGTCGGCCACTAATTCCAGCTTCTGCTTGTAGAGAGACATAAATTGTGTTTTTTAGGATTTTTGATCCACTAAGAGTATCATGGTCATTTTGGTTGGGAATAGATGTCCATTTCCAAATTTCTGTGCGACCAAAGAAAAATAGCCCACATCTAAAGTTTATTTTATATTTTTATAATGCTTTGTTGAGGATGTCCAGTGCATAAGCCAACTAAAACTTTGATCTCAGGTTACCATACTCTGTATGAATGGTATCGAGCTGTGGAGAGCGAGCATTTTCCAGATCCAAGTGGCCTTCGGCCACGTATTGAGCAATGGACATTTGGTCTTTATCCAGCATGCATAAAATATCTGATGTCGGCATTTGATGTTCCTGAGGTGAACAATCAAACATGCTGCTATCCTTCTCTCTCTTAATCTATCATGACTGAATTGATCTTCTTTCTTCTGCCTATGCAGGTCATGGCTGTGAGCAGAAGTAATATCTGCAAAAATGGGATGGGGTCTCTTTCACGTGGAGGGGCGATAATTTATTATGCTTCTGTCTTCCTTTATTTCTGGGTCTTTTCAACTCCTATCGTTTCATTGGTTTTTGGAAGCTACCTTTATATTTGCATCAATTGGCTACATGTACACTTCGATGAGGCCTTTTCCTCACTTCGTATTGCTAACTACAAGTCATTTACTCGGTTTCATATTAATGTAAAAGGCGATCTTGAAGTTTACACCCTGGCTGTAGATAAGGTAAGGAATGATCACTGACTCTGTTACCAAAATCTCCTGGAAGCATTTCTATTATTTATAGTTTTTCGATGGTTTTTTATAGCATTTTCTTCCAATGATAAATTTTCATTATTCTGAGGAAGCCCTAATGCTCAAAGTACTAAGCTCCATTATCATTTGATATGCAGGTGCCAAAAGATTGGAAGCTCGACCCGAAATGGGAAGGTGAATCGAAGCTACAACCGCTTCATAGTCATCAAAGAAGATTTCCGAGCAAATGGAGATCCGTTTCATCTCAACAGGACCCCGTCAGCACGGTAAAGATTGTTGATCACTTTGTTATTGAACAAACGGTAAAACCTACTCAATTCGTGCCTGTTAATGGATCAATTAGTCATTGATCAACGGTTAGTTGTAAGATTTAGAATCATGTAGAGATGGAAGCTCCTAAATAGCTAAAACTAAAATAGACGTAGGTTAGAATTAAGGTGTATAAATATGTATTTATTAGTCAAAGAAACAATACACTATTAAAACCAAGAAAAGGAATCCAAATCTTATTTTTTTAATTCCGCTGTATGATGCAATTATTATTCAGAATGAGGTTGAATTTTATTTTTTAATCGAATTGTAGCAACATTACACAATTTTCGATTTATAGTAGCAATGATTAAAACGCAGAATAAATAAATAAAATCATATCCAATCTTATTTTGTTAGAGATTATATCAAAGGATACAAAATACATACATAGGCATTTCACTTATTTCAAGTACAGTTAGGTCTCTTGCTAAAGTGACGTATGTAATGGATTAAACATGTCTCATTTGAAATTATCTACATCTAAGATTGAAGAAAATTAAAAAAAAAATTTAAAAAAAAATAAAAAATTGTACATTTTAAGGGAATAAAAAATATATAATTATTTATAATTTCATGATTAGAATAAATAGTTCTTTTTTTCCCCCTCAAATTGATAGGAGAAAAGGAAAATTTCAGGTCAGTAATTATAATGCTGTTTGTCACTTCTAAATTTACTTTTATTTACTTTGCATATACACAAGAAAATCATACTTCATTTTTTTTTCACTCTCTCTCATAAATTAAGCATCAACACTCTATTTGGGCTAGCACCTTAGTAATTGTATTTTTAAAAATTGTAAATTGAAACAAATAATTTAATGCAAAGGGTAGTTGTCATACACAACACACAACTGTAAATTTTCATTTAATGTATTGATTTGATGGTGTACCCCACCATTAGGGGCTCCACCGCCCCTGCCCTGGGGATTGGTGGAGGAGGTAAATCGCAGGATGTGGATCAAGTGGCTTATAGGGAGGGCTCACTGTTAAACTTGTGCTTGCAAGGGGCCAAATTCATGCCAAAACAGGATTCGAACCCCCACCCTGCAGCAACCAAGCTCAGCTGGAATGTATTGATTTGATCTTTAGACTTTGGGGGTTTCATTGCACATTTGGGTACGACAATGGAAAGGTAAAAATTGATTATTGAAAATTTTTTAGGTAAAGAAATACGTCATTATGTTCCTATATTCTTCAACGTATGATGAAGTTAATTCACCGATAAATATTTTGAATGCTGGCTTTATATTCCTGTATTTTTTAAACGAATTTCATTTTTCTAGTATTAGTATTTTAATTGAATAATAAAGTTATGATAATGCTGATTTTGAATAATTTATGGATAAAAAATGTGATATCTTTATAATATGACGTAAATGTGTACAAATTATTTTGAAACCAAAAAAAAAAGTGTGTAAATTACTAAATTTAAATGTGACCGAGAGAATGCTTTTTATCTATCTTTTAAATTATTAATAAAATAATTTAATTAAACGAATTTATTTTTCTGGTATTAGTATTATTATCTTTTAATTATACTGTGAGAATTATGTGTCTGCATCATCATAGTTAATAAGTATACTAGTATAATAGTAATATTTTACTTAGTTAGAAAATTAAAATTAAGCATAATTGTATTTTATTCATTTCTATTTTTGCTGAATAAAAATTCTATTTGGTTGAACATCTCACATAATAGAAATAGGTTAAAGTCCAATAATTGAGCTTTGTCACTCACATTTTTAATGTACCGAAAATTGGTGGAGTTCCAATATTTACTTTATTGGGTAAATCTAACTATAGATGGAAATTGGATTCGTCATGAAGATAAATTGGTACAATTCAATTTTTGGTCTCCACACTATTTTTAATTAATTTTAAATATTCAAATATACAATTGAATATGAAATATAACAAACTTGGTGAAAATTAATTAAGATTTTTTTGATGTACAATTAAATTAAACAGTGTATGTATTGTGTCAGTGTGAAACTATCTCACGGTAATATTATTTTATGCTTTCGTAATTAGTTATGTTATCACTTTTGCTATACAATTTTATCACTTTTCATAAATTATTTATAAAATAATATTATCACTTTTCATTAATTGAGTACTATTTTTCATTATAAAAATTATTACTTTATATCTATCCCGTATAAGCCTATAAAGGCTTTTATTTATTCCACCAATCACAGAACATATCCTAATGATAACATACACCATTAAAATCTAAAATTAATATGTAAATGGCGGTGGGATGTGAATAATTGAAGAGTTGGTCTCTTGTGTTCTTGAGTGCACAATGTGTGTAAGGGTATTATAGGATGTAAAAGGTTGGAGGGATATGTGTAGGTATTTGTGAACGGGTGTAGGAATTGGTGAGTTGGGTGAACAAAATGTGATAGAGGAAGTTTGAAGGAAAGAACAAGGTTTATAATAAACACACTTTACTAAACTTTTGGTTGTGTCCAACTCAAAATGTTACACCATCCATCTATTTATACTATCCAATGGTGGATTCTCAAGCATTCTAGATAATTCTACATTAACTCCTACTAATTTAGATATTTCACATATTTTGATCACATGTTTTTCTAGGTTATTCTATCACTCCATTATTCTAGATCTTTCTACCATTTTCTTAATATTCATATGCTAGAGATTTCTACTCTACAAGAATCTCCATCAATCTAGAACATTCACATATGCATCTTCTCTATTATTCTAGTATCATCTATTACAAAATTAAGTTTAATACTTCAACACCCCCTCTTAAACTTGATTTTGCATTCCAAGCATACTCCGTAATCTTGCGAACTCTTCATACTTGAGCGGATTTGTGAAGATGTCGGCTACTTGATCTTGTGATTTCACGTGCTCCACTTGAACTTCTTTCTTTGCAATACATTCTCTGATGTAGTGGAAGCGAATATCTATGTGCTTACTCCGATTATGGAATACCGGGTTCTTTGCTAATGCAATTGCTGATTTGTTGTCCACACAAATCCTTGTAGGATTCTCTTGCGTCCATCTGAGCTCCCGTAAAAGACTTCTAAGCCATATGGCATGGCAAACACTGGATGTGGCGGCTATGTACTCGGCTTCACATGTAGATAGAGTTACTATTGGTTGCTTCTTCGACATCCAAGTGAAAGCGGTGTCTCCCATGAAGAACACAAATTCACTTGTGCTTTTTTGATTATCATTATCTCCAGCCCAATCGCTATCACTATAGCCCACAAGCTCATAGTTATTAGTATTTGAATAAAGTAGGCCATAGTTGAGCGTACCTTTTAGATATCGAAGAATTCTCTTTGCCGCCTTCAAGTGCGTTGTGGTTGGATTCTCTATAAATCTACTCACAAGCCCTGTTGCGTAGAGAATGTCTGGCCTCGTACAAGTTAAGTACCTTAGGCTTCCAACCAAACTTTTAAAAAGCATCGGATCCACCTTTTCTCCTTCTTCATGCTTGGATAGTTTACTTCCACACTCCACTGGGGTGTTTATTGCTTTACAATCTTCCATTTTGAACTTCTTGAGGATCTCCTTCGTATAACCTTCTTATGTGATGAAGATTCCTTCCTCAAGGTGTTTGACTTCAACTCCAAGATAATATGTCATGAGCCCAATGTCCTTCATCTCAAACTCTTTAGTCATGGCCTCCTTAAATTCCTCGAACATCTTTGTGTTGCTTCCTGTGAATATAAGATCATCTACATACAAGCACACAATTAAGATATCATCACCTTTGGCTTTAACGTAGAGGGCATGCTCATGTGGGCACTTGGTGGAACCATTCTCCTCCAAGTACTTGTCAATCCTGCTATTCCACGCCCTTGGTGCTTGCTTTAATCCATACAAGTCCTTCTTCAACTTCAACACCTTTTCTTCTTGCCCTTCCACCTCGTAGCCTGGTGGTTGCTTGATGTTGACTTCTTTATCAAGTACACCATTCAAGAAGGCTGACTTCACGTCCATCTGATAGATTTTTCATCTATTTTGGGCTGCAAAAGACATTATTAGCCTGATAGTTTCTAGTCGGGCGACAGGAGCGAATACCTCGTCATAGTCAATTCCGGCTCTTTGACTATATCCTTTAGCGACAAGCCTTGCTTTGTATCTCTCTACTTCACCCTTGGAGTTCTTCTTTACTTTATACACCCACTTAACTCCAATGGCCTTGTGATCATTTGACAATATTGCAAGCTCCCTATCATTCTTCTCAATGGCCATAATTTCCTCGTCCATTGCATCTCTCCATCTTTTGCTTTGTGTAGCCTCCTCAAAAGTTACTGGCTCACAATCAGTAATTAAGCAAAGTAATGTGAGATTTTCTAAACTTTCAGTGTCTTCATAGATCTCATGTAGGCTCCTCACACGCGATACACTTCTTTCATTCAGGAAAGATGGTGGCGAGTCTCCAACTTCTCTTGCTAGTGAAGCGGGTGGAGTCACTGTCTCTTTACCTTCACCTGCTTGCTCCAAATCTTCTTCATATTCAAATTGTGGAGTTACAAAGTTGTGATCATTGATGTTGGAACCGAAATCCCAAGCACCTTCCTCATCGAACTCTACATCTCGACTTATCACACTTTTTTTTGTGAGGGGATTATATAACTTGTAACCTTTATAGTTAGAGTCATACCCGATGAATATGTATGACTCACTCTTATCGTCGAGTTTTCTTCTTGTCTCATCTGCCACGTGAGCATATGCTTTGCTCCCGAATACTCTTAGATGAGCGATTTCAGGCTTTCTCACATTCCATGCTTCTTGTGGAGTTTTTTCCCATACACTCCGAGTTGGAGATCGATTGGACAGGTACACCACGCAGGCCACTGCTTCTGCCCAAAATTCTTTTGGAAGTCTCTTTATCTTCAACATGCTGCACGCCATCTCCACTATGGTTCTATTCTTCCTCTCCGCTACACCATTTTATTGAGGAGATCTTGGAACAGTAAGGGGCCTCTGGATCCCGTTTGCTTCGCAATACTCCATGAACTCCTTGGATATGAATTCACCACCTCGATCGGTTCTCATGGATTTGATTTCTAGCCCGCTCTCCTTTTCAACGACAACTTTAAATTTCTTGAAGGCTTCAAATACTTCTGATTTCTGCTTCAAGAAATACAATCACGTTTTTCTAGAAAAATCATCAATGAATAGCAAAAAATAATTGTTGTTACCAAGAGAGCTTGGTTTGATTGGCCCACACACATCGGCATGGATCAACTCCAACGGCTTCTTTGCTCTCGAGGTTGACTCCTTTGGGAATGACCTTCTAGCTTGCTTCCCGAGTATACATCCTTCGCATAATTAATTGAGATGCTTGATAGATCCTCTTACCATTTCCTTCCTTGATAACAACTCCAATCCTCCGAAATTTAAGTGCCCAAACCGTAGGTGCCATGACCAAGACTTATCCTTAAAGCAAGCTTTAAGGTATTTTGCCACATCATTCCGAATATTTAGTAGAAACATTCAATTCTTTGACATTGGCACCCTCGCTATCAAATTATTTTCCTTATCTCTTATTGAAAGGTTATAATCCTTTAAGTGAATGTCATAACCTTTCTCTAAGAGTTGTCCCAAACTTAATATATTATTTTTCATATTGGGCACATAATAAACATTCGAAATGAAATCATGACCACCATTTTTTAAGCGAATCAAAATTTTCCCTTTTTCTTTCACCGGAATTTTAGATTCATCACCAAAGGAGACATTGCCACTTACCGATTCATCCAACTCCACGAACATGCTCTGATACCACTTTATAGGATGTAAAAGGTTGGAGGGATATGTGTAGGTATTTGTGGATGGGTGTAGAAATTGGTGAGTTGGGTGAATAAAATGTGATAGAGGAAGTTTGAAGGAAAGAACAAGGTTTATAATAAACACACTTTACTAAACTTTTGGTTGTGCCCAACTCAAAATGTTACACCATCCACCTATTTATACTATCCAATGGTGGATTCTCAAGCATTCTAGATAATTCTACATTAACTCCTACTAATCTAGATATTTCACTTATTTTGATCACATGTTTTTCTAGGTTATTCTATCACTCCATTATTCTAGATCTTTCTACTATTTTCTTAATATTCATATGCTAGAGATTTCTACTCTACAACAATCTCCACCAATCCAGAACATTCACATATGCATCTTCTCTATTATTCTAGTATCATCTATTACAAAATTAAGTTTAATACTTCAACATGTATAATATTTTATTTTAAAAGTTATATACTTTAATTAATGAGGGTTATAATTTTTTCATTGAAAAGATCGGCTGAGATATGAATAGTATAAATGTTTGATTAAAATAATTAATTTTTTTAAAGAAATAAATAGTATACGTTCTTATACTAAAGAGTATATCATTTTAATATTAAAAGACATAACTTTTGAAAATTGCAGAATTTGAGGGTACTACGTCCCGATAACACTTACTCCCTCCGTCCCAACAAGTATTTCACGTATTGGTGTGCGCGGAGTTTAAGAAAATTTTGTATTTTTATGTATAAATTAAGAAAGAGAATATATATTTTAGTTGATTTAATGAAAAATGTGTGTAAAGTTATTGGAAGGTGTGTAAAGTTGTTGGGAGATGTGAAAAAGTAAGTATTATATTGGGATGTGTGTAAAAAGTGAGTATTGTTATAATATATTTTTACCAAATTTAGTAAAAGTAAAGTGTGAAAGATGGGGACGGATGAAAAATGAAAGTGTGAAATATTTGGATGAAAAAGGAAAGTGTGAAATATTTGGGGGAGGGGAGTAAGTTTTAGCCATAATTGAATTAAGGAATTAAACAGGTAAGTTTTAGACATAATTGAATTATTTGAAAATGTTACAAGTTAAATATCCTGTAAACAGGAATTAATTAATTTAGGGGCATACTTACTTAAAACACGTGGTGGGTCCCACTGGCATCTCAACAGGGCCACATTTCTCCATCACAATTTAGCCGGTCGATGATAATTTCTCCATGTTTTGACATATCAATTTTTGTTTTAATTTTCTCAACAATATTCATAAAATTCTATTGTATTAATAATTAAATATATAACTCAACAAATTTATGCATATAACGAACAAATTTATGCATATAACTCAAAAATCCGTCCTTATCAATGAAATTTAATATGGAGATATATGTAATTGACTCGCATTCATTTAGACAAATATATTTATTAGTATGAGAGAAATGGATCAAATTTTATCACACGTGATTTGGAAGATGAAGATTTAATAGATATTCACCTTGCATTATATGTAAAGATTTAATACTCCCTCCGTCCCGGGTATTTTTACCCGTTTGTACGGACACGGAGATTAAGACGTTTTATTTTTTTAATATATAATGTAAGAAAAAATATGGATAAATTAGTAATTTAAAAAGAAAAAGTGAATAAAGTTATTGGGAATGATGAATAAAGTGTAAAAAAAATAATTAAAATTGTTGGGATTGTAAAAAGTAGGTAATAAAATAATATGTATTTTTGTCAAAAATTGAATGGGTAAAAATACGTGGGACACCCCAAAATGGAAAGTGGGTAAAAATACGTGGGACGGAGGGAGTATTAATTTTTAGGTATACGTGTAATTTTATTATAGTAGTTTATGACGTTTTATACCCTAATAATTCACCCTTGATAGTTTATCTTATATTTTCAGTAGACCGTGCAGCGGATAACTAATAAATTTATTTCCAAATTTTGATTATTAATTAATTTAATCTTATCATTGCAAAAATTGATAGTACTATTTTGGATCATATATTACAATTACTGGTTTATTAGGGTTTGTTTAGTTGAGTTTATGTGGCTTAGGCCAATAATGGCGTGAAACAAATACAGTCATATGATGTTTCAATCTTTCAAATTGATGTTATTTGGAAATTTTTGTATCATTTTCGTATGACTTTTTTTTTTGTAAGTACTCTACCATTAAATTTATAATTAAAAAAATAGAGAGAGGAAAAATCTATACAATAAAAATCTTTGTAAATTAATATTGTTGGTTCGAAAATTTTATTATTATAAAGAGATATTACATAATTGATAAAGTAATATTTTTTTAATTTTAAGAGGTTTGTATACATCATGAATGTTTCATACACCAATATATGTATCAGGAATATATAATGATTAAAAATATATAACATAATTTAAAGGATTCATAATTTACATATTAATTATATTATTTGATTATCATTATTGATGCCTACCTATAAATACATGACAGGAAGATGGAAAAATACAATTAAATAATTCACCTAAAATGTAAATTGTGAATCCGTAAATTATACACATTTACTTCAAGATTGTCTTAAAGTGTCACTACTAAAAAATGGCTTTTAGTATCCGTAATTTTATGATACTAAAAGTTAAATAATTGACAATAATAATCTTTGGCATCAAAACTTAAAAGTTAAATAATTGACAATAATAATCTTTGGCATCAAAACTTCCTCCGTTACCGTTACCGTTCCGTTACTTATACGGGCATTGCTAAAGACATAGTAGAAAAAAAAAATTCGATACCAAAGATACAGCCATTCGTATCTAACTTAGTTTGATACCAAATGATAGCCTTTAGTATCAGAAGTTGGTATAGTATCAAATTTTGTATCAAAAGTATTAGATACTCATTACCACGCATTAGTATCACATAACATTACAGATAGCATTCACTTGTGGTATCAAAATATAAGCTTTTGATGCTATAAGATAGTTTAATGTATCAATCAGATTACCGATACCAAAACTCTATATTCTATCAAGAGAAATCCAGCTTTCAATTTGAAAGCCTATTTCCATCCAAAGAAATCCTGCTTTCAATTTCAAAACCTAATTCATGCATTTATAAATGAACCTAATAAATATCTTTAAAATATGCAAAATTACAAATACAATCAATAAAAGATAATTTAAATCAGTTATTCATCAACAAATACGAGATGACAGTGGCAAAAGCAAAAAACATGAATTTCACAATGCTTGTCCACTATATTGCTTCCAAAAACAAAATTGAATTGCTTATCATGTACTTTTCAAGTTTATCTCAAAACTCATGGTGTGTCATATTGATTGGTAAGAACCTTAGTGATGAGAAGAACCTTAGTTGGCATTCTTACAGGTCCCTTGACCCGTAGCCTTTTGTCCTTTGCTCCATGTACCAAATCAGCACAAACTATTCAAAAAAAATCAAGTCAGCGATCTCTCACTATTCAACAATGAATCAACGCTCAATAGCTTGCCTCCACTTGATAATTTAAAGAATATCCAATCCTTAAAATATATGGCAAAAGTGAACTTATCATGCGAAAAGCATTCGTTATCTGATAATTCCCAATCAATACAAAGCAACATAACAATACAATATAGCAGGTGATAATACTACCCAATTTTGCAAAAGTAAAAGATAAACTATCAATGAAACTAAATCACTCAAAATAGCAGCAGAACTTTTGAAAAATGTAGTATAACAAAATATAGAGTACACCATCGATGAAACAAGGACATTAAATCAGTAAACAATTCAAAATATAATCACTAACATATGCATTTAAAAACAATGAAGGTAGAATCAATATCATCGTATTGTTCTCAATAAAAGAGCTTACTGAAATGTTAAGAAATAACACTTGAATATATTCAATCAGACCAATTAGATAATGCCGATCAAATTAAAATGTGGAGAAGAAATTAGTCAAATTTTCCTCATTGCAAAAATTGATTAAGACTGATCATACATCATAATTTACGAAAATAATAGATCAATACTTCCAAACCTTTTTCAAGATTCTTCACATTCTTGGAGGACAGAGTGATACGAATCTTGTGAATCTACTTTTGCGGTTCTTCCAATCCCATCTTCGTCAGTTTCATTGCTGCATACGCCATTTTTCTCTCTGCATCACAAACAGAGATGCATAATAACAAAAACGTGAGACATTCATAAACAAATTAATCAAAAGTGGAGATACCAATTCAAGAGTTTTACGCAATATGAAATTAAATAAAGTGCATGTGAGTAACTATAGACAAGCACACAGCAGAATATAGATGAAACATAAAGATATGATTTAAAGCTCAAAAATATAAATTCAATTAACATAATATCCTGTAGAAATCAAGATTGATTGTTAAAAAAAACTCAGTATAAGAATATAACATCTACCTTTTCAAGCCTGTGCAACAAGTATGTCTTAAATTTTGTGACACCCCTTCCGCTTGATGTGGGGTCTGCTCGAATGCATGAAAACTACCCGACAAAAAGATACTTTAAGAAAGAGAGAGAAGAAGAAGAGCAACTAAACTCTTATTCATATCCTCCAGGAAAATTTTCTGTATATTAACTGCTATTCATAAGAATATGAATTTTCTTAAAAAGTCCAGCCTTCCACTTGTTAGAAAATTAAAATTTAAACATAAACAAGAAATCTGTAGAATATTAAAAGCAATGAAATGTACCATACTGTAACACCCCAAAAAAAATTTAATATATAATTTTATACGTGAATCCAAATTCTTTTAGGCCCAACCCTTAAAAGCCCAATTGTTTGCTTGCCAAACCGCGTGAGTGAGGAGGAGAAATCAGAATGTTATACTCTTTCCATATTAAACAAATCTCTTCCTGCCCAAGAAAATATCATCATATTCCGTTAATTTTTCAAGAAGATATTCCCCTGCTATCACATCCAAATTTATACTTCTTATTAAGGAAAGCTTGACCACTTTTACGCGTGAATTTTCTGAGATTTGGTTCAAGCGGTGCAAGCATAAAAATCGATCCTTCCTTTCACTCGTAGACACCACTTACAATTTCTTATCACACGACTGCACTGGTACGAAGAAAAAAGGGTTTCGAAGGATCCTGATCACGACATTCAACTCTCTAATCCAAGGCTTTTACGTGATCACAGGTGGGATTTATTATGTGTTATTTATGTATTTAAAGCCCTACATGATGTGATTATACATGAACATGCTATGTTATCCATGAATTATTAAGTACAAGTCAAGGGTATTGAATCGCGATGCTTGCCAACATGGGTATTGAACCGAAAGGTGCTTGCCAACATGGGTATTGAACCGAAAGGTGCTTGCCAACATGGGTATTGAACCGAAAGGTGCTTACCAACATGATTTGAAATTTCAAGTTACAAGTGTAAGAATTTCAGTTTCACTCGTAGTAGTGTTTGAATGATAAATAGTGCTTAATTTATTTCACTGAACTGTGGATTTGCTCACCCCTCCAATTACCCCCTTTTCAGGTTAGCGTGGCGGCGTGTGTACAAGTGGAGGGTGTAATGGCAAGTGGAGACAAATTAAAATCTTAATAAAGTTTTGAATTGAGATTTATTGTTTTACACTAAATTTTCGAGGCACTTACTTATGATTACTTAAGATAAGTTGAAATTTATTTTTAGTTGTTTGCTGACTTGGGGATTGGCATGCAGAACGTATGTTGTCAACTTCTCTAGAGTACACATTTAAGAAAATTAAAAAAAAAATTCTATTTAGCCATCAAAAGTGACATGGTGGATTAAAAAATTTCAAACGCATAAGACTGCATCTATTTATGTTTATTTTGTCTATTTATTCAAGTATTTTGGTCATACCCCATGCTTTAAGGATTTATATTAAAGAATTTTACATTTAAAGTCTATTTATAAATTTGGGGTGTGACAGAATGGTATCAGAACATTAAAACTCATTATCGTGGAATAGAGTTTATGAAATTCATGGCAGATTATTTTAGTTTATTCCCTTGGGTAAAAATTTGGAAAGTTTATTTGATCCATTCATTCATACACATTAAATTTATTTATTTATTTTAGATTAGAATCTTTTAGTGGTACTTTAAATTATCCAACTAAATAATTATTTGATTATGTTAATTGATTTTATTACGTTTAGAAATATTAAGAAAATTTAAACATTTTTAATTATTATTTATTTACTATATTGGTTGGTCATCCCTTTCTAAAGGCTCTTATTAAAGGAATTAACATGTAAATCTTATTTATTAAAATTGGGGTGTGACAGAATGGTATCAGAGCAGGTATGCGGTTCTGCATACATGTTCAAAATTTTTATTAAAATTCCGCATATACATGATTTAAATGAAATACATGACATGATTGAGTTCATTTGAAATTTCATGATATGAATTACATGATTTAAATGAATTACATGATATGATTTAAATGAATTCCACAATTACATGATTTAAATGGTTTACATGACATGATATTAAAATTGAACAAAATTTTTAAACAAAAGTAAAGGTCTCTTGCTACGCATCTACCGAGTACGACGCCCGCTTCAAATGAGGTATGAAAGTATTTATGATTTACAAGAAAAGTTTTAATTTCAAGATTTACACTTACATGTTGATGCAAGATTCAAATATGATAGAAAGCTTGTTTTTTTCTTCGACAATCTCCAACAGCTTGATGATATTAGGATAGCTTAATTTACATAGGGACTGAACAAGAAAATATCAAAGAACAGTTAGCTTTCCCAATTAAAAAAAACTACCTATATCCACCAAATTTTCCTAAGAGTATCATTCCTTTTTTTTTTGTTAGTAATAAGCCCACCATTTAGTTGATTCACAAACCTTAACTTCTCACAGGTTCACATATTCCTTCCAGTAATAGAACTTTCTCTTCATTTTCTTGACAGCAACCTGGAATAAAATATAGAATATAAAATATGCACCTAAAATTTAAATATATAACCAGCCCATCTCCTTAACAACCAATGACACTATTACTTACTTGTAGTATAGTCTCATTAGATAAATCATTTACTCAAAATCGAACCATGTGTCCTGTCTCTCAGATTGGCAATGAGCAAAACACGAATTCAAAAACAGTCCATTCTGTTTTGAGTCTTTTGACGAGAAGCCTCTCACTGCATTCACTATGTGATTCCTAAATCCTGCTTTACACAAAAGTTACCACAAAGACATGCATGCATCCTAAGGAGACGAGCTTGGAGTAGCAGTATTATACTATATTTTACCTTGCAGAAGTTGGATTTGTGATGGCGAACATCGTTCTTTGTTCAATTTGTTCAACACAAGTCCAGATACAATGTGTGAGGAACTTAAGCACTGAAACACACATATCTTGATTATTATAAGTTAGACATATAAGCTAGGGAACCTTACCTTAACCCCAAAACCATGGTTGAAGCTGAAAGCTTGGACCAATTTATATGTCATTCCACACTTTGGTTCTGATGTAGAATATAGTCCTTCGAACTAGATGTCAGCTGGCAGCACACACCACATCTGTAATGTGCAGTCCATGGTAATCTAGTTCAATAGAGAATAGATTTTTACGACATCTCACGTCAATTACACACGAAACTGTAGAATTGCAGATCCAGGGGGTCAACCATTAATAACTTTCAACCACTTTTGAGGTGTCATTGTAGCTGATGCAACTGCACTTGCTGCCTGCGTGAGAGACAAATAATATCAGCAAACAAAAACTGAAACAGGAAAATTTATAGAATAATACTTGAACCATATTTTTACATCAGTGCAGTTAATGTCCAGAAATCTCAGTCCCCATAAAGATCTCCTTTGGATTTCTACATCTTCATATAGGCAATCCAGATTCCAAATATGACCCCAACATATTACTTCTGAACAAGGAGTGAATCCTTGGATCAACTCGTACAAGTAAATATGAACAAACAATTATAATCTCATTATATTAAGAATGCACTATAATAATCTTAAACAATATAGATGATTTGAAAATAGTAACCCATACTAGCACACAATTTTAGTACCAAACACCCCTCTTCCCCAAATATGAAAGTAAAAGATATAACTATTTGAATGTAGAGTTCCATTTTTAAGAAACTTAGAAATCGAAACAAAAATGTTCAAGAAGTGTACCTTCTCCAAATTCAAAGCATTCATCTAGTTCTTTTATTCAACCTGTTGCCCAATCCAGATGTATATGTCGAAGCTGCAAAGAATGTGTATAATATCAAACCTTAACAATATCCAGTTTTCTCTTGACTAGCTCCTGGTCTTCTGGTGTTCTTACATTATCTGCCCAGGTAACGATAGACAATCCCTGTGTAGAATGTTACAATAGGCAAAATTTAATGAGGATTGACACCTAAATCAATTAGATAAAAGGATAATATTCCCTATCTAAGGCATAGAAAAGTAAGTGTAGAGAAAAGAGCGCATGAAGAGAAGGCATGGCTTTATAGAAATATAGAACAGGGGACGTAAAACGCTTGATAAAACATTTATATTGCTTTGTTGTTAGGCATTGACAAACTCTAGGAAAGATGTGCATATTTTTTGTTGATTATATACCTGAATAATGGAGTCCAAATTCCCGAGAAACAAATTTTGCCATAGAAGAATAAGAAAAGACGACAGTCGACTCCAATCTTAAAACATAGATCTACAGATTCTGAATGATCTACTTATGTCAGAAGTTATCACATTCCTCGAGTTCGAAGAAAGAATGGAGAGGATTTGAAGCATTTACTAAAAATTAAGGAAATTAGGGCAAAAATTGGGCGTTTTACCCAATAATTCCATCAGATAGTGACCGACGGTAGTGGGAAGAGTTGTTAGTTAGGGATGCAAGGCACGCGGCGGCAGGCGGTGGTGGTAGACGGTGGTAGTGGCAGGCGGTGGCGAAAGAAGGTTGTTAATTTTTTTGAGGAAATGAGCACTGAAAGTCTGATTAGGTGGGTGGGAGAAGAGAACTTAATTTAATTCAGTGAAAGTCTTCAATTGGTATCGAAAAGGATTGATACTAATCTAAATTTTAATTGGCAGCTGAAAAAATATGTTACTACACAAAAATAATAAATTGATCAATAATTTAAGTAGTACATTATTATCAGAAAATAATAGACACCAAAGTGAAATAAAAAAAACCATATATTCAAGCTCTTGTAGTATCCGACAAAATTGATATAAACAACAGAATACGTATCAATTAAAACTTTTCGATACTAAAATTAAATTTGCGTCGGATAATATTTGATATTAATAAATGAAACAGTATCATTTAATATTGCTAGTAAATATATAAATATAGTATTGAAATGTATAATTGACACCAATAACTACATTTAGTATCAGAAATTATTCTGATAAAAAAACTTCCGATGCTATAAAGCATTTTTTTAGTAGTGTGTATCATTGGGGAATATATAAAATAATACTGTATTTAATTAACGATGACTTTTAGCGCTCGATCAATTCAATATATGCTTCTTTTTTTTCATGTTTATAAATTATAAAATGAAAATGACAATTTTCTTGAAACTAATTATTAAGAATAAATTTTGTGAAATTGCTAAAAGCACAAACGTACATATCAGGCTATAATAATTGTCAATTCGCGAACAGCAAACCTATTCCAAAAAGATATTTATAGATGTATTCAATTAATATGATACAAATAAAAAGATATTAAAAAGATATAATGTTTTAAAATATTAATATAATTTAGGGTTAATTGCATATTCAATAATAGAATTAATGTTCACATACAATCTATTTCACAATAGACAATCTCTTGGGTAAAAATAGGAGAAATTAGAAATGAGTTAAATGATGCAATTTGGTTAAAAGCTCGTAATTTATAATGCATTATGTAAGAGATACACGCCATATCTATTTTGCAGTTATCTTACATTATTTTCTATATCATGCTTTAAATGATTGAGATATATATAAGGAGATAAAATCTAACAATTATAACAAAGCCTATAATAGGACCGTCTTTTTTTTTTAATTTGTTCATCTATTCTAATATGGGTCAAACCTATTTGTCAGTGTAATTTCCTCTTTGAATTTGGGATTGCTCTCCTCTTATCAGATTCAGAGAGCCGAGGCCGCCGTCGAGATTCCGACATTTAGTCAAGACCTTTTTTTTTTTCAATTGTGTGGGTATTTTATGTGATATCTGTAGAAATGTATAAATTGTATAGTTGTTTTGTTATCTTTTTATCTTTGGTTCAACCGATTGAATGAATCTATCTCTTGGATTTTGTTCCGCTTGGATTTAAGAGCTTAATGCTGAGTGCATTCCTTTTTTTACAAAGTCTTGTGTTGGCAGGTGAAGTAGATTAGTCAATAGTCATAATTATGAAAATCAATACTTAATGGTTTGATAAATGACTCTAATAGTTATGTACTGTATGTTTTGATTTTACAATTTTATAAATTTATGGGATAAAATGTGCAAGTAAAAAATCCTTTGAAACTAAAAGATGAAGTATTGAAATCATTTTAAAGAGTATACGTGTTCTATGGAACCAAAATATTAATTCCTTCCTTTTTTGCCACTTCGCATTGACCATAATTCTACGACGAGCAATGTTCTTCCATACTAGATTAGGTTGTGAGGACATATTGACACACTTAATTGTAAGGCTAATTTTATTAATACGATATGTGTGCGACGAGATTGACGTTACGATCGATAAACGATAAGATGTCATATCGCTACGATATTCTGTATAGCCGTTAAGCTAAGTACGTATATGCATGCATACATGCAAATTCTATCTTCACTAATTTTTTTTTAATGAATCAATTTATATAAATGCTAGCCATGATTTTTTTCATTAACACAAAGTGTAAAACAGTAGAAAGAAATGTGATGATGAAATGATTTGTTATGATCCAATGGTTATAGATCGAGAAAATATCAAATTGGATCATGTAATTTTTTATGAATTCCTATAAATTTTTACTTTTTCGATTTTAATCTCTTGTATTAATTTTAGTTTGATAATTTTTCAATTTTATAAAATATTTCTAAATTTATAGGATAAAACTTGTGTGCCCACGCGAGAGTACTATGCGTCCAAATCTGACGGCCTCAAAAAGTTATACACCCTCCGTCTCATTTCAAATGGCACACTTTTTATTTTGGATTATCCCACATAAGTTTGCACATTTTCATAAAAAACAATCACCCTTCTCCATACACTTTATTTACAAAAAAAAATCATTTCTACCTAACATACTTTATCATTTATTTATTACAAAAAATATCATTATACCCCTAAAAGTTATCACTTCCTTGATTTCCGTGCCGGAATTGGGGGTACAATCTTTTGTGGGACGGGGGGAGTACTCTCTAGTATTGAATGTTGTACGTATCCTTTATTTAAAAACTTATACCCTTAATTTTTTAAAAAGAGAAAAAAATTATTCAAATATTAATATCATTCATATTTCAACTGATTCTTTAATTAAAAATAATAATATCTGTATGAATTAAAGTGTTTATATATTTAAACAAAATATTACACCCTTAAATTTTTTTAAAACAAAATATTATACCCTTAAACGCTTTAGGCTCAAAATACTCCAGAAATCAACTCAAACTTACTGCAGATGACTTTTTCTATAGCAACTTATATGTATTAAAAAACTTATTAAATTTGCAAAGTTTTTGTGAAGGAATTAAAATGAAAATTTAAAAAGTTATAAATTAAAATTAATATAAAAATAATGAAGTGAAAAATTGTAAGCCTAAAAAGAGATACAGTCAAAGTTACAACATGACGTGTTACAAATCAGTTTAATGTAGGATTCAAGTCGAATAAAACTGGGCCAAATTATAAAAAATTATTACTGGGCCAAGGCCCACTTATTGGATCCAGTTATTTTCATACAAAAAGATGACATTCAATGAGAGCTATAAAATAAAAGTACACTTGTAAATCGGGTTCCATGTACTTTAATTAATCGATTATTTTTTACTTCCGCCCACTGTTAATCTAATCATTTTATTATTTTGGGACGTTCATCCTTAATTCATCCATTTTCCTTTTTGGAATATGAGACTCACACCCTCTACTAATACAAATAAATATGAGACTCACACCCTCCACTAACACACTACACATAAAATAATAATACTCCTTAATCCACGTGCAAAAAGTAAATTGATACATTGAGGATGGACGGAGGGAGTAATATATATGAAAATTTATTTTTTTTTTAAATTAATTATTAATATTCTTGCAAATAAAAAATATTATTTTTTAAATTCAATATTGTGTGTTTTTATATTTTTTTTTACCAAAATATGAGTAACAAGTATTTTATTTAGATAAGTAATATTCCCTCCGTTTGTTTTTTGCACGTTGATTAAGTAGTACTATTATTTTATATAAAGTAGGTAATTGTATTAGTGGGGAGTGATGGGCCATGTGTGTACCTTTTTGCTAAAAAGAAAAAATGAATACCTTAAGTGTGGACGGACTAAAATGGCAAAATAAATACATTAGTGATGGACGGAGATAATAATTTATCTCTCTAAAGAGTATAATTTTATATATTAAAAAATAAATTTGTAAAAATAAAAGACAAAGACTTGAGTGAATACCGTCTCACGGAATGACTATCGTGAGATTGATGATAAAAAGTAATTACTCCCTCCGTCCCCCATTAAGAGGGTCTTTTGCTTTCTGCATATGATTAATGAGTATTATTATTTAATGTGTAATGAATAATTGTATTAATGGAAATATGGGCCCCATACTTTTGACTAGAGAAGCTCGAAACTTGGAATGGAACTAATTTCAGTCCGGCGATGACTATAAGAAACACAATCGAGCGAAATTTGTCCATGGGTTGGATTTAATTTATGTTCTTAAGTTATTTATGTTTTCTATTTTTGGCAAATAATTAGTAGGGTATTTATAAGTCTAATTAGGGTTTATTTGGATTTTATCAAATAAATTAATTTGGAGAATAGCCTTGCGGTTTTGGGCAACAGTATTTCACTGTTAATTGTATTAGTGGGTGTGCGGTCTCATGCGTGTAAAAAAGAAAATGGGACCCTTTGAGTGGAACACCAAAAATGAAAAAAAAAATCCTCTTTAAAGGGGACAAATGGAGTACATTTTAATGGAAATTAATACTTAATTGATGAAAAGTGATAATGGTGACTACTCCCTCCGTCCCACAACAAGGAGTTCATTTTACCATTTTCGTTCGTCCCAACACAAGAGATGCATTTTCCTTTTTAGTAAAAGGGACCCACACAAATTAACTTTTTTCTCTCTTCATAACCCCACACTTCATATTAATACACCTACCCACTATACATTAAAATATTATTTCTCTCACCTCTACTATCCTCAACTACCCATTAAATATTATATCTCTTAATCTACGTGTAAAAAAGTTCCGTCACTCTTGTTGTGGGACGGAGGGAGTATTTCATAAACAAGTTATAAGGTAAATGAAAAGTAATACTCTTTTCGTCTCAACTCAATGTTCATGGTTACTGTAAAGTGTAAACACGGAGTAATGTAGTACTTTTAGGTAATAAATTACTCCCTCTGTCCGCCCTTAAGGTATACATTTATTTTTTCACGTGGATTAAGGAGTATTATTATTTAATGTGTAGTAGGTAGTTGTATTAGTGGGATGTGTGGGTCCATATATTAAATGTATTTGTGATGTGTGTGGGTTCCATGTGTGTAAAAAGGGAAATGTATACCTTTGGTGCGGACGTCCAAAATAGAAAAATGTACTCTCTCCTTCCCAAGAATACATTCGCACTTTCCATTATGGTCCGTCCCAAGAATACTTTCACCCTTTAAAAATTGAAACAATACACAATATCAATACTCTTACAATACTACAATATTACAAAAAAATGCCACTTTTTTACACACAATCTAGTCAAAGTCAACTATATCATACACTTTATTTAACCCAATTACCCAAAATATTCTCTCTCTTTCTTACATTACACTAACAAAAAGTTACTTTTCTTAAATTCTGTGTCAGAGAATACGCGAATGTATTCTTGGGGCGGAGGGAGTATACCTTTCTGGCGCACGGAGGGAATATAAAATTATAAAATATGTTAGATAACGTAGGGATTGATGTGATGTTTCCTTTTTTTCTATTAGTGAAATTTAATCTGAGACAGATGGAAACAGTAAATATAAAAATTAACTGTGTGAATAATATTTTTAAAAAAAATTAATACTCCCTCCGTCCCACGTATTTTTACCCACTTTCCATTTTGGGGTGTCCCACGTATTTTTACCCATTTCATTTTTGGCAAAAATACATAATATTTTATTACCTACTTTTTACAATCCCAACAACTTTAATTACTTTTTTACACTTTATTCATCATTCCCAATAACTTTATTCACTTTTTCTTTTTAAATTACTAATTTATCCCTACTTTCTCTTACATTATATATTAAAAAAATAAAACGTCTTAATCTCCGTGCCCGTACAAACGGGTAAAAATACCCAGGACGGAGGGAGTAATATTTTTAAATAAAAATATAATTAATTACGAAAGGATCTCACATGCAACTACCCAAAATAAAATTCATAATCAACCGAATTCACATCAGTACTTAAAAAAAAACATTTCTCATCAGTTTAAGATATGCTACTATTATACATTATTATTGACTTGGTGGTTGTACAAAATGCAAATTAGAAAACATTAAATTAGTATATGAAAAAAAAATCCAAATTGATTTTATGATATTACTTCACGACATTATAGGCTCTTTTAGGCTTAGCTTTTCCAAATTAATTCAGACTTAGAAATTCAACTAAAACGACTCATGATTAATTGTCTCTCGATGATTTAATTTCTAATTAAATAGGTTGCCTAACTTTTAATATTATTTTCATCGTAACAAGCAATGTTTTCACCCACACGTGGGCACTTCTCCACCAATCACATCTCGCACACGTGTATGTCCCCCTAGGTGAAACAAACATCCAATGTGAGACATAGTCAATAAAAACTCAATAAAGTCAATAGTCAAAAAATAAAGCTATAATTTTGATTAAGCTAAACTAGGTCGGTTTTACCTTAAGCTTAATTAATGAATAGTAATGATTAGACAAGACATTGCTAATCTAATTTCTTGGGGGCACGTGGCAGCTTCCAAGTGGCCGACTTAATTCCTCGCCTCAAATGGCCGACGTCAAAGTACAAAAACTATTTATTAATATAATTATTTCTATTTATATATTGAATTAATCAAGTTGACATTTTATATATAGCATGGTTTGCAAAGTACTTTTTCTTTGTTAATCAATGTAAGAAAAAATTGAGATTAATTGAAGTTTTTGAATTCATAGTGGCATCAAGTACGTGTGTACTTTGGTAATGAAATTTGGGTTCAACTTTATGCATTTAAAAAGTTGTACCTAAATTGGAAAGTTATCATCTAATTTTGTAGGAAACGAAACTTTTTGATGTGATTATAACCTATACTCCCCTCCCAAGTTAAACTACATTGTGATTATAAATGTGAAGTTTTAAAAAATTTTATTTTTTTTATCAATTTTATTAATTTTTGAAAGATGGTATAATATTTTTTAATTAGATAATAAATAAATTATAAAATTTGTTATGTTGTATTAGAGTGGTAAATTTAAAATTAACTTATATAAGGTCGTGAACTGATAAAATATTTTCTTTTTTGATTGATGGAGTTTAAATAATGTGGGACGATGAAATGAAAATAGAAAATATGAAATTTAATATGGGATCATAGAGTAATTTTTCTTTTTAACATTTCTTTTTTCTACATGTAAATAAGGAAAATATAATTTTTTAATGTAGTTATTTTTTTTTATTAAATGAATAAAGTAAAATGTCTTTGAAGATTAATTGTATTGAGTATATTTCCAATTTCGAAAATATCCCAAAGTTTATGAAACAAAAATAAGAGTATAACTTTGTGGTACGAAAGAATATATAACTATTATTTATTATTACTTTTACATTAATTTTGTATCACATAATAATCAACAAACCCCTAGGATTACATTAGAAAATGTTTTTTAAAAAATGGTGCGACAGACTTACTTTGTTGTTAGGATCATATATATAGATCATTCGATTCGATTAATCGAATTGATCGATTTATCAAAATCGAATTAATAATTATTTTTTACATCGAATTGTTTGGTTTAATGGAATTATTACAAAACCCTATATTTTGTTATTGTATTTATGCAGACTAGTTTAAAGAAATTGTAATTATATTGACATAGACTACATTGATATAGAAATTATGGTCACTAGTGAGGTGACATTATCGAGAGATTCTTGTGTGACCTTGGTCATATATGACTCAATCTCACACCAACTGTTAGATATTAATAAAAAATTAAGAACTGTTTGATTAATTTAATTAATAACCGCATAAAATCTAGAGAACCCGTTGTCTTTCACCTTGCAATCTTTTAATTATTATTTTTTATTTATTAACTATTTATTTAAATCTTCGTCTTTGATTAATTATTTTTAATAAAAAATATTTTAAATTTAAAAGCCATGCATCAAATTATTTTATGGAATAAAATTCACGGTGATTAGTTTAAATTAAGGTACAGCATGTAATTGTTTTTAAATTTTTAATTTAATAGTGTAGATTAAAATTTAATCTGTTGAAATGGTTTAATTACATCGAAGTATTATATTTGAACTCTACATTTCAATATGAAAAAAAAAAATTTAATACAGAGTAAAACGATTATATTCATCTAATAACTTATTTTGTGAACCAGTTATTATTTTGTGAATCATTTATAGATAGATTCTTTTAAAATAAAAATGTTGAGTCTAATTAAAATTTATGCTCGTGGGCACACCGTGCGTCCATATATTTTTGTATTAAATGTATCCTTTAATACTAAAATTTATGGACGCACGCTGTGTCCCTGGTGCACACAAGTTTTTGCCATTAAAAAAAATAGTTTCACACAAAAATATTTTAAATTTTAAAATAATAAAAATAAATTTTAATTATACTACTCCCTCCGTCAGCCACAAAGGTGGACATTTGCTTTTTGCACTTGGATTAAGGAGTATTATTATTTAAGGTGTAGTTGGTAGTTGTATTAGTGGGATATATGGGTCCCATAAATTTATTGTATTAGTGATGTGTGTGGATCCCATGTATTTAAAAAGAAAAATGTGGACCTTTGGTGCGGACTCCCAAAATGACAAAATGTAGACCTTTCGAGTGGACGGAGGGAGTATATCATATACTTCCTCCGTACCATAATAAATGTCTTACTTTCTATTTTCTTTCATCCACAATAAATGTCTTATCCCAAGAATAAGAACTTCACGTCAATCGACAACTACAAAAATTATTTTAATTTTAAAAATACCACTACCACTTAACACACATAACATACCTTATAATTTACTACCTTCGTCCCATTTCAAACTTTAAGTTTGCTTTATGCACGTAAATTAAATAATATAGTATTTTAATGTGTAGTGAGGTGAGAGAAATAATATTTTAACGTAAAATGGATATGTGTATTAGTATGATGTGTGGACCCATGGAGAGATAAATAATTAATTTGTGTGGATCTCATTTACTAAAAAGGAAAATGTAAAGATTGAAATGAGACGCCCAAATTGGAAATATGTAAATATTGAAATGGGGCAGATTGAGTATTTATTACCTAAAAATAATTCAATACTCCTAAATAGTCAATAAAGTTGGTTCAATAAAGTCGGTTATATCCAATATTTGGTACGGAAAAATAGGAAATATCCAAGTCCGTACCAAACGAAAAATCGGTTCGGATCGGTTCAAAAAAAGTCATAAAGTCAACTATTTTTTTCGGTTCGGAATTAATTCGGTGCAATTTCGGTACGGTTTTGGTTAAATCCAATATCCGTGCACACCCCTAACGGAATACCAACGAATTTATTCTCTATTTTAGAAACGGAATTAAATCCGTTGGTAATTACCAACGGATTATAAAGGGAATCATTATATAAATTATCAACGGAATTATTAGCAACGGAATTATTTACCAACGTAATTATTTTACCAACGGAATTGATTTTTCGTCACTAAAAATTTAGCAACCACCATTTTACCAACAGATATTTACCAACGGATATCATTGTTAATCCGTTGGTAAAATCAATTTAGCAACAAAATTTAGACTTTTACCAACTAATATTTCATCGGTAAAAAATAGTTTTTTTAGTGTGACTAGAATCAAATGGTTTAATTATTAATCCAATCACGTAGTATTTTTTCAAAAACTTTGGGAGAGTTGTTTATAATACGTCACAGATGTCATGGTGAACGTGTTGATTAATTAATTGTTATCTTCCAATCTATCACATCCTACCTAGCTAGGTTACATGTTTAATTACTAACCATGAAATATTCAACTTTAATAGGTCCACCTTATAGTATTAAATTAGACAGTTGCAACTTAATTAACAATTGCCACTCTGTTTTAATTTTGTGAGTATTATGCCTAATAGTCACACATATCTCAATTCAATAATTTTAAATTAATACCTTTGGGATCTCTTATGCTATACATTTAATAGTATCATGTCACACTTTGCAGTTTTTAGTTTGCGATAAATTTGAGTTATATATTCATTATTTTTAATAGTACATATAAATACACATTTATTTAAATATATATATATATATATATATATATATATATATATATATATATGTAAAGTAGTTTTTTTATTTGAGTTTTAAGAAAACACACGTGTGCAATTATGTTTTTCTCAAAAAAAGAAAAAAAATACTCTGGTGTTTTGTTTCTATTGGTGGAGCATTTATGACTGTATATTAATTGTATTTTGGTTTTGATATAATCATTAATTTGTATCTATATCTTTATTGAGTGAGGCTTGCGTGCACCCGGGCGCACGGAACACATTCCGTGCGCCTTTAGAAATTTTGTATTATGGGTAAGGGTACATTAATTTGGTCTAAAGGGTATACACTTTAATTACTAAAATGTACACAGTTTTGTTCTAAAGGGTATACACTTTTCATTAATATTTTTTTTTCTTTAGAAAATAAAGGGTACACATTTTTATACTAAAGGGTATACAATTTAACACAAAATTCTAAAGGCGCACGGAGTGTTGTTCGTGCGCCCAGATTTTTCTTTAGAAAATAAAGGGTACACATCTGTATACTAAAAGGTATACAATTTAGCACAAATTTCTAAAGGCGCACGGAAAGTGTTCCGTGCGCCCGGGTGCACAGGAGCTTTTGTCATCTTTATTAGTATAAAAATTTTAATATTAATGTGTAGAAAAAATTATATAATTAAGGGGATGTACGTTAATTCTAATAATATTTTTATTTTATTTTATAATAGTATTTAAAATTATTTTAAAATTTTAATTTTTTATTTTTTATTTCTCGATGTTATGTCATTTTATTATACTTTTAATTATTTGATATTTTTAATCAACTAATCTCTTTAATCTTTTATTAATTTTATTTAATACTATCACAATAAAAAATTTAATAAAATATACTTAGAGAAATATAACAGGCTGACTTTAATATTCATTTTATGTTAATTATATTTTCTTATCAAATCAAAAAATAGAAATAAAAATGCTTAATTCAAAAATAGAATAACTTCTTTTAATAATATTAATTATTTTAAATATATATATTCTAATATTAATTATAAATATTAATTTAATATTTTTTATTCACTCACTCTATATAATATATGGGTGTATATTCAATTATAAAAACAAAAATATACTTCATTCGTTCCATCATAATGGTTACATATTTTCAATTTGGGCGCCCCATCCTAATGGTTACATTTTCATTTTTGTATGAGACCCACACAAATCAATCAAAATATCTCCATGTGATTCACCTACAACACTAATACAACTACGCACCCACTATACATTAAATTATTATATATCTCACTTCAATACACATTAAAATACTATATTCTTCAATCCCGTGTAAAAAGTAAACGTAACTATTAGGATGTGATAGAAGTATTATTTATATTACTAAATAAAATATTTAAATGTAAAATTTTATAATCCACGTAAGACGCTGGTCATATATTAGTAACTATTTTGGATCATATATATATATATATATATATATATATATATATATATATATATATATATATATATATATATATATATATATAATACATGACCTACAATTACACAAATTTTAAAATTTAATACTCTCTCCGTTCAGGAATACATTCGCGCATTTAGTGGCACGGGGTTTAAGAAAAGTAACTTTTTGTTAGTGTGATGTAAGAAAGAGGGTGGTATTTTGGGTAATTGAGTAGAATAAAGTATATGATAAAGTTGACTTTGACTAGATTGTGTGTAAAAAGAATATGACATTTTTGTAATATTGTATCATTGTGAGGTTATTAATATTGTTTATTGTTTCCACTTTAGGGTGTATAAGTATTTTTAGGACGGATCAAAGTATTTTTGGTACGGATCAAAAAAAAAATGTGCAAGTATTCTTGAGATGTAATACATACGTTGTATAGTACATGCATTGTATATTACATGATCTATAGTGACGAAATTCATTCTATTGTCACACAAATTTTGGTCATATATAGCAGTGATTAGAAAATCAGATCGGAGGCCGAACCGGTGACTCTAATGGTTCAAGGTCGGACTGATCGGACCGAAGGTCGAACTGGTGACCCTAACGATTCAAGGTCGGATCCGGCGGTTCAATCGAAAAAACATAAATTACATATTTTTAAATTTTAATAATATTTTATTATTTTATATTAACATACATGAAAAATAATTGAGTGAAAGAGTAAAGTTAAATGGGAAAATAAAATGAATTTTGAATTTTAATTTGTATTAATAGCTAATTTAATTTAAATTTACTTTGAAATTGAAAGAAAATTAATTAAGAATATGAGAATTGAAATAAAAATAAAAAAATTATTAATTATTTTTATTTGTTGACTCTAATTTTAATCAATATTCATTTAAAATATATTTTTCAATTATTTGGATTTGGATACTATTAAGCAAATACATTTATTTATTTTAAAATTAAACAAATAATGAGTGAAAAATTACATGTAGTTAAATATATATGCTTATAGAAAGGGAAATCCCACATTGATTAATTATAAGAGAGAAAGAGATATTGGACATGTATATAAGACCACCCTTTCTTCCTTTTTTTTCACAACTTTAATTTAATATCCCACATTGAAAACATATTAAAGAGAAGGGGTATTGTATTTCTATATATAATGATTACTACTTCCTCCTTTTGCATTCATTTAATCTTGGGATGTTGACTCTCAAATTAGTCAACGACTCAAATCTCAATACGAAAAATTTATATATATAAATATAAATTTATAAATAAAAAATATATAGAATCGGCGGTTTCTGGTTTGATCGGTTCAGCCGGTTATTCCGGTTTGAATCAGTTCAAATCGATTTTTCCCGGTTCAACATAGAAAGCAATTTTTATGGTGCATTTGGATCGATTTTCGGATCAGTTCATGGTTCAACCGGTTGAATCGGTCGGTCCAATTCGGTTTTCTAATCATTGACATATAGTGCTAGATTTGCTTAAAAAAAAGTACTCTCAATTCTCAATCATTATAAGATATAAAAATTAATTGCATAAATGGTAAAACTAATTAATGCTACATTAATTCATTTTCAAAATTATTATAAATTGTCTCATATAGTATATACTAAAATTTTTGTCATAAAGTGTCTGTTGATCTCAATTTTAACGATTTATTTTAAACATTGGAAATTAGTTTAATTTGACGTAAGAAATAAACTTCTCTATTTAAAACTTAACACTGGCATTAATGGTAGTGTTAATGTGATTAAAAGATTCAACCAATTATTACTTAAAGAGTATTTTAGAAAGGGATTAGCAATATGCGGTCAAATTAAACACGTAAATTAAGAGTCGTGTTAAGTAGTAAGTACATTACCGAACCCCTTTATACATAGGTTCACACTCTTGCAGTTGTGCGCATTAAAAATTCGTATAATTTGAGGTAAATTATTTGATCAATCGAGTTCACGTTATATTATTGTGGTTAATGTGGAATTTTAAAATTATCGAATGGTAGTATACGTTTGTTTGGGATCTTTAATAAAGTATTCTAATTTTAATTTTATTTCAAATTAATGTGTACAATATATAAATGCAAAATGATATTAATTGATGTGAATGAAAAAGAGATAAATAGTATTAATAGAAGAGATAAAATATATTAATTTATAAAATGTTAGTGAGTTAGATATTAATAAAATACTATATAGAGTTTTGATTTAACAAACCTAAATTTTGAAAATCAAAATTCGTTTTCCAAAATAAAAAACAAACATAAATTAAGAAATTTCAAGTGTATACTCATGAGGTGATCACTAATAAACAATGAGGGTTAACCGTACAACATGATTTTATTGAAAGTGTAATAATTCTTCTATCATTTTATTACGGGATGGCTTCACATAAATTTTAAATTTGTATGAGATCGTTTTAACTTTTTCTTCATTACTTATCTTCTTTTTAATAAAAACATCATCACATTTCATGACTTATATTGCGAATTGATCGTGAAATAATTTACTTGAACAATTATCATTTATTGATTAAGTACTCACTCCATCCCATAATAATTATGTATTTTTTTTATTTTGGGCATCTCACTTCAAAAGTTACGTTTCTCTTTTTGATAGATAAAATCCTCGCAAAACAATTGATCCTATATTTCTATAGAACATGCACACCACACTAATTTAATTACATACTTTACATTAAAATATTATTTCTCTCCCTCTACTCACCTTAAAATATTATATTCCACCGTTTATAACCAAAGCAAATGTAACCATTAATCAGGACAGAGAAGTAATATTACATTTTATTAAAATATCGTTGTTTTATATACATACCATGAAATGTCGCATTACAATTTTTTGCCTAATAATAATATTACTGATGGTTGAACGTGATTGATTTACATCTCCACGTGTGGATTTTGACTTGGCTGTGTCAGCGATCAAATTTATTTATATATTAATGAGAATTATTTAAGTTGTAGAGCTGCTCCTGTTCACAGTCTTGACAAATAAAAACTTCTCACTCCATATATTAATATTTGTGAATGTTATTTATTTCCTCCATCTCATCTTCATCCTCAAGTTTACTTTTCACACACACAAGTAATAAAATAAAATAAAAAAGTCATCTTTTAATTTGCTTTTGATGGTAATTGGACTTTTTTTTAAATAAATAAATTATAAAATGAAGCACTCTCTATAAGACGGGTTATTTGTGAGACATGTATGAGACGGGTCGACCCATCACTAAAGTATATTTATTTCTAGTTAAAGTATGTTAATAATAAATCATATTATAACATGTTAAAATCATACTTTAATGCATAATTAATCATATTTTAGAAAATATATTTTAATAATTATTAAACATAATTTATCTATACAATAAGCATACTTTAGTGATGAATCAACCCGTCTCACAAATAACCCGTCTTACAAGAGACTTTATCTCATAGGATATGTTATATGTCGAAAGAAAATATGATAATTTAAAAATTAAAATATATTAAATGGAAAGTAGTTAAGTATATATAAATAAATAAGTGTGAACTTGAAATTAAGTTGAATTAATATAGAAAGTATAAAATTGAAATAAGAATGAAAAGAGTATTTTATATTTAGAATTAAAAATAAATAAATAAATATTTATGAGGTAATTACTTCTGTTTATTTATTCATTTATTTAAATAAATGGCGTAGCAAGAAGCTGAATCACGAGAAATGTAGACCAACAAGAGCCAACAGAAACAGGTTCTGGTGGTCCTTCGAGATGGAAAGCATATACTCCTATGAATTATAATATAAATATGTTTGCTAAACTAAACTATTGTTGTCTTATTGCACTCTATCAATTTCAGCTACATTATTATAACATGCTAATTTCAAAAAAAAAAAAATCCTTCAGTGTTTTCAATTCGGATTTATTTATCTTTGTTAAGAATGTCTTACGACTAAAGATTGTTATAGAAAATGATAAAGTCTCTTTTACCATATATGTGTTAAAGTATAATGGTTATATAAATAAAGTATGTTTATTGATGGGTAAAATATGTTTATAAAGTATGATGCATGATTATTAAAATAAGATTTTAAAGTGTTATTATACTTTATCTGTCTCATACAAATAGTTTTTTTGCTTTTTATACGTGCATTAAAGAATAATATTATTTAATGTATAGTGAATAATTGTATTAGTGAGTATGTGGACCCCATATTTTAATTGTATTAGTCGTGCGTGTGGATCCCATAAGTGTAAAAAATAAAAGAGAATTATTTGGGTAGGACACCAAAAATAGAAAAAAAGAGATCATTTGAAGAAGATGGAGGGAGTATGATTTACTACAATTATACTTTACTTATAGTATATAATAAACATTTTCATAATGAATCGACTCATCTCACATATATTCCGTTATCTCTTAAAAAATAAGATACTATTTTATATTATTTGAAAAATTATACTCGTATATTTTATAACGTGAGAGAGTGGATGGACCACATCGGCGATCAATGAGATTGGTCTTCTTGGCCCCATTTCTTTTTTAAGTATAATAATAAAGTGAATTAAATACTTAAATGCAGTATACTTTTATTTTTTTGGCCGCTAGTAAGATCTCAAATAGATTTACTCCATCCGTCCAATTTTAAGGTGTTTATTTATTTTTTGCACGTGAATTAAGAAGTATTATTATTATATGTAAAGTGGGTAGTTGTATTAGAGGAAAGTGATGAGTCATATTGTGTACTTTTCTACTAAATAGGAGAAATAAATACCTTTGAAGCGTACACAAAAAATAATAAAATGGATACCTTAGAAGCGGAAGGAGGGAATATTATATTTCATGTACACGCGTGAGGTGTTAATTCGTATGCGTGGAGAAAAATTTCAACCTGGATTAATATATATTTTTTTATAATTTTTCCGGTATGGATTCTATTTTATCATCATAATTATCAATAATTCAATGTTTATAACATATTATATAATACTAAATATAATATGAGATTCGGACCGATTTAGCAATAGCTAAACATTAATTATTTTTCTAAATTAAGCACAGTTAAAAAAAAATAACAATAAGTACTAAATTTTCACGGTGGCATATAATATTTGTAATATATGATTAAAAAAGAAAAGCAAAATATTTTGTGAATTATTTAGTCGGTATACAGCGCCTCTGCAAGTGGATAAACTTTGGTGAAACAAATTGCAACCAACACGACTTTAAGGTTTTCACTTTACTAATTTCTGAATTTGTGACTGCAATTTTAACTTTTTTATACACCACGTTTACTAATTGAACTAAACTGAAAATAAAATCAACACTTCTCAATTTTTTATTATTTAATTATAATCCTTTAATTTTCTTACAATACTATACACCACATATTAATTGTGCGTGGTTTGAAACATGGAATAATTCTTTTTTATACTAAATTTATATTGAAGCAAAACTCATCCAGCTAGAGGCACGGTATTCTGCTATTGTATTTATTGTAAATATTGGAAAATAATTTTGAATATCGAATTAAAAATAAAGAACAAAATTTAATTCAAACCCTAATAATAAAAACAACAACAGTATTAAGAATAATAAAATAATAATAATAAGTCAAATTTTCAAGAAAGCCACATAAATTAAGTTGAGATAGGAACAAAAGTTGGGAATTGAAATTAGCTATTAGTCTTATTTTCCCTTCTATTTCGTTTTGTCAATATATATTTAATGCATTTTAATACACAATATGATAAAATTTAAAGAATATTCTCTCATGAAATGGAGTATATAAGACGGGTCGATCCATTATTTAAGTATATTTCTATTTATTTATTATATAAGTAAAGTATATTTGTTAGTAGTTAAAATATTACTTATAGTAAATCATATTATAACATCTTTAAATTATATAATTTAGTGTATCATTTATTATATTATACAAAAACATACTTTAACTATAACAATCATATTTTAATTTTTTAATACGTCTCACGATCACATAAACAAAAATTTTAATAGTAAGAAGAAAAGTGATTTTAATTAACTGTTATCCAAATAAAATTAAAAAAAGTTGACTAGTCAAAAGCTCAATTAAGTTCCACGTTTATTTTTCACCTCTGAAAACAACTCTTCATGAAGATGTGCTCCCATAAGCACCTTTCCATTCTTAACAAATCCAATCTCCCAGTTAGAACCCCCTACACCCCCCCCAACCCCCCCCCCCCCCTCCAAAAAATTGTTTAAAAGCCACCCTCCCTATCTCTCATTGTGGAATCTTTCAAAATTTGTTAAAAAGCTACCTTGATTTCCCACCTTTTAAGCAGAGCTTTTATCATACTACAGATCATCATTATCAGAAGTTAGGATAATCTCCACATAGCATCAAACAAGATTTGCAAAGAATGGAAAGACACAACAGTTTCAGCACAATTGAGCTGCCACCCGGATTCCGATTCCACCCGACCGATGAAGAGCTCGTCACGCGTTACTTATCTCCCAAGGTTCTCGATAGCAGCTTCAGCTCGACCGCTATAGGAGAGGTGGACTTAAACAAGGTGGAGCCGTGGGATTTGCCATGTAAGTTCGTATTTTCTTGATTCTATAGGCGGTGGTGTGAATGCAAACTTCGTTTTATTTGTTCTTATTGATGATTATGCGTTGATTTGAAGGGAAGGCGAAAATGGGAGAGAAAGAATGGTACTTCTTCTTCTTGAGAGATAGGAAGTATCCGACCGGCTCTAGAGCTAATCGTGCTACGGATACCGGATATTGGAAGGCCACCGGAAAAGATAAGGAGATTTTCCGGGCGAAAATCCTTGTTGGAATGAAGAAAACTTTGGTTTTTTATAGAGGAAGAGCACCTAGAGGAGAAAGAACCAATTGGGTTATGCATGAATATAGATTACATGGAAAGAATTCCTTTCATGCCCTTGGTAAAACTGATAAGGTACAAATTTCCCCTGTTTTCCCCTGTTTGCAAGTTTTCCTCTGTTTTCTCCCCTGTTTTTGAGTGATCAAATTCTTTCCCCAATTTTTGTAGAGTGAATGGGTGATATGTAGAGTTTTCAAGAAGAGTTCTGGAGGGAAGAAAGTCCACATATCAGGGCTTCATAGAGACGAAGATCGTCGTCTCGATTTACCCTCGTTGATGGACATGTCATTCGACGAAAACCGGACCACAACCAAAGATGAAGGATCTCATGTGACCTGCTACTCCAATCCACCACAGGATTCCCTAAACAACTCATTTGATGAATACATTTCCTTTGCCAACAAAAAGCTTCCCAATTCGGAGTACTCATTCTTCTCGTCTCACCTCCCTTCTTGCACAGACATTCTGAACTTCTCGGTGATGCCTGATCAAACGAATGCCTCGTTCATCAAGCAAAATGCGAAAACAGAATTCTCCGAGGATATGTTCAAGCCCTACTATCATGAGCTAGGGTTCAAGAGTTACGACGAAGATCAAGTTTTCCCGACCGACGATTGCTTGTGGAACTACTAAGCTCTTAAGAAAATGTGCACATAGAATAACATAATAGTATATTATTAGCTAAGTTAGATTGTTTATTGTTGATTATGCATGGATTTCTTTTGGGAACTTGTACAGAAAAAAGATGATCAAATATGTCTTGTGTTCTTGCTAGATCATATTCATTTCTCCAAAAACTATTGACACTTACTAAGATTTTCTATTCAGAATGTTGCTGTTCTTGATTAAGATAGTAATGACAATAATAGTAATAATAATCATTTTGTTTGATTTAATTATTTGATGTAAAGTGTACATTATATTAGATGGTTGGCCACCAACCAAATTAGCTGTCATAGTTTTAGCAGCTCTTTGATTTTTTTTTAATTTTTTTTAAGTACATTGATTTTGATAGTTTGATACTTTGATTAATACATACTGCATTTAATTTTAATTTTTACTAAGTATTTATAAATTTAACTGTCAATGTCATATTTATTGTAGTGTAATGATAAAATATAAATCTGCACTGAAAATGATAATTTGATTTGCAAATACATCATGTGTGTTTTTTTCAAAAAAAAAAAAAAAAAAAAAAATATATATATATATATATATATATATATATATATATCTTTGTAAGAAAATATATGGTGGCGTAACTCTTAAGTCATGAATTAAAATTTAAAATTCAATTAATTATCCTCAAACTTGACCAGAATTTTAATTTTTTCAATTATTATTATTTTTAAATTATTTGACTCTAATTTATCTATTTATTTATTTATTCATTCATAAAAGATAAAAATTAATTAATTAATTGATTTAAATGAAGATCAGATCTGTAAATAGCATGAGAAAACTCTCTCTCTTTTTTTTATATATAAATGGAATTTTTTTAAATATAATCTTTTTAATTTTCTATATAAAATAAATTAACCGGAAATGTATTAATTAAAGTATTTAAAGTGCAATTATCCGCACAAATGTTTACAATTTGTTACTTAATTTAATCTCTGAAACTATCATTAAAGTATAATTTGGAAGGTTTTTAAAAATTAATAGTTAAATTGAAAAAAAAAATCTCTTACATTATTACAGAAGAGTTCTATGAAATAATAACAAATGGTGTACCCCACCATTAGGGGAAATGGTTATGAAATAATAAGGGATGCATTTTGAAAAAAATAGGTTAATTACATTCCTTTTAGGTTGTTAAAATTAATTAAATAATTTTGAATATACGATTTATTATATATATGTATCCAAATCACAGGAGACAAGTTTCAGATAATAATCAACATCCAATATAAAATTGCAAAAGCAAGAGTTGTATTGAGGGTTGTATTAAAAAATAGAAATTAAATTGCAAAAAGAAGAGATGTATATTGACAGTTGTATTTAAAATATATATACTATATAACAAAAATCCAATATATTATTGGAATGGCAACAAAATATGAATGTAAATGGTCTAACTTGTATGACTGTTTTTGGACATGAAGAGTTCTTACAATTCTCGATAAGATGGAATTCTAATTCAGCACGTGATGATATTTTGTTATATGCTATCCATATTCATATCATGTGAATATTATTATCAAAAATACCTACAAACATTGCCTAATTTTCATAACGGATTCCACCTCTTACCCAAAAAGAATCTTTTATGGTGTTTTTAATATTTTTAATAAGTAATATATCAAAATAGAAAAAAAAACTATATAAATAGATTAAAATTATACGAATACACAAAGTGTACATTAAAAAATATTTTATTTAATTTTAGATTTTAATAATTTTTAAAATTTGCAAAGTACCATCACAAAAAAAAAAAATTGTTCAATTAATCATAAATAATAAGATCAAAATTTAGTAACTAATTGAATTTAAATAATTTTTAAAAATAATAAATCCAACAAAATACGTGAGATTTATATTAATAGTAATAAATAGCAAAATCTTGGGGGGGGGGGGGGGGGGGGGGGGCAAAAGAACTACGTCTGTGCGGTCAAATTTATTTTTTTCCTTAAATATTGAATATTATACTTTTAATATTTAATTTTTTTAAAAGAGAAAAAATATACTTCCTCGTCTTCTTTCAAATGGAACATTTTCTATTTTGGGTTGTCTCATAAAAGTTTGCACACCTTTTAAAAAAATAAAAGGTCAAAACAATCACCTTTTCTTTTCTGATACACTTTATTTTTAAAAAAATCACCATAACCTAACATACCTAACATATTTTATCATTATTTATTACAAAAAATAACATAAAGTCCTTTAAAATTTTATCATTTTTTTTAATATCTATGCCGGAGTGAGAGTGCAAATTAAAGTGGGACGATGGAAGTATTTTTTTAGTTAAACATTTACACTCTTTATATTTTCAGTTGATATTTTTAATAAAAAAAAATTATATTTTTATTATTATAATTAAAATGTGCTTATATCATTTAAAATAAGATAAGATTGGAGGAAAAACAAATTATTAAGATCCGTAAATTCGATTTCACCTCCAAGATCGATTCAATTTAAATTTAATTAAAGAAAATTAACATACAGTAGACATAAACATTTGTGTGAGTGTGACCGCTTAAAAGATAAATAAAAGACTAATTATAGGGTGCACTCATATACAAATATAACAAAAAACATATATACAATTATGAGCAATAATATATACTCCCTCCGTCCCATACTTATCTTCATATTTTCCGTTTTCGTCCGTCCCACACTTATCTTCACCACCCAAAAAATGAAACTTCACATTAACCAACAACCTCAAAAGTTATCTTAATTTCAAAAATAACACTCCCACTTAACACACATAACATACTTTATAATTTATTTATTACCTAAAAATACCACAATACCCCTCAAAAGTCAATAAAGTTGGTCAAAAAACAACTTTTCTTAAACTCCGTATCTACAGTATCGGTGCAGATAAGTATGGAACGGAGGGAGTACAATTTAATTGTTAGTTTTTTTAATGAAAAATTGAGTGTAAAAAATATACAATTATTTAAAAAAACATGTATATACTGTTATGGGAGATAATGCACGTCCAAGCTATTCAAAGAGTAAGCCCAACAGCACAGGCCCAAGAAAGAAGAGGCCAGAAGTTCTCTCGCTGCGCCGACATAAAACTGTCATATAAACCCAAGAAGGGTCCCTAGTTAACCCGGGGATAAACGAGCAGATATACCCGGGAAGAATCAAGAGATAACCCCGGGATATAATACAGATATCCTGGGGATAAGCGAACAAGAACAGCATGAATGAAATGCTGCCAAGAGAGGATTGTGATGGTCCCAAACATCCGTTATTCTCAGATTCTTCATCAGCCAATAAGAAGCAAGAAAGCCTCAAAGGCATCAAATTTGTTATATATGATTCTAGAATAGTACACATGATAATAATTGATTTGAGGGAGCAATCTAGAAGCAAGAAAAAGAATCTAGACCCAATTCATTTGGAAGGAGAGGTATAAATAGAAAGGATCCAAACAAAAATGTAGGTGATTGAACTTTATGAAAAAGTAAATAAAAAGTATCAAGGCTCAATAGCCAAATCTAGTGCATTATTCTATTATTCATTCTCTCTTCCATCACTAATTTCTTGTTGGATCTTGTTTAAGTCTTCATGACAAAAACGAGCCACAACATATACTATTAAATAAAAAATTATACACATATGAATGTTAATTTTTTTAATGAAAATTTTAGTGTGAAAAAAGTATACAATTATTACAAAACACGTATATAAAATAGAATAATATGTATACAAAATAGAATAAAAAGTCATACACATATGGGTGTACCCTTGCACCCAGGTGCACTCAATATACACTCTAAATAAAAAGTGATAAAATTTTAATAATAGTAATAAAAAATATAATGAAATAATAATACATTACTGCTCTTTTTAATTTGTTTACCAATAGTATTTTTTAAAGATTATAAGTTATATTTTCTTTTAAATAAATAAAATTCACATAAAATAATATATTTATAAAATAATATATTTATATGAAGGCCATACACAACACTAATATTATTATATTCATTACTCTTTCTGTCTCATCCTAATGGTTACATATTTCTTTTTTGGGTGTCACATCCTAATGGTTACATTTTCCTTTTTGGTATACGGGACCCATACAAATTAATTACTTCTCTCCATGGGCCCACACATCACACTAATACAACTACCCACTATACATAAAAATATTATTTCTCTCATCTCAATACATAATAAAATACTATATTCCTTAATCCCCGTGCAAAAAATAAACGTAACTATTAGAACGAGATGGAGGGAGTATAATTAAAATATTACTCCCTCCGTCCCGGGCAAATGTCCATATTTGCTTTTTACACGTGGATTAAGGAGTATTATTATTTTATTTGTAGTGGTAGCTGTATTAGTAGTGGATAATGAGCCATATGTGAGGCCATTTTACAGAATGAAATGCTCAATATAGTAAAATAGGGAGCTTTCAGTGGACGGAGAGAGAGTATATTATAGTACCTCTTACCTAACTACACATTAGTATGATTTTTCTAAAGTATGATGAGTGATGAGTAAAGATATAATTCACTATAAATATTTTTCAATTAACACTAAATATATTTTACCTTTATAATAATCATACTTTAATATTAGTCGTAATATTTACGTATTTCTATTTTTGGCGTCTTATTATAAGGTTTACATTTATCGTTATAGTAAATGAGACACACACAAAATAATTAATAGTACATTTCTATGGAGACTTACACACAATATTAATGTAATTACCCACTTTATATTAAAATATCATATCTCGCGCCGCACTATATATTAAAATATACTTTTTATAAAAGTATAATGAATGGTGAGTTAAGATATAATTCAGGAGCGGCTTGATTGGCGATAGTGGGGAAAGCTAAAGGGTAATGAGAATAGATGCATATTGATTTCCATTGTTAATACTTGATTGGTGTAGTAGGAATCAAAATTCCTCAATCACTCATATTGATTTAATAACTTTTTTTTCTTAATAAAGAAAAAAATTATATTACAAAGGGTAAGAGCTTTACCTGAAAATGCTTACATAAGCATAGTGTAAAAACTCGTAAAAATCTCACACCACTCTGCAATAAAAAGCATTCTAATGAATACATGAACAAGGATTATCAGTCCAATCAGAAAAGCTAATCTCATTCTTTAAGCATTTCTTCTTTCAAATCCACTAGCTCCATAACTTCTCATCATTCATTTCCATTGTGACTGACTCCTTATTAATGTTTATTGTCATTTCCATTGAAAAATTTATACCAAACGACCACTTACTATATACATATTTTAATTAAAATTAAATATATTTTATCTTTATAACAATCATATTTTAATAATTTACATTTTTCATATTCAACCTAGAGTACTCCATAACTTTTTGGACTCCATTAGTCACAAAATAGGTTGGGTGAGATAATTAAAATGAATTTGGTAAGCATCTTGAAAACGACACATATTAACAAGAATAGAATAAAAAAAGAATAGATTTTGTTGCTGCAGGGTGGGGGTTCGAATCCTGCCTTTGGCATGGATTTGGTCCCTTGCAAGCACAAGTTTAACAGTGAGCCCTCCCTATAAGCCACTTGAGGCACATCATGCGATTTACCTCCTCCACCAATCCCCAGGGCAGGGGCGGTGGGGGCCCCTAATGGTGGGGTACACCATTTTTTTCAAGAATAGAATAAAAAAAAAAGAATAATCCACATAAGGTGGATATGTTAGATCATGTAGAACAAAACAAATGGAAGGATGCATCTGTTGGTTTGTCTCCATTCTGGGCTGCCCAATTGTGGGCCCAAACCGGTTTGTTCCCCTTTATTCATTTATCGAAACGTGTCTTGTTGGGCCTACACTATGGCCCATCACAGTCGCTGTCCATTCACTAAGACATCTATCTTTATTTATAAATTTATTAAAATTTCAAAATTTTATTATATTATGTGTATGTTATTATCATTTTACAACAAATATTTTTGTTTTAATTCTTTCTTTTTTCCAATATCATTATCATTATTATGATACTAATAGAAGTATAGAGGTGAAATTTTCTATCTACTTGAGCGTGTTTAGGATGTTTTATTTAGTCATTTACTACTAGAATTTACATTTACTTCTAAAATTTGTACACTCGACATAAAGGATTTGAACTCTATAAATTTAAATAGATACTGTTGTGAATATTCTCAGATAAACATTTTCTCTATTTTCTTGAACATCTCCTATTTTAAGTTTTTTAATTAATATTCCATCTATCCCGCGCGGTAAGAGTTACTCACTCCGTCCCAAAATTTTTTGCACACTTTCTTTTAATTTATAAAGAAAGTGTGCAAAAAATTATGGGATGGAGGAAGTACATTTTATTAATTAGGACGTCCGTCACAAGAGTTACATTTATTTTTTAGTAAATGGAACCCACATAAATCAATCACTTTATTTTTATTGGTCCACATACAATATTAATACAACTACCCATTATATATTAAATTATTATATCTCTCAAACTACTACACATTAAATTACTATATTTCTTAATTTTCGTGCAAACGGTAAATGTAACTCTTTTTCTGAAACAGAGAGAGTAATTATTTTTCAAATGTTATCAATTTTTTCATTTATAAAATTATTAGTGAAGTTCACACCACCATTATTATTTTACATTAACTTCTTATTTGTCTCGCCAAAATCATAGTTACTCGCTATAATCTCATTTTAATTTTTACATATATTTAATTTAAACCATCATAATTAGAAAAGATAAAAAGATAAATGCACAATTAATTGGGATAAAAAAATTTTCTACCCCATAAGTTTGACCATGTATAATTTTTGCCCCAAAAAAGATAGAATTTGGACATTTGTCCCACTATCTTCATAATTGCGCCAATGTTGCCCCGTTTTCGCCAGAATTTGATATTTTTGCTGGAATCGATCAGTTGCATGTCACGTGGTATCGGATTTGGCATTTCCCGGCGAGAAATTTTTTTTGACCCGTAAGTTTGGTCATGTACACTTTTTGCCCCAAAAAATATAAGATTTGGGCATTTGTCTCAATATCTTCATAGTTGCGCCAATATTTCCCAATTTTTCCCGAAATTTATCATTTTCACTAGAATCGATCACATGCATGTCACGTAATTATCGAATTTAGCATTTTTCGGTGAATTTACTGACCTGGCGATACAGTGACATCCACATCAATAACAACAATAATAATATTTTATTGAAAATTTAATTAAAAAATACCCTCTATCAATACACTCAATTCTCACGTGCCCTCCACGTACTTCCACCATCTTCGCAAACTCCCTCTTTTTGTCAATTAGATGATCCCTCGTGTACCCTCTCACCACCATGGGCGGCAACTATTGGATCTTCCGCTCGCGCCACCCTACTCACGTCACGAAGCTTCTCATCATCATCTACTTTCACGGCGGAGGATTCGTATTCTTGAGCGCCACCACTCCATATTCTTCCACGAGTCATGCAACCGTATGGTTGCTCACGTTTTTTCCCTCATCGCTTCCGTCGAGTAATACCTAGCATTGGAGAGTCATTTTTTGGAGGCGTACGACGACCTCATGGACGCAGTGCAGTAGGCTAAAACCTAAGCACTCGCCGGTAGTGACGCCAACCCTTCGATCGAAGAATTCGTTGAATTCTCTAGGGTTTTCCTAATGGAAAGCAGCGTCGCCGGCAACATGGTCTACCACGTGGGGATGCATGCACTTGATATTGATCTTCAGATCACAATTAGAATCACGAGACTGATAATGAATCATCCGTTCTTCAGTGGGGTGCCAAGAGCTGAATCGGAGCTAAAAGAATGCCAACGATCCCATTCTCCTCCGCATGGCTCCGATATCATGTGGTTGCTCGCACTATCGGAGAGTACAGATCGAGGCCATGTATATTGTGATCCGTTCGTTGGTGGTAGGCCCTTGGAGGAGAAGATCCGACAGTTGCCGCCCATGGTGGTAAGAGGGTACACAGGGGATCCCTGATTGACAAGAAGAGTGAGTTTGTGTAGATGGTGGAAGCACATGGAGGACACGTGAGAACTGAGTTCATCGATATTGAGGGTATTTTTTTAAATTAAATTACCAATAAAATATTATTATTGTTAATGTGGATGCCATTGTGTCGCTAGGTCAGGAAATTCGTCTGGAAATGCCAAATTCGATAATCACGTGACATGGACGTGATCGATTCTAGTGAAAATGTCAAATTCTGGGAAAAATGGGGTAACATTGGCACAACTATAAAGATATTGTGACAAATGCCCAAATCTTATCTTTTTTGGGGCAAAAATTGTACACATGGCCAAACTTACGGGGCAAAAAAAAAATTTCCGCAGGGAAATGCCAAATCCGATGATCACGTGACATGCACGTGATCGATTCCGGCGAAAATGTCAAATTCCAGAAAAAACGGGGCAATATTGGCGCTTTATGAAGATAGTGGGACAAATGTCCAAATATTATATTTTTTGGGGCAAAAATTGTACATGGCCAAACTTATGGGGAAAAAAAATTTATCCCCAATTAATTTGTGCGCATTATAACTTTGATTAAAATATACTCCTATTTATTATTTTTATCACTTTCTTTTTCTCCCTTAAAAATTAAACTAAGTTTATGCGCCAAAGGTCATGTACTTGCTACTTTTATTCTAGGAGACAGGCACAGAGTCAGAGAGAACTGAACAACTTACGTATCGATCAAACCTCTGTTTACTTGCAATTCCATTTCTAACCTTCCATCATCCTACTCTAACCCTAATGGCCGCCTATAGCTGTGCAAGGGCTTTTCCGTCATTCGACTGCCGTTCCGATCCCGATTTCTCCCCGCCGCCTTCAGCCGGACGCCACCGATTCTCCGTGAAGAGCGGATCGACATGTTTTGGCGGCGCATTGGCGCCACCAGGCTTGTCTTCGTTGATCCTCAAGTTTCCTCCGAATTTCGTTCGTCAGTTGAGCATTAAGGCGAGGAGAAATTGCAGCAACATCGGCGTGGCTCAGATTGTGGCTGCTTCATGGTCAAACAATCACGCCGCCTCGGGCTGCACGCCGGCTGGTAAAGCCGTCGATGCAGCTGCCGCCTCAGCCGCCGCGCCGGTTGAGATTGGAATCGACCTTGGAGAGGTGGTTCCGGCGGCTGAGGATGCTCTTCGTAATGACATAAAGCTTAATGGTTCGCCTCCTTTTGATTACGCTTCTTTTTTGAGTTCCGATGGCAGCCTTGCAATTCATGCAGGTATTGTTCTGGAATTAGCATTCCATTTAGGTTTTCCCTTTAAATTGAGTTTATGATTTACAGTTCGAATGCTTATCTATTTTGTGCTTACTGTCAATTGAATTAAAGTTTATAGAGGTTGAAGGTTTGTAACCATTATTGATTACATTGACTCTGTTTATATGAGTATTCTTCTGGATGATTTTTTGAAATGTTATATCTTGACTATATAACTCCATACATATAATGAATACTCTCAGAGGTATGTGCAAAACTGCAAATGGTTTCTTGCTATTAGTTCATGCGTAAGTTTAGATTTTAGATAACCGTATGCTTTCTGAGTTTCTTTTTTGTTGTTCATTTTTTGGCATGTTAACCAAAACTATTGAATCCCAATTCAGAGTGATATGAATCAAATCTGTTCATTTTTCCCGTATACGACCTTTCTATTTTCGTATTAATTGGGAATTTTCAAATGAACCAGGTGAAAGACTGGGTCGCGGCATTGTTACTGATGCAATAACTACGCCAGTAGTTAATACATCTGCTTATTTCTTCGAGAAAACTGCTGATCTTATTGATTTTAAGGTATCAGTTAATTATTATGGTGATAATGCATCAGCGGTGCGAGCACGAAACAAATGTGTAGCACCTCTTGTTTATCATAAGGACATGCCACTTGATGATGTCATTGGTATAGTATGTAATCTCAAGATTTATAAGCTATTGATGTGTATTATTGACTCAGACTAATTTAATATGTTTATGTTCAACCTGATGCTGCACCAGATATAAATGTTGATAGTTTATATTGCATATAAAAGTAAGTATAGGCATGGTAAGTTAGACATTAGTTGGTATCTAAATAAAACAATTTGATCATCGTATTAAATAGCAAGTAAGCCAAAGCTAAGGGCTATGCTAAATTGTTTTCATTAACTTTTGCATGGCGGAATTTTGTTAAGTCACTTCTAGCTTCAAACTAATAGCATAATTTGCAAAATTCATCTCATGCTTCACCTAATAATGCATAAACTTGCCAGTACCTCACTGGTTATAATCGAGATGGATGAGATTGTAGTCTGGATCTTCTAATTCTTTTTTTTTCAGGAAAAAAGACGTTCAAGTTTCGAGTATGGACGCTATGGTAATTACACTACTATTGTTGCAGAGGAGAAGATAAGGTCGGTCTGGTTCTCAGGTTTTTTCTTCATGAAGTTTTGGTTTACTTTTACATGTGAGTAGAATGCAAGAGATGACATTTGGTCTTCTGGAATTTGCACCAGTGCGCTGGAAGGGGCTGAATCAACAATTTTGATGGCATCAGGAATGTGTGCTAGCACTGTTCTGTTGATGGCACTTGTCCCTGCTGGTGGGCATTTGGTGACTACCACTGACTGCTATAGAAAGACACGGATATTCATTGAGACTGTACTTCCCAAAATGGGGATCAGTGTATGAGCTTTCTAGCCCAATCTCTTACATTTATTTATTTGTTCATCTTTTGTATGGAAGTTATCATATATAAGAGTGAAGCCATTGTGCATCAGGGTTGCGTTTTTACATCTTTCTACTCAACAGAAAAATATTTGACTTGAGCTTTAAAGGAAAGGCTAAATTAAAGAAACAAACTTGATACTGTGTATAAGTTTGCGTGTATTCTCAAAATAATTATTATGTGTATGTCATTATTTAGTGGTATATTTTTTGATCCATGTCGTAATCTTAGAGACCTGATGTTCTTTTATTTACATCTAAAATGCAGGCCACTGTCATTGATCCTGCTGACATTGCAGGTCTGGAGTCTGCACTAGTGAAAAACAATGTAATTATTATTGAATAAAAATTGTTCACGCATCATCATTCAGGCATGATGTGCTTTTCCTGGTAGAGAGCAAACCAACCCCTTCCTTTATTAACTCCAGAATGCCTTTCCTGCAGGTCTCGCTTTTCTTTACCGAGTCTCCAACTAATCCTTTTCTGAGGTGTGTTGACATTGAACTGGTGTCAAAGCTTTGCCATGCCAATGGAGCTTTAGTATGCATAGATGGGACATTTGCAACTCCCCTTAACCAGAAGGTTCTGGCACTAGGTGCTGATATTGTTATACACTCTGCTACCAAGTATATTGGGGGTCACAATGATGTAAGTTGATTTATATGTGCATACACAACATGGTGGTGGTGGTCTGCATCGGTCCGTGTGTGCGCGATTTTAAACCATTTTAAGGTTTGCTAGCAATGAATATCTCAGCGCTGAACCATTTTATTTGTTCCACAGGTTCTTGCAGGATCTATTAGTGGTCCTGAGAATTTGATTTCTACAGTGCGTACCTTGCATAATGTTCTTGGTGGTGCTCTGAATCCCGTGAGTCATCGAGTATTTGCTAAATAATGTTGTCTGAATTGCAAGCATTCTTTGTTGAATAATTAGATATACTACATGTGCTTGAGCAATAAGCATGACTGTTTCTCTGTCACACACTTGTGACAATATTCAAACTTGAATGTTATCGTAATCTATGGTAGCTTTACTGTTTTTTCATCAGAATGCTGCATATCTGCTCATCAGAGGCATGAAGACGCTGCATCTCCGTGTACAGCAACAAAACACAACAGCACAGAGGATGGCCGAAATTTTAGAGGCACATCCCAAGGTACTTAATGTCATTACATGTTTTTACACACGTGCACAATATTCCATAAATATGATGGAGATGAATGATTTCTCTTGTTGATTAAAGTTTTAAAAGGTGGTCACATACAGCTAGTCATTTTACTATATCTCTTAATTATGCATTTTACTAATTGTAATCTTCTTATGATCTTATCCCTCTGGTTATACACTGACATACTTCTCTCTCTTTTTATTTTCTTTATTATTATTATTATTATTTTATTATCATTGTTATTTATTTATATATTTGTTTATTTTTTATTTGTGGATTGCAGATTAGGCATGTCTATTACCCAGGCCTGGCTAGTCATCCAGAACACGACCTTGCTAAGAGGCAAATGAATGGTTTTGGTGGTGTAGTTAGTTTTGAGGTCGGTCCTCGTAAAGTTATACATAGCTAGAAAGTTATTGTTTTAAACATTTTTTATTGAAGCAAATCTTCTCTGAACGAACATGATGGTTAATTTGCGATCAGGTTGATGGAGACCTGCTGACTACTGCAAAATTCATCGATGCATTGAATATTCCATACATTGCTCCTTCGTTTGGTGGATGCGAAAGCATTGTTGATCAACCTGCCATAATGTCGTATTGGTGCGTCCTTAACTGCAGCAACCTGATATTTCAACTAATTTTTCATGACAAACAAACATGGATGCATAGATCTATCTTTGAAGTTTTGACCTAATTGTTTTGTGATGTAATCTGATTCGTAACAGGGATCTTTCCCAGTCGGATAGGGCCAAGTATGGAATCATGGACAACTTGATTCGTTTCAGCTTTGGAGTCGAGGACTTCGAAGACTTGAAGGGGGACATACTTCAGGCTCTGGAGACTATATAGCGCGTCTGACCTGCTGTTTTTTTTTTCTTAGCTTCGATTTCTTTCCTGTTTTGATGTTCTGTGGTCGCTCGTACCATGAAACGAAGTCGTCCTTTGACTGAAAAATCATGAATCGGATAGTGTAATGATGGTTGGTGTGCAGGATGTGTTATTTTCTTTTGTTTCGGTTGTGACCAGGGGGTTGGATGTTGGGTTTAGGTGAGTGAATGGTTGATCTATTTAAAACTTGACTTGATGAAATTATGCTTGAAATTTGGTTTATATAAATGTGTGAATAAACAATTTTCATTATCTCAAGTTTGTATCATACTTCAAATTCTTATAATGAAATAAATTATGTAAAGATTGTAATTTGTACCAGGTCTCACTCTAGTAATTGAAAAAAGTTTTATCCTACTATTAATCAACATAAACTGCTTTTAAGCACCACATTGCATGAGATTGTTACTCTTGAACAAAAACGTAATCAATTCTCATTTAAATTATGGATTAGTTATGAAATACTACTGGATAACTTGGAGAGTTATCACTTTTTATCAATTATATATTATTTTTTTATTAAAAATATTATCATTTCTTGTCTTGCGAGTTATCATTTCTTATAAATTACTCCCTCCATCCGCTTTCAAGGGTATTATTTTTCTATTTTGGGCGTCAGCCCCAAAGGGTCTCATTTCCTTTTTTATCCACACATACCCACTAATACAACTAAAAAATAGGACCCAAACTTTCACTAATACAACTACCCACTACATATTAAATAACAATACTCCTTAATCTCCGTGCCCAAAAGCAAATGGCAACCTTGAATCCGGACGGAGGGAGTATGTACTATTATTTTTATTAAAAATATTATCATTTCTTGTTTGGCTCATTGAATGGGTTCTATGAGTTTGTTATTCTTTTTTATACTGCAAAGTATTTAGGAAACACTTCACTTGAATGATTGTCACTTTTCATTGATTAGGTATAGGTTTTTTATTAAAATGTAACACTTTTTATCCGTCTTATAAATAAATTCTGTGAGATAGTCTCACACAAAATTTTACAAATATCTTTTTACGCAAAAATTACGGTGGAACTTGGGTTATTATTTAGTACAAAAGAGTAATACTTACTACCATGTTAATTAATTATTCTGAATAGGATAACCTTATGTATTTTAAAAAGTAACACTCGATATTTTAAATAACAACAATGATAAAAGGGTCGCCTTATACCCGATTGCACACTACCCTCTCTCGTTATGGATCACATCTCGAGAATACAATCAAATGGTTACACACTAACATCTTCTCATTTCTTTATATGGATCACATCTCAAGGATTCAATCAAAATTTTGGGGATTTTATATTTCTAAAGTTTAAATATTTAGTTTTAATTATTCTTTCCTTATAATTCAAGGATTTTTGTGTTGGAAATTTTATAATTTCCAATATAATCTAATTGTGGGCAATATATTATTATGCAATTATATTAGCTATTCAATTATTTTATGGACTTAATTAAGTTTAATAGGCATTGTTTTGAGATAATCGTGATATTATTAGTACATTTTAATCTTGAATCATTTAGATGGATGTAAAGATAAAATTATTTGATGGCAACATGATACGATATTATAAGTTTAAGAACCAAAAGAAAATCCATCTATGCATTCAAGAAAGCTTTTTCGTAAAGGAATCACAAGTATCATCATGAATTAATTGTCTCTTTTGGTTTTGAGACAAATGTAGATAATTATGTGATTCAGTGGGAGAATGTTTAAACTAAGGGAGACAAGTGGAGTCTCAATAAGGTGCCCTAAAGTTAAATTAAAAATTTAAGAAATGTATAAACATTATATATGTTTTGATTGTTGGAAGTTATTGTATGATGAGGTCTCTACAAGACTTAATTTGGCTTCTGTTGTTAGTGTATTAAGTAGACATTTAAGTAACTCTAGTATGGATCTTTACAGAGAACTAAGGATAACATGCTTTAACATTAGAGATATTCAGATTAGTAGGAGATCATAAAGTAGTCTGATTATGAGTTTGTTGGATGTCAATACGATATAAGATCCACTTCGGGCTACATCTTCTGTTGGTCTGGAGAGCTATACAAGTAAAAGTATTAAGCAAACACTTTAGCTCATTAACCATGACAACAGAATCAGTAGCACACTAAGGGGTATTCAAACATGAAATAAAGGTTGCGAAGTTTAGTCACATAAAGTTGATTGTGACAGTTAGTTCGCAGTAAAGTATTAGCAATAAGAGTTCTTATAAGTCAAGCATATTGACATAGAATTCTTGGTTGTTAAAGAAAGTGTTTTGTGTAGATAAAATTTTAGTAGAGCATATTATGATAGACTCTAAATATGGATCCACCAATTATGTATTCAATGCCCTGCAATTCTATGAGCTAGCTACTCATTTGGGTATTATATGGTTTTAGAATACATTTGTTTAGTGGGAAACTATATTTATTGCTCTTTAAAGTTTTTAACACACTTTAATTTGGATAATTCAATTTTCTGCAGAATAAAGTTGATGGTTTTGAATTCCTTGTGAATTCACTAAAGTTAATTTTTCTATTTTGTAATATTTTACATTATGGATTGATCTCACTAAAGATTAAAGTTGGACCAGTTGAAAATAGACATGTTTTGATCACATTGTATGTAATTTCCATGCTACTCACCATATTTGATCTATGTCATTGAGTATATTGATATTGGTGATTGTCGGGGTTTAATCACGATTTATAATGTGGTGAATGCCGCGGTAATTCCATATTAGTATGTGAGATGGACCAGATTGTTAAGTATAGCCTGAAGAGGAATAGCATAAAGTTGCGCAACTAAGGACTCTTGATATAATTGCTTTGGGAAAATATATAGCCCAAGTGGGAGATTGTTGGAAATTTTATAATTTCCAATATAATCTAATTGTGGGCAATATATTATTATGCAATTATATTAACTATTCAATTATTTTATGGACTTAATTAAGTGATCCAATTAAGGTTAAAGGTTCATGGGCTATAATAATAATTAATATGGGCTTATTGAGTAGATACCCAATACTACGTGATTAGGTGATTATGAGTGGTCTAATCAAGTAGTATATAAAGGATACCCGGTTATGGTCCCCAATATACTAAGCCGCACATCGTCTTCCCTTCTCCCCATCGGGAGGGATTACTACGGTCCCCATAAGGAATAAGGAGGCTTAGTTGAGGAAGGCTATAAAATCACGGATTCCGAATTTGTGTTCAGCCTCAAGGACTTATTGAATCAGGTACGCTTCCGCTTTACGGTTTAAATCTCGTTAATCATAATAGGGTTAAGGTTTCATGGATTAATTTCCAACATTTTGAAGTTTAGCGATTTTATTTGCTTTAACCATTTGTACAATTTCTTTATTTTTTAAAATTATTTTTCTTAATTTTCTTCCGGATCACAATGTCATAAGAAAAGCAACTCAATGAACATTTAAACACCAATAGTACTTGGTCAAAGATTTATTTTAATAAATTATTACAACATTTTATATCAAAATATATAATGATTCAATGTGAAGTCATACACAGGGCTTGATGGATAACAACCAAACATTCAGTCATCAACACAAATATATAAGACTTCTTCAAATTAAAAGAATTAATTGATTTACTAAAAATTAGATTATGTATAATAATGAAATAATTTCACACATTACTAAAAAAGACTTATAACTCTGTAAGAATATATATGAGCTGTTTATGATGCAATCGATATGCATAATTTTCACTCACTATGATGATTCCCTTGAAACGTGACAATACTTTATGAACTTATTGAGTCTAGAGGATTAAGCTTTGCTCGTCAATACTCACTCGAGTTCAACTTCGTTCTACATTGTTAAATTCACAAGTAAAGAGGTTAGATAATAATATTAATATTAAAAATTTAAATATAATAATATATAGAGTAATACAATATTTCCTCCGTCTATAGGTAAGATATACTCCCTCCGTCCCACAAAAGATTGCACCCCCAATTCTGGCACGGAGATTAAAAAAGTGATAACTTTTAGAGGTATAATGATATTTTTTTGTAATAAATAAATGATAAAAGTATGTTAGGTAGAGATGATTTTTTTGTAAATAAAATGTATGAGAAGAGTGGTTGTTTTTTACTTTTTTTTTTTTGAAATATGCAAACTTTTGTGGACAACCCAAAATGGAAAGTGTACCATCTGAAATGAAACGAAGGGAGTACATTTACTTTTACACGTAAATTAAGAGATAAAATAATATTTTAATTTGTATTGAATACTTGTATAATTGTAGCATGTGACTTATGTAAAATATTACTAATTTTATGTGGGTCTCACTTGTCAACAGGGAAATGTATACCCATCTTACATTAAAATAAAGTAAAATAACAAAATGTGTAACTCATCTAGAGATGAAGTTAGCAATTATTAATTTTTATAGTAATAAAATAAAATACTATATATCTCATTAATAAAAAATTGTTTCTTTAAAACTTGATAAGCTTAACTCGCTATACTTAACGGGATTAGTTCGAGCTTGAGTTTGAAGGAGTGATTTTCATATTGATCGAACATAAACTCGGTTTGATAACTATTTGAACTCAATTTGATAACTATTTGAATATTTTATTTGGACCCGTTTGACTCGTTTAATAACCGAGTCTCAATTCATCTAGATTCATTAAATTATTATTAAAAAAATACATGATTAAAAAAAAATCTCTCATTTATTAAAAACAAAAAATTTAATATTTCTAGATATTTAAACCATAAACAAACAAGACTTAGTTACTAAGTACTGTGCTTTGTTGCTTTCTTCGTCATTTATATTGTCTTTATATAGTACTAACGACAGAAAAAATGAAATTAAAATAATAAATAGATAATTAAAAGTACTAAAAGAATATCCCCAATTAATCCCACTTGCAATAGTCTTGTGCGTATCGTCCCTGTCATGGTGTGTATATATATGCGGCGAGAGAGACAGAGGGGAGAAGAGAGAGAAAGCAATTGCTTTGAATGTGGCCATCTATTACCAGTCTGACCTTAAATATTCTAAAGCAAATTCTCCACTCAAATTTCCCCCAAAAAAATCCATCAAGGATTTCACCTTTTCATTATGTTCTAACCATTCTCGAATTCCGACTGGAAGTAATTATTCGGGCTTAATTGAAAAGAAATTAGAAATAAGTGATCAGCTGCGATAAGAATTAACATGAAATTCGGGAAAGAATTCAGGATACATTTGGAAGAAACCCTACCGGATTGGAGGGACTTTTATTTGTCGTACAAGCCCTTGAAGAAACTCCTCAAGAATATTCCGGCCACCTCTGCCGATAGTCTGCCGCCGGATGGCCCCTTGCCTGAACTTCATGAATGGTTTGTGGGAATACTAAACGAGGAGCTCGAAAAGTTCAACGATTTCTACGTCGATAAGGAGGAAGACTTCATCATCCGATTTCAGGTTTTTTATTTATTTATTTTTATTTTTTTATTCTTACGTATCTATTTGTGTGTGTGAATTTTCTTAATAATACCAGAGTTGTAGAATTTTGTAAATAGGCCTTTTATCGTTGAGAGTAGCTTTAATTACTGTGGAAAAATGCGATCATTTTGATTGGAGAAAGATTTGTCCTTTTATGCATTGAAAGATTTTAAATTTCTTGATTAGATAGATAGTCTCATTTTCATTTACATGTATCAAGTTGGGAAAACAACTTATTAATAGTTTCAGAAAACTACTTTTATCTAATCTTGATTTACAGGACTTTTTCACACATTGTGTGGAGATTTGCAAATGTTATTACTTGTGTGCATATGTGTATGAGTGTATCTATATGAAATTATGTTTTTGATGGGTGGATGAGTGCAGGGAGTCAAGGTTCAAGAACTTACTGCCTCTAGAAATTGGAAACTCTTCGCCTTATCAACGTAGAAACCGCCGAACTTTTCTGAACCAAGAAATTAAATTGCCTGCATAATGAACTCATATTCAAAGTATGAAAGGGAGTATAGGATGCCTGAGATGTTATTTGCTATCATACAAATAACTCTATTGTTGGCTTGTGAAACTTGATAAGGATGAGGAATAGCTAGCAAGTGAGCTAATGGAGATGCTATTTATTATGAACAAAATTTGACTGAGGTTGCTGTTGATAGCTGGTAGAGAGAAAAAACATGAACTATATAATCTAAAATGAAAGTGGTCATCAGTCTTTGTGCAGTGGGATGGTTCAAAAGAATCTTTTTAGGCATATTCCATTTTTCATGGGATTTATATATTTGACCTAAATTGAGTTTACTTACTGGAACACATGTCTTTAAATATGTCCCAGATGCATCAGTTTTGTTATTAATAAATGAGTACTTTCCGGTGATGCGAATATCCATGTATAATGGACAGGCTAGCCTATAAAATGTTTTAGCGTATTTGGAATGAAGATATCGTCAATTTCACCTGGGCAGTTGGCTAGTCCTCGCGCGATTTTCGAGACGAAAAAATCCTCTGTTTAACATATTCATTATGTTCAAGTGCTTGATAACTTTGTTATATAATTACGAAAGAAAAAGGATATTGCAATTTGCATAGAAGAGTGAGTTTGAGATGCTCATGAAGTTGGCTATATGAAGCTCTCTCAGATTTGACGTCTGTAATCCACTATGACCAGTTCATTGTTACTATTAAGTTGCTACTAATGAATATTAAAAACATTCGAGATTCTTGCATATGCAGAGTTTGGATGTGATCTAATCAACTAGTGGTGCTCTAGGAATGAAATTCATGTTGAACTTTGTTTGAGAGTTGACATGCTTCCTGTTGTGAGCAAAAAACTTGTTGACGGTGATTAGCGAAGGTTATTTGTGATTTGACTTATTCTGTATTTTGTCCCTGTTAAAATACTTAAGAAAATAATATGGATGATTTCAAATGTTTGACCCCTTAGATTTAAGTTTTCAAGCACTATGTCCTTTGAAGCTAGAGCATATGCAATTGATCTGAGTCATCCTACTACACTCCATGAAGTTATCATTTGCATCCTTAAATGTAATAGTATTATTTTGCTAACCCATTTTCCTATGTACTGTCCTTTACTTGGTGGAAAACCTTTGTGAACTGGCTATTGTTTTGACTGTGGATTGATATTGCTTCTTGTCTCATCAACTGCTGTATGCTTGACCATTACATATATACACATTAAACACAGATAGAAGTATACATCAACTTATACCTAGACATGAGGTCAATGTATATATTTCTATGGCCATTACATATAAGAAACCTGTCAGTATTAAATCAAAACAGATGGTGAAATAGACCTGCCGTTTCTAGTAGCGATGCCCAAAAAGTGGCTCCCACTTTTAATGGAAACTAAGGGCAGGGTGTAAATGATTTGGATAATGGCATATTGCCGCATTAGTTATTTTTAATATCTGAATTTAGAGGTGGGTGAAATGCACCAGCTTGATCTTTAAGTGTTGCAAGTTTTTTTTTTTAAATTCTAAGTGTTGCATGTTTTTACCTCAGGCATTAAAGGAAAGAATTGAGAGAGTGAAGGCCAAAGGAAGTACGAGAGGAGTTTTTACATCAGAAACTGAATTTAGCGAAGAAACAATGAAGATACGCAAGGACTTCGTTGAAATTCATGGGGAAATGGTCCTTCTAAAAAACTACAGCTCACTTAACTTTGCAGGTAAAACAGTTGACCCTACGAGATGTGCTGGTTAAATATTCTTTTAAACTCAATTAAAATTCTCAGTTTTCAACTCATACTTCCATTTTGATTTTTTAGAACATAGTTTATAATTTGTCTTTGTTGTTCAATGAGATGTCTACTGCATTGAATTAGGTCTTATTAAGATTTTGAAGAAATATGATAAAAGAACTGGAGAGTTGTTGAGTCTACCTTTCACTCAGCTTGCTATCCACCAGCCTTTCTTTACAACGGAACCTCTAACGAGATTAGTTCGTGAGTGTGAAGCTAATCTTGAGGTTTTGTTCCCACTGGAAGCAGAGGTCGTAGAGTCTACCCCTGTTGAACAGACAGAGACAGGGGAAACACATACCGATGAACCAAATGCATCTCCGGAAACAAAGGCACCTCTTGGTGAAGACACTAGAGATATATACAGGAGTACTCTTGCTGCAATTAAAGCTATACAAGGACTTAAGAAGGCTAGCTCTACTTATAATCCCCTATCACTGTCGTATATCTTTGGAAGCCAAGATAATGAGATTACAGGTGCTGTTACGGAAGAAAACTCGCCTAGTGATTCCTTAGTGGCGATGCATAAAGTTGACAGTGGTTGAAGGTGATCTTTCCCCCAAATGAACTTGTTGATGTATGTTTTCATTTGTCATTATTCCTTACTTGACAATACATGTTTGCGAAACAGTGATATTTGTGTGTAATAAGCTGCCAACGGAATGCAACATGACGGTGGAATGTACGTTCATTTTTTGTTAATACATGGCACGATTGATTTACTGTCGATGGATGTACCCTATTTTCTTCGCACATGGTGCAGCATTTACACATCGTGTCCTACTATTTTCTACTCGTTTTCATCTTTGTGCTAGCTTGGCCCTTGGTAGTGTAAATTTCGGGACGTATTTTAGTGAGAGCTTGTTATTTACGTGGAATATGTAGAATGAGGGGTAGGCTGTTGAAAACATGGATGAAAAGATAACACAATTATTTGATCAAGTGTTGGTATGCAAAGAGATCATATATAACATAGAAGCACAATTAACTGTTCAGACTTACTTTTTTATATCTTGTTATTTTTGACTACTGCTTGTGTAGAAGTAACACATGTAATAAGAATTAAAAAATGATAATTAAGATGCTAAAATTGTCATAACGTATGTGATCATATTGCAGCAGAATAATGTAAAGATGGTATAACATTGCTAAAATCAAAAAGTGGATTCTATTATGGACATAATGTGACTGGTGAAAAATACTTGCAACTAATCATACCGTAAGATGTTCTCCGATCAACAATCTTGTAAACAAGGTATAAAAGTAGCAGAACCATTTATTTTATGACTAATACACACAAACTGTTGAACAAACATACATGAGCAATTTGTGTTACATACTCTTGTCGTCTTCGTAATAGAACGGCATGGGTATCGCCTTGAATGCTCGATAATTCTCAACATTGTGGAAGTGCTCATTCTCTAATCTGCTCGAGTTCAACGCACCATTGTCATTAGCCTTTTAAGGCATGTTGAAATAGGAAAGAGAAGACATGTCCCGAGACCTGCAGGATCATTTCAGGCTATGGAGATCCTGCAAGTCTAGGGACGAATTTGCGTTTCTGCAAAGAAGCAGTTAAGTGTACCTGAAAAAGCTCCAAATTCCACGACGAAGGATCTCCAAGCAAGCAACAAGAGCTGTCATGGCATTTCTATGGAGGAATGGTAACTGGAAGTTAAGAACCAACTGCATCCACACAAGTCTCAGAAGTATGTTCAATACCTGCACAAATAAAGTTGAGATACTCACTTGTTTAACTGTTATTACCAGAATATTCGGGTTTTAAGATGCGGAGGAAGACGGATAAAAGGTGATAATATCTCACTATGGCTACAAAGTATACAGCTCTGTTCGGTATCAGAAGCTTATCTCTCAGCCATCTGTTTCTTGAATTCTTTTGCAGGAGACCCCAGTCCATAACTAAATCCCAATAAGTGCTGTAAATTGTGGTAATTCCTGATGTAGAAGCAGCCATGATTAGCCAAAGTGTTTTGTTCCCGTACCCGTTCTGGTTGCTGATATCTTGGATTGTCCTCATAACGAGAGCAACAATTGTGGAGAAGTACTTCAAGCCGTTAAGCCCCTGCTGGGTGCTTTTCTCCTCCACTGCACGACGAACACACTGGATTTTGTCCCACCAACCACTAGTTAGGCGATCTTTGCATCACAGATAAAAATGAGTCGAAGATTGACGCGCACAGTGCTTGAATTACCTGAATGAAGCGCATCCAGAACGGAATTACTGCTACAAAAATTAACAAGAATTTGTAGATATCGCTGTTGTGGCACGTGTGTGATCTTCGGTTGAAGTCACCCCATGCATAGTAGCAGACATAAAACTGCAAACTTCTGATAGCCTGAACCTGAAGTAAATGCAAACATATACGAAGTGTTGATCGCATTCGTTCATGATATTAGTCAAGACACAGAAGGGAGTAGGATTAATCTTTTAAGTTGTGGTGTTTATTGTTTATTTTGACAATATTTCATTGCACTGATATAGTTCTGGTGTTGTAATCCTGCTTGGTTCTATAGTACTGCTTGAAGTTTTACCTGACTGGTTAGCTGATCGGCCAAGAAAAAATCGGCGAAAGCAACCTGTGGAGACGAGCAGAAGTCAGGTTGGAACGAAGGTACGTCTTTCTTATTACTAGTATTTCAGTTCATTTCATTCCATCAATGTGTTTTCCTGCTCTTTTATGATCTGCATACCTTGTAAAGTGGAGCACATATACAGTGCCACAAGCAGCGAATGAGAAAGAAACGACTCGAACGGTACACAATGTTGAAAGGACACAAGGCTATAACAAGCACAACCTAGGAAACAATATCCAAGAAGTTAGCATCCATCACATGTTTGGAGATTTGATGATTTAAGAAAGTGAAGTTGTGAACTCACAGTAACTAGGATTAGCGGAACCAATTCTTTTAATGTTTCGTAAGTTTTCGTATCGGGCTCCACTTCGAAGTCTAGATTAGAAAGAACAGCAGCTAATGTGAGTGCTGCAAGCCCTGAAGCAACAAGAAAGATTTCTCTGAAGCCAAGTTCTGTTCCTGATCTGAATCCGAATATGAAAGGGTAATTCACTCGTAATCGCCTCCAGAGGTACGTGTTCCCGCCGTACATTATCATGTGCAGGACGATATAACCAAACAAGCTACGTGGATCCAATTTATCATCTCAGAGAACATTCCATTTATAGCAATAGCAACAGACATGAGAGTTGAAAGAGAACTCTACCTATAGAGTGGAAATATGTTGCTCATATACAGCCCTCTTCCCTCATGATCTAGAAGATTCCGAGTGTGTATGTAGAAGATCAAACCAGAAACTAGAGCTATCGCGCCACCGGTGAATACACCTGCATGTTCAAGGAAGAACACTCACTTTTCATCCATCTTCAAGCAGACCATACAGACATGTTTGCTCACTATGTTGGTTCCGTCTTACCAGTGAAAAACGTTATTCTGTGCATATCTCGTTTAGGTCTATGCCTCAAACAATCCAATCCTTTGCTTCGATCTCCCTTCATGAAGTGCTTGATGAATATGGCCTCTACTCTCTCCATAAGCTTGTTGATCTAAGAGCAGAGGAGAGATTTTTAAGGCTAAAATTGAGATTCTATGTTTGATTAAAACTCTGAATTGCATGTTTTTCCAGTACAAACCTCATCAGTGTTACCAAGGTAAGACTTCTCAATTATGTCTAAATAACACTTTGCAGCATTTCTTGAAGTGATCTGCAGGATTCAAAATCAGATTGAGGGATAAAATACGAAAAGCCAACAAGAAATCCTTTGATTAATGAAGGGATAGTGCAATGCCTTGTCGTATTTCTTCAAAATCTTGGAGAATGCAAGCATGTTCAAGATACTGTGATGATCATGCAGCTCCTTGTTAGTCGTCTACTAGTCGAAGATAAATACGTCTACAACGGAGGACTTAAAATGCGTTACCTGTAATTCTTCAGCAGGCGAAGCTGCTGGTAGAAAGCTACGAAGGCCTTTTGAAGCTTTGATTCTGCTTTTTTCAGCTCGAATTTGCTGAACGATGGCTCTACTTTGGAACTCAACACGACGTTCTTTATAGTCGAAACGGGGGTTTCAGGTTCGACGTTTATCTTCACATAATCAAGAATCTCTACATTAGCTGGTTTAAAGCCTTTTAACTTGCTCTTCTCTCTTTTCTGTTCTTTTACAGATTCACCACTCATCACTTCAGTTTCTTGAATCACATCCATGTGCACTTCTCCTTCTTCATGATATGATCATACATGCATATATCAATTAATACAATCTAAAACCTCAATCTTAAGGAGTTTTACCGATTCAAAGCCTGAAAAATGGATAAACTATCCATTCGGGGATTGAATTTTTTTTTCTATCGATTAGGGATCTGAATTATACAAAACTATCAATTCAGGGCATGAGGAAACAATATATGATAAATTCAAGCCCTGAATCGATAGTTTTGTATAATTCATGCCGCTAATCAGTGGAAAAAATAACTCAGGTCTTGAATTGAGAATATTTCTGAAGTGGCATACCTAATTGATCTTCTGCATGATCATCAACTGATGCAACAACGGGTGCAGGATCATGAACGTGTTCATCATACAACGGTTTGTCGACTTTGATCCTCAGTGCAATGAGGACATCCATCTGTTTGCTGAGTTCATCAGCCTCACGTTTGACACCTTCAACCTTGGACTCAGAGAATCTCAGCACTTTGTTGAACTCGTCGTCGAGTTTCTTGAAAAACTCGACTTCGAGTTCGGAGCCGTCTTCGGACAGCTTCAAGAACATGGTCTGGTAATGACTGGCAGAGCCCTCCTGCTGCATTGGAGTCACCAGTATGACTTCCTCCTCTTTGGGGCTCCGCGGGCTGTCGGCCGAATGGGCCGTCAGCCCGCTGAACGCCCTGTACAGGGTTAGCTTCCTCCCCAGACCCTTCTGGGCCAGAGAGCCCGCACGTGCAGGTGCGTTCTGTCTGTATCTGGCTATGTTTTCCAGAAGCTTCTTTAGATAAGGGTAATCCATGTAAGCTCCCTGCCATTCTTGCACCATTTGGGCTGTGAATTCCTTTTCAAACTTCATGTTTGATCCCATCTAGGATTCTTTTCTGGTTGGTTGTTCTGTTTTTGTTCTCAAGTCTGTGAAGAAGTGGAGATGAAGAGTGGCAGCATGAAATTGCTAATGCCAAACTTGGTGACACAAGAATCTAATTCTGTCACTCTTCACTACTCACTACTCACTAACCACATTTTTATTCTTGCAGCTTTAACACACTATTATATGATGATTGAAAACGACTGGAGTTAACTGTAAAGTGGTTGGATAATTGAAAACAAAGTAAAGGGAAAAAAAGACAACCATGATTTGTTTTCTTGACTTTAGTTGACTATAAAAGCAGCATGCTTTTGGTTAGGGTGGATAAAATTACCGAAATTTCGGTATATCGTAGTTATCGCATCGAAAAATACTGAAAATATCGAAAAAATAGGTATACCAAAAATTTCGATACGGTATGATGTCGTACCGAAATTTTCGGTACGATATCGGTATATAAATTTTTAAAAATCGGTATTTCGTTATATACTGGAATACCGAAAATATATCGGTATTTTGGTATTTTTTCGGTATTTCAGTATATACCGTACTCAAATATCAAAATAATAATTATTTTTATATTTAATATAAATTATTTGATTAAATTATTTTCAAATATTATATAATAATTTCGGTATGAATCGGTATTTTAACGGTATGAATCTTAATTTTCGATAAAATAGGATGTTTCGGTATTTCGGTATAAACGGTATTGATCTATAGTATACCGAAATTTTGGTATACTGATTTTCGGTATACCGAAACTTTCGGTACGGTATCGGTATGATTTTTTTAATACCGATAATTTCGGTACGGTATACGGTATGAGTCGGTATTTTCGGTACGGTACGGTATGCCACCCCTATTTCTGGTCCTAAAATTGTAGTGTTAACATCAATTTTATCATTCTATTCTGTAAAGAATTCCCTTGTTCATTAATAGAGAAAATATTTGGTTTTTTTTTCCTTCGAATTTAGTCATTTTATACAATTTTGTCCCTTTTTATATGGTTCCAATTTAATATTTTATGTCAGAATTTATCTGACTTTAATTCAAAATTTTGAAAAAAAAAATGATTAATTTTGGAATAGAGGACCAAAATTGGAAAAAATAATCAAATTCAAACAAAATAATAATAATTTAAGAATTGCAAGGAAAAAAAATTGAAATCAAAATCAATCATATTTATAAGATGAAATGTGATATTTTTTCTCATTAATATCACTTTCTTTCTAATCAGGTGGGCTAGCCCACCTGGCCACTCACACAAGTGAGTGATCCGGGTTCGATTCCCATTGGGAACGAATAGGAGGGGAGAGGGGAGTTATAAGAACCCTTGGAGAATAAGGGTGTATGAAGACATGGTGAACTAACTATACTAACAACTAACTTTGTCCGATAAAAAAAAAATCACTTTCTTTCAATCTTCGATTTGAATTATTTCTTTCATGCTTTGTTATCAATTTTCAGTTTAATAAAGATGTTAGTACTTACTCTTTAGGCAAAGACATGTGTAAGACCGCGACTTGATGAACTAACTGTACTAACAACTAACTTTGTCCGATAAAAAAAAATCACTTTCTTTCAATCTTCGATTTGAATTATTTCTTTCATGCTTTGTTATCAATTTTCAATTTAATAAAGATGTTAGTACTTACTCTTTAGGCAAAGACATGTGTAAGACCGCGACTTACGTAAGGATTTACGTAAGAAGGTCAGAAAGTAAGTGATAACTTTTATATTGAAAAGTGATACTAAATTAATGAAAAGTGATATGTTAATTCATAAATAATTTAAAGTATAAATGAAAAGTGATAATATTTTATAGCGAAAGTGATAATGCTTTATAGCGAAAGTGATAATTATTTTAAAAAGTGTAAAATGGTCTCACGTGAGACGGTCTCACGTAACACTTACCTTACTTTTTATTCATATTATTAATTATTTATGATTTATTTGAGTAGCTATTATTATACTTTTTTTTAAATCAACTATATCATTTTTCATTGAAATGTTATCGTTTCTATTTGTTAATGGTTTTTACTGTGCAAACTGTTCGCTTTGCCGATCCATTGCCATCTCCACTTAAGTTGGCGGGTTTGAACTTTGATAGATTTAGTCTGTCAATTGAATGGTTGTCCAATCAAAATAGGCAACTCAGATTTAAAAATTTGTCTATATACAGCTAATATACTATATATATATATATATTATTTATTTATTTATTTATTTTGTTTGTTTTGTGGTAATCCATTTTCCAGCAAGGAAGCTTGAAATTTATTGCAAGATGTTGTCGCTACCCTACCTCTTTACACATTGTCGTTTTTTTTACAGTAAAAGAAATATTAAGGGGATATTTGATTTGATTTAACCTTATCCACATTTTTTTTTATTTCTTTGCCAAAAACCAAATTTAATTAATTCAACTTGAGCATAATTAAGAGATGCTCATAATCACATTTTGCTAAAAATATCCCTAGAAAAATTAGCAATGAAATACCGAATGTATCTATCACTCAACGTCATAACCCTGATAAATGCCAATAAAACTTTTAATATTTTACAAAAAAATTAATACTAAGAAAATACTGTATAACCATGTAATACTACTGTATGTGATTATGACATTTTTTTTTCTTCTTAACAATGTGTACGAGATAATTTTATTTTATTTTTAATTTGTTATCACATTTCAATTAAGTGTTCATGAAAAAGTTAAATTAATCATTTTTTACATCACTTTTCACACAAGTTTTTGCCTATTTGATTTTATTTTTCTTTCAAACACTCCATGTAGGCTTATAAAGGCAAAAAATTGTCTAAGATTGTCTCAGGAATGAATTATGTGAAATTGATTAGAAATAATAATATTTTAAATAAAAATGATACTTGAACCATGAAAAAGTTATTATCGTCTAATTAAAGTATTATATGAATAATTCCTTAGAAAGATGAAAAATGATACTACATGATATCTGATTTTCTTATTATTATTATTATTATTTTTTTTTTTTCTCACATAAAAGTTGCTCTTGAAAAAACAAATGATTTTCCAAGTAGAATAGTGTCGTGTTGTAACTATTTAATACATTTGATGGTATCGTATTGGACTATTCAAGAGTGAGGGTTCCTCGTATATGATATTTTATTTAAGAAAAGACAAATATAGGTAGTTAGTAGAAAATTGATATATTAATTAATGAGACTCTATCTTGTGAGCACACGATGTATAAGAGAGACAAATCCACATATATTATTAAAGTAGGTTTATTCTAAATCTTTTTAGATAAAATATACTCTAAATTATAAGGATAAAATTATAATTATATTTTAAATTCTAAATTTTAAGAGTAAAATTTACTCTAAATCATAAGAATAAAAATGCAATTATACCCTTATAATTTACTCTAAAACCATAGAGTTAAAATATACCTAAACCACTAGAATAAAATGAATTATAGAGTTAAAATATACTTAAACTACTAGAATAAAATATACAATAAACCACATAAATATAATTATAATTATACCCTTAAAATTAAATTTTTAAAAAAGATAAATAAATAAATAAATAAAAAGGCGAAAAGGAGTGTTGTTCCACGAATTTCATTTTGTAGAATCGTTACACACTAGTCATTGCATATTTATTGATATTGATAGTTAAACTATGTTTGTAGTGAATCTTATTATAACAACTTAAAATTATATTTTAATAATACTTTAACAATTAATAAACATATTTTACTATATAAAAATTATATTTTTAATACGTTTCACAATTATTATCCCATAATTTACTTTATCTTAATTAATAATTGAATGAAAAATAAGCCAAATTTGGTGAGAACATTAAAGAGCTAGGTTGATCAAGTGGGCTCTGACATGATAGAATTTAAAAATGTGCCAGGCTTACTTGGTCATCAAACCTAAATAATTTGTCCATCTTAAACGATGGTCTATAGTTTGTTTGTTATTTTTATTTATTACTTCCTCTAGCCCTAAAAAAATATTCATTTTATTATTTTTTGCGATTAATCCAAAAATATTTATTTCTTATTTTTAATAAAAAATTGATGCATATGTCCCATCACATTTCTCTTAAATGCGGTTAATCCAAAAATATTTATTTCTTATTTTTAGTAAAAAAATGATGCATATGTCCCGTCACATTTCTCTTAAACAACTATTTATTATAAATAAAATAATAATACTCTTTAATTCATATTAAAATAATAATAGTAGTTGTTTTTGAACCGGCCGAATTAATTATATTCTTTTATTATAGTTTTAAATTAAATTATCCTTTTACATTTAATATGAAATGATTCAACAATATATGAAAGTGCAATACTTCCTTCAACCACTTACAAAGTATTCATTTGTTATTTGTATGTAAATTAAAAAGTATTATTATGTATAGTGGTAATTATATTAGAAGGATGTGGTGAGTCAATTGTGGGTTCTTTTATTAAAAATAAAAAATGAATATTCAAAACTGATCGAATGTTTTCTGTCTCAATGTCAGTGTGAAAGTACTAATATATTTCAGAGGTCGAAATGTCGTAAAAGAATAAATAGATCTAATCACTAGCAACTCCTTGGAAAGAATGGCAGTAAGAAATATTGCTGAGTTTATTTTAGGAGTTAAAACATATCTTTTATTTTTGGATTTTATTATGAGATGGTTTTAGAAAAAAATTCTCAAGAGTTTATTTTAGGAGTTAAAACATATCTTTTATTTTTGGATTTTATTATGAGATGTTTTAGACAAAAATTCTCAGATTACAGTTATTTATTTTAGAAGCTCTATCACAATCTAGGAGAATTAAGATTTTCATTTAGAAAATTTCTTTTCTTTTCTAAATATTGTTGGGATAAGCAGATTCTCATTCATTCCTAAGAGACAAATAAAGAAGAGCATAAAAAGCACAACACAAGAATTTACGTGGAAAACTCCAAAATCGGAGAAAACCAAGGACCGAAAAAATACCACTACGTGAAATTTTTTTACAATCACACAAAATTTTTCTCTCCCGACCCCAATCTCAACACTCTTACAAATCTTTGACTAATTCACACATTTCTCCCTATTCTCACAACCAAGAATACAAGGAATTTAAATAGAATCAAATACAAAGATTAAAGTGTACTTGATTGGTGCACTTGACATCAAAACTTGCTCTACCTTGAGCAATTACCGCACCATTACTTCACCTTGAGTAATAGGTTTGTCCGAACTCTTTTCCTACTGAAAGTGTCATCACTTGAAGCCGATTCTAACCCTCCGGAATTCACGATGCTTTTCCCCACTTGTCGATTTAATCCACGCTATTTTTTATCGATCTAGTGCCACCCGATACCAAGTCACCACATTGCCATCTTCCCCGTTGAATTACTGCTTTCCCACGCCACCAGTCATTACTGAAAAATCTCGTTCCTTTCAAACCTTCTTGAGCCGATATCCATGGATGTATATCGATGATTGATGGACTTCCAGGGGAGCCAAGAACTGGAAGTAGCACCATAAATATCAGCAGATATTTTCGATATGTGCAGCAGGAAATTCTTAGAATGGTTTATTTTAAGTGGTCAACTCATATGGTGGAGTAGGATTCTCGGGGTTGAGAATGGATTGTCAGTGAAGACAATGATTCTTAGAATGGTTGATTCTAAGGGATTCTCGGGGTTGAGAATGGGTTGTCGATAAAGACAATGAGTCTTCTTTTATTTTGCCAAGGTGGAGATTGTTGGTCTTTTGTCAAATATAAAAGAGGCTATTTTTTGTCCCACATCGGATGGGAGATCAAAATGAGAGGAATTCTTATGCTATTTAAGGAGGTTATGCCACCGCATCCGGCTGATCTTCTGACCCCCTTGTGCCACTAGCTTTTCCCACTCTTTCATGTTACCCTTGGCCTAATGAATAACACTCTTCCTCTCATAAAGTTTTTTCTGATGTGGAAGGTCAGACTGTGCTGCAAATACAGAGCATACTAAGGACTTTATAAGCGCCCGAACCGGGCTCTGATACCACTTGTTGGGATAAGCAGATCCACATTCATTCCTAAGGGACAAATAAAGAAGAGCATAAAAAGCACAACACAAGAATTTACGTGAAAAACTCCAAAACCGGAGAAAAACCACGAACCGAGAAAATATCACTATGTGAATTTTTTTTAAAATCACACAGAATTTCTCTCTCCCGACCCCAATCCATACACTCTTACAAATATTTGACTAATCCACACCTTTCTCCCCATTCTCACAACCGAGAATACAAGAAATGAAGTTAAATATAATTAAACACAAAGATTAAAGTGTACTTGATTGATGCACTTGACATCAAAACTAGGGACCTCCTTAAATAACATAAGAATTCCTCTCCTTTTGATCTCCAATTCGATGTGGGACAAAAAACAGACTCTTTTATATTTAACAAAAGATCAACAATGCCCCTTACATTAGCTCGTTAAAATTTTTAATCATTAATTAAAATTAAATTATTTGATTTAGGGCTACTCATGATTTGATTAGTGGGGGTGTCAACTAGATATTTCCAACTAATCTAATAAATTTGTCATTTAAAGGCTAACTCTTAACCAAACGAAGATAACATTATTAATTAATATAGTGGTGCATGTGTTTTTTAGATCGTCTCATTTCGCGAGTTTAATATAATGGTATTATGGTGCATGGGTTAATATAAAATGTCATATCTTTTAATATAAAATTTTATACTCTTAATATTTTGAAATAAATATTTTTTTTTCACTCAAATATTAATACTATTAATATTCAATCAACTCTTTTATTGAAAAAATAATACCCTTATAAATAAAAATACTCCCTTCGTCCCCTTCAAAGAGGATCTTTTTTCCGGGCATCACATTCAAAGAGTCCCCATTCTTTTTTTTATACACATGAGTCCCAAATTCTCATTAATACAATTACTCACTACATATTAAATAATAATACTTCTTAATTTACGTGAAAAAAAGATACTCTTGCTATGAGATGGAAGAAGTATATACTATTATTTAAAATAAAATGTTATACGTACTTATGAAACACCTCGTCCAACCGAACTCTTAAGAGACTAAGTCTTGTATTAATCTAGCGGAATTTGTATAACTAGTTATTATTATTCAAGAAAATATAAAGGAGATGGACTTTTGGGTACAAAAGGAAACAACTCTAATATTATTTATTAATCAAGTGGAATTTGTAGACTCCATATAACTAGTTACTATTCATGAAAAAATGGAGGAAATAAACTTAAGAAAAAGTGGGTATAGAAGATATTAGTGTAAATTGGTGCATGTATAATGTATGCTGTATTGCATATATTAATTATTTTTTTGACAGAATTAATAAATTAATTAAACAGTGACTACACTGATGGCCAAAATCTACCCTGCTTTAATGCTGTCTTCAATATAATTCAAAAGGGGTCCTTCAAATTTCTTATCACCTCATTTCATTTATGGCTTTCTTTTTCTCAACTTGCCCTTCATCCAGACAGAGACAACACCCTTTTTTGGTCAAACACGCTTATTCCATCTCATTTCCAAAGATGGATCAAAACACGTTTATGGTCAAACACGCTTATTCCATAAATATTTTTAAAAAAATAAAAAATTAAATATGGAGATGCGGGGGATCGAACCCGTGCCTCTCGCATGCAAAGCGAGCGCTCTACCATTTGAGCTAATGTAAATTTTACGTTTCTTATATTCTTGACTATTTTCTAATATTTCAAATTAATTTAAGACAGCTTATTTAAGTTGTAATGATAATCAATATGAGATTAAAGAGCTTGACATTTTCATGACCGATATGCAATGTTTTTAAATCAATATGGACTCGGTTGTTTGATTTTTATTTTTCAAAAAAAAATATTGATTCAAATTTTGTCTAAATATTGTGTACATTTACATTCCCATTTCTTATTAAATAATGAGATGGATATGTTATTTTTTATTTCAAAATCGTGAAACCTTCCCTATGAAAAAAACAATCGCAGAATTGTCCTTAATCAGTTTTAACTTTTAAGCCAACATAAGTATAAATTGCTTTAAAGTATTAGAGCATCCCAATGAGTTCTTTAATAAAATTTAGAGAATATATTTATGAAATAGAAAGCATTATTTTGTTTAAAGCTTTCATTAAAATATATTTTTTTAACTATTTATTTTCAAAGTAGGAATTAAGAAAAAAAAAATACACCTTTAATGCTATCAACTATAGTAAGTAGTTTTTGCCTCCAAATTGGAGAATGAAAACCATTATTTAAATTTAAATGTTAAAATGTAAGAGAAAGACTATTTTTAGATCATCACTCTTCAAAAGAATGACATCTTCTATACATATAAACTTTTGGGAATGCTTCAATAAATGTTGCCCTCAATTGTTGGATTTGGATCACAATTCAATTCCAATTGGTATTTACCACTCAATTGTAAAATTCCAATATACAACCACTCAAAAGAATAATAATGGGGTTTGAACACACACACAATTATTTAACAAACAATTGGGAAACACATACTACCACTACAAAGCTCCTGATTACTTGGCTAATTTAAAGTACAAGACCACAGCAATAATAATCACCAGCAGTGTTGATTATAAAACCGATGATCCACTTGTTTCGATCCATCCTTCTCGACATGTTAGTTATGATTCTCCTGCTTCTGCCGATGTTGTCGTCCACCCCATGCATCTGAAATCAATATCATAAAATGTTCAGGGAGCGGGAGCTAGTAAAGTTAAAGGAAGATAACTGAAAACAAAGGCAAGCAAACGATTGGATCATGTCAACTTTATTTGAGAAGAGAAAAAGAACAAAGGTAAATGCATAACCAGTAGTTAATGCTTCATTAGGTTTTAAGATTGAGAAAAGATGAGGAAATGCTGAAGGATGAACCATACCGTGTTATTAGCATGTAAGAGGGACTGTCGCTGTTGATGTAAATCTTGGAGAAGCGATACGCCAAGCTCTTCTGTCTCCAGCATGACCTTTCGACTTTCCCTTATCCTGTTACTCGAGTTGTTTAATCTTTCAGTAGACACGTATAATCTATCTCTTTGATTTGCTGATACCTGCCATAACCAAAATAAACACGTTTGCATCAGTATGTTAAGGAGGGAGAGAGGCTCCAATCTTATTTGAATATTTCTAATGCAAACTTAGAGAATCTGAGGCATCAAACCCAGAGTAGTTGCAGTAATTTTCTAAATTGATTCTCTTCAATAAATGATATACTATAATAAACAACGGAAAAAAAAAAAAAATGAAAATCACAATAGAAATATGTCAGCCCAAGTAATAAACATACAGCCAATGTATCAGCCATCCCTGCTTCCAGTAGCTCATCTCGAGCAGCTTGGTTCAAGTTTGTTGATTCAATTCGCTTTACTTCGCTTTTCAAATTGTTGAGATCAGATTTATACTCTCTCAGCTTAGCAAGAAGCACAGCCTTGATGTTTGGCTGCAAACCACGGGCCTCAAGATCCATTTTCCTGATCTGTACAATTATCAACCAGACTTAGAAAAAAAAAGCAAAGAAAAGAAGAAGCAAAATAGTTTATGGTTGATTTATACCAAAGCCTCCGCTTGATCCAGTCCAGTTTTTATTTCAAAAATCTTTTGCTTCTTTTGTTCTGTAAAGAGTTGATAATATGATCATTAATACAATCAATTTTAAAGCAAGCTAACATAAAACACATTAATAGCAAACAGATGAAATATGGTGCAAGACAGTACAGAAAAAAGGTTAATGAACATGAAAAAATTAAAATTATCTACACCAGAACTGATTACATTGCATATACTAGGAGAAACCATACACAAGCAAAGACCCATTCTTGAGGTCAATATATAAACATACAAAAATCGAGAACTATCTCCATTCCTGCCTTACAGAGTTATTATTAGACAGGAAATGAAGAGTAAGAAAGGCAACATAACACTAGTACTTCAGAACAATAACATAATAAAAACCTATTCAGCTCTATTGGCTGAAATACTAAATGATATGAAGTGAAACTGGTAGACCCTCATCATACATTCATGATTACCGCATCACATCTACCAAAATTCAAAGATTTTTAGCCTTAGGAGTGGACAGCAGAAAAAAATTTTAGTAGTAACTAACGCATTCAAATTGCACAACAGATTTCCACTCAAAGCTGAAACAAAATCAATACAACCATAGATTTTCAGCTTAATTTGTCATAACTTAACACTATAGTGTCAAATAAATAAGATGCCCAAACGAAGGCAGCAACGAGCAGAAGTCGAAATACCAGCAGATCGGTACATAAAGGAAAAAGAAAATTGCCAAATTGAATTAGGATTTGGATCAAACCTCCATCAAGAAGGTTCGCTGATGCGCACTTCTTCGACAGATTCGCAGAGAGTTCGCAGTATTGCTTTTCGTAACCTTCGAATACAGCCGCCATCGCACCTTTCTGGTGTTAAAAAGAAAAATCATTCCCGGATAGCACTAAAAAATCCAAGATCCACAACAAGCGATTCAATTGAAAGTATTAGATCAAGAACAACACAAAATTAAGAGGAAATAACCTGGAAAATCGGGTGGAAACCGGAAAAATTACAATCCGATTGTTTAATAGAGGAGAGGAGGGACGAAGAAAGTATGGTACGACGGCCGGCGGTGATTGGCGAAGGAGAGGGAGAAACGCCGGAGGGAGTGGTGGAAAAAAGGGGTCGTCTTTTGGGGGTGGAATTGAAATTTTTCTGAAATAATCCTTTTTTACCCTTTCACTCAGCAATTTGCCAATATGTGGTTTATACTGAATTTATCATTATCTTAAGCAAAATACTTTATGTATTGAAAATAAATTTTAAATAAAGTGTAATTTATCGAATGACTAGGTTTAGTGCGTTTCACGTTTTTGGTATGTTGGTTAACATATATATCAATATTATAATATAGATTGTTCGTTATTTATACATGTGACATTCAGACATTGTTCCTACAAATTAAGATTGATTTTCGCAGTTATATTAATTTGATTTAAATGTGTTGTAATATTTTAAATTTATTTTGCTCTAATATTTTTTTTTCCTATTTAATTTTAATACTCCCTCCGTCCTGGGTATTTTTACCCGTTTATACGAGCACGGAGATTAAGACGTTTTATTTTTTTAATATATAATGTAAGAGAAAGTATGGATAAATTAATAATTTAAAAAGAAAAAATGAATAAAGTTATTGGGAATGATGAATAAAGTGTAAAAAAGTAATTAAAGTTGTTTGGATTGTAAAAAGTAGGTAATAAAATATTATGTATTTTTGTCAAAAATGGAATGGATAAAAATACGTGGGACACCCCAAAATGAAAAGTGGGTAAAAATACGTGAGACGGAGGGAGTATAATAATTTATCAATATAATAATAACAAACCCTCCACTATTTTTAGTTTAAAATTTTGGGTTATTATATGGTGCACCGGTTACACTCCGGTGCACCTAGAGGTTAGCCTAATCTAGGATTATTTATTTTTTATTTTTAAAATTTTAATTATTTTATTTTGATAAAAATAGTTATTAATTAATATTTTAATTTAATAGTTGAGATTAATCAGGTTCAATAAATAGAAGAAGGTTATTCGAAGAAGGCCCAAATTGTTTTGCAAAATTCAATTAAAGGCCCAAATTTACATATAACCTGAATAAAGCCCATAATAAACTGACTAAGCCCATAGAATAGGTCGGTCTCACTTGAATAAATTGACATATAAGCTTATACTCCCTTTTATTCACATTTAATAATTATTCCGTTCTTTTAATTTTTCACATCTAAAAGTAATAATAAAATCTCTAGTATAAAAATATTTTCAATATACTTTATTTTAAAAATGTTCATACTCACTAGCATACATAATTTACTTCACGACATAAAAAATCAATAAAATTTGTCAATTCTTTTTTAAACAACATGATAAATAACCGTGAGTATTGAAACAAGGTGGAAAGAGTATATCCGAAGCTTTCTATATTTTTAAAGCAAGAAATGTTTTGTTACAGTTAGTGTGAAATTTTCTATTACATGATTCCCAATATAAAATGTAATATTAAAATATAACCTAATATCAAGATATATAACACACGATCACATTCCCTGTCAACTCAAACATTAATTAACGCTTTTAAAAATAAGCTATATATAGTCTATCGATTTATTATTAACTAAGTTGAAAATTAGAATTAATTGTTGTTTGTGAAGAAATGATTTTTTAGTATGTCAATTTGAGATAAGACTTGTGCTTTGTTAATAAACCTCCACGTGGAGCAATAATAACATTTCATTGACGTCTTCAACAGTGTTGATATTATTTTATAAAATATAGAAGTACAGTTAATAAAGTCGTTAATTTGAGTAAAAACGAAGTATTATATTAAGATTATCATTTTATAAACTTTTAGTAATTTTTAGGGATGTCACTATTTATTGGCAACACAAAATGCATTTTGGTATATAGTTTCGCAAACTTGATTTAAAAGATAATAACTAGTTCTTGTGGTTTATGATAGATCATTTTTACTTTTACATGATGAAAGTCAAAAGTATATTATTCTTATGATTTGTCATATATTGTGGGTAATGATTTATTTATTCTTTTGATTTATTATCTATTTTCTTTATAAATTTTTATATTAATTTTAAAAATCTAGTTCTAATTTTTATGATACCACTATATATAAATATAGTCGTATGGTTAATGATTTATATGGTTCATGATTTATGTTATCCTACTAATTCTTGCTTTATCTTTGGATTTAGTATTACTAAAATATACTCCTAATTGTTTTTTTTATTATTACAATTTTAAATTACAAATAGTGTTGATATAATACTTCCAAAATAATAACGGATATATTAATGGAAAAAAAATCCGTCGCTAAACCCCATCGATATTCTATGGAAAAATCCGTCGAAAAATAAAACATCGGTAATTTATAAATAATTAGATACAATTTTTTATTATGTTGGTACTCCGATAGTTTTTTAATGCAACGAGTTTCATCCAAAATATTTTTTTTTAACAACTTCCTCCCACTTTTATTTAATATATAAATTTATTGAGCTAAAAAATGTGGATTGTTGACATGTTTATTTATTAAAAGAAATTTTGTGAAATGTTTATATATTTTAGTTAAATCAATTTTCCGCATCAAATTATGAAGGTCACCATCCTACACTTTTTGGGTGACATAATAATAGACCTAAAAAATATTAGTGATAATGCAAATATTATATTGGCTGTTAACATCAAACTTTGTTTCTTCGCATACCCCTTGAAAGAATCGTTTTACTTGACCTCACCTAGTAACCTACCCAATAAAAAAAAACTATATAATAATATTATTTCTTTGTTAGAAGGGTTTTTTGTGAGACGGTTGTGAGACGGGTTGACTCATTATTAAAGTATGCTTATCATATAGATAAAATATGCTTATTTGTATTTAAAGTATGTCAATAATTATAACATCCTAAAATCATACTTTAATTCATCATTCATCATATTATACAAAACATACTTTAACAACTATTAAACATACTTTATTTATATAATAGACATACTTTAACATGTCTCACAAACGGTCTCACATAAGTAGCGTCTCACAAGAGACTTTGTCTATTATTATTATTATTATTATTATTAATAACTCTTGTGACCAAACTAAGAGAGTATATTTATAACAAATTAAATTTTTGAACGAAGTTTGTCGTATAACATTCTCTTAAAATAAAATTATATGTGTGATTTTTTGATCAATTATGATTTTTATGTAGAACATTCGTGTTGCTAGCTACATCATCTAAGATATTTGTTTATGCAACCAATATGAAAATAAATAAAAAAAATAAAGACAGAAGCAGTCATCTCTGTTTGATAATTTAATTCTTAGTTAGCTATACCCCTACATTATAATTAGTTAACACTTACAAATGTTGATTTGTATTTGTTTGATTTTAAGATAATAACAAAAATGTAAAAAAGGCATCCACAATGGACATACAGAAAGCATCTCCAATCTTTCATACCTACTATAATGTAAAAAATGTTGATGAAGAAAAACTGTCTGCTTTCTCAATTTATTTTAATCATACTTTTATTCTTTGATAACATAAAATAACATTAAATAAACCCATTTTTAAAAAATAAGTAAATCATTTATATATAACACTTTCTAATCTAACTCCATAGAAAATTTGCAACAATTACCTATATTCATCATTTCTCAATATATATTCTACTTAAAACTATTTGGCCAGGTCAAAGCATAATAAAAAAGTATGTCAATGCCATTTGAAATAAGTGAGACTGTGAGAGAGATTGGCCACATTTGTAAGTAAAACAAGAAATAGTAATAAGAAACAAAAGTATACCATTTCTTCTAATATTGTGCATATAAATACAACCATTCCAATCTAACACCATTAACAACAACCAACACAGAATAAAAACTCAACAAAATGGCTAGGAAAAGAAAGGCTGTTGACAAGTCCAGCCCTGACTACGACAGCGCAGCCTCAGCGGCCGCGCTAGCCGGAGTCAGGCGAGCCGAAAAGCGGTTCGTGGGGGTTCGACAGAGGCCGTCGGGTCGGTGGGTGGCGGAGATTAAAGACACTATCCAAAAAATAAGAGTTTGGTTGGGAACATTTGACACGGCAGAGGAGGCAGCCAGGGCCTACGATGAGGCCGCCTGCATGCTCCGTGGAGCGAATACACGAACCAACTTCTGGCCGTCGTCAAACTCTTCTCCTTCTTCTTCTCTTCCGTCCAGAATTACGAACCTGCTTGTCAGTAGACTTCAAGCAAGGAACAATGCTATGGCTAAGGCTGAATCCGATACACCTTCCGTTACTTGTATTGATCAAAACCAGGGAATCGAACACGAACACGAACACGAACACGAGCACGTGGACGGGTTCCCTGATTATCTATTCCAGGATTACGCCCTGGATTTTAATCCTGGAATGCAACATGATGCCCTGGATTTGATCAAGGAAACCGATGGCAATGCTGGAATTCCAGAAGATTCACCAGGCCTGGAAACTGTAGACGTTCAGTTCCTGGATGAAACAGGATGGACGAACGAGTACTCGCCTTTTGAGATCGCGGAAGAGATCTCAAAATGCCTGGATTCAGACAACGGATTGGAGAGTGTGATGATGAGTGAGACGATGAAGAGGATGAACTACGAGAGGAAGTCTTCAGCTTCTCTGTATGCTTTCAATGGGATTAACGAGTACTTGAACCTGAAGATGAAGAAATCATCTGTCGACAGGCCTGATGATCACCTGATCACCAGGATTCGCGAAGTTTGTAAATCGAAGCAAGAAGAAGAGACGATGAACTCGAAAAGTCAGGAGAATACTGACCCTGATGATGAATTCTCCCTCTGGAGTTCCATCGATCCTCCACCCATCTACATCGTCAACTGATGGCATTTCATCCCGTCTTTCATGAAACTCGTGTTTCATCTCGTATTTCATTGATGCTTGTGCAGCAGAATATGAATGTAGGATTTAATACTGATGTTCATGTCCTTTCTCAGTAATAGCCATGGTTATTTGAGTTAATTGTATCATTAATAAACCATTCTTTAATCACTGAAATCAACAATTGAGAATTCTACTTATCTCCCTTTAATTCAGTTCTTGGCAATCTTTAGACAAATATATTTTAATTAAAAAAAAAAGAGCACATTATCATACTTGATACACTGAATTATCAACTGACATCTTGACTACAAATACAACATAGAAGATCGTGATTTATCAGATACTAGGAACAAACCTGCTGCCCCAGAAAACAATTATTGTACTTAATTTTTTTCTTAGAAAAAAAAAAGAAAAAGGGAAAATTACTAAACAAAATTCAACAATAAAGCTGCATACAATAATTCTTTGATCGAATTCTGCTGCATTCTCCAAATTGAAGTGACTTAGGTTAACTATCAGAATTCAAGGGTCCAACGAGATTCCTCAATCCCTATAGGAGGATGCACAAAATTAGGAGATAAATGTTACAGTAACGAAAACGAGAAACTGGTCGTTGCAGAAGCCGACTCCTAGCGAGCCAACAAAAACATCGGCTTGGCACAAGTCAACGACGTTCATCTCTAAGGAGGAGAGTTGGCACTTAGCTGGTAACAATTATGTACAAATCAGTCTGTAGTTCTCCACCCAGGATGAGAAGAGTTTCGACGCAGAACTTCTAAGTTCAGAGCACACGGAGCTGAGCAAGGAAGGAAGCACATAGATTCAGGAACAGGAATTGTGGACCTTGAACTCTCTGGAGATCGAGCAAATATTTGTCTTCCCGAGTTTTGTAAAGCTGAATGAAATATATATAGGTAAGCAACATCAACAATCATTTTGTGGAAACAAATAAATGATTGATGCATACAATCGAGATAGAGAGACCCTTCTCAATCATGAAGGGCAGCTAGTTACACAGGTAGTAGATTTGCAAGAAATAACCATTTGAATTCAACCATGTAGTAAATTTTTAAGCACACCCATGTCATGCCATCATACATAAAAATCTTGATACTTTCAAAATGTGTATATGTTTACCTCAATAACACCAGTTCCCAACAACAACAAAGCATTTATCTCGCCAGGCAAGGGTGGCGCAAAAGTGGACCATGTGTTACAATCGTGATCAGTCAAAACACGTGTTAGATTGTGTTTAAGATTAGCATGCCTCTTTCAATAGCTTCTTCCCAATTCTTTGTAGGTATTCATCTTCCCCTATTAAACTGAGATACTGAGCGTGTGAGGCATCTAGAAGTATCAAACTTGCATGCCCAAAACATATTTTAAAGGTGGCTCGCCCATTATCTCATTTATTGAGCCAACCCCCAAGTTCTTTCTAGTGCATTTATTACTATCTAGTAAAGAAGATGGTGAATTTAGATAGCTTATGCATGTGAAGGTATGAGTTTCATGTGAATAGTCAATTAGTTCCAAAGTAACAATTGGATTTGTAGTCATAAAGTCATTAGTCTAGGGTTTATCTTTTTAACCAAAGGAATTCTTTCTGGAACACAGGCAGTCGTTGTCGGGTCCAACAATTTGGTGGATGCATCATAGCTCACAAAGGAAAAAGAAATGCATAACCAAAATATTTACCTGCACTTCAAATTTGACTACATTCTGTGGCCTATTATTGCCATCATTCTCAATGATAGAAGATTCGTCCCCAAAATAATTATTGTCATGCATGGAATTGTTAAGTTCATTGCCTCCGAGATTGCCGGGAACCCATCTACACTTCATGTTATAGTGCCCAATCTTTTTCCAGTAAACATTCAATTCTTGGAGAGCTTTGAGAACTTCTGTCATGATCTCACGAGGATGGGCTCGAGACTAAAAACAAGGAAAGATGAATAGGAGTAAATATAACAAGAAATGTAGGCCTACATATATAAATGCGAGAAGAACAAAGAACCGCTTGGTTCAAATTCCGGAATGGCAATAGTAATGGGAATCATTGATGAGGGTAATGGGAATGGGAATGAAAGTGATTGAAGGGGTGGGGGTATACATTGAATCAAGGGGAATGATTGAGGGATTTGAATTCCCATTACCCCTAACCAAACATGAGGAATGGGAGTCAATACCCTTTCATTCCCATTACCCTCCCCTAATACCTCTAACCAAGCGGCCCTAAGTATTATGTACACAAATCTCATCAATTTTACATAGCCCCATCAGATCCTAGAAATATTAAAATCGTCTCAAGATGAATTACAGAAAAAGCAAGCAAACAAACCTGGAGTCCAAGTGCCCATTTCCTATCAACTGGTAAGTGTCTTCCCCCAAATTGTTGATAATCAATGGTTCTTTGCCCAACAGGAGAAGCTACAGTCTCTATTTGATTCATGGGATTATATCCAAATTCCTGCATGCATAAAATTATTCAGTCTCAAACATGCCACATTGACAAAATAGTAAACATATTTAGCTGAAATGATGAAATAAGCATAAATCAGAATGGGAAAACAAAAACTGGATAAGAAGACTGAATATAATAGGTCTGCTCTTCCTTAATAATAATAAAGAAAAGGACAAAAAATATTTTTCGACATAATTTAAAAAGCATACCACAGCCTCCTGAAATTCAGATCCAAGGTAGCCACCAGCAACACGGAACCTATTGTCTAGCAACAAATAGTATGTAACCGTACCCTGCAATACAGTCGAGAAATAAGAATCCTTAATACAAAGATGATAACAGTTACAAAATTTACCTCATTTTGAACTCTGTTTCGAATAGAATCAAGAAGCACATTTCGGTCAAACCCCATCTTAACCACTTCCTGAAGAATCTCTTCATCAATCTGCACAATGAAAAAGATTAATAAAAATTAATCACTCGCTCTATATTGCTGGAATATTATTGTGTTGTAGGAGAATCAGATCACACAAAATACTCAGATAGCTGTCAAATTAACATGAGTTGATGATGTGTGCGTGTGAGTCCAGCAAGCCTCGAGTAGGCAAGGGAAACACTAATGCCAGAGAATCACCAGAAACACTATAACAACAAAGAGATGCCATAGAAATTCGGAAACTTTGATCATTTGCTTTATGTTCCTAAAAATTGAGTACATGCAGAAGAGACTTCATGCATTACTCATAAACTTCTACACTAACACTTATAGACTTCATGTATTTGGTGCATTCTACAAACCTTTTTAGCTTGCTGTGTTGTATCTGGAGGTGGCACAGCCAAATAGCGTGGTAGATGAGCTTGGAACCAGGGGTGAGCACGGATCTCGGGGATAGTCATCCGCTTCATGGGATCAACAATAAGCATCCTAGGAATCAAATCTCTAGCACTAGCAGATAAGTGGCTGGGAAGCGTATATATTCCACCCTAACAAAATAACAAGAAAAGATGTTATATTGAGTACATTTGTTTCAAATATACTTAAAAGAACTAAAATCCAGCTACCAGGGAAGCATATATAATAAAGAAAAATCAGGATTTCATGTCAGTAAACATAAAAAAATACACTAACAAAAGGAGATCCCTAAACAATATCTTAGGTTTGGGGGTTTCAAGCATAAGCATTGGTAAACAATGCAGATAGTGATGGCCCTACATGGATTCAAGCAACTAGAGTTGGTTGGAAGTAATTAGTTTATAAATCAAGTTCTTTGCTCAAGTCAAATTAGCTTATACCTGTTAAAACATGATTAAACAAAATTAGCCACTTGGGTCCTCTTTGTTCAGCTCACCAGATCTACTTCAAGCTCAGCAAAAATAATAGAAGGCCAAGAGCTTCAAACTGTATATGCATGCATCCGGAGCTAATACAAGGTTGTGTCCTAACTAGCACATTTACCTACTTTTAAGCCCTCAAAATATGAGTGCTAAAGAGATTCTGGCATTAATGGTACACTGACTGACGGCATAAGTGAGTCTAGCCAAGTCACAAGGTACTTGTGCTCAACTCTTTAAAACATGTAAAAAAAGCCAACTTAAGCTCAAAGTAATACCTGATTTTATAGGCTCGTGAGCTTAAACAAGGTGCTTTTAAAATTTTGTCCTTTATGTGTAAATTATCAACCAATAAAAATTAAAATCCTACTGAGTGGATTTAAGTTGACCTTTGAGCACAAGTTTCAATTGAGTTGAGTTAAACTCGACACAACCAACTTGACTCATTTACACCCATAACTTGGTCTGACTTAAACTTTATCAATACTATAGCAAAGCTCCGAATTACAGATTTCAGTGGTATAAGTAAACTTAACGTACCTTAATTTTCTTGAAAAGATTAGGTATATTTTCATCATCAAAAGGAAGGGTGCCACATAGAAGTGCATAGAGAATAACACCACAGCTCCATACATCCACTTCTGGCCCCGCATATAACTTACCAGATATAACCTAAGAACAAGATGCAACGTCCAAGCCTTTCAAAAACCAATGTTTATTATATACAAAGCTTATGAATTCTGGTAATAATCTAAGTACCTCTGGTGCAGCATAGTTGGGGCTTCCACAACTCGTCTTCAGGAAATGACCATCGCGCATAATGTTACTCAAACCAAAGTCAGCTATCTTCACATTTTTTTTAGAATCCAAAAGCAGGTTTTCAGGCTTCAAATCTCTATGAACCACCATATTCCTGTGACAGTACTCCACTCCAGAAATTATCTGCAATCATCAGCACACAGTCAATGTTTCAGCACAAATCATCTTTAAATTAGATACACAGTAAGACATTTTACCTGCTGGAAGAAACTCCGAGCTTCCTCTTCCTGCAACCTGCCCTTCTCCACAATATAGTCGAACAACTCACCAGATTTAACATATTCCATCACAACATATATATCAGACTGTGTTTCCACAACCTCGTACAGACGTATGATATGCGGATGCATAAATAATCTCAAAATCTTGATTTCTCTTCTAACTGAAAGAAGAAACACAAATAGATTTCTGAGGTTTATACCATAGGAACTTCTAATTAAATTAAGAATCTACTTATAGTCAAAATTCACCCACAAGTGAAATAAAACAAATATGGCATATGGGGGAAGTTTTTTATCTGAAAGAAAGCGCAGATAGCCAGATTAGCAGACACAAATCAATGAAACCAGAACAAATTAATCAGAGATAACTACTAATCGTGATAATGACTGAAGTCTGAAGATGTCCAAATTCGAAAAGAAAGAGATGGCTAGCCAAATATTCTAAACAATAAATGAGAAGATTTATTTCGAGATTTGGATTTTATCAATAGCTGTGGGTCAGTACCTACTTAAAAGCGTGAAACTACAGAAAAATGCCAAGAGAATAACCTCAAGTAATAGGCTTCACACCGACATTAAAAGAAGAAAAAAAATATATATATATGATGCTTATTTGATTGACTAACCTTTTTCTTCCATATCCATACTCTTTATTTTCTTCCGGTTAAGGATCTTCACAGCAACTTTGTGCCCTGTCAATGCATGCTCAGCGATTTTAACTTTACCAAATGAGCCAATTCCAAGGGTCTTCCCAAGCTTATAGTTCCGAAAGAATGAATCCACACTGCTACCATCTTGGATTGATCCATCCATATCCTGCAATCATCTCCGATCGGAATAAAAGCAGTGTACTTAACAAACAATATGAAGAAGTAATCATAGCCCATTAATTATGATACAAGTTAATACAACACATCAATAGCTCTATATAAGGGGCTAAAAGGATAAGACATCAGATTTCAGGTCCCAATTTCGGTTACACCACAAAGAGAAATTATTACATAGGGATCCACAATCTGGCAGAATTATAACATTGTCACTGTAGATGCATGAATTGAGGACGCAAATGTACGTTTGGTGGAGATGCATTGAAACCATGTCATCGCCGTTTCTAGCTGACTTAAAAGAAAACATGATAGGTGAAAAATTCTAGGGCAAAAACCTATTCCGATCAAATGCAAGCACAACCACACTAAAAATTATTAAATCAGAAAAGCCCCAATTCAAACGGAAAGAGAAGAAACCCAAATTCAACATAAGTGAATTGGTGGAAGATTGCCAATTATGTTCTTTCCTTGTTTTTCTGCGACAATGAAATCCCCTCTTTCCACAAATTCGAAACACATAATTATCCGTCAAAACAAATCAAGCAACAAGCAGGTAAAAAACCAAAACCCAAAATCACAAACTAAGTATAACAGAAGAACCAATTCGTCCTAATTATATCAACCCACCACCTCACTCCGTGCCCTAAAGCTCTAATTTTTACAACTAATCGAAAGGCCTCTCGAAATAAATAATTCGCAACAAAGGGAACCTACAACAACTCACTTCAGATCTAGAAAGTTCCCGCAAAATGATGTGTTAAAAAGGACCAAAAAAGTTGGAAAAGAATCAACAGGCATGAAGAATCAGGAGCAAGGCGAGCTTACAGTAACGGAAAACGACGAGAAGAATCCCAGAAATTGAGAAAGAAGTGTTGAAAAGATCGAAGGTCGTGAAAATAAGAGGAGAAAAGAAAAAGAAAAGAAAATTGTGAATTGAGAGAGATATGATTCCGTGTGAGTGGTGTGTATGAGGGTCGATCTCCTCCTCCAATGGAATTTGAGGAGATGATGATCAACAAAATATAAGCTTTCGGGCAATATTTCAGAAAAATAAAATTGACACTTTCAGAATTATAAAATTATTGCTATGTGTTCGTTTCTAATGTATCTATTTTACTATTTTTGGCGTCTACTTCAAAGGTATCAATTTTCCCTATTTAGTAAAAGTGCATGCCCACTTCCCTCTAATACAATGTGCAAAAAGCAAATAGATACCTTAAAACCGGATGGAGGGAGTATATTTCATCTAATCTGTTTTTTTTAATACTCCTACTTTATAGAATCTCATTTGTTTTTTTTCACGTGGATTAAGAAAGTGCACATAGTAGTTGTATTAGTGGATGTGTGAGCCTAATATTTTAATTATATTAGTGAATATGTGTGGGTCTGACGTGTGTAAAAAATAAAATGAGATTTTTTTTGGAGTCACTCAAAATGAAAAAAATATAAATATATGAAATTAGTTTTTAACTTATCTTAAAATTTTAAATTATGCATTGATTGTTCGACACTCTTGTGTGGAGCTGGTTGTGAGATAAACAATTATTTATTAAAAATATGTTTATTATTGGTTAAAATATATTTGAATTGAACTACTCCCTCCGTCCCGGGTATTTTTGCCCGTTTGTACGGGCACGGAGATTAAGACGTTTTATTTTTTTAATATATAATGTAAGAGAAAGTAGGAATAAATTAGTAATTTAAAAAGAAAAAGTGAATAAAGTTATTGGGAATGATGAATAAAGTGTAAAAAAGTAATTAAAGTTGTTGGGATTGTAAAAAGTAGGTAATAAAATATTATGTATTTTTGCCAAAAATGGAATGGGTAAAAATACGTGGGACACCCCAAAATGGAAAGTGGGTAAAAATACGTGGGACGGAGGGAGTATACCATAAAGTTATAAAATTATACTTTAAGAATACAGAGTATACCGTTAACTATCAATAATCACACTTTATTTATATAATAATTTGTAATTTAATAGGTTTTCAAACGGTCTCACTTAATTATTGTCACATAAGAGTGACTCTCTTGTGAGACATATTTATGTGAGACGGATCGACCAATTATTAAAGTATAGTTGTTATATAGAATAAATATGCTTATTAGTAGTTAAAGTATGTTTGGAGTAAATCATCATACTATAACGCTTTAAAAATATACTTTAATTCATTATTTATCATACTTTAAAAAAATACTACTATTTTAACTACAAATTAACCTACTCTAACTATATAGCAAGCATATTTTAACAATGAATTGACCAATATCACAACCTGACTCACATAATTACCGTCTCACAAGAGACTATGTCACCTTCTAATTGCTATAACAATAGCTGCTTCTAATAATTTCTTCTATAACAATTTTTTTCTTTAAACGGTTGATAAATTACATTGTTTTTTTTTTTACAAACTCAGTAAGGTGAACTTTAATTTTGCCATATAATACATGAAAATTTATTTTTTAAATAATGAGCTAATACCTTTTGAATAAAAATATTATTTATGAATTAAAAAGAATAGAAATAGTATTAGTAATAATCATCACTAACATCGAGTGACAAAAAACTTGAATACGAGGAATAATTTGTTATCAAATTCTATAACACCGTCCAAATCTCTTTTGTACATAACGAAATCTTTTTATTAATTTACTGTTTGATTTTTTTTAAAAAATATAAATTGAGAAATTAAATTGATAAAGAAATTTCTTGATTGTGTGTTTCGATGAGTGTGTATGCAGCAGTAGTGGCAGCAAGATTCCTATGTTAATAATTAACAAGGCCATGGAAATTGAAGAAAGACCCACTTTTTAGTGTTGTTTTCCACTTTTCTTAATTTATTTTTCTTTATACTAGTCACTCATATCCTTCACATTTTTTTCTAATATGACTATCATTCATTCCAACAAAAGAGTGGGTAGTCAATATTATTAAATAATTATTTTCTCTTTTAAACATTTTCTTTAAAAAAAATATAATTATAATAACCACAAACAATGTTATGATATCAAATCAAAACATAACAAAAAAAAAAACTGGTTTGAATCCAAAAGAAAATGCAATGAAAGAGGTGTTTCCTCTGTTTCTTTTAAATTTTTTTTTTTTACGAAAATAACAAAATTTTCACAAAATATAATAAAGGGTAAAATTACTTATAAATCATTGCTACTAATCATCTTGTTTGGTATGAACAATGTATTCACTTCATCAATAATAAGTGAATGAAAAATGTTCTGATTCAACATTTTTAAACAATCATCTGTCTTAAATGATTACTATTTCAAACCCTTCGATTCAAATAAATTCAAAAAAAAAAAAAAAAGCAACTGAAGTGAAGTCGTTTTCAAGAATAAAAGAAAAGGTTCCCACGCTCAATATCCTCATGGAACTTCATTCTCATTCTTTTGGTTCAAAATAGGCATGAATTGTATGAGGTTGCAATTACATCCAAGAATTTAAAACCAACTATAAATTCACTGCTCATTAACTCTGATTTCATATTAGTGTCATAGGAGATGATAAAGTTTATTATGAAACGAAAACATTTACACGATGCAAATGCAATTCATAGATTCAACAAGACATACTGATAAAGCCAGTGTCCGAAAACAACATCCTTCCACACGTACCTGAAGAATATACACACACACTAGGGTTCTACGAATACAAGGGTATATCAATATGAGTAGAAATTCCTTTTAAAGCTACATGTATGGAAAGAAAATGGTGGAAACTAAACCTGATGGACAACGGGGCTTGTGAAACATGAGTACCTAATAGTCGGGAATAGAGGCAAAGCGGTACCCTTGCGCACCTCTCCACGAGTAGTAGGCAATCCGAGTCTCGTAGAAACCTGTAATTATTCAATAAGATTATAAGAGTGGATATATAAACAAAGCCATCGTGTTTAGAGAAACAAAAGCATCAGGTGTGTTCAACATCGAGCAGAAAGAGGAGTAATAACTTGCGAGTCAGAATCAACACCAGTGAAGTGAAGCACATTGCAGCATATATACGAGGGATCAAACTCTTTATGTTCTAAGTTCTAGATGGAGCATATGGGTTAATCCCTACAATTTAAAGGAGATTCCATGTGGAATACTATATAGTACTTCATGAATCTCTAGCCCAAAAAAGGTTATAACTTAATAAATAATATAACGAGAGGATCTTAAGATACCTGGGATGAAGGTAAGCAATCCCAGTCCAAGAAGGCCATATGCCTGGGAGAACTCTCCTCCCATGTGACCAGTGAAGATGAAAAATGCCAGGAAGAGAAGGACACACCCAAGAAGGAGCAAAAAGATTGCGAGAAATATGGACTTCCAAGGAATTTTGTCATAGGTTCTTGGAGTATAATCAAATCTGGGATCATTTTGACCAGTACCACCATAGTTATCATCGTCATCACCAGCAAGACGACTATACTGGACATTTCGTCTAGATGCCATTCTTCAACAACTCTTGGTTATAGATATGTCAGCCAAAAGCCTTGTCCTACAATGAAATGATACAATTCACCACAAAACAGAGGATGACGAAGAGAAAATAATCAATAACTTTAGTAGAAAGTAAGTTAACAAAATGAAACATCCAATGCTATGATAGAGAAGTGTGTCCACATCAAAATCAACTAGCTAGGACTTTACAAAGATAGCAACATATGTTGATACATAATTCATTAAAATTATATTAGGAATAAGAGGAAAACCTTATTGTTACCCACAATCCAAAACTTTGAGCAACTGCAAAAAACTAAACTATCGAACTCATCTACCTGAACAGTAGATATACTATAGGCACTCCTTCAGAGAGAAAGATGAAGCAATAAACTATAGCCTCTACAGCCATCAGTATCCTTAAACTATGTGCCAAAAATACGCTAGTTCAAACAATTCTACAGCTGAAAGTACAAATTTGCAAGTTCAATGATTAATTCAATCACGCAGATCAAATACCCATCTACCTAAACATTCACTATACTATAGTCAGTATACTATAGGTTGAGAAAGAAAAATATAGCAATAAACTATAGACCCTACAGCCATCAGTATCCATAAACCATGTACGAAGAATACGCTAGTTTAAAACATTCTATAGCCACAAGTATAAACTTCACAAGTTCAATGATTAATTCATTCAACACATGATGTTTGAGCCTCAATACATCAATACCGCAAACATTAAAAGACGGTACTCACCACTTAATAGTTATGTCCATACTCAAGACAGTTCTTAACTCATCAATGAATATATTATGCAGAATACAATGCACAAAAACGCCTACAGTACATTAAATCTCTACATACGACAGTTTCCCTTTTGAATCATCATTAAAGAAGAAGCTCCAACACATGATGTTTGAGCCTCAATGCATCTCAATTTCCATCCGACACCGTAGTTTCTGAATTCACCCATACATAAAGCTCATTTACACATCAAGACACAAAATTCCAGTATCAATTTTCAAGGACCTCAAATATCCATAAACGTGATCCTTAACAACCATGGACGCCAACACTCTTGCAAATAAAAACAGACGTACATCGTAAATTATTAGCATAAATCTTCATAAGATCTCAAAATCAACGACGACAATCCTTCATCCAAACCAATACCCAATCTATAAAGATCATCATTAAAGTTTAAATAATTAATCTTCAGATTCAATAATACTTACCGTGTAGATGGAGAAGTCACAGCCGCCGGCGAAAAGTCAACACCAGAAATGCAGCGGCGTACCCCGGCAAAGACGGTGGATTTAATTGGCTGAAAATCAATTGCCAAAAATCAACAAGATTGTGTGAGAGTGAGAGATTCCGATATCGGAGAAGTGAAATGGAACTGGATCAAAATTTCATCTACGGATCCAGTCTACTACTGGGCTTAAGCCCACTATGTTAATTATCTGATCCATATAATTATTCATATGTTTTTATTTTGGAATAACATTTGAGTTTTTTTTTTGAATATATGCATTTTATTTTTTATTATAGAGAATAAGAAATTTTATTTTCAAAATGTTTAATGTAAAATGGATGTAAAACATTTAGGTTGTATTTGGATAGATGGATACGAGGAGAAATTTATAAATACCTCTCTCAAATCCAATCTTCATGTTTGTACGTTAGATTAAATCAATAGATATACCGTATGATTCAGAGTATATGTCCACCATAGCATAGATATATCTTAAAGTATATACTCTGTTAAGTATGTTTTGTGTGTGAATTAAAAAATATTACTACCTCCGTCCCACGTATTTTTACCCACTTTCCATTTTTGGGTGTCCCACGTATTTTTACACATTTCATTTTTGGCAAAAATACATCTTTTATTACTTACTTTTTACAATCCCAACAACTTTAATTACTTTTTTACACTTTATTCATTATTTCCAATAACTTTATTCACTTTTTTTTTAAATTACTAATTTATCCCTACTTTCTTTTACATTATATATTAAAAAAATAAAACGTCTTAATCTCCGTGTCCGTATAAACTGGTAAAAATACCCGGGACGGAGGGAGTATTATTTAATGTATTATGGATAATTGTAATAATAAGTGTGGGCCCATGTTTTAATTAGGTTAGTTGATGTTATAAGTCCGCGCATGTATAAAAAAAATTAAGATCCTTTAAAATGGACTAAAAAATAAAATTAAAAATAATTCTTTAAAGCAAACAGAGGAAATAATAATAGTATGAAGATAAACCTGTTTTAGATACCCATCTCACTAACCATGTTAAATATACATACCCACATTGATGTGGGCTCACTACTAACCATTAATTTTTATATTTCAGATAATGGACTGATATACCTTTTTTATAATAAATAAATAAATCATATTCTCTCGATCACAGCATAATATTTAGTATATTTCTATGTATTACATTATACTAAGGTTTATATACTATATTTTTTACAATAGATGATATACATACACAATACTATTATAACTATTCAATATACATTAAAATATTATAGTATTTCTAAATTTATTTTACATTAAAATACTATATTCTTTAATTCCAATACAAAATAATACTCCCTCTGTTCACTGTCAATCTATCCATTTTACCATTTTGGATCGTCCATTCTTAATCTATCAATTTCTATTTTTGGACTATGGAACCCACACCCTCCACTAATACAAATAAAATATGGGATCACACCCTTCACTAATATAACTACCTACGATACATAAAATAATAATACTCCTTAATTAACGTACAAAAAGCTAATGAACATATTGAGAATGGACGAATGGATGGAGTATAAACTTTCGGATGAAATGGAAAGAATATAAAGCATACATGAGTACAGTATTAGAGTGGGGTTGCATCTGATTTGCAATCATGGGATCAGTAAAGGATAATCAAGTTCTACTTTGTGAATAAAAGAATCAGCCTCTTGACAAAAAGAAAGGAACAAAACAAAATTACATAAACGATTTAAAAATATATATACTCCAATTGACTTTTTTTTTTGTCCAGAAATAAAAAATACTTATAATATTTTAATTTATGGTGTATAGTTATATTAATATTAGTGTTATGTGTGAATCCCATAATAATATACTTTCATTTACAAAAAAAAATTAAACATTCGAGTGAGAGGCCAAATAAAAAAAAGGGCTCGAATTATTTCTGTCATTTTGTTACATCATTTTTCTATACTACACCTTTAGATGAAACACCTATTTTGGAGAATTACTCTTATTACACTGTACTTTGGATGAAACACCTATTTTGGAGAATTACTCTTATTACACTGTCCTTTGTCACATACCGCCATATGCCAGCTTTAAGTGTGCTCAAATTACTTTATTGTTGTCATATGAAGTGTATATAGATGAGATAATATTTCTTTCTTGGTGTGATGTGTAACAATTGATTGATACACAATACTGTTCAAGATCTTTTATAAAAAATAAAGAAAAATAATTTCTTTGTTCAGAGTTATTAATTTATTTTTAAATTATATAAGTGGTGGGTTCGATTTTGATTGTATGACTTATTTGTTATGAGCTGTGATTGCTTTTTAGACTAATTTATATTAAGGTTGTGTAGGATTTGAAAATTAGTGATAATGTTATTTGCTTGTTTTGAATTTTTGGTAGTATTGATTTTAATTTTGAGGGAGTTTTGTCTTATATATGCATAATGTTTTTGTAAAATTATTTTTAATTATAAAAATTATTGAAAATTAGTGATAATGTTATTTGCTTGTTTTGAATTGTTGGTAGTATTGATTTTAATTTTGAGGGAGTTTCGTCTTATATATGCATAATGTTTTTGTAAAATTATTTTTAATTATAAAAAATTATTATGAATTATTATTCTTTTTGAATGAAATTAGGATGGCAAAAAGAATTTTAGGATGTAATATAGGGGATAAATTTCTACCATTTTACCTACAAAATTTTTATACTGTATTATCTTCTTAGGTTAATTTTACGTCACGAATTAACTCGGTGTACGAATGCATGATATAATGTGCATGTATATTTGGCATTAAAACAATTAAAGGAAAAATGAAAAAAAGAGGAAAGAAAACCAGTGTGTGGCCAAGAAAGAAGAAACTAAATTAGGAATTAGATTTCTTAGGCGGTGAAACAATTCTGGAAGGCAAGAGCAATGATGACCAAAGAAACATGAAAGAATCACACAATCTGGGAATGCACAAATCTGTGTCTGTGGTAATAACACCCACCACCTTTGATGGGGAGAAAGAAGGGGGGAGCAATACAAAATCACCAATTAAACAGAGCAAACGACGTTGCTTTCTCCATCTCCCCCATTCTTCTGTATCTCTCACATCTATAGATACAGAAACAACATCTTTGATATAGGGGCAAGACAACAAACAATCACGCTTGGAATTGCAATTTTGGATCCCACACCCCACCCTTCTCCTGAATAACCCCTTTTTCCCGGTCCCTCTACAAACCCCCCCCCCCCCCCCCCCCCCCTGTCTCTATAATGTATCTATATGTTCTTGAATGTGGTGGGTTTTTGTTCTTTGGGTGGTAATTATTACAGCTTATTGTTGCATTGGAGTTTGTTCTGTGATGATGACATGAATTGAGGGGTTGTGTATTTTTTAAATTTTTTTACCTTTTGGAATAATTCTTTGATTTTGTGTTGTTAAAATTGACAGTTAGTTTTGTTGGGTTGTGTTTTGTTTTGTGTGTTGTTAGTGATGGCCAACCCCTTCTTGAATCTGATTTGTCTTGTATTGATCATCATCTCCATTTTCTACTTTTTCACCCCAAATCTTGAAATTTCTCTCTACATTTTCACTCACCAGTCCTCAGGGGAAGTGGAGAAACAAGCTGAAGATTTATGAACCAACTCTTGCTTATCTGTAACTGTTGATGGAGGGGATCTCATTTCTTGCAATTACAAGGTGTTTTTAATACAACTCACTCTGATTATGCTAATTTTGGACACAACTTACAGAAGGTGAATCTCTCTCTCCCACTTTCTTTCTACTTGTGTTGATTTGATTGCATTTTGGCAGTATTTGGAGAAGTGTGATTGCTTATCTTTTGTCATATTTGTTTGATAGATTTAGAGGGTGAATTGCTGCAATGGGTGCTTGTGCTTCAACTCCATACATAGCTATCAAGCCATCAAAGTCTTTTAGAGGAAGGAGGTATTATGGACGAAAAAAGCGACAAGATGGGAACAGAAAGAAGGCTGGTGATGCTGGTCGTGTTACGGACTTCGCTGTGAGCGAGTATGTCCACACGACTACCACTTGCAGCCGAAGATCAGCCGTCTCTAACTCGATCCATGTCACTCAGCTGCAATGGCACAGCCAGATCGACGTTAATGGTATACCTCTCTCTTTCAAGAATCAGTATCTATGCAGGAATGCTTGCTACTTTTGAAATGATCCACATTCTTGTTTTTCTTTCAGGAATGTACCAAGATGAACCGTGGTTCGACACGCTCAGCATCCTATCCGACTCCGATGATGACTATAGTAGTGTACATGGAGGTAAAGAATCAAGCAATGATATCTTTTTTGTTTTTCTGTAGGAAATTCTGCTGTGTTAATTTAGCATATGTTCTATGCGTTGAGATGTCCTGTTACACGTTGATGTTGCGTTTTGTGTACACATGTTGTTTGAGGGATGAGAGTGTTGAATGAACCATTCACCTTTCTTTTTCACCTTAGATTTTCTCCCAATAACAAATGGACAAATGCTGTATGAAACTTCATGCTTTGTGGATGGCAACTGTATCCCAGAGAAGTTTCTGAAAATAGACAACAGTAAAACAGAGTTGTTCTTGAGCAACGATGCGGTTAAGGGTCCGAACGGGCTAATGCTAATCGACACCCAACGGAAAGAAATGTCGGGTTTAGTGAAGAGCGAAGATGCAGGGAAGACGATGATAAAAGTAGATCAGGCATACTTAAGTTTTAACGGGAATCACGACGATAAAACTGAGAACTTATTCAAGTCAGTCTTACCTGCATTGGTTCCTCCAAGTTGCAATGACATGATCTACACTACAACCACCACTGTCCCTCCGTCTCAGAGAATGTCGTCAACTGTTATCAGGCTCTCGATCACTAGGAAGTCAGTTGAGGAAGAAACAAACGAATTCCGTGAGTGTCCTTTTTGTTTGTGACTGATCAATATACTACACAATCACCCCAACTTTGATATAACATTAGTTGGTTAAACCAGGTGCACCAAAGTATCTTTATCGTCCAAGAGCTGGCATGTTGATCCCCTGCTGTCCCCCAGACGCGAAGCCAGCTCCAGGCACTTGGTCCGAGATCATGCCCTCGACGTTTAAGCTCCGTGGCGATACCTACTTTAAGTATGTCCTCTTATCACTATCTTGATCTTGATATCATGATCACCATTATATGGATGGCTGACATTGTAGCTTTGCAGAGATAAGAAGAAGATCCCGGCACCGGATGTCACACCGTACATTCCGATTGGCGTAGATTTATTTACATGTTCCAGAAAGATCAACCACATAGCACAGCACCTTGACCTCCCTAACATAAAATCAGATGGGAAATTGCCTCCATTGCTGATTGTCAACATTCAGGTTATTCTGTTTCTCTTATTCAAATACAGCAATATCAGTTATCCAAAAACTTATCTGACTCGTGATCATTGCATTCGTCACAGCTGCCCACATACGCGCCCTCGATGTTTCTTGGTGAGGGCGACGGGGAGGGCTTGAGCCTTGTACTATACTTCAAACTCTCTGAGACAGTCGAGAATGACATATCTCCTCATTTTCAAGATTGTATCAAGGTATGTACCTATTATCCATAGATCTAATGAAACATTGATTAATCAATCCAAAGTTACTCAAAATTATAAAATGGTGCAGAGATTGATTGATGATGATATGGAACTGGTTAGAGGATACACCAAAGAATCAACTGTTCCTTTCAGAGAGAGGCTGAAAATTATGGTTGGGGTGGTTAACCCCGAAGACCTCGTCTCGAGTGGCACCGAGAGAAAGCTTCTTCACGCATACAACGAGAAGCCAGTTCTCTCCCGCCCTCAGCACAGCTTCTATGAGGTCCATTCTCTCTATCCCTCCCCTAATAGCAACACTTCCATTTTCTCAAATAGTAGTCACTTTTTGTTTATATTATGAATTGTTAATGAAATAGTTCACTGCACCACTATCAGTTTCTATTAAAATGTTATCACTTCTTATTCGTTTTATGGACAAGTGCTTGACCTCTCCTAAACATGATCATAAGTCATAACTCGCATCAATATCATCAGTGATCATATCTTTTGAGCTTCACACAGGGCCCCAATTACTTCGAGATTGATCTTGATATCCATCGGTTTAGCTACATAGCAAGAAAGGGTCTCGATGCGTTCCGAGAACGATTAGGCAACGGTATACTGGATCTTGGATTAACAATTCAGGTCAGTAGACAGTAGCTAGAAACCTGCATTTTCATACATCACTCATATATTGCTCACTCTCATGCATGGTTGAAAACAGGCACAGAAGCCAGAAGAACTACCAGAGCAAGTGCTGGGGTGTCTGAGATTGAACAAGATTAGTTTTGTCAACAATCAGATACCAACTCTTGTGAGGCTAGATGATAATTCAGACTAGTGTGGTTTTTTTTCCTCCAAATGCAAGAAAAATGTTTGCACACCATCCTTGTTGTTGTTCCTTCTTCCAGCTCCAGCTGTCTCATGTAAATTATGTAATAATTGCATTTCCACCCCCATTTTTTTCTTTATTTATATATAGAGAGAGAGTTCAATGCAATTACATACAAAATTGTTTTTAACTTTTATACATACATTGTTGACTTGTAGTAAGGCTTTGGCTTTATAAGATAATCTTATCTTGTTACATTCGTTAATGCTACTTAAAAAAAAAATAATAAGAGTTATTTTAAATTTTAATCATCAACAAAGATTTTTTCTATCATTCTTGAAAAATATAGAACTATCCATAAATAAATGGTCTAAAATCTTAAAATTATTTAAAATAGTATAATAATAATCACATTAAAATTTTAAATATTAAATTTGTTTTTAAAATTATATTTTATAATTTATTATTATTAAAATAACAAACTTATTAATAATAAATTTATAAAATTATATTATAATATTAAATGATTTTATAATTTTAAATCTGGGTAGTATTACTATATTTTTTATGTGAATTGATACAATTTTTTTAACTCGGTATATAATAGTTAACTTAGAGGTGGTTTGCTTGTGGGTATGTGTTATACTGAGATTGTGTATAATGAGATTTATTTGACTTATTGTATTATTGTTTGGTATTATGGAAAAATGAGATTGTTGAAAACTAGGTATTAGTTAGGAGTATTTTAGATTTGTTATTGAGTATTAACAAATGGGATAATATGTAAAATGACATATTTACCTCTTATTATTATTAATATTATTATTGTTATTATTATTTTTATTATTAATATTAATATTATTAATACTTATTAATAATAATAATTATTATTATTTATTATTAATATTTATTATTATTATTAATTATTATTATTATTATTATTAATTATCATGATTATTAAATAATAATAATAATAATGGAAAAGAGGTATAATGATAAAAGTAAGTACTAATAATTAAGTAAATTTTGATATTGTGTAGCTCATCTCTTGTGGCGGTATACACAATACTAATGAAAAGATATTATTAATTTCGGGCTGAAATAATACCAAATTGAAAATGTTATGAATACATCGAGACAAACATGATATTACATTGTATACTACATCAATACCCAGCTAATACTGACAAGCAAACAACTTGGCAAACGACCCCTTATAGTATCCAGAAGACTGATAAAACATCTAAAAAACATCCTTCATTAATAAATCAAGAAAACACAAATAATGGACAAATATACTATATTTAATACTCTCCCCGTCCCGCACGAGGGTTTCTTTTTTACATTTTGGTCGTCTCACCTAAAGGGTTCTCTTTCCTTTTTTATACACATAGATCCCACACTCACCCACTAATACAATTAAAACATGAAATCCACACACCCACTAATACAATTACCCACTACATATCACATAATAATACTTCTACGTGCAAAAAAGTAAAATGCACCCTTGGTGCGGGATAGAGGGAATATATTTTATTAGATAATCATTTCTTGTTTTGCCATTTCTCCTTAACCCTCATTGATTATTGGTCCAACTACATTCACCGGGGAATTCGCCGGAAAATGTTCGGGCGACCGCCAGAAATGTAGATCCAATTATCGACCCTCCCGGTAAATCAACATTAACAACGAGGATACAAATTAAGAATAACCAGATCTAATATGATATACTAGCACAGTTTTTGAGCTCTATAGGCTTTCAATTAACACCTAAAACCCATTGCTACATTTTTTAGGTCAGAAAATCTTTAATGTAGCATTCATATACAGTGTTAATTAAGTACATCATCCAATTTAGTTTCCAAATCATTTTGATGAACTCAGCAATTAATTTTAAAATAATACTGAAATAAAGCTTTGAAATTCAGGGTCATTATGGTGCACGGTGCACCCCCATGTTAATGAAAATTAAATTTTGTGTTTGCAAGGAATAATCTTTTTTAACTTTTTAAGATATTATTATCAGCTCACAGCTTAGAATCAATAAACAATTTTTAAAAAATTATTTAACCATACAGGGTTGAGATTACTCAGTCATAACTCATAATAATAATTTAAATAAAAATAAAATAAAATAATTATATTTATGCAAAAGAAGAAGGAAAAAACAGTGTCTTCTGCGCAAAATTAAGGTCTTTAAATTCAGTGTCAACAAAAATTCAGAAAAACTAGATCCAAAAGAAGAAAAATCAAATCCGTCGAAATGGCAGGAATCAAAAAGTAGAAAAAAATTTCACAATTGAAAAAAAAAAATGAAAAAAATGATGAAAATGAGTGGAGAGAGAGAGGAAATATAGGGCAATCCCTTCGCTGTGTGCTGCATTTACTAGAGCAGCAAAGCGGCCATGGAGTCCCCGATGGAATTAATGTGCGCCAATCGCACTAAAGTGCGCCACGATTAAACCTCTCCCGTGGAATACCACGCCACCCCTTCTTTCGCGGGGGAAGCGCTCGGCCTACGGCGCTCTTCTGCTTCTCTCTCTCATTTTATCTCCATTTTATACCCCTTACTTAGGGTTATCCTTTCTTGTAATTTAAGTAGACTTCTGGGTGTATTAGCAAATTTTATGTGGCCACAATTGCAATTATTGAAAATTACAATTACTGCTTTCTTTTTAAACATTGCGCATATAGTCTCTATAGGGATGTAACCAAACCAAACCGTTCGTGAACTATTTGAGTTTCGGTTTTATTAAATGTTCGTTCGAACTCGTTCGTTAACCTTAACGAGCCAAACCAAACTTGAATTTTGGGTTCAAATAGTTTATCAAACCAAACTCAAGCCTACGAGTGTTCGGCTCGAAAGCTCGCGAACATATTCGTTTATAGGTTCGCTAATGGCTCGCAAACGCGTTCGTAAATTTTATAGTTATTCTTTAGAATTATATATTATTATTTATTTATTAATATTCAATAATTAAATATTTTATATTAAACCACACAAATATGATAATAACTTAAGTGATTATTTAAATATTTAAATACTTTTTACCGTTTATAATTATATTTTGTTAGTTTGTTTATTTAATATTATGAATAACATTAAATGTTTATAAACGAAACATTCTTTTAATATCCAGACACAAAATTATTTAAATGTTCGTGAAAATATATTCATAAACAAGTTACTTTATGTGTCCGTGAACATGTTCGCGAGTCTTAACAAATAGTTTGAATTCGAGCTCGAGTTCGATATTTTTTTCTTGACGAGTTCGAGCTCGGGCTCGAGTTCGATAATTTCTTAACAAACGATCCTCAAACCTAGTAGTGTTCGACTCAACTCGCTTTGATTACATCCCTATACAGAGTATTAAAATATACAAATTATTCGGTAGCTTGACTCAACCCGACTCAGGTTCGGTTCGACTCGTAATTTATTCGAGTTTGAGTTCAAGATCGTCTAATGCTTGCTAAGTTATTGAGCCGAGTTTGACACGATTTGATAAGACTCGATAATAATAATAATACTCCATCCATCCCGGTAAAAGGTTATCATTTATTTTTCACATGAATTAAGGAGTATTATTATTTTATGAGTATGTAGTGGGTAATTGTATTAGTTTGGTGTTCCATTAAAAGGTCTCAATTTTTAATGGAACACCTAAAAGGAGTATTATTATTTTGGCTCGATAACTATTCGAGCTGAGCTCGAGGATGCACTACTCGAGCTCGTTCAACTCGTTTAACGGGCCTAATTGCGCATCATTTTCTGAAAATTTTTATTTAATTTAATTAGGATTAATATTTCTTTTATTGTTAAAAGTTCATGATTTATTAATAACACATTAACGTGTTCATGACCCATTACTATATAAATTAAATTTATTATTTTTTAAAGTGTTAAGAATGAAATATAATTATGTGTAAAGTTAGGATTATGCAAATAAATTTTACAGTTCAAAATATGAAACCAAATTTAGAATTAAGATCTATACAATTGAACTAATTTACATAAGATTTTGTCATTTTTAATATGTATACATGTCTCAAAAATAAATGTGTTATTAATATTTTTGTTAGTATATGGAGTATAATAATATTTAATCTATTAAAATATGAGCTGCTCATATATTTTAGGATCATGCTGTGGGACAGTACAATTTTTTTCTCCAAATTATTAACAATTCAATTTTTTTTTAATATTTTTTTTTAAAAAATTGCTGAGTTCATTAAAAATGATATGGAAACTAAAAATGGAGGATGTGCCAAAATTAACCCTGCTATGAATGCAACACTAAAGATTACATATAAAATCTGACCTACTAAATTAGCTATATATATACTCCATCAAATGTTAATTTCTACTCATGGAAAAAAAAATAATAATACACACACAGCATTAACTGAAAGCATTCATTAGAAAAAGAAAGAATAATTTTATAAATCTCACATTAATTATATAAGAAAAGAAAAAGAAAAGATAAACATAAATACCTGCTGAAAAAACATAAAAAGCTCAGTGTATTTGTTCAAAATATACACAGTGGAATTACAGAAAAGAATAATCAATCCAACACACCAAAAAAAAAAAAAAAAAAAATCAAAAGTTGGGTCTTGGTATTGAGGCATTCTTCTTCAGTTACAAATTCATGTAAATTAGAAATTAAAAAAACTCAAGCATGTTGGAATGTTATTAGGCTGATACCTACATTTCTAAGCTGGATGATCTGTTTGCCATGTAGTCATATAACCTTCTCTTTTCTCCTTTTTATCCAAAAATGTTCATGCATTCTTCCTCATCAAAAGTCTGCACAAATAATCGTCGCATCGCGAATTATTAGTTTGGTACGAGAACAAGGAGCGTAACATGTAGAGAGCTGTCGTTTGTTTCGATCTTACCTTGGTAGAATCGGGATCTGTGATGATTTTGTTTTCTTGAGTTTTGTATATCAATGGCCCTGAAAATGTAACCTTGCTCTTCTTCTTGGTGGTGTTGTGTTCCTATTTTATCACATTGGCATTGTAGATTAGGTTAAAATGCATGCATGGATGGATGGATGAATCAAGAATGTGTTTGTTTTGTTTTGATTTATGTTTGAAGTGGTCGTACCGTGTGAGATCCTTGATCATGGTTATATGATTCGGACGATTGCTCTTCTTCCCAGAGCATGGCAAGGTTTCTGTGGACTCTGCTCGATTGCTCGTGATCATCAGAGTCCACAGATTCCTTGGCATGCGTAGGGTCTCCTCCTAGATCGATGGCTTTACGTCGTGTAAGTAACTCATGCTGAGTTCCGCGTTTAGGCCATGCGAATGCACTTGTAGATGGTTGGATTGGTACGGAACGAGTGGTGGATATTTGAGATGTTTGGGATTCCTCCGTCATCTGAGAAGCCTCGGACAAGGTGTCGTACGAATGCTTTGTTGATGTCCGTGACCCTAGACCGGTTCGCCTCCTGTATCCGCTTGCACCGCTACCGTGGCCCCTGTAGCTGCCCTCATCCTCCTTCAAGAGCATGAGATCAATAGAGTCAACTATTTTTGCACTTTGAAGAGGGAGATATAGGAGGGAAATAGAGGGAGAGGGGGGAAAACCTCAGATTCTTGCATCCTATGGGATCTCCTTGAAGTTCTTGATCCTGTCACACCAGCCCTCTTCCTGAAAATTTGAACACCCCCTATTAATATCACCTCATCCATTATCATTTTAAAACAAATAATATGAAGTACCTTTTTGCTTCATCACGATATTTGGCATCAATTTCTTTGTTGGGAGGGTACTTAGGCATCCTCGAGGGATCACAAGCATATGGTTTTGTGTTGAAGTACTTGAAAGAAGAATGATAGAGATAGATTACAAAGTGCAACACCAAAACATCAATTTATACTTTGGAAAAAATGTCGAACCGACTGCACGCTGTACCTTAGACGCAAGCGCAGACGAAGCAGTGCCACGCTTGTGAGGCTCGAAGGAGAGAAAGGTTTCGATGAGGCTAACCGCACTCTTGGGAAGCTCTCTACATCTGTCTCCGAGTGTACTCTCGTAAGGCTGTTGAGGCTTAAACATGGTAGCTAGAGGAAGTCCACATGTTTTCCAATAATCATCCTCTGGCGTACCGCAGAGTTTGAAGATCTTATGCAACTGCTCGACCTGCACGCGCAGCAAACCAAGTTAGGGATAGCCCTAATCGAGCCGAGCGGAACAAGTTTAGCTCGTTTTCGCCTCCAATTACCTCTGTTCTACCCTTGAGGAGAGGTCTCCCAATGAAGAGTTCAGCGAAAACACAGCCGACGCTCCATAGATCCACTGCTTCGCCATAACTTGTCGACCCTAAAAGGAGCTCCGGAGGGCGATACCACAAGGTCACCACACGGCTCGTCAAGGGCTGCTTGTTCTTAGGCTTCATGAAATTAGCAAGACCAAAATCCGCAATCTTCAACACCCCTTGGTTGTTCACTAAGATATTCGACGTCTTGATGTCTCGATGCAGTATACCTCGCGAGTGGCAGTGTTCCAAGCCACTCAACAGCTGTTTCATCAAGCACTTGATCTGCCAACAACACAAGATAATGAGAACTAACTCAACAGAGAACAGACAAGGTGAAGATGATCAATAATCAATGATGAATGTAGGAATAACCTGTGAGTCAGTGAACTTGATGTCAGGACATGAAACGAGGCCTGCAAGGTCATGCTCCATGTACTCGAATACGAGGTATATGTGACATGATAGACGAGAAGTGATGATCCCCTCGAGCTTCATGACGTTTGGATGATCGAGCTTTCGTAGGATACGGATCTCACGAGCCATAAACCTCACACTCTCTGCTTTGAAGTTGTCGAATCTCACCTTCTTCACAGCAAAGATTTTACCATTTTCCACATTACGTGCTCGATAAACATCACTATATGTACCTTGTCCAATCTGTACACCTTATCCACATCAGACACACATATTTCTATCCATTAACAACACAACAATATTACATGCAATACAACACAATGTTGTCATTATATTGCCACTGTTTAAACTTTTAGACGATGTGGTCAGTTTACACAGTTTCATCTTCACAACATGACCAAGGCCATCAAGCCATCAATGTCACAAAAAATGTTAAATGACCGCCTCATCTATAAGCTTAATCTTGTAGAGAGAAGTTACCGTTAATACTTAATTAGTTTACTCTTAACACGGCTCCTCATTGCAGATAGGGTTAATTTTGCCTCAAGTCATGTATGTGGGACTTTTGTTAGGCCATGACTCTGATACCATCATTTTAAATTACCACCTCATATAAAAGTTTAAGATTTGAGAGAGAAATATCAATTTAATACTTAATCAGTTCACTGCTCATAAGAACAAAAACATGCATGCAAATTATGGAAATCCAATTAGATAATTAATCATTCTCAAAGGAAGCAATAAATTAATAATAGGTAGGTTAATTAAGAGAAATTAGGACCTTCTCTAATCTCTTAAAAGAATCTGATCTTAACGGCAACCAGCCATCAATGGCTTCTCCGGCAACAGCAGAGAGCCAGGCTGGCCAGCCAGCGGCGACATGCTCTCCTTCCATCAACCTCCCAAATTTAAGGCTAAAAACAGACCTCTTATGAGAGGAACCCCTCTTCAATGCTCTCAAATTGGCAGAATGATCATTACCAAAATCGTGGCCATCGTTTACATATTCCTCCTCATCCTCTTCCTCCACACCGTCCTCCTTCTCGGGCTCTTCCTTTATCTTCTCCAACGGCCCAAACACCCCCCGGGCGTGCAGCAACGACGAAGCCGAGTAACCTCGCCTCCGCCCATGGCCGCTCCGCCGCGAATGCGAGGAGGAGGAGGAGGAAGAGGAGTATCGATATTCGGGCGATTCACACCTTGCCTTCTTGGAGCTAATGCAACCCATGACCCACCAAACCCATCAAACGAACCCGATACCAGTGAGTATCCGGATCGGCCCGGATGGGGAACGGGCCGAATGCAGGGTGGAATGGAAGAACAGCAGTACCCTACAACGACAGCATCATTCCAAATTGATCGCCAGAAAAGAGGGTTCCTCAGGGATTGAGTTTCTTGAGAGGTGGCGGAGGAGAGAGAAAGGGGGAAGAGAGAGAGAGAGAGAAAGAGAAAGACAGGTGAGTCTTGTTTTGTTGTCATATGTTGCTGATTCTTGCATGGCTGTGTTGTGTTTTGCGACATCTGCGGACGCACATTTCTTTTCCAATTTTTCGTTGATCCAATCATTTCTTTTTCTTTTTAAATAAAAGAAGCTGGTTTGTATATTAATAATAATAATAATAACAATTAATTTTTAAATTAGTATATATCAGGACTTTCCGACCGTTGGAGGGTGGGATTCGAAATTCGGTTAAGAGACGGTTGAGGTTCAAGAATTACAGGCCAACTGTCAACGACTAAATATTAGTCAATTTATATCAATATATTCAAGGCAAATAATTGTTTCATATGTTTCTTGGGAGAATTCTATAAAACGAATAAAAAGCAGTAATATTTTATTAAAACTAATACTCGATGAAAAAAAAATGCAATGAATTATTACATGGACAATTATTAGTATAAAAAAAACATTTTTAATAAAAAATATAACTATTTTAAAAAACGTAAAAACACTACTATGTTCAAGTGTGATCCTTCAATTATGATGAATTGCAATAACTGATTAAACTCACTTTGCAACAACCAACACACTCCATTAACAACATCCACAAACAAAATCAATTGAATTAAAGATCTATAAAAATATCAAATAAACTTGATTGTGTTAGATAAGTCAAGCTTGACACTGAGAAAATAGATTAAATAAATAATACAAGTTTCAAACTACTTGAGCTTAATTCTTATTTGGCTCCATTAAAACTTGTTCAAGCTCAACTAGATTGCTTCTCATACAAGCTCAATCATAAGATATGAAGCTTGTTAATACACAAGATTTGAAGCTCGTTAATACTTTGAGTTAGAACACCTTTACATCCAACTCGATTCGACTCACTTATACCCTAATTACAATTCCAAATAAAATCTTTTAAGTTTATTTTCTAAATTCATTAATATTAATGGTGAAAAAAAATGCTTATAATAATATGGAGAATGCAATTCATGATATGATAGTCTACTACAAAATAAGTATAATCTATATTTTCTTTTACAAAGACCTTGTTTTATAGAAACAAAATCACATATCCATGTTAAATAAAATCCATTATTATTGACTTCACATTTATATGTATAAACATGTCAAACATTCAAATTTAAACATAAAACATGAGTACCAAATTCTAGGCACATGCGAAAGAGATTATCTGGCTATAACTCTACACGTATTCTTACAAACTTACAGTACATGTTTAGTGTTAGGGCATCAGGCTGCTACTTGCTCTCCTTTGAGCTGTAGGGTCGTCGGCATTTGGTCCCTGTTTCCATAATCGGTTTCTCTGTCTATCAATGTATTCTCGGATACAACTTTCTGCACTTTTATTGACTGAGAACTGGCGTTGGCTGCACTGTACCTCCCGACAGGGATGTCATGATTATGCTTCCCCTCGTACGTGGTAATGACTGATTTGGGGTCGGCTGAAGCCCTCTCCACATGCTTACGTACGTTACAACCAGAGTGTGTACATCTGTAGTAACTCCTGCATAAACGGATAATCAAGCCACATGCTTCTTCAGTCATAACCAGGGTAAAATAAAACATATCCAATGTAATAGAGTTTAGTATTAGGTAAAAAGATAGGGTAAACCAAAGAGAGGTAAATGAAGGGCTTTGAATCCTATATCATTCAGATAATCAACAAGCATTACGATTTCTTTAATGATTTAGATTATAAAATAAGAAAAAAAGAAAAAGCTCGTTAGGTAATGAGCAATTCACACCTTGGATGAGAATTCCCCTTGACCACTTTCTGTCCGTATTTCCTCCATTTGTATCCATCATCCAACAAATCGACTGCACTTCTCGTCTGCAAGACAATCTTTGAGTCTGAAGTGGTTTGCTGTGACGACGTAGTGGGAACGGATACCCCAGAATCCAAGCTTCTGCATCACAAAAGAAGTATGCTTCACATAAATTAAGTTATTAGAGCAAAGTGGTAAAACAAGATTAGATGAAGATGTTAATTTCACCTCCTTTTCGCTACTGGTTCAGATGAATCATCTTCGTGTGCTACTACATTATCTTTAGTATTATCATTGCGATTAATAAGTAGATGATTCTCGGATGGCTGTTGTGAAGTTGCAGGCTCAGATTCGACATTTACAGCCTCTTTTAATCGTTCAGTTTCAATCTGAAATTGTGATGTAGAAACATGCTTCACGTGGGAGTTTGCTGGCCGATCAGAACTATCTTTCTCTCGTTTATTAGGTTTAGGTGGATCATGGTTGTGCTGCCCTTTATACGTAATCTCAGATCGACCATCCAAAGATCGTTCCACCTTCTTCTTAACAGGACAATTTAGATGTGTGCATTTATAGTAGCTCCTCGGACATTCACTAGCCTTCACTTGCTTCTGCCCGTATTTTCTCCAGTTGTACCCGTCACTAGCTGGCTTATCACCAGCAACATTAGCAATTCTTTTATCAGATTGTGAAACCTCAGACAACTCTTTTTTTGAACTCTCAGTTTCCATTATTGTTGGATTCGCCAAAGCTTCCAGTTGAACGGGGGATGAACTGTTGGGTGCAAGTTCTCCAAAATTTGCGGACGAAGAATGCTGATACTCTGCTTGCATTTGCTTGAAAGATTGAGACAACGCTGCTTGAGCAGTGACGTGCGCTAGTGCCTGCTGGTGAGACATCCCAAAAGAGCCCTGCATATAAAGAGCAATTACTTATTCATTGAAAACAGAGATCAATCCCAACTCCACGTCATTATATTTATATCATCTCCAAACGTATTCATACGAAAAGAATACCAATCATTCTCATACATTCTCAACATTATCTAACTAATGGATTATAACCAGAAACATCTCCAACGTATTCATGCAGAATATAGAAAATGCCACTTAAGAAGGATAGATTCATTGTCTTGATTCATTTACGTCCATAGCTAGCTGGTAAAGCCCTACTTCGCCATAACGTGCCGGAGCTTCACTTGACCCGGTGGGTCCGAAGAGCAAGCTTATTTGTTATTCCGGATCCCATTCAATGAAACGAAATTCACTAAATATTTAGCAACAAAACTGAGCATGATTACAGTAAAAATGAAGCTTAAAAATGGTTTGCAACAGCAAATGCAAAATACTAACAGTAGACCTAACGATCGTCAAAGTCCATAAATGCAAACATCATAGCATTAACAATACTCTCAAATTACATTTCCAAATTCTCACAGAAAATCTAAAAGTTTAAACTCATCAAGAAATTTATAGCCACTCAAGTGGGGACAATCAATAAATATCCCTAATCTGATTCCGTCCAAATTCAACCGTTGAAGCGAAGTCGTAGAAAATAGCCTCCCCACAAAACCTAATTCTATATTCCAGAAGTAATAATCCATTCAAAATTCGAACAATAAATTCATCAATAATTCCAAAATCAACAGTTAAAATTCAACGGATTAATAACTAACTTACATGAAGAGGAGACAGATACCCTGGTGAATTCATCAACCCCGTCGGACTCAAGCCCGGCGGCAGCATGAACAGAGGGGTTATACTCTCCAGCTGCGGCGGCGGCTCCGTCGGCTTATCGGCAAGCGATTCGGAATCATAAGTCGGCAAAAAACCGGCCTTGGGGGTAAGTGGGGAAGCCAGGGCTAAAAGCTGAGAGAAAGAGAAGGGGCTCTGCTCAGGGAAGTAGTTGGAGATGAGGGTCATCGGGCCCGGGCTGAACCCGGGAGAGGGCCCGGTAGCGAAAAGGAAGCCGCGTGGAGGCACCATAATCGTCGGCTTGGATTTCGAGGCGGTCGGCAAAGTTTCACGACTCTCACCCATTTCTCGATTCACTTCTCTCCCCCAAAATTCGAACAAGATAAATCCACTACGGAAAGCATCGAAATCTTTAAATTACAACTAGAATAAAAATGCAATTTTTTTTTTATATTTCTAATTTACAAGAGTAGTCAAGAATCAGGAGTATGTTTTTCTTTCTTCTAGTCGGGATTACCTTAAAAATAATTTATTATTATTATTTTAGAACATTTTCATAATTCTATGATTATGACGTGATATTATAATGGACAAGAAATGCAATAATGTCTTCCGGATAAAATTGGGATAATCTCCTCACGTTTACCAAATTATAATTGGGATAATATCTTCACGTTTACCAAATTATATTTGACTTGAAAATGTAAATAATATGTTAATTATAACAATTCTTTAGTGATTTTTTCATAAATTAGTATCTGAATTTAAGAATAATACTCCGTTCTCTCATGAATAAATTTGTAGAGTTCATATCTTAACATTCTCACGGCAATTCAATAATCCTACGATACATTTTACTTTTAAAAATAACATAAATCAATGCATATAAAATCTTTTACATTTTATTTATTATGAGAAAATACCAAACTAAACTAAATTTTTTATAAAAAAATAATTGCGAATTATTTATGAAAGTTTTTTAATATTTTATCTATGTATAATTTTTTACTACTATTTATCGTACATAATTTAATACTCCAAAACTATGTCCATACATAATTTATCTGTAACTTCTCATTTGATTTTGAGCCACATTTTCTTTTACTATACTTAAAAATATTGCAGGCTGACATTTGTGCAAAAACAAGATGTTTGTAAATAATTACTACTAATTTTAAAATGATATGCCTTCAAACAATCAAATATCCAAAATGCTAGTAATATTTTTTCTTCTTGGAGTTCAGTGGGATGTTGGGTGTGGTTGGTACAGATCTCAACTGAGTACCAACTTCCATGCCCTATAAAATTAAATATTCTTAATATTTTCTTCTTGGTGGATCATACTATTCAAGAATTTCCCACATGTCAATTCATTCATTGTCTCATCCATAGTGTGACACCATTTACTGCAAATAAACCCAACTTTCAAAATTTCAGGACCTAAATATATCCTTTCAAATCAACCAATTTTAAAATGCAACCCCTGCACTCTCAAGTTTTTTAAATGAACAAAGACCAACTACCATATACTCCAGCTCGGTTCGATTATGTAACGAGTTTATAAACAATTAAATTTTAGACATGAAAAGATAAAAAACATACTAGTACTTAAAACCTATTCACTACATTTTAAATGGAGTATTATATTTCTTTAAAAAAAAAACACTTTTAAATTTCATATATACATGAAGAACACCAATTGAAATAAAACTCTCAGATTATGAAGCCAAGTGTTTGTCGTCCAATCTCTAGTATGATGCCAGTGAAGGAAGGACAACCTTGCGATTCTGCTACTATGACTCACTGTTTAGTTTCAAGAAAATATGTCGACGAGACAGCCAAGCCTTCCACATCATATGTCCGAACCAGTCTCTGTCTCTTGGTAGGAGATTCGAGCCAACAGAGTTCCAGATGAAAGGACTTGGATTCTTGTACACTCTTTGCCACATCTGAAGGGCACCCTACGTACATGCCCCCAGGCAACAGCGTCAGCTGGAAACCACCGTCGAATGTAACCATGTTGTTGGATATGGATCCTGTCCAGTGAACAGAAGTGGTAACATCATTGCCACTTGATGTAGATCGTATTTCCTAGGCAAGTGAAACAAGACAAATATTATGTCCAATAGAAATAAACACATGAAACGAGAAGCAAACATTCGTTTCCATCAATTTCATTTTGGTGGAGTCAGAAGTCAGTTTTAGGATATAAACTAGTGAAGTGAAGATAATTGCAGAAATTAAATTCAATACAAATTCCAGAAAAGTAGAGTCCTTGAGAAGTTCTCCTCCATTAAAAATGTGTATGATATTGATTTCATGCCATTCTCATTTCCCTGAAAAACCATACTGATTTCTATTCTGCTTTGGTTGAGAAAAGTGATTAGAGAAGAAGATGAACCTGAACAAGCTGACCGCCTTCATTCATTCAAGTATAGCAATCGTATCTGCTTCGGCTATTGTAGCACCATAAACACCACTTCGTTTTGTTACAGAGTGACCCTTCCATGTCCCTAAATGAGGAGTGATCCTATCGGAATCCTAGAACCATATTAGTAAGATATCAGGTAACTTGATATTGTCTGAGAATGCTAGTGCTAAATTCAGAGCTAAGATACCATAGAATCATCAAAGGAAGGATGAGCAATCACTTCACTTCCTCTTTCTTCAAGGAATACGAGAATCATTTCAAGTACGCGTTTTGGATCCATGATATGGAAAGCTCTTACTCTCGCATCCCCTTCCAATGCATAGAGGCAGTTCTCACATACAAGTGCAGGCCTTCGAGAAGGAAGCTTTAGATTCCTGTCAAAAGAAAATCAAGGACAGGAGGCTAACCAGATAAGGAGTAGTAATGGCCATGTAAAGAATTTAAGCAAGATTATGAATTCCAAATCCTTGGACACGGTGATATTCTCCTTCAGGATCTAGCAAATTTGTATAACCATTCAACGGATGAAAAATGTTGTTACCATTTATCTTACTTTGTATAAATTATCAACACATCCTCTCAAATAGCATTTCAATTAAAAACACACATACCTTGGAAATTCTTCTCCCGTATCATCTTCGCCAAGAACCCCTTGTCTTAAAACTGTGTCCAACATTCCAGCTGTCTGGTAGCTCAATGCAAATACCTTCTCTTCAGGAAAGAACCCAATCTGTGACAAAATTTCCAGCAACGAAAACGTCCCATTATCTTTAATTTGCAGCAGTGCCTATAAATTTCCACTGAGTTACAAAATTACCTGCTGATATTTGTCCACTGTAAACATGTTCATTTCTTTAATTTTGTACTCAAACCATTCCGACTCATCATCAGGATCTGATGGGCTCAGAGGAGGCTGCTGTATGTATAATATCAATGCAGTAGAGCTTTTAACCCCCAAGCAATTCACACAGAATCAAAACAAAACCCAAGGAATCATTCAAAAAAGTTGATTAATGCTGGCAATGCAAATTGGCAACAAGAATCCAATGAACAAATTTAACTGAGTAAAGAAATTACTTGAGGAAATATGAATAATTTGAAAGGGAATAAAAAATTACATGGAAAGAGCCCTTCCAGTTGCCCAAATTGAGTTCAACGAAGCGTTTAAGGACGTCAATGCTCATAGACACGTCATCTTCCACGGCGTTCGCCGGCGTCCCACTGGAGGAGCACGGCGGTGACTTGGCTGAAAAAGGCGATTTAGTATGAAGTGAAAGCGCAATGGGGCGATTGAGGCGGCATGTAGAATTTCGAAGGGAAGAGAGTAGAGTGCGCCGGGGGGTGGAGCGGCGGCGATAGAGGCGTCGCCATGGGAATGAAATGGAGGGGTGCTCCGGCGAGATACCCTTCACGGTTGATAAATTGACGCCTTTAAATAATTATCTTCAGCTCACTGAAAACGTGTTTGATTAGTAACACGATTTTATAATTTACATGAGGGATACCCAGGTAAATTCATCAACCTCAGGCCCATATTCTCCAGCTGCGGCGGCGCCGCCGTTACATGGAGAAGCCAAGGCCAAAGGGTGCTCGTAATCGGGCCCGGGCCGATTAGACGGCCCGTTGGAATTTGCTTTTTTCCTTTAAATCAATTCGCTGCCACACCAACCTTCTAATTTGTATACTACTAAACAATTTTTATGAATTTAATCAATTAATTACAATTTCAACCTTATAATTAGCATTAAATCCTAGTGATGATTTGGAATCTTATTTGTCACATCTCTTAATTAACAAATGAAATATTTTCTCTCCTTTCATTGCATTTATAATGGAACCGTAGAAGAAGTCCCCATTGATAAATAACTATTGAATACTTTAAATCTGCTGAGATTTTTCATCAATAACATTAAAATAAGAAAGGATGAAAACATAATTAAGAACAATAAATAAAGGGTAGAAACAAAAAAAATAGGAATGTAATAGAATGATGAATGGTTAATTTAGAACAGGAATAGCTACTTTCATTCCTTTGTAGCACATTCCTTTCTCACTTATGAAATAATAAGTCTTTGTAACGTTGAGAGGAACCACGTCTCTTCCTACACCCGTTGTCCAGTTGTGAAGGGGCCGTCTCGCGATGCACCTCTCATAATCCAATTTGCTCACTTCTAGTACGTTTATCTTGTTCCGATCGTACACAAAAACTGAAAATGGAAAGTGTATATCCTTTATAACAAAATGGTGTACTCTTATTAATTAAAGTGTATATTCTTTAAAATAAAATAATATATCTTACCTATGATATAAAAGCGCACGGGCGGAGTCACGCAAGACCAACTCAAATGTAATAGCATAATATAACCCCTTATAGCAGTTGCCCTAGTAAGTAAATTTAATATTTAACATAATATAGTACTCCCTATATTTTGTAATTACATGAATCACGAAATTTTTGAAAAAATAAAAATAAAAATCCAATTACTTACACAACCAATCTCCTTTGTGGAAATGCTTGGTTCGAGCCCAATTTCGGTAATTCACATTCGTCGCCCAACCGTTATTGCCGCCCACAATGTAACGCACTGCCGACACCTCCGCCGTGAGAACCGCCGTCGCAATCATCAGAACCACCACCGGCAACCGTATTGACTCCTGCATTTTCTGTTTTCATTATACTTGAAACCAATTTGTTCTGAGATTAACTGCAATTTATAGAAGCCCACTTTGTAGCTTATTGCCTTATTGTCAACGTCGCACATGATTATGCACAAAAATATTAAATAAAAAAATTATAAATTATTATTAATTATAATAGAAATGGATCATTAGGCCAACAAAATTAAGTTTTCTTTGACGTATCAAAATGTTAATTAAAATGTTATTTCTATTGCAAGTTTTTTTTTTTTTTTTCATCACCATCTTATGCGAGTTTTTGTCCAAAAGTAATAAGCCATTACAAAAATTGAATAAACATTTAATCCAGCAGAAATTTCCCTACGATCGTACACTTTCAATTGGCCCAGATTATCAATGTTGTTTTAGTGGTTTTGTATTTTGTCACATTATTGAATAATGTATAATGATTTGGGGAGAAGAACCAAAAAAAAAAAAAGAAAAAAAACTTTATAAACAGTTGATTAAATTTTCTTCTTTATCATACAAGAGACGTTATACGAAATTGCCACAAATAATTTAACGTGACTTTTGATTACACAAAATATTGTTCCCCTATTATTAATCCAAGTATAAAAATATGTATATTGTACTCCATAAAAGTAATTCTAAGTTGACTAATTTGAATATAATATCTCAATGATACGAACACGTAGAATTTATAATGTCGACAGATCAACTTAATTTTGAAATATACGTTGATGATACTTATTGCTCATGTGATCTAATTTAATTTCAAATTTCATAAAATTTTTGTAATACTTTAGGAATGCTTACAAAAATAATGCTAAAATACTTAACTTAGTTCACTTAAATCTGTTTGATAGCATTTTTTTTTTCTTGTGAAACTCTACACAAATTCAAACCCTATTAACCAATTTACATTGTCCTTTATCCAACATAATGAGAAATGGAGAATCACAACTTTAAAAGAAAATCCATCATTATAAACAATTAAGAGCAATTTATTTTCAAATTAATGCAAACAAACAGAAATCTAGTTCATGAGAGTGTTTTTCTATCCAATTTAATCAAGTCTTCTCAACAAATACTCAACCTGGACTTGTTTAGTCAATGGCATGATCCAAGTCCCATAAACCTCTGCGACGAGCCTCGGGTTTATTTTATAAACCGGCTCTGCGCTGTCATCTCCTCCGCTCTCGTTCCATTCTTGTCCATACTTTTGCGTTTTGACCTCCACCCGCTTTGCAATCGCCTCTTCCACTACCGGGTATGTAAGCAACTCCATCAGTTTGGCTCCATCCTGCAGATGTACAAGTTTAAGTGGATGGAAAGATTGCTCGTTTTTTCCTCAACGCATATGCATTTGAAAAGATTAGCTAGCCACATGTGCTATCTTACTTGTGCTCTAATGGCAGCTTTGTAGACATCAGATGTGGCTCGAAATTTTGCTTCAGCTACGAATTTACCGTAATGAATTCTCTTCGACAGGGCCTGCGAAGAAAATTGGCAAATCAGGTCGTGTAACTCCTGACTTCGAATCAAAACAGAAAGGTCATTTTTCTTTTAAAAAAAATATGGAGTCCCTTCACATTCTATCTATATTTTGATAACCATCAAGTACAGGGACCAAATTCAAACAAAATCGCAAGTACAGGGACTGAGGGGAAGCCGTATAAACATACACTCATGGACTATTCAACCGGATTTACTTAAATTTGAAGGATGGAAAAGTCGACTATGAAGCCAACAGTATTTACAAGTAATGATCAATAATAAACCAAGAGTTTATACCATGAACCCGATTAACAAGATTGTTTGTCTTTAATTAATAATAAAGTGACGTGAACAAATAAAAATGATTGAGGCAATAATGAGGATACATAACACGATTTTGAAACACAACCACTCGATAGAGGTAAGACCATATAAGAACAAAATAGGTTTTCTATAGGGAATAATGTGTTTGTTGTTCATCGAATGGACTATCCCAACCTCATAAAACAACAGGGGATAGTATTGCCTATGTGACAACTGCAATAGTTCAGATTATTCATTTTTTATGCTTGACACTCGATAATAGGTTATGCAATGACAGTAAGTTAATTTACTTTCTCAGCTTAGGAAAACAAGTTTAATTTAAACTAGTCGTATTATATGTACCTGCAAGCACATTGTGTCGCAAAGTGCAGCTGAACCATAATTACCATCATCGCCTTCTCTGACTAATCTCGGGAGGAGATTCCTGAAGTACATGTCCCATATTTGGGTGTTAATATTGATTGATTTTGCAGCTGGATGAAGAACCTGCAAGAGTAATTGGATTTAGATAAAGAATTTCGAAACCAACAATGCTGAAAAATACAAAAGAGAACTATACACATTTAAATTCTAAAGAGCCACCAAACAGTAACCAAGAAGTCCATACATATGACTTCATACATGTGTCCAAAAACACAACAAGATGCAATCAAGAACTTTTTTTTTTTTTTCCCTTTTTCTTCGAGAGACATTCAAGAACTTTTTTAGGGCATGTTGTGTGTGGATGTGTGTGAAAGTTGAGCATAACAGTCATTAATAATTGAGTTTTACTGGAAGGCTGGCTCATAGCGACAATGTTGACATGGTACACGTGATCTACCCGCGGATACAAGAGTGGGGGCAATAGCGGCTCAGGCAAGTCGTCCGCGAAGAAAGGATTCTCATCTGGGCACATGTATCTTCCAACCTACATCAAAATGACAATTTCAACATACACATTCTTACTAGTTAAAAGTTTCACCAAAGGGTCGATGAATCGGGGCTTACTTTGGCCTGAAGCTTCTCGGATTCATTAACCATGTACTGAACTAAAGAGCCATGGAAACCATCCATAGAAAACGCATTCGGATCATACGTTTCAGCATTATAAAGAAACTGAGCTCTCTCAACCAGATTAAATATAATGCTATCTTCTTGCCTAATCAAAGAGCTTCTAATACCCTCAAGAGTGTAGCTTTCTGACTCATCTACCCTGTTTTTAGCTGCTAATCTGAAAGGAAACGAGGTTGGCCTAACACTTGTCTGACTGCACATGACCAAACAGATTCTCAATCTCTAAGGTTGTCTTTTTCGATCGAACACTATATTTTGATTAATAATCGAAATCCATCGTTCTTATTAATTTACAACCGAAATTCAGGGGATTCAATTAGGGTTTACACATTACAAAATTAAAACCACGAAAATGCAATGCAACAGCAACGAATTGAAGCAAAATCGAAACAGAGACGCAATCAAAGCAGATCACTTGATATCCAAACAACAGATAGAATCGAGAAATAAAAAATGAAATTAGGTTTAAACCTGGAGGAAGAAACGGAGACGGCGGGTGGGATTGTCGGAATGTCATTCCTATAAGATCTTGAATTGGGAAATTGAGGGGGAGAAAACGTTTGATCGGAAAAGGGGGAAGTGGATTCTGATATGTTGGACTTACCGGGGGTGAGAGCGGCGAAAGTGGCGGTGCCGAAGAGCTTCGCCTCCATTGATTACGAGCAGATATAGCTATTTTGTTAGTTTGGTAAGAAAGAGTAGAACAAAACAAAACAAATAGTGGGAATTTATACCGGTGGGTGACGATAAGGATTGATGACTGTCTTAGTGGGTTGGCAATGGATAATAATGTCCGCCGGTGGATTTTGATTTCAGATTTTTTTTTCCTATTTAGTAATTTTATTCTTATTTATAATGAGTAATTATATACGAGGAAATTGGTGGAACATATATAACTCTTAACATATTTGAGTTTCTTATCTCTATTAATATAATAGTAAAGTGAAAAAGTCAAAATTGAACCAATTTTTAATTTACACCTTTGATTTTAATTACTAATTCTTTTTTAATCTCATCCGTTCATCACATTACTGAATCTCATCCATTCATCACACTTATAAGATTAGATCTTGAACATTCATTTTTTTGTCATAATAATGATACCTTATTTAAAATGATACATTAATAATGATACCTTATTTAAAATCCTTATTTAATTTTTGAAATAATAATATCATATTTCACTAATTTTTATATTTTAACAAAATCCATAATATAGTTTTAACAATTAATTCATTATTAAATTATTTAATAATTACGACTACAGGTATTTCAAAAATGTTATGTTATATAATTAATTAATTAATAATTATAACTTATAATGTAGTTTTAACAATTAATTTATTATTAAATTATTTTATTCATTATTAATAATTTTAAATTAATATTATTGGTCCTAACATCTTAATAATTTTAAATGGAGTAATTTATATTTAAATGGATTCATGATTAAATTATTTTCTTCATTATTAATAATTTTGAATTAATATTATTGATCCTAACATCTTAATAATTTTAAATGGGTATGTGTAATCAACGGGTAATGATAAACGGATTAGAGATATGGAGAATCATAATATATATTTTTAATGAAACGAGTACTTAAATGTGTAGTTTATATTTAAATGGATACGAGTACGTAACAATTAATTCATTATTAAATTATTTTCTTCAATAATAATAATTTTGAATTAATATTATTCGTCCTAACATCTTAATAATTTTAAATTGGTATGTATAATCAACGGGTAATGATAAACGAGTTTTGTATGAGTATGAGTATCATAATTTTTTTTAACAAAGTGGGTACGAATATGACTAAATAAACATTAGGGTGATCACATGACAGATATTTTCAAATATCTGATTTACCAAAACCTTAAAAAAAACGAGTACGGGTAGTTATACATAGGATTTATGAGTTTAGGGTTATAGGGTTTAGGGTTTTAGGGTTTAAGGGTTTAGGGTTTAGGGTTTTAGGGTTTAGGGTTTTAAGGTTTTAGGGTTTTAGGATTTAAGGTTATGAGATTAGATTAATTTGACACCTTATTTACAATTATAATTAAACAATTATCAACATCACAATTATCAACGTCACTACTTAATATAATCCATATGCATAAACTAATTTTAAATAAAAATTTAGTAGTTTTTTTATTTATGATATATAATTTAGGTTATTAAAATAATTAAGTATATAATCTTTTTAATATAATATGATATATAATTTAAGTTATTAAAATAATTAAGTATATAATCTTTTTAATATAATGTTTTTTTATATTATAGATTATACATAGGGTTTATGAGTTTAGGGTTTTAGGGTTTAGGGTTTAGGGTTTTAGGGTTTAAGGGTTTAGGGTTTATGGGTTTAGGGTTTAGGGTTTTAGGGTTTAGGGTTTAGTGAACCAATTTTTTAATTTACACCTTTAATTTTGATTACTAATCCATTTTTAATCTCATCCATTTATCACATTACTGAATCTTATCAATTCATCACAATTATGAGATTAGATTTTCTTCATTATTAATAATTTTGAATTAATATTATTGATCCTAACATCTTAATAATTTTAAATGGGTATGTGTAATCAACGGGTAATGATAAACAGATTAGAGACAGGGAGAATCATAATATATATTTTTAATGAAACGGGTACTTAAATGTGTAGTTTATATTTAAATGGATACGAGTACGTAACAATTAATTCATTATTAAATTATTTTCTTCATTAATAATAATTTTGAATTAATATTATTCGTCATAACATCTTAATAATTTTAAATTAGTATGTATAATCAACGGGTAATGATAAACGAGTTTTGTATGAGTATGAGTATCATAATTTTTTTAACAAAGTGGGTACGAATTTGACTAAATAAACATTAGGGTGATCACATGACAGATATTTTCGAATATCTGATTTACCAAAACCTTAAAAAGAACGAGTACGGGTAGTTATACATAGGATTTATGAGTTTAGGATTTTAGGGTTTAGGGTTTAGGGTTTTAGGGTTTAAGGGTTTAGTGTTTAGGGTTTTAGGGTTTAGGGTTTTAGGATTTAAGGTTATGAGATTAGATTAATTTGACATCTTATTTACAATTATAATTAAACAATTATCAACATCACAATTATCAACGTCACTACTTAATATAATCCATATGTATAAATTAATTTTAAATAAAAATTTAGTAGTTTTTTTATTTATGATATATAAGTTAAGTTATTAAAATAATTAAGTATATAATCTTTTTAATAAAATATGATATAAAATTTAAGTTATTAAAATAATTAAGTATATAATCTTTTTAATATAATATTTTTTTATATTATAGATTATACATAGGGTTTATGAGTTTAGGGTTTTAGGGTTTAGGGTTTAGGGTTTTAGGGTTTAAGGGTTTAGGGTTTATGGGTTTAGGGTTTAGGGTTTTAGGGTTTAGGGTTTAGTGAACCAATTTTTAATTTACACCTTTGATTTTGATTACTAATCCATTTTTAATCTCATCCATTCATCACATTATTGAATCTTATCAATTCATCACAATTATGAGATTAGATTAATTTGACACCTTATATACAATTATAATTAAACAATTATCAACATCACAATTATCAACGTCACTACTTAATATAATCCATATGCATAAACTAATTTTAAATCAAAATTTAGTAGTTTTTTTATTTATGATATAATTTAAGTTATTAAAATAATTAAGTATATAATCTTTTTAATATAATATTTTTTTATATTATAGATTATACATAGGGTTTATGAGTTTAGAGTTTTAGGGTTTAAAGTTTTAGGGTTTAGGGTTTAGGGTTTTAGGGTTTAAGGGTTTAGGGTTTATGGGTTTAGGGTTTTAGGGTTTTAGGGTTTAGGGTTTATGGGTTTAGGGTTTTAGGGTTTAAGGGTTTAGGGTTTTAGGGTTTAAGGGTTTAGGGTTTAGTGAACCAATTTTTAATTTACACCTTTGATTTTGATTACTAATCCATTTTTAATCTCATCCATTCATCACATTATTGAATCTTATACATTCATCATAATTATGAGATTACATTAAATTGACACCTTATTTACAATTATAATTAAACAATTATCAACATCACAATTATCAACGTCACTACTTAATATAATCCATATGCATAAACTAATTTTAAATCAAAATTTTGTATTTTTTACCTTTATCCCGTGCATCGCACGGGTTCAAAAGCTAGTATTAATAATGGAAAATGATACATTTTAGTATCGTCCAAAAATAATAAAATTAAAATATTGTAATTGATCGGAGGGTGTATGAATACTTTGACAAATACTTATATTAGATTATCTTATAAGAAAATTTCCTTAAAACGGATAAAATGTTATAACGTTTTAATAATAAGAAATGGGATTCCAATTAATTAAAAACAAAAGAGGTGTAATGAATTATATTCATAATATAAATAAAAATTGATACTAACATTTTATTTATAGGAATATTAAGGACAATGTTTGTATGAAACTTGTTTAAAATTATATAAATATTTATTATATTTTATTGAGATATTAACTTTTTTTATAGAAAATGTTAATCACTCTTTATTTATACTAGTATAATATTGTTTTATAAAATAATTCATTTCACCATTATTATTTTTTATTAATTTAAATATATATATATATTAAATAGTGTCACTTTTAATCCCTAAACTTTTTGTAAGACCGCCCCACGCTTTGACATGTATGAATAATTATTATGAGTTTAATGTAGGTAGGAATAGCATCTGTTATTTAGATGCATAAAATATTTTGCCAATATATAATTCTTAAAAACAATCTTCACTCTAAAACTTAAAAAGTATGTTAAGGTGATCACTTTTTATTTATAATACTTCCTTCATTCAATTCAAAGATAATCTTTTTTTTTTTTAAATTTTGGACATCTCACTCAAAAAATTCAATTTTATCTTTTATACACATGAAGTCCACATACACTTACTAATACAATTAAAATATGAATCACATATTATTCATAATACAACTACTTATTATACATTAAATAATAATACTCTTTTAACATATATGCTGAAAGCAAAAGACCTTCTTTAGAGTGATGGGAACAGTATACATTTTTTATTTAAATAATTAACTCTACCATTATTAATTCTTACAAATTTAAATATTTTTTTTATTTTTTATATATGACAGCGTACATAAACATTGAAATAAATAAATAAATAATCTCCCGCACCAAACCTAAAGTACATTTCAATTTCTAAATTTTCATGATCTACACAAATTACATATTTTATATTTTAGCTATTTATTATGTAAAAGTCAATAAATTACTTTAAAGGTATGTGTTGAATTCCAAATTTTCATGATCTTTTACGCAATTACTACATATTTTATATTTGATTATTTAATATCTAAAAGTCAAAAAATTATATTAAAATAATTCTTTTAAATAATTTGGCAAGTAAAACATGCATAACTCATTATGACAAAAGGTTTACTAATAGTGAAGATTAAGTATAATATTATTTAAAAAATAGTACTCATTCTGCTTCATAATTCATTATGCCACCCATGTTTCATCACATGTTACATGGGTGGGATGGGTGACATGTGTCCCATTTCACACACAATTATTTAATTGAACCATTTTATGAAATATTTGTGGTGGATAAAAAGTAATAAAAATTTAAGTAAAAAATAATAACTAATCAAAGAAAAGTGGTTACCGAATAATGAAATTATTTTATAAACAATTATATATATGATAAATAAAAAATGATAATATTTTATTAAAAATTTGTACCTGATAAATAACAAATAAAAACTTTTAAATTAAATTAAATTATAAATAATTCATAAAATAAATATAATATTTTAAATATAAATTAAGTCATATAAAAAAGTAATTTTTATTATATAAAAATAAGATAAAATAAATATTGTATTTTAATAATTACTAAAGTATATCTAATTTAATTTTACAAGATAATTGAAATAAATTATTATTAAATTTATCTTAATATTATAGAAGCAACCACGTTAATGATGGGGCTGATTTCTTAATTTAATCTGTTAGTAGGTGTATTATGAACTTAATATAGATTTCTTTATTGTACAAAAGGTGGTTCGCCCACCCCAGGCGCCCCGCACGCCGGCCCGACAGCAGCATGTGAAGGAGGTTAATCCCTTAATTAAGAGGTTGCTCCCACGCCGGCCCCCCGCACGCCGGCCCGACAGCAGCATGTGAAGGAGGTTAATCCCTTAATTAAGAGGTTGCTCCCACGCCGGCCCGACAGCCGACAGCAGCATGTGAAGGAGGCCCGACAGCAGCATGTGAAGGAGGTTAATCCCTTAATTAAGAGGTTGCTCCCACGCTGCCCCGCACGCCGTTCGCCCACCCCAGGCGCCCCGCACGCCGGCCCGACAGCAGCATGTGAAGGAGGTTAATCCCTTAATTAAGAGGTTGCTCCCACGCTGCCCCGCACGCCGGCCCGACAGCATGTGAAGGAGGTTAATTCCTTAATTAAGAGGTTGCTCCCACGCCGGCCCGACAGCAGCATGTGAAGGAGGCCCGACAGCAGCATGTGAAGGAGGTTAATCCCTTAATTAAGAGGTTGCTCCCACGCTGCCCCGCACGCCGTTCGCCCACCCCAGGCGCCCCGCACGCCGGCCCGACAGCAGCATGTGAAGGAGGTTAATCCCTTAATTAAGAGGTTGCTCCCACGCTGCCCCGCACGCCGGCCCGACAGCATGTGAAGGAGGTTAATCCCTTAATTAAGAGGTTGCTCCCACGCTGCGGGTGGGATTCGATCCTTGGTCATTGTACAAGCTGTCCCCTTGCTTGACCAGTTGAGCTGCCAATGCTTTATGGAGTAACATATGTGTGAGGTGTGTATTAAATAATAAAAGGAGGTGTGTATTTAAAATATTTTATAAAATATATAGGGTGTGTATTTAATAATTTAAGGATAATTTTGACTTTTTATAAATATTAATTTTATTTTTATAATAATAGGGTGTATATTCAATAGGAGGAGGTGTGCAAATAAGATTAGCCTAAAAATAATTAAAAAATTGTAAAATTTAGTTTTGCTTGAAATATGGATTTTTTTAGATATAGAAATTACCTATCTTCTCACATATACAATATTCTATCATGGCTAATTATAATGTACACCCGGGTGCACCCTAAGATAGGGTGTACCGTATACAAATATAAACAAAAATATATACAATTATGAACAAAAATGTATACAATTAAATTGTTAGTTTTTTAATGAAAAATTGAGTGTAAAAAAAATACAATTATTAAAAAACATGTACTATACGCTATTGAATAAAAAATTATACACATATGGATGCTAGTGTTTTTAATAAAAAACTTAGTGTGAAAAAAATATACAATTATTAAGAAACGAGTATACAAAATAAAATAACATATTTACAAAATAGAATAAAAAGTTATACACATATAAATGCACCCTTGCACCCAAGTACACCTAATATCAACTCTTCTACCATATATCTTAAATAATATATTTTAAATCACAAAGGTAATATTGAAATAAAAATATGAATAAACATATACACAAGAAATTGCGAATGGAAACAGGTTTGTGACAAAAAAATCGTTAAACTGAAGCCTTCATAGTAGTGTCTGTCCGTTCCGCAATTTATTGGGTCTTAAGATTTTCTTAAAAAAAAAATCGATAGCAATTGCCTAAAAAGCCCAGCCCATTTACAATAATCATTAGTAGTACTGACAATTCTTTTTTTTAAGAAAGCAAAAGAAATAAATATACATATATGATTGACATATATTCTCTTCACGTCACATTAATGTTTACGTTTTTCATTTTGATTTGTTTCAAGCTAAGGTTTACATCAATTTTTGTCAAGTTAGGTCCCCACACAATACTTATACAACTACCTACTTCACATTAAATATTATTTCTCTCATCTCTTTATACATTAAAATATTATACTCCCTCCGTCCCGGACTTAAGTTCACTAGCATTGTAGATGCGGAGTTTAAGAAAAGTTATTTTTTGACCAATTTTATTGACTTTATAGGGGTATTGTGTTATTTTTAAGTAATAAATAAATTATAAAGTATGTTATGTGTGTTAGGTGAGAGTGATATTTTTGAAATTAAGATAACTTTTGAGGTTGTTGGTTGATGTGAAATTTTCTTTTTTGGGTGGTGAACATAAGTGTGAGACGGATGAAAATGAAAAGTGTGAATATAAGTGAAGGATGGAGGGAGTATATCTTAATCTATGTATAAAAAGCATACATAAATATTAATGTGGAACGATGAGAGTAGTTAATACACTTATAATTGATCAATATTACTCCTTATAATGTCAAAACAAAGGTCAGCTCAATTGTTGATATGAATGACAACTCGTCAAATTGAATCTTTTTTTTTTTTTAAGGAAAATCAAGGATTGAAACTTACCTACCACAGTGTTGGAGGTTGTGGGGACATGAGACATGTAGGATGAACGATTCCACCTTTTACACGAGAAAATTGTAAAATCAGTCTCATCCGTTACAGTTCCGGTTGGGTTTGGTCCCAATAGTCTTGACTTCAGTCCCAAATATTTTTTTTCAGCAATAATGGTCCCGCCGTTAAGTTTTCCGTTATTCCCGTTAGCAATTTTGATCCTATTGGACTAATCCTTAAATACTGGGACCAAAATTACAAGATTCTTGCAATTTTGGTCCCAAAGCACCTGTACAATCCATTTTAAGTAAACTTGAAAACAGAATTTCCATCCTCCAATTTAACAATCGGATTTCCAGCATTACACTTGTCATAATCATCTTTGCTCACCACCACCACTGAATTCGTACCCTTGTTGTATTTAAACACTGCAAAATCAAAATCATCATCAAATCTAAAACCCCATAAAAATAAAACACGATGATGATGAGAGAGAAATCTAAATATATATATATATATATTCTAGTTTGTACCACGTCAATGCCATGCACAAATCATATGGAATATTACATATATTCAACATATGATTTTTACTATACTCCCCCCTCTGCTCAAAGAGATGCATTTATTGTAACTTTTGTGAGAACTTTATGCAGTCAAACGATACAGTTTGACCGGGACAGAGGGAGTACATTTTAACTTTAAAATTATTACTCCCTCCATCTCATTTCAAATGACACACTTTCCATTTTGAGTTGTCCCACAAAAGTTTGCAAACCTCCAAAAAAAAGCAAAAAGTAAAAAACAATCACTCTTCCCCATACACTTTATTTATAAAAAAAATCATTTCTACCTAACATACTTTATCATTTATTTATTACAAAAAAATTTCATTATACCCCTAAAAGTTATTACTTTCTTATTCTTCTTGCCGAATTCGGGATGCAATTTTTTATGGGACGGAGAGAATATTATTTTTATGTACTTTTATTATTTGATGTAAAGTATGAAAGTCGTTAAATATAATTTATAATTAGCATTTTCTTTGTACTCGATCGTCCGTGATTAGTTAAATTGGAATAGTTAGCTATCCCAACCCAATAACCAAACAGCTACTATGATATAGAACGGCTATAGTTTTGCTCTTCAGTCTATAATAATAGATCTAGATAGATAAATTACTTTGGTCGGCCTTTCAAATTGTACTGCAAAATGAATAAATAAATAAATAAATAAATAAATATAGAAATGGAAGATTTTTTTTTAATTTTATTTATAAGTTTAAATCTTAAATTAAGTGTTAATTTTACATTTGTTTCAACTTAAATTTAATTTATTTTCTTAAATTGAAACCTAATTTTCACTTTTTCTTTTTATTTTAAAACTTACTATAAAATTAATTTTTAAATTTAATCAATTATACAGCTTCAAATTAAATCATGATCGCAAATATATATAATTTTAATTGTTAATGTATTATTTTTTTTTTATAAAATTGATACTCTTGCACCCAGATGCGCGTATACATTTATATCTACATTAATTTTTATTCAATAATATATATATTTTTTAATAATTCGTATATAATAGGAGTAAATAAGGAGTAATTATAGGATTTTAATTCTTTGTACATTTACCTTTTTTGTATCCACAAATTGTGGATCTTGTTGTAACAATATCCTATATATACATGTAAAACACTCCTCACCAAATCACGGTGAGATTATTCCTAATCTCGATTCTTCACATGGTATCAGCTTGATACACCGAAACCCTACTCTTCTCTCTCCCTCTTCTCCCTCGTTCTTTCTTCTGATCATGGCGGCTGCCCAAATCTCTTCTTCCTCCCAAACCACCGCGATGATCAATCTGGTGCAGATTAAGTTATCCTCTTCCACCTACCTTATGTGGCGTCGTCAATTCCTTTCCATGGCCGCCACTTTTGAGTTTTTGGACGTCGTTGAAGGCACTGTCGTTGCTCCCCCAAAAACGATCCACAACGATGCAGGTGCCGACGTTCCCAACCCCCTCTATTCAGCGTGGTTTCTGCGAGAGCAGAAGTTGCTTGGTGTGTTGTACGCAACACTCGATCCGGAAGCAATGGCGGAGGTGTTGGATTGTGGCTCTTTCCGCTCAGCCTGGCTCGCCCTGGAGTCGGCGTTTGCCCACGCATCGGCCTCTCGTGCGAATCAACTCAAGGAGGAGCTCCTCTCCTTGAGGCGCAATGATCTGCCCGTCGCTGAGTATGGACGGAAATTCAAGGCGATTTGTGATCAACTCTCGGCGATACAACGATCTATTGATGAAGGAGAAAAGAGCCACTGGTTTCTTCGTGGGCTTGGTCATGTTTTCTCCAATTTTGCAGATACAAGATTGTCCATGAGCCCTGTACCTCCGTTCCGCGAATTGCTCCACCAGGCCGTTCAATTCGAGCACATGAGTCGCGCCATGGAGGGCCCTCCAGCTGCGCCCGTTGCCTTCACTGCCTCCACCAATCCCACTGGTGTTGGTCGTGGCTCCTCTAATGCTCGGCATCGTGGAGGTGGTGGTGGCCGTTCTGGGTCACAGCAGCGCGGTGGTAGAGGGAGGCAGGGTGGGCGACGAAATTTCACTCCCCGGTGTCAGCTATGCCGGGGAGAACACTACGCTGATCAATGTCGACTATTTCTGGACTTGCAGCAGGCTGCTCGACCTACCAGCAACGTGAACCAGCAGGCTGCCCATCTTGCTCAGGCCTTCTCGGCAGCCTGCAACGTCAGTGATGCCGCTCCACACTCGGACTGGTATGTCGACTCCGGCGCGACGGCTCACATGACGAATCAGCCCGCTCAGTTGGACTCGCTCGCCCCGTATTCCGGTAAGGGTTCCGTTGTTGTTGGTAGTGGTGAAAATATCCCTATTTCTCACATTGGATCCGGTCGTATATGTCGTAATCTTGACTTATTGGATGTCTTGGTTGTTCCAAATCTTACTAAGAACTTGGTTTCCATCAGCAAACTTACTACGGATTCAAATGTTGAGGTCTTATTTACTAATAATTGTTTTACAATTCAGAATCCGTTGACAAAGGAAGTACTGGCTCAGGGAAAATGTGAAAATGGACTTTATGTGCTTGACAAGTGTGATAAAAGCTCCGCTCTCATTGCTGCTTTGCATACTACTGCCTTAACAGCTAGTTTTGATTTATGGCATTTACGCCTTGGACATGTGTCTTTTAAAACTATTTCATTGTTAAATAAACAAGGACATTTATCTGTTACATCTTTATTACCCAGTCCTACTGTTTGCTCACCTTGCCAATTAGCAAAAATCAAGAAATTACCATTCCCTTTGAATGATAAACGTGCTTCTTTTGTTCTTGATATGGTGCACTGTGATTTATGGGGGCCATCACCTGTTACTTCTTCTGCTGATTATCGGTATTATGCTTTGTTTGTGGATGATTATTCTCGGTTTTCATGGATTTATCCCTTGCGTACCAAATCAGAATTTTTTGAGATTTTTGTTTGTTTCCATACCTTTGTTTGTACGCAATTTTCGCGTGCTATAAAAGTGTTTCAGTCTGATGGGGGCACAGAATTTACAAACAAGAGGATGTCTGATTTTTTGTTAAGTCATGGGATCTTCCACCGAATCTCATGTCCATATACTCCACAACAGAATGGTCGAGCTGAGCGAAAACATAGGCACATCACTGAAACAGGTCTTTCAATGTTGTTCCATGCCTCTGCTCCTTCTTCTCTATGGTTTGAGGCTTTCAGCACTGCTGTTTATGTCATCAATCGGCTTCCGTCAACCATATTGGACAACACATCTCCTTATGAATTATTATTTCATTGCGCTCCAAATTATGCTATCTTCAAACCTTTTGGTTGCAGGGTTTTTCCTTTTCTGCGTGACTACGCAGAAAACAAGTTGTCTCCTCGCAGTCGACCTTGTATATTTCTGGGTTATAGCAGTTCTTACAAGGGGTTTCGTTGTTTCGATCCTTCTTCCGCGCGCATCTTCATTACTCGCCATGCGCAATTTGATGAACATAATTATCCTTTCACTGGGAAAGTCTCTGCTGCTGCTCATGATCTTTCTATCTCCAGTTTCTTAGAACCAGGGTCACTGCCGGTTGCTACTGCTTCAGATACCAAGTTATCTACTCAGTCTGTGGCTCGCCATCTCTATCCAGAACCAGATGTAGTTTTGGAGCCTCCTCATCCTGCCCCAGTTGAGGAACCACCATTGCCTGCCTCACCGCCACCACTTGTCAATGATACACTACCATATCATGCTCCTCCCCAAATTGATGAACCAGCACCTGTCATCCATCCTATACCACCTGCACCTCAGGCGCCTCCTGTGCCTACTCATCGCATGATCACTCGGTCTAAGGCAGGCATCTTCAAACCAAGATACCCTGTTGATCTTGCTTCAACAGCCTTACTCGCCTCTCTTGCCACCACTTCTGAGCCTCGTGGTTTCAAATCAGCATCTAAGTTTCCACACTGGATGGCTGCTATGCAAGAGGAATTTGATGCGCTTATACAAAATCAAACTTGGGATTTGGTGCCACAACCTCCCGCCACTAACATTGTTGGCTCCAAATGGGTGTTTCGAACTAAATTTCGGTCAGATTGTTCTGTTGAGCGTCATAAGGCTCGCCTTGTCGCTCAGGGTTTCACTCAGGTTCCTGGCTCCGATTTTCATCAAACCTTCAGCCCTGTTGTCAAGGCAACCACTGTTCGCACCGTTCTCGCTCTAGCTGTGCACTACAGATGGTCACTTCATCAATTGGATGTTAAGAATGCATTCCTAAATGGAATTCTGACAGAACCTGTATACATGGCTCAGCCACCCGGCTTTGTCGATCCACGTAGACCAACTCATGTTTGCCGCCTCAAGAAGGCCTTGTATGGTCTTCGTCAGGCCCCTCTGGCTTGGTTTCAAAGATTCAGCACTTATCTGAAGACTTTGGGTTTCCACTAAACTCAATCTGACTCCTCTCTGTTTTGTCTCCGAAGGGGAGGATCCCTCCTATATCTTCTTTTATACGTGGATGATATCATTTTGACAGGGAATGATAACAATCTTCTTCGGCAGTTCATCAACCGTACACACGTGGAATTTGCTATAAAAGATCTTGGTTCGCTGAACTATTTTCTGGGACTTGAGGTTTCTCATTCGTCCGATGGTATTTTTGTGGGACAGGCAAAATACGCTCATGACATTCTTGATCGAGCTATTATGTTGGACTGCAAGCCGGTCGCGACTCCTTTGGCCGCTGGTACTTCCCTCCAGAGTAGTGGCTCTCCATTTTCTGATCCTACTCTTTATCGATCTCTGGTTGGGGCTCTACAGTATTTAACTATTACGAGGCCTGATCTCTCTTTTGCAGTCAACACTGTCAGCCAGTTTCTTCAGTCTCCTACTGAAGATCACTTTCTTGCTGTGAAACGTATTCTTCGCTATGTGAAAGGTACGATTCATTATGGACTTCGCTTTACACATCGCCCAGACCTATCTATTGTGGGATACTCTGATGCTGATTGGGCCAGGTGCATTGAAACTCGACGCTCAACCTATGGTTATTCCATTTTCCTGGGTGGAAATCTAGTTTCGTGGAGTGCTAAGAAACAGCCTACTGTGGCTCGATCTAGTTGTGAATCCGAATACCGAGCTCTTGCCAACGCCGGTTCTGAAATCATTTGGTTGAGTAACCTTCTCACTGAGCTTCATCAGCCGCCAGTCATGCCTCCAACTCTTCTTTGTGACAACAAAAGTGCACTGTTTTTAAGCCAAAATCCGGTTGCTCACAAACGTGCTAAGCATATTGACATTGACTGTCATTTCATTCGTGAGTTGGTCTCTTCGAGGAAGTTGCGCACTCAGTTTGTTCCGTCTAACCTTCAATTAGCTGACGTCTTCACAAAAGCATTGCCTCGTCCAGCTTTTGAACTTTTGAGGTCCAAACTTTGCGTTTGTTTACACCCCACGCAACACTTGACGGGGGGTAATAGGAGTAAATAAGGAGTAATTATAGGATTTTAATTCTTTGTACATTTACCTTTTTTGTATCCACAAATTGTGGATCTTGTTGTAACAATATCCTATATATACATGTAAAACACTCCTCACCAAATCACGGTGAGATTATTCCTAATCTCGATTCTTCACAGTATAACTTTTTATATTCAATTTTTAAATAAAAAACTAATAAAGTATATATTTTTTATTCATTAATATATAAATTTATGAATGTGAGTGTATGGTACACCCAATGAACGGGAAAAATTGCCCTTTTTATATGATATACTATTACTCCCTCCATTCCCTTTAAAGAGGATATTTTTTCCATTTTGGCGTCCACCCAAAGAGTCCCTTTTCCTTTTTTACACACATGAGATCCACACACCCCCACTAATATAATTAAAATATGAGACTCACACCCCACTAATACAGCAACCCACTACATATTAAATAATAATACTCCTTAATCCACGTGCCAAAAAATAAAAGATCCTCTTAATGAGGGACGAAGGGAGTACATTTTATTGGGGGGACAGATTTTAAAAAGAGTGAGTCTCTTGTGCGCCCGAGCACACGGATTTAGATCCGTGCCCCTTTACAATTTAAACTCCCTAGCAATACATAAATTTAAATAGAATTAGGGAGGGGAAGAGTTGTGTTCACATGGGGACACGGATTGTGTCCCCATGTCCCGACGACGCAGGAACTTTTACCTTTTAAAAATATCTTAATATAGAGAAAAAGGAAAAAAAGTAAAATTTAAATTGAACCCTTTTACTATATTCTTTTAAAATGAGGCCAAGAATTAAGATTTACTATCCGAAAAGTTGGACTTATACATGAAATTTTGCCAAAAGAAGAATTTTTTATACTATGAATATGTACTCATGGAATTATGATCCATTGTGCTTACATAAAATTAAGAGAGGTGTTACGTATACGTAACCCTACAGATTACTTTGCTTCCCTTTAGGTGATTTCAGGTGGTGGCCAAATCCTCCTCCACTTTGTACAATTATCTGCACCGTTATTATAGATATAGAGTTCAAGAAAAGTTACTTTTTAATTAATTTTATTGACTTTTGAAGATCAAATAATATAGTAATTTTAGATAAAAATAGATTATAAAATTTGTTATGTGTGTTAAGTAGAAGTGGTAAATTTTTAATTTATGAAACGGAAGAAAACAGAAAGTGTTGAAATTTAATTTGGAACGGAAGGAATATTATTTTGTTATTCTATTTTTTGGCAAAGACTTGTGTGAGATCGTCTCACGTAAGTCATTATGTAAGATGGATAAAAAGTGATAACATTATCATCAATTTCGTTATAAAATGTTATCACTTTTTATTTATATTATAAATTGTTCATGAAATAGTTTAATCCACCATTATTACTTTTTATCCCATCCCAAGTAAAGACTTTTATGGTTTCAAGACTTGCCCCTATCTTTCCCAATCCAATTCCCTTATTACACCCCACGTGACATCTAATATTACATGTGGTGTAATGGATGACATCACCCATTACACCCATGTAACATTAGATGTCACTTTGGTGTAATAGGGGATCTTAAGTGTATCTTTCCTGCTTATATTTTTATCCCAATTTTTTTTTTTTAACTTTAAGAACGGAGATAGTATATATATATAGGGAGGTTAGAAGAACTCAACAACTTACTTAGGAGTACTCACCTATTTAAACCGGTTTGACAAAACCCACGTTATACTTCATACGTTGCATGGTTAATTGCAATAAATTTAAAAAATGTTGTCCAAAATGCCCGCCATCATGTCCAACCAAATCGGGCCCCCGAAACCATACGACATAGTAATCTTCGGCGCCTCGGGCTTCACCGGAAAATACGTCGTCCGAGAAGCCCTCAAATTCCTCAACGCCCCAAATTCGCCTCTCAAGTCCATCGCCTTAGCCGGCAGAAGCCCGAGGCGCCTCTCCGATGCCCTCAAATGGGCCTCATTCGCCGCCGATCCGCCTCCGGAAATCCCCCTCATCGCCGCCGACACCACCGACCCCAGGTCCCTCGCTCGCCTCGCCGACCAGGCTAAGATCCTACTCAACTGTGTCGGGCCGTTCCGGCTCCACGGACAGCCCGTAGTCGTGCGTCGAGGTGGGCTGCGATTACCTCGATATCTGTGGAGAGCCCGATTTTATGGAGAGGATGGAGGCTGTGTACCATGAGAAAGCAGTGGAGAATAACAGCTTGGTGGTTTCAGCTTGTGGGTTTGATTCGATTCCGGCGGAGATCGGGCTTTTGTTTCCTTCGAGGCAATGGGCCGGGCCGTCGGTGCCGAACAATGTGGTGGCGTATTTGAGCTTGGAATCGGAGAAGAAGATGGCGGGAAACTTTGTTACGTATGAATCAGCTGTTCTTGGATATGCTAATTGTCAGGAAGGAAGATCACACTCTTAAGTGTTTGATGTAGTTATTTAGAGAATTAACAAACAAGAATCGAAGAGAACTCTAACTTGATGAAGGATGATGAACAAGAAGTGTGTGTGAGCGTAAAGCTATAGAATGCAAACGATGTAGAGTGGTTCAGTTTTAGAAGGAACCTACGTCCACTATAGTAATGAGAGTTTATTGCTGGCTTGTGAATGATCATATTACACCTTACAATGAACTACATATCATCTATATATACACACATATTCTCATAACTGAAAGATATAGGACTAGTGTGATCAATACTCTTTCCAGCTGATTTCCAGTTATCAAAACGGTTATCACTTGAGCTGATGTAACCTCCATAACGCAGCTGACGTGTGATACTTTACATCCAAGTCACTAACTGCTGATAACCAACATGTAAAGCTGCTGAAAATATCTCCATAACCACCCTTGTCACACATACCCCGGTGTATGTATGCATACTTCATATGACATGTTTATCTCACGTTGCAAGCTTCCACTCATGATTTCTGACCAATCATGAGCTAAGAATATGAACATACTAATCTAATACAATTGAGATGAAGTTTACATCACAATTCTCCACCTTAAACTCATTCAATTCCACCAACCCCTCATCCCTATTCCACTGTCTTGTAACAAGTGCAGCAAACTTTACACTGCTTTGAAGAGAGCAACAAATTCAACACTATTCTTTAACGAGTATAGAAAAACTCCATTTTCTGATTTAAGGACCAGCAACCTTACCATTGTTTTTAAGGGAACAACAACCTTACTGATATGATTTAGAACACACCAACACAACTTCTACATAGCTCATGTATTGAACTAGGTAGAAACTTAGCAATATAATTGATCAAATTCTTAAAATTGAATCTGCTTGTTGCAACTTGACCACTGTTCTTCCATTCGATGGCTTCACCACAACTCTGAGCATGATAAAACTCCACCTCAAGTGCTACTTCATCATCAACCGAAGTATGAAGTATGTTTCCTATCCTTCATTCCTCCAAAATGTATAATCCTTCTTGTTGCAGCACATCAGCTTTTGTAACCCTCTAAACTCGTTAGTCTCCACCTCAGAAACAGTAGACACCTCAGTAAGCTTCATTCCCGATCCATGAACTCCACCTTGAGTTCGATCAACTCGTTTCTTTCCCGTAGAATTCTGATCACTCTGACTTATTTTTCCATCAGATTTGAAACTTACCAAATTTTGTTTGGACAGTACTTGCACTCCTCTTGAACTTGTTTGTGCAGCTTTTTACGTCATATCTGTGTCTTACTAGCACGTTTAGTGACATTATTTCCTGGATTTATTTGCTTACCATTCAAAACATACAAGCCATTCTTCTTAACACTTTGAAGAGCTAATCTTCCCTCCTTAAAGACCTTAAGAACTCCACCTCGAGACTGAAATTCATAATTGAGAGAGTCCAACATTCCAAGGGAAATTAGATTCCTTCTTAGTTGAAGAACATACCTCACATTTGACAGCAACTTAACAGTACCATCAGGCAACTTGAACATGATAGAACCTATACCTTTAATGCTGCAAACTTGATTGTTACCTAGAAAGACAGAGCCCCCTTCCATCTGTTTGAAATCTACAAGCCAATTCTTCATATGTGTCATATGATAGGTGCATCCAGAATCAAGAATCCAATTAGATGAGTTCCTAGATGCTGCAACAGACAAGACCTCCACACAATCAAAATCAGCAACTCCATGTCTATCCACAACTTGATTTGCTTGATTATTCTAAACCCCTCTTGCATTTTCAGACCTCCTAGCCTTCACAACCTTTAACTTTGAACAATTTCTCTTGAAATGACTAGGCTCATGACAGTAGTAACATCTCCTAACCTCAAATTCTTCCTGCGAATCACTATCTTCATCATCTTGCTTCTTTAAACTCGAATTCCTCTTCTTGTGATCAACACCTCTCCCTTTATTGAACTTCTTGTTCTGATTTCGGCCTCCCTTTGCAAATAACCCTTCTCCACCTGAATTTGTAATGTTGTTAGCCTCCATCTCTAAATCTTTAGACCTAAGAGCTGATAGAACATCTTCTAATTGAATGGTGCCCTTTCCCCCATAGAGTAGTGAATCCTTGAAGTGCCTATGATATCTTGACAATGCTGATAACAACATGACTGCCTTATCTTCACTCATCAGTTTGAAATCCACAATCTCAAGCTCATCTGTAATCTTGCAGAACTCATCAGCTTGATCTATCAAGGGTCTTTCATTATTCATCTTGAAGGCATGAAGTCTTTGCCTCAAATGTAACATATTTGCAATCGACTTTGCCATGAAAAAGAATTCTAGTTTTTTCCATACTCCAATGGCGGTTGTTTTATTCTGAACCTCTCTGAGTACTTTATCACCAAGGCATAGAAAGATAGCACTTAGAGCCTTTTCTTGAAGCTCCACTTCAGCCGCTGTAGCTTGAGCATCAACCTCTGCAGCTTTATTGGCCGGAGTTTCTTTGATGGCCGCACCGAGACCTTGTTGTACCAAGATGGATCTCATCTTGATTTTTCACAGCCCGAAATCTGATTTCTCAGTAAACCGCTCGATATCGAACTTGGTGACCGCCATGATGTTTCTTGTCTTCACTCACCTGCTTCTCCTCCTTTCTTGATTGATCTTCAATCACCTTCTCTGATTTCTTGGTCTATGGCGATTCCCACTCACCTGCTTCTCCTCCTTTCTTGATTGATCTTCAATCACCTTCTCTGATTTCTTGGTCTATGGCGATTCCCACAGACGGCGCCAATTGTCAGGAACGAAGATCACACTCTAAGTGTTTGATGTAGTTACTTAGAGAATTAACAAACAAGAATAGAAGAGAACTCTAACTTGATGAAGGATGATGAACAAGAAGTGTGTGTGAGTGTAAAGCTATAGAATGCAAACGATGTAGAGTGGTTCAGTTCCAGAAGGAACCTACGTCCACTATAGTAAAGAGAGTTTATTTCTGGCTTGTGAATGATCATATTACACCTTACAATGAACTACAGATCATCTATATATACACACATATGCTCATAACTGAAAGATATAGGACTAGTGTGATCAACACTCTTTCCAGCTGATTTCCAGTTATCAAAACGGTTATCACTTGAGCTGATGTAACCTCTATAACGCAGCTGACGTGTGATACTTTACATCCAAGTCACTAACTGCTGATAACCAACATGTACAGCTGCTGAAAATATCTCCATAACCACCCTTGTCACATATACCCAGTGCATGTATGCATATTTCATATGACCTGTTTATCTCACGTTGCAAGCTTCCACTCATGATTTCTGACCAATCATGAGCTAAGAATATGAACATACTAATCTAATACAATTGAGATGAAGTTTACATCACACTAATGCTGATAAGTTGGTCAAGTTAAGAAGATCAAGGCCCAAAAGAGCCCGGCCCGCGGTATGATTATTACTTCCTTATCTATCATCACATGATGTCGCGTAAAAATACTATTTTCATCCAACATAATATTTAAAAATTTATAAAGTAAAGCAAATTCAAGAAGATGGCATCAACAAAAATATTTTTTACAAATATTAAATTAATTACAAACTGAAAATTTTTAAAATTTTCAAAAAATAAAATAAATTCACCAACTTTTTTCGACTTTTCAATTTTTTTTTTTTTGAAAATTTTGAGAAAGAGAAGATAAAATGGATTTATGTGTTTGTATCCCTAGTCCAATTTTAAGGGTAGTTTTGCTTTTTGCACGTGAATTAAGAAATATTATTATTTAATGTGTAGTGGGTAGTTATATTAGTGAGAGTGTGTGCCCCATTTTTTAATTGTATTAGTGAGTGTGTGTAAAACGCCTAAAATAAAATAAAAAACTCTTTGAGTAGGAGGAAGGGGAAGGAGTATTGAATTGTGTCATCATAAGATATGAATACAAATCAGTCACACTTAAAACGATTATTTTTTATACATGAAAATATACTCTTTGAAAAGATAAAGTATTACTATTTTAAATAAAATAATACTCCCTCCGTCCCATAGAAGTTGACACACTTTCCTTTTTGGTTTGTCCCATTAAAATTGACTCATTTCCTTTTTAATACATGAGACCACATAAAAACAATCAATTTATTCTCATGGGCCCCACATATCACCTCTAATACAACTACCCACTACACATTAAATATTATTTCTCTCACTTCACTTTACTTCACTTTACATTAAATTATTATACTCCTTAATCTTCGTGCCCAAAAAAATTAAACTAACTTCTCCAGGACGGAGGGAGTATTATTCTTTAAATCCTGTTTTACTTATCACTTTTTAATACATTAAAATAATTTTGTTGGAAGATGGACTATTACTCTTGTTTGTTTGAGCAAAATTTGAAAAGTATGAGTAATTTTTATTAAGAAATATAATAATTCATTTCTTTAAATACTAATTTTTTATGTAATAAAAATTAATATATTATAAATATATGGTGTATGGTAAACCAAACTCTCCCCCATTAATTTGAGAAATTCTTTTACAAATTTCTTTTCAACACAAACAATGGATTTTAAATAAATGAAATTTAAATGTTATCATTTCTAAATCTATTAATCTTGTCTTTATAGGCACTTTTTGCCGTTGTTCATGATGGACCAACTCACATAGTAGATTTGCTAAGATTTATTGATTAAATATTAAACAATTTTTTTCTTTATGAAATCACCAATGTATTTATGATCTTTCTTTCATGAAGTACGATCAAGTTAGGTCGTTTCAATTGATTAGCAAGATTTGAGTTCATTTTTCTACATATATATATATATATATATATATATATATACATTTCAGATTCCAGGCCTCTGGGCTATGAGACTAGCTTCGGCCGACGAAGAACCCTAACAACTCTTACACAAAACCCTCAAGGTTTACGTGGTGTCAACGAACTTGATCATCAAATCAACAAAAGGGAGAGCTTCTGGTCAACTATTAAACCAACTCATTTTAGTGTAAAATATGGATCAAAGTCATTGTTTGGCTTACTCCCACTAATCAATCTTGGGCTATCTATTGGACTCTTGAGCAAATATGCTCTAGGAAGATGGCTTCTCTTCAACTTTCCCTCGCTTTTCAGCCTCGGAACGTTTAGGAAGACGGGGCCATCCGAGGATGAGGTGACGAGTGCGTCCTTCAAGATGTGGTTCGTCGGACAGGGTTTCAGTGAAGCATCATCGGACACGAACAAGAAGCCTGATGTTGATAGTGGTTATATTACCACTCCGATTGCTTTGATTCAGTGTGCTCTTATCGTGTTGGCAGACCGCGATAGCTTGCCTAAAGGAGGCGTTTACACACCCCGACGCAAAGGCTGCAAGAGAATGGGATCTCTTTTGATTTCATTTCGAAAAAAGCCATGGTCTCTGCATGACATGCATGATCAAGTAGTTGTACACTCTAGCTATGTGTCTCGTGCAGACGTTATGTGATATGTTGAATGATGTTCTAATTGTTTGGAAATAATAGTGAAATTAATGAAGGGCTTTCTACTTTCTACTAAATTATTTAGATTTTTATCTTCTTGATCATGTATTTGGTATATGCATATACGTTAGTGAGCTTTCACATGATGTTACTATGTTAATTTGCCGTTGGGCTTAATTATTTATTGTTAAAAATTTGTGTCATATGATAGATAAGAAGTGTGATAACTTTATAATAAAAAATAATACTTAAACTAATAAAAAGTGAAGTGGATTTATATTCAGTCAGATTGAAAATCTGAGGGAATTATGTCCTTAGTCAACATGGATTCAATCAACGCAAAGCTCAAAACTTTTGAGATAAGGCTCCCATATTCTATCTACTCTATCAGCAAAGTAGCTAGGCCTGTCACTCCTTCAACTCTTTTAGGATAAGTTCGTCGCCGGAAGCGGGTGAGACGATGGTGAAACGACAGCATTCGCCTTTCAAACTACCCTAACTTGATGCCCCTCTCGGGATCAGCTTTATCAAGGGCGGAATGGGAGCCCGAAGTCAAAAAATGAAGCTTGGCTTAGGCAAAGCAACTGGTAAAAGTGCATTTGATTATTTCATGAACAATTATAGTATTAACAAAAGTGATAATAATATTTTTTTAAAAAAATAATAATATCTTTAATGAAAATAGTATTTAACAAATTTTGAAAACGGTCTCATATGAAATTATATTAGAGTATAACCCTTTAATACTAAATTATAAAGGTGCACGGTGTGTACCGAGCACAAGTACCAACTCTTATAAGATTGTACATCTAGAATTTATGCAGTAAAAATGTGAGAATATCAAATATCTTCAATTGAATTAAAGTGAATGTATTTTCATTGAATTATATCGTGTGATATTTAAAAGTGAATAACTTTATAAGAGTTTATAAATCTAAATTAACACCAAAATATACTCCCTCCGTTCCTAGATAAGAGTCTCATTTTACCATTTTGGTTGTCTCATCCAAAGGATCACATTTTGTTTTGGACATATGAGACACATCCACACCCACTAATACAATTAAAACATGGGGTCCACACACTCACTAATACAACTACCCACTACAAATTAAATAATAATACTCCTTAATCCACGTGCCCAAAAACAAATAAGACTCTTACCAAGAGTATATATATACTCCCTCCGTCCCAGGTAATGAGGGTCAGAAACATTATGTTTAACATAAGGCTTCTGACCCTCTCAGCCTGGAATACATATAGATGCACCTATTATAAATCCGATGCCATCCACGTGGCATTGAGCTCCATTTAATCTCCCGTTTCATGCACGCTTTTATTAACTCAACAAACTTCATTCCTCTTCTCACTCTCATCTCATCCCATGTCCAATCTATGCCAACCCTTTTCCAGGTTTTTAATTAATCTCTTCATTATTACATCCTTAATTCTTGCATTTTATTTTCATCTAATAATAATTATGTTTACTGCTAATTTCTTGACTTCCAAAGGTTAACGGAGAAGATTCTCCGCTGCACCGGCAACGATTCTCCGGTTTTCCACTCAACCACCTTCGACCCGGTTCGCGATCCTGAGTACGAGACTTCCGCCGGCTCATCCCTCTTCCCCGGCGGCCGGCTGCGCATCATCGACCCACGGAGCAAGAATGTGCAGAGATGGAACCGGGCGATGGTGCTGGCGAGAGGCGTGTCGCTGGCCATTGATCCCGTCTACTTCTTCTCGATAGCGGTGGCCGGAGGGTGCGTATATCTGGACGGCGGCGTGGCGGCGGCGGCGAGTGTGCTGCGGAGTTTCGTCGACGTGGTGCACGTGTGTCACCTGGTGGTGAGGTTCAGGTTGGCGTACGTGTTGAGGGCGTCGATGGTCGTTGGGTGCGGGAAACTCGTGTGGGACGCACGTGCCATCGCGGCTCACTATCTGCTATCTCCACGGGGTTTTTGGTTGGATGTGTTCGTCATATTGCCAATTCCTCAAGTAACTTTTTTTTTCTTAATTAATATAATACTCACCTCGTCTCAACTTCAACTTCACACTTTCCATTTTAGTCCATCCCAAATTTAACTTCACACTTCCATAAAAGAAAAAGCAACAAACTAATATCCCTCTAACATTAATTAATTTCAAATTTGTTATCACTTTTTTAACACACATAATATACTTTATCATTTATTTATTACCCAAAAATACCATACTACCCCCTAAAAGTAAGTCAAAAAGTAACATTTCTTAAACTCCGTATCTACAATAAACATGAACTTGAATTTGGGACGGATGAAGTAATATTTATCACTCTCATAACAAGTTTAGGATCTCATTGTCCTCTTATAATTTTTTTTGTTACATTGATCTTCTATTACACACTTACGAGTGACCTGAAATCACGCATTAGATGAGTGACCTGATGTAGAGGGAAATTTAAGTATAATATTCTACGTGTCAATTATCTAACTATTAATAATAAGAAATAAATGTGGCATCAAAACGTAAGTCCCGCAAATTTAGTGAGACATATCGTAAATCGTAATTATGTACTCCTGCATGTAATTTGTGATGTTAAACTAACATTAAAATTGAAATGCGTTAGGTAAAATATAAAGTATCCATATTCATGTCTTATTTTTATCACTCTACAGTATACAAGTAAGACGTCATTATTATAATTTTATTTAGATTTCCTGATGAAATGAAATTAATTAACTAGGTAATTATATATTGATCGAGCTAGCTTCTAGCACGCTATTTTCTACGCATCATTAATCATTAATTTCTAAAACCCTCGTTCTAATATTTTTCTAATTTGAAAGAAACAAGAAAATAATTAATTAGTAAAAATTATTGGGTTCGATCAAAAGGATGAATTTGTCATTGGTGATTAATTTAACTGACCTACCCTAAAAAATAAATAAATAAATTGATTTTTTGATTTTTTTAAGGTGGCATTTAAAAAAAAAGTTATATTTAATTTGTATGAATAATTGTGGAGTGCATGTTTTTAGGTAAGACAAATTGTAGTTGAACCTTCTTTTTGTTTCTTATGATGAATATGGTTAAGATTTGATTATGATTGCTGCTCATGTCTTTCTTAAATCTACACAACTTAATTTATAAGCAACACCTAACAATTATAACATGTTGTTACATAGAAAGTTAATTACTTTCTAAGGGTATCATATAAATGGCTATAATCATAATGGATGATGTTTCATCTGTTCCAACTAATTATACTAACCAACATGTATCTAATTAGTATGAACTCAATAATGTTTGATTGTAACTTTGTAGAATGAATTTGTAGTCATATTGCGTATGGATCCACTGGTGTAACATGTTTCTTCGTTAAATCTCTTCAATGAATGCATTATGTATGATACGTGATAGTCGAGTTATTCATCTAACGAGTGTAACAGAAGATCCAGTTGGCTCCATTACGTTAGCTAGCTAGTTTCAAACACTTTTTAAATGCTTTTTCTTTCGATTTTCCTTTATCAGGCAATGTATTGTGTGGTAGTTCCATTACTATTGAAAGAAAACAAAATCAAAGAGATGATGGATTATCTGCAACTTACATTCTTGATCCAGTTCCTCCCCAAGGTCTACCATTGCTTTTCTCTAATGCGCGAAATGCGCAAGGTTACCGGCTATATCTTCGGCTCCATTTGGTGGGGTTTCAGCCTTAGTCTCATCGCTTACTTCCTGGCCTCGCATGTACGTATATTTCTCATCTTCGACGATGGATCTATAAATATATTCATATTCACTTGCATGGAATTTATTGCAGGCATATGGAGGGTATTGGTATATACTAGCTGTGCAACGTATAGGATCATGCCTCTCTCAACAATGTGAGGCGAAAAATTGCATTCGTCCACTATCATGCTCGATGGAAGCTTGTTATCGAGCGAATGGGGATCGTTGTGTTGATAATTCAACCATGATGGCGAAAGGATCGATGTGCTTGGATATCAATGGACCTTTCCGGTATGGAATCTCTCAGTTTGCCCTTCCTCTCATGTCGAACAGTTCTTTTGTTACTAAGATCCTCTACTCAAACCTTTGGGGTCTAATGGCTCTTAGGTAAGCAATTTAGTTTGGATGTAGAGTTAATATTGCATTAATTGTTCACTAATTGTACTTCATTTTTTATTGCAAAGTACCATGGCTAACAATCTAGAACCAACAAGTGAGTTGCTAGAAGTGGTGTTTTCCATAAGCATTGTGTTGGCTGGCTTACTTCTCTTCACCATGTTAATTGGAAACATTCAGGTCTTTGTTAGCTCATTTGATAACCTCTCTGTGTTTAATCTAGTTACAAACTTCAGCTAACTTTGTCGTCTTGCGAAGGTGTTCCTACACGCGGTGATGCTAAGGAGACGAAAAATGCAACAAAGGTATCAAGACATGGAGTGGTGGATGAAGCATAGACAGCTACCGTCTCATCTGAGACGAAGAGTTAGGCAATACGAATATCAAATATGGGAGATGATGGGAGGACAAGACGAGGAGGAGTTGATCAAAGATCTACCAGAGGGGCTTAGGCGCGACGTTAAGGTTTACGTCTGTTTAGATCTAATCAAGAAGGTTAAACTACACCACTCTCACTCAATGTGTAGGCAGAAACATTGATTTTCAACTTATTATATGTTGTAATGCTTTGTTATAGGTGCCATTGTTCCAAAACATGGATGAGATTATCCTCAACAACATTTGTGATCGAGTCAAGCCTCTAGTGTTCTCAAGAAACGAAAAGGTTCTCGATTTATCGTAATCTTGTAGTTCATGTTCTATTTTGTCGAGTATTCGGAGAAATTTGCATACATGCTAAAACTATATACGACGTATTCTTTAGGTCATGAGAGAAGGGGATCCGGTGCAACGGATAGTTTTTGTGCTTGAAGGACAGGTAAAGAGGAGTCAAGGCCTAAGCAAAGGCAAAGTAGCTACAAGCATGTTAGAAAGTGGGAGTTTCATAGGGGATGAACTAATCTCATGGTGCCTTCGTCTCCCATTTCTGGGCCGTTTACCTGCCTCATCCGCAACCTTTACCTGCACTAGGCCTGTCGAGGCATTTGCTCTGGATGCGGACGACCTACGTTGCATAACCGATCACTTCCGGTACCATTTTGCCAATGAGGGCCTCAGGCAGACCGCAAGGTACTACTCTTCCAATTGGAGGACGTGGGGTGCCGTGAACATACAATTGGCGTGGCGGCGTTACGCGAGGCAGACGAGGCGGGGGCCGGTGGATCATATTGAGGAGAGTGGTGGTGATGGTGATTATCGGCTAAGGAAGTATGCTGCTATCTTCTTGTCTTTAAGGCCACATGATCATCTTGAGTGAAAGCTAATCACTTGTTGGTTCTTCTTATAGAATAAAGTTTTAGTTCCAATTTGAATAAAAATAACTCTGATGTTAATTTCTCATGATGTTATATTGGTGTATATTTGACGTGGTGGGTGGTAAATGTATTAAAGATTGTGTTACATGTGACATTATTTGAATTCTCTGCAATTAATGTTTCATATGGAGCATAACACAATAATTGAAACTTAAATATGATGTATTTCACACAAATCAAGCAATTGCACTATTTATTTCTTCAAAGTTTAAACATCAAAACAAAAGAACAACATTCGACGAAATAGCACAGTACAATGATACTCTTAAGAATGAAAGAATTTATGCTATTGTTTCAAATAAAATGCCTTTATTTATCAAGAATTCCACCAGTTGCTCTTCACTCAAGATGATCATGAGGCCTGATTGACATGAAGAAGGCAGCATACTGCCGGAGGCGACGCTCACTGTCGTCGTGAATCGACTGATAACTTATCACCCGTCTCGTCTTCTCAATATAACGTCTCCAAGCCAACTGGATGTTCACTGCAGCCCATGTCCTCCAGTTGGAGGAATAGTATCTAGCGGTACGTGTGAGCCTCTCATTGGCAAATTTGTATCGGAAGTGGTCGGTTATGTACTTGAGATGGTTCGAGTAGAGCGCAAATGCTTCTGTGGGTTCAATGCAGGTAAATGTGGCTGAAGAGGCCGGAAGTCTGTCGATAAAAGGGCGACGAAGGCACCAAGAGAGGAGCTCGTCTCCAAAGAACCCACCCGGCTCGAGTATACTAGTTGCTACCATTCCTCTGCTGAGGTTTTGGCTACTCTGTACGAGGCCATGCATTATGAAAACCATCCTTGGCACCGGATCTCCTTCTCGTATGATCTGTGATAGTTTGTTGCGTAAGGTTAGATGAACTATTAGAATGAATCAAGCATAGTCCAGAGAACGCCTTACCTTTTCGTTTTGGGAGAAGACGAGGGGCTTCACGCGGTCGCATATGTTGTCAAGGATTAGTTCATCCAAGTGTTGGAATATAGGTACCTAGACATGGAAAAGTACTAGGCAACATCAGTTGAAACATTTTATTGCAATGACATCAGTGGTAAGATGAGGCACCTTTTTTATCAGATCAAGGCAACGGAAGCGTTTGATGTCCCTCCTAAGGCCTTCGGGCAAGTCCCGAATCAGTTCCATCTCGTCTTCGCCACCAAGCATTGCCCATTTTTGGTGCTCGTAGCGACGAACTCTTTGTCTCAGCTCCGATGGCAGTTGTCTCCGCTTCATCCACCATTCCATGTCTCGACACCTCAGTTGCATTTTCCTCCTATTCGACATGACCGCGTGCAAGAATACCTATTGCCAAACATTTTTAGATATGATCGTGTTGAACTCTCGTATTTCATTCTTGTCGGAAAACAGACGACCGTACAAACGTTACCTGAATGTTACCAATCAAGAGGGTGAACAGCATTAGACCACTTAAGACAGTGCATATACTGAACATTACTTCCAACCAGTTACTTGTGGGCTCCAAGTCATTCCCAAAAGTGCTGAAAATCATAACATCAACAAATCACAACAAAATTCTAACCAATGTATCAAACAAAAAGAGTGGTGTAATAACCTCAATGTCATCAATCCCCAGAAAATGGGATAAAGAATCTTCACAGCAATAGAGTTGCTCGACACCACCGGAAGCGCCCACTGGTAAATCCCATACTTAAACGGCCCGTTGACATCCAAACACAACGGCTTCCTAATCATACTTGTCGAGTTGCCACCACAAGGATTGTCCAAAGTCCCAGAAGGCATCAAGAACTGGTAACAAACCTCCTCTGAGCATGACAGCGACAGATTACAGACACCATTTTTCTTGCACTGTTGCTTCAGGCAGGAAGCTACACGCTGTATGGCAAGAACATACCAACATCCACCAGCAACCTAAAAAGCAACCAAAAACGAACGAATTAACAGCGTACTATTGGGTCTCGGATAGACAATGGGTGGGTATTTATGAACTTACATGAGAGGCAATAAAGTAAGCAATGAGATTAAGGCCGAAACCCCACCAAATGGTGCCGAATAGATAGCCTGTCACCTTCTGCATTCTTCTCATCAAGTATATACTGTGGTACACCTTAGGCAAGAACTGGAACAAGAAGATGAGAAGAAGAAGAGTCATTATCAGCTTTATCTTCTCTTCTTTGATCAGTCCTGGAACGATAAGCCAAAACGCAACCTGCACGACACGAAACGACACGAACCTCAAGCTTTGTTTGTAGCTAATAACGAATTAAATGGAACTCGATTGAGCTAGTGTATAATCTGTTGAATATGCTCACTCTTCTTGGATTTCAATTCCTTGATTCTTAGAATTTTGAAAGTAATCCAACATAATATAATACCTATCTACATCACTACTAAAACAACTTTTGGTTTTTTTTTAATTACAATAAACGATGTTATACGTACTTTCTAACATCTCGGTTTTATCGAGTAATTAAGTAACAGACAATCTTACTTCGAATTTCTAAGAAAAAATTAATTGCTCAAATTCAATCAACCTTGAAATAAAGTATGAGTAAACTAGAAATAGCTTTTAACTTGCAACAAAATTTGAAATTACACTTGCTTCTAAATTCTAATATAATCCAATTTGAATAATTAATGAAAATTAATAGAAACACGTGTGAACAGATATTTGATTAAACAAAACAAACTACTATAAATTAAATAAATTAATTAACCTGAGGAATTGGAAGGATGACGAAAACATCGAACCAGAAGCCCTTTATCGATCGCAAATAGTGATCAGCAATCGCACGTGGGTCCCACACGAGTTTCCCGCAACCGACTACAAGCGACTCCCTCGACACGTACGCCAGCCGGAACTGCAGCCACAGGTGGCACAGGTGCACCCCGTCCACGCACGTGCGGAGAACCGTCACCACCGCCGCCAGCCCGCCGTCCATGTACAGGCACGGCGACCCGCCGCGCCCTATCGACAGCGCGTAGAAGAACAGCGGATCCACCGCCAGCGCCATCCCCCGCGCAAGCAGGAACGCCCGGTTCCACCTCTGCACGCGCTTGCTCCGCGGGTCCAAAACGCCGCCGTTTCGGCGCCCCCGACCGCCGCTCTCGGTCCGCGACGGCCGGTTTTTTATGGGGAGCAGGGATGAACCGGCGGACGCCTCCCACTCCGGCAGGTTGGCTTTGTCGCAGCTGGTGGAGTGGAAGGCCGGAACGCCGACCTGCGTGCATGCGTAGCATTCGCCGCCGGTGGACAAATGGTGGTCCTCTGTATCGTCGACGTTCTCTGGTTGGACGGAATCACGCCGGAATATTCCAAACCACCTGCAATTTTTTCGAATTAAAATTCAATTACAGCGTTAAACCTCGGAATTAAGGAAAAATTAAGAGCGAAGAAAACCTTGAGATGGAGAAACGGAGGTCTGGATTCTGGGAAGGCATCTTGGAGAAAGGGAAACCATTTAAGCCCCTTCAATTCAACGGAGAACGAAAACAGTTGCTAGTGTAATTTCATCAATGGAAGGTGTGAATCGAAGTGTAATTTGAATACATGTGATTGATTGATGACTAGTGAAGTGAAGATGGTGGAGAAGATGAAGTGTAGAACATGCAAGGTGTGTTGTGTCAGAATTCGAGGTTTGTGGAGAGAGGTGTTTTGGGTCATTCTGAACCAAACAGAGCCTAATAGGACCATTATATGCTTACCTGGTTTTTTACCCAGCGTATTCACCTAATCATTTTTCTACTATGAACGGACACATACAGGACGGTTTTTAAAATGTGTGTGTCTATTTATATTTTCATTGCTATTATATAATATTAAAAGTATTTTTAGGTAATAAAAAGTGGAGTATAAAGTTGTGGGTTATACGTTAAGGAAAGTGTAAAGGATTTTATGGGACGGACGTAGTACTAAAGTATTAAGTACTTCCTCCTGCCACTTACAAAATATTCATTTTATCATTTTGGGCGTCCACTTCAAAATATTCATATTTCCTATTTGGTATTCCCTCTGTCCGCGCCGGAATGTATACATCTACTTTTTGCACGTGAATTAAAGAGTATTATTATTTAATGGGTAACAAGTAGTTATATTAGTGAGGTGTGTGGGACCCATATATTAAATGTATTAGCGATGTGTATGGGTCACATGTGTTTAAAAAAGGAAATATATACCTTTGCTGCGGACACCTAAAATAGCAAAATGTATACCCTTCTGGCAGATGGAGGGAGTAAAAAAATACACCTAATGGCCCACCACTTCCATCTAATACAACCATCCACTACATATATAATAATAATACTCTTTAATCTACGCGTAAAAAACAAACGCTTACCCTGTAAGTGGCTGGAGGGAGTACTATTTATTACTCCCTCCGTCCCAACTTCAACTTCACACTTTCCGTTTTGGTCCGTCCCAATTTCAACTTCACACTTCCATAAAAGGAAAAGGTACATAACTAATATCCCTCTAACATACTTTAATTTCAAAATTGCCATCACCTTTTTAACACACATAACATACTTTATCATTTATTTAAAATATGATTATTGATAAAGTGGCTGGAGGGAGTACTATTTATTATAACATTACAGTAAAATATGATTATTGATAATTAAAGTATGTTTGTGAATCATTACAGTACTTTAAAATTATATTTTAATGCATCATTTATCGTATTTTAAAAAATTATATATTCTTATGTCTCACGTTAAGTTTACATTTTCCATTTTGATTTGTCCCAAGTTAAGGTTTATATTTCTTTTTTTGTCAAGTTGGGTCACACAAAAAAATTAATTATTTCTTGTAATATCCACACACAACACTAATACAACTACTCACTTTATATTAAATATTATTTCTCTCATCTCACTACACATTAAAATATTATATATCTTAATCTCAGTGCAAAAAGCAAACGTCAATGTTAATGCGGGACGAAAGGAGTAACTTCAACTATCAATATATAAACATACTTTAATTATATTAACAATTACTCCCTCCGTCCCATAATAACTGTCTTACTTTCCATTTTCGTTCGTCCCACAATAACTGTTACACCTCAAAAATGAAAATTTCACATCAACCAACAACCTCAAAAGTTATCTTAATTTCAAAAATTTCACTCCCACCTAATACACATAACATACTTTTTAATTTATTTATTACTTAAAAATACCACAATATCCCTAAAAAGTCAATAAAGTTGGTCAAATAACAACTTTTCTTAAACTCCGTGTCTACAATAACGAAGAGGGGGTATATTTTAATACCTCTCATAATCAAGCATTGTTTTAAAAAATACTTTATATTATTTTAATAACACAAATTTGTAATCAATTAAAATAAATATTGACTACTTAATAAAATTGAAATACAAAATGCACATTGAGGAAAATCTTACTGGTATGTTGGAGACTTTATCCACTCTAATTAAGATTATACTCCACTCCATATCTAAAAGTGTGACTATTTTATGGAAGGTCTTTCCTGAGATGGGATGAGAAGTAATGATATTTAATTGATAAAAAATATAATGGTATATTAAATTATTTTATGAATAATTTAAAATAATATAAATAGAAAGTGACAACTTTTTAAAAAAAAGTAACATCTTTACTAAAAAGTGTAAAATCTCACTTGTGAGATGGTCACATGCAATAACTGTCCCTATATTAACAGAAAATATTGTGTATAATATCATAAAAAAAATGTATTGTTTTAGAGAAATAAAATATTATTTATTTAAATAAAAAATATTACTAATTTCAACAAGAAAGAAAAAACACAAAATATTAAAATTTAAGGAGTAATATATATATATATATATATACAAAAGTGTAATAGTTCATTAATCTAAAAAATAATTTTTCATGTACTAAATAATAATTTTGATAAATTAAAGTGTAAGATGAACCATTTCCCACAAGTATTTGTTATAATCTAATTTACCTCTAATATTAAGGATTATGTTATAATTTTCATTTTAATTCATAACTAAAAAATTGTATGTTCAGTTGATTACAATGCACTTATTATTATTTATAATAATTTAAATAAGAAGATAGTGAATGAGTAATTCAAAATATAATGGATCTCAAATGAATTAATAAAAATACAAAAGAATTTCAAATTAATTAATTAAAACTATGTATAAAATTTTAAATATATAGGCCCAAACAGGATCTACGTATGTAAACAAAGAACAAGGACATTTTATTTTACTGAATGAGATTGCAAGAGTGAAAAAAGAAAAGAAACAAAACTAGTGCTCAATAATTGTAAAATGCGATTATCATATGACTATTATAAAGGAAAATAAAAGAATTCTTATATTTTTTAATTTATTCCAAGTATATTTTTAATTGATTGCAAATAATATGATTGGCGAAGTCTATGGATTCACAAATATTATTTTGATATTATCTTAAACATTAAAAGGGAAATTGATGAAATTGTATTTCTTCTCTAGCTAAGACAGATATTGAGTTGTACATTACAAAAAGACAATCAAATTTTGTCCATCATAAAAACATAGAATCCCAGCATGATTGGATTTCTCAATCATACTTGTATTACATTATCAATCAATTATTTAAACCCTCGAATTAAGAAGGGATGACAATTTGGCACTCTGTAAATTAAAATGCCAAATTTGACAAAATTATCCTTAAATCGATAATGGTTGACTCAGTTAAAATTCATGGTTAGATTGTAAATATTTTAATGGCTCGATTGTATATATTTTGACTCGATTTAAATTGAGTCACAAATCAAATTAAAGATATTTTGAATATTTTAACATATAACACAATTAGGTGACATTAAAAAAAAAATCGAACTCTATATCGGTAGTATGAAATTTACCTATTACTTCAAAAGTGAAAAAAGTGACGTTTGTAATTATCAACTTTTATCTCTTAGGTGATGTTTGATTCTGATTTAATTATTTGGATTTAGATTTAATAAATCTCCTTAAATCTCTCATATATTACACCTACATACCCTATTAACATTTATCCACATGTACCCTACATTATCTCTGCTCAATTAATACCTTTTCTTTCTTTATATTTCCTCTTCTCTCACCTCAATTAATACTTGATTTGACATAAAGTTTAAACATATCCTACTTAAATCTAAAACAAACATAACAAATATAGAATAATACTATTCACCAATTTATTAAATTAGCTTAAACCCAAATCAAATACTACCTTAAAGTTTACATTTCTATTGAAAAATAAAATTCTCGATGAATTTATTATTTTATCTTATTATTGATTTTGGATTCAATATTTTTTTATTTATTTCCCAAACGGGCCAACCGGACATTCGACTTGATTTGACTCGAACCAAACCACATCTTTTCCTATAAACTTGTTCATGTTTATAGCTAGCTTAATTTTAATTCCAACATTAATCTAAACTTATATATTTATTATTGCCATGTATAATTATATATTCGACAAATTCAAAAGAATATATGTGACCCCCTGCCACGATCCTGTCTCTAATAATAATAAAATGTTATATATCTTTCTCAAAATCATTACAAATCTAATGTAATTCCAATTATTAATAAAAATATTACATATAAATAAATTAAAACTGAAAATAATTCATGTTTGAAATTATAGATGTAATTTGTGAAGGGCCAATAAATTTTGTCACAAAGAGAGAGTCGTATGTAGAGCGGTCACTCTGTGGGGTTCTATCGACTGCGACGCACATGTGACTTCCCTATTCTTGATTTTTATTTTTTATTGTATTTATATATTTATTTATTTATGTATATACATTAATACATTAATACCTAGTACATTATAGGCATCCATCGCATCAAATCATTGGAATTTTTTTGGGCCTTTCCACCTTTAATTAGCTTAATTAATGGGGAATATTATCATGATAATCATATTCAGAAATCACGACAAATGTTAATTATGGAAATATCGCCATTTGATGATTCGATTAGAATTTGGAAAAAATGTACTAATCTGACTTGATTACATAAAAATATACCTAATTATGTATGTTGCAATTTTATACTCCATATATTTAGGAGGGTACGTACTCCTTGAGATTTGTATATACTTTCATATATGAACAATCAACTAATGAACCTATTATTAAAATAGACTTATATTTAGTTAAAATATGTTAATAGAAACTTATGTCATAACACTTAAAATTATATTTTAATGTATTATTATGTTACTTTTGAAAAACATGTTTTAACTATTAATAAAGATTCTTTACCTATATAACAATTACTCTTTAACACATCTCACATAAATAATGTCTCATCAAAAATTTTGTAATTTTTAGGGATTGGTGGGGTTCAAATTGACTTAATAATATTTAATAAACTTTAAAATTTATAAAATAAGAAAGTTTGTACACTAGTTACATTTATATGGACTTAATTATCTTCTAAATTCATTAATAAAAGTTAGCTTATGTTTAAGGTTTAAATCATAAATAGTGTTGTTCTGTTTTAGTTTTGGTTTTTAATATGATATGTTTAAATTTTATGTCAACTCAAGAATTAAATGAAGTGAGGATATAAACGAGGATAGGGTAAGGAGGAGAAAATATTAATTGAGCAGAGTTTATAAAGAAAATTTAAGTAGGTTTATTAAACTTTTTCTTAGAATAAAAGATCGGAATCAGGCTGAGATTGTAACTTAGGGAATACATGCGTTGTAATATATTCTTTAAAATTAAAAAAAAATTAAGAAAATTTTTATAATTACATCTCGTTAATAATCATATACAAATTTTATTAATTCATACAAAATATTAACTAATAGTGAATTAAACTCTCCTGGTATGTGTATAGGGGTGTATAGAACCACTCTAGGATAATCATATTTCTCTTTCCACCCGGCATTATAAAATCAATTATCAACCATCATTAATTATTAATTATTTAAATTAATGCACAATTTTAATTAAATCAAAACTTTTTAAACTCACAATATATTGATAAAGACAAAGATTAAAATACAACTGTTCTATCAATTTCAAAATGTATAACCTCATTCCTTCACCTTCAGTGTTTGTTTTCCTCTTTTTGTTACTGTTTTTTTCTTTTTTTCTTTTTTTTCTTATTTATTTATTTATTTATTTAATTTTAGGGATATAATTGTAATTTTATTCTTGTGGTTTAGGGTATAAATAATTTATCCATAGGATTTAAGATATAATTGTAATTTTACTCTTGTAGTTTAGGGTATAATAATGTATCCCTATAGTTTAGGGTTTAGGATATAATAGTCATTTAAATAAAATAAATTTAAAAATAAAATAAAAGTAATATTAATAAAGGAGTATAAAGAAATTAATTAAGAATAGTGGGACAAAAGTGTACCGATTGAATTGATATATGTACCTACTCCCTCTCATTGATAAAATACCGTTTTTCCTTAAAATACAAATTAATTTTACTGACGCAAGATTTAAGCATTTAATGGAGTAATTAAAATAGGAATAATTGATATCGTAAAAGTTAAATGGGTGATGTAACGTGGTGGCTAGTTGTAGCTTTCAATAGAGTGGTCTGTTTCAAACTCCGTACCACCATAAATGCAATTACGTACACTAATTTTCTAATCTTTTTATTTAATTTCTATTTCTATACCACAATAATATATGAAGCTGCTACTTGCAAGAAGAAACCAGAATATAATGGACCCCACCTTCAAGGTTTCATCATCATTATTTTACTCCACTTTAATGTGAACTTTGAAGTCTTAACATATCATTCCAATTATAATTAAGTGCTAATATGATACACGTGTGCGAGCCAAATTAATTAATTATATAACTTATTAATACTGAGATATTGTTTAGAGAGAGTACATTTGTAACAAGTTACACATTGTTAGTATTCATTTCGGTTTTATTTAAGAGTATTATTAATCATACAAATAATTATACATTAAACTTAAATTCATTTTATATGTCTCACTATAATATACTCCATATTATATAGTTATTTGAATGTTTACAACCAGATATACATTTCACGTTTTGATTAGTGAATGTTTCACACAAAAGAAAATTAACAAACATTTTAATATTAAACAATTTATTATCACCTTAGATTAAAATAAAGACAAAAATGTAAGAGTATGACTAAAATTTTAAATATCCTAATTATCATTTTCTATAAATCCCATACAAAAATTATACTCCTCCATCTGCAGTGATGAGTGACGCCATTTTGACATCTACCTTAAAATTTCTTATTTTTTTATATACATTGAAGATTGAACCATTAATATAAATAAAATATTAAATTTATATATTTATTAATATAAATACGCATTACACATTAATGATAATCTTTAATGTCTGATAATCTTTAATAAACATGCGACAATCAAATTCCCTTCCACCAACGGACGGGAGGGAGTATGATCCATGCGCTATCTAATGTTTCATAGCGTGTATATATATATTTTTTTTCATATTTTATCTTATCTATAGAATTTATATTAATTCAATTAATTTTTAAAGTATATTTATAATCCTATCCTTCTGTTACTCCTATTTTATTGGCTATTATATTTTAGCTCTAAAATTTTCATTTAGTTTAACTAATTCTTATACACCATTCTCCATTATAAAGGAAATATAATTCTCTAAGTAGAATGGAGGGAGTAAGTATTTCTATTATTTTACATTTTATTATAGAGTAGTTTATATTTTATTTAGGATTTACTATGATTTGCCCTGATTTAGGAGTATTAATTTTTAAAAATAAAAAAAAAAATAATTATTAAGTAAGGGCAACCGATTATATTTTAGGTAGCACTCCTAAAATGAATAAACTTACGGTCTGTCGAGTGTCTTTGTGTTCACTTTAATAAATGCGTTCATGTTTTAATTAATTATAATGATCGTTGAACTACTAATTAATGGGACACTTGTGAGATAAATATTTTGAGATGGATCATCCATTCATTATTAAATTATGTTTATTATATTGATAAAATATATATATTAATAGTTAAATTAAATATGTTAATAGTGATTAAATATATTAATTGGAAGTCATATTACAATATTTTAAAATTATATTTTAATGATTATTTATCATATTTAAAAAAATATATTTTAACACGTACAAGCCATCTCATAAAAATTTTATCCTAATTAATTAGATATTATTCGAATTTAGTTGACATATCTTCACTGAGATTAAACGCATATAATAAGTTACTATAAGTTTTTTATTGAAATGAATTATACGTTTGAAGAATCAATATATTATTTTCGAATATATTGATGTGCTTTTTCTAAAAATAATGAAAGAAGAATATTGGAATAATAATTAAAAATATTAAAAAAATACCAAATACAGCGCCGTGTTAGGTTTTTCCTTGTTATTATATTTAAATTTTGTTTTAGTATTTACACTTTAATATGGAGTTTTTAATAATGTGTGGATAGAGATGAAAGAACTTGTAGCCGTCAAAATTAAAAAGCGTTTGGATTATACATTTAATTTTGCAAGTTTAAATCGTTTTTTATTTTTATTTTTTATTTTTTTAGGTTTAGGGTTTTAGCATCTACCCAAATTTTCGCCCCCTCTTCCAATTTTCATTATTCGAAATTGTTAGAGTTAATTAAGTTACTTTTTAAAATAAATTATTTTATTCTGTAAAAATTATTAAATTACTTTTTGGGAGAAGGTTCGGTCCTATTTAATATTGTGTAGGGTTGATCCTACTGTAATCCTTCTCTTCCATTTAATCTTCATCAAATAAAATAAAATGTTTAAAAATAGATTTCATAACTATCTTATCCTATAAATCCTATAGTGAACCAATAACTCTAAAAATGATATGGATACTAATGTTTTTAAATTTGTTTTTGAAACTATATCCTTATTTTGTTACTGTTGGACTATCCAATTTATTTGGCCCAATAACAGACTAATTAATGGAGAACTCCAAAGTCCAAATTAAAAGGAAAATATGAGGGCCTATAATTAAATGAAATAAAAGCCCACTACAATTAATTAAGATAAGTGCTTAATTTCTCTATGAGCTTGTGTCTTTTTAAACCGTACGTACACACTCTTTATATAATGAAATATTTTCTGTAAAAAAAAAAAAATTCCTTTTTTTTGCCCCAATGATTAATGACAATTGACAAACTATTAAAATGTGTTTGTTTCAGATTTTCGTGAGTTTTAAAAATTATAAAAAATTGATGCTTGTCTTTTTAAACCGGATACGTACACACTTTTTAAATAATGAAATTTTTTCTGTAAAAAAAATTAAAAAAAAATATTTCCTTTTTTTTTTATCCCAATGATTGATGACAATTGACAAACTATTAAAATGTGTTTGTTTTAGATTTTCGTGAGTTTTAAAAATTATAAAAAAATTGATAGTGACGGAAAATATATTATTATCTTTTTCGAAATGAATTATATTAAAATATTTTAAAGAGTAACACTCTATATTTTAAATAGAAACACTAAAAAAACATTTACCTCTCATCTAAATTAATATCCAAAACATAACATAACATGAACAAAGTCCTTTTACATCCCACCAACATTAAATATGATGCCATACATTAAACCCATGCATAATGCACAAAAATTAGGTATTCATTTTTACCAAAAATAGGGAAAAAAGGAATTAGGTATCTATATTAAATATTTACAATCATTCTCTTTATTTCTCAATTCAGTAAAAAATAATTTACAAAGCATTCATTTAATTGGGAGTGAAAGGGAAGGGTGCATTGCATTATACGCGTTGGACTATTAATTAATTGATTAAACTTTAATTCTAAAAATTAACAAATTAATGTGACTAGTATTTAGGACTACAAAAATTGATAGGAAAAGTATTTGTAACTACATGTAGACATTTCTAAGGGAATTATTAATTTTCATTATTTTAAATAAATGAATTATAAGCCCACAAAAAATTAATTTTGAAATAAAGAAGAGATTTGGTGTGCATTAAACATCAATAATAAAATAATAACCTACATACAAGCTGATTAATTCCACCGTGTTGTAGTTTGTTACACACAAAACATTACTTCTTCTTTTTTGCATCTTCATTTCATGATAGATAAAATAAGTGGATTTATACAATTAATTGTTTAGCTTTGAATTATGTAAAAATCCAATAATATACGCCATTTATTCTTTCTACCTAATTTTGCCGTAATTAATTATTGTTATCTTGTGATTGTTTGCATGTTTAGCTATATATAGATTCTTACATTTTTCTCTCTGTAAGAATGTGGGTAAATAATTCATTGTACTTACAGATTAGGTATGCATTGATTATACATCGTAAACATTTTTCTATTTTTAGTTACATATATATTCCAACAATTTATGACCATAATTTATTCTACTAATTATGTGGTTATTTATGGAATTAGATTCTTACATCATACTCTCACAAGTCACAAATAATAGTATCTAAAGAAAATAAAGATAGCTAGATTCTCATTGACAAATATACAAACAGATTTCGGATCTTGGATGTCCGGTTACATTTTGGTGTTACATCTCCTGCTATATGCGTTAGTTTATCCTACGTGTCAATCATCTAATGATTTGTAACAGGAGATGTAATACCAAAATGTAATAGGAGATCCGAATCGCAGATTTCGAAAATTAATTTTTTGTTTTAGCACTCTAATAATCACTAGTACTTTATAAATTTTTAACGAAAGGATAGATTGTCATTGACAAATACAAACAGGTTTCAAAAATTAATTTTTTTTATTTTAGCCTATTTAGGAATACATAAACCGGCAATTGTTGAATTTATTTTCCTTTTTACATGTTGTGGATAATGTAAAGATCCGGTGTGGTACTTGACAACCTATTTTACGCAGAAATACTACTGATCATGGATCCTATATAGTATCGTACGCTCATTCTACCTAATTTTGCAGTAAGAATGAGTTCATTATACATGAACTAGTTACCTAATTACCTAACTTGTGAAGCTCATTCTACCTAATTTTGCAGTAAGAATGAGTTAATTATACGTGAACTAATTACCTAACTTGTGAGTATAAATAAGCCAATGTTGTACATTAATGGATCACACCCCAAACACACTTGACACATCAGTTGATCCAGTCAAAAAAACTCACACCTCCTTTAATCTTATTACATCAGTAATGGAGTTTCAAACAAAAACAAGTCCTCGTTTTCATGATTCTGCTTGTTCACACCACCGGTGTGAACATGGTCACTAAAAACATTTTCATATTCTCAGGGCAGAGTAACATGTCAGGGAGAGGGTACGTACGATCCCTGTGTGGCGTACTATCGCCCAAACCGGAACATCCTCCGGTTCGCGACGAACCTCACGTGGGAGGAGGCCCACGATCCTCTACACGCCGACATTGTGTAGGAAATTAATTCATAAAACCTTAACCCTATTATGATTAAATGAGATCTAAACATAACACGGAAGCGTACCTTAATCCAGAGTTAGGCGGAACACGGTTGATAGGTATATGGCCTTCCTCAACTAAGCCTCTTTATTCCTTATGAGGACCGTAGTAATATCTCCCGATGGGGAGAAAGGAAGACCATGTTCGGCATAGTGTGTTGGGGACCATAACCTGTGAACCTTTATATATTATACAATTGGACCACCCATAATCACTCAGTCATGTAGTATTGGGTATCTACTCAATTGGCCCATATCAAAATATTATAGCCCATGGACTTATCAACTAAATTGGATCACTTAATTAAGTCCATAAAAAAATTAAATAGCTAATATAATTGCATAATAATATATTGCCCACAATTAGATTATACAGGAAATTAAAAATTTTCTAACAATCTCCCACTTGGGCTATATATATTTTCCGAAAGCAATTATATCAAGAGTTCTTAGTTGCACAACTTTATGCTATTCTTCTTCAGGCTATATTTAACAATCTAGTCCATCTCATATATTAATATGGAACTACCGCGGCATTCACCACATTATAAATTGTGGTTAAACCCCAACAATCACCAATATCAATATATTTAATGACATAGATCAAATATGGTGAGTAGCATAGAAATTACATGTAAAATGTCATCAACATCATGTCTATTTCCAACTGGTCCAACTTTATTAATCTTTAGTGAGATCAATCCATAATGTAAAATATTACAAAATGAAATTACGTAAGTGAATTCACAATGAATTCAAAGCCATCAACTTTACTCTGCAGAAAACTGAATTGTCCAAATCAAAGTGTCTTGAAACTTTAAAGAGCAATAAATATAGACTCCCACTAAACCAATGTATTCTAAAACCATATAACACCCATATGAGTAGCTAGCTCATAAAAATTAAAGGGCGTTGAATACATAAATGGCGAATCCGAATTTAGGGTCTATCTCAATATGCTCTACTAAAAATTTATCCACACAAAACACTTTATTTAACAACCAAGAATTCTATGTCAATATGCTTGACTTATAAGAACTTTTGTTGCCAATACTTTATTGCGAACTAACTATCACAATAAACTTTATGTGACAAATCTTCGCAACCTTTATTTCATGTTTGAATGCCCCTTAGTGTGCTACTAATTCTGTTGTCATGGTTAATGAGTTGAAGTGTTCGCTTAATACTTTTACTTGTATAACTCTCCAGACCAACAGAAGATATAGCCTGAAGTGGATCTTATACTATATTAGCATCCGACAAACTCAGAATCAGAATTCCTTATGATCTCTATCAAATCTGATCCCTGATGTGCAAGCATGTTATCTTTAAATTCTTTGTAAATACATTATAAAGATCCATACTAGAGTTACTTAAATGTCTACTTAATATACCAACAACAGAAGCCAAATTAAGTCTTGTGCAGACCTCATCATACTTCCAACAATCAAAACATATAGAATATTTCTATATTTCTTAAATCTTTAGTTTAAATTTAGGGCACCTTATTGAGACTCCACTTGTCGCCCTTAGTTTAACTTAAACATTCTCCCATTGAATCACATAAACATCTATACTTGTCTCAAAAATAAATGAGACAATTACCTCATGATGATACTTATGATTCCTTTATGGAAAAACTTACTTGAATGTATAGATGGATATTTTTTTAGTTCTTAAATTGTTGAGATCGTTTCATCAATGTTACCATCATGAAATTTTATCTTTACATCCATCAAATGTGATTCAAGACCAAAATGTGCTACTAATGTCACAATTATCTTAAAACAATGCATTCCTTTTCTTTTGAGTATAATCCTTTACCAAGATGCGGACCTAATCATCTTGTATTGATTAAACTCATAACTTATAGCATTAACCCACTTTAGACTATATGGACCTTGCATGGCTTGATGAACATTGTTTGAATGTTCTACCATTAATTTCATAGTGTCATCATTATTTAGGAGAAAACTACATAATCATCCGAATTGTTTTTCCTCCCAACTCTAGTGGTTTCCTTAGTGACATTAATTATTGAGGTTGTTGATTTTATTATGCCTTAAATATTATTGACATTGTCCATCGATATTCTAAATTTGGACATTCTTAAAGTATAAGTAGGGGTCTAATAGACTCCTCTTCAAAGATAATGTCTCTAATATTATTCTTCCCCCAAATCAACATCCTCACAGAATTCTGTATTAACCATCTCATGATCTAATTAATTGGATCATAAACTTATTATCTTTATTTAAAACCAATAAGGTAGCTTCTATCTATTTGAATCCAATTTTCTTTAGTAGATCTCAATAATCTAGCCTTAGTTGGACATCACCATATGTGAAACCCAAAGAGTTCTCACTACTACTTTGGTTAGATCTTTATTGAGACCATAAGCTGCAATTTTTAGTATTTCTCCAATTAGTAACCATATATTGTGGAGTACTATTTTTGTCTTTTAACTACACCACAACACCATTCACATTTAGCAATTTTAATATAGTGTATTATAAGACAATTCCACAAGCCATTAGGAATAAACAAAAGATTGTACTTTAGTTGTCTTTAGCAGTTTTCTTAATGAGTTTTCTTGCATTGCTCTTATACTTTATTGAGACCAAATTTTCTTGAAGCCTTCTAGTCTCATCTTTATTGTTGAAGTTCTCATCATGTATGATTTTGTTATTGATATATGTTAAACTTAATTAGCAGACTTCGTAATTGTACAGAAAATCATTGCAAAATTATTTATCATGCTCTCAATAAATTTTATAATCTTTCAAATTTTAAATAGTTTAGAATCATCTCGAAGAATCGAGCACAACATTAGCATCAAGTCCAATGACAACAATGCTAACTTGTAAGTGACACCCTCTACATAGTAGTCAAATACTGACAATAAAACTGTCAAGCAATAGCCTTCCTTTGGGCCGACTTATTTCTCACATGTCAAACTAAATAACTGTCACGTATTCACCACCACAAGTGCTTGGGTATTTTGGGCCAAATATTAATCTACCTTTGGGCCGATCAATACCCGCATGAAGATACACTCGCAACATGTCATAAAAATAAAGTTGCACTTCACACACAGAGGCTGCCAAACTGTGCCTACCTATGGGCCGAACACAGAACGCATAAATAATTACACACTCATCTATGTAATTTCAATAAAGTTGCACTTCACACACAGAGGCTGCTATGGCAACATGAGGCTTTGATTGACTAGATTGAAAAATTACTAGACCAATTAAACAAATACTTAAAATAAATATTTATGTTTAATTGAACGACATTAAAAATGTCTCCCCAAATTTAATTTAATTAAATTCCACAAACTAAATGGGAGTTTTTCGTGATTCACACATACTTAAATTAATGAAAGATTTTTTTAAAACTTAATTAGGGATTTCAAATCCCAATTTAAAACAAACAAATTAGGAAAATATTTCAAATTATGAAAATATTCCCTCATAAATAATTCTTATATTTTGAATCCAAATCACATAAATAAGACCATGTGCATTACTGTAAATCAATTGTTAATATGTAAATTCACCACACATCACACCCAGAATGTCTTACATATATACTGAATTATCAATATACAGACATGTGATGCCTTTAATTAATTATTATTAAAATAATCATAAGTTCCAAATGTCACCAAAATAATTCATAATTTATAACCACCCAATATGGTAATATGGTGTAAATCTCAGCCATTAAATATATGCGTATGTTATTGATTAGAGCTATTTTCACCTAGATTTTAGTGTCTTTTTATATGTATTTTCGTATTATTTTATCCGTATTTTATATGTTATTTGGTTGTGCTTTGTATTTTTATTGAAATATGTGTGAATGAGCTTAAACGTAAGATTTTCACTTTTTATTGGATGCTAAACATGATAAGGAAGATGTAGGAAAAAGCGGATCTCAATTCGGAGTTGAAACGAGGAAGAACGAGCCAAAACAGTGAAGAAATGCAGGAGCCAGCACACGAGCCGTGTAGCCAACACGGCCCTGTAAGAGTTAGCCGTGTGGCGACATCTAGTCACTCAACACGGGCAACTTCAGGTCGTGTCCAGTTACACGAGTCGAGTCGGGAGCACGAGCCGTGTCGCCAACACGGCCCTGTAAGAAGGTGGCCGTGTGGCGACATCAGAAGAGCCAACACGACCACACCTGTGCCCGTGTTACAACACACGACTCGTGTTGCAGCACACGAGCCGTGTTGCGTAACACGGCCCTGTAAGGCGAAGCCGTGCGGCAGCATCAGAAGACACAACACGGCCACCCCGTGGCCGTGTTACAGAGCACGACTCGTGTTGGGTATTTTCCTGCAGAAATTTCCAGATCCTTCTAGAAGTCTCCAAAGGGGTATAAATACCCCTTTATTCAACAATTGGCAGGAGATCCGAAAATCCTATCATCTACACACACCTCACACACCATTTCTTCCATTTTCCACCATCATCTTCATCCACCTTCATCCATTTTGATCCATCTTCATCATCTCCATTAATTCTCCATCAAAACTTCATCCCTTCCATTGGGTGTGAGAGATCTCAAGGAATCAAGAGCTAGAGGTGGAGATCAAGAAGAATAGAAGATTCTCTTCAAGAAATTGATAGGGAAGAATCCATTCATTTTGTATTTCTTTAGATCTTAGACTATGGGTAATTGTAATGAATCATTTAATTGTTTTGTTACTTTTACTATGATAGGCTAATCCCTCTAGTGGGATTAGGAACATGAAGAGCATATTAGATTTATATTATCATGTGGATTAAATTGGTTTTTGATTTAATTGATGTTGATTTCTATTCATGGAGTTTAATTGTCTTGATGTTGTGATGGCATGGTTTGTTATTCATGAATGTTTATTGGTTTAATGGATTGTTGATCAATGGATTATTTGTGGTAATTAAATGCTATCATGATCTTCATGTATGTATTGCTTGGAGTGAGACGGAAACGACCCTCTATAGTATTAGGAAGGCATGAATAGACATTGAGTTTGGGTTTGACCGAAAGGATATTTGAATTCAATGAGGGGAACCAATCCATTCGTTGGCCTTAGTACACAAAAAGGGAGAGTTTAGTCTAACTAGTACCTAGATGGAAGGGGTTAATGTTGGGCTTTGATCTTAAGTGCTTTTGGGAGTCCAAAATGGATCAACAACCTTTGTAACCCGAAAGGGAGCTTAGGATACAATCGTGATCACCCTTAGTCTACATCAATTGAGTTGAATTCCGTTTGCATGATAATATGAATTGAGTGTGCTTGGATGTTTCTAATCCCATGTTTTTCCATACTTGAACTTAAGCACCCATTTTCTATTCTTGTCATTCTACTTATTTGATATTGTTATTTACTTGTTACTTGTTTTAGTTGTTAATCAATCTCAAAACCCCCGATCATCTTTATAAAAACAACAATGAACATGAGCTCACGTATTTTGCTAGTACGAATATAACTCCTTATTGGATTGATAATTTTTCTTGGGATATAATACTACAACGATCGAGTATTCTTGCTCGTGAGTGCTAAAAATAGGCAAACAAGAAAATGGCGCCGTTGCCAAAGGGGAGTTTGACGGACTAGTCGAGTACTGTGTTATTGTTTTAGTTGTTCTTGATAAGGATTCTTTTTATTTTCTTTTATTTATTATTTGTGTTTGTGGTCTCACTCTTGGCCTTTTCGTAGGTGTTTTATGATCACAAGATCAAAGGAAAATCAATCGATCATTCATTTGAATTTGGAGATTGAAAGGACCGCACGACAAAGGAAACGAGAGAGGCGTAAAGCTAGAAAAGAAAAAAATATGGAGAATCAACGGGGAGACAATGTTAATTATGACCCACCCCAAGATCCTTTACAAGATCAAAGGGGGGTACAAGAAGGAGTGCAAGAGAATCAAGCGGAGATAATGAGGAATGTCTTTGCTCAAAATCAAGAGTATATGCAATTGCTTGCCAATCAAGAAGCTCAAAGGATATTTCAACAACAAGAGTTGCCAAGGCCTAGAGCAATTCGGGATTACTTCCAACCGAGAGCCGTACACAATATGGTTCCTCCGGTTCAAGCCAATGATTATGAAATCAAGACCGGATTGATCAACATGGTTAAAGCAAATGAGTTTGGGGGAGGTCCTCTTGAAGACCCGAACACTCATCTATCTACTTTCTTGGAGGTTGCAAATACCGTCAAGATGAAGGGAGTGTCGGAGGATGCTATTCGAATGAGGTTGTTCTCTTTCTCTTTAAGAGACAAGGCTAAAGCATGGTACAATACAATTCCTTTGGGAAGTTGTAATACATGGGAAGATCTTGGCAAAGGTTCCTAAACAAGTACTTTCCTCCTTTAAAGACGCTCCAATTGAAAAGCCTTATCACTCAATTTAGGCAACTTCCGGATGAAATTTTTATGAAGCATGGGAACGCTACAAAGAGATGCTCCGAAAGTGTCCTCAACACGATTTTCATGAGAATCAACAAGTGACTTTCTTTTACCAAGGCTTGAATCAACAAAATCGGATGCATGTAGATGCCTCATCCGGAGGGTCTATATTTGGAGTGGATGCTATGAAAGCTATGGATATTTTTGAAGACATTGCAATGAATGCTTATCAATGGCCTTCCGAGCGAGTAATGAGAGGTTATGCATTTGGAAAGGTAGCTCAAGTGGAGAGTGTGAACAAAGTGAAGAGTGATATGTTCCAAAGTGAAGGCATGAAGGAATTTAATGAGAGCATTCAAGCTTTAACAAAGCAATTGAATTTGATTACTCAAGGAGTAAGTCAAGGGGGAAGCACAAGTGCTATTGTGAATGATGAGAGCCATGTTATGCAAAGTATAGAGGATGTTGCCTACTTAGATAGGAGAAATTACCAAGGGAATTTCCAAGGTAATTATCCTTCTAATCAAGGTAATTTTCAAAGAGGATATCAAGGACAAGCTCGGGGAAGCAATTTCAATCAATCAAGTGGAAATTATCAAGCTCCGAGGAAGCATGAGAATCTTTCTTACTCTAATCCTCAAGCCGCCGTGTCATATCCTCCGGGATTCGATCCGAGTGCTAAACCACCAAATGGAGAGGGGAAAGCATCGGTGGAAGAGACATTGCTAACATTCATGAAAAAGATGGAGGCTAGAATGGAGGAAAATAAGAAGAAATCCGACAATAGGATGAGAGCTTTTGAGTATCAAATGGGTCAAATTGCTTCTTCCGTGGGATCTCAACACCAACAAGGAAAGTTTCCATCTACCACGGTAACCAATCCTAAAGAAGATTGCAAAGCTATCACTCTTAGAAGTGGAAAAGAGTATGAGGAACCTCCTATGCCTAAAGAAGATAGTATTGTCATTGAAAGGGAAGTGGAAAGCAAGGTGGAAGAAGGGTTGGTGCAAGAAGAGATTGAAATGGAGGAAGTAAGCAAGAAAAAAGAAATTGTTGAGCAAAAGAAAGATGAAGAGAAAATAGAGAGAATTCCAAAGTGGAAGAAGGCAAAGGAGTTAAGGGAAAAGGAAGTTGAAGTTGAAAGAGATAGTTGGGGAATACCCAAGACTCAAGTACCGGTTCCTTTTCCTCAAAGGTTCTTGAAGAAGGGTTTGGATGAGAGGTTCAAAAAGTTTCTTGAAATCTTCAAGAAGATTCAAATCAATATCCCTTTCGCCGATGCTTTGGATCAAATGTCTCATTATGCTCGTTTCTTGAAGGACATCATGGGAAAGAAAAGAAGTCTTGTGGACAATGAAACGGTTAATCTAACCGAAGAGTGTAGTGCCATTCTACAATGGAAACTTCCACAAAAATTGAAGGATCCGGGTAGTTTCATTATACCATGTGAAATTGGAAAGAACAAGAAGAACAAGGCTCTTTGTGACCTCGGTGCAAGCATTAATCTAATGCCTCTCTCCATATTCAAGAAGCTTGGATTAGGTGAAGTAAAGCCAACTTCCATCACACTTCAATTGGCGGATAGATCTATGACACATCCAAAAGGAGTAGTTGAAGATGTGTTGGTGAAAGTTGATAAGTTCGTCTTTCCGGTGGATTTTGTTGTTCTAGATATGGAGGAGGATGAAAATGTGCCATTAATTTTTGGGAGACCGTTTCTTGCTACCGGGAGAGCTCTTATTGATGTCTACAAAGGAGAATTGAAGTTGAGGGTTAATGATGAGGAAGTGGTATTCTCTCTACACAAGGCCATGCAATATCCAATAAATGATGAAGAATGTAAAAATGTGGATGTTGTAAAGGGAAGTGTCGAGGAGAGTTGGCCTTCCATTGTAACCAAGGATCCACTTGAACTTTGCTTGAGCAATTCTCTATCTCTTTCTAATATTTCTACTACTTCTCTTGATTTAAATGAAGAATTGATTAATTGTTTGCTTGATCTAGGCGATTGTAGTGAAGCTCAAGAGGTTGCAGCCGCCATCTCAAGAGGAAATGAAAAGTTCTTACCACTTAGAGATCCACTCGAGCAAGAAGAGAAAAAGGAAAAGAAGGTGGAGTTGAAGCCTCTACCCGATCATCTTACCTATGCCTACCTTGGTGAAAATGAGACATATCCGGTAATTGTATCATCATCTCTAACTTCTAGTCAACTTGATAAATTGCTTAATGTCCTTAAAGAGCATAAGTCGGCTATTGGTTGGTGTATTGATGATTTGAAGGGAATTAGTCCAACAATTTGCATGCATAAGATAAGACTTGAGGATGAAGGGAAAGCTTGTGTTCAAAACCAAAGAAGACTTAATCCTATCATGCAAGAAGTGGTAAAAAAAGAGGTTCTTAAGTGGTTAGATTCGGATATGATCTTTCATATTAGTGATAGCCCTTATGTGAGCCCGTTGCATGTAGTATCTAAAAAAGGGGGTATGACTATAGTGAAGACCGATAAAGATGAGACCATAGCCACTAGGACGGTGACGGGATGGCGTGTGTGTGTTGATTATGGAAGCTTAATGAAAACACACGTAAAGATCACTTCCCCTTACCTTTCTTAGATCAAATGTTGGATAGGTTGGCCGGGTATGAGTTTTATTGCTTTCTTGATGGGTATTCCGGGTATAACCAAATTCTCATAGCACCCGAAGACCAAGAAAAGACCGCTTTCACTTGTCCTTATGGAATATTTGCTTTTCGAAGATTGCCATTTGGACTTTGCAATGCACCGGCCACCTTTCAAAGGTGTATGATGGCAATCTTTGAAGGATTAATTGAGAATATAATGGAAGTTTTCATGGATGACTTTTCGGTGTTTGGTTCTTCTTTTGATAATTGTTTGTCTAACCTTGCTATTGTTTTGAAGCGATGTCAAGACACTAATTTAGTGTTGAATTGGGAGAAGTGCCATTTCATGGTAAATGATGGCATTGTACTTGGACATCACATCTCTTCAAAGGGATTGCAAGTTGACCGAGCCAAAGTTGTTGCTATAGAGAAGCTTCCACCGCCAACAAATGAGAAGAGAGTACGATCGTTCCTTGGTCATGCCGGGTTCTATCGTAGATTCATCAAGGATTTTTTTTCATTTTCTAAACTCTATCTCATCTCCTTGAAAAAGATGTGCCATTTAAGTTTGATGATAATTGTTTAAATGCTTTTCAGGTGCTAAAGGAAGCTTTGATTTCATCACCCATCTTGATCACCCCCGATTGGAAGGAACCATTTATATTGATGTGTGATGCAAGTGACGTAGCTCTTGGAGTGGTTTTGGGGCAATTAAGAGAGAAAAAATTCCGAGCCATTTACTATGCAAGCAAGACATTTGATGCGGCTCAAAAGAACTACACTACTACCGAAAAAGAGTTCTTGGCGGTAGTATACGCATTTGATAAGTTTCGTCCTTATTTGGTAGGAACGAAAACCATTGTATACACCGACCATGCCGCTATCAAGTATCTCATGGCAAAGAAGGATGCAAAGCCAAGGGTGATAAGATGGGTACTACTTCTTCAAGAATTTGATATTGAAGTGAGAGATAAGAAGGGCACGGAGAATGTGATAGCCGACCATCTTTCAAGGTTAGAGTCGAGGGAGCATTGTGAAAGTACTTATGAGTTAATCAATGAGGTTTTTCCCGATGAAGAAATCTAGGAGTGTGATTGCTATCAAATTGAGGCTTTAGTGGAGGAAGAAGGAAGCCCGTGGTATGCGGACTATGTGAATTACTTGGCTAGTGGAAGGTGGCCTTATGAGCTTAATAAGTATCAATCCAAGAAGTTCTTTCATGATGTTAAAAGTTACTTGTGGGATGATCCATTCTTGTACAAGATGTGCAATGATTCTCTTGTGCGAAGATGTGTGCCCGAGGAAGAATGGAATAGTGTGTTGGAGTTTTGCCACTCTTCACCTAGTGGAGGCCATTTTGGAGCTCAAAAGACCGCTGCAAAAGTCTTATAATCGGGGTTGTATTGGCCATTTTTGTTCAAGAGTTGTAAGAAATTTGTAGAGGGTTGTGATCGGTGTCAAATGATGGGAGGAATCTCCAAGTGGGATGAGATGCCCCTTAAGAGCTTTCAAGAAGTGGAGATATTTGATGTGTGGGGCATCGATTTCATGGGACCGTTTCCTCAATCGAATGGATTCCTATATATCCTATTGGCGGTTGACTATGTCTCGAAATGGGTTGAGGCCATACCTTCAAGAACAAGTGATGCTAGAGTTGTCATGGGGTTTCTAAAGAAGCATATCTTCACAAGATTTGGAGTACCTAGAGTGTTGGTAAGTGATGGTTGTAGTCACTTCATAAATAAGCTCATGGAGAACATTCTCAAGACTTATGGAGTGAAGCATCGAGTGTCTACTCCGTATCACCCTCAAACGAATGGTCAAGCTGAAATTTTCAATCGACAAATCAAACAAGTCTTGAAGAAAATAGTGAGTGTGAGTAGAAAGGATTGGTCAAATAAACTTGATGATGCATTGTGGGCCTTTCGAACCGCATTCAAGACCACTCTTGGTATGTCTCCTTTTCAAATTGTCTATGGTAAGTCTTGCCATCTTCCGGTGGAGTTAGAGCATAAAGCTTATTGGGCCATTAAGAAGTTGAATTTTGACATGAAAGCTTTGAAGAAGGTAAGATTCTTACAATTGAATGAGCTTGAGGAATTTAGAGAAAATGCTTATGAAAATTCAAGAATTTTTAAGGAGAAAACCAAGAGGTGGCATGATGCTCGTTTGAGGAAGAAGAGCTTTGAAAAGGGTGAGAAGGTGTTGGTATTCAATTCTCGACTAAGACTTTTCCCGGGCAAGTTGAAGTCCAAATGGAGAGGACCTTATGTGGTAAAGGAAGTACTTGATGGGGGAGCTCTAAAGGTTATAGATGAGAACGGGGGAGAGTTCTTGGTCAATGGTCATCGTGTGAAGCACTATGTGGATCCATCACAAAGGGAAACCCTCTTTGTGGATACTTTATGTGAAAGATGAGCTAAACATTCGTCTAGCTTGAAGACGTTAAACTTAGCGCTCGATGGGAGGCACCCCATCACTATCTTTTTTTGCTTTGTTTTTGTTGTTTGTTTGTTTTGGCCTTGTAGGTTGATTGTGCTCATGGAGAAAAATGCACATTGAAGAAAAGAGAAATGCTTCATGGATTCAAGTTGAGATGTTCCAACACTTATTGCAAACTTAATTCGTGACTCTTGTCTCGAGTTAAGTTTGGGGGGTGATAGTGCGTGGTGGACTTAGCTTGAGTCGTATGGATGCGGTTACTTCTCAACAAGATGATCATCAATGGAAACTACAAGGGTAAGTCTCACCACTTTTTGCAAACTTAAGTCTCCACTCTTGTTTCGATTTAAGTTTGGGGGGAGAGTGTGTGGTGTGACTCACCACTTGAGTATGATTCTTGTAAAAATTGGGTCAATTTTAAAATTTTTCTCATGAGTTTGGGTTGATTTTGGCATGATTGGTGGTGTTGAAGTGCATGATAGTCCATATTTATAATGAAATTGTTGAAATAATGGTGTTTGTTGAGTGTTAGAGCATGACTGAGAGGTATTGAAAGCATGATGGAGCTTGGAGCTAACGCTTTCCTTACCAAATGCCTATCGAGGGAGTACTCTACACCTTATCATTTTACTAGTTGAAATGAATTGAGTTTGATTTGGATTGTTGTGACTAGCATGATACTTCATATGTTATGTTGTGGGAGGTTTACTTTCGTATATTAGGTTTTCCTTTTAAATAAAGGTTGGGATGATGTGTGCTTAATTTTCTTATGGATGATGGTATTTTGTGTTTTTGCATGTTTTGTGTTTTTGTTGTGTCTTGTTTGTTGAGTACTTATTTGTATGTTGTGTGTATTTTCATTCTTGTCTTGGGATGTTTGGTGGTTTGTTTAGGGATGTCGTGAGTCATTTTTGAATGTGAGTGATGATAGATTGTGGTGATAAGTGATGACAAACTATGATTAAGAATCTCTACACTTTCAAATTGTGACATGTTTTACTTAACTTGTTCAATTTTGAGATGAATGTGGTGTAATAAGTTCCTTAGGGTCCGAGCACAAGCGTGTGAGCATTTGAGCCTCAACCATGCATACATGGTATTTCTTCATGAGTGGATCGGTTGTGTTTGATAAGTTAGAACTTGCTCAAGGACTATAGGAACGAGCCCGATTAGTGGAGAGTGGTGAAATGATCTAAGGCCATCCTTGTTATTATAGTCATTGCCATATATGTTCCCTACCATGAACATCATCCTTAGTTAACCATTTTGAGCCTATAAGCCTATTTCTTGTGAATTTAGCACATTACAAGCCTTAATGACCTATTCAAAGCTTATATATACATTTGTGTGGGTGATTGAGGAGATGGTAGCTAGAAATGATTGATTGATTACCAAAAGAAGAAAAGGACATGGTAAACAAGCAAGAAAAAGGATGAAAAGAGCAAAACAAGAATGGACATGCAACCTCAAAGTAAGAAAGGAGCAAATCAACATCAAAATGCTCAAGTAAACAAAATTCAAAGATAGGAAACTTGAATCAAAAGAAGCTCAATCCAAGGAAAGTTAATGAATAGTGCTTGAGATTGTAAAGATAAGAAAGGAAGAAAGAAAAGTGGAGAAGTTGAGGAAATTGGCCATCTCTTTGATTACTTACACTTGTTGAGTCACTCTTATCCATATACTTCCTACCCTACCAAAGAGCTTATCATTACATCCTAATTAAAGACCTTTTTGATCATTAATTGAAACTTTGGTGGTTTGTGAATATAGTCAACGAGCAAGCTTATAGTGATTCGAGCCAATCGATTAATGAGTGTGATCTACCCTATTTCAAAAGAGTGTTGAGAGACAGTAATATCCATTGTGAGGCTTGGACTTAAAAGGAACTATATTACACTTTATTCTCTTTTGATTGAACTTGTTAATTTCTCATGTCATGATTTTGATGTTGTAGGATGACTTAGCATAGTTTGTTGTTATTATTGCTAACGATGTGTTATTGCTTATATTCGTTTAGTCTTTTCTAGGTGAAAATTTCTCCTTTTGATTTGTCATTTTCGTTGCTCGGGGACGAGCAACACCTTAAGTTTGGGGAGTTGATTAGAGCTATTTTCACCTAGATTTTAGTGTCTTTTTATATGTATTTTCGTATTATTTTATCCGTATTTTATATGTTATTTGGTTGAACATGGTCACTAAAAACATTTTCATATTCTCAGGGCAGAGTAACATGTCAGGGAGAGGGTACGTACGATCCCTGTGTGGCGTACTATCGCCCAAACCGGAACATCCTCCGGTTCGCGACGAACCTCACGTGGGAGGAGGCCCACGATCCTCTACACGCCGACATTGTGTAGGAAATTAATTCATAAAACCTTAACCCTATTATGATTAAATGAGATCTAAACATAACACGGAAGCGTACCTTAATCCAGAGTTAGGCGGAACACGGTTGATAGGTATATGGCCTTCCTCAACTAAGCCTCTTTATTCCTTATGAGGACCGTAGTAATCTCTCCCGATGGGGAGAAAGGAAGACCATGTTCGGCATAGTGTGTTGGGGACCATAACCTGTGAACCTTTATATATTATACAATTGGACCACCCATAATCACTCAGTCATGTAGTATTGGGTATCTACTCAATTGGCCCATATCAAAATATTATAGCCCATGGACTTATCAACTAAATTGGATCACTTAATTAAGTCCATAAAAAAATTAAATAGCTAATATAATTGCATAATAATATATTGCCCACAATTAGATTATACATGAAATTAAAAATTTTCTAACAATCTCCCACTTGGGCTATATATATTTTCCGAAAGCAATTATATCAAGAGTTCTTAGTTGCACAACTTTATGCTATTCTTCTTCAGGCTATATTTAACAATCTAGTCCATCTCATATATTAATATGGAACTACCGCGGCATTCACCACATTATAAATTGTGGTTAAACCCCAACAATCACCAATATCAATATATTTAATGACATAGATCAAATATGGTGAGTAGCATAGAAATTACATGTAAAATGTCATCAACATCATGTCTATTTCCAACTGGTCCAACTTTATTAATCTTTAGTGAGATCAATCCATAATGTAAAATATTACAAAATGAAATTACGTAAGTGAATTCACAATGAATTCAAAGCCATCAACTTTACTCTGCAGAAAACTGAATTGTCCAAATCAAAGTGTCTTGAAACTTTAAAGAGCAATAAATATAGACTCCCACTAAACCAATGTATTCTAAAACCATATAACACCCATATGAGTAGCTAGCTCATAAAAATTAAAGGGTGTTGAATACATAAATGGCGAATCCGAATTTAGGGTCTATCTCAATATGCTCTACTAAAAATTTATCCACACAAAACACTTTATTTAACAACCAAGAATTCTATGTCAATATGCTTGACTTATAAGAACTTTTGTTGCCAATACTTTATTGCGAACTAACTATCACAATAAACTTTATGTGACAAATCTTCGCAACCTTTATTTCATGTTTGAATGCCCCTTAGTGTGCTACTAATTATGTTGTCATGGTTAATGAGTTGAAGTGTTCGCTTAATACTTTTACTTGTATAACTCTCCAGACCAACAGAAGATATAGCCTGAAGTGGATCTTATACTATATTAGCATCCGACAAACTCAGAATCAGAATTCCTTATGATCTCTATCAAATCTGATCCCTGATGTGCAAGCATGTTATCTTTAAATTCTTTGTAAATACATTATAAAGATCCATACTAGAGTTACTTAAATGTCTACTTAATATACCAACAACAGAAGCCAAATTAAGTCTTGTGCAGACCTCATCATACTTCCAACAATCAAAACATATAGAATATTTCTATATTTCTTAAATCTTTAGTTTAAATTTAGGGCACCTTATTGAAACTCCACTTGTCTCCCTTAGTTTAACTTAAACATTCTCCCATTGAATCACATAAACATCTATACTTGTCTCAAAAATAAATGAGACAATTACCTCATGATGATACTTATGATTCCTTTATGGAAAAACTTACTTGAATGTATAGATGAATTTTTTTTTAGTTCTTAAATTGTTGAGATCGTTTCATCAATGTTACCATCATGAAATTTTATCTTTACATCCATCAAATGTGATTCAAGACCAAAATGTGCTACTAATGTCACAATTATCTTAAAACAATGCATTCCTTTTCTTTTGAGTATAATCCTTTACCAAGATGCGGACCTAATCATCTTGTATTGATTAAACTCATAACTTATAGCATTAACCCACTTTAGACTATATGGACCTTGCATGGCTTGATGAACATTGTTTGAATGTTCTACCATTAATTTCATAGTATCATCATTATTTAGGAGAAAACTACATAATCATCCGAATTGTTTTTCCTCCCAACTCTAGTGGTTTCCTTAGTGACATTAATTATTGAGGTTGTTGATTTTATTATGCCTTAAATATTATTGACATTGTCCATCGATATTCTAAATTTGGACATTCTTAAAGTATAAGTAGGGGTCTAATAGACTCCTCTTCAAAGATAATGTCTCTAATATTATTCTTCCCCCAAATCAACATCCTCACAGAATTCTGTATTAACCGTCTCATGATCTAATTAATTGGATCATAAACTTATTATCTTTATTTAAAACCAATAAGGTAGCTTGTATCTATTTGAATCCAATTTTCTTTAGTAGATCTCAATAATCTAGCCTTAGTTGGACATCACCATATGTGAAACTCAAAGAGTTCTCACAACTACTTTGGTTAGAACTTTATTGAGACCATAAGCTGCAATTTTTAGTATTTCTCCAATTAGTAACCATATATTGTGGAGTACTATTTTTGTCTTTTAACTACACCACAACACCATTCATATTTAGCAATTTTAATATAGTGTATTATAAGACAATTCCACAAGCCATTAGGAATAAACAAAAGATTGTACTTTAGTTGTCTTTAGCAGTTTTCTTAATGAGTTTTCTTGCATTGCTCTTATACTTTATTGAGACCAAATTTTCTTGAAGCCTTCTAGCCTCATCTTTATTGTTGAAGTTCTCATCATGTATGATTTTGTTATTGATATATGTTAAACTTAATTAGCAGACTTCGTAATTGTACAGAAAATCATTGCAAAATTATTTATCATGCTCTCAATAAATTTTATAATCTTTCAAATTTTAAATAGTTTAGAATCATCTCGAAGAATCGAGCACAACATTAGCATCAAGTCCAATGACAATAATGCTAACTTGTAAGTGACACCCTCTACATAGTAGTCAAATACTGACAATAAAACTGTCAAGCAATAGCCTTCCTTTGGGCCGACTTATTTCTCACATGTCAAACTAAATAACTGTCACGTATTCACCACCACAAGTGCTTGCGTATTTTGGGCCAAATATTAATCTACCTTTGGGCCGATCAATACCCGCATGAAGATACACTCGCAACATGTCATAAAATAAATTATGACAAGTGATACTAGTTGGGGACCCATCACAAGACACCTTGTGCAACATTAACCTCGTCTTTGGACAAAAATTAACTGCAGGGGTAATCTTGGTGTAATAATCAAGTACTGATAATAAGTTCTGTCAAACAAAAGTCTATCTTTGGACCGACTGATGTTCACATGAACAATTCAAATAATTATCACATACTTATCATCACATGTGCGTTATTATTCTGCCAAACTGTGCCTACCTATGGGCCGAACACAGAACGCATAAATAATTACACACTCATCTATGTAATTTCAATAAAGTTGCACTTCACACACAGAGGCTGCTATGGCAACATGAGGCTTTGATTGACTAGATTGAAAAATTACTAGACCAATTAAACAAATACTTAAAATAAATATTTATGTTTAATTGAACGACATTAAAAATGTCTCCCCAAATTTAATTTAATTAAATTCCACAAACTAAATGGGAGTTTTTCGTGATTCACACATACTTAAATTAATGAAAGATTTTTTTAAAACTTAATTAGGGATTTCAAATCCCAATTTAAAACAAACAAATTAGGAAAATATTTCAAATTATGAAAATATTCCCTCATAAATAATTCTTATATTTTGAATCCAAATCACATAAATAAGACCATGTGCATTACTGTAAATCAATTGTTAATATGTAAATTCACCACACATCACACCCAGAATGTCTTACATATATACTGAATTATCAATATACAGACATGTGATGCCTTTAATTAATTATTATTAAAATAATCATAAGTTTCAAATGTCACCAAAATAATTCATAATTTATAACCACCCAATATGGTAATATGGTGTAAATCTCAGCCATTAAATATATGCGTATGTTATTGATTAGAGCTATTTTCACCTAGATTTTAGTGTCTTTTTATATGTATTTTCGTATTATTTTATCCGTATTTTATATGTTATTTGGTTGTGCTTTGTATTTTTATTGAAATATGTGTGAATGAGCTTAAACGTAAGATTTTCACTTTTTATTGGATGCTAAACATGATAAGGAAGATGTAGGAAAAAGCGGATCTCAATTCGGAGTTGAAACGAGGAAGAACGAGCCAAAACAGTGAAGAAATGCAGGAGCCAGCACACGAGCCGTGTAGCCAACACGGCCCTGTAAGAGTTAGCCGTGTGGCGACATCTAGTCACTCAACACGGGCAACTTCAGGTCGTGTCCAGTTACACGAGTCGAGTCGGGAGCACGAGCCGTGTCGCCAACACGGCCCTGTAAGAAGGTGGCCGTGTGGCGACATCAGAAGAGCCAACACGACCACACCTGTGCCCGTGTTACAACACACGACTCGTGTTGCAGCACACGAGCCGTGTTGCGTAACACGGCCCTGTAAGGCGAAGCCGTGCGGCAGCATCAGAAGACACAACACGGCCACCCCGTGGCCGTATTACAGAGCACGACTCGTGTTGGGTATTTTCCTGCAGAAATTTTTAGATCCTTCTAGAAGCCTCCAAAGGGGTATAAATACCCCTTTATTCAACAATTGGCAGGAGATCCGAAAATCCTATCATCTACACACACCTCACACACCATTTCTTCCATTTCCCACCATCATCTTCATCCACCTTCATCCATTTTGATCCATCTTCATCATCTCCATTAATTCTCCATCAAAACTTCATCCCTTCCATTGGGTGTGAGAGATCTCAAGGAATCAAGAGCTAGAGGTGGAGATCAAGAAGAATAGAAGATTCTCTTCAAGAAATTGATAGGGAAGAATCAATTCATTTTGTATTTCTTTAGATCTTAGACTATGGGTAATTGTAATAAATCATTTAATTGTTTTGTTACTTTTACTATGATAGGCTAATCCCTCTAGTGGGATTAGGAACATGAAGAGCATATTAGATTTATATTATCATGTGGATTAAATTGATTTTTGATTTAATTGATGTTGATTTCTATTCATGGAGTTTAATTGTCTTGATGTTGTGATGGCATGGTTTGTTATTCATGAATGTTTATTGGTTTAATGGATTGTTGATCAATGGATTATTTGTGGTAATTAAATGCTATCATGATCTTCATGTATGTATTGCTTGGAGTGAGACGGAAACGACCCTCTATAGTATTAGGAAGGCATGAATAGACATTGAGTTTGGGTTTGACCGAAAGGATATTTGAATTCAATGAGGGGAACCAATCCATTCGTTGGCCTTAGTACACAAAAAGGGAGAGTTTAGTCTAACTAGTACCTAGATGGAAGGGGTTAATGTTGGGCTTTGATCTTAAGTTCTTTTGGGAGTCCAAAATGGATCAACAACCTTTGTAACCCGAAAGGGAGCTTAGGATACAATCGTGATCACCCTTAGTCTACATCAATTGAGTTGAATTCCGTTTGCATGATAATATGAATTGAGTGTGCTTGGATGTTTCTAATCCCATGTTTTTCCATACTTGAACTTAAGCACCCATTTTCTATTCTTGTCATTCTACTTATTTGATATTGTTATTTACTTGTTACTTGTTTTAGTTGTTAATCAATCTCAAAACCCCCGATCATCTTTACAAAAACAACAATGAACATGAGCTCACGTATTTTGCTAGTACGAATATAACTCCTTATTGGATTGATAATTTTTCTTGGGATATAATACTACAACGATCGAGTATTCTTGCTCGTGAGTGCTAAAAATAGGCAAACAGTTATCAGAATAGGCATGATAGTCACGAGAACAGTAAATATGAAATCATTAGAAACATATTACTAATGCTTAATTATCCACAATTCTTAGACTTGAGCGTTGAATTGATGCACCGAAAAGTAAATCTTAAGCATACTATAATCCTTAATAATCAATTCATTGCTCCTTAAATTATTCTCAAAAGCGAAAATATGACATTTCAAAATTGACAAAAGAAAATATATTAATGTGGATGATCCAGTGTTATATGGTGTAAGTGAAAGAAAACAGAGGTTAAGCTTTATAATTAGTACTGATGCAATTAACAATGAAGGTTAATGAATCTTAATACATATAGTTGAATTTGAATACAATTACTTTCTGTAATTAAGTGCATGTATATTATACCGCAGAGGGATTCATGTAACCAATATTCTAAGGTTTTGATTAGGAGTAATCTATATAATTTATTTTATGCCAATTACTCATGTAATATAATCAAACCAGTAGAACGAAACAAAAGTAAATTAAATGATTCCACTATCAAAATCACATGCAACCTTTAGCCTCAACCATCAAGATTTCACTATTATGTCTTTGTGAAAATTGAGACCAACAGACATTTAATATTCTCATGATAAAAGGTCAATGGTCCTTTTAATAATAGATTGATTTAATAACCACAATTTAAATCAATAACTAATCCACCGAGACCACTATCCAGAATGAATATCAATTATCAATAACCCCAACTGGATCAAAATCCATAGGCAATTCTAAATTATCATCCTCGAAAAGGAGTGAATCCATAAATATTAATCAACAAAATATGATTAAATTTTTATCACCCGTAATAAAATTACAAAAATTAATTAACAATGGAGGATTACACTCATTCTTGCAGTAATCAATTACAGAACAATAATTCAAGTATATATGCCAATGTAATTCACGGTCGGTGAACATGATGTGCCATTATATAACACTTACGGCATATGAAGATATTAACAAATTCGACATTCATGTAATCCGCCAAATTCATAACAGATTTCTTATTTCACAATTAGAAAATTAGAGAAATCGATTATTATTAAAACAAATTTAATAAACAATCATTTAACTTAATAATTAATCCACTCAACTCAAGCACAAGTAACTGGACGAAGTTATTATAATTATTATAAGAACATATATCGATTACCAATGTAATCAATAATAATTGGATTAAATTCATAAACAATTTTAACTCATCGAACCTCCAAAAAACAGAGTGGATTAATTTAATGGATGACATATATTTAATCCTTAACAGCGATCTTGAAACTTAATCCAAATTTCAACTATTAAACATTAATTATACTGATCTCAGAGAATCATAAATAAGGTGGCTCTGATACCACTTGTAGGAAATTAATCCATAAAACCTTAACCCTATTATGATTAAATGAGATCTAAACATAACACGGAAGCGTACCTTAATCCAGAGTTAGGCAGAACACGATTGATAGGTATTATGGCTTTCCTCAACTAAGTCTCCTTATTCCTTATGGGGATTGTAGTAATCCCTCCAGATGGGGAGAAAGAAAGTCCATGTTCGGCATAGTGTGTTGGGGACCATAACCTGTGAACCTTTATATACTATACAATTGGGCCATCCATAATCACCCAGTCATGTAGTATTGAGTATCTATTCAATTGGCTCATATCAAAATATTATAGCCCATGGACTTATCAACTAAATTGGATCACTTAATTAAGTCCATAAAATAATTAAATAGCTAATATAATTGCATAATAATATATTGCCCACAATTAGATTATACAGGAAATTAAAAATTTCCTAACACATTGAAGCCCGGGAAAAATTTGCGTAGTCGGCCAGAGATGCCGTTCGCGAACACGGTGTTGCAGGGGTACGGTTCTCCTGTAACACAGGATTCGCGAACGACATCCCTGGCCAGATTTCGCAATTTTTTCTCTTTGAAGGGACTTTAATGTCGGCGTGTATAGGATCGCGGGCCTCCTCCCACGTTAGGTTCTCCGCGAACAGGAGGATGTTCGGGTTTGGCCGACAGTAATCCACACAGGGATCGTACCCTCTCCCTGACTGATGAGTGATATTTTCACATAGATTTTAGTATCTTTTTATGTGAGTTTTCGTATATTTTTATCCGTATTTGTGTTCTATTTGGTTGTGTTTTGTGTTTTTATTGAAATGTGTGTGAATGAGCTTAAACCTACGATTTTTACTTTTATTGGATGTTAGAGATGATAAGAAAGGCGTAGGAAAAAGCGGATCTCAATTCGGAGTTGAAACGAGGAAGAACGAGCCAAAACAGTGAAGCAGACAGCACAACACGGCCAGCCGAGCCCGAAAACACGACCCGTGTCCAGTGCAGAAACACGGGCCATGTACCAAACACGGGCCTGTAACGAAAGCCGTGCGCGAACACCAGATTACACAACACGGCCACCCCTGTGGCCGTGTGCAGAGCACGAGCCGTGTAGGTGTAAATTCTGTAAAAAAATTAGAATCCTTCTAGAAGCGTCCCAAGGGGTATAAATACCCAATACTTCAATTTTGGATCAGATTTTGGCCAGGGTTTCGACTGTTCACATAGATGACACACCATTTCCTTCATTTTTCACCTTTATCTTCATCCATTCTTCATCCACCCATCAACACTTGATCCCCTCCATCAAATCCACCATCCAAGTGATCAAAGAAGCAAGGGAGAGTGAGATCACAAGAAGAAGAAGGAGATCTCCATTGAAGCACTTCAAAGGGGGAATCTAATTCTAATTTTTATGTATTTCTTTATAGATTGATCATGTTTTGTAAGGATCTTAATGTCTATGTTAATTTTCTTATGGATATGAGAGGCTAATCTCCTTTGTGAGATTAGCTTCATGATTGGTGTTGGATAATTTAGTATTTATGCAATTGAATTTTAATCTTGAATGGGTTTTGTGTTATTTCTATCATTGATTGTTTATTGTTTGATTTATATGATGACATGTGTGATTAATTGTCATGGGCATGTAATGAGATTGAGAAATCAATTATGTGTTTAGGATAGTTCATTGAATCATTTCATCATACACTTCATATGCATTATAGGTTGTGAAGAGATTGAGAAGTCCTTCATAATTTAGAACCCTTTGATAGAACATTTGATTAGCTTAATCGAGAGGTTGGTTGATTAAATGAGGAGACCCAAACAATTAGTGAAATTATAGTACCTTAAAAGGAAATATTGCTTATGATTTAGTACCTAATTAGGGAACTCATAGAGTAATTAGTACCTAGTGGGAGATGTTTGCTATTGTCTCGATCCTATGTGCGTTTGGGAGTCTTGTTGAGGGCCTACATCCTATCAATCTCGAGAGAGAGTTTAGGTGGAATTAGTGATCGCTTCTATACCTTGTCCATGAGAGATTAGAATTAATTGCATAATTACATAATTATCTATGTCATGATTGTTGTTAATCTCATCCTTGCATCATTTGGAACCCATCTTATCTTTGCATTCATTTTATCTTTATTTCTTGTTTTAGCATAATTGCATTCATTTGCTCCTATCCGCTCCTTTCCGTCGTCCTTATAAAATCACGATAAGCTTGAGATCGCTTAAACTCTAGCACGTTCCTCCCTGTGGTTCGATAATTTCTTTAATTGGTCATACCCACTATATTATGGCTAATCACTAACATGTTACTCTGCCCTGAGAATATGAAAATATTTTTAGTGACCATGTTCACACCGGTGGTGTGAACAAGCAGAATCATCAAAACGAGGACTTGTTTTGTCTGAAACTCCATTACTGATGTAAGAAGATTAAAGGAGGTGTGAGTTTTTTTTGACTGGATTAACAGATGGGTCAAGTGTGTTTGGAGGTGTGATCAAATGTTGAAGATTATGGGTTATTTATGGTCTACAAGTTAGGTACTTAGGTAATTAATGCGGCAGTCCTATATTAGTCATGTAAAGCAAATTAGTTTAATCTAGCTACAATCAATTGTATCAATGCTCTGTATGTCAAGAAACTAACATTAATTCCAGTAAATAAGACAGCCTATGTTAATTGTTGTTTTAATCTTGCGTGTTGCGCTTCCAAAGATTGTTGATTTTTTAATAAACAATAAGATCAATCAATTAATTATAGTGAAATATACTTTAGTATCATATTTCTAATTAATAAGATATACACTGTTTTTTTAAAGCTGATTATGGTATTAAGATAAGGAGAAAGCTACTTTAGTTAGGTTAAGTTGATGTTTTCATGCTTACTATTTTTGTCTCATTTTACTCATGTGTTGTTCTAGCTAGTTATAGTAATAAGATGATGAGAAAGATATGGAGTGTACTTTAGGTTGATGTTGTCATGCCTACCATTATTGAGATGGATACATCCAAGAATATGTCAATAATATTAATCGGCAATTTGATTAATAAAAAGTTTACACTTGTAATAATCGTTCTTGATTTGATAAGTATAAATGATGTTTTTTATTTTTTTTAAAATTTATTTATCGTGAAATAGATAAAAACATCATTCTTTTTTAAAAAAAGATTTATGCACACACACACATGCACATCAATACTTCATTTACATTTTTATCCTTCGTTTGCTCTAAAGCTAAATGTACATACATCATGTTCACATAATAACTAAAAATTGAGTTCGATCATCAATTCTCAATTTAATTATTATTATTATTCACTAAACAACAGTCATCATTCCATGTACCTTATATATTGATGAGGCATTAATTAATACACCATCCCACGGTATAAATTTAAATTAACATAAAAGCGTTTAATTAATAGTTCATCATCATATAATGGGTGTACATAGGTTACAATTTCATATAATGTCATTAAACTGTGTTTGAACAAACCCTACATTTACACACATGCATATAAACATATAATGAGTTGGTGAAGTTAGAGGTATATATTATTAACTTAAATATAAAATACTTATAATTAGCATCATGGTTGTGAAACCAATTACCACCATAATCACGATTATAATTAGACTCCAATATCATGCTATTGAATTGGGTGGACCCAGCTCATTGGACGGATAAACCCAACAAGTGGTATCAGAGCCAGGCCCCAGACTTAATCGGGCGGATGGTGGGATGTTCGGACTTCAAACTGTATGGTCTAGTTACGTGACTTTGTTTGAAGGGGAAATATTGGTTGTGAGTCAACTAAAGTCCCACATCAGTTAGAAATGGGGATGACGATGAGTTTATAAATGAGGGATAAACTCTCCCTAGCATGAGGCTTTTTGGGTGTGAGCCCAAAGAGTAAAACCGTGCGGGTCACCTAGGATATATATGGTATATCTAAAAGTAAGTCTCCCTTTATTTAAAATTTAAAATAAGAATTATAAAGTATTTATTTCAATGATATACGAATATTACTAATTTTTTTAGTTTCATTTTAATTAAAAAATGTTATTATCATTTTTGATTGGTTGAATCTCTTTCTTTCATCCAATTAGGTGACGTATCATCTTATTCACCAATTTTCCCCAAATTACACACTCACATCACATGACTTGCGCATGCTTCCAGCCAATTTTACACTTCTAAAGCAAAAAAGAGGTATGCTCAAAAGAAATACAAATATGATTAAAGTTGCACTTGTATACTTTGAATAATAATAGAACTTTTTGATAGCAATTATTTTAATATTAAGCTAGAAGTAATGAATCTTATTTAAAAATTGTATAGAAGTTCATGTGGAATAACAATAATTCCAAACTTGATTAGCCCTCACATAAATTTCAATTTCAATTTCATGTGTATCTTTATCGAGCCCACACCTTAATATTATATTGCACTGTAGCACTAAAAAATATCTTTATCAACGTAGTGTTGCAACAATCATTTGAGATTATTGTGTCATTTAATGGAATATTGATTTCTTGACATGGTTTTCCAAAAGGTGACACATCTTGACTTGTGGTTGAATTGCATCAAACAATATTGCCAAATTGATCATTAGTATATATATATAAAGAAGATTATTAATGTTCTTGATTTGATATGCATGATGGAAATTTTTATTGTATGATAACAATTTTTTATTGTTGCTAAATGTTTTTTGAAATATAATTAAGATGTCATGTTGTTGAATTGATTTAATGGAGAATTTAATGCATGAGTTTATAACAACTCACTTATATGACATTTTATTGAAACATATACATGAATTTATGTTGTCACCCAATATCTTTCCTTATAATTTATAAATGTCTCCAAAAATAAATATTACTATATTTTAATATTTTATAATTCTTTATCATATTTCTTTTATATATTCACGATTTATTAATTTGGCTCATACAGTGCATGCAATATGAGCACAAAATAATTGGAATTGAAGGTTGATAGTATTCAAGTTATCATGAAGATATATGAAACCTGAAAGGGGATCCACACTTTCTGTTTTTTTTCCCTAGCAAATAGCATCTTTATTTATTGTAATTATTATTAGGAGTACTAAAGAAAATAAAAAGATTAGAAAATTAGTGTACGTAATTCTCCATCTGAAACCTACAACTCGATCGCCTATCTTTTTTCTATATCAGTTATTAAATGCTCAAATGTTAGGCTACACAATAAATTTCGCTAAAATTAATTTACATTTAAAGAAAAATGGTTAATTTTATAAATATATTGTGAAGTAAAGAGTCAATTACTAGGTTATAATGATTGTGCTTTAAATGGTTGTTGATAATCGATTTCATAATAATTAATTAAATATATATGTTGCTGTATTTACATTCTTTTAAACATATTATGGGACTAATTTTTGGACCAGCAGCTAGCAAAGATCTTTGAACAATAATTTAGTTGATATTTAATAGAATTAAAGAAATAAATTATGAAGCTTAAAATCTAAAATGTGAACCAGTTTAAAAATATTGATAATTTCCATTAGGCTATAAATATATTTTGGCTAATTATATTGTGCACCCGTGTGCACCTTAAGATAAGGTGCACCCACTTTAAAAAATGTATACAAATATAAACAAAAACATAGTATACAATTATGAACAAAAATGTATATTTCCTTCGTCCCGTTTCAATGTTTACGTTTCTATTTTGCGCGTCTCATTTCAATGTTTACGTTTTTCTTTTTGGAATATGGAACCCACCTAAAACAATTAATATATCATCCAACACTAATACACCTACCAACTTTACATTAAATATTATATTTTTCTACCCACTATCTATTAAAATATTATATTCCTTCATCAACGTGCAAAAAGCAAACGTAAACATTGAAACGGGACGGAGGGAGTACAATTTAATTGTAAGTTTTTTTAATAAAAAATTGAGTGTAAAAAAATATACAATTATTAAAAACATGTAGTATGCACTATTGAATAAAAAGTTATACGCATATGATGCTAGTTATACAAAATAGAATAACATATATACAAAATAGAATAAAAAGTTATTCTAATATGGGTGCACCTAATATACACCCTATTATATCTTTTCTATCATTATTATCACCAGAATACTTGCCTAAATTATGTCCTAAAAATAAGCTATACCAGACTACAGTTTATAGGAAAATCTTTTAATTTTCTTAATTTTAATTTGGAAAGGAGTAAAATGATGTCACTAATTTAAAAAGTTATAAATGACCCTTGATAATATTAATATAAATATATACATAATTATGTGAAAATGCAGGGACATAAATTCAGGGAATTGAACATGAAGTTTGGTTGTGGAATTAATTACCACTATTTCCCAATTTATATCGTATTCTTACGCGGATTCAAAATATAATTAATAAAAAAGATATAAGAAACTAACCTAAAAAATCGATTACATGTACAATTCATGTAATGAACTGAAATTAGGTTACAGTAAGAATTGATTACAGTTAGGTTACAGTAAATTATGAACTAAAAGTGATACACGCATGCAAGCTTAAGGCAACCACATAAGACAAAGTTAGGCACATAGTATTAATTAATGCAACTACCATTGCTCTATAAATAAGTCCAATCCATTTCATTAATCACACACACACTAATCAATTTGCATAAGTTTACCACTATACATTCAAGATGAACTCTCTACTCGTGATCTTCTTTCTTCTAGTGATCAGCCTAAGCATGACTTGCATGTGTGTCCCAACTCCCTCCATCCCCCAAAACATTTTTCTCCTCGCCGGCCAGAGTAATATGGCCGGACGAGGCTTAATAAACGTCACCAATACTCCCCCCGAATGCTTGCCCCACCCTGACATCCTCCGCTTAACGGCTAAGTTGAAGTGGGAGGAAGCCAGGGACCCCCTCCATAGGGATATTGATACGGGCAACAAGACGAATGGTGTTGGCCCGGGAATGCCATTTGCCAACACCGTCTTGGCCGACAAACCCGATTTTGGAACCATCGGGTTGGTGCCGTGCGCAATAGGTGGTTCCAGCTTGAGCCAGTGGGTAAAGGGAACCCAATACTACAATGCCCTGGTGTCTAGGGCTCGAGCATCGGGTGGACGCATACGGGCTCTCCTTTGGTACCAAGGAGAGTTCGAAGCTGGCGACCCGAATTTAGGCGCCACTTACGGGGTCAGATTCATACAGTTTGTGTCTGACCTCCGTACAGATCTGGGCATACCTGATTTACCCGTCATTCAGGTATGAATATATAACACGCAATATGTCTCTTATATATAATAAGTACTCCATTCATTTATTGAATACTGATAAATGTGTGTTTTTTTACAGGTAGCACTAGATGAGAAACCAAACACACCAGATAGTTTAGTGAGAAAATTTCAACTGAGTTGCAACTATCCTGGTGTAAAGACTGTGGATGCTAAGGGGCTGCCTTTATTACAGGATGAAGTGCATCTTACCACAAAGAGCCAAATTATATTGGGCAAGATGATGGCCACGTTTTTCTCCAATACTTTTCTTCCTAATACTACCCATCAATAACAACATAGTATAGCAATAGTATATATGAATGGTTGTATTTCCTCTCTAGTAATGCTATTCGACTCTCGTCTTTTTGTGATTCTAATGCTCTTTAAAATTCAATGATTTTAGAATAGGGTTCCACAAAATTAATATATGAAAGAAGGAACTTATGGGATACAACTTTATCACTACATTTAAATGGCAAAATTAAAAAAATTTAGTTACTACAATTTACTATAAAACCTTTACAAAACTATAAAGAATATCAACATAAGATTTTAAGAAAAAAAAAAAAAAGACTGGTGCAAAATACAGCATAAAATGTAGCATTAACAACGAGAATTACGCTCTATTTTTTAATTATTGGAAATTCACCTCATATAAATTGTTGAGCCCGTTGGGCATTTGGCCCAAATGCTGGTCTTCATCTCTCAAAGTATTGGGCCAAGTGTGTCTTGGCCCATAGCCTTACACTTTTGATCCCATTTAATCACCCATTTGTGACCCTAACGGGCAGAACGTGGATTTGAATTCTTGTGTGAGTTCAATGGGAATCTGAACACTGTGGAGTTCATCCCTCGACCACTTTCTCCGGCGTACACGACGAACACGGATGACGATGACGACCGCATCCGCCTAACAGTGGTATCAGAGCGGGTTTCGTCCGTTCGTCTCCCGAAGCTACTGACCGTCAGCCGCCGGTGGGAGATCGCCGCCGCTAGGGCTCCGCCGCACGGAAGATCGGAAGCGCGCGACGGGCTCCGCCGCCAGCTTCCAGATCGAACCGCCGCACGTCGCCAAGCAGCCTGCCGTAATCGCGATCCATCCGCTTGCTGAAGAAATGCGCCGTCCGCCGCTGGATCTGCTCGGATCTACCGCCGCCCGTGGTCAGAGAGTCGCGATCTGCAGCACTCCGCCGCCACCCGCCAGATCGAAGCCGCCGCTCGAAGGTCGCCGGACCTGCTCAGCCCGCCTGCCTCCATCCGCGCTCAGCCACTGCCCAGGGCCGTCCGCGCCCAGCCGCTGCTCGTTCGCGCGCCGCCACCCGCCTGCCTTTCGCCGCTGGATCTGTCGCGACCTGCAGCCCGCCGCCGCCATCCACCAGCGCTCCGTCGGAATCACGACCGGTGAGCACCGGTCGCTAGGGTTTCCAGGCGCCGCCGCTCCTGCCCGCCGCCGGACCTGCCGTCTCCGGGCGTCGCGAAGCCGCTGCCGGTGGGAGAATCCAGTTGGCCGCCGTCGCTGACTTTCAGCCACCGCCGCTGTTGATCGCCGGAGTTGACCACCGGCGTTAGGGTTCCGGTCAGATTGGGCTCTCCATTTTGTGGAAGGGAAGTGTCTCTCCTCCTCATTTTATATTGTTCAGAAAAATTTCAGATTTGTTTTGTTATTTTTCCGGATAGTTCTTTTCTGAAATTTTTTCAGATTGTGCCTTTACTAACCCCCAATGTTTCTTACTTTGTGTGTAGGTTGAAACTTGGAGTGGAGGCTGCCCCGTTCGTGTTTGCTACGTGAACAAGACTACGAAGGATCCGCCCCCGTTAAGTAACAGGCTGGTGGCTCGTAGAGGTGGCACAGTATTCTCATCGGAGACACCGCTCTGGTGAAATAGCTTGAGCATTTCTTATTTTTTTTTCTTGTCTGATGCCCTGAGGCGGCTGGCCCTCTTATTTGCTCTTATGTGATGCCCTGAGGAGGCTGGCTCTCTTATTAATGTTCTTGTTTGTTTCTTTTGTGAAACTGTCATCTTAGTCTTTTAATTTCCGCTGCTGAAAATCTGTCCTTGTGCGTTATACTGCTCCGTTTCTCGCTTTGTGTGTGATTAGAGTAGTACCAACCTGGTGTGTGACAGATTATTGCTCTGTATTTCTGTATTTTCTCCGTTCAAAGTGTGTTCTACTCAACTTTAAATACCCATGGCTTCGTCTTCGTTTGGACAAGCATCGTTTGATGGTAAGCCAGACTTCAGCATCTGGAAACAGAAAATGAAGTGCATACTCATTCAACAAAGGATATTCAAAGTTGTAGATCACTCGTATGATAAGGATGATACACCTGCTAAAAAGGTTGAGATGAATGAGCTTGCTTTATCTGCGATTATCTTGAATCTTTCTGATCCTGTGCTTAGAAAAGTTGGTGTGCATGAGTCCGCAAAAGTTTTGTGGGAAACGTTGGATAAGCTGTACACTGAAACATCTTTGCCTAGTAAAATATTTCTTCTGGAAAAATTCTTTCGTTTTAAACTTGATTTAAATAAAGATGTTGAAGAAAATTTGGATGTGTTCACGAAGTTGATTCAAGATATTAAGCTAACTGGTGACAAGCATATTGATGAATACACTCCTATTGTGCTTTTAAATGCTATACCTGATTCTTACAATGATGTCAAGTCTGCTATAAAGTATGATCGTGATGACGTTACTCTTGATATTGTGGTGAATGCCTTAAAAAGCAAAGAACATGATTTAAAACAAAATGAGGGTGTTAAGAATTCTGGGGAGGTTATGCATGTTAAGGGAAAACCTAACAATCGTAACAAGAACAAGAACAAGAATAAGAACAAGGACAAAAATTCTGATGTGAAATCCCAGAATAATCAGAATGGGGACAAGAAAAAGAAGAAATTCTTTAATTGCCATGAAAGGGGACATTTTGCAAACAAGTGTCCTCATCCTAAGAGGAATAATTCTAATGATCATGCTAATGTTGCCTCTGAATCTGTGAATTATGGTGATGTGTTTGCTATTTCTGATAGTTGTGTGAATTCTGTGCATTCATCTCTGTGTGATAGTGAATGGCTTGTGGATTCCGGTTGCACATTTCATATGATACCTTTTAAACATCTTTTCTCTTCATATAAAAATATTTCTCATAGATGTGTGTCTATGGCTAATGAAAGAAGATGTGATGTGCTTGGTGTTGGTGACATTTGCTTGCGTTTTGAAGATGATTCTGTGTTCACTTTGAAAAACGTGCGACATGTGTCTGATTTGTGTAACAACTTGATTTCTTGTGCTGCACTTGAAGATGAGGGGCTTGAGGGTAGGTGGGGAAAGGGTTGCATGTCTATTGTAAAGGGTTTGTGCCCATCTTTAATGCTGAAAAAAGGAATAACCTGTATGTTTGTTGTGCTAAATCTGTTGTTATGTCTGCTAACGCGGTTAAAGAGGATAAAACAAATATTTGGCATGGTAGGTTAGGTCACATAAGTGGAAAAGGTCTTGAAATATTGCATAAAGCTGGTTCTTTTGGTAATGATAAGCTTACATGCATTCCTTTCTGTGATTCTTGTGTGCAAGACAAACATGCAAAGGTGAAATTCCCTATTTCCCCGTACATTAAGACTTCTTCGTGTAGTGATATACTTGAGTACCTGCATGCTGATGTGAGGGGGCCTTCTAGTGAGCCAACTCAAGGTGACAATGTGTATTTTCTGTCCATTATTGATGATTTTTCAAGAAAAGTGTGGGTGATTTTGCTTAAAAACAAATCTGATGTTTTTGAAAAGTTCAAAAATTGGAAAACTTTGATTGAAAATCAAATGGGTAAAAAGATTAAGTATCTTAGAACTGATAATGGATTGGAATTTTGCAATAATGCCATAGATGATTTATGTGTCAAATCTGGAATTGTGAGACATAAGTCTGCTCCTTACACTCCCCAACAGAATGGGATTGCTGAGAGGATGAATAGGACTTTGTTAGAAAGGGTGAGGAGCATGTTGGTGTCTTCTGGACTTTCTAAAAAGTTTTGGGGTGAGGCGCTTATTACCGCAGCATTTTTAATAAACAAATCCTCCTCTGTGCCTTTAAAGGGTAAGTGCCCTGACTATGTGTTTTTTGGTAAAAGTATTGATTATTCTGTGCTACGTGTATTTGGCTGTGCTGCGTTTGTGCGTCAGAAACATGACAAATTGGATCCTAGGAGTAGAAAATATGTTTTTCTTGGTTATCCTGAGGGTGTTAAAGGTTATAGGCTGTGGGATTTTTCTGAATCGGGTTTCAAAATCGTGATTAGTAGGGATGTGATCTTCAATGAATCTGAATTTCCTTGCTTATCTGCTCCTATGCCTGATGTTGTGCCTTTACATGATCCTACCACTTCTTCGAGTGAGGTGGAGTTGTCTCCTTTGTTATCTGATGTTGAAAACTTGCCTAACACTGTTGTTGATCAAGAACTTGTTGCCAATGAACCTGCTATCAATGATGAAAATGTGCATGATATTCCTGAAGATGATGACTATGTGTTGCCTAGGGATAAACCTAGAAGGAATATTAGGCCACATGCTAGGTATGATGATTTTCATATTGATACTCGTGCTTGTAATGCGTTTGAAAGTGTTGATAATGAACCTAAGACCTATCAAGAGACTTTAAAATCTGACAATTCTGTGAAATGGTTAAATGCTATGAAAGATGAAATGAAATCGTTGCATGTTAATCATACTTGGACTCTAGTTCCAAAACCTGCTCATTGCTCTGTTGTTGATTGCAAGTGGCTTTTCAAAGTGAAACATGAGCCTGCAAATGTTAGATTTAAAGCTAGATTGGTAGCAAAAGGTTTTACTCAAAAGGAAGGGGTTGATTATAATGAAATCTTTGCTCCTGTTGTTAAATTCACCACTGTTCGTATAATGCTTGCATTAGTTGCTCATTTTGATTGGGAATTGAAGCAAATGGATGTCAAAACGGCTTTTCTTAATGGTGATTTGGACAAAAAGATTTTCATGAAACAACCTGAGGGTTTTGTGGACCCCAAAAATCCTGATCATGTATGTTTTTTGAAGAAATCCTTATATGGCTTGAAACAATCTCCTAGACAGTGGAATAAGAAGTTTGATCAATGCATGACATCGTTGAAGTTTAAGAGAAGTTTGCATGATAATTGTCTTTACTTCAAGATTGATACTTATGTTCCTGTTTTTCTGCTCATATATATGGATGATATGCTAATTGTTAGCCCTGATCTTGAATATGTTGAGCTTGTTCAAAAGAGTCTATGTGATAATTTTGATATGAAAGATCTTGGAGATGCTAAAAGGATTCTTGGTATGAACATTGATAGAGATAGGAAGAACCATGTTCTTTTGCTTAATCAGATTTCATATGTTGAAAAGATTTTGAGTAAATTCTCTATGATGTCTGCTAAAACTGTGAATGTGCCTCTTGCTGCTCACTTTGTGTTAAGTAAGGATCAGTCTCCAAAGACTGATTCTGAAATTGCTGAAATGGAAAAGGTTCCTTATTCCAATGCTATTGGGTCTGTTATGTATTTTATGGTTACCACTAGACCAGATATTGCATATTCTGTTAGTTGCTTGAGTAGGTATATGGCTAATCCAGGTGCGCCTCATTGGGAGGCTTTGAAATGGCTCTTGAGATACCTCAAGGGCTCCATGGAGGTAAGTTTGCGCTTTTCCAAATCTGCAAATGGTGTGAGCCTTGTTGGCTTTGTTGATTCCAATTATGCAAATGATAGGGATAATAGGAAGTCTACAACTTCTTATGTGTTTACTTTGTGTGGCTCTTGCATAAGTTGGAAGTCTCAGTTACAGCATGTGGTTGCTTTATCTACAACTGAATCTGAATACGTGGCTATTACTGATGCTTTAAAGGAAGCTATTTGGCTGCAAGGCCTTTTGAATGAAATAGGTTTTCTTGGCAAATGTGCCACTGTATTTTCTGATAGTATGTCTGCGATTCAATTGTGTAAAAATCCTGTTTTCCATGATAGAACCAAGCATATAGATGTTAGGTATCATTTCATTCGTGATATTGTGGAAAAAGGTATTGTTAACCTGGAAAAGATTGCATCTGAGTTTAATCCTGCTGATATGGGTACTAAATACTTATCTGTTGAAAAATTTAGGTCTTGCATGAGGACTTTAAATTTCGACTCTCTTGATTGAAGCATGTTGTATGCAGTTCTTTTCGTGGATGTTGTGTCCACTCTTGAGCTTGTGTGTTCCGTTTATTTTGTACTTGGGATATTTTAAATATTTTGTGACTGTGTGTCCGTGATCTTTACTCCGGCTTAGATTTGTGTATCTTTTGTGATACCTTGATTTTGTGTCAAATTTTTGGATCTTGCATTTGATTTTGTGTCTTTCGTTTTGCAGGTGTCCGGGGAAAAGTGCAATGATGAATTCCCATTTAGTTATACACAAGGGTAGATGATTTGGACCAAGGTGGAGATTTGTTGGGCCAGTTGGGCATTTGGCCCAAATGCTGGTCTTCATCTCTCAAAGTATTGGGCCAAGTGTGTCTTGGCCCATAGCCTTACACTTTTGATCCATTTAATCACCCATTTGTGACCCTAACGTGGATTTGAATTCTTGTGTGAGTTCAACGGGAATCGGCAGAACGTGGATTTGAATTCTTGTGTGAGTTCAACGGGAATCTGAGCACTGTGGAGTTCATCCCTCGACCACCTTCTCCGGCGTACACGACGAACACGGACGACAATGACAATGACGACCGCATCCATTAACACAAACACTTGAAAATATTTCACCCCAATTCCTCCCTGCGAAACCTCTCCTTCCTGCCCCAAACTCACCATCGATTCACCGCCGACTGAAGCCCTAAACTGCAGCAGTATAGTCGGCGCCTCCACCGGATCCCGATCCCGATTTGCCCGTAGTATTGTCGACACCTCCATCGTCTCCCAGTCCTCTCCTTGATGTAGTATCTTCGGCCCCTCCACTGCTACAGAGCGAACACCCGACACCTCTGTAACTCCTCACTTATTCTATTTTTTATTGTTATTTTGTTGAACAAAGAAGATTAGCCCCCTAATTTTCTATGTGGAGGAGAAAATGTTCATTCACATTGTTTTTAGGGTTTTAGAGAAGTATTCCTAACCCCTATCAGACTTGTACCTCCTGAATCCCTTATTGTACCTTCAGCAAAATCGTCAACAATGGGCTTTTCCCGAGGAGAACAAGCTCCGAATGTCTGCCATGATTGACCAGCTTGAAGTCCGTGACAGTTTGAGAATGTGCAGAGAAGTTCTTGAAGCACGTTGGCATGAGATTTGCAGAGTTGAAACATGGAGCCGCAACAACAGATTAAGATGTGTCTTGATCTATTGAGCCATGACCTCGTAGTAAGATGCATTTTCCATGTGTTTTTAAGAGATTTTTGTGACGTTATTTCTTCAGTAGGTAAAGATTTCTAAATTGTTAGTATTTATTTGCTACCTCTGTTTTTAAAAAAATTAGATGAGATCTATGTGTTTTTCGTACAATTTTTTGAATCTGCAAAATGTTCTTTCCATATTGGTGAGTTGGGGTCTTGCTGCTTTTGTTTTGAATATCACTGAAGGCTTCCATTTTCACTTTGAATCTTGAATTCGTTTTCAATTTTCAGTTCGCATTATTTGCAGAACATCACATAGAAAGGTTGGTTTCCAACAATGTCAGTGAAATGGATATTGCGTTGTCCTTGTTTGGCACGAAAATGTGCCTAGAGAGGTAATTTTGTCTTTAACTAGACTTACTAATCTAGTTTATATAGAATCATATAAGATCCTGTGTGATCAGTTTTTTAGGAGCTTATGGAGGAATTCAAATTTCTTAATTCTGTTCATTGCAATTTTCTTGGCTTTTAGTTAGATGCCTCTGGTCTGATCTTGTGCACACAGCTGGTGAGATTAACCAGACCAATTTAAAGAAGAGTGGATATAACCATTATATGAAAATCAGCCCAGAGAAAAGAATTTGAGAAGCGTCATTTATGTCTTATTAATTGATCTTGTTGGCAGTGGCTAACGTGAATGATTACATGTTTATGTGATAGGGTACTTTTTCTATGTAGTAATAATACTTGGGCATCTTGATAGATATTGTCTTATTCTTATGCAGACCACTGTAAGTCTGTAATGAACACATATATCACTTTCCAGTGTGCTTATCTTCCATCTTATGCATAATTGTGCATTTGTGCTTGAGTTTGAACATGCTCTTGCAGCAGCAAGGTTAAGGATAGCCTCATTCCCTTTAGTACCCATACATTAAATCATGTAAGTGAATAATGACCCTTGCCTATCAGCCATTGTATTTACTCGTGATGAATTCTAGCTGCAAAAGACGTTCATGTCTTCATGAATCGAAATAATTTAAAAGGCTATATGTGTCATGAGTTTCAATCTTGAAGGATTAATTATCCGAAGAAAATATTCCACTACTTTGATGATGGGAATTATGGTTTTAAAAAATGTGAACTTAAATTATGCAGTGGTCAAGTCATCTGCAAATCATGTATTAGGTAGAATATTTGGAACTACGACTGCGAGAGGTTTACACTACGAGTAAGTTGTTGATACAAGCTAGAGAACTTATTTTGCTATGATTATTGTATTTGCAATTTGTTTTTGGGTGCAGCGGCCAGCGAGGGTGTGCAATGGAGTATGTTGATTTTTTTTTTCTCTTTGTTGTTTCCAGAAGCTTTGGTAGCTTTCTACCATGCATCATTGCAGGCTCTATATGTTGTAAATCCTTGCAAATCATCTGATTCTTCTCTGCAAATCCCATCAATAAGAACATAAAACTTACGATTCACGATCTCAACTCTCTAGATTCACCATAATATCAAGGCTATATCTGTTTGTGAGTCCTTTGCAGATCTTCATACTAGGTTTCATCTCTGCAAATCCAGTTAGTTTCACTAGGTATGTTTATCATTCTTAACAATATCCAATCGATTTCTCAAACCACCCTTCACCATCAATTTCAAAAAAATGCTGCTGAAACTATTCTTCCCTATTTAAAAAATGTAGCCCGATCAAATTTCTCATGGAAACTTCTATGTTCTTTGATCACTAAAACTAGGGAAGTACGCAGAGGTGTACTCTGCCTCTCTTCTCTTTAATATTATTTAATCAGTACGATACATGGCATGTAGTGGTTTAATGATGTTTTCTCTACTGACTAGTCTACTAAGTGTAAGGATTTTCTTAATTGCGTATTGTTAGATGCTTAATCTTATCCTGAGGTCATTATTGATATGCACACTATAAATCCCCTGAATTTGGTTAGGTACGAGATTGTTTGGCTTTATTGGCGCTGGTGCTACATTGGGTCAGTTCTTTGGTTCACTGTTCGCTGCAGGGATGGCTTGGTTTGGTCCTTGTATCTCCCCTCTTTTGTGCCTTATCTCTTTTTTTCTCACTTTGTTTTGTGACTTTATAATTTCTGTTCAGATTTGCTTCTTGTTGATGCACTCGTTGGAATTTGCTGCCCAGTCTTCAATAGGAATTTACAATGATATTTCTCAGCAACCTGATGAACTCTCCCTTCAGGTGTTATATCTTTATCTATGTTCTGTTGTCAACTGTTTTGGTAGATTTGGGTGCTTTATTCTCTTTCATTATTAGAAAATTCAATTAATTTGTTTGATGGATTACTTTTGCATTGGACAGGCAATTTACAATGCTGATATTGAATGCAATCTCTGTTTTAAATATTTGTTGCTTGAATTGCAAATCATAATCATATGCCTCAATTACGAAATTTAACCCTCACTTGCAACATATATTAACTTGTGCGCATTATGAATATGGACAAAGCACTCTGATATTGAGCATAAAACATGACTAATTATAATGTTGTTTTTGACTAATTATGTTGTGTTGCTTTAATTTGTCTGAGTAAACTAGTGCCATTCTTTGAGAAACTAAACCACCAATTAATAGTTAGCGTGCAAACAAGTTCATTTGTTATCACATATGGATATATGTGTTTGTTGTCATGTGTTGTAATTTGTGACCAATGTGCGCATTCTTATATTATGTTGTTTCAAATTAAATGCCTAAGGCAAATCAGTATTTGCTTATGCAAATGATTTTTTATACCCAAACTCTGTATGATTAATTGATTTGCTTAGGGTGTATACACGGTCCCAGAAAACTTTGTCGACTTGATCCTCGTATTCACTGTCTTATTAATGAAGCAATCTTCACACACTCCAAAACGAAGGCCGTAGCAACAAGCATCTAGCAGTGTTATGTTTACAGGAATATTAGTGTCCTCACATACTGCATTAGTAACCCTATTGATGCAAACCAGTGCATATGATTGCTCACATGGTTCTCCAAAGGGTGGATTAAATCTTGATTGGCAAACCCTCCCATTAAATGCTAAAATGCTTACAATCACGATTATGGCGGTAATTGGTTTAACAACAATAATACTACACTGTTGTGAAGAGTGTGGATGCCAAGGGGCAGCCTCTTAATTATGACAAGTTGCATCTCACCACAGAGGGTCAGATTCATGTGGGTCAGATGATGGCACAACTTTTCCTCCACTATTTTTCTTCTTAATAATCTTACATACTACAACATCAACAATATTTTATGGCAACATAGTATAGTATAGTATAATTGAATTTCCTTTTTAGTAATTTATGTACGTATATATATTTGTGAGGGATCCAATATATTGAGCATAAATATTATGGCTCTTATTATTATTTTTTTTTCATTTCTTTATTTCGTGGTTTGTTCTCTGTTTCGAGCTTCTGTTACATGTATAGAAGTCCATTTGCATGAAAAGAAAAGAGTGTTTTTTCTTTCTCTTAATTATTAGATTGTGAATGTTTTTTTTCTCAATATACTCCAATATAAAATGACATGTTTGTACTTTGTTCTGGTTTTTGTAAATGGGTTTCTTTAATTGCATTTGGGCTTTAAAAAAAAAAAGTACTTGGGCTTAGATTTCCATTGCATATATAAATTCTAAGTCGTCTATATATACCAACAATGGACTTCTCTATTTAATCTTTACCCCATTCAAATCAAGATTTCTACAAGAAAATACATAGATGGAGTCTAATATTTAAGAATTTAAAATTACAAAGTGAAAATAGAGATGCATTATAGGGGAACCAAACCACCATGAATGCATGCTTTCCTTCAGTTTAATTACTTTATTTTTCCTTGAATATCTAACCTTGCTATTTTTTGGGTTGTCTACCCCCTAAATTCAAATCCTTTCCCATCTTGTTTTAATAGAGATGACTTTGACTATTTGTGAGAGAGAGAGAGAGATGTGCGTAAAAAGCTAAGAACCAGATTGTTAAACAGTATTAAGGATAATTATGAATTTAAAAAATTTGGTAAGACTATGCATAAAAAAAAAGTATTTTATTTATATGGTATATTTAAATATATCTCTCATACCAAAAATATTGTAATGATCTTAGTCAATGGGAACGGTGGAACAATGCTCCCAAATCTGATTGGCTTTGGCATCAATCCTACGTGGATCTTTGTCGGGCCCACAAAACTTTGTAAACTTAAATTTGGTGTTCACTGTGGTATTTTTGAAGCAATCTTCACTCACGCCAAAACGAATTAGATTATAACAACAAGTGTCTTCTATTGTCCTGTTTACTGGAACATTAATTTCCTCACATATTGCATTACTTAGCTCATTCATACAACCCAGTGAATATGATTGCTCACATGGTTCCCCAAAGGGTAGATAAAATCTTGATTCGCAAACCCTAACCCTCTCATTAAATACTAAAATTGTTATAATCGTGATTAGGGTGGTAATTGGTTTCACACCCATGATGCTTGATGATTATTAGTATTTTATTTCACCAATTATTATATGTCTATAATTATATATAAGTTTGTGAATGTAGGGTTTGTTCAAACTCAATTTAATGACATACGGAATTGTAACCTATGTACACACATGATTAATTTGATGAAGAACTATTAAACGTTTTAATGTCAATTTAAATATACTGTATCAGTTAATGCTCATTGATGTATGGAATGAACGTTTTAATAAGGAATAGATATCACAAGTGATAACATAAATGCACCTATAGGTTTCAACATATTATTACCTCATCATTTAATTGACTTGCTATAAACTCATGATACATATAGTGTATCTTATTTTTCAACATACCTTCACAAGAATTTAAAAAAAATTCCATCATGAATATCAAATCAAGAACATTGATAATATTCGTACTAATCAACCTGCAGACAACATTGTTTGAGGTAATCCAAGCTCAAGATGAGTTACCCTTTGGAAAACCATGTGAGGGAGATTTTTTCATTCCAATGTATTAACATGCTTAGTGCTGCAATATGTCAAGAAACCAATATTCAATTAAATGACTAAATTATCTCTATTTTTTGTTGTTATGATTTCCATGACTATGTTGGTATAGATTGTTTCCTTAATTCCACGGTGGCATATGATGTCAAGGGTACAAAATTTTGTGGACTCGATAAAGATACACACGAGATTGATGTGAGAGCTAATCAAGTTTGGGAATATTGTAGTTCTATTCCTTTTGTTAGGGATTACAGTTAAATAAATTTCACTACTTCTAGCTTGATATTATTATAATAATTATCAAAACTATCTATTATTATTCAAAGTATAAAAGTGTAAAATTGGTGAAATAAACTTTTTAATATTATTTTAATTTCTTTAGGGTATATCTCTCTTCCTCTTCATGACATTTTCTATTGATGTGAGAGCTAATCAAGTTTGAGATTATTGTTGTTTGATTCCTTATTAATAATGGATAAATAAGATTCACTACTTCTAACAATATAGTCCATGATTTAATTGAATTCATAATATAATTATTTGTACACAAAAATCTAAATACATACCACTTCTACAAAATGTTCCTTTTACATTCTTTTTAAGTCTCAAGCGGATTTCTTTATATTTGTATTGTTTTTGTTCGATTTCCTTATTACACAATAATGTTTCAAATTGTATGTAGCCTCATTCACATCTAAGTCAATAATTGTGTCACAACCTAAAATTTTACTTATTTAAAAGTATTCAATTTATTAAAAACGATCTAGAAAGCATATATGACAATAGTGCCATATAATTGTATGCTGTTCTTTGATCCATCTTACTCAATAAGAACGAGCTGAGACCAAAATGAGATTCGAAAGGGCTGATTCCTCCAATGGACAACAGAGCAAGCTTATGACCAACTGCTAAATAGTTGTTGTTAAAACATTTCATTGTCTCAACACAGCAATTATTCGTTCTACAAAGAACCACAGTGAGATTCGAAATCATGCCACTGATATTTAAAGATGAACAACATTAATGATGGTTTCAACAACAGCACTGCTGTACTATTTACTAGCAAGACGAGCTTCATTTCCATGGATTCACCTCATCCACAATGAGATGAATTAGTTAGTTTTTCAAAAGATACTAATCAAGGGTAGGCCTTGCGTGAGACCGTCTCACGTGAGACAATTTTTTACTTTTTAAAATAGTTATCACTTTCGCTATAAATCGTTATCACTTTCGTTATAAAATATTATCACTTTTTATTTACACTATAAATTGTTCATGAAATAGCATTATCACTTTTTATTAATTTATTATCACTTTATGGCCGTCTTACGTGAGACGGTCTCATACAAGTCTTTGCCACTAATCAAAAAGTGAAAGCCCAACTAACTACAACATACTTGTTGGTTGTGTAAATAAGCAACTCCAGAAGATAAACCAAGAGAATCATGTAGAACTTTCCTCTCTGTAGCCTTCACCTGAAACAGAGCCAATGATATCACAAAAGCCACTTATTTAGTTCAAATGAACACAATAGCCAATCAAGTAGATTAGCTTACTTTGAAAAACACACAACATGCAATAGGTGGTAGAATAACAACTAACAAGCATTCAATTGGAAATAGAAAAATGACTCCCTTGTATTCTATTACACAAGGCATCCTATTAGCATGTTAGCATAAATTGCTTAATAGTGACTGAAATAGAAAATTATTATAGAAACATATTCACTGCAGTCTATGAGTACTGCTGTTGATACCATCATTAATGTTGTTCATCTTTAAATATTAGTGGCCTGATTTCGAATCTCACTTTGGTTCTTTGTAGAACGAATAATTGCTGCATTGAGACAATGAGAAGTTAAAACGACAAGTAATTTAGCCGTTAGTCATAAGCTTGCTCTGTTGTCCATGGGAGGAATCAACGCTTCATTTTGGTGTCAGTTCGTTCTTATTGAATATAAGACAGAAATCCTGGCACTGTTGTAACATATGCATCCTTGTTAAATAAATTGACTCGTTTAAATAAGTAAAATTTTAGATTGTGACAATATAAATTCGAAAATAACTATTGACTTAGTTGTAAAGGAGGCTGCATATAATTTGGAATATCATTATGTAATATGGGAGTCGAACAAAAACAATACAAGTAAAAAGAAATCGCTTGAGACATAAAAAGAATGTAACAGGAACATTTTGTAGAAGTGGATACATATTAGGTAATTTTAGATTTTCAATATAATTTAATTGTGTACAATGTATTATATAATTTTATCAACAACTTAATTGAATAAGGAAGAGAGAGCTTAGTTGTTAAAAGTAGTGAATCTTATTTAACTATTATTAATAAGGAATCAAACAACAATAATCTCAAACTTGATTAGCTCTCACATCAATAGAATATGTCACGAAGAGGAAGAGAGATATGCCCGAAAGAAATTAAAATAGTATTAAAAAGTTTATTTCACCAATTTTACACTTTTATACTTTGAATAATAATAGATCGTTTTGATAATTATTAAAATAATATTAAGCTAGAAGTAGCGAACTCTATTTAATTATATCCCAAAGGTTATGAATAGAAATAAAATATTCCCAAACTTGATTAGCTCTCGACCCCACAAAACTTCGTACTCTTGACATCATATTCCACCGTGGCATTAAAAAAACAATCTTGACCAATTTCTTCGCATAAATCATAACAACAAAAATTTGAGATAATTGAGTCATTTAATTGAATGTTGATTTCTTGACATATTGCAGCACTAAGCATGTTAATATATTCTTAAAGATATTTATAAGAAGAAATATCACAAGTGACAACAACATACATACATACATGTATAAGTTTCAATATAATGTCATTAAAGCAAGTTGTTATAAACTCATACATTAAATTCTTAGTTAACTCCATAAACACATCATATATATTTCAACAAACTTTTAACAAGAATTAAACTATCGTACAATCAAACAATTCCTTCATGCATATCAAATCAAGAACATTAATAATCTTCTTACTAATCATTGTTCGATGTAATCCAATCACAACATGAGTTACCCTTAGGAAAACCATGCGAGGGACATTACGTAGTACAGTGTATCAACATGATAAGTGGTGCAGTATGTGAAGAAACCAGTGTTTATTTAACTGATTTGATTATCTCAAAATTATGTTGTACTAATTTACATGGCGATATTGGAAAAGATTGTTTCTTTAATTCTACGGTGGAATATGATATCAAGGGTACAAAGGTTTGTGGACCGATGTAGATCCACATGAGATTGATGTTCGAGCTAATCAACTTTGGGCGTTTTGTTCGGAAGATATTAATCAACTTTAGGATTATTGTTATTTCACATCTTATAATAGACTCACTCAAGATTGATGTGAGAGTTAATCAAGTTGGGGATTATTGTTATATTACAACTTATAATACTTAAATAAGATCCTCTACTTAGTAGATTGAACTAATAATAATCAAAATGGTACGAGTAAAATTGGTTAAATCAACTTTAATATGATTTGAATTTCTTTTGATATGTCCGTCTTCTGCTTGGGTAAACTATCAATTCGGGACTTGAATTATTTTTCTATCAATTCAGGACCTGAAATATGTAAAACTATCAATTCGGGGCCTGAATTTATCAAATATTATCTCCTATTTTATCAATTTAGGGCCTAAATTCAGGCCCCAAATTAATAGTTATACATATTTCAGGCCCCAAATTGATAGAAAAAATAATTCAAGCCTCGAATTGATAATTTACCCATTTTTCAGATATTGATAATTTACCCATATTTCAGATATTGGAGGGATAAAATTCTTAAATTTTTATTATGACAAAACTACGGATTTCTTGTAGGAAATGATAGGTTAAAAGTATATGAAAGTTTTTTAAGTCATTCGTTTTAAATATTTGATAATCTTTTAAAATCACGGGATCTTCTGAAAGTTATAAAATATTTTCTGCATCTATCTTCATAACTCGACACATTTAATCATTGCAGCAGGATATTCATAAATCATAATTAATGACAGTATTCTCTTTATCTGTAAGAATATATATATATATATATATATATATATATATATATATATATATATATATATATATATATTAAGAGATCAATCTTTAGTTATGGTAAATTGTATGTTGTAGTATCAAGAGTTACAAATGTCATGTTTCGAGAAGTTTTCTATTAATGTGTAATTTGCTTTGGACATATATATGTTAATGTAATAATCTTTTAATTATAAAATCATAACTTAATCTTTTTTATCGTAAAGGTACGTTTATGTGAGACATTTTTACCTTTTTTTATCGGTTGTGAATTTTAGGTAAAAATTTTTATTATTATACTAGAAATTGTTAATGAAATAATTTTGAGTTGGTATAAATTTTTATACTAAAGGGTAGAACTTTCTGAGATTGTCGGATCTGAGCGCACAGTGCGGTTGGGGGCATGCAAGTTTTGTACAATAGTTACTAGAATAATTATTACTTTTAATCAATTGAGTGTCACTTTATCGATAAAAAAAAATTACTCATGTGAATGAAAATAATAATTTTTCTGACTTTTAAAATAATAAACCAGCTGCAATTCATGATAGAATACAATGTTAAGTTGATGGGTAGGTTTTGCGTGAGATAGTCTTATGAGTGAGACTATTTTACATATTTTAAAAATAGTTATCATTTTCGCTATAAAATATTTTTGTTATAAAATACTCTCTTCATTTTAATAGTTACGCTTCCTTTGTAATTTACAAAGAAAGGATGGAACGAAGGGAGTATTATCACTTTTCATTTATACTATATTGTTCATAAAATAACATTATCACTTTCATTAATTCAGTATCACTTTTTATAATAGAAATTATCACTTTTCACTCGTCTCACGTAAGCTCTTACGTAAGACAGTCTCACACAAGTCTTTGCCTACTTTAATTTACAGTTATATATGAGACGAGTCGATCCATTATTAAAGTATGATTATCATATATATATATATATATATATATATGTAAATAGGGTTTACATAGGTTTATATGTAAACCCTTTTAATATATTACTCTTTAGTGCATGAAAAATTACTTTTTAGAGATATAAATTACTCTTCAAAATTAAAAAATTACTTTTTAAATTCTTGTACACTCTAATTTATCGATACTCTTTAGTACATGAAAAATTACTCTTTAGAGACATGAATTATTATTCTTCTATATAAAATTATTACTCTTCAAAGAGTAATTTTTTATGTACTAAAAGGTAATTTTTAAAAATAAGGTTTATATGTAAACCCAGTTAATCGGAGATAACTCCTATATTATTGGGTAGTTAAGGTATAACTCAGTATGATAAATGATTCATTAAAATATAATTTGAGGGTGTTATATAATATAATGATTTATTAAGTGGTGTATAAATTGTAAAACCTTAAAATCATACTTTTCTTTATCATTCATCATACTTCACTAAATCATATAATTTAACTACCTAATAATATAATAATCTTATTTTAATATTAGTGATCCACCCATCCCACCATTCATCTCACAAATTATATATTATTCATGTGCACGGCTAGATTAATTATGAATAATAGCCAACAAGTTTTTTCATTACAAACACACTCTATGTGGTTAAGAATTTGTCATTTGATTAAATTATAGTAATATAAATTCCTTAGTATTTACATTTTGAGAAAATGACAGACGAAGTAGTATTTTTTTATCAATCATTATTAGAAAATATATATTTTTTACAAAAATATAAAAAGTATAATAATAATCCAAATAAAAAAAACATTCCAAATGCTATAATAAATCATAAGTACAGTTGCAATCCCTCTCTTACGAAAACGTTCATTCCATTTATATATTCATGCGAAATTAATTAATACTACATCATTTCAATAAATTAAGATTAAAACGTTCAATAGTTCATCATCATCGATCATGTGCATAAGTTACAATTCCGTATGTCATTAAATTGTGTTCGAACAAACCCCACATTAATTACTCACTTTTATATATATATATATATATATATATATATATATATATATATATATATATATATATATATATATATATATATATAATGGTTGGTGAAGTTAGAAATATTATCAACTTAGATTAAAGAATGATTTTGAAACCAATTACCACCATAATTGTGATTGTATCACTATCAATTTTATTATTTAATGGGAGGGTTTGCTTTTGTCAATCAAAATTTCATCTACCCTTTGGAGAACCATGTGAGCAAGCATATCCAGTGATGTGTATCAACCAACTAAGTAGTGTAATTTGTCAAGATAACAATGTTGTTGTAAATGAGAAGACAATGGATATTATTTGTTGTAATAATCTTCGTTTTATAATCGGTAAACGTTGCTTCCTAAATACCACAGTGGAAACCAAATTCAAGTCTCCAAATTTTTGTGAGCCCAATAAAAATCCAAACGAGATTGAAGTGAAGGCCCATCAGATTTGGGATTATTGTGAAACGCGAGGAATGGATTAACATCAATAATTTTTATATTTTTGGTATGAGATTAGTTAAACACCTCTTTATAATTTTTATATTTTGGAATAACTTCGAAGTTGATGTGGATAACTCTAGATAAAGAAAACTGTTGATGTGATATTATCACGATTCTTTTTTGTTTTGCTTTTCCTTGTATTTTCTTGATTATTTGTGTTTTCTTTTGTCTATGTGTTATTATTTTTAATACGTATGGAGAAAGACAAAAAGGGGGAGATTGTTGGTGTGATATTATCACAATCTTTTTAATTTTGTCTTTCCCTATTTTTTCGTGTGTTGTTATTCAGGATGTTCATAATTGTTGAAGTTTTTCAGATATTGTTAGAGCCTCCAGGATCGAATTTTACAAGAGAGTTAGTAGGAGTTGAGATGATAACTACCTCTAACCACCACAACTACCATAAAGATCTATCCACATCTAATTGTCTATAAATAAGGGATGTATGATCAGATTTATGTAGAGATTAGAGATTGAGAGAGAGTTTCATATGTTTGTACTTTTGGGATTTTGTTCTATCCTTTTTGTATCGTAGAAAAGAAAGCTTGAAAACTTCTCTTCGGTTGGGAATCTCTTAGCAATCGGGATGATTGTTAGGATTGGGTAGACATATTCTTTGTGTGTTTAATCACATCATTTATGGGTGATTTCACTTTGAGAAGGTGTTGTCTTGCATTTTAATAAACGCATCAGCAATGGTGTGTCTTTTGCCCTGAAGGTCCTACTAGTAGAAAATTTTGAAAGATCTCTGTGTTAATTTCTCCCTTTAAATTTATGTTGTACAATGTTAATGTATTTGTTGCAACATTTTGTGTAATAATGTACACTGCAATCAGAATTCCACTAAACGCGCGCACACACCATGTTTTAACAAAAACATTATTTGAATAAATTACATATAATATTATTCTAAAATTATAAACGAACCATACTTGAATGCGCACATAAATTTTGTTGTGAAATTATTCAACTATTTGATTATTCATACTTTGTCTTTTAGTTGATGCTTCCTTACCCTCTTGACAAATGTGGATACATTATTTCTATATTCAAATGTAACATTAATTTTATATATAAAATTGTGAATTTTTATCATGCATTTTTATGATAATAAAGTGTAATTCATCCGTTCTATTTTAATATTTACGCTTACTTTAAACACGTAAACTAAAAAAATATCATATCTTAGTGTATAGTGAATTGAGAAATATAATACTTCCTCCGTCCTACGTATTTTTACTCACTTTTCATTTTGAACTGTCCCACGTATTTTTACTCATTCCATTAATGGTAGAAATACACAATACTTTATTACTTACTTTTTACAATCTCAACAACTTTAATTACTTTTTTATACTTTATTCATCATTCCCAACAACTTTATTTACTTTTTCTTTTTAAATTATTAATTTATCCTTACTTTTTCTTACATTTTATATTAAAAAAGTAACACGCCTTAATCTCTGTGCCCGTACAAATGGGTGAAAATATCCGGAACGGAGGGAGTAATATTTTAATATAAAGTGTATAGTTATATAAGTGTAGTACATGGGTTCCATGAAGATATATATAATACTAATTGTTTTGTGTGGGATCCATTTACCAAAAGGAAAATGTAAAGATTTAAATAGAACATTCAAATTTAAAATACGTAAAGATTGAAATGGAATAAAAGAAATATTAGTTTTAATTTACTTACTCTTTAGAAATATAAACTATTACTCCCTCCGTCCGCTCCAAATGTGGACATTTGCTTTTTGCACGTGGATTAAGGAGTATTATTATTTAATTTGTAATTGGTAGTTGTATTGGTGGGGTGTATGAGTCCCATAAATTTATTGTATTAGTGATGTGTGTGGGTCACATGTGTTTAAAAAGGAAAATGTGGATCTTTGGTGCGGATGCAAAAAATGACAAAATGTCCACCTTTCGGGCAGAAGGAGGGAGTACTTTATTATTCTAAATGAAAAAATTACTCTTCAAATTCTTATACACCTTGATTTATGGATTACTTTTTAATACATAAAAATTTATTCTTTAGATAAATGAATTATTATTATTATTTTAAATAAAAAATATTATTCTTCAAAAGAGTAATTTTTTATACACTAGATAATAATTTAAAAAAATAAAGTTCACATGTTAACTCAATTCTCACTAGTCACTCTCCTAAATATTAAATAAAAATTAATTTTATTATTATTTATTATAGCAACTCAATAATATTCACACTTTTATTATGTTTTTACTAGTCTCTCTCCACCCTGTCGCACTATATTTGTCATCTGTGCCACTACTCTTTCCACTCAATTCTCTTTATATTACCTTCTTTTTACCAATTCAATATGGAAATGGTTGTTATATATAAATAAAAATATATTATAACTAATTTTTATTTAATTTCTATCTAAAATTATACTCACTCCCATTACCCTTTTTTTTTCCTTTTTTTTTGTGTACATTGAGCTTCTTTTGTAGCTGAGAGTGTGAAAGAAGTGAAATAAGAGTATGAATTTAGACTTATATATATCAGAATTTCTTAGGATAATTAACCTTTTACAAGTATGAGGAAAAATTAGCAACCAATATTCATACTAATTGCATTCCAGTCCCTTTTTAATTACTACTCATTTCAGTCTCTAATAATTACTCCAGTTATTATATACTGTACTACATAATTTGCAGTAGTGAATATACATATATGAACCAGACATTAATTAATTCAGATCATCATGTTGTTTAGCACGTAATTAGTTTCTTGACCAGGAGTGATTAAAAATTAATAAAGCTGGCCATGAAGTAGTAATTGTAAAATTAGTAATTATCCTGGGATAACAAGTGGTAATAATAATTCCGTAAATACTATACAAGTGGACTAATATAAGATATTTAAGTGAAGCTCTTGAGGAAAGCTTCGGCCATCATTCTCCCAACATGAATTTGTCCTTGAGTTGTCAGATGTGGGTAGTCGAACCATATGGGCTGTCCCAAAGCATCCACAGTTCTAACATTCGGATAATTTGTAGCCAGCTGTTGCTTTCTCACCAAACTATTATTAATATCAATTGCCAAACATTAATATTAGTATATTACATCACAACATGTTAATACATATGAATTAAATTTGGATGCATATAATTATATATACCTGGATAACGGGAAGGTCAGAAATTTTGAGGTCAGTACAGAGATCAGAGACGAACTTGACGAATCGGGCCCCGTCCATCGGGCTTCCGTTGTCGTTTTCGCCCTGGTACCAGAGGAGTGCACTCCTCCGTCGAGCAGGGAAGCTTTGGCCCTTGCCACCATGGTGTTGTACAATGGGGTCCCCCTGCTCCACTCCGACAAGAACGTCTCTCCTCTGGCACAGGGTACAAGCCCGATAACCCCGTCCCTGGCCCGACTCCGCAATTTTTCCTCTTTGAAGGGGCTTCAACGTCCGCGTGTAGAGGATCCCGGGCCTCCTCCCACGTCCGGTTCGCCGCGAACCGGATGATGTTCGGGTTTGGCCGACAGGGCTCCCCACAGGGATCGTACCCTCTCCCTGACATGTTGCTTTGGCCTGAGAGAATAAAGATGTTTTTAGTCACCATGTTCACACCGGTCGTGTGAACAAGTAGAATCATGAAAATCAGGACTTGTTTTGTCTGATACTCCATTAGTGATGTATTGTAAGAAGATTAAATTAAGGAGGTGTGAGTTTAAGTGTGTTTGGGGTGTGATCCATTAATGTACAACATTGGCTTATTTATACTCACAAGTTAGGTAATTAGGTAATTAATTCATGTATAATTAACTCATTCTTACTGCAAAATTAGGTAGAATCAGCACTACACATGTTAGATGAGTGACACCTATGCGGAGAGAAAAATCTCAATCTTCCCCTAAGGTTGATTGTTAGGATATAGATTAATTTATCTTACGTGCCAATCGATCCAACAGTTTGTAAGATGTAACACAAAAATATAATAAAAGATCCGAACCGACAATATATAGGATCCATGATCAGTACTATTTCTGCGTAAATTAGGTTGTGAAGGAGACACCCTTTATACTAAAGAATTGCTTTTAAGAGTAAATCATGAATAATAAGGAAAATAGACCATAAATCATAAAATAAGATAGTACATGATAAACTATTAGGGTGAAAATATTGTATTATACACCACAACAGCATTAAATAACACTTCATAGTAACACTTTAAATTCATTTAACACAAAATGATAACACTTTTAAAATTATTATAATATGTAACATTTTTATAACACTTTTTATATAAGTAGCGCATACATTTAACACTTTTCTAATATGTAACACATGCATATAACACTTTTGTATATATAACACATTTTATGTAACACTTTTACAAAGTTAACATTATAATGTAACACTTATTCATAAGTAACATTTTTAAGTAACACTTCTACATACATTAATTATTTACATAACATTTAAAATAGTATTTTAAATACTCCATATTTAAAAGATGAATATTAATTGAAATATTAATTATTTAAATATATATATATAAAATATATATTACCCATATTTAAAAAATAAATTACATATATATTTTTTAATAATTTTCTAAAAAAAATTGAATAAATTAGTTTAATGTAATTATACAATACAAAATAAGTATATATAGTTCATTACATAAAATATATTTTATTTTATAATATATATTATTTAGTAAAATTAAAAAATATATATTAATCACGAAAAATTATTTTAAATTATATTTACTTACATTTTATGTTAACGGTTAAAATATTGAACTACAAAAGTTTATTTAAAAATAAAAATAAAAAACATGAAATATATAATAAAATAAATATTTAATATTTATTAAGATTGATGATCTAGCTAAGTTGGTAGATGAAACACATTAATAACTTATAGGTCACGGGATCAAATCCAATTGCACTTTTATTTTTTAATTTTATAAAAAGTGTTACATAAACATTTTTGATGTAACATTTATGAAGTGTTACTAAAGTAAATGTAACATTTTTATTAAATATTACTATATTAAGAAAAAGTGTTACATAAGACAATAGGTAACAGAGGCAACATCGATACCCTTAAAAGTGTTATTTATCGTCTATAATAACACTATTAAGCTATTAGATAATATTTTTCGCGTGTTATGTAAAGTCATTTATGTTGTAGTGATACTTGCATAAATCCTTAATATAAACATTAAATCTTAAAAATAAAACAACACATAAACTACAGGAGTAAAATACATGATAAACCACAAATATAAATCATTAGAGTTCATGTACTCCCTCCGTCCTATCATAATAGTTATACTTCATTTGTAAATTACAAAGGAAGCATAACTATTAGGACGGAGAGAGTATATACTTTCATGCAACCTATTGCACATAAATATTTACCTACCTAATTTACCTTTTTATCCTTCACCAACTCTAAATTAAACTAGAAGTGCATGTTCATGTAATACTAAAAATGCGAAAATAATGAATTTCGGATTTGAATTTTTATGTTATTTTGGTGTAATATCTTTCTTCTGCATTATACAGTTGAATGAATGACACATATGAAAGAGAAGGGAAAACTATAAATGGTGTATCCCTCCATTAGGGCCCCCACCGCCCTTACCCTGTAGGTAATCGCAGGATATGTCTCAAGTGGCTTATAGAGAGAACTCACTGTTTAACTTGTGCTTGCAATGGGCCAAATTCATGCCAAAGGCATGATTCGATCCCACCCTGCAGCAACCAAGTTCAGTTGAAAGACATTTTCATCCTCCCATCTACCACTTAGCTATGCCCTGGGGCAATAATCTTCAATAAACCACACGTAAATATGCGTAACAAACTTTTTTTTTTCATAAAATTATTTGATTTTATAATCAATAAATCTTTCGTTAAAGTATGGTAACGTAATTTCAACGAAGGTTTCATTATAATTACTTTTATAGGTAATCAATTGTTAGTAATTCCTTGTTTCAAAGAAGGAAAAAAATTGTTAGTAATTCCTTTGATATCATTAGGTTGAAAATTATAAAGTCGTCATTATTGGATTGCTAAAATAAAAGATTAATTTTCGAAATATATTTGTATCTGTCAATGAGAATGACTTGGTGAGAGTATGATGTAAGAATCTAATTCCAGGCAAAAGGTCATCCTGACCCCTCAATTTATCGGTGAGGATCAAATACACTCTCAATCTATGGTTTTTAGCATCTAAACCCTTCAACTTTTATTAATGAATCAAATTGAACCTTTAATTATTGTTGGTAGAGCAAATCTGCATTTAGTTAATTAAAAAAATAAACATATTCCATATGTGGGGTCCATGATTAAAAATAAAAAAGAAATAAAAAAGTTTTCCGGAGGATCTAAACGAATTTGTTGTAGCAGCGACATTCCTTCAACAGGCGGCGGCGGCGGCTATGCAACGGGTGCAGGCGAGGAAAATGGTACTGACGACGGGGCAAACTTTTCTGGTGAAGAAAGTGGTACTGACGGCATGGGCTCGAAGGCAGAGCGTTTTTGGTGGATTCTCCACGGCTGAGTATCGCCAGAAGCTTCAATGGCTGGAATGATCGTGGCGGCGACGTCGACTTACAGTAGCAGTTTCCGACGGACAGCGGTGCCCGTGAGAAGTAGTGCTGACGGAGGGTTCGCTTCTTGACGATCAGCGCTGACAGTGTGTGGCCGTGGAGATGCAGCGGGATTGGTGGTCTTCGGCGAGAGAGGGGGCTAGCTGGTGTCGCGATGTCGACGGATTCCGGCAGCATGCGTTGGAGATGCAGCGGCGGATCTCAGGCGTTCGCTGGTGGTAACAGATGGAGATGGAATGGGTAGCGGTGGTTCGCTGCTTCGAAGCGAGGAAGAAGAATATCAATTCTTAATATCCGGAACATAACTGTTGTTCCCGCGTTCAGAACTGCTGCCGCATTTCTCCGACGTTGTCAGCGTCTGCGGCGTTGCTGACATCCTTCTTCAGCTCCTCCGATGTAGTTCAAGTTCAGCGCAAGAATCGTTAATTTGAGAAATTCAGAAGAAGGTGCGACAGGATATCCTGATGCTCTCCACTCCTTCAGTTTAATTTTCAGTTGTTTGATGATCTGAACCAGCTCTTTCCTAATGAAATTGGACGCTTTTATGGCCCCGTTGAACGGCGTTCCGACAGGTCCTCCGGAAGGGAGATCAAACCGGAGGCCAACACGTTTTAGTGTACATGTCTGACCATTCTGGCTAAAATTTTTATTTTTTAACCATGGCCCCACCTACCTATTATGTGGTGTAACCGGTGTTTTTTTTTAATTTTTTTAATTCACAAAATGCAGATTTGCTCTACCAACAATAGTTAAAGGGTCAATTTGATTCATTAATAAAAGTTGAAGGGTTTAGATGCTAAAAACAATAGATTGAGTGTGTATTTGATCCTCACCAATAAATTGAGGGGCCAGGATGACCTTTTGCCCTTCCATAAATAACCATACAATTAGGTAAAATGTTTACGACGTATAATCAATGCACAACTACTTTGTTTTTTCACCTTAAGATTGTTTAAGTCTGCATGCATTTGAACTCAAAGCCATGGAAGAGAAATTCGGAGATATTTCTCTTTTTCATAGACTCAAATTTTAATTTGTTAGCTTTTCCTAATATGGATGGTCAATACATTACATATATCTACATCATATCATTTATTGCTACATACATGTTGCAATTTGAAAATTAGACAGCTTAATTGATTATTAACACTTATGTTTCCACTCAACTTCCGATTTCTCTGTAATTGGTGTATGTGAGACAATTCATTTGAATAACCAAAATACGTGTGCTATACAGTATTATACATGGAATAAGGATTGGAGATATTGTTTTTTTTCAACCTCTTTCTATGGGTTCCATCATTGATCTTACTTGCCTTGCTTTATTACATATATACTGCAGGTCCTATGCGCACAACGACTCCGATGCATCCGCAAATGGCGGTCATTATCATTTAAGGACAGCAGGGGCATATAGTCTGTTGGTTGTGTTGGTCTACCACAGTAGAGATTTTAATCAGGTATTAGAATATAATCTTCATGGTGACTCATCCCTATCTGACTGACTAATGCTTGATGTTTTGTTTGCACTCGCTTTAAACGTAGAATGCCTTACTTTTCTAAACAACCTTTTTACATGACCATTTAATTTATTCTTTAAACGGAATATGCAGGTTTTTGTTGCCAGTCACATATCGATGATCAACTTTGTCATTTTGGAACAAATCAGATATCTGCTAGGCGAGACCAAACTATGAGAGCATCTTGAGTTACATTAGAGGACTAGGAACTTGATAAACAGAAGACTTCCTCCTGTTGAAGAACATTTTGCCATCCCTTTTGCAAGCTGAGATTTGAAGATCTGCAGTCTTTTGGGGTTGGATCCAACAAACATTTTAATAGACAAGGGTGCTGGCTCAAAGGTCCTCACTATGTTTTCTCTCCATCTGTGTTGTATTATTTTCCATTAATTCATCGTTGATAACTTATAAAATCGTTAGGCACTAACTGATGATGCTTCAACTTCTTTGAATGTTTGCCATGTTTGTTGTATTTTCGTAACCTAATCACTCTACCATTTAAGGACACCTAATCACTCTCCTTTTGAGGATTGTACTTGAATTTTTTATTGAAGTGACGTGATGTTTCATTTTTTTGTGGTGAAATTTATTGTGGAAAATGAAAATGTGTGAAGTTTATTTTACAGCGGTCGACATTATTTTACAGCACATCCAACTCCAAAATGCAGTTAATTTTATAGTTCATCTTGCTTACTTCATTTTTTACTCCAAAAATTAAAATAACAATATATCCTCTTTTTTAATATATTTTAAATTATTTAAACAAAATATATACATACCCATTTTTTTAATAAAACATAAACATACATATTATTTAAACACAAAAAAAAATGCAGCACACATTGTAGCAGCTGTAAAATGCAGGTGCTATAGTGTTTTATTCCCTTTTGCTCAATTTTGCAGCTCAGTATGGAGCACTGCTGGAGCTGGGGTGTGCTGCAAAACGGAGTTTCAGCACAGTATTCCTGGAGATGGCCTTGAGGGATTGAGGGATTATACCTCCATTTCGGATTAAATTGCTTTAATACTTTAGATACGCAGTTTAGGAGAAATTGATTTTTTTACTAACTTTTTTTATTTATAAAAGATTATCTAATCCTTATAGATAATAAATAAATTATAAAATATTTGATTCCCTATTTCTCATAATATTGAATTAGTTTTTTCTATTTAATTCAGTCATGGGCTTAAACTATAATTTCTTTTTTCCGTTGTTTGGCCTCGATGTTAATGATAGCTTTCTCATTGTTATTGGAATCTTATACTATCTTATCTTAATATATTAAAAGTGACTTGCATTTGAGAAATTTTTTCTTCTAATTTTATCCCTACTAATTTCTTTTATTTGCATCTTTAACATTTCCCTATGCCACATGAACAATACATGATACATTTCTGAAATGACTTTTCGGTAGAATCATAAATCATAAATATCCCACATTGTTCATTTAACATTTTGACTAATTCATTGTATTTATGCAGACTGTCCAGGTACTGCATGATCAATTATGACTCCATGTATTCATGAAATTTAACCTACTTTGTAAAAAGGTAAAAGGATTAACGAGTGACCCCTACAATTCTGCAATGAAATTCATGGAATCTTAGTTAGTCATAATTTATAAATACCAACACACAAAAAGATGAGAAAAAAATTCTACAAGCAAAGGGCAATCAAAGACCTTCCAGGTTTCTTAGATGATGGAAAAACAATGATAGGTACTTTCAATCATTTATTTAATACTATTAAATTAAATTTTAGATAGAACACTGTGATGGATATTCTGTATTTCTTTCCTTTTAATTCAAAACTATTATTTTCTTATTGAAGACAGATGTTACGGGTTTAGTATTGAGGGTAAAACCTTGCCATTCCTGTAAAGGTGAAGCAAACTGAAAGGGCAACTACAAAACATGAAGTCACCCTTCTACACAACATGTAAACATTAGAAATTTTAACAAAGTTAGAGCATTATTAACATTATTTGTATTTTTTAACTTTTCCTTGACTCTTTATATATAGTTCCAACACAACGGAGTCTATTTATGGGTGGACTTAGCAATCAATGAGGGCACACAGTTGGATCAAATGAATGTTAAGAACCATAATCACCTCATTGAATGTTGAAGTCAACAAGTATGAAGGTATGTTAAGATTTAAAAAGTGTCTTTCTGTTAAAATTTAAATACTGTCTTTCTGTTAAAATATATTACTACAAAAATATATTAATATAACATTATATTAAAAATTACCCAGATGAAATCAATTTAACTTCAAATGCAAGTTTCATTGAGATCAACCAAGACTTGGAAGTGATTGAAGCTCTTCAAAAAAGTTGCATATATTAATTAATAAGAAATTTTGAATTTAATGAAGAAATTAAAGATGAAACCTTTTAGCATATAAAAGTACATATCAATCCCTACTGTCAAAACTCCAAAAAAAAAATCCATACTGTCAAACACCTCTTTGACCAAATAATTAAGTATACCAATCATAAAACCTAATTGGGATAAAATAAGTCCTCAAATTAGGATTTTAAACTTTAAACCAAAAGTAAACACCCTCTTAATAATTGTGTCCTACATGTAAGGACACAGGAACGAACAAAAGTTAAATATTTGCAAAACTTCTGCAACAATTAAGAAGTATACTTATAGCAATTGTAGAAGCAACTGGTTTCTCACATTAGTCAATTCTTGAACAAACTGAAAGCACTACTGCAAAGTACAATAAAATTGTAGCAAGAAAAAATCCTTGATACAAGGAGTAGCATTTCAGTTAGCACATTTAGGCATTTTACAGGAGAAATCTAAATATAACTTTAGTAGCAATCAGGTTCTGAAAACTGAACTTCATAACAAACATCATGCAAATAAGTATTTGCAATTGTAAACAATCCTCACTAGACATTACTAACTAATTAAAATTAAAATATTTGAAAAAGGATTGTAGAATTTTAGTTGTCTTTCTTTTAAATTAGCAATCATAAGTTCAGCAAATTTGTTAATTGAATTGCTAAATTTAAATAAAATGAATGCATTGTAATGTACTTATAAAAGGCATTATACTTTTAATGGAGTTATGAGGCTATACAACAATATCTGAAACCTTAGGAGAAGAGAAGACGTAGAATACTAACATCATCCTATCAGGGTATTCTTCTCTGATCTTGGAGATCAGCAGAGTATACATTCCAGAATCAGTTCCTCCACTAGAAGAGTATCTAACTTGAAAAGCTAGCTGTAGAATAAAAAAATCAGAATCCATACTTTTAATTCGACCATTTAGCTGTAACAACAGGCCAGTGAAAGTCAAATACAGTATCAAATCAAGTACAAGAGCCAACTAAGTACATGCAAGGAAAAACCATTAGTATATTCCACAAACCTATAAAGATATACTAATGCGGTAAATGGCTCCAAGCTGAGAGCGGATCGAATCGGAGTTCCTCAAATAACAACCGATTGCAGATCATCAAAGTTGGGCAGAAAACCCTAGAGAAAAATATTTTTCCCTAAAATGAGGAGTGGAGTGCGAACATTTAAGCAAATTTAAGTACAAATACAAATATTAGAATCCACAAGTCCCGATGAATGATTATCAAATAGAGAAAATTCTAATTTTAACTAAAATTGCAATTTTAATTTTTTCTTTTAAATTAGTTTTGTTCTAAAATAAATTGTACTTATATTTATTAAAATTAAAATTAAATGACAAATAAACATGAATTTTCCTATTATTAAACAAAATTATATACAAATCGCTACTCCATGTTATTTCTTTAATTGACTTTCATTAGATTGGATTGAGTATTAAATATGAATTTTGTTATTAAAAAAGTATTTAAATTAACCAATTTATTCCGCATATAAATGGTGTACCCACTTTTTATTTTAATTATATACTTTGGTTTAAAATATATTACATACCTTAAAATTACTACATATTTACATATTTATGTATTTAGGATTAGGTTTTAGGTTTTAGCGCTTTAGAGTTAAAAAAAATAGAGTTCTCCTTCAAAAATTTTATCATAAAATAACTTAATTATCATATGTTTTACTTATATAATAATAATAATAATATTTATTATTATTATTTTAAAATTTTTGTTGTTATGTAGACACAAATAAACTCATAATTAAAAAATAATAATAATAATAGTTTAACTAGAAAATACAAGGGATATTATATCTACTTATTTTATCTACCTCTATTGAATTTATATAATTTAAACTCATACTTTTACAATAACTATGGCTTACCATATTATATTAATCTATTTGTTACTCTATATTGAGTACATGTATATAGAACATGAATATGTAAATGGAATGACATATTAATTAAATCAGATAAAGTTATATTATTGTTAATTAATTAAATTTAATAATACTAATATTAATAAATCATAATATATATCTAAACAATATTTAAAAAAAAATTAAAAGAGTGTAAACTAATTTTCACAACAACAACATTCAAATGAAAAACACGTAAAAGAATACAAAAGATGCATCTTCTTAGAAAATATAAAAGTTTTGATTATATAGGATGAACATTGTGTGGCAAAAAAATTCATAGAAACTTTAATGTAAAAAATAAGTAGAAGATTTACTCAAATTATACATTATTATTTTAGAAAAAAGGGATTAGAAAGAAAGAAGAAAAAAAACTCACTATACAGTATGACGTTTATTTGACGTGCAACGCACATCTTATATTCTAGTATAGTTAAACATGCAACCAATCACAAGATAAAAGTATAATGACTTTCGGAAAAATTAGGTAGAAATTAAATGAATGGCGTAAATTATTGGATTTTTATGTAATTGATCAAAGCAAAACAATTAATTAATGTATAAATACTCTTCTTTTATCTATCTATCATTTACTTAGAAAAAGTAGTAATGTTTTGTGTGTAACAAACTATAACACGGTGGAATTAATCAGCATGTATGTAGTTTATTATTTTATTATTATTGATGTTTAATGCACACCAAATCTCTTCTTTATTTTAATTAATTTTAGTGGGCCTATAATTCATGCAAGTAAAATAATGAAAATTACAAAGTGAAAATAGAGATGAATTATAGGGGCACCAAACCACCATGAATGCATGTTTTCCTTCAATTTAATTACTTTATTTTCCCTTGAATATCTAACCTAACCTTGCTTTTTTTGGGTTGTCTACCCTCTAAATTCAAATCTTTTCCCATCTTGAGTTTTAATAGAGATGACTTTGAATATTTGAGAGAGAGATGTGTGTAAACAGTATTAAGGACAATTATGAATAAACAAAAAAAAATATTTTATTTATATAGTGTATTTAAATGTATCTCTCATACCAAAAAATATTGCAATGATCTTTCATCTTAGTCAATAGGAACACTAAAACAATGCTCCCAAATCTGATTGGCTCTGGCATCAATCTGTTATGATCTCAAATACTCTACCAGTAGATGAAGATATTGCAGGAGATAAAAAGGGAATTTTTGGGAAGAAGGGTGATGAGAAGGACTGTGTCGGAGACGAGTTGAAAACATGTCCTAAAAATACTTGATGCTGTGGGCCTGGACATGCAAATTGGTGGAGCAAATTGTTGGGCTTTTCGGTAGCCCAATTACTTCATTACTTTACATTTTTAGTATTTTCAATTTATCACTTTAGTTATTGAGTTTTGCATTATGACCCCTAGTGGTCCCCTGTTAATTACAATTAAAAGTTGCCAATTCTGCAGAGGAATCATCAGAAAACAATTAACCCAATTCTCTCCCTTACCTTCTCTCTCTTACACTCTCTCTCTATTATTCAATCATCTTCTATAATCTATATCTTCTTTCTCTCAATTCTACTGTTATATCATCAAATCACCACAAACAACACATTATCCAAAGAACCCATAATATTTGGTAACTTAGAGCAAGATCCTGGCATTGGCAGAATATACAAGATTCAAAGACTTACAAGATTCTCATAAAAATTTGGAGCAATTAATCGAAATGGGAAATATGAAGTGGGAAGCTACTGAAGCAAAAATCAATGATCAGTTATGGGGCGTCACAGATAAATTGGAGCATCTTACTAACACTTTAGCAGCAATGCAATTGCAAATGTTAAACATGGAGAAAAACAAAGGTTTAAGTCACAATGAGTCAATTTTGGGAAGTCCAAATGGGGGATCGTCAAGTTTTGCTCATCTCAATCAACTCCAGGAAAACCTGAAACCGAAGCAAGTCTTCGAAGTAGCGGATTCTCGCAATCATGTTCCTAGGATTGATTTTCCCAGATTTGATGGAACCAAGCCAGGAACATGGATGCTCAAATGCAATGGTTATTTCAACCTCAATCCCAATATGACAGATGAACAGAAGGTAACTCTTGCATCCATTCACTTTGATGGAAAAGCTGCCCTGTGGTTTCAAAATTTCAATCAAAAGAAATTTAATACTACTTGGTCACAATTTCTGGAAATAGTTTCTATAAGGTTTGAAGAATTAAAAGAAACTTCTGTGGTTGCTGAGTTTAATAAACTTAAGCAAGTTGGTTCATATGAAGATTATGTCGACAAATTTGAAGAACTCAAGGCTTATTTATTGGTGTTTAGTGGGGATGAGTTTTCTGAATCATACTTTGTTGCTAGTTTTATCAGTGGCCTAAGTGAAGAGATGCAATCTTTTGTAACCATGTTTGAACCCACCACTCTCCATCATGCTATTAAACTTGGAAAGAAAGCAGAAAATGTATTTGTGCACAAGAAATTCAAACCCTATTCTAAGGGTTCTAACCCTAATCCTAACCTTAACTACAGTCAGTGGAAAAAGAGTGATCAACTTGTTAGCTCACACAAGGTGAAACCATTCACATGGAAGATACAGGGGCATTCATTCGAGTATTCTCTAAGGCTATTAGAGAATGAGGGTTGTGATCTCATTCTTGGTGGAGACTGGCTCAAATCTTGCACATCAATTGAGTTGGATTATGCAAAGATGACAGTCACAGTAAAATTAATGGGTAAGAGGGTGAAACTTCAAGCCCTTACCTCATCCATTGAGTACAAAATACTCTCTGATATATCATTGTTTATGATGAGGCGCACATGGAGGACATTGAGGATGTAGAGGCTATGTATTTGGTATCCATAGATCACCAACCTGAAGGAAGTGACCCAGAATTACAGCAACTTTTGATATCATATCAAGATATTTTCGACGAAGGAACTTCCACCTAGTAGGGGAGTTGAACACCAAATTCTACGCAAGCCAGACAGCGTGCCAAAGCAACAATATCCTTATCGCATATCACACATCCACAAAGATGAAATTGAAAAAATAGTGAAAGACTTGCTCAAGTCTGGAGTGGTACAAGACATCAAAATCCCGTTTGCTTCTCCAGTCATTCTCGTAACAAAAAAGACGGAACTTAGAGGCTTTGTGCGGATTACAGATATCTCAATGAGCTCACTATCAAGCATAGCTATCCTATACCAATCATCGATGAGTTACTTGATGAATTAAATGGGGCCAAGTTCTTTTCAAAAATTGACTTGAGATCAGGATATTTTCAAATACTTATGCGACCCGAGCATAGATACTTGACAGCCTTTAGGACTCATAATGGGCATTATGAGTTCCTAGAGATGCCCTTTGGACTTTGTAATGCTCCAGCCACCTTTCAATCATTGATGAATAAGGTGTTCAGAGATTGTTTGAGAAAATTTGTTCTTGTGTTTTTTGATGACATCCTTATCTATAGCCATTCTAGAGAGGAACATCTCAAACACTTGGAGCTGGTTTTGCAATTATTGAGGAAGAATCGACTTTTTGCCAAACGAAGTACATGCCAATTTGGACAAAACAAAGTGGAATACTTGGGGCACGTTATTTCAGAACGTGGGGTCTCTACTGATCCTGAAAAGATTGCTTGTATGGCTCAATGGCCCAGACCCAACACCGTCAAGCAGCTAAGAGGGTTTCTTGGATTGATTGGATACTACAGGAAATTTGTGCAAGGATATGGAGTGATTAGCAAGCCACTGACTGCTTTACTTAAGAAAGACAGCTTTAAGTGGAATTCAGAAGCAGAAATCGCTTTCAACAAGTTGAAAGAGGCCACGGTGACAACTCCTGTTTTGAGCCTCCCTGATTTTACAAAAAAATTTGTGGTAGAAACTGATGCAAGTGGTAAATGAATAGGGGCAGTTCTTATGCAAGAGGGAAAACACTTGGCTTACATGAGCAAGGTTTTATGCCCTAAGAATCAAGCTCTCTCTATTTATGAAAGAGAATTCTTAGCCTTGTTGATTGCTGTTCAAAAATGGAAGCACTACTTACAAGGTCAAAGATTTACTATTCGTACTGATCAACAGTCTTTAAAGTATCTTTTGGACCAAAAGATAATGACATCATTGCAGCAAAAGTGGATAACTAAGTTGTTGGGTCTCGATTATGATATACAATATAAACGAGGGTGTGAAAATGGTGCAGCGGATGCCCTATAAAGGAAGAAGAGCTCTTTTGTGGTTTGTACTGCTGTTTTAAACATGGTTCCCAAGTGGGTTGAGCAGGTTCTTAAGAGTTATGATAAAAATGAGTTCATTCAGAAGATAATTAAGGATAAAACGTCGAATTCAGAAGCTTACCCAGATTTTCATATTGCTAAAGGGTTGTTGAGGTACAAGAAAAGGTTGGTTGTAGGCGATGATCAAGATCTTAAAAACTTGATCCTAACTGAAATGCACCAGAGTGCTTATGGAGGCCATTCAGGTATTACTGGAACATTACATAGGCTGAAACGAACATTTTTTTGGCCTAACATGAAGAGGGAGGTCGTTAGTTGGCTACAACAATGTGAAGTGTGCGCAAGGAGTAAAGGCAGTTCGGGCCTTTATCAAGGGCTACTGCAGCCACTTCCCATTCCGAAACAGGCTTGGACTCATGTCGCTATCGATTTCATTGAGGGCTTACCAAAGTCGTGGGGTAAAAGTGTGATTTGGGTAATCATTGACAGATTCACGAAATACGCACACTTCATTGCTCTCTCACATCCATATACGGCACAATCTGTTGCGAATGTATATTTGGATGTTATTTACAAATTACATGGTTTACCAGAGAGCATAATAAGTGACAGGGATAAGGTTTTTACAAGTACTTTCTGGAGAGAGCTATTTAAATTGATGGGCACCAAGCTAAACATGAGTTCTTCTTATCATCCCCAAACTGATGGGCAAACAGAAAGGGTGAATCAGTGTGTGGAGTAATATTTAAGATGTATGGTGAGTGATAACCCCAAGCAATGGTTGAAGTGGCTACCCCTGGCTGAGCACTGGTACAACACTAATTATCATACCAGCCTCAAAATGACACCTTTCCAAGCCTTGTATGGCTATTCCCCACCAAGTTTTGGTTTCGGTCCTTACATAGAATCAACTAATGAAGAGGTGAAGGGGTTTTTAGTGGAAAGACAACTACTCATGGAGCAGATACGAGACAATTTACACATAGCTCAACAACATATGAAATTTTTTCCAGACAAGTCAAGACAAGAGAGGGTTTTTGAGGTTGGAGACCTTGTTTACCTCAAACTTCAACCATATCGGCAGAACTCTATTTACCTGAGGAAAATTTTGAAGCTGTCTTCAAAATATTTTGGACCTTATGAGATTCTAAAAAAAATTGGGTCTGTGGCCTACCGTTTGAAATTACCAGAGGGCTCTAAGATACATCCAGTTTTTCATGTGTCTTTGCTTAAGAAGTATATAGGACATAGGCACATACCTTCACAGCAGCTTCCGGTGTCTGATGAGGACGGGATCTTTTCGATCTTCCCAACTCAGGTTTGTAAACATCGTGTGAACTTGGTGAAAAAGCAAGAACGAGATCAGGTTATGGTTGTTTGGGGAAGAAATGAACTTGCTCTAAATTCTTGGGAAGACACTCATTTTATCATGAAGAAGTTTCCTAACCTTTATCCTTGGGGACAAGGATCTCTCAATCGCGGAAGTAATGTTATGATCTCAAATACTCTACCAGTAGATGAAGATATTGCAGGAGATAAAAAGGGAATTTTTGGGAAGAAGGGTGATGAGAAGGACTGTGTCGGAGACGGAGACGAGTTGAAAACGTGTCCTAAAAATACTTGATGCTGTGGGCCTGGACATGCAAATTGGTGGAGCAAATTGTTGGGCTTTTCGATAGCCCAATTACTTCATTACTTTACATTTTTAGTAATTTCAATTTATCACTTTAGTTATTGAGTTTTGCATTATGACCCCTAGTGGTCCCCTGTTAATTACAATTAAAAGTTGCCAATTCTGGCAGAGGAATCATCAGAAAACAATTAACCCAATTCTCTCCTTTACCTTCTCTCTCTTACACTCTATCTCTCTATTATTCAATCATCTTCTATAAGCCACTTGAGACACATCCTAATTTACCTCCTCCATCAATCCCCAGGGCAGGGGCGGTGGGGGCCCCTAATGGTGGGGTACATCATTTCTATAATCTATATCTTCTTTCTCTCAATTCTATTGTTATATCATCAAATCACCACCAACAACACATTATCCAAAGAACCCATAACACAATCTTACGTGGATCTTTATCGGGCCCACAAAACTTTATAGACTTGAATTTGGTGTTCATTGTGGTCTTTAAGAAACAATATTCACCTAAGCCAAAACGAAGATTATAGCAAGTGTCTTCCATTGTCCTATTAACTGGAACATTAATTTCCTCACATATCGCATTACTTAACTCATTCATACAAAACAGTGCATATGATTGCTCACATGCTTCTCCAAAAGGTAGATTAAATCTTGATTGGCAAACCCTAACCCTCCCATATAATACTAAAATGCTTTTAATCATGATTAGGGTGGTAATTGGTTTCACACCCATGATTCTTGATGATTATTAGTATCTTATTTCACCAACTATTATATATCTGTAATTATATATAAGTTTGTGAATGTAGGGTTTGTTCAAATTAAACTAAATTTAATGGCATACGGAATTGTAACCAATGTACACACATGATTAATTTGATGAAGAAGTATTAAACGTTTTAATGTTAATTTAAATATAGCGTATCAATTAATGCTCATTGATGTATGGAAGTAACATAAATGCACTTATAGGTTTCAAAATATAATTACCTCATCATTTAATTGAGTAGCTATAAACCATTACCTCACCATTAAGGGCCCCCACCGCCCCTGCCCTGGGGATTGGTGGAGGAGAGGGCCCCCACCGCCCCTGCCCTTGGGATTGGTGGAGGAGGTAAATCGCAGGATGTGTCTCACTGTTAAACTTGTGCTTGCAAGGGCCAAATTCATGTCAAAGGCATGATTCGAACCCCCACCCTGCAACAACCAAGCTCAGTTGGAAGGTCTTTCCATCCTCCCCTCTACCACTTGAGCTATGCCCTGTGGGCGAGTAGCTATAAACTTATGATATATATAGTGTCGTCTTATCAGAAGTTGCTGAGGAAAGCTTCGGCCATCATTTTTCCTACATGAATTTGGCCTCCCGTTGTTAGACGAGGGCTGCTGTACCATTCGATGGGCTGTCCCAGAGCATCCACAGTTCTCACGTTCCGATAATTCGTAGAATGTATTTATGTAATTACTTCCTTAGTGCCGTAATAAATTGTACAACTTTACCAAGGTTAAGTGTATAGTAATTTCCAGTTATTAGTGAGGCAGACCTATATAAGTCATGTAAAGCAAATTAGTTTAATCTAGCTACAATCATCAAGCAAACTTATATATAATTATAGACATATAATAGTTGGTGAAATAAAATACTAACAATCATCAAGCATCATGGGTGTGAAACCAATTACCACCCTAATCACGATTATAACAATTTTAGTATTTAATGGGAGGGTTAGGGTTTGCCAATCAAGATTTTATCTACCCTTTGGGGAGCCATGTGAGCAATCATATTCACTGGGTTGTATGAATGAGCTAAGTAATGCGATATGTGAGGAAATTAATGTTCCAGTAAACAGGACAATAGAAGACACTTGTTGTTATAATCTAATTCGTTTTGGTGTGAGTGAACATTGCTTCAAAAATACCACAATGAACACCAAATTTAAGTCTACAAAGTTTTGTGGGCCCGACAAAGATCCACTTAGGATTGATGCCAAAGCCAATCAGATTTGGGAGCATTGTTCCACCGTTCCCATTGACTAAGATCATTACAATATTTTTGGTATGAGAGATATATATTAAACACACCATATTATAAATAAAATACTTTTTTTTTTAAAATCATAATAGTCCTTAATACTGTTTAACAATCTGGTTCTAAGCTTTTTACACACCTCTCTCTCTCAAACATTCAAAGTCATCTCTATTAAAACTCAAGATGGGAAAAGATTTGAATTTAGGGGGACAACCCAAGAAAAAGCTAAGGTTAGATATTAAAGGAAAAATAAAGTAATTAAACTGAAGGAAAGCATGCATTCATGGTGGTTTGGTGCCCCTATAATGCATCTCTATTTTCAATTTGTAATTTTAAATTCTTAAATATTAGACTCCATCTATGTATTTTCTTGTAGAAATCTTGATTTGAATGGGGTAAAGATTAAATAGGGAAGTCCATTTGTATATATAGACGAGTTAGAATTTATATATGCAATGGAAATCTAAGCCTAAGTACTTTTTTTTTAAAAGCCCAAATGCAATTAAAGCAACCCATTTACAAAATCCAGAACGAAGTACAAACATGTCATTTTATATGGAGTATATTAAAAAAAAAATTCACAATCCAATAATTAAGAGAAAGAAAAAACACTCATTTATATTAATTGTACAACCAAACTTCATCTTCAATTCCCCTGCCGAATTTCTGTGCATGTATTTTAACCGGTTTGGATTCCCATTTTGTTATGTCATTTACGTGTAACATTTTTTTTTACATGCTACATTATGGATGAATGATACTAACAGAGAGCGGAAAAAGATTGTATTTGCATTTTCACATATTTCTTCCGTCCGCTTCAAAGAGATTCATTTACTTTTTACACATTGATTAAATAGTATTATTATTTATTATATGTAGTGGGTATTTGTATTAGTGGGTGTATAGTTCCATATTTTAATTGTATTAACAGATGTGTGTGAGTCTCATGTGTGTAAAAATAAAAAAAAATACTATGACTCTTAGGGATAACGTTCAAAATAGAAAAATAAAACACTTTGAACTATATTATTTTTTTAAATAGACTATGTATTAAGTTAGTGACATCATTTTACCCCTTTTCAAATTAAAATTTAGATAATTAAAATATTTGCCCTATGACCTATATAATTGGACTAAAATTTAGGGACACCGTACCTCTAAATCTCGCATTTTTTAAAGTTTTACCTTTAGTATTAAATGATATATCTTTTAGTATAAGAATGTGTATTCTTTATTTTCTGAAAGAAAAATTAATTTTTTAAATCAAACTATATACTATTCATATTTCAACCGAGCTTTTCAATTAAAAAAAGTTATACTTATATTAATTAAAGTGCATACTCTTAGAACAAACACACCTTGTGTACATTGAGACACAAGAAACCAACTAATACGATCACTTATTTATAGGCCATAATTAGGCCAGTGTTCCGGTGATAAAAATTATAATGGGAAAAAAATTCAAGTATTATAGAGATCATGTTACAAAAGTCCTTAAAGGAGACGGATAAAAAGTGATAATATAATTATTCGTCTCGCATAAAGGCATACGTGAGACAGTTTCACATAAAATTTTGTCTAGAAAAAAAGTGATATATTAATGTTATTACCTTTTATCCATCTCACATAAATACTTACGAGAGACGATTTCACACACGTTTTTGCCTACGAAAAAATATATTTATATAGTATATATATCATCAAATTTTAAACTAGTTCATGTTTTAGATTTTAAGCTTCATATTCAGTTCTTAAATTCTAATAAAATCAACTAAATTCTTATTCGAATATCCTTGCAAAAGTGATAACATTGAGGTTTTGATAACTGAATTGGAAATAATTGATATAGAAAAAGTTTTTTTTTTAAGTCAGAGTAGATTAATACAGACAAAGTCTCTTGTGCGATAGTAATTTCGTCAGACGGGTTGACCTATTGTTAAAGTATGCTTGCTATGTAGGTAAACTATGTTAATTTGTTGTTAAAATATGTTTTTTTAAAGTATGATGATTAATAAATTAAAGTATGTTTTTAAAGTGTTATAATATGATTTACTACAAACATACTTAAACTACAAATTAACATACTTTACCTATATAGCAAACATACTTTAACAACGGGACGATCCATCTCATTATCCGTCTCACAAGAGAGTCCCTCATTAATTTAAAAGAGTACAAGATGTACTCAAAATCCAGTTTACATCACATATGGTTATCTAAGAATTTTAGGAATACAAATAATTGGAAAATTACACCAATCATGTAAGGCTGCAATAAAGAACGTAGGATAGAAAGCTCTCAATCATTTCTATGTGTGAATCTTAATTCCTTCCACCATATTATCAATCTTGAGCTCGCTTATGTTGAAAACTACCTCATTTTTTGCCTTCCATAAACTCCAACAAGTGCATTGCCAAATTAAAATGAGCACGCTTTTGATTACCTTACCATGGCCTTTGTACATAAAAGTATTGAATTGTTCTAGTAGTGTATCTTCCATAGAGCAATATGATCCCAACCATCTCTGTATATGATTCCAAACTTGTGTGGCATGCAGTGTGGGCTTTGCAACAGAATATGTATAGTACTCTCCGGAACGCTAGAACAAAATGGACAAAGCACCAAATTGTTGAGATTAACTCTAATAGATATTCTATCTTGAATAGCCCTCCAACATAAACAAGATACCTTTCGGAATATGTGTTTGCACCAAATTGTTGAGATTAACTCACATAAGGGGATCCGTGAGACGGTCACCCTCAAGATCACCCTCTCACTTTTTGTTTGAAAAATATCACATCAAAGTATTATAGAATATCTCAAATCATTAATTACTTCTACTAACTTTCTGGGTAGAGTTATAATAGTTTCAATAATAAAATAAAATAAAAAAGTATATAATAAGTGTAGTAATAGTCCTTTAATCAAACGGAGTAATTTTGAGAACAATGGGTATGGTAAATAAGAAAGCGATTATCTATAATAGTAAGTGATATATAATCAAGTGATTATTAAGCCATTTAATTAACTATATATTCAATTTATCTAGTCTTGATTTCTTTATAGATAGTTGAGATTACAACTCAAACACATATATGAGAGTGCCCACAATAATTCACAATTAAAAGAAAAAATAAGTGTAAAGCCAAATTAATTCAAATTTAGGAATTGGGATTCAACAATTGTAGTTGTCCTGTCCATTCAGTTCCAGCATTCAAGACAAGTGGTTGAAGCAATGCAGAGTGGGCTATGCAAATATAGGAGTAGTTGCTATACCATTCATGTTCTGATCCAGGACTAAATATGTACACTTCTTCAAACCCTTCTCTTCTTAAGCTCACTGAATTTCTCCTACCCTGTTCAACACACCATCTTATTATTCAACTCCACTTAGTAATTTCAATAGAGATTTACTATAGGAAACATTGCTCTTTTGTCCCATGATTCATTTTTAAAATAATCCCTTTTTTTTAGTTAAAAAAAACATTTTTTTTATCAACTTTATACTTTATTTTGAAAAAAAATCATCCACAATAATATTTTTGGAACAATGCCACTTTTTTTTAAAAGAAAAATAGATATAATTAACTCTAGTCTACGACTACATTTGCGACCTCATACACATTTTTTCATGCGACGACGTCTCCTACAATTACGTGCGTGACTTCATACATAATTTTTTCATTCGACGTCTCTTGCAATTACGTTTGTGACTTCATACATAATTTTTTACATGTAACTCTACACACGATTATATTATATGTACCATTGTAAATGTGTTTTATTTAGTAATATGTGTGTGATGTTGCACTTGATTATATGTGCTTTATTTAAGTCATACTTACACGGTCAATGATGGTCAAACTTCGAGGGGCGTTTGTGTAAACACGGCATAGTTTCTTAGTCAAATGCTTGAAGTCATCATCTTCCTCTCCCATCAACTTTTCTTTCAAATCTCTCCCCAATCTCTCCGCATCATCTCCAACATTCTTGTTTCTTGCACCCACCAATTGAGAAAATAGTTTGTCCCATGAGTTTCTTGGACGAGGATCAGTTTTCTGAAAATCAGATGGAATGATACTGAAATCAGTCTCCAATGGTGGCCTAATCAAGTAATCAGAGCCTTGTAGTCCTCCCATATAAGCCGCATCAGGAGTGCTCACTGCCAAGTGACACATAGCTGAGCCCGTCACACGGTGAGACGAAGAACCGGTCGTGTTGGAGACGATAATCTCCGAGTTCAACACGTCCGGTTCAAGCGTAATGACATGCTTTACTACAACACTCTCATCTTGATCACTCGAGCTCATCAGCTCAACTTGGATTGATTCTTGACTCTTGTCAACTTGACTAAGAGTCCAACCACCGGGGCACCATGCAACCCCTGTGGCTTCGCTCTGCAACTCTAACGCCAACGATAAACCTCCACGAATGACCGGCTCACCAGTACTACTTTGAGAGACGAAAGTGTGAAGGACCTCCATTGTGGCACCGTGCCACATTTGAGGCTTGAATGAAGTGATCAAGCCACTCGGAAGCATGAAGGTGGCGGAGCTTCCGTTGGCGACTTCCATCCGCACGACGCAGCTGTTGTCGATGCCTGTGAAGCTGAGTCCATCTCTTTTGAACTGCCTTTCCAAATGCTTCACATCCATCATCTCATTTGCACTCAATTGGAATTCCCTCAAGTTTGCACAAGTGCATGAGAAGTTCTCCTTCTTCATGTGTGCAGTTTTTGTACATGGATTTGAGATGAAGGTTGGGATGGACAGATGATTGTTTGCAATGCCCATCATTCTCTTACAATCTCTGTACAGCAAAGGATGAAGTTAAAATCATCCTAATTTCTTTGCAAAAGATTATTTTTTTAAAAAAGTTGATTTTTTTTTTCTTTCTAATTTACTCCAAAAGTTGAGAATGTCTCTCATTTTACCTAATCTAAAAGACTCCAAATGATTTTTAAATCTGGAAATATATCATACTCATTCAGATGAATATTTTCCACAAGATTATATGTATGCATGATCAGAAATTTGACAAAAGAAAGTAGAAATATTTATCACAGATACTCTTCATGGCTTCAAATAAGGCAATAATCAATACTATACATAATTATCATCAGTATTAATACTAACAAAAAATCTAACAGAGGAAATATAGACTGTATTTTAGCATCAAATTATCAAAGAAGGGGAGAATTAACACAATTCGATAAAGAAATGTAACACCAAAATGTAACGAATATCGATATAAGAGCTCTAACTTACAGTGAGGAGTTGGATGTAGATACAGCAGTTCAAGGTTTGAGTGAGTTTTTTTTTTTTTTTAATAGGAAGGGATGTGTTCTTGTGAGGCTCTCATGCTTTTCTTATCTCTCTCTTCATACCGACCCGACCCGATAATTTTAATTTCGGATCCTATATTTATTAAAATTTAAAACAACCCCATTTTGTAACCTAAAACTTCTCTCCTACTCATTCTTTACTCTACAATCGCAATTCTCCCTCTCTCTCTCTCCCATTTCAGAAAATTGAGATTTGTGTTTGTTTTTTGTGAATCAATCTGAGTTTCTTCTTTCTCGTTTTCTTCATTTTGGTGTATGGAATTTGAAGTTTGAGGACAATACGACGGCGTCGGATGCGCGAGAGCGACATCTTCTCCGGTTGAATCTTGGTATTATTTTCTTCTATTTGCTTGTAATTCGTATTGTTTCACTTTTCGTTTCTTTTGGTGTTCTATGAATCGCACTGTTGGCGTTGAGGAACAGCTGTACATCTTCATATGGATATCCAATAAAAAGTAATATGTGACTTGTATATTCTTTTAATGAGGTGAATTTTTGAAATTTTGTTCATAATGAGGTGGATTGCAATGCATATGCTAATTTTATATCTTGGGTTGATAAATTATAGTCCATTCTAGCTATCATCTCCATTCTACTCCTTTATTTGATCCATCTGCTGTCCACTCTTGATAATTAGCAGCATTAAATTTATAATTAGCGACATGAAATTGTAAAAATAATAATAAAACCAAATAAAGAGTATCAAGGGCAGGTTAAGACTAAGATTCTGTGTAATACTTTAAGAAGTTGCATGTTGTGGGATAATTATAGTACTCTTGTATGAATGCGATGAAGATTACTTCTCTTTTTTACAAGTAAAACGAATTTTTACACACACTGAGCATGAGAAACTGCAATTTTATTTGAATTATATTTATGGAATCTGGCTTGGTGTTTATGATTTTCAAGAGAATTTGGATACAATTTATTAATTGACATATAGAACCGCTATGACTTGTGTTAGTCTATACTCAATATTGACTTTATGAGTTGGCCTGTTAATTTATCTTATGTCGCGCATATTATGTAAATTATTTAAACCCTTACGTTTAAAGTTTAATTCTGTCACTCGGCCAAGTGGGAGAATGTAAGATAATTATGGCCTAGTGCCATTAATAATAAATATATATAAGATATTTATTATGATCAAATATCTTAAATAATGATATGGTTTAAATAAATAATATATATGAGATAAATAAGGTCATATATATTTATGGATAAGCATGTTGCTGTAACTTCTCTTGCTTACAATCTAAATAGCTATGACTCTGAAATTCAAGTTTTAGGAAAATTTAAATGCATAAAAAGCTACGTTTAGTTGGGAGGATGTCCTGAAAACAGGGGTAATAGCTTACAATAAAAGTTAATGTACCAAAATGAAGAGTTTGAACCCAAAAAGAGAGTGGGTGCTAAAGAAGTTGCATAACTACTGAGCAAAAGAAAAACATTTTTCGAGATGATTCTATCTAGCACAAGTCCATCAATTTCTTATGCAATTGCTTCATACTTCATGTGTCTACCTTTCCAGACATCCATCTGATATCTCGATGGATCGCATAATTCTTCTCTTATCTTGAGAATTAGGTTACTTGCAATCTGCATTTTATTACCATTGACCTAATTGAGTTCACGTGGTCCAAGGTCTCTTGGGATCATTCATTCATTCTAAATGAGATACATTCTTTTCCTATATTTTTTTCTGTATAACATGGCATGGAGCTTAAGCTTGCAATAGGTACTATGCATATATCTCTCTGAAGAAGAGCTTAACTCTGCAACCGAGCTTACTTATTGATGAATTTCAGCTAGATCATTTAATTGGGTAATTTTACTGATATAATTTTTAATTTTCATTATGTTGCTGGCAATATTTATGCATAGCATAGAGCAGATTTCAAGTAATGAATTGGTGAGAATGTGGTTACATTTTTTTATTTATTTTATTTTTGCTTTAGTTAGAATTTTACTACCTGAAGCAGTTTGTTAAATTTGGCGGATGGATTTAGCATCATTTTGCACTCTCATAAGGTTGAGAAACTCTTTATAAAAGAACATGATTTGAAACTACGAGGAAGTCTTATGATGTACTCCCTCCGTCTCTAAAAAGTTTGCACACCTCTTTTCGGCACGGAGATTAAGAAAGTGATAACTTTTAGGGGTATAATGGTATTTTTATGTAATATATAAATGATAAAGTATGGTAGGTAGAGATGGTTTTTTTGTAATTAAAGTGTATGGGGAAGGGTGATTGTTTTTTACTTTTTGCTTTTTTTGGGATGTGCAAATTTTTGTGGGACAGCCCAAAATGGAAAGTGTGCCAACTTTTTAGAGACGGAGGGAGTATTCATTATAACTACTGATATGCTGAATTCTTTGTAGCTACTGGATTTTAGAAAAAGAATTTTAACTAGTCTGCATCTCTTTTCATGATAATATATTATAGTTCTTCATATTTGATCATTTTTGCTTCTCCAAGCAGCTTTCAACGGGCAATCCTATTCAAGAAAATTAACATGCTACCAGCTGCTCAAATTCGCCCCATTATTAATGTCACTAACAGGTTTCTTTTGATTACATTGTTATTTGAGTTAAAGCGCACAATATGGATAGATATATATTTCTGATTTCGTTTTATCTCACATTTCTAACAAATTTCAGAGGTAGCTATATCAGATTAAGTTGTCCAGCAAAACATTCGTCTTTGCACTTTGGACACCATTCAGGGAAGGTTGACTTTGTGGAAAGAGCTAAGACTTGTAATCATTCATCCTCTGCTCTACGAAGGAAGCTTTTCGTTCTAAATACAGATGATGCTCATCCAAGTCCCTCGGTGTCTGAAGAAGAAGGAAGTGAAGTTTCTGAATTGAATGACGAAATAAGTGATTTCCTGAGTAAATGGTCACCTCCGAGGTACCTGTGGAGAGGATTATCAGGTCTTATTCTGGCAGGACAGGTGATTATGAGGACTATTAGGGGTAAAATCCACTGGAAAAACACTCTCCAACAGCTTGAGAGAGTTGGACCTAAATCAGTTGGTGTTTGTCTCTTGACATCTGCTTTTGTTGGCATGGCCTTCACTATCCAATTCGTAAGGGAATTTACACGATTAGGTCTAAACAGATCAGTCGGTGGCGTTCTAGCACTTGCCTTTTCACGGGAACTAAGTCCAGTAGTCACATCAATAGTAGTGGCTGGCCGTATTGGAAGTGCCTTTGCTGCAGAATTAGGCACAATGCAAGTTTCCGAGCAAACAGACACATTGAGAGTTCTGGGTACAAATCCAGTTGATTATCTAGTGACACCAAGAGTGCTAGCTTCTTGTATCGCCCTCCCCTTCTTAACTCTAATGTGTTTTACAGTAGGGATGGCGTCGAGTGCCCTCCTAGCTGATGGGGTTTACGGTATCAACATCAATATAATCTTGGATTCTGCTCAAAGGGCTCTCAAGTCATGGGATATAATCAGTGCGATGCTCAAGTCGGGGGTTTTTGGCATTATTATATCCACCGTGAGCTGTGCTTGGGGCGTCACCACTTTGGGAGGCGCTAAAGGTGTTGGCGAGTCGACTACATCAGCTGTGGTAGTATCGCTCGTCGGAATCTTTATCGCAGATTTTGCTCTCTCTTATTGCTTTTTTCAGGGAGCTGGAGACGCCTTGAAGAACTGTGTATGATAACTGATAAACCCAGGAATATATCAGTCTTTTTAGTTTAGAGTTTTGGCTGAATGCATACATACACAGGGAACCATTTTAACAATTGGAAATTGAAAAAAGAAAAAAAAAAAAAACTTTTTTTGGTGAATAGTTAACAGATTCTTTTAATTGGTTGGATGTGTGACAATGAAAGGTTAAAATGGAATATCCGTTTACTTACTTTTCTTTACCTGATGCAACACGGACACTTATATTAGTTAATGTCTTAATGATGTGATGTGAATCTGTGATGCCTTTGAAAATAAGAAAATTAAACTGAGATATGTGCTTTTTTTTTTAGGTCATTTTGTTTTTATAACCAAACACACCCTCGAGTTGAGATTCTCCCATTATTTATTTCACAACCGTATTTCACATTAGTGATGCCAAACACATTATTAGCTCCAAATAAATCTCTACATGCAACAAATCTGGTCATCAAAGTTTGTAATAAAATTTATACCTTAAATTTACACTCGATGCATAAGGATGTCAATTCGGGCGAATAATTGAATACCTTTCTTTTATCATGTGCGGGACGAGACAACTACACCCAATTTCAACTCATTTTGTTTATTTATATTTTAATTATTTGATACACTTTTTAAAAATGTCTTCATAGGTATTAATAGAAATGTCTTTATAGGTGTTCTATTAATAGACGAAGTTATAAAAGACCAATAACCACACTATTATAATCTATTAATACATTTTATAATATAACTACACTATCATAATATCTATTAATACACTTTATAATAAATATATTAATATAATTCGTATTAATACACTAGTTGTAGTTTAAACAACTAAAAATATATTTTAAATGCAAAAAATATAAATAACAAGTTTAATATTATGGTAAAACAAACAAACGTAATTTAATATAATGAGTTTAATCCAAAATTTTATCTTAATATAATTAATTAACAAATAAAGCATTATGGAAAATATAATTAAAGTAATTATATGTATGAAAATTAAATAAAATAATTTATTAAATTATTAATTATATAATTAATTAAATTTTCATATTATTCTACAATATAAAAGATTTATATAAAAATTAATATATAACTAAAAAAAATATTAGTATATAAATTAAAGTTAATTAATTATAAAAATAATGTTTTCTTTCATGTGTACATACACTTACTACGTAATACTAATTAATTTAAAAATATAAATTCTTCTAACTATATTAGAGTCCACCTTCCTACGGTTGCAATCTCCCTACAAAAATCTTGAAACCAAATCAATCTTAAAACGTCTATTCACCCAACTAGTGGGAATCTCCGATACTGTGTTGAAAATATTCATTTAATAATTAATAATAAGATAATAATAATTATTTCCTAATCAGAGCGTGATGCTACGTCGTTCGATACTTTATTATAATTTCCAGTGAATTTACAAATACAGAAAAATGCCCTAATTGACATTTGGATCGAGCACGATCACAGAGATAAGAAAATGCGATCCGACCCCATGAAAGGCAGTTGAGCTTGGTTTAAGCTCAGCCTCACTACTCTCACAGGGCTGTAATCGTCGGGGTTTTCTCTTGATTATTTACGATCAATCGGTAAATCTCTCCTTCCTCTGCTTCAATCCCTTTTTGGTTTATTAATCTTATAACTGTTTGATGTTTAGTTGGTTTATATTTTCTGCCAATTCAATGCTTTCTAATGCCATGGATTTCAGGCTTTTTTGAGTATCATCACTTTTTTGGGTATTCGGGATCGGATTTGGGCTAGGTTTTTTTGTGTGCGTGTGTTTGATTATTGGGTTCGAGTTTATGAATGTTTTTCTCTGAAAATGTCGGTGATGTTCGGATCTAAGTTATTTGAGTGACTTGTGTTTAGAATAAGGTTACTCTCTGTGTGAGGATGTATTTCCATTGATCCTTTTGTTTACTGAGTTTGCATGGTCCATGTCTCTTGGGATCATCCTAAGTGAGATTCATTTTTTTTCTAACATGGAGAAGTTTGATTCTTGATGGTTTCCAATTCTTATATTAGCTCTTACAAAGTGCAATTAAGATATCTATTGGAATTTGCTAATGACTTTCTGCTAGTTACATGCTGATTGAAATTAATTTGCTTGACTGTTTCTTTTTTTTGTGATAGGCTGACTGAACTTTTTTCATGTTTGTGAAGATATATTTATAGAATTGGATCCCTGATGGTGTATCTTTCTTCCTTATCTGTTGCTTTGACCACTTAGGAACTAGATCCCTGATGTGGATCTGAAGCGTCGTCTTTCTGTCCTCCTAGCTAGCTGCAAGATGTGGAATTGTGCATCCAATTATATAGCTGGGAGTATTGGGCTTAAGAATGATGTTCGTAAGCGCCCACAAGATTCGCTGGATTGCTCGGATGATGAAGCTTCTTCCATCACTAGCAGAGAGGAAGGCCTGGAATGCCCTATATGCTGGGAATCATTTAACCTTGTCGAAAACATACCCTACGTTTTGTGGTGTGGACACACATTATGTAAGAACTGCATCCTGGGACTGCAATGGGCCGTTGTCAAGTTTCCTACATTGCCTCTCCAACTCCCGCTCTTCATATCATGCCCCTGGTGCAATCTCTTATCGCTTCGTTTGGTCTATAGGGGGAACCTGAGATTTCCCCGTAAAAATTTCTTCCTTCTCTGGATGCTTGAGAGCATGAATGGTGACAGAGTGAAGTCCCATTCCACCATCTGTGGAGACCATCAGACAGTCAGTCCATCAAGCATGAAAACACCTGGAAGCTTTGTGGGCCATAATCTCAGGAGGGGGCAATACATTAATCACTCTGAACCGTCATACTCGAGTCATGATGGTAATCACTTCAATACTTACCATGTTATTGAGAGATTGCGTCTATCCATCAAGAAGTCCCTTGTTTTCTTCGTTCATTTGACAGCCAAGTTCCCGCTGGTCATGATCTTCCTTCTCATCATTTTGTATGCAATACCTGCCAGTGCAGCCATCTTGGCCTTGTACATACTGATTACAGTTGTCTTTGCTCTTCCGTCGGTCCTCATTCTATACTTTGCATACCCGAGTTTGGATTGGCTAGTGAGGGAGATCATCACATAATTTTGTTTCTTCTCAGCTTCCCGCCTGCTCCTTGAACTCGAATCTTCGCATCACCAGATTGTTGGAGAATGTCTTCACGATGGAACCTGTCGTTTCGTCGACGAAATTTCACATATTTTCAACTGTGTGATAAGGTAGCTATGCTGGTGTGGATTTTATTGTATAGTAATATAGCAAGAATATTGTTTTCTGTGTATAGCTGTTGCATTATCAAAGAATGTTTGCTTATATTATTATGATTATTTTTTTTCCCATCTTTTTTCAACTTTTATTGTTTATTTTCAATTAAATTTGATCATAATAGTAAGCATCATTGCATCAATGAGTTTCGCCATACAAATAAGCTGAAAATGATGCATGATAAAAATTTACTATCATTTTGAAGTAAACTAATTTACCGTATAAAGTAAAAAGTGATAGTAATATTTTTTACTAAAAATCGATGAGTAATTAAAAGAAGAGTTAATCTCTTGTAAATCGAGTTAAAAAAAGAGTTAATCTCTTGTAAATTGGGTTAACATCATAAATCTTATGATCTCCACCCACCTGGGTATATAGAATAGGGGAACCACAGAGTTTACACACGGAACCCGATTTAGTGATGGATCAACCCGTCTTACAAGAGAGTGAAAATGTATGAACGGTATCACGAGACGGGAGACAGTCTCATATTGATCTCTGTCCCGCGCGCACACGTATTATAATGAGTGAGGCTCTTGTGCACCCGGGGGCACGGAACACATTCCGTGCGCCTTTACAATTTTCATGCCCCTTTACAATTTAAACCCCTAGCAATACATAGGTTTAAATAGGATTGGAGGGAAGGGTTGTGTTCACATGGGACACGGAGCATCTTTCCGTGTCCCCGGGCGTAAAGGAGCTTTTGCCTATTATAATAGCCCTGTTTTGTTTGAGAGAAGATTGGTTTGTTCCATCCCTTTGTGGCCAACCACAACAGGGAATCTAAACAATTGGGGCTATTCTTCGTATTCTATGGATCACCAGGTTTGATTTCTTCTTTTAATTCTGGATTTCCTCTGTTTCAAAATCAGGGGATTCCATGAGTGGGTTTTGAATTACATCTGATTTGGTGGATTTCTAGGTTTGCTTTCCTTCTTTTTGATTTACGAATGTGTTTTTTCTCTTTCGTTGATCTCTGAAACATTGCTGATTTCAAATGTCTACATTAATCATAATTAGATTGAATTTCTTGTTGGTATTAATTAATCCTGTTTGATTCAACGCTGTAAGTCATCTGATTTCACCTCTCTCTCGGTTTATTACTCAACGCAAATTACGTGAAAATGCTGTGTGCAGGATTTTGGTGTTCCAATTTTTTCTTATGGTACATTTTAGGCAAGAACAAAGTAATGGTTTCCTGGTAACTCTTGAGGGAAAAGAGTTGAGCATTAAGAATATGAGCAAAAACGATGCTGAACCTCCCGGTTCATTAAATTGTGGAATCATTACGCGTAGATTGTCGACTGGTTCGTGTGATAATGAGGGCCATTCAACCCGGAAGAAACGTATCCCTCATTATCTTTTAGCTTCAACTGGTTCTTGCCATGATGTCTGTAAATATGGAAGAAGATGTGCATTTGAAGATGATTCAAAGGTAACTAATCGAAAGAGAGTTGCTAAACCTTCACCCAGTGTGGTTAAGTCGGTAGAGAGAATAGTCTCCGGTGAGCGAAAGCTGGATGTCGAAGCCTTTCCACGCAGTGTTAAGGCATCCTCGGATGCCAAAGCTCAGTCCCTGAGGTCGAATGCTTTGTCTAGTGGAAAGACTTGTTTGCCTCGTTCGCAGTCCTTGAAATCCACTTCATTGAAAACCCCAGAAATTCGTTTGAGGGAAGTGTTGTTGCCTCGAGAATCTTCTAATGATCAGATGTCAAAAGCTGATAAAAAGGCATCTGATCAATGCGTGAAGCTTCCCTCTTCTGCTGTAAAGACAAAACCGGTTAAGGTTAAATCATCGGATGGAATGGGAAGAAGAAACAGTGATGTTCAAACTGGAAGAAAGATGAGAGCATCTGCAAACAAACCTTCAGCTTCACCTTTCTTACCTAATAAGAGTTCTCTTGGAAAGACAGCGACCGGTAAGGCCACACAATCTGGAAGTGCGAAATCACTCTCTCCAGGGAAGGATCAGCATAGAATGGACAGGGTTGAGGTGGAGACATCCAGTAATCAGGTTTCTGAGAAAACATTACATGTTATCAAGATTGGAGAGCAAAACAATCCGTTTGAATCCGCCCCTGAGAACCATGGCTTTCCAGCACTGGCATCTCTATCATCACCTGCAAATCCATATGGTAATGGAACGAATGATCTTGTTTATGGAAACACCACAGCTATGGAGATTGGCAATGCACACCCTGTTAAGGATCACAACAAAGGGAACAGACTTTTCACTCCATCATCATCTAAGTCTTCGTCTCGTGGTAGGTCTCCATCAATGTCATCTCTTGAAGGTGACAATGAAGAATTCAAGAACATTGGCAAGGAATCAGTAAAACTCATCTCTGGAAAAAATGCAACCGTGAAGATTAGCAAGGCAACGCCTCCGAGAGGGAGTCCCAGCAGGAATCCGAGTAAGATCAAGGAGGTGAGTTCCGGAGATAAGTATTGCAAGCCTGTGAAGTTGAAGTTCAGAAGTGGAAAGATAATGGATCTTCATCAGGATAGTAATAATGACATTCCAAGAAGACTCATATTTAGGAGAATGCGATCTGGTGGTATATCTGCTTCTCACTTCAAGAAGTCACCAGATATTTGCAGCGTTAAAGAAAATTACAAGTCATCAAGAAAGACGGGTGTGGTTGGTTCTGAATTCAAACGCCGCTCTCCCATGAGGTCATTCAAGAGCGAGAAGGGAATAAGCTATCAGCTCGATAATAACATCCCCCGGAAACTCAAATTTAGGAGGGGAAGAATCATTGGAGTCGAAGAAATAAAGGGTGATTTCAAGAGATATATCAAACTCTCTGGAGGCAAGGATGCTGCTGAAGGTGTAAATCTAAAGATTAAATTAAAGCATCAAGATCTACAAGGGAAGAAAGATCCTCAATATTTGTTTAATAATGTCATTGAAGAAACAGCCACCAAATTGGTTGAGATCAGCAGGAAAAGTAAGGTTAAAGCCTTGGTGGGAGCATTTGAAACAGTTATATCTCTCCAAGAGCATAAGCCTTCTTTGCACACAGCCAGCTGATACAAAGAACAACACTACACTTGTTAGTTTCTAATGTCGAAAATATACTCTATAGTCGCCTATGTATAACTATACTCAGTAATCTGATGATCCGGCCTTAACCATCTCTTAAAGGCTACTCTTGCTCGTCCATAGTTTGTTAACTTCGTTGTCAAGGGAGCGAAAATTATACGAACCGTATCTTTATTAATGCTTGTCATGGAAAATAGATGTGAATTCTTTATGATCATTGTGTATAAAATGTGCTCCAGAGGACTCATTCTTCATCAATACATGAAGACTATCTATTATGCTCATGCAGACGAGATGTGTATATGTATATTTTCAGTTATTACATCCCAATAATGATATTTTTACCCTTTTATAATTTATAAAATATTTTTCTTCTCACTTTAACATCTGTCCAAAGAAAGTTTAGTTAAGAAGAACTTCCAATTGAAATAATCTACTCACTCTTACAAAAATCTAATTGAATGTACGTCTACTTAGCTTCTTTTTTTTTTTTTTCTTGTAGGAATCTGTCATTATTATTGCTATCTAAAGTGGAGTGTAAATACCAACTGTCATTGTCAACATAATGGCATGCCAGTATTAAGAAGTTAATCAATTCTTATATGCAAATGATTTGTAATATCATTATCAAATATTTTCCTATTATTGTCATTGTCACTGGTTATATGAAATGAGGAATTGAACCGAAGTGAAATATATCCAATTTTGATTCTATTTTGATTGATTTAAGTTCAGGTTCGAACCCTCGGTTTTTCGGTTTGAAAAGACGGTTGCGATTATTTTTTGCATGTCTATCTTTTGACAGCCCACTGATATTTTAGATTATGTACTCTCTCAGTCCGCCCGAAAGGTAGACATTTGTTTTTGTACGTGGATTAAGGAGTATTATTATTTAATGTGTAGTTGGTAGTTGTATTAGTGGGGTGTATGGGTCTCATGTGTTTATTGTATTAGTGATGTGTGTGGGTCCATGTATTTAAAAAAAAAATGTAGACCTTTGGTGCGGACATCCAAATTGGCAAAATGTGGACCTATTTAGCGGACGGATGGAGTATTTAAGTTTAAATTTATATCTGACATCAAGAATTTGTCTGTTGCGGGGTTTGGTGACAGCTAGGTAGGATTAACATATACTACCAATCATATATTTAAATGTTTCTTGTTCTAAGATATGCAAAGCCATTCTCTTTATTCCATTTATAATTTGCTTCGCAAAATCTCTGTAATACAAAATCTTAGAACTCGATTCATTTAATTGTTCTTAAATGTACCAAAATTAGTTCTAAAAATCGTAAAATCCCCGGATTTCTTTCACTTTGTAAGGTGTTCTCCCAATTTTGTAAGATTTTGCAATCCCTAAATTCCTGTTTTTTCTTGTTTATATTGCTGGTTCTTGAGGGCGTATGCTGAAAAAGGAGCTGGATTTGATCTAAGGTTACAATTTCTGCGTCTTTGATTTGCGTGTTTTTTGCTTTTCTTACAAAATGAGGCTCTTTGTTCTTCACTTTGGGTAATCAGGTGGTTTAGGTTTTCATCTTTGGAATTGTTAGGATTGTTTGTGGATGATTCTGCTTATAATGATTATTTGAATTTCGGAGTGTGAGTTTTAGTTGTTTACGCACTGTGATTGAGGGCGTGTGAGCTCGAATCAGTGTATGTTGTGTTGACCAATGCATGTGAGGTTAATGTGATGAACTTCTTGTTTCTTTGTATGGATTAGATTTCTAATTCAGTACTGTTAATTATCTATTTTTTTAATTAATTACTGTTGCAAATTTATGAACTCATATTGGTTTATTTCGATCTTGATCCATCCCTTTTGCTTATAAATCATTTCTGTTTCTAACCATGTCATATCGTAGATTAAGCTCCGATACAGTTGATCTCCAGTTGTTTCTTTGCCCACAACAAACTGAAATCAAAGTTGTATATTTTTGGTAATTTAATCAAAACTCTTTAAGATGTATACAATTGGTTACGTTTGGTGATTATTGTGGTTTTTAGCTTGCATTCTTGTGCTTGTCTGTTTTCTGACACGTGTTTGAGTATTGCCATATAGGTCTTTCTTTTCTTCTACCATTACTTGGAGTGAGTATTTTTTCCACTAGCAAGCTCAGCAAATTAGTCACTTAACTTAGTATGTTAGTCATCACCCTTGAGGATGAATGTTAACCACATTTATGGCATCTTTGTCTTGAGTTGCTTAGTGGTTTTTGAACTTTAAGTTCTTTCTCTCTATATGAGGTTGGAGGAGTTCCTTGTTAAATCCTCGTGTTTGATTTTCGCTGTCCTTTAATTTTAAAAAGAAGTGCAAAAATGCATATATAGATTGACTTATGTGTTGCACATATTATCAAAGAAAACTTTATATTTCCCTTAGACCTATGATATTGTATGTTCCCTTGTTGTTTGTAAGTCTTTTGTTGCTGGCATTTTGTTGATCTGATTACAATCAATATATTTTGATGTAATCAATCCTTTTCAGTTTATGGTTCTTCGTGAATTGTTATGCTTCATCAAGCTTGTTTAGTTGTGTGACTATTTATGCCCTCCCTGCGCTGGAAGTTTGCTTGTTGATGGTATAATCTTCATGCATTGAATAGGATATTTAACGTAATTTTTCGTTGTTCTCCAGTTTTGAGAAATGATCCTCACAAAGCAATACCGCTGCATACACTCGACAAGCTGTGCTTGTACCAAAGGCCACCTATCTGAAGAAATCATCTTCTTAGTCTTCAATCATTTGAACTGGAATCCTAAGATGATTGCCACTCTTTCCTGTGCATGCAAATGGTTTGATGATCTAGCCAAGCGAGTTCTTTGGAAAGAATTCTGTAAAACGCGAGCGCCTAAGATGATGATTGATCTCCAGTCTAGTGGAAGTCATAGCGTCGATGGGAACTGGAGAGCCCTTGGCAAGATGCTCATATATTGTTCAGGATCTCGGAAGGATGGGTTGTTCAGCAGTAGTCACATTCCAGGCCATTTTGTGTATCGGACTCGGTTTTCAAGAACGTCCGGAAAGAGCTTTCTATTACCACAATGCAGAACAGATGTTCTGTATGTGTCAGATCCATGTGAGCATCTCGACCAAGGGGACGACGGTGATGTAGGGTTTTTTCGTGGGATATTTAAGTCCTTTTCTACGTCAAAAGCTAGAAAACTGCTGATAAAGAGAGGTGCTCCATTGCACCCAACAGAGGTGTGCCCATATTGTAAAGCAAAACTTTGGAATATGCTCGCGGCGAAGATGGTTCCTTCGAGTGCTAGTTGTCGTTTGGGTGCTTATGAAGATTGCATCGAGTATTACGTGTGCCTTAACGGCCACGTACTTGGGATTTGTACGCTCCTACCCTTGTCCGACTCTGATGATGCATCGGAAGAGTGACAGGGTATGCATCTTTCAACTCCGGTTTTCGATTCTGGTTATATTTTCTAATGCAGTTCACATCTTTACTTCTTTGAATAGGGTTTGATGCCGTATTTAGGGCATTTTGTCCATATTGCCACAATCATGAAAGATGTATGCTCTGTGGGGGATGCTAAGCAGGCCAAGGTTGCGTCAATGTTGGGAATGTTCATATGCCATGGTATGGTATTGCAGTGGAATCTCTTTCTAAAATTATATGCTGGCTAACATTGTCAACCCTTTGGTTCTCAGCATTGATTATTGCAGTGTTGTTCCCATAAATCAATCCTTTTGTTACAATGTATGACCATAATGTAACTGAATTAGAATGATTATCCTATGTTAGATGTCCTGCTAGTCGTCAAATGACTTCCATCATGGTCTTGTGTGCATTGATTTTCCATACAGTCGCAATGAAACAAACTCAAGGTAAGTAATTATGAGACGATCGTGTATCAAAATTTATTACAGCCAACTTCTGGAGAATATTGTATGTACTCTACCCACCCAGCTGAAGCTGAGGAGCCAACTCAAGGAACCGGTGAAAACGATGTTTCTTGGCTCCTGGAGTCCATGCCTGATCCCGATCCTGATTCCGACTTTCTGAATACAAGCTTCTGCTGGGGCAGCTGGCCGTTCGCAAAAGCTGTGACTTCGGTGTCCACGAAGATGGTGTCCTCATCTTTGAATTCTCCTTTCAAGATTCCCTTGGCGAGCTCATTTTCAACGTACTGTTGGATCACCCGCTTCACCGGTCTTGCTCCGTAGTTTGGATCGTACCCAAGACTACCCAGAAGTTGGATTGCAGCATCGCTCACCACAATTTTCATCTTTCGATCTGATATCCTCTTCTGCACTCTTTCCAACTGTTGGAACAGTTTAAAAAATATTCAGAAAACTAATCCACTCGCAAGTTTTAAAGGGCATGCCTAATATGAGAGATGGAGAGATGATTCTATAAAAACAGTACACAAACTTAAATAAAAATGTAAACCATTTTGGCTAATTCTCATATATTGTCAATATTGTTATGGTTGTCAGAAGAATGCAACTTGCACCTAATTTCTGGAAATGGGAGTCTTTTTTGTTATTAAGCTTAGAAAAGGAGAGGGATCATATGCTTATAGATGTTAGTATAACATGTAAGAAAAGCTCATTAAAAATTCATCACCAGAGAAGAAAAACTAACCTGTAACTTAACGATACTGCTGATCTGATCACGATCGAGAGGTTGAAAAACTATGTACTCATCCACACGATTCATGAACTCTGGACGGAATATTGATCTTGCAGCCTCCATAACTCTCCGTTTAATGGTTTCATAGGCCATTTCCTTGGGTGAATCATCATCCTCTGTGTTTAGTATGTACTGTGAACCCACATTTGATGTCATGATAATTACAGTGTTTGTGAAGCTGACAGTGCGTCCCTGTGAGTCTGTTACCCTACCATCATCCAAGATTTGGAGGAACACGTTGAATACATCCGAATGAGCCTTCTCAACCTCATCAAACAAAATAACTGCATATGGCCTGCGACGAACAGTCTCTGTTAACTGCCCCCCTTCTTCATATCCAACATAGCCAGGAGGAGCTCCAATCAACCGTGAGACTGCATGTTTCTCCATATATTCACTCATATCAATTCTTACTAGAGCTTCTTCCGTGTTAAATAGATAAGAAGCGAGAGCCTTGGCCAGCTCCGTCTTTCCTACACCTGTAGGACCCATGAACATAAAGCTAGCAATTGGACGATGAGGATCTGAAAGGCCTGCCCTTGATCTCTGTATAGCCTCGGCTACTGCTGTTACAGCAGGGTTTTGACCAATAACGCGTTTGTGTAGCTCTTCCTCCAAATGCAACAGCTTCTCTCTCTCTGATTGTTTAAGTTTGGAAATGGGAATTCCAGTCCATTTACTAACAATCTCGGCGATGTCATCCCCAGTAACTTCCTCTCTAAGCATCGATTTTCCAGACTTCATATACTCATCTAGTTCCTTCTCGGCAGTTTCAAGCTGACGCTGCAGTGTATTTAGGCTGCCATATTTTAATTCAGCTGCACGATTGAGATCATACTCTCGCTCTGCCTGCTGGATCTCCAGATTTACTCTGTCAATCGGTCAAAAGTAAAGTTAGCAAAACAAACACGATTCAAATATGAGTACACTATTTGATTGACTATATTGATACTGCCAGAAGATCTGGCTGGGCAACTTCCACCACATTCACTTACACGTCATTACAGATTGAGAGAAGCATATTTAACATATAGAAAGACATTGATCTACATCATGACAAACTGGTATTTCAACAATGCACCAATTTTAAGATGCCAATATTCCAAATAATCGAACATTTACCTCTTCCTTAATAGACTGTAAGCGTGTCATGACAGATTTTTCATGTTCCCACTGCTCTGTCAGATCAGCCTGTCTCTGCTTTAGCATAGACAGTTCTGCCTCAAGCCGATTTAATCTATCTTTCGTAGCTTTGTCAGTATCATTTTTCAGAGAGAGCCTTTCCATCTCAAGTTTGAGAACTGAACGATCGATTTCATCGAGAGCAGTTGGCTTTGAAGTGATCTCCATTTTCAGCTTAGCAGCTGCTTCGTCAACCAGGTCAATAGCTGCAATGGAGTAAGCAAATTTGGCCAGTCAATACGGGGGACTAAGTAATCTATCAGAGACTCATCAGACAAACTAGTTTTATCTTTTTTATTCAGCGGTATCATCTATACTGTACATACAGGAAAGACAGCATCAATACTCATGCATATGATAATGTAGTCGTAACATTTTAGTGAACCACCTTTCTAAACAATATTAGCACTTTTGGGCATTAACTGTGGTTGCATTGTTTGCAAGCAGGAAACAAGTAATTATGTTGACATGGACCCAGATAACGTATGTGACAGTGATAACATTAGATAACTGAAACTTTGCACTTTCAAATATTTTTTAAAAGAAAAAGGGGATACGCATCAAGACACTTGGTTTTGAAAGAAGATAACAGTAAATAACTAGGAGTTATGTACCTTTGTCAGGAAGGAAACGCTCACTGATATAACGGTCTGATAAGATTGCAGCTTCAACAAGAGCACTGTCTGAAATACGAACACCATGGTGCAGCTCATATCTTTCACGCAGTCCACGGAGAATGGAGATAGTATCTTCTACAGTAGGTTGATCAACGTAAACTTGCTGGAACCGGCGCTCCAAGGCAGGATCTTTTTCAATGTATTTACGATACTCGTCTAAGGTTGTTGCACCAATGCATCGGAGCTCACCGCGACCAAGCATGGGTTTTAAGAGGTTTCCAGCATCCATTGCACCATTAGTTGCACCTGCAATATATCTAGTACTTATATAATGATATCAAAGAACTAGTAATGTTGAAACTGCATGCAAACTCAAAATAACATTAACTGGTAATTAGGCAGGACCATATTATACACGCGTTCCTGATGTGATAGACCAACAAAAACAAAAACAACATTAAATATATTAATTACACAAGGGATGCACATACCTGCACCTACAACTGTATGAATCTCATCAATGAAAAGGACTATCTGGCCTTCTGAATCAGTAACTTCCTTAAGCACAGCCTTCAGCCTATCTTCAAATTCTCCACGGAATTTTGCACCAGCAATGAGAGCACCCATGTCAAGAGATATCAACTGCATTAAGGGGAATCTGCTTCAGTATCAGCTCTTTTAAGAGGAAAATCAAGAAAGGCTGCATAGACCACATGAGGCAGCATGGTCGATATGCACTATTCAACCATGTATCTACATTACCCACCCTGCGATTCATCAGAGCCTGAGGAACATCTCCTTGCACAATTCTCTGTGCCAACCTGTCATCCAGAGCTTGTTAGAGCCATGAACTTGAGATAGTCATATAAAATACGTAAAGAAGAATTAAAAAAAATAATAATAATAAAATAAAAGAAAGAAAGATAGAAATAACCCACTTCATTCGTATTGCTAATGAAAGACATTACTAATATGTGGTTAATTATCAATAAGTTTTCAAATGGTTCCTTTCCTTAGTACTGCTATCTCTCACTATGAGCAGTATTTGTAACACAATAATGATATGCACCCGGCCCCAGTTTGATTTCTTAATTAACTGATGAATAAGGACTGAAAATTTATAGTAATACAAATACTGCTAATTTGCATTTAAGCGCCACTATAATAAAGACAAGACAGAAATGACTGCAGCTCACCCTTCCGAAATTGCAGTTTTCCCAACACCAGGCTCACCAATTAGAACAGGATTATTCTTGGTCCTCCTAGAAAGAATTTGTATGCATCTACGTATTTCATCATCTCTTCCTATAACAGGATCCAACTTTCCTGCTCTTGCCATGGCTGTTAAATCTTTTCCATATTTTTCTAGTGCTTCATATTTTCCTTCAGGAACTGTGGAAATGCAAAGAGAAACTTTGCTTGTTAGTATATTTATTATTTAACTTAAATCCATAAGACAGACGTATAAACAAAGATAGGATATAAAGATAAAGAAACAAAACCACCACTCTAGTTTAAAGAGAAACTTTGCTTGTTAGTATTTTTAACATTTAATATAAATCCATAAGACAGACGTAGTAACAAAGATAGGATCCAAAAATAAAGAAACAAAACCACTACTCTAGTTTTATAATGCACTGCAGACAGTACATTGAGATTGCAGAGACAGAATGAAGATCTGTGAATAGTTAAGAGAAGCAAAATCAGAGTGGAACTGAAACTATCAACATACTTAACTAAAATAATAAAATTTCAAAACTATTCAAACCTACAGATACTTATTCATCACTGTTAAAATAATACGTTGCAAAAATCTAAAAAACAATTCAATTTCGAAAACAAAATAAATGTACATTTCATCTGTCACAACTATGAATGGTTATGTAGAGCAAATAGAAAATCAATCAAAGATTTACTTGTGTGGTCAATGTTGATGTCATGCATTAAAAACCACCAAAATTAAAAAATGTGGCAAAAAGGGCTCTGAAAACTTATAATAACTAATTATTTTCAAACATTCAACTATCTTACTTTCAAGCGGAAAAATATGCATAACTTATGTAATAACTTTCATCAACTGCCCAAAATCAACCCAGCCTTTTTACAACTTTAATAATAGTGCAATGCTCAATAGCAAGAGCCAAGCCCCAAAAATTTAATTCATAATATAAGCAGAAAAATAGGAATTATTACCTTGGTCGGTTACTCTTTGGCGTCCCCTTACCAACTGAATGGCATCTTTTAGTTTTTTCTCTGTAAGTTGAAATTCCTTATACAATTGCTTTCCAAACCGGCTATCTTCTACAAATCCTAGAACTAAATGCTCAACTGAAACATATGAATCATCAAACTCTTTCTTGTACTTCCTGGCTCTCTGTATCAGTGCTTCCATGTCCCGTCCCAGCATTGATCCAGCTGACTCGCCAAGAACCTGATTATGTCGTTAGAAAATGTCCCAAAATGTCAATGCTTGGATCTTATAAAATAAATCAACACTACCTTTGGTTGGCGCTGGATGTATTTTTCCGTGGAATCAAGAAGCCGGGAATTATCGACACCAGCTTTGGAGAATATACGACGAGCAAGTCCATTCTTCTGCTCCAGCAAAGCTTTCATCAAATGCTCAGTCTCCACTATCTGATGCTTATTCTCCTTCGCCATTTCAGGCGACGACACAATCGCTTGCCAAGCCATTTCGGTAAACTCCTCCTGCGTAATCTGCTATAACAACACAACACAAAACCAAAGCAATTAACAACACTCAATTTAGTTTTTTTTTTAATTTTAATTCACAATTCAACTTACTCTTCCACTGGAAGCCGTGGCATCGCAGCGCACAGTGAACGAGCGCGAATTACTACTAAACCTATCAAATTTTCTAGCAAAAGACACACCATCACGCTTCAATTTCAACTTATTTTGGGCTTTCAATGCTCCTGGCTTGGCTGAGAAGTTGACAGACACCAGCGGGCGAGTAAAAGACGCGGTTGTACTAGCGCTATCGGACGACGGCACGTGAATTTGTGCGGCGGCGAAAGTCGCCGTGGTAGCCATTAAAGAGAATCCAAGGAATAGGGTTTAGAGATTGTTGGAAGAAGATTGCAGAGAGATTAGCGGAGTGGGAGGTGGATTTTAAGTTGGAAATGGAGGAGTCTGGGAGGTTCGAGGGAGGCCATGTGTGATGTGAAGCAGCTAAATTAGAGCGTTCGCGATTGAGGGGATTTTGCTACGGTCACACTGGAGTGCACCGTCAAAATGGTACTGCCTCATACACGTGGCCTTCCGTCATAGGCTACTTCTGGATTTGTACCGCCTATATTTTCGTACACCTCGTCAAAATTAAACTCTCCTTTAGTATATTAAAGATTCCGAATTTTCAATTAATTAAGACAAATTCCCTTGTGAGACGTGTTAAATGGTTATTAAAGTATATTTTTCTAAAATATGATAAATAATGAATTAAAATATGATTTTAGGGTGTTATAATATGATTCATTATTGACACACTTTAACTATAAATAAACATACTTTAGTAATGGGTCAACCCGCCTCACAAGATAATTTCTCAATATTTAATACCATTTCCGACCCGAATTGTTCGTGTTTTGCATTAAAAGACATAATATATTATCATTGGATTGATTAATATAATATTTTAAATATGATAGGTAATTGTATTATTATTGTGTTTGAATTTATTATAAAAATAAAGTAATATTAATTATTTTTTGTTATTAGCGTGACAAAAAGGAAAATATTTTATTTAAATAAGAAACCTTACTTTACAAACAAAATTGTAAATTGTAAATTAAAATTGAGGAAGTATAGCATTCAAAATCTATATTACGCAAATTTAGCTATTAAGAGAGTAGAAATAATTAAAGAGCACAAGAGACAATATCATTTTAAATTAGGCTAGTGAATTTCTTTTTGTCTTTTTATTAGGTCTGACTTGTTGTACCACAAGAATTTAATTTTTATTTTTAAAGTATATTATTAATTTTAAAAATATATTATAATTATTAATTAAACAAGGTGGGAACCACAATAATTTCCACACAAAAATTGTACGCAATACATACAATCTCTTAAAATAGAGATATTTTTACGTCATTAGAAGTACTGAAGTAGGTTTCTTCTTTCAAAAGTATTAGTCCTTATATTATTGAGAATTCTTTAGATAAGTTATAACTTATTAAATACGTATAAAAATTAAATAAATAAAAAAATAAAATAAAATAACCTTTGAATTCATATCTGTCCTTAAAGTGGTTTTGAATTTATTTTTTTTATATTTCATTTCTTTTTTCGCTCTTTTAATTTGTATCGTGTTCTTAAGCTCGAGAGATACAAAACATTACTATTTATCTACTAAACTATGTAGCAACTAACTCAATTAAAAAAATCTTAATAAAGAAATCCTCAATGGAGTAGAAAATTCAACGAAATTTGAAACTCTTAATCTGCTGTACAATCTACTCTTATCTTGTGTGAATCTTGATGTAGATTAGCCTGGCTGTATACAATGCCAAAGTCGAACAGGAAGTGGTGTTTCCAGATGTTTCCAGAATCGTACGAGTGGACCGGAAGTGGTGTTTCCAGATACTCTAAAGACAACAAATTCAGACAAAATTGTGGGGTTTATTCAAAGTGTGGAACCAAAGCAACGCCTTTGTCTCAAGAAAGAAGAGATTAAGCTTCAAACTACAATTATTCTTTGTTCAATTAATAAGACAGGTATTAATATCAACAACAATGTTTACTAGATCCTTCAATTCAAATAGGGCTTATTAAGATCAATGTTTCATTCACAGCACATAAGGCACGGGATGTCTTACAACACTTCGATGACATATCTCATGTGCCATCCATGGATGAATGAATGAAATATGACAAAGAGGAGAAATCTAATCCATTGCGAGTTTATGCATTGACTCGAGGGTTAATTTCTTTTCTATCTCTTTCATGACACCCATCAAAATCCAAGAGAATGGCAGGAGAGTCGCACTAAAATATCACAGTACATCTGGACCATGCACATACATAATGTACACATATATTCATCATAACTGGAGAGCAATTTAACTCGCAACGCATATAATCAATTGCCCTTTCGGTTGATATGTGATGATTTTATTCCATAACATGAAGAATATAATCTTTAAAATAAGGACAATGTTATGCTGCATGGACGTGAAAATCACGGCTCGATGAAATATGCTAAATCTTGAAACAATGTGAGATTTATGAACACTGCAAACTTCATCTGTGCAAAACTTGTTCTAAACTTGCATTCAAAGTTCATTTTCAATGGGATTGATTAACTCAAGGGCCTACCAACCTGCTCGTAACCTCATAAAATCACACATCCGCATTTGTTCTGTTTAGGATCACTGAGCAGCGTCTTCTCTGTAACACGTAAAAGATGTTTGGTGAAAAGCAAACATGGAAAAGATTGATTGTTGTTGTAATGTTTACTATAATTAATACAAATAATAAGTAATCAAATTGTGATAAAGCACTCTATAGAAGGATATCAAACCTTTCTCCATAGGTGGTGGTTGAACAACAACATGCATGGTTGTCACCCCTCCTGGAATATCACACAACGGGCTCCTACATTCGCCCACAGTTTTGTTGTTCTCTAATATTCTTCCCCCGCTAATTAACTTGATGTCTTTCACTGTACGCGGACCATTTTGCTTCTCTGTTTGAAATAGACCAATTACTAAAAGCAATTAGAATAGTTACAGTAGTAACTATTAGTTTTACTACTGCTATACAGCAGAGAGAATATGTTCAGAAGAACGAGTGTAGAACAGTAGACTACAAGCTAGAATTCCACTTTTCACTTAGGTTGTTAGTGCCATAATTTATAAATTGAAATCTTCCCTCCCTTAATTCCCTCGAAGTTTATAACTGTGTCCATACTATTTACTGTTTCACTACCAATGATTGCAAAATCAAGTAATTATAAGATCTCTTAGTTGCATGATATAGGATGTCAAACTGTGAACAATCTTGTATGTGCAGCACATTGTCAGATGCAACGGAATTAGGTGAATGGAGAAACATAACATTTATCATATTGGAGTCGTAATATAACTCTTACCATTGACTCCCAAACATAAAAGCAAGGTGCAATTTAGAACTGGATACAAGTCTCTAGTACTAAAACAAAGAATTTGACCAGTAACAAGATGCATCTACTATCATTATTCAAGATAGGGTTCAGCAGAATAAACAGTTAATAAGTGAAAAACAATTTTTTGGGAATCTTTATCAAATCTTAAGATCATAGAAGTGCACATCCACTGAGGTCCGATGCGACCTGGTCAAGGAAATTTTGATTTAACAGAAAAACAGCAGTCCTCAATCTGAATCTTGGTTGCCTAGCGTAATCCCACCTCCACTTCAAATCCACCACTTGATCCCAACGAATGCTGACATTTCTCCAGCATCGCGCTGCTCATGATGTTTGCTAGGTCATTTTCCTTTCTTAATGAATCTCATCTCAAGCACTGCACTCATACTATATGTGCGTGTTTCAATTCTATATCTTCTTCCCATAGCATTAAATTTGACAGATCTTTATATAAATAGATTAGCCTATTGAGTAATTCGTCCAATAAATACCATTTTTCCTGTAAATTTTATTTGCCCATGTTCAAGCAGCACGTTAAAGAAGGTACTATATGGCAATTCAAAAATAATGCCTAGACAGTAGACACATTCCACAACTGAATAATACCTCCTATATCCAAAAAAATCGAAAAGAACAGACATAATATTCTACAAGTACACACTATGAAGAAATTGATCACTAAACATCCAGATCAAATTCTCTAGTATATTATAGAAGAAAAGCAATGCACTATTAACCGCATTATAAGTAAACTATTGAAGTTCTAATTTCATGTAAAACTAAAAACTCTGGACCATTACCCAGTCATAGTCTAATCTGGCTTATGAGAACTCAAGGAACAGATTTTGCTGGCTACTGAATCAATGATGTAAACATTTTCCTCCAAACTATTATTATCACGACCTAAACCCCAGATCATATTTTCTCAGGGAGAATGTAGTTTACTAATAACAAGAACTAATTATGAGAAATTTTTGTATTCAAATTTGCAAGATCTCATGCAAAAATTTAAAAAAATTAACAGCTCTACATTGCCTCTAGGAATTGATATTAAAGTGTGCACTTTATACTCATCATGAGAATGCCATGGCTACACATTCTCATGCATAAATCTAGTTGAAAGCTTTATCAAACCTTTAGGCCATTCAGCTATGATATTCTCCTTCAGGGTCACCACACTAGTTGCAATAGGAAAGTTTTTCGGGCCAATATCCGATCCATCGAGCAGTCTAAACTTTATATCCAGTTGTTCTTGCGCTCCAGACATTTTCAAATTGCTGCCAAAAATTATAATTGCAGAAAAAACTTGGCACTTGCAATAATAGTAATTTTTGCAAAATCAAGAAGCCACTCAATTATAGATATTTGCTACTCATGGTGGTGATTCACTATGACATCCCTTCTCCATATCTTGGCATCCAATTACCTAATTTAAGGAAATCAAATCACACTTATTTAGATTAAAAGAAAGTCAGATGGGTACAGATATCATATGCATCTATAGAATAATTCCCATGGAAAATCAGATGAAGTAGCAGAGATTAACAAACAAAAAAAAAAATGATGTAAAATAGAACAGGAGACTGACGGCAGAATTTAGACCCACTTTATCTAGAAACCCAATTTCAAGATTTGACAAAAATCATTCAAATCATTCCTTTTCCCTCATCAAAATTAATTGAAAGGTCAAACCCTACAACCAATAAAAAAATTAACCAAATCCAAAACGGTTATCAAAATTCAGGAAAAAAGAAAACCCACAAAAGTTCACCTCTTCACGAATGAAAAATCTTTCAAGATTAAACGCACTTGATAAAGAAACACAAATTTGAAGAAAGAGCAAAACGAAACACAAAGTAGAAGCAACGCCTAAGGTATAAAATGCATTGATAGCAGTAAAGAAAATAAGTAAGACATTAAATTTGGTAGAAAGGAAGATGAGGGTGTTACGGACTTTCCAAAATCTTGATATTGGGAATTTTAGACGTAATTGGATCAAATCGAAAGAAAATTTTACACTTACCAAAGTTTACTGTTTGAAAAGGCTAATGCATATTGTGCAGTATATTTCAGATGATGAAAGACTTTGTGCGATAATTTTACAATAAGATTTTTGTGAGATAAGTTATTAATATTTTAATAAAGTGTTATGTTTGAATTAATAAAAAGTAATAATAGTATTTGAATTATTTTATAAATACTAATTTGTATTGTGAGATGAATGGATGAATGATATGAGTTCACTAATTATTAAAATATATTTATTAGGTAAAGTATATTTATTAATAATTAAAATTACATGAGTATATGTATTGAATCATGTTTTTCCTTCTATCCCACATAGTTATGCTGATTTGTATGGGAATGGTGATTAAAAAATGTTATTTTTTAATATAAAATAAAATGAAAAAATTAAAGGTGATTTGATAATTTAAAGAAAAAAGATAAATAAAATCCGCGAGATTAATGAATAAAATATAATAAGATATAGAGATTATAGTGTACTTTACTATTAATAAAACCATTAATAAAAATGCATAAATATTTGGAACAACTCATGAAAACTATGAACAAATGCTTGGTAGAAGGATTTAAACCAATAGAAAAATCTAAACGATAGTATAAATTAAATTTTAAAATTTTATATTAAGTGAGTAGATTGATGCTCTAATCAACTCCGAATTTTTTGTATCATCTGCGTTTGATGATCAATAAGCATGAGAAAAAATGATACTAATACTAAACTCAAATAATGGCACAAACTACTCTATTGACAAGTGTTAAATTTATTTCTCTCTTCTACTTTTAACTCATATAAATAGTAATATAATCATGTCATTTGAATAATCCAACTTAAACATCATATTTAAACAATAAAGATTAATACAAAATCACTTCCCTCCAAAAGAAATGACCAAAAAAGTAATTGTAACCTATGCTGTTTCCTAACTTAATTAGGTTCATGTAATAAATAAAAATAAAAATGAAGATATATAACCATAACAATAATATCAGAAAAATTAGAGGGGTATAAGCAACAACAAATTAGATGGAAGACAAAAAAAAAATGTATAGGGCTAATTGGGCTGGAATGGGAGGATTACAATGGACCTGATCAGTCCGTATTCTGGGTGCACTGAAACCGAATGCACACACGATTATTCCCTTTCCAAGCTCTAAGAAATGGGAGTGACCCCATCAAGGAGGTCAAAAAATAGTAATAATGTCCTTTGCTCTAATTTATATTTATAATTTAGATGAAAAATGCTACTTCTACATTACACAAACTGAAAGAATGATTTCTGGTGCCCAAAATACCCCTCTTTCTCTTCAGCCAATGGGGGCACGCCATCTGGATTCTCTAGTCTATTGCATTGTTTCACCAGGTTTCCACATTCTCTGTTTCTCTACACCTCAAGTATTACCCCTGTCCTTTTTCTCCCATCATTTCACTGGGTTTATAACACCCATAATAAAAACTACTCCAACACATGGCAATTCCGGATAAAATCATTAGAGTAGTTTACGTACTTGGTCCAGAACGGTCGCAGGTGCTCGAAACCGATCTCCAACCAAGGTTTCGACTGGCCATTGTAGTGAATCACCGCCGCCTTTTTCACATTTTCCACGCTGGTCTTATTCTGATAACCCAATCCAAGTAAGTGCCATGAGGGTTCGATCGGGTGTACGTGACCCCTGAATGCAATCAGAGCAGGAGGAAGAGTTCCGAGTTTCCATATTGTCAAGTTTGATTTCAGATTCTGCCAAAAGAAACATTCATCACTTATCAGGCATTCCACACAATCACTAGTATATGCAAAGTTCAACGAGGACAATGTGAAATGTAGAGGACCCCAGATGGTATTGGAGAAAACTGAAAACCACAAACGTTAGTGTTGATCAATTTCAGTAAGAAGACATCCACAAAAACCTGACCTTTGATTGGCACAGATTGATAGAAATCAGAAAATGACCACAAGTATCGAACAGATGGTGAGACTTTTTCTGAAGTTTCTGAACTACATGACCGACTGAAAATAAACGAAGGGGAGTTAGGTGACATACCTCCTTAAGCCAGGCATGATACGTGTCTCTTATATTTGTCCTTCTCCACGCTTGCAAGTCAAAGATATTCATCCCATATGCCCATGCACATTCATCTGGATTCAAGTTTTTCGCTACTAGGGGATGTGAGAAGTTGAAATAGTTCCTAAAATGCTTAGACATAACCCACTCATCTTCACCTTTACAAGTTTCTACAGCTCCATTAACTTTTCCATTAAGGTCGATTTCCCAGAGAGGACTCAAATCGCGTTGAATTACAATGTCATCATCCAAGAAAACCACCCTGTCAAGGTTTGGGAATAGCTGTAGAACATAACAAACTATTAAATCGCTTTGATTGAGAAAAAGACAAATGACGGAAAATAATAAAATCTGAACATTAACATAAAACCAATTTTTAATACTAGTTTAAAACTAACATGAGACCAGTTAGTAAAAAAGAACTGAACAAAATATGCAGAGAAATACTACTCATATTGACATAGGAAATCAAATTCTAATTATTGGACATAGAACTAGAACTATACATGGATTGTTCTATCAATCAAAATAATATACACACACACATCACTGGGAAGGGGGATTTTTGTTAGTGGCAATTGTTGATTACCTCGGGAAGGTATATGCGAAGATGATTGAGCAATGAGATATACTTCGGACTTCTTGCCTGTAACTTTGAGGCAAACGTTCGTGGGGTTGTATCGCTAAGATTGGTCCCAGAAATGTGATTTCCGTGGTAGTAATTTCGTATTCCATTGTGATTCTCCACAGCTTCAAGAACTGGGATATTCTCTCTTGTTAACCAATCAAATTGGTGCATACCTTTTACTTCAACTATAGCAGGATACATAGGATTTAGGGCAAACCATGAATGCATGCCAGCATAAGTTTTCTTGTCGGTTATGACATGGAAAACTATCTTTTCCGGGTTTAGAGATGACTGGACAGCAGATGTTACAACGACTGAAGCAGCAAGAATGTTGTCTGTTGATAACACAAAATGATGGTAGGAATTGTCAGAAAGCAAAGGGAGTAACTCTGGAGTAGGTAACTGTCTGCGTGCATAAGCATTGGAAGAATATTCATCAGTCAGCCTCAATGAGAGACAGTGAATGGACTTAGGAATTGCACTAGCTGCAAAATGTTTATTCATAAGCTCAGCAAACTTGGACTCCCTGATCTCCCTTTCAGACCTCTCAACCTGAAAATTATGAGAATAACTTCTGAAATAAAGCTAGCTTAAGAGAATCCAAAAAGATTGCCAACATGGACATACAATGATTATAACTGCCTAGACTAGACAGTACAAGTTACTCTTGTTATAAATCGCCCAGCAATTATTGTCAAATAAATATATTTACATAAAGCAATGCACAACATTGGTATAAATATTACAGGAAGGATGCCAAAAGTAAACAAAAAATTCATGAGCTCACAATCAAGATGGAAAAAGAATTAACTCAAGTGGGATTGGGGAAAACGGTATTCTTTCTAAGTCATCAAAACTTTTTGCCATGAAGATCCACCCATTATCACTTGTTTCAGAAGATTAACTGTCAACTGAAAATTTTTTGAATTTTTTTTTGTGCCACTGCATAACCTTAGGTATTCATATGGAAAAATTTTTAATGTGCCATTGCAAAACATTCTGGATCGCCAATGAAAGTCGCAAATTATGTTAAACAGATGAGAAACCCTTAAGGAAATAATATTGCTATCTATAGTCAAACTACGCAATAATATTAAAAAGGTAAATGAAAATAAGAGGGGGACAAAGATAAAGAGTGATGGGGAAAACAACAAGAAAAAAGCCAAACAAGTGGCTTGCAAAAAGAGCCAAGCTCCAAGCTCAAGAAGAATCAGACAAGAAAATATTTTTTTATGGATTGATGAATACCCATAATGAAACCCTAAACTCAAACTAATCACAAATCTCATACAAGGATTCAAAAACATCTTTGAATAAACCTTTTTAGCAATAGGAACCAAAAAAAAGGCCTGAAATGACTCCTCAGAGCACGAGGGTCTCATCAGTTATTTAGTCCGTTCAATGTATATTATTTTTCACAAAAAAAGATCAACATAGAAACTAGTCTGTGATAAATCAGGTGTTGGTTGGAGATTGATAATGACACCAAGAGAAAAAATGAAAAGGTTTCAGCATTTCTGTGGAAAACAAAATCTATCAGTAGCACTGGACTCAAGGCTGGTGGAATATTTACAGCAATAAAATAGTGAGTCAATAAAGAGAGACAGCCAGGAGGGATCAGGGAATACTTACCATTCCTTTCAAAATTAAAGCAAACTCCTTTGAACTGTACTTATTGTTTTTCATTTCAGAAACAAATTGACTAAAAGAATCTGGAAGCTTTAGACTATCTGGGACTTTCTCAGTGTTCACTTGATTCAGGATTTTGACGAGTTCCTTGACCAACCTCTGTCATATTAACAACAATAATGTTTTTATATTAAACTGTCAATAAAAGTAAATGTCTCAGTACTGCATTATAATGTAATCAAGTAAATACAATCAAAGCACCAACAACAGGAGTTACCCCAGAATCATCAGTTCTACCAAGAAGTTTTGGCCCCAACCGTCGTCCCAAGCAATCTGAAATCAATGGAAAGCCAAATTTGAAACCAAGGAAGTGAAAAATACAGAAGTAAAACTATTAGATATGGGAGGAACAATAACACGTTATATTTAGATAAGGAAAGGGAGGTGACAGATGTATAAAATGCATAGGAAAATGCAAGAACCAAGAATGAGACTGAAATAGCTAAATTACTCAACAATGTACCAAGAAATAGCATTGGAAAACAAAGGGCCAATACTAAGTATATGTTAAGAGCACTAGAGATGGAAATGTACCGAAATTAAGGGATTGGAATTATTATTTTTTTAAAATAAAACGCATAAGAAAAAGTAAGGAACTGAAAAAAGAAGCAAATGATGATCCTGAGTCATTTTGGAAGAAATATAGCCCATGATGATAAAATTCTAGGTTCAAGAGTCGCAAGTTTTAATTTGATGTTGAAAACAGAAAATAGACTCAGTGCCTTCAAGTCCCGTTCTCAATAGCATGAATAAGATATTTCAATTTTAGAGTCTTTATATAGAAGATCTAAGGCCTGAAAACATTAGCAAGAGGTTAAACCCAGAGTATACCAAAGCAAGATTAAGAGATGTCATCCAAAAGTACACTTATATTCTGTTAATCAAATTATTCATCACTAAAATCTATTCACATCAATTTCAACCCAAGTTCCAAGGGAAGCACATAAAATAAATTATTAATCCCGAATATCTGCTTGCAACAATGATTAGTTTCTCTCTGCTCATTTCAGCTCGCCTACAATCTTGGTAAGCACAATAATCCAGTATAAATAGCACCGATAAAAAATCAGATCCCAAACCAATCCAAACTTCAAATTTAGAACCTTATCATATATATGATTCGTTCACTAAAACACGCCCCAATCTATATACAAACTAACTATAAGATCTAAATTGCATCCTTAAGCAAACATTACAAAAGACATCCATTGGAGACAGTGAGAAAAGGTAAGTAGGGGGAAGTACCGAATGAGGAACACTTGTTGACACCTTCGAGTGTAACTAGAGCGGTGAGAATGAACACAAACGGCAACAAAAAAGCAAGTATAAGAATGGTATGAAAAAGTGTGCGATACGAAATATGACGAGCTGCGACCTTGATCTTCATCAAATCTCCTCCTCCTCCATTGACATTTCCTCCGCTGCTGCTTGAAGATATTGTTATACTTCTCATGCTAGGTGAGAAGTGCAGCTGCATCTTCCTCCTATGCCACTATTCTCCTCTTACCGCCACCTCCGCCAATAATATGATCGCTAATACCCTTGAAATAAATCCAGCCCGAAAAATTCCTGGAAAACGACAATAAACTCTTCACCATCAGATCCAACACCAAAGCTATTCAACGATCCTGAATCTCCTCCCCAGCAGTGACTCCCACCGCATCGCCATTCCTAGGCCACAAGATCCCCAACCAATCCACAAACCCTAGGGTTTCCGATTGTTTATCCATTCCTGCACCAATATACATGCATAATATATTTGTGCCAATGAATGCACGAATCTGCAATTTCGATTAACACGGCAATCAAATCGTCACGCGTACAGAATAGTCAAATTCTCGCCCTTCGTTCGCTCTCTCTATCTGTTTCTCTCTCCCTCTGAAAATTTTTGCCGCTTTCCGTTGATCAAAGACTGGTAATTGAATTTCTCTCTCTGGATCGGTAGTCGGAGGAGTGGAATGTAGAGAGAGAAAGTATTTGGTGTAAATTTCCTGATTGGCTGATCCCTTCCGATCTATAATAATATTCCCTTTTTTTTTTAACTTATTTATTCGGATAAATTTAAACATTTCACTAAACACTACCTCGTGTGCAAAACTTTGCATGCCTTTATTTTTCTTTTTTTTTTTTGGTTTTTTTTTTTTTTTACGTTAGAATTGTATTCGGATGTAATTACTCTTTGAAATATTTACGTTTACTTTTTGCACGGAATCAAAAAATATTTTAATATATATTGAAACAAGATAAATAATATTTTAATGTGTTGTGGGTAATTATATTAGTATAGTATTTTGAGCCCATAAAAACATTTAAATATTTTATGTGGATCTCATTTTATTATAATGAGAAATGCAAATTTTTTTATATGAGAGGGAGGGAATAGTCCTTCACTCCCCAATAGTACATAATCTATCATCCATTTAAATTCAAATTAAGGTAAAATAATGTAAAAAAATAGGATTAATGGCAAAAAAAATCACGAACTTTATTCATATTGCAAATTAATCCTCACTTTTGAGAAATTGCAAAAAAAACTACAATCTTTAAGTATTGTTGCGAAAAAAAACCCAAAAAACCTACTTTTAGTTTTAAAAAATAGGTTTTTTTTTTCAACAATACTTAAAGGTGGTGATTTTTTTGCAATTTCTCAAAAGTGAGGATTAATTTGCAATAGGAATAAAGTTCATAATTTTTTTTGTAATTGACTCTAAAAAAATATTACTAAAATTCACTTATATAAGTTAAAATATTATATTTTTAATCTCAAATATAAAAGAGAAATATAAACGTTGCAGCAGGAGGTAATTAAGAAGAGTGAGGCTCCTATGCACCCAGGCGCACGGATCACATTCCGTGCGCCTTTACAATTTTCATGCCCCTTTACAATTTAAACCCCTAGCAATACATAGGTTTAAATACGATTGGAGGGGAGGGTGTGTTCACATGGAGACACGGAGCATCTTTCCGTGTCCCCGGGCGCACAGAGCTTTTGCCAATTAAGAAAAGTGAAGCGATATAGACTTGCTCATGTATAATATATCTTGGATTCCGGAGAATAAAAGTTCCTCCATTTTGAATAAATCATGATCTATTGTGCAAATTATTAAATTAATCCTATTATTTCAAGGGTAAGTGTTTGGTATATCCTCGTATATTATTCAAATTATAAATATATATTTTTTAAGTGTTTTGTATATAACACAAATTATAAATATATTTAATTATATACATTTATAGACATATATTATTGAAGGGTCAAAAAGATATTCTACAAAAAGTTAAAATATTTGATTTGTAAATAATTTTAATATAAATTGCTTTATTTATTACATTGTTTGAGTTGTATATGGAATTTGAAAAGTGATTTGTTATCTTTAAGATTTTCTTATTTAATTTTATGATTCACAATATTTTTTTAAGGACGAAAAATCGTTTAACTTAACTATGTAGTTTTTTTTTCATAATATCCATATTTCTATATATTGTTATAAAATTGTCTTAGCATCCTACTCCCTCCATTCCATAAATAAACAAATTCATGGAGTACTTTTTATTTTGGGTGAGGCTCTAGTGCTTCGGGGACACCGTGCCCTTTTGCAATTTAAACTCCCCAAACAATACATAGATTTAAATAGAATATGGAGGGGGAGGGTTATGTTCACATGGGGACAAGGCGTGTCTCCGGGGGCACAGGAGCTTTTGCCTTTTATTTTTTGTCTGTCCCATAAACAAGTTTACATCTCTAATAAGGAAATACTCCCTCCATTCCGGGCAGGGAGGTGTATTTGCTTTTTGCACGTAAATTAAGAAGTATTATTATTTTATATAAAGTGGGTAGGTGTATTAGAGAGATATGATGGGTAATGGTAGACCATTGGAGGGCACTTTTTAGTAAAAGAGAAAAATGGTGCAATTTGGATAGACCGTCCAACATAGTAAAATGGTGCTATAAGGGCAGGACTGAGGGAGTACATAAAAATAAATAACACCACAACACACTTTAATTTTTAAAATTGTCACCCCTTTATAACTTACATAATTTACTTTATAATTTATTTATTACCTACAAATACAAAACTATCACTAAAAGTATATTTTTCTTAAGCTCTGTATCTATAGTAATGATGAACTTCTCCTTTGAATGGGGGTATTATTTTTTTTGGCAAATTATTATGTACACCGGGTGCACCGTGCATTTACTCTCAGAAACTTATACACCTAATAATAAAAATGTATACACTTTGTTAGTGAAATTTCTATTATTTTTTTAATGAAAAACTTAATGTAAAAAAACTATACTATTAAGAAACATATATACACTATTAAATAAAAATATATACACATATATATAGATGCACGTGTACATCCAGGTGCACAGAATATAAACTGTCAAACCGACGAAAAATTGGCTAAAACTGCATGATAAACGTTACTCGATAAATCGCAGTTTAAAATTAGTCGTCAAATCGGATAGCATATGACAATGCAATTTAAATTTTATCAAAATAACCGTGAAACCGCATCGTGACCATCCCTAGCAGTGCGGTAGAATTTTAGATAATAATTGAAATGATAAACGTTACTCGATAAATCGCAGTTTAAAATTAGTCGTCAAATCGGATAGCATATGACAATGCAATTTAAATTTTATCAAAATAACCGTAAAACCGCATCGTGACCATCCCTAGCAGTGCGGTAGAATTTTAGATAATAATTGAAATTGCACCGTTCAAAGAGTGCGACTTTTTTCAATAAATTTAATCGCGATTTTATTAAAAATATCACTAAGTACAATGCAATGCGGTGCGACTCGATCTGTTTTGGCGGTTTTAGAAATATTACGCTCACCCCTCATTTAAGGATAAAATTTGCGTGTCCGAGGGCACCGTTGTACTCTTTAATATTAAATATTGTACTATTCAATATAAAAAATTTATATTTTTTGTTTAAAAAAAAATAATATTTTTCTTACTCAAATATTATTATCATTTATATTTCACCGTCTTTTTCATTGAATAAATAGCATCCTACTTGAAGTGTATACCCATGAATACCTTGTGCACTAAAATGCTCTAAAGACCAACTCATATTTTAATTGTGTAAATGAGTATATTTGATCCCTAATTTAATTTTGTAAATGAGTATTTTAACTGTGTAAATGAGTATAGTTGATCCCTAATTTAATTTTGTAAATGAGTCAAGTCGATTCGAACAAAGAGTTGTTCAAGCTTGTTTGAAATAATATCGAATTTCAAAAAATATGTTCGAACTTATTTGATAAATAATCAACATAAGCCTAAACGAGCTTTTATCGAACCAAACACGAGTCAAGCACAAGTAATTTAAAATTCTTATGCTTACTTTACCCTCGAGCTTTTAATTTTAAAAATCTGTTCAAACTTGTTTCACACATTTATCAAATTGAGCTAAAAAAAATTTTCTTAACAATCTCGAGTCGAGTATCAAGTAGTTTGGTTTGATTTTCATCTCTTTTGATAATTAGAAGTTTTGAACAAATCTTCAATGGGGTAACGGCCATTAAAGATAGATATTGACAGTTTAAACTCGTTCCAAACAACCCACAGAAGTATACCGTAGATAGAACTAAAATCCGTCCATCCAAACATAACAATAAATGCTTCAAATAAATTCAATCAATCATCCCCACAAGCTCAAAGGACTTCAAAAATAGAACACTCAACTGTAACAATTCAAGACGCTATTAATACTTATGAACTGACCAAACAGAATGCGACGACACAAGTTTTATGAGCGTGCGTACCTGGTGAACGACACAAAAACGAGCCGTGCGAATCAGGAGTAGATCATCTATCCAGTGTATTGACAAAGCGTAGCATCTACACAACCAATCAGTCACCTTCGACCATAGATACGATAAGGACTAAGAACAAGTGTAGATATTTTATGCTCAGTTTGTTTTAGATAGGTCATGTGAGCTACGCAAGCTCGATTATACTCAATCAAGTACAACCTAGTTATGAAAACCCGAAGATAAAACTTTTGAACAAACTACCATGTCTATGGATTTCGACATTGATGGAATCAAATGATGCAATAATCACTAAGAAGATACAACTATCATCCATCCATAGAAGGAAGAGAATGATTCTCACACAACTTCAAAATGGATCTAAATGGACTACGTGAAGATCAGATGCTCAAACATCATAACCATGTCTCGTCACAGTCTAACACTCATGCAAACTAAGAAACCATTAAATGTTTGGAAATACATACGAAATTTCCTAAAGTCACACATCAGTTGCTGCTCAACTAATCAAAGTCACAAATGCCAAGCAAAATATTAATGACACACTAGATATCAATCAATTTCTCCTCTTCTCAATTAAGTTACCTCTTGTTTCCATCTTTACAGGCAATGGAGCAGAGAAGACGAAGTCATAATTGTCATCGCTGTCTTGCATTGTCGATATAAAGTTGCCTTCACTCGTTGACTTATGTCTTGAGTCATTTTCTCCGTCACTGCTGAGCAAAGAACCTTCTTCAGCTTCATCCTCAACATCATCTTTTGGAGATAACCCGATTTCACCAATTTCTCGACAAAGAACATCCTCAACCTCTTTCTCTACATCATCAACTAAATTATCCCTATCAACACTGTCATTACTACACTCTTCCAGACAAGGGTCGCCTCGTTTCCTCAGTACCCTGTAAACCTTCCCATTCTCCACAAAACTCACATTTTTCTTCACTTTGGGGTGAACCCCACCATGGTGCTTCAACAAACCCCCAATTCGATTATCGGAAACATCCAGCTTTCTCACCATATCATTATTAGGGCTTTTAATTAACTCATACTCCTCCTCATCAAGCTCCTCAGCTAATCTATCAATTCTTTCAACCAGACCCCTTAGTTTCTCCAAATTAACTCTTTTCAAATACCCAGATTCCACATTTTCAGCTTTCCTTTCACTAACCCTAGATTTCACATTATCAATACTCTGCCTCACCTTTACACCAGTTGAAAGAACCCTCCTTTCTACACAAACCCCTTCAAGAAAATCCAAAATTTTATTCAATTCTCTGCTCAAAGAAATCTTCCCATTTCTGATCATCGGATCACCACCCTTCCAACGAAAAAACAAATTCATACCCAACATACATTAACATCACAGAAACATAAAAAGGCAACAAAACACATGTAATCTCTGTTTACCTGAATGGCTTCAAGTTTGAGAAGCAAGTTCGTAGCTTCGTGATATAAAACATCGTAATCGAATCGGGTTTTCACAGAAACTGAAGATTTGATGACTCCAAGGGCTGATTTAATGGAAGCAAGATCTTTGAGCTGCCGGAGAGTTATTGATCTGCGTACCAGGAAGGCTCTGAAGTGAGATTGAATTGTCCGAGCAGCGGCGTCGCGGAGGGATTGCTGAGAAGGGCGAGTGTGGGATGAACGGCGGCTGAGGGCAGATTCGAGGACGGCGATGCGGCGGAGGAGGGAGGACACGGAGGGGTGGGGGGTGTCTTTCTTCCCGGAGATAGTGTTCTCGAAATTGATCGGGGTAATGAGGGGAGTTTGGGAGGTGGATTAGGGGTGAGTAGAGATGGGGCTGATGTGGAGGGTGGTGGAGGTGAGAATCCGGCGACGGCAGAGGGTGGTGGCAGTGGCATGGAGTGTAGGTAGCACAGCAACTGTGGCAGTAACAAGGGGGTTGGGCGGCGGCGGCGGCGGGGTGGTGGCAGTTTAGGTGGTGAGACGCCATTTGCAGGAATTTCCTTTTACTCGTGATCTCGAATTTGATGGCTGACTAGGGATTTTGACTGTCTAATTTTTTTTTTTTCAAATAAAATTTTAATAAATGTGTAAATTACAGTAAGAAGTTAAAAACATGTGGGACTGTAGTTTGATTGCTGACTTACAGCGTTTAAAAAATGATAGTAAAATCTTTTGTGATAAAAGATGATCGTAAAGTATATTCTTTGAGTAGTTAAAATATACTCCTTTTTTTTAAAATATCATAAATAATGTATTAAAGGATATGATTCTAGGTATTACACAATACTCCCTCCGTCCTGCATGGAATGAGTTGTTGTATTAGTAGATGTGTTGATCATATTTTTTAGTTGTATTAGTAAGTGTGTATAAAAAATGAAATGAGATCCTTGGGAGCGGACGCCCAAAATAAAAATATGATACCTTCGGAGGGAATATTATTTTTTAAAAATATATTTTAACTATTAATAAGTAGAGTATACCTTATCTATATAGTAAAGATATTTCAATATAAAATGACGGAGGGAATATTATTTTTAAAAAATATATTTTAACTATTAATAAGTGGAGTATACCTTATCTATAGAAAAGATATTTCAATATAAAATATGCTTATTATAAATTTGTTTTTTTAAAGCATACTATATTTATATAATAATTAGTATATTTTAATATTTTTAGGTAGAATGTACCATAAATAAACATAAAAATATAGTCTAAATTGCATTTCAACAAACTTATATTCATTCATCAGTTTTTTGGTCAAATAATTCCTACTAATTAAGTACATCGATACTATGAGTGCACATTTTTTTGACTTATAAATATGACCATCTTCAATAATTATACATTTATACATCCTTGTCCTTGATAGTAAAGTAGCTTGTTAAATTTAACAAGTTTTCTTTTTCGATTTTGTAGTCAACGGGCAATTACGTTTGACTTCTTTTCGTAGTACTCTACATTCTTTGTATAGAGAAAAAATAATTGGAGTTAGCATCGAGATCCAGATCAGATCAGATGGAGACTTAAAAAAGATCTGAGCCACACATTTCTTAAAATCTTAGTTGCTGCAATTTTGTTTCAAATGTGGTTTCCACTCGTTATTATGCAGATCTTGATATTTTCAAGACAATTCAAGCTGGCTCACATAATTCTATATCCACCCTCTACTTCTCCATTTCTCACACAAATCCTAAATTATAATAAAAGATAAAATCTCTCGTGAAATGCTAAAAAGTATGATAAAAAATACGTTAAAGTATTCTTTAATGATTAATAAGCGTACTTTAATAATTAGTCGACTCATCCCTTAACCTGAGTGCCACTTTTTGTTGATATAACTTCATTTATTATGAAAATGAGAAATCCATAGATATTTGAAGATCCACTAGCAAAGATTCAAACTTGTGAGAAAATGTCTACCAGAATTAGTTCCCTATCGTAGGTAGTTGGGCTCAAGGGTTGTGCTTCTCCCACGTGGCTTGATTTCTAGACTGCACCAGAGTCAAAAGATTTGGGACAAGAAAAGGAATTTCAATTTAAGAATTAAGATGGTTATTAAATACACTGAATAGTGCGTCTATTACAAATGCAGAACCAAATAATGGAGTACTCGATATGATAAAACAGTGAGTAAAAACAAGGATTAATGGCAAAATAAATCACAAACCTTACTCCTATTGCAAATTAATCCTCACTTTTGAGAAATTAAAAAAAAAACACAACATTTAAGTATTATTGCAAAACGCACCCAATTTCTAATTAAAAGTATGGTTTTTTGGGATTTTTTTGCAACAATGCATAAAGATGGTGATTTTTTTTGCAATTTCTCAAAAGTAATGATTAATTTACAATAAGAGTAAAGTTCGTTGTTTTTTTGCAATTAACCCTAAAAACAATAGCTTCTAGAACATTTCTTACATCACCAAGCAGAAGACCATATCAAGATCACTGAAGATAGCAGGTAATAGACACAAGTAATATATCATCGATACAATGTAAGGAGAAACATAAAGCTTCTAATTTTAGCCCACAAAGGAGCACTCAGATGATCCTTACTACAAAGGGCAAGTGAGATAAATCAAAATGACCTTAAATGAACAAAAAAAAAAAGAGATAAGAAGATAATAGTAAATGAATAAATTGTAGTAGTTGCCTGCTTCACAAATATGCCATTTGATTCGAACCGAAGGCACCTTTCCTCGACGCTCTGCGCTTATGCAACGGCAGGCATGTCCTTGAGCCAAGCATCGAGTGGCTTGCCAATCGAGTAAACGATGAAACCGATATCCCGGAGCTTGTTCACATCAACCACATTCCTGCCATCAAAGATAAAGGCAGGTTTCTGCATATTATCGTATATCTTCTGGAAATCGAGATTCTTGAACTCGTCCCACTCGGTGAGGATGCAAACAGCATGTGCATCCTTAGTTGCCTCGTAGGCATCCCAAACACAGTGAACTTTCTTCACCGTGGTGGGGCTCATTGGCTGGAGATGAAGGGGATGGTCCCAATCAAATTTGTTCATCGAGAGGTCCCTCTGGATCTGATCCTCGGTGACCTGAGGATCGTAGATGCTCAATTGAGCCTTGTCCCCCAGGAGTCCTTTGCAAACGTCAATAGCAGGTGTCTCCCTTGTATCACCAGTATCCTTCTTGAAAGCAAAGCCCAGAATAGCAATTTTCTTGTTTGCAACTGTGTTGAACATGGATGAGACGAGCCTGTTGACAAATCGGTTCTTCTGATAGTCATTAATCTTGATAACTTGTTTCCAGTATTCTGCAACCTCAGGAAGACCATTGCACTCACAAATGTAAACCAAGTTCAGAATGTCCTTCTGGAAGCAGGAACCACCAAAACCAACACTGGCGTTGAGGAACTTGGGACCAATTCTTGTGTCCGTTCCAACAGCATAAGACACTTGAGCGACATCTGCTCCAGTGGCCTCACAGAGAGCAGACATGGCATTCACTGATGAGATTCTTTGAGCCAAGAATGCATTAGCAGCAAGCTTGGAAAGCTCTGCAGACCATAAATTAGTGGTGATGATGCGGTCTTCAGGAACCCAGTGAGCATAAACGTCTTTCAGCGCTTTTACTGCCTTGTGGCCTTCTGGGGTTTCCCTGCCTCCAATCAGAACCCTGTCTGGGTTGAAAAGATCTTTGATTGCAGTTCCCTCAGCAAGGAACTCTGGATTCGAAAGAATCTGATAATTGATCCCCTTGCTGTTGTGGGTCAAAATCTTTTCTATGGCCTCAGCCGTTTTGACAGGAACTGTAGACTTCTCGACCACTATCTTATCCGATTTTGACACATCAGCAATCATTCGAGCTGCACTTTCCCAGTACGTCAAATCTGCAGCTTTACCAGCTCCAAGACCCCGAGTCTTGGTGGGAGTATTGACGGAGACAAACACTATGTCAGCCTCAAAGACATGTTTCTCCACATCAGTGCTGAAGAAAAGGTTCTTGCCCCGGCACTGTTTCACTACGTCATCAAGCCCTGGCTCATAGATTGGAAGTTGATCGCTGTTCCAGGCATTGATACGAGGAGCAGCAATATCAACAACAGCAACTTCGATTTCAGGGCACTTGAGAGCTATCACGGCCATAGTAGGGCCTCCCACATACCCAGCTCCAATGCAGCAAATCTTCACCATCTTTCCCTAGTTACAGTGTCCTGAAAAAATCCCATGCAGATATATTTTCATGTTTTCATCTATGGCAATGTTTCACATAATTTGAGATACATATTCACTTTCAGAAAACTGCATTCTCATAACACGGTATATTATCTTATCAGATCTGCAGAATTTTTTTGCTAAGGTCATGATATATCCACCTTCACAGTTGATATGGCCAAATGAAAATTGCTAGAAACATTTTCATTTCAAGCAGTAGGCAGAATATTTCCCAGTTTCTCTTCCATCAATTCACAAAGTTTCAACTTTAAATTATCAATTTTAATGTTTGGGTTCAAATTCCATAAAAGCAAATACCCCATGACAAAGTACTATATTATTAATTAGATCTGACTGTTGAATTTAAACAAAAACTATAGGGGAGGCATAAAAGTCAATAGGCTATCATAAATAAAAGATCATACATTACTTGGTAGCTCATCAAGTCAAATTACAGTAGCCTTAATCAGATCTATCACTTTAACAATGTCCACTAGTATAGAAGAAGCTCCAAAAACTAAAACTTGCAATTCATGTTAAATCACAACCCATCAGAAAAATGGAATCAGATAGCACACTTGATGAAACTCGTGTAGATCTGAAATACAACAGTTAACTCCAAAATCAAGCATAAAAAACGAGGGATCAAACGAGTAAAAACATAAATCACTAGAATCACACAAACTTCAGCAGGCAACTCCGTTTCAGATCAGACAAAACCGACAGAAATTAAACCCCAGATAAAACAATAAACTTGATCCACATTCATTCACCGATCAAGGAAGCCCAAAAACTTTCACGTAGCCAACAATTGACGTACAATTCGACATCTGCCGACACAAAAGTGCGCGCAGATATTGATGCAAATGGAAGAGATTGAGTAGATACAAAGAAATCAGGAAGGTGGAATGCGAGATTGAATCGAAGGATTTTACCTGGTGAAGGCGCGTAGGGATTTGTGAAATGAATAGAGAGATCTGTGAAAAGGAAAATGTGTGAATAATTTTGTTGAAAGCAAAGAGAGCGGGTAGCTCCTTAATAGTCGTTGGAGTTCCGAGATCTACCCCCGTGGACTTCACTAAAAGGACAAACACACCCCTGTGATTTGTGGAAAGACAACACTACCCCTACTACGATTTTCACACGTTTGATTTTATTTTCTCCATAAATATATTACGAGTATTTGTGAAAATATCAGGTATTTAAACTTTTCCTTTAGCATATTGCACACGTTTTATTTATTTTTTCAAAAATGGAATTAGAATGCATATATCTTCACAAAGACAATAATTAAAAGAGAACATTATGTAACTAAAGGAGAACAATCATGTAAACAACTATAGGATCTCCCTTTCATTCCTATAATATCTACGTATTGCTGGGTTTAAATTTAAAAAAACACAGAGTACACCGTAAACTAATTCTCAAAAGACTAATTCATAACAAAAAGGGATAAAATACATATTTTTAACAAGTGTGATCTAGAGTTCTAAATAATGGGACTCATTTACTACTCTCTTCGTCCCATCATAAGGGTGACGAAATTTTTTTGCATGTATATTAAGAGATGTAATATTTAATTGGTAGATGAGGAGAGATAAATAATAATTTAATGTGTAGTTGGATATGTGTATTAGTGTGGTATGTGAGTCCCATGAATATATATTAATTGTTTTGTGTGAGTCTCATTTACTAAAAAGGGAAACATACCTCTTGTGTTGGGACGGACGAAAATGGTAAAATGCACTCTTTGTGATGGGACGGATTGAATACTTTATACTCTTTTAAGTATGCAAGCAAAAGTCTCATTTTGTCATTTTGAGCGTCCGCTTTAAGAGTTTTCATTTTTCCTTTTAGACATGTGAGTACATATATTACTAAAATAATATTTTAATTGAAATATACACCCCACTAATACAATTACCCACTACGCATCAAATAATTAATCCACATAAAAAAATTGGCTCTCTTACAGGCGTATGTGGAGAGTATTATAAATGAATTGTTTTGTTATTTTCTTAGAATAATTTAATATTTTTATATAATACTATATAAATGGCCAGCCATTGCGTGAAATCATCGAAATTATGTTTATGTTTTTTTCAAAATAGTTAGTATTATTTTTTGTAAAAATTGTTACTCCCTCCGTCCCGGGTATTTTTACCGGTTTGTACGGGCACGGAGATTAAGACGTTTTATTTTTTTAATATAATATAAGAGAAAGTAGGGATACATTAGTAATTTAAAAAGAAAAAGTGAATAAAGTTATTGGGAATGATGAATAAAGTGTAAAAAGGTAATTAAAGTTGTTGGGATTGTAAAAAGTATGTAATAAAATATTATGCATTTTTGCCAAAAATGGAATGGGTAAAAATACGTGGGACACCCCAAAATGGAAAGTGAATAAAAAGACGTGGGACGGAGGGAGTATTATTTTTTATTCACATACGAATCGTTAATGAAATAATTCAATACAATTTTCTTGTGAGACGGTGTTACAAATTTTTATTTATAATGTAGGTTATTTGTTAGGTAATAATAATATTTTAAAATTAGATTGTATTTTCAGACTATTGAATTAATGCTATATAATAGTACTTCATATAATTTGTAGATAGTTTTATAAAACAAATAAATAAAGAAAATATGCAGAATTTTATAAGAATTTTATAAGAATGAAGAAAGTAGCATTTACAAAATACTACTATTGTTAATATTATGGCAAAGAATTCCTTGCATACAAGTTTATTTATATCCTTACTCCTATTGAATTGAGTAATATTTTTTATTTACAAGAGTTCATCAATTTAAAAAGTAATTTTTATGTAATAATAAAAATTATTTCAACAAAATTAGGATTCATGGTGGATAGTGTTCATAAGAGACAAGCATTTTTTATTTTTATTTTTTGTTTAATAAGAATAAAATTAATTTAATTAAAAATCAATTGATAAACGTGATATCATGTTAGAATCAATCTAATTATAATAAATACTTATAAATCAATTGATATACGTGATATCATGTTTATTGTTAGATTCTACAATGAACGTAAATTTCTTTAATCGTATACATATAATATGTATTAGATGCCATTACATGTATTTGATTGGCGGCTCAACTGGTCAAGTAAAGGGACAATTTGTATAATGATCAAAAATCGAATATCACCCAGTGGGAGCAATCTCTTAATTTAAGGGAGCTCCTTATATGGTGTATTAAAAGGTCTAACCCTTATTGATCGGTGAAATTACCATGATTAACCTCCTCCAAATGCTGTTCAAGTGGGTGAACACATTTTTCGCATAATGCCATTACATGAATCTTCTATTTTAATCTCAATGAATTAAATTTTATTAGATACTTAAATCCTGTTATAAAATCATGATACGATAATTAATTTGCTTTTACAATCTTGTAATGTTTCTTAAAAGAAAATAAAAAAAATTGAATACAAATACATAGAATTTTGATTTTTTATAATATTTATGTGTATATTTTGTAAAAGAGATACCTTTTTATGGGATGAATATATGTGAGATGGGTCGACTCATTATTAAAGTATGCTTATTATAAAGATGAAATATGTTTATTAGAATTTAAAGTAAGTTTCAAGTGAATTAATATTATAACATCTTAAAATCACACATTAATGCGTTACTCGTCATATATACTTAAAAAAAAATATTTTAACTATCAATAAACATATTATACTTATATAATAGACTTAGTAGTCATACTTTAATATGTCACACATAACGTTTCACATGATAAGTATTGTCTCACAATAGACATTATGTTTGTAAAATATTTAAAAATGTTCATAATATTATTAATTTATTTTTCTTTGATCTCCATATTAATATGAATCAATTATAGTATATGATTTTAGTCTGTGTACATCAAGTGTCATGTGCATATATGTGAATAGAAGGTTATAAGATAAATACTTCAAAAATAATAATAATAATTCTTTTTATTTATTAATTTGAGGGGTGTTGGGTAGTGCAAAGGAGTGGTATTTTAATTTACCATTTTATTTTTATATTCTCCACCCTTTGCGTTAGGAATAAGGATGCATGAACATGCAGATCAGGCGCGAAAAATGAGGTGTACTTTACGCTTCATTGGTGGTACACCAACGAATTTCTCATATATAGCCACGTAGTTTGATCGAAGGTTTCTTTTCTTAATTTATTACCAAATCATTTATTTGATAATTTAAAATAAACATTAAAATGCTAATTGCAATTTTATTTAATGCTAGACTCTTTTAAAACCATTACTAAATTATTCGAACGCATGCGTATTTTATTTCTAAAAAAATTGATATTTTTTTAATTCATTTTGTCCTTTATTCATTTTTGCTCATGTTGATGTAGCAAGAAAGTATCGACCTTTCTTAATGCAATGAGGTTAGCCTTGCTATAACGTACTATGTTTGTTTGTTTGAGTTTCAGACAATTTTGAAAATTTTAACAATCTATATTTTTATTTTTTATTTACTTATTAATACAGGAGGTGTGTGGTGTTATGTACTCCATAAAATAATAATAATTAATATGATAGATGAGATGAAATGAGAGAGATAAAATATATAGTATTAATTGAAAAAACATAAATATATGAAAATAGGTGAATTGATTAATATAATTAGTAAGTTTACATGTATAAGGGTAGTTATAAAACACCATTTATAATATGTGTGGGTTTTAAAACCCAAATTTTTCTTTCATAAATCAATGTTCAAGCTAATATATACTCCGTCTAAGGGCATGTTTATTTGATGTTTATGAGACTTTTAAAATTTTGATTTAAAAAAAAATTGAATAATTATAAGAGCATACAATGATTGAATCTAGTAAATTTCAACTTTCTATGCTATATTTATTTTCACTTAGAGTATATTTTATGGGTATTTTTGATTGTTTACCTTTGAGTTTCCAGGGTAAAAGTTAGATTATACTCCATCCGTCCCACATTTATGTTCACACTTTTCGTTTTCGTCCGTTCCACATTTATCTTTATTATCCAAAAAAAGAAACTTCATATTAACTAACAACCTCAAAAGTTATCCTAATTTCAAAAATAGCACTACCACCTAACACATATATAACATACTTTATAATTTATTAATTACCTAAAAATACCACAATACCCCTAAAAAGTTAATAAAATTGGTCAAAAAATAACTTTTCTTAAACTTCGTATCTACAGTGTCGGTAAACTTAACTATGGGACGGAGAGAGTAGTTGATAGTATTTATTTTTTAATTATTTTATTTTATTAGTCATGAAAATTAAATTAAAATATAATTTAATAATTTAAATTATCCCGGTACGTATATCAATAACTAGATGTTTGACTCATATTTTATACTCATTCTTAAAATTAATTATTATTTTGAGTTTAAAATTTTATTACTTTTATATTTCTATTATTTGTTTATGGATTTATTACCTTTCATTAATTAAATACATTTTAGAAAAAATTACTTCTAGGTACACACTTTGTACCCATAATTACTGTGAGATACATTGATCTCTTACATACAAAAAAATAAAGTAAAATTCCAAATATAACCATAAACCTATATACTTTTAAACCACAAATCTTAAACTCTCACCCACCGCCGGACCACCGTCGGACTGTCGAAAAACTGCCGGCCCGCCGCTGGAAAATCGCCGGACTGCCGCCGCCGCCGGAACTCCGCCGGACCACCACACTTTTTTGCTGCATACACTTTTTTTTACTGCACACACTTTTGCTGCACACGAACTTTTACTGCACACAAATATTTATGTGCAGCACATTGTAAGGGTAATATTGGAATATCACTATATATTTTTGTATATTTGTATCTTATAGTAATTAAAGATTTTTTAGTGTAAGTAGTATTTTTTTTATTAAATAGTAATTATTTTTTATCCCTTTTATGCAACTCGTCCTTGGAAATGTCTCACAAATTTTCACATGCATTAATTACTTCAATTTTTGTAAATTATCAATTAGGAGCTAGTTGCGAATGTAAATGCCCTTTTAGAATTCAATTATACATTTACTAGTATATTAATATATATACTTTTTAAGAAAAGTAATGATAATTCTTTTTCTTTTCTGTTCGAAAATATTGTATTATATTCAATATAGAATATCGTTACCATTTGTAATATAATTAATTAATAAAACAATATAATTTGAATGGGACATGTTGATTCACAATTAAGCAAAGAAGCATGTGGTTAGATCGAACTTAAGGCCTTAATTTAATATATTCATCAACTTTAAGTGCGTTTTACTTATGCACTATCACATTAATAATAATAATAACACCAACGGTATATAATCTCACTCTATTTTAAAAAGGATACTAAAAAAGACAGGTATATATGTGACTGTTTGTAATTATACAGGTAGATTTATTATTAAAATATATTTATTATATTAGTAAGGTTGTAAGTGCATATTTATTATATAAATAAAATATACATATTAATATTTATTATATAAATAATAATAATTTTATTATTAATTAAAGTATTTAATTAATTATATAGTAACACTTAAAAACATATTTTAGAAAAATATACTTTAACTATCAATAAACATATTTTATTTATATAAAAATTATATTTTAACACGTCTCACAACTCGTTTAATATAAACATCATCTCATAAGAGATTTTGTTTTTCAAGAAACCCTTTATAATTTTTTAATTTATTTATATCATAAAATCCTTCGTACAAGAAAAAATAAAATAAAATTACATTAATTCAATAATCTCGAATTATAGAATAATATTGAAATTGTCATTCATACATAATATATTTTATAATTTATTTATTTAAAAATATTAAATTATTCTTAAATATAATTATGTTGGTCAATAAAATAACTTTTCATACAGGGTTTGTCTCCTGAACCTTATTTTATAAGATTTTCACTTTAAATACATAAATTATTATCCTTCTAAATGAATAATATTATTCCTCTAAATGGAATATAAAAAATAATAAAATATCATAATTTGAGGAGTAACTATTTTTTATTTAAAAAAATAATAATTCATCACTTTAAAAATTAAATTTTCATTTATTAAAAAGTCATTCATTAAAATTAGGATATAAGGTGAACCTAGTTCACACACTTAAATTTTTTTTTTGAACAAAAATATTTAATGTTTAGTTTCTTATAAAGAAATTAAAAATCGAATCAAAATATTTAATAACAAAATTATTTATTTATAATTAATAACTTGAATAGTATAATTACTGCCACTAATAACTTGAATAGTATAATTACTGCCAGGAGAGTTTTTTTTTTAACCAAACAAAAATTAATTTATTAAGTAGAACAAGAACAAAAACTATCGAGAAGGCCATCCACAAAAGTATGAGGCTCGACTCAACAATGGGGACTAGCAACTTATCGCGAAACCCGAGCAATGCAATGTGCCAATATATTGGCAGTACGAGAAATAAGATGAACTGAACAAGAAACGTTTGTTGTAAGAAAACTTTTGCATTTTGATATAAAGTCTCCAAACACTGATATATCCCCTTGTGTTTTTGAAATCGCATCATATACGGTCTTGGCATCTACTTCAAAGATAACACGTTCAAGCCCTAAATCTTTTATCCATGACATCGCCTCAAGGAGACCCATGGCCTCACCTTCGTCCACATAAAAGTTTCCCGGAATAACCATAGATTTGCAAGCAACGAATATACCCTCTTCATCTCTTATTATCATTCTTATTCCTATCTCTGATGTGTCCGCAAAAAAGACTGCATCAACGTTAATCTTCATGTAAGAGGGTGGGGGTTTGTGCCATGATTTGCAAATAACAACATTACTTCTTCTTGTTGATGCCTTTCTTGCCATGCTCCACTCAGTAAGTAAGTTCTTGGCTAGGAAGATTGCCCTTGCAGCGGAATCTCGATTCCCCTCCCAAACTACCTTATTTCGTTCACTCCAGATCTTTCAGACAATCATGGCAAAAATAGCCTTCTTATCAATAGTTGCATCATTAATAATACGTATGAAAAGTTCTCATAAAGAATCAACAAGTAGGATAGTTCTCTCAATTGAGTCCAAAAAATCAGCTTCCCTCCAGCACTCCTCTGCATAATCACATGAAACAAATATATGCCACAAACTTTTAGTATCAGAAGAGCATACTAAGCATAGTTTATCTCCCACAACTCCCCTCTTGAAAAATTCTTCTTTACAAGGAAGCAATCCTCTACACACCCTCCACATACAAATTTTCATCTTTGGGGGAACTTTCAAGCTCCAGATAGCTTTTTAATTCCATGCTTCTTCCAAGGATGTATCAATCGTGAGCGAAGATGCTAAATTATATGCTGACTTTACCGAGTACTTACCATCTCGAGAGTAATGCCAAATGAGTTTATCTGGGGTTCCAGTTGGAGGGAGAGCAGTGTCTAAAATGAGTTTAACATCATCTGGAATAAAGAGCTCTTCCAACAGCTCGACATCCCACTGGCGGCAACCTGGAATGAACAGGTCAGAAACCCTCAAATCTCTAGTTAAGGTCTTTGAAGCAGTCTGAATGTAGAAGCTGTCATTGTTGCGCAACCAAGGGTGATCCCAAACCCTCACATTAGAACCATCTCCTACCTTCCATCTAATGCCTCTTCTGACGAGATCTTTCGAAGACCAAATACTCCTCCACGTGTAACTTGGGTTGTGTCCAATGTTCGAATTTAGAAAGTCCCCCTTAGGAAAGTATTTGGCTTTAAGAATTCTGCAGACCAATGCATCTGGGTCAGAAATGAAACGACATCCAACCTTTCCAAGCAAAGCAAGATTAAATATGTGGAAATTTCGAAATCCCAACCCGCCAACATCTTTCTTCACAAAAATTTTATCCCACCTCGTCCATTTGATGCCTTTTGCCGCTTCAGGTTTGTTACCCCACCAGAATGAGTTCAGCATTCTTTGGAATTCATCAAGCAAAGTTGAGGGTAGAAGAAAAGTGCTCATGCAATAAGTAGGAATAGCTTGAGCAGCTGATTTAATAAGAACTTCCTTGCCCGCCTTGTATATCTGCTTCTCCCTCCAAGCGTTGAGTTTATTCCAAAGCCTATTACGCAGATAGCTGAATATTTCTTTCTTTTTCCTTTCTATCAGCGAGGGAAGCCCAAGGTATCTTCCGGTGTTCAACGATTGCCACACTCTAAGGATGTTAGAGATAGTGATTCTATCATCTTCTGATACATTTCTGCTGAAGGAAATCCCTGATTTACCAAAGTTAATCGCTTGACCAGAAATCCTCTCGTAAGTACTCAACACTTCTTTAAGAATAGTGCATTCATCAACTGTTGCCCTACAAACACAATAGACAGTCATCTGCGAAGAGAAGATAGGTTACCGTCGGCGCTGCTTTACATACTCTACTTCCATGCAACAATCCTCTTCTATTAGCTTGATTGATGAGTGCTGAGAGACCTTTTGCGCAGAGAATAAAAAGGTATGGTGATAGTGGGTCTCCTTGCCTGAAATCTCTTCCATGAATGATAGGGCAAATTACATCTTCGTTCACCAAGACAGAATACCTCATATCGCACTTAATTACATTAATTTTGGTAAACTTGAAATTCCAAATTCAAAAATTATTGGGCAGATCTAATATCTAGTGTTAATTTTGCAACAGTGGGTAGGGTAAATATATAGGCCAAGAACTCCATATCTTATTAGACATTATTTAGACTTAACTATTGTAATAAGAGTTAATTTATTTCTTTTATAATATAGTTTTTTTCCCTCACATGATCCAAATATATGCTGTAGATTATATGTTTCGTAAAATAAAACATTTCACACTCATATACTCATTATATAAGAGCGTAACCGAAATTAACATTTTTAATTGGACTTTTTAAATTATTCTTTTAATATTAATAAAAATTCCTATCAACTCATATACTCATATATACATGGCCCAAGATTTTTGTAAGATTATTTTAAAAAAAAAAGTGAAATAGATAATTAAGTAGTAACATTTTAATAAAAAAGTAATACTCAAAATATTTAAAATTGATAGTAATGTAGTAAATTATTTTATGAATAATTTTTAGTATAAATAAAAATAGTAACTATTTTAAATATCGAAAAATAAATCATACGTGACAATTTCAGACAAGTATTTCCCATATATTGGAATTAAACACTAATTCTTTTAGTATTGTTTTTATTTTTATCAATAAAATAAAAACTTAAATTATAATTATAAGTATGTATTAACAACAAATATTTTGGTTATAAACGTGGTTGGCAATTTTTTTATCAACAAAAATTTGAGTATGTTTCTAATTTATTATTAATAATATGTGGATAATCTGTTGGTAAATTAATAAGAATGGATATTATTTTGTTGATCAAAATATTATAAAATTATTGTTATTGCATTAATTAATTAATTAATTAATAGTTTAATAATAAGATACAATATAATTTTTACTAATTTGCTGTAAATATTAAAGTGCTACCAACAATCTAATATTTACATCTAAGGAAACAAATTCATTTATATACACATTAACATTGTATGAAAATTTAGAAGGGGGAGAAACCGTAAAATAATAAATAAATAAATTAATTAATTAATTTCTATGACCAACCACCCCTTAAATTTATTGAGTGTATATTTGCAAGAACAAGATGAATAGAGACAAAAATAAAATTTGTAGTTTAATTATGGTGTTAAAGTATGCCTATTATATTAGGTTATATATATTTATCGATATTTATTGTATTTTCGTAGTGAATCATATTATATCATTTTAAATTAAATACTTTAGTGCATCATTTATCATACTTAAAAAAAAATTACATTTTAACTATGAATAAGTATATTTTAATCATCTAACATTTATATTTTAATACATCTCACAAACCTAACATAATACTTTGTCGTAATGTTAATATTTGGTGTGAGCAATATTTAACTTATCGAGAAGAGTGAGATGGTGTAAATTTCTTGCAAGTTCAATGAAGCGCTTATTAATGAGATTATATGTGGCTTGTGATTTAAGAAATAGTGCTCTCTGTGGGATCCATATAGCGCTATTGAGTGATTTTTAAACCACAATCATGAAATTGCGTTGAAAACGTGCTTTGCCATATCCCACATTTAGGCCGTCTCAAGGCCGCATATGACCTTGCAACCGCATTATCCAGTCAACGAGGTCCTCCAGCAACGTCGCAAACGTGGCTGCAAAATGAAGAAAATCCAAATGCTACAGTAATGTCCGCAAATAATTTTCTTTCTTTTTTTTCCTTTTTTTATATATTTCAATTATTAATTGCTGTAAATATTTTATTTTTCATATTTTAATTATTAATTCAAAAACATAGAATATTAATTTTAATTGGTTAATTTAAATTTCTTTTTTTTACTTATTTATAATAATTAATTTAAATAAGTAAAAAAATATTATGATTGTTAGTTTTAATGTTAAATATATATATATATATATTTATTTATTTATTGTGTATGTGAAAAAAAATTCTACATTCTGAAATAAATTTTTAAAAAAATTACTTAAATAATAGAATATATTAAAAATTAAAGTTACATTACATATTAAAATCCTAAACACAAACTTACATTATATTAATAAATTATAAAACATACTCTTAATTGAAATAAATTGATTAAACAACATTACTAGCATAAGAAAAATAAAGTACATAAACATAATAAATAAACACACAAATATTAATAATCAGATAGACCATCCCCGGATGCTCCTCCAATATCTCAAATAAATTGGCCAAAGAAATCAGAAGCGGTATTCGAATTTTGTTGTTCCTCTAATCTTCTCTTTTTCATGATTTTTTGTTGCTCACGTCTAATAAAATCACGTCGTACGGGGTCCAAAATGGTGTCCAAATTCACCATTATGAGTTTGTCTTCTCGCATTAATTCTTTTAATTTATTGTTATGCTTTTTAGCCTCAACCATTTCACGCATTATAGCAGCATCTCGATCTTTTTTTCAGCAGACATGTGTAACATTTCACGCATTTTTCACCCTCTTCTTGTAATATGTTTGCTACAGTAGATGTTTCTTCACCTTGTTTCCTTTTCAATTTAGCTTTTTTTATCCCCCTCTGGTTGCCTCAATGAAGATCCTTCACTATCATCGCTTAAATTGATTGCAAATTCTAACAACGAGGCTTGCGGAGATATAGGAGATGCCGACGTGTTTACTTGAGCACTTGAACTTTCTTCCTCTGCAACTTCTACTACGTATTTCTTCATAATAGACCACACATGCGCAAATTTGAAATCATCTGGATATTCTTCATTTTTAGACATCAACTCGTTTGCCCCACTACATATATACAAAATATTAAATCAAGTATGAATAATAATAAACTAAGTATGATTTATAATTAAAAGAAAATAAAATATTTCACTTTCGATGTCTTCATCATTTGCACCACTTGGACGAGAATATGGAACTTATTGTAGACATGCCCAGAACTTTCTACAATCTTTAAGTATGATTCGGAAACGGTATTGTAAGGATTTTTTAGTATGAGAGACTGATTGCGATGGTTTTTCGGAATTAAATTTTTCAGTAATACGAAGCCAAAAATTATCTTTTGTTTGATTTCTACCAACAATTGGATCTTGTGAAATATCAAGATAACAAGTGCAAAGATTTTTATCATCGGAAGAAGAGAAAATTTTATCTCGTTTAGACATTTTAGAGAGAAGAAAATACGGAAATAATAATAAATTGAGTGTGAGAAGAGAAATTGCAGAGGCTTGTGGTAGGATAAGGGTTGTGTGTCACTTATTTATAATAAATATTAGACTTCTCACATTTTCCAAAATCATCATCCAACAGTTGAGATTTAGATGATGTTATTCTATCAATGGTTGTGATTTAAAGAGCATGGATTGTGCTTCTTCTCTCTACACTTTCATCCAACGGTTGAGATTTAAAGATGATATTATACTATCAATTGTTGAGATTTGAAGCACATGGATTGTGCTTCTTTTTTCTCTACACTTTCATCCAACGGTTGAGATTTAAAGATGATATTTTTTATCAATGGTTGAGATTTGAAGTACATGGATTGTGCTTCTTTTCTCTTTACACTTTCATCCAACGGTTGAGATTTAAAGATGATTTTTTATCAATGATTGAGATTTTAAGTACATGAATTGTGTGAAATTTTGGATTACATAATGAACACATGAGATATTCCAAAATATCACTCCACTCATACATATAACAATGAATTTTCATGAGATATTTACTTCTTCATCAAGCTCATCAATTGATGAGTTTGATGTATTTGCCCAATCAATATTAGAGAGTTACGATACTGAAGAAAAAATAATTGTGCAACATCTACAAAATAACAATGTATTAATGGCTGAATGTCTTAGCCAACAAAATGCAAATCCAAGGCATGGAGGATCAGTGCAAGGTCGGAGAACTATTTTTCCTGATCGAGAAGCAGCTGCAAAAAATCTCTACAATGACTACTTTGCTGAAAATCCAACATATAATGAAGATCACTTCAGCCGACGCTTTCAAATGTCTCGTGATTTGTTTCTTAGAATCGTTGATGCTATAAAAAATCATGATGATTATTTTATACAACGAAGGAATGCGGCTGGAACGCTTGGTTTGTCAACTTTACAGAAGGTAACGGCCGCATTTCGTATAATCGCATATGCAGTTCCAGCTGATGCAACCGATGAGTATATCAAGATTGAATAATCTACATCCATCGAATGTGTTAAAAGGTTTTTTCGTGCTGTTGTTGAAATTTTTTCAGAGTAATATCTAAGAGCTCCTACTGCCAATGACGTTGCAAGACTACTCCACATAGGGAAGCAGCGTGAATTTCCAGGTGTGCTAAGAAATTTGGATTGTATGCATTGGAAGTGGAAAAATTGTTCAACGGCTTGGGAGGGACAATATTCTGGTCGTAGTGCATCTCCAATAATTATACTTGAAGCTGTAGCTGACTATGATTTATGGATATGGCATGCATATTTTGGGATGCCGGGTTCCAACAATGATATTAATGTGTTAGAAACCTCTCATCTTTTCTCTAACTTTACTAGAGGCATTGCTCCTCCGGCACATTATATCATTCAAGAAAAAGAATTTAATATGAGGTATTATTTGGCCGATGGGATATACCCCAAATGGGCAACAATTGTTCAAACTATCCATGAGCCCGTTGGGCCAAAAAAAATATTTTGCAACAAAACAAGAAGCTTGTAGAAAAGACGTTGAACGTGCATTTGGAGTTCTACAAAGTCGATTTGCAATTGTTGCAAACCCAGCACGTTTTTGGAATAAAGCTGATTTGAAAATGATTATGCGTGCGTGCATAATAATGCATAACATGATAGTTGAAGATGAACGAGATCTTAATGCTCCAATTGAAGAAGCAAGAGAAGTGCCACTTCCGGATGTTGAATTTGCGGATAGTGATCCTGCTAAATTCCAAAACTTCCTTACTCGATATGCACAAATTAGAGATACAGATGCACATTTCAACCTTCGAAATGCTTTAATTGATCATTTATGGATGGAGTATTCCAACTCGGAGGAGTAGAAATAATCATTCTTAATTTTAAGTGTTGTAGTTTTAATTATTGTGTTGTAATTTTAATTTGATGTTTATGTATTTTTTAATGTAATTTTAATTTTAATTGTTGTCTTAATTTCATGTTTAAATAAATTATATCGTAATTTTAATAATTATATTATTTTAATTTTAGACATATTAATATTTTTATTATATTATTGTTTGTAATCAAAAATAAATATAACAATGAAAAATGAATTAAAATGTAAAAAATTAATAAAAATATTATTAATAAAATAGATGTGCTGCAAAATGGAGTCAACTGCTGGAGATAATTTACTGAGTTGTCTGCATTTTTGAGATGAATGTACTGCAAAATTGGGCTAACTGCTGGAGATGGTCTTACATACATGCATTTCAATTATGATGGTGTTTCTTTAATTCTCTAATGTTGTAATTCTTTCACCAATATTCTCATCACCACATTATTCAAGTATTTAATAATTGAAAAAGTCACTTTTGAGATGATGTTTATGTGAAGCACTTCGTGAGATGTATTAAAATATATTTATTATATAAATAAATAATGTTTATCAGTACTTGTAATATTTTTTTAAAATATAATGAATAAATAAATTAAAGTATAATTATAAAGTATATTAAGATCCACTAAAAACATATTTTAGATACTAACAAGCAAATTTTACCGTTGTCAATGATCTTTTTTGTGTCGAGTGTCCTTATGAATTTTAAAGAATAACCCTTCTAAGAAATGTGCTCCAACGATCAATTGCACACCAGCACCTCTTTTTTATTTGCAACAAACACAAGTTTATATTAACAGTACAATTTGCTTTTGCTCAAAATTGTTAGACAATTAATATCTAAACTTGAAATATACTCCCTCCTTCATATTTTAATATTTACATTTGTTTTTTATATTTTGATTAAAAAATATAATATTTTAATGAATAGTGGGTTGGAAACTACTATTTTATGTAAATTGGTATCTGTATTAATATTGAATGTCGGTTCCATAGTAATATATTAATTGTTTTAGGTGTATCTTATATACTACTGAAACATAATACGTAAAATGTCCAAATTAAAAATATATAAAGTTGAAATGAGACGGACAGAGTATATGTTATTTAAAGATTAATTCCTTAAAAAAATAATCACCTTAGAAGATATAACATTAGTATAAAGGTCGTATTTAAAAATTAATTAAATTAACTGAAAATATAAGAGAACTAAGGAAATAGGAGTACTAATAAAACACAGGCAAGGACTTCTATGAGACATGTCACTTATGGATGAGAAATGATACTACCTCCGTTCAACTACATTTTTCACATATAAAGCTGTGCTGGCATGGAGGAAGTAATATTTTAATAGAATGTAATATTCAATCGATGAAAAGCGATGATATTATATTGAATTATTTCATAAATAATTTATAATATAAATAAAAAGTAACAACATTTTTAAAGAAAAGTGATAAAATCTTTAATAAAAAATAATACTCGTGAAATGATCACACACAAGACTGCTCCTAAAACTTAGTGATAGTTTAAATAAATAAACATACAGAAAAACTTGCATGAAATCATGTCACATAAAATCGTGTTTTCGTTTTTAAAATAATTATCACTTTTTATTTTAGATAGTATCATTTTTCTATAAAAAAATTATTATCACTTTTTATTTATACTACGAATTGTTTATGAAATACTCCCTCCATCCGCTTTCAAGGGTATCATTTTTTCATTTTGGGCATCCGCTCCCAAGGATCTCATTTCCTTTTTTATCCACACACACTCACTAATACAACTAAATAATGTGACTCACACCTCCACTAATACAACTACCCACTACACATTAAATAATAATACTCCTTAATCTCCATGCTCAAAAGCAAATGGCACCCTTGAATCCGGACGGAGGGACTGCATCAATATCACTTTTTATTTATACTACGAATTGTTTATGAAATACTCCCTCCGTCTGTTTTCAAGGATATCATTTTTCCATTTTGGGCGTCCGTTTCCAAGGGTCTCATTTTCTTTTTTATCCACACACACTCACTAATACAACTAAAAAATGGGACCCACACCTCCACTAATACAACTATCCACTACACATTAAATAACAACACTCCTTAATCTCCGTGCCCAAAAGCAAATGACACCCTTGAATCCGGACGGAGGGAGTAATTCACTGCATCAATATCACTTTTTATTATTTTGACTATCATTTTTAATTAAAATATTATAACTTTTTATCGGTCTCATGTAGATAGACATGCACAAAAAAAGGGGAACCGCCGGTTTCGAAACCGGCAAAAATGGAACTAAAACTGGATATATTTTGGTTCGGTTCCTCATTCCTTGAAAAAAAATCGACGGTTCCGGTTCGAACCGTCGATTTTTTAATTTTTTTACGTTTTTAGGCTAAAAACCAAAAAAAATTAATGATAAAAAAATAAAACCAGAATCGGCGGTTCTGATTTGAAACCGAAACTTTTCTACCTTTGGTTCGGTTCCGATTTCCCATTTCCAAAAATTAGAACCGGTGTGCATGTCTACATGACATGCACGCCGGTTCGGAAATCGAAATCGAAACCGAAACAGGGGTATGAAGATTTTGGTTTCGGTTTAGAACCATCGATTCTGATTTTTAAATATATTTTTTTAGTCTAAAAACGTTAAAAAAAATAAATTGAAAAACCAGCAGTTCCAACGGGGAACCTTCAGTTTTAACTGGAACCACCGATTTTAATCGGAACCGGTGATTTTGGTTTCACGAAATGAGGAATCGTAATCGAACCGGAATATATCTGATTTTGATTCCATTTTTTGGCGGTTCTAATTTCGGTTGGAACCATTGGTTCTCAGTTCCGAACCGTCAGTTCCGGTTAAATTGTGTATATCTACTATCTAGTCTTATGGAAGTCTTTCTCGTGAGATGATTTCACATAAATCTTTATCACAAACAAATAGTTTTAATTTATGGAGTAGTTATTTTGTATTTTAATAAAATAAATTTATACTTTATGTCAAATTAAATATTAATTAACATCAGAGAAGAGATGAAAGATGATAGAGAGAGGAAAAAAATAGAAGGGTTAATTGCAAAAAAACCACGAATTTTACTCCTATTGCAAATTAATCATCACTTTTGAGAAATTGCAAAAAAAACCACAACCTTTAAGTATTGTTGCAAAAAAAACCCCAAAAAACCCTACTATTAGTCAAAAATTGGGTTTTTTTGCAATAATACTTAAAGGTTGTGTTTTTTTTTTGTAATTTCTCAAAAGTGAGGATTAAGTTCGTGATTTTTTTTTCAATTAACCCAAAATAGAACCATAAAGTTAAATGAAATTAATTTATTAATTCTCTAATGAGCAATTTAAACCACCCAAAGTAAAATTAATTTATTATTATTATTTCAAGTAAGATGAAAAGAGATATTCCAATTTTAAAATGATTTTAAATTTAATAAACGGCTATAATTGCATAGAAAAATCACAATCAACAGCTAATCTAAATTAAACAATAGATTCTGTCAAAAATTAAACAATAGACTTAATTAGCAATAAAATAAAATAAAAATTTAAACAATAGATTAATCGTAATCCAAATGAAGCGCGAGGAAATTAGCCGTTACATTTCACGAATAGAGCGTCTCAGCTTCAACGTTCTCCTTCTCACACTTCCTACCAAAACCCTCAAATCTTCACATTCACTTTCTCTCTCTGAAGAACTTATCATTGTTGCTGATTGATTCTCCGGTGATCGCATGGAAACGAGTTCCAAGTTTGGTGGATCATTTGTTGACCCTGCGAAAGAGAGACCGATCCGTACAGATCTATCGAATTCCAGTTCAATGAAGAAAATTTGCGAGAATTTGGATCCAAATGTGTCGAATCCCGCATTGAAGCTCTGTCGTTCGCCACCGATCGTCAAGTTTGGGAATGGCGACAGAAAATGCGGTTCGACGAGGGGAAATCTTAATCAGGTGGCTTCTCCTTCGACGAAGAAGACGATTCGGGAGAGGAAATTTGTCGTTGCGAAGAAGAAATCTCGGAAGGAGGAAAGGGATTTTTCTGCGGCAGTTGTTGCCTGTGAGAAGTGTACGCAGTTGGCTGGGAAGTCAAAGTGCATTTGCGTAGCATATGAGAGTCTAAGGGCTTCCCATGAGGATTTTTTTAAAACTGGCTGTGAAATCGATGGCGTGGTTGATTTTGGTGGTGTAGGGATAGAGGAGTGTGATGATGTATTTGAGAGCATTTCGGGTGAAGGCGATGCTATTGGAGATGAAGGAGAAGGGGAGAGTAGCAACGATTCATTTGAGAGTAATGGTGAAAATGATGAATTGAGGTTGAAAAGGAGTAGGGATAGACTGATGGAAGAAGCAAGACAGAGCATTCCGGAATCCGGTTTTGGAAGAGTGATGCATTTGGTGAAGGCATTTGAGAAGCTCCGAATGATGCCCAAATCGAGTGACTCTGGAGAAAAAGAAGGGGAGGAAGCAGACCAGAATTCGAAGGTGATCAAATGGGCATTGCCTGGACTTCAGCAATCATCTAATCTCCTTACATCAGAGAGCTTAGGTCTGAATCCAAGCCCCTCTCATTCGTTTGATGGCAGCCATGGAAGGTTAGCGAGGAAATTTATTTGCAAACGTATTTGAATGATGATGTGAATGGTTTTTGTTTATGTGTTTATAATTTAATTTACTTCTACTGTGATTTGATTTTGTGTTTAAAGCTTCACCATTTCGACGAGAACTTCAGCTGAGGGTGTACAGAGCAGGAGAAGTGTGAGAACTAAGCACTTTTCTTTATTAGATGTTACAGTTTCCACAATTTATAGATGATCTCATATAGTTTTATAATTCTGCAGAGCATTGAATCGTCTGCCACCTTTGTCCAACGACACTGGAATCGAAAGCAGAAGAAAGGAACCTCTAAAATGCCTTTCCTCCTCACAACAGAGGTTTGTTTGGAATAATAGTTCTTGTGCACCATGTTAGATTCTTGAACTATCCAACCCAGAGTGTTTGTTATGAGATTATTAATATGATTGAAATATAGCTTTGGACTCTGGTGTTGGAATATTCTTAATTGAATTATTGAATTAAGTATTTCAATTGAGAATTAAATGGCATGGAATGCACACTGGGATATAGAAGCAGGAGCCATAAGAATAATTCCATGTCCTAATCATAAGCTTTGTGGCCTGCATCCCATCAGATGCTTGGTTGTCAGAAAAACTTATTTGAGATTGGGACTGAACGCGGTGGTTTTGATTCTTATATTGAAAGTGAAATGAATTATGCAACTAATCTTCCTGCAGCAAAGAGGAAGACAAAAGGAGGAAGAAAAGACGAAGAAGCTACAAAAAGAATTGGAGGAAGAGGAAAAATTGAGGATACCTCATGCTCAAGGTCTTCCATGGACAACAGATGAACCTGAGGTAATTTACATGAACTTGGTAAAACTAAACCCTCCCCATATATTTCAATCTATAGCATGTCATGCTGCAAAGATAACCAGCTTCTTTTGGTTCATTCTTTTCTTTGTGCCATTATTGCCATCACAGATGCCACATTCATTTCCTGAAACAGCAGTATTAAAGCCTTGCTTCTGTTGATAATGAACTATAATGGCTTTAATTAAGTTGAATGAAACATCTAAAATAGATCTATACAATGCTTGATTTTCATTTTACTTATTTTTGGTAACTGAAGTGAGCATCCTTTTTGTTGTGCTACTTTAAAATTTACGATAACTCATGCTTTTTAGCTTGACATTGGAATAGCCACCTTTCTGTAATTGCAAATGACAATAGATTGATAATGCTTAAGTTCCAATTGCTAGTGATGGACAAAGATATTGATTCAGAAAAGTTAACATCAAACCTTATTTTAGCAAATATAATGTGTGAATTAAATTTTGTACAAGTGAAAACAAATTTTCTGCGTTATTTTATCTCAGAAGGATCTGATACTCAATGGCAAGAGTGGCTGTGTTTTTTTTGAAAATTTCGTTTCGTTGAATTAGTAACTAGTAACATAACAATTATAAATTAGCCCTTATTTCAGAAGTCATCCTGATTTCATAACATATGTATATTGCATATCATGTTAAAGATGGGTATATCATTTTAGGTGTAAATTACTCATCATACAACCCTATATAATATTGTATCAAACAATGTGATAACGATATGTTACCAAGTGAGATTTGAAAATTGCATTTTTATACATTAAGGGCATGTCAGCCGATAGAAATTGCATATTCATCTTGTAGGCATTTAAAGGTACTCTAGACTCTCTACAAGGACATTAAGAAATGCTGGCACTAAAGGAAACATCTAATATAGATTTCGAATTATTCCGAGTGTATATAAGCTGTATTTATAAACTATATTTGTCACTGTTGTTTATCAATGCTAATGTTTAACCATATTATTGTGTGTCCAATATATCGTTCTTTGTTTGTGGTGAAACAGATTCTGATAAAGCCTCCAGTTAAAGAAACCACGAAGCCTGTTGACCTCGTATTGCACAGTGATACAAGGGCCATGGAGCGCGCTGAATTCGACCATCAGGTATAACTGTATAAGCTGTTCTTGTCGAAAAGACACATTGAATTTCTTTACCTAATGATATATTAATGATTGAATCTTCAAAGCTGTTTAGCTATATCTATTAATGGAGAGCAACTCATAGAGAATGTCATGGAATTATGCTTCTGTGACTAGAAGGAAATAGAGAGAGTGGGAACATTGAATATCTTTCTATTGATTTATTTCTGCAAAAAGAGAAACCTCTTATTTCAGTAACGAAATTATAAAGACATGATATTGATCAGTAGGTTCTTTCTAGTTGAATCATTTAATTATTATTATTATTTGGCTTTCTTTCTTATTATATGTTCACCATATATATGTTATCTCTTCTCTATTTTCTTCATCATGTCACCATTTCTTATTGTGTCTTAGGTGGCCACTAAAATGAGCTTAATCGAACAGTACCGGACAGAAATGGAGAGGCAGCAGAGGGTAATGAAACTGCAATCCTCAACTCAAATTCGGCCTCATCATTGATACTTCAGTTCTTCTAAAATACACATATTTGCTTCTTATGCAGCTTGCAGAAGAAGAAGAAATCAAGAGACTGAGGAAGGAGCTTGTACCAAAGGCGCTGCCAATGCCGTTTTTCGACAGACCCTTTGTTCCCAGAAGGTAAAACCTCGTTATTCTGGATGTACAACTAAATAGTGTTGCACAACATATGATATATGTGACAATTTATTTTGTATTTGTTTGAATATCAGGTCCAACAAGCACCCAACTATACCGAAAGAACCGCAATTCATTCGACGTCAGCATAAGAAGATCAAATGCTACATGTCTTTGGATGACTTGTGTACATAACTAGAAAGACATCCCATTGATGAACGCATGGCTCTACCTTGCTTCTATGTGGATTCTCCATCTTCATTCTTTATATTGTTTCCCTTTAGTATGCTCAACTTGCTTTTCCAACATTATACTTTTAGTGTGGTGATTCCAAATATAGGTGTACATAAAAAATTGATTTCTTCTTTGGCTGTTCACATAAAGAAATTTTGGAGAATGCAATTCTGTTATTTCAGTTTACTCTTTCATTGGCTCTTTTGCAAGATCTGTCTTTCAGAATCTTAAAATCTATTTTCAAATGAAGGGGGAGAGAAGGAAGAACATAGTAAAAATGCATAAAAATGCAGATGATTAATTTAAAATCTTTTTAATAATAAATAAGTGTATTGCATTGCATGCAATCAATAATATTCTTTTCTAAAAGATAATTATATGAAGTACTAAAAATTACTCCCTCCGTCTCTAAAAAGTTGGCACACCTCTTTTCGGCACGGAGATTAAGAAAATGATAACTTTTAGGGGTATAATGGTATTTTTATGTACTAATATATAAATGATAAAGTATGGTAGGTAAAGATGATTTTTTTGTAATTAAAGTGTATGGGGGAAGGGTAATTGTTTTTTACTTTTTGCTTTTTTTGGGATGTGCAAACTTTTGTGGGACAGCCCAAAAATTAATACGCAAGAGGCACGTGGCGAGTTGTGCTCATTGGTGATTAACTGAATTGTCTGCAATTGTTATCACATGAAATGAAACAAGATTAACATTGTATGCAAGTATTACGCACAATACATTGCCCAAAGTTAAAAGTACGATTTTGTGTATAATATGAGATTAATATTGAGGAGAATTTTCAAAAGTTAAAAGTACTATTTTTGTCATTTTCAAAAATTTTAATATTGAGGAGAATTGAATGCATTTGAGATTTAAGGGTATAAAGAGTAATGACCAAAAATATATAAAATCTGCTATGATTATCTTCCAGGAAAGTAGCATTCAAAATCTGTCAAAAGTCTAAAGAAGTACTCCCTCCGTCCCATAGAAGTTGGTATAATTTTTTTTGGACACGGATATTGGTATAATTTTTTTTGTACAGAGATTAAGAAATATAATAATTTAATATAAAGTAGAGTAAAATGAAGTGAGAGAAATAATATTTAATGTGTAGTGAGTAGTTGTATTAGAGGTGATATGTGGAACCCATAAGAATAGATTAATTGTTTTTTGTGTAAGTCCATGTATTAAAAAGGAAATTTGTCAACTTTAGTGGGACAAACAAAAAAGGAAAGTGTGTCAACTTCTATGGGACGGAGGGAGTATAACGTTTGTGCATAAAATTATTAAGTTAATGTTATTTAATGCAAACAGCAATGTCAAGAATATTCAGAAAACAATTTAAGAGCACATTTCAACAACATTAAACTCCATGCAATCAAAAAAGGGGCAGAAAGCAAGCATCCAAATTACATCTTGTTGAAACATTAAATCACATAAGTATCAACTCATTACTCCCAAATACATCAAATTGTGTAATTTCAACAGCCAAAATTTGATCAAAACATGCTGAATTTTTCCACCCATAAAGATAAAAAAACATTTGAAGATTTCCTCGGAGAAAATTCTCAACAAGCTAAAAGAGAGAGCATAATTTATCTATGTTGCAACGACCACAATTCTTCCAGCAACTTGGTCGAGGTCCCTTCGTCCATTGGATGTGATTCTTCTTCCACTGTAATTGGATTAAATTGAATATAATCACAGCAATAAAACTGGCTCTTATTGATATATGATTTAGAATCAGGTAGAGTAAAATGATATTAACAAGAAGTCAAGAACTCACCCACTGGGTTCCACCTCAACAATGCCCATTTTCTCCAGTTGCTGTAGAATGTTACGAGCAATAGAGCCGCTGCTTTTCCCAAAGTGAGGTGGACGACTTCCGTTCCTCTTGCTCCCACCATAGATTCTCCTGAAGGAACCAACACCAAGACCTCCCCTCAAATATATCTTCCTAGCCATGGAAGCTGCACCATCCATTAAAGTATAATTTGATAAGTAACAGTTGATCTTGATGTACTGTTCTCATTGCGAAACAAGAAATGTTGATCAAATCAGGTTTTTTTGTTGACTTAGAATGACGAATAATAAATCATAACCAAGCTACATAAAAAATCAAATTGAGCTTCCAACAACACAATGTGCTGTATAGGATGAAAAAATCAGATTTGGGAAAAAGATGATTACCTGCCCTTATGTAGTACCAATCAGGATCATATGGGGCAAGTTCCTTAAGGACACCAGTTTTCACAATATCAGTCCATTCAGGAAGTTCCATCTATTTTTTTTCATGCAAAATAGATTAGTGAAAAGAAAAACCAAATATATTAAACCTCATTCTTATCAGGACACAACATTGGTGTATTATCTCAAACAAAAGTCAAAAGCCTTGCATATAACAAAGAAAGTTTAAGGAAATGCAAAATCAGTTTAGGCATAGCTCTAGTATGCAATCAAAAGAGACTATTAAAATCACTTCCTTTGTAGATGGGGAGATTTTAGAAAATGGCCAAATCAAACCTTAACTCAACTAAAAAAAGGAACAAATCAAACCTTAAGAGTTCTTATTATTTCTCTATTAATAGTTGACATTAAATAAAACATTTTGAACTCCATGTGCCAGATCACATTGAACTCAGTCCTTCACATGTATTCAATAAACCAATATCTAAATTCGCCGGCATCTCGATCTCTTCCTTAAATTTTCATTTAGAAAGTGTCAAATTAGCAATAAAATTTCATAATACTTATCAATACGAAAGAAACCTGTACAAATCACCGAAGTTTAAATTCCCAAAAAAGAAAAATAAATGAAGTTCGAATTTGAATATACCTTGCCGGAGCGCTTGAGGTGAGCGGAGTAAGCTTTGACGAACTCATGAGGAGAAACATCCTTGACAGTCTTCGCCACCGCCGCCGCCATCGCCGAAAATCACGCGCTGCACACGAGACCGCCTCTGAGAAAATTGAAAGCTGCGAAGACGAAGGTGGAGCAGAGCGCTAGGGTTTTTCGGAATTATGGCTATTGCACGAATATATATATCTGGTTCATCCAGTAATAACCCATGTTTTAAAGATTGGGCTCTGAGTTGGGCCTTGGCCTGTTTTTTATATTGGGCCAATTTTCTTCTAGGTATACTAATTTCTTGGGCCGAATTCCAACTAGTGGAAATGGTTGTATTAGAACGACAGCGTTTAGAGCTTTGAAATACTACTAAATAGAAATTTAGTACAAAATTTAGCCCCTTCTTCTTCACACCACTCCTCCGACGAAACCCTAATTATCACAGAATAAACTGATATTCCCCTAACGGTGCCCACCGGAGCCGCGGCCATGACATTCCGCCACCTATTGAACGTCGCTCTCCGAAATCGGAAACCAATCCATGCTTTCTCTGTCATCCGACCTCTCTCCACCGCCGTCGCTACGGCCACCGACGCCTCACTATCGTCTCTACCTGAAAACGCTATGATCTACGACCAATTGGCTGAATCGGTTAGCCAAAAGCTCAAAAGGCTGGAAAATCCCGACCACCGCTTTATCCGATACAACTCCCCTCACCCAACAGTAGATTCCCACACCGATATCCTCGCCGCTCCACTCACGAGAGTTACGACTCTGCCCAATGGTTTACGTATTGCGACAGAGTCAAATCTGGCGGCGGCGACGGCTACCGTTGGTGTTTTTATTGACGCTGGGTCCAGGTTTGAGAGTGATGAGACCAGTGGCACAGCACATTTTTTGGAGCATATGATATTTAAGGGAACGGAGAAGAGGACCGCCAGACAATTGGAAGAGGAGATTGAGAATATTGGTGGCCATTTGAATGCTTATACCTCTAGGGAGCAGACAACATACTACGCAAAGGTGATAGATAAGGATGTGCCCCGTGCGCTTGACATCTTGTCTGATATCCTGCAAAATTCGAAATTTGAAGAGCAAAGAATAACTCGGGAGAGGGATGTCATCCTACGCGAGATGGAGGAGGTGCTGAATTGATTTCTTAATTCTTTTTTATTAATTGCGACTCCCAGTTGGTTTTCGCTCAAATGAAAAAATTCTAGCTTTTCCATTGGGCGGGGTATTTTGATTAGAGAATGAGGTGTGCGGGAGTTACATATAGAAATTATACTATGTCTTCTTGATCCCTTTCCCTCAGTCATTCGGACGATGTTTGAGATTGCGGATTGTTTTAGTTTTTCTTTCTTTTTTTGTTTGAAAATTGCTAAAAGGTATTATTACCTTAATCTTCAGTTTCCAATTGAAAGTTATCCTGAAAAAAAGTGATGGTTTAATTTGATAATGATTATAAAAATGGCGTCTTTGGTGTTCATTAAAAATTATACTGCTTTAGTAATCCTGCTAGGCAAAGTGTTCATTATAACTTAGCTTATTTTCTATTGGGTAGTGTGAACTCTTGATTTTTTAATCACAACATCTGTTGCTTCTGTTTTTCCTTGCTTTTGTAAAACCTTTTAGGAGTAATTATTTTTACTGACAATGCTTTGTATGCTGTTGGTTCTTAACTGATTGTAGGTAGAAGGACAAACAGAAGAAGTTATATTTGATCACCTGCACTCCACTGCTTTCCAGCACACGCCTCTGGGAAGAACAATACTTGGACCTGCCGAAAATATCAAGAAAATTGGAAAAGAAGATATACAGAACTACATATCAACTCACTACACAGCTCCAAGAACTGTAAGAAGTCAATATTTGGGTTTTTCTTCACAATGTTGCACGGTTTCTTTTCTTTTTTAAATTAATGTTATGTTATTTTATGTTGCTGAATCTTTTGTATGTTTTTTATTTTGTCTTCTGTCAGGTGATTGTTGCTTCTGGTGCGGTTAAACATGATGACTTTGTTGGGGAAGTGAAGAAATTATTTACAAAGTTGTCAACGAATCCTGCTACAGCTTCTGAGTTAGTTGCTTTAGAGCCTGCAACCTTTACAGGGTCAGAGGTATGGTTCTCTTGTTTGAGTGATTTGTGGTGAGTCTGGTGACTACTTTATTCTTATATGTAGCTATTCTTGAATCTGTAGGTTAGAATGCTTGATGATGATATTCCACTTGCTCAATTTGCGGTTGCTTTTGAAGGGGCTTCTTGGACAGATCCAGATTCAATTGCTTTAATGGTTATGCAATCAATGCTGGGTTCTTGGAATAAAAATGCTGGTGGCGGAAAGCATATGGGGTGATTTTTCACCACATTATCCTGATGGTGTTCGCACCATTTCTCTGCTCATTATTAATTTTTGTTTTAAATCTTTAATGCAGTTCTGAGCTTGCTCAGAGGGTTGGAATCAATGAAATAGCAGAGAGCATGATGGCGTTTAATACGAACTACAAAGACACCGGATTGTTTGGTGTTTATGCTGTTGCTAAGGTGGGTTCTCCCCTTAGACGTGGTAAACTGTGCTGAAGTGTTGGCTTGAAATATTTGCTGTTCTAGCGCCAATAGTCCCTCTGCGTGCATACCCACCCTCTTGCTTGTATCTGGTTGAACTGTTTGTTCTCATTCAGTGTTATTCAGTTTGATCATTTGGGGAATAGATTCTATCCACAAACTACCCTGGGAATTACTTAGACCTTTCTTTTACTTCCTGACTTGTAGTTCTAGCCTTATGGGAGAAATTATTCGCTAAAGTGTAACTTTTACTTGTCTATAAATATTTTTACTTCTTTCTTTTATTAATGAAGGAAGTCTTATTATTCTCTATCTGTAACTTCTGTCTTTTGATTTGCAGCCTGATTGCTTGGATGATTTGGCATATGCAATTATGTACGAAGTAACTAAACTATGTTATCGAGTGTCAGAAGCTGATGTGATTCGTGCTCGTAACCAGGTATTTGTTTAAGCCTCAATCTTGTGTTGGTTTACATTTGTGGAGTTGTCAAGTTACTATCAATTGGTTTTACTTCTAACGTAATTGCCAGAGATAGTGCCCATTGTTCATAAAATATCACATCTCTGATTTTATTATTTTTTATTAAGTTGCTTTAACTGACTCATGTGGTTGCAGTTGAAATCTTCTCTGCTACTTCACATTGATGGAACCAGTCCTGTTGCTGAAGATATTGGACGTCAGGTATGCTTTCACGTGTCAGAATCTGTTTATGAAACATTATTTGTATGTCTAAGCATGCTTTCTTAACCTATTCTAAAATTAAGGTCGGATGTCCACTCCTTGTATCCAACCTCATGAAACCTTTTGTTTTGGAACTCTATATCCTGTTAATATGTGTTGGGATTTTCCTGGTTGGGTCAGCCTGAGAGGAATGAATATACTGTATATTAACTGCAAAAATTTTATCTAATAAGCTAAACTGTTTTATTCTACATTGGGCTTTTTCTGCCAATCATGCATCCTTGCAATTCAATATGTGAAACAGCCAATAGTATGCTCTTAGAATCAGTAGGTTCCACCGATCTTGCATCATCGCATTTTAGTTAATGTAGCAGTGGAAAATTGCTCTTAAAATTAATATTAGATTAGTAATAGGGTTTGCTCTTGGTCTTCTCATTGTTAGTGGTGCCCAAGGGCAATGGGTCTTTTCCTGCAAAATGGAAGTGACAGTTTGAGTTGCCTATTGCTTTGCCCTTGAAGTGTATATCTACCTTCCTCCCAATCTTTGAAGTTTGGTTAGACTTCACTTACCTTGACAGTGTTCCAGTGTGCTATACATAATGCTAAGATAAGATGAATGAGAATCAGCAACTGATTGTTCCCTCAACTAGTAAATAGTAAATACTTACCAATAGTTTGATGACTCTTTCTAGTAGCAACTTTTGTGCCATAGGCCCTCTATTTATCTTCCAAGTACCTTCTCGTAGCATTTTAAGCTGTTTTGAAGGCTGAGTTGTCTTTTAAAGTTCGATGGTAGTGGTGAAATTAGACATCAATAAAAATTGTACCTTTGATTATAAGATTTATTCTTGGTATGAGATTGTGCTTCTTTGGGTTTCATTGAAATGAATCTGGCCCTGTCTACAACAACCGAAACTTTTTCCACTATTTGGGCACCTTATGTGTCGAATCTCACTATCTTGATTAGTTGATTTATTAAATGATGTTGATCATATTTACTCATAAAGATAGAGGACACAGTACACTAATGCTTGGTTTTGCAGTTGCTTACATATGGTAGGAGAATCCCGTTTGCTGAACTGTTTGCCAGAATTGATACTGTTGATACCAGCACTGTCAAACGCGTTGCAAACAGATTCATTTTTGATAAAGTAAGATGGCTTCCAGAGTTTCTGATAGTTATATTTTCTCTTTGGAGAATATGGTTTGAAGAATACTAACTTGTACTCAATAGCCAATACTTATTTACACTGCTGTGGTCCCTTGCAGGATGTTGCAATTAGTGCTGTTGGGCCAATCCAGGGTTTGCCCGACTACAACTGGTTCAGGCGCAGGACCTACTGGCTCCGATACTAGGTTCCTCTTTTGCTTCAAACATGAACACTTGTCACTTTTCTTCATTCAATTTACAGTTTATAAACCATATTGGGTGGACACTGTTCACTATTTCTGATTTGCCTATTTAATTTTTATTTTTCTTGTAAAATTTATCGGTTACTCTGAATAATGAAAGCTGTAACAAGTGATATGGCTGTTTGTCGACTCCTTGGAGACGGAGGCATGCATAAATCATACGGTGTAACATTGAATCTCTGGATAAATTTTTGGGTTGTGTTAGAAACATGTTTCCTTTTTCTGGGAGAGAAGAAAGCTGTATGAAATCTGAGATTGTATATCAGAATAACTCCATTTTTTATACTTTTTAATCCAAGATTTTGTTATCATTGAAGTTGGAATGTAATTCATGATAATATTTTTAGCCACGGTACAATGTTTTACCTTTTCAACCCACGAATATAAGTTTAATGAATCAACCACTCTAAATATATTACATAATGGTAAAATGTTTAAAGCAAAAGCAATCTTGCAAAAAAATGACTTGTATTATTTCAAGCATTCAACTTTTAGGACATCATAAATATTTTTAACTTGCTTGAATCTACAATAATGGAAAAGGGAAAAGTAATTCAAAGAGTTACCATGAAATGTGAAGCAATATTATGTCAACAAAATCTCACCTAAAATCAAGATTGATCAGTTCACAACTATGTTGCCTTGATGTTCCTCAACCTAAAACCCCACTAATCTTACACCATGTTCTTTCTATGATCACCACCACCTAATGTAAGAACCACCATCTTTTTCCTCCTATAAATCTCAAAAGTGTTGAGTCAACCTTTGCAAACACAAACAGACAGACATGGGAAAAGCAGACGAGATCATATTCAGAAGCAAATACCCTCCAGTTGAGGTTCCTAAAGACTTCACCCTGCCGGAGTTCGTACTCTCCAACATCGAACCCTACCTCGACAAGGTGGCCGTGGTGGATTCCGTCACTGGAAAAGGTTACACTTACAGACAAGTGAGGAGAGATGTCACCCGATTTTCCAAGGCCTTAAGGTCACTTGGGCTGAGGAAAGGCCGTTTGGTGGTGGTGCTACTCCCCAACGTCGCCGAGTACGCCACCATCGCCCTAGGAATCATGGCTGCTGGCGGTGTCTTCTCCGGTGCCAACCCCAACGGCCATGTTCTAGAGATCAAGAAGCAAGTTGAGGCTTCTGATGCTAAGCTCATTGTCACAGATGGATCTTCATATCATAAGGTACTAAAAACTTTTTGATCAGTTAAACTTAAGCTCAAAACATGGCTTAATATCAATTTTCGAAATGATTTAGGTGAAAGATTTGGGATTGCCAGTGATAATACAAGGGGAAGATCGTATAGAAGGAACTATAAACTTGGATGAACTGCTGGATGCTGCAGATAAGGCCAATACTGATTTCATTGATGAAAAAGTAATGCAGACTGATTTATGTGCACTCCCATTCTCATCAGGTAATCATCAAACTATATATCTCCTGTTTTTTTCTATAAACAACGTGAAATAACATGACTGTGAATGATCGATCATGAGGCACGACGGGGGTATCCAAGGGAGTGATGCTGACACACGAGAACCTGGTGGCGAACCTCTGCTCGACCCTGTTCAGCGTGGGGCCGGAGCTGGTGGGGCAGGTGACGGTGCTCGGGTTGATCCCGTTCTTCCACATCTATGGGATCACCGGAATCTGCTGCGCCACTATGAAGAACAAGGGGAAGGTGGTGGTGATGCAGCGGTACGAGCTGAGGCTGTTCCTGTCGGCCCTGATCAGCCACCGCGTGACGTTTGCACCGGTGGTGCCCCCGATCATACTGGGGCTGGTCAAGAATCCGATCGTGGAGGAATTCGATCTCACGAAGCTTAGCCTTAAGTCCATCATGACTGCAGCTGCTCCCCTGGCACCCGAAATCTTGAATGAATTTGAAAAGAAATTTCCAGGGGTTGAAGTTCAAGAGGTAGATTTTCATGCAAACAATATCCTCCTCTTTTTTACATTGAAAAATATAAACTATAAGGTGAAATCTTTGCAAAATATAGAGCTTAATTTCTCCACAAATTTTTTTTGCTACATTATTTTTCATGCAAGTTAACTAGTTTATTTAGATTTTCTTGCTGTTCATTACAACATTTGTATGAAGGGTTTTATGGGACGAGAGGAGTAAAATATTTGGTTGTCCTAACAAACAAGCATACTCTATAACTAATTAGTGTAACTAATTTTTAAATTGTAGGCATATGGAATGACAGAACATAGCTGTATAACCCTAACTCATGGAAATCAAAGTGTTTCCAAGAGGAACTCTGTTGGATTTATCCTTCCTAATTTGGAAGTAAAATTCATCGATCCCGAGACGGGGAAATCGCTCCCGGAGAACACTCCGGGAGAGATTTGTGTCAGGAGCAAGTGTGTAATGAAAGGTGAGTTTCTTGAACTTTTATGTACTAGTATTTTACTTAAATTTCAACTCATACATGCAATTTCAGGCTATTACAAGAATGAGTTTGAGACGAGTACGAGCATCGACAAAGACGGATGGCTGCACACTGGAGACAGCGGCTACATAGACAAAGATGGCGATGTCTTCCTCGTTGATCGTATAAAAGAACTCATCAAATACAAAGGTTTCCAGGTACTATTCTATATTTCCGGTTTTAAAAATCGGTCGAGATTCCCAGTGTCATTTTGGTGCAACATTGTTAGATGATAATCCATAAATCTAGTGCCTAGGGCCAATGGCTCGATTTCATTCTCCTCTTATGTATCAATCATATATTCAGTGACATAGAAGATGATATATGAAAATGTCACGTAAAATCCCGATCACAACTCTTAAAATTTTATAATAATTTAAATTTAAAAAGAAATGTTGGGAAATGCAGGTAGCTCCAGCAGAATTAGAGGCAATCCTTTTAAGTCATCCATCAGTTGAAGATGCTGCTGTTGTGGGGTAATTAATTATAATTATTAACACTAATGCTTGATTAATTAGTTGGAAGATATAATTAATGTAGTAATTAAATGGAATCAGATTAGCAGATAAAGAAGCAGGAGAGATTCCAGGAGCATGTGTTGTGGTAAAAAGTGGTGCAAAAGAAAGTGAGGAGGATGTAATGAAATACGTGGCATCCCACGTGGCAACCTACAAGAGGCTGAGGGTTCTGAAATTTGTTGACACCATTCCTAAATCGCCATCTGGCAAAATTATGAGAAGGTTTATTAGGGATAACATGCTCAATCATCTCATCTAATTACAATTAATAATTGTTTATTTTTATGTTATTAACGCTAATGCACAACGTTCAGTATATTATAGTAGCTTTGCAATTGAATTTTAAATTTTATTTTATTTTTTTAATAAAGATCAATGCTAGTGTGTAAGCGTGTAGTCATTCTTGTTTTGAATGCAGTTCATGACTTTTGTATACGTTAAACTTTATGAATATTTTTGTAATATTAATACATGTACAATAAACACAAAGTCTCTTATGAGACGGTGCTTATATCAGGCAATTTGTGAGACGTGTTCGTATATTCAAACACAAGAGATTTTGCCTAGTTTTGATCATCATATTTCGATAGGTCTAGATGTTTTGTAACACTTAGGCATATTGAAAGAATAGAGAGCACTTCTATTAAGGCATTGATCCAATTAGAATAAATATTAAGATATGCCTAAACATTGTATTCAATTTTTGCATCATGTTGATTTCTTCAACTTATCGACAATCAAAAGATCAAACTTACGAAGTTAAGTCATCACAGATTCATCTCCAGTACCACTCAATTGAATTAAAAACGTAAAAGAATATAGAAAATCTATGCCCTATAAATCTTTGGGCGAGTGATTAGATTATTTTCTTTCTATCATGCATCAATCTTTTAAATACATAAGATGTCACAGCAAAATATTACTGAGCATCCTCGTGAACCAGACACCTCAACATTACAAATCTATTCATGGTGTGTGATTTTACTTTAGTACAATAAGAGATAGGGTGTTGATGTTATTCAATATTTCAACACATAAGGAGACTAGAAGCATTTTTCAAAATACATTTGAATTTTGTGCAATATTTTCTTGTGAGAGTGTTTCTTGGATTTATAGTTTTTAACCAGATTACTACATGTATCACACTGGATTTTAGTATTTATAACTGTTAGATATTTTGGGCTAACCCAATATACTTTGGGCTCTTTTTCTTTTTGGGGAGTGTGTGTTTAGAACATTGTTGCTGTTTTCATGTTTTCCTTATTTTAAATTTTGAGTATCTTGAATGTGAAAATAGAAATAATTGGGGTTAGGATTGTGGAAGTTTAAAACTATGAGATTTTTTTTCCTTTTCTTAAACTAACATTTTATTATTTTATAAAACGAGAAAAAGACTGCTACTTCTAAATTTTTATGTAAAAGGAGTATTTCTTAATTAAATGTGTCAGTATTCTATTAACGGCCCGTGATGTTCTGTGACACATTGGTGTGACATCTTCTGCTTATGGAATGATACGTGTCAGGGTGGATAAATCCAATCCCTTGCCCCAAGGGTTGACTGATTGACTTAGGGTATAATTCTCTTCTCTCTCTTACGTGTCACTCATTCAACGTATTGTCACAAGAGATGTCACACCAAAATGTCACAGAAGATCCAGACCCTCTATTAACATTTTATTTTTCAGTCATAATAAAGTATAAATTTCGAGAGTATATATACAAAATTCAATTAAAATTTATCAAAAATTAATTTTTTTTTGTGTAAAAGATTTAAGTCTATTATGATATTTATGTGTGACGGATAAAAATATAATTATTATACAATAAAATAATTTATTAGTAATTAAAGTATATTTTATTGAAATATAATGAAATATGATATTAGTACGATAATATAATTCACTACAAATATACTTAAACTACTTGTAATTATATTTTACTTCTATAATAATTATATTTTAACAATAAATTAATTTGTATCACCCATTGTTTTTTTTTTAAGGAAAAATAAACACATTAGATAGCGGTCCAAAATAATAAAAACTTAAGGGCGGCTATTTGAATTCCCAGAATTGTTATTTGAACCTCAATTACTATATGTACCCCACTTAAATTAAAAATAACATATTTAAGTTACTAAATGCACCAGTGTATATTGAGTGCACCCATATGTGCATGTCTTTTTATTCTATTTTGTATACATGTTATTCTATTTTGTATACGTATTTTGTAATAATTATATACTTTTTTTCACACTAAAAAAACTAATATCCATATGTGTATTACTTTTTATTTAATAGTGTATACATGTTTTTTAATAATTGTATATTTTTTTACACTCAATTTTTCATTAAAAAAATAACAATTAAATTGTATACATTTTTCTCATAATTGTATATGTTTTTGTTTATATTTGTATATGGGTGCACCCGGGTGCACACCCCATGCAAGGACAATCTTACCCTTTTAAGAAAAAAAAAATGTATTCGGTAAGTACAACCGAACACACTTAAATCTGTTCGGTTATAGGAACCGAATAGATTACAACCGTGACCCAACTGTTCGATCAAAACAGTCGAACAGAATAAAATATTTGATTTCTGTAGTTGAACAAAATAAACTGTTCGAGTTCTGTAGTCGAGCAGCATGTTGGCATTTGATCCGTCGAATAGAATATACTGTTTAGAGTTCTGCAGTCAAACAATGTTGGCATTAGTCGACTTGAATCTATTCAAACCTAAACCCTCGTAATCCATATCTGTGAATTTCTTTAAACCTAAACCCTCGTAATCCCTATTTATTTGTTGCAGTGAAATATGATAATTTGATTCAACACATCACGATACAATCTACTATACTACAAAATAAATTTTCTAAATTTTAAAATTAAAAGTTGACCGGCCTCATCATGAGTATTCTCCTCCTTTACAATTATTGCTTGTTCCGGATGATCATCATTCTCAGTTTTTTCTTCTTCCATGATACTACTCTGATACAAAAGGGTTTAGGGTTGATCGTGTTTTAGTGATTATAACTTTGGGGTGCATTTAGAAATTTTACTAGGGTGCATTTAGAAATTTAATTATATTTAATCTTAGTTTATTATTTATAAAAGGATATTTATGTCTTCTTACATTATCATATTTTAATTTTATAAATAATTGAGATTCAAATAACAATTTCGGGTGTAAATAGTCGTCCCTCCTATCCTGTCAACGGTGATAGTAGAATATTACAGTAGAACATATGAAAAAAAAGAAAGCGACTACATCATTTTATTTTAGAACGAAAGTAATATTTCTATAATCCAATAATGTTTTTAATAATTGAAATCAAAATAATCATAAATTAATTCTTAGATTTAATTAAGGGGCATATGAGATTAAGATAAAATAACTAGTAGGGAATTAATCCACATGTGTGGATTAGAGGGGAATGAGTTGGAAAGATGACAACTTAATTCCATGGAGCATGGAGATTGCATTCAAATAATTAAATTCCCATAATCCAATCACGTGCGTTATAGCTAACTTAGTCATGCAAGCACGTGACATAATTGAGTTCCACCTCTTATTACACAACATAATTAATTAATTTTTGTCAAAAAAAAAACATAATCAATTAATTAATTAATTCACAATTAGTCACTAATCTATGAGTGGTGATTGATATATAGTACACCTGGTGCCACTTAAAGTTTCCACAAACGACAACATTAGAATTTAAGTATGCAGTGTAACAACCAATGATATGTTGGCCCAGTGGTTGAGGGGTCAACATTGAGGTGGCCCTGATTGAAAGGTCAGGGGTTCAAGTCCCCCGGAGCGCAATGGTGGAACAATTAATATTGAGGGCTACAAGCGGCAGTGTGGGAACCTGCGGCTCGGTGGGAACCTGCGGCTGAGCTAGGGGAACCTGCGGCTGGAGCTTCTCGGTGGGAACCTGCGGCTGAGCTAGGGGAAGCTCCAGCATGGAGCAATCACCAGCATGGAGCAATCCTTGTGCGCAGTAGTTAAAGATATTAGGAACCTGGGGATCGACCCTGCGGCTCGGTGGGAACCGGTGGGAACCATCGGCTTGGTGGGAACCTGCGGCTGGAGCTTCCCCTGCGGCTCGGTGGGAACCGGTGGGAACCATCGGCTTGGTGGGAACCTGCGGCTGAGCTAGGGGAAGCTCCAGCATGGAGCAATCACCAGCATGGAGCAATCCTTGTGCGCAGTAGTTAAAGATATTAGGAACCTGGGGATCGACCCTGCGGCTCGGTGGGAACCGGTGGGAACCATCGGCTGAGCTAGGGGAAGCTCCAGCATGGAGCAATCACCAGCATGGAGCAATCACTTGGGGATCCGATCCCCAAGATATTAGGAACCTGGGGATCGACCCTGCGGCTCGGTGGGAACCTGCGGCTGAGCTAGGGGAAGCTCCAGCATGGAGCAATCACCAGCATGGAGCAATCCTTGTGCGCAGTAGTTAAAGATATTAGGAACCTGGGGATCGACCCTGCGGCTGAGCTAGGGGAAGCTCCAGCATGGAGCAATCACCAGCATGGAGCAATCCTTGTGCGCAGTAGTTAAAGATATTAGGAACCTGGGGATCGACCTTGCGGCTCGGTGGGAACCTGCGGCTGAGCTAGGGGAAGCTCCAGCATGGAGCAATCACCAGCATGGAGCAATCCTTGTGCGCAGTAGTTAAAGATATTAGGAACCTGGCCTGCGGCTCGGTGGGAACCTGCGGCTGAGCTAGGGGAAGGCTCGGTGGGAACCTGCGGCTGAGCTAGGGGAAGCTCCAGCATGGAGCAATCACCAGCATGGAGCAATCACTTGGGGATCGGCTCCTTGTGCGCAGTAGTTAAAGATATTAGGAACAAAAAAAAAAAAGTATGCAGTGTAACAGCTCGATCAACTAATCTATCAAAAAAAAAAAAAAGTATGCAGTGTAACAGCTCGATCAACTAATCGACTCCTTGTGCGCAGTAGTTAAAGATATTAGGAACCTATGATCCATTGTGTGGTTACCGCGATTTACTTGGAGGCAGTTCTGAGGGGCCGGGACTGTTTCCTCGAGGACTAGTCGGGCGTAAGCCCGGAACCTCGGTATCAAAAAAAAAAAAAAAAATATGCAGTGTAACAGCTGGATCAACTATATCATTTCATTTAATTATTATATTTTAGCTACTTTTATTTGGTTAAAAATCAAGTATTCCATGGGTCAATCACTAATAAAATAAAATTTAAAAAAATAAAAAAGAATACTATCTTTGCCAACTATATATTCTATGAGTAAAAGTCTTAATTTTATTATTAAAAATTAATTTATTAATATATTAAAAAATCCATTAATAATTTCCTGTTGGTATAATAGTGATTGGTAATTTTTATCAAAGAAATTTCAATTCCGTTTATAAATATTTTCGTTTGTTTTCTTATGTTAAATATTTTTGTTTGTAATTTATATAATGATATCATTGGTAATTCATAGTAAGTAACAATAGATATTATTTCATTGGTAAAAATATAATAAATTCATTGATATTCCATTACTTAAAAAATAAATGTAATTTTATTAACATTGTTAATTGCCATTAAATTTAATCCATTGATTAAAAAAGAGTTATTTTAGTGAACCCTCAAAATGAAAAGAATTACTACTTGAGATTATTTATAACTAAGGATATCATTTGAGCAACACTTTTGTGACATCAGTTTTACGTTTTTTTAAGTTATTACTATTATTTTCTTATTAAATATATTATCAATTTTAATTTATATTAGTAGTAAATTGTTCATGAAATAATTTATTACACCACTATAATTTTTATTAATTCCAATATTTTTTATTTTATTAAAATATTATTTTCTCCATCCCGCCGAAATATCCTCATTTTACTATATTGGACGTCTCATTCAAAAGTTCACATTTTCCTCTTTTAGTAAAAAGGGTCAACCGTTACCATTACATCCCTCTAATACAACTACCTAATACACATAAAATAATACTCCCTTCGTCTCATGTAATGAAGGCCAATAAAATAATACTCATTAATCCACATGTAAAAAGTAAACGGGCAAAGCCAATAAAATAATACTCATTAATCCACATGTAAAAAGTAAACGGTCATCTTTGCCCGGGATGAAAGGAATATCACTTTTTAACTGTTACAAAAATCTTCCATTAAGACGGTCTTATGCAAATATTTACCTAATTTATATTATTGAATACAGTATATTTTATTTTTATTAAAATGTACAATTATTTTAAACTTGAAATGCATTTTATATTTTTTTTTTAAAGAAAGGAATAATATTAAATTATAGGGCATGCAGCTTATATTTTTTATTTTATTACAGTATATTACAAGTATATCCCATGAGATGGAGGAAAACTCAAACTTAAAAATTAAAAAATAAAAATAAAAAATTGAAGTCTAAAAACAAGTATCAATTTTATTCATTTACCTTACATACCACTTATATAACTAATAACAGTAGAAATTCATATATTTTTCTCTACGGAGTTATTTTTTTCTTAAAGAAATCATTCTAAATGCTTGGAAATTTTTTGCACCCAATAATTAACTGAGGAGATTAAGTAATTCATGTAATAAGGTTATCAGAATACTCGTCCGTTTCACGTGAAGTCTCTTTTTTCATTTTGGATATCTCACCCAATAAGTCAATTTTTCTTTTTTATATATATGAGACCCACACATACTCAATAATACAATTAAAATATTAGGCACACATTTTCATTAATACAACTACCTACTACACATTAAATAATACTCCCTTAGTGCATCCTTAATGTATCTATTTGCTTTTTGCACGTGGATTAAGGAGTATTATTATTTTATGTGTAGTAGGTAGTTTTATTAGTGGAGGGTGTGTGTCCTATATTTTATTTGTATCAGTGAAGGGTGTGAGTCTCATAGTCTAAAAAGTGAAATGTATAGATTAAGGATAGACGGCTCAAAATGGTAAAATGGATATATTGACAGTGAACGGAAGGAGTAATACTTTTTAATCCACATACGAAAAGTAAAAAACTACCATTTGGGTGGTATGAAGTGAGTACATTTAATTAACATTCACAACAGATGTATTATATACCTCCGTCCTACCGAAAGGTCCATATTTTACTATATAGGACGTCCTACTCAAAGGTCCTTATTTTTCCCTTTTAGTAAAAGGGGCCCACATATGGCCCACCACTCACTATTAATACAACTACCCATTACACATAAAATAATACTTCCTACGTCTCGTACTTATGTTCACGGGCATTGTAGATACAGAGTTTAAAAAAGTTATTTTTTGATCAACTTTATTGATTTTTTAGGAGTATTGTGGTACTTTTAGGTAATAAATAAATTATAAAGTATGTTATGTGTGTTAGGTGAGATTGATATTTTTTAAATTAAGATAACTTTTGAGGTTGTTGGTTGATGTGAAGTTTCCTTTTTTTGGTGGTAAACATAAGTGTGGAACGAATAATTACTGAAAGTATGAACATAAATATGAAACAAAAGAAGTAATACTCTTTAATTTACCGGTAAAAAGATAATGGGTACTTTCACCCTTATGGAGGGAGTAGAATAGGAAAAAAAAAGGGAGTAGTATAGGAAAAAAAAAAAAAAGAGTGGGTGGAGGGGGGTTGATTGGGCATGCAGGGAATGTGCAGAACATGGTGTACAATTGATGCTGCTTCACTGTCTCTCTCTACTTTGTCACATGCTAAGGTACAACTCTCTTTCTTACCCCCTGCTGCATGTGCCCTCCCATGTGCCCCCCTCTCTCATGCCCCACCCCACATTCACATGTGCCCTTTTGGGAGGCCACACCCACCATCCCCCACCCCCCATCTATGAAATCTCACTATTGCCCCCCTCACTCGCACAAACTAATTCAACAAAACTGCTTCTTACTGTTTTTGTTAGGCAATACTCCTAACTCCCACGCTAAATTCCACAATTATCGTAGACAGAATTTTAAAAAAAAAATTGTTTTTTTATTCAACTTTATTAGTCATTTTAGATAATAGATAAATTACTTTCTCCATCCATTTTAGATAAGAATATATGTGACTCACTGTCTCACACACATCATTAATATAATTAAAATAGGGACTCACACCCCCATTAATATAGTTATTCACTACACAATAAATAATAATACTTCTAAATACACGTGCCTAAGATGAGAGTGATAAACTTCTTTTAAGGTTGGAAATTAACATGAAAAATTATTTTTTAGGTAGTAAAATTTTAATGTAAAACTGACGAAAACAAAAAAATTGTGAAATTTAATATAGAACAAATGGAGTATATTTTAATATTTACATCAAGGACACCTACCTCTGTTGATTAATTGAGTTACTATAATTTGCTCCTCCACCACCGTTTTATGGTGGGAGTGTTTATTTACATTCTGCATCAATGATTTTGAATGATAGTTTACCAATATAACTCTTTACAAAATTGTGTTTACTAGTAGAATTCATCATAAATGATGCCAAACGGGACAAAACTCTTTAGAAGAGAAAATTTAGGGTGATTCGCCGATAACCCTCTCCCTCTCACATATGGGGAGTGCATAATGTATACCTTCATGTGAGAGGGTCATCGGTGACCCGTGGTCACTTAAGTAAATCGGTGACCCTCTCACATGGAGTATGACACAATGTCAAGATGAGACTTTTCTTTTATAAGTTATTGCCGTAAATATATCATGTATCTTATAAATTATTCATGAAATATATTAATTTAATGGTTATTATATTTTATCAATCATTTTATTTTTTATTACAAAAATTAATACTCCCTCCGTCCCACAATTAGGAATACATTTTTTCATTTTGGTCCGTCCCAAAATAAAGTATACATTTTTCTTTTTGGTATATGAGACCCACATAATATAATTATTATATCCACATGTGGCCCACCTACTACACTAATACAACTACTCACTACACATTAAAATATTATTTCTCTTACTTTATTATACATTTAAATATTATACTCATTAATCTACGTGCAAAAAGCAAACGTTTACCTTGTTTCGGGACGGATGTAGTATCTTTTATCATTTAAACAAAATGCATCATGTGTCACTCAAAATTTTTGTGAGGATAAGATAAACTCTAGAGGTGAGTTTCATGTGAATTCATTTAGTGCATCATGTGTGAAAAAAAAAATGGCAAACTCTCATAATATTAAGTGCTTACCAAACCCAATTTTTTTAAAAAAAATAAAAATTTGAAAAGTGGACATAAAATATACATTAAAACGTGAAAATGCAATGGATGAATCAAATTGATTCAAACACGTTTAGATTCTTATTAAAGAAGGATTGATGTTGTAGAAATGTTTGAAAACAAGACAAATTTTACAAAAATAGTAAATCAGGGGCAGTTTGGTCAATTCGGGTGAAGGGTCCCGGGGGTCACATGTGATGGGGGGCAGCCTTTGGATCGATAAATTTGGTATTTGCTCGCAAGTTGTGCCGACTTCCCTCCCTATTACTTAGTTTCAAGTGAGATACGAGAACGGCGTCGTTTTCCTACCCAATTACGGAAATACCCCTGGAGAAAAAATCTCCTGTTTTTGGATTTATCATTGGATGGAAGGGGCCCACTCATTAATTAATCCAGATTTAATCATCTGGACCAAATTCATTTTACAATTATTGGAAACGGTTTTGTTAGTTTTGTTTCCTTTTCAAATTAAACAGATATTTTATTTCCATTAATCTTTGGATTATACTAATATACATGCATGTATATATGTCTTTTTTTCTTTCTCCATTCAACTAATTTACAATATCAAAATTTCAATTTTGTGCAGAGTTATTGAGACCAACTTATTAAGAGAAGGTAATATAATAATTTAAATGATTGGAAAATATTAAAATAATCATAACTTAAATTATTCAATAAGAGTTTTTTTAATCTATTTTTTTAGCATAGTCTTTTTGGATGACACCATTTTACAATGAAACAATTTTACATTTTTATAATTATTTATCACTTTTTATTAAAAATATTATTATTTTTTTAAATATTATTATTTTATATTTATTACTATATTATAATTATTCATGAAATAATTCTCAATATTATTATCATTTTTCACCCATTGAATATTACTTTTTCTTTTAAATGTTATTTCATAGAAATAACTAGATAGTCCTAAAAATGTGTTTTTGCTAAAAAGTTAATGTTCTTCCATTACCACAAGTGAAAAGTATTCTTGGTATCTTTCCACAAATTAGGAGATAAATATAGAAGAAACAATTTAATTTTACAAAAAAAAAAAAAATAATATGGTGCTTATTAGAGTATTTATTAGTTTTGTACTTGTGCTACTCGTTACGCTAAATCAACGGTTAGGATTTTCTAAAAGCCGAGCTTGAGATCAAATGGATTAAATACTCAATAAATATCGAGTTGAAAAGATTGAAAGCTAGTATTTTTTATATGAATCCATAATTGTAATAATCATTAGTATTAATGATTATATTCATAATAATAACTTGAAATTATATTAGGATTATTTTTTTAATTTTTAAGATTGAGCCCAAACCCTTAATTTATAAAAATATCTAATCGAATCAAGCAGTTTGCTACACATTCCAAAATTATACTCGATCTCAAGCCGATCAAATGAGATGGCCGTGTTAATATATTTATTTAGAAGAACAATAATTCATTTTTTAAAAAATAATTTTTCATGTATATTTATTAATATTAACATGTAAATTCCTACAGCATTTACTTAACCGATTCAACATACTACAGTACTTAATTATTTAGAGTCACAATTTAAAAAACTTACTAATATTTAGAATTAAGATATCGGCATGACGTACCAACTGATAGTACTGTTAGAAAAATCTAAATTAATTTCTCCAATCAATATATATAAATTTTAAACATTTTATTTTAAAACAATATTAATTAAAATAGGAAATGGCGTTCTCGTAGTTCTTCTAGAAACTAGTGGCACTAACTCAAACCACCCTTACTTATACCCCCCTACAACGCCATTTCTCTGCATCCGTTACACCGTCGGCCGCCGCCATGGGTTCGAAGCCCAGAATTTCTACCGCCTCCGTCAGAAGAAAACCGCCACACCCAACCGGAAACCTCCAGAAACCAGAACAGCGCCACCGCAGGACCACCCATATTGGCGACGGCGCGTCGGTTTCCGATAAGCTGGACGCCCTGAGGAGCCTGATCAACCCGTCGGAAAGTGCAGAAATAAAGCCCGACCAGCTGTTTCAAGAAACGGCCGACTACATTGTACTTCTCAAAACCCAGGTGTTTGTTTTGCAGGAATTGATCGATTTTTATGGATCTCAGAATCAAAAGCATGTATAGCAAATTGTGCCCTAATTTCAACATCATCTCAACCAAAAAACAAACACACTGGAAAGAAAGAAATTCAAAGATGGCAGCTTTTTGGGATTTTGATAATTTATTGACTAGTTTTGATGAGTTCGTTAGTTAGAAACACAAAGTTGGTCTCTTTTTAAGGATAATACTTACTCTATTATATTGAAGTTGGATTAGAGTTTCTTGATTTTTCATCTCTCTTTCAATTCTTGCAGCTTGTTCTATTGTTTGTTCTAGAGTTTTTGGTTGGATCAATATTATCTTGTAAATAAGAAACCCATATTGACATTGTTCTTATTGTTGAATTTAGAATGAAAAGAATTTCACTTTTCTTGTTTAAGAAAAAAAATTAATAAAAAGATTTGATTTTCATGTGTTGTTTGCATATGAAGGTGCACTGCACCCCATCTCTCATGACAACTTTCTCTGTCTGCAGAAAGCATGCAGGCTGGATGGTGGACAAGAATCCTCCAAAATATAAATGTGATATTAATTTGAATATATATATATATATGTATATTTAAATGGCAGAAAGAAGGAAAGAAAGAAGTAGAAATTATAATAAAATTAAGGAGGGGTAGGTAGTAAAAATCACATGGGTATCTGAATGAAACAGACAAGTCCTGGGTAGCACTCTAATGGCTTCCACATGCCATGTTATGGCCTTGGAATTGGGCAACACCTTCTATTGCCCATTTTACTTTACATTTCCATTTTCTTTTTGTCGTTTACTCTGTTTTTCTTCACATATATTGCATTTGAGTGCCGGTTTTTTATAATTTTTTTATTCTCAATGTTTTGCCATTATGTTTTTCTTGTGGGCTAATTCGTTTTTATATTGGAGTATGTTTTTTAATGAGAATTAAAGTAAAAATATAAAAATGTATACTGCCTTCATCTCATAAAAATATATACATATACTTTTCCTCTTTGGATGGAGGGGTAATTGAAATAGATGATATGCGATTTATATATAAACTCAAATAGAGGCTAAATATAATGTGCACCCACGTACAAATATAAGCAAAAACATATACAATTATGAGTAAAAATGTATACAATTTAATTGTTAATTTTTTTAATAAAAAATTGAGTGTAAAAAAATGTACAATTATTAAAATACATGTATACACTATTGAATAAAAAGTTATACACATATGAATGCTTATTTTTTTAATGAAAAACTTAGTGTGAAAAAAGTATACAATTATTACAAAACACGTATACAAAAGAGAATAACATGTATACAAAATAGAATAAAAAGTTATACAAATATGGGTGCAAGGGTGCACCCGGGTGCACCTAATATACACTCTAAAACAAAAGATTAAGAATTAGGCAAAAGCTAACGCGCCTCGGGGACACATGTCGTGTTTCCATGGGAACACAATCCTCCCCTTCCATATTTTATTTAAACATATGTATTGTTAGGGATTTAAATTGCAAATGAGCACGGAAATTGCAAAGAGACACAGTATCCCCGGGGCACAAGAGCCTCACTCTAAGAATTATGCATAGGTTAGTGATAGGGTGGGTTAATTAAGGTACACTCACTATAGCTGGTTATAAGTCATACTCCTCCATTCCATAATAAAATTTACAGTTATTATAAATACAAAGTTACACGATTTTGGCTTCTATAGTTAAGCTGTGCTTAGGGGTAATTGAGAGAATACAAAGGGTGGTGTGAGGATTTTTATGGGAAAGGGACCGAGCAATGGTGAAGTGGGAGGATGTGACGAAGGATAAAAAAAGAGGAGGTTTGGGTTTGAAGAAGATGGCCAAATGGAATGATGCATTACTTTGCAAGGCATTATGGGATATTCACAAGGAAAAGAAATCTTATGGATAAAGTGTGGTTAATGGAATATATCATGTAAATATCATATTGGGAGGTGAGGTTGAAGCATATAGATTCTTATGCATTGAAAATTCTATTACAAGTCAGGGACAGAGTTAATGATATATTCAATTATGGATGAAGGTTGGTTAGGGTGGAATAGAAGAATTGGAAGTGTATGAGCAGAGATTAAATGGTTGCACAAAGATGAAGGATGGGAAGTCCAAGTAAAAGAGCGTGTACTCATGCAACAGTGTACTATTACGTTTAAAAAGCAATAAATGAAGTATAATTCAAGAGAAGCAATGTACAATACAGCAAATTACAAGTTGTATACTCTTGAGTATTGCTAGATTTGATCATCAAGGCTATTGAAAATATGAATAAATAGTTTGTTAAATTTTAACTTTCTTTAGTGTAGTAGTAATTCGTATTGAAGAGCTCGAATAAAATTTACATGGCAAAAGCTTATGTGTGCCCGGACACACGAGAGCACATTCCGTGTGCCTTTAGAATTTTGTGCTAAATTGTATACCCTTTAGTATAAAGATGTGTATCCTTTATTTTACAAGGCAAAAATTTGTGTGTGCCCGGGCGCACGGAAGCACACTCCGTGTGCCTTTAAAATTTTGTGTTAAATTGTATACCATTTAGTATAAATGTGTACCCTTTATTTTCTGAAGAAAATATAAAAAATAAAATGAAAAGTGCATACCCTTTAAAACAAAACACTTTAGAACAAAATAATGTACCATTATCCATAATACTAAATTTTAAAGACGCACGAAAGTCTCACTCAATTTACATATTCAACTACTCTATGATACCATTTTACCTTCTTTTTTTTAATTAATTATCCTTTTTCAAAAAAAAAAAAAATTTATAACTTTTCATTAAAAATATTATCTCTTTATTTATATACCATAAATTATTCAATAAATAATACAACTGAAGACAATCACATATTTTGGTGATGATTAGTACATTATACTGTAACTTGTGGGTGAATAATAATATCCTTTATAGTAATTGATCACCATTGGCGGATCATATATCTTATATTTCCTAAATAAGCATAAGCATGCAAACATTAAAGAAAATAAATTACACTATACTTTACCACGTACGTTTACACTTGAATTGTGATTTCCCATAAAAATTTGTCCTATGTCTGTAAATCAATCCGTGTTCAAAATGTTCAGTGTAGGGTGGGGGAAACAAAATAAAACAAACAAAATCATACAGTATTCTTAATTGAAGAATAATATCAAGATTTAACGGCTTAGTATTGATATATCTTTAGCCTAGTATTTCGGCCAGTTCCTCAGGTATCAGGATTCTGCAATCAAAACAATCGATTCTTCGGTAGAACATGGATCGAAGTGGCCATCATACAATGGAACCCTCCAATAAGTCTATCGGAATTGATCTGTTTTACCGAGAAGGTCTACGAAGGATCTCATCTCATACATCTATAACATTTCTTTTGAAATATTTTGGAGAAGAAGGTAGTAGCTACACTTGCACACCTGGAAATATTTGAACATTGTGCAAGTTTAAATCTGCAATGTAAGACTTAAATATATGAAAACACAAATGGAAATGATTGTGTTACCCAGAAAAGCAATCATTTGTGACAAATCATAATTATTTTCCCAGCTAAATTTATAGGGGGGTGTGGGTCTGCATTATGCATTTGCATTACAAACGAACAGAGAAAATGGCAACTGATCATTTGTTGATTTACAGTTGGAACTTTATGCGGTTCTTGATGTGGAGGGGAGGGTTTCATCCATGCATACACTTGGTGAAGGCACAAAAACGCATACCTATCAGTGTGTGCGTGTATAAATCTAAAATAGATTGTGTATCTGGTGTACTTAACGGGTGTAACATCTATTTAACCAAATTGGAAGGCACACATCAGCATTAGGATATGAAGATGTATGCCACAGTTCATGTGAACCATTTTGATATTTGAACATACAAAGTTGTACGAGAATTCAAGAGTATGCATGTCATTCTTTTTATCTATATGAATAAAAACAATGCTCTCATCCACACGAGCAGTCAAATTAGAATCAATTCATATACAGTACACGCAAAACGAGCAAGGAAATACCTGATTACAGCACTGATATTCCAGATGAAATGCAAAGCTTGGAGTCAGCACCACCACTAATTACACTATTATCTTTCCACCAGTCCGCGCACAACACCTAAATTCGATACCACATAATTTTTTTTAGAAACTGTTACAGAAAACCAAGATTCGAAGCTTGGGTTCAGAGAAGTACCTTGTCATTGTGTGTGTCTATTACAGCCAATGGCCACTGCAGATGACAGCCGTTTAGACATAAATATTGGAAAAAATACATTATAAAGAAGTAAAATAACAACATACCGCAGTCCTCAGGTCCCATAGCATCACTTTCCCATCATACGATGCAGAGACCAAGTGAAACCATGATTTATGGTGCCACTTGCAAGAAGATATCCAAGAATTATGAGAAGAGAATTGGAAAATAGGAGACAAAGTTCCTGGCTTGCGAAGATCCCATATTCGAAGAACAGGGTCAGAACCACCACCAGCAATAAGGGCAGAGCTCTCACCTCCAATATCAACACAGTTGATAACCTTGCCACAAGACTGAAAGATGAAAAGAAAACTAAAATTAATTTAAGGCATTTATGAAACTCATTTAAATAATTTATTTATTTTGAGGTCATGGCCATTCCATCAGAGATGTCTGCACTGAATATAAATATATATATATATATATATATATATATATATATATATATATATATACATGCTTGTACATTCCTGAAAGTTTTTTTCATTATTTTTGTCGCCATAAAACAGGATTACAGGATTTTAAATTAACATTTCTACAACTAAGGTCAGAGACCAAGACTAAAGGCCCATTGGTTTAAAGGACATCATGATTCCCGTCTACCCAGAAAGAAACTAAAATAAGCACCACATAAACATGAATAATTAAAGCACAGGAGAATAGGTACCATATTGAACAGTCCAGAGAATATACCAAACAGGTAGTAGCTAAAGTCAAATAGGATTGAAAGAGAAAAGGAATAGGCCATTAATGAAAACTCAATTATGGGTCGGTATGCCGTGTGAAGACTACCAACTTTATTATCGAATCAACTGCAGGAAGCGATGGGAAAAATGGTCAAATTGGACTTACCATGTTTAAAGAATCTTGGCCTGTCTCAACGTCCCATCTTCTGATAGAATGATCCCAAGATGCTGAATAAATTGTTCCACGTTGTGGCCAGACAACAGAAGATACACACTGAGTGTGTCCCACTAATGTCGTTAAAGCCTCTCCCTGTAGGGAAATATGACAGCAGACATCTATGTCACAGAGTGAGACATGGATAACTACAACACCATGTGAAAGATACAACAAGGTAAGGATTTCTTTTCCATTTGTAAGATGAGACTTAAAGCACACATTACCAAAATCATCATTAAAATATGGAGTATAAATTAATGTATCAACTTAAACCAAAAAGTGAAGTTCCAAACTGACTCCAATTTGCTTTATCTGCAAAAATTGTTCATATTTCTAAATCAATCTATATACAGACTAAGGTACTCCACTTGAAGGACCATAACAATCAAGTAACGCACATGTTAAGTTGTTGTGTGTCAGATTAACTTCCTTCTTGTTTATATGAGCCATCACTGTAAATTCACAATTCATAATCATTCCTGGTGCAAACTGATCTCCCTTTAAGGTGATTCAGAAGTTATAGATGGTCAATGGAGATCAGCTCACTTATATGTATACATAAGCTTGTGAGTTGGCACTTATACAGTAACCTCAAATTTTTAAAATCAATAATTTTTATGCTATGATAAGTGATATGATCTAGTAGGTAATGAATTACCTCAGACCGAGGCTCCTCTACTCGACCATCCTTCTTCCTTTTCTTTACTGAAACTGAACCATCATCAGTTTCAGAAGTACTAGTGTTCCAAAGGTTGATAGTACAATCCCAAGAACCAGAACAAACCTAAAGAGAAGTAAGACCATCAGAAGAGATTTTTTGTACTGGTTTATAAGCATCATATTGCCATGAACAAGAACTCAATAAGAAAAATGAAGAAAAAAACAAGGGAAAACAATACCATATCATTTGAAGGTGCTGCTGCGATACTCTGAACAGCACTTGTATGACCCCGCAATATCTTGAAAGATTGAATCTTCTTTGGTTGATCCATAGAACCCTCTTCACCGAACTTTGAGAAAGAAAAATAATCAGCAAATAAATAATTTGATACAAACCATAGACAGAAAAGAGCCAAATCAACAAGTAAATGGTGTACCTTCCACAATCTTAATGTCCTGTCTTTAGAAGCAGTAGCAACTATTTGATCAACTACTCCTTCGGCTGTGAAGAAAAGCTTAATCAATAACCATACTTTGGAGGTGGTAATGGAAGAATGACCCACGAACATTGTGAGCAATAGATTAGATTTTAGATATATCATACAAAAGCTATTGAAATTTGTGAATACATCTCTAGTCATGGATAATTATCTACTCGAATGAAGAGTGGAAGTGAAGAACTAAATATACTTGAAAGAATATGTTAAACACAAATGAGAACATGTTTGACAAACATAGAGGCAAGATTTTCTCTATATAGCCAACCCAATATATCCATATATTCCAGAAGAAGCCAATTTTTTTTTCAAAGTCTTCTTTATATTACTCCTACAAAATTGTTACAGATCTATTGTACTCAACAGACATCTACAGCGATATACAAGAATTCTACGTACAACATATATGGCAAACATTAAGAAACCATTATCTTATCATAAAGGAAATTCCTTCCTAAGTGGAAAGGACCCTTCTTACCTTTTGGCAAATTACAAACCGAAGTTATCGGAGCAGAATGTCCATCTAAAACATGAGTACAAACTCCAGCAGCTCTCCATATTCTATGAACAATTAACCAGAATAATACTGTATTAGGGAGGTCTGAGAAAACCAAAGAGAAAGGATAAAATGAAATAAAATATAGGAATTTTATGAAGTTACCTTCCAAAGCCATCATATGATCCTGTCAACATATACCTATCACATAAAACAAAAGGCATATAATAGTTTGCATCAAGTTTTACTCCCATGGTAATATTAGTATGAAATTTTAGGAACAATCTTGTCTGACTTAATTGCATACCCATCATTGGAGCCATCAACTGCACTAACCCAATCATCATGTAAAGACGGCTCTTCTTCTTTTTTAGGAACTATGGCTTTAATATATTCAATCTCAAGTAAATCATCAGTACACACGCACATTTTTAAAAACTATAATGGTCATTCCATTTAGAGAAGCTAAATAGGCGCTGGCGTCAAAATTAATATTTTTTTCTCTCAAATTTGTTTACCCTCTCCATATAAAAGAATGTACTGAAATATACAACTAAACAAAAATTACTCCTGAACTAACCATAACCCACCACTTGTTAGAAATTTATCAGTGATCTCTACTGCTCTAGTACTGCCCTAATTTTTTAAAAATAAAACGAAATATTAAAACTTACGGCTGAAATTCCTTTAGCAAGAAGAAACTCTTCAAGTGACATGCGAACCAACTCTCCATCAATGAGGAAATCAAAGGGCTCCGAATTCCAATCCACATTTGCTGATACGTAAAATTTAATTTCACTTACAAATTATCATCAAATTAAGGAATCCAACTCAACACATACATAAAACTCGTCGCACTTAATCGATGATCAATCCAGCAGCATACATCATGAAAACTGTAAAACACGTAATCACTAGGGGGAAAATAACCTGCTTGAAGAAGATTGTTTACGAGAGCAGAGAGGCCGAAACGAGTAAGATTGGCGGGTATGGAGATAGAGGCCTTGGGGACTTGGTACGGAGGCTTGAGTTTGGTTAAGAAACGAACTTGCACTTGCCTAGAATCCACATCCATCGCGAGCGAGCAGCGGTGTAGGTGAGAGAGAGGCGGAGCAGGGCGTCTGAGAATGGGCAGAGGGAGGCGTTCTAGGGTTTAGCCAGTGGCGTGGGGGAGGAGAGAGAGCAGGTTTTAGGGTTTAACTTAACTGAATTAGGAGTATTTGATTTCGGTAACGGGTTGCTGTGGTGGGTCGGGTTGTAGCAGGTTTTAGGGTTTAACTTAACTGAATTAGGAGTATTTGATTTCGGTAACGGGTTGCTTTGGTGGGTCGGGTTGTACGGTAAACCTTATCGGGTCAGACTGTCAATAGCAAAAAAACATTAAAATTACTCACCCCCCACCCACTCTCTCTCGAATTGCCACCTGTCTTAGAAAATCTAAAGCAGATACCTCGTCATCATTTTTCTCCTACTACCCGCCAATGGATCCTATCCAAAATTCCAACACTTCTTCCCTCTTCACTTCAATTCCTCCCAATCATCTTCCTGTTGATGCAAAATCTTTGAACATTCCGTTGTTCGTCTAATCAGTGTCATCACATCTCTTTCCCTTTCCAAAAAAATTGATTGATTTCATCTTTAATTCCTCCGTTGCTGCTTCAATCGACCGCTGCACAGTTTAATTAGATTATTTGTTCTTGAATTTAAGCATTTAAGGTTTGAAAAATGTATTTGTTGAGAGTAAGGGGGGAGCCATCGCGTGTATTCTACTCGCGCTTGTGTTTCTGGGGACATGGCCTGCAATTCTTGCTCTGTTGGAGAGACGCGGCCGCCTCCCACAGCACACTTATCTTGATTATTCTTTGATTAATTTACTTACTGCTGTCTTAATAGCTTTAACAGGTGGTCAGATTGGGGATAGTAAGCCCAATATGCCCAATTTCATTGATCAACTCTCTCAGGTACTGGTTTTTGCTAGTTGCTACGTACACGTTTCTTTTGAATGATTTGATGTTAGGGTTAAGTATTTATCACTCAATTAATCTAGTTGGATTTGAGACCCTTAAAATAGCTTATTAATCACGATGCTATTTTGTTGGCTGTATATTGTGAAAAGTAGTTTATGCATGAACTTATTGAAGCTGTGAAACTGTGAGTGGCTCGTTGTAAGAGTTTATAGTTTGTATAGGATGCTTTCTGATGTTTGGGTTAAGGATCTAGCAATTTAGTCTCGTTGGATTTGAAACCCTGAATGTAAGTAATTATTGTCGTTTGAATGGCTACTGAAGGAGCTATTTTCTTGGCTCTGTCATTCTGTTTCATCTCGAAAGTTAGTTCGTGCAAAGTTTATTTTATGATGAAGCCGTGGCATTGCTAGTGGCTCATTAGGAGAGTGTATAGTTTGTTTCAGATGCTTTGATGTTAGGATTAAGGATTTTGTAATTTGATCTAGCTAGATTTGAAACCTTAAAATAGTTGGTAAATCATGATTTCGAATAACAGTTTAAGAGGCTATTTTGTTGGCTCTATTGTCCTGTTTCACCTTGAAAGTAAATCGTGCAAAGTTTATGTTTGAACTTATTGATGCTGTGAAACTGTGCATGCTTATTAAAGTTTTCATAGTTTGTTTCTGATCATTCTGATTTTAGGATTAAGGATTTATCATTTAGATTTAGTTAGATGTCTAACCCTTAAAAAGAGTTAATTGATCTTAGCACCGAAGAGTTTATTTTGTTGGCTCTACCCTGTTTAATTCATGTATTCCATATCTATGTGTGAACTAACTGGCGGTGCGAAAGGTTCGTCAAAAGTGCTAACTGTTTGTTTGGTGGTAGCCATTGAGTATTTGAATAAACTAGTTGAAATCTCAGCATATGAAAACCAACTCTTCTTGGTTAATTTTGTTTTGGAATATGATTATAATTGCAGAATAATTGGCCCTGTGTTTTAATCGCCATGGCTGGAGGAGTGTTTCTCAGCCTAGGGAACTTATCTACCCAATATGCTTGGGCATTTGTTGGCCTTTCGCTGACGGAGGTGATCACTTCGAGCATAGCAGTGGTTTTAGGTAAAACCATGTTTTCCTGTAGTCACATAGTAGTGTGCATGCTAACGGAGGAACGTCCTAATTTCATATGTCATCGGATCAAAATGGACAGGAACAACCTTGAACTATTTCCTAGATGATCGGATTAATAGGGCTGAGATACTTTTTCCGGGAGTCGGATGTTTCCTCGTTGCAGTTTGCCTTGGATCCGTTGTTCATTCTTCGAATGCGGATGACAATGCTGCAAAACTTCAAGGCTTTTCTGATAGTTTCAAAGATGACGAAGCTAGGTATTAATATTAAGTCTTTTGTTATTGCTAAAATTTTGTTCTCATAACATGATTTTCCTTTCAATAAATATTCTGCATTAGGCAATCATTTCTCAACAGATCCTCTTATTATGATAGGAGGGAAGTGGTGGTGTCCAATGATAGAGAACCTGATTCATACAAAGGTACTTACATATATATTATCAAAGGTCTCTCCATGTATGATGAGGCTGTACAATTTATAATTACCATGGCTTGTCTGAAATATAGGTGTGGAAGAAGTCGGGAATGGAAGTTGCGAAGAAGATAAACCTAAACTCGGATCAGCAGAGCACCTGATTGAGCTCGAGAGCAACAGAGCAATAAAGGTCCTAAAACATGTCTCTCTTACTAGCTTCAACTTCACACGTATCTCCTCACACAAGAATAATAACATCGAGCAGGTTTTCGGAAAGAGCATTTGGTTAGGTCTGAGCATAGCATTCTTTGCCGGCATATGCTACTGTCTCTTCTCACCAGCTTTTAACTTAGCTACAAACAATCAGTGGAACATGATGAAGCCGGGTGTTCCAAATCTGGTTGTATACACCGCGTTCTTCTACTTCTCACTCTCCTTTTTCGCCGTTGCTATGATCCTAAACGTCTTGTTATTGTACCGACCCATTCTCAACTTACCTAGGTCATCATTAACATTGTACCTTAAAGATTGGGAAGGAAGAAACTGGGCGTTTTTGGCCGGCTTATGCTGTGGGCTCGGCAATGGGCTGCAGTTCATGGGGGGACAAGCTGCTGGTTATGCAGCAGCTGATTGTGTTCAGGTCAGTTTCCAAACATTCTTCCATGATTCTGTCGATCTAAAATCCGTTCATTTGAAATTCACTCGACTCGCAGTAAACTTGATTGTGTTTGACTATTCTTGGATGTAGGCTCTCCCACTTGTGAGCACATTTTGGGGAGTAGTATGTTTTGGAGAGTACTGGAGATCATCTCGTAAAACATACATATTGTTAGCAAGCATGTTGTTTATGTTTATTGTAGCAGTTGCTGTGCTTATTGCATCCTCGGGCCATCGTAAGACCCAGGGCGTCGGGCATTAGTTCGACGTCGTCGTGTGTCGCTGTCTTCGATGCCAAGACTTGTTGAAGCCCTTAATCCAGGTTTGATATTGAAAATTTTATCAACTTTCCATTGTTATTTGGTTATTTTAATTAATTTAGAAAATTTACAATAAATTTATAAAATTAATTTTTGTGTAGACCACAAAATAATTCAATATAGAATTAATTTAAAATATAAATAAAAATGAATGAATGTAATTTGCCAGCCAAACTATCCCCGCCATTACATGTAATAAACTGTTTTTTATATATATTTTGGTTGCAGTTGGCTGCAAATCAGAGCTGAAGATAACGTCCGAAGAGGACGCTTAGCCCTCCTTTGGACAAAAAGAAAATTAATTTTCTTCCAAAGAAGAAAGTTGAAACCCTAAATCCAACTTTTCTTGCCCTAAAATCTCATCACATTTCCCTTAACCATTGGAGAATTTCAAGTTTTCTTGATATGCATTCATCTCGTGAGATTTTTCTTGAAAGCTTTTCGATCGTATATTGAAGATAAAAGCCATTACATTTGCAATTGTTGGTTCTTGATTTAGGTATATATGTTTCTTGAATTTTCTTTTATTAATCCAACCACATGGTTTTTCTGTTTCATTTTGATTGTGTGGAATTGTTGTATCATGTGCAGTGTATATATCATCATTACATGAGAGATGGAATTCGAACATGTGAAAGAGAGCAATGAGCTTGTCCGAAAAACTCCTGATCAGGTGAGGAAAGAAGACGGAACATCGTTTACAGAAGGGAAAGATCAACATGTTTCTCCAATGGAATTAGCTGATGATGATCACGGTGATGAGAAGGGCCTTCTACGGAAAGAACTCAATGTTTCTTCGACTGCGTTGCCGCTGCCGTCTGAAGAGATGGCGACACAGAAATCATTGCCTGAGATGAAGTCCCCTCCAATCCAGGTAATGGGGCAGCCTCCGGGTTATGATCCAAACCGTATCCCAGTGTCCATTTTCTCAACCAAACCCGGAAATGCCACGGATTGGAGTGCTACCTCCAATGAATCATTGTTCAGCATCCATATGGGGAACAACAGCTTCTCCCGTGATTACGCCATCTTGTTTGGTAAATCAGGGGAGCTTCCAAAGCTCGAAGATTGGAACGGGCCGCATGTGAGTAATAACCCGTTTATGATATCCGGAGAGCTCCCTAGGCTCGACACCTTGCCCCAGCCCAATCCTAAACCTGGTTCTAAAGGAAAATCGAACGAGTTTGGTAACCTCCCTCCAGTTATGGAAGTATCGCCTCATGAAGAGTGTAGACAGTCAAGCGAGTTGCCTAAAGTCGAGAAGAAAGACGAAGACTCGACGCCTAGGTTTGTCTCCGGGCAGAGCACGGAGAAAGAAATACCTCGTGTCTCTGGTGATGTTTCCAAGAAACCTCCACTTCCAGAAACGAACTCCAGCCCGTTAAGTAATCCGGCCTCTCCAAGCCCGTCTCGTCTTTCTGACGACAGTGGGCACAGTGGCAGCTCTTTCGCTTTCCCTGTGTAAGACATTTATGTTTAGTTGGTTCAACTCATCAACTATATGGATCATATATTCATAATTGAAGTTGATGAAATCGTAGTTGCTTAGTATTTTCTATTTTCGTGATTTCAGGTTAGCGAGTAATGACAGTGGAAAGAATGAGTCCGTGAAGGCTGCCTCCGAAAAACCCGGGAAAGACGAGCAACCAAAGACACCGAATCAAGCACCAATGTCGAAAGAAACGCCTACTAGTGTCTCCGGTGGTACAAGATGGTTTTCTTGCTTCTCGTGTTGGCCTCGATTCTGTTGAGATCAGATCGACTCGACTCGTGACTACTACTTCATGACAACCCTAGCTTTGATCATCCTTGTTGGTCTATTTTGGTCGGGTGGTTCTATTGTAAATGATGTCACATTCTCCCTTCTAACAATAATTATATATACTGAGTTATTAATGATGTCATTTTATATACGAGAGATACTTTGTGGAGGGGAAAAATGGGTTGAGGTATAGCTCTGGAACATAGATGCATTGTAAAAATTTGAACATTGGATTTTCTTCTCAAATTATTCCAGTAAACAGACAAAAGTTCACTGGTTTTCTAGAATTTGATTTCAAGGACTAAAAAATGTTTGATTATATATGCATAAGATAATAAATATTTAATGTGTATTAAAGATATTGAAATACAAAATTAAGATTGCATTCAAAGGGGACATTCATAGTTTTGTTTGAAGAGAATTTCATGATTTGATCATATTTAAATGATCAAAGAGGGCATTCTTCCTCCTATTCTCACTAGTATTTTACCCTAGTTTGTAGTTTATAGACATTAATATTTACAGACATCTTATTATTATTGTGAGACGGGTCGACCCATCACTAAAGTATGTTTATATATAGTTAAAATATGTCAATAATGGATCATATTATAACACGTTAAAATAATACTTCAATGTATAATTCAGTATATTTTAGAAAATATACTTTAACAACTATTAAACATATTTTATGTATATAATAGACATACTTTAGTCCGTCTCACAAACCATCTCACGTAAATAACGTCTCACAAGAGACTTTGTCTAATATTTATAATTCAAATATAGTACTCTAATGGTTGTTAAAGTATAAAAAAAAGGGCGCGTGACACCATTTCATGTGGGATTGTTTTTCTTTTTTTTAAAAATAATTATCACATTTTACTAAAAAAATTATCACTTATTATTAAAAAATTTTATTTATGAAATACTTCAATAAACTACTATTATTTTTTTTATTAATTTGAATATCATTTTATTATATTAAAATGTTATCTGAGTGTTTGTCATGCTTTCATCTAGAAACTAGAAAATATAGAAATTTAGTATTATTAAGTTCTAGAAAACAGATAAATAATTGATAGAAATAAATAGTTAACACGACGTTTCAATGTAGGGTTACTTTGAAAAATAAATTTCTAAATCCCATTTAATTGATTTGGACGAATCTATTCGGACACCGTCCTATTTTGTACTAAAAAAAGAAGTGATACGTTTCAAATTTTATAAAATTATTTTCTATAAATATGTATATATGTAATAAATTAAATTTTATTAACTTCATAAAATTCACTAAAAACGAAACAAAAAACTACTCCATACAAAATTTAGCTTGATTTTACTAAATGAAATATCAACAAACTCTTCCAAACAAAAGACAAAATATTTAAAAAAATTTATATATTTTACGCGAAGAGTAATAAAATACATTTTCTTAAATATTAATTACTGTAATATAGTATAACTGTTTATTGAAAATGGAATTTTAGCTCAAGATATTAATTATAAAGATAACTTTCTTTAAGAAATTGAAAACAAGATAAGAATTTAAATTTTTATGGCATGTATCAGTAGGTTTTGGACTTTAACATGAGCAAGTGGGGATGACTTTTGTTTTGCACTTGCGTTAATATTTAACATAAATAAATAAATTGTGTCAATTACATAATTATATTGCACTTAATGAATTATGCAAAAATATATATAATTTACAATGTAAATGTCTAAAGAAAAATGAATAGATAAACATATTCTCCCTCCCTCCCCACCCAAATAACATCATTTTATTATATTGGACGTTCCATCCAAATTGCATCATTTTTTTTTTAGTAAAAAAAATCCATCAGTGACCCACCACTACCCATCATATCTCTCTAAAACATCTACCCACTTTATATAAAATAATAATACTCTTTATTTACGTGCAAAAAGCAAATGCATCTCTGGAAGGGGAGTAATTGAAATTGAAAACTTTATATGGGTGCACGCTAGCTAGCTAATACATTAGTACTTGTATGTCTACAAGCTTAAATGTGAATTGAAACTTTAATTTTACCAATATTTCAAAAGAGGACTAAAAGATATTGTAAAGGGTTAATTGAAAAAAAAAATACGAAATTTACTCTTATTGTAAATTAATCCCCACTTTTGAAAAATTGAAAAAAAAATTGCCATATTTAAGCATTGTTGCAAAACGCATTCAAAAACCCTACTTTTAGTCATACATTTTGCAATAAAACTTAAAGGTGATAATTTTTTTTTACAATTTCTCAAAAGTGAAGATTAATTTACCATTTGAGCACAATTCGATTAATCGAGCATTACAATAAATTTACTTCATGTTAGAATAGCATTGTACGGACAAATCTAGTTTCTTGCAACTTCGTTTTCAGTAACAATAATCTTCTTATTTAAATCTCATAATCCATTTATATTATATTTATAAAAACTCTAAATCTACCTCTAGATTAAATGGGAATCTTGAATAAATTCAATCCTAACCATTTATTTTTAAAACAAATCTCAGCATCAATTAAAATAATTATAATTATGATCTTTTCAAATTAGGAAATAAGATTTTATTTATTAAAAAATTAATAATATTAAATAGACCAATCAAATTGTAAGGATGGAAAGACTCAAGCCCGTAGAATTAGGTCAAATCATCCATTGACCAATCAAATTGCGAGTTATATATGGGGCTTCCTCACTCTTAACCTATATAAGGAGTCCTCCTCCATTCATTTCAGACACACCGAGAACGATTCTCTAAGAAGATTAAAAACTTCAGAATTGTCTGAATAATTCTTCGAATTCTTCAACGAGAATCAACTCAAGAACGGAATACATCTGGGATTCAGGTTCTAAACCGCCCGAATTAAGCGTTCTACAGTCAAAATTTTGAACGACATATAATCTGGTTCTAAACCACCCAGATTATGCGTTCTACAGTAAAAATTTGAACGGCCTATAATCTGGGATTCAGGTTAAGCCTGCTTAAGTTAAAGTTCTTTCTAAACCGCCCGGATTAAGCGTTCTACAGTCAAAAGTTTGAACGACCTATAATCTAGTTCTAAACCACCCAGATTTTTGAACGGCCTATAATCTGGGATTCAGGTTAAGCCTGCTTAAGTTAAAGTTCTTCCTATAATTTGGGATTCAGGTGCTAAACCACTCGAATTTAAGTATTTTTAAGTCGAACACTCATTAAAATAATTAAATAATTATAATTATGACTTTTTTAAATTAGGAAATAAGATATTATTTATTAAAAAATTAATAATATTAAATATAAATCCAATCCTAGCAATTTATTTTTCAAAATAAATCTCAACAAAAAAAAATCCAATCCTGGCCATCTATTTCTTAAACAAATCTCAGTCACCCATTGAAATAATTAAATTAAATAATTATAATTATAACTTTTCAAATTAGGAAATAATTTAGTCAAATCTAAAATAAATCCAATTTTGGCCATTTATTTATTTATTAAACAAATCTCAGCCATCTCTAAGCCCCATTAAAATAATTAAATAATAATTATAATAAATTCAATCCTGGTAATTTATTTCTCAAACAAATCTCAGCCACCCAATAAATAATTAAATAATTATAATTATGACTTTTTCAAATTATAAAATAATATATTTATTTATTAAAAAATTAATAATATTAAATGTAAATCTAATCCTAACCATTTATTTTTCAAACAAATCTCAATCACCCATTAAAATAATTAAATCATTATAATTATAGCTTTTTTAAATTAGGAAATAATTTAATGTTTCCAAAGGGTTTAGGGTTTTAAGGTTTATAGTTTAGGGTTTATCTTAAACAAATCTTAGTCACCCATTAAAATAATCAAATAATTATAACTATGACTTTTTCAAATTAGGAAATAAGATATTATTTATTAAAAAATTAATAATATTAAATATAAATCCAATCCTAACCCATCTATTTTTAAACAAATCTCAACCATCCATTAAAATAGTTAAATAATTATAATTATAACTTTTTCAAATTAGTAAATAATTTAATGTTTCAAAGGGCTTAAATCGGGTTTAAGGGTTTATATAACTTTTTTAAAATTAAAAAATAATTTAATGACTCAAACAAATTTCAGCCACCCATTAAAATAATTAAATAATTATAATTTTTTTAAATTAGGAAATAAGATATTATTCAATCAGAATAACTGACCATCTATTTTTAAACAAATCTCAGCCACCCATTAAAATAATTAAATAATTATAATTATGAATTTAGGGAGACCCATTAAAATAATTAAATAATTATAATTATGAATTTAGGGCAGAATAAATCCAATCCTAACCATCTATTTTTTAAATAAATCTCAATCACCCATTAAAATAATTAAAACTATAAATTTAGGGTTTTGGGTTTTGGGGTTTATGGGATAATGTTTGCAGAGGGTCAAATCCTGACTATCTATTTCTTAAACAAATCTCAATTATCCATTAAAATAATTAAATTAGTATTAACCCATAAAAGTAGAATAAATTCAATACTAGCCATCTATTTCTCAAACAAATCTAAGTCACCCATTAAAATAATTAAATAATTATAATTATTACTTTTTGAAATTAGGAAATACTCCCTCCGTTCCCACCCAAATGGTGGTATTTTCTTAAACACATATGAGATAATTAAAAAATATAAATAAAGAAATAATATGATAACAAAATTCAAACCACACCAAAACCGGATGAGAGAAGCTCAAACAAATCTTAGACACTCATTAAAATAATTAAATAATTATATTTATAAATTTAGGACTAGTACCAACCTATTTCTTAAACAAATCATAATCACCCATTAAAATAATTAAATAATTATATTTATAAATTTAGGGCTAAATAATTATAATTATGAATTTAGAGTTTAGGGTTTTAGGGTTTAGGATTTAGGATTTAGGGTTTTAGGGTTTAGGGTTTTAGGGTTTAGAGTTTAAGGTTTAGGGTTTTAGGGTTTATGGTCATCTATTTCTCAAACAAATCTCAGTCACTCATTAAAATAATTAAATATTTATAATTTTGACTTTTTCAAATTAGAAAATAAGATACTCTCTCCGTCCGCTCCAAAGAGTCTCATTTTTCCATTTTGGTCGTCCGCCCCTAAGGTCTCATTTCCTTTTTTACACATATAGGTCCCACACACACTCACTAATACACTTAAAATATGAGAACCACTCACCCACTAATACAACTTCCCACTACACATTAAATAATAATACTTCTTAATTCGTGTGCAAAAAAGCAAATGTATCCCTTTGGAGCGAACGGAGGGAGTATTATTAGTAAAATCTTAATAATATTAATCCAATCTGGCCATATATTTCTTAAACAAATCTCAGCCACCCATTGAAATAATTAAATAATTATATTTATGACTTTTTTAATATTTAAATATTAGGTTAGATATAATTCAAATAAATGTTATTCGGTTCAAATATCATAAAATTAAGTGAAGTTATTCTCCTAAAAATAACACATCCCACGCAACGCACAATATTAATCCAATCCTGACCATCTATCAGCTACTCATTAAAGTAATTATTTAATTTAATGTTTCTAAAGGTTTATGATTTAGGGTTTAGGGGTTTAGGGTTTTAATTTGTTATATTAGCAGACTTTAATATTAAAACTTTAGGTTAGATAAAATACAAAGAAATATTATTCGGTTCAAATATCATAAAATCAAATAAAGTTGTTACCTCAAAAATAACACATACCGTGCAACGCACGGGTTAGCTACTAGTTTTGTTAAAGGTTCAATTGTCATCTTTTCAGGGGTATAAATGGAAATTAGAGTAGATACAAATTTGACATCCAAGCAGAACTCACGCATGCCCAAATAGACCAGATCAATGGATCCCAAGGATGACGCCACGTGTCAACATTAAATAAATCTAATGGAGGCCCATCATAATCTCCTTTTGGGCCATCACTTCCCGGGCCCATTAACTTATTGGCCTGGAATGGTCCCCATTCTCCAACCCAACTATCACTCATCTACCTTTATTTATGAATGCTAAATTATATAGGAAGGCTATTATTATTTGAATAAAAATAAATAAAATTTCATTTTGAGAAATAACTTAATACATAAAAAATGTCGAGTTTTACTTTAAAAACGTTGCTTTTTACGTTTACATTACTAAAATGGAGTAATTTTTTTATTGCACACTAAATGTACTCGTATTAAAATATTTGTGAAATATTTAAAGTTGCTTTTTATGATGTATGGTGATAAAATGTACATTTGATAATAAATACATATTTATTGATAATAAGAACTTTTAATGATGTAGCAAAAAGTATATATTAGTCTTAAAAAGCAATTAAAAAAAATCAACTTTACTAGCTAGTTAGTGATACTATTTGTTTGTTGCTGTAATTGTGTCTTTAAAAAAAAAATTATACTTCTTTGATAAGATTAATTAATTGAAACTTAATACAAATCAAATGTTTTTATTCTAAATAATAAATTAGGGAAATATTTTTGTGGCACCGTAAATGTGAAGACTTTTCGCAAGAAGGATAAAAGAAATAATAATATTTTAATAAAAGTGATATTTAGATTAATAAATTTATGAACAATTCATGATATAAATAAAAATATGATAATATTTTTAATGAAAATTAGTATTATTAATCTATAATTATTTAAAAAAACACAAAAGATAAAGTCTTTTATGTAACGCTGCTTATGTGAGACGCTCTATATGACGTGTTAAAATACTACTCCCTCCGTCTGTTTTAAGGTATCATTTTACTATTTTTGGCGTCCACTTCAAAGATATCAATTTTTCCTATTTAGTAAAAAGGTACACAATATGGTCCACCACTTCCCTCTAATACAACTACCTACTTTATATAATAATAATAATCCTTAATTCACGTGCAAAAGCAAATGGATACCTTAAAACCGGACGGATGGAGTATTACTTATTAATAATTATAGTATTTTTTTAAAAGTATAATAAATTTGAATTAAAGTATGAATATAAAATATTATAGTATAATTCACTATAAGCATATTTTAAATATTAATAAGCATACTTTAATATTGTATCGACCCATTTTACCATATGTATTATGCCCTAATATTTTGTGATGTTGTTTATTGTAGTTTAGTGTTTCCTACTAACTGAATTAATTATAAATTGAATTAGAGTATAGTAACTGAGTAGCTTGCTTATATATGGACCTTATAAAAATAAAATTTGATTATATATTTATTTTTAAATATAAAAAAGGGGTTTGGGGGGGGGGGGGGAATTAGAGAGAAGTAGTAGTGTAGTCCCCATTGAAAGAAACAGGAGGACTCGTGAAGAGTGCAATGAGTCATACTGTCGTCCAGCTTAAGACCAAACTTCTCTGGAATTTAAAAATGGTAAAACCTATGATTTTGGGGGAAATGTAATACTCCTAAGAGTGAGAATTTCTCAAATACTTCCTATGATAGCAACGCGTTTTTCTTTATTCAACTAAATTCAAGAAACAACCCACCACTGTTCCTCCTCCCCTCTCTTTCTCTCTCTCCTCCACAACCCCCTTTACTCATCGTAGACTCTGCGTCACGAGTATAATTAATTAATTTTTTAAAAAAAAGGCACCAAAAGCTAGGCAAATTAAGGTTAGGGTTAAGGCTTCCACGCTCTTCCAACAGAGAATAGAGGGAGACAAGAAAGGGTCCGAGCTTTTTGAGGACCCTTTTGAGGCGTTAATAATGGGTCGTTGTGGTTTTCTCAAGAAATGTCACCATCCGATGTTCTTGATTTTCATGTGCGTTCTGTTTTCGGTTCAGAATGGAGCTGTTCGGGGCTCCGATTCGGATAAAGATGCTCTTTTGGAGTTCAAGGCTTTGCTTGCGGACCCTTATGGAGCGCTGAGGAGCTGGAATTTGAGCAACCCGGATCACTGTTCCTGGGACTGGGTCACCTGCGATGCGGGTTCTCGGGTCGTCGCTTTGAATATTACTGGTGGAGGTAATTCTCTATCTTGTCGTAGAATTGCTCAATTTCCATTATATGGGTTTGGAATCAGGAGGCCTTGTTTGGGTAGCAATAGTAAGGTTTCGGGTAAACTCTCTCCTGCTGTTGCTAAGCTAACTGAACTCAAGATTTTATCACTGCCGTTTAATGAATTGAGTGGTGAAATCCCTGCTGAAATTTGGGGTATGGAAAAGCTTGAGGTTCTTGATCTTGAGGGGAATTTGATCTCGGGTTCTTTACCTTCTGAGTTTAAAGGGTTGAAGAATTTGACTGTTCTTAATTTGGGGTTTAATGAGATCTTTGGGGGATTACCAAGTTCCTTGTCAAATTGTGTTGGCCTTCGAATTCTGAATTTAGCTGGGAATCAGATTAATGGGTCGATTTCAGGTTTTTTTGGTGGATTTAAAGATTTGAGTGGGCTATATCTGTCGTTTAATCTACTCGGTGGGTCAATTCCAGCTGAGATTGGAGAGAATTGTGGGAAGCTTGAGCATTTGGAGCTTTCAGGGAATTATCTGACTGAAGGTGTTCCTAAAAATCTTGGGAACTGTAAAGGGCTAAAGACCCTTCTGTTGTACTCTAATATGTTGGAGGAGGTTATTCCGAGTGAACTCGGTCTGTTGAGTGAGCTTGAAGTGATGGATGTTTCGAGGAATAATTTTGGTGGTCCTATACCGACCTCACTTGGTAACTGTACAAGGTTGTCTGTTCTTGTGTTGTCTAACTTATGGGATCCTCTTCTGAATGTGTTGGGTTCAGGAGGGGTTTATTCTACGGAGAAGTTGGCATTCACCACTGATGAGTATAATTTTTATGAGGGTACGCTTCCAACCGAAATTACTCGTCTGTCGAGCTTGAGGATGGTGTGGGCTCCGAGGGCAACACTGGAAGGAAACTTTCCTGATAATTGGGGTTCTTGCAACAACTTGGAGATGTTGAATTTGGCTCAGAACTACTACTCAGGAAGGATGTCCGTGGGATTTAGCAACTGCAAGAAGCTGCATTTTCTTGATCTGAGCTCTAACAGACTCAAGGGTGAGATCAGTGATAGAATTCCTGTACCTTGTATGAATTTGTTTGATATCAGTGGGAATTCTCTGTCTGGTTCAATACCAAAATTTGTTTACGACTCTTGCCCTTCGATCGTGTCCACAATCACAGAATTCCCAGGGCCTTATGATCCTTCTTCTGCATATATATCATATTTTGGTTATAGAACTCAGATTGAATCGTCTTTGCCTGTTTCACTGGATGGAGACACCTTGCTGGTGTCACACAATTTCGGTTCTAACAACCTCAGTGGTACCCTGCAGTCGACGCCTATTGCATCTGAAAGGCTAGGAATGCGAACTGTGTATGCGTTCATTGCCAGCGGAAACAAGCTCACTGGAACTTTTCCAGCAGCTTTATTTGAGAAATGTGATCAAGTCAGAGGTGTTATAGTTAATGTCAGTGACAACATGTTATCTGGACAAGTTCTGACGAACATGGCTGTAGTCTGCAAGTCCCTGATGCTCCTGGATGCGTCGAGTAATCAATTCTCTGGCACCCTCCCTCCCAGCCTCGGCAACATGCTTTCGCTCTCGTTCCTCAATTTAAGCTGGAACCCGTTGCAAGGTCCAATCCCTAGCAGCCTTGGCCAGCTTAAGGGTATCAAGTGTCTTTCTTTGGCTGGAAATAATCTGAATGGTTCAATCCCTCCAAGTTTGGGGCAGCTTCACTCTCTGGAAGTTCTTGAGCTGTCCTCAAACTCTCTGTCTGGTGAAATACCGAAAGATCTTGCGAATTTGAAGAACTTGACAGTTCTCCTCCTCAACAACAACAAACTGTCTGGCCAGCTTCCCCCTGAGTTGGGAAACATATCCTCTCTTTCTACTTTTAATGTGTCTTTCAATAATTTGTCTGGTTCGTTGCCTGTGAACAATAATATGAACAAATGCAATAGCTTTCTTGGGAATCCTTCTCTGAATTGCCCTATGCTGTCTGCATCTTCGGTTGCTGCTGATCAACAGGGAAGAATCGGAGACCCACAGAACGATTCGTCTTCTCCATCAACTGCAGGGCAACAAAGTGGGAGTGGTGGTTTGAACTCAGTCGAGATTGCTTCTATAACATCAGCAGCAGCCGTTCTCTCGGTTCTTCTTGCCCTCATTGTGCTCTTCTTTTACACCAGGATGTGGAAACCGAGGTCTAGGGTTAGTGGAACAGCTAGGAAGGAAGTGATCGTCTTTACAGACATCGGGGTTCCACTGACCTTTGAGAACGTCGTGCGCGCCACAGCAAGTTTCAACGCGAGCAACTGCATAGGCAACGGAGGTTTCGGGGCGACATACAAAGCAGAGATCGCGCCCGGTAAACTCGTGGCTATAAAACAGCTTGCAGTCGGGCGATTCCAAGGCGTTCAGCAGTTCGATGCTGAGATCAAGACGTTGGGTAGGCTTCGCCATCCGAACCTCGTGACATTGATCGGATACCATGCCAGTGAAACAGAGATGTTCCTCATCTACAACTACCTACCGGGTGGCAACTTGGAGAAGTTCATACAGGAGAGATCAACCAGAGCTGTTGATTGGAGGATACTACACAAGATTGCTTTGGACATATCACGGGCCCTCGCCTACCTACACGATCAGTGCGTGCCACGCGTTCTTCATCGCGATGTGAAGCCTAGCAACATCCTCCTGGACGAAGAGTACAACGCATACCTCTCGGATTTTGGCCTCGCTAGGCTTCTCGGAACTTCAGAGACTCACGCCACCACCGGTGTGGCAGGAACATTCGGCTACGTTGCTCCGGAGTATGCCATGACATGCCGTGTTTCAGACAAGGCTGATGTGTACAGCTACGGGGTGGTGCTGCTGGAGCTGATCTCAGACAAGAAAGCTCTGGACCCGTCGTTTTCATCGTATGGGAACGGTTTCAACATTGTTGCTTGGGCGTGTATGCTGCTGAGGCAGGGGCGGGCCAAGGAGTTCTTTACTTCCGGGCTGTGGGATGCAGGCCCGCACGATGATCTGGTTGAAGTGCTGCACCTGGCGGTGGTGTGCACGGTCGACTCGCTGTCGACCAGGCCGACGATGAAGCAGGTCGTGAGACGGCTGAAGCAGCTCCAGCCTCCGTCTTGTTAGCTGTACAGAGGGGATCTGACATAGCAATCCATAGGAGAAAGGTGAGCCCAACAAGTGTAATATGTGAAATCGGGAGCCGATCTCGGGCTGGCCGGGCTAGGGTTTGAAGTGTAGCTATCTTGTAAATTTGTAGTATTTTTCGGTTGGCGATGATGAGGTGATGAGGGGGTCTCTGCAGAAGAATGCAGATATTTGTATTTGTTTGAGATATGATAGTGTATACTTGTGTATCTCATTTCTATTTCTTGCTCAAATAATAACAATAAAAATTGCCTTCTTCCACTTCATTTTCTATAAATGAATGAATTACTATCAGGATCCATTTTATTGAATTTTGCCCAGCTCAATGGATGTAATATTATTTTTATATTGTTCATTGAAGCTATTATGCCAAATGAGAGATACAAACATAAATGGGACGGAGAGAGAATATTTATAAGTTACGCCTCAAAGATGCAAATATAAATGTGACGGAGGGAGTAATATTTATAAGTTACGCTCACATAATAAGTTTATAAATGAAATCGACTCCATTTAAATATCACTCTCTCAAACTCGAATGCAAACTAAAAAAAAGTCGAGATCGTCGAGCTAGAGCTCGAAAATTTTAAAAATACTGTGTAATTATAATTTTTGTTGTATTAATTATTTATTTTATAATAATAATGTACTAATAATTAATTATTATGACAAAGTCTCTTGTGAGACGGGTCGATCCATTACAAAAGTGTATTTATTGTATAGATAAAGTATGTTTAATGGTGGTTAAAGTATGTTTTCTAAAGTAATACTATGATTTATTATTAACATACTTTAACTATAAATAAGCATATTTTATCTATACAATAAGCATACTTTAGTGATGGATCAACCCGTCTCACAAATAACTCGTCTCACAAGAGAATGTCTCAATTATTATATTTTATATTAATTATTTTCGTACATATTATTTTAATTATTATATTTATCAAGTTGCTGGAGAACTTGACCGTCAGGTTAGCAAGTACTGTAACACGGATTAGAATTCAAATTCGAATAGTCGCGAGTTGACCTGATTCGCATTTATCGAATTTAAATTAGAGTGTTGTTAAATACACACCCCATTTTATTAAATACACACCCTTTATTAAATACACACCCCCTTTTATTTTTTAAAAACTTAATTTTATTATATACACACCCTTAACGATCCAAATTTACCCTTTCAATTTTAAAATTATACACACCCCATCGTAATATTTTCCCTACCTCTACTCTGCAATAAATCCATTTCATTTCCACTCCCACCTTCTCTAGATCGACTCAGTCCATCTTCCGCCGACTTCCGGCACACACACACACACATATATATATATATATATATATATATTTGAATGGTGCAGATATAGAGACAAATGACGCAGAACAAGGAGAGAAGGAATGGGCATCAGAGTATCAGAAGCAAGTATCGCCGCCGCCAGTGATTGAGCCAAGATGTCGACATCCGCGCAATTTCGGAGAAGAAGATACAATTCGTGTATACGGTGTTGTTTTGTTGGTGCGTTGTTAGAAACAAGCTCTAATTGGGCTATGTTTGGACTGTTAATGGGAAAAAACTGCACCACCAATCCCACATTATTCTTTGAAGATGTTGGAACACCATTTTAGAGAGAGAGAAAGAGGGGCTAGGAGTGATCGTACTCAAGAACTCTAAAATAAAACGTAGACATCAATTGACATTTCTTATTAAGATTTCGTATATACTTGGGTTTGAATTTCAATCATTCTGTTCTTCCCTTTAAAGCTCAGATTCTACAACGTTTAATTGATTTGAAGATTACAGTGGGTTGTAATTACTGGAAATAATCGCTATTTTTTGGATAAATTTGAATCAATAATCAATTGGGGAGAATATGAGAACTGGTTTGAGCACGATTCAGTTGACCCTAATGCTGAAGACGGCGAGTGTTTTGAACCACTCCATGACGGAGGCTAGTCGCCAAAACCATAATTAGTTTGGGGTCATTAAATTAAATAGTTATAAAATAGATAAGGGGTGTGTATTCAACGAATTAAGGTTAATTTAGACTTTTTAAATATAATTTTTTGTTTATATAATATTGGGGTGTGTATTTAATAAAGAGGGGTGTGTATATAGAGAGACCCATTAAATTAATGAGAGCTCAATACTTCCTTTTTTTATCAACTTTATTAATGAGAACAATCCTAATTAAAAGCATCTGAAAATTTCCAAGAAAATTTCCCTTAATTTTCTCAGTGTAAGAATTTAACGGTATTCAAATAGTTCAGGGTAATTCTTGGGTGACCCGTGGTCACCCATGACCCTCTCACATGAGGGGATGGGGGCCACCCCTGACATGTGGGCCCCACCCCCTCAAGTGAGAGGATCATAGGTAACCACGGGTCACCCAAGTGATCCTCAATAGTTTATTATCGTTTACATAGCGATTAGATTATATATTCCAATTGGGCCACCGGGCTCCCATTGGAACGAATTAGGAGGGGAGATATAAGAAGACTTGGAGAAGAAGAAGTAAGGTGTTTGGTGTATATTAACTACTAATTATACTAACAACTAACATTTACCTAGAGCTGTCAAAATGGGTTGGGCACGCGGGCTGGCCCCCGCCTCTAAAAAGGTGGGTTGGGCCGTAAAATTTGCAGCCCGTTTGGAGGTGGGCCTAAACGGGCTGGCCCAAACAGGGCGGGTTGGCCCGTTTGGGCCCGCCATAATTTTTTTATTTATTTTTTTCGAATGATCAAGTGTTTAATATTCCAAATATTTGTTGTTCATTTATTAAATATTTTTTAAAATAATGAATTAAATCATAACATGAATATTCTAAATCTAAACATTTTGTACCATAGATTAGTATACAAAATATGTAAATAATTTAAAATCTTATTTTGATTGATTTTGAATTATTTTTATTTTTGAAATTTTAATATATAAATGTATATATATAGATTAGAAGCAAATACAAATGCAAATTATAAACCTTTAAGATATCAAATCATTTGAAGATTGACAAGGATATAATCATATAATTGATCAACATGAAGATTGAGATATTTATATTATGATGTTATGATGTATGAGTTTTGAATAGATTTTATAATTATGTTTTAAGCTTTGTGATTGACCTTTAGAACTAGTAAATTTTTTGTGATATAATTTTTTTTATTTGAGGATAATTAAACTTACGTTGTTTTATTTGAGATTTTTAAGAAATATTATATCATTAGTAAACTTCATGTTGTTTGATTAATGATCTTTGTTTATGTTTAATTGTTCATAGAGCTATTTTGTAAAATCCATATTTATATTTTAATTATCTAATTGATATTATAGATTTTGTAAGAGCTTCCATCATTTAGATATTTTATTTTCAAATAATGATAATGATAATTATAATTTTGCAAGAGCGTCCATCATTTTGATATTTTATTTTTAAATAATGATAATTATAATAACATCGTAAAAAAAAAGGCGGATTGGCTCGCCATAACCCGCCACCCGCCTTTAGATGGATTGGACCTAGCAATTCTAACTCGTACTCGCCTAGGCCCGCCAAAAGGCGGGTTGAGATGGGTTTTGGCCCGCCCCACCCCGCCGGCCCGTTTCGACGGCTCTACATTTACCGATTAAAAAAAATAAATTATATATTCCAATTTATATCTAATAAATTATTTTCTATAAATATATTATACCTTAATCAATGATCATTCAACCCTGATAATACACATTGAGTTAATATAAATATTGATTATAATACGTAGTAAATATTGTTAATTTAAGTATGGATTATAAGACATAACAAATATCTAATACGTGAAATATAAAGTGAAACACAAAATAAAATAGGTGATCAATTTAATTTACATGAACCATCAATTATGTTATAGGTGATCCATTTAGTTTACATAGGACCATCAATTATGTAAATCTCTATAGGTATAAAACTAAACTAACAACAATAATTGCTGACCAAGTTGTCCTTATGATTGTCTTGCTGTTAAAACAATATTCTAATTCTTCATAGACTAAGTTTATCCCACAACCAATAAAATAAGATAGGAAGGAAAAAAAAAATGAAGAAAAGATATTGCTTGTAAGCATCTCACGACATAATTTTCCTTTCTGTTACATTTCTCCTGCATTTCATGCACATAATTTATGATACAAAAAAAAATGAAAAAGTAGAATGAACACAAAAATGACACTGTAATTTTACCACCTCAATCTCAAACATCCTTAATAAAATTAGAAAGAATTAAACTATTCATTCACAAAAAAGTGCAATTTTTAGACTTCTACCATACAATCAATAAAAAGTGACAGCAATTTATAATTAAGATTCAAGATAGTAAAGCTACAATTAATAAAGGGGGAAAGGGTTAACAACTATGTGTTTCAAGGGGTGAGCCACGTCACCACCACCGCCATGCTTAACGAATTCCGCAGGTGATAGAAACATACCATGACAAACACACACTATCTTCACCTCTTCACCCCTCCTATATCTGTACAAGAATCCTTCGATCTTCTTATGGTTCGGTTCGACTCCTCTAGTCGACACGTACGGCATGTCGGTCAGGGTGTTTCTGGGGGATCCTTTGCCCTTTTCACTGCCATCCATGTTGGGTCTCTCCCGGATTGGCTTTCGTAGAAACGGGAGGCTGGACGAGTTCTGCAGCGTCTGGTTTTGATTTGATTCTATTGGAAACAAGAGTGTGTTGAGGATATATATATGTATACATAATGTTCAGTTAGAAGTTACATCACCAGCTATATATGAATGGCATTAGTGATGCTCATGACTATAATAAAATCCATAACTTAAAAATCAATATAGAAATTAACAGAGTAAATGAACACAAAGAAACAGAGGGCCAAAAAATATACTCCTCCCCTGTCCCATATACCATATACACATTTCACATTTCTTCATTTAGTTGTCTCGTTACACTTTAACCACATTTCACATTCATTTCAATACATAACCTCTCAATATACCTTGTTTTAAGAAGTATCCCCTCACTTACACGCATCACTTATTTCATCATTTATATATTACTAAAAATGATTACATTACCCTCAAAAGTCAATAAATTAATAAAAGACAACATTTATCTACCTGTGAAATGTGTATTGTTTATTGGGATTAAGGGTAATGTATTTCTATTGTAGCCACCAAGTCGCATACCAAATTTATCATCCTTCCATTTAACATCTCAAACAATGACAACAGTATTCACAAATCAAAACAAACTTGCAATTGAGCTGCAATAATTAGGCATTTCACAGTGTGTGGTGTATGGATAGGAAAATAATTTAGGTCTATTGTTTTAGCTCCCAATAAATTATTCATTTAATATAAATGAAGGGACCATCTTATTTAAAAGCTCAACCATATCTTTTAATTTAATCAATTACTCTAACACTACTACACAAGCACCCACAATCCAAATCACCCACCTATTCCATATTTCATCTTTAAATTGATGACAGTCATAAAACTCGTTTACTTGATTGCTGCAAATCGTCCCAAGGGTTTGATTATTCTTTTTAGGGAATAGTATTCTAATAAAAGACATGTTTATACTGCAATTCATTTAAAGGAAAGTGAGAAATCCCTAAATTCAAAATACATGTACATGTAAGCCTAATGGTGAAGCTGCTGAGATATAGACTTGATTACAAGTTAAAACTTAAGTGCATTAATCATATTTATACTAGAAAAGTTAGAATTGCACCATCAGATATATACATAACTGAAAATATATACTTAGTGAGTATACAATTAAGGCAAAACTATCTAACATGTAATGACTCTACAATTTTGCCAAATCGATAGAACTTACGTGCTAGATTTGACGGCCTCAAAATGGTATTCCCTTTAATATAACAAACCCTTAATTTTAAAATAAACAAATAAAAATAACTTATTCAAACATTCATATCATTGAAGAAACAATACCTTATGAATTAAAAGTGTATAGGCCCCCAGGGCATAGCTCAAGTGGTAGAGGGGAGGGTGGAAAGGCCTTCCAGCTGAGCTTGGTTGCTGCAGGGTGGGGGTTCGAATCCTGCCTTTGGCATGGATTTGGCCCCTTGCAAGCACAAGTTTAACAGTGAGCCCTCCCTATAAGCCACTTGAGGCACATCCTGCGATTTACCTCCTCCACCAATCCCCAGGGCAGGGGCGGTGGGGGCCCCTAATGGTGGGGTACACCATTTTTTTTTTTTTTAAAGTGTATATTCTTTAAACAAAATTAGCACACTAGACAAGAGAGCACTCAGCCACTCTTACCAAAATATTTCTGCAACACTCCCACAAATAAAGATAAAAAGAAACAATAACAAAATAGTATATCCTCATGCAAGAACATAAAGCATTCATACTTATATGTCACAATTAATTTAAATTAAATTAAATTAAAATGCAATATTATATACTGTTCATCTCTCTATCAATCACAGAATTTTTATCAGATAAAAGAAAGGCTAAAAGAGAAAGAGAAAGAGGGTATACCCTTCACCAGTTGACTCCGAAGATCATGAGTTCCATTTGCATCCACATGCAATCCATCGCCGTCAGGGCATTTCCCGTTTTCCAGGTTCTCCGCAGCCTGAAACTCCCCCTGGCGGCGCCACTCCGGCATCGAGCTCGCCCTCACCAGCGGCGCGTAGCTCCCAAACGCCCCCACACGCGCTTGTGGATGGCTCCCATTTCCAACAGAATTGTCAGCAGCAAAAACCACGTTTGATACAGAAGAAGAGCGTCTGAGTTTCTTTTGCGTGGGGTCGATTCCAAATCTGCCGTTCATCGACAGCCCCAAACTCAACTCAATTTCCTCAATCTCTTCTCTCTCTTCACAAATTTCATGGCTTCGCTTCATGACTTTATGCCTCAGATCTCTTGAAACCTCATTCACGCCGCTGTGAGCATCCTCTTTTCCCCCCTTTCCTTCACCCACCCTCATCACTCTCAAAGAATTTGGCAAAAAACCAGAAGAAGAAAAAATGACTTCTCGAGGGGGTTGTTTCCCGCAGAGGATCAAATTGAAGAAGCAAAATGGAAAAATAAATATTCGAGCAGCATATCTCCTCAAAATGCTGTAATTAAATGAAGCGAAAATGAGGAAATTTTATCGTTATTATCGAGAGTAGGGAAACGGCGGTAGACATAGAGAAGAAAAGCCATGAGAAGAGAAAAATGGAAATGAAGAAAAAGTACAGAGGAATAGTTGAAAACGATGATGGGATTTTTCGTTTCGCGAAATTACAGAAATGGGCCAAGAAGGCTTACACGTGGAGGAAGGAGGTTGATTTAGGGTCGACCACGTGGTTAAGGCATGCAAGCTACGTTTCGATATTTGCACCGTTCTTTTTTTATACTCCCTCCGTCCAGTTCTAAATTCATTTGCTTTTTACACGTGGATTAAAAAATATTACTTCCTCCGTCCCGGGTATTTTTACCCGTTTGTACAGGCACGGAGATTAAGACATTTTATTTTTTTAATATATAATGTAATAAAAAGTAGGGATAAATTAGTAATTTAAAAAGAAAAAGTGAATAAAGTTGTTGGGAATGATGAATAAAGTGTAAAAAAGTAGTTAAAGTTGTTGGGATTGTAAAAAGTAGATAATAAAATATTATGTATTTTTGTCAAAAATGGAATGGGTAAAAATACGTGGGACACCCCAAAATGGAAAGTGAGTAAAAATACGTGGGACGGAGGGAGTAATATATTATTATTAAATATAAAATAAATAGTTGTATTAGAGGGAAGTGGTGGGCCATATTATATACTTTTTTACTAAATATGAGAAATTGATACATTTTAAGCGGACGAATAAATAATAAAAAGCTCATATTTTTTCCTAAAATCAAATGCTCATCGTGTAATGTACTAATGTTTACTCTAAATGGGATCACCTATTTCATTTTATGTTTAATCTTATATTCCATGTATTAGATTATCGCCACCTATCGTAATCAATGCCCAAATTTTCGCCACATGCTCCAAGGATTTAATGGTCATTAATTAGGGTATAATAATTTAATAGGAAATAAGTTATGAAATAGGAAGTGCAATACCAAAATGTAATAAGGGATTTGGACAGTGGAGTACTCTTTTAAAAAAATTAGGATTGCTTTTTTCATGGATTAAGGAATACTCCCTCCGGCCTCCGCCCCATGAAAAGAGTTATATTTATTATTTGCACGGGGATTAAAACATATACTCTCTCCATCCCATTGAAACGTACACGATTCTTTTGTAAATTACAAAGGAAGCACGTACGTTTCAATGGGACAGAGGGAGTAGTATTTTAATGTGTAGGGGTTGAAAAATATAATAATTTAATTTATAGTGGATAGTTGTATTAGTGTTGTGTGTGGTCCTATGAAGATAAAGTAAGTGATTCATTTATGTGGGTCTCATCTACTTAAAAAAAATGTAACTCTTGTAGTGAGACTCTAAAATGTAACTCTTTTAGCGGGACGAAAGGAGTATACAATTTTAATGTATATTGAAGTGAGATAAATACGATTGCTTTTTTCATGGATTACGGAATATACAATTTAATGTATATTGAAGTAAGATAAATACTACTCCATCCGTCCGCTTCTAAGGTGTCAATTTTACTATTTTTGGCATCCGCTTCAAAGGTATCCATTTCCCATATTTAGTAAAAAAGTACACGATATGGCCCACCACTTCCCTCTAATACAACTACCCACTTTACATATAATAATAATACTCCTTAATCCACGTGCAAAAAGCAAACAGACACCTCAGAACCGGACAGAGGGAGTAATATTTTATCATTGAATAGTATTAGTGTAGTATTGTAGGACCCATATAAATATTTAAATATTTTGTGTGGGTTCCATTTAATATAAAAAGAAATGTAAACATTTTTATGCAACGCTCTAAATAGAAATACATAAACATTTCTATGGGACGGAGAGAGTATATAAGGAGTATTAGTTAATTGAGATAAATGAAAATTTTAATGCATCACGGATAATTAAACTATTGTTATGTATGAATCTCATGGAGATATATTACTTTATTCGTTTGGCTAAAACATTAACATTTTTTTTATTATAGGATTAAGAATAATATTTTAATATGAATTGAGATAAGAGATATAATAAATGAACGGGAATTAAGAAATGTAATTTTTTAATATTCCCTCCCTTCTGTATTAACGTAAAAAAATACTATAAAACTGAATTAAATTCTTAAAATTTTTAAATATAAATGTATATAATTATTTATATTTGTTCAAAATAAAAATTAGTAAATTATGTATAAAAATTAATATTATTAGTTAAATTGAATATGTAAATATAATATAAATATAAATATAATTTTTTATGCATAGGTTAATATTTTTATGTATAAATTTTTTTATTTGTATTTTATATTTTACTTATATTTTAAAAATATTAATATTTTATTTATTTTTAATTTTAATTTTATATTTATAATTATTAAAATATATAAAATCTTCATTACAATTTTAATTAATTTTATATTTTTATATAAATTAAATTTTAAATTTAATATTATAAAAATACTATTGAAACTAATTAAGGAATACAATTTTTATTACTTGAGAACGATTGATAAAAATAATTTTTAATCATTCCATTTCTATTAATATTCTATTCATTCATAAGTTCATTTAATTCCTCTGTTATTTGGAGAATAATGTGATTTTTTTAGGTGATAAATAAATACTATATATTATGTCATGCGTGTTAGGTGAGATTGATGAGTTCATTTCAATTCCCTGTTATTTGAAGGCTAATGTGGTTTTTTTAGGTAGTAAATAAATATATATTATGTTATGTGTTAGGCGAGAGTGATAAATTTTTAATTAAAATATGTTTTTAAAGTTAAAAATAAATGTGATATTTTTTTTGTTTATTTTTTTTAATGTTTAATGTGAATGAAGTAAGTGTGAAATTTAGCTTGAGATTTGGAGTAGTAGATAGTTAAAACTTCTAAAACTTCATATTGCAATCCTCTCTCTCTCCAGGTTCATGTAGGTCGTACATTAAAAAATAAATAAATAAAATCTCCAAAAAATACTTCACACTATTTTTTTTATATGTTCTATAAAATATTTCAAATTTTCTTATTTTCTTAAGTGATAAAAAAAATCAATAATACACGTTTTTATACGAATCCTAAACATAAACTCACTTTTTATTTACAGTAGCTTTACATATATTTTCATTAAATTACTTAAGACATTACTCTTCTTTCTTTTTTTCTTTTTATACATAAAAAATAAATTTCTTAAACTCCACATAACAAAAAACGTGAAATACATCCTGCGGCGAAGGAGTAATTTTTTAAATGTATAATGTAAAATAAAATAGATGTATTTTTGGTAAGAGATACTCCCTTTCTTGTGAGACGGGGTCGATCAATTGTTAAAGTATAGTAATTATATAGATAAAAAATACTTATTAGTAGTTAAAGTATGCTTGTAGTAAGTTATACTATAACACTTTAAAAACATATTTTTATTCATTATTATCATATATTAAAAAAACTTAAATACGAATTAACATATTTTACTTATATAACATACATACTTTAACAATATATCGATCCGTCTTATAACTCATATCACGTAACTACCCTCTTATGAAAGACTTTGTCTTTTGATAATTCAATAAGAAAACATTGATATAATTATGAGCAACACCTAACTTAGATCCTAGCGTGGTTATACAATAACTTTTTATTAGTTGTTATTTTTTATTTAAGACATTATCCTATTTTATTTATATTACGAATTTTTTATAAATAATTAACTAAATGACTATAATTTTTTGGAAAAACCACTAATAAATACACACTTTTACCCCAAATTATTATGAGATACAATTAGTCCAAATAATTATTCTTATATACAAAATATTAAAGTAAAATACTAAATATAACCTTATAATCTCACACACTTTTAAACCACAAACTTTTAAATCCTCACCCACCCATCCACTGCCGGACCACCGCCGGACCGCCACCGGACCACAGAAAAAAAAATCAAAGCAAAATGTGCAAAACAAAATTGTGCAAAACAAAATTGTGCAAAACAAATTGTGCAAACACATAGGGGTATTTATGGTATCACAATCATAATTATATAGTTATGAATATTAGTTCTTTGAGTAATGTAGTTTATAACAATTATACATTATTTTATGTATCCCACAGTGAATGACCCTGATTTTTTTATAAATTAAGTGTCACTTTTTATTTAATTAAATATTATGATAAAAGAGTTCTCTTCTCTAAATATAAGTTGGATGTAAGGTGTAACTTGGATCATGAGATTTTATAATCTAATTATTAAAAAAAAAAACAATGTTTATACAGTTATGTATGTTGTATTGAGAATTAGAGATAAGAGCAAGTGGATGATTAGAGAATATTATCACTTAATCCACAGATTCATCAATACAACCTCAAAATTAGTTTTGAACACATTAAAGTAAACACGAGTTGCAACTTGCAACATAAAAAGAAGGTGCAATGCAAGTTGCTCAATAGTGACATTACTTTTAAGTAAGTAAATAAGCATATAATGTTAATTTCAAATAAGATAAGATTTTAAATCAACATCATATGATGTTATGATGTTATTCTCAACACAACCCATATGGATGTTATTCTCAACACAACCCATATGTTTGGAATTAATAATAAATATGTATATATATAACCTTATTATTATTAATGTATAGTGCTAGTTTTTATTACGTGACACCTTTAACGAACTACTCATAATAATAATTATATATTTTTTATTTTGTGTATAGATGTTGGAATAGGATAATTTTTCACAATAAGAAATAAATGTAAATGTGGAAAAATGGTGGTTGTTAGTAGGGCAGGGAAAGGAAGATATGGAAATCCAGGAGTGGGGGCCACGGAGGGTTTCAAGTTGAGAGAGAGGAGGGAGAGACACGTAGAGAGATGGACGCGTGTCAGAATCTGGTGCGGATCTACAGATAAGCGACGGTTCAACTTGCCAGGGGAGTGGACCCCACCAACTGGTAACGTCATTCGGGTAACCCACTATCAGGTGAATGTGGGCCACCCTCCTAATCAACCCTCTATTTTTTTGGATAAAATTGTACACTAAATAATTAATAAAAAAAAATTAATTTAATGTATTATGTTTAGTAAAAAATACAAATGCTCAAAATTCGAAAATATACTTCATTCAAAAGCTATCGAGTTATAAATATTTATAATCGATTATAAATATATATAATCAAATGATAAATATATATATATATAATGGGTACAAGCGTAATACACAGAAAAATTATTATAACCAATCAAAAAAATATAATTAAATGTAGTTTAATATGTAGATATACATGATTTAAAGATGTACTTAAATAATAATAATAATAAAATAATAAAAGTAGTATTCCTAACCAATCAAAAAATATGATTAAATGTGATATTTAATTTGAAGATATACATAAATAGCTCTAATGAATTAGTATGCATGATTTATGCGTATTAATCAATATTTTCTCTATTTATATAGTTTTTTTAAAGATATTATTTTATTAATTGGTTTAATTATCTATTTCTAACCAGATAAGAATAAAAATAAAAAATAAATTATATTAGTATGCGTAATTTTATTTACTTCGCTTGTGTCTTTCGAATGATTCGATGTGATGCTGAGGTTTAAAAATTTTATAAGAAAATTAGTTGAATATATTTTTATTGATTGTCTTAATTATCTATTCCTAACCAATCAAAAAAATAATTAAAGGTGGTATTTAATTTGAAGATGTATAATAATAATAATAATAAATAAATAAATAAATAAGTAAAAGGTATACCTAACAAATAAAAAAATATGATTAAAGATGATATTTAATTTGAAGATATACATGAATAATAATAATAAGTTGGATATATTTTATTGATTATCTATTCCTAAATATATGAATAAAGTTGGTATTTAATTTATGGATATATATATAATTTAAATATATACATGAATAATAATAATAAAAAATAAATAAATAAATAAATAAAAATAGAAAGATTATATATGTGATATTAAAACAAAAAATATACGACAATTAACCACGTCGCGACACCTTATACTTAAAAAAAAGTAAATTACAAGATAGAATCGTTTTACTTTAATCAAATTACAAAGTAAATTAAGAATATTTTTGTAAACTTGGATATTTAAAAATATAACTTTAAAATTAAGATTTTATTTTGGATTTAAGTTGATTTAATAAATCAGTTAATGGTATTATTCTACTTTTATTAATTTTTTTAGTAGGATCAAATCAAATATTAATTGAGGTGAGAGAAGATGAGAGAGAAAAGATGAAAAAGAAATGGAGAAAAAATATTAATTAATAAGAAATAATATATAATATGGAATAAATAAATGTTAATAGAATTTGTTAATGTGAATTTATTTATAAGAGAGGGAATAATGTTATTATTTGTGTTCTTTTATACTCCATTTATCATTATTATGGTAAAGTTTGTTGTCGTTTATAATACTAGATGATCTTATTATAATTTTAAAGGAATTGAATTTGATATACAAAAAAGTTTGGATGGTCTCTTCGTAGGCCACAACTATCAACACCAAGAACCTCTAAATGTACTTTAAAGTATTTGAGACTAAGTACTCTTTAAAAGAATGATGAATTTTCCTTTTATATTTAAGGACTTTTTTGAAAAAAAATAAGGGAATAAGAATGGAATAGGCTAGAGAATTGAAATGGAATGAGTTTCGTTATTCCCATTCATAGGATGAATGACAGATTTTCAAGAAATTGAGAATGAACCAAACATTTAAATCAACTTTCATTTCTATTACTTCCTTTCAAAGTTTTCAAACAAACATTTTTAAGAAAATTTTCATGATTTTGTGTTTGACGCTCGAAAGATTGTATTATGAAAAATTTATATGCCCTTTGTGCTCGGCGTCAAATACTTTACGTGCATTTTGTTCGGACCTCTATTATGAAATTTAGAGACAATTATAATTATTTTTTAAGGGTGTATTTAGTGAAAGGAAAAAAAATTACTCCCTCCATCCTATAGAAGTTGACACACTTTTCTTTTTTGGTTTGTCCAACTAAAGTTGACACATTTCCTTTTTAATACATGAGACCCACACAAAAACAATTAATCTATTCTCATGGACTCCACATATCACCTCTAATACAACTACCCACTACACATTAAATATTATTTCTATCACTTTACTTTACTTCACTTTACATTAAATTATTATACTCCTTAATCTCCATGTCCAAAAAAAATTATACCAACTTCTCTGGGACGCAGAGAGTATATAGCATTTGGGATCTGCATAAACTATACGGGATCCGAGAATATGAATAGCGGGTCCTTTTCTTCTTGTGTTTAAGTCGTGGTTTTTTAGTATTGAAAAATTATTATGTGCATTCATTGTACACCCACTTTTAAAAACTTATTAAATATAAATATATATACTAATGAAATAAAAATATAGTGTATACTAATAAATGTTCATTAAAATATAATATATACTAATAAATGGAGTATATACTAAAAAATAAAATGTATACGTTACCGAATTTTTTGTTATTTTTTAATGGAAAACTTAATTTAAAAAGAATATACCATTATTGAAAAATATATATATATATATATACAATTGAATAAAAATTTATATAAACATGAATTCATAGGATATCTAACTCTTTAGTTTAGTGTTTAATTTATTTTCTTCAACGAATTTATCACGTATACTCGCACTATCTCCTATTCCATAGAATGATCAATGATGAATCAATTAATTAGTTTTTTTTTTTTTTTTTTTTTTATCGTTTGTTGGGCCGGATTTGTTTGGTGGGCTGGATTAGGTTCTCTCGGGCTCTATCAAACAAAGAAATTGTCGTACACAATTCCACTGAATAAATAAAATGTTTTCAAACTGTTCAGCTTAAACAAGCAAACGTCCGTACAACCACCGTCTCTTTATCCCGCCACCGGCCCACCACACCCTCCCCTCGGTACCGGCTTCGCTGCCGTCCTCTGTTCGAGAAGCCGGCGTGGAGCAGATAGTAGAGAGAATGCCGGGAGCTGAAAAAAGGTGTGATGTTTTACTGATTAATTGTTTCAAATGTTTTTGATAATTGGCTATGAGTTCATCAGTATTGGGTAATTAATCCGTATTTAGTTTTCGAATTAAGATACTTGCATAATATTTCTCAGTCAGCTGTCGAGATTAGCATTTTAAATCAGTTTCCCACATTTTTGGATGTCAAATCTGTGTTGGCGGGGAATCTTCTTCATCTAATGAGCTGAAAGATAAGATGTTGAAGTTTACTATTTAACCTGGCTTTAATTCTTTAATCTCTCATTTTTCATATTTGATAATTGGTCTTTAAGTTCTTACTGCAAAAAATTTCAGAATACTGACTAGGTAGGTCTAGGTCAGCACGGTTTGGAGTAATCAAATTTCAGTTCTCCTGATGTAATCATCTTTTTTCCTTGATCAAATGCAGAAGGTTTATGACGTGAGTATGACTGTATGAGACCTATGATAGAGAATTGTTCCGTACAGCTTCAGGTAATTAGTCTACCCTACTCGGTGATTATCTCTTCTTATTAATTTGCAAACTCGATAAAGTTAAGATATGGTTTGGGAATTTAAATGGCAATGCAGTGGTTTCTTGAAACTTGTGCAGGTGAATGAATCCATATATGATGAATTCATTGTTTCCTTAATAGGTGTTTGAAGTTTGGGTGTTGTTGGATATTTTTGGTTTGTTGTGTTTCTGAAGACTGCGTTTGTTGCGCCTTAGATATGGTTCTGATGCTACACAATCTACTTTTAAATCGCCATATGAACAATGATATAATTGATATCTCATAGAAAATCTGTTTTTTATACAATGCCTGTTTGCAAGTGCTGGGCCAACATTAATATTTTACATTCCATATGCTCGCATTAAGCAGATGATAAGCTGTGACATATCTAACTAAAAATTGTTGGAAATGGTTGATGGGCTATGCTTTGCTCAAAATTCCTGCAACATAAAGTGGAAAGAAGCTTGAGTGCAAATGATTTAAAAGATGAAAAAAAATTAAATTAAATTGACGACACAATTTTGTTTATCTTGATGAAAGGCAGAAAGGGACTAAAGGAGAGGTTGAGAGTTTCTTAAATAAAGGGTATCTTAGGTTTAATGGTGTATTTTACTTATGACCAATTTAGAAGTTTGAAAATTGTAGTATATTCTCTAAGGACTGATGCTTCAGTTCTCAGTTGAAGATGGTGATAGAGGCTGTATGCATATTGCAAGTTTTTTTTTGGTCGAATAGTGACTTATTTTTACAATAATCTCCTCCTCCTCCACCTTTCCTACCTCCTAATCAAATTCCACAAAGATGCCTACACCTTTCTTATATCTTTTACCCTTAACTCTGATCTGCACTTTCACCATTCCTCTTCATCTTCTTCTAGTGATTGGTTGTATGGATAAATTTTACATTAGAATAAAAATTCAATGCTAACATAGTTATTTGATACTCTTCAGTTGCAATTTAAATAGCTAAACGAACTGGTGTTATTCTTTTTGTGAATATTTCATTGTTTGTAGCAGTTTTGTATAAAAAGAAAAGAATATATCATAATAATCAAAATGCATTTCAGTTCAGCAAAATGTTAGCATGTTTCTCGTTCCATCTGTCTTTCACCCTCTTCTGCAATTACACAAATCAAGACATTTGTGTTTACTATTGTCCTACTGTTGTGTACGCAAAACTGGATGACAAGGCAGAAGATGCGTGACTATTATGTTTTGTTCCTAAAAATAAAAAACATAGAGTTGTACATTAGTTTAAAGATAAAAAGAATTAGAAGTAAATAAAGTGGTACATTCAGTCTGCAAATTCCCATGTGGTCTCAAACCAAGAATGTCTACAATATTACCAAATTATCTTTACAATCTGTTAAATACTTCCCATCTTCACAATATTTTACTGAAAAAGCTCTAGAACTTTGTGAATTATTCCAATTGGGATTCACAATCTTAGTTCTTATACTTGGAATATATTTTCTTTCTTTTCTTTATCCCTCTCAATATTCCTGTATTGTTCAACCTTTTCAATTATTCTTTAATTCTGCAAAGGCTAAATTCTGTTATACAATCACATTTTAGTTGTTAGAGGTGCACTGCTTAGGTGGCTATGAGATAAGCACCTCTTTTGTGAAGAGGTAGGCTGAATTGGAGGTGAGCGCATCTGCGAGCTTCAACTATGGGCCAACTTCAATTCATTGTAATTATGTGATAAGTATATTAGATTCAAGTGTACAATTTGTGTGCCTCTGGCCCCTAACAACTATGTTCCCAATAGTCAGGTTCCATTACCCATTATAGTTAAAGTCAAGATGCACAAGAGTCCTTCAAGCTCCCAAGATGCACCTCTGAAAATTAGCACCAATAGGAAAAAATACTACTATTTTTCATGTTTATGTAGGAAAAACCCTGTGCATAAAATTAAAATATGGCATGCGCTAAAGATACATGGATGAGAAAGATTTATAATATAGAAGATTTGAAATGTATTCTCACTAATTCTCCTTTACCATTTCACAAAAATATAAATTATTCATGCAATATTTCATACTTAGTAGGGTGTATGCAGGGGTGGGTTTATATATACTTCAACCAGAACCGCTATTGAATTTCAAAATTCCAAAACTGGTTTTCAAACTTCAAACGAACATCCCCTTATTTCATCCCATTATTGTAGCAGTCTTGTTACTATATATCCATGCATAAGTAGAATTATTCTCTCAGAAGAATTAACAAATCTAATTGGAGGGATCTGGATAATATTCCTTACATTAATAGAATTATTCTTTTATAACAATCTACAATCCTTTACTCGAATAAATGAGTTTTAGGTTAGGAAAAATACAGAGGTGCAACTTGGGCGCATTAGAAAATGTGCTTAACTGAATCCCTCCTCTAGGCTCTACAACTATACCATTAGTCATATTGTTAATTAACTGGCCTACATGTAAACTTTTCTGGAACAGATTGGACAATTGGACAAATTTCTTCTTTAACTAAAAAAAGTTATTCCTTTTCTTTCTTTTGCCCTCTATTTGGCTAAAGCTTCCAAAAGGTGTTTGCCCAGGGTTATTCAGAAGAAGCTGTATGCTCTTGCTTGTAAAATATTTCTTGGAGCTTATAAATGTGTTATATTATCCTGAAGATAAGTAATTTAAGTGTTAGGACAGATCGAATATGAAGCTTCTTAGATGTTTGTAATGATCATTACGTGATTAAGCCTTTTTAAATTAAAAGAATTTATTAGATAAGACTTTACCCTCACGGGCCTTACCTATACTTTTTTATTTCAGTTAAAGAAAAAACTTTTAATGACCTTATCATCTTATTTTAGAAGATCATAAAATCTTTCTTAGATGATATACTATGAAACTTTGATGCATTTTATTATTAGCTCAGTCAAACATCCCTAGTCCTCTAATGCAGCATGCGTTTGATCTTCCCGTTGATCGTACATGATGTTAAGTGATGCACTTAAGTTTGGAAGTTGGGCATCTCTTCAAGGATGTTAGTCCATAAGCTGGTAGTTGGTTTACATTGGATATTTTTCCACTCTTAGTGGGTGACCTATTTTTGTCTACCCTTTGTGACGTTTTTAAGTAAAAGGTGTGCAGTGGTTTGAGTTGAGGTTATTCTGTCTTGCGTTGGCCCCTTTGGTTGGAAAGGAACAGGAGAGTTTTTGACCAAGATGAAAGGGGAGGTTTAGATAGGTTAAGTTTCCGGTACCTTGGTGGATTTCAAATAATAAGGAGCTTAAAACTTTCATCTGTCTGATATTGTTAGGGATTGCTGGACTGGATTTGTGTTTTATAGTTTCTTTGTATCTTATTTGTGGGATAAATCTGCCTTTTATGTTACCTTTACAACCTTATAAATTTTTTCCTTTTGTCCTATAAAAAATAACACTAGATTGGGCCTCATGATCATCCCCCGTTTGGAAAAAAAAAAGCTGTTGGGTTTTTGGTTGAAGTTAATTGAGATAGGGACTGGCTGTTGGAGACAGTACAAAGTTTGGTGTATGATAACAGAATGATGTACCCTTGACATTGACATTATGCTTGGTAGGATCAGCATTATCAATAAAGAAGTTGATACCATATTTGGTGCCTAAAATCCCAGAATTTTTTTGTACTATTAGGGATGCTTGTTCTGAAGCTTATTAAATTTCTCACTTGGGCGGTTTTGCCTATAGAATAGCATAAAACAAATAGTTGTTAAAAGTGAGAGGCGCACCTAGGCGCACAGACCCCTAGGCGCGCCTGAGGCGCGCGCCTGAGCTACATTTTGCCCAAAACTTAATTTACAATGTATATACACAAATATATCCTACTTACAATCATATTACCTAACTAAACTAAAGTAAAAATCACATAACATCACATAATGATACATAATAATTCATAATAGCATTATAACAGATAAAACATACACACAAATAAAGTTCAAGTAAGCGGCAGATGGTGGAGGTGAAGGCAGCCCACCTTTTTGTCTTTGTTTTGAAAGTTCAAGTACTAAAACCCTAACCCTAATTCTCTATTTATTTCATTTTATAAGTGGGCTGTCCATTTTTATCTTAAAAACGTGTAAACCCTTTAATAATTGAGTACCAACTTCAAAAAAATTAAAAAAAAAAAAAAAGAGGATGTTGAAGAGGCGCGCCTAGGCGCACCTAGGCTACATGTAGTTGTTTTTGTCATAGTATGTTTAAATTTCCAAGACAGAAACTTTGAGGCGCGCCTTAACCTTTAACAACTATGATAAAACACAAGGAACAAGTTTATTAGTTATTCTTGCAAATATGGCTACATGTAGTTGTTTTTGTCATAGTATGTTTAAATTTCCAAGACAGAAACTTAATAGAGTTAGTTGCAATTTTAAGACAATTCCTGATTTTTTTTGTCCTAAAAAACAATTTTACTTCTTGTGTTGGTTTTCAACTCTCTGCAGGCAGTAATCTGGTAAATAATATTACTATGTCTTTATGTGATTTTCATTGTGGGACAAATCACATGCTATCTACATTAGTGTACTCCAACGGTATTGTGAGTTGTCAGCTGTTAAGTTAAAAGCAAGCATATGATATCAATATTGATTTTAAAATGTACAATTGTCCATGAGCTGACAAACCCACTTGGTGAGCTTGAAAATGGTAGTTGGGGCATCAACTTTTAAGTCCATCAATACAGTAACATGTTTTTTGGGTAGACAGGAGTCATGTGAGATAACGAGAACTTCAGTACTTGATTTTGGCAACACACACTGTCTAATCATAATAATTCCATCATCTTTAATTGAGAGGTCCCAGGCACATACTGAGGTACTAGAATAAGCAGCAATTGGAGAGAGAGAGAGAAAGAGATGCATTGTGCTGCTGCCGGCCATTGAGAACAATGCAGTTGCAAAGTTGTGAACCTCTGTCGGGATCCTTTTTTTCCCTGATCCATTTGTTTAGTAGATGTTACGAAGATTAGCTGTCTAAGCCGTGCTTAGCATTTATTCATCCTTACCCGTTCAGGAAACATAAACTTGAAATTAGCTTTCGCCGCATTGCTACTCGAAGTTTTTTCAAGTAATGCATTAGTTGCTACTTGCTAGAGTTTTGAGCTACTGACTATTTTTCAGTGAATAAGGTAGTCCAAGTGTTTTAACTACAAAATGTTACATTATGGATTTAAGTAGGTTTAGAATTATTAACTTGGATCATTTGTTTGTCTAATAGTGATGAAATTTCTATATCTCTAGCAATGATAAGGAAATAATTAGAAAGTAAATTAGAAGATATCCTGGGATGGATGGTGTGAAAGTAATGCCAAGAAACCCGTGTAAATTGATTTTCTGAATTTATGATGGGAAGAGATTGCTCCATGTGTTGCTGCATATATATGTAAAAGAAGCATTAATGTCTGAAGATAGACTGTTCTATCAGATGGTAAATTATTTCTGGTGGTCCCTGTGTTTTTTTTCTACCATTTGTGCTTTCTGTCATTGGACAATGTTTCTCATGGTCTGATGATTGTGACAGTAGTGTCACTCAACAGGTTAAATATGTACTAGTTTTCAAACCAAATGAAATTTTTGGGTTTATTGTGACCAGAAGAGCTTTAGTGAAATAATACACTAGTTATAATATGTCTACATGGGATAAAAGTGGGCTTTCTGCTAGGATCAATAAAATAATTGGAAATAAAAAAAAAAGTATAATCTTATTATTGAAATATGACAGAATATATAAAATAGAAATTCCTTCAGAGTTCAGAGTACCATCCTGCTATGGCTTAACTTCAGGCATGGCCGTTTTTAACATCAGGGATACTGTATATGTGTTTCTGAGTTCTGACCAACTGCATAGCCCATCTTTTGACTGACTGTATTTTATATTTTGCTTTAAAAAATTTGATGTGTTTAACTCATCCATATTTGTTAATGTGATACCAGGTTCAAACTAGAGTTATTGATGTTAATGTGGTTTTATTGTGTTTTTTCTGCTGTGGGCATGATCTCTGTTGGATCAACGATTTACTCTTCACATGAACATACGAAATAAAATAGAAAAATGAGAGAAGCACCATTTTGCTTTGGAAGATCCTAATAACTTCATGAAGTATGTATTGCTCAAGGAGAAGTAATTTTCTAAACAAACACAAGTACTGAAAATAATTTCTTGAAACACGTGAGTTAATTTTGGGTGCCCACAAGATGATAGAATTACTATACTGATCCCTGATTTTGAAGCAACTCTGAATTGTCTTATCCTCCACCCCCACCCCCACCCCCACCCACACCCACCCTTCTTCTCTCTCCATCAAGCAGGGAATTAGTTATTCTCTCTCTCTCTCTCTTGCAGGAAATTAGTTAATCTCTTGGCCAATGAAAAGGACAGGCATGGCCTGGGTGGGAAGAATCAAATAAAGAGGTGAAATTGAATTATCAGAGGGATTAAATGCTTCTGCAGTAACAGAATGAACTGCAGCTTCTCTGAGTCATGGAATTTATTTTACAGGTAGGACTTATTTATTATTATTATTATTATTATTATTATTATTGTTGTTGTTGTTGTTGTTGTTGTTGTTGTTGTTGTTGCTGCTATTGTTATTATTACTCCTATTATTTTGTTATAGTAATTTTCCATCATACACCAGTTTCCTTTAATTGGAGTTGTCTTCTCTAAACAATTATTGATTCAGTAGATAAGGGCCACAGGGGTATGTAGAGCGTCTTTTTGACTTATGGATATTATAGTCTGTATTACTAAATCCACAACGTGTCGTTGCGACGCTCAGTGAAATACAGCGGTAGACTAACCGGTTGAACGGGGCAGTCCGGATGCTCTAATGATCTGAAATGTTGAAGCCTGAAGGGCTGATAGGGTTTGGTTTGGCCTAAAATAGTTCTGCTCAGTTTGTTGTTGTTACCTACATATGATGATATTTTTTGAGCTTTAAATTTTATTAAAATGCATTCTTTTAATATTAATGTTCTGCACAAGTACAGATATACTAGTAAATGATATTAAATATTTTATCGTTTATACAGAAAGAATAAAATTATTTTTCAATAAATTGATGACCCGTTTTATTCATTGTTTCGGTTGGTTGATGGAATCAAGAATGTGTGGTAAATGGTTCATATTTTTTAATTGGAATGAATGAAAAAGGTCCATATGTTGAATTTTAGAACTTTATTAGGATAAATTTGAAGTATCTGTACACTCAAATAATGTAAGTATTAAATTAAGTTACTATTAATAATTTAATATGACATATACTTGTATGAAATGAGTTCATACGATGATACGAATATAATTACTTCTGTTAGTAATTTTTTTTATTTTTGTTAAGATAAAGTATATTTTTCATTTAAAAGAAATATTTTAATTTTTGTAACCTAATTGAAAAAATATTTTCTCTTATAATCATGAGATTGCTTTCGGGCAAGTGTGAGATAATTTTACATTTTTTAAATTAGTTATTACTTTCGTTATCAAATATTACTATCATTTTTTATTTATCAGAAATACTCATGCAAGCCTGTTTTCATGTATTATTCTTTAGTACATGAAAAAAAAACTCTTTAGAGATATAAATTATTACTTTTCAAATTTTTGTACACTCTGATTTATCGATATTCTTTAATACATGAAAAAAAATACTTTTTAGAGATATGAATTATTACTCTTTTATATAAAAATTACTCCAAAGAGTAATTTTTTATGTATTAATGAGTAATTTTTAAAAATAAGGTTTATATGTAAAACTGTTCACATGAGACTAATTCTTTATTTATATTATAAATTGTTCATGAAATAATATTATCACTTTTTATTAATTGAATATCACTTTTATCCGCCTCACATAAAGGCCTCACACGGGACTTTTGCCTTGTTTTATTTTAAACTTAAAGTATTAATTAAACTATTTCCATTACTCAGTCCCAATTCTTTGAGCAGTAAAAAACTTTACAAACCCTAAATTCGTTTATCTCGAACCTTTAATTCAATTTAAATTCGTTTTGAATTCGATTCGACTAAGTTACAACCCTAATTTTTAGGGAAGTAGAAAAATAGTTATGTTTAGGAGCCGACATGCACTCAAACTTCCACATGCAAACATGGCAGAAATCCCAAATCTTGCCTTCACAATTAGGGTTATAAAGGAGCACTAAAAGGTACATCTTCAATAATGCTTCGAAACTGCTCCTTTATGTTCACTTGCACATTTTTTCAATTGAAAATATTATTGAATCTTGTTTGTTTTGGATTTGAATTCTAGAAACTAAAGAAGAATTAGGTTTGGATTTTTTTATTTTATTTTTTATTTTTTAAATTTCAGAGTCCACATATAATCATACACCTAACCTATAAAATAATTTGACTAATTATATTGTGCCACCCACTTTAAAAAATGTATACAAATATAAACAAAAATCTATACAATTATGAACAAAAATATATACAATTTAATTATTAATTTTTTTAATGTAAATTGAGTGTAAAAAAATATACAATTATTAAAAAATATGTACTATACACTATTGAATAAAAAATTATACATATATGGATGCTAGTTTTTTTAATGAAAAACTTAGTGTGAAAAAATATATAATTATTAAGAAACACGTATACAAAATAGAGTAACTTGTATACAAAATAGAATAAAAATTATACACATATGGGTGCACTATTGCATCCGGTGCACCTAATATCAACTCAAATAATTTATTACTTCTTGATAAATGGTTCACAATTACTTATTCCACGATGTGTCAAAAAGTAACATTATTGATTTACTTTTGATTTTTTTTAAATAATAGTGTAGTGTTTTACGTAATTAAAATAAAGTCTTAAGTATTTTATGAGTTTGGTGAGAATAATATTTTTTGAAAATAAGTTTTTTTTTCCTAGGTTTTTTTTTTTCACTCATTTCGATTAATTCGGGGAGCACATAATTCACCGTACGTCTACTAGCAGAACCCCATTCAAGTTAAAAAACTGACCTGACAATTATTGATCACTCCAGCAAATTTAAAAAAACAAAGAGTATTGAGAATTAATTTTTTTTTTCATTTTTTTGAGTGAATATTTTATTAGGACAAACAAATAAAAAAAACTCAACAATTTCATATAACAAAGAGAGTATTTCATACTAATTTGGCATAAATTCAATCTCAATCTTAAATTTGTTCTAATCTTTGATCGGGCCATTTAAGGATTGCCTATTTATTTTTCCCAAAAAATGAAGTTCAAGTGAATAAATGCAATAAAACAAGCAAAAAGGATATTCACAGGATAATTAAGGCAATGTAATACTCCTATTACTTACTTTTGTAAATAAATTTAATCAAACTAATGTGCTCATTCTACATGCAGTACATACTTAATTACCATAATTATTCTATTTTTCAATTTATTTTTTGATATAATAATAAATAGATGAGATGAAATTGATCTAATAAGAGTATCTAAAAATTATAAAGAATATATATAAAAGAATATAAAATTCAAGATGTTGAGTACGCATAACTTAATATTATACATATATATAATATTAAATTTGATGAATTAAAAATAGTCTTCGATCCTTATCCAAGATTGTGCATGTCACTCTCAAAACACTTATATTCGATTTGCAAAATCGATGAGAAAGATATATGTATATGGTGTAAGAAAAAATAGAACACGAAACTCATCAAATTGCACGTGAGAAAAAAAAAAGAAAGATTCACATATTAGTCGGAGGGTATCATTTATTATCATTTCACGCTTTTTTTAATATATTATTTTTATTAAAAATATAATTACTTTTCAAATATAAATGTTCATAAAATAATTCACTAAATTATTATTATTATTATTTTTTTTTATTAAATATCACTCTTAATTATAAAAATTATCTTTTCTTATTCATATCACATTTTAATTTAAATATTATGATTTACCAATTAAGTATGATATACTATAAGAAATAGTCATTTTAGCGTTTGCTATTTTTAATCACAAAAATTAGCATGGTAAAACATTTGTATCATGATGTGTCATGACAACATCTAGTCCTTTTTTTCTTAATAAATAATATATATATATATATATATATATATATATATATATATATATATATATATATATTCTTAAAGTTTATTAATTTTAATTTAAATAACTCTCACAAATGATGTATATACGTGTCATTTTATAAGAAGATATTACAAAAGACGTCTCACTAAAGTATCACAGAACATCTCGTGCCGTTAAATATTATAGAATATAGAGTACTATAGGTGTATATAAGAGTGATTTTAAAATATCTTCGTGTGAATTTTGAAAATTGTGAATTTTGAAAATTTAAACCTAGTTTTCAAAATTGAAACCAAACATCACGATAAGGTTTATTATTAATTTTACGAATATAATTGTAATTAAATTAAAAAAAAAGAAGGTAGAAACCACAAAAGTTTGCTATGAAATTGGTTTCATGGGGTACTGAGTGGAAGCTAGACAGGACAAAAGTTTGCTATGAAATCTGTCTAGTGAGTATAATTATTGTATTAATTTTCCTTATTAAATAACTATTCAGTAATCAAAAACAAAATTAGTCTAGAATTAATGCTAATTCAGTATTCCTCACATGTTTCTTTTAGTAAATAAAAGAGAGAATATCATTAGAGAAATGTGTAGCTCCAAATATACCTAATTTTTGTCAATATTTTCTAGAGATAAGTATTTTAGAAAAAAAGTTCTTTTTTTGCAATAACAGAATAGAATTTATTCTCTTCGACTATGTTTTTCAAATAATGATTCTTTCTTGTTGGGAAAAATAAATAAATACTAATAATAATAAAAGGGGCTGTGATTTCTTTAGGGTTAAAGGAAAATGGAAAAAGAAAATAATGTGAAATGAATTCTTAATAGACTCATGTGACAAATGTTGATCCCTTCGTTTTGGTATTTCTTCCTTGTATGAAAGTGCACCGAAATTAAAAAAAAAATGTATTTGACGTAAGACAATTTTTTTTTTTTTTAAACTTTGTATCTACAATAACATTACAATTTAACGTTTGATGGTAAGAGTATTTACGTGAGCTAGCTCATGATTCTAATTATATATCATAACCTTTTAACAATTCACGTGCATTAGTAATGCATGTTATTCAATAATAATATTTAATTATATACATACACATATCTTTAATAGTTTGAGTTAATTTATAGATAAGATGGTGAACTGAAAAATGATATGAGAATGATGAGTAATAGAAGTGATGAAGCCATAGAATTAATTCCTTATGTAAGGTTTGGTCCACTGTTTAGCTAATGCATTAAATTGTTTCATTATTTTGTATCCATAAATGTTAAGAATTTTTGCAAAAATATATAATTGACATATACACTGCATGTTAATGATTTGAATAGTTAGAATTGACATAGAAATCAAACTTTATAATATGTACCAAATTGAGGCAAAGATATGTGACTAGTGATCAATTAAACTTAATTCATAATTAATTTAAGACACTAGAATTAATGCATGCAATTATATATATGTTGATAAAGTGGGCCAATATATATCTTAGAAATTAACTACGGTATGGAATGATTGGTTTGGATTGGATTATTAAAGTGTTTGCTACTTGATTGTTTGTTAATTTGAATATAATTAATATTCATGTGTGGACAAAACAATATTTAAAAATAGTATAATTTGTAAGTCAAATACCGACTTACGTAATGTCTTATTAGAGACGGATAAAAAATGATAACATTGTTATCATTTTCGTTATAAAATATTATTACTTTTTTATTTATATTATAAATTATTCATAAAATAGTTCACTGTACTATTATTACTTTTCATTCGATTGAATATTAATTACTTTTTATTAATGATCTTATCATCACTTTTCATTGATTGAATATCACTTTTTATTAATGATATTATCACTTTTTATTCATGTCAAAACTTAAGTGAGATGATTTCATACAACACTATCTACTTGTAAACACCATTTGAATATTTATAAATAATTATAATTAAATAGATGGGTAGGTAGTGATGCATCCCTGGAAAAACTGAGCAAAAGAGGCCGTCGGAGATTTATGGACCATTCATCTCGAAATTCCCAATTTTATAATTATATCTAATAAATTAATAATTAAAAAATCGAGTGAAATAATCTAAATTCTCATTTATCATAGTAGCATGCATTATCTGAAATTTATCAGAGTAGAATGCATCTCGAATAAAATAAAATAAAATAAAAATTATCAAAGAAAAAAAAGATGGGGTGGGGTGGGGTGTGGAGGTAATGTTGGTAAATAAATAAGATATCTATTTAATCTAAAATTATTACTCCCTCCGTCCCGTTTCAATATTTACGTTTCTGTTTTGCGAGTCTCATTTCAATGCTTACGTTTTCCTTTTTAGGAATATGGAACCAACCTAAAAAAATTAATATATCATCCAACACTGATACACATATCTACTTCACATTAAATATTATATTTTTCCACCCACTATCTATTAAAATATAATACTTTTCAATCAACGTGCAAAAAGCAAACGTAAACATTGAAATGGGACGGAGGAAGTATACAAGAGTATTACACTGAGTTCCCATACACATTGTAATTTTTTTTTCCAATTAATAAACCATATGTTTTGATTATATCGTGGTGAAATAAATTATAAATTAAGAGAGACTATCTTGTGAGACGGATTTTTTGTGAGACGGTTGTAAGATGGGTTGACCCATTATTAAAGTATGCTTATCATATAGGTAAAGTATGCTTATTTGTAGTTAAAGTATGTGAATAATGAATTATATTATGACATTCTAAAATCATACTTTAATTTATCATCCATCATACTTTACAAAATATACTTTAACAACCATTAAACATACTTTATCTATATAATAGACATACTTTAACACGTCTCACAAACGGTCTCACATAAGTAGCGTCTCACAAGAGACTTTGTCATAATTTAAATATCACCTATGAGACATATATAATAATACTGGTCTACTAATTATTAAAGTATATTTATTATATAAGTAAAATATATTTATTAATATATAAAATATGTTTGTAATAAATTATATATAATACCTGCATGTATATATAGATAATCCTAAAATATATTTCAATAGCAAATTATTCATTTCTTATAAGAAGAAATCATATATTCGCAGATAAATTTGTCGCTAAAGACAAATAACCTCATCTAGTAGAAAAGAAAAGAAAATTCAATGCATATAATATATATACTTAATTATTTTCACTATCTACTCATATATATTACTCCATATGATAATACTTAAAAAATTATGATGTGGTACTATATAATGCATTTAGATGCATGGGTTAATTTATATGTATATTAATTTTTATTTAATAATATATATTATATTTTTTAATAAATATATAACTTTTTTATATTCAATTTTTCATTAAAAAGATTCATAAAATTTTTTTCTAACAAAATGGATAAGTATTTATTTATTAGTGTATACTCTATATTTTTATTTTAGTAGTATATAACTTCTGAATGTGGGTACACAATGATGCAGAGTTAAATTCATTTTTTGCCCTATAACTAAGTAAAAATTCAATTTTTGCCATAAAAAAGATAAGTGGTTCAATTTTGCCCTATAACTAACGAATCATTTCAATTTTTGCCCAATTTTTGCCGGAAAATGCAAATTTCGACGGAATCCGCCACGTCATGCTTCAATTTGGGGGTTTCCAGCTGATCAATCCGACGTGGTAATTTTGCCTTTTTTTTATCTTAGAGTTAAATTATTTTTTGCCCTATAACTAAGTAAAACTTCGATTTTTGCCCTAAAAAAGATAAGTTGTTCAATTTTGCCCTATAACTAACGAATCATTTCAATTTTTGCCCAATTTTTGCCGAAAAACGAGAATTTCGCCAGAATCCACCACGTCATACTTCAATTTGGGGTTTTCGATTGGTCAATCCGAATTGAATTATATATAATGAGAAAATCACATGTACACTTATATAGGAGTACTAAGATTTAGATTCTTACACGTAAATTCAACTAACTTAAACGAAATCTTTATTATTTTTAAATAAATAACGTACACTTAAAATAAAAAAGTAATACCTTGAGTTTTAAAGTTAAAAAATAATCTTCTTAATAAATGAGAAATTTTAATATTAACACTCTTGATTTCGACTAAATACCTTTTTAATAAAAAATATATCTTTATTAATTAAAATAATTTTAAAAAATAAAATATACCCGTAGATATCAGTTAAATAATCATATTTGATGCTTAATATTACATAAGGATATAACAATAAATAAATATCTATAAGAATTATATATATAAAAAAGGAATGAGACATAAAGAAATATAAATTTACATAAATAAATAGGATGGTAAGAGTATACGTAAATGTAATTACATTTCTAAATTTCCAAACATCCAATAGAATAATAAAAAAAGATTTGAAGAAAAAGCCGACATTACGTTAAGATCCAAATTGAAGTATGACGTGGTGGATTCCGGCGAAATTTGCGTTTTTCGGCTAAAATTTGGCAAAAATTGAAATGATTCGTTAGTTATAGGGCAAAATTGAACACTTATCTTTTTTAGGGTAAAAATCAAAGTTTTGCTTAGTTATAGGGCAAAAAATGATTTAACTCTAGGCTAAAAAAAAGTCAAAATTGCTACGTCTGATTGACTAGTCGGAAACCCCCAAATTGAAGCATGACGTAGCGGATTCCGGCGAAATTTGGCCAAAAATTGAAATGATTCGTTAGTTATAGGGCAAAATTGAACCACTTATCTTTTTTAGGGCAAAAAACAAAGTTTTGCTTAGTTATAAGGCAAAAAATGAATTTATCTTTTAAGTTTGTTAAATAGTTATTATTATTTTTAAATGTATAATTATCACTTTTTATTAAAAATATTATTATTTATTATTTATATCATATCATGAATTATTTATAAAATAATTTACTACATTACTATCCCTTTTAATTAATTTTAATTTAAATAATATTATCATTTTTTATTCTTTTTATAATTTTTTTCATAAAACGGTATCATATGCTACGTATTTTTCTATTTGAAATTACCTGATAATTTCATAGTAAGTAGTATTCCACCCACCCTTACTCCCACCCCACCCTAGGGTCCTACCACCCACCCACTCAATGCCAGCACCTTAATGCAGCATTAAGTATACAGTGAACATAATTTAAATAAAGTAATTAGTTATGCATGTGTACACATGTATGATTAAAATATTAAGCTTGTAATAATTTAATTTTGGCAGTATAAACTTTATGGCAAAGTAAAATAAAATCACACATTTAAGTTTGGAGTACTACTGGCTATATTTTAGATTAGTTAGGTTCACTCGCTAGCTTTTTACATGCATATATAATATCTGACCTTTCCAGCATGAATATTAATATCAACAACCCTAATTAAAGCAAGTTAAATATGATTCCAGTCTTCTTAATTACAATCTCATATATTTAATTTTCTACAATTCATTAATTGTTAATTACTCCTATATTTTAATACTCTAATTAATACTGTGCATATATACAAGCTAGTTAGCTAGAGAGAAACTCCATAATATTGTGAAGATTCAATTATCTGCAGATGACATATAATTATCAGTGCTTAATTAGTTAGTATTAATCGAATTAATTAATGTATCTGAAAGTATTTACAAGCAGGCATATAATTTATTCAAATTATTTTGGGGAAAAAAGAGAGGATATTCTAGTATCTTGGTAGAATTTGATCAAATTACCATTTTAAAATAATTATTAACAATCTTATTAAGGGGTACTGAAAAGGATATGTGTAGTAGATCAGGTGAGATTGACTCATTATTAAAGAGTTAAAATCATTTTTCTTCCCATAACAATATGAAATTTTTGATTATATCCCAAAAAAGATATCATTTTCAATTTAGTCCCATAATTTTCTATATTGGCCAATTTTGGTCCCAAAATCACCGGAATTCAGCACGTACGCCTCACGTGACCCCTCAATTTGGGGCTTTCCGGCGATTTGGGACCAAAATCGGCCAATATTGAGAGTTACGGGACTAAATTGAAAATAATATCTTTTTTGGGACAGAATCAAAAAATTCATATTGTTATAGGACGAAAAATGATTTTAATTTAATAGTTGAACCCTATAAATATACTACCTTCGATTGTTTTTATAAAATATTAGTAACTTCTATTTATTCCATTTCCTTTGATGTTTTATCATTTTTTTAATATATAAAATTAAATTATATAGGATATACCCTATGAGACCATGTCAAGATTTGAAATTGGAGATTAAAACTTAAATTAATATGAGAGATGAATTTTGTACTATGAGAACATAATTTTTGTATTATATTATTATTTAGATTATATTATATGAGATGAATATTTTTTAAATACTAAAAATTAAAGAATAGTTTATATATATATATATATATATATATATATATATATATATATATATAAACTATTCTTTAATTTTTAGTATTTAAAAAATATTCATCTCATATAATATAATCTAAATAATAATATAATACAAAAAATATCATAACATATTATTATTTAGATTATATTATATGAGATGAATATTTTTTAAATACTAAAAATTAAAGAATAGTGTATATATATATATATATATATATATATATATATATATATATATATATATATATATATATATATATATATAAAAATTTTCATGTAAGGATCCAATTTTTAAGTTAGGTCTCAATTTTAGTTTTCATTTAAGAAATGTCTCATTCCAAGGCTCAATTTTACTTTTTTTTCTCAAATTAAGGTCTGTTGTAATTTTATTTTTTTCCGAATTGAATATATTTTATAAATTAATATAAGATATTAATAAAAATAACATATTTAATTTTATGATTTGATTTGAAGGTGTATAATAATATTTTTAAATTATTTTGTATGACTTGAAATGAAAATATAAATTTCATGGTAAGTCTTAAAATGATAAAAAAAAATGACAAATTCTCTTGTGAGACACTATTTACATGAGACGTTTGTGAGACGTGTTAAAGTATATCTATTATTTAGATAAAGTATGTTTAATCATTGTTAAAGTATGTTTTCTTAAGTATGTTGTATTATACATTAAAATATGATTTCAGTGTGTTATAATATAATTTATTATTGAAATACTTTAACTACAAATAAGCATACTTTAGAGATGGGTCAACGCGTCTCCCAAATAACCCGTCTTACAAGAGAGTTTCTAAAAAAAAAAAATATATAGCAATGAACCTATTTGAAGTGGCTCATTTCGTAAAAAACCAGGCCTTAATTTGAGGAAAAAAAACTAAATTTATATCTTAATTTGAAACATTTATAAAATTGGGTCTTATTTTAAGACCTAAACTAAAAATCAAGTCGTCATAATATATATATATATATATATATATATATATATATATATATATATATATATATATATATATATATATATATATATATATATATATATAAATTGTGCTAAGAATTTAAATAAAAAATTAATAGGAGTTAAAATCACTTTTGGTCCCATAACAATATATATTTTTGATTTTGTCCCTCAAAAAGATATCATTTTCAATTTAGTCCCGTAACTCTCAATATTGGCCGATTTTGGTCCCAAATCGCCGGAAAGCCCCAAATTGAGGGGTCACGTGAGGCGCACGTGCTGAATTCAGGAGATTTTGGGACTAAAATTGGCCAATATAGAAAGTTATGGGACTAAATTGAAAATGATATATTTTTTGGGACAGAATCAAAAATTTTATATTGTTATGGGATGAAAAATTATTTTAACTCCATTATTAAAGTATGTTAATTATTTATAGAGTTGGTATCCGGTGCATTTGAGTGCACGCTTGCACCTATATGTGTATAATATTTTATTCATTAGTGTAATATATTTTTTAATTATTGTATAGTTTTTTACATTCAGTATTTAATTAAAAAAACTTACAGATAATTCACTAATAAAGTGTATACATTTTTATTCATTAGTATATAGTATATTTTTATTCATAAGTGTACAAGTTTTTAACGTAGGTGCACCCGGTGCATAGAAATATAGGTAAAATATATTTGTTGGGGTAGGTCTTGCGTGAGACCGTCTCACGTGAGACAATTTTTTACTTTTTAAAATAGTCACTTTCGCTATAAAACGTTATCACTTTCGCTATAAAATGTTATCACTTTTTATTTATACTATAAATTGTTCATGAAATAGCATCATCACTTTTCATTAATTTATTATCACTTTTCTGTATAGAAGTTGTCACTTTCTGACTGTCTCACGTAATCCCTTGCGTGATACGGTCTCACACAAGTCTTTGCCTATTTATTGATAGTTAAAGATGTCTTCAGTGAATTATATTATAATACCATAAAATCATTTAATACATTATTGAAAAACATACTTTAATATTCAATAAGCATAATTTACCTATATAATAATCATACTTTAACATGTTTTACAAACTATTTCGCGTGAGTTGTACTGTTCCACAAGTGACTTTGTTTTAAGTATTAAATGGGCGGTCAAAATTAAAATTGAATTGTTTCTGAACGTTGTAAAAATTAAAAAAAAAAGAATTTGGTGTATATATATAGTTTCTTAACATATTAATTAATTCAATTTAGTCAATCAAATAGAGTCATGAATTTGGATATTGTTCGACTATCTTTTTCATATGACTCTGAATTAATATTATATTACTAATTAGTAATATGACTGAAAACTAAAAAGCAAGAAGCATCCAAAACAAATTAACTGCTCACATGTTTTATAAATTAATTAAATTAATTAAGGAGCTAACTGTATACGTTTTATAAATTAAATTAATCCCTCCATAATATCTTCCTAATGCAGCTACTCAAAGTAGGCTAATCTTCCTCATTTGCCCTTTAAGAACCCATTAAATACTTGCATACTTAGACATGATATTTAGGGCCACTCTACAGTAACTAATCATTGGATGATGCCAAAAGGGCACAATGGAGATTCCATTAATTTTTTTCCCAACTATAAATCAAGAAAAGAAATTCAACACTACTGTTTAATAATGTATACATACATACATGTATTTTGTTTCTCATCCCAAAATATCTAACCGCCCAAAAAAAAAAAAAAGCCTTTAAAATTAATAAAAAAAACAGTATAGTTAACATTCAACTACTCATCAGCTGCATCCTCACTGCAAGAAAATATAGCTAGTGTGGTCCTCCCCCTTCTCTCTCTCTCTCTCTCTCTCTCTCTCATCTACTGTTTGGATAGGGAGCTTGGAGGAAATGAGTTGGTCCCTCACCACAAGCAACATCAAAAGGTGACGTTTTTCTTGGAGTAAAGTCCACTTTAGAAGCTTGATAACTGCAATTATTTTTTAGTTGAATTTTCCATCTGCCCTTTTAAGAATCTGTCACGTTAAATCTTTCATTTTGATGCTTTTATCATTGCATAATTATCATACACTTAACAATATGCTAATCTTGAACTAATCTTGATCATCATAATATGTACATAACTACAAAGAACACATATATGTATGTATAATAGCACAACATGTGTATAAATGCTTATAAGTTGATGTGTTGCCTTCCCACCATCCATTAGGCGAGCATTCGTCGTGCCATGTGCTGCGAATTCATCCGTAACGCCTTTTGTAGCTGTCAATATATAAAGTGTGAGGAGAAAAAAAGAGGGTAGGATAAGGTGTAGAAAAGTATAGGGAAGTTGTTATGTGTGATTAAGCTTATAGTAGTGGTTAATTAGGCTTAGATGGAGAAGTGGCACTATAATTAGTGTCATAGAGTTCACATCATGGATATTTGATAAGATCATCTTGAGTCATGTATATAAGAAGCCGATACACGTGGTAGCCTCTCCACCTTTCCTTCTCCTTGATGGAGCTTGGTCGGTCGCACTCCGGCATCTACTTCTTTCCAAGATCACATCTTCTATAAGTATATCTTCTGTGTGAAAGTGAAATTCTTCTTTGGAAACCAACTTGAGGTTTTGAGGGCTCTTATTTCACTACTTTTGATTAATTTATATATATGTATGTGTATGAGTTTGTTTCTTCTTCTACCTAGCTTTCTCTCTCATTAAGGAAGGAGTACTTTGGTTTCATGTAAGTATTTCTTGTGTGGAATTTATATCTATTGATGAATGAATATATATATGTGTGTTGAATATCATTGAATTTGAATAGATAGTTCTATAAGTAGTAGTTTGAAACAAACATGGTGGTCCTATGTGTGTTTCTTGTTTAGTACTATTAGTTTAATTCTTGCAAGATATATATACATACATATGGAGTAGTACTGATTAGCTAGCTCTCTTCTTGTTGTACTAATTCATACACTCTCATGAATCCCTAGATATTTAATTTAGGACACATGATGGTGATTGAATGATTGATTCTAATGAGTATATATATATACATATGTAAAATTGCTCAATTTCCCTTTTGTGTTGAGGGTTTTTTTTTTTTCAAGAATTTCAGCAGATTTCAGCCAGTTATGAGACACATAAGATGATTCAAAGAGAAGCAAATTTCACCGCGAAGCGAGAGAGGCGAAGCACGGATAATGGTAACACCTCCAAGGCCTCATCAAGTGCAGCAACAGCATCATGGTCAAGGTTTAAGGATCCTAGGATTGTGCGCGTTTCTAGAGCGCTCGGAGGGAAGGACAGGCACAGCAAAGTGTGCACTGTAAGAGGGCTGAGGGATAGGCGCGTTAGGCTTTCCGTTCCAACCGCCATTCAGCTATATGATCTTCAAGACAGGTTGGGATTGAACCAGCCTAGCAAAGTGGTTGATTGGTTGCTTAATGTTGCAAAAAATGAGATTGATGAACTCCCCCCTCTCCAAATCCCCCAAGGGAGCTTCATCAATCAAAGCCTTAATCCATTTCTCAATCATCATGAGTTCATAGTGGCAGCTTCTCAATCAGCTGAGAAGCAAGGCCTAAAGATCAGCGCGGATTTCAGCTGGAACGATCCATTGAAACACGGCCACCCCCCCACCGGTTTTGATGGAAAGTCTAAGGATGTTGAAAGAAACGACGAACATCATCAATCTTGGACAAGAAACCAAGAGAAGAGACAATTTAATCTTGATCAAAACCAAGGTGATAATGATGATGATGATCAATATGTTTCAACAAACAATTTCTTCTCAAGGCAAAGCAATAATCCCTCTTCCTTTCCAAGTCTACTAAGTGCTACAATGGCGCCGTTCAACTCGTTCATGAGATGGGATCCTTCGAATTTAACTCTATCTCACCCTCCCATAAGCCTTGGATTGACAGCTCAACATGATCAAGATTTGCACAATTGTAGCCTTGTGCAATTGCCACCAACAATGTCAATTCATCAAGCTGCATCCCATCAAGTTCTTGTTTATCAACCGGCCGGCGGAATGAGCACTACACAACCTCACTTTCCATCTCAAATCTCTCCCACAAATGTAGCCATAGACTTGTCAAATTCTTCAGCTCATGGACTTCCAGTCAGGCAGCCATTGCAGTTCAACATGACCGCAGATCTCCTCCCTTCGAATGAGCAAACTAAACACGACGAGCTCCACTCGTCCTAGCCGGCCTTGGAAGCTATAGTGCAGCAGAATCAGCATCATTTTGGAGGTAAAAAAAATGAAAATAGGGTTCAAAAGATTCTTGGTGATCATGATCATTCTCAAGATTGTGATTTCATGATGTTTGATTTGATCATCTGCTTGATTGAGGTTCTTGAAAATGCACCTAATCAAGATCATCATTAGCTCATCCAATTTACACACTTTCTGATGAATATATAGCTGACAATTATATGCTGCTATATAAGGTGAAGATTTTGTAACTACAGTTTCAATTTATTCCCACATATACAAAATCTTATGTAATCATACCCTTTTTTTTTGTAATTTTTTCTCCATTAATTTTTCTCCTACTATATGATATTCTGAATGATTTACAGAAGACAATTAATAATTGATGAAAAAATACATATACATTCAGTTCTGTTTCAACCTTATTCTTGAATTCATTCTTCAATGCTCAAACCTAGGGTAGATGCACCCTACCCCACCCCACCCCACCCTACCAACTTTTCTTGCAACATTAAGACTGTAGGTTAGTTTTGGGGTTGCAAAAACAAAACCCTAGGATGGTCCTAACACACACACACACACACCATAGATAAAATCTTGAGTATAATAGCAGAGTGTTGAGTAGAAGGAGGAAGAAAAAAGGTTAATTTGTTAATTGATGAAAAAGACAGGTGTAGTGATGTCAACATTGCACAAGATCCCACAAAGTTAACACACCAAGTTGTTGTTGAAGAGGGGGTGTTTAAAGCCTTGAAGGGAAGTGGGATGCTCTTCCATAGGTTGCATCAAATTAATGAAAAGGATCACCTCTAAGTTGTGGTCCTGATTGAGAAATTAAAACAAGAAAGGTAGGGTAGTGATTATCAATTAGGGTTTTTTGTTTTATTATATGTATGTGTTTGTTTTGAATATAAAAGGGACCACCCCACTCAAAGTTCTCTATAGGAGGGTCCCCATTGGGTAAGTGTTCTATTCATCTCTAATTTTGCCTAATAAGCCAAATTGTTTTTGATTGTATTCTTGCAATATATATGGATTTTTTTTTATATTTTTTTAAGAGTATCATATTCGTGTATCATTTTTTATGTAATTTATATAAAATTGTTTAATGGGAAGATTTTCGTGAAACGATAAAAAATGATAATATTTTTAATAAAAAATGATACTCAAATTAATAAAAAATGATAGTGGTGCAATTTTTAAATTATTTTATAAATAATTCGTATTATATAAAAAGTGATAAATATTTAGAAAAACATAATTAAATACTTAGAGGGACTCATGCAAGTGTTGCCCTCATTTTGAGTGCATGAAAATTAACTCTTTACATATGGGTCACTGGATAACAAGAGACTTTGTCTTAATAAAATTATAGTGTGGTTTAGCATTTTGGTTCATTAATTTTATTAGGTTGGTCAATAAAGTTTGAAAGCGTAATAAACATAATATATATCTTAATTCTTTATTAATTCTTTATTAGTTTTATTGAATATTATAACATACCTTTTTCCTAAGGTTGTGATCCACCAACCCCTTATTGTAACTAATGGATTTATTAGAAAATCAAGTCAGTTTAAGTACAATTAATGGGTAAACTCTTTTATTATTGTTAAAATTTTAAGAGACAATAAAGTATTATTAACTATATATATTTAAACCAAACACCCCTTATACATATTTTAAGTTTAACATCAACAAGGAGTTGCAATGCTTGAAAGCTTAGTTCTTCACACGCCAACAATGGACACATGATTAAAATGTACCCAAGATTAGAAGCTCAACCATATGTACCTCAGTACAGGAATTTTATCAATTCAAATCTTGAAAAATGGTAAATTATCAATTTGAGGTTTGAATTATTTTTTTATCAATTTGGGGTCTGAATTTAGACCCTAAACTAATAAAATAGGAGATAATATTTAATAAATTCAGACCTTAAATTGATAGTTTACATATTTTAAACCTCGAATGAATAAAAAAAATAATTTAGACTCCAAATTAATAATTTACCAAATTTTCAAACATTGAATTAATAAAATTCATGTAATAAGAAAATTGGCACGACTATTAATTCAAAGTAAGTGTGTCTTTTATTTCTTTTTCCCTTTTACTTTGCAGTAGTACTAATCCAATATGGGCCCCTACTTTTATTATCATTAAGAAATAAATGCTTTATAGTTTTTTTTCTCTCATAGGTTTAAATTAAAGAAAAAGAAAGGACTTCAAAGATAAGAAATGGGGGATGCATCATGCAGCAACTTCAAAAATCTCTCTAAATAACAAATAATATAAAATTTAAAGAGTTATACACATAAATATATCTTTAATAACTTCTTTAAAACAACAAATTTTTTTACATAATGATTTTACCTCTTTAAATTTGAAGAGCGAAATCAATTCTTTAAAATTTAATGATTGAAATTTCCACCACTTCCAACACTTTAATTTCTTGATATTTTCAATTGATAATTTATTATTTAATATTTTTAATGCATAATGGTTCTTTCACTTTGATTTTATACTCTAAAAATATGGGGAAAAAACAAATATAATTAATAAGTATTGGGAAGAGAAAAAATATAAATAAATTGTTGGAGATGAATAAAAATACATCACTCTAAATTTTAAAAATTTATTATATTACCTAAATTCTTCTCCAAATTATACATAATCTCTTGGGGATGCTCTTAAATTGTACAACTAAAGGTTTACATGGACGCCAATAAATACAAGAATTATAAATTCATGTAATAGGGTATAATAGATCTAAAATCAAATTTGAATTAAAAAATAATAATACTAATTATAAATATTAAAGTAATTCGAGTTATAAATTAGGCTAATTATACTGTGCACCTGGGTGCACCATAAGATATGGTGCACTTACTTTCGAGTACAAATATAAACAAAAACATAGGGGTATACAATTATGAATAAAAGTATATTCGAAGTACAATTTAATTGTTAGTTTTTTTATAATGAAAATTTGAGTGTAAAAAAATATACAATTATTAAAAAACATGTACTATATACTATTGAATAAAAAATTATATACATATGGATGCTAGTTTTTTTAATGAAAAACTTAGTATAAAAAAAGTATACAATTATTAAGAAATATGTATACAAAATAGAATATGTGTACAAAATATAATAAAAAATTATATACATATGGTAAAGTTATATACATATGGATGCACATATAATATCAACTCTATAAATTATACTATAGAATATTATTTTAAAGCACCACGTGATCGCTTTATTAATATTTTATGTATTGAGTATTTGAAATTTGTTACTAATATTTTTATTTATAGTAGTACAAAGGGTGTATACGCGGTATGCCCTCAAACTAAGCTCTTAAAAAAAAAGAGTGAGGCTTGCGTGCCTTTAGAATTTAGTATTATGGATAAGAGAATATTATTTTGTTTTAAAGGATATATACTTTAATTAATAAGTGTTGTTCTAAAGGGTATACACTTTTCATTATATTTTTTATTTTTCTTCAGAAAATAAAGAGTACACATCTTTATACTAAAGGGTATACAATTTAACATAAAATTCTAAAAGCACACGGAGTGTGCTTCCGTACGCCCCGGTGCACACAGGTTTTTGCCTGGTAAAATAAAGGGTTCACATCTTTATACTAAAAGGATCATTTAGCACAAAATTCTAAAGACACACGAAATGTGCTCCCGTGTGCCCGGCCGGTCACACATAAGCTTTTGCCAAAAAAAATTGTTACAAATAGCTCTTTGTCTTTATATAATTATGGAACAATTATGTCCTTCTATTGTAATTATTCTAATGTATTTTCACAAATTAATTTCCAAACAATCGAATGTTAAAAAAAAAAATCTTTTTATACTAAAACGACTCCTTCTTACAAACTTTTCTTCTATATTTTTAAAATTTTAAATTATTAATAATTAGTATCTTTTTACAATAAGTTCTTTGAAAATATACTCTATTCGTTGGACCTAAAGAGTACCTTTTTCATTTTGAGTGTCCCACTTAAAGAGTCATTTTTTCTTTTTTTTACACATATAGGACCCACACATACCACTAATACAATTAAAATATGAGGCCCACACTCCCACTAATATAACTACCTGATGAGTGATATTTTTACCTAGATTTTAGTATCTTTTTATGTGTGTTTTCGTATTATTTTATCCGTATTTATGTGTATTTTGGTTGTGTTATGTGTTTTTATGGAAATGTGTGAGAATGAGCTCAAACGTATTAAAAAAGGAGAAAATGGAGCAAACGTGGAGACAAAATCAAAAAATGTAAGGAAGGTCTAAAAACTCGGTCGAATTTCTTAAACTAGGTCAAGTTTCTCTTACAGAAAAATTTGCACAAAAACTCGATCGAGTTTCTAAAAACTCGATCGAGTTTCTCTTATAGAAAAATTTGGAAACAGGGGACAGCATGAAAACTCAACCGAATTTCAGAAAATTCAGTTGAATTTTTAAGCATTTTGGACATGTGATTTATGGTTAGAAAGCCACGGAAGAGAGGATCGCGTGAGCGCAAGAATCACCCGAATCGGATTTTGTATGAGAAAGTTATGTGCAAAACGGTGAGACTGCGCTGCACCAACCCGAACTCGGCCCGAAGTCAATTTTATGATTAGAATGTGTTCTAGAAGATTACAAGGGGTACAAATATCCATTTTGAGTGTAAAAATCAGGAGGAATCATTTGGGATAAATTACACATACATCACACACCATTTCCTCCATTTCACACCATCATCTTCATCCATTCACCATCCATCCATCTACACTTGATCCCCTCCATCAAATCCACCATCCAAGTGATCAAGGAAGTAAAGAAGAGTGAAGATTACAAGAAGAAGAAATAGATCTCCATTGAAGACCTTCAAAGGGGGAATCTAATTATAATTTTTGTGAACTTCTTTATAATTTTATCATGTGATTTGTAGATACAATTGTCTATGTTGTTTTCTCTAAGACTATGATAGGTTAATCTCCTTTGTGAGATTAACTCCATGATTGATGTTGGATAATTTAGTTTTTATGCAAATTAATTTTAATCTTGAATGAACTTTGTGTTATTTCTATCATTGATTATTAATTGCTTGATGTATATAATTGATTTGTGTGATTAATTGTCATGGGCATATGATTAGATTGAGAAATCAATTATGTGTTTAGAATAGTTCATTGAATCATTTCATCATACACTTCATGTGCATTAATTTAGAATGAGATAGAGATATCCTTTTATATTTAGAACCATTTGATAGAACATTTGATTAGATTAATCGAGAGGTTGGTTGATTAGGTGAGGAGACCTAAACCATTAGTGAATTCATAGTACATTAAAAGGGAATATTGCTTATGATTTAGTACCTCATTAGGGAACTCGTAGAGTAATTAGTGCTTAGTGGGAGGTGTTCACTTTGATCTCGATCCTATGTGCTTTTGGGAGCCTTATTGAGGGCCTACATCCTATCCATCTCGAGAAAGAGTTTAGGTGGAATTAGTGATTTCTTCTATGCCATGTCCATGAGAGATTATAATTAATTACATGATTACTTTATTATCTATGCCATGATTGTTGTTAATCGCATCCTTGCATAATTTGGAACCCACTTATCTTTTCATTTATTTTATTTCTTGTTCTTGCATTAGTTTCATTGCATTTATTTGCAAGCTATCCATCCCATTCCGCCGTCCTTATAAAATCATGATAAACTTGAGATCGCTTAAACTCTAGCATGTTTCTCCCTTGGGTTTGATAAATTTTTTAATTGGTCATCCCGACTATATACGACTAATCAAATGACGCCATTGCCGGGGAGATAACGGTCGCTAGTAGTTTGACGAAGGATTATTTAGAGTGGTCTTAATAAGGACATTTTTTTTTTTTTTGCATCTTATATTTGCTTTGAAAAATTTTGTTTAAATTTTTTTTTCTTTTATAGGTGTATACCTTGAGAAGGAAGAAGAAGGAGAACAAGCCCAAAAATATGAGCTTCATGGATATTCTTCGTGATTTGGTAAATAGAAGAGCTCATTCCACTATGAACACACAATAAAATTTTCAAGGATTTCAAATGCCAAATTTTGAGCCAAATTTGCAACCGGATTTTGGAGTACAAGTGCCTCATATGCAATTCCATCAACAAGGCTATGAAGATTTTGAAGTTCCTCATCAAATGCATCAACAAGTATACCCTCAAGGTGTGGAAGATGTTTTTTAAGAAAATTTTTCTAGAAATCAAGAAGAAAATCAACCACAACTATGGGGAGATTTCAAGACTCCGACACCTCTTATTCCGCCCAACATGACTACAAAGAGAAGCTTAGAGATGAGTTAATCGAAAAGATTATGGAGAGCATGGAGAAAGAGAGGAAGTATAATGAAGTGTGGATGGATCGAATGGGAAATTGGTGTGAAATGGTGACAAGTGCAGTTGTAGCATTCGGTGCTAGATTGGATTCCATTGAACACCAAGTTAGTCAAGTTGTGTCCACCGTGGAAAGACTTCAAGAAAGAACAACAAGCCTTCTACCTCAGGAACAACGAATCTATGCATGGCCATTAAAGATCAGAAAGAGGATAGTTTGGGGGTTGATGAAGTTATGAAGGAAAAGAGAGAAAGAGTTCCTAAGTGGGTGAGAGCCAAAGAGTTGAAAGAAGAGTTGAAGGGGGAATTCGAAAGATTTGTGGAGTCTCTTGAAGAGATGGTAGAGAAAGTCAAGATTCAAAATCAAGAAGAGATTCATGCCCTTATGGAAGAGAAGAAGCCTCCGGAAACTAAGATCATTGACGATACCCCACACAAGCCAAAACCTTCTCATTCTATTGAAATTTCAAATTCTCTTAAGAACTTCCATGTTTTATTGATAAAAACTTGTTTGTTGAAAATTATAGGAAAATGATTGCAAGAGGGCATCAACACTTGTCAATGCCCGAATTTTTATCGGGGGATGTGGTTGAAGTTCAAAATGCATATAAAACCCCATGGAAGAAGTGAAATAAGTGAAAAGGGTCATTCCTTGTGAAGAACGCCTTCGGAGAACAATTGTTTGAGCTATTCAACAAGAAAGGAAATGTTCTTGTAGTTGAACGTGAGAGCACAAGGTATTACTTCAAGAAGAAACCTATGATAGTGCCTAAGGATTATTCAAGACCACCATGAGCTAAAGACTATCGTCCGACTTGAGGACGTTAAACTTAGTGCTAGATGGGAGGCAATCCATCATTAAATTTATTGCTTTATTTCTTGTTTTCAATAAGGATTGTGGATTTGATATTGTTTTGCAATTTTTGGTATGAAGGTTGATTGTACTCGTGAGGAGAATGCATATTGGAGATACGATAAGTGATTGATTTGAAGTGTGAAAGTAAGTCTCACAATTTTTTGCAAACTTAATTCTCAACTCTTGTTTCGATTTAAGTTTGGGGGGGATATGACGTGGTGTGACATATATGTTTTGTTAGTAAGCATATACTTCTCGTATTTTTGGGGCAATTTAAAAATTTTCTCATGAGTTTGAGATTGATTTTGGTCCGATTGATTGTGTTGAGGTGCATGATAGTCTATATTCTTATTGAAATTGTTGAGCTAATGTTTTTGATGAGTTGTTGAGCATGAATGAAGTGTAATGGAAGCACGAATTGGGCCCGGAGATCAAGTTGAGTTTGTTGTATATTCAATCTGGAAGCTCGTGCCAACCATTTCCACTACCAAATGCCTATTGAGGAAGTTCACTCTATACTTTACTACTTCTAGTTGCTTGACATGAATTGATTTTGATTTGGATTGTGTTGGATTAACATACTACTTCATTTGTTATGTTTGTGGGTGTTTTACTTTCGTAATTTAGGATTTTTTTCAATCAAAGATGGGGATGTTTGTGAGCTTAATTGTTATGGATGATTTGAATGTGTTCTTCATTTTCTTATGATGGTGATTTTTATTCTTGTTATTTGTTTTTATTTGTGTCTTGTTTGTTGAGTCTTTTCTTATTTGTTTTATGTGTATTTTTGTTCTTGTTTAGGGATTGTTTTGGTGATTTATTTTTGGGATGTCGTGAGTCATTTTTGAATGTGAGTGATGATATGTTGTGTAGTAAGTGATGACAAGTTATGATTAAGAATCTCTACACTTTCAAATTGTGACATGTTTTATTTAACTTGTTCAATTTTGAGATGAATGTAGTGTAATAAGTTCCTTAAGGTCCAATGCATAAACTCATGAGATTTTGAGCCTTGAACTCATAATTGTTATATGATTCATTATTTCATGTGTGCATTATTCATGTGTATGTGTTCTAGAATTTGCCATTCGTCTTGCTTGAGGCTACTATTGTGTGGAGACTTTTGAAAATTATTTTAGGCCATCTTTGATCTTTAATATTAGAGCCAAACATGTTTTCCCAACCACAATATGTTCACAAATTCGCATCAATCCAACTACATAATCCAACCTAATCCCATAGCTTCAAACAATCATCAAATAAGCTCAATAAGAGAAAAATAAATGATGAGAAACACAAGAGAAGCAACAAACAACAAGAACTAGAGGAACAAATTGTGCGCCGGTGCAACATGTGCAAACTAAGAACAAGATGAATGAGTAAAAAAACGAGCAAGCTCCCCCAAACTTAAATTTAACTAAGAGTTCAATTTTAGTTTGGAAAGAATTTTGTTACCAAATTTCTTGCTCCATTTTTCACTTCAAGTCCATCACCAAGAAAATTCCTTCATGTTTCTACAAAAGACAAGAAATTAAATAAAAACACGCTAAGAAAGTAATAAAATATAATGATGAAGTGCCTCCCATCTAGAGCTAAGTTTAACGTCTTTAAGCTAGACGGAAGTTTTTCAATAATAATCTACTTTAATTCACGTGCAAAAAGCAAAAGCTCCCCTTTAAGTAGGACGGAGGGAGTATATATGTTTTAAAAAATTACTTTCTGACATACCAATTTTTTATAAAAAAAATATTAATCTATTAATATTGAATTTAAAATTTGAATCCAAAGACGAAAATTGCTTATAAGACATTTTGACATTAAGTTTTTAAAATTTTAACGGTTAGATCGATTGGAATTGAAAGTCAATTTGAAATAAGTTTACTTGAACTTAATAAAACTATATCACAAATAATATAAATCTATTAATATCGGATTTAAAATCTGAATGTATTAGAAAATCTATTAGCTATTACTTTTGGTTTGTTAGCCGAGCATTGCAGTTATATTTGAGTTTAATGTGAACTTTTTTTTTTTTTTAAAAAGGAAGAAAAATAATGGAATATGATAATACAATCATCAGTGAATATATAACATAGCCATTTAGAAAAACTTAACCCAGCAGCATACTCAACATAAGCTGAGTTATTGTTATTGAGAAAAGAGTTCCAAATTATTATTTTATCCTCATAAGTTTTTAATCAAATTGATTAAAAATACAATTATATCTCATATGGAGTATTACCATTAAATTCTAAGAAATATTATACGCCTTAGGCCCATTGTAATGCTGCCCGTACGTCTTTTGTTTCTGCCTGGGTTTTATTGTTGGGCTTGTTTGGAAACCCACAATCATGACGGCCCACAAGAAATGGTCAAGGCCCAAAAGAAAATGAAAATTAATCACACACTATCAATCAATTCGGATGGACTATTGAGGTTCGAGTTATTTTTCGATTTACTATCAAAATTTAAAATAAGCATGAATTACACTCTTAATTTATTACATTATTTAATTCCAAAATTATGGTCTAAAGTAATAAAGGTGCGTAATTTCTCAACAATAATAGACAAAGTCTGACGAGTTATTTATGAAATGAGTGTAAGACGGGTTGATCTATCACTTAAGTATACTTATTGTATAAATAAAGTATATTTAATGATTGTTAAAGTATGTTTTTTTAAAATATGCTGGATTATGTATTAAAGTTTGATTTTAGTTTGTCATAATATGATTTATTATTAACATACTTTAACTATAAATAAACATACTTTATCTATATAATAAGTATACTTTAATGATGTCTCACACCCGTCTCACAAAGAGTGTCTCCTAACAATAATATTTCATATAATTTTTTTATCTATTAATTTTTTTATGTAATGAGAATTGAAAATGAATGGGGAACTTGTGTCACACATTTTATGTGTAATTAGTTACAATATTATTATTATTATTATTATTATTATTATTATTATTTTTATCAAAGATGTTATTAATTTTTTATTATTTTTTTAAATGTTACTCCCTCCAACTCGAGCAAATATTTACATTTTATCATTTTAGTTTGTCCTAAATAAAATTTATTTCATTTTTTTATTAGTAGTACTCACACAAAAGAACTAATATTCATACACCAACCCTCTTATAACATTAATATAACTATTTATTATAAATTAAAATATTACTCCCTCCGTTCCAGAAAAATTTGCACACCCTTTTCGGCACGGAGATTAAGAAAGTGATAACTTTAGGGATATTATGATATTTTTTTGTAATAAATAAATGATAAAGTATGTTAGGTGCGTTAGATAAAGGTGATTTTTTTGTAAATAAAGTGTATGGGGAAGGGTGATTGTGTTTGAATTTTTGCTTTTTAAGGAAGTTGCAAACTTTTGTGGGACAACCCAAAATGGAAAGCGTTCAAACTTTCCTGGGACGGAGGAAGTATAATCTCTCTGCCCATCTCAAATGTCTCTATTTTACTATTTTGAGTGTGTGTCAACTCCAAAGGTATAAATTACTCATTTTCAATAAAAGAACCCCACATTTGATTCACCACTCATTACTAATACAACTTTTCATTACAAATAAAATAATAGGAATAATACTTTTTAATATACAAACCTATCGTGTGGAGAGAATATCTCTAAATCCTTTATACATTAAAATGTGAAGTATATCTTAATCTACTTTAAAAAAAATAGAAATAAATATTTACCCAAGAGCGAGGGAAAATCACTTTTATTTACTCATATTATAAATTGTCATTGTCACTTTTTATTCTATAGTATCAATTTTATTCAAAAATGGATTGGAGAATTGCTAAAGGCTTTATTTAAACCCTTCACCGAATGAAAACTGTTTTTAGGTGTAGAAAAAAAGGAGTGGACAGTGGACCCACCCAAAATAAAATAATATTATGTGGATCTCGGACAAAGGACCCCTCCGTTTCCGTATCCTCCAGTACCCTACAATGGCAGTTCCCAAAATTAAAAGCGTCATTTCTGAAAAGCGACATCAAAGCAATAGCGGTCAGAAGTGGGTGTCCAACGCCGATTCCAGCTGCGCAACTGTTTCTCCCTTCTATAAAGTAACAGCCACAGTTCGACTCGTCCCCCCAATTCGCTCCTCTTGATTCAGGGTTTTAGGGGTTTTTAATAACACTCATTACTATCACTATGTACTCGCCTATTTTGGATTAGTTTTGCTGATCTATCAATTCGGGCCAGTTAATTGCTGCTGGAGCTCCACCGGATTGACCCTAGAACATTTCAGGTAACTCTATTGGCTCCACTATTCTCCAATTTTTCCTATTGGCTCGTTTAATTGCTTCGGAGAAATGCAAGATTATGTGGGTTTACTCGAATGTTGATGGCTCGATGAATTTCATCCCCTTTGGAATTCAAAATTAATTTCGTTCGAGCGAGTGTTTTGAATAGACTATGGTGTGTGATGTTATGAAGTATTGCTGAATATGAACGATGGTGATGGGAAGGATAAGTTCTTGAGTGAGAAAGAAATTCAGCATTCGAAGAGGAAGAAAAAGAAGTCGGGGACTGACGAATTTGCCCAGGCCATTGCCAGAATTGCGGTGGCTCAGGTTTGTGAAAGTTTAGGTTTTCAGAGCTTTCACCAGTCTGCATTGGATAGTCTCGCTGATGTAGCGGTAAGGTACATTCAGGAGATAGGGAAAACTGCTTCTTCTTATGCCAATTTAGCGAATAGGAGCGACTGTAATGTGTTTGATGTGATTCAGGGATTAGAAGATCTGGGCTCTGTTCAGGGTTTTTCAGGTGCTTCGGATGTTAGGCATTCCCTTTCAAGTTCAGGAGTAGTTAAGGATATCATAAATTACGTAACCCAAACGGAGGAAATCCCGTTTGCATATCTGATTCCTGTATTTCCAGTTGTTAAGGAAAGGTTATTTGACCCTAGTTTTGCGCAGTCAGAGGAAAACCCACCTGATGAGCATATACCTAGCTGGTTGCCCAAGTTTCCAGATCATTCAACTTATGCAGATTTGAGGTCTGGAAATGTAGAAGACCAGGGGACAGAGGTAATTAGTAAAACTCAGCACGTTGAAGAGCATCATAGAAAAGGGGAGAGGTCTTTGCTGAATTTTCAGCAAAAATTAATATGTAATGGGTCTGAAGCCGGAGTCGATTATGAACAAGGAGATGCTGCAAGGGTACAACGAGGAGCAGAAAGCAATCCATTTCTTTCAGCCCCTCTTCAATTTTGGGAAAGGGAGGTAACTTTGCCTGTTGTTCCAGAAACTTTGGGATATCCTCAAAACCATGGAGTTACTGAAAATCATCTTTTAATGGTGGAACCATCTCTTCAAGCTACTGAAGCTGGGAAGAGTGATCTGTGTGAACCTGAGGACAATAGGAAGATTCTTCTGAATGGGAGGTCCAGTGTACATTTTAAGTTTGGGAATGCCAAAAAATCATTACGCATGGTGACAAGCCCTCAAAATGAGGGGATGGAAAAAGTTCCTCTTTGGTTTGGTGATGATAATGATGGGGAACACGCCAACAAAAGGAGGGCTGAGAAGATAAATTCGGAAGATAAAGAATACCCACCAGAAGCATCTCACTTGTAAATTAGGCATGTTTGATTAGAGACTGTATAATTTTTTCTGGAGCTAACATCCGATGCTTGCTCCAGGTTAGTCATAGTCAAGGAGCTAGGATTTTCTCTGTACAAGCATTTTAAACTAAACAGGCAGTGTTTCAACTTCGCTTTTGAGGATTAGTTGTCAATCACCTCCATGAACCCTTGTCATTGATTTTTTCATAACTGAAATTAAAGACTTTAGCTATGAGTTCTTTGTTACTTCTTTATATTAAAATGTGATAATCAAGTAGAGTATGTTCACATGTTTTCTTTATCTGTATTTATTGCTTTTTGACAATTTAGAGGGTAGATAAAGATTACCAAACAAAGACAATTGTTGTGATCTAGCTTGTAGCATCTCACTACTTATCTATCATCTCTTCTATATAAGTACAGCCATCAACATGTTAACTTGATTATTGCACTAACTAAAACAAGCATTTATTGCATGCTATTTAGAATCTATTTAGATCTGAACCAAATTATTATGATAAATAAGAGTAAATTCCAAGTCTCACAGATTTGGTTGCATGCTGAAGCATATTATAAGATAAGTATTTTTTTATGCAGATATCACCATTATTCATTTTTCTAATGGACCTGCTTGATTTTCTCTCTAAAGTAATCTGGAAAATTTTCTTAATTGTTTATAGCAGCAGTTCGCTCAGCATTTTGCATGTTGTTATTTAACCTGAGAAAAACCTGTTTTGATTTTCTTTTCTAGAGTAATCTGGACAAAATTCTTAGTTGCTTATGTTCCAGTAGTTTGCTAATTGGTGTGCATTTTCATATAGCATTTCTCTGTTCTTACCTGAGTATTTAAAGATGATTTTTATTGTTAGGTAGATTGCTGCCCAGAGTGTAGTAAGTTGCAATTTTATACTCTGTTACTTTATCGCAGATGTATTTTGCTGTATCTTATTTTGTTTCTTTCCAGGTAGCCGGCCTCTAGTTTTTTCCTTCTATTGGTAATTTATTCAGGATTTTAACTCTTTAGATGGGTCTTCTTAGTCTACCTTGAATTCAGTAAGTTTGAATTCTGTGCTTTCTATATTTATACTCCATTAAAGATGTATATTTGATATATTCAATATTGTTTCTTTACATCACAGGTTGGTAACCTTGGGTTTTTCCTTTTAATAAGTTCTCTAATGATGCTGCTGCTTTCTCTGATTTGTTTGTTTTGTCTTTGCTTCTACTTCTGCTATCACTTATGTTAATTTGCATTTTTGTATGTTGTTCTTTCTATTATTCATTTTTTTTATAAACTCTTACTTTTCTTTTTTTCTTTTTTTGTGGTTAATCTGAATGTTGAAAGTTCCTGGATGACAGAGCAAGCTGTTCCAGTTGGTCTTGACAATTAATTCAAAATGCACATAAATTTTAGATCTTTATCATGAAAATAGTTGAGCTACCAAAAATGTTTAGTGTTTGGTGGCTGAATTGAAAGGACTGCACAGGGATGATGACAATTGCTTAGAATTAAATTCCTTAAGGTAAACTGGGTGACTTGGTATATTTGCTCATAATAAATGTGTATGTGAACATAAACTTGAGACTGTCTGACTAAAAATGGATTGACATCAGCATTCTTGTTTGATGGTTGAGGGCTATACTCTACCCTTCAACCATAATCTCTTCCATTGTGATGGACCCCACAATGATGTCCGTTATCATTCCCATTTCCTCTATACTTAAAAAAATGGCATGATATGATCGCCTTTGTTTGATATGTTCCTGGATTACCAGCTAAGGCCCCTAAATGATCTCCAAATTCAAACCAATCACCCCCTCAATTTATAGCAGTTGAAACTGATCAATTACTTTCATGACATAATATAGCATAGATACTGTCTTCCGTCCTTTCTAGATCTTGATGGTGATGCTGCTACATTTAACCTTGACTTGCAGTTTACTAACAGAATTGAAAATAGACTTGCTGTATGGATCATGTTTCATTGTTGTCCATTTTTTGGTGCTTTAGTTCTTATTTAGCAACATAAAACATCGGATTTTGTGATATCCACTTAGGTTGCATTTAAAGCCTGCATTCTACCAGGTCTAAAGGTCTTAAATGAGGTGCACTCATTTAAGCTGTGTGAATTTGAACACTAAATTTACACTATTCAGCATGAACTCTTTGTCTTAGTTGATTTGAGATTTTTTTCTTATACAGGCTACACATTAGGCTATTTTAGTTTACTTGTCCTGATTATTTATGATTTTGTAGCTAGAAATTTTTGATGCCAGTTCACATGTTTATTTATGTTTTAGTTTACATTGCTGGTTATTTTTGGTTAATACCATTGCTAATGAAAACTATGCTTTATAAACGCTCAAGTTGTTCCATACCACCAATACTAAATATAACTCAGAGACATGACTTCAAGGCCTTACATGCTGCAAAACCATTCCATTAGTTTCAGCCTTCAGTCTTTGTGATTTTGAACCAATCTCCGCTCCTTAATTGTGCAATTTGATCAGGATGGATGCAATTTAATTACATTAACATTGTTTATAGACTGAAGCCGTGTGAATCAGCAGATGTGTGAATTGATCTGCTTTATGTAAGGTACAGCTAAAAAATCCTTACTGCAACAAAGAGGAGAAATACATATTTACAAAGTCAGGTTGGATACTTATTGGTAAAGAGTTGCCTGTGAAGTCTCTTTGGCCGATGACGGCCCACTACTTCACATGTGTGATCTCATTTATCAGGTCTTTAAAGATCCGTCGTTCAATGTCCAACACCAAAGCTGGAACCTCATCACTGTAATCAGTCCAGTCATCTGATTGGTACTTAATATCTGTAGTTAAGAGTCTGATAGATCCATCATCCTCATCATCAAAGTTGCAATATTGCGTCCTGCAGATATGGTCGATCTCTAAATACACGTCTTTAATGAGCCCCTGCAAGGTCATCCTTTTCCTTCTCATGCTAAATAATCCACATAATTTCAATTTGCGGGCCAGTATTTCATAAAACATATCAGATGCAACTTTTTTTTGGATTTTCTGATTCAACTTCATCTTATCATTCTTTTTGATGAGCTTTCCAACTGCTTTCTCCATTGGAAAGTTCTTTTTATCAAGGGCATGGAACATGCCAGGATTGATCAGATGGCACAGAGAAAGGCGTTGATTGGCTGTTTGGATGATGCTTGCATCATTGAGGAGTGGTGATGCTAGCAGCATCTTGGTAATATAGCTGTGTCCTTGATTGAAGCTCTGATATGCAGGATCATTGTGATCTGTATAATCTGTTAAATTACATAGATTCTCAAGATTCCATTCCACTTCATCAGGACTTAAGTTCACATCTTTTATTCATCATGCACAAAACAAAGAATATTTGATCAGTAGATGAATTCATCAGGATGTCAATAGATGCATGATTTTGGAAATTGTGCAGGGAAAAGCTAGTCGTTTCTGTGATCTCTACAATGTCTACATGAGATAAACAATGAAAATGATTTTACTGGCCATTAATATGTTAGCCTTATTAAATACTGCTGTAAGTTGACATGCATTTCAAAGCATTAGATCGTGATAGTTGTAAATCTGCAATGTATCATGTATGATGATGTTGAGATTAATTGTTCCATGTACAGTTCCAATTTTAGTACCAATATAATGAATAAAAATGCAGTACTTCTCAGACGTGATGTTCAATATAGTTGTACTCAGGGCAATGAACCTATACCTTGAAAAGCTGTTGATTTCCTCTTTACTGGGGATGGCGAACCTTCGCCGTAGAATGCTGTCTCAAGAACTGAAACTGGACTTGGTTGTTCGGTCACAATTACTGCATGTTCAACTGCTGACGCTTGTGCTATTAATGTTTTCACATAATCCTGGTGGCAGAAGTGGGAACTGTCAAGTCGTGACATAAAACAGTTTATAAAAACTGGAATAATATAATTTAATTTCTACTTGCCTGCACTCTGGAACTTGAGCTTATGATATCCCTTTCTATATGATATGTATCACCAAGGCAACTTGAGTAACTTGTCTCACTGCTATGGTTGCTCAATTGGTTATCATTTGATCTCGTTCTTTGGTTTATGTTATGAGGATACTTTTCTCTTTCTTTCTTGCTCGATTGCTTTTTAGCCCTGCCCAACTCAGACGTTGAGCTTTTAGGATGGGATTCTCTTTCAGTCTTCAGTACAATATGTTCCACTCTCGGACTCACCATTCTGCTCTCTCTCTCAGAGGTAGGAAAATTCTGAACCATGCATTGAGGTGCTTTCGTGGTAGATTCCAACTCCAATTTTCTCCGAGTATTCTTCTTGCCAGTAAATTGAGGATGCTGTTTGGCTTCCTTCATGTTGTCAGTCAGTGTATGGTATTTTGCCTTTTCTTTTTGTGCTTGATTATCCCTGTGATATTTAGGAGTTTGGATCTTTTGCAGAGGCATTATTTCCATGCTGGTGAACTTGGAACTTGAACATTTAAATATTTGAATGCTCGAGAAGTTGTAATTCTGATCGGACCAGCTGTCTTTAGAACTGCTTCTTTCTTGTACTTTCCGTTCAGCCGACTCTCCTCTATGGTTCTCCAATCTCCCTTTTGTTTTCTGCATTGCTTCAAGTATCTGTTTAAGAGCTCTGAGATCCTTACTGGATCTTTTGAATTCAAGATTAGCTATCCTCTTCTCTATTTCACCATAAACTGATGTAGATGCATGTGGGATTTTCTTAGGAGCTTTCCCACTCTGTGTTATCATTTTGGAAGACCCTCGGTTATAATCTTCTTGTTTCCAGTGAGCATGTTCCATTGGAAGCCTCATGTTTTTCTTGATAGAATTGGCATTATGTGATCGTGGTGATGGTGAGGCAGGGCTCCTTTGTGGAAGAGGTAAGGAAGAAGAAACTTGTTTTTGCTTTCTTCCCTCTACTATTAGGCTCTGGCTCGATTTTTCCGTGGAAATGATCTTTGTAGTTGAAATATCATCCATGGTTATACAATCTGGGAAAGCATCCATACCCATTAGCTTCGCTACAAGGCTGTTTGATCGACTGTGATTCAGTATTGGCTCGAAGGCTGAACACTTCACTGGCCTTGCTTTACTGTCTAAAGAGAATCTTGGCTTCATTTTTTTGTTAAATGCATCTTTTGATTCTCTTCCATCGTAAGAGAAACGAGGGAGTAATGCCAACCTATCATCCTTTAATCTCTTTGTACCTTCATAAGCAGTTGCTTTTGGCTTCCTGAATTTTGACTGCTGTGTGGTCTGGGAGAGTCGGTGTGCTTTACGGTTACTTCTCTTTTGTTGTTGGCAAGGGATTTGATAGACACACCTCGGGACTCTCTGTACATCGAGCCCTTCACTACATCTCGAATATCAGGTGATTCTGAGGATGCTCTTCTTTTCTCTTTCTGCACCTCCAGATCCTTTTCCTGCAAACGTTGAGTGACAAAACTGATTTCTTTCTTTTTAAAGATCATATGACTGAACATGGTCAGTGTCTTACTTTGATGTCTTTTATTGCATTTTGGGGCTCCATTTGTTGTTGGCCACCTTAGACAACAAAAAGATTGCAAATATTTTAGCCAAACTGATGGATGAATGACATGCAAATAATATGTACATCACATGGCATAGTATCGAAGATATATATTATCCGATAAACATCTCTTACAGCCCAAGTTTTCAAACAAGGTGGTCAATTAATACAGTGCATTGATTATCTCAATAGAATCTTCATATGAACTTTCATTTATGTAGAAACTGATTTCCCTTATGTTAGATATTTACATTACAATAAGAATAATGTGTTACACATTGATTGAACTGAACTGAGGAACAAATCTTGTAACATATGTACCAACAAGAAGTAGCCTCTTCTGGTTGAGGGTGTTGATGCTCCTGCTGGTGAGGAGATGTCGACGGTTGAAAAGTTGGAATATTCCGGTCGCGCACCCTATCTGCTTCCGTAGGTCTCGATTTTGATCTGTTAAAGAAGACACCATTTCTGCTGCAGCTTCTCTAATGCCAAAAACAGGTTCTTCTATATGCATTATATACATACATGCATATATAAGCTTCTAACACACATGCATGTGGGAATTAATCTTATTTGCAGGTTGCAAAGTGTGCAGAAGAGAGAACTTTCTAATTGTGTGAACATTATTTTCTCTCTCTCTCCCCTCTCTCTCTCTCGGAATTCCAGTGATCCCTGCAGACAAATTTCACAGTGGAATCCCACCAAGAAAAGGTATTTGGAATGGAACTGTCATGCACCCCACTGCCCACCTTCAATATATCAAATGCAAAAACAGTGTGAAGATCAAGAAAAGGTGGTTTTATTCATGGGTTATGCTGTGAGATGGAAATGAGTTACTTTTTGGGAAAGCAAATAGGCAGATGGATAATAGAGGAGTGTTTTATCGGGTGATTCTTAGGTGCACTGGTGGATTGATAAGTTCAAATATAAGGTGTAGTTATTTCATTTTATTTTTAATAATTTTATTTAATTTAATAATAAAGATGAATTTAAATTTTAATCTAACTAATGAAATCGTCAAGTACGCTGGTCCTGCATCTTGGACTCGTTTTATAGAGAAAAAGAAAGTGAATTTAGGTTTAATATCATTTTCACGTGGGGGTGTTAATTGGAGGCATGTGGATTGTGGCAGATTTTGCAAATGTAAGTGGATTGTGTACTGGCAATCACATCCTGTTTTCTTAAACTGCCTTTGGTGGGATGGGGGTGGGGATTGGGCAGGACCCCCACCTAGTAAATGAGAGAGATTTAATTTTAATGCATTATGTCAACTCTATTTAATTATATGTACTCTTCCAGTTTTATTTTTTTTTTATGTTCGACTAAAATGATGAAATTTTATTGACTGTGTGAGATGTACAACACACCGATAACATGCAAATTTTGATTTATCATGTATATTATAGTACTTAAATAATAATAAAGATAATAATAATAAGTTCACAGTTACGATAGTTATAGAGTTTAAGAGAGTGATTTTTTCTTTATTTTTTAGGGTGGTTTTATATTTTTAGGTAATAATTAAATTATAAAGTAAATTATGTGAGGTGTAAAGGAGTGGTAATTCTGAAATTAAAGTGTATTGTGAGATTATTGATTTATGTGTATTTTCTTTTTTGAAGGTGTGAACTTATTTGTGGGACGAACAAAAATAGAATGTATGAATTTGTTTATGTAACGAGAAAATACTACTAATGAAAGAGATGAGCATGAGGGTTGCTTAATCACACACTAGTAATGAAGATAGTATGTTCCAAGAAAGGGTGCCCGTTATTAGGGATGTCAATGGGTCGGGGCGGGCCGGGTAGTTGAGTACCCGGACCCGGATCTACTCTTTTGTCGTGGGTTCGGGCCGCCTGTGACCCGTATGGGGCGGGCCGGGTCCACCCCGTTTTTGGCCCATTTTGATTTTTTATTTTATTTTAAATATTTATATCTATTATAAATAATATGCAATATATATAATTTCATTTAATTAGTAATTATATAAATAGGAATATCATGTATTTTTTATTTTATTAATCAATTAAGCAAATATATCTTATAAATAATGAATATAATAAAAAATATAAATAAAATATACATGTTATACATATAATATGTTATATAATATAAATATTAAATGGGTCTAAACGGGTCCAAACGGGACATCACTGCTATCTAGATCCGCCCCATTCTTGATACGGGCCAGGTCGAGTCCGCCCCAAATTCACGGGCCAGGGCAGGTTTGGGCGGGCCGGACCATTTTTGACATCCCTACCCGTTATCCCACCATGATTGCCACATTCTTCTCCCCACTTGTATCACCCACCAAATCAATCATGAGCATTCTCAATTTCTTAACGTCTAAAAAAAAAAAAAATTCATATAGGTTAAGAAAAAGTATTTCTTTCAATATTATTTTGTTATTTTATATAATAAATAAATAATAAAGTATATAGATGCGTAAATAGAAGTGTTACTGTTATAAGTAAAATATAGAAAATGGGAAGATGTTGGTTTTTTTTAAGAATGCGGAAAAAATAAATACACGGAGAAAAATGAAAAATAGGAAACCATTTTGTGATGGATGGAGTAATGAAATCATTTAATTAACCAATCTAGAATCCCCTCACCCCTAAATAAATAAATAAATAAATCTAGTTGTAAGATAATAAATGAACATACAATATGCATATTAGCTAATTATGCTAAATCTTAGTGACATGAAGAGAATACTAAATGCTGAAATTAAAAATAAAACCACTTCACTAGTAAGACCAGTTGACAGTTGTATATATAAAAAGTTGAAAATGTGCAAAACAATTCTCAAAAGCAAAAGGACAGATCATCTTGAAACGTGAATGAAGGTGAAGATCCACAAGTTTAATATTTATAATTAATTAGTTATTTTCCAGAAAAGAGGTTGGACTGAAACCCTATTGGCTTATCCTGATACCCCAAGATCGATACAGTTTTCCTAAAATTTAAAAACTCACCCATGATAATATAATTATTACACCATTAATAAATTAATTAATTTGGTCAAATTATTTTACAACTAACAAACATTAATCACCGTCAACTTTGACCAGTTCATGAGACCTTGACGAAAACTTTAAACAGCGTGAGGGGCGATTATTCATTTTAATTTCATAAAAAGAAATAGAGGGCAATATTGAATTTTACCCTTAAATACACGTTATAATAATTCAAATTTTATTTCTTCCCACTATATATATATATATATGAAAATAATAATAATAATAAATCATTGTACCATTTTCTAAATGGTGGAGCGATGAGAACATTTTATAATTTTTTTTAATTAGTTATCACTTTTTATTAAAGATGTCTTATTTTTTCTTTAAAATGTTATTACTTTTTATTTACACTATAAGTTGTTCATGAAATAATTCAATGCATCATTATCACTTTTCATCGATTGAATATTAATTTTAATTAAAAATGTTATCACTTTTTATCTGTCTCACGGAAACCTTTCATGAGATGATTTCACACCAGATATTTTCTAAATAAACCTAAATTAAAACTCACCATTATACCCTTCTCTAATAACTTAGAATTTTTTGAGAATGTTAAGGGCATAAAAGTGCAGATGCTGATGTAAATTGGTTATACTTTAGGGTTGATCAAAAATTCTTTAAGCTGCATAAAAGACATTTCAAGGAACCAAACCTAATGATATTTCAAGGAGAGGCAAATTCTTCTGATGTTGGTGATAAAATTCCATCAGTATCTTTTTGCTTTACTTGAAGCTTCTTGGGTGTTAAAACCTACTCGATTTCAAGACATTCTCTCTTGAGGATACGATGCTTCTGAGATTTCCTTAAAAAACGAAAACTAAAGAAACATTCATATCCTCATGAAAATAATGAATCCCCGTAGAAAGTGGAGCTCTTAAAGTCTCAGTCTAAAGAGCGTATTGGGATGGGAGATTCACCTTTGAATGGGTTGGACACCGTGTTTAACCGCTTACTTGGTTGGATATCGGAGTTTCATCTTCCACTGGGTTGGAGACCTGGTGAATTACTTTCCTGTAGAACCCCCATGAACTGTGTTTCTCAGTAATGGGTCTCTGACCAAATGGATGTTGCTCAACGTATTTCTGCACATTTTCGCATGTTACCAACCCTTCCAAATAAACTCGAAGATCACCTCCAGGACCTGCATTAGAAATTAGTTAGCATTACTCATGCACGCGACATCATCAACCAAGGAAAGACGAAGTTTTGCATGGTCTTATTGGATAATAGGGCATCAAACAATGAACAAAAATAAGAATAAGAGATGATGCTCCAAAGACAGATTGGAAAGATCAGAATGTTTAGGCCAGTTGGTCAAGGTTAAATGACTGAATGATAGATATTTCAGCAATAGATTATTTTTACAAGCCATCACCACCATAAGTATAACAAATCATATGTAATGTAAAATAAATAATAATGAAATGTCTTGAAATCCATAGTTCTCAAATTGAGCCTTTTTCTGTCGGAGGGGTTTATTTTTAGAGAGACTAGCAAAACAGAATAGACAAAGTCTCTTGTGAGATGGTTATTATGTGAGACGGGCCGACCCATTATTAAAGTGTCATTGTTATATAAGTAAAGTATGCTTATTATTAGTTAAAGTATATTTTTCTAAAGTATGCTTTTAGGGTGTAATAATATGATTCACTACAAACACACTTTAACTATCAATAAACATACTTTACTTATATAACAAATATACTTTAACAGTGGGTCGACCCGTCTCATATTTACCCGTCTCACAATAGAGTAGCTCAACAAAATAAACAGGAAAAAGGCAATAATATAAATACATTCTGATGTTGCACACCAAAAAAAAGATTTAAAAGAAAAATCTTAAAAGCATTTATTCAAGTTTTACGAGTATAAGAAAAAAATATTATAAATAAATTTTCATGAAAAACAAACAGCAAAAAACAAAAAATATTAACATGAAAAAGAGTCTCACCTAATGAATCATCAGTTTTATTACTGTACTCGTACGGATTGGGAAATATTGCTGTGTGTAACTAAAACAAGGACAACAATAAACTCACTTTCAGTAAATGTAAGAAGCAATTGGAAATCTAAAAAAATTGAGATCTGATGAAAACCTATGTAGGAACAAAAGCTTACAGGATTGAGCAAGGCCTTGTAAGGCGAATCATCCAACAATAACGTGTTTGATTCGTTGTAGTCCCCCTTCTTCCAAGGCATATTACCATCTCCCCAAATTTTCCGCAACTCCTTGCAAACCAAGGGCTTATGCCTGTTTTCAAGGGTATTAAACCCTGTTTTTGTAGCATAATCCATATCCTGCATCATCATGCAAGTTAAGACATCATAAATAAATGTGCGTATAAGACTAAAATCTAGAAAAACAGCCAAGTTCTACGTTAATTATATGCACTCATATTTGTATACATAGACAAGTTTGAGTACTGTAGAAGGACCTATCTTCACACCTGCATGAGTTGATACTGTCAATCGACCGACATTCACATAATACAACATAAAAGATTACAGGCACACTTATATTTCCATGATGGTATGCCATCATGTATCCTTCTGCATGCTTGGCTGATTTATTATAGCATTTATAATCCACTCCCATATTGAGAAGTAAACTGTAAACGGTGGATCGCCCAAAAGGCAACCTTAATTCATTCAAATTACTTAAATTTCAATTTTGCATGCCACTAATGCATTATGTGCAGCTAGCCAAACATAAAAATGTACTGACAAATAAATTAAGGATATGAAGCCTCATAAGATATGACTCCTAAGATATTAAAAAAAATGAATTACTTTAACCACTCGATATAAAAATCCATTTGGCAATCTCTTAGAATCTTACCCAACAAAAATGCAACTTGTCCTTTTGATCTCCCAGTAAATAACTCACAACTGGATCAATAATTTTCCTGAACAATTTCAAATGTACAAGTTTAGAAAGATTAATCCTGCATGCAACATAGCATGCTTGTAGAAGCAAAAAAGTGTTCTACAGCCTACCTTTGTAAAAATAGAAGAAAGAATAAAAAACATAGAAAAAACATAGAAGCAAATATCATTAAAGGCTCAGTTTAAGGAGTACTTGGATCTCGATGACCATATGCCCACATCAAAGTTTTGAAAGCAGAATTTCAAAAAATCATCACAGAAGGGTCTCTTGAAAACTGCAACAATAACGGAAGAGCAGTGAAATCCGATCCACTATTTTATACATGTTAATTATTGATACATAGATATCATGAATTGTATAGATGATTATAGAAAACATCAAATTCTCACCTGCTCGTCCATATATTCTGATATCCCCCTGACAACGACTAGCTGCTGAGTATACTATATCCGCAAGCAGACCATTTACATCAAGGACAAGCAGTTTTTTCCTAATTGATGTAATAGGTGCAGGGCAACTTTCGTTCGCATCCTTCACATTAAAAGATGAACCATTCATGGCCACCTGAAGGGTAGAAGCAGAGATTGCACTCGTCGCCTCAGCATTACCTTTACCCTCAGCCAGAATAATCTGATTGCACACTTCACTTAACAGTGTTAAACCACTCTCAGACTTTTCATTATTTCCGACCAGAAGATGGCATTCACAAGTACAAAGCTTTTTCTCCAAGTCCATGGGAACAGTGTTTGCTCCGCAACCTCTGAGCTTAGTATCACTGTTCCATTCACAGTTCAAAGTTGATGTGGTGTCATCTTGACTAGTGCTTTTAATTTCACTATCAACTTTTGCCATTATTTTTCTTTTTTTCTTTCTTTTTCTTTTTCCGGTTGCATTTCCTTCAGCACTATCTCCTGCATGCCTCATGTCCATTGTAGTCTTGTCCATGCTTTGAACATTATAATTATCCATTGGACTATTAACAAACCCATTCTCATCAGCAAGATTTTCTGCTGATTTTGTATCCATTTTGCTCAGGGCTTCATCAGTTTTGGCTTTGTTTGTTCTCTTGTGTTTCCTTTCTATTTTACCAGTCACATTCACTTTGGCAGAATATTCTGTTCTCCCTGTGTCCATTTTAATCTGATCTCTACTATGAGCTTCCTGAATATTTGGATTCTCGATGCTCGCGTTTCCTTTAGCAAGATTTTCTGTAGTTCTAGTACAAAAAACGTCCTCATCCTTAATATTTGCTTTGTACTTTCGTTTCTTCTTTCTTTTCCGAGTCACATTTCCTTCAGCAGAGTTTTCTGTTAGCCCCAAATTCATTTCAGTCTGGTCCATGATTTTGACTTCATCTTGCATTTCTGAATTCTCGACGCTCAAATTTCCTTCAGAAATATGTTCTGCTGGTCTGTTATCTGAAATACTTCGGATTTCATCTTTAATATTTGCCTTTCTTTTTCGCCTCTTTTTCCTTTTCCGAGTAACATTTCCTTTAGCAGAACTTTCTGTTAGCCCTGCCTCCATTTCAGTTAGGCCCATGCCTTGAGCTTCATCTTGAATTTCTGTATTCTTGATTGTCGTGTTTCCTTCAGCAGGATTTTCTGTCCGTCTGGTATCAAGAACCATTTGGACGTTATCGTGAATTCTTCCATCGCTATTCAGAGTCAAATTTTCTTTACTCAAGTTTTCTGTTGGTCCAGTTTCCAATTTACTCTGGCAAATGACCTGAGATTCATCTCGAATTTCTGGATTCTTGATGGTCACATTCCCTTCAGCAAGATTTTCTGTTGGTCTAATATAAAAAATGCTTTGGGCTTCACCTTTAATATTTGCTTTGCCTTTTCGTTTCTTTTTTCTTTTTCTAGTCACAAATTCTTCTGCAGAGTTTTCTGTCAGCCCTCTCTCCATTTCGGTCAGGCCCATGCATTGAGCTTCATCTTGAGTTTCAGCATTCTCAATGTTAACATTTCCTTCAGCAAGATTTTCAGTTCGTCCAGTATCAACAATGATTTGGACTTCATCTTTAAACCTTTTCTTGCCCATTCGTTTCCTTTTACTTTCTCGAGTCACGATCCCTTTAGAGGAGTTTTCAGTTGGTCCAGTTTCCATTTGAGCCAGGCCCATGTGTTGAGCTTCATCTAGGATATCCGTATTCTTGATGGTCCCAATTCCTTCAGCATGATTTTCTGTTGGTCGGTTATCAACAACACTTTTTGCATCAGTAAAACAGTCTGCTCGCCCTGTGTCCATTTTAGTCTGATCTCTGCAATGAACATCATCTTGAAATTTTTGATTCTTGATTGCCGTGTTTCCTTCGACAAGATTCTCTGTTGGTCTGGTATCAGCAATACTTAGGACTCCATCCTTAATGTTTGCCTTGCTTAACTGTTTCTCTTTTCTTTTCCGACTCACATTTCCTTCCGCAATGTTTACAGTTAGCCCTGTCACAATTTTATCCTGGTCCATGCTTTGAGCTTCATATGGAAGATCTGGATTCTCAATGGTGACATTTCCTTCGGCAACATTTTCTTCAAGTCTGATATCGAGCACGTTTTGAATTTCATCCCTAATATTTGCCTCACCTTTTCTTTTCCTTTTTCTACTGTGAGTCAGATTTCCTTCAACAGAATTCTCTGTTAGCACTGTCTCCATTCTAGTCTGGTTCATGCTATGAGCTTCACCTTGACTTTCTGGATTCTCGATGGTCACATTTCCTTCAGCAAGATTTTCTGTTGGAATGTTAACTTCATATTTAATATTTGCTTTTGTTTTCTGTTTCTTTTTTCTTTTCCGATTCGTATTTTCTTCATCAGAGTTTTCTGTTAGCCATGTCTCCATTTTGATCTGCTTCATGCTTTGAGCTTCACCTCGAATTTCTGGATTCTCCATCACATTTCCTTCAGCAAAATTATCTGTTGGTCTGGTATCAACAATGCTTTGAGCTTCACCTTTAGTATTTACCTTGCTTTTCCACTTCTTTTTTCTTTTCTGAGTCACATTTTCTTCAGCAAAGTTTTCTATTAGCCCCATCTCAATTGGAGTCTGCTTCATGCTTTGAGCTTCATCTTGAATTTGTGGATTCTCCATAATCTCACTTCCTTCATCAAGATTATCTGTTGGTCTGGTATCAACAATGCTTGGAACTTCACCTTTAGTATTTGCCTTGATTTTTCTCTTCTTTTTCCTTTTCCGAGTCACATTTCCTTCAGCAGAGTTTTCTGTTAGCCCTGTCTCCATTTTAGCATGTTTCATGCTTTGAGCCTCATCTTGAACTTCTGGATTCTCCATGGTCACATTTCCTTCAGCAAGGTCATGTAATGGTTTGGTATCAACAATGCTTTGAACTTCACCTTTAAATGTTGCTTTGGTTTTTCTTTTCTTTTTGGTATTACTAGTCGCATTTCCTTCCATGGAGTTTCCTGTTAGCCCTGTGTTGACTTTAATCTGGACCATAAATCTAGCTTCATCTTAAACTTCTGGCCTCTCGATGCTCACAGTTCCTTCCGCAAGATTTTCCGTTGTCTGGTTTCAATATTGCTTTGGATTTTGTTACCTGGTATCAATTATCTTCTCAGTAGCCAAATTTCCTCTGGTGTATTCACCTAAAAAAAAAAAAAAAGAAAAGAAATGCCCAATTTATTTTATAAGTTGCAAAATCAGAAAGAGCAGCAACCAAACGTCAAATTAGATAATTCGGTGCCAAGCATATACTCAACTTAAGATGTATTTATAATAAGTAACATATCAGACCTTCAGAAAATAAAATCTAAATATATTAATATCACACCATCCCAGATAAAGTCATCAAACAGAAATAATAAAATTAAAACTTGGTCCAATTATTCTTCGTTTGTCCGAACAGCAACAGTTGAGCAAAACTGGGAAAAAAAATCAACAAATTCTAACTTACATAGAAGATTAACATATTTAATGGAGCAAGAGAAAATTTGGAGTGAAATTTTTTTTAGTGGGGGATGTAAACAAGCTTAAATAAGCTGGCCGAACAAGGCTTGAGCTCTGCTCGTTTGACTTTATTCAAGCTCGAGCTCGAAACATGTATATGTGTTTCTAGTGGGGGATGTAAACAAGCTTAAATAAGCTGGCCGAACAAGGCTTGAGCTCTGCTCTTATATACATGATTTGGCTTCATTGATGCTTGCTTCTGCTGAAATAATTTTAAGCCAAATCATGTACTCATGAAAACATGTACTCCTATATGTGTTTCTTAATAAATGTATAACTTTTTTATATTCAGTTTTTCTTTAAAAAAACTAACAGAAAATACGTAATAAAGTATATAAATTCGTATTCATTAATGAATATGTTTTTATTCATTAGTGTATATGTGGGTGCATCGTGCAACCGGGTGCACTGGAGAATTTGCCATAAATATATATTTTTTTTTTTGGATAAAGCTAATCAATCATATTAAGAAAATACACGCACATAAAATTTAGACACTTCAGTAAAAAGTTTGAGTCATAAAAACTACTAGACCTGTAGAGCATAAACTATCCTATAAATGTTAATATCAAAGCCAACAACCAAAAAACAGAAAGTTACTCCAAATCTATCCCAAGCATTCAACTTATTGATCTTGACATTGACAAAGTAGAGAAGCCAATTGAACACAAGCTGCAAAGCCATCTCCTACAATGTCCAAAACAATGCCCCAAATAATAATAATACTCCCTTCGTCCAATACACTTTTCACCTTTCCAATAACAAAGGAAAAGTGAAAAATGTATTGGGACGTAGGGAGAATGATTTAACTCTCGAGATAGAACAGCTCTGAGTATCACTTGACATTCTTTTCAGCATTAGCATTGATATTCATATCACAACATGTTCAAGTCTCATGAACTCGTAAACAACACTATCAACATTATTCTTAACTAATGATAATAATGTAATTTCAGAAATCGTATAAAAGCATCAAGCATCTGTCTGCAAGATGCCAAACCACCACGTTCTTTCCGTACAATTCCCATCTCCTTGAATACATATATCATTCTCAGCTCATTCACCTTCGTTCTCTCCCTCTTTCTCTCTATTAAAATTAAATGCCCTCTAACTATTAATCTTTTCACGAGTTAATTCTCGTGTTCATGATAACTAGAAGGTACATAGCATTCAACAGCATATTTCTAAAGTATTATTGGGTGTAATAAAAGAAGCTAAGCGAAGCAATTGTTCACGAATATGATATGACAAGTTGAATACTCAGTAATCAATTCATAATGTGGGTGGAATTCGTTGGGAGGCTGAAGCATTCTGTTTTCAAGAGCAGAAAGAATGAGAGAGTCCTTTTCAAGAAATTATCTGAAATAAAAACATGCCAGTTATAAAACAGCAGGATCATGGTGGAAATACAATTCACATAACAAACTCGAAGGTGAAAACGTAATGAATGATAACTAAACCTTGCCTGAAATAAAAAGGAATAACAAATTTCATACCTTAATCTGAGAGATGGAAATTGGGGAACTTCCAGTCCTGACAATCTTTCACACAACTGCCGGCGGCGACACCCATGAGAGATGAAAAGGCTTAGATTGAGAGGGAGGATTACTGGAGCTATTCTGATTTAATTAGGGTTTCAGAATCGGAATTGGGATTACAAATTCACACTCGTAGCATCAAGAGAGCTTCAAGGTAAGTTGTTTTCATTTTTTATATTTTGTACGAAAACTAATTTCTCTCAAGCATAAACGGATAATTTATTATTTACTGGTTATTACATGTATTTATTTATTTTATATAAAATAATGTAATCAAACATTTTAACTTTTTTATCGATTAAACAGATTTTATCAAAAAAATATTTATTATTTCTAATTAGTTCAAAATTTATTTCATCACATAATCTTTCACCAAATAAATAAATAATGGTGAATTACAAGTGGGTCCGTTATATGTGAAATTATTTTATTGAGATCATTTTATACTTTTTAAATCAGTTATTATTTTCCCTATAAAATGTTATCATTTTTTATTTATATTATAAATTGTTCACGAAATATCATTATTATTTTTTCATTATAAAATTTATCACATTTTATGTGTCAGACGTAAACCCTTACGTTAGATGGTCTTACACAAGTATGTGCCTATATTAAAATTAGAGATAAAATATTTTATGCTTGAATGAGTTTTTATATCATATATCAGTAATATTATTATATGTTAAGTAATAACAAATTGACAAAGTCTCTTGTAATACGGTAATTATGTGATACGTCGTGTGGGACTGGTCGACTTATTGTTAAAGCATGATATGATTATTATGTAGATAAAATATGTTTTTCTAAAATATGATGAATAATGAATTGAAATATAATTTTAAATTATTATAGTATGATTCATTATAAATATATTTTAACTATCCATAAATAAAATTAACATTTATAACAATCATTCTTTAATAATAACTCAATCCGTTTCATATTTAAGAGAATAGCAGTAAGGAATTTATAAACAGAAATCAATCAATTACTTGATTTTTTTACTGAATACATTTTTATGGTCCATGGAAATGGAGATTTTCTAGCTTAAATTAATGCGAGATTATAAAAACAAGGAAAAGAAGCTCATCTTCATATTTTTAACAACTAATTTTCTCTTTATTTCTTTGTGCATCTTCCAAGGAGGAAGGACATTTCGTTGGAGAAAATCAACAAGTAATATTTTTTTTCCTTTTCTCTGCTAATATTGAATTTTCAGAAATGACGATTTAAAGAATTGATCATTACATTTTATGTAATATTCGTTAAATTAGAGTATTTGGAATAAAAAAATTGAACATGAATTCCGGCATTGTTATGTATGTCTTGTAGCAATGATTCTTTGCATGATTGAGATAATGATGAGTGAGGCTCTTGTGCACCCTTTACAATTTTCATGCCCCTTTACAATTTAAACCCCTAGCAATACATAGGTTTAAATAGGATTGGAGGGGAGGGTTGTGTTCACATGGGGACACGGAGCATCTTTCCGTGTCCCCGGGCGCACAGGAGCTTTTGCCGATAATGATAAATGATTTTTTGTAAGATTGAGATATGAAATGATAAATGCATCGTGTTTTGCTTTGATGCTGTACATTAATGTTGGAATTTGAAAATTGGTAATTATGCTTAATCTCTCTAATGTGAAACAAGTTTACTTTTCATCTATTCTCATGCAACTTTTTCATCTATTCTCTTGCATTTGCATGCAATGCTATGTCTGTCTCTTCTCTCTCACTTTCTCAATTTTCCTATTGTGCTTATCATTGATTTTCATCCCTTGATGATAATTCAAATTTCATTCACACAATATAGATTTATCAAAGCAAGGAGAATGGGTCGTCGTGGTGTTAGTGCTGGTGGTGGTCAAAGCTCCTTAGGTTACCTCTTTGGAGGCGGGGAAGCCCCCGCCCCTCAACCTTCGCCGCCCAAGAATCCAACCACCGAATCTTCCTCCGGTGCAACCGCTCCTACTCCTGAAGCGCTTAACAATAAGCCTACTCTTCCTGCCACCGCCGGTACCACCACTAACAACTACTACCGGACGGATGGCCAGAATTGTGGCAACTTCATAACGGTACGCTGCTTACAAATAGTTACTCGTTAACAATAATGCAGCAAAGTAGGTTTAACATGTGGTTCATATTTGACAGGATCGGCCATCGACAAAGGTTCATGCTGCACCAGGGGGTGGCTCCTCCCTCAATTACCTCTTTGGAGATGGAAGCAAATAAGGGGTTCCATTGTAGTGACTATACTTGGCTTGTTTGTTTACAATGTTTGAGTAATCATTCATCACATACTTTACTATCCCACTATTGAGATAGTTATACAACATGTTTTGAAATCATTGTGTAAAATCCAATACTATTATAATCTGCAAATACCATCATTTTCATTGTCCACATCAAGAATTGTTCCCATAGAAATTATAATCAATCTTACTATTTTAAAATACACAGAATACACAATTACAATTTCAAAACATCTCAAAAAGAATAAAATGTAGACATACTTGCATCAATGCCCCCATTCAACAAGTCAGATCACTTGTTTAATCTATAACTAATGTAAGAAAGAAATCATATATAATACCATTTAATGAAGGCAGTAGCTTGAGTGTAATCAACACCCATTCTTCAAAAGCAATCTAATGGGGGCATTACTTGACTAATGTAATATTTGAACAATCCAAAACCTTCAACAGTTAGTTATCAGAGAAAGAAATCAAAATTCATCATTTTCAAAAAAAAAAAAAACTTTTAGATGGAATCTTAAGCTGATAAAGCACGAGTTCAGAGCATCAAAAATTAATCATAATCCAAAAAGAGGTCTGATATCATCGTAAACAGAAGTAACAGCTATTGAAAAAACATCAAAACCTAAGGTAGGAGAAATCGGAAAACTGGTACTGGGCTTAGAAGCCGAGCTTGGTGCGGCGCCAATGGCGGCGCTTGGCGTTGTAGCGGATGGTGTTGTCGGTGCGCATCCGGATCCAGTACGGGATCGGCCTGTTCTGCCTCTGCTTCTTCGCCAGCTTCTTCTTAATCATGAAGGTCTTGTGCGACGGCTGCAAATTTCAACACACAGATTCCATTTCACCTCTCGACCTCAAATCAACGGAAATCAAACTGTAAAATTGAATAACAAGAGAGAGCGAGAAAAAGCACCATGGTTGATCGATTCCAACGGTGCTGCGGCTGCGGGATACGGCTGGATACTGGTGAAGCGCGGCGGAAATAAGAACCCTAATTACCTGCAATATATATATACTAGTACGAAGCCCTTTAAATTTTATATGGAATTAGCTATTCGTATTTTCGAATTTGCTAAACGTGTTCAAAAATAATTAAACTAAAATATTTAAAATTAATAAGACATAAATATTCTAATAATTAAAATTTTATATTGTGTTCGATTGTAGTACCCGAATAGTATATAATGTGTTTGGTTGGAGTACCAAAAAGATGTATTCGATATCATATTGTGTTTGATTGTAATACCCGAACAATATAGTCTATTTGGTTGGAGTGTCATTTTCTATTATACAAGTTATTACTTTTTATAATTATGATTTAAGTCTTCACCTGAGACAATTTCAAAAAAGTTTTTTCAATAAATTTAACAACTACTATATAAATTAATAAGTATAATTTTATTCATAAAAGTTTTATTTTTTTTTAATATTAAAATTTTTAAATAAAAAAAAATTATACAACACATTAAACTTTTGTAAAGTTTATTAAAAAATTCATAACATTATAATATAAATTATATATAATTTTCAATATTATATTGCCAATACAAACCATTTATTTTTATATATTAAGTTCTTATATTATCATAATTAAATTATTACAGAAAAAGTATAATCTTAAGAAATCATAATTATTAAACATAAAACTATTATTAGGGATGATAACGCGTAGGGTATCCGTTTATTTTTTGGTACTCGTATTCTTATGTGATTTTAAAATAAAAACTAATTGTATACATTCCATTTAAAAAAATTATTATGGTACCCGTACCAATTTCATACCCGTTTATCAATATACACGCAGGTACCCGCACTAATTTAATATTAATTTATTATATAAATATTTATATCTTTTATATTATTTAAAATTATATTATTATGAATTAAATATAAATTGAATTCTATTATTTTAAATAAATACATTAAATTTTGTGTGTAATATATACTATATACTAAATGAGGGTTTTAGATTTATTATGTGGCATCATGTGAGCAATTTAGGTGATGTGTCATTTTTATAGATTTTTTAATTTTTTTTAATAATAAACTTGCTTAGGAAGGAAGATAATGTAGTTATTTTATTTTAAATAACCAATCAAAATATTTCATTTTTCTTTATCTTATTTAAAAATTTACTTAAAACTTTAAGTATTTTAAATTTTTTATTTTTAAATAGGATTTATATAAAAATTATTATATCAAATTAATTGTCTTTTCATGATCTTTAATTTGACATCCATATTACTAATAATATATGATTGGAGAAATAGATTCTTAAATTTAATAACAATTTTTATATTGTAAAATATTCTTTAATAAAATATATTAATAAATAAAATATTTTTAGAAGAGTAAGAAATTATTTAATATATTTAATCTATTTATTCTTAGAATTTTAAGTTTAATAAAGTTAGTTAATTATAAAATTTTAAATGAGGAATTTCATGAAAAAATAAATCTTAGTTTAATATTAATTAATTTTCATAATTTTTTTATCGTTAATTATTTATTTTATATTTATTTTATTATTTTTAATAATTTATTTTTAATTATACAATAATTTATAATTATTATATACATTTATTAATTTTATTTATTAAATAATAATAGTTAGGGATGGTAATGAAATGGGCATTTCAAGTACCCATTCTATCCAAATCTTAATAGGACACATATGGCTAATTGTAAACGGGTTTGAGACGGATACAGATAGTTGTGAAAATCACATTAGGGTTTGGAACGAGTACGGATAATACGGCAATACCCGCGGGTACAATATATATATATATATATATATTACACACAAAATTTAATGTATTTATTTAAAATAATAGAATTCAATTTATATTTAATTCATAATAATATAATTTTAAATAATAGAAAAGATATAAATATTTATATAATAAATTAATATTAAATTAGTGCGGGTACCTGCGTGTATATTGATAAACGGGTATGAAATTGGTACGGGTACCATAATAATTTTTTTAAATGGAATGTGTACAATTAGTTTTTATTTTAAAATCACATAAGAATACGAGTACCAAAAAATAAACGGATACCCTACGCGTTATCATCCCTAATAATAGTTTTATGTTTAATAATTATGATTTCTTAAGATTATACTTTTTCTGTAATAATTTAAATATGATAATATAAGAACTTAATATATAAAAATAAATGGTTTGTATTGGCAATATAATATTGAAAATTATATATAATTTATATTATAATGTTATGAATTTTTTAATAAACTTTACAAAAGTCTAATGTGTAGTATAATTTTTTTTAATTTAAAAATTTTAATATTAAAAAAAACAAAACTTTTATGAATAAAATTATACTTATTAATTTATATAGTAGTTGTTAAATTTATTGAAAAAACTTTTTTGAAATTGTCTTAGGTGAAGACTTAAATCATAATTATAAAAAGTAATAACTTGTATAATAGAAAATGATACTCCAACCAAATAGACTATATTGTTCGGGTACTACAACCAAACACAATATGATATCGAATACATCTTTTGGGTACTCCAACCAAACACATTATATACTATTCGGGTACTACAATCGAACACAATATAAAATTTTAATTATTAGAATATTTATGTCTTATTAATTTTAAATATTTTAGTTTAATTATTTTTGAACACGTTTAGCAAATTCGAAAATACGAATAGCTAATTCCATAAAAAATTTAAATATCCCGCGTAATACGCGGGCTTCGTACTAGTATATATATATATATAGTACCCGCGGGTATTGCGGTATTATCCGTACTCGTTCCAAACCCTAATGTGATTTTCACAACTATCTGTATCCCTCTCAAACCCGTTTACAATTAGCCATATGTGTCCTATTAAGATTTGGATAGAATGGGTACTTGAAATGCCCATTTCATTACCATCCCTAACTATTATTATTTAATAAATAAAATTAATAAATGTATATAATAATTATAAATTATTGTATAATTAAAAATAAATTATTAAAAATAATAAAATAAATATAAATAAATAATTAACGATAAAAAAATTATGAAAATTAATTAATATTAAACTAAGATTTATTTTTTCATGAAATTCCTCATTTAAAATTTTATAATTAACTAACTTTATTAAACTTAAAATTCTAAGAATAAATAGATTAAATATATTAAATAATTTCTTACTCTTCTAAAAATATTTTATTTATTAATATGTTTTATTAAAGAATATTTTACAATATAAAAATTGTTATTAAATTTAAGAATCTATTTCTCAAATCATATATTATTAGTAATATGGATGTCAAATTAAAGATCATGAAAAGACAATTAATTTGATATAATTTTTATATAAATCTTATTTAAAAATAAAAAATTTAAAATACTTAAAGTTTTAAGTAAATTTTTAAATAAGATAAAGAAAAATGAAATATTTTGATTGGTTATTTAAAATAAAATAACTACATTTTCTTCCTTTCTAAGCAAGTTTATTATTAAAAAAAATTCAAAAATCTATAAAAATGACACATCACCTAAATTGCTCACATGATGCCACATAATAAATCTAAAACCCTCCTTTAGTATATAGTATATAGTTCGCATCGGGTTATAATAATAATTATTATTATTTATTAAAATTAAAATTAAAATACGTGAAAACGCATTTAATGAGAAGAAGTCTTTAGCGCTTTTAATAACAACTTGTGTAAAATTATGGAAAGATATTAGCGCTTTTAAAATGCAACTTATGTGAAATTACGTTTTTATCCCTATGGGCGGTTCAAAATTACACATCCATCTTTAAATTAGGGTTTTTTCTGCCTCTCTATTATCACAATCTGTTCTCTTTAGTCATCAGATCTCTCTGCCGGGCAATCTAGTAAACCTAAGTTGCTATCTGCAGAGATTTCTGATACTTTGCTTGGTAATGACGACCGTAGTACCCACATCCGATGAAGATCCCGCCCTTTTTGTTGCTCGGTTCACCGCCGAGTTGTCATGGGCCGACATGGGTCCTGAGGTAACGCTTGAAAGTTCATCAAGCTCTGACGAAGTTCCAATCGAAACTGCTCTTTTTGTTAATTATTCCGTGATTGCACTTCGATGTATGCTTAATTCAGTGGCGTAATTCATTCTTGAATTTCTACTTATTGTCTTTGGCGAAATAACACCTATTTGATTGTAGTTTTTTCTTTTTCTTTTTTTTTTGGGGTGTGGGGGGGGGGGGGGGTGTTATGATTGCTGTGATATCTGAATTTGATGTTGTCCCCAGTTATTATTTGATTTTTTTTTTCTAAACTGATAGGTAGCAGAGGAGCAGGTCAATAGTTTGTACTTGCAGGCGCAAGAACGTATTATACAGAACAGGTGGTTGGATTTGGCTTCATTGATGCTTACTTCTGCTGAAATAATTTTCTCTAAGGCTTCAGAGAAAGGTGTGAATTATTTATGCATCATACTATAGGGTCCAGATTAGGCATTGTTATATACTTTTCTGAGCTGAAGAACTCTTAGTTGGATGCTTCTATGATATGTCACACCAATTTTATATGTTCAAAAAAATATCTCTATGTTATACTCATTGATGTACTTTGGCTTTTCCCCAGATGTTGAATGTGTCTACACTATCATTTGCAACCTTGTTAAGAAGCCTGAGAGCCTTGATCAAGTGCACGAGATGACAGAACTTATAGCCTCCAAGGTTGCTCAACAGGTTAATGATAAGCCTGCTCTGCGCCTAAAGATGTAAGACTACACCAATGGCATTCGTGTTTTTGAAGCCTCTTTGTTTTATGTATCCTAAAAAGTACTTTTTTTTCCTTAGCTTATTCAACCTCTACAACCTGTTGGAGAACCCATATAGCCAGTTCTTTGTGTATATGAAGGCCCTCAACTTGGCAATTAATAGTAAGATTACAGAACACGTTGTGCCAACTTTTAAAAAGATGGATGATCTTTTGACGGAGTGGAATCTTGGGATCAAGGATAAGAGAGACCTGTTCCTCACAGTTGCTAATATTCTGAAGGATGTCAAGGGGTGAGTATGGTGAATATATACTTATTTTTTGGTACATGTGATGTGGCAATTCGCAACTAACAAGTGGGTTTTACTTTCTTTCAAATCTGTATTTTCAGCTCATCTAAAGAGTCTTTTGAGTTTCTTGTCAAGTATTTGGAAACTTTTTCTGGTGATGATGCGTTGGCAGCAGCTGAAGCTAAGGAGGAAGCTGTTCGGGCTATTATTGAATTTGTCAAGGCACCTGGCATGTTTGAGGTAATGCTTTGAACTCATTTTGATTCTTTTGTTCATTTTTTAAAAATATTCTCTTTTATATGGATTTTAAATTTCCAAAAGATAATTCCTGATTGCACATATTAGTTCTATCTCTTTATTGGAAAGATAAATAGAACAAGTCCTTTATGAGAGAACCATTGGCGTGTGTGCTGTCATTTATCGAATGAGCAGCAACTTAATAATTTCTAACTCTAGCCCATGTAGTAATTATGTTTGATAAATTCTGCTGAACCATCATTTGGTAGAAATTGGGTGTATGGGTGCAAGCTCTTTTATGTTACCTAAGATCAAGATTAGGGGATGCAATTTTTTGCATTAAGATGCTTGGGTTTTAGAAGCCGTTCCTTCTAAATGTGTTTGTCTGTGCTTGGTTAGGCTTTAAACAATTAGCTAAGTTCTGATGCCTTTTCATCATCTTTTGATATATCTTACCTTTCTTCACAGGCTGATTTGCTAGATCTGCCTGCTATAGCCCAACTGGAGAAAGATGCCAAATATGCTCCGGTGTATCAACTCTTACAAATTTTTCTGACTCAGAAGCTCGATGCTTATCTTGATTTCCATACCTCATTTTCTAATCTTTTGGATAGCTATGGTATGCCTTTTGCTTCATGTGTCCTGTGAATTATTGAATACGATCCTCGTGCAAGTATTTTAAGTGGTTTATACTGGATATTTTTCATATGGGTGATACAGGTCTAGTGCATGAAGATTGTGTTGTTAAGATGAGGTTGATATCTCTAGTGGATCTTGGCACGAATGAATCTGGTCAAATCCCTTACTTCTTAATTAAGGACACACTCCAGGTAATGATAGTTGTCATGTTGTTTATTAGCAGTTTCTCAGCTTTTATATGCGATGTTTCCTCAAATACTTTTACGTTTTTTCATAGATTGAAGACAGTGAAGTTGAGCCGTGGGTTGTTAAGGCCATAACGGCTAAGCTAATAGATTGCAGAATTGATCAAATCAACCAAGTTGTCATTGTGAGGTATTTCCTGTTTTACTCTGACTTATTGTTCAAATTGGATGGTAAAAATCATATATGGATGTTGATTATATTTTTGGTGCAGCCGCTGCTCAAAGCGTGTTTTTGGTCATCATGATTGGGAATCAATTCGATCAAAGCTGGCAACTTGGAGGGTAACAAATCTTAACCATCACTTCTAACTCTGTTAAGAAGTAAAGCAAATATATGTTGTGGGTGCCAAGCAAAGAGTTTCTGCTTTCTAAAACTGCTTAATTTATCATGTAAATGTGATGCAGGGTAACATCGCAAATGTAATAAGCACCATTCAAGCAAACAAGATAATTGACGAAGGCACTCAGGCAGTGCAGAGTTTGACGATTCGTTGAGGTTGTACCTTGATCCCGAATCAATCTTCTATCTGCTGTAAGTCAACAGTCAACTGTACTGGTATCTGAAGCTTTTAGCAATTCTTAAAATCTTCGGCACAGAGTTGCTTGTGTTAGGAGTTGTGAGATTCTTTTTGTTGTTGCCAGATTTAAACTACAGATCTGCTCCATTTTTGTTTTATTAAGAGCTACATAACCTCTATCATCTTTCCTTTCATGACTTTACTTGAATATATTTGTTACTTTCAATTGACAATGATCATCTCCATTTTTGTATCATTGGCGTGTTAAAAATATAGTTTATTATTAGGCCCTGGTAGAAAATCTTCATTCATCTGGAAAATAAATGGTAGATATACACCCTGTGGAATGTGCTGGAGTCCATGGAACTGTCCACTATAATTAATGAAGCCACGAATCGATCATTCTACTCTTTGGCCAGAAAATACAGCAGTTGATCAAATGAATGTTTGTGAATGTCATATATTAGACATATTGTTCTGTGTTCATTCAAAAATTTCCAATTCTTTGGCCTTCTCTAGGTATACAGGAACCACTAAAAATGATATTTTCTTCATGAGTAGATTGTGCAAACTCTAGTTGTTTTCATGATCTCATTATGGTGAGAAGTGAATTGTAGTCCCACTCCGAACATCATGGGTGTTATTAGTTTTCAACTTTCAGTACTATATTGGCAATTTTTTAATTTTTTTAAAATTTAAAGAAAATATTAAAAAAAAAAATGGTTAGTATCTTTGCTTAAAGAATCATACTCCATTTTCTTTTATTCTTCAATACACCCTCTGTTTTCTCTTCTTTCAATGTTCAGTTATTTTACGTATTCTTTTAATTTCATTAACTTCCTTCCTATAATTTTCTTTAACTATTTATCTTCAAAATAAAAATGAATGAAAATTAAATGGTATTTATAATTATAAAGGGTAGTTTAAACTTTAAAGAGTGAAAACAATTCTCTAAATCTAGATATTAGAATAAGGAGTGTTATATATAAGTTTCTGCCATAAAAGCTTTGGTATGTTCTAAGAACAGAAGAGCCATCCCCACACTCCAATTAATGCAACGCCAACCTTTTTCCATCATATCCAAACCATAATACTAGTGTTTTCAGAACCGGAGTTGAACTGGTGCTGAGATCAGTCCGGAATACACATAAAAACCGTTTTCTCTATAAAATTGAGAAAAACCGATTTGGACCGATCAAAACCGGAAAAATTGGCTGAACCGTCCAATCCGGAAATCGGCGATTTTCTTTTATTTATTTTAAAAGGTTGGTGTTTGATGAAATTTGACCTAGACAGAACCACGAGGGAGAGGGGAATTATATTAAAAATCTTCAGAAATTGAGCGAAAACAAAAATAAAAATAAAAATAAAAAAAAGGTGAGGAAACATAAAAGTACCGTGAACAATAAGCAGACTGTTCTATCAAAGTGCTCTTTCAGCTCATCTTCCGTCATATCCCACGAAATGTCACCAACGAACAACCTATTCTACTGCGCGTCGTCCATATTTTCCATTGGCGTACGGGAATCGATCAAAATCGTCGGAAAACTTGGAGGGGAGAAATAGAAAGAAGAATCTGAGAGTGAAGAAATTTACGGGTGGGGAAAGAGAGAGGAGTTATGAAAAGGGTTTTCAAAAGTGAGTCTGATTTGGAGATATGTTTTTCTTTAGGGGATTAAGTAAATGCCCAATACCATAAATCAAAATGCAAAAGTGCTCAATTTTAAGAAATGCATCAAATATACCCACTTTTTATGTTATTTTACAAAATTGCCCCTGTTTGACTCCAAATATTTTAAATATTTATGGTTAATTAAAATTTATATTGGACAATATATTATCTATAATTATTAATTAATTAAATGTTGAGAATAGTCTGGTACAATTCCAAAATTTCATTATAATTAATTAATTGATAGCTTAAATTTAATAATTAACTAGTATTGAGCCCGTGCGATGCACGGGTTTGATTAACTTATTTAATTTTTTATATTAATTTTTATTTTAATATTGTTTTGCAAAAAGTTATATTTAAAATTTATTGAAGTTTTTTTTGGTTGAAAAATACCTTTTGCAATAATGTATATATGACAAATGAATATATTAGATTTTCCATAAATTTTCATGTTATTCTCTAAAATTCTAAAACATAGTATAATAAATTGTGATTTTTAAAAATTTAGAAAATGTTTTGTTCCTCTCTTCCTTCCGCCTCATCGCTTTATTATATTTTTTTAATACATTTTTAGGTTAACTTATTATAAAGTGAATTTAGTTACGGTATAATGGTATTTTCAATATATTTTTTTTTGCATAGTCAAGTGATCTTAGCAAAGTTTCGAATTGTAATAGCGGAACCCTTCATTAAATTCATTTAATATATGAACTTATGACATTTAACAATTTTTTTAATACAAATGTAATATCTATTGAATGTCATGTATTCAATTAAATTTTATTCCTAAAATATTTAATAGGTCATTTAAAATAAAATAATAATAATAAATTACACATACCAAATTAATAGTATAATATATAAAAATATAAATCCACGAATAATATATACATATAAAATAATAATAATAATAATAAAAAAGGAAGAATTAGAAAGAGTATAAAATAAACTTCGTATAAGAAATCAAAACAGTTAATTTAGTAGTAATAAATTCATGATTACTACCCTCTCAATTTCATTCCAATCTCTATATATTTTTAACTTGAGTATCTCATTTTAACCTTTATATTTTCTTTTTTGACAGATAAACTGACAAAAAAAAAATTAATATATTTTTATGAAACTCGCACACAATTATCTAGTTTACATTAAAATATTATATTTTTCAACCAACTATACAATAAAGTTCTATATTATTTAATCTCCATGCAAAAAAAAAAACAAAATATTAAAATGGGACGGGGGAGTATACACAGTTAGAAACATGTCGCCTACAATCAGTTGACCCACTAAATTACGATCAAATCTTCATGGACGAAGAAGGGCAGGATCCAATGTGTCACCTCTATTAGTTGCCATGATAACCTTAACATTAATTGTTTGATCAAATTCATCCATCTGTAAATATGAGTATATTTCCTCATGATCTTTTAAAGGATATTTATTCAAAATGTATTCTACAATTCGATCTCAACATACCTGATTAAGCAATTCCAACAAGCAATTGCAACAGAATTCGCTGAACCTCTTGATCAGCTCCAGTTTGAGCATGAAATATAGTTGTAGCTATTGCATCTACCTCATCAATGAATGAATACAATAGCATGTGCATTTTCTTTTGCAAGCCGAAAAATATCTCGATCCATTCGGGGCCCCTGGAGATATTATATACAACAATAACAATCAGATCACCTTCTATGGATACAGAACATAGAGAATAACACACACATTGAGACACACACACCCTCCCTCCAAGTCCAGCAATCGAACATCTAAATGTTTATAATTGATAAGTAATAATTATTTCCTTCTTTGCCTTTTTTGGTTTTTCGTGTTGTTTACCATCTGAAATTCATATATTTATTTATTTTTAGGGACATAACCCAAATTGCATAATGTTAGAAAGCATACATCTTTTTGCCTACCTCTACATAATAAAATATATTTTGCCCACTTTATATATACATAAACTACCACTAAGCATTACACATTAGAGTGACAAACTCTATAAATGTATAAGCACACAACTTATTACCTGGATGATGACAGAATATGAAGGTGGCATAATAAGTTTAAGACTGTCCTTCACGAATGTATATCTAACATGTGACATGGAAGGTATCAATTAAAATACCGCATAAATAGAAATTCAAAATGCATAAAAAAACACCAATATATATACTTATTCAAAGGTATTGCAATTTTTCTAGAATTGTAATAGATTTTTTTGATTTTCATTATTGCGATTTTCATTCAAAGGAATGTATAAGAACACTGACCTCAACTGCATTGATTTTATCTGGTCGAGACACGTAGTACTCCAAATCCACTTCATCACTTAGATTCATTTTGGTTGTACAAACCTACAAGCAATGACCATTTACTTTATGTATCTGCAGAGACAGAGTTAATATTTGCAAATAAGTTTTACTATTTTTTATGCACAACCAAATATTTTTTTCCTTACCTTAGATCTCCACTTATCATCTAATAGAACATTGGTGGATTTGACATCTCGGTGCAATATTCTAGGGGCAGCGACCTCATGGAGATACTCCAAGCCACGTGCAACTCCAAGAGCTATTGCAACTCTAGTATTCCACTCCAAATACTGGCCTGTATTCCCATATCCAGACACTCCCTGAGATTACCGTTGGGAATATACTTGTACACTAATAGCCTCTCAGCATTCTTCCTTTGGAGGTTCGAGCAGTATCCAAGCAAAGGAACCACATGACAGTGGTGAAGTCTTGACATCAGTTCTATATGAATACAAAAATAGGTTTGTTATATTTAATCTTTTTTGTTGTTATGAAGTGAAAAAAATATTTTTTGATTCCTAGTACCTCAGTCAAGAAAATATTTTCTGCTTCTGGGCCGCTTTTGGTTTTCATTCTCTTAACCGCAACAGTTCTACCATCTCGAAGATTACCACGATAGACGTGGTTGATTCCTCCAACTCCAATTAAATTGTCAGAGAATCTGTTAGTTGCACTTTCCAGTTCGGAGTAGGAAAACTGTATTATTGTTCCATGTAATGCTCCTGTTGTCCTTCTGAATAAGCAAGATGTCTTCGGAAAGCATCCTCAGACAACAAACGATAACCAAATTCACAAAGATATCTTTGAAATTTTAAACAGTACACCACAAAATGCATACATGGATATTTACCAATAAAAGGTTTGACAGGGGACTCGAAGTATCTTTTGTATACTTTCATTGAAGAAGCTCCTTGGCTCATCAAGTTTATACCACTACTATAACTTGATAGTCTATCTGATGGAGATGAAGCCCACTGAACAAGACTTCTATCCTTCTGATAAACATACCACATTGCTGAAGCAACAAATGCAAGAGCTGTGAGGATTATACTGACTAAGAAAACTATCAGGATAGCCTTGCTTGGAACCCATTTCTTCGAATGCTCTAACTGTGATAAAGTGTCTGCAAACACACAATTAATGAGTGTATAATTATATTGACAGGACACCTTTTTTGAAATATTGATGCATATAAACATCCATAGTTCATGTAAATTTCAACAAATCTCAGAAGATAGATTATGGTTAGAACTTATGCATGATAAACTGCTAAAAAGAGTAGCTAATGCTCATAATTACCTAACGAGGCTGAATAGAAGTATTAGCAACTGTAACCATGAAAGCCTGATAAATGAAATCAAGAACCAAATTACACCTATAAAATAATAGGAAAGGATAAAAGTTGATAAGGACAAATCACACTACCAATAGAATGAATCACCAACACGGAAACCTCAATAGAATATGCAGAAACTACATTATAATGCATCACCAAATCTCAAATCCGACCAAGTCAGAGACATTAATCAATTCCAAATATTATTGGTTGAAAACCTAATTAGAAGAAAAATGCAACACCAAATCTCAATAGAATATGCAGACCCCATTATAATGCATCACCAAATCTCAAATCCGACCAAGACAGAGATAATCAATTTCAAATATTATCGGTTGAAAACCTAATTAGAAGAAAAATGAATATAGATCCATTACCTAATCATTTAGAAAGGGGCAACGAGGGGCGGGATGGCGTCGGAATTGTCCGAGGTAGCAGCGAGCGGCGAGAATCGCGAGAAGTCGTATGCAGAAACGCCATTATAATGCATCACCAAATCTCAAATTCGACCAAGACAGAAACATTAACAATTCCAAATATTATCGGTTGAAAGCCTAATTAAAAGAAAAATGAATATAGATCCATTACCTAATCGTTTGCGAAGGGAGCAGCAAGGGGCGAGAATCGCGAGAAGCCCATTACATTTGTGTCGGAATGATCCATTACATATTGGAAGAGAGATGTAGGATTTATGTCTTGGTGATGTTGATTGCAAGGAACAGAAAGAAAGAAATAGAATCTAAGATGTAGACAACGATTTCATGGCGAGAGAAGAGAAATGGGATAGATTGGAGGAGAAATAAAGAGAGAGAAAGAAAAATAAATAAAGATAGAGAGAGAGAGAAAAAACGTAAATAAAAGAAAAAAAGTAAGAAAAAAAAACGTAAGAAGAAAACGTCATAAGAAAAGCAGAAAGAGAAAAAAAACCTTAGAAAAAAATAACAATTTAAAAAAAATGGAAAGTGCTGCAAAAATTCTACTTCTACCATGTCACCAAGGAAACATTTTAGCCTATCCACTTCACCAAAAGTAAAATCCAAATTAGATGTCTTTAGATTAAATTATTTAAAAATATTATTATTCAAGAAACAATTTAAATTAAAATATAATTAGATAATGATTAATAATATTTAATTATTAATTATGATGAATTAAATACTAATACTCCATATAAATTATTAATGTATATTCGTTCTTTTTTAATTTTACGTAATTTTTTTTAAATCAACATTATAATAAGTATTTATTAAATTTAAATAATTTAAAATTTTCTGATAATAATTAATTTATATTTTCTTAATTAAATTAAATTAATACAAAATATTTAATTATAAATATTTAAATTGAATTATAAAAAGAAGACAAAAAATATTTTTTGGTGTGACAAATTTTTAGGAATAATTAGGTCAATTCAATTAAAAAGTAGGCCTATTTGCATTTTTCAAGTGGGCTTTTTTGTATATTGGATAGTAAGTAGCTTTTCAATGAGATTAGATGGGTTCATATTTTCAATACTTAACTTTTTTTTTTTTTTTGGGCTCAATGCAAGCCCCACTCTCTTCTCCTTATCTTTCATGATTTCACATATTAATTTAAAATATTATTAAAAATAATTAATTTTCGTTTTTTTCTGTTAAACCGTCGGTCCAACCGGTTGAACCTCGAACCGCTAGGGACTCCGATTTAATCCCGGTCCGATTATAAAAACACTGATAAATATAACTCCTCCACCCTTAATTTTTCTCAGCAACCAGAGAAACAATGAGGAATCTCTCTTTTCTTCTAGCACTAGTGTTACTCCTCGTCCGCACCTCCGCTGACCAGAACCGGGGAGTGCCCCGGAGAGTTCCTAATGGAGTCAGAAACCACCAGAAGGTTCCTGTTGTACCCCAAGCGCACGATCGGTTACGCTCCAGTAGTTAAACCAGAAGACCCATTTTGCAAAAGGGAAACCTACGGCAGTTGCCCTGGAATCCCAAATTCCAATTTCAAAGATCGGAAATGTGACTACTCAAACCACTGCCGCGGTCAAACTCCACCATGATCATGTTCATGTTCAAATATGCTTCACTCACTTCGCTCTCTCTTAAATTGTACGATTATGTCCTAATTACTCATCTTTTACTTGTGTAGCTGTGATTCTCTCTGTCCAAACTGAATGTGTAATCTCTTGTTTTTTAAATGATTATGTATTATGCTTTCACTGCATTAAATGACTGACTGATTTTATATCTTATTTTTACTTTTTCTACTTATAGGAAAGTGGGATACACGTATATTCTAATACGAGTACGAAGCCCGCGTAATACGCAGGATATTCGAATTTTTTATGGAATCAGCTATTCGTATCTCCTAATTTGCTAAATGTACTAAAAAAAATAATTAAATTAAAATATTCGAAATTAATAAAACATAAATATTCTAATAATTAAGATTTTATATTGTATTCGGTTGTAGTACCCGAATAGTATATTGTGTGTGTATTTGGTTGGAATACCCGAAAGATGTATTCGATTTCATATTGTGTTCGATTGTAGTACCCGAACAATACAGTGTATTTGGTTGGAATACCCGAAAGACCTATTCGGTTGGAGAAATTGAATGGTCCTTGAGGGTTGGTGATAACACTTTCACTATGAAATATTATCACTTTTATTATAAAATTTTATCACTTAATTTTCATTTATATTATAAATTGTTAATAATATTGTCGCTTTTCGTTAATTGAGTATCATTTTTCCATTATAGAAGTTATTACTTTTTATACTTATGACGTAAGCCCTCACCTGAAACGATCTTAAACAAGTCTTTTCTATAATATTAACAACTATATAAATTAATTAATAAAAATAATTTTATTTATAAAAGTTTTAATTTTTTTAATATTAAAATTTTTAAACAAAAAAAAATTATACAACACGTTAAACTTTTGTAATATCTATTAAAAATTTCATAACATTATAATATAAATTTATAAATAATTTTCAATATTATATTGCCAATGCAAAACATATATTTTTATATATTAAGTTCTTATATTATCATATTTAAATTATTACATAAAAAGTATAATTTTAAGAAATCATAATTAAATACTACATCCGTCCCATAAATAAATTCACACTTTTTATTTTTGTCTGTCCCATAAACAAGTTCACACCTCCAAATAAGGAATTACATTCAAATCAATAACCACACAACATACTTTAATTTTAAAATTGCCACCTCTTTACAACTCACATAACTTAGTTTATAATTTATTTATTACCTAAAAATACCAAATTACCCCTAAAAGTAAAGCAAAAAGCAATTTTTTTAAAACTCTGTATCTACAGTAATCGAAAACTTGTCTTTGGGACGGAGGGAGTATAAAACAATTATTAGGGATGGAAACGGGTAGTGTATCACTTATTTTTGGGTACTCGTACTCTTATGCGATTTAAAAAAAAAACTAACTGTACACATCCCATTTAAAAAATTTATTATGGTATCCGTATTCATCTCATACCCGTTTATCAATACCCATGGGTACCCGCACCCATTTAATATTAATTTTTATATAAATATTTATATTTTTTCTATTATTTAAAATTATATTATTATGATTTAAATATAAATTAAATTCTATTATTTTATATATATATATATGGGGTACCCGCAAATATTGAGGTATTATCCGTACCCATTCTAAACCCTAATGAGATTTTCACAATTATATGTATCCATCCCAAACCCGTTTACAACTATCCATACCTGCCCTATTAAGATTTGAACAGAACGGGTACTTGAAAATGCCCATCTCATTACCATCCCTAACTATTATCGTTTGATAAATAAAATTAATAAATGTATATAACAATTATAAATTATTGTATAATTAAGGATAAATTATTAAATATAATAACATAAATATAAAATAAATAATTAACGATAAAAAATTGGGTAGGTCTTGCGTGAGACGGTCTTACGTGATACTCCCTCCGTCCGCCACAAAGGTGGACATTTACTTTTTGCGCGTGGATTAAGGAGTATTATTATTTAAGGTGTAGTTGGTAGTTGTATTAGTGGGGTGTATGGGTCCCATAAATTTATTGTATTAGTGATGTGTGTGGGTCCCATGTGTTTAAAAAGAAAAATATGGATCTTTGGTGCGGACGCCCAAAATGGCAAAATGTGGACCTTTCGGGCGGACGGAGGGAGTATCATTTTTCACTTTTTAAAATTGTTATCACTTTCGCTATAAAACGTTATCACTTTCGCTATAAATTATTATCACTTTTTATTTATAATATAAATTATTCATGAAATAGAACTATCACTTTTCATTAATTTATTATTACTTTCCTTTATAAAAGTTATCACTTTTTGAGACTGTCTCATACAAGTCTTTCCCTAAAATGTTATGAAAATGAATTACTAATATTAACTAAGATTTATTTTTTTCATGAAATTCCTAATTTAGAATTTTATAATAAACTAAATTTATTAAACTTAAAATTCTAAAGATAAATAGATTAAATATATTAAATAATTTCTTACTCTTCTAAAAATATTTTATTTATTAATATATTTTATTAAAAAATATTTAACAATATAGAAATTGTTATTAAATTTAAGAATCTATTTCTCCAATCATATATTATTGGTAATATGGATGTCAAATTAAAGATCATGAAAAGACAATTAATTTGATATAATTTTTATATAAATCCGATTTAAAAATAAAAAGTTAAAAACACTTAAAGTTTTAGGTAAATTTTTAAATAAGATAAAGAAAAATTAAATATTTTGATTGGTTGTTTAAAATAAAATAATTACATTATCTTTTATTCTAAGCAAGTTTATTATAAAAAAAATTAAAAAATCTATAAAAATGACACATCATGCCTAAATTGCTCCAATTATGCTACCTAATAAATCCAAAATCCTCCTTTAATTTATAGTATGATTAGACCATAATTTTTGTCTATGAAATTCATGCGAAGTTGAAGACATGTGCATAGCACATGTTTAGCTAGTAGATATTTTCTATTTAGTTGCCACTTGGCTTATTTCTATTTGCACAATCTTTGTATATATTCTGCAAGCTTGTAACTTCTATTTTCGATTTTTGAATAACAAATATCAGAATTCTCTCTCTTCTGTAATCTATCTTCTGCGATGATCTTCTTCTTGTGCTATAATATCTTCTTTAGCTTATGAATTCTTCACGTCGGGGAATGACATCAGAAATAGGAGAAGAAGTGGGGGGCAATGTATTTTCTGGTATAGTTTCAGAGATATGTGTTGGAGTAGGAACTGTGGGAGGTGTATGAGGTATGTCTGGGATAGAAGAATCGGAAGGAATGAATGGTGTAGGATCTGGAATAGTATCTGAGGAACCACGAACAAAAGGAAAGATATGTTCAAAAAACTGAACATCCCTCGAGACTATGAGTTTTTCAGTCTCAAGATCAAGGAGATGAAATCCTTTCTGTCCTATAACATATCCAATAAAGACACATTTATGGGATCTGGGGCTGAATTTGGAATTCTTTGGATGAACATTGGCAGCATAAGCCAAACAACCAAAAGGCTTAAATTGATTTGGTTGCAAGATTTTGTTTGTAATCTCACCCTTGATAATTCTGCACATGCTCCTACCCACATTTCTTATAATCATGCATATTCTGCCTTTTTGAATCAAATATATGTGATTCAAGAACCTTGCTCATATCAGCAAGCTTGCAAGTTTACAGAATGGCAAGAGGCCATGCAAAAGGAGTTGTTGTCTTTGGATACCAATGATACATGGGAGTTGGTGTCTTTACCCAAAGGAAAAAAGGCTATTGGATGCAAATGGGTGTATAAAGTGAAACGTAACCCAGATGGAAGTATTGATAAATATAAGGCTCGGTAAGTAGCCAAAGGTTTTTCACAAACGTATGGTATTGATTACCTAGAGTGTTTTTCCCCTGTGGCTAAAGTTGTCACTGTTAGGCTTTTTATTTCTATTGCTACTATGCATGGTTGGCCAATTATCCAATTGGATGTCAATAATGCATTCTTACATGGTTATCTTGACGATGAAATTTACATGAAAGTTCCAGAGGGGTATACAAAGGCCACTTCAGGGGTAGTCTGCAAGCTTAAAAGAAGTTTGTATGGTTTGAAACAAGCAAGTAGACAATGGAATCTTGAATTTGGTTCAAAGCTACTTGCTTATGGTTTTGTTCAGTCCTCTTCTGATCATTGTTTATATATCTACAGAAAGAATGGAATTTTCATGGCACTTTTGGTTTATGTTGATGACCTGCTGCTCGCAGGTCCTGATTTGGAGTCTCTTGATCAAGTCAAGTCTTATTTGGATGCACAATTCACTATTAAGGATCTTGGGTTTGCTAAGTATTTCCTTGGTATAGAGATTGCTCAAAGTTCTACTGGTACTTTTCTTTGCCAGCAGAAATACATCAAAGATATCTTACATGACACAAAGATGCTTTCTTGCACTCCTGCAAGTACTCCTCTTCCGTCAGGGTTACATCTCCAGGCTCACCAAGGTATTCCCTTGGTTGATCCGGATAGATACAGAAGGTTGATAGGAAGGCTTTTGTATTTAAATTTGACTCGTCCTGATATCACCTATCCGGTCCAGCAGTTATCTCAGTTTGTTTCGGAACCTTGTGATTCTCATTGGAATGCTGCCCTACATCTTTTGCGATATCTCAAAGGGAAGCCATCTCTTGGGTTGCACTTTCCATGCAAAGTGAGTAATACTTTACATGCTTACAGTGATGCAGATTGGGCCGCGTGCAAGGATACTAGACGCTCCATCACTGGATATTGTATTTTTCTTGGTGATTGTCTCATCTCATGGAAGAGCAAGAAGCAAACTACAGTTTCGAGGTCTTCTGCGGAGGCCGAGTATCGTTCACTAGGTACTACTGTTTCAGAACTGCAATGGATTTCCTATGTATGTTCTGATTTTGGGATTTCAATTCAGACTCCTATACCACTCCATTGTGACAATCAAGCTGCTATCCACATCGTTGCGAATCCGGTGTTTCATGAACGCACCAAACACTTAGAGATTGATTGTCATTTGGTTCGGGATAAATACAAAACAGGTTTTCTCACACTTCTTCATGTCTCTTCTCGGTTACAGCTTGCTGACCTGTTCACTAAGCTTTTGGGTTCTGCGTGCATTGAGTTTCTCATGTCCAAGTTGGGCATTGCACCATTCACTGCGGTCCAACTTGAGGAGGGGGTGAAGACATGTGCATAGCACATGTTTAGCTAGTAGATATTTTCTATTTAGTTGCCACTTGGCTTATTTCTATTTGCACAATCTTTGTATATATTCTGCAAGCTTGTAACTTCTATTTTCGGTTTTTGAATAACAAATATCAGAATTCTCTCTCTTCTGTAATCTATCTTCTGCGATGATCTTCTTCTTGTGCTATAATATCTTCTTTAGCTTATGAATTCTTCATAAGTGAAGGTCTAAATATGACTTCATCGTACATTACAGAGAAACTAAAACAAACATACATTTTGGAAAGGCAAGCAGTGATTATATATTGCCAAAATTAATATTTACAGTGTTGGTGGACTTCCCGTATTTTAAATTTTGCAATAGAGGCTTCTGCTCAGCTGTGAATGACCGGAACCGGTGATCAGCCACCACCTCAGTCAGATTGTTCGAGTGAACTCGAGTATTACACTCTCGGGCTTTATCAAACCAACCCGTGACATTGAGCAGCTCGTGTATTTTAACACCTCTAACGCCATCCAACCAATTATCTATCTTGCAAATAACCTAAGACTTATATGTAGCTTGCCCCGCTACATCTGACATAACCCGAGGAGGTGATTGGTTGGGGATAATGAGAATAGAGGAATATTGATTCTTATTGTTGATGTTTGTTTGATCAAATAGAAATCGAAATTCCGTAATCTCTTATTAATTCAATAATTATTCTCCACTCTTTAATCATATTCAGTCTTATTGTGATTGACCTCTTAATAATAACTATTACCATTTCGATCGAGTGACCCATAAATATAATCCACCATATATAAATCTCAAAATCTGATTTTTATGAGTCGTGGTCAAGTAATCGTTTTCTAAACATGTTCTCGTAATTTTAATTTTCATTAAAAGAAATACTAAATTGAGTATGGTCCCACCAAATATTTCAGATATTTTATTATATTTTGATATTATATCTTCTATTATACGTGTATTGGATGAGTAAGGCGTATGCAATTAGAAAAATCTCAATATTTCCTCATAAGATTGATATTTTTTTTTTAGAGTAGAGATTTTATTACATCATATGTTCAATCATTCAACAATTTGAAACGTTAGATGTAATACCAAAACATAACATAACATTTTGGACCGCCCACCAAATGAGTCATAAAACTCACCATAAGCCCGCCCTACTAATGAATGACTCATAATGTAAAAGGTCCACCTAAGGCTAATAACTGAACCAATTCCAACCTATTTGATAGTGGATTGTGGATCCGTCCAATCTACAAATTTACTTTATAACAAATTAAAATAACACAAGAAATTAGTGATATGAATCCTATGTAACAATATTTAGCCTAAATGAAAGTAATGTTGCAACTAACCTTTAAAAAGGTAATAGTACTAGGATAAGGACACGCACGTTGAGATGCATGTTGGAGAAGAAACAAGAGAGATCAAAACAAAACTAGACCTCCCCCACTTTCCATAAATTATTGCATAAATCCATCGGTAAGAAAGGACTTCAATAAATAATGGAGTAAGTAATAATAATAAAAAATAAAAAAAACTTTTGCCAAACAATGAGTCCTCATATCAAGAGTCAATATCTCAAACACAACACCACATACTTCCATTATCCACACCCAAATGCACCATTAATTTCTCACCAACCATGAATAATCTCTCTTTCCTTCTGTCACTATTTTTACTCCTCCTCCTCCTCCACGTCAGCACAGCTGCCGTGGAGGAGGAGGAGGGGTGCAACGCCACCCGAGTGGGGGAGTGCTCGGAGGAGTTCCTTATGGAGTCGGAAACCAGCCGAAGGCTGCTCTACTCAGGGAAAACTATCAGTGGGGGAGCCTTGGATCCGAAGCACCCGTTTTGCAGACGGGATAGCTACGGCAGCTGCATCGGAGACGCCAACCCTAACGCCAAACGCCGGCCCTGCGACTACGCCCGCACCTGCCGACAAGGCAATAATAATTAGGGAACTGCATTATCATACCTGTGGATTAATTAATTTCACATCTTGTATTTGTCTACTTTTATTCGCTAATTAATGAATAATCTCTTATATTATTCAAGGATTGTATGATGTTAATTAATTGGTTTTCAGTGTCGTGGAATTATTCATGTTCGCAAATTACATATATATACTTTTTTTTAATTAATTATTAATTTTTAAATTACAATAGTATGATATATTGTCTGCTTTTGAGTGGCAAATAATTAATCTGCTATAAAAATCTAAAGATAGCTAATACTGGAGAAATTTTTTGGCATTTTTATGAAATTTAATTTATGTGGTTAAATGACTGGAGAAAGAGAATACAATGAAGAAAGTTAAAATAGTTGATTTATGTCTGTGTGGGACACATTTTAACGGTGCTTATTTGTACAGGATGGGGAGTATTAAAATAAAATATGGGATAATTTTGGGTGCAACGTTTACCCAAGAATTTATAGGGTAAATATTAAAGATAGTTGGTAGTTATTTTATTTAATTTTATTTAATGATTAGGATTAAATTGAATTTAATCTAACGATTTAGATTATTCAGGTGCACTGAAGTTTAACTCTATAGTATAATTATAATGATGTAGATAAAATATATTATTCGTTATTAAAGTATGATGAATAGTGCATTAAAGTAATTCGAGATTATTATGATATGAATCATTATAAATATAATTTAACTATTAATAAATACTCCCCACGTCCCACCGAAAGGTCTCATTTTGCTATATTGGATATCCCACTCAAAGGTTTCATATTTCCCTTTTAGTAAAATGAACCACATATGACCCACCACTTACCACTAATACAACTATCCACTACACATAAAATAATAATAATACTCCTTATTCTATGCGCAAAAAAAAATGTGGACCTTTGTCCCGGACGGAGGGAGTATATTTTTATTGAGTTTAAAATATAAATAAATATATAATCTCATATCTTTTTTACTTTATTCGAAAAGGTCCCAAAATAGTTATGGCATTTAACTTTGTTCCAAACCTTTCAATTTTGCTCAAATTTTGTTCTATAACTTTGTAAAAATACCAATTCAGTCATATCCGATGGAACTAAAAAAATAAAAATATCAATCCTAAGATAAAAGACTGAGATTTTCTTTTTGTTTACGTTTCATCCATTCAACGCATATAATAAGAAATAGAGTAGGTATTTTTTGCATTTGGGTGCAAGTGCACGAAGTTAATTTTCGTGCACCCTATCTAAAGTAGTTTTATTCAGTAATATATACTCCCTCCGTCCCGAGAAAGACTGCGCACCCCTTTCCGGCACGGAGATTAAAAAAGTGATAACTTTTAGGGGTGTTATGATATTTTTTGGTAATAAATAAATGATAAAGTATGTTAGGTGAGTTAGGTAGGGGTGATTTTTTTTAAATAAAGTGTATAGAGAAGGGTGATTGTGTTTGACTTTTTGCTTTTTTAGGAAGGTGCAAACTTTTGTGGGACAACCCAAAATGGAAAGTGTGTCATCTGAAATGGGATGAAGGGAGTATGTATTTTTTAATAAATGAGTTGATATTGGGTGCACCCATATGTGTATAACTTTTTATTCTATTTTGTATACATGTTATTCTATTTTTTATACATGTTTCTTAATAATTGTATAATTTTTCACACACAGTTTTTCATTAAAAAAGCTAGCATCCATATGTATATAATTTTTTATCCAATAGTGTATACATATTTTTTAATAGTTGTAAATTTTTACACTCAATTTTTAATTAAAATAACTAACAAATAAATTGTATACATTTTTATTCATAATTGTATATGTTTTTGTTCATAATTGTATACATTTTTTAAAGTGGGTGCATCGTATCCTGAAGTGCACCCGAGTGCATAGTATAATTAGCCTTAATAAATATTGCGTAATTCTCACTTTTTATTTTCTGTTGTTCACTAAAATTTAACAAAATATAAAGGTGTATTTTATTAATATATTTTGAATATGGGTAAATAGATATATTTTTTAATACCAAACATGTATACCTATATAAATGGAGACAACCCTTACCCTGATCACATGTCACTGCGACACCATTTAAGCCTTCTTAATTAGTTCAACGATCCCATCGGAAAATTTTCCGATCCCAAAAATGAAGAGCAAAGTGATGTTGTTCCTTTCTTTGTTGCTCCTGGTCGGTGCCGCCGCGGAGGAGGGGCGGTGCAACGGCTCAAGAATCGGCTACTGCGAGGATCAGGAGGAGTTGGTGATCATGGAATCAGAGACATTGAGGAGGGCCCTCTTAGCCGACGTCAAGCACAATTCGCCGTTAAAACCATACGATCCATTTTGCGATGCCAGATTCTACGGCGATTGCATTGGCAGACCAAATAAAATTTCCGACAGTCGGGGCTGTCACTACAACCACCAGTGTCGCGGGGGCGGGTAAACGGTAAATAGGTATAGTTAATTAAATGATCACACCATAAGTGTGTGTAGCCCATCTAAGTGTGGATTACTTTTATTTATAAAGGTTCTGGAAAAATGGTTTCGACTGTAGAGTTTTTATTGGTAATTCATTCCATTTGAGTTACTCTTATTGTAATTGTTATTTTTCTCTTATTGTTTATGATAAATATTTCTAATTTTATCTTTTGAATTTATTGCATTTTGTACTTCCATCGGTTTTAATGTAGTAAACTTGTGCATTACAAGAATGATCTACCATCTAAATATCGTGTGACATATCTAGAATAATATCTTCAGTATATACATGTGGATGTGATTCACCCATTACTGGATTATTATCATATTATTTCTCATCTTTTATTTGTCTACTTGTATCCTCAGGGTGAGTTAGTCACCAAATCTAAATTTTATAATTTTCTAAATTTACCTTCAATGCTTTGCTGTTTCATCTATTTTTTTTTTTTACTTTTTTATAATTGTTGCTGTTTGTATTTTTTTTCGTTTTATTCTTTTTATTTATTTATTTAATTTTAGGGATATAATTATAATTTTCACCCTTGTGGTTTATGTATTTAAACATTAGAGTTTAGCGTTTAGAGTATAATTTATCCCTAGGGTTTGGGTATAATTATATTTTACGGTTTAGGGTATAATAGTCATTTAAGTATAATAAATTTAAACATAAAATTAAAAAATATTAATGAAAGAGGAGAAATTAATTAAAAAGGGTGGGACCACGCCAATTCATTTGGTGGAACTGGTTCCACCCAAGTCACACTTGATATTGTTAACTAGTTTTCAGCATCGTGGAAATTTATGTTCGCAAATTACTTTATATGTATTCTTATACTGTTTTTTATTTCAGAAGATAGTATATTTATGAGTTGTCTTTTGTGTCCCAAAATGCAAGGTGTGTAAGTGTATAATATTTTGTTCTAAAAATATACACTTTAATAAGGAGTATAATTTTTTCACTGAATAGTGTAAATATTTGATTAAAAATTTAAAAAAAAATTCAGAAAATAAAGGGCACACGTTTTTATATTAAAAGCATATATCATTTAATACAAAAGAGTATAACTTAAAAAAAATGCGATATTTAGAGACACGAATGTCCGCAGCCATGCGTTTCGATTGATAATTAAATCTTGCTATAATATCCTAAGACACCTAGTATTGGAGAAAATTTTGGCATTTTATGAAATTTATGTGGTTAATTAAATGATTGGGGAAGAGAGTCAAATTGTTGTTATTTTAAAGAAAAAGATAGAGAGATAGTGTGTACGGGTGGCGTGAGATGATGGTAGGAGTGAGAATATGGTTTAGTGTAGTGAGGTAGCTATGGGATGATTTAGAGTATTTGATTTAGGGAAGAGGTATATTGGAGGTGGGTGTTGCAGAATTTGATTTTATAATGGAAACGTTATTTTATTTGATTTTTGTCACACTTAGATGTTCACGCCTCTCATTCCTCTTGAATAATCTTAAGTCATTCTAATAGATTTCGTTAATTACTTAATACACTAATTTATCTATAATATTCTATAGAATATATGGAACTTATCTGCACTATTCGAAATAATTCAATAGTTGATATTCTAGAGTTATCTAGGAAATGCGCATCAATTCCATCACAAATAAAGATGTCCTAAATATGTCATTTAGGGGAAAATTATACTTTTAAGGCCATAACTTAAGGGAATTTGCAATCATCATCATCTTCATCTTAAGTTTCGACTTAATTTCACTCGTTTATTTAATGATCATATAACAAGCTTGATTAGTCAGAAGTTTTATTAGCCTTTTTATTTAAAGAGTAAATTCTTATAAATTCTATGTTACTCCTTAGTTTAAATTATATAGTTTCTTAAATATTATTTGACATTAGTTTAATGCTCACCCTATGGAAAACAAAAAAAACAAACACATTATCACGATTTTGAAAATTCACATCAACTTAAAACCTTACCACACTAGTTCTATAAATGAACCTCTACCCTATGAGATGCAACAATAAAGAGGACCAAAATCATGAGAAACCTAAGCCTTTTTCTTCTAATAATTCTGTTACTCCGCCACGGCCAACACCACCAGAATCGAGGACTATTTGGGTGAAGACGAGGAATTCCTGATGGAATCGGAAACAACGACGAGGATACTAGCCGGAAGACGAAACAGTAAGGTCATCACCATCCCAAATCTTCAACCCGACCACAAATTTTGCAACCGAAATACCTACCATAGCTGCATTGGAGATGCCGATTCCAAGTACAAGACCAACTGCCGCGGCCAAAAACCATAAATAAAACTATTACAATTTCAACTACTGTATTTTATTACAACTACTGCATCTGCCTTATTTTCTTATCAGCATCTTCTCGTTTTCATGAATTGTTCATGAAACCATCGATCAAGTGTTACTTTTATTACAAAATGTTATCATTTCTTATTTGTCTCGTCTCACACAAACTTTTGCTAGCAGGTATCGTTTAGTTACTTGAAGAGTTAGAAATTGGTTCCTTTATTTGTTTTTGTGTGTTTTCCTGATACTAATTTTGTAATGGCAAAGTTTCATTTATGCCCAACTGCACGAATATAAATCCATGCGTTATAATATCCTTTAGCATAAAAGCTAAAGTGTATGATGATTTTACTAATAGAAAATTAATATTCTTTAGCTAATGACCTACTCTTGCTCATCTAAATTATTAAAAAAAAATGTTAAAATTTTATTAAGAAATAGGAGTATCAATTTTCATTCTGAATCTTTCATCAAATTCAATTGTACTCCTGTAATTCTTTATATTTTTAATTTTAGTACTTTGTATATCTATTTTATTCTTTCATGTTTCAATATTAGTCTTTTTTAAGCCTCAAATTTAAGGGTGATTTTCATGCCCAATTAGATTTTTTTAAAGTTCTTTTTCCCTCACATTTTAAGAGTATGTTCAAAAATGCCCAAAATAACGAAAAAGTGATGTTAATAAAATCTATCAAAGCATATATTTATGCTTAACTTTTGAAAATGTTATTACTAAATCAACTTTTTTTTACTTGACACGATAGTATTGGATCCATATTTTATTATAAGTCGGGTATGGGTATGTACCTGGAAGACGTAGTGGACGATACGTTGGTCCAAATGAATGAAGGACTAAATTTGAAATTTTAAATGTTAGAAATTAGAATATGGAGAATTTAAAATGAAAAAATTAAAATGATTAAAATTAAAAAAAATAAAAATTTACGTTACTGAATTTGGTAAAACTTTTTTTATTCCTTTTTATCATCAATTAATCAATTAAGTAAAATTTTTGCACTTTGGATATTCTGTTACCTTTGGTGTTAAGCGCGTTAGATGAGTAACATGTATGCGAGGAAAAAAATCTCAATCATTAATCAAGGGTTTAAACTTTCTTTTTAGAATATATATATATATATATATATATATATATATATATATATATATATATACTCCCTCCGTCTCTAAAAAGTTTGCACACCTCTTTTCGGCACGGAGATTAAGAAAGTTATAACTTTTAGGGGTATAATGGTATTTTTATGTAATATATAAATGATAAAGTATGGTAGGTAGAGATGGTTTTTTTGTAATTAAAGTATATAGGGAAGGGTGATTGTTTTTTACTTTTTGCTTTTTTTGGAATGTGCAAACTTTTGTGGGACAGTCCAAAATGGAAAGTGTGCCAACTTTTTAGAGACGGAGGGAGTATATAGGAGTAGTATGTTTTATTATATCTCAATAACACCGGAAGAAGCAAAAGAAAAATTTTGATAATTCTATTTTTTAAAACATCACATGAATACTCGAGTATCCAAAATATGGTGTATCCCCACTCTCCAATGTCCTCCAACACTAGTTTTAGTGCAGAAACAAGAAAGTATTTTGTGAAAAAAACATGCACGTTCTGATGTTAAATGGTTGATCAAGACAGATGACCACCCCCACCCCACCCCACCTCAACCACCCCACCCTCTCCTCATTACTGCACTCAACACTACCACAATTCATTCCCACACCCACACTATATACAGAACCACTGTGATCATATTTCATTCACTAACAATAAAATGAAAATGAAAATTCTTTTCTTTCTTCTTATCCACTTGCTCCTCATCATCACGGCCGCGGCCACAGGTGATGAGGGTGGCTGCAACGCCACCAGAATCGGAGACTGTTTGGGTGAAGACGAAGAATTGTTAATGGAATCAGAATCCACGACAAGGATCCTCGCTGCAACTGCAGGTAATGATAAAAAAACTCTCGTTTACCGTTTTGGGGAGAAACCATTTTGCAAAAGGAATGTGTACGGAAACTGCATTGGAAATGGCGATTCCAAGTACAAGAAGCGCCCCTGTGACTACAAGAACAACTGCGACCGCAAACAACAGCCATCGTGATCGATCATCAGAGTTAGACTCAAATTGTGTATAATATATCTCGTCTTTTAATTTCAAGGATTGTATTACAAGTATTATGCTTTCACTACATTAAATTAAAGAGTGTATATTAGGTGCACCCGGGTGCACCCTTGCACCCATATTTGTATAACTTTTTATTCTATTTTGTATACATGTTATTCTCTTTTGTATACGTGTTTTTTAATAATTGTATACTTTTTTCACACTAAGTTTTTCATTAAAAAAATAAGCATTCATATTGTATAACTTTTTATTCAATAGTGTATACATGTATTTTAATAATTGTACATTTTTTTACACTCAATTTTTTATTAAAAAAATTAACAATTAAATTGTATACATTTTTACTCATAATTGTATATGTTTTTGCTTATATTTGTACGTGGGTGCACACGAAGCTTCGTGTGCACCCGGGTGCACACTATATTTAGCCTAAATTAAATGACCCACAAATTTAATTCTCATTTTCGTGACTCATGAATCTTCTTCTTGCATCTTCCATTACTAGTGACACTTAGGGAATAAATTTATCTTTCTTATAAACTACATTAGTGATAACATGATACTTAATCTCCCACTCAAAAAAAAAAACAGAAAAAGAAAAAAAAACAAACTCTCTACTTTAAACTCCCACAAACGTGGGAGTAATTCTGGTGTTCTTCTTATTATGTGTTTTCTCCATGTTATATTTGATTAGTCCGATTAAATAATATAACAGTCACATTAAACACTCACATCATCTATTAAAAATCGACTATCTACAAAGCAATATAGACCTTTGATCGGGACGGAGAGTGTTATTAGGTTTGTATGTGTATAGTGAATATATAATGAATTGATGAATTTGAATATCTAAAACCCGAAGGACCAACTTACAAACTATTTAAAAAGAAAATATCATTACATTAAGGATAAAAAAAATTGTAATACAATACTCCCACAGAAAGGTTTATATTTTATTATATATTGAGCGTCTCATTCAAAAGTTCTAATTTTTTCTTTTTATTATTAATACAATTACTCACCACATATAAAATAATAATATTTCTTAATTCACGTGCAAAAGTAAATAAAAAATTTATGACTTGTCGGAGGGAGCATTATGGACATTTCATCGCCAAAATATCCTCTGTATTACACTGTCGGTGGACTTGCCATATTTAAATTTTGCAGAAAATGTTTGAGTAGTGAATGCAGATGACGGGTACCAAGTGAGCTATGCCGCTGTCCATTCACATTTTGATGAGTTTTGAAATTTTATCACTTTTGAAATAAAATGTTACTCCCTCCGTCCCATAGGAGTTGACACACTTTCTTTTTTGGTTTGTCCCATTAAAGTTGACACATTTCCTTTTTAATACATGGGACCCACACAAAAACAATTAATCTATTCTCATGGACCCCACATATCACCTCTAATACAACTACCAACTACACATTAAATATTATTTTTCTCATTTCACTTTACTTCACTTTACATTAAATTATTATACTTCTTAATCTCCGTGCCCAAAAAAAATTATATCAACTTCTCCGGGACGGAGGGAGTATAATTTTCTCTATAAAATGTTATCACTTTTTATTAATACTATAAATTATTCATGAAATAATTCACTGCATTATCACTTTTTATCGATTAATTAAGTATCATGTTATCATTTTTTATCCATCTCATATAAGAACTTATGTGAGACGGTGTCACACAAGACTTGTCTTTTCACTTTTTATTAATTAGTTACCTCATTTTATTTATTATATTTATAGTTCATGAAAAAATTCATTTAACTGGTTATCACTTTTTCTTCATCAGATATAATTTTTCATTAAAAATATTATTATTATTATTTTTAATTCATTAAATAATTTAATTGGGCATTTATCACTTTTTTTTTATAAGATATCAATTTTTATTAAAAATGTTATTACTTTTTATCCATCTAATAAAATTTTCTAAATAATTTAATTGGATGTGCATCACTTTTTCTTAATCAAGTATCACTTTTGATTAACAAAATATTAGGATTTATTAATACCCAATACAAAATCTATATTAATATTACTAGTAGATACGTTAGCATAAAAATATTATTAATAGATAAAAATTATTAGGATGAGATACTCAATATATCTCTGCATACAATAAAATTAAATCTTACCCTATAATGTTAGGATATATATGTTGTATAGTAGTAGTTCTTCTTATTTATGTATCCCACATCAGTTGTATAGACTTATTCTAGTTTTGTAAGTTATATAAATATTGTACTCTGTGAATAATAGAAATTACTTTTTACTCTCACCTTTATATGGTAACTAGAGCCATTTAGTCTAACGCCATCTCAAACCATGTATCGCACTTCCAATTCAGAGCTCTACAAGAATACAGAAAAATTACACAAGTTGGACGTGCGTTTCAGAGCATCCTTGCACAAACTGCACATTTTCTCCAACTTTGCACTTTTGATCCTTTTTCCACCTAAAACACAACAAAACACCTCAAGTGCACATTTTTCTCAAATATATTGAATATAAAATACTTGTGCTAATATATAACAACAATTCACATTTAAAAGATGTTAAATTGGACACTAAAACACGCTTATTATCACTCTCAACAGCTAGTCCACATTGGGGACCCTGGGAGTAGGGCGTTGGTTACCAAGATAGTCGATGTTTCGTCTGAGACTTCTTCCGTATTGGCGCACTGCTCATTGAGTCTCTTCATGAAATCCCTTATGGACTTCTTCGGTCCTTGTCGCAGGCAAGCCAACTTATATTTTAGCTCCTTCCCCTGTCCCAGATATGCAAAGTGGGACGAGAATGCCGTAGCGAGTTGTGCCCACGAGTCTATCGAGTTCATAGGAAATGACTCGAACCATGAATGTGTCTTATCACCCAGCGTCAGAGTGAACATCTTGCATCGGTCCTCCTCTGAACTTCCCTGTGCCAACATCCAACCAACATATTTATTAAGGTGCGTCGTCGGATTAGAGTCACCGGCGTATTGGGATAGGGATGGGTATTTTTTTCGGGTTTTGGGTTCCCGAACAGACCCAAAAAAATTATCTGAAAACCCAATTTTTTTGGGTAATTTCGGGTTTCAGGTATATCCGAACCCAGCTGTTCTCTATCGGATCGGGTATCGAGTTTAAAAATTATTCGAATTACCCGATCGATTCATCCGATTTTTTTTATTTCTGATATATATAATATATTAATTAATTATTAACTAGGGTTTTCAACTTTCTATTTATCTCATTAGGACAGTCACCCTCACCACGCCGCTGAGGAGAAGAGAACAGAAGACACAATATCCATTTCTCAATTCTTACCAATCACAATCAGTAAGAACCCCAAATCCCAACCTCCATTTCCTCACACCTCAGGCGCACACGATCACCATGGCACCATCACCATGATCCAATATCAAATCCTTCCAATCACCATTTGAAGAAATAAAGTCCCCTACTTCACATTTCCACCAGATTCGTAAATTAATGGCTTTTCTCTTTCATTTTTTTCATTTCTTTTCTCTTTCATCTCTTGTAGGTTGTAATTCTTTAACTATTCTCTTCTCATTTCTCTCAGTGTCGAGAGGCGAGTTGCCCTTTCTCCGGTAGTGATTTGGATTGAATAAATTATTCAATATAATCAAAGCAGAAAAATTCATGAAAAAATTGGGTAATCCGATTCGGGTACCCAAAAATTTTAAATACCCAAAATTTTGGATAATGCTATTATCGGTTCGGGTTTGGGTAATGAAATTTCAAACACAAAATTTTGAGTACCCGAACTCGATACCCGAAAAACCTGATACCCGGCCCTATACTCATCCCTAATTGGGGGATCTGGGGGATTTGAATCTCTTTCATGGTGTTGGCTGTAATAATTCGATGGGTGAACGGTGTCCTTTCTGATTCTGGATCAGGGATGCTATGGTGCCCAGTCCCGTTCTTTCTCTCCATCTCGTCTAGTCGTCTCCTCAGCGCGTCTATTTCAGAATCGTGTTGGCATTTGAGTCGGGTTATAAGATCGTCACCATGCTTTCTCCCATTTGCTCGTGTCGAGATTTGACCAGATCTGGTCCTAGTCAGTCTTTGGCGCTCATGCGTCCAACAGTGTGTGTAGGAGACCTACTAGCGGGTGAGTTAGCGCGGGATGCAGCCTTCCTTCGCTCGCGTCTCTCGTCTACTATTTTTTGGGCTTTTCGTGGATCTCTTTGATCTCTTTGCGCGTTCTTTCTTCCCACACGTTCGTGCACCGACCTTCTGGGTGGAGTTCGATCACTTTGCCGCTCGTTTGTTTGTTCCGCCGCGTTCTCCTCAAGGCTAAAGCTTAGCCTTCGACTAACGCTTTTTGGTTCGGCCGCTCACTTTTCCTTCATTTATTTGAGGAGGTGGAAATACTTCTGGCGGAAGTCAGTTTATGGGTCGTCTTCTTCCGAACTTACGTCCTGTGGCGGGACCTTTTTTTCTACAGTCCAAGGGGTATTCGAATCTTCCTGATGCCGACTAGTAGCCGCACTGACTTTACTGGGGGTTGCTTCCTCTCGGCCATTTGTCATTTCTAGGCACGACTCGCCACAAAAGGATTTTCTGGGTTTTGACAAAGTCTTGCCAGAAGGAGTTGGGCAGACTGGAGGCGGGTTTGCCCTTCCTCTAGCGCCAAATGTAGGTAGCAGAATTAATCCTCCCTTAATCACAAGTTGATAATGTGGCTGTTTAGAGATAAATGGGGGGATTATACGTACTAATCTAACATAATGATTTAATAAAATGCTCGAGAGTTTCCTCCAGGCTGTCTTGCGTCTTTTGGAGGTGAAAGGATTGTTCTTGTTATTAGTTTTGGGATACCCCATATTTATATTGCATAATCTGACGTCATTCGTATCCGAATATATCATTATGTCACATCACAATAAATGCGTACAGTGCGGGCATTAAATGCAATAGCCTCATGTGATTGCTCTTAGGATTCGATTTATATCTGCATAGCTTCCCAGCCTGAGAGGGGCAAGTGCCCAAGTGGTTGAGCCGTCCTACCCGAGAGAGTGATTCAGACGCGCCCTACAGATCCTGTATTTGGGTCCTTCGCTGTTGGGCCAAGTTTATGCTTTCACTGGGCTTGGGGCAGGTGGCCCAAAGGTTGTTTCTGGGAGGTGAGGACCCAATGTTTCGGACCCTACTACAACTACATATAAACATACTTTATCTATATAATAAACATATTGTAGTGATGGGTCGACCCTTTTCACACCCATCTTAAAAAAATCCATCTCACAGGAGAGTTTCTCTACTTATTAATGAATGGATAATCCGTCTCAGGTAGAGAGATCCGTGAGACGGTCTCGTACAAGACTCACCCTTGTGAATAATGTGGTCCTCCTTAATTTAATAACTATAGATAAAATTGGAAAGGTTTACACCGTAATTCCAGTTTATACAAATATTTGTGATGAATTTAAGTGTATAAGTTTTGAAATAGTGGTGAAAAAGTGGGTAAACAAATAATTTGTCAAAGGCTAATTATATTGTGCATCAACTCTAAGATATTGTGTACCCATTTTAAAAGACGTATACAAATATAAACAAAAACATATACAATTATGAATAAAAATATATACAATTTAATTATTAGTTTTTTTAATGAAAAATTGAGTATAAAAATATATACAATTTTTAAAAAATATATAGTATATGTTATGAATAAAAAATTATACACATATGAATGCTATTTTTTTAAGGTTAATTACGTAAAAAGTTTTAACATTTTCGTCGATTTCAAATTAGTCCAAACTTTTATATATTTACAAATAAGTATTCAACTTTAGGCCCATATTGCGATTCTAACCACCGGGCAGATGGAGGTCTGCCCGGTGGCTGATGTGTCACTCTTCTGTCCACATCACCTCCCACATGTACTTCCACCTGTTAAAAAAATATTTACAGAGAAAATATTTTTTATGTAGAGAGAAAAGGGTTGGGTTGGGACCAGAGGCGGATCTACCTGGGTACAAGGGGGTACAGCTGTACCCCAAAAAAAAAAAAAATTTTTTTATATATATATATCTCCATTAAAAAAATATATGTATATATTTTTGTACCCACAAAAATATCTATGTACCCACAAGTATATATATATATACATGTTCCACGTTGGGCAGCAATCAAATTTCTTGGGCCAACTAAAGCCCATTTGTGTTAACAAAAATAAAAATAAATTTAACTCCATTAGCCCATTAAATCAGCCCATATATATATATTAATTGTATTCATTTTAATATTTGTAAATTTTATGTTGTACCCCCAAATTAAAATTCCTGTATCCGCCCCTGGTTGGGACGAGCTCCGCTGGAATCGCTAGTGTCGCCGAAGCACGGGCGGGACTCTTCTCTTGCAGCAGATACAAGAGACGGCGCATGACACCATATTCCACCCCAATGTCTCCAATAACAGAAGCTTCATCCTTTTCAAAACACTACTCTCAAAATTGAAACCACCATCACAGACTTCTGGTAATGAAGCACTCTGTTTTCCTCCATTTTTCCAGCCAATATGAGGCAAGCCATTGACAACAACCTCACTGCCCAACTTTTCTTCAGTGGCGATTGCTGCAATCAACCACCAAAGAATCAAGAAAACAACAAACACCCACATTATCATCACAACTTGGGGGAAAAGATTTCCACTCACATGAATAGATCTCTCCTCGTAAGAAACCTATCAAAATACGCAATTGACACAAAACAAGTATCGAATCGGAACCCCAAACGCGGCAGATCCAGAGTTGGCGAAAAGCAGCAGCGATTCTTGGTGGCTTAGGACAATGGCTGTTCGCAACCCTTGGCGATGGAGAGCCGATTAGGACGCGATGGCTGCATGCGGTGGCAGCTGGCGTATTTCGACGGTGGTGAACCAGCGTGGTGGAAGCGAGGTTGCAATTTCTAGTAGCGAACGATGGCAGCAGACCGGAGTGGTGGTTGAGAGATGTCGACGGCGGCGCGAAGGCTCTGGTTTGGTTCCTTCGCGACGCTTGGTGGTGTCTGAACAGCCTCACGTGAGACGTCGCTTCCGGATAGATTCGGCGTGCCGTGGTGCGGCTGGAGTGAGTCGGTATTCCGGCGATGAGTTTCAGTGAGGAGGAATGGTCGGTGGCGCGAGTTTCCGATTCAGTAACAGAACTCAGAAGGGCAGCTCGTCTCCACCCACCCCTTTACTCTCTCTAAATTTATTTTTCTACAAAAATATATATTTTTTTAACAGGTGGAAGTACATGTGGGTGGTGATGTGGACAAAAGAGAGACATATCAGCCACCGGGCAGACCTCCAGCTGCCCGATGGTTTGAATCGCAATATGAGCCTAAAGTCGAGTACTTATTTATAAATATATAGTAAAAGTTTGGACTAATTTGAAATCGACGAAAAGATTGGGATTTTCTATGTAATTAACCCATTTTTTTAATGAAAAACTTAGTGTGAAAATAATATACAATTATTAAAAAATAAATATACAAAATAAAATAAAAATATATACAAAATAAAATAAAAAGTCATATATATATATATGGGTGCACCCTTGCAGAAATAAAAGGTCATACTATATGGGTGCACCTTTGCAAACGGGTGCACTTAATATCAATCTTTGTCAAATTTATACATTAATTAAATAATGAATAACAATATTCTTCACATTAATTAATACTACTAAAATAAAAACTTAATAAAGTACTCCGTCGTATTGTAAAGTTGATAAATCAAATTAACCTAAGCTAAAAAGCGCTGCGGCGTTTTCCGTTTGGTCATCGTGAGTTTGAAGATGAGCGGCGGCGTCCACGGCAAATGTCCACCGAAACACAAGAACAAATTCGCCTGGAAACCCAACGCTGGACGCACCATCAATCCCTCTGTACCCATTCCATCTTCTATGCATAACACACACTCGCACTGAAGTACTTTCTTCTAATCATATTGCTTTGTATTTCGGCAATTTCATGTGTTTACGTATCCTTGTATGATGGTAGGAAGTAGGTGGGAAATTGAGGCCATTATCCGAAATTACTGGGATTTGCCGTCGTTGTAAAGAACAAATTGATTGGAAACGAAGATACGGGAAATATAAACCCCTGACTGAACCTGCAAAATGGTAAATCCTACCCTTTTACTTGTTTATTTATTTGATTGCAACATTATTATTTGTATTGATCAAGCTTCTTCTTGCAAAATTTTGCAGTCAGCGGTGTTCCAAGCGGAATGTTAGACAAGCTTATCACAATCTCTGCACTGGTTAGGCTTAACATTTATATACTTTCTCTTTTTCTTGAATTCTTTTGGGGCCTTTTTTTTTACCTTGTTTTGGAGGATAATGTTTGTAGGATGTGCAAAGGAGCACAAAGTATGTGCCAAATGTTCATGCCGTGTTGACAAAATAGTTGGAAGGTATAGTGTCTTTTCTCTTTTGTGATTAGCTTCATTCAGATTGGCAGAGTGAGTAGAATTGATGTGAAATTAAATGGAAACTTTGGTATAAAAAGATTTAGGGGATTACTTTATGTTTTTAAGTTATTGATTTGTTTAACTATTATGTTCTATGAATGCATGGGCACCTTTCCTGTTTTCTTGCAGAGATATTTTAGAAGTTGAAGCTGAACGGAAGGCGTTAGAAGAGGTTTTCATCTAATTATTTATAACTTCAAAATTTTAAATTGCATATATGTCTTTATAATACTTTAATGAATTGCTTTTCTTTTGATTTTATTTTTCATCATTATTGTTCATTGAGTTAGAACCTCATCAAGTTGCTTGTTGCTCTAGGCCATCAAGAATGCTCGAGAGAGGGACAGAAGAACTTTACTGAGAGCTGTAAGTTGCTTTTACATGTTTTTGTTTGTAGATAATTATTATATTTCCTCAATTTTTATTCCATAGATTGCTTTCTTTCTGGAGGGCACAGAATGCTATGGTGGTGTTGGGCTGTGGGTAGTATTTCTAATTAGGACATGTAGATTGGTATATTTACAAAGTCATCTACTTGTGTTCATTGCATGTGTATCACTGGGGGCTTGTTCTCATAATCTTTGTGAAATGGCACACTTGTCAAAAATAAAGATACTCTGTGTGTGTACAATAGAATGGCATGAAATTTAACCAAGGTCTGGTGTCTTGGAGACATGAGTTCATGGTGAATATGACTGAACTACCTAATACTATGATGTATGGCAAGTCTACCACATTTAGTGCTTGATTAAGTTGTAAATACAAAATTATTATGTGTGTGTGCAGGCTAAAAGCATCTTTAGGCTGCATCTTCTTGATTACTATGAAAAACTAGTGCAATCTATCCATTCTAGTCATGTAGAGTGGGGATATGTGTTCTAATATCTTGGATGCTACCTCTGGCCAACCCCTCTTTGGTCGATATAGTGATCAAATTGGTGGATGAAATTTCCTTGGTGTGAGATTATCTGTATTTGATGTCATATTACTGCTTCTAATTGTTAGATTGGTAATTGTACCTTGTTTGCTCAGAGCCTTTTCAATTGTTCTCCTATGGCCAAATCCAAGTTTCCAACCTCTTTTGTGCCTAAAGCTCATATCTTGCATATTCAGTTGAGATATTGAAACCAAAAGAACGACGGAGAAGCCATTAATGGTGTGCTGGGGAACAAGTTCAAATTTTGACTTGTGTGGGAGGTTTAATGATTATTTCATTTGCACTCAGAAAATCTTTATGTAGACAAACTGAAAATTTACAGGACTGATGTTATGCTTGGAATTGCTAACCAATCAGTCTAGAGCACAAGAGTGGATCCCATTTTGCCAAGGATGAAAATGAAGATCTCGAGTTTTGTAATAGGAAAATCTCCGCTCCTCTCTGTTTAATAGATTGAAATTGATCACTCGGTGCTTGCTTCAAACCGATCTTTCTCCTGAAATTGTAACCACGTAATTCTGGTAACCATTTTCTTCTGAAGTTCAGAGCTAACTCAATGTAAATGTGACAGATGAACAAAGGGCAGCACTCGGCTAAAACTTCGACCAAGGATGAGAGCGAGGATGGTGAATTATATACACAATCACGTGAAGAGCATGCAGAAGTCAGCAGGAACGACGAGGATGAGTGTAGCGATGAAGATGTTCCGGAAGTTTTTGGGTAAAGCAGATTCCCAGCCCTCGGTTAGGCTTCGGGGTGGTTTACTTGTTTGAAGGCATCATTTTACTCTTTCTAATGAGATAGATCTGTATCTTAGGCAAATTTTGTTTGATTAATCCGCGGTTAATGGTTATATATTAACTATAAAGTATGATAAGAAATGATAACCCTCCAGCAAAATTCTTGTAATTTTGGAAAAAGTCTTTGGTTTCATCGTATTTTAATTATGAGTCAGTCTCTTGTAAACTGGGTTTACATCACACAAACTCTTGTAAACATTGTTTCTCTCTTTGTTAAACCCCTAGCAAACCGGGTTTAATTGGAATGGGGAGGACTTAGGATGAGAAAAAATCAGGGTTTAAATAATAAGCTATGTAAACTTGGTTTATAAGGGTGTTTGTGTTTAATTATTACTCCATTTGTTTTGATTGAATTTCTGTTCTCTCATTTATAAACAATTTTATTTGCATTAAAATTCGGTTCAAACAATTTTCATTTGCATTAATTATTTTTCATTTAATATAAGACCTGTATATTTAACGCACATATTAAATGCAAACGAAGAGTCAATTTTTTACAAATTAAAACAAAGCATGTACTAATATAAATGAACGTACCAAATTTGTTGCGAATAAAGGTTGGTAGATAAATAATAAAAATATGAGGAATATTTTATTACCTAAGATTTTTTTACTCCATTACGCAGAAGAGTTCACATTTCACGGTTGCCTCTTTTTTCTTGTACCACAAAGTCTTTACATGTTACACTCTAAAAAAAAAAGTTAAAACTCACCTACTAAAAACTCAAAACTAACATATACTAATATTAATTGTTTTTCATAACCGAAGTACACCGAAAACTAACATAACATAAAGATAATTATTTTTCCTTTTTGAGAAGGAACCCCACCCGTGATCCCACATATCACTATATCACCCCCTTTACATAATACAAATACTCCTTAATTTACTTTAAAAAAAAAAGAAAGAGAGAGAAATAAGTATCTTATCCATTGACAAAAGGAGTTTAAACCGAATAATACACATAATATACTTTAATATTTTATTTATTATCATAAATACTAAATCATCTAAAAAAAAGTCGTAGTAATATTTTCTGAATCTGAACTACATGGAAAAGTAACTAGAATAGTAAATGCAAACCATTTGGCATGAGAGTACACAATCTTGTTACATTGGTTGCCAAAAGATGTTTTGTGTAATTATGCATAACTGTGCAGCAAATATTATATTAGTACAAGAGCGCAGAATTACAAATCATCATTACATTATGAGATTTGTTCAAATTTTAACAAGTAAAGAATCAAGTTATGTATCAACTTGCAAAGAATAGAGGAGCCAATCTTTCTAATTATTTGGCAGAGGTGAGTGAGTTTCCAGAGCAATGACTAGAAAGCTAATTCTGGGTCACAAGTGAAGATTGCAACTTGTATATGGATACTGGAAAAAGTAACAAACCTTGTTGAAGAGCCTAATCATCTTTTGCACAAACTCGCTCTGCATACACGAAAAATACATAAAATTCATTAGTTGGAGCCCCAGAATCAGCTCAAGACTAACACTCGAAACTGATTTCAACGGGCAAGAGCTCGTAGAACATACAGCTACCAGCAATGACAGAGAACTGCTACTCATGCTTGAGAGTATCTTTAGGATGTGTAATCATGGAAGCAGAATAAAATATGGACAAGCATACATGTAAAATAAATATAGGAGATAAATATCTGTGCAATGTCAAGACAACCTAGTGTCGTGGCATAGATTCAGCATTTCAGCTATGAGATATTAACCAATAGCATTAACCCGCCACCATTGCCAGCAGATATTACTGAATGCACAATATGGTCAAGTTCAATCATAGATTACAGTGCAACAGTATCCACCTTGGTTAAAATTCAAATACATAAAGTCAGTATCTAATTTTAATACTCCTAGGGAATTAAATTCCCCATTCCTGAGGTAATATTGCAACTTTTGATATAGAGCAAGCATCTCACATTCTAGCAATTTGAATAGACAAGCATTGCAGCATGACTACTCATGGTAAATGCATTAAAACTAATTTGCATCTATTACTAGAACTCAAGCAGGGCATTCAGTGTGATGATGAAACACATTAACTGAAAACAAATGTACTTCTGGATGACAATGGAAAGTGATGTTCTTTTGAGAATATTTTATATACTCCCTTCAACTCATAAAATTGTTCGCACTTTCTTCATTAGTTTCTCCTATAAAATTCTTCACACCCAAAAAAGGAAATATCGCCTTTAATCCAAAAATCTCAAAATTTACTTTAATTTCAAAATTGTCATCCACACCTAACACACATAATATACTTACACTTTATTTATCACCCAAGAATACCATATATTACACCCAAAACTCAATATAGTTAGTTAAAAAATAACTTTTCTTAAACGTGGGACAGTAACTGTGAACAATTTTATGGGAAGAAGGGATTAAATATAAATTATGAGCATCTAAAATCATAGTTGGTATCACAAACATGATAAAACCATTAACCAGCGTTCCCAAAATAAAAAATACACTTGGCACTACCATTTGAATTTTGATACAAGTTCTGGAAAACATCTCTCTAACTAAAGAATATACAGCAGACATCAGATCTTTTATCACCATTCACAAAGGGACAACGGAGAAAAAGGATATGAAGAAACAAGAAAAGACGAGCTTACTAAGATATTCATAAGCCAAAATCATTGTGGTTCCCCATGCTGACATGCTGAAAAATCTTGGGCCTAGTCCTCTGTAAAAGCCAGTCCACCCATCATCAGCTATCAAACTTTTGACCACTTGCCTTGCAGTGGGTCTTTTTTCATGCCCAATTACCTGAAATACAGAAATTTATTCAGATAAAGCCAAACAATAAGATGGAACGGCTTTGATAGTCGCTTCTTTCCTAAAAATTAATACAAGTCACTACTTCGGTAGTTGGCCTTTCCCCCATCTTAACAAGTAGACTCTGAGGCATCCTCCCATAAGATTATTTTAAACAACTATGAAATTTAAATGTTACTCAATAAATAAATTATTGAACTACATAAAGCACATTGCAGCATAGTATTGATCCATAAAAACCAGTGAAATTTATACTGCCATTATAAAGGCATAACAGTGAAAGCCTTACCTGCAAACGGGTTTTAATAGTGTCCAATGGAGTGGTCACACATGATGCAGTTGCACCAGCAAATATCCCTCCAGCAGCTTGAACCAGCATAATCTTTCCTTGGGTTGGAGCTTCACGGCCATCATCTAGGTGACTGCCAGAAGCAGAAAAAAAAAATGCAGACCCACAAACACAAAAACTAATCACATACAGAAATTAAATCATTGCTCTAAAATTCATGAACTGTTTCCACATCAACATGCTTTGTGCCAGTCAAAAGATAAATTGCTGATTTCCTAAACATCATGTCTGCTGCAGATTTTGCATTCGTAAATCAATTTTTGTATCTATATAAAAGGTAAAGGAAACTTAAAAAAAAACCATATAAAGATGGAAAAAGATAGCATTGTACTGAATAGGATTATGACATCAGCTACTAACTCAGACGGTAAAATTTAGTGATAAGACACTAAGTTCAGATTTAGCCGCCCTGCACAAAATACATGTTTAGTGTAATACCTCCAAATGAAGCGTTGACTTGAACCATAGCTCGCCCACCAGACAGCACTTGATGGAGAATAGGTGAGAACAGAGAGACCAAATCCTCTATATAGCCCACGAATCCCATCAGACTTTATAACCTTACGAACAACATCCAAGCCCCCAGTATAGGTTGCATGGCCTGAATATCCTTGCACCATTAACCTTTGACTAACCTTTTCAAAAAATCAGTTAATTAGTTAAGGGACTGAAATGTAAAAATAATTAGATGGAGGGACTTTAAATGGTATAGTAGATATCTTATTTGTACAGTACTTGTATTATAATTCCCTTTTCATTTACAGCAAATGTTTTTAAAAGCTTATATATGAATCGAACCTTATTAAAATTCCTCTTTCTTATAAAAAAATTTACTCAAATGCAATCCCTCTATAGACCTCCAATGAATAAATAAACCAAATAAAAATATTTGGAGCATACCACGTCAACTGGAACAAATACAGCTTGTGAACAAAGAGATGCCATCATGCCAGCAACGCCATTCGCTATTGCAGCCTGTGTAGGCTCTGACAACTTAAAAGGTTCCAACACCTTGAATGTAGAAACTTTTGTAGTTTCTAATGCCGTGAGAAATAAAATTCTAGTAGGTATTGCCCCTGTAATAACAGTGCCAAAACCTTTATATAAACCAGGAATCCCATCCGTTTTTAGCAGGCCTTTGATGACAGAAAGTGCGCTCCTTTCTATGGTGTCATGTGATGCAACTTGTAGCCTAGTTTTAACAACTGAAATTGGATAAAGTGCTACTGTAACACCGCTAAAAATCCCGGCTCCAACAACATAGAATTTAGTTTTATCAAGCCTACAAGGAAATAACAGCAAGAACTAATGTGAATCCAATTTGACATAATAATAACTTGATCACACTTTCAAATTTGTAAACACACAGATAGAATAGTACATGAATCTCATAGTTAAATATCAAATGTGGCCCAATAGGAGGATCTTATTCAAGTTAAGATGCTTTTGATATTCATTAATCATTACAAAAGTTAATGCCTAAATTCCTAATGGTGTTTAGCAGGACCATTATCAGTTCTTCAAACAAATTATTTGAAAGATTGGCTTAAATATAAATGGAAGATTTTATGTGTATTTTTATAGTTGGACAATTCCTTTTTTAAAAAGAAATTCTAATTTAAATTCCTCCCCAGTTTCCTCTTGAAGTAAAAGCAACTTCAAATGTCATATGATGAGAGATGGACAGGATAGAAAGAAGATTCACAGTCAAAGGCAATCAAGAAAGAGTGTAACCAAAGAATGGAAACTAAAATTGATCCAATTTTGGCTAAACTCAGCCAACAACTACAAACAAATCAATCCATATCTCATGAAAATGGTTCAGTATCCATTCAAATGCAACACTATAAGTCCAGAATATCGAAATTGAGAAATGACAATGATTACATCAGTAAAAAAAATTATAGGTAAACAAAACGCAAATATCGAAAATGAATTTCTCCTCCGGAATAAAAATTCACCTAAAACATCAAAAAGTACCCAATCGATTTTCAAAGTTTCAAATACAGCAGAAGCAACTGCCGAACTTCAAACTTGCATAAACTCAGTGTCAAACACGTAAACGTTACCATGTAATGCAATCGCGTATTTAGATTTCCTCATGTAACGCAATCGCGTATTTAGCTTTCCTTCTCATTCATATAGTACACCAAAAGGAATAATTATAGCAATAAAATTAATTCACATTCTTTCTAAATTAATCAATCCATCAAGCAGCAACAACGAAACAGATTAACGAAAAACTTACTTGTCCCAATTAATTTCCGTTTGACCGAATTGCTTATGAGTTCCCACCGTAGCCATCGAATGCAAAACTAAAAAAGAATTCCAGATAAACCCTAAGTTCTTCTACGGAAGAATATCATTTTCCCTGGATGGAAGAAAAGAAGAATGTTCAACGAGCTATGATATCAGCTGAAAATTTTGAAGAAATAATATAAATGAAAAATAAGTTTCTTGCCAAAAAAAAAAAATATAATAAATAAATAAATACTGGACTCTCAAAAGATGAAAAACCGGTTCACGGAATTTGAGTCTTCGTTGGCGGCTGCAATCCTCTGCAACGCGCATACGATATCACCGTCTGAATCGGCAAGTAAGAAAATTAGGTTAATATTAATACTCCATTCAAAGAAGTCTTATATACAATTAACCCCTACCAACTAATATAATTATTCATTACACATTAAAAATAAATAAATAACAAAGTGGATAGAGGAAGTAGTAAGTATTTTCTTTCACAAGTCAAATGTTATTCTTTTAATTTTTACAAGTATTTTAACCCGTGCGCTGCACGGGGATAGATTTTAAAAAATAAAATTAATATAAATTTTTTTTAATAGTAAACACATATAATTACGTATTTCCTTCGTCACATCCTAATGATTACATATTTTTAAATCGGGTGTTTTATTCTAATGGTTACATTTTTTTTGTGTATGAGACACACACAATTAAGTAATTAAAATATCTCAATGGGACTCATCCGCCACATTAATAGAATCATCAACTATACATTAAAATATTATTTATCTCACCTCAATACACATTAAAATACTAAATTTCTTAATCCCCGTGCAAAAAGTAAATATTACTATTAGAATTGGACGAAGGGAATACATATGTATGAGGTTTTATATTGTGATGGTATGTATATTTAAACATTTAGTTGAGTTCTTTATGTGTAATGAATTAAATAGTTTTTAGTTGAATCGACGACCCTTATTCGTTTTTCATATATAATAAATTAATGTATTATAAAAAACCAACAATTTTAAATTTTTTATTAATATTTATATTTCATTACGTAATCATATGTTATAAACAATTTCAAATAATGTCTTAGTTACTTAACCTTATTTTCAAATACAACCCAAATTTTTTCCAATAATTAACTCAAATTGAAATAAATTTCAACATGTTAATTGATAAAAAAAAAATGCATACAAAAATAATGTCTTTAATTTTATTATTTTATTGGACATAAAATTATTAGGGTTAAAAAATGTGATAATAAAGCACATAAATGTATTTATTTAAGGAAATAAGAATAAAATGAGTGGTGAGAAATTGAGAAGAAGTGAGAAATTGAAGAGATTTTGACCCAAATTTTGAGCGGGAAAAAAAGTTGACTTTAGGTAATTATATATATATATATATATATATATATATATATATATATATATATATATATATATATATATATATATATATATTCCCTTAATCCAACATACTCCTCATAGAATCGTCGATCACAATTGCTTTCACATCCTAATTTGGTAGAGGAGTAAGTTATGATAACTCAACTGATCAATAATATGCATTAAATTACTACTCATTGCACACAAAGAGTTTCCTTCACTACCCGGCAGAATAGTGGAAAGGTAAATTATGATGACTCAACTGATTAATATGAGATATACTACTAGTCATTGCACACAAGGAGCTCCCTTCTAGAGCTGTTATACGAAATGAGCCGCTCGAGAGCTCGACTCGACTCGGCTCAAAAAGCTCGAGCTTCGTGATTATTACGTTATCGAGCCGAGCTCGGCTCGGCTCAATAAGGCTCGATAATAATAATATTAATATAAATATTATATATTAATAATTATATATATTAATATAATAATTATTAAATATAATATTAAATATATTAATAAAAATCTAGCTCGATTAGGCTCGAAAGCTCGTTAAGACTCGAAAACTCGACTCGTTTTCCTTAAATGAGTCGAGCCGAGCTCAAGCTCGAGCTCGGATAAGTAATTTTCGAGTGGAGCTCGAGCTCGCCCGTAAGCTTATTATCAAATTGAGCCGAGCTCGAGTATGCACTACTCGAGCTCGCTCGGCTCGTTTAACATGCTTACTCCCTTCACTACCCAACAGAATGGTGGATCGAGAGGTAAGTTATGGTGACGCAACTGATCAATAGGGGTTAGACTTCTAGTCACTGCACACATGGAATCTCTTATTTTGAGAGTTTGCTTCCATATTTATATTCAAAGAATAAACATTAAATTCTAGAGTGATGTTTTTTTAATTCATTTTAGTTTTCAAAATCCACACATAGACTTAAAAAATCTCTATATATACCTATAAACTCTATAATCCACAACATACATATTATTCGTATATTCTCTTTCCTTAATTAATATTTTTTTTCTTTTTATCTTTTGTCTCTCATCTCATTTTTTACATTATTAATTAATACGTTCTTGCACATTATTCACATAAAATTAAAACTTATTTAATAAAAAAAATATGAAACAAACATACATTATTGTTATGGGTGTTTATACCCAAATAAGGGCGTGATTTATACGCGCGGTACAACCTGGGGATAAATTGAGGCTAAGAATAAGAATGGGATTTGAATACATGTTGACTGGATAAAAGGCAGAGGAAGCCGACACCGAGGATAAGACCTCGACTGACTGCCAGAAAGCAGAAGGTGGAAGCAGCCGACATTGAGGATAAGGCCTCGGCCTCGGTCGCTAATCGTCAGCTTATCGGCAATTGGCTATCAGCTCACGGGCCCATCATAATGTTGTCAACCCATCGGTATCATGTCCCGACATAAGAACGGCACGCATGCTGGATGGAGATAACTTGTCAGGATCTTATTGTACCTTTTTACAGACAAGATCCCTTAGAGGGACACGTGGCAACGTTTGACAAATGGGACCATCCACAAAATATCTCCACTATAAGACAAGGGATCTGCAGCATACAGACATACGCTACTTGGTGGGCAAGGGAATGGATCTTCATCTTCTTCACCTTACTTTATCTCTCTACAAAAATCCACTTGTATTTCTCTCTCTACTGTGTAATGTTCCTTCATGGAACTTGGAATACCAACATCAATAATAAAGGAAAGGGGCACCAATTTTATGGGGCGACAGAGAAAATTACTTGTTTGATGTGTCCGTTTTAATGTCCGGTTATTCATTAATCTTAATCTAACCCGCTAAAAACGACCATCAACAATTATTATTCAATTATTTTTCAAATCAAAACACTAAAACAAACGTATGTATAATATGGTATAAACCAATAGTTACAAGGTGAAGTTGATGTAATGGATACTGTGCCCGTTTTCGACATATATTACTACTAGAAGATTTGGTGTGTTCTTTTGGTGCATCGTTTCATATATCAATTTGTTGGATGAATAACATATACGAGTGAAGATCATGTCCTTAAAAAAAATATAAATCCCGAATGTAATAATTGAATTTTATTCATTTACTAGTCAAGAATATGAATATGGCAAAAGTTCATGCGCCCCCGAGGACTGTTTGCCTATTTTTGTAGCACTCACGAGCAAGAATACTCGATCGTTGTAGTAGTATATCCCAAGAAAAATTATCAATCCACAAATGAGTTATGTTCGGACTAGCAAAATATGTGAGCTCATGTTCATGTTGTTTTTGTAAAGATGATCGGGGGTTTTGAGATTGATTAACAACTAAAGGAAGTAGCAAGTAAATAAGAGAGCGAATATGATAAATGACAAGTAAAGATGAATAACAAGTAAAGAAAATGGGTGCTAAAGTTCAAGTATGAAAAACATGGGATTAGAAACATCCAAGCACACTCGATTCATATTATCATGCAAAAGGAATTCAACTCAATTGATGTAGACTAAGGGTGATCACGATTGTATCCTAAGCTCCCTTTCGGGTTACAAAGGTTGTTGATCCATTTTAGACTCCCAAAAGCACTTAAAATCAAAGCCCAACATTAACCCCTTTCATCTAGGTACTAGTTAGATTAAACTCTTCCTTTTTGTGTACTAAGGCCAACGAATGGATTGGTTCCCCTCATTGAATTCAAATATCCTTTCGGTCAAACCCAAACTCAATGTCTATTCATGCCTTCCTAATACTATAGAGGGTCGTTTCTGTCTCACTCCAAGCAATACATACATGAACATCATGATAGCATTTAATCACCATAAATCAATTCATTGATCAACAATCCATTAAACCAATAATCAATTATGAATAACAAACTATGCCATCACAACATCAAGACAATTAAACTCCATGAATAGAAATCAACATTAATTAAATCAAAAACTAATTTAATCCACATGATAATACAAATCTAATATGCTCTTCATGTTCCTAACCCCACTAGAGGGATTAGCCTAACATGATAAAGGTAACAAAACACATAAATGATTCATTACAAATATCCATATTCTAAATCCAAAAGAAAATCAAAAAGAGATGTGAATCTTTCCTAGCAATTTCTTGTAGAGAATCTTCAATACTCATGGATCTCCAACTCTAGCTCTTGATTTCTTGAGATCTCTCACACCCAATGGAAGGGATGAAGTTTTGATGGAGGATTAATGGAGATGATGGAGATGGATCAAGATGGATGAAGGTGGATGAAGATGATGGTGGAAAATTGAAGAAATGGTGTGTGATGTGTGTGTAGAGGATGGGAATTTCGGATCTTTTTTCAATTGTTGAATAAAGGGGCATTTATACCCCTATGGAGGCTTCTAGAAGGATCTGAAAATTTCAGCAGGATTTTACACGGCACGAGTCGTGCTTTGCAACACGGCCACAAGGTGGCCGTGTTGTGTCTTCTGATGCTGCCGCACGGCCTCTCCTTACAGGGCCGTGTTACGCAACACGGCTCGTGTACTGCAACACGGCTCGTGTGTTGTAACACGGGCACAGGGTGGTCGTGTTGGATCTTCTGATGTCGGCACACAACCACTTCTTACAGGGTCGTGTTCCGTACACGGCCCGTGTTGGTGCATGCCCCTGTTTTTTACATTTTGTTTCGGCTCGTTCTCCTTCGTTTCAACTCCGAATTTATATCCGCTTTTTCCTATATCTTCCTTATCATGTCTAGCATCCAATAAAAAGTGAAAATCTTAAGTTTAAGCTCATTCACACACATTTCAATAAAAATACAAAACACAACCAATTAATACACAAATACGAATAAAATAATACGAAAACACAAATAAAAAGACACTAAAATGTAGGTGAAAATAACTCTAATCAAGGACACGGAGGGATTTAGGGTTTAGGGTGTCCCCATGTGAACACAATCCTCCCATTTATATTCTATTTAAACCTATGTATTGTTAGGGGTTTAAATTGTAAAGGGGCACGAAAATCGCAAAGGCATACGGAATGTGCTCCGTGCGCCCGGGTGCACAGGAGTCTCACTCTATAAATAATGGTGTAAGCTGATACATAAAATTGTGTAGAAGATCCATGTGATAGTACTACGGTACTACTTATGTTTAAAAAAACAATTTACATTTTCTTTTTCTTTGTAAATCTCACAATACGGTTCTCATTTGCAAAGGAAATGTGAATCTTCTATATTAAATGTGTAAGATAGTAACCCAATTATATACTGTATTTTTCTATAGAAAATTGGAAAATGACCAACTTTAGCAACTCAGGATGTTCAAACTTCAACAACGAAAGCAAAGAATATTCCAAGACATTTGAAGTTTGAAACAAGAATAGTAGTATATACTATTATTTTTTAGAATTTCTGTTTTGAACCTAATTAATATGATTGATTTTATATAATATATTCTTCTATGTATTATTTTTATATTACAATACTTTAAATTTGTTTATGTATACACCCAAAGTATTTGAGCTTTCCGCCTAGTTTGAGTTTTTTGTGACTTATCACTAATTAATTAGTGAAATGAGTTAGGTGAGACCGGAATATGGAATGATTTTTATGAAATGGATGAGAAGTGATAACTTTTAATAATGAAAAATGATATTTAATTGATATAGTACTAAAGGCGATGTGAATTATTTCTAGAATAATTTATAGTAAAAAGTAATAATAATATTTTTTAATAAAATGTGATAATTAATTACAAAATTGTTAAATATTCTCACATAATTCTTCTCCATTAATCACATACTATAAATATCGAGAATGTAAATTAATCACTGCTCATATGGCCAACTCAACTGGTAGGGTTGAAATCTTGTAGGATTGAATTTTATAGCCGCAGTGCAAAAGCAACCTCTCAAAATTAAGGAATTCTTTGTGTGCACTGAATAATAATCTAGACCCTATTAATTAATTGAATTACCATAATTAATTGAATTACCATAATTAACCCGGAAAATTAATGAACTACAAAATAAACGTACCATTTTAAGTATGTGCAATCATGAAACGTACTTTTTTTGTAAAAGAAAAATGTTTAACATGAAAGTATAATTGACATAAAATAAAATGATTTAAAACTCCTTTCATCCAGATAAAATGTAAAATGGATATCACATTAAAAAATAAAATAAGAAAAAAGAAAAAAATGATACTTTTTTTTTAATAAATCATCCAAATACTTATAAAATGATTATTCAAATTCACTGAGTTATTTTCGTGTATCAAGTGTACACTGTTGGAATAATTAACATGTTGAAAATAAGAATAATATTATCTCTCAAAAATAAACGATTTAATTTCATTCATTCCCTCGATCATGTGTCATTCATAGTGTATACATAAATTGATACACGAAATCTTTATGATAAAACAATACTCCTTTTGTTTGAAATTTAAGTTGAGCTTTAGAAAGTTTTCAAATTATTACATGGAATTGTTCCATATATATGAAGCATTTTTTTTTGTCTTTTTATTTTTTTATTTGGTTTATAAGTTTAATATTCATCTCGAAATATAGAATTATTAATTTAAAATGTAAAATTATAATTAATACTCATTTCGTCTCATTAAAAGGTGGGCGTTTGCTTTTTCCACGTAAATTAAGGGATATAATATTTTAATGTGTATTGAGGTGAGAAAAATATATGATATTTAAATATAAAGTGAGTATGTATATTAGTGTGATGAGTGGGCCAAAGAGAGAAAAATAATTAATGTGTGTGGATCTCTTTTACTAAAAAGGAAAATGCATACTTTGTATTGAGACGAATAAAAATGGGAAAACGCGTACGTTTCAGTGGCGGAGAAAAAGGAAAATGCATACTTTGTATTGAGACGAATAAAAATGGGAAAACGCGTACGTTTCAGTGGCGGAGGGAGTAACGCAAAAGAAATGTGTTTCATAAACGTTCCACGAAATTGATTTCATATTTTGATTAAAATTTAAAAAAGGACAATAATGCTTTTTAATAATATAGCATTGTTCATGAAAAAAAAAGGTTGGAATTTTTTTAAAATTTTTTTAATGGAGAACAAGAGTCAACAAAATGAGAAAATTAATGATCAACCAATTAATCCATAGAAAGCAGAGGCGCCACATGTGCCGATTCCGCCGACCTCGCACGTGCCACCACGCATCCACCCTCTTATTCAAAATCATACTAATAAGTAATACTCCTACCACAAACTAACACTAACCGCATTTCACAATCACACCACCACCCTTCCTCCGCCGTGATCCACCATGTCCGCCGCCGATCCTCCGCTGAAAAATGAGCTGGATATCGTGATTCCGACGATCCGGAACCTGGATTTCCTGGAAATGTGGAGGCCGTTCTTCCAGCCATACCACCTGATCATAGTGCAAGATGGCGATCCAGCCAAGAAGATCAAGGTCCCAGATGGCTTCGATTACGAAATCTACAATCGGAATGACATCAACAAGATCCTTGGCCAGAAAGCTTCTTGCATTTCTTTCAAAGACTCTGCTTGTAGATGTTTTGGATACATGATCTCCAAGAAGAAGTACATCTACACCATTGATGATGATTGTTTTGTAAGTGCTCTCTCTTCTTTAATTTTTTTTCTATTGATTGATTAATGTTGTAGTATTTGATTTTTTGTTGTGAAAATAATGATGCAAGATACTATAAAAATACAATAATCATTCAACCGGAATAAAATAAAAAATGTATAACATAAAAACACCAATTTAAGTGGTTCGATCAGATGATCTATATATGAAAACAAGTTTCTGATCAAGATTACGGAAGAGATCAAGCCAAACTACACTATCTCTTAATAGTCTCATAATGTCCTGTTATACTTCGATTGTATCTCATATGCTGCATCGTTAGTAAGTAAAAAGTATAATTCAAAGGGTTACATTATCTATCTCTTATATGTCATTTAATGTAATACTTGGAATATTTGATGTGTTAGTACATTCTTATACTTGTAATGAGAAATAGGTAGCAAATGACCCATCGGGGAAGCCAATAAACGCCCTTGAGAAACACATCAAGAACGTACTCACCCCATCAACCCCACTTTTCTTCAACACCTTGTACGATCCGTACTGCCAAGGTACGGATTTCGTCCGTGGGTACCCCTTTAGCCTCCGGGAGGGAAAGCCCACGGCCGTCTCCCACGGCCTCTGGTTGAACATTCCGGACTACGACGCTCCAACGCAACTCGTCAAGCCTCGGGAGAGAAACACCACGTAAGTATAGCTACCTAAATCAACATGCATGCATGCACATCACCAACACATATATATGAAACACGTATGTATGTATGTATGTGTTGTAGGTATGTGGATGCAGTGATGACCATACCAAAGGGCACCCTATTCCCCATGTGTGGCATGAACCTTGCGTTCGACCGGGATCTCATCGGACCGGCCATGTACTTCGGTCTCATGGGAGACGGGCAGCCAATCGGTAGATACGATGATATGTGGGCTGGCTGGTGCGTCAAGGTACGTGAATACTTCCTCTATCTCACGTAACACTTCTTTGTCGCACTAAAACCTTCACACCACAAAAATATGAAACATTACTTTAACGACCACTTCAAAAGTTATTTTAATTTCAAATTTTCCACTAATTTGTCACGCACGTGGTAGCATTACTTTATACTTCCTCCGTCTGCTTCAAATGTATCCATTTCTTCTATTTAGTAAAAAAGTATACAATATGCCCCACCACTTCACTCTAATACAATTACCCACTTTACATATAATAATAATACTTCTTAATCCACGTGCAAAATGTAATCGGACACCTTAGAATCGGACAGAGGGGGTATTTTTTTTATTACCTATAAATACTGCAATACCCTCTAAAGTCAATAAAATTGGTAAAAAATATCAACTTTTTATACAACGTTGAACAGTAAACAAAAAGCACCTTCCTGAACCAGGGAGTATAATCATCTCATATGGTGTGTGTATGCAGGTGATCTGTGATCATTTGGGATTGGGAGTGAAGACAGGGCTGCCATACATATGGCACAGCAAGGCCAGCAACCCATTTGTGAACCTAAAGAAGGAATACAAAGGCATATTCTGGCAAGAAGAGATCATCCCTTTCTTCCAAAGCATCGCTCTTTCAAAGAACTCAACCACTGTCCAGCAGTGCTATCTGGAGCTAGCAAAACTTGTCGATGAAAAGTTGGGAAAAGTGGATCCTTATTTCGTCAAACTTTCAGACGCCATGGAAACTTGGATTCAAGCTTGGGATGAACTCAACCCCATCAAACCCCCCCAAGTAAAGTGATCCTCATTATTTATATTTTTTATTTAATGAATAAAAGATTAAGGAGATTAAAAAGTGTATAGGAACAAGGAAAAAAAACGCCGTTGCCGGGGATCGAACCCGGGTCACCCGCGTGACAGGCGGGAATACTCACCACTATACTACAACGACCTTGTTGCGGGAGTTTTGTTTTTTAGTATTTTGATGTATTTATCTTTAATTGTAGAATGAATTTTGTGGTACGAATAATATTTGAGAAATGATTGTGATTGGATATTTTAATCAAAGGTTACTTTGTCAGAACCGAAGTTTTCGAATTGCGATTTCTAGAATATAGAATTTGTTTAAATTAATTTTAATTATTTTATTAATATATCTTTCTTTGTCCCTAAAAGTGCAATATACACCTTTTTAATTTTTTAATTAATTTTAAAGATATAAAATACAAAAATATCCTCAACTTTTTAATATAATACTAGTATTTGTACTAGAACTAGAACTAGAATTGTGAAAATGGATAATGTTGAAATATATTCTTCCATACTGTATCATTATAATTTTCATATTCTCCTTACCTATTTCTATTGCACTCTTTTTCAAAATAAATTAATTTTAAATAATTTTTATACAAGGTTATCTTATATCATCACCTGATAAACATAATTTATTTTATCACTATTTATCATTAAAAATATTATACTGATAAAATATCCATTTTATCACCCCATTTATTTTTTTTAAGCAAGAAGGATTAAAACAAATTTAGCCACAAAGTGAAGCTAAAAAAAATAATGCAAGGATACAAATGAAAAAATTCCAGTTTATATTTCTTCAAAACAGTACATAAACATATTAAAGAACACACATCTAGGTAACAGCATCATCCGAATGGGGTATAAATGAACAACAAATAATTGACAAAATGAAATCCCAAATATACGACTGATGTTACAAGTTCAAGATTTCATAGAATGGTAATCCTACAACCTTTGGATTCATCCCTCTTCAGACTGTATCCTTACATTTTGCATCCACTTCAGATTACTTTCTTACTACATTAAATCAGACATAGCTCAACTCAACTCGACTCTAAGATGGTGATCCAATGTATATGCAGCAAAGTGAAATCTTTCAATGCTTTCAGAGTGAAGCATACCTCACCTCGGAGAGGAGAGTGCATTTGAGGAATTCGAGAATCCAGAGTACACGTTCGAGTAGGTTTTGGTAAGGTACGCAAAGTTGGAAATCGGAGACAAACAAGGCACCCGTTCGCCTTTTCTCAACAAATGAGCCAAATTAAGCCTCTGCAGGGTCAGCACAGCTCTAGATTCCTTCCATACAAATACCAGCAACCCGTTTTGGATGACAAAGAGCGAACCGGGTTTTGAACCAGGGTATCTGAACCCGTATCCATTTGCAATGCCTTCTCCCACAAAAGACTGTTTTACATCTTCATCTGTCACCCATGGGAACGTCTCTGTAGATGGCTGTAAGATGTTTACTATAAACATAGCTGAGCCATTAGGATGCAAAACGTAGGATGTGCCTTCTAGTATCTTTGTAGCAATGAGTAGCTGCTGCCCTCCTTCAGCCTCTTCGTACGAGATCAATAGCAAGAAGAGAGCCTTCCCAGGCTTGTCTTCGGAAGGCCTCCCTGGAGGCCAACCGAAAGTCCCTCCCCATAAACCAGCATACTCATGACCTGCCTTTGGTGCTCGTGTAGGCAGCTTGTATAGAGCGAACCGACTGTCGTGCATATTCGGCCATGCTCTGTATGATGATAAATTCATAGTTGTAGCACGCAAACCCAACCCTATTGTATCACCAGATCTCAGAAAGTCATGCAGTTGGACATGTTTGCTGCTCTCACAGCTGGACGCGGTCTTCTTTAGAGAACTCCGACTACCATTTGTGGAGCTCGACGTTTTCCCTAGTATCTGTTTTATACCATTCTTGAAAAATCCAGAAAGGGTCTTAGCCTTAGTGCAATGAGAGTGATCCCCATCTCCATCTCTTCCTTGTGAAGCAGTATGGTTACTACTTTGACAGCAATCAAGCCTCTTGCACACCTCACTCGATCCTAACTCGGTAGGATTCAAACTTATATCAGAGCCCGAGTTGAGATCACGACACCCACCACCGCGTTTATACATTTGCAAAAGCAACAATCTCCTTTCATACAAGACCCCTACATCTCTCTGCAAATCAACCTCATCATCACCACTCAAGCAAGGAAACATTAGATGATTCGCAGTCTCAGGAATGATTTTTCGGACTTGGCTAGTAACGAGGTCGAGGAGCCTCCTCCTATCACCAAACCCCAAACGGCTAAAAGAAATTCCAGAATCTCTTTGTCCAACTATTCTCTGTGACTTAGATATCCTGTTACCTGTTCTAGATAACCTCCATGAGACATCCTTATCTACTACATCATGAGCAAAGCTCTTACTATACGACAACCTTCCTCCATTTCTTTGATGCCGAGGTTCAACCTCAAGCAAAAGCACATTACAATTTCTATCAATCGATTTCAGCAAACCAGGATAAACATAATCAACTCCGCGCTCCCTCCCATGTAAAAAGAACGCTGGAGCTCCTTCATAATCACACAGAATCTCAAAAACAGGTGTCCACAAAATAGGACCCTCCTCAAGCCCCAAAGGGCCTACCTCCTGCGGGATGATCCGGCACCCGACAACCGAACAAAATCCAGGCATAACATAGACTACATTACCAAGCTCAGGATTCTGGTGAACCCAAATCCCAATCAATGGATGAATCTTCACCAAGAAATGGCATAAAGCCTTGTAAGACCTAACCCCCTTTCTCCATTCAATCAGGTTAGTAGGTGGGACTATCCCCAGTTTATCACATTGTACAAACCACACCTTATCAGAGGCCACAACACAATGCAGATCTCTACAGCTTAGACCAAGACTACACACATCCCTCGGAGAAAGGGACCTCGTTATTACAGAAAATATATCATCAGGTAAAGAGAATAGCAAGCTTGAGTCACACTTATCAGATTCAGACAACATAATGCACTGTGGACTCTGTTTCTACAGATTCTTCAAATCTTCTTTTTTTTTTTTACAGGTAAATTGAAAAGAATCGATATCACACACTAATCAATCGATCTATATACGTAATACAGACAAATGATGACAAAATTCATAGAACGACTATACAAACAACAAATCGATCCAATGAATTATATATTCTGAGATATTCTAGGGGCATATCAATAATTCATTCAAAGAACATACAGTAAGTAGAGAAACAAATACGGGTCGCCCCGAAATCGAAAGAGAATGCCCCGGATTCGTAGAAGCTACACCTACAATTGCCTATGGCATGAGGAAAGCAATCATAGGGATTTATTACAGGCTCCAGATGTTATTGACTGTGAGGTAATAAATAGAGGGAATTGGTTGAACAAGAAGATGGGAGTGAAGCAGAGGCATCTACTGAGTAAAAGGGATCGAGAATTTGGCTACTGTTTCGTCAAAAAACAATCATGGTGGATTGATGATGGTGGATTGAACAAGAAAGTAGAAAGAGGGGAAAAAATTGAATCTTGAAACTTGCACAGTAAAGTCGTCGAGAAAAAGGAAAATGGAGGGAGTGGGGTCCTTTTTTCTCTCTCTTTATCTCTCTACCAATCTCTTACATACATTACAATATTAGTACATTACATGTATCTCTCTATCTCTTGGAAAAAATGTGATATTTGAGCCTACCAATATTGAATTTAGGCTGAGCAAACACCGTTGTTTCTCTCACAACAAGTCCAAGAGTAGTCAATGATGCGTTCACGTGCTCCACCTTCTTTTGTTTTTTCACTAATTATTCTTTTCTTTTATGTATTTTTTTATGACAAAACAGAAATACAGAGAATGTCAAGTCATCTCCAGCCGTTTGCACCATTTTACAGCACATTCAGCACAAAATGATGTGAAAATAATAATTCATCTCCAGCTGTTTGCACTACTTTTTTCACTAAAAAATAAAATATTCATTTAATTTTTATTTAATTTTTCCAACATATTTAAAATTGTTATACATTTATTTTGATATATTTATTTTTAATTTAAACAAAATAAATCTATATTAAATATTTAAAAGATATTCATTAATTAATAAAACACTTGAAAATTAAATTACAATATGATCAATAGCTTAAATAACTAGTCTTCTGAGTTGGAATACTCCATCCATAGATTAGATTTTTTTAAATTTAGTTTTATTTTATTATTTTATAAGTTTATGTTTTTTAATTTGCTTATGTAATTAATGTAATGTGTAATGTAATTTTAATTATGTAATTTTATATAATGTGTAATGTAATTTTAATTATGTATTGTGTGATGTAATTTTATTTTTATGTTTAAATATTATATTTATTTTAATTGCTTTTTTAAATATATATTTGATATATTAATATATAATAACAATATAACACTATTAATAATAAATATTTTAACAATAAAATATTAATTAATGCAGTAAAAATATAACAGAAATATTGAGAAAATATCAATTGGTGTGAAGTATTAAACTTTTAAAAGTAAATACTGTTAAAAGTATTAATTTTATTATTATTATTATCATTTTTAAATAAGCTCTTCATCATTTTGAAAATAACAAATAAAAAATAATAAATAATAAATGTGATTAAAACTCACGGCAAAGCAGCACCATTTTGGTGTGGAAATCATTCTCAACACAAAAATGCAGCAAGATATGATGCACTGCTGGAGTGAATTTTTTGCAGCAAAAAGGCATTTCACACCAAAATGGTGCATTACTGGAGATGCCTAAGAAATTATTATACTCCTATTAATAAAAAAAAGGGTCACACTAAATGCACACCCCATTTTATTGAATACACACCCCATCTTTATATATTAAAAAAATATAATTTTAAAATGTCTAAATTATCCTTTTATCATTAAATACACACCCCTTATATATAAAATTATATTATATTATATACACATCTTATAAACCCTAATTTTCTCATTTATTGTTTATATACAATCGGAGGATCATATATTCTCTCTGATCATATGAATATGAAACCGAAGCAGATTAATATGAAAAAAAACAGATTAATATGAAAAAAAAACGTTGAGTTGGAGAGAAGTGAAAAAGCAAACATCAAACGTTGAGATGTATTTCCGGGCCTTTTCTTTATAAATCTTTTTTTTTCCCTGAAATTTTTTCCCAAAAATGATGTATTTAAAGCCGCATGTAGGAATCCGAAACCACAAGCACATTTCTTAACATTGTAATTAATACTAGAGTAATAATAATTGTAATATGAGTTTAATCTGTAACTAGATCTCTTAATCTTCATAAGACGATTCAGCTTCTCCGTTATAAAATAGGTGAAATTTAATTTTGGGGTTATGGGGGTGTGTATAATTTTTAATTTTAAAAGGGTAATTTAGGAGTTTTGGGGGTGTGTATATAATAAAATTAGGGAATAAAATATTAAAAGGGGGTGTGTATTTAATAAAGGGTGTGTATTTAATAAAAAGGAGTGTGTATTTAACAGTACTCTAAAAAAAATGAGATGTCTGGTTGAGATTTTGAAAATCGAATAATGATTTATTTTGAAATTTTGATGGATAAATTTTATATTGAATTAATATGTAAGAAAGTAGTAATTTATATATATAAAAAAAAGAGAGACAAGAAGAGAAATAATATTATTTAAGAAAATAGAATATACAAAATGTGAGTAGGTGTAGGTGGTTTTCAAAACTCAAAAATTAACAAAATACATGCTTGTATTTGAGAGCTATAAGAAAATTTTATTTCTTATGTAAGAAAAGTAATACTCGATTAGTCCTGCAAATATTATTATACTCCTATTTTATTAGGAGTGAGGCTTGTGTGCGGGTGTACACTTTGTGTCTTTAAAATTTAATATTATGAATAAGAGTATATTATTTTGTTCTAAAAGATATACACTTTAATTAATAAGTGTACATCATTTTGTTCTAAATGGTATATACTTTTCATTAATATTTTTTATTTTTTTTAGAAAATAAATAGTACACATTTTTATACTAAAGAGTATACAATTTAATACAAATTTCTAAAGGCGCACGGCGTGTGCCCCGTGCGCCCGAGTGCACACAAGTTTTTGCATTTTATTAATTAGGATGTCTTATAATTATGGTTACATTTTATTTTTTGGTATAAGAAACTCACACAAAATAATTACTCCCTCCGTCCGCTTTCAATGGTATCATTTTTTCATTTTGGGCGTCCGCCCCCAAGGGTCTCATTTCCTTTTTTATCCACACACACCCACTAATACAACTAAAAAATGGGACCCACACCTCCACTAATACAACTACTCACTACACATTAAATACTCTTTCCGTCACGTCCTTATGATAACGTTTACTTTTTGCACGTGGATTAATGAATATAGTATTTTAATGTGTATTGAGGTGAGAGAAATAATATTTTAATGTAAAGTGGGTATGTGTATTAGTGTGATGTGTGGGCCCATGGAGAGAGAAGTAATTAATTTGTGTGGGTCTCATATGCTAAAAAGGGAAATGTAACCATTAGGATGGAATGCCCAAAAAGGAAATATGTAATCATTAGGATGAGACGGAGGGAGTAACAATACTCCTTAATCTCCGTGTCCAAAAGCAAATGGCACCCTTCAATCCGGACGGATGGAGTAATATGTTTACATAGATTCCACACACAAAATTAATACAATAATTGGTATACATTAAATTATTATAGAGATATAAATACACATTACAATATTATATTTTTTAATTTCTGTGCAAATAATAAACGTAACAATAATTACAGGACCGGAGAGAGTATTTAAAATAATTAAATTAAATAGAATGAAATCTACTCCCACCGCTCAAAAATACACAACTTATTTGATGGCATGGAGTTTAAAAAAATAACTTTTTGTTGTAATGATGTAAGAAAGAGAAGAGGTATTTTGGATAATTAAATAGAATAAAGTGTATGATATAGTTGATCTTTGACTAGATTGTGTGTAAAAAGAATGTGGCTTTTTGAGATATTATAGAATTGTAAGTTTATTGATATTGTGTATTGTTTCAATTTTTAGGGTGTGCAATTATTCTTGGAACGAATCAAAATATAAAGTGTGCAAGTATTTATGGGACGGAGAGAGTATGATATAATTCACTTTAATTGAATTATGTATAAAAAGTAGATGACATTTTTATAATAATAGTATTGTAATGGTGTTGTTATTATGTTGTTTCTAAGGATGGCAATGGGTGGGGCAGGCCGGGTATTTCGGTGCCCCGCCCCGCACTCCTATCCCCCCGCCCCGCCCCGTGCTCGCTGCGGGTCAGCTATTGAGGACCCATGCCCCGCCCCTATGCGGAGCTGGTCCTCCCCGCCCCACCCCGTTTTTTTTATTATTTTTTAATAAATTATAATACATTCAAATAGAAAATTTTAAATTAAAATAAAATGAAGTAAATTTAAATTTTAAATTAAATAATTAAACTTTATTTTCATTTTTAAATTTTTTTATTACATTATATATTTAATGATATATATAATTTTGTAATAAAGTATTTTATAATAGCTATATATAATTATGAGTTCTTTTATTTAAATTAAATAAAAAAGTATGTATAATATTTAATATATATCAATAAATTATATTATATAATAAATATAATAAATATTTCAAATAAAAAATTTTAGTATTTTAGTACGGGGCAGGGCAAGGCTAGGACTCAGACCCGAACTGGCCCGTGCACAGGGCGGGGCGGACCCACACCATTCTCTGTGCGGGGCGGGGCAAAGTGGGGCGGGCCAAATTGTCATCCCTAGTTGTTCCCATTTATAAAGTGTGCAAGTATTATGAGGAAGGTGGAGTAATTTTTTTTATAAAAAAATAATAATAACTTCATATAATGATATAGTGAATACAATTATTATTCACTTATTTCATATAACTCGGTATTTTCTTCTATCCCTACATATGTGTAGTTCATCTATCGTGCTCTTAAATCAGTTCTGAGAGAGATTTTTAAATTACAATGTTAGTTTTTCTAGGGGGGAGTGAGAGTATAAAAAAAGTCTCTTGGATTAAATGGCATGTTTTGTGTTATCCTAAAGCTTTGGGGGGCTTGGGATTAAGGATTTAGAGTCTTTCAATTGTGCTTTATTGGATAAATGGATTTGGAGATTCTTTTTTAAGAATGATAAGATTTGGGCTAGAATTTTGCCATCTAGGTGGAGAGTTCTGGGAGAAATGGATTCACACAAAATTCTGTTGGGAAGGGGTTTTAAAACTTCAGGGTGGTGGGGGGAGATTATGAAAGCTGTTGGGGATATTCAGGAAGAATGGTTTTTTCTAGGCTTGTTAAAGTGTTAGGAGACAGGAGAAGCATTTCTTTTTGGGATGATATTTGGATAGGAGAACGCCTTAGAATTAGATTATTTAATCTTTATTGTCTTAATTTAGATAAAGAGGCTAGTATCTCGGAGATGGTGGAGTGGGTTGAGGGAGTATGGATTTGGAGTCGGAGATGGAGTCGAGAGCTTCGTGATAATAAGATAAATATGTTTCAAGACATGCTTTTGGTTATTAACTTGTATTCTCTTAAATCAGGTAAAACGGATTCTTGGCAATGGGGAACAGAGAAAGGTGGCAAATACACAACAAGAAGAGCGTATGAGACACTATGGATGCGACAAATTAGCCCAGAAGTAAAGGAAAAAGAGCACTTCAGTCTAGTGTGGAACAAAATTACTTTGCCTAAAGTTCGAGTTCTCACTTGAAGAGTCTTGTGGGAACGCCTTCCGACTTGCACAAACTTTCTAAGGAGAAAGATCATGGCGGAAGATGCAAATGTTAAGTGTTGTTTATGCAAAACAACTCCGAAATTAGTTTGCCATGTTTTTTTCAAATGTGAGTATTCCTAACGTTTCTGGATGAAGTGCATTAAGTGGCTGGATGTGAATACAGTGTTATCCTCTAATCCCCCTATAAACTTACTTCATTTTAGTAGGCTTATTAGAGGGAGAAAGGGAAATGTATTTTTGGTTTGCATTTAGGAATGTGTGGTGTGGTTGATATGGAAAATCAGAAATTCAATTATTTTCTGTAATGATAAATTTGAGTCTGGAAAATTATCGAAAGAGTTTAAATTACGTCTTTGGAGTTAGGTTCTTAAGAGACACTCAGAGAACTTATCAATCTATTATGAAGAATGGAGGCGTTCTCCAAGATTCATCTTATAGCTGTCGGGGCAGAAGATTGAATATATTTATCATTAATAAATTATTTTTTACCGATTAAAAAAAATGAACTTACTTCTTTTATTTATTTTTATTTTATTTTATTTACCTGCAGCAAAAAATTAGGAAAGGGGAATGAAAAGAAAGACGAGCCCCATTTTCAAAGAAAATGTAACAATGAGTTTAACGAGAGAGAAAGATTTGTCGTATTTTGAGGAGGGTGTGTCTGAATGTTAAAATAAGTGCGTTGCTTTAATTTATAAATATTTTATACATTTTTATATACGTCAAAGTCAAAGTCTTATGTGAAACCGTGATAAAGTCATTACTTGAGATGAGCGGAAAGTGATAACTTTTATGAAGAAAAGTGATAATAAATTAATGAAAAGTGATAATGATTTATAGCGAAAGTGATAACTATTTTAAAAAGTGAAAAATGGTCTCACGTGAACAGTCTCACGCAATACCTATCCTAAGTCAAATTATTCTCATCGATTTAAAATTTTAATTAATATGCGATTAAGATCAAATTTACTCAAATACATAATTTTAAGTGCATCACTCATGGATAGTAAAATGAATACTACAGAAAGATGATACATGAGTAAAGAAGAAATTAATATTTTAAGAATTTTTTTAAAAAAATAATAGAAAGAAATGAATATTTTAAGAATTTTTTTTTAAAAATAAAAAATAAAACTACTTCGTCAAAATATTCCTCCTATAAAACAACTCTTCAAATTCACGAATGGATAGCGCATATAACATGTTACATGTCCAATGTAAGATTTAAAAAGAATGAGCAAACGAAGATAGAGTATAAAAGACACTTTAAAAAATATTACTCCACTATATTCCTCCCACAATTTTTTTTTTTAATTTATTTTTATTTGTTTGTCTCATATTTCAAAAGTTACTTTAAATTCAAATTTATCATTCATTTTACACAAATATCATTACCTTATATTCCCTCTATACTGAAATAATAATTACATTAAAAATATAATGTATAGTGAGACGTGAGAAATACTATATATACTCCCTCCATTGAGTAATAGTTACAATTGCATATCATTGTTTTATACTCCTTATGTTTACCTTTTGTAATAATATTATACACTCTCCGTCTTAAAGTAATAATTATATTTACATTTTGTAATAATATTTATACTCCATCTATATTAGAGTAATAGTTATGTTTATTTTTTTCATGTTATTTAAGAAAATTTGCTTTTTTTTACCAATTTTGTTGATTTTAAAAATTATTGTAGTATTTTTTTAATAATAAAAAAATACTAAAATAATTGTATATGTATAAAAATAAGTAATAAATTTAAAATTAAAATAATTGTGAAATCCTTTTTTCATGTATTGTGTGTCCATTTATCTATGTTATAATTTATAAATTATATTATTTTTATTATTTTCTAAAGCTTGTTAGTAACCCGTTTAGCACGAGTTCCCGTTAAGCACAAGGTCCAATATGGTTATAGTTAGATCTGTTTAGCCCTTGATCACAGGCCAGGTCCATAGAGCTAGGGCCGGTCCGTTTTAAGTAACGTCTCTACTCTCTATATACAAGGTAGATAAATAGAAAAGTGTTGTATTAGTACAACTGATAAACTTTCACAGACTAGTTGATTCGAGTCATGTTGCATCTAGTGAGAGAGGGATTACACATCCAGTCCACAATCGTGTGTATGCCAATCTAACTTGACTCGATTTGAAATCAAGAGGATATCCACAAGCATTTTCTGCTCATCTACTTCATCATCCCAATACATTCAAGATGTCTAATTTGAGCTCAGCCACAACCTGCCTATGGAATGGAACCTGTGAGACGGAGACGGATTGGTTAGTGCAAAGAGTAATGTTAGATCAGTATGTTAAAGATTTCATAGAAGATTGTCATAGAAAGAACCAACAACTTTAGTGAACTACAACAAAATCGCCCCCATTTTGATACGAGACAGATTTGTACTTGAAGAGAAGGCAAATTATGTTCAAAATTGCAAGGTAAGAAGAAAGAACAGTCATAGCCACAATAATCAATTATGTGTTCATTGAATTTGATCTTGATAGTAGATACTAGCCAAAATTGTGTTCAAACTCGCACTATTTGTGTTCCATCTAAAACTTAGAGATAAGGGACGTACATATAAATGTGCCAATATCAATTTTTTGGTACATGAAGCGGTGATCTTATAGCTATACATCTAAATAGATAATCTTTTTTTCCATTTGGATTTTTTATGCTCCTAATTTTTGGGGCATTGAAGAAAGACACTGTTTATTGAATGCTAAACTCAATTCTTGTTCAATGTTCTAATTAATATTAAAGTAACAACATTATTTAACCAAATAATTTCAAAGAGTGAGATCCCAGTAGCAGCCCATAGTTGAGCTACATGAACCAGAAAAACATCAACACCAGCATATCCAAAGTATAAAACATACTGTCTACCAATTTGATCAAGAGCTAATCAACAACAAGCAAGAGTTAAATTGAGTGATCCACCAACAAAACAAAATATTGAAATGAAATAATTTCAAATCAAGTCAACCTCAGGGGTTTCAAACCCTAACCAATGGATTAACAGAAATCCCACCAGCAATGTCACATTCAATACATAAATCCAGATATCCCTGCAAAAGAAAGTAAACAGAGGTGATTCATGGAAATAATTATGGCATATGCCCTTACTCTTCGAGATTCTTATTCAAATTTACACTTTTTTTCGCGAGAAAAATCACAATAGACAAGACTTTCGAGTAACGAAACAAGATCCGTGGACAGATCCACACGATCAATGGAGAAAACCATCCTGAGAGAGGATCGGAAACCATCGGTATGGGCGGCATTGGTAAGGGTTAGAAAGGGTTTATTCAACAGCTCGATGCCTTACCAACGACGCCCTAACCGAAAGATTCCGACGACTCATAAATCGCTTTCAACCGCCGTCGCCCATTATTAGAACGGCGGAACAAGAGACAGGATTTTGTGATACGCAATCGATGACTAGCGTCGGCTTTATATTGAAGCCAAACCCTAAAAACCTTATATTTATTACTATAATTTTATTTTATTTAGAATTTTACAGATTAAAGCAGGTTGAATTAGGTTTACATGTACTCCTCCCCACCCTACACATGGAGTTTAAAAAAAATATATTATTTTTTTATCAATTTTATTAATTTTTGAAGATAATATAGTATTTTTAGGTGATAAATAAATAAATTATAAAGTATGTTATGTGTGTTAGGTGAAAACGATAAATTTGTAATTAAGATATACTTTTAGGGATGAGAATTGATGTGATATTTCTTTTTTTATGGTAAATATAACACGGAACGAAATAGCTTTGGGACGAAATGAGTTTTTTTTTTTTTTTCAATTAAAGACATCATTATGTCCTTAAACAGATAAACTAGTTAATAAAAAGAAAGACCTATGAAGATAAGATCTATCATTAATTATTCATTATCAATTTTTAATTAAAAAAAATAACTAATTAATATCTACCTAACGTAATACTTTAATTTCAAATTTGTTATTACATTTTTAACACACCTAACATACTTTTATCACATGGAGTAGTAAACATGACAATGAATTTGGACGGAAGGAAATACAATTTTTGAAGTCCTCTTACATTTTTCTTTTTATAGATGAAATTTAAGCAAAACAATTAATTTATCTTCATAAAACTTACACACAACACTAATATATTATCACTATATATTTAAAAAAAGATTATTCCATAAGTAACTGATACTTGGTCTTCGATTTAGCCATATTATCACTATATATTAAAAAAATATTATTCCATAAGTAACTGATACATGGTCTTCGATTTATAATGGCTGAAATTGATTACTCCCTCCATCCACTTTCAAGGGTTCTATTTCCCTCTAATAAGTTGGAACCCTTAAAAGCGAAGGGAGGGAGTATTTTTTTCCTGCGGTGTTGAAATTGTAATTCTGTCCTTGTAACTGGGGATGACAGTTTTACGGGTTTTTCCGGGTACCCAACCAGACGAAACCCTAATGGGACGGGTTCGGGTACCTATAATCGGGTTTGGGACGGGTTTGGAAAAAAAAAATTACCATTAGGGTTCGGGTAGGATTCGAATTCACCCCCTCGAATACCCGCTACCCAAACCCGGATAAAAAATCGAATAAGGGTAGTGGGTACCCGCATATATCCGTCCCATTTAATACATATACACTTATATGTATGTGTTTTATAAAGAGTTCGAACACTTAACCTCATATTTAAAAAAAAAAAACACTCTTCACCGTTTAGACACAAATAATTCTTATTATATGCATATTTCAATATTTAAATAAATATACAAATCATAAGTCTAACCCCACTATTTTATTTTATTTGTATGTTATTTGAAGTTTGAATTGAAGATCTTAAAACTTGTGTGGTAATTTTATTTCATGTTTTAATTATTTTTTAAGGTTGAGATTAAGAATGTTTAATGTTGTAAACACATTTATTTAAATGTTTGAGACTTGAAATTTAATATTTTAGGTTAAAAAAATAAAGCTTGACGGGTTCGGGTACCCACGAGTACGAACAATCGGGTACGAGACGGATACGAGTATTGCAAGTAGTATTTTAAACGATAATGAGACGAATACGGATAATAGTATTTTTAACGAACCGCTTTCATCCCTACTTGTAACCAAACAAAGTTGAGTTGAAAAACATCAATGAATCCGACTTCGTTTTCTTTTTTTGGACGATGGCAAAATAGGAATTTCGTCAATTTAGGGCGAAGGTTGCGTATTATCAGCCAAATCTGAGGTACACGACACAATGGAAATAACACGGGCCCAAAAGAGTGTTGAATTGATGGGCCAGCCCAAAACACAATGTGCGAAAAGATAAGAAAGGAGCAGTTTCAGTTTCATCCATGGAAGATAGAGAAGGATGTTTGAACACATAACAGCCAGCGAAATTGCAGGTTACACCGTCGGAGCTCTGCTCCTCTCCGCCACCATCTCCGCCCCTAAAATCGATTCTTTCATCTCCGCCTCCCAGCGCAGGTACCAAACAATTTCAATAATTCATCACAAATAAAATCTGATTCAATATTTGTTGGATTTGGTGTTAGTTCATTGGGGATGTGCAAGAGATGCGGCGGTGTTAAGCTGATTGCCTGCTCTAAGTGCAGAGGATCTGGCCTCATTAAACAGGGAGGTCCATTCAGTTTACTTCCCATGGTGGATGACAAAAGTCGCGCTTTTGCGATCAATTCTAAACACGCTTCTTCTCCCTGCACTAATTGTCGGGCTAGAGGGGGTTTTCCCTGCCCAGAATGCGAAGCTTAATGCTTCAAACACTCAAATTTCAAAATATCTTCTCCTGCTTTTGGTTAATCATGTAATTTTATGAATCAGGGAATTTAAATTGAATTATGGTGTCTTTTTTATACGAAATTATCGGATAAGACGTTGAAGACTCAAAAAAAAAACAAATCTAAATAATCGAGATCTACTTATCTAGATGATCCAGTTTCAAGTATCTAGGAGGAAATGGGCCGTCAACGAAGGAGATTAGATCCGGGAGGAAATGGGAGAGTAGATCGGAAACCGTCGGCATGGGCGGTATCGGAAAGGCTACTGTATCGCAATTTACGACCAAAGACTTTCCGACCACGCCCAACCGATTGCTTCCGTCAACTATCTCTTCCATTTCCACGCCCCCGATCGCCGCCGCTTCTGATTTGAGTTCAGTTCGCAAGCGAAGTGGAAGGGTATGAGAGTCGGTGGATTTTATAGAAGAAAAGTGAGCCCTAGCCCATACCCTTGTTCATATCGTCGGGAACCTTAAAAGAGCCCATACACTATTGGACATTTTCAGAGTCCAAAAGATTAAAGCCCAACTTTTGGATTATTTATTCTACATGTTAAAGCCCATATTATGAATTTGTGGGTTACATATTTTTTTGGGCCTTTTTAAGCGCCAATAGCCCATTCTTGAATTGATATATTCATTTGAGTTCATTTAATTTAATGGGAATTTAAAGCCTGTGAGAGTCGGTGGATTTATGAAAGAAAAGATAGCCTTAACCCCTAATTCATATTTATAATTAATAATACAAAAAAGGTTTACATTAAGTTAATTATATTTTATGAATTTTAAAAATGGTTTACATTTCATATGAAGGGTAAGGGGGTCTTGCATGCAGTGGCGGATCCAGAAATTTTTTTTCGAGGGTACGATATGTAATTATAAAAATATTACTCCCTCCGTAAGTAACACTTGTTTTTTGTATGCATAAATTAAGAAAAATTAATTTTTATATTTAAAGTTGCTTAGACGTGTGCAAAAATGAGTATTTTAGATAATTTAATGAAAATATGTATAAAGTTATTGAAATATGTGTAAAAAATTGATATTATTGAGATGTATTTCTATCATTTTTAGGAAACTATATTTGTGCTGAGGCGGATAAAAAAAAAGTGTGAAGTAATTAGAGGGATGGAGGGAGTATTTGATATTCAAAATCGTATAATAATTAAATAACACCCTAAAATTATAATTATTGTTGACACCATCTACTTTTTATTTGTAAAAAGCAATGTAAGACATTATTATTATGAGTTTATAGTGTAAATTTATTAAAAATTATAATAAATTGTGTATAAATTTGTATTAATTAAATAATTTGGGGTACAAATTAATTAATATATAACTATTTATATATATAAATTAATATATAAAAAATTTTAAAAAGAAATTAGGGGTGGGGGATAGGGGGGTTGGGGGGGTTTTGGGGGTACAGCCGTACCCCCTTGTACCCCCCTGTATCCGCCACTGCTTGCAGGTTGCAGCAGAGTCTGATATCCCAACCATATTCATAGGCAGAAGGTTATTGCTTTTAAGTGTTTAAATGACCACCTCATCTAAAAGTTTAAACTTATAAGGAATTGAATCGTTTAATACTAATCAAATTACACTCTAACATTCACTTGAATCCTCTTCATTGGTCGAACTGATTGAATTAAGATATCTTGCTCTTAGCAATGGAGAGATTCCTTCTCCCATATCCAACCTTGGATAACTCCAATACTTGATTGTTAGTCGTCATTCTATCAGACTAATTATAATATATACTATAAAGGAATTAAGTGTTCTTAAGTGTAATGAATGTGTAAACTTCCTTATATTTAATAATTTTTTTAAAATTCATAAAATATAATTAACTTAATGTAAACCTTTTTTCTATTATTAAGATAAATATGGAATAGTACTATTATTTTAGATTAATATAGATATGATAGTGTTCAAAAGATCTAGAACTCTCTATTTAGAAGGTTGTGATACTCTACACGTTACTACCCATATATAGCATTATGCCAATTGTTTAATCATGTTTAACGAAATAATTAAGTAAAAATTAATGACGTTTAGTGATTTAATTCTCCACGCGTCCATCAGATGACTCATAGTTTCCAATCTCTTTACATCATTTTATTATTGTATCTTCCATTACTAACTTGGAAATATCACGAAGCTTCTAAATGCTTCCCAAAAGAAATTATTATTCTCAAAGATATTCTTAGAACGAAAGAAAATTCTTGCACAGATTATATATATATTTATCTATATATTAGCAAATAAATTTTAACAGGCATATGAGTCATGAGATAGTATGTATGTATTGTGTTATACACTTTATTTTAAAATTTCATATACAATTAATGTTCTCATCCTCCCACGTTAAATTTCACCGTTTTCGTTTTTTATATATCAAATTTCACCAAAAAAATAAAATAAAAAAAATCACATCAATCTCCAACTTTAAATATAAATCACTAAATCTTATTATAAATTTACAATTTCTCACCTAATACACATAATTAATATGTTTATTCTTTATCTAAAAAACTATATTATCCTAATAAAATTAATAAAAAAAATAACTTTTCTTAAACTCCATCATTAAAATAACATGCAAACATAATGAGTTGGAGGAAAATATAAAATAAGGCGTAAATAAATGTAACAACTCCCCTATACATAGATTCGAGGGAAGAGGGTATTTCTTTTGTTTTGATACTTCACCCAACAAAAACCATTGAATCAGTATACTCTCTTCATCCCAGGTAGTGTTTGTTTTTTGCATGTGGATTAAGAAATATTATTATTTAATGTGTAGTAGGTAGTTATATTAGTGAGAATGTGAGTTTTATATTTTAATTGTATTAATGAGTGTGTGTGGGTCTCATATGTATAAAATAGAAAAGGGAACTCTTTGGGTGAGACATCAAAATGAAAAAATTATATCCTTTAAGTGAGACGGAGGGAGCGAGTAGTTGACTTGGTCAATTTATATTTTCATACATTCGGTCAAAATTCTTTTGAAGGTCTAAACCTTAATACTAAAGATGATTATTTATTTAGGCCCTCTATGTTTGTGATTTTCGATCCATCGTTACCTCCTCATTTAATCTAAAAGTTTAAGCGGATAAAAAAGATAATCATATGTGGAATTTTTTTCATAAATAAGTGGTAGTGAGGTTCGTATCCTGGATTTTTGCTAGGTTTTGGACCCTTAACTCTGATACTATGTTAAACGATCACCTCATCTAAAAATTTAAGCTTATAAAAAGGAAAATCGTTCAATATTTAATCAAAACACTCTCACAGTTATTTTTCTACAATTCAAGACATTGATTTTTTTAGGAGTTTTTTTTTTTAAAGAACATCCATCATTAGATTTTTCCAATTCAAGCACACTTCCAAACTTACCATCTATCCCACATATCAATGTTTTTTCAACAGATCATCCATTATTAGATTTTTCCGTCAAGCACGTTTAATTTTGGAGAATTTATATATAACAACCATTTCTTTTAATACATCTTAAAAATATGCTACATAAGAAAGAAATATCATGCATTTTGCAGGATATTTTATTACTTTTTTATTATTATTATTATTATTATGTAATAATAATATGAGTAAGTATTTCCATAACTCACGCAACTAACAAGATTCATAGAAACAGTCCCAAACTGTGAAATCATGAAAAAAGGAATATTAATTAATGTTGTTTAATTATTGGGATGTGTACGGCCGCTCCAAGATTTGTGGACACACGTAGGGACACGACACAAGATGCTGGAACACCTGTCACACGATGTAAGGAAGAACCGGTGATTTGTGATAAAGAACAAAGATTTAGGCTACTTAGCCAGGATTAGTGCTAATGACATCACCTTAATTAATTAACCCACTCTCACTAATCACTTCAGATCAAGATTTTAACCCCCCTTCTCCCTATTTATAGAGGAGAGAGAGAGAGGGTAGTGTCACAACACTGGAGACAAGAAATTATCAAAGAAAAATGGGAAGAAGTAATTATGAAGGTGAGCAAGAATGGAGAAAAGGGCCATGGACTCCACAAGAAGACAAGCTTCTTCTTCACTACATTAGCACCAATGATGAAGGGAGATGGAGGTTTGTATCAAAATGTACAGGTATACATATACTATACGTATATGCAATCAATATACTACTGTCCAAGTGATAGTACTAAGTGGGACAGGGCAGCATTAGACTGGTACTAGAATGGTACTATGGCTAGGTTGTATCATGTGTGTGAATTAATGATGTGTGTCAGTGTGTGTAATGTTTGGTTGATAATGGTGGGACAGGTTTGAAGAGGAGTGGTAAGAGCTGCAGAATTAGGTGGGTGAATTATTTGAGGCCTGACCTCAAGAAAGGCCATTTAACACCAAGAACAAGCAATTATCATTGAACTTCATGCTTTGTGGGGTAACAAGTAAGATTTTTTCATTTAATGTTTCAACTAGCTAGCTTTTACTATTTGGCTGCACCACCCCCATCATGATTTCTATTATACCCATTATTGTTTGATTTATGAATATTCAAGAAAATTAATAATAGCGTGAATTGTCTGCTCTAACCAACGTGTTATATGATTCAGTTAAGACGCACACATTATGTCTTAAATAATTGCAACACTATCACTTTTTATTAAATTGAATATAATTTTTATTAAAATTTTATAACATGAGAAAGAAATTATTCTGTGAGATGGTGTCACACAACAAAATTCGGCAATAAACTAAATAGAAGTAATGAGTTACAAAACCCCATTTTGTTTATCTTTTTTAATTCCTAGTGGGATGTTATAAAAACTCCATCTGTTTCGAGTTTACGTTTGATTTTGTTTTTATTTTTTTACGTAGATTAAGAGATATAATATTCTAATATGTAGCGAGGTGAGAGTTAAATAATATTAAAGTGAAGTGAGTAGTTGTACTACGGTTGTGTGTGGACCCTAGATGTAATAATTAATTATTTTATATGGGCCAACCTGACAAAAAATGAAATGTAAACTTTAATTTAGGACAAACTAGATGTAATAATTAATTATTTTGTATGGGCCAACCTAACAAAAAATGAAATGTAAACCTTAACTTAGGACAAATCAAAATAGAAAACGTAAACTTTAATGTGGGACGGAGGGAGCATATTCAATTTTACTATAAAACCTTGGATCAGTTTGTGATTCCGTAAAAATAAATGACTCAATTGTAGATATTCATAACTCAGTTGCACACAAATTTATGACTCGGTTGACCTGTATATGAGTCGGTTATAAAAATCAAATCAAGGATATTTTTGTATTAAAAATTTAACACTAAATATAAGGTATTAAAAGAACTTGTAAAATCTATTACTATTCTCTGTTCTTACATGCATTAGTATGGTCCATACATGTAGATGGTCCACCATAGCAAGACACTTACCAGGAAGAACAGACAATGAGATAAAAAACTACTGGAGAACCCATTTCAAGATAAGGAAACCATGTCAGATGAAGCAAGAAAAGAGGAAATTTGTCAAGAAACAGCAACAATCAGACTCTGATCACACCAATAATATTAGTAATGAATATGAGCCCTCTGAATTAGCAGCAGTTGATCATGATCAAATCATTAAGAAAGTGGGAGAAATTGGAAATCATGATCAAGAAATGATGTTTAATCAAGAATATTATTCAACTGCTAACTCTGATTTCAACATTCCATTTGATTGCTACTTGTGGGGTGGTCTATGGAACTTGGATGATCAAACCCAATTGCCCATCAAAGTAGATGATAGTAATAATTATTGCAATTCTTTTCAAGGAGATTATAATAATCTGGATAACACATTTATGTTCTAAGATATTGTTACATTGCATTACACTTTCTAATTTTATTTGAAAGAAATGTATTATTTTCACACCATTGTTGTAACTCTTATTTATATATATATATATATATATATATATATATATATATATATATATATATATATATATATGCGCAAAATAAAGCATTCGAGTTAATTTTCAATATCAATTTTTTATTAAAGACATTATTACTTTTCTTTTAGAATGTTATTATATTTTATTTATGCTATATAAAATAGTTTACAACACAGTTATCATATTTCAGTATCACTTTACATTATAATGATTATCACCTCACACAAGTCTTTTGCTTTACTATTACTTTTCATTATCTGGATATCATATAATTGTAGGAAATAAATTCATAAGTCCTAATACTTGAGACCATATCATGATAAACTGAGATCTAAACTGTAAAGTGGAAGCGTACCTAATCTATTTAGTTGTCCAGGCGGAACACAAACTCATCGATCTATCAATATTATGATTTTCCTCAACTAAACATTCTTATTCCTTTATGGGGACCATCGTAATCCCTTTCGATGGGAGAAGATTGAATTATGTGCGGCTTAGTATATTGGGAACCATAACCAAGTGTAAATATATACTCCCCAATCAGACCACCCATAATCACCTGGTCATAGTCAGGTAGTATTGGGTATCTACTCAATTGACCCATATTATTAATATTATAGACCATGGATTTTTCATCTTAATTGAATCACTTAATTAAGTTCACAAAATAATTGAATAGATAATATAATTGCATAATAATATATTACCTATAATTATATTATATTGAAAATAAATAGTATTTCCTAACAATAATTTCATTATAGTAGTTACCATTTTTTATTGGGTTAATTGCGCCAAAAATCCTAACCTTTTCGCGAATTTTAAATTAGTCCAAACTTTTCAATATTTACAAATAAATTCTCGATCTTTAACCCTTTTTTCAAATCAAGCCACCGGGCAGCGGAAGGCCTGCCCAGTTCTAACGTGTCCATATCTCTTTCACGTGTACAAAACGACGTCGTTTCAGCTTTCCACCTGTCGAAAGTTAATTGCATGAAAAGTCCCAACCTTTTCGCCGATTGCGAATTAGTCCAAACTTTTGAATATTTTGCAAATAAGTACCTGACTTTAAGCCCGTATTGCAACTCGAACCACTGGGTGGAGGGCTACCCGGACGCTGACGTGTAACCGTATATGCCATGTTATTCTACACTAGTTAACAAAAGGACATTGTTTTGATTTTTTTATTTATAAAATTTCCAAAAGAAAAAAAGAAAACCATCATATATCACACTAACATTATTTGATCAAAATATGAATCACGGCAATAGATGAAGAGAGAAAATCCGACAATGTACTTCTGCATGGTTAAGGCCAAGAACAGATCGACCACAGAATTGAAGGAGCCGATTAATCATTATCCTTGTTCCCAAAATATTGTTCTACTCTCTAGTTGCTAAATAGCAACAACAATTACCGTATGGATCATCTAATCGAAATTTAGAAGTTGTCTTTCACAATCTCTCACACATGGCGGATTTTAATAGATAATGTTAATGTGTGATATATGAGGACGTTCTTTTGGATATACATTAAATTTTAATTTAAAAAATCAAAATGAAGCCGTGTTGTTAACAAATATAGAGTAACTTGGCCTATACAATGACACGGCAACGTCCGGACAGATCTCCAGCTGCCACGTGGTTCGATTTACAATACAGGCTAAAGTCGGGTACTTATTTGCAAAATATTAAAAAATTTGTACTAATTCACAATAGGCAGGAAAGGTTGGGACTTTTCATGCAATTAACTTTTCAATAGGTGGAAGGCTGAAACGACGTTGTTTTGTACACATGGAAGGTGACGTGAAAAAGAGATGGACACATCAGCACTGGGCATGCCTCCTGCTGCCCGGTGGCTTGATTTGAAAAAAGGGTTAAAGGTCGAGAACTTATTTGTGAATACTGAAAAGTTTGGACTAATCTAAAATTCGCGAAAAGGTCAAGTTTTTTGGCGCAATTAGTTTTTTTTTTTCATATCTAAACTTGTTTCACGCAAGCTTTTTCTTTTTCATATCATTTTTATCCGTTTCATACAAGTTTTTGCATTTTTAATTTTATTTGAATGAAAAGTATATTCTTTCTTTTTAATTTCCTAGGGCTGTGCATAATAATTAGATATTACCGAAACCAATCGAAAAAGTTCTAAATCAAAAAAAATTCGTTGACTGTTTGATATTCTCGAATCGAACCAAAATCGAAATATTTTACGGTATGGACTTGGATATCGTCCGATAAACCAAACTAAAACCCGAACCGATCCAAACAAAATCGTATCGAACCGAAAAACCGAATACAAATATACTTTAAAATAAAATTCTATACCCTATTAAAGCACAATAATAAAAAATAAGTATTATATTCTACCTTAACTTAATTCTTCCTATTAAAATAATATTTATATTTTTTTAATAATTTATAATCCATATTATAAAAATTAATCATCTTTCACTTTAGATATTAAAATAATACTATTAATTATTCAATTTTTATTTTATAAATGTATAAATTCTTATTTTTATAAATTTATTTTCTTTTAATATATAATACAATATATTTAATAGGATTAGTATATTAAATAATTGTTTGAATATAGTATTAGCTATAAAACTTTTAAATAAATTTTAAAATATATTTATATTTAATATTTTAATTTATTTAAAATATGCTTATAAAATCAATAAATCACTAATTATAAATCAGCATTTATATCTTATTTTAAAAATAAACATTAAAAGAAAATTAAATATTTTTGTAAATGAATTTGTTTGGTAAATTCGTTACACTGAATCGCACCGATGCGAACTATACCGATCCAAATACAATTGAAAATCCGTTCAGAACCGAAATTAGGGATGGTATTAAATATTTTATTCCTCACATGCAGATGGGGTTAACTTTTTGCCTCAAGCCTTGCATGTGCAATTTTTCTCATAAATGGGTGGCGGTAAGGTTTGAACCCGAAACTTTTGTTAACCATGGGCTCTGATACCATGTTAAATGACCACCTCATCTAAAAGCTTAAGCTTGTAGAGAGGTAATAAATCGTTTAATACTTAATCAAATCACTCTAACAATTACCCAATGTTATTCTCACACACGTCTTAAAAACAATTAGACAATTTTTTTCTTTTTAAATGAAACGTATCTATTTAATTATCAGAGTTTGAAATATACTAGTATGTTTTAGAAAATGAAACAATTAAACAAAAAGAATTGTAGGGTCTGAAATATGTATTTGCGAGATAAATATTAGGACCGTATACCTATAAATCATAATTGGCTGCAACCTAAAATTATCCCAAAATTTGACAAATGTTTGTTTGGGCTTTATATATATATATATATATATATATATATATATATATATATATATATATATATATATAATAGACATAAGAATTGAGAGTCAAATTTTTAAAAATAGAAGAATTTGACAAAAACCACTTAATATAGAAAAATATTTTTAGGGTTAAAACAGATTTTATGGAAAAATAGACATTAAGGAAAATAAAATTAAAAAAAAAGTTATATAGAGAGATTATGACATATAAGATATATTTAAAAAAGAATTAAAAAAAAAACTTTTTGGCTAAATATAGTGTGCACCCGGGTGCACACGAAGCTTCGTGTGCACCCACGTACAAATATAAGCAAAAACATATACAATTATGAGTAAAAATGTATACAATTTAATTGTTAATTTTTTTTAATAAAAAATTGAGTGTAAAAAATGTACAATTATTAAAATACATGTATACACTATTGAATAAAAAGTTATACACATATGAATGCTTGTTTTTTAATGAAAAATTTAGTGTGAAAAAAGTATACAATTATTACAAAACACGTATACAAAAGAGAATAACATGTATACAAAATAGAATAAAAAGTTATACAAATATGGGTGCAAGGGTGCACCCGGGTGCACCTAATATACACTCAAACTTTTTATATAAGAGCTGATATCCAATACATCCGGGTGCACACATGCGTCTATATCTGTAAAAGTTTTTATTTAATAGTGTATATAGATATATATTTTTTATAGTTGTATAATTTTTTTACATTCAGTTTTTTATTAAAAAATTAATAACAATTTTGCTAACAAAGTGTATACATTTATATTCATTAGTGTATACTTTTATTCATGAGTGTATATGTTTCTGAAAGTTGGTGCATGGTGCACCGGTTAATTAGCCTTTATATAATTGAAAATTTTAGAATTAAAACCATTTTTAAGAGAGGGAAAAAAATTGAGTTGTATATAGAGTATAGAGAGTTTGAAATAGATAGCTAATTAAATGAAAAATAAATAAAATAAAAATTTTAGAATATAAACTAGCCTTTATATAATTGAAAATTTTAGAATTAAAACCACTGAGAGGGAAAAAAATTGAGTTGTAATTGAAAATTTTAGAATTAAAACCATTTTTAAGAGAGGGAAAAAAAATTAGAGTTGTATATATAGAGTATAGAGAGTTTGAAATAGATAGTTAATTAAATGAAAAAATAAATAAAATAAAAATTTTAGAATATAACTAGTCTTTATATAATTGAAAATTTTAGAATTAAAACCATTGAGAGGGGAAAAATTTTTGAGTTGTATATAGAGTATAGAGAGTTTGAAATAGATAGTTAATTAAATGAAAAAATAAATAAAAATTTTTTGAGTTTTATATAGAGTATAGAGAGTTTGAAATAGATAGTTAATTAAATGAAAAAATAAATAATTTATATCATCCTTATTATCATCTTTATTATACTATTAGGAGTCTTGAATGATTACCTATTCACGACATAGAAAATATGAACATGAGTAATAATTTGTTATTTAAAAGATAAGCCTATTAATTTAAAGAGCAATAATTTATCATTTAAAAAAAATAAAATTAATCAATATATGCGATAAATTAACAAAATAATTTTTGATACTAATTCTTGTGGTTAAAGTGAAGATAAACTCCTTCAACTTGTTATATATTTGGTGTCAATAGGTTTTCATTTTTGTTAATTTGGTTTCTTTTGTTTGGAGCGAATAACTCGATCGGAAACAAGTTAGTAATTACTTCATAGTAGACAATTGTGTTTTTTATGTATCAGTATCCGATCCATAGACCAACTAATCCGAGGGAGGCCAGAACCCATCGTCCACTAGCGGGAACCCCCATTTTAAGCCAGAGTCCCTCAGTGGTTGATCGCACATGCTAGTTTTGAACCTGAGACCTTTGAGAATTTCACCCTTAGGCACCTCAACTCCTCACCGCTACGCCAACCCCTGTGAGTTATATAGACAATTGTTTTTGATGTTTGGGAGTTATGGCCTGTTTCTATATCCATAATTTAAATATTTGGTAATTAGTATACAGCCCGCGTTGTTACGCGGTATATAATATTTTTTTAAAAAAAAATTATTTAGTAAATATAAATAAATTATATATTTTGATTATTTACGCCCGTACATTAGTTATATTATATTAAATGAATTATACAAAATTAAAATTAATATTATGGAATATATTTTTTTAAAGAGTAATTAATATTATTACTTTATTTCTTAATTTATTATGAAATATATTACATACTTAATTTAATTGTTTTAACTAATATTTTTTTAAAATTTTATTTTGATTTTAAATAAAATATAAATCAATTAAATATTAATTTACACACTTTATTTTGATAAAATATAGATTATTTCGGATTTAATAAAACTAATAACCCATTTATCTATTATATGTTTTAAATGGCTTAATTTAATATTTATTTTTATAATATAGAATAAAGAAATTAATATATTTAATTATTAATGCTTCACACTTAGAAATTTGCCATAATTAAATGCAATAAATATTAATCATTAAATTAAAAAATAAATAAATAAAAAGAATTAAATAAAGACCAACCAATCAAAAAGCAACACATATAAAAAAAATTTAGAATGCACCTAATGTTGCCTCATATGTTTTTGCAAAAAGTTATTTTAGACAAATAATTCTCAATTATATATATTAAGATAAGAATATTTATTTCATATTTCCCTTTTGAAAAAAAAAACAATAATAATAATTTCAAAATGACTTCTTGTTTGAATGTTGGACAACTGATTTGACATTAGGTTCGACGCATAATCATCCGAGCAACAAGAAGTTGACCGATAGTTCCAATTGCAAAACCAAACTAAGAAGGTGCAATTTTATACTCCTTCCATCCCACGTATTTTTACCCACTTTTCATTTTGGGGTGTCCCGCGTATTTTTACTCATTCCATTTTTGGCAAAAATACATAATATTTTATTACCTACTTTTTACAATCCCAACAACTTTAATTATTTTTTTATACTTTATTCATCATTTCCAATAACTTTATTCACTTTTTTTTTTAAATTACTAATTTATTCCTACTTTCTCTTACATTATATATTAAAAAAATAAAACGTCTTAATCTCCGTGCCCGTACAAACAGGTAAAAATACCCGGGACGGAGGAAGTACTAAATATTATACTCCATATGGTAAGATTAATTTGCAATCAAAATAAAGGTAAGGACTTCTACAACAATTAATCCTTTATTAAATGATACACTCATCTTTTCTATTTTATGTATTTATAATATTAAAAAAATATTACTCTTTTCGTCTATCAAAATAGTTCACCTTTACTGTACCATGGATATTAAGAAAATATTATTTTTTTGACTAACTTTATTGACTTTTAGGGGGTAATTGTGTAGTTTTGAGATTTTAGATTAGAATCATGTTTTCTTTTTTTTGGTGAGTGATTATATGAGACAAATAAATGAAGAAATAGTGAACGATTTTCAGGCGGGACGTATATTTGTCTATGTTAAAACTAATATTTTAACCGAGCAATCCCGAGACAATACTAATTGACACATGAAAGAGAAAAAAAGTTTTATCAAAGTCATTTTTTAGGGTTAATTATGTTTTCCTCTAAAAGGATAAATGTGTAATTTCATCTTTCCCAATATTCATGTTACTCATTCAAACGCGAGTATTTTAGCAGCTAATTTCGTATGTCTATCAACGGTTGGTCTGGAATTAAAAACGTATGTCAAATCAGAACGACAATTTGACCAAAAATGTTTAAACTATTTCATTTTAAATGAGAAAGAAATATAGTAGATATTCAATAATACATTTTGGACAAAATAGCAAACTACATTAATTAATTTATCAAATATACACATTTGGCTGCTTATAACCTAAAATGTTGATGAATTTATATTCGCAACTTCATTAATATTGTCAACACTGTTCCAAGATATTTAAAAAAAAACATGTAAAAGATGTGAATAAAAGATCTTAAGAAGTAAAGAATAAATCATAAACCATATAAGTATATAAGATCAAAATTGTGCATAGCGCCTTCATAAGTCGAGTTGAATAATTTAGTTGTTAATGAATTGTCAAAATAAACTCTAAAAAGAAATTGTATCAATCTCTAAATATGATGATAAATCACATGCAAATATTTGTGTGCACCCAAAGTTATCATTTAATTATTTCCTATTTTCAAGAGTATTTTGTATAATGGGTGGTTACTCTAATGAAAAAATAAGACTCAGATATTTTTAAAGGTAATACAACTATCCATTACACATTAAATAATAGTAATAATACTCTTTAATTCACGTGTAAATTAATTCCTTTATAGCGGACGGAGGGAATAAGAGGAATCGAATTCAAAACATTCTTTTTTCCATTTACGTCTTTTTTTCCTTTTAATTATTCCAAACTGCCCCATCTCATTAAAAAAAAAGTTATTTATACTTAACACCAAACATATTTTATCAATTATTTATTACTCCATAAAAAATCACAAATACTTGTGTAAATCGGGTTTACCATGTAAACCTTGTGGTCCCTCCTCCAATCCTATATACCCTATGTATTGCTAGGATGTTTAAATTAAGGGAACCACAGAATTTACAATAATTTATGATGTAAACCTGATTTACAAGAAATTAACTCATAAAAAATCATCACAATATTCTAAAAATATATTTTTTTAATCTCCAATTGTAAAAACTTTTCGGGATGGAGCTCTATTTATTTAAAATTTTAAATTAATTAAAAATCAACAGCTGGGAACGAATAGTTGTAGCGCAGAAATTAACGCACGTTCTAAATACGGTGCACAAATCCCAAAACTTGGTGTAAGAATTGATGCGTCGTACAAGGTGTAAGAAAACGGGAACGCGGGAGCCAATCAGCAGACGCCAAGTCATCACGGTTTATTAATTGTTTGCCCTGCATTTCCCTAATACACCACCCTACCCCTATAATCGGCCTTCATTTGGTTTGACTTGTCACTATGCAATGAGAACTCGAACATAACACCATTTACTACACAACCAACCACACCATTTTCGCAAAATATAAATATCTTTGTTTGAGTTTAATTCACTTTACTACCCTCAGTATTTTTTATATTTTTTATTTAAGTTCAATTTTAATAAAAAAAGCGGTATTTTTTACTATTTCTCTTACTAATATTCCTCTAATACATTTTAATTTCAAAATTTTTCTCATTTTTTTAACAGGCATTATAGAAAATAATGAAAGAAAGATGTTGTGTTCATATTTTCACTTACAGATAAATACAATAGTTTTCTAATCAATCTATTACAACCAATCGATGTGTGATATATGTACAAATAATACATATTACTCTTAATACGCCCCCTCAAGATGGAAATCGATTAAGAACACCAATCTTGGACATAAGCAGAAGCAACTTTTGTCGTGAAAGAGGTTTAGTGAGGGCATCTGCCAATTGATCTGCAGAGGCTACATGAGACACCCGAAAAAAATTATCTTTGACTAAATCTCGAACAAAATGATAATCAATAGTGATGTGCTTCATTCGTGAGTGGAAGACCGGATTTAAGCACAAATAAGTCGCCCCAACATTGTCACAATATAAGGTAGGAGGCTCTGGTATAGAGATTCATAATTCAGTGAGCAACGAATGCGTCCATTGTATCTCAGCAGCAGCAGAAGCTAAGGCCCTGTACTCAGCTTCAGTAGAAGAACGTGAAACAGTTTGCTACTTCCTGAAGCGCCAGGATGTGGGGTTTAACCCAAGAAAAAGAATATAGGCCTCTGTAGAGGCACGATCATCACAGTCGCCAGCCCAATCGGCATCAGTGAAAGCATGAAGAGACAATGGAGAATTACCGCGAAGATGTAAGGCAAAGTGATTAGTGCCTTTGAGATATCGAATGAGCCGCTTAACGACACCCCAGTGATTGAGAGTCAGAGCATTATATACTATGAGAGTTTGTTAACTGCAAAACTAATATTAAGCCGTGTAAGGGAGAGATACTGCAAACCCCCAAGAACCTGTCGATAGAGAGTGTCATTAGCAGGAGAAGAACCATCATGTAATGAAAGTTTAGTTCCTCGAGGAAGTGGAGTTTGCACAGGTTTTGCATCAAGCATATTATGTCGGGCAAGAAGATCTATGATATACTTGCGTTGAGACAAGTAACATGATGTGGAACGTCGTAAGACTTCAATACCAAGGAAATAAAAGAGATTTCCTAAATCCTTTACAGAAAATCTGGATGCTAGAGCCTCGACAACCTTGTCGAGAAATGAAGTATGGTTGCCTGTGAGAATCAGATCATCCACATACACTAGAAAGTAAGCCATGATGCCATTTTATCATATACAAATAGCGACTCATCCGACTTAGTGCAAACAAAGCCAATAGATATAAGGAACTAACGCAGGGAAGAGTACCAAGTACGAGGGGCTTGCTTTAATCCATATATAGACTTTCGCAATCTGCAGACAAAATCTGGAGTAGAAGTGCTAGCGAACCCGAGAGATTGATCCATGTATACTTCATCTGAAAGTGCCCCATGTAGGAAGGCATTATTGACATCAAATTATCGGAGAAGCTAATTTCTCGACACATCAATGCTGAGAACAACCCTTATTATTGCTGGCTTAACAACTAGACTGAATGTCTCAGAGAAATCAATACCAGAACGTTGATGAAAGCTTTTCGCAACAAGACGAGCTTTGAATTTTTCAACCGTACTGTCAGGGTTCCTTTTAATCCGAAAAATACACTTACATCCAACCACATTCTGACTAGGAGAAGGAGGAACAAGTTCCCATATTCCATTACGAATAAGGGCATTGATCTCAGATGACATAGCCTCACGCCACTTTGGATGAGAGAGAGGCTACGAGACAGAAGTAGGTTCAAAGGTATCCAAAGTAGTAGAAGTTAAGTAGTACCTGGGATTTGCTTTAATGATGTTATTGCAAGAACGAGTAGTCATGGGGTGACGAAGAGGAGGCATGAAATCTGGCACAAGAGTAGTCGCAGAGTGTAATGGAGCATCAGATGGATCCGATGTCAGGTATGAAGGCATAGTAAGTGTGACCGGTGGCAGAGTAGGGATCAAATCATCAATCTGGGTAGTGTGAAATGTAGACAAAGATATTATGGGTGGCGGGGAAGGTGAGGAAGAGTTGGCAAAGGAAAATATATGTTAAAAAATAAAACATGACGAGAGGTGTATATTTTTTTATTTGTGGGGTCGAGACACAAATATGTACTCTGAGTGAGGGAATAGCCAAGAAACACACAAGGTATGAACTGTGGAGAGAGTTTGTGGGTAGCATAAGGGCGCAACCAAGGAAAACACTGGCACCCAAATACTCAAAGCTTGGTGAGATTAGGAGCTGTGCAAAAGAGTTTCTCATATGAAGATAATCGACCAAGATTTTTCTTAGATTGACGATTGATCAAATAGACGGCAATAGATATAGCATAGGGCCAAAAAGAGAGAGGAATATAGGTATGATGAAGAAGGACTAAACTAGTATCAACAATATGTCTATGACGTCATTCTGAGAAACCATTATGTTTAGGAGTGTGGGGAGGAATGGTAAGATGAGTGATGCCATGACTAGCAAGAAAAGAACGCAACGCTAAGTATTCTCCACCATTGTCATAGTAGAAGGTGATTATTTTAGATTTCAAATAATTCTCAACTAGAGCTTTAAATGCAATAAATGTAGGCAACACATCAGACTTTCTTTTAAGAGGATAAAGCCAAATATATTTAGAGAAATGGTCCACAAAAATAACATAGTAACGAAAGCCATCACACGACAAAACCGGAGATGTCCAAACATCCAAAAAAAATATTTGAAGTAGAGCTGAAGAGGATAATGAAGAATCGGCGAACGACTGTTTATGACTCTTACTACACTTACATGACTCACAACTAATAGCAACAGACTTATTAGAAAACAAACTAGAGCTTGAGAGAATATACTGTAAAATTTTATCTGAATGGTGACCAAGACGAGCATGCCAAATTGGAGGTAGCTAACGGCAAGCAATAAGACTAGCAGGTTGAGGGTGGAACTGACTTGGCCACACATACAACCCATTAACCCAAGGTCCGTGGAGAAGGATGCCCCCCGTGCGACAGTCCTGCACCTGAAAACCAAAAGAAGAAAATAGAACACGAACATTATTTTAGAGGCATAACTGAGAAACAGAGAGAAGGTTTTTAGACATTGTGGGAACAAAGATAGCATTAAGAAAAGTGAGATTAGGAACATTTGGGAATTGCAGGCTCTCAGTATGAGTTATGTTCAAAAGGTTACCATCACCGATCACCACATTGTCCGAGCCTTCAAATGGAGCATAAAAAGAGAGGCTAGGTCGGTTGTGATATGATGAGTGGAACTAGAGTCGAGAATCCATTCAGTCTGTGGATGGACAGTAGAAATAGCATGCGCCGCTAGAGTTGTTTGAGGTGTATTTTGGCCGGTAAGAACACGAATGTCTAGGCACCACCGTGCCGAGTGGCCTGTGAAACCACAATATTGGCACCGACCCTAGTATCCAGTCCGAGTGATAGGACCTGATTGAGAAGATGACCGAGCAAACGTCGATGCAGGAGGACGAGAAGTGTTGAATCGTTGATTGCTAACCTTGGTCACCGAAGATTGTTGCTAGCGGGAAGAGTTGATGGCTGGAAAAGCAGTGGCTGGAACTGCCACTGCAGGTGAGTGAGAAGCTATCTGAGACTCCAAACTCAATAGTTTCTCATGCAATTCCTTGAAGGAGATGGAGGACTCTCGCGCCATAATAGCGTGACTGAGTTCTTTGTAGGAATCGTCAAGTCCGTGTAAGACTTTAATGACCAAGTCTTCCTGATCAGTGGTGACACCAAGCAGAGATAATTCATCAACAACGCTTTTGATTTCAAGTATAAAATCGGTAACAAATTTATTGCCTTTGACGGGACTGACGATTTTGTTCTTGAGGGCGAGAATACGCACACGAGATGATTTTCCATAAATGGTGGATAGAGTGTCCCATGCATCACGAGAGGTTTTGGCCGCTGTAATGAGGGAGATTAGATTGGGCGAGATAGATACAATCAGGGTGCTGAGCAAGAGTTGATCTTGTCGAGTCCAATATGTATGCATTGGATTGACAAGGGTTGAATCGCAATTGGTAATGGTGGCAGACGATTTCGGATATGACCCATCCAGGAACTTGAAGAGATCATAGCCACCGAGGAGAGTCTTGATTTGGAAACTCCATGCAACAAAATTATTGGGCGTGAGTTTGAGAGTGATTTGGGTTGATGTGTTGAAGACAGCAAGGGCTGGTGGAGAGGTGTCAAAGGTCTGACTGGCAGAAGCGACGACACTATCGGTGGACATGATTTGCAGGCGACACAATGGAGGGTTTGGAAAAGAGGGAGAGGACAGCGGAATTTGGGTTTGAGGATCACAAAGGAAAGGGCGTTAGCCAAATAAGGCTCTGTATACCATATAGAGAATAATGAAAGAAAGATGTTGTATTGATATTTTCACTTACAGATGAATACAATAGTTTTCTAATCAATCTATTACAACCAATCAATGTGGGATATATATACAAATAATACATATTATTCTTAATACACATAACATACTTTATCATTTATTTATTATCCAAAAATATCAAACTACCCTAAAAATTAATTTTTTTAAAAAATAAATTTTATTAATATTTATGCAAACAATAAAATATAAAATTAAAATCAAGACGGATAGAGTATCTTATTTTGTGAGTTGGTTTCAGCATGGCTGTATTTTTCTACACCCTCCATCCCATGTTCATGTTCACTTTCATTGTTTTATGTTGTTTAAGAAAAAATTAATATGGTATATTTAAGTAATAAATAATGTGTGAAGTATTTTGTTTGTATTAAAAAGTGATGGACAAATATGTTATTTTCTTTTACAGGAATAAACCTTATTATAGGATGCATGATTAAGAAAATAATGAATTTAATCGTATGACGGAAGTATAAATTAGTTGTCATAAAATGCTATCACAATAGTATACCAGTCATAGAGTTGTAGTATCCTATCAAATGGTATCACCTATTTTATTCTATGTTTTATTTTCTATTCCACATATTAGATTCTCGTTGCGTGTTATAACTAATGCCCAAATTTTCATAACATATCTCAAGGATTTAATAATTATTAACTAGAGTATAGTATTTTAATAAAAATGAAATAGGGAATTCGAATGGGTGGTCGACTGTTGCTCTTGTTGCCAATTAGTCAAGGGTTCAGTCAATGCTTCGACTCCGCTTCAATGTTTTATTTCTGTAATTTACATTTAATTGCTTTTTCTTTTATTTAATAATAATCAGGACATCACTTGTGAAAATTTTCTAATACAAAGTTTTTTTAAGATGTTTATTTAAAACGTGTAAAATATAATTGATGTATAGGTAAAATATGCTTATTTTTTTCATAAAAAAATATACTTATTTTTTAAAGTATAGTGAATGGTGTTTAAAATATGTTTTTAAGGTGTTATAATGGAGTTCAATTACGGTGCAACTGTGACGCCAATGTACTTGGACGATTTTAATTGTTAGATTAAACTTTAATTTAATTTCTATCATTAATTAAATATTCAAAAAAATTGTCACTACCCCATATTTTTTAATTTGTAAATCTTAGGGTGCACTGGTGCACCAGGTTCACCTCAAAATTACCCTATAATATGATTCATTGCAAACATATTTTAACTACTTATAAACATATTTTACATATGATAATAATATTTTAATGATGGACCGACCCGCCTCACATCTAGTTTAGATACACTTCTCTCTCGAGAGAATACCTCATCAAATTATAAAAATAAAATATTAAATTAATCTTAAAATTAAAAGTACCATTATAATTTAAAAATTAATAAATTTACTTGCCATTAAATTATAAGAATATATAAAATATTAAATAAATCAGATATTAAAAGCTCCATTATTATTATTATTATTATAATTTAAAAATGAATATTAGAATTCTCTATGAATATGGCCTTTACTATATGTTTTTCTTTAGATTGAAGTTTCTTTTTAATCTTTTGAACTTTGATTATTTTTGTTGTAACCTTTGGGATTGGAGTACCCTTGTACTCTAAATGTTTCATTTTGTTTGATAAAAAAAAAAAAAGAATTCTCTATGAATAAATTATAAAGTAATTAATTGCATGTGAATGAAAAAAATATTAAATAAATTAGATATTAAAAGCACCATTTTAATGTTGTATTACAGCATTCCATGTCCATCAAATACTTTGAGTTGAAAAAATATTACTCCTACGTATTAAATCCATTGACAATATGTTTTGTGAGTAAATTTAATGGGTTAGGTTGTGACTTTGTGATTCCACACTAACCAAAATAGAACAATACAATACGCAGTACTTAAAGATTTGGAATTTAACCAAAGTAGAAAACATCGTTTGCCCCCCCTCACTCTCTCTCTCTCTCCCCTCCCACCTACCTACGAGTGCTTTGCTTTCTAGTGTAGGGGAAGCTTTAAGTGTGAGAATGACCACTTAAAGAAATTAGGGTTTCCAACCCTTCTTCTTCATTGGGTAGTATATAAAGAACTCAGAGTAAGTGTTGTGTTACAAAATCTAGAGAGAGAGAGAGAGAGAGAGATGGGGAGAGGGAAGGTTGAGTTGAAACGGATAGAAAACAAGATAAGCAGACAGGTGTCGTTCTCTAAGAGGAGGACAGGGTTAGTGAAGAAAGCTAAAGAGATCTCAGTTCTGTGTGATGCTCAGGTGGCTTTGCTTGTCTTTTCACCCAAGGGAAAACTTTATCAATACTCTACTAATTCCAAGTATGTCTTTTTTCTTTCTTTTTTTTTAATTAATTTGTGTTATATAATTACAATCCTTTTAGAACCATCGGACTTTGCTGGCATAAAAGTGAAGAGTGGGCTCATGTGAATCGGGGAACCCTATTTTAATAAAAATTACTATTCAATAAATAAGAAATTATTCTTTGAAAAATAATTTTATTTAGAAAAATGATAACTCATCTCTCGAAACGAGTTATTTTCCCTGTATTAAAGAGTAATCGATAAATTAGGGTATGTATGTAAGAATTTGAAATTTGAAAAGTAATTTTTTTTATTTAGAAGAATAATAGTTTATTTTTCTAAAGAGTAATTTTTTATAAATTAAAGAGTAACAGGTTTGAGCCGATTTACACAGAGTATTTGAAAAAAAGTAATTATTTTACTTAAATTATGGAGTATTGATTTTCATAGTTCCTACATGGTAGTTAATTAATTAGTAATCCTATGTTTTTTGTTTTCTTTTTTTTTTTTTTTCTTTTTGAATGGTTTAATTAATTCTAAATTACCTCATGATAAGTATTAATTTCGATCCCTTTTTAATTTATATAAATCGAAATTTAATTATAGTCAACAAAAAGAATTACAAATATATAAGTGTTCGTTCAATTCGGATCTCGGAGGGTTATATCGGAATTTATCATTAATTTGTGTTTAAATAAAAGTTTTACATAAATATAATTCTCCTAATTCTATTTATTCTTTATTTATTTTGTAGTTCGTAATTTCTTAGATATTTTTTACCTGTGTCTATGCACGTGATTAATATTTACTCCATATATATATATTCCGAATTTGTCAAAATATCTCGTAGACTCAAATACACAAAAGTTACACCGCAAATTAATATACATTTATTAATAAAAAAATAATAAATAAAAACTTATAGAGTTAAAGAGCGAAATTTCTATTAATTTGTTTTACAGAAACAGCTAAATATATAAATTAATACATTTATTATAAAACAAATAATAGTTTATATAACTAAATAAGACTAAACAAAATATTATACACCCACATTCCATCCATATATAATAAGTATTAATGAATTCAATTCATATATATAAGTATTAATGAATACATATATGTTAATAAATTAAAATACATATAGTTTGTTAACAAACTTTTTCAATAATACTTTTAATTAGTTTTTTAATGAAAGATTAACTATCCACTTGAACATAAAAAAAATATTAGTAATTCATTAGTCAAGAAACATAGGATACATTATTGAAAAAAATAATACAAATAGGTTGAACAAAATATAATTTATTGGGCTTATATGCATAGTATATCAACTCATGAAACTAATATAAATAAGGTGTACGAAAAATTAACTCTATGCTCAAATGCACAGAATATATATCTACTTCTCTTTGAATTTATATTGGGAGAACTGTTTTTACAAGAATAATATGATTTTATTTTTAGAATATGAAATACTTAAGATTCACCTATTTTACCATTTTGATTATACACTCCAAAGGAATTCTTTTTTTTTTTAAGTGAAATTCTTATGTGCATCCGGATACCTTCAAATTAATGGACTTACATTTAAAATTTATATATCAATAAATAAAAAGATATACACAAATGAGTAAAAATTTATATACTTATAAGCAAATTATTAGTGAATGGAGTATTCTTTTAGTTTTTTAAATGAAATTAAAACTGTATATAAAATAATTATACATTTATTAAAAAATAAATATACACTATTAAAAAAATTAATAGATGCTTGCATGCTTCCAAATCACAAATTTTCAACTCTATTTTTCAAAAAAAAAAAAAAAAAAACTCACATACAACTAACAACTACCTCTATTTATTAAATAATAATACCTCTTTCATCCACATGTAATAAACAAAATGATAATTGTGGGATGGATGTGTTTAGTATTATATTTTAATATGAATTATATTATTTTCTTTATAAATCACTACTAATCTTAATCATAACATTACATAGCAGAATTTATACTTGGGAGTAAGTTTCAAAAAATAATTTGTTACGACGTTTCTATTTGATGTGTTTCTATTTATTATGCCAGCAGAGGAGTTGGTACTTAATTAATATTTTCAACATGCATGCGCTTGCACTAGAATTCAGATAATTGAAAATGTGAACAGATAATTGTAAATTTATATTTGATGTGTTTCTATATATATAATAATAATAAAACGATATAAATATATGCATGTTATTTATGTTTATATATATTCATGAAGATGAAGATGATAATTAAAATTCTTTTCCAATTAGAATCAGAAAATGAGAGGAAAATCAATTTTGCAACTAATGTGAGCGGAAGATTTGATTTTTGAAATTTCTATTTATGTTTCAGTAAATGCACGTGTGTATATTGTATTTATGATAATTAAAATAAGAGTGTTGTTATTTCCACACCCTTTTTATTAAGTACACCCTTTTTACTAAATACACATTCCCTATAATTTTTTATTTCTTAATTTTATTGAATACACACCCCTAAAATTCATAAACTACCCTTTCAAAATTAAAATATACACCTCCACGCAGATTTAAGTTTATCAAAATATACATGACCAGTTTTCACAACACAGATCAACTAAACTAATGTTAATATATTGCAATAAAATGTTTGTTTCATGATCATAACAATTCAATAAGCTTTTTGTAATGAAATATATTATGGAAAAAATTATTATGGTAGAAAACAAGAACAATGGGCCGTTTGCATATCAAACTATGTTAAACAAAATTATCCTATAGGTTACAGTCATTTTTCTCTCCAGAAAATCAAGAAATTAATCCCCATCTCTCCAGAATTTGATAAGCAAGAGAAGAAAAATAATATGAAGGTAATAACCAAAACAACATGTGCAGATCATCCATAAATGATGCAAAAAAATCAACCCCAATTGAAATTACACTCATGCCTCTCAAAAACACTTGCCATACACTGTCGTTCGAGCTCAAAGGAAGTTTCATATCACATTCAATCTTAAATTTTACAAATGCAGACATCAATATGCTATGTAAATAAAGTTTCACTTCGATGTGTACATGCTGGAAGTTCGATAGTCGTTGTAGCTCGACATCTCTTTCGCTTCGAGCTGTACATCTTCTTGGAAAACAAGGGGCTATTTCCTCTAAAAAACAACATATGAGTATACTCTAGAAAACCTCACCCTCCTCACCAATATATTTAAATAAGTTTGTCTCTGACTGACAATTCTTCATAAAGCTCTTATATCTTTTTGAATAGCCAAACGACGTTAGGCAATTCATGCTGCCTAATATCTAAGGTTATGTTCGTTTTCGAATTTTAAATTCAGGTTTTGGTTTTCCAAAACCCACATCCAAATTTTAAAAATCTCCCCTATATATGCCTACTACATTCTCTCTCTACAATTAATACGCTTTCTCTCTTTATCTCTCCTCTCTCATTTAACTTTTTAAATAAATTAATACATTGATTTGACATAAAGTTAAAACCTACCCTACTCAAAACTAAAAACAAACATAGAACACCCTATTCATAGTTTTCAAATCCCACATAATTCCAAACCAAACATCACCTAAACTATCTAGAAGAGCTTCATTTGCCATAGCCTATAATGAAAAACAATTTGCGTTTCAACGACAACACTTGAAGGGATTGCAGCCGCATCCATTGCCGACGGGTCGCGGCCTAGGCCTAGGCCTAGGCAGTGGTAGCTTTTTCCCGGCAGCGGTAGGAAACCACATTCAAATTTGGTTGTTTAGTTTCCGCCATCCGCGGTGGTTGAAGACTTCGTAATTAGCAAACAAACATGAGAGAGAAAGACACACATAGAAGATACAAGTGGTGGTGTATATTTTATTAATTAGGGATAATTTAGACTTTTAAAAAATATAGATTTTAATTATCCATAAATTTAAATTCAATATACGGCCAATAAATTATAATTTTAATTTATTAATTATATTAAAAAATCATTACATAAAATTTACAAATGTGAACTTCTTTACTAGACCTAAAGAGTAGGAGTATTTATTTTAGAATATATTATAATTATTGCTATTTATTATCATTAATCATCATTTACTTTCATCAAACTAATTACTAGCATTTTTAGTCTAGTTAGACTTGAGCAGAGCTGTTAGATGAAACAAGCTGCTCGAAAGCTCGGCTTGTTAAGGCTTGAGCTTATCTCGACTCGTGACTACTTGAACTCTAGTTCGAGCTCTCCTTATGTTTATTTTCTTAACGAGACGAGCTCGACTCGACTCGACTCGACAAGACTCGATTATTTTAATAGTAAGTATAATTAATAATAATAGTATAATAAATATTAAATAAAATAATAAATATAAGATATATTTATATAAAATCAGTTCGATAAGGCTCGATTTGCTTAACGAGCCAAATCGAGTTCGAGCTCAACTCGACTCGAAAATTACTCAAGCGAGCTCGAGCTCGTTTTCTAAATGAGCCGAGCTCGAGTTCGACTTGAAAATTACTCGAACCGAGCTCAAATATGCACTACTCAAACTCGCTCGACTCGAATAACAGCTCTAGACTTATTGAGTCATTAATTTTTATCTAATAATCCCTCCCAAGTTTCTTTTTAAATTATGAATAATTTTCATTTCCGTCTAAATCACTATATTATAAACCATCATAAAGGAAAATTGAATTGAATATAATAATAACACAATACATTCTAATTTTAACTTGTCATCTATGCCTAACATATAACTTTGCATATTATATGCTCCATCTATTACTCTTTAAAATAATACATCACCCTTATAAAAGTTTATAAAATTAAACAAGAAGTGACTTTTTCTAATTTGGATAAATAAATAAGACAAAGTCTCTTGTGAGACGCTACTTTCATGAGACGGTTTCTGAGACGTGTTAAAGTATTTCAATTATTTAAATAAAGTATGTTTAATGGTTGTTAATGTATGTTTTTTAAAGTATGTTGGATTATGTATTAAAGTATGATGTTAGTGTGTTATAATTTGATTTATTATCGACATACTTTAACCACAAATAAGCGCACTTTAACCACAAATAAGCATACTTTAGTGATGGGTTGACCCGTCTCACATCCGTCTCACCAATAACCCGTCACACAAGAGACTAACTCAATAAATAATACTCCATCCGTTTCCGCACATTTATATTTCGATTTTCCCACTATTTTTACACGTTTTCTATAATAATAACTCTACACAATATTAATATCTTGAAAACATTGCAATATTATAAAAATGTCACTTACTCCCTCGATCCCACTGAAATGTACTTGATTTGTCATTTTAGTACATCACAATATAAAGTGTGTATTTTTTTTTGGTAAATGAGACTCACATAAATTAATTACTTTTTCCCATAAACTCATATATTACATTAATACACCTACCACTTTACGTTAAAATATTATTTCTCTCACCTCATTCCACATTAAAATATTATATCATTTAATTTACGTTCAAAAAAATAAACACATATATCAAAAGGACAGAGAAAGTACTTCTTATAATTTATAAATTATTAATCTAAATAACTTTATTTATTTTTATTAATCTAATTACTCAATACACCTCTACTTTTTTCTTACGCTACACGACCATAAAACCATTACATAGTCGATGTACTCATATACGCGTGCAAAAATCTCATAGTTTAAAAAACTACCAGTTATCCCCTTTTACTTGTTTTTTATTTGAACATTAATAAAAATACTCATATTTTAAAATAAAGAGCTATGAAAATAACATCAAGACCCATGTATTTAACATTGTATTTTTTAATTTCACTATTTTATTTTATTTTATTTTTTAAATGTATAAAACTATGATTAGAGGGATTTTTTTATATATTTTTTTAACACTAAAATGACATCAATATCCATATATTTAACATCAAATATTTAATTTCACTATTTTTTTATTTCAATTCTAGGGATTAGAGGGAATTTTTTTAAAATTTTAACATTGAAAAATTAAAAAATATCCCTTTAATACCAGTTTTCTAAATTTAAAATAATTTTTAAAAAATAAAATAGTGAAAATTAAAAATACATTGTTATATATATATGGGTATTAATGTCATTTTTCTTCCTCTTTATTTAAAAAAGGGTATCTTTATCAATATTAAAATCAAATACAAGCCAAATGAGGTAATTTATAATTTTTCAAATTAGAGAATTTATTTAGTAATTTGGACAAATAATTTACCCAAATATCAATTAGAGGAAGCAATAATTATTCTAGAGGTAATGGTAGACAATACCCCCATTTCTTTTAAGTTTTTTTTTTCTTGCCTATATTTTAGGGTATTTATTAAAATGCCCAAGTTTACAAAAATAACCTTAACTTAATTGTTGACTAAATTTTAAAATAAATTATTCAAATTCAATTACACATATTTATAACTCGATTGATTATATTTATAACTTAATTGTAAATATTTTTATGACTCGATTGTATATATTAATGACTCATCTAAAACATCACAAATCGAATTAAGATATTTTCGTCATTTTCAATATTTTAACGCTTATCATTAAAAATGGGTATTAAAAAAATATGTTAAAAAGGTATTTTGAAATTTAATTCATTATTCTAATACTGGTGGAAATATTGAAGCTTTAATTTTGGCATCCAACTCCTTATACCAGCTTTATACGTTCTAGTCAGTAACTTTATGAAATGTCAGTATATTTATGAAATATGATCTCCCCTGACTGACAACGTTGTACTTGATGTTTACTACTCATTCAGTAATTCACGACGTTTCGGAAAAACAAAAAATAATGCTAGTATCAAATCAAAATTTTAATAGCTCCTCTCATAAACAATAATTTACTCTACGCCTAGATTAATGAGTATTATTATTATATGTACAATGAGTAGTTGTATTAGATGGAAGTGGTGTGTCATGTGATATATTTTTTACTAAAAATAGAATATAAATACCTCTGGATTGGATGTCCAAAATGGTAAAATTGATACATTTGCACTGAACGGAGTATTATTATTTGTTTCATAAATAAGTTTACACTTCCAAAAATTCCAAATAAAGAAATAGACATAATCTAATAATCTCATGATATACTTTAATTTTGAAATTATCACACCTTTACAATTCAGATAACTTACTTTATAATTTATTTATTATCTAAAAATATTGTTGAGTATATTAGGATTTCGATATAAAATTTTTTGTTGACTAGAAAAATATAATATAAAATACATAAGAATTTATTTGAGTCGAGACAAGATTTACACACTTTCTCTTTAAGACGAAATCGATCCTTTTTGGTGATCATAACACTACAAATCAAAAGAAATAGCGAACCAAACTATATTATGAACTCAACTTAGTAGTAGGACGATTTAAGAATACACTACAAATTTTTAGGACAATTTGATTTTATTGGACATTCAAGACATATGTATTTGATGTGTTTAAGTGTATTAGAGTGTATGTGAGAATTCGAGTGATAAATTATGGAAACGAGAAGATCTATTTATATATATATTAGGGCGTCTCTTCATTAATTGATGCAACATTTGAATTAATTTTGAATTTAAATTCAAAAGACTAATTAATCCAACAATCACCTAATTTGATCACACCTCCCCATAAACACACTTTAATATAATACATAATTTTGAAGTAACTTTTTCATTATTTCTAAAATACTATATTTACCATGACTATGAACTTCTTTTATAGATAGGAGGGAGTGTAAAATCTTAAATTTCTTGTCTTATCCTCAATGTATTTTACATATTTTTTATGTGAAATTTAAAAAAAAAGTTTATTTTTTTATATATAAAGTAAAAAAAAGAAAAAATATTTTTATTTAATTTAACAAAAAAATGTGTAAAGTTGTTAAGATATTTGAAAAAAATGGGTAATATATTGGGATTTTGTAAAAATTCAGCATTATTATACTTTTAACACTTTTAATAAAAAAAATTATGAAATACTTATGTTAGTTTTCAAATCCAAGTTTTGGTTTTCAAAATTCGTATCCAGATTTTAAAAATCACCCATATATGTACCTACTACATTCTCTCTCCTTAATTAATACACTTTCTCTCTTTTATATCTCCTCTCTCATTTAAGTTTTTAAATAAATTAATACATTGATTTGACATAAAGTTAAAACCTACCGTACTCAAAAACAAAAAATATATAGAACACAATATTCATGATTTTCAAACCCTACATAAGCCCAAACCAAACATCACCTTATTGGACGAATAAAAAATAAAAGTGTGAAATACCTCCCGAGATGGAGGAAGTACGTACTTGTAAAAACTGTCAAATTACCGACGGAAAATTTTCGTCGGTAATACTTGTAAAAATCGTCGGTAATGAATTTACCGACGGATTACCGACGGAAAATGATCTGTCGCTGAAACCATGGTCGGTAATGCATTACCGACGGAAAATAAATTTCGTCGGTAATTACCGACGGATTAAGGACGTCGGTAAATTGATTTTTCCGTCGGTAAACATGCAAATAAAATTCGTCGGATGCTGTAAATTAACGACGGATTTACCGACGGAATAATCCGTCGTAAATTACCGACGGATTACGGACGTCGGTAAATAGATTTTTCTATCGGTAAACATGCAAATAACTTTCGTCGGATGCTGTAAATTAGCGACGAATTTACTGACGGAATTAGCCGTCGTAAATTACCGACGAAAATTCTGTCACAAATTAAAGTCGTGATTCCGTCGGTAATTACCGACGGATTAATCCGTCCAATTTAGTGACGGAAAATTCCGTCGGTAACTGTAGTTCTTCAAATTATATTTCATTTACCGACAAAAAGTTCCGTCGTAAATTTATTTATATATTTTAATTTTATATTATAAAATTAATATTAATACCTGTTAAATAATATAAATTTCTAATTAATTATATCTTCAAAACACAATCCCAATATAATATTTAAATTCAACAATCTCCACAATTTTAAATAGTTTATCCAAATTTAACACAAAGTATCAAATTCTACTCAATCTTTGACGGAAAACATCTAAATACGATAAACATGATCACAAGTCTCCCAAATCAGCATCAACCTCGTCATCAACATCAATATCGTCGTCAGCATCAATATCATCATGACCGACACCAGATGTAGATCCACCACCATAAGGAGAAGTCATTGTACCTCCACCTCGCACAATTTCCATAAGTTGTTGCACTTGGGCTTGAAGCACTTGAATTTCTGCTTGCATCTCAGTACGCACCTCCAAAATCTTTTCATCTAACTGTTTCTTGCACTCTGATTTTGAACAGACACCTTGAGTAACACTGGATTGGCTGCTTGAACTTCCTTTTGTCATGACTTTCTAATCGGTTTTGTCTGATACTTTTGCATGAATTTTTATCATAAAATGTTAAATTGAAGCTAAAAATGATTGAATACTAGAAGCATTTATGCTTTTATCCCCCACTTCACATCTGTATAAAAATAATCTGTTGATAAAAGATTAACAACATTACATACAACGACATCTCATTTTAAGTGTAGTTTATTGTATGAATTATATCAGACTCCTAATCAAATTGATTACTCTATGTATGTACACCTTTTATGAGTTATCAGCGAGAATAACGTTCGGGTGACTGACTACTTCAAGGATAAAATGATTACTTTTTAGATAAAAAAATTACTCTTTTAATATATCTAGATTTACTCTTTAGACACATTATAAATTACTCTTTAGACAAAAAAATAATTACTCTTTAGACAAAAATAAATTACTCTTTAAAGAAAATATATAATTACTCTTTATAAATATCTAGAGGTAAGAAGAAAGGAGTTTATAGACAGTTTGATCAGTTAGAATTTATCCCAACCAAGAGTGATCATGATGCTGCATTCTCTTGCAATCATGAAAGAAAGCTTGCACATATGGGTAGAATTCCAACAACAATTTCTTTACTCTTTTGGAGAACATTTCACACTTCAATGAATAAGCTAACACAAATCCAAGCAAATCCAAAAATTTATGTCTTTTCCTCGTAGCTAAGATATGTGTGTTTTATAACATATCGTTTTGTAATAATGATATTGAGTAAGGATAAAGTACTATTCATCTAGTGGATAAAATTATATTTAATATATAGATTTAGAATTTATTGATAGTATATTGATAGTATATTGATAAAGCTAACACATTTCTTTTCTTTTCTTGATAATATATTGATAGCCATGGTTTCTTATTTATTCAATGAAATCTAAATTAAGTTAAAGGGGGTGGGGCTGTGTAATCAATTCATGCCACTATTGCACAGATACTGATATAATATCATTGACCCCATGGATTGATTATGACAGCTGATAGAGCTGTGGATTGGCATTTGTAGTTTTCACTATATTAATGTGTTATGTATTTTAGCAATGCATGAAAACAAGTGTATTCTATATCTGAATTTCTGGGACCAGTTCTGTATTCTAACTTGATTCTGCATGGCTTACACTCTGTGCCCTTGCTAGGAGCACTATCAAACTACTTAATTATCATGCAAACACAAGATTCTCTCTCTCACACATACACCAAATCATATGATATTCTCCACTTTGAACTTAATCCCTCATGGTCTGTTTTGATCACACATTTAAAGAGTAAAATATGTGAGGCTAAATTTGATTAATTCAAGAATGGTGTTTTGGGAATGAAGAGAAGATTTTATGCTGACAGAAAATCCCATAAAAATTAGGAGTACTAGTTAAGCACACAAGATTTGTGTACTTTGATGTATAATACACATTAAAGGGAGAGTATTTTGTACATTAAAAAGAAATAAAATGAAGAGTTGGGGACATGTGCCTGCAACAACAGTAGGATGTAAGAGAAGTGAAAGATGATGATATTTATAATATCATTACAATATTTTTTTAAGAATGTTCAAATATAATTATGTAGCATGAATAGGCTGCATGGGGGAAGCAAACCAATGAAGCTTTATTTCTCTTTTTCTTTATTTAAATTTGACACTACTTCTTTCCCTTTTCAAACTATAAAGGACAAAGCCAAGAATGAGCCATGTGATTTGCTTTTAGCATTTAAATTGTTGATTTCCCCATGGCTGGTTGTCGAGAACCTGCTTTTTTCAATGCATTCACCAAACACAATTTTTTTAAAAAATAAAAAAAACTACCAACACATAAATGTGGCTGAATACCCGTCTATGACAACCTAAAGACAATAAGTCAGAAAAATTCAGGAATATTTATAGGATCGTGTGCATCTATCATGGATCAGATGTCGAAAAGAAAATGTTCAAGCTGATTAAATGAAAAGCACCGAAGTAGTTCATGATACAAAGTTTGACAATTACTCATTACCAGAAGCTTGAGGGGTCTCTGACATAATATAAGACAATTTATGAAGTTCACATACTAGCTACACTAATCAGACGCAGACACAGCTGAGTAAGACAAAAAGAATGAGATTTAAAACAACCCTTTCCAGAAAAATCACTTTATATGACAACAGTAGCTATTGTGTGTTTAATAAGGGTATTCAATATACCTGAAGTATTGCGTTATTTCTGGGTTGGCCCATCTCCTTTCTCAATGGCAAACTCAATGACTGCTCTCTCTGTTAGCCTATGTAAGACTGTAAGATATCAGCAATAATGCATTACTACTAATACTTATGTGAATTTTTAGTTGCAGCAGTAACAAAGATATTATATTTTGAAAATAGTATCAAAATATTTATAATACTCATCAAACAGGCAGTATGAAGGAAACTTAGAAACTTGATCATGTGATCATTACCTTGGATAGTTTGAGTACTGCTCAGGCAGCAAAAATGATAACCCTGGTGCCTGTTGACAAATACATTCTAGATACATCACACTGATCAATTATGAATATGTAAATTGCTAATACATGGGTAAAAAAGGCATGCTTCTGGAAAGATATTTACTTAATGGTATGTTAACCTCTCTCTATGTTCTCATTAAATTGATAACAACGAACACAAAATTTAAAAAATAAAAAAAACTACCAACACATAAATCCCACCAAAACAATCAGAGGTCAACTCATATTTCAGTCATATAATGAAAAATAATTTTGCAAATTTAGAATATACATCAATAAGTCAAACTAGCTGAAATAGATTCAATCTTCTTTTAAACAATTGAATGAATTCAATATATCTGAAACAACCATAATTTTACCATTTTGTGGATATAGATGGATTGGTGTTCTAACACCTAAATGTGGGGCTCTGCACCTGCAGAAATACAGGCAGACATCTTTTGGAGTTATAGTACTTTTAACAGATTCTTGTAACTGACGTTCAGCTATATGTAAACTCCTTCTTGTATTTTCATGTGTCAAATCATAGACATATCAGAGATGAAGACATCTAAAATCTGCACATGTTTTAGTTCATCTATGTCTGTAGGTTCTAGAAATAAAACCAAGCAATCTTTATCCCAAATAACATTATCCATTTTTCAGGCCTTGATTTGAAAATTTCTTATTTTTTTATACTTCCCTAACAGAAGTGAGGATAAACATTTACCTTGCAGTTCAGTTCTGAAAGAACAAGGGACCAAGCAGCCTTTCAAAGAGTTCGTATAGTATCATTTGATCTTCAACAGAATTTTTCTACACAAAACCCAGCTTATAATTGTAATGTACCTAGCATTCTAAACACAGTTTGAAAATAACTTTGCTAAATCGATCAAGGGTACCAATACCATGTGCCTTCCTCAGAATACAAATAAATAAATAAATAAAAAATCTCAGAATTCAGACCCAATACCAATTGTGGTGCTGACGGTCATCTAACTTTTTTTACTCACCGGCGGCAGCGGGTGATGGCTGAGCAGCAGCGAGTTAATCCGTCGGCTCCGGCTCCATGGACTTCTACGACGTCAGCCTCGTTGACGGCTACAACTTGCCCTTGCTTGTCGAGGCTGTCGGCGGGTCGGGTCAGTGCACGTCGACCGGATGCTTGGAAGAGGTGAATCAGAAATGCCTGTCGGAGCTAAGGACGGAGGGCGGCGTGAGTAATGCTGCAAGGGGGATTACGGGTCGCCGACCGTCGATGTACTCGCAAGGGGGGTAGACCATCAGCGGAGGAGGTGGCGTCGGGAGTGGACGTAGAATTGCGGCCGGCGGCAAGAGGGGGAATTAGGGTTCACGTTATTTTTTTTGGATCAGACATTGTGATTTAAGATTGGGGATGGGTTAACGTTTTTAAGAAACGTGTTTTGAGTTTTTTTTAAAATTTAATTTATTTAAAAATATATATTAATTAATTAATATTAGTAAAAGTTACTTCATATTTACCGACGGATTTTAATCCGTCGGTAACTAAAGATTAAATTTTTTTAAAAATAAAGATATATTTACCGACGGATTTAATTCGTCGGCAAAATAAAGACTAAAATTAATTTTATTTAAATAAAATTTGATATATTTACTGACGGATTAATTCCGTCGGTATTTTAAAGACTAAAATATTTTTTTAATAAAAATTTTATATATTTACCGACGGATTATTCCGTCGGCAAATTAAAGACTAAAATTAATTTATTAAAAATAAAATTTCATATATTTACCGACGGAAAATCCGTCGGTAAATTAAAGACCAAATTTTTTTTTAAAAACTAAAATTTAATATATTTACCGACGGATAAATCCGTCGGTAAATTAAAAAATAAAATTAAATAAAATTTTATATATTTACCGACGGATTTAATCCGTCGGTAATCTTCCGGGATTAAATCCCTCCAAAATACCGATGGATTTACCGACGGAAAAAAAATCCGTCGTTAATATCGTCAGTAATCCGTCGCAAAAACCGTCGGAAATTTTTATTGCTGATTTTTAAAAAAAAAATCATATTAAATGAATAAACCGTTGGTAATCCGTCGGTAAACCGTCGGTAATTACCGACGATATTTTTCCGTCGGTAATTCCGTCGGTATTCCGGCAATTTCTTGTAGTGTACTATATAAATACACATCTTGCTTTATTGTTATACTTCACTTTTTTTTTCATAGAAAATATTCAAAAAAATTACTCTCTTCATCCTATATAAAATTTCGCACTTTTCGTTTTTGTCCGTCTTACATTGAACTTTACCACCTGAAAAAAATAAGGAAAAGATTTAAGTAAGACCGTCTCAAAAAAGTCATTCCGTGAAACGGATAAAAAATGATAACATTTTTATTAAAAAGTGAAAATGGTACAATGAACTATTTTATAAACAATTTATAGTATAAATGAAAAGTGATAATATTTTTTAAAAAAAAATGATAACAATTTTAATAAAAAGTGATATCTATCAAAGCATAAAATGGTCCTATGGTAAGACAGTATCACCCAAAACTTCCAAAAAAAAGGAAACATCATATCAATCTCCAACCTTAAAAGTACATTTAATTAAAAATTATCACTCTCACCTAACGCACATACATAGACCGGGGGGAGGGGGCAGCGGGGACGTCGGGCCCCCTAGATTTTCATTAAAAGAAAAGGCTAAAACTTATGTGCTCCCCGATACCCTTTAATATTAAATGGTATGCCCTTTAATATAAGGACATGTACCATTTATTTTCAGGAAAAAAAATTAATGAAAATTTTATATCCTTTAAACAAAATGTTGTACCCTTACACAACACCTGATAATACTTAAGAGACCAACTTTTCCATTTTTTTTTATAGAACTTAGTATATGATAGAGAATTATTTTATAGAACAAAAGGTAATATTAATAATATTATGTACAATTAAATGTTACTCTTTTAAGAGAACAACACAGTCATTTTCAAAGTAATTCTCAGACATTTTTAAGAGTAATATTTCACAAGATTGGGCACTGTAACCGATTACATGAAAGCATCTCTTAAAATTCTAAGACACGTCTACTTTAATCAATTAATTTTGAATAAATAATCGAATTATAAATTTTTATATTAAATAAAAGACACACTTTAATACAGGTCTGTAAAATAAAATTTTCCTAATCAATTAAAAGAGACGTATACCTTGTATGCATACAAAAATATTAAGAATGTTATTAGTTTCTCTTTTCTTTTTTATTTTAATAAGGACATCTACACTTGTTATAAATTTTACCGTTTAAACCAAAATTTATCTCTCTCTCATCAATGTAGATTGATGAGAGAGATAAATTTGATAGTTTGTTTGTGTGAGTAGCTAATTATATTGTCCTAAATAACTTATGTTTGTCCTTTAATAATAATAATAATAATGCAGCACGGACAGAATTTTAGAAAGGTATGAAAGGCATCTGGACAAACACCATACATCAGTACAAGATCACTCTCAACACCAGGTAAGTACTTGTTTAATTGGTGTTAATATTCAATGTTAATGCCTTCTCATCTTATTATATATATATATATATATTCTCCCTTCGTCCCGCTACTAAACAATTTAATATTAAAAAATACATTCATTAAAAAACACATACTCTTATATATTACTTAATATTATTAATACAGATGGGATGCAAGAAAATAACTCCATGCATCTGAGTGCACGAAATATCAACTCATTAAATGTGATTTTAGGTTGAATGAAAAGAATACGTTGATAGAGACAATAAATAAATAAAAGAAAAGAAATTGAAAATTAATGGAGTAATAAAATGCTCTAAATAAATTTGTAAAAGTGAAAATTTCCAACAACTTAAGTTTTATTGAAATTTTCATTTGAAATAATTGCTTATCAAGTTATTGGAAGTAGCATTGAACTTTTTAAAGTTTAAATTTATATGGGATATTTTTGTTAGAAGTTTTCAACAGCTTTAGATTTTATTAAAATTTTCGTTGGAAATTTACAATAGTTTATCATGCTATTGAGATTAGCATTGGAAATTTCAAAAAGTTTAGGTTTCCATGAGAATTTTGGCTGAAATTTTCCAACGGTATCAGTTTTATTTGAAAATTCGTTGGTACTCTAAAATTTCCAATAGATTAATTTTCATTAGAATTTTTTTGTTGGAATTTAACCATTTTCTTATACTGAAATCATAAAAAAAAGTATTAAATGAACATATAGCACTACAAAAAAAAACTGTTTTTTAACAACGGAATATTCCATTGCTATAAGCCTTAATTTCATTGTTAAATTGACTTACCAACGGATTAGCAAAGGAATTCGTTGGTAAAGTGGTGGTTGGTAAATTTTTAGTAATGAAAAATCAATTCCGTTGGTAAATAATTCTGTTGGTAATCCGTTGCTAATAATTCCGTTGGTAATTTATATAATGATTCCCTTGCTAATCCATTGATAATTACCAACGAATTGAATTCCGTTGTTAAATTAGAGAATAAATTCGTTGGCATTCCATTGCTAATTTTAAAATGTCATTTTGGTTGTTAATCCATTGCTAATTACCAACGGATTGAATTCCGTTGGTGAATTCCATTGCTAAAAGATACTATTTTTGTAGTGTAGCAAACGAAATGAGTAAGAAGAATGGAAAGAAAGTAATGAATTATGAGAGTTTAAGAATAAAAATGACTTAAATAACAAAAAAAATATTAAAAAATAAATCCCAAAATAATAAAGAAAATTTTGGTACTGTAATTGAGAATGAAAATTTGAACGAAGAAGATTTGCAAACCAACTAAAAGCTATAATGAAATTGAGAAACAAATATTCTAGAGAATATAAATTATACTTCGGATATATATTAGAATTTGAGTTGATATTAATAATAATATATTAAAATTAAAAATATATAATAGGTGGAAAAATGTATTAAGAGGAGAAAAATCTCAAATTTTCTAGAAATAAACTTTTTAGATAATTTTTTTATAAATATATCACTAAAAAAATTACTCCTACAAAATATTTTATTTATTTATTTGTTTAGAGTCCCTTCCTTTTCGCCCATATTCCCAAAATCTGAAGGGCAGACCAAATAGAGTATATGCTATAATTGAATATTTACAGATAACAGATTAATATAAGTGTCAAATATTTTGGCAGAAATTTAATGGAAATGGCCTTAGATTAGATATATAATAACCTGGTTTTAATTTTTTAGCTACATGTTTTGTTTTTATTTCATTTTTTAAAATGACGTACTTTGTACTTCATGGATACATGTACTTTGTACTTCATGAATGTTTAAGTGTAATTAACATATTATTATACCCTAAAATTTATGATTAAATATTAACCTCTTGAAAAAGGAAAATTACACATGACATTAATCAAGTACGTACCTATAGATGAATTAATAAGTCCGAAATGCATAGACTGATCAGATGAAATTAATTATTAGCTGTTCATTTGTGTGCTCGGTGTATAAAAGTATAACATTTTGTTCTAAGAATATATACTTTATTAAATAAAGGTATAATTTTTTCATTAAAAGATTAGCTAAAATATGAACAATATATATAAATATTCAATTAAAAAATTAATTTTTTTTTCTAAAAATAATAAAGGTAGAAGTTTATATACTTAATTTTTTTATAATAGCTATATATAATTATGAGTTCTTTTATTTAAATTAAATAAAAAAGTATGTATAATATTTAATATATATCAATAAATTATATTATATAATAAATATAATAAATATTTCAAATAAAAAATTTTAATATTTTAGTACGGGGCAGGGCAAGGCTAGGACTCAGACCCGAACTGGCCCGTGCACAGGGCGGGGCGGACCCACACCATTCTCTGTGCGGGGCGGGGCAAAGTGGGGCGGGCCAAATTGTCATCCCTAGTTGTTCCCATTTATAAAGTGTGCAAGTATTATGAGGAAGGTGGAGTAATTTTTTTTATAAAAAAATAATAATAACTTCATATAATGATATAGTGAATACAATTATTATTCACTTATTTCATATAACTCGGTGTTTTCTTCTATCCCTACATATGTGTTGTTCATCTATCGTGCTCTTAAATCAGTTCTGAGAGAGATTTTTAAATTACAATGTTAGTTTTTATAGGGGGGAGTGAGAGTATAAAAAAATCTCTTGGATTAAATGGCATGTTTTGTGTTATCCTAAAGCTTTGGGGGGCTTGGGATTAAGGATTTAGAGTCTTTCGATTGTGCTTTATTGGATAAATGGATTTGGAGATTATTTTTTAAGAATGATAAGATTTGGGCTAGAATTTTGCCATCTAGGTGGAGAGTTCTGAGAGAAATGGATTCACACAAAATTCTGTTGGGAAGGGGTTTTAAAACTTCAGGGTGGTGGGGGGAGATTATGAAAGCTGTTGGGGATATTCAGGAAGAATGGTTTTTTCTAGGCTTGTTAAAGTGTTAGGAGACGGGAGAAGCATTTCTTTTTGGGATGATATTTGGATAGGAGAACGCCTTAGAATTAGATTATTTAATCTTTACTGTCTTAATTTAGATAAAGAGGCTAGTATCTCGGAGATGGGGGAGTGGGTTGAGGGAGTATGGATTTGGAGTCGGAGATGGAGTCGAGAGCTTCGTGATAATAAGATAAATATGTTTCAAGACATGCTTTTGGTTATTAACTTGTATTCTCTTAAATCAGGTAAAACGGATTCTTGGCAATGGGGAACAGAGAAAGGTGGCAAATACACAACAAGAAGAGCGTATGAGACACTATGGATGCGACAAATTAGCCCAGAAGTAAAGGAAAAAGAGCACTTCAGTCTAGTGTGGAACAAAATTACTTTGCCTAAAGTTCGAGTTCTCACTTGAAGAGTCTTGTGGGAACGCCTTCCGACTTGCACAAACTTTCTAAGGAGAAAGATCATGGCGGAAGATGCAAATGTTAAGTGTTGTTTATGCAAAACAACTCCGAAATTAGTTTGCCATGTTTTTTTTCAAATGTGAGTATTCCTAACGTTTCTGGATGAAGTGCATTAAGTGGCTGGATGTGAATACAGTGTTATCCTCTAATCCCCCTATAAACTTACTTCATTTTAGTAGGCTTATTAGAGGGAGAAAGGGAAATGTATTTTTGGTTTGCATTTAGGAATGTGTGGTGTGGTTGATATGGAAAATCATAAATTCAATTATTTTCTGTAATGATAAATTTGAGTCTGGAAAATTATTGAAAGAGTTTAAATTACGTCTTTGGAGTTAGGTTCTTAAGAGACACTCAGAGAACTTATCAATCTATTATGAAGAATGGAGGCGTTCTCCAAGATTCATCTTATAGCTGTCGGGGCAGAAGATTGAATATATTTATCATTAATAAATTATTTTTTACCGATTAAAAAAAATGAACTTACTTCTTTTATTTATTTTTATTTTATTTTATTTACCTGCAGCAAAAAATTAGGAAAGGGGAATGAAAAGAAAGACGAGCCCCATTTTCAAAGAAAATGTAACAATGAGTTTAACGAGAGAGAAAGATTTGTCGTATTTTGAGGAGGGTGTGTCTGAATGTTAAAATAAGTGCGTTGTTTTAATTTATAAATATTTTATACATTTTTATATACGTCAAAGTCAAAGTCTTATGTGAAACCGTGATAAAGTCATTACTTGAGATGAGCGGAAAGTGATAACTTTTATGAAGAAAAGTGATAATAAATTAATGAAAAGTGATAATGATTTATAGCGAAAGTAATAACTATTTTAAAAAGTGAAAAATGATCTCACGTGAACAGTCTCACGCAATACCTATCCTAAGTCAAATTATTCTCATCGATTTAAAATTTTAATTAATATGCGATTAAGATCAAATTTACTCAAATACATAATTTTAAGTGCATCACTCATGGATAGTAAAATGAATACTACAGAAAGATGATACATGAGTAAAGAAGAAATTAATATTTTAAGAATTTTTTTAAAAAAATAATAGAAAGAAATGAATATTTTAAGAATTTTTTTAAAAAAATAAAAAATAAAACTACTTCGTCAAAATATTCCTCCTATAAAACAACTCTTCAAATTCACGAATGGATAGCGCATATAACATGTTACATGTCCAATGTAAGATTTAAAAAGAATGAGCAAACGAAGATAGAGTATAAAAGACACTTTAAAAAATATTATTCCCTCCGTCTCAACTTCAACTTCACACTTTCCGTTTTGGTCCGTCCCAATTTCAACTTCACACTTCCATAAAAGGAAAATGTACATAACTAATATCCCTCTAACATACTTTAATTTCAAAATTGCCATCACCTTTTTAACACACATAACATACTTTATCATTTATTTATTACCCAAAAATACCAAACTACCCCCAAAAGTTACTCAAAAAGCAACTTTTCTTAATTTTCGTGTGTACAGTAAATATGAAGATGAAAATGGGACGGAGGGAGTACTATATTCCTCCCACAATTTTTTTTTAATTTATTTTTATTTGTTTGTCTCATATTTCAAAAGTTACTTTAAATTCAAATTTATCATTCATTTTACACAAATATCATTACTTTATATTCCCTCTATACTGAAATAATAATTACATTAAAAATATACTCCCTCCGTCCCAACTTCAACTTCACACTTTCCGTTTTGGTCCGTCCCAATTTCAACTTCATATTTCCATAAAAGGAAAAAGTACATAAATAATATCCCCCTAACATACTTTAATTTCAAAATTGCCATCACCTTTTTAACACACATAACATACTTTATCATTTATTTATTACGCAAAAATACCAAATTACCCCCAAAAGTTACTCAAAAAGTGATTTTTCTTAATTTGCGTGCGTACAGTAAATATGAAGATGAAAATGGGACGGAGGGAGTAATGTATAGTGAGACGTGAGAAATATTATTTATACTCCCTCCATTGAGTAATAGTTACAATTGCATATCATTGTTTTATACTCCTTATGTTTACCTTTTGTAATAATATTATACACTCTCCGTCTTAAAGTAATAATTATGTTTACATTTTGTAATAATATTTATACTCCATCTATATTAGAGTAATAGTTATGTTTATTTTTTTTCATGTTATTTAAGAAAATTTGCTTTTTTTTACCAATTTTGTTGATTTTAAAAATTATTGTAGTATTTTTTAATAATAAAAAAATACTAAAATAATTGTATATGTATAAAAATAAGTAATAAATTTAAAATTAAAATAATTGTGAAATCCTTTTTTCATGTATTGTGTGTCCATTTATCTATGTTATAATTTATAAATTATATTATTTTTATTATTTTCTAAAGCTTGTTGATCACAGGCCAGGTTCATAGAGCTAGGGCCGGTCCGTTTTAAGTAACGTCTCTACTCTCTATATACAAGGTAGATAAATAGAAAAGTGTTGTATTAGTACAACTGATAAACTTTCACAGACTAGTTGATTCGAGTCATGTTGCATCTAGTGAGAGAGGGATTACACATCCAGTCCACAATCGTGTGTATGCCAATCTAACTTGACTCGATTTGAAATCAAGAGGATATCCACAAGCATTTTCTGCTCATCTACTTCATCATCCCAATACATTCAAGATGTCTAATTTGAGCTCAGCCACAACCTGCCTATGGAATGGAACCTGTGAGACGGAGACGGATTGGTTAGTGCAAAGAGTAATGTTAGATCAGTATGTTAAAGATTTCATAGAAGATTGTCATAGAAAGAACCAACAACTTTAGTGAACTACAACAAAATCGCCCCCATTTTGATACGAGACAGATTTGTACTTGAAGAGAAGGCAAATTATGTTCAAAATTGCAAGGTAAGAAGAAAGAACAGTCATAGCCACAATAATCAATTATGTGTTCATTGAATTTGATCTTGATAGTAGATACTAGCCAAAATTGTGTTCAAACTCGCACTATTTGTGTTCCATCTAAAACTTAGAGATAAGGGACGTACATATAAATGTGCCAATATCAATTTTTTGGTACATGAAGCGGTGATCTTATAGCTATACATCTAAATAGATAATCTTTTTTTCCATTTGGATTTTTTATGCTCCTAATTTTTGGGGCATTGAAGAAAGACACTGTTTATTGAATGCTAAACTCAATTCTTGTTCAATGTTCTAATTAATATTAAAGTAACAACATTATTTAACCAAATAATTTCAAAGAGTGAGATCCCAGTAGCAGCCCATAGTTGAGCTACATGAACCAGAAAAACATCAACACCAGCATATCCAAAGTATAAAACATACTGTCTACCAATTTGATCAAGAGCTAATCAACAACAAGCAAGAGTTAAATTGAGTGATCCACCAACAAAACAAAATATTGAAATGAAATAATTTCAAATCAAGTCAACCTCAGGGGTTTCAAACCCTAACCAATGGATTAACAGAAATCCCACCAGCAATGTCACATTCAATACATAAATCCAGATATCCCTGCAAAAGAAAGTAAACAGAGGTGATTCATGGAAATAATTATGGCATATGCCCTTACTCTTCGAGATTCTTATTCAAATTTACACTTTTTTTCGCGAGAAAAATCACAATAGACAAGACTTTCGAGTAACGAAACAAGATCCGTGGACAGATCCACACGATCAATGGAGAAAACCATCCTGAGAGAGGATCGGAAACCATCGGTATGGGCGGCATTGGTAAGGGTTAGAAAGGGTTTATTCAACAGCTCGATGCCTTACCAACGACGCCCTAACCGAAAGATTCCGACGACTCATAAATCGCTTTCAACCGCCGTCGCCCATTATTAGAACGGCGGAACAAGAGACAGGATTTTGTGATACGCAATCGATGACTAGCGTCGGCTTTATATTGAAGCCAAACCCTAAAAACCTTATATTTATTACTATAATTTTATTTTATTTAGAATTTTACAGATTAAAGCAGGTTGAATTAGGTTTACATGTACTCCTCCCCACCCTACACATGGAGTTTAAAAAAAATATATTATTTTTTTATCAATTTTATTAATTTTTGAAGATAATATAGTATTTTTAGGTGATAAATAAATAAATTATAAAGTATGTTATGTGTGTTAGGTGAAAACGATAAATTTGTAATTAAGATATACTTTTAGGGATGAGAATTGATGTGATATTTCTTTTTTTATGGTAAATATAACACGGAACGAAATAGCTTTGGGACGAAATGAGTTTTTTTTTTTTTTTCAATTAAAGACATCATTATGTCCTTAAACAGATAAACTAGTTAATAAAAAGAAAGACCTATGAAGATAAGATCTATCATTAATTATTCATTATCAATTTTTAATTAAAAAAAATAACTAATTAATATCTACCTAACGTAATACTTTAATTTCAAATTTGTTATTACATTTTTAACACACCTAACATACTTTTATCACATGGAGTAGTAAACATGACAATGAATTTGGACGGAAGGAAATACAATTTTTGAAGTCCTCTTACATTTTTCTTTTTATAGATGAAATTTAAGCAAAACAATTAATTTATCTTCATAAAACTTACACACAACACTAATATATTATCACTATATATTTAAAAAAAGATTATTCCATAAGTAACTGATACTTGGTCTTCGATTTAGCCATATTATCACTATATATTAAAAAAATATTATTCCATAAGTAACTGATACATGGTCTTCGATTTATAATGGCTGAAATTGATTACTCCCTCCATCCACTTTCAAGGGTTCTATTTCCCTCTAATAAGTTGGAACCCTTAAAAGCGAAGGGAGGGAGTATTTTTTTCCTGCGGTGTTGAAATTGTAATTCTGTCCTTGTAACTGGGGATGACAGTTTTACGGGTTTTTCCGGGTACCCAACCAGACGAAACCCTAATGGGACGGGTTCGGGTACCTATAATCGGGTTTGGGACGGGTTTGGAAAAAAATAAAAATTACCATTAGGGTTCGGGTAGGATTCGAATTCACCCCCTCGAATACCCGCTACCCAAACCCGGATAAAAAATCGAATAAGGGTAGTGGGTACCCGCATATATCCGTCCCATTTAATACATATACACTTATATGTATGTGTTTTATAAAGAGTTCGAACACTTAACCTCATATTTAAAAAAAAAAAACACTCTTCACCGTTTAGACACAAATAATTCTTATTATATGCATATTTCAATATTTAAATAAATATACAAATCATAAGTCTAACCCCACTATTTTATTTTATTTGTATGTTATTTGAAGTTTGAATTGAAGATCTTAAAACTTGTGTGGTAATTTTATTTCATGTTTTAATTAATTTTTAAGGTTGAGATTAAGAATGTTTAATGTTGTAAACACATTTATTTAAATGTTTGAGACTTGAAATTTAATATTTTAGGTTAAAAAAATAAAGCTTGACGGGTTCGGGTACCCACGAGTACGAACAATCGGGTACGAGACGAATACGAGTATTGCAAGTAGTATTTTAAACGGTAATGAGACGAATACGGATAATAGTATTTTTAACGAACCGCTTTCATCCCTACTTGTAACCAAACAAAGTTGAGTTGAAAAACATCAATGAATCCGACTTCGTTTTCTTTTTTTGGACGATGGCAAAATAGGAATTTCGTCAATTTAGGGCGAAGGTTGCGTTTTATCAGCCAAATCTGAGGTACACGACACAATGGAAATAACACGGGCCCAAAAGAGTGTTGAATTGATGGGCCAGCCCAAAACACAATGTGCGAAAAGATAAGAAAGGAGCAGTTTCAGTTTCATCCATGGAAGATAGAGAAGGATGTTTGAACACATAACAGCCAGCGAAATTGCAGGTTACACCGTCGGAGCTCTGCTCCTCTCCGCCACCATCTCCGCCCCTAAAATCGATTCTTTCATCTCCGCCTCCCAGCGCAGGTACCAAACAATTTCAATAATTCATCACAAATAAAATCTGATTGCATATTTGTTGGATTTGGTGTTAGTTCATTGGGGATGTGCAAGAGATGCGGCGGTGTTAAGCTGATTGCCTGCTCTAAGTGCAGAGGATCTGGCCTCATTAAACAGGGAGGTCCATTCAGTTTACTTCCCATGGTGGATGACAAAAGTCGCGCTTTTGCGATCAATTCTAAACACGCTTCTTCTCCCTGCACTAATTGTCGGGCTAGAGGGGGTTTTCCCTGCCCAGAATGCGAAGCTTAATGCTTCAAACACTCAAATTTCAAAATATCTTCTCCTGCTTTTGGTTAATCATGTAATTTTATGAATCAGGGAATTTAAATTGAATTATGGTGTCTTTTTTATACGAAATTATCGGATAAGACGTTGAAGACTAAAAAAAAAAACAAATCTAAATAATCGAGATCTACTTATCTAGATGATCCAGTTTCAAGTATCTAGGAGGAAATGGGCCGTCAACGAAGGAGATTAGATCCGGGAGGAAATGGGAGAGTAGATCGGAAACCGTCGGCATGGGCGGTATCGGAAAGGCTACTGTATCGCAATTTACGACCAAAGACTTTCCGACCACGCCCAACCGATTGCTTCCGTCAACTATCTCTTCCATTTCCACGCCCCCGATCGCCGCCGCTTCTGATTTGAGTTCAGTTCGCAAGCGAAGTGGAAGGGTATGAGAGTCGGTGGATTTTATAGAAGAAAAGTGAGCCCTAGCCCATACCCTTGTTCATATCGTCGGGAACCTTAAAAGAGCCCATACACTATTGGACATTTTCAGAGTCCAAAAGATTAAAGCCCAACTTTTGGATTATTTATTCTACATGTTAAAGCCCATATTATGAATTTGTGGGTTACATATTTTTTTGGGCCTTTTTAAGCGCCAATAGCCCATTCTTGAATTGATATATTCATTTGAGTTCATTTAATTTAATGGGAATTTAAAGCCTGTGAGAGTCGGTGGATTTATGAAAGAAAAGATAGCCTTAACCCCTAATTCATATTTATAATTAATAATACAAAAAAGGTTTACATTAAGTTAATTATATTTTATGAATTTTAAAAATGGTTTACATTTCATATGAAGGGTAAGGGGGTCTTGCATGCAGTGGCGGATCCAGAAATTTTTTTTCGAGGGTACGATATGTAATTATAAAAATATTACTCCCTCCGTAAGTAACACTTGTTTTTTGTATGCAAAAATTAAGAAAAATTAATTTTTATATTTAAAGTTGCTTAGACGTGTGTAAAAATGAGTATTTTAGATAATTTAATGAAAATATGTATAAAGTTATTGAAATATGTGTAAAAAATTGATATTATTGAGATGTATTTCTATCATTTTTAGGAAACTATATTTGTGCTGAGGCGGATAAAAAAAAGTGTGAAGTAATTAGAGGGATGGAGGGAGTATTTGATATTCAAAATCGTATAATAATTAAATAACACCCTAAAATTATAATTATTGTTGACACCATCTACTTTTTATTTGTAAAAAGCAATGTAAGACATTATTATTATGAGTTTATAGTGTAAATTTATTAAAAATTATAATAAATTGTGTATAAATTTGTATTAATTAAATAATTTGGGGTACAAATTAATTAATATATAACTATTTATATATATAAATTAATATATAAAAAATTTTAAAAAGAAATTAGGGGTGGGGAATAGGGGGGTTGGGGGGGTTTTGGGGGTACAGCCGTACCCCCTTGTACCCCCCTGTATCCGCCACTGCTTGCAGGTTGCAGCAGAGTCTGATATCCCAACCATATTCATAGGCAGAAGGTTATTGCTTTTAAGTGTTTAAATGACCACCTCATCTAAAAGTTTAAACTTATAAGGAATTGAATCGTTTAATACTAATCAAATTACACTCTAACATTCACTTGAATCCTCTTCATTGGTCGAACTGATTGAATTAAGATATCTTGCTCTTAGCAATGGAGAGATTCCTTCTCCCATATCCAACCTTGGAGAACTCCAATACTTGATTGTTAGTCGTCATTCTATCAGACTAATTATAATATATACTATAAAGGAATTAAGTGTTCTTAAGTGTAATGAATGTGTAAACTTCCTTATATTTAATAATTTTTTTAAAATTCATAAAATATAATTAACTTAATGTAAACCTTTTTTCTATTATTAAGATAAATATGGAATAGTACTATTATTTTAGATTAATATAGATATGATAGTGTTCAAAATATCTAGAACTCTCTATTTAGAAGGTTGTGATACTCTACACGTTACTACCCATATATAGCATTATGCCAATTGTTTAATCATGTTTAACGAAATAATTAAGTAAAAATTAATGACGTTTAGTGATTTAATTCTCCACGCGTCCATCAGATGACTCATAGTTTCCAATCTCTTTACATCATTTTATTATTGTATCTTCCATTACTAACTTGGAAATATCACGAAGCTTCTAAATGCTTCCCAAAAGAAATTATTATTCTCAAAGATATTCTTAGAACGAAAGAAAATTCTTGCACAGATTATATATATATTTATCTATATATTAGCAAATAAATTTTAACAGGCATATGAGTCATGAGATAGTATGTATGTATTGTGTTATACACTTTATTTTAAAATTTCATATACAATTAATGTTCTCATCCTCCCACGTTAAATTTCACCGTTTTCGTTTTTTATATATCAAATTTCACCAAAAAAATAAAATAAAAAAAATCACATCAATCTCCAACTTTAAATATAAATCACTAAATCTTATTATAAATTTACAATTTCTCACCTAATACACATAATTAATATGTTTATTCTTTATCTAAAAAACTATATTATCCTAATAAAATTAATAAAAAAAATAACTTTTCTTAAACTCCATCATTAAAATAACATGCAAACATAATGAGTTGGAGGAAAATATAAAATAAGACGTAAAAAAATGTAACAACTCCCCTATACATAGATTCGAGGGAAGAGGGTATTTCTTTTGTTTTGATACTTCACCCAACAAAAACCATTGAATCAGTATACTCTCTTCATCCCAGGTAGTGTTTGTTTTTTGCATGTGGATTAAGAAATATTATTATTTAATGTGTAGTAGGTAGTTATATTAGTGAGAATGTGAGTTTTATATTTTAATTGTATTAATGAGTGTGTGTGGGTCTCATATGTATAAAATAGAAAAGGAAACTCTTTGGGTGAGACATCAAAATGAAAAAATTATATCCTTTAAGTGAGACGGAGGGTAGGGGTGTGCACGGTGCGGTTTTACGGTTTTTTCTACATAATTCAAATTGCATTGTTATATACGGTTCGGTTTGGCAATGAAGTGTAAACCACGGTTATTCAAATAATATTAATTATGCGGTTTTAAACGATTTCGAACGGTTTTTTGTGGTTTGACGGTTTTGCTTATAGATTAGCTTAAATAATAATGGTCTTCTATTAAATTTTTGATGGACGACGAAAATTCATAAGACAATTCAACCAATAACTATTTATTTCTAATTTCTTAGAAACAAAAAATAATTTAACATACATTTAATTAATAGAATTTAATTAACAATAATACTTATAAGGAATGTTAGTGTATAACCAAGAAAGAAAGTGAAATGACTCATTTGTAGATTGTAGAAAGAAAGTAATAAATTGATATTTGGTAGTAATTTGGAAATTTTCTTTATTACAAGCTTGGCTTATGTGAGTAAAAGAATAACAGGCTAATCACTACATTAAATACTCTATATGCTAAAAAAATAATCTAACATAAATAATATATTATATAACTATATATAATATTTTAGTTTATAAGTAATATGTACGGTGCGGTTGGTGCGGTTTCTACTAAGAAAATGAAATTGCATCGCATAGTACGGTGCGGTTTTGCTTTAAAAAATAAATTGCGATTTATTCAAATAATTGCATATCGCGGTGCGGTGCAATGCAGTTCGATCGGTTTTTGCGGTTTACAATTTTTCTTGCCCAGCCCTAACGGAGGGAGCGAGTAGTTGACTTGGTCAATTTATATTTTCATACATTCGGTCAAAATTCTTTTGAAGGTCTAAACCTTAATACTAAAGATGATTATTTATTTAGGCCCTCTATGTTTGTGATTTTCGATCCATCGTTACCTCCTCATTTAATCTAAAAGTTTAAGCGGATAAAAAAGATAATCATATGTGGAATTTTTTTCATAAATGAGTGGTAGTGAGGTTCGTATCCTGGATTTTTGCTAGGTTTTGGACCCTTAACTCTGATACTATGTTAAACGATCACCTCATCTAAAAATTTAAGCTTATAAAAAGGAAAATCGTTCAATATTTAATCAAAACACTCTCACATTTATTTTTCTACAATTCAAGACATTGATTTTTTTAGGAGTTTTTTTTTTTAAAGAACATCCATCATTAGATTTTTCCAATTCAAGCACACTTCCAAACTTACCATCTATCCCACATATCAATGTTTTTTCAACAGATCATCCATTATTAGATTTTTCCGTCAAGCACGTTTAATTTTGGAGAATTTATATATAACAACCATTTCTTTTAATACATCTTAAAAATATGCTACATAAGAAAGAAATATCATGCATTTTGCAGGATATTTTATTACTTTATTATTATTATTATTATTATTATGTAATAATAATATGAGTAAGTATTTCCATAACTCACGCAACTAACAAGATTCATAGAAACAGTCCCAAACTGTGAAATCATGAAAAAAGGAATATTAATTAATGTTGTTTAATTATTGGGATGTGTACGGCCGCTCCAAGATTTGTGGACACACGTAGGGACACGACACAAGATGCTGGAACACCTGTCACACGATGTAAGGAAGAACCGGTGATTTGTAATAAAGAACAAAGATTTAGGCTACTTAGCCAGGATTAGTGCTAATGACATCACCTTAATTAATTAACCCACTCTCACTAATCACTTCAGATCAAGATTTTAACCCCCCTTCTCCCTATTTATAGAGGAGAGAGAGAGAGGGTAGTGTCACAACACTGGAGACAAGAAATTATCAAAGAAAAATGGGAAGAAGTAATTATGAAGGTGAGCAAGAATGGAGAAAAGGGCCATGGACTCCACAAGAAGACAAGCTTCTTCTTCACTACATTAGCACCAATGATGAAGGGAGATGGAGGTTTGTATCAAAATGTACAGGTATACATATACTATACGTATATGCAATCAATATACTACTGTCCAAGTGATAGTACTAAGTGGGACAGGGCAGCATTAGACTGGTACTAGAATGGTACTATGGCTAGGTTGTATCATGTGTGTGAATTAATGATGTGTGTCAGTGTGTGTAATGTTTGGTTGATAATGGTGGGACAGGTTTGAAGAGGAGTGGTAAGAGCTGCAGAATTAGGTGGGTGAATTATTTGAGGCCTGACCTCAAGAAAGGCCATTTAACACCTCAAGAACAAGCAATTATCATTGAACTTCATGCTTTGTGGGGTAACAAGTAAGATTTTTTCATTTAATGTTTCAACTAGCTAGCTTTTACTATTTGGCTGCACCACCCCCATCATGATTTCTATTATACCCATTATTGTTTGATTTATGAATATTCAAGAAAATTAATAATAGCGTGAATTGTCTGCTCTAACCAACGTGTTATATGATTCAGTTAAGACGCACACATTATGTCTTAAATAATTGCAACGCTATCACTTTTTATTAAATTGAATATAATTTTTATTAAAATTTTATAACATGAGAAAGAAATTATTATGTGAGATGGTGTCACACAACAAAATTCGGCAATAAACTAAATAGAAGTAATGAGTTACAAAACCCCATTTTGTTTATCTTTTTTAATTCCTAGTGGGATGTTATAAAAACTCCATCTGTTTCGAGTTTACGTTTGATTTTGTTTTTATTTTTTTACGTAGATTAAGAGATATAATATTCTAATATGTAGCGAGGTGAGAGTTAAATAATATTAAAGTGAAGTGAGTAGTTGTACTACGGTTGTGTGTGGACCCTAGATGTAATAATTAATTATTTTATATGGGCCAACCTGACAAAAAATGAAATGTAAACTTTAACTTAGGACAAACTAGATGTAATAATTAATTATTTTGTATGGGCCAACCTAACAAAAAATGAAATGTAAACCTTAACTTAGGACAAATCAAAATAGAAAACGTAAACTTTAATGTGGGACGGAGGGAGCATATTCAATTTTACTATAAAACCTTGGATCAGTTTGTGATTCCGTAAAAATAAATGACTCAATTGTAGATATTCATAACTCAGTTGCACACAAATTTATGACTCGGTTGACCTGTATATGAGTCGGTTATAAAAATCAAATCAAGGATATTTTTGTATTAAAAATTTAACACTAAATATAAGGTATTAAAAGAACTTGTAAAATCTATTACTATTCTCTGTTCTTACATGCATTAGTATGGTCCATACATGTAGATGGTCCACCATAGCAAGACACTTACCAGGAAGAACAGACAATGAGATAAAAAACTACTGGAGAACCCATTTCAAGATAAGGAAACCATGTCAGATGAAGCAAGAAAAGAGGAAATTTGTCAAGAAACAGCAACAATCAGACTCTGATCACACCAATAATATTAGTAATGAATATGAGCCCTCTGAATTAGCAGCAGTTGATCATGATCAAATCATTAAGAAAGTGGGAGAAATTGGAAATCATGATCAAGAAATGATGTTTAATCAAGAATATTATTCAACTGCTAACTCTGATTTCAACATTCCATTTGATTGCTACTTGTGGGGTGGTCTATGGAACTTGGATGATCAAACCCAATTGCCCATCAAAGTAGATGATAGTAATAATTACTGCAATTCTTTTCAAGGAGATTATAATAATCTGGATAACACATTTATGTTCTAAGATATTGTTACATTGCATTACACTTTCTAATTTTATTTGAAAGAAATGTATTATTTTCACACCATTGTTGTAACTCTTATATATATATATATATATATATATATAAAGCATTCGAGTTAATTTTCAATATCATTTTTTTATTAAAGACATTATTACTTTTCTTTTAGAATGTTATTATATTTTATTTATGCTATATAAAATAGTTTACAACACAGTTATCATATTTCAGTATCACTTTACATTATAATGATTATCACCTCACACAAGTCTTTTGCTTTACTATTACTTTTCATTATCTGGATATCATATAATTGTAGGAAATAAATTCATAAGTCCTAATACTTGAGACCATATCATGATAAACTGAGATCTAAACTGTAAAGTGGAAGCGTACCTAATCTATTTAGTTGTCCAGGCGGAACACAAACTCATCGATCTATCAATATTATGGTTTTCCTCAACTAAACATTCTTATTCCTTTATGGGGACCATCGTAATCCCTTTCGATGGGAGAAGATTGAATTATGTGCGGCTTAGTATATTGGGAACCATAACCAAGTGTAAATATATACTCCCCAATCAGACCACCCATAATCACCTGGTCATAGTCAGGTAGTATTGGGTATCTACTCAATTGACCCATATTATTAATATTATAGACCATGGATTTTTCATCTTAATTGAATCACTTAATTAAGTTCACAAAATAATTGAATAGATAATATAATTGCATAATAATATATTACCTATAATTATATTATATTGAAAATAAATAGTATTTCCTAACAATAATTTCATTATAGTAGTTACCATTTTTTATTGGGTTAATTGCGCCAAAAATCCTAACCTTTTCGCGAATTTTAAATTAGTCCAAACTTTTCAATATTTACAAATAAATTCTCGATATTTAACCCTTTTTTCAAATCAAGCCACCGGGCAGCGGAAGGCCTGCCCAGTTCTAACGTGTCCATATCTCTTTCACGTGTACAAAACGACGTCGTTTCAGCTTTCCACCTGTCGAAAGTTAATTGCATGAAAAGTCCCAACCTTTTCGCCGATTGCGAATTAGTCCAAACTTTTGAATATTTTGCAAATAAGTACCTGACTTTAAGCCCGTATTGCAACTCGAACCACTGGGTGGAGGGCTACCCGGACGCTGACGTGTAACCGTATATGCCATGTTATTCTACACTAGTTAACAAAAGGACGTTGTTTTGATTTTTTTATTTATAAAATTTCCAAAAGAAAAAAAGAAAACCATCATATATCACACTAACATTATTTGATCAAAATATGAATCACGGCAATAGATGAAGAGAGAAAATCCGACAATGTACTTCTGCATGGTTAAGGCCAAGAACAGATCGACCACAGAATTGAAGGAGCCGATTAATCATTATCCTTGTTCCCAAAATATTGTTCTACTCTCTAGTTGCTAAATAGCAACAACAATTACCGTATGGATCATCTAATCGAAATTTAGAAGTTGTCTTTCACAATCTCTCACACATGGCGGATTTTAATAGATAATGTTAATGTGTGATATATGAGGACGTTCTTTTGGATATACATTAAATTTTAATTTAAAAAATCAAAATGAAGCCGTGTTGTTAACAAATATAGAGTAACTTGGCCTATACAATGACACGGCAACGTCCGGACAGATCTCCAGCTGCCACGTGGTTCGATTTACAATACAGGCTAAAGTCGGGTACTTATTTGCAAAATATTAAAAAATTTGTACTAATTCACAATAGGCAGGAAAGGTTGGGACTTTTCATGCAATTAACTTTTCAATAGGTGGAAGGCTGAAACGACGTTGTTTTGTACACATGGAAGGTGACGTGAAAAAGAGATGGACACATCAGCACTGGGCATGCCTCCTGCTGCCCGGTGGCTTGATTTGAAAAAAGGGTTAAAGGTCGAGAACTTATTTGTGAATACTGAAAAGTTTGGACTAATCTAAAATTCGCGAAAAGGTCAAGTTTTTTGGCGCAATTAGTTTTTTCTTTTTCATATCTAAACTTGTTTCACGCAAGCTTTTTCTTTTTCATATCATTTTTATCCGTTTCATACAAGTTTTTGCATTTTTAATTTTATTTGAATGAAAAGTATATTCTTTCTTTTTAATTTCCTAGGGCTGTGCATAATAATTAGATATTACCGAAACCAATCGAAAAAGTTCTAAATCAAAAAAAAATCGTTGACTGTTTGATATTCTCGAATCGAACCAAAATCGAAATATTTTACGGTATGGACTTGGATATCGTCCGATAAACCAAACTAAAACCCGAACCGATCCAAACAAAATCGTATCGAACCGAAAAACCGAATACAAATATACTTTAAAATAAAATTCTATACCCTATTAAAGCACAATAATAAAAAATAAGTATTATATTCTACCTTAACTTAATTCTTCCTATTAAAATAATATTTATATTTTTTTAATAATTTATAATCCATATTATAAAAATTAATCATCTTTCACTTTAGATATTAAAATAATACTATTAATTATTCAATTTTTATTTTATAAATGTATAAATTCTTATTTTTATAAATTTATTTTCTTTTAATATATAATACAATATATTTAATAGGATTAGTATATTAAATAATTGTTTGAATATAGTATTAGCTATAAAACTTTTAAATAAATTTTAAAATATATTTATATTTAATATTTTAATTTATTTAAAATATGCTTATAAAATCAATAAATCACTAATTATAAATCAGCATTTATATCTTATTTTAAAAATAAACATTAAAAAGAAAATTAAATATTTTTGTAAATGAATTTGTTTGGTAAATTCGTTACACTGAATCGCACCGATGCGAACTATACCGATCCAAATACAATTGAAAATCCGTTCAGAACCGAAATTAGGGATGGTATTAAATATTTTATTCCTCACATGCAGATGGGGTTAACTTTTTGCCTCAAGCCTTGCATGTGCAATTTTTCTCATAAATGGGTGGCGGTAAGGTTTGAACCCGAAACTTTTGTTAACCATGGGCTCTGATACCATGTTAAATGACCACCTCATCTAAAAGCTTAAGCTTGTAGAGAGGTAATAAATCGTTTAATACTTAATCAAATCACTCTAACAATTACCCAATGTTATTCTCACACACGTCTTAAAAACAATTAGACAATTTTTTTCTTTTTAAATGAAATGTATCTATTTAATTATCAGAGTTTGAAATATACTAGTATGTTTTAGAAAATGAAACAATTAAACAAAAAGAATTGTAGGGTCTGAAATATGTATTTGCGAGATAAATATTAGGACCGTATACCTATAAATCATAATTGGCTGCAACCTAAAATTATCCCAAAATTTGACAAATGTTTGTTTGGGCTTAATATATATATATATATATATATATATATATATATATATATAATAGACATAAGAATTGAGAGTCAAATTTTTAAAAATAGAAGAATTTGACAAAAACCACTTAATATAGAAAAATATTTTTAGGGTTAAAACAGATTTTATGGAAAAATAGACATTAAGGAAAATAAAATTAAAAAAAAAGTTATATAGAGAGATTATGACATATAAGATATATTTAAAAAAGAATTAAAAAAAAAAACTTTTTGGCTAAATATAGTGTGCACCCGGGTGCACACGAAGCTTCGTGTGCACCCACGTACAAATATAAGCAAAAACATATACAATTATGAGTAAAAATGTATACAATTTAATTGTTAATTTTTTTTAATAAAAAATTGAGTGTAAAAAATGTACAATTATTAAAATACATGTATACACTATTGAATAAAAAGTTATACACATATGAATGCTTGTTTTTTAATGAAAAATTTAGTGTGAAAAAAGTATACAATTATTACAAAACACGTATACAAAAGAGAATAACATGTATACAAAATAGAATAAAAAGTTATACAAATATGGGTGCAAGGGTGCACCCGGGTGCACCTAATATACACTCAAACTTTTTATATAAGAGCTGATATCCAATACATCCGGGTGCACACATGCGTCTATATCTGTAAAAGTTTTTATTTAATAGTGTATATAGATATATATTTTTTATAGTTGTATAATTTTTTTACATTCAGTTTTTTATTAAAAAATTAATAACAATTTTGCTAACAAAGTGTATACATTTATATTCATTAGTGTATACTTTTATTCATGAGTGTATATGTTTCTGAAAGTTGGTGCATGGTGCACCGGTTAATTAGCCTTTATATAATTGAAAATTTTAGAATTAAAACCATTTTTAAGAGAGGGAAAAAAATTGAGTTGTATATAGAGTATAGAGAGTTTGAAATAGATAGTTAATTAAATGAAAAATAAATAAAATAAAAATTTTAGAATATAAACTAGCCTTTATATAATTGAAAATTTTAGAATTAAAACCACTGAGAGGGAAAAAAAATTGAGTTGTAATTGAAAATTTTAGAATTAAAACCATTTTTAAGAGAGGAAAAAAAATTAGAGTTGTATATATAGAGTATAGAGAGTTTGAAATAGATAGTTAATTAAATGAAAAAATAAATAAAATAAAAATTTTAGAATATAACTAGTCTTTATATAATTGAAAATTTTAGAATTAAAACCATTGAGAGGGGAAAAATTTTTGAGTTGTATATAGAGTATAGAGAGTTTGAAATAGATAGTTAATTAAATGAAAAAATAAATAAAAAATTTTTGAGTTTTATATAGAGTATAGAGAGTTTGAAATAGATAGTTAATTAAATGAAAAAATAAATAATTTATATCATCCTTATTATCATCTTTATTATACTATTAGGAGTCTTGAATGATTACCTATTCACGACATAGAAAATATGAACATGAGTAATAATTTGTTATTTAAAAGATAAGCCTATTAATTTAAAGAGCAATAATTTATCATTTAAAAAAAATAAAATTAATCAATATATGCGATAAATTAACAAAATAATTTTTGATACTAATTCTTGTGGTTAAAGTGAAGATAAACTCCTTCAACTTGTTATATATTTGGTGTCAATAGGTTTTCATTTTTGTTAATTTGGTTTCTTTTGTTTGGAGCGAATAACTCGATCGGAAACAAGTTAGTAATTACTTCATAGTAGACAATTGTGTTTTTTATGTATCAGTATCCGATCCATAGACCAACTAATCCGAGGGAGGCCAGAACCCACCGTCCACTAGCGGGAACCCCCATTTTAAGCCAGAGTCCCTCAGTGGTTGATCGCACATGCTAGTTTTGAACCTGAGACCTTTGAGAATTTCACCCTTAGGCACCTCAACTCCTCACCGCTACGCCAACCCCTGTGAGTTATATAGACAATTGTTTTTGATGTTTGGGAGTTATGGCCTGTTTCTATATCCATAATTTAAATATATGGTAATTAGTATACAGCCCGCGTTGTTACGCGGTATATAATATTTTTTTAAAAAAAAATTATTTAGTAAATATAAATAAATTATATATTTTGATTATTTACGCCCGTACATTAGTTATATTATATTAAATGAATTATACAAAATTAAAATTAATATTATGGAATATATTTTTTTAAAGAGTAATTAATATTATTACTTTATTTCTTAATTTATTATGAAATATATTACATACTTAATTTAATTGTTTTAACTAATATTTTTTTAAAATTTTATTTTGATTTTAAATAAAATATAAGTCAATTAAATATTAATTTACACACTTTATTTTGATAAAATATAGATTATTTCGGATTTAATAAAACTAATAACCCATTTATCTATTATATGTTTTAAATGGCTTAATTTAATATTTATTTTTATAATATAGAATAAAGAAATTAATATATTTAATTATTAATGCTTCACACTTAGAAATTTGCCATAATTAAATGCAATAAATATTAATCATTAAATTAAAAAATAAATAAATAAAAAGAATTAAATAAAGACCAACCAATCAAAAAGCAACACATATAAAAAAAATTTAGAATGCACCTAATGTTGCCACATATGTTTTTGCAAAAAGTTATTTTAGACAAATAATTCTCAATTATATATATTAAGATAAGAATATTTATTTCATATTTCCCTTTTGAAAAAAAAAACAATAATAATAATTTCAAAATGACTTCTTGTTTGAATGTTGGACAACTGATTTGACATTAGGTTCGACGCATAATCATCCGAGCAACAAGAAGTTGACCGATAGTTAGAATTGCAAAACCAAACTAAGAAGGTGCAATTTTATACTCCTTTCGTCCCACGTATTTTTACCCACTTTTCATTTTGGGGTGTCCCACGTATTTTTACTCATTCCATTTTTGGCAAAAATACATAATATTTTATTACCTACTTTTTACAATCCCAACAACTTTAATTATTTTTTTATTCTTTATTCATCATTTCCAATAACTTTATTCACTTTTTCTTTTTAAATTACTAATTTATTCCTACTTTCTCTTACATTATATATTAAAAAAATAAAACGTCTTAATCTCCGTGCCCGTACAAACAGGTAAAAATACCCGGGACGGAGGAAGTACTAAATATTATACTCCATATGGTAAGATTAATTTGCAATCAAAATAAAGGTAAGGACTTCTACAACAATTAATCCTTTATTAAATGATACACTCATCTTTTCTATTTTATGTATTTATAATATTAAAAAAATATTACTCTTTTCGTCTATCAAAATAGTTCACCTTTACTGTACCACGGATATTAAGAAAATATTATTTTTTTGACTAACTTTATTGACTTTTAGGGGGTAATTGTGTAGTTTTGAGATTTTAGATTAGAATCATGTTTTCTTTTTTTTGGTGAGTGATTATATGAGACAAATAAATGAAGAAATAGTGAACGATTTTCAGGCGGGACGTATATTTGTCTATGTTAAAACTAATATTTTAACCGAGCAATCCCGAGACAATACTAATTGACACATGAAAGAGAAAAAAAGTTTTATCAAAGTCATTTTTTAGGGTTAATTATGTTTTCCTCTAAAAGGATAAATGTGTAATTTCATCTTTCCCAATATTCATGTTACTCATTCAAACGCGAGTATTTTAGCAGCTAATTTCGTATGTCTATCAACGGTTGGTCTGGAATTAAAAACGTATGTCAAATCAGAACGACAATTTGACCAAAAATGTTTAAACTATTTCATTTTAAATGAGAAAGAAATATAGTAGATATTCAATAATACATTTTGGACAAAATAGCAAACTACATTAATTAATTTATCAAATATACACATTTGGCTGCTTATAACCTAAAATGTTGATGAATTTATATTCGCAACTTCATTAATATTGTCAACACTGTTCCAAGATATTTAAAAAAAAACATGTAAAAGATGTGAATAAAAGATCTTAAGAAGTAAAGAATAAATCATAAACCATATAAGTATATAAGATCAAAATTGTGCATAGCGCCTTCATAAGTCGAGTTGAATAATTTAGTTGTTAATGAATTGTCAAAATAAACTCTAAAAAGAAATTGTATCAATCTCTAAATATGATGATAAATCACATGCAAATATTTGTGTGCACCCAAAGTTATCATTTAATTATTTCCTATTTTCAAGAGTATTTTGTATAATGGGTGGTTACTCTAATGAAAAAATAAGACTCAGATATTTTTAAAGGTAATACAACTATCCATTACACATTAAATAATAGTAATAATACTCTTTAATTCACGTGTAAATTAATTCCTTTATAGCGGACGGAGGGAATAAGAGGAATCGAATTCAAAACATTCTTTTTTCCATTTACGTCTTTTTTTCCTTTTAATTATTCCAAACTGCCCCATCTCATTAAAAAAAAAGTTATTTATACTTAATACCAAACATATTTTATCAATTATTTATTACTCCATAAAAAATCACAAATACTTGTGTAAATCGGGTTTACCATGTAAACCTTGTGGTCCCTCCTCCAATCCTATATACCCTATGTATTGCTAGGATGTTTAAATTAAGGGAACCACAGAATTTACAATAATTTATGATGTAAACCTGATTTACAAGAAATTAACTCATAAAAAATCATCACAATATTCTAAAAATATATTTTTTTAATCTCCAATTGTAAAAACTTTTCGGGATGGAGCTCTATTTATTTAAAATTTTAAATTAATTAAAAATCAACAGCTGGGAACGAATAGTTGTAGCGCAGAAATTAACGCACGTTCTAAATACGGTGCACAAATCCCAAAACTTGGTATAAGAATTGATGCGTCGTACAAGGTGTAAGAAAACGGGAACGCGGGAGCCAATCAGCAGACGCCAAGTCATCACGGTTTATTAATTGTTTGCCCTGCATTTCCCTAATACACCACCCTACCCCTATAATCGGCCTTCATTTGGTTTGACTTGTCACTATGCAATGAGAACTCGAACATAACACCATTTACTACACAACCAACCACACCATTTTCGCAAAATATAAATATCTTTGTTTGAGTTTAATTCACTTTACTACCCTCAGTATTTTTTATATTTTTTATTTAAGTTCAATTTTAATCAAAAAAGCGGTATTTTTTACTATTTCTCTTACTAATATTCCTCTAATACATTTTAATTTCAAAATTTTTCTCATTTTTTTAACAGGCATTATAGAAAATAATGAAAGAAAGATGTTGTGTTCATATTTTCACTTACAGATAAATACAATAGTTTTCTAATCAATCTATTACAACCAATCGATGTGTGATATATGTACAAATAATACATATTACTCTTAATACGCCCCCTCAAGATGGAAATCGATTAAGAACACCAATCTTGGACATAAGCAGAAGCAACTTTTGTCGTGAAAGAGGTTTAGTGAGGGCATCTGCCAATTGATCTGCAGAGGCTACATGAGACACCCGAAAAAAATTATCTTTGACTAAATCTCGAACAAAATGATAATCAATAGTGATGTGCTTCATTCGTGAGTGGAAGACCGGATTTAAGCACAAATAAGTCGCCCCAACATTGTCACAATATAAGGTAGGAGGCTCTGGTATAGAGATTCATAATTCAGTGAGCAACGAATGCGTCCATTGTATCTCAGCAGCAGCAGAAGCTAAGGCCCTGTACTCAGCTTCAGTAGAAGAACGTGAAACAGTTTGCTACTTCCTGAAGCGCCAGGATGTGGGGTTTAACCCAAGAAAAAGAATATAGGCCTCTGTAGAGGCACGATCATCACAGTCGCCAGCCCAATCGGCATCAGTGAAAGCATGAAGAGACAATGGAGAATTACCGCGAAGATGTAAGGCAAAGTGATTAGTGCCTTTGAGATATCGAATGAGCCGCTTAACGACACCCCAGTGATTGAGAGTCAGAGCATTATATACTATGAGAGTTTGTTAACTGCAAAACTAATATTAAGCCGTGTAAGGGAGAGATACTGCAAACCCCCAAGAACCTGTCGATAGAGAGTGTCATTAGCAGGAGAAGAACCATCATGTAATGAAAGTTTAGTTCCTCGAGGAAGTGGAGTTTGCACAGGTTTTGCATCAAGCATATTATGTCGGGCAAGAAGATCTATGATATACTTGCGTTGAGACAAGTAACATGATGTGGAACGTCGTAAGACTTCAATACCAAGGAAATAAAAGAGATTTCCTAAATCCTTTACAGAAAATCTGGATGCTAGAGCCTCGACAACCTTGTCGAGAAATGAAGTATGGTTGCCTGTGAGAATCAGATCATCCACATACACTAGAAAGTAAGCCATGATGCCATTTTATCATATACAAATAGCGACTCATCCGACTTAGTGCAAACAAAGCCAATAGATATAAGGAACTAACGCAGGGAAGAGTACCAAGTACGAGGGGCTTGCTTTAATCCATAGATAGACTTTCGCAATCTGCAGACAAAATCTGGAGTAGAAGTGCTAGCGAACCCGAGAGATTGATCCATGTATACTTCATCTGAAAGTGCCCCATGTAGGAAGGCATTATTGACATCAAATTATCGGAGAAGCTAATTTCTCGACACATCAATGCTGAGAACAACCCTTATTATTGCTGGCTTAACAACTAGACTGAATGTCTCAGAGAAATCAATACCAGAACGTTGATGAAAGCTTTTCGCAACAAGACGAGCTTTGAATTTTTCAACCGTACTGTCAGGGTTCCTTTTAATCCGAAAAATACACTTACATCCAACCACATTCTGACTAGGAGAAGGAGGAACAAGTTCCCATATTCCATTACGAATAAGGGCATTGATCTCAGATGACATAGCCTCACGCCACTTTGGATGAGAGAGAGGCTACGAGACAGAAGTAGGTTCAAAGGTATCCAAAGTAGTAGAAGTTAAGTAGTACCTGGGATTTGCTTTAATGATGTTATTGCAAGAACGAGTAGTCATGGGGTGACGAAGAGGAGGCATGAAATCTGGCACAAGAGTAGTCGCAGAGTGTAATGGAGCATCAGATGGATCCGATGTCAGGTATGAAGGCATAGTAAGTGTGACCGGTGGCAGAGTAGGGATCAAATCATCAATCTGGGTAGTGTGAAATGTAGACAAAGATATTATGGGTGGCGGGGAAGGTGAGGAAGAGTTGGCAAAGGAAAATATATGTTAAAAAATAAAACATGACGAGAGGTGTATATTTTTTTATTTGTGGGGTCGAGACACAAATATGTACTCTGAGTGAGGGAATAGCCAAGAAACACACAAGGTATGAACTGTGGAGAGAGTTTGTGGGTAGCATAAGGGCGCAACCAAGGAAAACACTGGCACCCAAATACTCAAAGCTTGGTGAGATTAGGAGCTGTGCAAAAGAGTTTCTCATATGAAGATAATCGACCAAGATTTTTCTTAGATTGACGATTGATCAAATAGACGGCAATAGATATAGCATAGGGCCAAAAAGAGAGAGGAATATAGGTATGATGAAGAAGGACTAAACTAGTATCAACAATATGTCTATGACGTCATTCTGAGAAACCATTATGTTTAGGAGTGTGGGGAGGAATGGTAAGATGAGTGATGCCATGACTAGCAAGAAAAGAACGCAACGCTAAGTATTCTCCACCATTGTCATAGTAGAAGGTGATTATTTTAGATTTCAAATAATTCTCAACTAGAGCTTTAAATGCAATAAATGTAGGCAACACATCAGACTTTCTTTTAAGAGGATAAAGCCAAATATATTTAGAGAAATGGTCCACAAAAATAACATAGTAACGAAAGCCATCACACGACAAAACCGGAGATGTCCAAACATCCAAAAAAAATATTTGAAGTAGAGCTGAAGAGGATAATGAAGAATCGGCGAACGACTGTTTATGACTCTTACTACACTTACATGACTCACAACTAATAGCAACAGACTTATTAGAAAACAAACTAGAGCTTGAGAGAATATACTGTAAAATTTTATCTGAATGGTGACCAAGACGAGCATGCCAAATTGGAGGTAGCTAACGGCAAGCAATAAGACTAGCAGGTTGAGGGTGGAACTGACTTGGCCACACATACAACCCATTAACCCAAGGTCCGTGGAGAAGGATGCCCCCCGTGCGACAGTCCTGCACCTGAAAACCAAAAGAAGAAAATAGAACACGAACATTATTTTAGAGGCATAACTGAGAAACAGAGAGAAGGTTTTTAGACATTGTGGGAACAAAGATAGCATTAAGAAAAGTGAGATTAGGAACATTTGGGAATTGCAGGCTCTCAGTATGAGTTATGTTCAAAAGGTTACCATCACCGATCACCACATTGTCCGAGCCTTCAAATGGAGCATAAAAAGAGAGGCTAGGTCGGTTGTGATATGATGAGTGGAACTAGAGTCGAGAATCCATTCAGTCTGTGGATGGACAGTAGAAATAGCATGCGCCGCTAGAGTTGTTTGAGGTGTATTTTGGCCGGTAAGAACACGAATGTCTAGGCACCACCGTGCCGAGTGGCCTGTGAAACCACAATATTGGCACCGACCCTAGTATCCAGTCCGAGTGATAGGACCTGATTGAGAAGATGACCGAGCAAACGTCGATGCAGGAGGACGAGAAGTGTTGAATCGTTGATTGCTAACCTTGGTCACCGAAGATTGTTGCTAGCGGGAAGAGTTGATGGCTGGAAAAGCAGTGGCTGGAACTGCCACTGCAGGTGAGTGAGAAGCTATCTGAGACTCCAAACTCAATAGTTTCTCATGCAATTCCTTGAAGGAGATGGAGGACTCTCGCGCCATAATAGCGTGACTGAGTTCTTTGTAGGAATCGTCAAGTCCGTGTAAGACTTTAATGACCAAGTCTTCCTGATCAGTGGTGACACCAAGCAGAGATAATTCATCAACAACGCTTTTGATTTCAAGTATAAAATCGGTAACAAATTTATTGCCTTTGACGGGACTGACGATTTTGTTCTTGAGGGCGAGAATACGCACACGAGATGATTTTCCATAAATGGTGGATAGAGTGTCCCATGCATCACGAGAGGTTTTGGCCGCTGTAATGAGGGAGATTAGATTGGGCGAGATAGATACAATCAGGGTGCTGAGCAAGAGTTGATCTTGTCGAGTCCAATATGTATGCATTGGATTGACAAGGGTTGAATCGCAATTGGTAATGGTGGCAGACGATTTCGGATATGACCCATCCAGGAACTTGAAGAGATCATAGCCACCGAGGAGAGTCTTGATTTGGAAACTCCATGCAACAAAATTATTGGGCGTGAGTTTGAGAGTGATTTGGGTTGATGTGTTGAAGACAGCAAGGGCTGGTGGAGAGGTGTCAAAGGTCTGACTGGCAGAAGCGACGACACTATCGGTGGACATGATTTGCAGGCGACACAATGGAGGGTTTGGAAAAGAGGGAGAGGACAGCGGAATTTGGGTTTGAGGATCACAAAGGAAAGGGCGTTAGCCAAATAAGGCTCTGTATACCATATAGAGAATAATGAAAGAAAGATGTTGTATTGATATTTTCACTTACAGATGAATACAATAGTTTTCTAATCAATCTATTACAACCAATCAATGTGGGATATATATACAAATAATACATATTATTCTTAATACACATAACATACTTTATCATTTATTTATTATCCAAAAATATCAAACTACCCTAAAAATTAATTTTTTTAAAAAATAAATTTTATTAATATTTATGCAAACAATAAAATATAAAATTAAAATCAAGACGGATAGAGTATCTTATTTTGTGAGTTGGTTTCAGCATGGCTGTATTTTTCTACACCCTCCATCCCATGTTCATGTTCACTTTCATTGTTTTATGTTGTTTAAGAAAAAATTAATATGGTATATTTAAGTAATAAATAATGTGTGAAGTATTTTGTTTGTATTAAAAAGTGATGGACAAATATGTTATTTTCTTTTACAGGAATAAACCTTATTATAGGATGCATGAATAAGAAAATAATGAATTTAATCGTATGACGGAAGTATAAATTAGTTGTCATAAAATGCTATCACAATAGTATACCAGTCATAGAGTTGTAGTATCCTATCAAATGGTATCACCTATTTTATTCTATGTTTTATTTTCTATTCCACATATTAGATTCTCGTTGCGTGTTATAACTAATGCTCAAATTTTCATAACATATCTCAAGGATTTAATAATTATTAACTAGAGTATAGTATTTTAATAAAAATGAAATAGGGAATTCGAATGGGTGGTCGACTGTTGCTCTTGTTGCCAATTAGTCAAGGGTTCAGTCAATGCTTCGACTCCGCTTCAATGTTTTATTTCTGTAATTTACATTTAATTGCTTTTTCTTTTATTTAATAATAATCAGGACATCACTTGTGAAAATTTTCTAATACAAAGTTTTTTTAAGATGTTTATTTAAAACGTGTAAAATATAATTGATGTATAGGTAAAATATGCTTATTTTTTTCATAAAAAAATATACTTATTTTTTAAAGTATAGTGAATGGTGTTTAAAATATGTTTTTAAGGTGTTATAATGGAGTTCAATTACGGTGCAACTGTGACGCCAATGTACTTGGACGATTTTAATTGTTAGATTAAACTTTAATTTAATTTCTATCATTAATTAAATATTCAAAAAAATTGTCACTACCCCATATTTTTTAATTTGTAAATCTTAGGGTGCACTGGTGCACCAGGTTCACCTCAAAATTACCCTATAATATGATTCATTGCAAACATATTTTAACTACTTATAAACATATTTTACATATGATAATAATATTTTAATGATGGACCGACCCGCCTCACATCTAGTTTAGATACACTTCTCTCTCGAGAGAATACCTCATCAAATTATAAAAATAAAATATTAAATTAATCTTAAAATTAAAAGTACCATTATAATTTAAAAATTAATAAATTTACTTGCCATTAAATTATAAGAATATATAAAATATTAAATAAATCAGATATTAAAAGCTCCATTATTATTATTATTATTATAATTTAAAAATGAATATTAGAATTCTCTATGAATATGGCCTTTACTATATGTTTTTCTTTAGATTGAAGTTTCTTTTTAATCTTTTGAACTTTGATTATTTTTGTTGTAACCTTTGGGATTGGAGTACCCTTGTACTCTAAATGTTTCATTTTGTTTGATAAAAAAAAAAAAAGAATTCTCTATGAATAAATTATAAAGTAATTAATTGCATGTGAATGAAAAAAATATTAAATAAATTAGATATTAAAAGCACCATTTTAATGTTGTATTACAGCATTCCATGTCCATCAAATACTTTGAGTTGAAAAAATATTACTCCTACGTATTAAATCCATTGACAATATGTTTTGTGAGTAAATTTAATGGGTTAGGTTGTGACTTTGTGATTCCACACTAACCAAAATAGAACAATACAATACGCAGTACTTAAAGATTTGGAATTTAACCAAAGTAGAAAACATCGTTTGCCCCCCCTCACTCTCTCTCTCTCTCCCCTCCCACCTACCTACGAGTGCTTTGCTTTCTAGTGTAGGGGAAGCTTTAAGTGTGAGAATGACCACTTAAAGAAATTAGGGTTTCCAACCCTTCTTCTTCATTGGGTAGTATATAAAGAACTCAGAGTAAGTGTTGTGTTACAAAATCTAGAGAGAGAGAGAGAGAGAGAGATGGGGAGAGGGAAGGTTGAGTTGAAACGGATAGAAAACAAGATAAGCAGACAGGTGTCGTTCTCTAAGAGGAGGACAGGGTTAGTGAAGAAAGCTAAAGAGATCTCAGTTCTGTGTGATGCTCAGGTGGCTTTGCTTGTCTTTTCACCCAAGGGAAAACTTTATCAATACTCTACTAATTCCAAGTATGTCTTTTTTCTTTCTTTTTTTTTAATTAATTTGTGTTATATAATTACAATCCTTTTAGAACCATCGGACTTTGCTGGCATAAAAGTGAAGAGTGGGCTCATGTGAATCGGGGAACCCTATTTTAATAAAAATTACTATTCAATAAATAAGAAATTATTCTTTGAAAAATAATTTTATTTAGAAAAATGATAACTCATCTCTCGAAACGAGTTATTTTCCCTGTATTAAAGAGTAATCGATAAATTAGGGTATGTATGTAAGAATTTGAAATTTGAAAAGTAATTTTTTTTATTTAGAAGAATAATAGTTTATTTTTCTAAAGAGTAATTTTTTATAAATTAAAGAGTAACAGGTTTGAGCCGATTTACACAGAGTATTTGAAAAAAAGTAATTATTTTACTTAAATTATGGAGTATTGATTTTCATAGTTCCTACATGGTAGTTAATTAATTAGTAATCCTATGTTTTTTGTTTTCTTTTTTTTTTTTTTTCTTTTTGAATGGTTTAATTAATTCTAAATTACCTCATGATAAGTATTAATTTCGATCCCTTTTTAATTTATATAAATCGAAATTTAATTATAGTCAACAAAAAGAATTACAAATATATAAGTGTTCGTTCAATTCGGATCTCGGAGGGTTATATCGGAATTTATCATTAATTTGTGTTTAAATAAAAGTTTTACATAAATATAATTCTCCTAATTCTATTTATTCTTTATTTATTTTGTAGTTCGTAATTTCTTAGATATTTTTTACCTGTGTCTATGCACGTGATTAATATTTACTCCATATATATATATTCCGAATTTGTCAAAATATCTCGTAGACTCAAATACACAAAAGTTACACCGCAAATTAATATACATTTATTAATAAAAAAATAATAAATAAAAACTTATAGAGTTAAAGAGCGAAATTTCTATTAATTTGTTTTACAGAAACAGCTAAATATATAAATTAATACATTTATTATAAAACAAATAATAGTTTATATAACTAAATAAGACTAAACAAAATATTATACACCCACATTCCATCCATATATAATAAGTATTAATGAATTCAATTCATATATATAAGTATTAATGAATACATATATGTTAATAAATTAAAATACATATAGTTTGTTAACAAACTTTTTCAATAATACTTTTAATTAGTTTTTTAATGAAAGATTAACTATCCACTTGAACATAAAAAAAATATTAGTAATTCATTAGTCAAGAAACATAGGATACATTATTGAAAAAAATAATACAAATAGGTTGAACAAAATATAATTTATTGGGCTTATATGCATAGTATATCAACTCATGAAACTAATATAAATAAGGTGTACGAAAAATTAACTCTATGCTCAAATGCACAGAATATATATCTACTTCTCTTTGAATTTATATTGGGAGAACTGTTTTTACAAGAATAATATGATTTTATTTTTAGAATATGAAATACTTAAGATTCACCTATTTTACCATTTTGATTATACACTCCAAAGGAATTCTTTTTTTTTTTAAGTGAAATTCTTATGTGCATCCGGATACCTTCAAATTAATGGACTTACATTTAAAATTTATATATCAATAAATAAAAAGATATACACAAATGAGTAAAAATTTATATACTTATAAGCAAATTATTAGTGAATGGAGTATTCTTTTAGTTTTTTAAATGAAATTAAAACTGTATATAAAATAATTATACATTTATTAAAAAATAAATATACACTATTAAAAAAATTAATAGATGCTTGCATGCTTCCAAATCACAAATTTTCAACTCTATTTTTCAAAAAAAAAAAAAAAAAACTCACATACAACTAACAACTACCTCTATTTATTAAATAATAATACCTCTTTCATCCACATGTAATAAACAAAATGATAATTGTGGGATGGATGTGTTTAGTATTATATTTTAATATGAATTATATTATTTTCTTTATAAATCACTACTAATCTTAATCATAACATTACATAGCAGAATTTATACTTGGGAGTAAGTTTCAAAAAATAATTTGTTACGACGTTTCTATTTGATGTGTTTCTATTTATTATGCCAGCAGAGGAGTTGGTACTTAATTAATATTTTCAACATGCATGCGCTTGCACTAGAATTCAGATAATTGAAAATGTGAACAGATAATTGTAAATTTATATTTGATGTGTTTCTATATATATAATAATAATAAAACGATATAAATATATGCATGTTATTTATGTTTATATATATTCATGAAGATGAAGATGATAATTAAAATTCTTTTCCAATTAGAATCAGAAAATGAGAGGAAAATCAATTTTGCAACTAATGTGAGCGGAAGATTTGATTTTTGAAATTTCTATTTATGTTTCAGTAAATGCACGTGTGTATATTGTATTTATGATAATTAAAATAAGAGTGTTGTTATTTCCACACCCTTTTTATTAAGTACACCCTTTTTACTAAATACACATTCCCTATAATTTTTTATTTCTTAATTTTATTGAATACACACCCCTAAAATTCATAAACTACCCTTTCAAAATTAAAATATACACCTCCACGCAGATTTAAGTTTATCAAAATATACATGACCAGTTTTCACAACACAGATCAACTAAACTAATGTTAATATATTGCAATAAAATGTTTGTTTCATGATCATAACAATTCAATAAGCTTTTTGTAATGAAATATATTATGGAAAAAATTATTATGGTAGAAAACAAGAACAATGGGCCGTTTGCATATCAAACTATGTTAAACAAAATTATCCTATAGGTTACAGTCATTTTTCTCTCCAGAAAATCAAGAAATTAATCCCCATCTCTCCAGAATTTGATAAGCAAGAGAAGAAAAATAATATGAAGGTAATAACCAAAACAACATGTGCAGATCATCCATAAATGATGCAAAAAAATCAACCCCAATTGAAATTACACTCATGCCTCTCAAAAACACTTGCCATACACTGTCGTTCGAGCTCAAAGGAAGTTTCATATCACATTCAATCTTAAATTTTACAAATGCAGACATCAATATGCTATGTAAATAAAGTTTCACTTCGATGTGTACATGCTGGAAGTTCGATAGTCGTTGTAGCTCGACATCTCTTTCGCTTCGAGCTGTACATCTTCTTGGAAAACAAGGGGCTATTTCCTCTAAAAAACAACATATGAGTATACTCTAGAAAACCTCACCCTCCTCACCAATATATTTAAATAAGTTTGTCTCTGACTGACAATTCTTCATAAAGCTCTTATATCTTTTTGAATAGCCAAACGACGTTAGGCAATTCATGCTGCCTAATATCTAAGGTTATGTTCGTTTTCGAATTTTAAATTCAGGTTTTGGTTTTCCAAAACCCACATCCAAATTTTAAAAATCTCCCCTATATATGCCTACTACATTCTCTCTCTACAATTAATACGCTTTCTCTCTTTATCTCTCCTCTCTCATTTAACTTTTTAAATAAATTAATACATTGATTTGACATAAAGTTAAAACCTACCCTACTCAAAACTAAAAACAAACATAGAACACCTTATTCATAGTTTTCAAATCCCACATAATTCCAAACCAAACATCACCTAAACTATCTAGAAGAGCTTCATTTGCCATAGCCTATAATGAAAAACAATTTGCGTTTCAACGACAACACTTGAAGGGATTGCAGCCGCATCCATTGCCGACGGGTCGCGGCCTAGGCCTAGGCAGTGGTAGCTTTTTCCCGGCAGCGGTAGGAAACCACATTCAAATTTGGTTGTTTAGTTTCCGCCATCCGCGGTGGTTGAAGACTTCGTAATTAGCAAACAAACATGAGAGAGAAAGACACACATAGAAGATACAAGTGGTGGTGTATATTTTATTAATTAGGGATAATTTAGACTTTTAAAAAATATAGATTTTAATTATCCATAAATTTAAATTCAATATACGGCCAATAAATTATAATTTTAATTTATTAATTATATTAAAAAATCATTACATAAAATTTACAAATGTGAACTTCTTTACTAGACCTAAAGAGTAGGAGTATTTATTTTAGAATATATTATAATTATTGCTATTTATTATCATTAATCATCATTTACTTTCATCAAACTAATTACTAGCATTTTTAGTCTAGTTAGACTTGAGCAGAGCTGTTAGATGAAACAAGCTGCTCGAAAGCTCGGCTTGTTAAGGCTTGAGCTTATCTCGACTCGTGACTACTTGAACTCTAGTTCGAGCTCTCCTTATGTTTGTTTTCTTAACGAGACGAGCTCGACTCGACTCGACTCGACAAGACTCGATTATTTTAATAGTAAGTATAATTAATAATAATAGTATAATAAATATTAAATAAAATAATAAATATAAGATATATTTATATAAAATCAGTTCGATAAGGCTCGATTTGCTTAACGAGCCAAATCGAGTTCGAGCTCAACTCGACTCGAAAATTACTCAAGCGAGCTCGAGCTCGTTTTCTAAATGAGCCGAGCTCGAGTTCGACTTGAAAATTACTCGAACCGAGCTCAAATATGCACTACTCAAACTCGCTCGACTCGAATAACAGCTCTAGACTTATTGAGTCATTAATTTTTATCTAATAATCCCTCCCAAGTTTCTTTTTAAATTATGAATAATTTTCATTTCCGTCTAAATCACTATATTATAAACCATCATAAAGGAAAATTGAATTGAATATAATAATAACACAATACATTCTAATTTTAACTTGTCATCTATGCCTAACATATAACTTTGCATATTATATGCTCCATCTATTACTCTTTAAAATAATACATCACCCTTATAAAAGTTTATAAAATTAAACAAGAAGTGACTTTTTCTAATTTGGATAAATAAATAAGACAAAGTCTCTTGTGAGACGCTACTTTCATGAGACGGTTTCTGAGACGTGTTAAAGTATTTCAATTATTTAAATAAAGTATGTTTAATGGTTGTTAATGTATGTTTTTTAAAGTATGTTGGATTATGTATTAAAGTATGATGTTAATGTGTTATAATTTGATTTATTATCGACATACTTTAACCACAAATAAGCGCACTTTAACCACAAATAAGCATACTTTAGTGATGGGTTGACCCGTCTCACATCCGTCTCACCAATAACCCGTCTCACAAGAGACTAACTCAATAAATAATACTCCATCCGTTTCCGCACATTTATATTTCGATTTTCCCACTATTTTTACACGTTTTCTATAATAATAACTCTACACAATATTAATATCTTGAAAACATTGCAATATTATAAAAATGTCACTTACTCCCTCGATCCCACTGAAATGTACTTGATTTGTCATTTTAGTACATCCCAATATAAAGTGTGTATTTTTTTTTTGTAAATGAGACTCACATAAATTAATTACTTTTTCCCATGAACTCATATATTACATTAATACACCTACCACTTTACGTTAAAATATTATTTCTCTCACCTCATTCCACATTAAAATATTACTCCATCCGTCCCACGTATTTTTACCCACTTTCCATTTTGGGGTGTCCCACGTATTTTTACCCATTTCATTTTTGGCAAAAATACATAATATTTTATTACCTACTTTTTACAATCCCAACAACTTTAATTACTTTTTTACACTTTATTCATCATTCCCAATAACTTTATTCACTTTTTCTTTATAAATTACTAATTTATCCCTACTTTCTCTTACATTATATATTAAAAAAATAAAACGTCTTAATCTCCGTGCCCGTACAAATGGGTAAAAATACCCGGGACGGAGGGAGTATATCATTTAATTTACGTTCAAAAAAATAAACACATATATCAAAAGGACAGAGAAAGTACTTCTTATAATTTATAAATTATTAATCTAAATAACTTTATTTATTTTTATTAATCTAATTACTCAATACACCTCTACTTTTTTCTTACGCTACACGACCATAAAACCATTACATAGTCGATGTACTCATATACGCGTGCAAAAATATCAAGGGTAAATTACCAAAAATCCTATCGAGATTTTGTCTAAACTATCAAATAAATCTCATAGTTTAAAAAACTACCAGTTATCCACATTTACTTGTTTTTTATTTGAACATTAATAAAAATACTCATATTTTAAAATAAAGAGCTATGAAAATAACATCAAGACCCATGTATTTAACATTGTATTTTTTAATTTCACTATTTTATTTTATTTTATTTTTTAAATGTATAAAACTATGATTAGAGGGATTTTTTTATATATTTTTTTAACACTAAAATGACATCAATATCCATATATTTAACATCAAATATTTAATTTCACTATTTTTTTATTTCAATTCTAGGGATTAGAGGGAATTTTTTTAAAATTTTAACATTGAAAAATTAAAAAATATCCCTTTAATACCAGTTTTCTACATTTAAAATAATTTTTAAAAAATAAAATAGTGAAAATTAAAAATACATTGTTATATATATATGGGTATTAATGTCATTTTTCTTCCTCTTTATTTAAAAAATGGGTATCTTTATCAATATTAAAATCAAATACAAGCCAAATGAGGTAATTTATAATTTTTCAAATTAGAGAATTTATTTAGTAATTTGGACAAATAATTTACCCAAATATCAATTAGAGGAAGCAATAATTATTCTAGAGGTAATGGTAGACAATACCCCCATTTCTTTTAAGTTTTTTTTTTCTTGCCTATATTTTAGGGTATTTATTAAAATGCCCAAGTTTACAAAAATAACCTTAACTTAATTGTTGACTAAATTTTAAAATAAATTATTCAAATTCAATTACACATATTTATAACTCGATTAATTATATTTATAACTTAATTGTAAATATTTTTATGACTCGATTGTATATATTAATGACTCATCTAAAACATCACAAATCGAATTAAGATATTTTCGTCATTTTCAATATTTTAACGCTTATCATTAAAAATGGGTATTAAAAAAATATGTTAAAAAGGTATTTTGAAATTTAATTCATTATTCTAATACTGGTGGAAATATTGAAGCTTTAATTTTGGCATCCAACTCCTTATACCAGCTTTATACGTTCTAGTCAGTAACTTTATGAAATGTCAGTATATTTATGAAATATGATCTCCCCTGACTGACAACGTTGTACTTGATGTTTACTACTCATTCAGTAATTCACGACGTTTCGGAAAAACAAAAAATAATGCTAGTATCAAATCAAAATTTTAATAGCTCCTCTCATAAACAATAATTTACTCTACGCCTAGATTAATGAGTATTATTATTATATGTATAATGAGTAATTGTATTAGATGCAAGTGGTGTGCCATGTGATATATTTTTTTACTAAAAATAGAATATAAATACCTCTGGATTAGATGTCCAAAATGGTAAAATTGATACATTTGCACTGAACGGAGTATTATTATTTGTTTCATAAATAAGTTTACACTTCCAAAAATTCCAAATAAAGAAATAGACATAATCTAATAATCTCATGATATACTTTAATTTTGAAATTATCACACCTTTACAATTCAGATAACTTACTTTATAATTTATTTATTATCTAAAAATATTGTTGAGTATATTAGGATTTCGATATAAAATTTTTTGTTGACTAGAAAAATATAATATAAAATACATAAGAATTTATTTGAGTCGAGACAAGATTTACACACTTTCTCTTTAAGACGAAATCGATCCTTTTTGGTGATCATAATACTACAAATCAAAAGAAATAGCGAACCAAACTATATTATGAACTCAACTTAGTAGTAGGACGATTTAAGAATACACTACAAATTTTTAGGACAATTTGATTTTATTGGACATTCAAGACATCTGTATTTGATGTGTTTAAGTGTATTCGAGTGTATGTGAGAATTCGAGTGATAAATTATGGAAACGAGAAGATCTATTTATATATATATTAGGGCGTCTCTTCATTAATTGATGCAACATTTGAATTAATTTTGAATTTAAATTCAAAAGACTAATTAATCCAACAATCACCTAATTTGATCACACCTCTCCATAAACACACTTTAATATAATACATAATTTTGAAGTAACTTTTTCATTATTTCTAAAATACTATATTTACCATGACTATGAACTTCTTTTATAGATAGGAGGGAGTGTAAAATCTTAAATTTCTTGTCTTATCCTCAATGTATTTTACATATTTTTTATGTGAAATTAAAAAAAAATGTTTATTTTTTTATATATAAAGTAAAAAAAATAAAAAATATTTTTATTTAATTTAACGAAAAAATGTGTAAAGTTGTTAAGATATTTGAAAAAAATGGGTAATATATTGGGATTTTGTAAAAATTCAGCATTATTATACTTTTAACACTTTTAATAAAAAAAATTATGAAATACTTATGTTAGTTTTCAAATCCAAGTTTTGGTTTACAAAATTCGTATCCAGATTTTAAAAATCACCCCTATATGTACCTACTACATTCTCTCTCCTTAATTAATACACTTTCTCTCTTTTATATCTCCTCACTCATTTAAGTTTTTAAATAAATTAATACATTGATTTGACATAAAGTTAAAACCTACCGTACTCAAAAACAAAAAATATATAGAACACAATATTCATGATTTTCAAACCCTACATAAGCCCAAACCAAACATCACCTTATTGGACGAATAAAAAATAAAAGTGTGAAATACCTCCCGAGATGGAGGAAGTACTATATAAATACACATCTTGCTTTATTGTTATACTTCACTTTTTTTTTCATAGAAAATATTCAAAAAAATTACTCTCTTCATCCTATATAAAATTTCACACTTTTCGTTTTTGTCCGTCTTACATTGAACTTTATCACCTGAAAAAAATAAGGAAAAGATTTAAGTAAGACCGTCTCAAAAAAGTCATTCCGTGAAACGGATAAAAAATGATAACATTTTTATTAAAAAGTGAAAATGGTACAATGAACTATTTTATAAACAATTTATAGTATAAATGAAAAGTGATAATATTTTTTTAAAAAAAATGATAACAATTTTAATAAAAAGTGATATCTATCAAAGCATAAAATGGTCCTATGGTAAGACAGTATCACCCAAAACTTCCAAAAAAAAAAGGAAACATCATATCAATCTCCAACCTTAAAAGTACATTTAATTAAAAAATTATCACTCTCACCTAACGCACATACATAGACCGGGGGGGAGGGGGCAGCGGGGACGTCGGGCCCCCTAGATTTTCATTAAAAGAAAAGGCTAAAACTTATGTGCTCCCCGATACCCTTTAATATTAAATGGTGTGCCCTTTAATATAAGGACATGTACCATTTATTTTCAGGAAAAAAAATTAATGAAAATTTTATATCCTTTAAACAAAATGTTGTACCCTTACACAACACCTGATAATACTTAAGAGACCAACTTTTCCATTTTTTTTATAGAACTTAGTATATGATAGAGAATTATTTTATAGAACAAAAGGTAATATTAATAATATTATGTACAATTAAATGTTACTCTTTTAAGAGAACAACACAGTCATTTTCAAAGTAATTCTCAGACATTTTTAAGAGTAATATTTCACAAGATTGGGCACTGTAACCGATTACATGAAAGCATCTCTTAAAATTCTAAGACACGTCTACTTTAATCAATTAATTTTGAATAAATAATCGAATTATAAATTTTTATATTAAATAAAAGACATACTTTAATATAGGTCTGTAAAATAAAATTTTCCTAATCAATTAAAAGAGACGTATACCTTGTATGCATACAAAAATATTAAGAATGTTATTAGTTTCTCTTTTCTTTTTTATTATAATAAGGACATCTACACTTGTTATAAATTTTACAGTTTAAACCAAAATTTATCTCTCTCTCATCAATGTAGATTGATGAGAGAGATAAATTTGATAGTTTGTTTGTGTGAGTAGCTAATTATATTGTCCAAAATAACTTATGTTTGTCCTTTAATAATAATAATAAATAATGCAGCACGGACAGAATTTTAGAAAGGTATGAAAGGCATCTGGACAAACACCATACATCAGTACAAGATCACTCTCAACACCAGGTAAGTACTTGTTTAATTGGTGTTAATCTTCAATGTTAATGCCTTCTCATCTTATTATATATATATATATTCTCCCTTCGTCCCGCTACTAAACAATTTAATATTAAAAAAATACATTCATTAAAAAACACATACTCTTATATATTACTTAATATTATTAATACAGATGGGATGCAAGAAAATAACTCCATGCATTTGAGTGCACGAAATATCAACTCATTAAATGTGATTTTATGTTGAATGAAAAGAATACGTTGATAGAGACAATAAATAAATAAAAGAAAAGAAATTGAAAATTAATGGAGTAATAAAATGCTCTAAATAAATTTGTAAAAGTGAAAATTTCCAACAACTTAAGTTTTATTGAAATTTTCATTTGAAATAATTGCTTATCAAGTTATTGGGAGTAGCATTGAACTTTTTAAAGTTTAAATTTATATGGGATATTTTTGTTAGAAGTTTTCAACAGCTTTAGATTTTATTAAAATTTTCGTTGGAAATTTACAATAGTTTATCATGCTATTGAGATTAGCATTGGAAATTTCAAAAAGTTTAGGTTTCCATGAGAATTTTGGCTGAAATTTTCCAACGGTATCAGTTTTATTTGAAAATTCGTTGGTACTCTAAAATTTCCAATAGATTAATTTTCATTAGAATTTTTTTGTTGGAATTTAACCATTTTCTTATACTGAAATCATAAAAAAAAAAGTATTAAATGAACATATAGCACTACAAAAAAAAACTGTTTTTTAACAACGGAATATTCCGTTGCTATAAGCCTTAATTTCATTGTTAAATTGGCTTACCAACGGATTAGCAAAGGAATCCGTTGGTAAAGTGGTGGTTGGTAAATTTTTAGTAATGAAAAATCAATTCCGTTGGTAAATAATTCTATTGGTAATCCGTTGCTAATAATTCCGTTGGTAATTTATATAATGATTCCCTTGCTAATCCATTGATAATTACCAACGAATTGAATTCCGTTGTTAAATTAGAGAATAAATTCGTTGGCATTCCATTGCTAATTTTAAAATGTCATTTTGGTTGTTAATCCATTGCTAATTACCAACGGATTGAATTCCGTTGGTGAATTCCATTGCTAAAAGATACTATTTTTGTAGTGTAGCAAACGAAATGAGTAAGAAGAATGGAAAGAAAGTAATGAATTATGAGAGTTTAAGAATAAAAATGACTTAAATAACAAAAAAAATATTAAAAAATAAATCCCAAAATAATAAAGAAAATTTTGGTACTGTAATTGAGAATGAAAATTTGAACGAAGAAGATTTGCAAACCAACTAAAAGCTATAATGAAATTGAGAAACAAATATTCTAGAGAATATAAATTATACTTCGGATATATATTAGAATTTGAGTTGATATTAATAATAATATATTAAAATTAAAAATATATAATAGGTGGAAAAATGTATTAAGAGGAGAAAAATCTCAAATTTTCTAGAAATAAACTTTTTAGATAATTTTTTTATAAATATATCACTAAAAAAATTACTCCTACAAAATATTTTATTTATTTATTTGTTTAGAGTCCCTTCCTTTTCGCCCATATTCCCAAAATCTGAAGGGCAGACCAAATAGAGTATATGCTATAATTGAATATTTACAGATAACAGATTAATATAAGTGTCAAATATTTTGGCAGAAATTTAATGGAAATGGCCTTAGATTAGATATATAATAACCTGGTTTTAATTTTTTAGCTACATGTTTTGTTTTTATTTCATTTTTTAAAATGACGTACTTTGTACTTCATGGATACATGTACTTTGTACTTCATGAATGTTTAAGTGTAATTAACATATTATTATACCCTAAAATTTATGATTAAATATTAACCTCTTGAAAAAGGAAAATTACACATGACATTAATCAAGTACGTACCTATAGATGAATTAATAAGTCCGAAATGCATAGACTGATCAGATGAAATTAATTATTAGCTGTTCATTTGTGTGCTCGGTGTATAAAAGTATAACATTTTGTTCTAAGAATATATACTTTATTAAATAAAGGTATAATTTTTTCATTAAAAGATTAGCTAAAATATGAACAATATATATAAATATTCAATTAAAAAATTAATTTTTTTTTCTAAAAATAATAAAGGTAGAAGTTTATATACTAAATAGCATAACATTTAATATTTTTAAATGGTGCAATTTTGAAAAATTGTAGAATTTTGGGATACGGTATTTAGGAATACGCAAGTTTTAGACTTAATTTATTAATGTTATAAGATTTTCAGTCTTATTCTTTCGATGAAAATTAAATGTGGTGATTCAATTATTTATTTATTCATTTGAAAAAATTCAATTATTAATTAAGCATTTCGAAAAGCAGGAAAATTGGGTGGATGAGCATCCTAAACTCATGGCAAAAATTGAACTTTTGCAGAAAAGCATAAGGTATATTTTATGTTTTGGGTTTTGTTTCATTTAAGATTTAATTGAACAATAGTATATGTTTGTTTTGAATTTTTAATATGGTATTAATAGAGAAGAATATATGTAGGTATATTTAGGTTGGTTTCTAAAATCTTTGATATGAATTTTGAAAATTTGGTTTCTAAAACGAAACAAACATCTATAAAGTACATATTTTATTATTTTTTGTTCGTTTCACACATCACCATTCAACGAGTTAAAAGGTACATATTTTATTATTTTTTTCATCTCACGTTAAGATACATTTACTTTTTAAAATAGATGAAGTTTAAAAAAGTTATTGGAGAGGATAATTATTTATTATTTAATTAATAATTATTTAATACTTAATTAATAATTAGGCACTTTATGGGAGAAGATTTGGATCCTTTGAGCTTGAAAGAGCTGCAGGGTATACAGCACCAACTTGACAAGGCACTTAAGCGACTTCGATCCAAAAAGGTAAAATATCTCATAAAGGATGCGTTTGATTTGAAATATTTTATTTAAGGCAAAACTTTCTTAGGACGAATAAGAAGGGACAATATGTTAGTGAATTATTTCATGTATGTATGTTATTGTGAAAATGAGAAGTAATGATATTTTTAATTAAAAGTGATAATCATTTTCATTAAATGTGATAACTAATTATAAAAATAGTTGGTCTTTTATGCCCGGGTACACAAGGTGTGTAAATATATAACATTTTACTTTAAAGGGTATGCACTTTTTTTTTATCGATAAATGTTAGTTGTTAGTTCAGTTAGTATACACCAAGCACTCTTACTTTCCTTTCTCCAAGCCTTCTTATATCACCTCTCCTAATTCGTTCCCAAGCACCCTTACTTCCTTTTCTCCAAGCCTCCTTATATCATCTCTCCTAATTCGTTCCCAATGGGAATCGAACCTGGGTCTCTCACTTAAGTGAAGAGCCCAGTAGCCAGGTGAAAAGCTCCTGCGGAACACGGAAGGATACTCCGTGTCCCCATGTGAACACAACTCTTCCCCTTTATATTCTATTTAAATCTATGTATTGCTAGGGATTTAAATTGCAAAGGGCCACAAAAATTGCAAAGGCAGACGGAATGTGCTCCCTGCGCCCGGGTGCACAGGAGTCTCACTCTATATTTTTCATTGAAAAGATCGACTGAAATATGAATAGTATAATTTTTTTATAAAAGAATTATTTTTTTTTTCAGAAAATAAAAAATACATATTCTAATACTAAAGTATACGATTTTAGAAAAATGTAAGATTTGAGGAATATGATATCCCAAAACGCACAAGTTTTAGCCTTATAAAAAATACTATAAAATAATCTCTTCACAAAATGGTTTCACGCGGCCCTTTATTTAATATTCCTAGTTATTAGGAGTATGAAATTTTATTTTATTTTTTAAGAATATTGTAATATAAAATAAAGGTTCATATATATATATATATATATATATATATATATATATATATATATATATATATATATATATATATATATCATTGAAAATATGAATTAAAATTATTGAAATTGATGAAAAAATGAAAATGTAATTGAAAATTTTGTACTATTGATGTACTGTTGGATGTATTTGTTAATGTATGTTTACCTTTCATAAAAGTGTGTCCATAATAGTAGTTGGAAGGGCAATACTGTAATACCTTTTTATTTTATTTTGGAAGGACAACATTGTTATACCATTTCATGGGGAACTGTTTTTATTTTATTTTTATTAAAGATATTATTATTCATTAAAAATATTAGTATAATTTATTTCATAAATATTTGTGTAAATTGGGTTTACATGTAAACCATAATTTTCTTTCAATCATATATACCCTATGTATAATTAGGGTGTTTAAATTAAGGAAGATCACAAGATTTACAAGAGTTTATGATGTAAACCCAATTTACAAGAGTTTATAATGTAAAACTCAATTTATTTATGCTATGAAAAAATAATGAAATATTTATTGCATTACATCATTTTTATTAATTTGAATATTATGTTTTATAAAGTCTTTTCGTAAAAGTCTCACGTGAGTATTTTGCATAAAGTAAAGTGGGAATAAATATTTGGAGTGTTACTTTAATTTGAAATAATTGTTGGTATTTTGTGAATTAAAAGAAGGGTTTTATATCTCACATTGGATGAAGGAACAAAAGGAGAGAGTTTCTTGTACTATTTAAGGAAGTCCTTAATTTTAATGTTAAGTGCACTAATTAAGTACACTTTAATTTTTGTATTTAATTTTTTTTAAATTTTTATTTTAGGTTGTGAGAATGAGGAGAAATGTGTGAATTAATCAAAGATTTAGTAAGAGTGTAGGGATTGGGGTCTGGAGAGAAAAACTCTGTGTGATTGTAAAAAAAAAATCTCACATAATTAGTATTTTCTCGATCCGTAGTTTTTTTTTTTCAATTTTGGAGTTTTCCATATAAATTCTTATGTTGTGCATGATCTTCTTTATTTGTTCCTTTTGAATGAACGAGAATCTACTTATCAACAATAATTATAGATTCAAATATTATTTTCCAGAAAACATCCCATGGAATGTTATGTTAATTGTTTAGTGATTAATAATTACATGCAGAACAAACTTATACTGGATTCCATATCTCAGCTTCAAAAACAGGTAATGTCAGATTTTTTTTTTATTTATTATATGCTATATCAAGTTTCGCGTGACCCGTCGCTCTCATGATGGGATCGATTCATTGAATATGTCACTTCTTTGGATTATAAAAATTAATTTTAATAATTTCATAAGAAAGAATATCGATTTAGGGAGAGAAAAAAAATACTCCCTCCGTCCCACGTATTTTTACCCACTTTTCATTTTGGGGTGTCCCACGTATTTTTACCCATTCCATTTTTGGCAAAAATACATAATATTTTATTACCCACTTTTTACAATCCCAACAACTTTAACTACTTTTTTACACTTTATTCATCATTCCCAACAACTTTATTCACTTTTTCTTTTTAAATTACTAATTTATCCCTACTTTTTCTTACATTATATATTAAAAAAAATAAAACGTCTTAATCTCCGTGCCCGTACAAACGGGTAAAAATACCCGGGACGGAGGGAGTATAATTTTATTTTATTCTATGGGAAGAATGCACTTTTAATTCCGTTGGAAAGATGTCATTTCATTTTTTGTGCCGTTGCTTTATTTTTAAAATTCCGTCAAACAAATTAACGGAATTCTGATGTGTCCGTTAAATATAAATTTTTTAAAATTTAATCTCATCTTAAATTATTTTTATAACCTTAATTTCTTACCTAAACCCCCTCCCCCCTCAAACCCTAAATCTCCACAACTGCTCCGACATCAACGGCGGTAGGCAGCGCCAAATCCCCTTTCCTGGAGTAAGATTTCTCCATCTCCAGCACCACCATCTGGTCCATCTCCTCCGCTCCACAACCTCCACCACTATTTATTTCGCCGTCTCCACCGTCTCATCCACGACCTCCACCATCACCACCGCCACCACTATATCCACAGCCTCCATCACCTCCTCCACGGCCTCCGCCACCATCTCCACCATCTTCCCCACCGTCTCTATCTTTCCCGGCGGTTCTTGTGTTTCCGATTCCCCCCCCCCCCTTATATCTGGATTTTTTAAAGAAAATTTTCTTATGAATTTTATGTTTCAAAGATTCTTGATGCTCTGCTTTCATTCTGTATTTTGAACCATTTGCTGGTAGCAGGTAGTTTGATCTTTACTGCTGCTGGTAGCATTCATGCGATGTGTTGTGGTTTGTCTCTCAATTCAGATCTGCTCAAGATTTGAGATAATTAATTTGAGGAAATTTCAATTATTTTTCAATTTGACCAATCCATGTATCCATTTATTTAATTTTAGTACTCCCTCCGTCCAACGTATTTTTACCCACTTTTCATTTTGGGTGTCCCACGTATTTTTACCCATTTCATTTTTGGCAAAAATACATAATATTTTATTACCTACTTTTTACAATCCCAACAACTTTAATTACTTTTTTACACTTTATTCATGATTCCCAATAACTTTATTCACTTTTTCTTTTTAAATTACTAATTTATCCCTACTTTCTCTTACGTTATATATTAAAAAAATAAAACGTCTTAATCTCCGTGCCCATACAAATAGGTAAAAATACCCGGGACGGAGGAAGTAATTTTTTTTAGTTAAACTTTATCATCCAAAGTTAACTGGGACCAAAATTGTAATTTTTGGGACTAAAGAAAAGGTTAGAAACCAAAAATGAAATGAAACATTTTTTATGGGACCAAAATGCATTCTTTTTCCTTTATTCTGCCATTTTTAATTTTGATGGTATTTTTTTTTCTTTTTTTCAAAATATATAGTGAGATAATTTCACACTTTTGCATCAATGTTGAAAATTTAAATTATTTTGATTTATACTTATTTTTAACACTCTGTATTTATGAAAGTATATGCATTATTTATTAATTTATTTATCTATTTGTTAATTTTTATTTTCACAGGAGAGATCATTACAACACCAAAAAAGATTATTACTTAAGCAGGCGAGTTAACTTTTGCTTTTACTTTTATGGGAGTTAACTTTTGCTTTTACTTTTATGGGTATGTTTCAAGTTAAGTTTTTGGCTTTCAAAAAAAGTTTGGCCGAATTGGCACATATTCTTGTCGTATTGGTTGTAAGTTTTTGAGACGTTTAAAAATCATAAATAGAAATAATTTATTTGTTTTAAATTTTGATATGGTAGTGCATCATATAGGGGTGATTTCAGGGGCGGACCTACGCGGGGCAAGGGGGCACTGGGCCCCCCTGAGAAATTAAAAATAATTACTATATATATGTAGTAATTTTTTTATTATTATAACCTTGTCCCAATGGTAACACACCGAATCTACCTATTTGAGAGGTATGGGTTCGATTCTCCCTTATACTCTTCTTTCTTTACTTCTTCAATTTTCAATATTTTTTTCCTTTCTTTTTCAATTTTCAATTTTTTTTCCTTTTAGTTTTCTTATTCTTTTTCTCCTCCCTCATTCCTCTTTGTTTTCTTTTTTTAATATAATAACTTTATCTCATGTGTATTTTATTATAAATTTCTCATTCCTATTCTTTTTTTTCTTTACATTTTCAATTTTCAATATTATTTTTCTTTTTATCTTTCTAGTTCTTTTTCTCCTCCCTCATTCCTCTTTATTTTCTTTTTTTTCCTTTCCTACTAGTTCCAATAATATTTATAGTGTTAAATTTTAAATTTTATCTCATGTGTATTTTATTATAAATTTCTCATTCCTATTCTTTTGTTAAATTATTAGTTTTATTTTTAATAATGATTCTTATAATATTTTTCTTATTCAATTTATATATATATTACTATATTATAAGTATTTCTTCCAAAAAGTTTATATAATTAATTACATGCACTTCAATTGTTTATATCCCGTTATTCTTAAGATTTAATTTTTATTTTTAGAGTTTATAATATTTAAGCGTATAATTATTGTTAAAATTCATAAATAAAGAGGATTTATGCACACTTTGTTTTTATGAAAGACAAACTTTATGACACATTAAGAAATCGGGCCCCCCTGTTCAAAATTCCTGCGTCCGCCACTGGGTGATTTTAACATATGTTTAAGTTTAAAACTTAAACCTGTTTTTCAAAATTCAGACAAAAAATAGACATATAAGAACTTGAAAACTAAAATAGTCCTGTAATTTTCTTTTTAAAAACGTCCAAAGACTTAAAATTCAATTTAATCCCACACATTTTTAAAGTGTATATCCTTAAACATGACCAACTCATTAAATTAGCGATGCTAACATGCTAACATGAAATATATACGAAATATAAGAACATTTTTAATAATAATTAATTTGAAGGACAATTAGATATTTTTATTAGAGATTCGACCAACTGATCTACGTATATAGTAAAATATTTAATTATAGCCACTGTTAACATTAATTAAAATTAAGAAATAAAGCTTATCAATTGTTGAATGATATTTAATTGTTATTCAATTAAAACAGCTTAATGAAATAGAGGAACATGAAATGGGGGAGCAAGCAGAAGAGGAGTACCACGATTTAGCTCAATCTTCCCTCCCTATGCCACTTCCATTAATTGTTTGGTATTAATTCTATCTCTTCACAATTAAATTCAACAATTAATTTGTTTTGTTTTTAATTGGGACAGTATCATTTTTAGTGAGAAAATATCAATTTTGTCCTATATCTTTTACCAAATTTACTTTTAGTATTTTCAATTTTAGTCATTTAAGTTTCAATTTTGGTCTGATATCTTTTAAAATTTCAATTTTAGTCCTATCAGTTTCTAAATTAGTGTTCTATCAATTTCAAAATTAGTCCTATATCTTTTTTAATCATCAAAATTAAATTATATCCTATTTCAAAAGATACAAGACTAATTTTGATGATTAAAAAAAAAGATGTAGGACTAATTTTGAAATTAATAAGACTAAAATTGAAATTTTAAAAGATACAGGACCAAAATTATAAATCAAATGACTAAATTTGAAAATACTAAAAATTACAGAACTAAAATTGAATTTGGCAAAAAATACGGGACCAAAATTATATTTTCTCCATTTTTAGTCATATATATATATATATATATATATATATATATATATATATATATATATATTATGCTATTTCAAAAATTTAATGCTTATTCTTTTAAATTTTTTAAGTTCATGGAAAATAGAATTCACACGAAACTGGCGTAAAGTTTGATTTGTAAAATGACATTTTTGTTTTTTCATTCAACACTTTTTTCCAAAAAATCATTTTAACCAACGATAATTATCTCCGAATTCTAGGATTTTAAAATCGAGATTAAAAATGCTTGTCTACTCATTCACTTATGAATAAATTATTTGAATTTGGTAGCGGTGGATCCCAATCGCCAACCGGAATTGAATCTGGCGGGGATGGAGCTCCGGCTATGGATCCAAGGAACCACCACATTCTGCCGTGGCTCCTCCACCACTTGGACGGCCACCCTAAAGCTCACTCGATGGATTAATAAATGAGTAAACTCTACTCTTGTTCGATTGTTGTATTTTTCATTAGATCAGGGTTCATTTGAATTTTGAATATTAGGGTGGCTTTGGATGGAAGATTTCATAGATATATAAGTCACATTATAAATTGGATTTTTAAATTCATGGTTTCAAGTCAAGAATTTAAAATCATTATGTTTTTAATTATTATAGAAAGATTTTTAAATTTTTAGTAAAATCGTTTCATTTTTGTCAGTGTAAAAAAAGTGTATGAGGAGGTTAATTGTTTTAATTATTTAACAAAACTATTGAACATGAAAAATAGATTATGGGACTAAATTACCAAAATTCCCTCAAGATTTGTTCAAACTATCATATAAAACACATGGATTGAAAAAGTATCAATTACCTCTTTTGACTTATTTTTTATTTAACATTAATAAGAATACCCCATTTTCTAAAATAAAGAGGGATGAAATTGACATCAAGACCAATGTATTTTACATTATATTTTTAAATTTCACTATTTTATTTTATTTTTTTTAAAAAAAAATTTAGAGAATTAGGGCTAGAGGGTTTTTTTAACATGGAAATGACATCAATACCAATATATTTAATATTTTATTTTTAAATTTACTATTTCTTTTTAATTTTAATACCTAGGGATTTTTTTAACATGTAAAAAAAACTCTCTAATCCCAATTTTCTACATTTAAAAAAAATTAAAAAAAATAATTAGTAAAATTAAAAGATACAATGTTAATTACATGGGTCTTGATGTCATTTTCATCCCTCTTTATTTTAGAAAAGAGGAGTTTTTATTAATGTTCATATAAAAAACAAGTTAAAAGGGGATAATTGTTAGTTTTTCAAACTACGAAATTTATTTGATAGTGTGGACAAACCTCGAGAGGGTTTTGGTAATGGGTTAATTGCATTAAAATACATTACATTTTCCTCTTTTCTCAATTTAATCACGAACTTTTTTTATTGTAAAAAAAATCCACAACCTTCTTATTTTTTCCCAATTTAATCACAAACTTTCTATTTATCAATTAAATACATAACTTTTTTGTATTTTTTCAATTTAATCACAAAATTTACCTTATAATCTTTTATATTTTACCACTTGTTCAAAATTCTTCTATTAATGAAAAATCAATGCACATTAAATAATTTAAATATAATGCAAGGATTACATTTTAAATATTAAATAAATTATTAAACAAATTCAAAAAAATTCACGTAATTTGTCTCAAATTTAATTGATTATTTTTTAAAGAAATAATTACTAACATGTACACACTTTGTACCCTTAATTACTAGATGCTTTGATTTAAAATAATTACTATCACATACAAAATATTTAAGTAAAATATCAAATATAACCCTAAACCCATATACTTTTAAACCACAAACCCTAAATCCCGTTCACCGTCGGACCGCCGCCGGCCGATCGCCGGACCACCGCATGAATGGGTTGTTGGCGAAATCCAAAAGGATGATGGTCTTGTCAAGAAGTGGGGGGGGGGGGGGGGTTGTTTCTGTTTCGGATTGGGTTTCAGATGTATTTAGAGGGAGAATGCCCAAATCTGTAGAGTATATCGGTGCTGTGAAGATCAAGAAATCTAAGATCAGTGGGCGTGGCTAATTCGCCACAAATAATGTAGAGATTGGGACTATGTTGTTTGTGACTAAAGTTGTTGTTGCTCGCTGGCAAATATTTTCTTGGTTAAAATCCTTTTGTTTAATTGAATATGAGTTGAATTGAGTAAACTCAAAAGTCCCCCACCACACTGATTTCACAAGTAAAGAATTCATGGAATACTTGGATTCACATGGAAATTGGGATACACACACCATACGATCAGAGTAAATAAGAATATCTAATATGTACATTCTGTTTTTGTTCCCTGTTAAAAAATGGAAAAAAAAAAAAAAAGGGTTGCTTTGGGAGTGATTGTTGTTCTACTATTAGCTTGCTGGTTGTACTTGGATATGAAGAGAAGGAGACGACATAACTTTCTTCAGACTGGTGGTCAATTGTTGCAAGAAAAACTCAATGGAAGGCAGAGCTCATCAAATTCGGTGAGAATTTTCAGTGCAACGGAACTACAGAAGGCGACCAACAGCTTCCACCAGGATATGATCATCGGACAAGGAGGGCATGTCACTGTGTACAAAGGCGTGTTGCCAGATGATAAAAGCATAGTTGCCATCTAAAATAGTTGACACCAGTGAGATTGATCAGTTCATCAATGAGGTAATTGTTCTATCCCAAATCAACCACAGGAATGTGGTGAAGTGGTGAAGCTCCTAGGCTGATGTTTGGAAACATTAGCACCTCTGCTCGTGTACGGCTACATCAGCAACGGCATCCTTTACGAACACCTACATCAGACGCACTCTCTGTCGTGGGACATGCATTTGAGAATAGCTGCAGAATCAGCAGGCGTGCTGTCATACTTGCACTCTGCAGCTTCTGTTCCCATATACAAGAAATTAAAAGAAGTTTTTAATTCTCCAAACTTATTTTTCAAGTGAGAATGTTGTTTTCGTTGCAAATAATATGAGGTGTCTTATGAATTTTTTTGTCTAGTATTCATTTTTCCGTTTGTGTTTGCCTAGCTATTTTTATGCAATCAAGCACGTGCAGGTTATATCAAGGGATCCAGTTAGTTTCAAAAAGTTATCTAATGATTTTTATAGAGTGATCTATCAAATTATATATTGCATACATACAATTTAACTACTAATTTCAAAGAGTGCTCCAATTAGTTTCAAAGAGTAATCTAATTAATTTTAAAGAGTAACCTAATTATTTTTATAGAATGATCTATTAACTTACAGATTGCATACATTGATCTATTAACTTACAGATTGCATACATACCATTTAACTACTAATTTCAAATAATGATCTAATCAATTTCAAAGAATAATCTAATTAATTTTAAAAAGTAATCTAATTATTTTTATAGAGTGATCTATTAATGTATAAAAGAGAGTAATCTTGTGAATCAACAACAAAAATTTCAACACACTAAACAAATGAATATAACGAGTAATTCAAAATATTGTTAGTAGTAACCCAATTTATTATAAAGAGTAACTCATTTTATAAAAAAAAAGTAACCTAATTTATTATAAAGAGTAACTCAATTTATATAAAGAGTAATCTTGTAAATCAACAAAAATTTCAACACAACGGTAAACATATGAATATAACGAGTAGTTCGTAGTAACCACATTTATTATAAAAGTAACCTAATTAATATAAAAGAGTAACCCAATTAATAGAAAATAGTAACTTTTTAAATCATTAACTAAATTTTCAGTACAAGATCTAGAAACAGCTGGAATAAAAGAGTAGTCTAAACACATGATCTAGACACCAAAATAAAACATAGTAGGCAATGTGCCTAAAACAAAAATGTGAAAGCAACACAAACAAAAAAAGCATCTATTGATAGAAGAAAGCTGTTAAACACCCTAATTAGATGCATAATTGGACAAATAAGATATGGGCAAACTCCAAGCGTATACCAAAATCAATCAGTGCCCATCCAACTATAAGGGCCTTTGAGAGGATGCAGGACATGCTTTTACTCCATCCTCCTCTTGCCCAAAGCCTCCAACAACTGTTTCTTCTCTAACCCCTACACCGATTCCGCCATTGAAATCTTCCAATAAAACAACCTCCCATTGACCCCAATTCTCTAACATCTGTCTTCTTCTCCACCAAGCGTCTAGCTGGAGGGCTTGTTGTTATCACACTATTCATCATCTTAGATTAGATTTCGTCGTTGCCGATTCACCTTCATATTCAGCTGCCAAAACCTAAAGCTCTGCTTGATGTCAAAGACTTCTTCACTGAATCTAAGAAACCTATTCTGGAAAGGGTTTACCTCTTATAAGTGAGAGATCGGTTCCAATTTCATGAGATAGATTTCAGATTTAGGAAATTTCTCATGGAATTCGCCACAGATAGAACGAAGTTCAAATCGAAGAATTTTTCAATTGTGGATACTATGACAACGTCGTTGTCGAAATTGAGTGTTTCAGGTGGTGAGAGGAGAAGGAGATGGTGGTTGGTCCTCTCATGAAATGTCTGTGTGAAGAGAGATGAGAGAGAAGATATAATAACCCATTTAATTTTTATTTGACCCATCTTTATTCAAATATCCAATTCTGCGTATCTTTTAGATCCGGTCCTACAAATTGAAAAAAAAAAGAAAAACATGTTTCATTCTAGTCTTTGCCATGTATAAAATATAGTTCTTAATTAATATAAGCAGTAGGTGAAAATATATATATATTTAGTTGTAAAATCCGGTTGTATAAGTTAATTTTTTGAAATAATTCTTAAAAAACAAATTTAGTAAGAAGTCGTAAAAACTATTTAATAAAGTTTTCTATTTACAAAAGAATTTTGATTAAATGACAAGATATTAAAATCATTTATATTTAACTAAAAAATGAATTTGTGATTTAATTGAGAAAATATAAAAAATGTCATGTATTTAATTGATAAGAAGGATTTATTACTATCTATTACAAATTATATTCTTATATTACTATTAGATACATTACAGTGAAAATATTATTGATAGATACAATATATTAGGATAAGATACCCAATATATCCCTCCGTAAGTTTTGAATAATAGATAAGTTATTCTGAATATAAATATATTAAACATTAATATTTTTGAATACATAAAATTTTAATAATATATAACATTACATACGGAACGTAACCGATTTAAATATATTGGCAATAAATATTTCTGAATACATATATATTTTGAACAACAATAAATATCATAGATTTTAATATATTGAATATAAATATTTTTGAATACATAAAATTTGAATAAAAATAAACATCAAAAATTTTTTGAACCGTGAATAGGGGAGGTTTGTTGCGATGTTTAAGGAAATACATCATGAAGATAATTTTTTCTGAATACATAAGTTTGAATAATATATTGAAAGATAATTCTTTCTGAATACAAATATATTAAATATTAATATTTCTGAATACATAAGTTTTGAATAATACATACATAACATTATAACATAACAGATTTTAATATATTGAACAAAAATATTTTTGAATAAATATACTTTGAACACTAATAAATGTCATAGATTTTAATTTATTAAACACAAATATGTTAAGCATAAATCTTTTTGAATAAACTTATTATTTAAATATCATGTGCAACTTATTTCCTATTTTTATGGAGAGATTAATGGTTAATTAATTTCTTAATACCATAAATCTTAATAGAGTTAAAAAGAATATTTGATGGGTTCAATTTATAGTGGATAATATTTTAATTTGGATAATGTAACTGCTAGTAATATAAATAGATAAATTGTACTTAATAGTAATTGAAACTTTTAATTTAACATTCATATTTAATTCATATAACTAATTTACATTTTTTCAAATCCCTAAAAATGTTAAATCACCTCTAAAAAGTCACAAATTTTATAAAAGTGGATTTTACTAATCTACTTAAAAAGTGAATCGTTCACATAAAGATGAAAGAAGTTATTATAAGGTAGAGTTGTTAATAAGCCCGTAAACCGCGGGCTCGGCCCGATTAACCCAAAAAATTTAGGGTTAGGGTCAAGAAATTAGGGCCCGTTTAACATTCGAACTTTTTGGCCCGAACCAATTAGCCCACGGGCTAATAGGGCTAGAAATTTTTATTATTATTAATTTTAACACCCATAATCTATACATCAACCACCTCGTCCTACCCTACCCCCAACCCATTGTTGGACAAACTCTCATCATCTTTTAATTTTCATCTCTTTCTTATCTTTTTTTTTTTCACTCTAACTCATAATTTTCTCTAATGAATAAAATAATATTTAAATAAATATATTAAGATTAATTTAATTATCACAAATTCTTTTAATTTATATCTTTTAACAATATATTTCATATATTAATCTTAATTCTCTTAAATTTTAAATAATGTATTAGTTAATTTGAATTTGTAATATTATTTATAACAAATTATATTTATAAATTTTTAAATGTATTTTATCGAACAGCCCGCGACTCCGACCCATTTAAACCGTAACCCGTTAGGGTTAGGATTAGGTTCACCTTTGCGTAGTTCGTTTAAACAGACCCGATTTAGCCCGAAGCTCGAATAGCTCGAAGCCCGTTAGGGCCGGCTCTAATAGATTAGCGCTGACCCGTTTAACATCTCCATTATAAGGGTATGAGTTGCTCTCTAGTGAAGAAAGGTGGATAAAATGTTCAAGCTTCAAGAATATAATTTTTTTTTAAAGAGTGTTCATTTTAATTAATAAGAGCATTAATTTTTCATTATAAGTGTTGATTGAAATATTAAAAATATTAATATTTAACTAAAAATATTATAAATATTTTTTTTTTCAAAAAATCAACAGTACAAATTTTTATACCAAAGAATATAACATTCAAGGTAGTATAAAGGCATGTTTGTTTGGACACTTTTGCCATTATGAAATGGATATGAGATTAAATAAAGAGGAATGTGGTCTGTTGGCCAAATTAATTTAAACATGTGCAAAAGTACCTACTTTGACTAAATATAAGCAAAAATGCCCACTTTGGAGATGAGTTTACCCATTTATCTCTACTTTATATGTGTCAGAATTTTTCAAACCTAACATAAAGACAAAATATTATTCTGAGTGTGAAGGAAAGACCGGGTGGTATTATAACAACAGTTAATAATTAAATTTATAATTAAAGCGAAAGACCAAGTGTACATAATCACAGAATTTATAATTAAATTTATAATTATAGTTAAAAGATCGAGTGGCCTTAAAAGATAGAGTTTATAAATAAATTTAATTATTACGTTGAAAGATGGAAGTGGCTGTAACCAACTTTATTTTTAAATTAATAATGAAAGACCGAGTAACTGAGAAATAATGAGTTTTTCATATAAACATTTTTAAAATATTAATTTTATAATTCTATTTATATTCATCTTTAAATATTAACTTTTATTTGAATATTAATTAATGTCGATATATAATTTTGTCATCATTTATAAAACATTTAATTTATATTAAATTAAAATATAAAGTTCTTTATAATTTTTTCAATTTTTATTATAATTTAATATTTAAATATTAATTTGAGAGAGTAGATAAAAATCCTAAATAATATATTTCATTAATTTTTGCTAATTTTATTACAGTAGATATATAAAATCTTAATAACATATGTATTCTTAAATTATAAAGTGAAGTATGAATTGAAAAATCGAATGTATTGAAAGACCGAGTGTTATTTAAGAATATGACAGGATATGTAAAACTTGAAAGACCTATAGGTAACAATAAGAATGAAAGACCGAGTAAGAAAAGGAATGAAAGATGTAAGAATAGGAATGAAAGACCGAGTGACAGAATGAATGAAAGGCCGAGTGATATGTCAGGTAGGAATGAAAGACCGAGTAAGAAAACGGATGAAAGACCGAGTGATATGTAAGAATAAGAATGAAAGACCAAGTAAGAAAATGAATGAAAGACCGAGTGATATGTAAGAATAGGGATGAAAGATCGTGTAAAGAAAGGGAATGAAAGACCGAGTGATTGTCAGAATAGGAATGAAAGATCGAATAAGAAAATGAATAAAATACCGAGTGAGAAAATGAATGAAAGACCGAGTGATATGTCAGAATAGGAATGAAAGACCGAGTAAGAACAGAAGTCATGTTTATTCACGTCAAATCAAGGGTATCAGAGTCTTTTACATTCAAAAGTGGGCATTTTTGCTTTTTTTATACTGCACCGGGCATTTTTTAATATAGTTTTTTGACAGTGGGCATTGTAGCCTGGATCCCTTAAATAAATGTGTTTGGTATTTTGTATAGAATGAAATGAAATGATTCCTTAAAAGTAAGTAATCAATCATTCCTCAAAAAAGGAGATGAATGGGAATCATTCCAACTAGTTGAAACATATCTAGATGTACGGAAAACATTGTCTAAGGGGACTGGATACCAGTATATTATAACTGATCGTGCTTATTTTGTTTCATTTTATTTTTGATTATTTTCTTGTAAGTACTTACAACGCTTGGAGCACATGGAAAACCCATAGCCCATGGCTAATAAACTAAAAAACTTTGTTTTTACCAACGAAATATTTCGTTGATAAAAGTATTAATTTCATTATTAAATTGGTTTACCAACAGATTAATAGCGAAATTCGTTGGTAAAGTGATGGTTGATAAATTTTTAACAACAAAAATTTAATTCCGTTGGTAAATAATTATGTTGGTAATTATTTGCTAATAATCCTAGTGGTAATTTATATAATGATTCTGTTGGTAAATAGTAATTAATTTTATTTCGTTGGTAAAAACACAATAATTCAGTTGGCACTTCGTTGCTAAAAGAAAATTGTAATCTTTTTCGGCAATCCGTTTGTAAATTCCATTGCTAAAAATGAGATTTTTGTAGTTATAATTATTGGGATGGAATACGACATGTCTGGAGTTCGGTTAGGATTTCCTTGTGTCTAATCATTGTGTAACGAGAGATCTCAAGCGTTATGAGTTAGTGTATTGATAATTTGAGCATTTTAAGGAAATGACTAGTTTGAAATTCACTTGTGATTGTTCCCTTGTTTATACCATCTCAGTAGACAGTAGTATCAAAAGGAAACCTTCATTTCAGACAGAATTGAGTACTTTTCTTGTGCCTCATTGGGATGCTCCTTCACGCATCATGCATTTCCTCATTGTTAACAAAATCGCCTACGCTTGTTTGTACAAGAAGAGAGTTTCTCGTCTGGACGCGCTGGTGTGGACGGAGCAGCTGAGTTTCGTAATAATCCCGACAGCGGGTTGAAGGAGGTAATATAGACAACTATACTTTGATTGCTTGATAATGAATTAATGAATCCATTTCTTATATATTCTGTCGACTGTCTTCTTTAGGTAAATGAAGAACTAGACAAGTATTCGTCTCGAATCAATGGAGTTCCTCATTTTGTGGTACGAATGTGACAAACATAGCAAGTTGTGTTCCTCAGAATATGTAAAGCAGCAGAGATATTTTATGTCAGATCAATGATAAGTACCAGCTAAAGAGGAGCCCAACCTCCAGAAGTTTTCTTAAGAGCTTTTGAAGCTGCTGCTAGCAACTAGCGCCTGAAGACGAGGGAACGTCAACTCTATCTGCAACGAAAGACGACATCCCTCCTCGTCACACAAACCCATGTACAACACGATTTGAAAATTCATCATAAACATACACAACTTTGCAAAACAAACTGTTGGAATAAGATGTGGCTTCCTATAGCAGCTGCAAGTTCTCATGACACTGTTTTCTTGCTTATTTTCAGGAACGATTTTATTTGCTCGTAGCAAAATTATATTTCGTCTCGTGTTTCATTTTCGCATGCATGTAATAATGCCATCATTGCACAAAATAATAAAACAAGCCATCTTTAATACAGTCTTTTGTCCAAACTTTGGTTTTTAGAAGACAGATTGACATCTGTATCTATTCAAGGTAATTAAAATAGATAAATATGTAGGGCAGCAGTTGAACAATGATTCTCCTCGACTCAGATGAAAAATATAACCAGAGCCAACAAAGCATTTGCAAGAAAACAATGATTTGCTGGTAGATAGAATATCATCAGCATATAAAAAGACATCATATTATACGAACGGTATGTACAGTGGACTTTACACTTTGTGGTTCCAATGTATTCTTCTGTAGTGAAGGTGTTAGGTGTCATCCTCGACCCGAAGCTCAGGGTGTCTCACTGAATGCCATCACCTGGAGATCAAAAGTCCAAACGAGTAAATATTAAATCCACTAATTACTTCATCTTCTCAGACTCGCATACCTTCAATCAGCAACTACATAGTCCTTAATAATGAGGATCATGTTGTCAATCTTACACAAACCATAAAAACGAAGATTTCAAATGTTTAAAGGCAAAACAACACTAATAGCTTCTGGTTCATTTGTTCTTCTAGTTCTACGCTTGTTTCTCCTCCTAGTACCTAGTATGTAAGTTGGGGGAATCACGGACGAATCAGAAATTTTGAATACTTCCAAGCATTTTAAATGCAAATTGCCAAGAGATGAAATACCACAGCTGCTTTAGTCAAAATAATTGAAGGAATAATCTTTAATCTAAACAGAGCAATAAAGGTCACATCAGTCAAAACTTTGTGATAAATCAAAGTTCAGATGCTGGCAAGTGAACCTTGTTTCTGTAGATTTCAATAGATAGAAGCGGGCAAGGTTATACAACAAGACTGTAAGAAACCTAGGAGATTAATTTAGATATGCTACTAAAGAAGAAGATAATAAGTTTCTCAAAATTTTATTATACCCAAGGAAAGAAGTAAACCATAGAAATATGACCTAAAACAAACAAATCCACATGAGAAAAAGTGAGAAGATGCAGGAATGACGTGCAGAAATTTCTAATACATGAGCTCAGATGGATATATACCTAAGTCATTAAAGGGAGTTACACAATATATGTAGTGTAAGTAGTAAGCACACAGCCTATCTGCATAGTTAAAGCAGTTTCTCTGCAAATTGATAGCCAACAATAACGGGCTGCAGTTTCACAGAGGAAGTCCCAAAGAATCTAATGTGGCAGTCAAATTTGAATTTTATTGCCACATAACTGGGATTATCAGCACCCCGAGTGTAGTCCATTAATGCGATAAGCTTAGTAGGTGTATCATGTATGTAGTTGGCAGTTGTTGCTCTAAAGTCTAAATATCAAGAATGTTACTAAATACGAGTGAAGAAGTTCATAATTTAAATCTGTATATAAGCCAAAAAACTTCTAAACCTATTTCAATTTCCAAAACTCCACCTTAAGAGAATAAACAGCTCAAGATATTTTGTTTACTAATTTGACATTCTTTTCCATCCTGTCCAATCCCCAAAGAACTGCACTTCAAAAAAGTTTCGAGGGATTATCTAACTGTTTTTTCAGATTTGATCAATGTACCCCTGTTAAGCTGTTGCTACCGGGTTGCTATTCAATCAGTCAAGTAGGCAGTCGTCAATACTTCTTATGAAACTCACTCCCCCAACTATGAATATCATCAGGAAGACAATTCCATGTGAACTCTTTTACTTTCCAGATTTGCATTTTGCCGGATTGGATCTTTTATAAGATAAATATTTAGTTTGAATGATTAACAACTCATCATTCCCATGAAACCACTTGGACAAATCCAGTTGGATAATTTATAGCTCACCAATCACGCACTGCTCACCCAAACACGAAATTAGCCAGCCGCAGATTATCTACCCGTTTTTCATCTAAAGAAGTAAATGTTTACTTATGATAAAAATTTTAGAAATCCTAATTAATACAGGAAGGTAAAATTGGCTATGTCCATCATTTTGTGAAGAACTAGAGCACATCCAATGCATTACTAGAAGAGGAAGCACAGCAGTGAACTTCATAATACATAGTGCATATGCAATCAAATTATTAGCATAGATTCAAAAAAAGATTATAATTTTGAAGAACTAATGGTCTAATAGGATGATTTTGTTCCAGCAAGTAGGATGGGAAACATGTTCTGCACAACTTCACCAGAAATTGTGAAAATGAGAAATTAATCACATGTAAAAATTGGACAAAACAAAGTTGTAATACCTAAACAGTCGTGAAAATAAATTAATATAAGAAAAATAAAATAAAATAAAATATAAGCTAGCAGAAATATATTGGGTACGATCAAAAATTACCTTGCCACAGACTGGGCAGTTATCACTTCTTTCCATCCACTCATATATACAACCAAGATGGAAATGGTGAGAACAGTTTGTAACTATCTTCGGATTTTCTTTGGTATATTCTGTACAAGGACACGAGAATATGCAAATGTAACTAATATTCATTGGCTAAAGGGAAAGCAAGATGAAAACATCTGGACCAGGTAGAGAAATTTTGATACAAAAAACCCACTGCAAATGGTATATGGGTGGTAATACAATAAAAATTGAGTACATCAAGGGATGAGTAGTTGCTAAAAGAAACTGGCAAACTATATAAACATATATTATTACAGTTACCTTCAAGACATGTGGGGCAGACGTCCTCATCTTCAGAAGAAGTATATATGTGAGCAAATCCTGTTGCTGCTTTAGCTGATGAGAGCTTCATTGAAGACCTCGAATTATATTCTTTGGAAGCTTCTTCACAAGTGAATTTGTTCCATTTATTTTTCTTGCTCACAGAGTCAGATTCATCATCATCTTCACTTGTTCTCAGTGGTTCAGTTTCCTCATGTGCATGACTTGGTCCTTTCTCCCTTCTGGAGACCAGTCCATCACGCTGCAAGCGAAAATATCTCGGATCTGCATCATAAGGCAGAGGTCTTGGAGGAGCACGAAACATATCAGCTAAAGAGTTATCAGTTGATGCTGTAGAACTTAAAGATGCAGTTCCCTGAGTGGAAGAAGGCAAGGCTCGTTCTTCTCCTCTGTGAAACAATGACGCATACTGCAGAATGCAACAATATGTTGTAAATATTCAAATTGGCATTAAGCACAGTAAGGTATCAAAAATCTAGATCCCAATGTGGGATATAGTCATGTTGATCTGGCAATTCAAATTTGAATATTTATTACAGTGTGGTTAGGTAAAAAATATAGAAGAAACACTCTGAAAAACAGTTAATTCACTTACGAACTTTCATATCTCTGTTTCTTACCAGAGCTCATAATAATCATCGGTTGGAATATTTGATACAGAACAATTTTGACACCATAAACTCAATTTACAAGTAATTGGGCTATTAACATTACAACAATTGATACTTCAACAAATCAAGAATCGAAAAACTAACATGGCATACCATATATAAGAAGTTCTGGATGAAGCAATGAAGGCATATACAGTTCCTATAAATTGAGCTGTTTGGATTCGTAAAATCTTCCCAATCATCCCTCAAGCAGCAACAAACAGAACCCATAATTAACAATGTCAATCCACTTTAATGAATCAAAACTCCTTCCCCCACTCAATGTCTTTCACTAAACCAAATGCTACTATAGAAACATCAAGAACTCATATATGTATACTGAGAGAGGATCCGAAGCTCGCAGAAGCTGAACTAATTCCGCGAACCAGCAGCCTCTCTCCAAACAACACAAAACCCCAATGCCTTAGTTATATTGTGAGACATACACAATAAAACAATGTGTGAGAACCTGCAGGGTCGAAAAGAACTCAAGTAATCAGAAAAAGAAAAAGAAAAAGAAAAAATCCAAGAAAAAAATAAGAAATTCATTTTTCTGAAATCTAAATCCTAAAAGATTATACTAGATAAATTCAATGCTAAAAAAGTTGTGATTTTGGGTAATGAAGCTTCAGTTGAGGCAATAATGGTTCCTCAATTAAAACAAAAAATAGAATATCAAAATTCAGAATTAAGTATCTAGTCATGAACAGTTAAGAACTCTCGAATTCCTTTAAAATCAAGCAAGGGATAATCATCTAACTTTTCACCAGCACGAATTCCTTAAACTCACAGAATTTTCAATTGATTCAAACATACCACGAAAACCCATTACAGAAATTATGTCTCTAAGTAAACCCAGTCGTAATTGAAGGAAAAAAAAAACTTAAAAATGGAAAAAGAAGATAATTCTTACACAGAATTAGAAAAGGAATATAATAATAAAAAATAATATAAAAAGTACCAATCAGACGGCGTTGGATTAATCTGGCGAGACAAAAGCCGAAAAATCCGAGGTCAGTTCAGAAACTGGATTGTTGTTAAATTTCGAGATGATTGTGATTATGTATATGATATATCTATTATTATGCGAGTATCAAATTAAAATATAAGTACGAATTTTTTGGACTTTTTATTTGGAATAAACCCTATAAATGAAAAAATCGAAATGAAAGCGCGTTTTATTAATAGCGCGTTTTATTAATACACGCTTTTGCGGATCCAAGGGTGGGTGAAAATCAATAGTCCAATCATACATTTATTGTCAATCTCCAATTATATTTTGCATTAATTGTACAAAAATAAATAAATAATAGGTTATTACTTAGCTGATCCAAAGTCATGTATAACCAATATTATATAATCATTACTCCCCCCCCAAAGAGAAATTCACAGTTACTGTAGAGTTTAAAAAAAAATTAACTTTTAGGGGAAGTTTGGTATTTTTAGGTAATAAATAAATTATAAAGTAAGTTATGTGAGTTATAAAGGGGTGACAATTTTGAAATTAAAGTATGTTGTAAGATTATTGGTTTGTGTGTATTTCCTTATTTGGAGGTGTGAACTTGTTTATGGAACGGACAAAAATAGAAAGTATGAATTTGTTTATGAGACGGAGGGAGTAAATTTTTATCTTTCGATCCTAATCGTTGAATATTTTAAAGTTAATGAAAACCTACCTAGCAGGTTTAAAAAGTCAAACTTTATGAAAAAAAATAAATGTATTCTCTCTCATTGTAAACCAATCAAATAATTGTAAAGTTACTTTTTGTGAAAATTTTTAAAATGTTTATAATTTTCTTATTACATATTTATTATTAATAAAAATCATATCAAATTATTCGTCTTTTCAGAATCTTTAAATTGATACACATATTAACTATATAATAAATATTTGAAATATAATAAAAAATTTATTACTAATTAGAATATTTTTAATTATATTTAATAATTAGATTTTATTACTGTATTAGTTAAAAATATAAATAAATTTAGGAATACACTTTTATTTAAATCTTTTTACGGATCCAATCCCCTAAAATTATACTCAATAAATCCGCAATCTTAATTCTTAACTCGCTCAATCCGTATACACTCTTCAATCTGAATAATTATTATCATGTTTAGATTATTATTATTATTAATTGTGAATACACTGCCTTAAATAACTTTATAACATTTTAGAAATATAATAATGTATCCGGTTAATTTTTAATTTTTTTTTATTTTAATATTACACATATAATTTTCTATTTTTATTTTATATTATTATATATTAATATTAATTATTATATCACCATTATATTTCTCAAAAATAATAATTCTTATTTTACAAAATATTGGATAAGTCTTTATTCAATTAATTATTAAAATAAAATAATTATTTAAATATTATAATATGCTGAATAAAAAATGAGATCCACCCAATATTTTTATATGTAATTTTAAAAAGGTGAGTTTTGCGTGAGGCTGTATAAAGTGAACCCATTGACTTTTTAAAATAGTTTTCATTTTCGTTATAAAATATTATCATTTTTCATTTATATACTATAAATTGTTCATGAAATGGAATTATCACTTTTTTCATTAAAAAATAATTCTACGTTTATACAAATATTTATTAACATAAATATTATACTATTTATAATTAGGCAAATTATTCAGTGATCCCAAGTGCACCTAAATTCAGAAACTTTTACATTTATCAATATGAATATATATATATATATATAATGAATAAAAATGTATACACTTTATTAGCTAACTTTTGTTAGTTTTTTTAATGAAAAAATGAATGTAAAAATACTATATAATAGTAATTATTAAGAAACATATACTCCATCCGTCCACTTCTAAGGTATCAATTTTACTATTTTTGGGGTCCGATTCAAAGGTATCAATTTCCCCAATTTAGTAAAAAAGTACACAATATGGCCCACCACTTCCCTCTAATACAACTACTCACTTTACATATTATAATAATACTCATTGATCCACGTGCAAAAAACAAACGGACATCTTAGAACCGAACGGAGGGAGTATATACTATTGAATAAAAACTTATACACATTAACATGCATGTATGCAAAAGTGTGCATATGATATCAACTCTTATAATTATATATAAAACACTATTTAATTAATTTAATTTTATAAAACTAAAATAAAGCAAAAATGAATGAATATCATGTCGCAAAGGTGGCAAAAAAAATACAAATAATTATATAAATTAATAATTTAACTAAATAAATATTGAATTAACATAAATATTATGTTCATAGCGGTAATAAATTATCGCCATCAATCTATTTTTATTTCAATTGTTATTTATAATGTTAATTTATATTTAATTTTTAAATTATAATTAATATTTAACTCATTCGATTTAATATATTTTAGGGGCAATTTTTGGTGATATCGTTTCCAATCATTTGTTAATGAATCGAATCCCGGCTCCCCCCGTTCCACGCTTCCCGGCCCCGAGACTCTCCCTTTCAAAGGACTCGGCTAATGGACCGGGAGTAGGGCCTTCGGTCTTGTATCCCTTTTGAAAGGGGACTTAGCAGTATCGGAAGTCGAGCCCTTGGTCTTATAACGAACATGTTACACTGGTAAAGCCGAGGGAAAGCCGTCATAAGGAGACAACATTTTACATATTTTTATCATCGCACCAATATCTAATTTTTCATAACTAAATAAAATATGAGTAAGATATGATATAAATAAATTTTTATTTAAGAACCATATTTTAACCGGTGGTCATAGATTTTTACCGACTCACAATAACGAAGAAGAATATAAAATCGCATCCATGTTTTACATATGCTCGCATCATGTTTCTCCCAACCTTGCACATGTGATATGGACTCGCAACCACGGGCAGGGCGAATGCCCTATTTCCTTTATTTAGATTATGATTTTTGATTTGAATCAAGAGTTCAGAAAATGAATTTGTGAGATTAGTGTTTGATTTCTCAATTTGGATATTTTGCCCTAATTAATTCTAGAATATTTCTATTTGAATTTATGTTTGAATTGAACAGATCTTGTATAAATTTGAATAGAATTAATGAGCATTCTTCTTTCTTCTGATGATAATAGTGCGAAATTAGGAGGATATGCAAATTATTCTTTTTTATTTTATTTATTTATATAATTGACCATTCACAAATATAACGAGAGCATAATTATAATACACTTTATACTTAATATTACTACTACTTATCAAACACTTTCAAAATATTAATTTCAATCTTTATACATCATACCAATCAAACTCATCTTCTCATATTACCCAAAATATTAATCCCAATCTTTATACATCATACCAAACAAACTCATATTTTCATAATACTCACTTATCAACATATATAATATTTGCCTTCGTTATACACCTTTATCGGCGTAGTACTTACCAAACGAGCCGTCTATCCCGAATCCGATATTATTCCGACTCTCCCTCCTCTCTTCAATTTATCCACATTTTGAATTCTTCATTACTTTTCACTCGCTCAACGTATTTCCTTACTTCCACCTAAATCAATACAAAGTTCTTGGCAATATATTTGCTTGAATTCATCATCTCCAGCATACTAGATCCGTTCAATTGAACCATTTTCCATCTGATCCTTCTACTTCGGTACAACGTCGTGTTACTGTACGATTTCGGCCGATGATTTCAATCCGGTGACGATCCGCTGCGCTCGATCTGCAAAACCCTAGGTTATTCACCGGAATAATGCAAAGCTCGTCGGGCTCGGCGGCCCAGCCCGATGCAATACTGGAATGGCTTCAGAAGGAAATGGGATACAGGCCTCTCGGCCCATTCGCAGCTAGTGCTAAAGCCTCAGTGCCCACAGCAGAATCACTTCGCAAGATTTGCCGTGGGAACATGATCCCCGTATGGAATTTCTTGCTAAAGAGGGTGAAATCGGAGAAGACGGTTGAGAATATTAGGAGGAATATTCTCGTTCACGGTGCGGATGATGTTGATAAAAGTAGGAGGAAGGAGAAATCGGGAGTTGGGAAGGAGGGGAGTGGGAGCAGTAGTAGGGAGATGGCATTGCAGGAGAGAGAGTTGGCGGAGAAGGAAGTGGAGAGATTGAGGCAGATTGTGAGGCGGCAGCGTAAGGAGTTGAAGGCTAGGATGATTGAGGTATCCAGGGAGGAGGCCGAACGCAAGCGTATGCTCGATGAGCGGTCAAATTACAGGTTGATATCTTTTTTCAAATTCATTGAATCATTTAACTCTTAGGTAGGAGTAATGTTATAATTTTCTTATTCATTTTTAACTCTTGTTTAGGAATTTATGTTATAGATGAACTTCTTGTCTGTGTTTACATTGGGAACGCAGGATACTTACATGGTCCATGTCCAAGCATATGAAAGTGGTTGCATTTCTTATATACATTTATATTGCCCTTATATTTGGATTTGTATTGGGTTCACAGCCTGCTTTCCCGATGTGTTTTGATAATTAGTGTTAAAGGAGAACATAAAATTTCTTCTTGAACTTTGAATAATCAGCCAGATGGTGGGATAAGTGATAACAATGTTATAAGTGACAATGCAAGTTTCTTGGTTATTTAAGCAAGTCTTGTTGAGAAATGTAAATGAGTAATTGACGATCTGATTTTCTATTTCTAGACACAAGCAGGTGATGCTAGAGGCTTTTGATCAACAGTGTGATGAAGCAGCAAAAATATTTGCCGAGTATCATAAACGCCTAAGGTACTATGTTAACCAAGCTAGGGATGCTCGGAGATCTAGTGTTGACTCAAGTGAAATGGTGACCAGCTTCTCAGCTAATAATGAGAAGGAATTGTATTCAACTGTCAAAGGCAGCAAAGCTGCAGATGATGTCATTCTTATTGAGACGACAAGGGAAAGAAATGTTCGAAAACTTTGTGAATTTCTTGCTACGAGGATGTCTGAAAAAATTCGTAGTTCTTTTCCTGCTTATGAAGGTAGTGGAGTTCATGTGAATCCTCAATCGGAAACTGCAAAATTAGGAATTGAGATTGATGGTGATTTACCTTCTGAAATCAAAGATATACTTTCTGACTGTCTGAAAAGTCCGCCTCAGTTACTGCAAGCCATCACTTCGTACACCCAGTGGCTGAAAAGTCTGATCAGTAAGGAAATAGAAAAAATTGATGTCAGAGCTGATGCAGAAGCATTAAGGTATTCTCAATAACTTGCATCATTTACCGTGTGTATATCTGCTAATCAATCTTTTATTGCTTTGTTTGTTGAGAAAAATAATCAGAATTGTAATAGTTAATCATAGAAGCAAGCATATTCCTAAATCAATTTGTTAACTATTGCCATGCAGGATAGCTGTTTTGAGAATATATTTTCTGAGAACGAGATGGAATTTGGTAGGAGTTATCATCACACCTTTTTAATCAATCTTTACTTTGATAAATCTTAAGAACTGACCATTTTGTATTCCATTAGTTAGTTCATTAATGCTAACAATGCTGCAAGCTTTTTTTCCAACGCAGAGAGTTTTTTTTTTTAATTTCAGCAATCTCATATGTGTAGTTAATGTCTAGCCCCAGGGGTCTGAATGTCTTTTTTGTTTCTTTAATGCATCCTCTCCTGCTTCATGGAACATGTATATTCAAATTAACTTAATGTAATGACATATGGATGCATATTTCATCTTTAATGTGATTCTGTTGGACCAATTCTTTGACCTTTTTCTGTTCTTTGAATTTCTTATGAAGGTACAAGTATGAGAATGACACAATAACTGAGGCTTCTTCTACTGATATAAGCTCTCCACTGCAGTATCATCTTTATGGTAATGGGAAGCTTGGAGGTGATGCACCTTCAAGAGGGACAGAGAATCAACTTCTCGAGAGACAGGTACTTCTTTGTGTAGTGGCAACTACATAGTAAACTTCTATGCTGATTGCTTGTGAAGACTGTGAATCCACTTTTATGATTCCTTTTCAGAGCCCGCTCCTTTTATTTTCTTGTCAGTTCTTCTTCTGATGTTATCACCCCCAAATGTTCTCTAGCTTATTTGCATTAAAATACATTTCCTCTAGAAAGCACATGTACAACAATTTTTGGCCACTGAGGATGCACTCAACAAAGCAGCAGAAGCTAGAAACATGAGTCAACTACTCTTAAAACGTCTCCATGGAAGTGATTTAGTTTCCTCAAACTCGATTGTCACTGCGGGAACATCACAGAATATGAGCAGCCTTCGGCAACTCGAGGTAATGCTGTTCTAAAGTTTAGCCATTTGAGTTTTGGTCAGTTGAAATCAGTGGTATGCTTGCATGGACTAACATAACTGATTTTTCATGAATTGAATATGATGTAGTTTTATTTTGTGTTCGTTATCTATGATTATCATTCAGTATACACTAATTTGAGAATTGTTTGGCTTTCCTCTTTTTTTATGTCACCTATGAGTTTAAAGTGAGGGGTGTAAATTATCTGTAATAGGGGATAGATCATTTTGCATCAAAATATTTTGTGACACATTGGATACTCAAGGATAGTAGTGGTTTATAAGGTTGTAAAGTAGAGCTGAAGCATTAGTGAATTAGTATAGAAAAATTGATAATTAACTTAGTTTTTTTGAGGGGATGACTGGTGAATTTGTGTATGCCACTCTGTTTCTGTATTCTACTCTGGCGATCAGCGATCATTTCTGATAGGGCAAGTAATGTGTTTGCAATTTATTGTCTTCTAGGAATTTTGTGCGACTCTGTTACTTTAGTGTATACTGGTGATCATTTAAACTCATACTTCATAGGTTGGCTCTTGTCAGACAATCATTTCTAATAGGGAAATTGCAATTTATTGTTTCTAGCAAATTTTATTATGATTATTACAACTCATAATTTCTTTCTGTTTCATTTTAAGGTTTATACCTTTTTGTGTATGTGTGTGTGTGTGTGTGTGTTTATGTCTATGCTTGTCAATTTTGCATCTCGTTAGTTTCACTTCTGATCTTTCTGTTACTCTGTAACATGTTAAATGTATACTAAAAACTTGTAAAAACATTGAATACAAATACCGTGCCTTTTCTCTGTTCTTGTCAGTTAGAGGTTTGGGCTAAGGAAAGAGAGGCTGCTGGGTTGCGTGCTAGCTTGAATACATTGATGTCGGAGGTGCATCGCTTGGATAAGTTATGTGCTGAGCGCAAAGATGCTGAGAATTCTTTAAAAAAGAAGTGGAAAAAGATTGAAGAGTTTGATGCTCGCAGGTCTGAGCTGGAATCAATCTACAAAGCATTACTCAAGGCAAACATGGTAGGATTTCACCCGCTCACATTATAGTCACATACATGCGCTTTCACAAGTTCACTAGCACATGCATTTTATTTCCTTTATTAGCTGGAAAAGTAGCTATAGGTTATCTAGACATTAGTAAGAGTATCTGAAGAAGCATTTTGTTAATGATGGAACTATAGTTGTTAGAGGTCCGTGAAGTGCAAGGGTTGCAGAGGATAGCATATCTGCCTGCAAGTGGTGGAAATGTATGCGAGGTGAATACCCTGGTCACCTTTAATACAGGCCCCCAATTGGTACAGTCATTTCTTATTTTGCCTCACCCCCCAAGAGTTGCATATCATATGATTTTAGAAAACCTAGACTGAAGTCAGATGTGGGATTAGCCATTGAGGATTCCTTCTATTCGGGGTGGGGGGGGGACTACTTAGGAATCTCCTCTGATTCTTCTACATCAAGAAACCCCTATGAGGGCCAAACTGCCCGGCCTCCCCCCAGCCCAAGCCAATCACAGCTGCAGCGCAGACCAAAACCTGTGTTGCTAGCCGGGTCATGGAGCTATGTTTTCTACTTCCCTCCTTTTTATCCTTCTTTCTTTAGTATTTGGAGTTTCTATCTCTTTGCTTTTACACGCGTCTTTAAATCTTTAAAATGTGAAGGCATAATCCAAAATTTTAGTCAATATAATATTTTAATGTAAATAGCATAGTTGCGTTCCATGTTCAAGAGGTGCATACCCTCGCATGACCTGGGTGTCAGCAGCCCCCTTTTGATCCAGTGCACCTCGCTCCTCTTATGAATAAGGATGCAAGATTAGTTTAGTGCACCTTGAACATGACTGCTGATGCATATCATTTAATATTCTGAAGTATTGGAAGCATTTATATATGAATAAAAATAGAATGAAAGCTAATATAGGGAATAATAACAATATTTTTGTTTGGTGAAGCATTTATGCAAGTATTGATTATTTCTTGTATTGCAGTATCATGAAAGCATATGCAACTGTCTTTTAATTCAAATTTCTATGTAGTAGTTTGTTTATGAAGATAGGAAGAAGTTTATTTTGAACATAGATGATTCTTTTTGTGCTCTATTGTAATAAATGTTGAGTTTTTCTCGAGTTTGTAGGATGCTGCTTCTTTCTGGAGACAGCAGCCGTTAGCTGCCAGGGAGTATGCATCAAGCACTATAATTCCTGCCTGTAATGTTGTCCTGGACTTATCGAACAGCGCACAAGATCTCATTGATAAGGAAGTTCAAGCCTTTTATCGGACACCTGATAATAGCCTCTACATGCTTCCTTCAACTCCTCAGGTTTGTTGCAACAGTATAAAAGAAACTGCAACATATATTACCTCATAGAAGTGGAGTTCTTTTAATTTCTTGACTTCCTATATTATCTGTGCAATTTGCTAATTTTCTGTGATTTGACCTCTTTGGTGCTTAAAAATCGATAATTGATCTCAATGACCTTGACTTTTAAGTTTTGTTTTTTCCATGGTATTTGAGTTTCATCATATTTACAGACTTGAAAATTAGACTTTCCTCCAAGCTTCCAAAATTGTATTACTTTCTCTGTTAGAAACTTAAACTAATGTTAGTTCTTGTTCGTGTGCATGAACTTGCATTTTGGTATGATGTGGCATGCACATCTCAGATTGTTTGATAGAGAGTTGATATTTGATACCTTATAGCTTGATCACGTATTCATTATGCAAAAGTTGATAACTGCATGTCGATATACAGTTTTCAGAATTATTAATGCCAAAATATTTTATCTTGGTAATGTGTTATTTTGTTGGTATTACTATGCATTTTTCTTTGAGCAAAGTAATTCAAGACATTATCTTTGTTCTGTATTTTGGTTAAATGACATCATCTTTAAGTGGATATACCTTCTTGCTTGTAAGCTTAAATGTCTTTGCTCCTTTTAGGCTGTGGATAATATATGGTCAAACTAAAAACATTGAAAGATCCTGTTATAATCTGATGTGACTTTTCATTATCCATATCTCTTATGTGTCGTCCTCTTTCTGTTCAGGCACTCTTGGAGTCAATGGGTGCAAATGGCTCTACGGGCCCTGAAGCAGTTGCTACTGCTGAGAGGAATGCAGCAGTGCTGACAGCTAGAGCTGGTGCCAGAGATCCTTCTGCAGTTCCTTCTATATGTCGCATTTCTGCTGCCCTACAGTATCCTGCTGGTGCGCTTTTCATCCTCCATTATATTTGCAGATGATCTATTTGCAGCTTTATATTCACACGAGATCACTTTATTTGCTCTAAAAAAAATTCAGTATAAACTGCATCTTCCAATGAGATATTTTACTTAATATTTTCCAACCAGAATTTTTGATGTCTCTGCATCGAAAAACTCATTACTTGTGGGACTATCTTCATGCTCATGTCTCCTCCTGTTTTAACCGATTTATGCACCCAGAAACCCTCTGTGCAACTAGATGCATATAAACTACTTAATCTAATTGCAGGTTTAGATGGTCTGGATGCTGGTTTGGCATCTGTTCTAGAGTCCATGGAGTTCTGTTTAAAGCTTCGTGGTTCTGAGGCTTGTGTACTGGAAGACTTGGCAAAGGCAATTGATTTGGTTCATGTACGAAGAAATCTCGTAGAGAGTGGTCATGCTTTGTTAAATCATGCTCATCGTGCACAGCAAGAGTATGATAGGTACAACCATCTCATCTCATTTTCTTTTAAATTATCTGCATAACTTTATTTTTTGATACAAATGATGAGCATGGTTTGAGAAATCTATGGAGACAAGTTGGGATTAGACAAACTAAAAATAATCACTGGGGGATCTGCTTCTGAAGTTTTTTGCATTTAGGAATCTTATTTTTTTTAAATGTGAAGTAATGATTTCTCATTTATGCAGAAAGCATGCAAGCAGTGATTCATTATGAGAAGCACATTTATTGTTTTGAATTTGTTTTGCAGGACAACAAATTACTGCTTAAATGTAGCAGCTGAACAAGAGAAAACTGTTACAGAAAAATGGTTGCCTGAACTAAGTAATGCAGTTCTAAATGCTCAGAAATGCCTTGAAGACTGCAAATATGTTGGAGGCTTGGTAAGTACTAATTGTTTTGTGTTTTGAATGAACTCAAGCAAGACCCTTCCATACAAATTTGGAAGACGTTTGAACTGTGAATTTAAAATTAATTGTGGCCTAAAGCAATGAACTTTATACAAGTTTTGTAGAAATGTAACTTGTCTGTGAACAACCAAATATTTTATCCTAGAGTCAAGTTGATAGTTTGATTTTTCAGGTGAATGTTATTAATTAATAAATAGTCTCTCTGTTGCTGAGAATCCATTAGCATGATTTTTTGTGTGCTAGTTTGTTACCATAAGAACTTTTCATACTCTTTTCTATTCCCAAGTTCAAGAGGTGGTGTATCACAACGACTACCATTTATGATCTCGTGGTTATTTAGTTCAAGATTGAAGACACACGACCTTTTATAACAATAATCTGTGATTTTTTTCTGTAGCTCGATGAATGGTGGGAACAACCAGCATCAACTGTCGTTGATTGGGTTGCTGTTGATGGAGAAAATGTTGCTGCATGGCAAAATCATGTGAAGCAGCTTCTGACCTATTATGATAAGTAAATCTTACACTGATTGAACTTTGTTGGCTTTCTAGGCTAAATTCTCGGGGAGCTTCTTCAATTGCCTTTTTTTTAGTTCAATTTTAACATCGGATCCATTCAGATTTGAACCTTGGCTATACTGAACTTGCTAGTATTGGCCCCAATCAAAAAGGTATCTTGCTTACTGCATTACCAGTTTCCGCTGTAAGATTACATATCTTGTATATAGTTCTTTCATGCTATGAGAATCTCTTGTTTATTCCCTCCCCCTTCCCCCTCCCCTCAACCCATTCTCTGGTTCGATTGTGGCAACATGTAACACTGAGTGCTAGAAGTTTGGATTTGTGTGGTTGTGTTATTTTTGTAAAATATTTCATATATATGATGTCTTGGAGTTTTACCTTTCTTATTTATACTTTATATGCTGCTTATTAGCAGATTTTTGACCTCCTAATGAAGTTCCATTTAAGTTGATCTCATGTTTTCTCATAACAATAGTTGAGTTATGATAAACATGGGCTATAAAAGAAAAACTTTCTTTTTAGATCTTCATTGATTTCCTTCTGTAAAGCATTGATTCTTGTAAAGGGATGCCAATTCTTTTGCAGTAAAATTTTGATGCTTTTGGCTCTGACCCATTGGGGTTTCCTTTATCTTATTCTCTACCGAATACCAACTGGTATGTATTTCTAAAATAGTATTGATTTGTTTCATTATAAACTTTAGTGACATACACTCTATAAAACTTTGGCGAAACAATTTAAACTTGTTACAGATTTGCTCTATTCCTCACACTCGGTTCGATTGTTTGTTAATCTTACATTCTTTCTGGATTTTGTACCCTCAATCATACATCTTTTTAACTTTTTTCTCTTATCATGTAATGCTTTGGGGCCTAGGTGTTGCCATGTTTGATGATTAAGCATAAGAATATATTCTCTCCACCATTAGAGCATTTTAAAGCAATATTCCTTTAGAGGGTTGGCTGAGGATAGTTTGTACTTGTTGCTTATCTGAATGTATACCTGAATTTTCTTTAAAAATTGTTATCATGGGTAGTCCATAATGACATAGCTATGAGTGCAGTGAGTAGGTGGTTAGTAAAGGTTACCAAATGTTGTATGCTTGCATTGATTATTAGTACATTATTTTATATCATGCATTTCTGATTTATTGGGAAATTATCTGTCTTTAATGCGTGTACTCTGGAGCTCACCAGAAAAAAATTGTCTCTGTGTAATAATGGTGCCATCAGTTTGAGTTCTATTTCTGAATATTGAATTCTAGGGTCACTTTTCAGATTAGATTAAACCTGCAATTAAATTTAATATATGCATCTAAATCTAAACTTGTGTGACACTGTTTTTCTTTTTTCTTATTTAATTATATAACTTTTTAATAAAAAAATATTACTATAACTTTTTATTTATATTATAAATTATTCATGGATTATTCTATGTAAAGTTATCATGAATTAAATAAAATGTATCTCTTGTGAGATGATCTTTTCTAAGTTTATATGATGTCCTGTTTTTATCATTAAAATTTATGATGAAAAATATTTGGTGCTGGTTTCTGTTAATACAAATACTTATGGTGTTGTATATACCGTACAAATTGCATGCATACTCTTTTTTTTTGGACAGAAATAAAATTATTATTGCTCAAATTGTATGCATACTCTTAATAAGTATAACCTCACATGAATTTTTTCTAATATTTTTCTAAAAGTAGTACTTATTTTTTTAGAAATACTTGTGTAATATAGGAAGCCACAAATGCACCATTATTTATGCACGGGTTTTCCAGATTTAGATTTACACCCAAAAAATAAAGATGTTTGATATAAAAATAAAATGAACTAAACTAGTAAAGGAATGAAAGATTATATATTAAAAGTTAAATGACTACTCTATTTATGAGTTTAAATTGATAGCAATGAGTATTTAATACTCCGTCTATTTATAAGGGGGTGTATTTTTTTTTAGTACTTAGATTAGGAGATAGTATATAATATTTTAATGTGTCAATTACAAGAAAGATATGATATTTTATTTTATGATGGGTAATTGTATTAGTGTTGTGTGTTGGGTTTATGAAAATATATTAATTATTTTGTCCAGGTTCTATTTACGAAAAAGGCAAATATATCTTGTATTGAGACGAATTAAAATAACAAAATGCATTAAAAGCAACAGAGGAGGTAGTATTTAATAAAATTACTTTAACATGCCCCTTGTACGGGTTAATTTACCTCAAATGTTGCATGTGAGGCTTAATGAATTCACTCTAACAATACAACATCCTAATAAATCAAGTAATTGGAAAAGAAAATGCTGCACGTTATAATGTGTACAGACTACAGAGTTACTGAATAAGTTCTTAAAGTCATAATGTGTAGTGTGTACAGAGTTACTGAATAAGTTCAATAAATTTAAAAATCCAACATTAAGTAGCCACCAACAGTTGGCATAGAATTAAAACATTAGAATGAAAACAACAAATCTCAAAATTCGGTAGAAGATATGTGAGCACTGCTTCCTTCCTTTAAAGCATATCTTAAGATGAAGCTCAACTATATCCCATAATCATAGCCAATACTATGAAAGCTTTCCCTAGTAATGCAATCTATTTTCTGAATCATAACATCATCAAGATAATTCTTATAATCTCCAACAACACCCTTTCTAAAGAAAGAACTGTATGGCAATGGAAACCCAATTGGCAACTCATTTGATCTGTTCACTTCTTGATTGCTCAGAACATCAAAGCTGCAGAATTTCACAATCTTCTCCACTTCTTCTTCTTCGTCTTCGAACGGACACCCCAAAAACTCCGCAAGTTTTGTAACATGGCCACTGGTGTCCCCCATGAGTTGTTCATAGGTGACAAAGAACACCTTCTCAGGTCTTTTAAGTGCCTCTTCTCTGTAACCCAACACATGATCGTAGTACGGCCCGAATGGGACGACCCCATTACAGAACTGATGAACGGAATCCTCCAGCTCCCATGGATCATCCTCAACACTCTTGGCTTTCTTCAGGAAATGCCATAGAGACACCAGGGTGTCCTTAGGGTTTCTGGCTAGATAAACAATCTTACAGGTGGATGAATTCAGGACATCTCCAAGAATCTGGTATGGTATGTGGGTTGCCAAGATATTTCTCCCCTGGCTGCTATCATGATCTTGATCATCTTGTGTTGTTGTCCCTCTGACATAGAGGTTTGTCTCTAAGGATGGGATGAGTTCTTGAGGGTGGTTGGAGGTGAGAGCAGAGTGATAATGGGGTTGGGTTGATCTCTGTGTGATGGAGTGGAGAAGGGCTTTGAGCCATGTGGTTCCTGTTTTGGGGAAAGATGCTAAGATTACATGAGTTGGGAGTGGCTTGAATGATTCAACAACTTGTTGGGTGGTTTGTAGGTATGTTTGTGTGAACCAGAAGCCATGGAATCTGTAGAAGGATTCATGGCCACACCATCTCTGTGTTTGGAGAGAGTTATCAGTGACTGACTCTGAAGCTTGCATGATATTGTAATGAAGAGTATATCATCCAGTTGGGTAATATATATAGAGATTGGGGGTTGGATATCATTTCAATTTGCAACTCTTTATTTTATCCAATCTTTGCGCATTATACTCCAGTCCCAAACCAAAAAGTTTTTTTTTTTTTTTTTTTTTTTTTTAGCGTCGGTCACAAAGAGTCTTTTTTTTTAATATTTACACACATGAGACTCACATACACCCACTACACAGAGTCTTTTTTTTTATATTTACACACATGAGACTCACATACACCCACTAATACAATTAAAATATGAGACCACACTCCTACTAATACAACTATCCACTACACATTAATAATATATACTCCTTAATCCACAAAGGGTGATGTCCACTTTACTCTGGGGTGTTGGGTGAATTATTTATTTATTATTTTTTTAAAAATTAATTAAGGGTGATGTCCGATAGGATTTGGAAATTTTTTTATTTTAATAGTTTAATGTCCCGTGGAATTTGGAAAAAATAATTTTTTTGTTAGATTTGGAAAACATTTTTTTTTTATTTTAATAGTTTAATGTCCCGTGGGATTTGGAAAAAATAATTTTTTGTTAGACTGTCCGGAGCTAGGTAAACATGCACCCCGGTTCGGAATCGCCGGTTCCGGTTCCAATGGAGAGGGAATAGGAATCGAACCGGGGGTCTTAAGGTTTCGGTTCTCGAACCGGCGGTTCCGGTGCGGAACCACCGGTTTTTCGATTTTTTTATGTGTAATTTATTTATTAAATAATTAAATAAGTAAAACATGTGTAATTGAAATATTGAATTTGAGTATGTGTAATTTCATTAAAATTGAAAACATGATGTATGCAATATTCAATAATGCAAATAAAAATTTGAAAGTTGATATTAAATTCATAATCATACAATATTAATTAATGTGATCACATTGTAATTTAAATATTAAAGTCTAAACCATTACAATTTACAAATGTAGAACACTACATGTTTACAACCATGTCAACTAATCTATTTTTACTATATAAAAATTTGAAAAATACAAACTTTATAAGCTAAAATACAACAACATAATAGAGTGGGGAAAAAAAAGGGCTTGAGCTTAAATTTAGGGTTAAACTTGAAAATTCAAGTTCAACTTAAATTTAAGTTGCCTACGTATCCTCGAAAGGAATCAAAGCCCGCATAATTCTCTTAACTTACCTCAACTTACCTCTTTGGCTCGATGGAGGTGAATGGTGATGGCCTTTTTTGTTTACTCTACCAGTCTACATCGCTTCCATATTCTGTAATGTCATCATCCGTATGGTCTTCTTCATTTTGATTTTGAATCCGTTTTTCCGCCTTTGACCAATCATCAAACAAACATAAATTTTTTAAATTTGTCACACTTAAATTGGATCGTGTCGGATCCAAAGTGAGATTACCAAGACTAAATGCTTGTTCAACGGCGATCGTAGAGGCGGGAGATGCAAAAATCTCTCTTACAATCAATGATAAAATATGAAAGGATTTTGTTCTCCTTGACCACCACTTCAAAATATCAAAACTAGTTCCGCTTGTATCAAACTCAAAAGTGTTAGTAAAATAAAAATCAAGTTCTTGAAAAGGATTAGATATAACCCGTGTACGTTTTTGAGATCTAGCGTCATAAAAACTATAAAATTTTTGAAGAGCATCATATTTTCTAGAATTATCACCACTATCACTACTATCATCACCACTAGATTGATCATCATTCATACTATTTTGTTCTTTATACTCCTTAAAAAGTTCATTTAGTAGATTATAAGTAGTTACAACTATGTCTTTAGGATTAGGAGCTTGTTGTATAGTTGGAGAATCACAATTAGCATACAATGAATCATAGTAAAGCGTTAACAATTCTTCTAAACTATCCGTTCTAATACGTGGGTCTAACAATTTAGCAACTAAACACAAGCCCGGAATTTGAAAAAATATTTTAACCACTTAGATTTCATAGAAAGAATAGCATTTGACAACAACGGGTGTTCTTCATTAGCACTAAAAACCATAGCAATTTTAACATAATTATCAACAACTAAATTTGAAGTAGGATAATAAACACCGGATAGTTCTTCCGTAGCATCATTAAAAATTTATAAAACATCACATAAAGTATAACATGTGTCCCATTGATTAGCAAACAAGACTTGACCACCCACATCTTGTGAGTAAAAAGCACAAATATGTTCTTTATAATCAAAAGAGTCATGCAACATTTTATAGGTCGAATTCCAACGAGTTGAAACATCTAAAGAAAATTTTTTGGGTGAATATCTTTTCCACCTTTTAGTCACGGAAGGGTTTCTCATTATATGCCATAAAGCACTTTTAATAGGCTGAATGTGTGCTTTCAAAGCACTTATACCATCTTGAACACATAAATTCAATATATGATAAATACATCTAACATGAAAAAATCTACCACCAATTGAGGGTTTGCAAATATCAATAAGACTTTCTAAACTAGCCGTATTAGCACTAGCATTATCAAATGAGATTGTAAAAATCTTTGTAACTAAACCATATTCTTGCAAAATAGTACTAATTTTGTGAGCAATATTAACGGCGGTATGAGGAACATCAAATGATCTATAAGCAATTAATCTTTTTTGCATATTCCATGAACTATCAATCTAATGACAAGTAATACTCATATAATCCGCTTTTTGCCAAAAATTGCTCCAAATATCCGAACATATAGACACTTTATGAGGTAATTATTGCAAAATTTATTTTAAAACCAAACCATATTCTTTAACAACTTTAGCAACACCAAGTTTACATTTATTACGATGCAAAGATGGGGCTTGAGGATTTAAAGTGATATTAACCCAATCTTCAAAAAAAAAATTATCGGCAAAGTTAAATGGCAAATGTTTGATGCACATAAGTTTAAGGTATAATCTCAAATAATTAGATTCATCAAATTTAAAAAGAGTGTTACTCGACGCCGATGAACCTTTTCCTCCGGAAGATGCCGTAACCCTCGTCCTATTTGTTTTTGACCGGTTGAGATGCCAATCTTATCCGAATGCTTCGAGTTGATGTGCTTGATGAACGTTCCATATCCTCCGTGATGCTTGAATTTATACTTTGTGCTACAATAGTTGCAAATAACTTTGAATTCATTCGAATTCTCTATCGCCTCCTTCTTGAAATGAATGGAAAATATATCGAAACGTAACACTTGTGGGGAACTTCAAGTCGATCCTCCGCCTCTGCTAGAGCCTCCGGCTCCATCTCCAGTACTCATACCACCCGAGGTTGGTTGACTTCCACTCGCCCTTTGTTGTGATTGACCTCGAGTATTATTGTTGTCTTCGTCGGAGGGGAAATCATCTCCAAGTATCTCCCTAAAATTCAAGTTGAACAAATGAGGGGACATTTCTTCATCCGAAGGAATATTTTCAAGTTCAACATCTTCTAGAGTTGGTGGAAGTTGACGTGGAGGTGGTGGAGGACAATTTAAGGTGTTGGGTATGGATTTTCCTCTAGAAGAAGAAGGTGAGGCACCGGATGAAGAAGAACCTCTTCTAGGCATTTTTTTTAGATTGAAAAAAGGATGAATATATATGATTTATGAACTAAAACTAAAAGACTATAAGTAGTATATGTGGGAAAGAATAGAAAATGATAATGAGAGAATTGAAATGAAAGTGATAATGAGATAATTGAAATAAAAGACTATAATTTTTTTTTTTGAGTTTGATATATATGAACTAAAAAAAGAAATTTGAGAGTTGAGAACTTGAATTGAGAAAGTGTATTGTGTAGAGTAGAAGTAGAATCAACTATCAAGAATGTAGAATAGAAGAAGTAGTGTAGTAGAAGTAGAGTAGATTGAATGTTGTGTGCTCAAATTGATCACACTTGGGGGTATTTATAGAGGCTCGGAATTGATCTCATCCATCCATTTCAAATTTTGAACACAAAAAAAATCTCAGCCCTTGAATTTAAAAAAAAAAAATCCGGCGAAACCGCCGATTCCTAGATCAATCTTAGTCGTTGATCTTCAACGGCCACACAATCTCGGCCGCATGTTTGAATTTCAAAATTCAAAATTTCCCGTCGGGCCCGCCTGAACCGCCGGTTTGAACCGGCTAATCGTGAACCGCCGGTTTACAGCCCAACGGTCATTTTTTTTGGGCCGTCGGATCTCCAACGGATAGACGAACTTGGCCGTTCAAAAAAAAAACCGAGGAACCGTCGGTTTTAACCGGAACCGGCGAACCGGCAGTTCCGGTTCGAGAGTAGTAGGAACTGAAACCGAACCGTGCTCTATCGGTTTCGGTTCATTTTTCGCCGGTTCCAGAACAGCCGGTTCCGGTTCCGGTTAAAACCGGCGGTTCACCGATTCGAACCGGCGGTTCGGGTTAATTGGTGCATGTCTAGAGCTCGGAATGGGTACCAAAAATATTTTTTACTTTTTATTAGACTAATGTCTGGAATTCAAAATTTTACATCATCTAAATCCATGTCTGTATGGTGGAAAGTAAGTGTTCGTAAAACCATGCAAATGGCACTTTTTGTGTAATGAAACTTGTGATAAGTATTAAGAGTCTCGTGAACTAATACCCCCAACTGTCACTTCACCCAATTCTCAACCAAGAACCACACTAATCACCATAAATTTGATCATCCAAAAAGAAAAAAAGAAAATGAATTTCTTTATCAATTCTAAAGTTTATCTGGCTTTAATTCTGTCTGTTCGGTACTTTTGAAATAATGCTGCTAGTTTGCAGTTCACTTGTATTTCCATGAACAACATTAAGACCCTTCCTCTTTCCCTGTATAAAAAGGTTAAAACACACCATTTTCCATCTCAGTTACCCAAAAAAAAAAAGAGTAGAAGGTTTGGAGTTTTCAAGAATGTCTTGGTTTTGGACCATAATATTCCTCATTATTGCACTAACCATCTCTTCAGAAGCTAACCATAATCATAATGATCAGAAGTCATCTGCTGTTATTGTGGGAAAAGTCTACTGTGACGCATGCTTCCAACAGAGTTCCTACAAGAACAGCCACTTCATCTCAGGTTCATTCCGATCTCTATTTTCATCGTGTCGCTGTCTCGTGTTTCAAGTTCAATTCATGTGTTTTGTACTACTACTCAGGTGCATCTGTTGCGGTCGAATGCAAGGACACAGCACTTACGCGGGGCTTCCGTGAGGAAGTGAAAACAGACAGTCATGGTGAATTCAAAGTCCATTTGCCTTCTCCTATCAGCAAACATGTGAAGAAAATCCAAGGTTGTTCTGTGAGATTAATCAGCAGTAATAAACCATACTGCACCATAGCAGCTACTGCAACTACATCCAACTTGTACCTCAAATCAAGAAAAGAAGGCACAAATGTTTTCTCAGCAGGCTTCTTCACATTCAGGCCGTTGAAACAGCCACAAGTCTGTGATCAGAAGCCAACATCGAATGATCATTCCAAGAAACCAATGAGACTTGACGGCAAGTTATCTCAAATTTCAAACCCTAATGATCCTACATTCTTACCGCCAATTCAAGATCCACCATCTGATCCACCAACCTTGGGTAGCTTTCTCCCCCCGCTGCCTCGCCTGCCACCCCTTCCTCTGCTGCCCCGCCTCCCACAGCTCCCGGGGCTTCCATTACTCCCGCCAATACCTAAGAAGGAAGCAACCAATAAAACACCAAAGTTATCAAATAGTGCAGTAAGTAATCCAGATACTTTTCCATTTCCACCAAATACATTCAACCCACCCAGTGTGTTTCCTCCAAACCCCTTTCAGACACCACCTTCTGTAACCCCTCCAATATTTCCTTCACCTCCTCCTTCAGTTTTCCCACCCACTTTCCCTTCACCACCTTTCTTCAACCTGCCACCTTTTCCTGGTTTGACTCCTAACCCATCTCCACCATCCTTTCCACCTTTTCCTCCATTTCCTTTCCAGCCAACTCCTGGAGTACCACCTGCTGAGGTTTCTTCGCCATCAAAGAAAAGCAACCCTTGACTTTGAAGTTATATAACGGCCGTGTAAAACAAAACTATAATCATACTTGAAATAAACTTAGCTACTGTACTTTTACATTACACATCTGACAAGTAGTTTCATGTCCTATTAATTTATAGTGAAATCTCCGCTTCAGAAGGAATTTGGAGAGCTCAGACTTCTTTGCTAGTGATTTGCTGTTCTCAATATGTTGAAAATGGAGAAAAAAAGTCCAGATTAAATTGTGATGATACTACTAGTTAATGCTACGCCTCAATCCTGAGGTGATGGCCTATAGAAGGTTTTATTTTCAGCATCAAGTTTTATTGTTTGTGCTAGTAATTACAAGGTAACAGTGGGTATGAGGTGCATCGCAACGCAACCATTGTGCTTATGACATAATGGCTCATAATGGCTGCTGAACAAAGTAAAACACAGAAACAGTAGATGAGTTGCATCGCAACGCAAATATCTTGTTAGTTTACCTGTCACATAAGGTGTAGTCTAGAGGTAAACCACAGAATTAAAGTCCAACAAATCTAATTATAGCACTTCATTTTTTGTTTGTGTTGAGGGTATATAAAAGCAGAAAAAGTTAATTAACCAAACAGAAGTTGAAGCAATGCAAACAGAAAGATGGAAGAAGAATATTATGCATGTTTGATCTCCACTATTCAAGGAAAACATAACCAAGCCAAGCCTTACTGCAACACAGCAATTTATATTCGCACTGAACTTTGATTACACAAGTGCCAACGAGCAGTAAAATCATATTATACCCAAAAGACACTGTAAGATCATGTTACATATAAAAGCACCACTGCACCAGCAAGAGACCATATTCTGTTGCATTTAAAAGCCTCTGTTCAGTGCTACAACAGATAGGTACTTTTAGAAATCGAGGTCCAGATAACTAAATCATATATAGCTGATCAGATTGCAACAATAATCTTCACTTGGTAAGAAATAATCAAATAGTCCCACAAATGGATGAGTAATTATCCTTAAAATTGGGAATGACAATATACGCACCAGTTTGACACTCCTACAGAAAGAACAAAACTATAAGAAGAATACACAGCGCTAGAGAAATCACAGCTGACTAATGATGAGTTAAATGAATGTCTATAGGGCCATAATTTTATAAAATCTTCATTGGAAGAGTAAGATTCACCGAAAAATTAATTCATTGCATCAAAGTCATCCAGCTTGTCATTGTATTCCAGGACCTTCCTTCTTATCTTTGATGTATCTACCCATGTTATGAAGTCTTCCATGTTCCTAGTCAACAGAAATGCAGGGTCGGTAACAGTTTCTGGACCCACACGAATATGCCCTTGTTCAATATATGTAACTGCTTCTTTCAAGTGTTCAGCAAACTTCAGCCTCACCAAGACAGTGGCAAGCCTACGCCTAAAGAAAGTAGTTTACAGTCTTAGTGAATTCTATATTCAATAATATAAATTCTTCACTAAAAAATAACATCAATTAAAAGATTACAGCCTTGGTTTTTTCATAAAAAGATTACATCAATACATTGCAATTTACACGTCACATACCTACAAAAGGATGATACTGATAAACGCTCACACAAAGCCAAACTTTTACGAGATGGTATAACACCCATGTTGTACCTAAATTGAGAGAAAATCAAGATTAAAAAAATATAAAATATGAATATAAATTTTCTGCTCTACTAATATATTTAGAACAAATTAATATTTAACAGTACTAGAACATTCAAAATAGTAAGGTAAGAAAACAGCAGTGATAGGCAAATCTCACATGAAATGATGAACAACAGTGATCTTTCCAATAATGACCCATTAAGTACCTTAACTAAGCAGAATAATTATTCACACAGCAATAACATGCATGAGAAGATGTCAGATATTAAGCACGTGCACCATGTAATAATCTTTATTACAATGCAATTCTGACTCTGCTATCAAACGTATAAGCACTAACTGAACTATAACGACTCATGTATGCCAACATGCACGATAGACAGTTTTTTGTCATAATTTTTCTTTTTTATGAACTGACTTCAATTATCAACTAAAGATGCATATCACTAATTTCCACAATATTTTCAGATTTAAATTGATTAAGAAGAAATGAAATACAAGTTTTTATGATGAATGTTGTTTCAACTCATATGATTTCCAACAGCATAAACCATTACAAAATTTACTTCCAGCCAATAAGCTTAAGTGGATATTGTATAGCAAGACTATATAATCAGATTATAATGCATAAAATCATCAAAATGGGACTAGTTCGCAAGTATCTTAAGGGCAGAAAGGTTTTTCAAGTGACAATATCTTTGCCATCAAGTTCCTTTCCCAAAAAATTGGTAAGACAAAAGTATGTTTTGAAGCAACTTTTCGCATATGCAGCACTAGGCAAAAAGATACTTGAACATTCTCCTTACATTGATATCTAAGTATCTAAAAATAGGGTACCATATGCAACAATCTATCTGAATATGGTTTCTGAGAGCTAAACAAAAACAAGCAACCAAGCATTTTCTACTGTCTAGAAAAAATTAAAAAATGCAAACTGAATACCATAATCGCATAATTCAAACAGTAAAATTATTTTTGTTTAAAGATGACAACAAAACTGAATTCTATTCAACACTCACAGTTTTTCAAGAAGGGCGTCAGTCATCTCAATTCGAAAAGGGTCTCTTGCATCCATCTGTTTCAGAATGTTGACAAGCTTCTGCGCCATTCTACACAAACCTGAGTACCTAAGAACACAACAGCAATTAACTCAAGAAAAATTACAAATCAAACATTAACAAATGTTCAATAGCTACTGCAAAACATAAAAAAATAAAAAGGACAAAATTTACTTTTTGTAATCGTCTCTGCCTGTGACGTGATACCGATGCATTACCAGGTTTTCCCTCTGGTTCCCTTCTATCCGCCAATCGAGGAAATTGACTCTCTTCAATAGTTTTTTTTCATGATACTTAAGCTTCCTCATCTTCAAGGATCGAATATGTGTGAACGAATGTTGCAATATACAGAGTAAAGAGGATCACAGAGAGAAGCAAAAACCTTGAAGAACCCTAGAAATTTATGAACACGGAGAGAGCTGGTAGAAAATCGTGTGACGCATATTTGGGCTAATAGAACGTGGACATGTATTGGGCCCTACTACTAGCCCAATTATAAAAAAGCCCATTACTGAAATTATCGAATGGTAGTGGGCCTGGTGGCAGTGACGCTTCTCCCACCTTCTGGGTTAGCCTAACAAAATTTTGTCGCCTTTTGCTTTTCACAGCTCGTGTTAGATATTGGTCCCTACTACTAGCCCAATTATAGCATTAGAAGAAAAGCCCATTACAGAAAATATCGAATGGTTGTGGGCCTGGTGGCACTGACGCTTCTCTCACCTTCTCGGTTAGCCTAACAAAATTTTATCGCTGTTTGGTTTACACAGAATTCGGGCTTCTGGTATTGGGCCTCGATATTTAGTTCACACAGAATTCTGACTTTTGGTATTGGGCCTCGCTTTTTGGTTTACACAGAATTCGGGCTTCTAGTATTGGGCCTCGCTATTAGGTTTACACATAATTAGGGCTTCTGGTATTGGGCCATTTTCTATAAAGGACGGCACTATTGCCACCCGATATTTTGCTTTAGGTACCCGTATTGAAGACGAAAAATGTATGAAATATCAATTATATCCCTAACTCATTTTATAAACCCCAACTCATTTGTTAATTTTTTTAAAAAAAATTGCTTTGTACACCCATTCACTCCTACACCTTAAACACATACTCACACCATAAATACACATCCACTCACATGCACACGAACTGGAAAAAAAAAAGAGAGAGAGAATAGGGGAGAAGACATAATTAAACTCACACACGTACTGCAAAAAAAGAGAGATACGAGAGGAGAAGAAGTGAGCAATAAACTCACACACACAGACCTTATAAAAAAAATAACAATAATAAAGAAAGAGCTTTTAACAGTTTAAAATCAAAGTTCTAAAATAGTTCACCGAAAAAGTTACTCCCTCCCCACAAGGTGGACATTTTGTCATTTTGGGCATCCGCACTAAAGGTCTACATTTTTCTTTTTAAACACATGAGACCCACACACATCACTAATACAATAAATATATGAGACCCATATACACCACTAATACAGCTACCAACTACACATAAAATATTAATACTCCTTAATATACGCGTAAAAAGCAAATGTAAAAGTTAGAGGCGGACGGAGGGAGTATTAAATTTCGGCAATATGTAGCCGAAATATATAGTAAAACTTTTCATTGTTGTGCTTTTATCCAAAAATTCAATTGAAGGTTGCTCGTTAAGGTTAATCGAATTATTTTACACCATTTGTTCTATACAAATTGGAGGGGGACAAAAGAAAACTCAACAGTGAGATCTCTTTTCTTTCTACTGATGAATTTGTGGGCATTTGCTAAATCACCAGCGGCTATGATTTCAGCCTCTATGGCATCACCTTCCTTTCCGTAGGCAATGTTAGCACGGATGGTGTCGTTGAACAAAATAGGTTTGTGTGAATTCAATTTTTTCTCCTTCTTCTATCTTCCTTCTCTTTCTCTTTCTCGTTTGCGTATGTGATTTATTCTTCTCTCTTTTCATTGTGCAGTCGGGATGTGTGTGAATGTGTGTTTGATATAAGTAAATATTTTGTGTGTTTTAAGTGTAAAATGGTAGATGGGTGTACAAAGTAATTTTTTTTTTTTAATTTAACAAATGGTTTGGGGTTTATAAAATGAGTTGGGGAAATAATTGACATTTCACATATTTTTTGTCTTCAATACGAGTGCCTAAAGCAAAATTTCGGGTGGCAATAGTGTCGCCTATAATACGTGATGTTCTAACTCGACCCAATATAGTTGGGCTGGACCGGTTCGAATACAGTACCCACGTGCATAATAGGCCCAAAAATGGACCACAAGGTTTTAGGAGGGTTTAGAATTTAGAGTCGGCACTGCTAATAAGAAACAGAATTTTTTGTCAAATTTCCGATTCTTCTTCATATCAATGATCAATACGTGATATCTGTTAGCTTCTGATTCTTCAATTCGAATGTGTTGAAGCTGCTTCGCCTTTTCAAATTGTTCATTTTGTTCAATTTTTTTTATGCCCCATTCCATTTTTAATTCCACTTCTGATTTCTCTATTCGAATTATCTTCTGCTTCACCTTCTCAAATTGATCATTCTGTTCAAAATTTTGTGTTTTCATTTTAAGTTTTTGCTGCTTCTCTATTTTATGTGTAGCAGCAGAACCCCTATTTCATTCAACTTCAAAGTTGATAGTTCAAGAACCCCATTTCAGAATCAAGTTATCGTCTTCACCCCACACAAAAGTTCCACAGTTATGTGGAGAAATATCGCCACGCAAATTGGTTCAAGGAATCCTCCGAAGCTCCGTCGATCACTGTCACTCACGGCCATTCGCAGTTTTCTTGGATTCAGCCAAGATTCAGTGTATCCAGATAAACCTAAGTTCAGACGCCTGTTTGAGCTCAATAGCATAGGTTCTAATAAAATCGGTGATATCCTCACCGGAGATGAAATCTTCACTATTTCTGGGAGAAACCAAATGAATTTTAATGGACTGAGCTTTAGGAACTATGCTAGTGTGGCGGAGGTAGCGGTGTCACACACTGATGTGGAGGATGATAATAATGCTAATGATGTGGGTGTTTCTGATGAGGTTCGAGAACTGCTGAATGAGGTAAGAAAAGAGGACAGGAGACAGTACCATAGGCGATGGAGACACAATAGAAGTGGTAGATTGGGGAGTGATAAGTATGCATCACTTAGGAGAAGGCAAGTGAAGCTCGAAACTGAAGCGTGGGAACAGGCAGCCAAAGAGTACAGAGAGCTTTTGAATGACATGTGCGAGCAGAAATTGGCTCCCAATTTGCCATATATGAAGTCTTTGTTTCTGGGATGGTTTGAGCCTTTACGGGATAAGATCGTGGAAGAGCAAGAGCTCTTTAGGAATGGGAACAGTAGAGCAGCTTATTCTAAATACTTTGATCAACTACCTGCAGATATGATGGCTGTTATCACAATGCATAAACTAATGGGGTTGCTGATGACTGGAGGGGAGTATGGATGTGCTAGAGTCGTACAGGCTGCTTGTATCATCGGGGAAGCAGTTGAACAGGAGGTAGGTAATCGTGGAAACTAGATTATCTTTTTGATAATTTGAATAGTTATAGTTGGGATATAAAGTTTATTTCAGTAGCACTGGAGAGAATATGTTGACATTGAGATTTATGCTTGAGAAATGATAAAAACCTAATAATGGTTTTCCCGTTTAATGCCCTTTGAAATGCAATCCCGCATGTTTATAATCAAGTAAACCTGAAGATCACGCTGAGGTGGGGTCATGTCATGCCAATTTGTTGCTTGATGATAGATGACAAAAGGTGCAGGATGAACTGCCCCTTTATTAGTTTTTTTATTATTTGACAACAATTAAAATTAACAAAAAAAAATGGAAAGGAAAGAGAATGCGGAAGTAAATGTTATAGAAACTTGCAATTTATGTGCTTTGCATAAGATATACTAAAAAGTTCACCATTTGTAAATCTGTGAAATAATTAGTTTGAAACCTGAACGATGCTGAAGACTTGCTATTTGAACAAGAAAGCTAGAAATTTTATAAATCTTTTGTGTTAAATGACCTCTACGAAATATTGAAGTCCAATGTATACCATGTCATTGGTGATTGTATGTTTTAACCGATCTGTTAGAACTATTCTTTCCTTTTTGTTTTAGTTATTGAACTGCCATATTATCTGCCTATAGTCATATTGACTATTGAAATATTATGCATTTGACAATTGGACTTGTAAATACTTGTGCATGCCAACTTACATTTTCTTCCTAGATTGATCAGTTCTGACCTTGTACTAATTGTTAATATTTCACTGGTGATGTTGGTAGCTATTTTCAATCATGATGGTTAGCCACATTGCATTGGGGGCCTTGGGAACTTCAACTTTTGATTAGAATAATTCTGATACATCAGAGCATATAATGCCTTGATAAATTGATTCCTGCAGCTAATGCATTTTTCAGTTCTGATGAGTTATAAATATACCTCTTTATGTTCAATGAATCCTTTGCTTAATTAAACTCAACAGTACTGATTTTTAACAATTTCATAATGGATAAGGTGAGAATTCATTATTTTTTGGAGAAAACTAAGAAGAAGAAAGATGGGAAAAAAACTCAAAAGGAAGTTGAGCAATCAGATGAGAGCATTCAAGAAGAAAAGTTGAGACAGAAGGTCACAACTTTAATTAAAAAACAAAAGCTGAGAGCTGTGCAGCATTTAGTGAATAGACACATTGAGTTTCATCCTTGGAGCCAACAAGTTAAAGCAAAAGTTGGAAGCCGTCTCATTGAATTGATTATACAGGTTGCCTATATACAACCCCCTGCTAATCAGTCAGCAGAAGGAGCACCGGATATTCGGCCTGCATTTGTACACACTTCAAGAACAACAACAGATATTAAGTAAGGGATACTCTGGACTTCATATCCATGATCTATTATCGTCTTTCAAGTATTTGGGTGGTTTTCACTGGTTTGCTCATTCCACAGGGGCTCTAGCAGAAGATATGGTGTTATCCTAGGTGATCCTCTTATACGCAAGGGTCTTGAAAAAACTGTAAGTAAATTTATTTTTTTCACCTACCTCTTTCTAAATGTCAAAGTAGGTAAGTCAATCTAAAAAAGAAAGCTTTTGAAGTATGGGTAGGGAAAATGTATTTGTCGCTTGACAAGTACTTTATCTTAGAACCATGAAGATACAGATGGACAAGTATCATAGCTCATTTTGAAAAAAGTTTGTGTTGACTGAAACTTTTTAAAAATTATCACAACTTTGTAAGTTAAGAGTTGTTTTTTCTAATCTTCCCCTCTTTTACAGGCTAGGCATATGGTCATCCCATATTTGCCGATGATAGTGCCTCCAGTCCAGTGGACAGGGTATAATAACTCACTTCTTCTTTCTCTCCACCCAAATTTTCAGATGCCCTTTTCCCCCCGCTTCTGTTGTATGAATGAGTCTATGTATTTGGTTGTTATAACAAGCTTTTGATTGTTGTATTTTCTTTGAATTAGATTATTAGATCGACAGGAGTACTTACAGTATGTGATAGATTTTGTTTTCTTTTCTTTTCCTTCCCTTCTCCGAGTCTTGTTTGTTGGGGTAGGTTGGGTGGTTCTCAAATTGCTGTGGGTTTTGATGGGTTGGACTGGGGTGAGCAAATTGTTGACTTCAACCCCTGTCCCCAAACTCTTTTAACTAGTCACCTTGGGATTGATTTGGCTGCCGTCTAGCAGAGCCAACTCACAATTGACTTGAATCCAACTTTAATCATGAGAAAGACAAAGTGAGATGATGGATTTGGAAAGAAAGGCTTGTAGAACGAACCACATCTTGATCTGTATCAGAAATTTAGTATTGACCGCACCATGGTTGGTGTCTAGAAGAGGGATGAATTGGAACTGTCTGGATGGGTTGGTGGGGAGAGTCATTTGCAGGTTGTGTTTGACCAGCGGGCATAGCCCTCTCTAATAGGTTTATGCAGGTTATAAAATATAAAACACTAGAACTATTAGAATTTGTTAGTGGGGGTAGCGGGCTAGCCCACAACCTACAAACTAAAATCACTGTTTGGGAGGTTTGAAGGTGGCAGGTCATTTGTGGCTGAGCTATTTACAGGTATTGGTGTGGCGGGACGGGGTGGCCCTAATCCATTTTGACAGGTCTCAGAGGAATCACTTCTCAAAAGGATATTATCTATTTGTATAAGGTCACAAGATGTATAGGATAAGTATGAATTTTTATTTCTGGCAGGCTGTTGGAGATTCTAATGTTATCTGTTATACTTGTTCTGCCCACATCAGCTTTTTTTCTGACTTAAGGAATAGGTAATTGAATGTAAAGTCTGGGGGAACAGATAGATAACAGATGTGGCAACTGAATATCTTGATATGTTTGTACAGATGTGTGAAAGAAACATCAGAAACTATGGATTATCTGATTTGCGTCCTTTTTTTGGCGGGTGCATCTCAACATCTGCTGCTTATTATTATAGTGCTTAATTGTCTACTGCTACTCTAAAGTCCTTAACTATGGAGTTTTTGTTAGGTTGCCCATCTTTGTTCTCACCTAGTGTATTGGTTAGAATTATTGATCAACATGTCTGATAAGTGATAATAAAAGACTGACCACTGTGGTGTTGGTGGATACAACATTAGTGCTTAAGCATGATCCTTCCTTGGGCAGCCAGGTATAATTAAGTTAATGTATAGGTTAAAAATGTATGAATTTCAATATTTTATATATTGAATTTGCATTATTGCTTTTCCAATACCAGCATTAGCATATTTCTTGTTCATTTTTCTCTATTGACATCACTTTAATATATTATAGAGGTATACAATAAAATTCCTAGAAAATGAAGAATTTTATCTTTAGAGATTAAGTACTGCATTCATTTTCCTGCGTCTATATTTTCACTTTCTTCAGCTTAAATATTTCTTTTGAACTTCCTGAATAGTCCAAGGAATTAAAATCTTGGTGCAGATTTTTCCTTTTCAAGTCTTGTCAATAAAAAGGTGAAATGGCCTGAAAAATGATGTGGTCATTACCTTGCTGGAAGCCTGGAAGAGTGAATAGGTAGACATCTGGTTAATTAATGATCCCCTACGACTACGAGACCTAGTTAGCAAGGGCATAGGTTATATGCGATACTTGGTCTGACCACCGTATTAATTAGTGCTCTGTTTAATATTACTTAAGTCATGTAATAAGGCATTTTAAATTGCATAATAGCAGTCAAAAATGTTACATAAATGATCTCTTACTTATAATTCCAGTAGGAATGCCATGACTTTGAAGTTTATATATCTAGATTAATCAATATGCTGAAATCTCTATACCAATAGGTGAAAAAATGGAGCATGAGATTCATTTTCTATTTGAACTGTACATATTGTTTGAGTTTCAAATGGACTATAGGCCAAGTTTTATTTCTAACTACACTGCATGAATGTTTTCTTATAGGTATGATAAAGGTGCATATTTATATTTACCTTCTTATGTAATGCGTACGCATGGAGCACGTCAACAACGTGAAACAATTAAGAGGACTCCTCGGGAACAATTAAAACCAGTTTTTGAGGTTTGGAATTTCAGATTCTTTGCCTTGCTAACATGGGGTGAGGACTGGCGGATATTTTCTTTTAATTTAAATTTTATTTCTAGGCATTGGATACGCTTGGAATCACCAGATGGAGAGTGAATAAGAGAGTACTCCACATCATTGACAGAATATGGGCTAGTGGAGGTCGTCTTGGTGACCTAGTTGACCGCAATGACGTATGTCAATTAGATCTTTTTTATATTTCCTCAGTATCTGACGAAGTTTTATTTACCACTTGAGCAAACCTGATTTTATTATTTGAATTACATAACAATTTATGTTTTCAATTGTCTCTTTTTTCCCTCAAAGATTCCATTGCCTGAAGAGCCACATACAGAGGATGAAGAATTAGTTAAAAAGTGGAAATGGAAAGTTAAATCTATCAAGAAAGAAAACAGTGAGAGGCATTCACAACGTTGTGATACTGAGCTCAAACTGGCTGTAAGATTCACTATCACATTCTTATCTTGTGTCCATATTTTGTTTGGCTGATACTATGTGATGAAACGTCTTGATATTGGTCAGGTTGCACGAAAAATGAAAGAGGAAGAAGGTTTTTTCTACCCACACAATGTTGATTTTCGTGGCCGTGCATACCCCATGCACCCACACTTGAACCATCTGGGTTCTGACATTTGTAGGGGAATCCTAGAGTTTTCAGAGGGACGACCTCTTGGAGAGTCAGGCTTGCGCTGGCTCAAGATACACTTGGCCAATTTATATGCCAATGGTGTTGACAAATTATCTCACGACGGTCGATTATCTTTTACTGAGAATCACTTGGATGATATATTTGATTCTGCTGATAGACCACTTGAAGGAAAGCGCTGGTGGTTGAATGCAGAAGACCCCTTTCAATGTTTGGCAGCTTGTATTAATCTTGCTGAAGCCCTGAGAAATCCATCTCCTGAGTTGACAATATCACATATTCCAGTGCACCAGGTAATGTTTACATAACATGCAATTTTTCTTATTTTTACTAAATCATTTCTTATTATTTGAATTAACAAATCAGTAACATGGCGACAGACTGTATTTGAATATGCTTTTACTATATATATGTATGCGTATAAATATATATCGTCTCCAACAGTTATTGATATCTATTGTTGGTTACATCTGTTTTTATGAATTACAAGAATATATTATTTAGTTGCAACTCTATGACACAAATCTTGATCCAGCTATTTGATCAGGGTTTATTTTATTTTTAATCATAGCTGTTTGGAACTTTAGGGCTTGTTTGGTTTAATTACTTATTGGATTTTCATTCCTATCAAGAATTTCGGGTGTATGGTTGTTTGAAAATTGAAATTTTGTTTAGACAAATGTTTTAACATGAGGTTTTGGGTTATGTAAATGGGATATTGTTTGGTTGGGTGTACTTGGTTGATGGAAGTGAAAATATATTTAGTTGTACGTTTAATAGGGTCATTTTTGTTAAATTAGATTATAGTGGTGACCCTGATGACGTAATCTGAATGATGAGACCAATGATTGGAAGCAATATATTTGGTTAAGTATGGGGTTGAAAATAACAAATAAAATGTTTTGAGATGCTCTTTTATAGGAAAACGTGTTCTTAAAATGAAGGATCTTGAAGAAAACAAGGGAATCTCATTTTGAAATGGAATAAAACCAAGGGTGTGCTTGGTTGGGTGTAGTTGAGGAGGAGAATGGGAATAAGAGGTTAATCACTATCACTGTGAATCTTAGTAAGGTGTTTTCTCCAAATTAGTTAATTATTCTCTTACTTCTATTAACTACTTTCTTAATCAATCACATACTTCAATCAAACCCATTAATTATTTAATCATACCCATTATCATTATCATTGAGGAATTTATTCCAGGCATTCCCTGCGAAATGGTTTGGAAATAAGACTAATCATCTTAGGACCTAAAGAGCCATTGAGCCATGTCCTTTTGTTTTTAGGTTTGTGATATCATGTTAAAAAAAACAACTTCAAAATATAAACATTGACCTACTTGCGTGAAACGAGTTCATTCATGTAAACCTTCTCAATTGTGGGTTGAAAAGACAATTATACTCTAAATCTAAGAGCTAAAATAGGACATGAACCGCAAGGGTGAAATTAGAATCTTGCCCTAAGAGATAATACTAAATCTTAAGGGTAAAGATTAAACGCTAGGTAAAATAGAACATGAACCACAAGGATAAGATATGACATGAATCATAAGGGTGAAATTACAATTATGACAAAAATTAATACTAAACGCTAATTGTGAAAGGTAAAATAGTTGAATTGTAGGTGTAAAACAGAATATAAATACATAATTGTGAAGGGTTACCCATTGTGTGTGTATATATATAGTTGAATTGATGTTTGTTCTCTGATGAAATAGTTTGTAAATGTTGCCAAGGCAGTTCTGTTGCTGTTGCAACCATAGTAGTTGACTATAATATGAATTATTATACCTTCTTTTCTGCCACTTCTGATATCAATTCAACTTGCTATTTTTTTCTAGGATGGTTCCTGCAATGGTTTACAGCATTATGCTGCTCTTGGTAGAGATAAGGTGGTTTTTTTTTTTACTTTATTTCTTCTAAATTGCTCCGGGCATCAGCTTTTTTAAATATATTGTATTGATTGGTTCATATTAAAGCCAATGTTTAATAAGTTGAACTGTTCTTAAATTTATTTGTTAGTAACAGTTTAGATACCAATTAATTGGACAAATATAAGTGTGATAATCCCCTATTGTGAGAGGGATGATAAATTTATTTTTAATTTCATAATGTTCTATAATAATGCCACTAGAGAATAGCAATTTTTTAGATCAGAACTTTAATATTTTTAATATTCTGTATTTTTCTTTTATTGACTTTAAGCTTTACCTATGACTGGATGCTCAAGCTAGACTGAAATAGTCATTTTTTTGTCACTGTCATCAATTTAGCTAGGGGCAGCTGCTGTTAATTTGGTCATTGGAGAAAAGCCTGCTGATGTTTACTCAGGAATAGCTGCCAGGTAGTTGCGTCTTATTTCCATACTAGACCTTTTTTGTTGTTGATATATATATTTTTTCCATCTGAGACCATTGACGTGATTTGATGTGGCAGTGTCGAACAATATACTTATTTCATTGTTGTCATATGCTCCTTTTTTTTTTTTTAATGTGAAGACAATATTAGTTTGTTTACCATGTATGACAGATGAAAAATACTCATATCAGTTAAAAAAAAAATTGCTGACTTTGCAATCATGTACAAGGCTATATTGGGCTCTGAATGAGCTGAATCCTAAATAAAACTCATAACAAATCATCTAAATCTTCTCGTGCATTATAAGACTAGTATACACTGGGGCATCATTATTTATTTTTTAAAAAAGGTTTTAAGCTCTCTACTTTTGGTTTTTGGAGAGGGAAAATTCTCCTTGGATTTAGTTTGTCATGGAATATGATCTTTCCAACGACTAATAAAATGCAATGTTGAGGCCATGATCCATCATTATTCCTTGACAATAAATATGCGTGAAGAACTGGGTGTTAAACTAATTAGTTCCTTGATCATGCTTTCATTCAGGGTTCTTGATATCATGAAGGAAGATGCTCTCAAGGATCCCGAAGTATATCCTGAGGCGTTACATGCAAGACGATTGATCAATCAGGTTGGTGTCATTGCTTGAATCTAGCCATTAACTCTGAATGTAGATTTCTGTTAGATTTTATTCTGGTTGATCTGGTGTTTCATTTTGCCTTCTTTTTCTCTAGCCCATGTCCTCCACTTCCTTAAATCACTTAAAATGCTTGGATGATTTTCAGGTGGATCGGAAGTTGGTTAAGCAGACTGTCATGACTTCAGTGTATGGTGTAACTTACATTGGTGCTCGAGATCAAATAAAGAGGAGATTAAAGGAACGTGATGCCATAGGGGATGATAAAGAAATATATGGTGCAGCTTGTTACGCAGCAAAAGTATGGCTTGAACTTGGATGCTGCTTCAATGTGTTGTTAATGGAGAGCGTTGATGTTTTCATAATATATATAATTTTTAGTTATTATATCGGTGCTACACTCTCATAAAAAATCTTAGGCAAATTCTTATAAATACTGGATTAATAATCATGGTCATTATCTCCTTATATATCGTTCTTACTTGTCTGGGGGATGGATGCGTAGTGCAGTTAGTGGAAATTATTATATTTTCATAACTTTTGCTTCTTTGTGCATATAGATTACCTTGAGGGCACTAGGACAGATGTTTGAAGCTGCCAGGAAAATCATGAATTGGCTTGGAGAATGTGCAAAGGTGGGTACAGATATTATAGTAGAAATCTTGTATGATCTTTTTATGTTTCTCAGAAAAAATCTGTGAAATCTGTTCTAACTTGTATTGGTAGTGAGATGTAGTTTCATTTAATCAGATACTGAAATTATATTGCAATTTGAAGTGGAAATGAACAAGAAGGCAGCATTACACCCGTGCAACTCATTGACACATTTGCATGTTATTGTTCTCTGCTGTGCCTAGCAAAAAAATGCTTCTTTTCTTGCTCAGCAACTTGCATCAGTGTTATTTCTATAATGGTAAAGCTTGAACACCGACTAATATTTATTTGTGTCATTAACATCGTTCTTCCTTTTCTTTGTAATACCGGGAAAAAAAAGTTTATTTTTTTACGCGTGCTTGATGGTGAACTTCTTGTCATTTTATGCATAGAAATGCATTTTATTGATATCTTTATTTCTATAGAGCTAGATTATGAAGTGAATTCAGTGTTTACACGTCAAATTTTATGTTTAGTTCTCTATGCTTTTTGCTCTTTTTCCTTCCACGTCATCCTAGTATTGAATGAACTTTTAATGCATGCAGCTATTGTTAGTATTGGTATCACAATACTAATAGATCTATATATCATGTATGAATATATTGTATCTAATCTTTTTTTACGTCTGTATAAGTTTTCATAATTAGAGCATCAACGTTAAGCTCCATTTATATCTTCCAAATATAGACATCTGATTGCAGATATTACAGAAATGAGGTAGAATTGAATGTGTTCTCTGTATTTTTGTTTTCTTAATGCAATCCAATCATCTATTATTAGTTAAACATTTTATACATGCAATAACTCCAAATCTCCAACAGATTATTGCATCAGAAAATGAGCCAGTTTGTTGGACAACTCCACTTGGACTACCTGTGGTTCAACCTTACCGTAAAGTAGGAAGACAGCTTGTAAGGGTTACAGAATTTCAGCAAAATCAAATTGTTTACCATTTCTAGGCCAAATAACACACCCACCCCCGGTTCCTTTTTTTTTTTTTTTTTTTTTTTTTGAGTGCTTTCAATTGTGATGCAGATTAAAACTTCTCTTCAAGTTTTGACTCTCCAAAGAGAGACAGAAAAGGTAAGCTTGCGAACTTTGTGATTTTGATCGTTTTATTTATCCATTAAATCAGTGAGTGATCTGTTGCTACATTGTTAATCTAGAGAACTCGTTAGGAATGCTTGGAGACAAAATTATCAAAGACGATCTTATGCTTTTATCTGTTGTTGTTTCAGACATCTTGATTCAGTTAAAGCTTAGACTTGGAAACCATGAATCCATTAGAACTGCTTGGTTTATGCTCTTTTTCGTCCCTTTTTTTTGTGGGCTTCTTCAAGCCGATTTACTAACTCTTGATCTTTCCATTTCTTACTCTGAAAATTAGTTTTTCAATCCTATTGCAGGTAATAGTTAAGAGGCAGAGGACAGCTTTTCCACCAAATTTTGTTCATTCCCTTGATGGTTCACACATGATGATGACCGCCATTGCTTGCAGGAAGGCAGGCTTGACTTTTGCAGGTCTCTAGCTATCTCCGCATATCTATTATTTCTTAACCTAAATTCTTGACTTAAGAATTACCTCGCTTTTAATCAGGTGTTCATGATTCGTTCTGGACTCACGCATGTGATGTCGATACATTAAACAGAGTACTAAGAGAGAAATTCGTGGAACTATACGAAACACCAGTTCTTGAGAATGTAAAGTATCTGAACACCCTCACCCTCACTTTATGATTATTTGTTTGGCAGAGAAACCAGTTATTTTTTGGGTGCGGCTTTTCACACCCCTGAAAACTCTAATTACACCCCGATCACAAGTTAATTCAAGTGAAACGTTGAAAATCCTATACATATAGACTTATTTGTTTATTTATTAATGAAAGATTTTAAGAAAACCAACATTATAAATAAATGATTTTTTTTTGGCAAATATAATGACATAACTGTAATTTTTTCATAAACTTGCCTATTCACATGATTGAAATTATACATGGGGTGTATCTCAAGTATTCATGTGTGAAAATAGCTGCCCCTTTTATTTTATATCACGCTATTTGTACTCTTGAGTGATTCATTTGTAGAAATATAATTCAAGACCTCTTTATTTACTTGATTGATTTTGTTCTTCATCAAGGTCTAACAGCTTTGATTTGAACAGTTGTTGGAAGGCTTTCAACAGTCCTTCCCTTCATTGTCATTCCCCCCATTGCCCGATCGGGGTGACTTTGACCTAAAAGAAGTGTTGCGGTCCCCCTATTTTTTCAACTAATCGGCGACCCTTGTTCCTCCTCACACAATGGATAAACTGAACTCCAGAAGTAACAGGTTTCAGTTTCATCATTACTTGACAAACAGTATCTATGTCGGGTTTCTGCGCATTCAAGCTCAAGAAGGGCTTTCCGGTATGCAGTTCACTGCCATGGCATGGAGTTTCTTGTACAGTTTGTAGAGGAATATATGTTGTAATGTGATGGCTACTGAAGGCTTCTCAGAGTTGTACTAGTATCTCGATTATACACGAAGGAAGCTTATCGATTATGTGAATGTCATAAGACATTCTTGCCCAAGTGTTCATTGTGCCAGGGTTGCGATCCTTGTAAATATGTATATTAGTCTTACTGACATTTTGATTAACCTTGCCCAATTGCTACCTCCTGTAACAGTTATCTATAATAGACCTTAGTTATTTACTTACAGAAAAATATGGTTTCTAAATGCCTGTACCAAAAGTATCATTTACATTTCAATGCGTAATAAATTGCAAGAATCAAACCAATTTCTTTAGTAACGAAGCAACGATAACAGCACTGAGTTCAAGATTAGACGAAATCGTTTCATTATGGAACTACACAGTGAAGAAGAATAGCAGGTATAAGTTCATAAGACAAACTATGATAATATCTACTGGTAGAAAAAATGACTCGATTCTAAGAAGGGCACAGCAAATAACATGAAACTGTAGCAATAAAGATCAAAATATATTCTAAGAATGAGTATGAATTAACTTATTTTAGTGAAGGTGGAGTCTGATAAACAGATTGCATGTTTGATTCCAACATGGAAACGTGTTTATCAAGCACAGAAATTACAGCTTCAAATTCGGTAACATGCTGCTCTATGGCATCGAGCTGTTGAACATGGTCATCGAAGGTACAGCTTTTTAACTTCAGTTGTTCTACGAAAACGCTTAATCCTGCAGCTACGTCACCGTAGCCTTTGTATTCTTCTGCTACCCTGACATTCATTTTCTCCAAAAGCTCAAGGACATTATTTGTTCCCTAGGACATTTGAAGAATTGAAAATCATAATCAGGAAAAAACTCATTTAGGGAAAATATTGTAGTAAAAAGGTAACAAGAAAAACAATCACTGATAGTAATATGTAAACCTCAAAAAGAATGTTGACCATATTAGCAGCATCCAAAAAAAAATTTGCGTACTTCATCCTCTGATCCTCTCATTAGAATATTATATTAAGGGAACGAGTTCTCATGCTCTGAGTTCATAAAAAATGTTCATAGTTGTTAGGCAAGCGTGAGGGCACCTCAGCGCGCAATAAGTGTGAATGTTCAGAGGCATTTTACTAGTTGAGGAGTGCCATTAGTAAAAGCTGTTCTTTTCTGTTTTTCTTTTTCCCCCACCCCAATAACTGTTTTAAGCGTCGTTTCATTAATAAATAAAGTAGTTTTAAAACTAAATATGGCTTAACTATTGGGAGTATGCTGACAACAGCCTTCGGAGATGGGAGAAATACAACATAAAATTAGAGCAAGAGATTTTATAAATCTCCCCAGATTCTTCACAACCGAGCTAACTAACGTCCAAACCAGAGTAATTGCGTTACACAGCTACGTTTCTACAGTTTCACATTCGTATCTCCAGTTATCAAACTAAGACAGATTCATATAAATATATAATTAAAAGAATAAATTAAAGTTTTCTCCGCTTGTTCAGGAGTTTCTGCCCTTAGGCACTAGTAGCCCCTTGAACATCTATGGAGCCCACAAATTTGTTCATGGTAGTCTCATTGTATTTATCTAATGTTCATTTCCTTCTCACATCAGATCATGAACACTTTTATGTGGGGGTGTGGGTACAGGGAAGGGGAGGGGATGGGCTTGAACAAAGTGAAAGCAGTCAGACAAGTAACAAGCCTATAATTGCACGAGTCATGATTGATTCTCTAATTCTTCTTGCAAATTCTCATCATAAATGTCTTCACCAAAATTCACATCAACCATGAAGGTATTTTGATGATCTCATTGATCATCAAAATCTCAAATACAACCAAAGTAATCTCATAGTTCTGATTACCTGGAGTTCTCCTTTGATCATGGTAGAGACACTGGTGAACAGATCATTCAGAGATGCAGCCAGTTGATCTTGCTCCGTCTCCTTTCCAGAAGCCATTCTAAGATAGCTCCAACCTACATTTTCTGGCTTAGTTAGCTAAAACACATTTACCTCCATATGTATTCAGTAAGAGGTGGCTGGAGATAAGAAATGGGAATGAAAATTATTGATTACCATTGCTATAGGGTTAAGAACCAACATCTATTAATCATTTCCATCATTAATTATGCACTAACCCTTCAATCATAATCAAACTCCGATTGTAATTGGCCCTAGACACAATATCATTCCCATCCCTAAATTAATAATTTCTACCATTCTTATAGAACACTCTTTAATTCAACAAAAAAAAAAAAATTAAAACAGCACGCTATAACATATGTCTAATAACAGAATTAGCTTCCATCTCTGCAGTGTGAGTAGCGACTCCCTGAACCTTTTTTTTTTTTTTTTGGAATAATATCCGATAACATAAAGGTCTCACAGCGTAAAATGTGAGAGAAGATTTGCAATAAAAAGAACAAAATTACAGTGCGAGCAGGGCGGAGCCGGATCAACGACGGAGGCTGTCTGAATCGATCGGAGGAGGTCGACACACGGTGGACAACCAGGATTTGTCAATAGTAGAAGGAAAAGTACCTGGAGAGCAGCGGAAGTGGCGGATTAACGACGTAGACCGTGGGAATCGGCGGGAGGTGGGAGGCAAGTTTGAATGCGATGGACTCGCCGCTGGGAAAACTTTCTTTTTCTGAATATCATCCGTACAATATTGCAAAATGGTCCTCAGGTTTAGCCTTAATTCGTTTTTCTTTTTTTTTCTTTTTTTATGAGAATAAGAATTATACATTCAAGCGTTATGTGCTTAATCTACTTAATTCTATTAAATTCGGAAAATCACACTCCACTTATATACACGGGTTAGGTGATAAAAAAAGAAAATTTAACTAATGCCACTTTATTAGCCGTACGACGAATATGAAATATATTGAGAAAATTAGGATGATCCATCAATAGTCTCATCTCATCCACCAGAACTTTTGTAGTATCAAAATTAAATTGTTGAGCTGTAACGCCTTGAACATCCAACGAAGAATCAGATAACACATGAACTCGCTCATAACCACAATCTACACAAAATTGTAGGCCAAAATAAATAGCACTTAATTCTCCCAACAACACTAATAGAGGCTCCGTGATAGAAATAGTTGCTGCTGCTACGATTGCACTAGTGTAATCTCTTAATTCGGTAAATTTAACTTCCATGAGTTTCTACACTTACAAATCCGTGAAAGGGTGACTAGCCCGGATATTCAAACCCTCAAATTTATTAAGTATATTCAAAAACATTTAAATTAAATTACTTTTAATTAATATGATCTAAATACTCTTAAATTATTCTTTTTAGTTAAATCAATGGCATAATACTATATTTCAAGATTGAGTTATTGTTCGCTGTTTCATACTATTATTAATAAAAAATATTCTTTAAATTAATTTTAGGTTTATTTCGTGGTGCATCTGGAAATTTATAAGATAAAATTGAGAATGTAGTGAGTAGTTAACAGTTAATAATATCTAGATGCATCGGTGCACAGGATATTTTGAATATTTTATTGAGTATTTTTTATATTTTAAAGTAATAAATTATAAAGTGTAAAATAATGATACATGTGTTTGTTATAAGTGATAAATTTAAAATTAAAATAACTTTCATGATAATTTAATATGAATCTAATTTATGCAATAGAGAATGATAGTATATAATATATTTTCATGGATTCATTAACTAGTAAAAAATGAATTAGTTGGAGTTTCTTAAGGGAGATTTGATTATTATTATTTTTTTATTTTTTAAATAATGTGGTTGATCTATTTAGGATTTTGGGATTCAAAATTATTTTTCCAAATATTTCATGTGATTTTACATTCTATTCAAATTATAGTTATGTATTCATTTTTTATCACAAAAATTGTTATACTCCCTCCATCTCGCATTAAATTCTACCACCCAAAAAAGAAAACATCATATCAATTCATAATCTTAAAAGTGGAGTATCTTAATTACAAATTTATCACTCCCACACAATACACATAACATACTTTATACTTCCTTCATGCCACCCAAAGAGGGTTTTTTTCACTTGTATTAAGAAGTATTATTATTATTTAATGTGTAGTTGGTAGTGGATGTGTGTGAGTCCATGTGTATAAAAAATAAAATTAGACTCTTTGGGTGGGACGCCCAAAATGGAAAAAGATTCTCTTTGAAATTGATGAAGGGAATAATTTATGAGTTCAACTGGTGCACCTGGTTCACCGGTACACCCGAACGATCATAACCGTTAGATTAAGTTTTAATTTAATCTCAACCATTAAATAAAATAAAAAATAAAATAAATAACCACCACAAACTTTTAATTTATACCTATAAACTCTAGGTGCACTCTACAATTACCCATAATTAATTTATTAACTAAAAATATTATATTATCCTTAAAAAGTAAATAAAGTTGGTCAATTTTTTTTTCTTAAACTCCATATCTATAATAATGGTGCAAGTAGATGTGTGACGAATGGAGTATCACTTAACTTATAATAGAAAATTAAAAAAGAAAACACCATGTGCACCGATAATTAGACCAATTAGAAATATAGTAATAGGTTGAGCTATTCAATATTAATCTATCAAAATCCATCATTTGTTGGGTTAGGGTTCGTTAGATTTTTGGTAGAGTAGGGCATTTTTCCTGACATGTTTTGCGATGCATTTTTTATAGATCATAACAAGTTGCTAACGTGTCAAACTTATTTTGATATTTTATATTGATTTTTAAAAATATTAACCTTAAATAAAATATTAAAAAATGTAATCAAAAGACAATCAACAATATATAAAAATATCTTTTTATTTATTTATTTATATGTAGTGAGTTATTTGTAGGTCGAATTGAAATACAGACCCGCATATGGATGTCATATGCGAGTCATGGAGTAATAAATAGGAGTTATTATTATAACTGATCATTTGCGGCGTGGGTCATTCGTGGAGTAGACTGGTGGTGAATTTTTGTAGGTAGTGTGAGTTAGCTCACGATATTAGGTATATTTTGATACCTTTATATTTTTGTTTACTGAATTTTAAAAGTTAACTGATCTATTTCAAAATTTTGGAATATCATGGACTAATTTAAAAAAATTGGCAAACTTAAAAGGCTACAAATTTATCTTTTTCAATATGTAAAAAATGTCACATGACATTACTGATTGGGTGACCTGCTCCAACCAGTAAATAATATAAATTGTCGAATTTTGAAAAGTGAATGAACCAATTTAAAAAACTCGAAAACATCAGAATTAATTTAAAAAATAGATAAACTTAACTGACCATTAATTTTTCCTTTGATTTATATATACCTAAAAAAAATCCTTTTGTATTTGAATTAGAGGATTTGAGGAGGGATTTATAAATTATTCCCTCAAATCCTTCCTTCATGTTTGGATCCATCATTAAATCCATGTGTTTATAAATTTAAGATTACAAATGAATGAATTTCAAATAATTGATTTGTTTTTGATATTTTTTTAATTGTTTTAAATGAATTTCAAATCGTGTCATTTGAAATCTTTCCATTGTGTATAGATATATCAATATATAAAAATATATAAAATTAATAAATTAATTAAAAAAATTTATTTTTTAAATTTTATCCCCTATCACTCAGCCTACCATAATCAACCCACCCACCCACCCACCCTTTCCCTACCGTATCTTCCCAAACCCTCAACCCTACCCCTTCCTTCTCCCCTCACCCTCTCCATCCTTCTTACCCCCTCCATAAACCCAAAAAAGTTTTTATTTTTAAATTTTAGATTTAATATTTAATATAATAAAATTTTATTAATTTTCATTTATCATAAAATAAAATTTTATTTTAAAAATTAAAAAATAATTGTTGAATTATAAATTTGAAAATTCTTTTATAAATTTATAATTCATCGAAACAATAAAATTAAAATAAATTGACTTTAAATCAATGCAATTTAAAATACATTCATTTTCAAATCTATTGAATTTGAAATGATTGAATCAAAACACAACCTTAAATATTAATTATGATAGGACTAGCATTAGAGGGCCTGAATTAACCCTACTAGAGAAGCGACTCAACTATTTACATGCCTTTGTAGGCCCAAGTGCCCTCTGGGCCTTTGGGGACAGCCCTTCGAACCGCCTGACGGAAAAGACATCCCACAACAAATAGAGGATTTTGGGAACCGCTTTATATAGCCGAGAAATCGTTGAGCCCTTGTATGGAAAAGCCTGGGCCCACACCCCATCCCCTACATCCCTCAGCATCCTTAGGGGTATGATCGCGTGCAGCTCTAGGGCCCAATGAACGCGGATCCTGCACATAGGCATTCAATGTGTTTCCCATCGTACGGGAGAGCGTTAAATGCACCGAGATGACAGTAATTAATATCCAAAAATGAAAAATTATTAATGTCCTGATATACATTAATGAAGAGAGATGACAGTAATTAATATCCAAAAATGAAAAATTATTAATGTCCTGATATACATTAATGAAGAGAGATGAATAGAACATGAATAAACAAGGGTTAATTGCATATAAAACCACCACCTTTGCTTCAATTGCAATTTTGTCCCAATCTTTAATATTTGGCAAAAAAAATCATCACCTTTTAGGTTTGTTGCAAATAGAACCCAAAGGTCAATCCTCTCTTACCTTCAATGCTGAGTTGGCAAAACAATCCACGTCAACACTCCCACACATAAAAAAAGAGAAAAATAAGAATTCCTTCTGATCTCGAAAACAACCTTGTGTTGAACCCCAAGAATTCCTCTGATCTCGAAAATGAGGAAATTGTTGCATGTTAATCAAATGTTGATTGTTTATGGGGACATCTAGCGGGAGAGGGATCAGACGACTATCCATACAAGGAGGGAATCATGGCTGGAAAATTGGTGATTTACAAAGTGCACCAGAAATATATGCACGACGGCGTGATTGGCGATGCAGGCGATGAAAACGCCGTCAGAGAGCTCCATCACCTACACGCCGAACAACGGCGCGGTAATGCCATTGCAGTTCATAACTCCATTAGAAATAAGAGACAATCACCGAAATGTACCTAGGTTCCAGGATGTTGGAAACGGAGACGCCGGCAGCATAGGTGTGGACAAACTCAAAGCCGGCGTCGTTGCAGTCGACGATGAAGGAGGCGGTGTTGTCAGGGTTGGGGAGGGAGGCAATGCGGCCGAGAGGGGAGGAAAGAAGTGCTGAGTGAGTGAGAAAGAGTTCTTGAGGCGGTGAATTAGGATGTATAGGGAAGTTGGAGGTTTGTGGAAGAGAAGGCCCTTCTAAATAGGGTCGTTTAATAGCAACTGCGAATCCCATGGAGTGAGCTCCATTATTGACATGGAAACTCCATTATTAATTTCTTACCAGAGATGATGGTATCAATACGACTGCAGATTCCATGGAGTGAGCTCCATTGTTGACTGGAAACTCCATTATTATTCTTACCAGAGATCTCAATCCGACGTCGTTTCTTAATTTTTGGGAGGGTTGATGTGGCACTGATTTGCCAACTCAGCACACAAAGTAAGAGAAGATTGACCATTGAGTTCTATTTTCAACAAATTTAAAAGGTGATGATTTTTTTTGTCAAATGTTAAAGGTTGGGACAAAATTGCAATTGAAGTAAATGTGGTGGTTTTATATGCAATTAACCCAATAAACAACGTCACCCTAAAATACAAAAAGGGGATTATATTTGTAAAGCTATCCAAGTATTATGAGCTCAATACTACTATTTACCCTCTCAAAGAGCCGCGAAGAAGTCTTGAATGCGTTTACCCTTCTTTCATTATTTGTTATTATTTATATTACATTAGTTGAGTTGATCGCACATAACAACGACATTAGTATTTTAATTGGGTGATCACAAAATTCACTATCTTTTTCATCAAGTAAAAAAAAAGTGTAATGTAACATTTCACAATTAGATATGCATATAGCATATATATATATTTATTAAAGTAATTAAGTAAGAAAATTACGATTTATATACTCCACATAGTATGTATTTTTAAAATAGCTGGCTAAGATTAATTTGCCATAACAATTAACAACTGTAAAAATTAGTTTCCGTTAATTTTCATCCAGTAAAGCTTTTGAAATAATTTGGTGGTCCCCGCTTAAAGTATGTCAGCCGGTCTCTGAACCCGAGAGAAACTAACACCCGACCCGGCCCTATTTGACCCGCATCTCCAATTTGCTAAAAACAGCGGAATGACGGCAAAACACAATAAAGAAAAGAATTACAGGAAATCCATGTCGCCATTGGCTCTGTAGCAAATCTCAATGGAAGAAGAAGAAGAAAAGGAGTTTCTTAGCTGTAAATGAAGAACAAATTAATACTTATTTCGCATAAGGTACAATCTAGAACCCTTTTCCCTAACAGATTTCACAAATCCGAACTAATTAGATGGTTATGTATGTGATATATCGGCGCCAATACGTGAATCAAACATAATTTGGGAGGACGGGTTGAATCTGAATTTTTTTCACATTCCATCTGTTTCTGGAGCAAATATATTTATTTACATGGTCTGTAATGTTAGGGCTGAGCCGTAATTTTGAAGTTCGGAAGTAGTCTACATTTTGGCTGGTAAAATTGTAGGAAGAAATGAAGGCTGGGAGTGCTGCAAAGCTGATTGTTGATGCGCTGCTACAGCGGTTCCTACCCCTTGCGAGGCGACGCATTGAAACTGCTCAAGTTCAAGTAAGGTTCTTTTTGCAAGGGTTTTTTGAGTTGGGTGATGTATAGTACCGTATAGATTCCTGTTGGTTAGTTGAGTATTTCCGAGATCTTTTCACGATATCATCATTGGACGCTTTTTACGTGTCATGCTGTGTTTTCACGAAGATTTGTGCATTTCATGGTATGCAATGAGTGCTTGAATACTTGTGGCGCAATTATCTGCAGGATGGGCAGTACCTTCGGCCATCAGATCCTGCTTATGAGCAAGTACTGGATTCTTTAGCGATGGTGGCTCGACACACACCCATACCTTTACTGGAAGCTCTTTTACGATGGAGAGAAGGGTATCCATCTTTCTATGGAACTGTTACTTTTGAGTGCCAGACTTGATCAATTATCTTCTTTGTTTAGATTTATTTATTGTTGACCATCGTCCTTTAATGCAGTAATGATGTCTCCATTTTTTATCATTCCCGTATACATCCATAAAGATAGCAAGTATATCAGTAGTAATGAGTTTTTTACCTTTTCTTTTTATTTAGATTGATATTATCATGCTGCATCTAGATTCTCAGTCACTGGATTTTGAATGAGATTATGAGACCTTTATTCTCATCTATGCATATAGTTGCATTACAGTAACTCAATGGAAAGCCTTAATGCTTAGAATTTGAACTCTAAATATGTAGCTAAGCCATGTTCTTGCTGTTTTTGATTTATGTTATTCTAGCTTATTAAGCTGTTAACACCAATGTTCAGCTATGACTAGTTGTTTTCTATTTATATTGCTAACAATATAGTATATGCTGACTAAAACATTGTATGTTTAAATGTGTGTGCATAGAATTTATAGTTCTGTAACACCAATATAAGAATCTTTTCTTGGGATACTATACAGTGAATCTCCAAAAGGTGCAAATGATGCTTCAACATTTCAAAGAAAGGTTTGTTTCTCTATCCATTATCCACTCTGATTAATCATCTAGACAACCACCTACTTCCTCACCTCCCTCACCTCTGAAGTTTATCTTTTTAGTTATTGTTCTAATAGTATGCTGCCAACTGCAAAATATAATATTGTATCCAAAAAGGCATTATAAAAAGGATGGCTGAGTGTAATTTCTTTACAGAATCAATACTAACAAGTAGTGATCGTATGATAAATTCAGTTCCATGATATAAATTAGATCATTTGCATATTGATGTGCTTGAAATAAAAGTTGACTTATAGTACTCTATTTATCTGGTCTTTAATAGCCTGTCTTCTATAGAGTTCGAAATACTCCCCTCCCTACCTAAAAGGAGGGTTGGTCTGAGCATTTTTAAAGCCTGTTTAGGACCAGGATTGATAGACCAACTTGCAAGAGCCGCAGTTTTTTCAAGACCTTTCCTGAATAATGCAATTGGAAGAAACTTGCATTTATTGTGATGTTTCATTGTGCAGCTAGCAGTGGAATGCATTTTTTGCTCCGCGTGTATACGATTTGTTGAGTGCTGCCCACAAGAAGGATTGACAGGTTTGTTCATGATCTAGTGGTCCCTTGAATCCTTAATTGTTCAAGGAGAACCTGGTACACTGAAATTATTTATTTTATGTTTGTCATATGTCCTCTCTATGGCTGAGTTCACCACAACCACCACCCCCACCCCCACCCCATATACTAGAAGATATATTTTGAAAGTTTTAATGGTCAACCTCCTCTGGCAGAGAAGCTCTGGATTGGGCTGGAAAATTTTGTCTTTGACTGGCTAATCAATGCAGACAGGTAATGATTATAGATTTAGTAAATTACAGATTCTTATCCTATGGTGGGTCCCACCTCTGCATTCTATGACTTTCCTGACATGCTAAGCTGCTGTTTTGCCCCCTTAATGAAGTGCATGCAGGTTTTTCAAATTCGACTTTGGGGTTAACATTTGAAAATTTTGCCTTAAATGCGGAGAATAAAATATGCACCATAAAATATGTCATTATTATGGCAGATGTGATTGTGTTTAATGTTGTTGTTGATGTGAAGGATGACATGCTAAATGAACCGAACTTAGCTTTATCTCCTTGGATACTTAAAAACATCATTTGTTTTGCAAAATGAATGACTCTTTGAGGTCTTCTCTTTTTATGTAAGGATCCCTATGATCTGCCCAGGGTGGTGTATGGTGCCAATAGGATAGAAAAATCAAATGGCCATCCTCTCCCCTAAAATTTGTATCTTCTGTATCCGGGTTAAATGCGGAATTGGATATTTAATGTAATTTGTAACTGTGCTTCAGAAAATTTGCTGAAGCTCATTCATGGCCTTTGCTCATGACATTTTTGAAAATTGGAGGCTTTTGTGTGTGTGTGTGTGTGGCAAATGTGAGTAGGTGACTGGATTTTGTTTCCAAGTGTAGATTAGTGTGCATAACGATGAATCATGTGTGGCAGTTTAAGTGGTCACTGGTACCTATGATTATAAATGTGAACTTCAAATTATTCTAATTACTTCTAATGTTAGTATGCATGTGTACCAATCATTATGTGTATTTAAAAGCTTATATTATTTTAATATCAATATGCATATCATACATACATATAAAACTTGGATTCTATTTTCTTTCTTTTGGTGGGTGGGGTGGATTGCAGATCTGGTGGTGTGCGGATGTACTCATATTTTTGACTTAAAAATCACCTATCACCCCTTATTTTTAAATAAAGGAAAAATAGTTTGTGGATCTGCTTCATGGTATTGGGAAAAAGTGGATGTTTTTTTAAAAATGAATATTTGCTAATGTCAGGGTTGTTAGCCAAGTCGAATATCCTTCCCTTGTTGACCTAAGGGGACTTTTGCTGGACTTAGTTGCACAGCTCCTTGGTGCTTTATCACGTATTAGGTATGAACTAATTGGGTTATATCAGTTGCAGATCTTGCTAAAATCTGACATCTGGATGCTTTTTCTATGGCTTAACAGATTTAGTTCTGTGACTGAACGCTTCTTCATGGAGCTTAATACTCGCAGAATTGATACGAGCGTTGCAAGAAGTGAAACACTGAGTATTATCAATGGGATGCGGTACCTTAAGCTTGGGGTATGTGTGAATATTATCAATTGTTAAGGTATTACAAATGCATTGGGATGCTGAAAGGGTGATTTTCAGGTTCAAACAGAAGGTGGTCTGAATGCATCAGCCTCCTTTGTTGCAAAGGCCAACCCTTTAAATCGTGCTCCTCACAAGCGTAAAAGTGAACTTCACCATGCACTATGCAACATGCTTTCAAACATACTAGCACCACTTGCTGATGGTGGAAAAGGTCACTGGCCTCCTTCAGGTGTTGAACCTGCACTGACCTTTTGGTATGAAGCTGTGGCACGAATAAGGGGCCAACTAATGCACTGGATGGACAAGCAAAGTAAACATATTGCTGTAAGTGTTCAGTTTCTCATGGTTTCAGAGAACTGCTTCTTCTGCTTGATGTCATCTTGATATATGGTTAATATTATAACCTTGGTGGTGCAAACTTCTTGCTTGGAGCTGTTCTACTATAAACATTAATGATTGCTCAAACATTAATCCAATAGTTTGATATAAGACCTAAAAATGCTTTTATATAGTTATTTCTCGAATAGTGAGTGAACAAGTTACATTCAATATAGAGTTGCTTTTCAATGTTACATATTCTTGGTCAATTGTTATTACTTTCTTTTTCCATGAGTTTTTTTTTTGGTTAATTGGATTGTTTCTTTGTCAGTTTCTATATTACTCATATCTCTTAGTGTTTTATTTATGTTGAAGATGTCACAGATGAGTTGTCCCATCATATTCTTTGTGGAAGATGAACTATCTTATAAGCCTAGTGAGCCACTCCACCTATCACCAATTGGTTTTAGGATGGAATCTCACTTGGGTTTGAAAGTGTTTTTCCACTTGAATGAGTATGCTTTAGTGTGGAACAATTTGCTTCTTTGATGTCTGATAGTCTTGTATGTTGTTTTATTTCTATATCCACTTTTGCTTATATTGAGGATGCACGTATTTATCTTGGATATTTTGTCTGATGCAAATATTTTCTTTCTTTAGGTTGGTTACCCCTTGGTAACACTTCTCCTATGTCTTGGTGATCCTAACGTTTTTCTCACTAATTTTGGTTCTCACATGGAACAATTATACAAACATCTTAGGGTAAGTTTACTAATATAATGCACAATTTTGATCTCCAGATTTGCCATTAATTTTTTAATTGTATTTACATTTCAGGATAAGAACCATCGCTTCATGGCATTAGATTGCCTACATCGTGTTCTGAGATTTTATTTGAGTGTCCATGGTGATGCACAACCTCAGAATCGTGTATGGGATTACCTGGACAGCGTTACCTCTCAACTTCTAACAATCCTTCGGAAGGGAATGCTCACACAGGATGTCCAACATGACAAACTTGTGGAATTCTGCGTAACTATTGCAGAACATAATCTTGATTTTGCAATGAACCACACAATACTAGAATTGCTGAAGCAAGATAGTCCGGAGGCAAAAGTTATTGGTCTTCGTGCATTGCTTGCCATTGTCATGTCTCCTACTAGCCAACACGTTGGATTGGAAATTCTTCATGGTATCTGTTCCCTGTTTGTCTCCCTCCCTTTGGTTTTGACCTTCTTAATAAATATCACAACTTACTGAATTTATGCTGCTTTGGCAGTTCATAACATTGGCCACTACATCCCAAAAGTTAAGGCTGCAATCGAATCCATTTTGAGGTCTTGTCATAAGATGTATAGTCAGGCTCTTCTTACTTCTTCAAGGACCACAGTAGGTAATAATTTACAGCTCTTGCAGTTTTTTGGGTTCAATGATTAGATGTTTCCTCGACTTGTTAGTCAATACATAATAAGCTGGCAAATGCAATTTTAGTTGTTGTGTGAACACGACGGGCTAAAAGTGGTACCTGTGAGTGTTGTGCTCATTTTGTATGAATCCGAGGAACGCTCTATTATCCAGGAAATTCTCATTCTCTGGGAAAGTGATTAATATTCCCTGACTGCCCATGGGATGCTCATATTCTAACTCTTGCAAAGAACTTGATGCCCTTTGTTTTTGATTTGTATGTGCGTGTGTGTGTTATATAGACAAATTCAGGAGTAAGTGGCCTCATATTTATATTCTGGATCACAAAGGAATGTCTCTTAATAATCCCATCTACCAAACACAGGGACTTCCTTAGGAAATGTAACATTCATGATCAATTCTTGGTGTTCCTTTAGTTTACTTGAATGAAAACACTAATTAAAAATAGAAGCTGTATATTTCAAATCAATCATTTGAAAGCAAATACCATTTATGCACCATCTACAGCCAGGAAACTAGATTAAAACACCCAGCAGTCTAGCAAGAAAATTTATCTGTTGCAAAGGTTCCATCATGACATTAATTGGTGAAAGCTCTGGTCATGGGCTGATGGGCGGACTTAGATTTCTTGATCTTCTTGTTTCTGTTCTATCTGATGACAGCTACAGATTTTTAGCTAACTCATATGTTCAGCAAAGTAACAATTTGTATTGCCTTGTTTATTGGGGACAAAGGAATTAATTGTTTATTGGGGACAAAGGAATTAATTGTTTCTTGGCATGAAATTTAAGTTCATGTATCATTATATCATAAATTTGGGATGTAACAATACTGGGACGGAGCTAAACTTATTTTCTTTAGACCTTAGAATCAACACGTGAGAAAGTAATTTAGTCACATGTCTGCTTATATGTTTCTTGAACTGCGTTCTGCAAAACCTGGACATACAAATGAATAGTAGCTTTTGCAGATGCTGTTACAAAAGAGAAGTCTCAAGGGTATCTTTTTCGTTCGGTGCTGAAGTGCATACCTTATCTCATTGAAGAAGTTGGCAGAAGTGATAAAATCACAGAAATCATACCTCAACATGGCATCAGTATTGATCCTGGAGTTCGCGAGGAAGCTGTGCTAGTTCTGAATCGGATTGTGAGATACCTTCCACACCGGCGCTTTGCAGTTATGAGAGGGATGGCGAATTTCATCCTACGCCTTCCAGATGAGTTCCCTCTTCTCATTCAGACATCATTGGGACGCCTTCTTGAACTTATGCGTTTCTGGAGAGCGTGTCTATCAGATGATAAGATAGAGAGGGATGCTCTTGATTTAAAGCGCTTGCAGAGAAATGAGGGATTGAAGAGGTCATCCTTTAATCAGCCTCAGGATGCACTTGAATTTCGTGCTTCAGAGATAGATGCTGTTGGTCTAATATTTCTTAGTTCTGTAGATAGTCAGATTAGGCATACTGCTTTAGAGTTGCTGCGTTGTGTCCGTGCTTTACGGCATGATATAAGGGAACTTTCCATGCAAGAACGACCAGATCAAATCCTGAAAAATGAAGCAGAACCAATATTCATAATTGATGTTTTAGAAGAGAATGGGGTGGGTAACACATTCTGGCTTCAATGGGTTGTCTTATCTGATTTTTTTTCATTTATAGTTGCTTCTTCTTTTAAGTGTGGTACCAAGATTAACTATGAAGTGTTTTTACAGGATGATATTGTTCAGAGCTGCTATTGGGATTCTGGTCGTCCTTTTGATCTGAAACGAGAATCGGATGCCGTACCTCCTGACGTGACTCTCCAGTCTATCCTGTTTGAGAGTCCTGACAAATATAGATGGGCTCGTTGTCTTAGTGAGATTGTCAAATATGCTGCTGAACTCTGTCCTAGCTCTGTTCGGGAAGCAAAGTAATTAAAACATCTCTATGATTTATTCTAGATATGCTCTCTAAGAATTTGATTGTAAATAAATTCATTTTGTGAGCAGTAATCTCAATGGATCACTGTCTTTGACAAGATTGCCAACTGATGTGGAATTTTTATAATAGTTAAACATAGCACCCATGGTTTATGCAGTCAACAAAATGAAATAATTGATCATTTAGAACCTCCAATTCCATTTCAATTACTGTCTGAGTACTTGAATTTTGTATTCAAACAGTCATATTTAACATCTATTGCAGATTAGAGGTTATACAACGTCTTGCTCATATCACACCAGCTGAATTGGGTGGTAAGGCTCATCAGTCGCAGGACACAGACAATAAGTTGGACCAATGGCTCATGTATGCCATGTTTGCATGCTCGTGTCCACTTGATAGTCGAGAAGGTGGGGGTTCAGTGGCGACAAAAGAACCATTCCATCTGATATTTCCTTCCCTTAAATCTGGTTCGGAGTCACATGTTGTAAGTTGTTGCTGCTACGGTGCTACCTACAATCTTTCATATTGTCTCCATGTATCAAAGTTTTGATCCCATTTTTCCTTCAGATTTTTCACTAAAGATCAATTCAGCATATTGGAACTCTGCTTGCTTTATTGCTTTTGATATTAAGCTCTATTTATTTTAAGGATCCTCGTTCAATGCAATAAAGGTCAGTCAGAACAAACACTGAGAAGTTGCTGGTGCAATCTTCACTCAAGACCAAGGGCAGATGTGTAGCTTTTAAATTTTAATCAATCAGATGCATATACTCATGCATGCTGAGGGTAGATTGACTATTGAGTGAAAAAATTTAACAAAGAAATTTATCTCAACTTTTCCGAACTAATTTGTCTATCTGTAAGTTGGAAAATAAGCATTCATTTCTAAATCTTCTTTACAATATGCATTATGGATTTAGAGAGTGAAGTACAACGTCCTTGGCTCCTTCCGATCTGGAAATTGACATTATATGAGAGCTCTTGTGCATAATGAATCATTTAATCTCAGTCTTTTATTGCCTAACCTCCTAACACACTTTTAAAGACAGGAATTAATATTTTTTAACATTTACTATTTCCACTCTGCAGCATGCTGCCACCATGGCACTCGGCCACTCACATCTGGATATATGTGAAATAATGTTCAGCGAGCTTGCATCATTTATCGATGAGGTTTCTCTAGAAACAGAGGGAAAACCAAAGTGGAAGGTATACTACATAATAAAACAGCATCAATAGCTCTTTTTTCATTCTCTGATTTTTCCTATTTATATATCCTTTATATATGTGCTTATTATCTTTTTACCTTCTTAATCAGAGGGTGCATTACTTGTCAAATCTTATTCTATAAGTAATTGTATCTGTTCATTGTGATTGCTGATATATTAAACTGGTACCAAGAGATGATCTTTCAGCATTTTAAAAATTTCGCTCGCCTCAAAAATGTCTGCTGAATTGAGTGGCATGTCCATGTAAATCATTATTTTGGCAAGATCTATGACTTCTTGTTTTCTTACTTCCAGGAACGAGAGATTTTACCTACTCTGCTTCAAACTCAGATCTCATTCTTGGTCAACTGAATATAATACATATGTGACATATTTTTCGCGCCTGATCCTGTGTTTAGTTGATATGAATTTTACTTTTTTTATCTCTGGTATTAATGCAGAGTCAAAAATCTCGCCGCGAAGAACTCCGAATCCATATTGCAAATATATATCGCACAGTTGCTGAGAAGATATGGCCTGGCATGCTAGGCAGCAAACCAGTTTTTCGCCTTCATTACTTAAAGTTCATTGAAGAAACAACTAGACAGATTTTGACAGCCCCTGCAGAGAATTTTCAGGAGATGCAACCTCTCCGATATGCACTTGCTTCTGTTCTAAGATATTTGGCTCCTGAGTTTGTTGATTCGAAGTCAGAGAAATTTGATATTAGAACTAGAAAGCGACTCTTTGATCTTCTCCTTACCTGGGCTGATGATACAGGTAGCTCATGGAATCAGGACGGTGTTAGTGATTATCGGCGGGAAGTTGAACGCTACAAATCCAGTCAGCATTCACGATCAAAAGACTCAATTGATAAACTTTCATTTGATAAAGAATTGAGTGAACAGGTCGAAGCAATACAATGGGCCTCCATGAATGCGATGGCATCCCTATTATATGGGCCATGCTTTGATGACAATGCAAGAAAGATGAGTGGCCGGGTAATATCTTGGATCAATAGCCTCTTTATTGAGCCTGCACCCAGGGCACCTTTTGGTTTTTCACCAGCTGATCCAAGAACTCCATCTTATACGAAATATACTGGAGATGTTGGGCGTGGAGTAACAGGCCGTGATAGGCATAGAGGGGGTCAACATCGAATTTCTCTGGCAAAATTGGCTCTGAAGAACCTTCTTCTCACTAATTTGGACCTATTTCCAGCTTGCATTGATCAGGTAATCCCATGGTCCTGTATTGTATAAATAGCCTGTGTGCATGACATAGTCCTGTATTGTATTAACAATTGGTGTGCATGTTAGGCTAGACAAGCTAAAAAGCAGGGCATTATGTTGTATTGTATTTTGAACTCAGTAAATGAAATATCAGTGTTCCAAATGGGTATGCCAAGCATAATCTCTTAACTTAGTTTTTTAATTAATAATGATGAGACATGCATGTCATGCCTTTAGTCAATTCTTCTATGATCATTGTGTTTGATATCCATGTCTTACGTTTACTGCTTGCTAGTGATGACTTCATGTCATGCCTTTAGTCAATTCTTCTATGATCATTGTGTTTGATATCCATGTCTTACGTTTACTGCTTGCTAGTGATGACTTCCTGGTTACATCTATTAATCCATGATGGTATGATGTGACAAACATTTTTTATGTGGCATATTTGCCATACATAATATTTTTCTGTGTTATTGATGTGGCATTCATGTTCTTTTTTTCTCTATTGGCTAATAATTATAACGATAATTTTCTCTAGTGTCACTGATGAGCTTACATTTGGTTCAGTGCTATTATTCTGATGCTGCAATAGCTGATGGCTACTTCAGTGTTTTGGCTGAAGTTTACATGCGTCAAGAGATTCCAAAATGTGAAATTCAGAGGCTATTGAGCTTAATCCTTTACAAAGTGGTGGATCCATCTAGGCAAATTCGTGATGATGCTCTCCAAATGCTTGAGACACTCTCTGTCCGTGAATGGGCTGAGGATGGTGTTGAGGGCGCAGGAAGCTACCGAGCTGCTGTTGTTGGCAACCTTCCTGATTCTTATCAACAGTTCCAATACAAACTCTCTTGTAAACTTGCAAAAGACCATCCAGAATTGAGCCAACTTCTTTGTGAAGAGATTATGCAGAGGCAACTTGATGCAGTGGACATAATTGCACAACATCAAGTTTTGACCTGCATGGCTCCTTGGATTGAGAATCTCAATTTTTGGAAACTGAAGGACTCGGGTTGGAGCGAAAGATTGTTAAAAAGTCTTTATTATGTAACTTGGCGCCATGGGGATCAGTTTCCTGATGAAATTGAGAAGTTGTGGAGCACGATTGCTAGCAAGCCTAGGAACATAAGTCCTGTTTTGGATTTCTTGATCACAAAAGGGATTGAAGATTGTGATTCAAATGCATCAGCAGAAATAAGTGGAGCATTTGCTACATACTTCTCTGTGGCCAAGAGGGTTAGTTTATATCTAGCTCGGATTTGCCCTCAGCGAACAATTGATCACTTGGTTTACCAATTGGCTCAGCGGATGCTTGAAGATACTGTAGAACCATTGAGACCTAGTGCTAATAAAGGTGATGCTGGGGGAGGCATTGTCTTAGAATTTTCTCAGGCCCCTACGGCTGCTCAAATCACATCTGTAGTGGATAGCCAGCCTCACATGTCTCCTTTACTAGTCAGAGGATCGCTTGATGGACCACTAAGGAACACCAGTGGAAGCTTGAGCTGGAGAACAGCTGCTGTTGGTGGGAGAAATGCTTCAGGTCCATTGACTCCTATGGCTCCAGAGCTTAACATTGTTCCTGTAACTGCTGGCCGCTCTGGGCAACTTCTGCCGACATTGGTTACTATGTCTGGGCCACTAATGGGGGTGCGTAGTTCAACAGGAAGCTTGCGAAGTCGCCATGTATCTCGTGACAGTGGAGATTACCTCATTGATACCCCAAACTCTGGGGAAGATGGATTGCACTCGGGAGTTGTGACACATGGTATCAATGCTAAAGATCTTCAGTCAGCATTACAAGGCCATCAGCAACACACGTTGACACAGGCAGACATTGCATTGATCCTACTTGCAGAAATTGCATACGAGAATGATGAGGATTTTCGAGAGCATTTGCCGCTGCTCTTTCATGTGACGTTTGTCTCAATGGACAGTTCGGAGGATATTGTGTTGGAACACTGCCAACACCTCCTTGTTAATCTGCTGTATTCACTTGCTGGGCGGCACTTGGAACTCTATGATGTTGAGCAAAGTGATGGAGAGAACAAGCAGCAGGTTGTGAGCCTGATCAAATATGTCCAGTCAAAGAGAGGTAGCATGATGTGGGAGAATGAGGACCCCACAGTTGTCAGAACAGAGCTCCCTAGTGCAGCACTCTTATCTGCTCTTGTCCAGAGCATGGTGGATGCAATTTTCTTCCAAGGAGATCTCAGAGAAACATGGGGGTTGGAAGCACTCAAATGGGCTATGGAGTGCACATCAAGACACCTCGCATGCCGATCGCATCAAATTTATCGTGCACTGCGGCCGCATGTCACCAATGATGCGTGTGTCTCTCTTCTAAGGTGTTTGCATCGGTGCCTGGGCAATCCGGTACCATCAGTTTTGGGTTTTGTTATGGAAATTTTGTTGACTTTGCAGGTGATGGTGGAAAATATGGAACCTGAAAAAGTAATATTGTATCCCCAACTCTTCTGGGGTTGTGTTGCCATGATGCACACGGACTTCATTCATGTATACTGTCAGGTCCTCGAGCTTTTCTCTCGAGTAATTGACCGTTTGTCATTCCGGGACACGACAACAGAAAATGTGCTTCTATCAAGCATGCCACGAGATGAGCTCGACACAAATGCATCAGATAATCCCGAGTTTCAGCGTATAGATTCGAGAAATGTTACTGATGTATCAACGTCAACTGCAAAAGTACCAGTGTTCGAAGGGGTGCAGCCTCTGGTGCTGAAAGGCCTAATGTCCACAGTCAGTCATGGTGTTTCCATTGAGGTTCTCTCGCGAATAACGGTGCCTTCATGTGATTCAATATTCGGTGATGCAGAAACCCGCCTCTTGATGCACATCACCGGCTTACTTCCATGGCTTTGCTTACAGCTGAGCCAGGACGCAGCCGTTGGACCTTCTTCGCCATTGCAACAGCAGTACCAGAAGGCTTGTTCTGTTGCAACCAACATCGCTATATGGAGTCGAGCTAAATCATTGGACGCGCTAGCAACTGTTTTCATGGCTTATGCCTCAGGAGAGATCAAGGGCATAGAAAATCTCCTTGCTTGTGTTTCACCGTTGTTGTGCAACGAGTGGTTCCCCAAACACTCGACTCTGGCTTTTGGGCACCTTCTCCGTCTTTTAGACAAGGGGCCGGTTGAATATCAGCGCGTTATACTTCTTATGCTGAAAGCTTTGCTTCAACACACATCCGTGGATGCAGCTCAGAGTCCTCACATGTATGCAATCGTCTCTCAACTAGTGGAGAGTACACTCTGCTTGGAAGCTCTTAGTGTTCTTGAAGCACTCTTACAAAGCTGTAGCTCATTGCCCGGGTACCAATATGATCCCGGAGCTTTTGAGAATGGATACGGCGGAACAGATGAGAAATTCCTGGCTCCCCAGACCTCCTTCAAATCTAGAAGTGGGCCGTTGCAGTTTGGGATGCCAGGATATGCGACTCCTTCGGGTCAAGTCAATGCAACCGAATCTGGTGTGTCTCCTAAAGAACTAGCATTGCAGAATACCCGTTTGATGCTCGGGCGAGTTCTTGATAGCTGCGCACTGGGAAGGCGGAGAGATTACCGAAGGCTCGTCCCGTTCGTAACGACCATCGGAAACCTGTAGATCGTTTCCTGTCCTGCATGTGGTTTATTAGACAGTCCACTGGGGGATGCTGTGCAAGTGTAAATAGTTAATTACTTAGATGTATTAGGTGTTGTTCCATGATGTAAGTTTGATATGTGTTGTTTATAGCTAAGCCAAGCTTCAATCCTTGCATAAATTATCATTAGTTTGCTCAAATTTTTGGACCCTCTGCTTAGTTATATCTTTGGAATCATGTACATATTTATCATGAATCGGGTTGGGTCCCACTAAATTCTATGTATTGCAGAAAAACACTGCTCTTGTATTTGATGAAGGGTGTATTTAGGTATCTTGATTTGTTAGTAGATTTTGCACAACTGACATTTTGAGTTACCACATGATTTTTTTTTCTTTCTAAAATAAAATACTATATTCTTTTGGGCATGCCGCCCAATCATTCATATTTTCTAAAATATTATGCAACGTTATTCCATTGACAAATTTCTCATCTCATATTTCACAAATTAAATAATTGTCACGTGACATAATTAATATCCAAAATTCAACACATGTCCCAAGAGTTTAATGGTCCTTTGTAGGGTATAATTTTTTTTTATTGTGAGACACAAATGAAACACCAAATATGGAATAGTTAATTCAACTTGTTCATTGACATTTCTTCCTCTCATTCTAATCTTTAAATAAATTAGCAATTTTATTATCTATGAATTTGCTTTTGAAAATACTAGAAACAATCATTTTGAAAGATGATAATACATAATTTAGTGTAAAGAGGGCCCATTTTCTTTATTCATTTGGGGCCTAAAAAAATTAGTACTGGCCCCAATAAATAATAACAATTGAAACTTTCCAACCAACAATAGACGCAAATATTTGCAACTAATTAATCATCACGAAATGTATTTCGTACAAGGAATCTCTTCTTAATTAAAGTAAAAGACAGTTGAATGCACAAATGTTTTCCTTTTAAAATATTACTATATGTGCGTTTATTTTTTACTTTACATTTTCTAAATATTATTATGATTATATACTCTTTTTTTTTTCCCACGCAAGATTGCTCCCTTTCAAGAATCCATGCCATGATCACGTGATATAATTCGAACACATTACTTTCTGCGACTGTATTTACAAATTTTTAAATATCAAAAGTTGTATACAAATTAATATTCCATCCGTTCCGCTAAGCTCTCCATTCTTCCTTTGTAATTTACAAAGGAATAGTGAAGAGTTTAGCGGGATGGGGTGAGTATCATTTCAATCGTTCCAAAAGACGATCTCCAAAATAAACATAAAAACAAATACTATACGTAACATCAATATGCACATGCACGTGTATATAATTACTAGTAATAATAAATAAAAGACACAATAAGAAAAAGATTATGCAAATTGTGTAATAAAAGATTACTTACCAATAATCCCAACACGAATAAAAATAAATATCAACTCTACAAGCATGCACATTATTCACGGATACTATTATTTTTCGTAGTTGAGTATCAAACTAACCACCAATTATTGAAAAGTGAAGTCTAAAAAGATACTAAAGAATGAAATATTGTTAATTAATTATTGCTTGATTCTCTTTTCCTCTCGAGTTGTAAGTCAAACTGGACTTTTAATCCTTATTTAAAAAGTAAAGTACTATAACATAAAGTATACTGCTTTTGGGTCTCACTTGAAATCTTATATATATATTTAATAATATATAGTATAGCATTAATTATATTTGAATATATATATATATATATATATATATTCACTTGCATCTTAATTAGTTAAAATGATTAAAGTGAAAAAAGCTCGCAGCTTAAAAATGAATATCTAATTCTTTGCTAGTTGTAAATTATGACATAGAAAACTTAATTAGTGCTTAAAAAAAAGCAACTCTGGCCTGAAACCAGACAATTTTACATTTTTTAAATTAATTATCACTTTCGTTATAAAATGTTATAACTTTTCATTTATACTATAAATTGTTAATTGAATAACATTATCACTTTTTATTAATTGAGTATTACTTTTTCGTTATAGAAATTATCTTTTTATTCATTTCACGTAAGTCCTTACGTAAGATGATCTCACGCAAGTCTTTGCCAAAAATATGAAGTTTTAACTATTAATTTTCATTAGCGGTAGAGTTGTGTGATACGCCGTACATCTCACAATTTTATGTTTTCGTAATTAATAATTATTTTTTTATTAAAGATGTTATTAATTTTTTTATTTTTAAATATATTATTTTTAGTTATAATTTCTTATCCATTTTAAAAAATAAATCCATGATACGTTTTCGCACAAATTTTTATCTTTTCATGATTAAGGCCATTTACGTTGGACATAATGGTATTTTGATATGAGTTTAGTTTAACTTTTAAAGGTTAGCTTTAGAATCCCTAAACAAGTTATTAGGTTGTCAAATTATATGGTTAGCTTGTAAACTTAAAGTTAGCATGATTTTATAAGCTAGAATGATTTGTGAATACACTAAAAAATAAGTAGATGATTTGTGAATATCTACTACTCCCTCCCCTCACTAAAAAAGTCTTTTGTTTTTTTACATGGATTAAGGAGTATTATTATTTAATGTGTAGTGGGTAGTTGTATTAGAGGGGGTGTGGACCCATATTTTAATTGTACTAGTGGGTGTGTGAGTCCCATATGTGTAAAAAAGGAAATAAGACTCTTTGAGTTAGACGTCCAAAATGGAAAAAAGACCCTTTTTAAGGGGACGGGGGAGTATTAATTTTTATTCAATAGTACGTCTTTCTTAATATGCGTATAATTTTTTTTATAGTATTTAATTTTTTATTAAAAAATTAATAAAAAATTTGCTAATATTTCACTAATAAAGTGTACAAGTTTTGAATGTAATTGCATGAATTTGAATTCATACACTTGCATGCACAGACTAATTTGTCTTTCACGTGGTATATATAACTTTTTCTTATATTATTTTATCCAAATATAATATTCCCCTGTTTGCTCAAGAGTATCATTTGTTTTTTACGTAGATTAAAAATTTATTATTTAATAAGTAATGGATATTAATATTAGTAGGTTGTATGAGTCCTATATTTTAGTTTTATTAGTGATATATATGATCAGTTTGTTGGTTGAGTGTATCAACCAAAGTCCCACATCAGTTAGAAGTGGGGATAACGATTGGTTTATAAATGAGGGATGAACTCTCCTTAGCATGAGGCATTTTGGGCGTGAACCCAGAGAGCAAAATCGTGCGGGCCAGTGAGCAGCCTAAAGCGGACAATATCATGTTATTGGATTGAGTGGGTCCGACTCCTTGGGCGGATAAACCTATCAAGTGGTATCAGAGCCAGACTCCAGACTTAACCGGGCAGATGGTAGGATGTTCAAGTGGTATCAGAGACAGGTCCCAGACTTAACCGAGCGGATGGTGGGATGTTCGGACCTCAAACTGACTTAACCGGGTGGATGGTGTGATGTCCAAGTGGTATCAGAGCCAGGCCCCAGACTTAACCGGGCGGATAGTGGGATGTTCTGGTCTCAAACTGCATGATCTAGTTGCGGGACTTTGTTTGAGGGGGAAATGTTGGTTGGGTGTCAACCAAAGTCCCACATCGGTTAAAAGTGGGGATGTCGATGAGTTTATAAATGAGGGATGAACTCTCCCTAACATGAGGCCTTTTGGGTGTGAGCCCAGAGAACAAAACTGTGAGGGCCGGTGGGCGGCCAAAAACAGACAATATCATGTTATTGGATTGAGTGGACCCGGCTCCCTGAATGGATAAATCAAACACAGTTGCATTTGTATAAAAAAAATAAATCATTTGGGACGGACACCGATTGAAACGACAAAATAAGATTATTGTTGCGCATGAAGGGAGTATTATTAATTATTGTAAAATTTTCAACCTTTAACTAAGAAAGTTTTACAGTGTAGCCATTCCACATAATTTATACTATATCATTTTAATCCGTTTAGAATTTAATTTTAAGGCAACCTATTCAACAAGATAATACTAACCATATTTTGAAAAACAAAATTTCTTTTAAAGCAAAATAAATGACATTAATTCAAGTTACATGAACAAGAAATATCGAGAAGACTATCCACAACGGAGATTCAACCCAATAATGGGGGCTCGCCATAGAACGCGAAGCCCAAGCAATATTACGATGTGCCACAAGAATGGCAGTACGACGAACAAGACAAACATAAAAAGAATTATTTTGCTCTAATATTCTTTTGCAACCTGATATGAAATCTCTAAATACCGACTCAGAATTTGTACTTGAAATAGAATCATGAACTACATAACATGTTGCAAGCCCAAGTCCTTAATCCATGATAGTGCCTCATAAAGACTTATGGCTTCACCTTCGTCAATCTGCAAATTTCCAGAAATTACTAGAGATTTGCTAGCAATATGATTTCCCTCATCATCCCGAATGATCATGCCAACTTTCGTCTCTGATGTATTAGCGAAGAAAGCAGTATCAACATTAACTTTCATGTATGAAAAACAAAATTTTAAATTATATAAAATGCGACATGATATAATTAGAATGTCACAATTTATGGTATTGAAAGATTTTTATTTTTCCCTTTCAATTATGATGATGCGAATTCTTATCAAGAAAAGAAATGTAGTGATAATTCCAAAAATATATAATAAAAAGTATTGACTTTAAAATAGTATAAAAATATGAATTTAAGAGAAAAATATTATCTTTTTCCGAGTTTAAATAGGATGATTTTATTTTTATATGATTAAACTTCAAATTAATTTCATCTTTGGATAGAAATTGAAAGTTGGTTGGGGGGGGGGGGGGGGTGTTGTAGGGGTGGGGGTTGCTTTATTCCCTATAGAAAACCTATTTTGTTTATATACGGCCTTACTTCGATCGAGTGGTTGTGCTTCAAAATCGTGTTATATATCTACATTATTGCCTCAATCATTTTTATTTTGAACACGCCACCTTATTATTAATTAAAAAAAACACACACACATTTGGGTTCCTCTATTTTCATTTATTTTCTAAGAGTTGGATACATTGGGCATACGTGGATTCATATGTCTATATATCTTTATTTAATAATATATATATATTTTTAATAATTGTATAATTTTTTTACATGCAGTTTTTAATAAAAAAATTAATAGAAAATTCATTAACAAAATATATAGATTTTTATTCATTAATATATTTTTAGAGTTAGTCTCTTGTGTCCTCGATGCATAAGGTGTCAAAGGTTATAATATTTTGTCCTAAAAGAGTATATACACTTTAATTAATAAGAGTATAAAATTTTCATTGAAAAGATCAACTAAAATATGAATAGTATAAATATTTAATTAAAATAATAATTTTTTTTTCCAGAAAATAAAAGTTACATGTTCTTATACTAAAAACTATACAATTTAATAATAAGGGTATAACTTTCGAAAAATGCGGAATTTGAGAGCACGATGTCCCGAGAACACATAAGTTTTAGCCATATTTTTATTTATAAGTGTATAAATTTCTAAAAATAATTACACAGAATAATTTACCATTTTTTAATTGATAATAGAGTTTATCTCTTGTAAAATCGATCAATTGTCCGTACTTGTTTAAAAAAAAAAGATACGAGTTTAAAAAATCATTATAATATAAGAATTTATAAATTGAAGAGTAAATATTAAATTTTGTGAATATAATATGGAAAAGAAAATTTTTAGTACTTACATTTGTAAAATTTGGTTTTGTGATAATTTTATTCGTACAATATGTATTTTAGTAATTGATTCATTCATATTTTAATACTAGAATTCAGTCGTCACTCCTCATCAAAAGAGTGAATACTGCCAAACCTCAACACCAAAATTTAAATCAAATAATAAGATATTGTATACATTAACTCATTGTATAATTGAAAAAATAAAAGTAACTCAAATATTTGTACGAAAGAGTCACAAAATTCAATTCGTGAAATGAATATAAAGTGATAATACTTTTAATAAAAAATTATATATAATTGATAAAATATGATGATCATTCTGTTAATCATTTCATAAATAATTTATAGTACAAATAAAAACTGATTGCATATCTAATAATAAAATTATAGTGTTTTTATTAAGAAGTGATATTTAATTAAGACAATCACACCTGAGATATCTCATGCAAGTCTTATCCTAAAAGTATATAGTCCCTCCGTCCCGCCACAAGAATTACGTTTATGGTTTGTACGAAAACTAAAGAATATAATATTTTAATATATTAATGAATTGAGAAACATAATATTTTAATATATAATGAGTACTGAGTAGTTGCATAAATATTATGTGAGATCCTATAAAGATATATTAATTATTTTGGGTGGGTTTTATTTATTAAAATATATATATATATAACTATTGTGTGAAATGTTGCGACACACTTAAAAAAAGTATTTTTAAATTTCCAATGTCGACACACTTAACATCACCATGAAAATTATCAATCAATCGAACAATCTCTTTCTAGAGATATTTGCAATCATACCTCGTGTCCTAAGAGGATTTTATTCTTATCATATCAAAAAATATTTATAGAAGATTATAATAATAATTATAATCCGAAACCAAATGTGAAAATGAATAAGGAGATGTCCTTCACAAGGGGTGCAATATCACACCTAGCTACACCTATTTACCACAAAACCTAAATCTCTCCATCTTCAAAATCGTCATAATTCATATAATATCCCCAATATATTTGATCATATCTTCCACATTTGTCCAATTTTTTTTTTTTTTTATTATTTTTATTTTTTTATTTTTTTTATTTTTTTGCCATAAGACAACTTGTTTTTTGTTTGATACATGATGCTCGTACACTTAATAATGTTATCTTTCTTTATGTCCAATGTTTGTTTGCACGGTAGATACGAAGTTTAAAAAAAATATTTTTTTATTAATTTTATTAATTTTTAGGGGTAATGTAAATTATGAATTTTTTTAACTAGATAATAAATAAATTATAAAGTATGTAATGTATGTTAGGTTAGAGTAATAAATTTATAAATAAGATATTTTTTAAAATTCGAAATTGTTGTGATGTTTACTTGTTTGGATAGTGAAATTTAATATATAACATATAAAAACAGAAAGTTTGAAATTTAATGTGTGGTAGATGGATTAATTTATTACTACTATCCAATAATGTGCAAGCATACTTGATTAAAAAGGTAAATGATTGTATGAAACAATTCCATAGATATTTTGTGGAGTTGGATCAAGAAATACTTTCACTCTTTAATATGACAGGAGTGTTATTTTTTATTTTTTTCATAAGAAATTATCTAAAAAAAATTAATTTTATTATGTTGTGTATTTTTTAATGATAATAGTTTGCTATTTTATTTTATTATAAAGTTTCTTATAAGACGATAATTATAAAATGAGTTATGAGATAGGTCTTATTGTTAAAGTATAATTTTTATAAAAGTAAATTATTTTTATAATAGTTAAAATTTATCTTTCTAGAGTATGATAAATAATGAATTAAAGTATGCTTTAGAGTGTTATAGTAGGATTCATTATCAACATACTTTAACTATCAATAAGTATACTTTATCCTTATAACAAAGGATATCAGCAAAAATGCCACTTTTAGTAGTTCATTTTGGAAAAATGGCACCCATTATTATTTTTTTGGAAAAATGCTACTTTTTTAAATTTTGGACATAATTAACTTTAGTCTGCAACTCGCCTGCAACCCTACACACAACTATATTTACGACCTTACACGCGACTACATGTGCGACTTACACGTGACTGCATGTGCAACTATTCACATGTTTTATTTACTAACGTATGTACGATCACAGCACGCGACTATATGTGCGACTATGTATTAATTACATGGTAAAAAATCAAAAAGTGGTATTTTTCCAAAAAATTATAATGAGTGGCGTTTTATCAAAATCAATTATTAAAAGTGACATTTTTCACAATTTCTCTTATAAGTATATACTTTAACAATGAATTGATCAATTTATTACCCTTATTGTAGTATATTTTATTATATTGTCCCTTCATTAAAAAAATTAATGGGTAGAGAAATCGACACGCATCTGAAATGAACAGTATGTGATGATACATATGGGTCATATTACATGGTAGCAAGAAACAAAACAAGAAACAAAACAAGAAGAAGAAAAACAATACCAAAATGTCTTGTTAACACCAAATTTAGTTAAAGGAGAATGTAGTGCACTTCTGCTTTGCAAAACCAAACACCTTTAATTTGCCATCAATTTCAAATGTGGACCAACAACTATTTTTATTTATTAAGGGTTAATTGCGCCAAAAAACCCTGAACTTTTCGCGAATTTCAAATTAGTCTAAACTTTTTAATATTTATAAATAAGTACTCGATCTTAAGTTCGTTTTTCAAATCAAGCCATCGGACAGCTGGAGCCCTGCCCGGTGCTGACATGTCATGTTCTTGACCACAACCTGGACTCCACCCCTGCAATTCTCAATTTGACCAACGTGGATTTCACCCTTTGCTTTCAACACCGACACCACCGTCAAGAAGAGAGAAACCTTATGAGATTGGACAGTCAAGAACAGGGTTGCCGGAGAGTGGTGGTTGTGGTGGTTGTGGGTAATCGGTGAAAAGATGAATTGGGTTGTTAGGCATGACAAAGCGGCGGTGGCGAGGAGGTCAGGCTCTCACCCTCCACCCCATAGCTCTCCGGCAACGGCAGAGTCTCCATGAGGAAGACCGCCTCCAAGGCCATCTCCTCCGGCAGCCCTTAGTACGGTCCAGACCCGATCTACTCCAGTGGTTCTCATGGGAACCGTTGAGGGCTACCGAATTGCCTGCGGGCCGCTCAGGGAGATCGCCGACCCGATCTACCCGATGGAAGCTTCGACCCATTGGGGCTGGCGGGAAAAGGGGGGAGATCGGCGAGATAGGGGCTTTTAGCGGTGGAGGATCTAGCAAGGATTGTTCTTGACCGATGGAGTCATCTGGGAGGACAGATCGACGGCGGAGATGGTGGTGTATCCATCGTTATCTTCGGTGGGGATCATCTTACCGTAACAATGCCATGGAAGAGCACCAAATTAGATAAAAAAATGACGTCAAGACATAGTTAACGAACAATGTCTGCCCGATGAGATTTCCCATATGTGCCCATGGAAGTTGAAAATGTTAACTTCAGAACAGACAACCAAAACTCTAGCCAGATCTTTGGCCAGTCAGAGAGAAGAATCGACAGATGTGCAGCCCTGATGGTACAACATCAGGCGTTGGACATCAGCAAATAATCGGAGTCGGGCATGTTCTTAAAAAATTCAAATTTGAAATTTTAAAAACCACTCCTTACAAAATTTCAAGTTCTTCAACCACGTACTTTTATTCTCTAGTAAAACCCGTAGTAACTGTAGTATAAGTGAAATAACATTCATATTTAACCAATTTTAACCAACCGTAAGGAGTTATTTTCAAATCGATAAATGTAATCCTTAATCTTATAAAATATAAAATATGTAAAAATATAATTACATTGTACATATATTTTAAGGATATCATATTTTATTTAAATTATGATATCAAAATGAAAACTTAGTGCGTAGAGTACACTATCTAATTGATCAAAATAGTTATCATCATCTATAATTAAAGCAAACTCATTTTCGAGGAAACCATGACATAATCTAAAATTCAAAATAAAATAAAATAAACATACTTTCAAAATTACTAAAGTGAAAAATATAAATATAAAATTCTATTTCAAGAAACTTATTTTACTTAATTATTAAATATAATAAAGAAATGAGTTGTAAAATGATAAATTTCCCAAATCAATAAGTCATCTCATATTTTTTAAAATGTCATCAAAATCTCAACTTTTTTTTAAATTTAAATTGGAAAACTCATTTTGTTTTAATATATAAGAACCTAATTAATAACTATATATGAAAAATTTTACATATATATATATATATTTAATATTTTAAATGATATTACAAATATAAAATTCGTTTTGTTTTGTGTAAACAAGTATAGAAAATATCTAGCGTTCTTATATACTTAATAATTTTATTAATATATGAAGCATGTATTTATCAAATATTATTACTTAAAATTATTGTTTTAATATAAAAAAATTAAATAAATTAAAATTAATTTAAATAAAATTATAATAATATATTGTTTTATTTTAGTGGTTCAAATTTTGATATTACTTAATTTATATTTTAATTTATTAATTTCTAGTACTATAAAAAAGAATTAAGTAATTATAAATATCAAATACACCTAAACTTGATATCTCATATATTTTAATTCTATTTCAAAAAAATATTTTACTTATTAAATATAATAAGGAGGAGAGTTACAAAATAATAAATCTCCTAACCAATGAGAAGTAGGCATCTCACTTTTTTTAAAATGACATAAATATTCAATAAACATGCCATTTCACATTGTAAAAACTAAATTGGAAAACTTATTTTATTTTAATATATAACAAGATTGGTGCAAACACTACATAAATGCGCGTGTCGGAATCGAAGCTTAATAGAAATATATAAACTAATATTTTCATGTGCCAAATTTAAACCTGAATTTAAAAGAATAAAGAAAATTGATCGAAACCGATAGTTAAGAGATTTGAATTCCGGTAACTTCACCTATTTCTTTCATCGTAACTATAATACTACCCGTGAATTATTCACGTATCAATTTTGTCATTTTGGTTGTCCATTCTTAAAGTATCAATTTTCTCTTTTAAGCAAAGGACCCACGCATAATCCACTACTCCCCACTAATACAACTACCCACTTTATATAAAATAATAATATTTCTCAATCCACGTGCAAAAAATAATAAATACATTTGCGATGAACGGAGGGAGTACAATACTACATACTCCATCCGTCCTGTACCAAGGGTCTCTTTTTTCCATTTTAGTTGTCCCACCCAAAGAGTCCTCTTTCCTTTTTTATACATATGGTCCCATACTCACCCACTAATACAATTAAAATATGGGACCCATACTCCCACTAATACAACCACCCACTACACATTAAATAATAATACTCCTTAATCCACGTGTAAAAAAATAAAATGCACCCTTAGTGCAGGACGGAGGGAGTATAGCTACAATGAGGGGGAAATAGAGCACAACTACTATAGAGGATCGACATCCCTTAAGCCAATATAGTAAAGTTAATAGGGAATATTAAGTTGAAGACATACACATGATTATATAAGGTGTACTCCCTCCGTAATATAGCAAAAGAGTTTTTTTTGCACGTGATTAATGAGTATTATTATTTAATATATAATTGGTAATTGTATTAATGGGAGTGTGGGACCCATATTTTAATTGTATTAATATGTGTGTGTGGCTCTCATGTATAAAAAAAAGAAAAGAGGACTCTTTAAGTGAGACGTCCAAAATGAAAAAAATACATTATTGAAGGTCACGAAGGAAGTATATACTCCATCCGTCCCAAAGATATTGACACACTTTTATTTTTGGATTGTCCCACAAAAATTGACATATTTCATTTTGAAGGATATGAGGCCCACACAAAAACAATTTATTTATTTACATGGGTCCACACACACATCACACTCACCACTAATACAATTACTCACTAAACATTAAATATTATTTCTCTCACTTTACTTTATATTAAATTATTATACTTCTTAATCTCCGTGCCCAATAAAACGATGTCAATTGTTATGAGACGAAGGGAGTAATAAAGTTAATAGGGAATTTTAAGTTGAAGACATACTCATGATTATATAGGGTGTGGGAGCAAGTTGTGTGTTGGGTAGGGTGAGAGAGAAGGCTCTAGTTAGCGTAGGTTAGCTGAGTGGGGTGCATAAACAATTACATTGTGCTTACTAAAATGAGCCTGTCTCATCGTGATTTAGAATTAGATGGGCCACATCTATTAATACATCGACCAAAATCTCAACTTCACATGATATGTTCATTCTAATTTTCAATTTCTCCAGTATTATTATTTACATAATCAATTTTTGGGCTGACTTAGGTGACCAAGCTCACCCATAATCCTCCAATGTAATTATTTATTTTATTTATTATTATTATTATTTTCATTTTTATTAACATTACCATTCAATTATATAAAATTAGAAAGAATTCATCCAACAATCTTTGGCATCCAACATTTAGTATGATATGTCGCATATATATCAACAATGATGTTATTATCACCCAACATTTTGCTTATGACATTTATTTAGGTATAAAAACATCATATTGATGATATAGGAAAATTTTTTAAATAATAAATGAATAATAAATAAAGTGAACGTATCTCAAATTCTAGGAGCTTTGTAAATAAAATGATATGCAAAGAATAAGCAATTATATGTGGATTTTATAAAAGTGTTGTTGCTATAGGATAAATTAGAGTATTATTATTAATTTACGTATTTAAAGATGCATTTATTTTAATTTGGTGTACAACTGTAAGTGTAATTGTATTTTGAAATAGCCAAATCCTTATACTATTTGTGAGATGTGAATGTTGTAATTAGATAAACAAATAAAGATACATACAAATGTTGTAATAAAACACAAAGGCATGTATATTTAGATATATACACAAATCTATATCTATATTCTATATTCTATATATATATAATAGCACCTATTGGGACACCTAAGATTTCCCGCTCTGTAACCGGTTTTTTAAGATTTTATTTCTGCCTTTATTTAAGTATTGTTATCCTTTGCTTAAATCTCTAATTTTATATTTATATTATCATTGAAGCATAAATATGGATATTATCACTGAACAATTAAGACAAACTTTCCATTTTTTCACATAAATCAATTACGTTAGTGTGTGGCCATATTCTCATTTTCCATTCTTCTCACATTCTTAATTAAATTGATATAAAATAAATTCGACGAATATAAGGAGATCAACACGTATGAATAGCTTCGTTCCCAAAACTCAACGTCTTAAGGGTTAAATAAATAATTATTCAAAGAAAAAGAAAATTTATAATATGCCATCTTCAAATTTAGTTAATCAACAAACCTTCACAATTTTACATCATTGTAAATCGGATAAATAATTTTATTCGTCTTTAGATAATTAGTATCAAATAATAAAAAAAATTATCTGTTAAATACAATCCCGTGCAACGCACGGGTCAAAAATGCTAGTCTTTTTAAGATGGTGATTGTGTGAGATATACTATAGTATGATTGCTTTATTGAATAAAATATACTACCTTCTTTCCATAAACAAGTTCACACCCTCAGGCCCCAAATAAAGAAATGCATACAAATTAATAATCTCACAATACACTTTAATTTCAAAATTGTCATCACTTTATAACTCACATAACTTACTCTCCAACAAACTACCCCCAAAAAGCAGTTTTTTTCTTAAACTCCGTATCTACAGTAACTGTGAATTTCTCTTTCCGTCCCGTTATAACGTACGCGTTTGCTTTTTGCACGTAGATTAAGGGATATAATATTTTAATATGTAGTGAGGTGAGAGAAATAATATTTTAATGTAAAGTAGGTAGGTGTATTAGTATAACATGTGGGCTCATGGAGAGAGAAGTAATTAATATGAGTAGGTCCCCTTTATTAAAAAGGGAAATATACACCTTGTATTGGGACGGACCAAAATGAAAAAACGTGTACGTTTTAATGGGACGGATGTAATAATAATTAAAGTATATTTTTTAAAATAAAATGGATGATATATTAAAGTATGATATAAAGTGTTATAATAAAATTTAAGGCAGAAATAATTTAACTATAAAAAAAATACTTTACCTACCTATTATGGTGACTTGGCTCATCTCACACATATATATATACGTGTCTGATAGGAAAGTGGCTCATAAAATCACGTCAATTTTTAACATGTATTTACAAGTTACAACTTAAAATGAATAAAGAAATTTGAATGATTTGTCATCCATTCAACCCTATGAAAGACAAGGTGGAACATGAAGTCAGGGGCTGTTTGATTCACTCCTTTACACGAGGTGTTTGGTTCATAACTATCATTTTAGAAAACAGTAAATGATTCCATGAAATTTGGAAATCATCAATTCCTTAGGAATATGGGATGAATGACTATCATTCTAGCGTGTGAGTTTCCATCCACTTCTCTATTCATTATCACTCCTCTTTTTCATTTATTTATTATTTTGTTTTACATTAAATGCATAATATTAATAATATTTTTCATTTACATTCAATTAAAATTCAAAAAAATATATTAAAATTTAATTTCATACCTAAAATTTTGAATAAATCAAACAAAATGTATGACTATGACAGTGACTCCAAATATTAAACAAATACCACACTTATAATGCCCATACCTATTCTCATTCCTTAATAATTTCATTCCCATTCTCATTCTCATTCTCATCCCTCAAAACATACCAAACACCCCCTTAGAGTTAGAATATACTATAATCTCCCATACCTAAAAATAGTACTCCCTTCGTCCCGCCCAAAGAGATGTATGTACTACTCCCTCCGTCCCAAATTCAAGTTCACGTTTATTGTAGATACGGAGTTTAAAAAAAATCATTTTTTGACTTACTTTTGAGGTTAGTATGGTATTTTTGGGTAATAAATAAATGATAAAGTATGTTATGTGTGTTAAAAAGGTGATGACAAATTTGAAATTAAAGTATGTTAGAGGGATATTAGTTTGTTATTTTTTCCTTTTATGGAAATGTGAAGTTGAATTTGGGACGGACCAAAACGGAAAGTGTGAAGTTGAAGTTGGGACGGAGGGAGTATAACTTTTGTGAGAGCTTTATGCAGTCAAACGATGCAGTTTGATCGGGACAGAAGGAGTTTGCATTAGTGAAGTGTTGTAGTAATATAGACCATATAATCATTACCTTATCCAAACACTACAAAATAAATAAATAAATGAAAACTAAAATAATTATTCTATAGTGAGTAAATTAGTATTAAAAAAATATTAAAAAAAGGACCGTGTCCGCGTTCATGGGATGGTGCACGTGTAATTGTTGTTGAAGTGAAATATAACCAATTAGGAGGGGTGGAGTTGGTGGATCCGACACCCACACGCGGGCTTGCTTTTCGGGCCCTAAAGGACAATCGTTAATGCGCTTTCTTTTTATTTTCAGCCCGCGACGACCGTCCATAAAAGAATATTTCATGAAATCGTTTTCCCGTTTCATTACACTATTTAAGGGTAAACTATCAATTCGGAGTCTAAATTATTTTTTCTATCAATTCAAGATCTGAAATATATAAAATTATCCATCCAAAGCCTGAATTTATCAAATATTATCTCCTATTTTATCAATTTAGGACCTAAGTTCAGGCCCCGAATTGATAGTTTTACATAATTCAGACCCCTAATCGATAGAAAATATAATTCAAGCCCCGAATTAATAATTTACCCATTTTTCAAGCCCTGAATTGATAAAATTCCTTTTAATTATTATATAGACTCGTCCTACGATTATTGATCTCCGTTTCATTACACTCTTCACTTTCTTTTTAAATTTATTTTAATTATTTTATAAACAAATCTCGCAATTGTTGATCGCATGAAAAAGCCCCCCTTGCTAGGAGGTTTCCTGGAGGTTATTATATTTTTACACCTAAAAGAAATTCAAAAAATTTAATCTTTCAATTCATTATATCTTCAAAAATATCATATATCACTTAACATACCTAACTTAATTTATAATTTTTTTTGTTAAAAAGACAACAATATCATCAATAGTAGCCCATAAAAGATTGTTAAAAAAAATTGCTAAATTCAATATTTACGATAAATGCAAAGACTTTTTAATGGAATGGAAGAAATATTAAAGAGTTCTTTGTGATCGTTAAGAAAATGGAATAATAAAAAAACTCAAATATATTTGATTTGATTTTATTATTTTTTGGTTTTATATTACATGACTGTGAAACACATTTTGTGAGATATTTGAAACCATTTTCTCCTTTCTTTAAGTAGCCAATGAGAGACAACAAATTGGAAATGTGAATAACTAATATAAAATCATATTATGAAATGTGTTTTTTGCAATAGCAAAAATATCAAATAAAAACCTACACATTGTACAACGAGGAAACATATATTTTATGAGACAGTACACTACACTAAGCTACCATTGTATCCTACCAAAAGTAAAGACTCATAATTTAATATGTAAATCTTTAATGTTAATAAAGTGTTTTTAAGGGTTTAGGTAGGGTTTAAAGTTAAAGTGAACTTTTTCTCATGAATATTCACTCGTTCTACTAATTTCTTTTTTTAATGATTAACTAAAAACTTACTCTCCTACTAATGATATAAAATGCGATGGCGCATTTATGCTTACCTATCATAGTGAAGCCCAATTGCCGGATTTGTGAAATATGTAAATTAATGGATGCGTATAAAATAACTTCTATAAAATAATAATAAAATATATATATATATATATATATTGTAACAAAGTATACGTTGTATGAGGCATGACAATTACCTCAAAATACATTACAATGTAACGGATGGAAAACACAATGAGTAGGTTATTAACTTATTGCACCCAATCAAATATTAAAAGTTTTTTACTCAATTCTTGAAAAGAACACCTGGTCACTGGACTTGAGTGACCTAGGTTCGATTCCATTTGGAACGAATAGGAGAGGAGTAATAAGGAGGCTTGAAGATAGGAAGGTGTATGAGTACTTGGTGAACTAACTACTAATTATAATAACAACTAACTTTATCCGATAAAAAAAAAATTCTTGAAAAGAACACTTAATTTTCTACTCTTTTTTCATCACAAACCAACTCCAAATTCTCATCACTTTATTAACAGAAAATTCCTTACTTTCGAAAATCTTAGCATTTCTTGATTTCTAAATTAATCAAACTGTACACTCTCAAATGCATATATCCATAGTTCTCCTTCTATTATCGTAGAAAAGTACGTCATCATACGTATAAATAAAGAAGATGAATAAAAAGGGCCCAACTCATTTAGAAAACTTTTCCAAATCTCTCCATTGGTGAGAATTGTAGTCAATGTAAATCTTTAACCATATTGCAAAAACAGAAGGACTTGGTAATTGATTAACTATCCTGCTTATCAAAATGCAGCAGTAACCAATTCCATCTTTTTAATTCAAGATTTTTTAAACAAGAGATAGCGTTAAAAAGATTAAATCTTTACTGATTTAAAAAAGAGTAAATCTTTATGGTCCAACAATTATTATTTAATTAAGAGATTTTCGTAATGCATGACAAGAAATTAAAGGGTTTCTTTAAAGTCCTAATAATAAATTACTAATCATAAATTAATTGTAGTGGTGTCCTTGATAAATGCTGTAAAGAAACCAACTTGTTCTGGTTGTTCAGAACTTGAACAAGAACAAATATGGTAGACGACAATCGAATAGTTAATAATACTCGATGTATTCAATTGACTGATTAATTTTATATTACTTCATTTATAATTATGAAACTTGTTGAGAACACACAAACAGAAATAAAATTCATCAACTAGTTGCCATAGAGAAAAATCCATCAATTAATTAGTTCAAGGGTAACACTTATGCATACTAATCACACGAATCATTGGTTCCCACATCATATTTAATTTTGAATAAATTGACAATTAAAACCCTAAAAAGATAATGTAATTTTTTTTGGATTATAAGAAAAATTATGAACGGTAGAGTGTTTGGTTAAATAAAATTGTTAAGTAATAAGATAATAAAACTTAAACATGTCATAAACAAGAATGCACATAAAAATTGTCTTAATTTTTTTATTAATTTCATTAGATATTGTAACACCCTTCTTTTAGATTGTAATCCATTAGGCCCTTGCTTTAAACTAACGGACTTAAAAGGAAATTAAGTACGTTTAAATGCAATTAGTATGTAAACTCCCTTATTTTTAGTAAAATTTTAAGGCACATGGAGTATTATTAACTCAATTGAATCAAACCGTCCCTAAGCAAATTAATAATATCACATCTTCATACATCCAAAATAATCAGTTTAATTTTGAATGGATTAACGAGAAAACCCCAAAATAAAAATATATCAACCCCAAGGCTAAAGGATAAGACCTAAGTCACAAAGCGAAAAAAGTAATATCGAACCGTTAAGATATAATAAGAGATTTACCTACATATTACATCAAAAATACAATAGATATAGCATCAAAAAGAGAAATCCAAAATAGAAGATATACAACTAAAACCACCAGCAACATCTCATCATCACATACTCCAACTCTTTGCAAGTAGGCTCCAAATATCGTTATTCTACTTCTGAATATTTGTTCGTTTCAACAACCCTTTCTTTTTAGAGCAAGCCATCCCCAAACTTGTGTTTTGATTTCTCCCAATAGAATCTCCGAACTCCAACAATCCCTTTAAATACAACGTTATTCCGTATCTTCCAACACTATATATGGTTCGAGTAATTGGTAAACCTAAGATTTTTGCATTAGTCCAATGGGGGTACGTGTTAATTTTACAGGTGTCTAATTATATTTAGACTCCCATTAATGGTGGAGAAAAAGCTAAAACATATTTAAGATAATTTTCCCGACTATAAACAAGGGAAAAAAAAAAGATGGAAATGACAGCATATATAGGTAGGTCTATCAAGAGACTAGATTTCGTCACTTGGTCAAAAAACTTTCAACAAAGGCAAAAGGAGCCTTCATAATTGGAGCTTTTATGAAAAAGGGATTGTAGCACACATACGATAATACTCCAGATCTACCAAATCAAATGCTAGAGTAGACATCATTTTCACAGTAAATCATCAAAATAACCAAGAAAGATTCTACTGATTCAGGATTGGAGGAAAATGGAAAGAAAAACATAGTAGATGAAGATCGAAAAGACATGAAAACAAGGCATCGACCAATTGAGACAAGAAAAGAAAAGAGGAGTCAAGAATTGTCTCATGATATTGATGACAGTTTCCTGACTCACTAAGTAGAATTAGAGCAATTACCTCCATTAAACGGTTCTGTTTTGATGCAATGAAAACTTCTTTTTCTTAGTGGAGGGATTGCACTTCAAAGTACATCCATTCGCCCATCATCGTTCAATCCCCACCGTTAACCGGAGAAGAGTTTGATCACACTGCGTTAGAATAGCGTCTTGTGTGGTTAAAATGAAACCTGATCTTCATAAAAGTGTGATATAGATACGGACTCTCTTTTTTTAGATGGTCACTAAATAAATTAGATATATATGCTCACAAAAGCCACTGACAAACTGACCTCTTGGGAAATCAGCCAGTGAAAATTTCAATTATTGCAGCTCTATGTTTGTGAAACAAGTCCATCAGCTTCAACTCTCTGCAAGTGCCTCAAAACTTCATCAATCTGCAAATATGTAACCAATTTGTTCACACACAAACTAAGTTGGGATGTTAACCAGCAAACAACTATTGATTATTTCATAAATTATTTTTTATTATACAATATATCAGAACCCCACCCCACCCCACCCCACCCCAATCAAACAACCACCAATTGAATCTACTTGCAGTATTAGTAAATGGAAAATTGCCCCAATCAACTAAAAGAAATGGACAGATCCAGTCACCATGACAAATTGAAGCACAATGTAACAAAAAGATATGTAATTTAACTGATGATTATCATACTGTGTATACTAATAAATCTATACAAATTTCCTACAAGAAAGGAATGCTAATGCCACTCTTCAAAGGAATCACATAAGAACGTCATCTGTAACATGTTTTTCAATTATAAACAATCATCCAAGACATTCATGCCTAATGTACAGTGATGCTTTCCAACAATGTCTCCCTCCATGGCCTTTATTAATCCTGTTCGTGAACTGCGACCACACACTAATGAAGAGTACATGATCTTATTTATTTTAAAGATGGCTCCTTAAAAGTGGTTGTTGACTCACCAATTACTTTGCTACAATTGTTCAACTTTTAAGAAAAGGATTTTCATCTCCATCCTCCAACCTGGTTAAGTCATTGTTCCTTCACGTTTCTAAACATTACTTTGAGTGACAATTCGTAGGCTCAAATGCAAACTATCATTCTCAATCATTTCCGATTAACGCCAGCTTCAGATTCACTCCTCCCATCAGTTTGTAGTCATTTTATACAATCCTATCCAGCCACTTAAATATCTTTCATTTTCTCTGATGTAAGCATAAAGCTTTTTTTTTTTCCTTTTCTTTTCTTTATGATTATCCAAAACTCAACCTGATCACGTCCCATGGCTTTCATCTAAAATGAAATCATTGATACATGGACTAAGTTAACTCTAAGATGAATAAGTGTGCATGATATTTTGGGAAGGCCCAGTTGAGATACTATACAAGCACACACATCTGTTTGGCACCTGTGATCTCTCCTTTGAGGAACACTAATGTACTATAAAGTGACGAGTAGGGCCATAAGCCCTTTTCCATCCTATAAATGACCCCCCTCACAAGTTTCCCAAGGCCATCTAACCTCAACTACTTCCCCTTGGAGATTCATCCTAAAAACTTGTCTTTGCATATCCACCCCTGTGCTATTACTACAATGCAACCAACTCAGATAGAGGAGCTTAATTACCTAATACATTCAAACCTTTCTCAATTTCCCACCAATTTCTGCCCAACTATTAACCTCACGCCTACACATGAATCCCACAGATTTTCAAACCCTTTATATCAACTCTATAATACCCCCCAAGTGCAAGAACTCAATTCTAAATCAACATATTTCAGCAGTAACTCCACGACATCTGATGAAGCAGATGAGCAACAACTAAGCATAATAAATGAAAGGAAACAGAGAAGAATGATTTCAAACAGAGAATCTGCAAGAAGATCACGCATGAGAAAACAAAAACACTTAGACGAGCTTTGGTCACAGGTGGTTTGGCTCAGAAATGAGAATCACCAACTGATTGACAAACTAAACCATGCTTCAGAAAGCCATGATCAAGCACTCCAGGAAAATGCTCAACTCAAAGAGGAAGTTTCAGAGCTTCGCCAAATGCTCACCCACATGCAGCTCAATAGTCCTTGTCCTAGCTTGAGTGAGCTTGACGATGAACCCTGCAGTGATATACCATAAGATCAAATAAGTATTCAACTAGTTTATCTATGTATTGTCTATGGTTTTAATCTTAATCTTTTCTGTTCATTGTCGCTATGTAAGTTGATAAAATATAGACTTCAATTGCTATCAAAAATCCATGTGAGATAGAGCAGTGATAAAATAAACTCTTACATACTAGTTCTTCTTATGCTTGACAATCAAGGCATTTGAAAAATCGAAACAGAGCAAGCAAAAGCAATAGCAAAAGAACTCCATACAACATCTCCACTCATAGGACTTCAAATGCATGGATTCTTCGTCAGAGGGGAATTAGAGTACTCAAATGTCAACTATATCATATTCATCTCCTCAGAAAATACCAGTCTCGTTTCACAATCGTTCTCTTCGGTTAAAGCTATAACATGTGTAAAGAAAATCCAATAATTCAAAATTTTTATACGGTGAAGTAGTAATCACTATCAATGTGTTGCTTCAAATGCATTCCTCATTCCGACGAAACTCACACCGGAAAACACATACATAATCAACTGCAGGATCTTAAATCCAGGAAATCAAAATACGAGAACATATCGATTGCAGGAATTTGCGAGAAGCAATAAAGAATACCGCGAATCAAATACGATCAGATTCTTCCGTTCGAATCAAGTACGCCATTCATCATGAAAATATCCAGTAGTATCTGGAGCAGAATTTGAATCGCAAATTGCTGTACGACGTCGTATTGCACCTGTGCAAGTTGCAACTTCGCGGGTTGACAGAAATTCCCCAAAAATCGAACGCGTTTAAGCGATGAATTTTTTAATTATATATATATATATTTTTTTTTTCAATAATTAAATATTTGTTGGAGTATCCTTTTTCTTTCTTAAATACATACACTGTTCCCTAATTTTAGTGTTTAGATTTGATCATGTCCAATTTGTCCCTAAAATATCGTGAGATAAGGTAATCATAATTAACGAACTAATTAACCGCTTTCTAATATAGTATTAGTAATAAAATACATTTGAAATGCTAATAAAAAAGGAAATAAAAAATAATAAAATATTAATTACCACCGACACCCGACGCGGGTCGGACACTGCCCTCTACTCCACGCAGCTTCACACTCCAGATCTCACTCCCTCGCTTCTCTCTCACAACCACTTTGACCGCCTATACACACAATTGTCGTGTATCTATACCCCAATCCTCACAATATACACACTGACCTACCAATAATTGGAATAATTTCATAGTGTATTGAATCCTTTGATTGATAGCGAAGATCGAAGAAACAGAGGTATTGATTGGATTTTTGCGGTTCGAAATCGCATTGATTTCAGATTTGTGCTGGTGCGATCGTGATGGCGGTGGCGGTCCGGGGATTTCGGGTCGGATCGGGAGGCGGATCCGTGATTCGAAGCTTCTTCAGCTACCGGATCTTTGTTTCCGCCATGTTCACTCTTCTCTTCCTTGCTACCCTCTCCGTCCTGCTTACTTCTCACCCATCTCACCACGATACTGTAAGCGCTCGCGTTTTCTCTCTCTGAGCTGCGTGCTTTTTAGTCAGAAGCATTTTGTGCATTTACTTCTTGAATTGTGATTACTTGATCAATTGGGATTGGAGAAGCAATTGCGAATGCTCATATTCTTTCACGCTTATATTGGAGATTGCTTTCTTGTATGATTTTTCCTTGAATTATATGTGCAAAAAATCAAGTCTGCACTTACTTTTGAAAATTAAAGAAGTTTAAGGAGCTCTTCTTTTGTGTGCAGCTAGGTGCTAAGTTTGGATTTTGAGTCCAAATTGTAAATTTTTAACAATCTTTTCTTGGATAAACGTTAAAATCACCATTTGATAGTATGAGTTAAAACTAATATGGTATGTTAGAGGTCGTATCTTAATATGTTAGTGTTCAAGGTTAACTTTTATCAGCTGCATTTAACTTTGGATGTGATAATTGCCTCATTGTATTACTGTTGCATCTGATATGCATGATTAATAACTGAAAATGAACACTATGGACAGCTTGTCGACAACTCAGGGAACCCACATGTACGACGAAATTTTCTAGCATGGCAGTCTGATCCAGTAAAGACTAGGTTAGATTTGATACATAACCAGGCAAAAAATCATATAGCACTAGTAAATGCATATGCAACCTACGCCAGGAAACTCAAGCTTGAGATATCTAAGCAGCTCAAGTTGTTCGATGATTTGTCTCAGAATTTCTCGGACCTTCAACTGAAACCGAGTTATAGCACTGCATTGTTTGAGTCTAATGGGCCTGTTGATGAGGATGTGTTAAGGCAATTTGAGAAGGAGGTCAAGGATAAGGTTAAGATTGCTAGGTTAATGATTGCGGAAAACAAGGAGTCATATGATAATCAGTTGAAGATTCAGAAATTGAAAGACACGATTTTTGCTGTCAATGAATTGCTTGTGAAAGCCAAGAGGAATGGTGTCTTTGCCAGCTTGATTGCTGCTAAATCAACCCCCAAGAGTTTGCATTGTCTTGCTATGCGGCTGTTGGAGGAGAGAATTGCACATCCTGAAAAGTATGTGGATGATGAGCCCAAGCCTGAGTTTGAGGACCCAACTTTGTACCATTACGCTCTCTTTTCAGACAATGTGATTGCTATATCAGTGGTGGTAAACTCCATTGTGAAGAGTGCAAATGAGCCATGGAAACATGTGTTCCACATTGTTACTGATAGGATGAACTTTGCTGCAACTAAGGTTTGGTTCAAGATGAGGCCATTGCAATCAGGAGCCCATATAGAGATAAAGTCTGTAGATAGTTTCAAATTCTTAGATGCTTCATATGTTCCATTGCTCAAGAAACTTCAATCTGCAAACTTGAGCAAGTCTTACTTTACCGGCACAGAAAATACCACTACAGATGTGAACAATATGAAGAACAGAAACCCCAAATATTTTTCAATGCTCAATCATCTTCGATTCTACTTACCTGAGCTGTATCCAAAGCTGCGCAAGATTCTATTTCTGGATGATGATGTTGTAGTTCAGAAAGATTTGACTGCCTTGTGGAAAATAGATATGGATGGAAAGGTTAATGGTGCAGTCAATACTTGCTTTGGATCATTTCACCGTCTCAATGAATATTTGAACTTTTCTAATCCTCTCATCAAGGAGAAGTTCAATCCCAAGGCTTGTGCATGGGCTTTCGGCATGAATATTTTTGACCTTGATGCTTGGCGACTAGAAAAATGCACCGAGCAATATCATTATTGGGAGAATCTGGTAAGTTTTATTCTTTAGCAATTACTCTTTAGCACACCAATGTTTTCTCTAGCAAGGGAAAGTATGCACTCTTGGTTTGCTTTTTTTAACTAAATGACATCCATGTTTGATAACTGAAGTGATAAAAACCAAAGTTAAGAACCACTTAGTTACAAATTTCAGAGAAAGGTGACAAAAAGTACTGTTTTAATTTACCATCTCAGTTCCTTGTAAAATCGTTACTTCTCTATATTTGAAATTTATGCAACTGAAATGATAAAAATTGAAGGTTATATCAACTTATTTCAACATATAAAGGTACGTGGCTACATGAATGATTATATCATGTATCTTCTTTTGATGGGTTTCCATTTTTGCTGGATTGAAGTTCTATTACCCTTCATACACATCCACACCGCACATATACAAGGCAAGATTTACTTACGCATTGATTATGGCTAATGATGTCAGAATGAGGACCATACGCTGTGGAAAATCGGTACTCTACCAGCTGGTCTCGTTACTTTCTACTCAACCACAAAGCCTTTGGACAAGTCATGGCACGTACTAGGGCTCGGGGTCAATCCTAGTATAAGTATGGAGGAAATAGAGAAGGCTGCTGTAATCCATTTCAGTGGAGACATGAAGCCATGGCTGGATATTGCCATGAACCATTACAAGCCTCTTTGGACAAAGCATGTTAATAACGAAATGGAGTTTGTGCAGATGTGCAATTTTGGCATGTAAACAATCATGAGATACAAAATGTTCGATCTACCAAAGAAAAGCGCGCAAGCCTTCTCATCATTCATTGTAAGTTATAGCTTATAGAACGAAGGTTCTTATTACTTTTGCCTCTAAATGCTTCTGTCATAGATGCGCATTTTGTTTTTGTATTGCTGTGGAGTGTCCTAAAACTGAAACTGTCGTATCTACTCGTAAACGTATTCTTTGTAGAAGATAGGCATAATGATTCAGATATAGAGAAGGCTTTATATCACCACTCTCACCAGTGTTCTTGAGCTAACCTGTTTAAGCAACCAATATTCTAGCTTGGTTATTATGTCAAAATAAGCTTATTATACTGATACACTTTGGATTCTGATTTCGAGCAGCTAAGATGTTTAGGTTTTAGCATTTTAAAACTGTTTTTTTTTTTCTTAATTTCAGCTGCATAAAAAAAAAAAAAGAAAAAGAAGGGGAGATTCTAGATGTGTTGCATTAGCTGCTGTATTTATGTTGGATTAATATGAGATTAATATCATTTGCCCCTAAAATTTTAATACATATACCATGGGTTCAAAATTTCTTTTAAGAGAAGGGTTTTTTTTTATCCTTAGAAAATACTTCATATTTTAAGGAGACAAAATCTCTAGTGAGCCGTTGAAGGCCTTATATGAAATATTTTAAAGTATCATTGTTTGGTAGTTAAAGTATGATAAATAATACATTAAATTATAATTCTAGGTTATAGTATGATTCACTATAAATATATTTTAACAATAAATATTCTTAATAATAGATCGACTTGTCTCACAATACGTCTTATATGTATCCGTATGCTAAGAGAGTACCTCATTTTGTGAAGTGACGTGCTTTTCTTATGTTTTTATCTAAACCTCAAATAGTAGGTATTTTCAAACTTATGTTGGGTAATTATTTTTGATAGTCATGTTTCTTTTAATCAGAATTGCCTCTTAAAGGAATGAAAGGTAATAAATTCTAAAGATAAAATGATTTAATCTAAATAATAATTAAAATGGCAGTATACTATATAACTTGTGAATGTAATAACTATCGCAGCGTAAAATAGTCAAAATAGTTTGTTTCATACTTGTGAGAGTAGCTTGAATTGTTAGCAATTGTAAATTTTAAAATTCATTTGTATAATTATCAATTCAAGATTTCAGGATTTTAATAATTAGCCTATATTCTTAACTTGCAATCATTCTAACCAACATAAAATAAAATGAGATTCACACTCTTGATGGGGTCGATTATAACCCAAGCAACCCAAAATTAGAATAAATTCGTGCACTAATTAGTTGTATTATTCTCATTCAAACAATTTAAATGCATTTCCCAATTTATGTCAATATTAGTCTTGATACCATTGTGATCGATTTTAACCTAACCAACACACATTGTTTAAGTCGTGATTAAATTAAAACTAAACATGCACTATAGTCATGATTTCCTCAAATTCTCGTAACATATAGTATTAACTTAAACTTAATTTAAAATCTGATTTTTTTAATGTTCTAATTTAACGTGTTTCTTTTTTTCAAATTAAGAGTTAAGACCTAATTTTTATGTTTTCTATTTTTTTCTCATTTTAAAACTTGTTATAAAATTTATCTTTAAATGGGACACTTCTAAAATGAATTCCAAAATTGTGACATGTTAAAAATTGAATCTTTATATGAAAATTTTGAAAATTTGGTTTTTTATATTTTATTTTATTATAATGATATGGATCATATAATTAACTTAAGGCTCATTTTAAATATACACCACCTTCTATTAAATACACATTCTGTTTCTATTAATTGCTTTCCTGAACAAAATAATTTAGCTTGCCTCATCATTTAACCGCTTTTGCATTTCAATATTATGAATAAATTTTTCAAAAGCAATGTCTGGGAGCAATTTTGTGAATAAATCTACTAAATTTTCGTTAGATAAAATGATTTTCACTTGATAAAATTTCACCATCTTGGTAATTTTGGGAATACATGCTCAAGTTTCCTTTAATATATTCACGGCTCATTTATGCAATACAAGTTCATTATCTTCATATAAAACTATAGGGATATGAATATAATTTATCAATGATCTTAATTCTTAACAGCAAGAGAAGCTTTAGATAGAGAAATAGTTTTTAATGATTTGAAAAACTAGTAACTATAATAATTTATTTAAAAGATCTCCTGAGATATCCTTCACAAATCTCTAAAAAAATTAGAAAGATTAAATAAATCTTAATAAAAAAAACCATACAAATAATTATTATCAATCTAACCGTAGTTTATTATTCTAGATATTATAGTAAAATATATGGCAAAAATAATTTCTGAAAATAAGTAAATAAAAGGTAGATATAGATTCAACCAGCGTTGTCAAGGTGGCAACGCGGGATTGGTTTGGCGAGGTGGGTGGGGTTAGTTTCTCCGGCCATGATCACCACTTTCCTGGGCTCCATTTCCGACCGTAAAGCATGCGCCGCCGCCTTCTGACGCGACGTCGTTTGATCATCGTCAGAAGAATTCGGTAAGAACAAGCCAGAAGTACCAATGCGAGAGCCACCACTGCCAACACCAGAGTAAGACCACGGAAGAGGTACGAAATCGGAGAATTCCACCGCTGGGATCCACCTGAGGTGGTGGTGTTGATGGGTTATTGGACATTTGGACTCATCATGGCACCTCTGTTTCTCTCTGTTCTCCTGAATATATAAATAACTTCCAATGGTGGACGTATAGATATGTATGATATATAGATATGTAGAGTTGAGAAGTGAGGTGGAAATTGGAAAGAGTGGAATTTTTTTTATAATTGATTTGGTGTATCCATGTTTGATTAATTACAAGCGAAATCCGGAAGAAGAATAAGTGTGAAAGTATTTTTAGAGGGCCCACTAAACTTGAATCTCAAGAATTCTCGTTTGGACACGGATTTTATGTACTCCCGATATTAACGCATTGTTTTTTGGCACATAAATTAAGAAGTATAATAATTTAATGTAAAATCAAGTGAGAGAAATAATATTTGATGTGTAGTGTGTAGTTGTATTAATGGTGAGTGTGATGTGTGTGTGCGTGGGCCTATGTTCTTAAAAAAGAAATATGTCAATTTCTATGGGACAACTAAAAAAAAATTGTATCAATATCTTTGAAATTGAAGTAGTACTATTTTTTGAAGTAATTTGTATCATGAGTTATTTTGGTATAATGTGTCATTATTGTTAAGAATTTGAGAAAAATTATTTTCTCTATTCTATATTAAATTTCACACAATTTCATATATTAAATTATATAGTATATCATAAAAAAAATATATCATAACATTTCTCAATCTTTAACCATATACTCCCTCCGTCCCGGGCTAAGAGTCCCATTTGCTTTTGGGCACGTGGATTAAGGAGTATTATTATTTAATGTGTAGTGGGTAGTTGTATTAGTGGGTGTAGGGCCCCATGTATTAATTGTATTAGTGGGTGTGGGTGGATCCCATATGTCCAAAAAAGGAAATGGGACTCTTTGGGTGGGACGACCAAAATGGTATAATGGTCCTCTTAAACTGGGACGGAGGGAGTATATCTTAATTACAAATATGAAGAATGAGGATAACAATGAATGCAAGGAAAGAATTTTATTCATATATTCTTAATTCAATATTTCTATTAAAAGAAAAAAAATAATGTAATGATATATTTTTCATTTGTGCGTTGATCTATATGATGACTTCCTATTAAACAATTACTTTCTATGTGATGTAAAATAAAATAATACTCCTTCCGTTCAATGGAAAGATGAACATTTGATTTTTGCACGTAAATTAAGGAATATAATATTTTAATGAATATTAAGGTAGGGGAAATGATATTTAAATGTAAAGTGGATATATGTATTAGTGGGATGAGTGTGCCCTAATAGAAAGAAGTAATTAATTTGTGTGAGTTCTTTTACCAAAAAGAAAAATACACACTTTGTAATGGGACATACCAAAATGAAAAAACTCGTACATTTTAGCGAGACTGAGAGTGTATATATGTAAGTAAAAAAAAATAAAAAATACCACTTTTAATATAGCAAACACTCATCCGTACACTTACGTACTCAACTAAACAAGGGCAGAAGCTGGTTGCTTTTTCTTTCTGATAATTAATTGAAGCCACAGGGCTTCTATCCATTTATTAATTCGACCCAACTTTCTTTTGTTCCGTTCCAAGAATTCGATAGTTTTAAGAAAAAAGACAGATAGAGTTTTAATAAGTAAAATCAACCTCACTAAGTGATGGTAAATCAAATTCGTGCGGAGGTTATAAATTATAATAGCAATTACAAAAATGACAAAGTCTCTTGTGAGACGCTACCTTCATGAGACGGTTTGTGAGACGTGTTAAAGTATGTCGATTATTTAAATAAAGTATGTTAAATGGTTGTTAATGTATGTTTTTTAAAGTATGTTGGATTATGTATTAAAGTATGATGTTAGTGTGTTATAATTTGATTTATTATCGACATACTTTAACCACAAATAAGCATACTTTAGTGATCCGTCTCACCAATAACCCGTCTCACAAGAGACTTACCCTACAAAAATATACTGCTTAAGCTAACCTAGCACATATATGCATGCTCATTTAATCACAAATTATAGCAAGAGAAATAATTCTTGTTCCATTTTTAGATATTAATACTGCTAAAACTTTCCCGTAAGAAATGCTTATGTATCAACAAATATTCCCAATAAATTTTGCAGAAATTAAATCTAGGGTTTCTCTTACAAGGCATGCATAGATAAAGAGGCATCTGATATTTACAATTCTAATGATCAAGAGTCATATAATTAAAACAACCTAATTATAGCAATTACTTAATAAAATCCTGCAACACATACAAATCACAATTAATGTGGCCAAATGTTCATTGACTAGCATAAATGTGGAGAAAAGTTTGATGATAGACATGACAAATATTATGTGATGTAACAGTAGAAGCCTTCCGATGAAGTATTTAGGTACTTATGTGGGTTGTTCACACAGAAATGAAAGTGAGTGGAGATATGTGGTGGAGAAAATAAGAAGTAAAATAAAGAAGTGGGAAAGTTTGAAGATGTCAATAGGGGGACGAGTGGAACTGCTAAACTCAGTTTTATCTGCGATCCCGATGTATGCTCTGTCAATTTTTAGGACACCTATGTGTGTGTTGAAAAACATTGCTTCTATACAAAGAAAATTTCTTTGGGGTGGGAAAGAGAGTGCAAAAAAAATCTCCTGGGTTAAGTGGAGTAATATTACAAGGGCTAAAGAAAAGGGAGGATTGGGAGTGAAAAATATTATAGATTATAACAAGAGTTTGATGGGGAAATGGGCATGGAAAGCATTAGAGGGTAGGAACAATTTATGGGTAAAAATTACTAAGGCTAGACAAAGGAGAAGGGGTGCTAGGGAATAGGGGTTGGGTACCATGTTTAGCATAAAAGGGAGAGGATGGTGGGGAGGGGTAATGTCATGTCTAGAAGATAGTAAAGGGAAATGGTTCGAAGAAAATTGTTGGAAAGTGGTAGTAAGTGGGGTTGATACGGGTTTTTGGGAGGAAGTCTGGGTGGGGAATGAGTCTCCTAAAAAGAGTTATCACAAGTTGTTTGAGCTGAGTGTGGGTAAATATTACAAAGTAAGTGATATGGGGGTATAGGAAGGGGGAGAATAGAAATGGAAGTATGAATGGAGAAGAGATTTGAGGGAATCAGAGTCTAACTCACTTAATGAATCACTGGAATTGTTATGCAGGTACAAAAGGAAATGACCACTGTAGATTGGAAGCAAGCAAGAAAGGAACATATGACGTGAAAAGTGCTTATGCGTGCTTGGAAGAAAGAAAAGTATTAGCAGAGGAGCATCAACATGAATTGTACAAGAGAATGTGGAAAAGCAAAGCAGACGTAAAAATGAAAGTGCTAGCATGGAGAGTAGTGCTAGGATAAATATTAACATCGGTGGAGTTGAAAAAAAGAGAAAGCCTTCAACCTTCAAGCACAACTACATGTTCTATATATAGAGGAAATGATGAAACAGTGGAACATAGATTCTGCGAATGCCCAATGTCACAAAGAATATGGGGAGAGTGCTTGAACTGGATGGGAATACAATCTCCAATCTCAAACAACCTTCAGGTACGCTACTTCTATTCGAGAACTTATTCCAATCTAAGGAGAGACGGAAGCTAGCTTTAGACATTTGGTTATGTACAATTTGGTCCTTATGGAAAAATAGAAACAATATTATCTTTGAGGAGAGGGAATGGAGTGAAAAGAAAATGATGTAGGAGATCAAATCTCATGTCTGGTTTTGGTGGGTTTGGAGAAGAAAGGGGATCAAAAGAGACATTGATTATAAAGATTGGATAACTGATCCTTGCAATTGTTTAGAAAATTTTTAATTTGTTGTCACTCGTATGTCCTACGCTAGGATCATTCACAATGTGGTTGTCACATTTGTAAGTCTTATTGTACTATGTAGTTGTTGCATTTGTAAGTCTTATTACTTTGTTGAAAAGGGCAAGGCTCATGCCCTATAATAAAATACTATTCCTTCCTTTAAAAAAAATACAAATCACAATTACTCATAAATGTGGAACAAGTAAATATAAATCTTAAATCCAATACTTTAATCAATGAATAAATATTCGGCAAAGATCATCAACTCAATGTACCTATATAATAATGGAAAGAAACTTATCAACGACTTTAAACTATAAAATAGAAAGGAAAGAAAAGAAAATCCCAAGTATGGTGTAATCTTATCTCTTCTTCTTCACTAAATTGAATCTCATCAGTTCTCCTTCTCAATTAGATAACAAAATAATAAAATCTCAAGTAGGATAGTGATGAAACGATGGTAGTAGTAATGGATGATGGCAAACGGCGGCTGTATGTGTAGGATGAGAGAGTTGTATAGGTGTTGAATCATCAAAATAGGGCTACAGAAACTTTTTCATGTAATACACACACGTACACGCATTGAAAAGTGTAAATCTCGAATCTAGAATTTTTGGGATGCTGATTTGATCCAATGACGCAGCTCGACAGGGTCAAGTTAGGTAGCTCGAGCCTAGTTGGGTGTCAAGCTAACATTCTATAAGATTTTATTTGAACTTAGCTCATGAATTCGAGCCACTTGACTCAAGGGGTCGAGCTACTCTAAAATTTCTGGATGTCTCGACATGAGCAACACGACTCCAAAGGGCCCGAGCTAGCCCTTTCCTTATCCTTTTTCAATTTTTTTTCGATTATGTTCTTTTCTTTTAGTTTTCAACAAAAAATACAATAAAACATCTTAGTTGTACATAATTCTAAATTATATCAGAGGTAATGAGATTTATGCTAAACTACGAACACAATTCCCTCAAAATGCATAGTGTAAAATCTCACCCTATGAATCTTCGTTCTTATCACTGAATGCACGTACATAAGACTTTGTCAAATTAAAATAAAATTTTTAAAAAATAAATTTTAAGAATAAATAAATATATACACGTGAATTAAAATTTTCTATACAAATATTTATCACTTTTTATAAAATGGGGCGCCTATTTGCACCCTCAAATTTACTAGATGAACCCATTAATTTATAGATTTAAAATATGTGTATGTGTGAAGACGTAAATACCCCTATATAAATAATAAAATAAGGGGACTGACTATTCGTACCCAAATTTTACTAATGGTACCCCGTAAATTTGTAAGATTAAAATATAATTATTTAATAAAAATTATTACGACTGACGTAACATGTCCGCTTGTTATAACCGAACAACTCATTCTGTTCGGTTTCTATACCCGAACAGAATAACAAACACATTATGTTCGTTTGCTATACCCGAACAAATTCATTCTTGGTGTGTTTGCAGAAATATATACTTGAACTGTGCAGCAACCCAACATTCTTCCAAGAATTTCAAGGTTTTCGACAAAGTTCTCTCATCCGCGGTTTGCAAATACTTCATGAAAGGAAAGTGTAGGTAGGGAGACACTTGCAGATTCTCTCATCGGTTTGCTTCTGGATCTTCGACGCCCCCTGAATATAATTTCTCATTTCTTGAGGTTTTCCGACGCCTTTTATTTTCATTTTTGTCGTTTGCACTAAAAAAACCAGAAATAATCATTAATGTTATGGTGAAATTTAATTTTGGTATTTTGATTTTGAGACATTGCTTCATGGGACCTTACACGTCACCATCTTTGAAGTCGATAGACTTCGTGGTGGCGGCAGTGGCAATTTTTTAGGCAAGGTATGTATCTATAACTTTCATCTCCACTTCCACTTATCTTTATTACCAAAAATCACATTTATGTACAAATAAGTGGTACCAGAAAACTTATAGTTATTTTATGGACTGACATATGATTCTGTATACAGCCCTTTAATCTTGATATTTCACAGTGTTTACATTTGTGATGTTTGATTTAAAGATCTCATTTTTTAATATGTGGGATTTCCATAAATGCCTATGTTTGCTCGAGTGTCGTTTCTGGTCTGTTTTGAATCAAGAATCATCACAGGGAATCTGTTAACTAACCTTAAAATCCATGAGATGATTCAACTATCAACACCTTTAGTTGGATTGATTGCTAGCTATTTAAGGTTTATGATTCTAAATACATATTGATATCTATTTTCTTTTCTAAGGATATACAGTTGATGTGTTTGTGATGTGTGTTGTAGCTTATGGAGAACATTGGGGAAGGAAATTTGAAAGTTCAAGGGCCGAACAGATTGGAGGTAGATCAAAGATATTCCATGGAGGCCTTGTTCTCAGTGATGAAGTCAAGGATTTTGACAAAGTTTTCTTCTAGATCGAAGTCCATTGGGTATTTCTAGTCGCATTTCTTGCACCGGACCTCGCCGCTGGGTGCTCTATAGAGCTCATATAAATTTGGGTGCTCTTTCATTCTTCCACGACGGACTTCTTCATATTGACATAGTGAGAAACTGTTGAAAGAGTTTTCTATTAGTATTTCCGTATGAATTTTAGATAATATTTAAATTAAAGGGTAGAAATGTCATAAATGGGGTGTGTTTAGTAATGAATATATTCTCTACTTTATTATTTCGGGGTGCACTAAGTAATTGGGGTGCGACTAATAAGATCGGGTGCAAATAGCCGTCCCCTTTATAAAATTTATTGAATTAGAACTAAACAAAATTAAATTACGGCGGGCGTTAACAGGATACTTAATTAACACCATAAATTTATAAACTCTGCATACGAAATGAATTATGAGTGGTGGCCGAATAATAGGAAGAGTTAGGAAATAGAAATGGATATATTACGTCTTAAAATTCTAAACTTCGCATCTAATTTATGGTCACTACCTCATCCCTTGCATATTAAATACTTTGTACAACAAGAAAACATATATTGTCCCTTCGGGACATCCGATAAAATTGGAACAGTACAGAGAAGATTAGCATGACTTGGATGACACGCATAAGAAAATATATATTTTAATTAAAATTTGTATTTCTTCCATTCTCGAAAATTGGATTCTTTATTTTATAATTCATATTTTATTGGTGTTTCATAATAATATTTAAAAAAAACTATATTTCATAAATAACCATTAAATCCTCATAGAATGTGGCCTTAATCTTGTGTCATTCATTTAAAATTTTGAAATACCACTACAAAAAAACTGTTTTTTATCAACGGAATATCCCGTTGGTAAAAGCCTTAATTCCATTGTTAAATTGGCTTATCAACAGATTAGCAATAGAATCCGTTGGTAAAATTCCGTTGGTAAAGTGGTGGTTGGTAAAATTTTTAGCAACGAAAAATCAATTCTGTTGCTAAATAATTCCGTTGGTAATCAATTATGTTGCTAAATAATTCCGTTGGTAATCCGTTGCTAATAATTTCGTTGGTAATTTATATAATGATTCACTTGGTAATCCGTTGGTAATTAACAACAGATTGAATTCCGTTGCTAAAATAGAGAATAATTCCGTTGGCATTCTTTGCTAAAACAAAAATGTCATTTTTGTTGCTAATAATTAGCAACGGATTGAATTTCATTGGTAAATTCGATTGCTAAAAATATTTTTTTTGTAGTGTACGACGAAACATGAAATTACATCAAAATTAAAATTCCAACATAAGGACCAAATTTAGACAAAGTGCATGAAGACCAAATTTGAATAAAAAGAACGAAAATCCAAAAAATAAAAAAAATTGTGAATTGAAAAAAAAAAACTGAAATTGAAATCAATTGGTCATACTTAAAAGGACAATTTTTTTAATTTTCTCTCTAAAAAACTATAGGAAAGATTTGTTCATTATAACCAAACAAAGGTTTACCCTAGTCAAATCAATCTGAAAATTATATGAATATATTTTGACTATATGGGTGAAATCTCTATATATACTTACACCCTAATACAATATTATTATTAGTATTTTTTTATTTTTTAGACTAGAGCTTAGTATTAACTCTTAGAAATTATTGCATTTTCTCTTTTATCTGAGGTTTTTAATTATTATCAATTTAAATTGATCATTGAGCATGTTTAAATACACACTGTACACAAACCATCATGGCATTATATATAAACACTTGATCAAGTATACAAATCAGAAATATATGCATACATTACATTACATAGCATATAATAATTCATCACATCAAAATTACAAACAACAATAAATTAAAATGCAGTAGTATTAATCAGTAGGTTTAGAGAGTGTGACAAATAAATAGCTAAAAGGAGGGAACGACGCCGTATGAAGTGTCCGGCATTAGAGATGGGTCAGAAAAGAGATGATCAACTTGAAGCTGCACCTGCACATCTCTTCTCTTGGCGAACCGGCCTTTGATCCTTGGCCTCGTCTCTGCGTACGCCTTCCGGGAGGCGTATCTGATCGTCTTCTCGAACTTCCGGTTCTTTTTCTTCTCCCTGTACCTCAGGACTCTGGCCTCCCTGTCCATGGCGGAGAGCTGAGGTGGGAGCTGGATTAAGGGAGGGCTGGAGAAGAGATCAATTGTGCCTTTGGGGGTTCTTGTGTGGGAAATCATAGACACCTCACTTGTGGATTCTGGGACTACTACTTCCATTGATACCTGATCATGATAGGTAATAGTGTTAGAGTGTTTTGATTAAGTATTAAACGATTCAACTCTCTATCAACTTAAGTTTTTAAATGAATTGAATCGTTTAATACTCGTGTTAGAGTGTCTTGATTAACTCTCTATCAGCTTAAGCTTTTAGATGAGGCTGTCATCCAACAAATAGTATTACTCTTTGTTGTACTAAAAAATAGCCCTTCAAGAATAAAACAGTATCTACGCTTCCACACTAATTTTTGCAGTTATATATTTACATCTTAACAATGTAACAAAACTTAATTTCCAATATTTAAAGCTGGGTTGATTTTTTTTTCCCTCAAATTTATACTTGTCAAGTTTAGTTTTTTTTTTCAATTTTAATTACTTTTATGTCGATATCGTCATTTTTCAAAAAATTAAAGTGTTGAATCCAATAAAAATACAGTACTAACTTGGAGTAAAAAGTTTTGACAGAAAATGACTTGAATTCAAAAAGAACAATTGTACCAAAGTCATTGAAAAGGAAAAGAAAAATACTCTTGACCACTCGCATCTTATTCAATTAATTATGAGCATAAATAATAACCCAAACATGTGTGTAAATCGGGTTCACGGTATAAGTCATGTGATTCCCTTTTAACAAGTTCACGGTGTAGGTCGGTCCTATGATCCCCTTTCTAACGAGTTCACGGTGTAAATCCTGTGATCCCCCTTCCAATCATATATACTGATATTAAAAGGATGTTTAAATCAAGGGGATCACAGAATTTACAATGATTTATAATATAACCAATTTTGATAGACTAACTCAAATAATAATAATAATGTTTTTTTAAAATTTACAATAAAACACAACATAAAATAGTACTACAATATAAATTATAAGAATAAAAATATCATTAGTGAAAGATTCAATTACAACCTAACAATTAACAATTAAACACTACTCCCAATATTATACTAAAATATAGCGGATTTCATAAAATTCTTTTCCAAATAAAAGAAAAAAAAAATATAAACTAAAATAAACTGGGGAAAGTCAGAGAATTAAAATACTACTTTTACTGTATTAAACTTTACACTTTTTTTAATTTTACCAAAAAAATAAATATTAAATCAATCATCAATGTTAAAAGTATAATCTTAATTACAAATTTACTATTTAAATAATCATTAATATTAAAAATATATCTTAATTACAAATTTATTCTTCTCATCTAATTAAGGCATATACCATACTTTATAATTTACTTATCTAAAATATTATACTATACTTCAAAAATTAATAAAATTAAGTAAAAATAATTAATTTTAAACTCCGTGAATAGTAAGATCGGAAGCAGAGAGAATATATTAAGTCCATGCAATTAATGCAGAGATATGAATAAGCTAGATGCGATGAAGGATAAATAAAAACTCACACTGTGCGACATAGATCCAGGATATCCATATCCACCCTCTAATCCCATCTGGAAACAATGGTTCTTCCCCTTCTGATACTGAATCGGAACTACACTGTCGCCACCGCCGTAGCTGCTCCGACCAACTCCGTATCCCTCACTGAACTGGTTATTCTCACACGAAGTATACTCCTCCAAGTCCAAATACTCATCCACTTCTCCGCCCACCAACGCCGCCCCCTCCTCGCCGTTCTTCATCGGATTCAGCAGCAGCCACGACGCCGCCTCATCTTCATCATCATCTCCGTCCTGAGTCAAAAACCCGTCTTCCGACGCCCGGAATCCGCCGGTGTTTGAATACAGAGTGCCTGGAATCGGCTGAATTGGGACGCGGTGGTGGCGGCGAGCCAGGGGATTGGCAGAGTGCACCTCGGCGTCGCAGGCGGCGCAGAGGGAGGCGGAGTCGGCCTTGCAGAGGAACTCCGCCGGAGCTCTCTCGCACGACTCGCAGAGCCAGACGCGGTCGTGGTGGTTGGCGGCGGCGTGGGTGCGGGCGTCGCAGCTGGTGCAGAGGTAGGCGAGGTCGGCGCGGCAGTAGACGGCGGAGGCGGCGGTGCAGCAGGTGTCGCAGGTGCGGGCCCAGGAGGTGGCGCCGCCGCCGTCATTGGCGGTGGTGGTGGTTTCGACCTTTAACATTTTGGTATGTGTTAATGTTAATGGGGATGAGAAACGAGGGGAAGAAATGGTGGCAACTCGAATCCACAGGGAGACACGTGGCGGGAAGTTAGTGGGTCAGAAAGTTGTTTAATATTTTTGTGGCTGTTATGAGTCTTGGTGGGCCCCTACTAAAGGCCCACCGGATTAAGATGTTCCGATGTGGGATGGCTTTTTCGAATCGATCTATTTAAGGGGGTGGGTGTGGGTTGGTTGGGGGTGGGGTTGGACTCTGTAGTAGTTTGCATTCATGTAGTGCACCATCGAGACAGCCATGTGAGAAATTGATCATATCATATTATAATTCATTTTGTAATAATTATGATTTAATGATAATAATCCCACGATTATTAAAAGTTAACTTTCTTAACAAAATTATAGGAATGATATATTACTTTTTCCATTCTACAAGATTATTCATTCTTTTCTCAGTATCATATAATTGTTCATACTCTAAAAAAAAATTATCATACCACCTTAAAAGTACATATTATTTTTAAAAATATTATTATTCATTCTTTCCACACATAAAATATTTTATACTTTAATTACCTAAAAATACCACATTATTATCTCTTAAAATCGATAAAATTAGTTAAAAATAATTTCTTCTTAATATCCATGGTACAATAAAAGTGAACTATGTTAAGGAACGGAGTGAGTATATTATTACTCCATCCATCCCATAATAAGTGTCTTTTTGTCCGTCCCACAATAAATGTCTCAATTCAAAAATTGAAACTTTACATCAATATATAACCTCAAAATACATTTTAATTTCAAATTTGTCACCCTCACCTAACACACATAACATTGATCAAAAAATAAAATTTTCGAAATAAAGGGATTATTAGCTAAAATTACGCATAAGGGGGAAAAGAAAAGGGGAATATTAAGTAAAATTACACGCAAGGGAAAAAGAAAAGGGGAGTATTAACTAAAAAAGGGGAATATTAAGTAAAATTACACGTAAGGGAAAAGGAAAAGCGGTGTATTAACTAAAATTACACATAAGGGAGAAAAAAAAGGTAATGAAGATAAAAAAAAGAAAAAAAGAAAAAAAATAAAAAGAAACACACATACTAGAATTAGACAAAACCACATGAGAATTTTCGCATCAAACACCAAAAAAAAAATAGTAAATAAAAAGACATGGCTGAACGGGTTTCACGATTATGGTCGTGGGAGAAATCCCAAGTTGTTACACCCAACTAAAGAGGTGCCATTTTACACTATTATAAATAGGACTTCCAACTACACTTACTATACATCATCACAATAAAACAAAAGAATATATAGTTTGTAATACATCGTACTAGAAAACATGAACAACTCACAAAACCTGAGCTACAAAGCTGGCGAGGCCAAGGGCCAAGCCCAGGTACGATTTATCGATCGATTTGACTCCATCTATTAAAAACCGACTATCGATTTCCATAATAATATCATATATATGGATGCAGGAAAAAGGAGGCCAGAAGATGGAGAAGGCTAGCAATGCTGCACAATCAGCTAAGGAATCCATGCAGGAGGTAAAATTTAATTAATTTAATTAATCATGAAATTAAATTAGAATTAATTAATAATCATGATTAATTAATGAAAGAAATTTTGTGTAGGCTGGACAGCAGATGCAGGCAAAGGCACAAGGTGCAGTTGATGCTGTCAAGGATGCAACCGGCATGAACAAATGAACAATTAATTAATTAATTATATTTTTCTAATTAATCATGGAATTAATTCATTACATGCTTTTTTTTTTTGATTTAGACAATGTTTGGCTGCTTCAGTTTGTCGGAAAGAAGAGTGTGTGTGAATAAGTTCTCTCTTTCGATCGAATAAATATATATATTTTTCATTTCTGTACATTTTTCTCTATCTACGTACGATAACCCTTTATATTACCCTAGCTACTAGTTCCATTTTTTTATTTTTTTTATTTAGTATTATGTTATTCAAAATAAAAATATTCTTTAAAATTATTTTTTCGTACAAATCGTTGCAATAAAAAATTTAAGGAAAAAAAAAAGTAAAGTAATTAAGTTGTATACGGTAGAATTATATAATTAATCCGTAAAAAAAAAAAAAAAACTATTACTGAAAATTCAAATATTATCCATTGTTTTATATCTTATTTTATTCTTCAAATTAAATACTAATATTTAATTTAATGATAAAGAGAGAAGAGATCGATTATTTTGACAACGTTTGAAGAAGGCATAAATATTTAATAGAGAAAACATAATTACAACTCTAATATAATTATATACTAACATGCAACATAATTATTTAACTTCTTCAATTAACACTTACAAGTCATCACATGTATCATTTGAAAGTAACATACAACACAAATATTGAATTGATAATAAAATGACTAAAAAATACATCCCAATATTGCTATATATAATCTCTAATTCAATTAATTCCATTTATTTATATAATGCATGAGCCTAAGATTAGCTCATTAATAAAATAAACTAATTAAACACAAAATAATTTTAAAATTCGAGTTTTAAAAAGTTCATTAAGAAACTAGTCATAATGCCCAAAATTCAAATTGGATAAATAAACTAGTAAATTGTCAAATCACAGTAAAATACTCCCTCCATCCAGATAATTCTTCGCCGTCATTGTTATTGTAAATACAGAGTTTAAAAAATAATATTTTTTTTATAAACCCTATTTTGCTTTTAAGAATATAATATTATTTTAAGTAATAAATAAAAAATAAAATAAATTATGTGAGTTAGGTGGATGAAATTTTTTAAAATATGATGTAGTGAGAGAGTTTTTATTTAACTAAACTCCCCCTGTCTTGTTAGAAGGTTTACATTTGTTTTTTGCACGAGAATTAAAAAATATAGTTTAATGTGTATTGGTTGAGATATATAATATTTTATTGTATTGTGGATAGTTGTATTAGTGTTGTGTGTGTACCCCATAAAAATATATTAATTGTTTTGCGTGACATCTACTATAAAAAGAAATGTAAATCTTATAGTGAGAAGTCAAAAATAAAAATGAATAAATATTATGATGAGACAAAGGTCAGAGGGGATACTATTTTTGAAGGGTGAAGAGTGTAATAAGGATAGAGTGGAGAGCTTGTCGGAATGTTTAATACTCCCTCCGTCCGCTTCTAAGACATCCATTTTATTATTTTTGGCATCCGCTTCAAATGTATTCATTTCCCATATTTAGTAAAAAAGTACACAATATGGCTCATCACTTTCCTCTAATATAACTACCCACTTTATATATAATAATAATAATACTCCTTAATAAAATCCAATATTACGTGGGAGGAAGAGGTTTCTTTCATTGGGCCCAAAGGCCCACGTGGTAGAGATTGCTACAAATAGTGTAAGTTCCCAACTCGTGGTTGAGATTTGTAGTAATCCTAAATATTATTTTATTACATGCTACATCCCTATTGGCCATCCTTATTTTCTGACTCATCATTCTTGCTTTTTTTGCAGCCACGTCCTCCGTTTTTTAATTTTATCTTTTCTTTGCCCAAAATAAGTCGAAATGTTCCTTCTTTTTGCTCTTTTTACAACCTTTTTGGTCCTCTCACTATTTGGTCCACCACTCATATCGTCTTGTGGAACAGTTGTGGTATATTGGAGAATTTTGCATTTTTGATCCACTGGACACATAACCTCTTCAAAGTAGTCTTAATATTTTCACTTTTAGTCCTAAACGATTATTTCTTTGCAGAATTGGTCCCATAAAACTTCAACCTAGCACATTTGTCTCATTCAATTAAACTATTGGTCCCAATAAATTAAATTCATATTTTATGTTTATTTTATTTTATTTTATTTTATGTTTATTTATTTATTCAATACTTATAATAAAAATAATAATAACAATTATTATTATTATTATTATTATTATTTTGAACATATTTTAAAAAGTAATAAAAATGTAACATTAAATAAAATAATAAATGAGTAAATAAACAAAAAAAATAAAATATGAATCTAAATTCTTATAACCAATAGTGTTACTTTATATCATATTTATTTATTTATTATTATTATTATTATCATTATTATTATTATTCTTATTTTGAACATATCTTTTTTGAAAACAATAAAAATTTGGTTATATTAAAAAAATAATAAAAGTAAGTAAATAAATAAAATAAAATATGAATTCAAATTTTTTGGATCAATAATACATCTGTATAAGACTAAATATGTGGTGTGCTGTCGCCGGCATCCAAAAATAAGATTTGTAATTTTTCGAACAAATCTACACTAGAGTGTAGTAGGATAAGTACGGGTCGAACCCACATGAAGTAATCGAATTTAAATTGAATTTAATGTGTTTTCTAATGAGAGTAGCAAGGGGGGTTTTGGATTAAATTACTAACGACTAATAAACATAAGAATATATAAATAATTTAAAAACGTAAAAATAATAAAATTGAGACAACAAATAAAATTGAAAACCTAGTCCAAGGATTTGATCCCCTCCCATATCCTAATTCATAAAATCGCAAGAATTAAACATGCAAACAATTATACAAACTCAAATCCCCAGATTAATTGTACGACCAAATTAACCTGAAATGTCTTATGTTTAGCAATTCAGAGTACGACCACTAAATTACACTATTTACGAGTGACCCTATTGATTCGAACTCGCAAATGCATTAAGACACCAAACATTAGAATTACTAGGCTATGAAAACCGACTAGAAATCATACAATCTAGATCTTATTACACCTAGAGGGCCTTCCTCTATTTCGCTACTTAATTCAATCCTCACAACAATTACGGATTATGGATCATGAAATAGCAATAAATAATTTAACAATTAATCTAGATGGTCAGTCTAAAACAATTATCAAACTATTATAAAATCGATTCAGTGCATGCAATAAGATAAATTCATATAAAAGTTTGCAACATAAAATTTCAAACAATCAAAATAAATAATTCTACGGGAGGTTCACAACCCTCGAACTAGAAAACGAATTACATAATTAAACTATAAAATTAAATAAAAGAACCAATGTTCTTCGTGTTCTTGATGGTGAAGCTCTTCCCCCCAATCTGCGTGAGATGCAGAACTGTCCCCACGTGAAATCCCGGATGTAATATGATGTATATATCCTCCTTATTTATCTTCTTGTCCCTCAAGAAACCTAATTGATTTCTTTTCTTCTTGAAGAGTATCCAGGTTCATTGCATCTCCAATCTTTTTGGTAAGTTTCTTTATCTCTTCAAATCAAATCACTTTCTAATTTACTTTGTCAACTCTTCCTTATTTTCAGCCATTAAAATTATTGTAACAGTCCCACAAAATAAATTAGGATGACTATACAATTTCAATTTTGGCCTGTTTCAATAAGAAATAAAATAATTAAAGTTCAAGTGTATAAAATAGAAATAAGTCATAATTAACATTAAATAATTCACAACTCACGCGCAAAGAAGTGAATTTCATCCAAAATAATCATGTAAAATTACGACCTATCAATATGTAAGGTTGAAGTTTTATCAGACCAAGTTTGCAAATATTTAATTGTCAAATAAAAAATAAAACAATAATAAATAAGTAAATAAATAAATAAATAAATAAAATAAAAGAATTGTAAGTATATATTCATGTTTTTTTTTAGCATGTCTTTTTGAATTTACTAATAATTTGGTAGCATTAAAAAGAAAAAATAAATAAATAAGTAAATAAATTAAAAAATAAAATATGAATCTAACTTTTTGGAACTAATAATGGGGCTGTATAGGACTATATATGCAAAGGTGAAGTTTTATGGGACCAAGTCTGCAAAGAAGTGATCATTTGGGACTAAAAGTAAAAGTATTGTGACCATTTTGAAGATGTTATGTGTTCTGCGGGACCAAAAGTGCAAAATTCTTTGGTATATCGTAATTCGTATTTGTATCAATGTTGGCACGATTTAATTAATTCAAAACAATATAATGATAAGATGATTAAAACAAATAAATAATAATAATGACATGATATTACATTATATGAATACATTAACCGACACTATACGACAATACTTTTTTTTGAAATAAAACCTATTAAGGTATGAAACAGGAAAAAAAAAATCATAAAGAGTTAGTATTTTTCTTTGAATACAACTAATACTCCCTCCGTCCCATCTTAATGGTTACATATTTCCTTTTTGGCCGTCCCATCCTAATGGTTACATTTTTCTTTTTAGCATATGTGACCCACACAAATTAATTATTTATCTCTCCATGGACCCACACATTACACTAATACACTTACCCACTTTACATTAAAATATTATTTCTCTCACCTCAATACACATTAAAATACTATACTCATTAATCCACGTGCAAAAAGCAAACGTAACCATAAAGACGGGACAGAGGGGGTACACATCAACTACACTGTTTTAGTATTTGCATAGCTAGTTCTTGATGGGTTCACAATAATGTATTTCTTTCGTCCCGCAAGAGTTACATTTTACTAATTAAGTAGTAGTTCATTTACAAGAGTTACATTTATTTTTTTTGGTAAATTGGACCCATATAAAGCAATCACTTTATTTTCATGGCCCACACACAACATTAATATAACTACCTACTATATACATTAAATTATTATATCTCTCAACCCACTACACATTAAAATCTATATTTCTTAATTTCCATGCAAACAGTAAACGTAACTCTTTTTATGAGACAGTATATATTTTGTCATTTTAATTCATTTTATACACTTTTTGTTATGTGATAAGTGGGAACTTAAAAAAAAAACCTTAAAAAAGTTATCAATATTATTAATTTACAATTAATTAAATGGAAAAATAAAATAAAATACAATTATAATTTACCCGTAATGTATTAAAATATTATACTCATTAATCTACATATAAAAAAACATAATACAGGATTTTCTGTGTTATTTTTATACATCAATCTCCTATATTATTAATTGTATAATTGATCCAACCATGACATGAGATCAACAGTCTCTGGTGCGATGCAGCAATGAAAGGATTGTAAAATTGTGTGTGACAGCTTTGAATAATGTAATTCCATGAAAGCCAAACTGAATAAACCTTCATTTCTTAGGTAAATTCATAGTCTTTCAACCATCTCATCTTTCTCTCAATCTGATTCTAGCCTCTAATATTATCCATTAATTGACAGACAATGCACAACTATATTCATCCGTTTCTCCTATAAAATACTTAAAATCATATTTTAATGTATCATTTCTCGTACTTTTAACCACTCAATGACTAATTTATTTATACAATAATCATATTTTAATAATAAATCGACTCGTCACAAGGAGAGATCACACACTTTATCCAATATCTTTGTAGAGTGCTCAAGTCAAAACATAGTTACATAAAAAGAGTTAACCCTCCTCCATGTGTAAAAATGTAAGACGTGGGTTTTATTTTATTTTTAAATATATAATAATAATGGTTTAATGAACATGGGTAATTGAAACATTTAGAGCGTGTACAAATTTAATTGTGGTAGAAAGCCCAGTAACCATTTTAGGAGGCCCATATCATCCCAATTGATACATGGGCCGCCCTTTTAATCTGTTCTTCAGCTCCAATCTAACAAGTAGAAGAAGCCCATTTCAGTGTTTGTAATCTTTAATATACTAAAGAAGGGTTTGGTTTTTATGATGTGTCAATATAAGAATAATTCAAGGATGGCTTGACATTTTGTAGATTTTAGAATTTTTTAAAGTTTGTAATGAATTAAAATTAAAATAAATAATTAAATAAAAAAATGTGTAAAAATTTGATTGGCAAGTGTAATTCAAACACAAGAAAGGAGATTGATTTCAAAAGTGACCAATAAACATCCAATCACATATTTTATATTTCATTTTTTATTTCACCCAAAATTTCAAAAGTTTATACCTTTTAAAAATTAAATTTATTATTAATGAAAATTATATCAAATTAATTGTCATATCACGATCTTTAAAATGACACCCATATTGATATATATAAAAGATAATTATTAAATATATAATTAAAAGAATGATATTTTAATTGATTTTTGTATTAAAATAAATTAAATCTTATATTTATACAATAATACTTAATATAAAATTTACAATTTAAATACATTTTGCTCTTTTTTTATTTTCAAAAGTATAAAGTTTAAAATTTTTTCATTTTATAAAATATTTAACTTTTAATGAAAAGGAGGATATTTTTTTTAAATAATAAATAGAGTAAATTATACTCATATATGTTAGGTGAGAGTTATATCTTATTTAAAATATTACACAATTAAAAAGTTTTTTTTAAAATGTGTTTATTATTCTATATAGTCAAAAACTTGTGTGCCTCCGGGCGCACGGGAGCACTTTCCGTGTGCCTTTAGAAATTTATATTAAATTGTATACCTTTAGTATAAAGATGTGTACCCTTTATTTTCTGAAGAAAAATAAAAAAATATTAATAAAAAGTATATATTTTTTAGAACAAAATGGTGTACCTTTATATTAATTAAAGTGTATATTTTTTATAACAAAATAATGTACTCTTATCCATAATACTAAATTCTAAAGGCGCATGGTGTGGACCCGGGTGCACGCAAGCCTCACTCTTCTATATATGAGTTGATCCTATTATTTTTATGGTTTAATTCGAAATGTTAAAAATAATATGATTTAGGTCTCAAGATTAATAAATGAGTATGTTATACTCATTCAAGTCTTAATAAATTCAATAATATATATCAGAAAAATAATATGATTCATTTATAATTATTAATAGTTATATTAAAACTATCAAATATTTGTGTGAGGTGGGTCCCGATGTAAAATTTATGGTTTATATTTTACTATACTCATACAATTTAGTGTTTAACTAAAGTTTACATTAAAGAGGGATACATGATTTACATCGTATAAAACTAACTTATTAAAAATATATATCCTAACTATTTAAGTTTCAAATAACTATTTAAGAAACCTATAATATACTTAAAATTATATGTATAGAAAAATAAAAATTATTTTTAAAAGATACATATTTTTGTATTTTTCTTAAATATATTTATTAAGTATTTAGTGTTAATATCCTTTTATATTTATATCTTATAGTAATAATAGCAATTAAAATAGTAAATAAAAAATATTTTTATGCAATTAAATATTACTACATTTTTCTTCTCATAAAAATATTCATTCTCTTTTCATTTATTTTGTCTTATAAATTACAAAGAAGAAATCCCGTCTTAATCCAAAAAAAAAATTAATATAAATTTTGTCATTCATTTTTAGTACACATAATATGTGTTTATAATTTATTTATATTATTTAAAAATAAATTTCAAAAACTCAATAATATTAGTGATAAAGTAAACTTTGTGAAACAATATGTAAATGATTATTCAATACGAAAAGAATATATAATATGTGTGCATTAATTTTGTAATCAAGAGTATGAAATAACATAAGCTCATAATTATAGAGAAAGGGGATTGATAATGATTATAAATCTAACTTATATTAAAGGTGGATAGAAATTTGAATTTGATAATGTGGCAATATTAATTCAGGAGCGAGGTGGCATATTCTCAATATTTAAAAAAAAAATCTCACTTAATTAGGAATTCGGTGCCAAATTTGTTATTTTAATGTATTTAGGGGATCATTTGTAATTATTTTTTAATAAATTTAAGGCCAAAAATAATGCACAACGTCACAAAGCACATATTCATTCCAATATTCTCTTTACCCATAATCCCGTCCCTCTCTCCGCCCTATTCTCTCAACTTCCGCCATCGACAAAAGGTAAGTTTCCTCCTCAATCGTCCAATTCTTTCGGCTATCGTCATCGATACAGAAGAATCCTAACCTACCAGCCTTCTGGCGAACGACATCAACAAACAGAAGAATCTCTACCGCCTCCTTTCTCTGCCCTAATCTTGCCGGCGCCGAAGAAGGATAAAGCTCCTCCACCATCATCTTAGTCGGCAAAAGCACCAAGCAGAATAAGGTAGACTGCCTCTCTTTCTCACTCTGGGTCTTTTTGGTGTTTTTATTTTGATGCTAATATGGATATGAAATCTAATATTTTGGATAGTGTAATGTGCAAGATGATGTAATAATATGGATATGAAATCTAAAGATTATATCAGATAGATTATATCAGATAAAATTTTAGATTTTTTGTGTGTTGGTGTGGTTTATTAGTTCAATTGAGATAGAGATTTGATTCGTTCGAAACGTTTTGGCTTCCTATATAGGAAAAAAATTCTTCTTTCTTCAGATATAACTGCCTCAATATATTTCTCATGATTACACAATTTTATATCATTCTCCTATATAGGGAAAAAAATTTCTTTCTTCACATATAACTGCCTCAAAATAATTCTCATGATTACACAATTTCATATCATTCTCATAAAAAATAAATTATTATTATTATTTTAATTATGAAACCCATGTTTAAAACTTCAAATGGCCTCAAAATAAATAAACGGTAGCCATCTGTTTAGTTTGTTTGTATCAGATTGTGGATTGAATGAAAATCAAAGTTAGACCCTTGGGATGAAATCAAAAGTTAAAGATGATGGAGTTGGGGGCAGGATAGCAATCTGCTTGACTAATTTGTAATTGGTGAAAGGAGAAAGGAAAGAGCGAGGCTAAAGTGAGCGTGAAACATGCCTACAAAAGATAATATTTGACAAAATTGTAAATAATAAGTGAGCGTGAAACATAAAATTGTAATAGTGATGCCCAAAAAGGATAATATTTGACAAAATTGTAAATATTTCATTTGTGATGTATATAGTGAAAATTTATATAAACTATAATTGTGTCAGTGAAACAATACACGCCTTAGAGTTTGATAGTAAAAAAAAGGGACAAGTAATATGAAAAATTGGATTATTGTAAATGAAAATTATTAAAAAAAATAGCGACAAGTAACATGAAAATTTGGTTTATTGTAAATGAAAGATATTTGAGTTTTATAGGAAAAAAAAGATAGAGACAAGTAACATGAAAAATATTTGAATAAAATAGAAATTGGTTTTAGAGTTTGATAATAACAAGTAACATGAGAAATTGGATTATTGTAAATGAAAGATATTTGAGTTTTATAGAAAAAAAATAACATGAAAAATATTTGAATAACATAGAAATTGGTGAAATATGAATATGAATATATAAAATTAATTAAAAAACAGTGATATTTATTTCATTTAAAATACTTCAATTTTATGAATGAGAAAGTGTTTGTTTGATAGGATAATGTAACAAATTTTTTATTTGATAAATCATTTTCTAATATTTTGATATATATATTTTTTGATACATCAAACAGATTTTATTTATTATGTATATATTTTTTTCAAATGGCATTAAAGAAAGAGCGAAGTCATGAAAGATAAATTGTGAATTAGCTTATCACATATATATAAAGACAGAGTATAAAAATTATATAAGCTATAATTCAAACAATGTAAGAGTTCACATATTTTAGATTTTGATAGTAAAAAAATATAGATATGAATAAAATGAAAATGTAAATGAATATAAATAAAAAATATTGAATGACATAATGGTTGAAAAAAAAAGTATGGGAAAGAAAGAGTGAAGTCGCCAAAAATAAATTGTGAATCAGCTTATCACATATATAGTGATAGTATGAAAATTATATAAGCTATAATTCTAACAATGAGATAGTTCACGTGTTTAGATATGAATAAATTGAAAAAGTAAATGAATATAAAAAAAAATTGTATTTAAGATTTTTTTTTATTTTAAGTTTTTGTTACTTTATATTTTATAAGAGTAATTTATGTTTCTAAATACTTCTTAATGTATTAAATTTTAGAATATTATTTAAATGATCATTCCATTTAGATATCAATAAATTTTGCCCTAATCAAATTTCTTAGTTGCACATTTTGATATTACCATCCTTCAATATTTGTTCCATTGCTCTAACATTACTCTAACTGAACGATACTCCAACCAAACGCCTTATGAAATCTTAATAATAAAGATATTTATGTCTTATTAATTATGAATATTTTAATTTAATTATTTTTTAAATACATTTAGCAAATTTAGAGATACAAATATTCGATTTCATAAAAAGATTAATGATTTCGTGTAACGTGTTACGCGTGCTTACTGCTTCGTACTAGTAATAAAAGAAAAGTAAAGTTTGGTAATGCCAGGGGAAAAAAAAATTTATTATTCGGTAATTACTTTTTTTGTTTGGTTGATGAATTGAAGCATCAAGTTAATCTAATTCAATTTTGCGCTCAATTCTTCAGGTTCAAATTTTGGCTTTTTTTCTTACTTCTATTTAAAAATTCGACTGGTTTAACTGAGAAACGACGATAATTCGGTATTATTTCTGTTCGGTTCGTTTTTGGATTCCGATTTGGAGTTTATTCGAATTCGCTTCTTTATGTAAAGATTCTTTCGGGAACGAAGAAATGCATAAAATCGACGCTACCCGAGAGAGTGACGATTGACAACGGGTCAGATTTCTACCTCTCCAGCTTAACTGTGTTGCAGAATATTTCAGATTTTCCAAAACTCAGTTTTCCGGCGATCAATTAAACACCAATCGCATTGTCGGAGTGTCCAAGGTTAAGATTCTTCGCAGGTATGTTGCAGATAGAGGTAATGATGGATATAAATCGAAATGTTCTTAATATTTGAATTCTGAATTGTATAATGAGGGTTTTCTGAGTAAACTAGTTTCTTTAGTCTCCCAATTTGGTTTAATAGAGTTCTCACTTTGATAATAGCTGCTTCTTCAATGATGTTTTTCTTTATTTTTTTATATTATGTAGTTTGTCTTACTTCCATGAGAACTTCTTAACAATGCTAATTTTTCAGTAGAGTGTTAGGTGATAAGCTAGATTCTTTGGGAGTATTTTCGATTGACTGTTGAAATATGTTAGTAAAATGGAAGTATTGTGGCTGTCTCACTTGCAGTGACATATAGAAGGCAGGAAAATTTGTGTTGTATCGAAAGAAAATGGTTAATTCGGGAGAGCCAAAGAGAAGGGTAGCTTTTGTGTTGATTGATGGTCTGGGTGATGTCTCATTGCCTAGATTTGGTTATGAGACTCCTCTGCAAGTAGCCAATGTACCTAACTTGGATGCCATTGCATCAGCTGGTATCAATGGTCTGATGGATCCAGTGGAGGTTGGATTAGCTTGTGGTAGTGATACTGCACATCTTTCTTTATTGGGCTATGATCCTCGTATTTATTATCGAGGCCGAGGTGCATTTGAATCCATGGGTGCAGGTCTGGCAATGTCACCCGGAGATATAGCATTTAAAGTACGTATGTGTCCTTTTTCCGCTGTTAATAGTCCAGCCATCTTACATATCTGTAGAGTCCATATTATTGTGTACATTTTCTTTTATCTCACAAGAACTGTCATACAACTTGGCTTGAGTAAATTGAGTAGCCTTAATTTTATAATTTAAGACCTATACTATTCTTTTATTGGTACTCAATTAGACAATTACAATAATTTCCATTCTTCTAATTAATATTGGTGATATGGCTGATGCCTGATGTCAGCCATTTTGTTTTTATCATAGTCGAACTTTGCAACCCTGGATGAAAGTAGTGGAGTAGTCACCAGCAGGAGGGCTGATAGGCATTTTGAAGAAGAAGGGCCTATTCTAAGTGCAGCATTAGATGGAATGAAGTTGCCCTTGTTTCCAGAATATGAAGTCAGAGTCAGGTGCCCTCACTGAAATTATTAGTCTTTGAGCAAACACCAATTAAAGAATTTGAAAATTGCAAGCTAACTGACTGCACACTGTGTATATCTAAGTTGTGTTTTGAGCTGTGACTTCTAAGCATTTAAGCTTATTAGTTTATTTCTAAAGGTAACTCTGATAATCGCCTTTATATGACAAGTTAAACTAATGTGATGAATCACTCAGGTATGCAACAGAGCATAGATGTGGGGTGGTGGTGAAAGGAGCAAAGTTAAGTGGTAACATATCAGGCACGGATCCATTGAAGGATAACCGGCTGCTTTTACAAGCTCAACCTCTCGATGATTCTGATGAAGCAAAGAACACAGCTTCTGTTGTTAATGAATTGTCAAAGGAAATATCTCGCTTTTTAATTGCTCATCCTCTGAATGCAAAAAGGGCTGCAGAAGGAAAGAATATTGCTAATGTCGTCCTTTTACGAGGTTGTGGGATTCGAATTGAGGTAATCCTCATGCAACTTAGATTCCCCCCCTTCTTCCCTCCTTTGATAAATGTAGTCATTTTGCCATATTTTAAACACACAGTCCATTTTAGTTGATTGTACATGAATTCTTAAAAGTTGACAATTATGTGAATTGTGCCAGGTTCCTCAGTTTGAAAACGTACATGGACTACGGCCGTGTATGGTTGCTCCTACCAAAATTATTGCGGGATTGGGTTTGTCTCTTGGTATTGATATTCTAGAAGCTCCTGGAGCAACGGGAGATTACAGAACGCTTTTGACATCCAAAGCAACTGCAATAGCCAGAGCACTCTCAGCTCCTTTGAATTCATGTCCCAATGTCTTTGTACCTGGGGAAGATGAACATAAACCTGGTCAAGCTGACGGATATGACTTTGGGTTCCTTCATATTAAGGTGGTGACTTTAATTTCATTTGTTACTTATTATGATTGTATGATTGTGCTTTGCATATATAACTGTTCGAAATGTGATTCTTTATTTTTGTCTGGCTTTAGAGCGCTGAGCTTCCATGCTATTAGTGTATTTCTTGTTGACCTTCAACAAAAAACATGTTTTTCTGTGTTCCCCCATTTTTTTTTATATTTTTCTGTGGTACATCGTCGAACCTTATCCACCAGTATTTAGATAACGTTGGCGAAGATGTTGTAATGAGAATTTATGTTGTTTAATAATGTGGGACAGTTATGCTAACTCTTTGTACCTTTATCAATGGATAATTGCAGTCTATTGATGATGCTGGTCATGATAAAGCGAGCGTATTCAAAGTGAAAGGTTTAGAAACTGTGGATCGAGCTATAGGGCAGCTAGCTAAGCTGCTATGGCAAGCAGAATCAACTGGGGCTTATCAATACTACATCTGTGTGACCGGTGATCACTCGACACCAGTTGAATATGGTGATCACAGTTTTGAACCAGTCCCATTTACACTATGTCGTTTGAAAGATTATGTTGGTGCTATGGGTGGGGAATTGCGTGTTCTGGAAACTTCACTTGACCCTTTTCCTCTTCCAACAGTAGAATCCGGTGAGGACCTTTCAGACTCTTACACGAGCCGAGACGAGAAACATGGGGCATTTAAAGGCGATGCCGTTGAGGAGTTCAATGAGATAGCAGCAGCAAGAGGTATTCTTGGGAGGTTCAGTGGGAGTGAAATGATGGAAATAATTAAGGCATTTATTAAGCTCTAACCATGAATGATTTGAATCTTGAATCTCCAGCTTATGATTTTGCTACTGCTTATGAAATACGGATGTTTGTTGTTCAGAGATTCAACTCTTTATTGCAGGATCATGAAAATAATGTTATGAATGAAACTCAGTTATTTACTCTTGTAATCTTTTTCAAAAGCTCCCTCAAAATTTAGGAGTCGCAGGATTCTTAAATCAAACGCTTGTCCGAATGCAAGGGATCTATCTGCATTACAAGACTTCTAAACTCGTTTGAGAGAGGATTGGTATCGATCGATGTTTTCAGACTGGAATATTGTACTTTATATCATGGTAAAATAACAATAATGTGAAATATAACGAAAAAGTTATTAATAAATAAAAATACAACACCTGTGTTGGAGGTTTTATTATATATATATTTTTAGTTAGTTAATAAGTACTTTTTTAATAATATTATTATCATTTTTATAGTAGGAATAATTCTTGAATGAACTCACTATGCAGTACATTTTTCATTGGATTTATATATTAAAATATTTATTTATATCCTTCCTTTGGGCAGAGAGGTGAAAGTATCCCCACACCCCAATCCAATAGAATGACAAATCAAATTGATCAATACAGATTAGTAATTAAAAAGTTTAGTAATTAGTACACAAAGAGCAGACAAATTGTCACCTCAGTTGAGCCGCGGACGCATTTCCTTATTTTAAAAAATTTACGCACCAACCGACCAAGTTTGTCGGGTCCCATGGATGGCTCAATTAGACAGAGACACGTGTTAGAGAGGGTGAAACACGCATGACGATTAAAGGGCAAAGAAACGTGAGTCAAAACCTACACCAGAACCAGATAAATAGCTGATGATCAGCAAGTAAGAAATTTCAATGGCGGATGACAGGAAGGCGATTCCGGCGATCGATCTGCAGGGTTTTCCGGGCGAGAGCAGAAAGCTGATAGAGGCGTGCGAAGAATGGGGGTGTTTTAGATTGGTGAATTTCGAGGGAGTTCTTCCCCAATCGCTGATGTCGGAAATGAAGGAAGTGGTGGTAAGAGAACTGCTGGCACTTCCGACGGAAATCAAGGTGAGAAACAAGGCGGTGATCGCCGGCAGTGGGTATATGGCGCCGTCGGAAATTAATCCACTGTATGAGGGATTGGGGCTTTACGATATGGCTTGTGGTGAAGCTGTTGATTCCTTTTGTTCCACCTTGGAGGCTACTCCCAATCACAGGTTTCTTCCCCCCAAATTATGCTTTTTATTCATGTTTATTTTTTTAAATGTTTGAGGCCTTTTCTATTTCTAAAATAAATAAAAATAAAATATAAATATATTAAATTCAGGGTGTATAATCTCGTCCGATGCTTATTAAGATTTTTTTTTTAAATAATTTCATATGGTATTTTATGTAATAAAAATAATAATGTGAGTTTGGTGAGGGTGATATTTTTTAAAATGTAATACAGAGAGAGGTTCACCTTAGGAGGAAAGAGTGAAAAACTTTGTTTAAAAAAACTGCATAATTCTTTTCAATTTGGTTCCCCTTTTACTCTTGTTTTAATTTTATTAAATACTCCGTACTAAGTTTTTGTCGAAAACTAGAATTATAGGATCATTTATCTTAATGGAAGGAGAAAAGAAGCATGTAGTAGTGAAATTTTAGCATGGATCCAGGGATATACTGATGATACTATGATTATCAGGGATATTATCCAAAGATATGCTAAGGCAGTGCATCAACTGCAGACTGACATTGCTGGTAAAATAGGACAAGGGTTGGGTGTCAATAGTGCTACCTTTGAGGATTGGGTGTCCCAGTTCAGAATCAACAAATACAGCTTCACCCCTCAAACTGTAGGTTCCTCTGGAGTTCAACTCCACACTGACTCCAGTTTTCTTACAATCCTGCAAGACGACGAGCACATCGGTGGGCTCGAAGTTATGACAAGAACTGGCCACTTTCAGCCAGTTGATCCCTGCCCTGGAACCCTTGTTGTCAATCTTGGAGACATTGCCACGGTGTGAGCAGATCATAGTCTCATGTGAATTGTGATCATATTCTATCTTAATGTATTTCATCAGGCGTAACATCTGCTGTATAATGAATTTCTTTAGGTGTGGAGCAATGGGAGGTTTCTGAATGTGAAACACCGCGTGATGTGCAAGGAAGCGGGTACAAGGTTGTCGATTGCTTCGTTTCTACTAGGACCGAAGGTGGGCATGGTGGAGGCGCCACCGGAGTTGGTGGATTCAGAACGACCTCGGCTTTTCTCTCATTTCACTTATGAAGAGTTTAGGAATTTCCGAATATCTAAGAAGATGAACTTGGGAGAAGCTCTTGATCATTTTAAGCTTTGGATTTCTGAGAATTGAGCAGATCGAGTTGAGCCCTGTATCATCTAATCTACATGTTACATTAGGACATTTGAGGATCCATTTCCTTCTCTACTTTAAATAATGTTGTTCTCTTGTAATTTCCAATTATTGAGACTATAATTTGTGTCTGGTATTTTATTTTTTTTACTTTGCATTCCTCCCACCTACTTTTAAGTTGCCGTTTTTTGTTTGTTTGCTTTTTTTTTATATGATGATGTATTAAAGAAAATGAGGGTTTGGATAATTTATGTAAATTAGTAAGGAGTGATATTTTTTAATAAATTATTGTAAGTATATATTAATATTTGGCAAAGAATTGTGATTTGCGTGACAATGATAAAAAGATAATTTTTATAATAAAAAATGATATTGATAAAAAAAAAAAATAATGTTATGAAAAAGAGAGAGTATAAGTGTACCAGTGCAGTGAATTCCCTATTCCACCTTCTATGTTTTATTAGTGTTTTATAATATAAAAAAATTATACTCTACAAATTACCATTAAACCATTATAGGTATATTAAATTTTGGGCATGACACGTGGCAAGCATTTAATTTTGGGTATTGATCGTTGAATAGGTGGTCACATTTGTACCTCCGGTGCAGTTAAATTCAAATTTTATTGATAATGTTATTTCATGAACAAATTATAGTATAAATGAAAAGTGATAACCTTTTATAGCGAAAGTGATAACATTTTATAGCGAAAGTGATAACTATTTTAAAATGTATAAAATGGTCTCACGTAAGACAGTCTCACGCAAGACCTACCCCTAACCTTTTTATTTTTTCAATTTAAGTTATATTATTATTTTAAGAAAAATGCAAAATTTATATAACTTTGCAAAGTTCGGTTTTGAATTTCCTTTTATTCTTACAAGATTAAAATTGAAAAATAAAAAAAGTTATGAAACCAAATTTGATTAAAATGAATAAATAAATAATTGGATAATTATAGAACTAAAATTAAATTCTATCGAAATTACAAAAAATTATTCTAGAAAAGGCATGGTTTGATTCCTACAAAAGAGGTGATAGTCAAACGGCACTCAAGAATCTCCGCGGGAAGAATTTATTACATACATCACCAAAACTGAAACTACATCTTCATTACAATGGCCGGTGACAAGAAGGCGATTCCGGTGATCGATCTGCATGGTTTTCCGGGGGAGAGCGGCAAGCTGATAGAAGCGTGCGAAGAATGGGGTGTTTCAGGGTGCTCAATTTCGACGGACTTCTTCCCAAATCGCTCATGTCGGAGATGAAGGAACTGGTCAGACAACTGCTGGAACTTCCGATGGAAATCAAGATGAGAAACAAGCCGGTGATCGCCGGAAGTGGCTACATGCACCATCGGAAATCAACCAATCTATGAGTCCTTAGGTCTTTACGACATCGTTTCTCTTCATGCTGTGGATTCCTTCTCTTCCATCTTGGGTGCTACTTCTCACCAAAGGTTTAATTTCTCCCTCTCTCATCTCTCTCTATCATTAAAGCACCAAAATGATGATACTATGATTACCATTCATTCAGGGATGTTGTCCTGAAATATGGTAAGGCAGTGCATGATCTGCTGTTACACATTGCTCGTAGAATATGTCAAGGGTTGGGTGTTAGTGGTGTCACTTTTCAGGATTGGGTGTGCCAATTCAGAATCAACAGATACAGCTTCACCCCTGAAACTGTAGGTTCCTCTGGTGTTCAACTCCACACCGACACCAGTCTTCTTACAATCCTGCAAGACGACGAGAGCGTCGGTGGGCTCGAAGTTATGACAAGAGCTGGACACTTTCAGGCTGTTGATCCCTGCCCTGGAGCCCTTGTCAATCTCGGAGATATTGTTCCAGTGAGTTACTATTTTGTCTAATGTAATTCGCTAGGTGTGGCATCTGTTGTACTAATTAATGGTCTCGTGTGTGTTGTGGATTTTAAGGTGTGGAGCAATGGGAGGTTCTTGAACGTTAAACACCGCGTGATGTGCAAGGAAGCGGGTGTTAGGTTGTCGATTGCTTCGTTTCTGTTAGGTCCCAAGGCGGGCGTGCGCCACCGGAGTTGGTGGATTTGGAGTGTCATCGGCGTTTCTCCCCTTTCACTTATGAAGAGTTTAGGAATTTCAAACTGTGCAAGAAGATGTACGCTGGAGAAGCTCTTGATCATTTCAAAAGTAAAAATTGATGAGAGCTGTTATCTACATTGGTTCTACAGTCCCTTTGCATTATCTCTCATTAAGAAACTTTAGAAGACTGCTTGCATTATCTCTCATTAAGAAACTTTAGAAGACTGCTTTCGTGAAAGGATAAAACTAATACAAGCATGAAGAATTACTTAATACTCATCTCTGAATCTAATTACTACATTCATTGAGCAATTGTTACTCTATTAATTTTATTTGTCGTACTGTCAATTCTGTGGCACATTGCATAGCTCGGGCGTCGCGGCCTGCCCCAAGCCTCCATTGTTTGCTCGAGCCTCCTCACTTTATGGGTGGTCTTCTCGATGGCTCTTGTTCCTATTTAATTTAATATATGCTCGCTTGTTTGCTTTTAAAAAAAAAAAACATTTAATAGTACATAATCAGTATACAAAGTTTGTTTGTTTCCTTCACTGAGCTATAAAGTGCTATTGAATTTGTACGTTTTAAACACTATATATGGAATTAAAGTGTATTTTTTTTGGGATTAAGTTGGTAATTCATTTTTTTAGGTGAATGATTTTCATGGGAGGAAGGGAATAATATTGTTAAGTAATAGAATCATGGTTAAAATGAAAAGGAAAAAAGTAAAGATTATCAATTTGGTGATAAGAAAATATTTAAGTCTTAAAATATGACACAGTGAATGTTTTAGATAAAGTATTGGAACAATAACTAGTATACTGCCACCGGTTCTATGGAAGGAACTGGTGCCTCTCCTAAAAAAATTGCCCAAAAATTTTGCAAGTTTGATAGATAATACTATTAATTAGATTACTCTTTGAAATTAATTGAATCACTCAATAAAAGTAATTAGATTTCTCTTTGGAATTTAAAAGAAAAATAAAAGAGCACCGATACTCATCCGGTTGTATACGTCTACGCACCCAAACCCACCCATCAATGATGTGAGATTTTATTTCAATCCTTTACACAGAAATTTTGATTTTAACAGAGATTTCATGGACTCTTAGCAAGCAGAATCTGTGATATTTGGTGTGTTAAGATATGTGTGGGAGTGCTCATGAGTATAGAGGGTGGTTGTTTGAGAGTTGAGGGAGGTAGCTGGACATCCTCCCAATCAATTGTTGGTTTATAAATTCCCCAACATCAATTGCTACCAGTGGAAAAAGAATGGGCTTATGATAGATCCAAGGTTCAAGATTGCTTGAAATTGGTTCTTCGTCCATTATTTCTGTCCTTTAATCTCTCTTACTAAATTCTAAATTGACGTTTGTGGAATTAAGTTGGTCCTAATTCTACATCACATTGACTCATGTATTTATCAAATCTTAAAAAGTTTACAGATATCCACTAAATATATCAACAATATTAAATTTTCATATATATATATATATGCCTATGATTTGCAGCAGACAAAATTTATCCCATAAATACTTTGGAACATCGGTTGCAGATTTCATTATAGCAAGTAATAATGACAATCTTGGTCCTAATCCTAAAATATACCTAAAATAATAATTTAGGCAATTCATATCAATCTTCATAAGAAATCCTATTGCGAGTCATTATAGGAATTAGAGTTAATTCATTAAAAGATAATTATAACAGCAATGGCAAGCTAGATTCTCTTCAATTAGTTGCCACCATACATTTAAACTCAATCAGTTTCCTTTGAAATTCTTTTGACCATAAATAGGCAAATTAATTGGACTAATTACTCCTCTTTCTTCTCCATATACTCAAAATATTTCCCTCCAATCGTTTCTTTTGCAATCTCACCCATCATTCATTCTACTTGCAACTTTTTTCTAATTTTCCACAAATTCTTCTTCAATAATCTCCATAGAATCAAAGGATGAAGTTTCAGAGCTATGAACTTCCTCTAGCTAAACCTCAACCACGTCGAAAAGCATCGAAGCTCGCCCCGTTGGTTGCTCTAATCGTATTCCTAACAATCCCTCTTTATTATCCCTCATTGAGAGATTCCACCAAGAAACTCACAGAAAAATCAGAGATCTACCAAGAATTAGAAGATTCAATTACTCTAACCTCTAATGCAGAAACCCCCCCAATCCACCAAAAGCTAGAAGATTCAATTACTCTAACCTCTAATGTAGAAACCCCCCCAATCCAACAAGAATTAGAAGATTCAATTACTCTACCCTCTAATGTAGAAAATCCCCCCACGTCGGAAGACGCTAAGGAGCCTTGCTCCAGCGGCTGCAATGAAGAGAAAGGTGGTGGAGACACGGTGGTGGACCACCGCGTAAAGAAGAAACGTGCGAAGGCAGGAAGAAGGAAGAGAGTCCGACGAGAGAGTAAGAGGCACCCCATAAGCAGAAGTGCTAATCCTATGGATTCATCTTCTGCAGGAGAAAACAGAATGGAAACGATCAGCGCAAGTAGTGATCGTGGAATGATAAGATCACAACTTTTGGATGATGATCAATGTGACCTGTTTTCGGGCCAATGGGTGCCTAATCCAGACGGCACGGATTATACGAATGATACTTGCTATGCAATTCAGGAGCATCAGAATTGTTTGAAATTTGGAAGGCCCGATACAGGATTCCTAAAGTGGAGATGGAAGCCCGATGATTGCGAGCTACCTAGGTTTAATCCTATCCAATTTCTGGAACTTGTGAGAGGGAAATCAATAGCTTTTGTTGGTGATTCTGTTGCCAGAAATCATATGCAATCTTTGATTTGCCTATTGTCTAAGGTAATTATTTCTCAGAATTCAACTCAAAACAACAATTATCAAAGCAATCATCTAAAAAGTGGAAAAACATACCTTAATTTTGCTTCAATCAATCACATTGACCAGGTTGCATATCCAGTAGACCTATCAGAACCAGTGGATCAAAACAGACGGTACGAATACAGAGAACACGATTTCAACATTTCCATGTTCTGGGCACCGTATCTGGTGAGAACCGAAAGATCAGATCCGGAAGACGATAAGCGCCCATTCAAACTATACCTCGACGAATACGACCAACACTGGACCACCAGAATCGCACTCTTCGACTACGTAATCATCTCCGCCGGCCACTGGTTCTTCCGCCCGACCTACTTCTACGTCGACGGAAACCTCACCGGCTGCCTATACTGCCCGGAATCCAACGTCGCACACCTGACATCGTATTTCAGCTACCGTCGGGCCTTCCGGACGGCGTTTCGGGCCATCAACGATGCGGATTTTAAAGGCGCGGTGTTCCTGCGGACGTTTGCGCCGTCGCATTTCGAGGGAGGGCCGTGGGACAAGGGCGGCAATTGTGCGCGAACGGCGCCGTATCGGAAGAACGAGATTGCATTGGAGGGTTTCAGTTTGGAAATGTATTTGATTCAATTGGAAGAGCTGAGAATTGCACAGAAAACAGGGAGGCGAAATGGAGGGAGATTCAGATTGTTCGATGCCACGGGGGCAATGTTATTACGGCCGGATGGACATCCCAGTAAATACGGGCATTGGCCAGTGGCAAATCAGTCATTTGCTAATGACTGCGTCCATTGGTGCTTGCCCGGACCGATTGATTCATGGAATGATTTTTTGCAGGAACTGTTAAAAAGAGAAAGTGGTGATACGGATACAGGATGAAGGGCAATTTGGTAAATACAGTAGGCAATGAAATAGGAGTATAAATTTTGGAAGATGATGAATGTCTCATCTTGGAGTATACAGTATATTAGAGAATAGAGAGAGTTTTAAATACATATTTTTTAGATAATTTGGATATGCTTCCAATTTGATGATCGCTGGTGAGTCGCACTCTTGTATACTCCCTCCCTCCTCATTATAACCTTCACATTTGAATGTTGGATCATACATTCGAATTATGTTGTTTAATTTGAATTGACAATAAATTTTCTAATAAAAGAAAGCAACTAATCATAATGGTGAAGGATATATATATAGGGTTGTTAATAAGCCCGTAAACCGTGGGCCCGAACCGATTAACCCGAAAAAAATTAGTGTTAGGGCCAAGAAATTTGAGCCCGTTTAATATCCGGGCTTTTTGGCTCGAACCGATTAACCCGTGGGCTAATAGGGTTGGCCCGTGGGCTAACCGGGCTGGCCCATAGGGTTGAAAATTATTATTATTATTATGTTTAATTAATTTTAACACACATAATCTATACATCGACCACCCAATCCCACCCTACTACCAACCCATCGTTGGACAAACTCTCACCATCTTTTAATTTTCATCTCTTTCTCATCTTTTTTCTTACTCTAACCCAAAATTTTCTCTAATAAATAAAATAATACTTGAATAAATATATTAAGATTAATTTAATTATAACAAATTCTTTTAATTTGTATCTTTTAACAATATTTTGCATGTATTAATCTTAATTCTCTCAAATTTTAAATAATGTATTAGTTAATTTTGAATTTTTTATATTATTTATAATAAATTATAATTTATAATTTTTTAAATATTTTTTATCGTACAACCCGCGAGCCCGGCCCGTTTAACCTGTAGCCCGTTAGGGTTAGGGTTAGGTTCACCTTTTCATAGCCCTTTTAAACAGACCCGATTTAGTCCGAAGCCCGATTAGCCCGAAACCCGTTAGGGCCAGCCCTAATGGGTTAGGGCGGGCCCGTTTAACATCTCTATATATATATTATGATTATGTAATTAAACAAGATGGTGAAGGATATATTCCAAAATTTTACAGATTAAACACATAGAATGAATGATATACTCTCCGTCCAAAACAAACTTGTATGTTATTCCCTAGGACAGTTAAACGAGTCAAACGAGCTCGAGCAGTGCATACTCGAGCTCGATTTGAATAGTTATCGAGTCAAGCTCGGCTCGATTTGTAACGAACCTTCAAGCGAGCTCGAGATCGACTCGAAAATTACTCAATTGAACTTGAGCTCGAGCTCTGCTCAGCTCATTAAGCAAAGAGTTGAGCTTTCGAGCCGGATTTTAATTAATATATTAAATATTATATTTAATAATTATTATATTAATATATATAATTATCAATATATAATATTTATATTATTATTATTATTAGTAGAGTGTATATTAGGAGCACCCTGGTGCATCCTTGCACCCATATTTATATAACTTTTTATTCTATTTTGTATACATGTTATTCTCTTTTGTATACGTGTTTTGTAATAATTGTATACTTTTTTCACACTAAATTTTTCATTAAAAAAATAAACATTCATGTGTATAACTTTTTATTCAATAGTGTATACATGTATTTTAATAATTGGATATTTTTTACACTCAATTTTTCATTAAAAAAATTAACAATTAAATTGTATACATTTTTACTCACAATTGTATATGTTTTTGCTTATATTTGTATGTGGGTGCACACGAAGCTTCGTGTGCACCCGGGTGCACACTATATTTAGCCTTATTAGTATTATTATCGAGCCTTATCGAATCAAGCTGAGCTTGGCTCGATAATGTAACGAGTATTTGGACGAGCTCGAGCTCGATTAGTCACAAGTCGAACTGAACTCGAGTCTTATCGAGTCGAACTACCGAGCGGCTCGTTCATTTTAACAGCTCTAATCCCACTCCATCCCATCAAAAGGGAGGTTTTTTTTTCCACTAGATTAATGGATATAATATTTAATGTGTAGATGAGGGGAGAGAAATCATATTTTAATATATATAGTGGGTAAGTATATTAGTAGTGTGACTGAGTTGCATGGATATGGAGTAATTATTTTGTAGGAGTCCTATTTACTATAAAAGAAAATACACTTTTTATATTAAGACAGACAAAAATGACAAAATGCACTCTTTTCAGTGGGACAGAGGAGTATTTGTTAACACGGAGTAGTATTTAGTTATTGTAGTTATATTTGTGTGTATATGAATGTACTGAATAAAAATATACTTCCTCCATCCCATACCATCCTTCATGTTTTAGTATCACATTGTTTAAAAAAATGTTATTTTTTCACCTATTCAATTAAATTGGGGTATTTTATTAATTAGTGACGATTTTACCGACAGAATTTTCCGTCGCTAATTACCGATGGATTTTTCTGTCGCAAAAAATAAATAAATATATAAAATACATTACCGACGGAAAAATCTATCGGTATTTCTATATGAATTTTTTTAAATTTATCATCGTTAATTTTTATATTTTTTTATTATTATATTTGAAAATTTAATATTAATATCTTTGAAAAAAATTGAATATTTAAATTAACATTCAAAATACCACCTAATATATATTTATCATCTAATATAATATATTCAAATTCTAAAATCTACACAATCTCAAATTTAGAGTAATACAAAAAATTGAAACACAAAAAAACTAAGCCTTCCTCTGTTCCAGAAGCATATCTAATTCACGTTTAGTTAGCTCCTCATTCCAAGAAGGTAGCCTCCACCCTAAATTCAATATCATGTGTGTATGCTTGATATATGAATTCATCAACTACAGTAAAAAATAGGGTGTTGTTAAATACTGCAGAAACGTTACGTGCGAATAGTCCCTAGTTCAGTGAGCATATGACATTAATTTATAAATATGAAAATAGCCCCTAGTTCAGTGAGCATATGACATTAATTTATAAACATAAAAGTAAAAAAGAAATGAAATGCCATAAGATGTAATCTCTCAAACATCTCATCCCAGTAATCTAAAGTGAAATTTTACAACAGGTTAGTGTCCGATTTGAACCAAAAAAAGCCCATGTTTTATGAACTATACAACCAAATGTATTGTTTACTAATAAACAATACATTTGGTTCTTACTCATATATTGTTAGGCTTTTTCTGCGCACTATAATTTAATCCTCAAGTATAAGGATGTCAATTGTAGCAGCAAGAACCCAAGTTAAATTATCGATCTCACTAAAACAATTAATTATTTATTTTGCTATGAATTACTAATTAATCAGAATTGATTAACCGATTTCCAATGTTTTGTTGATTAATTATCTAATTAACGGAATAATAAATAACTAAATAAATTAAAAGCAATAATAAAATAAATCAAGTTTTAACCAAGAGATGAACGACAGTTCTAAGGTATCAAGTTTTGACCAATTAATTTGGGTTATTAGACTTACGATTGTTCATTCATGCAGTTTTACTGAAAATACACCACATATCCCTGTTATCCCACCGAATATGATTCGATTCTATGCTAACAGTATAATCTGGTTTGAATACTAAGGTGCGCAAATATTACCAAGCCTTATTCCTAGATACTAATCAAAGCAAGCAACAATACCTCCGGATGGTAAGCCTGACTAACAAGATATTTTTCTAAATTACTACAAGGTTCTATTCACTTCCTACTTGATTGTCTAATTGCATTGTTCCACTAAACTAATCAAGTATTTGATTTACCAGTTCATGGAATTAAAGTATTTATAGTGGAACTACTTCAATCCCTAACAGATAGACAATACTAATCATGAACGCACACAAGCTAACACAATAATCCAAGCATTATAGCGGATGTCATGAATATACTATGAAGACGTTGCGAAGCAGATAAGTAAGTCTTAATAAAATAAGTAAAATCAAAAGATCAACTGCATAAAATCTCAATCTTTGGTCTAAATTCCCAAATCAATTAAATCAATCCATCAAACCCTAGAACTGTATAAGAAATTAACCCATGAGGTCACAAGCAACACTCATGGCTAAGAAATTCATAACAAAAATCAAAGTAAAAGAAAGAGAAAGATAGGAATTATGAAACCCTAGCGTAGGCGTAGTCTCGCGTTCCTTCTCTGTCTCTCCAATTGCTCGATTCTCCCTCAATTAGCATTTGGAACCCTCTTAGAATTGAATGGATGGTGAAATCAGGTTGTTAATCTGATATGGATATGTTGGAGGTGTGGATTGATGATGAAATATGGATGGGTTCTCTCCGATTCGCGTCTCAATCTCCCTAATTGATTCTAGAAATGATGCAGGGCTTTTTCGCGATCGAAACTCCTTCAAAAATGCGATCTGGATGTATATATACGCTGCTGCATCGAACAGATCTTGTCTGGGCCCGATTTTAGGCCGCTCGGCACCTAGCTCGAGCCGAGCTGGGCCTAAATGTAGCCGAGCAGCATATGGGTAAAACGAGAATGTCGTTTAGGCTCCGTGGGACCCCAGCTCGGCAGCTTTTGGCCACGTGGAAGTGCCGCTAGCCGCTTGCTACCCGCCGAGCTGTAGAGACTGCACTGCGCAATCTCACTGTTTTGAGCATAACTTTCTCTTGCAGACTCTGATTTAAGTAATTCTTACGCTCACACATTTTTCTCTTCCTTGACTTTCTATCCATATAAAGAACTATTAAAAACTCCAACATTTGAATATGTAACAACTCATGCAAAGAGGTACTGCCGTTCTGTTCGGCACAGCTTGCGCGACGTCTCTTCTTTGATCATAACTTTCTCGTTTGAAATCTGATTGGGTTATTCTTTACGTCAAAACGACCCTATCTTCTATGGTTTTTCAACCATATATCATACATTCACTTTGATCTCCATAAAAATACAGAAAAACTACACAAGTTGGACGTGCGTTTCAGCATCATTGCACAAATTGCATATTTTCTCCAACTTTGCACTTTTGATCATTTTTCCACCTAAAACTCAACAAAACACCTTAGTAGCATCTTAATTATGCAAGATATAAAAAATACACAATCTTACACAAAAGTATGGCCATATTCTAACAAAAATGGTGTAATGTGAGACCTATAATGTGTGAAATTCCACTCTCAACATATATCAAAACTCTATTACCTTGAAGAACATGCTTTCCACCCTTCAGAAGCCTTAAAAACAAATCCACCTGCAGCAAAATACGTCGCTTGAGAATTACACCACATTCAGCAACTGAGCAGCACATTGACATGCTGGCTACCATTTCTTCCGAAATCCTTTCTTTCTTTTTTATTTTTAATGAATTTTGTATGATTTTTTTATTAAACATAAAGATATTGCATCACCAATAGAAACCAAAAATTTATTAAAAACCACAAGTTAAACTTTTCTACTTCAATCAATAATAGGGCAACTAATAGCACATCAACCATCTGCGTGATAATATATTATGTTCCATGATGTTATATGAACTATAAGTGTTGGAATCTGTGTTGGTACATGAAGAGAAAGAGAGAGATATTTACCAGAAACTGAGCAGCTAGAACCACAAGCACAGTAGTGATTGATGAATCTTGAATGGTATCATCTAAACCAGCATCACCCCATTTGCATTCAACTTCTGGAAAAAATTCCTTAGCAACATCCACTGCTCCTCTAGCTGATTCCTGTAAATTTAAACACATATTTACATAAACCATGCTTCATTTGAATTAGCTATGAACAAAATTGCATCAATGTCATTCCTTCCATATATCTAGTCAATTGATATTTGTCTACTTTAACATTAGTTCGTGTAATAGATTGTTGTCATATTGCAATGGTATCTACAAATACTTATCACACCATTTCAAGAAAAGTCAAAGATTGACAGAATATATATTCACCCATCAAAATCTACCCAACTGCAGCAGATTTGTATTCCTGCTTGCTTTCATTCCCAAACAGGGATTTTGCTCTTAAGGATTAAAACAAAATCTTCATATAAAAGAGGAAACCCCAGCTCATTTCTTCATCTTTTCTCTGAAATTACAATGAGAAAATAATGGAATAATCACAATAAATCCCTCATTTGTGGTAATAATTCAGCAACATAAACTTAAATAATATTAGGGATCTTAATCTAGCTCATTAGAAATGCATGAGAACACGATTACAAAAGGGAGAAGCTAGAAGAAATAGTTTTATGAAGTCGAAAATTGAAAATTAGTATTATGGATGGAAGAAAAAAATCTACCTGGATAACTAAAGAGAAAGGGACACCGAAGAAGATGAGAATGACAAAGCACCGGAGATGATCATAGAGGCGGCGAACGGAGCTGTAGATTTAATGGTGGATAGAGCTCTCAAGTTCTTAATTGACACCCTTGGATATGAGGGTCTCCTCATCCGACGCCGCGCATCCTCGATCCGCGCCTTCGCCACCGTCCCTCCTGAAAAGTCATCGAACTCGGCGACCAAATCTCAAACCTTACCCTCGCGGACGCTCAGAAGCTGGTCGAGTATCTCAAGGACAAGATCCGCATTCTGCTGCGTCTTTTGCAACCGCCGCGGTGGCCGTAGCAGCACCAAGCGCGGCGGCAGATGCGCTGGCAGCCAGAGAGAAGAAAACAGAATTCAATGTGCTGATCGAGAACGTGCCAATCAGCGCGAGAATCGCGACGATTAAAGTGGTTAGGGCATTGACAAACCTAGTATTGAAGGAGGCGAAGGACTTGATTGAAGGATTGATGAAGAAATCGAAAGAGGGGAAGGGAAATAGTAGGGCAAAATGAATGTGTGCGCTTATTTCTGGATAAATTAAAATATAAGGAGTATCATTTTCTTATTTTAGATTTTCGTAATAGCGGAAAATTTTCCACTAAATTTCACTAAATTTACGACGAATTGAATCGGTCAGTAATACTCTATTTATTAAATTATATTTACCGATGGATATTTTTGTCGATAATATTAACATTAATTAACAATTTAATGTTGAAAATATTTTAAATTTTTTACCGACGGATAAGAGTAGGGCAAAATGAATGTGTGTGCTTATTCCTGGATAAATTAAAATATAATATCATTTCTTATTTTAGATTTTCATAATAGCGGGAAATTTCCCACTAAAATTTCACTAAATTTATGACGAATTGAATCGGTCAGTAATACTCTATTTATTAAATTATATTTACCGATGGATATTTTCATCGGTAATATTAACATTAATTAACAATTTAATGCTGAAAATATTTTAAATTTTTTTACCGACGGAAAATATCCGTCAGTAAATTAAAGATTGAAATAATTTATTTTTAAAGTATAATTTTATATATTTACCGATGGATTAAATCTGTCGGTATATTAAAGATTAAAATTATATTATTTTTTAATAAAAAATTATATTTACCGACAGAATATATCAGTCGGTAAATTAAATACTGAAGTTATTTGATTTTTAAATAAAATTTATATATTTACCGACGGATGAAATTCGTCGATAATTTAATAACTGAAATTAATTTTATTTAGCGATGGAAACTTGTCGGCAATAATTCTCCGGGATGTAATCCCTCTAAAATAACGACGGAATTAGCGACGGAAAAAAAATCCGTCGCTAAATCCATCGGTAATCCGTTGCAAGAACCATCAGAAATTTCTATTGATATTTTTTAAAAAATAAATCATATGAAATCAATAAAACATCGGTAATCTGTCGGTAATTATCGATGGTTTTTTTTCGTCGATAAATTCGTCAGTAATCTAGATGTTTCTTGTAGTGATCAATCATGCAAAGATGCACAAAATATCATAGGATAATTAATTCTCTATCATTTTCATGAGTAGATCTTAATTCCTTTCACAATCTTTTCAAGCTTGAGCTCACTATTGTTGAACACAAGATCATTTCTTTTCTTCCATAACCTCCACGCTTCTCATCACTTTACCATGACCTTTTTACACTAAAGTATAAAATTATTCCCGTATCGCACCTTTCATAATACTTTGTGTTCCCAACCATCTTTGGATGTCCTTCCAAACAAGTGTGGCTTGCGGGCATTGTAACAAAATATGATTAGTACTTTCTGGAACACTAGCACATAATGGAAAAAGAACTGCATTGTTATAAATGATAACTCCTCTACAAGCAAGATTAACTCTAGTAGGAATCCTGTCTTGAATAGCTCTCCAACAGAAAGCGACAACTCCCAGGGTATGTGTTTGCACCATAATTTAGAAAAGATTGAGTCACCCACCTGATCTGCATTATCAAACTTTGTAATGAACTCGTACATCTATATTATAGAGAACCACCCAACTTTAGAATTTCTACAAAAAATAGTGTTCGGGTACATTCTATTTAAGATTATATCGTTGATTGGTATGAAATTCACCTAAAATTTTGAGCTTAATTGCAAGAATTTATGTGGATTTATTTGGCTTTAATTCAATAACTAAGCATGATTTTAATGAAAATTCTATTTATTGCTTAATTAGTTTGAGAGAGGTATTTTTGCTTATTTTGTAGAAAATGAGTATTTTTGAGCTTAAAAGTGTGATGGGAAAAACAAAAATTAAATCGGGGCGAATTATGAAGATAAATGTCAAGAAAAGTATGAAGAATGGAGAAGAAAGGAAAAAAAATGAAAAATGGGCAAAATGACGTAAAAACACGCCCGTGTTTTTACGTCGAGCCCGTGTTTTTATGCAATGTGAATTATATCCAGAAGGCTGAAAAAGTGCATGAAAACACGCCCGTGTTTTCTTGCTGTACGGCAAAAAGACGTGTTTTGGTGTTAAAAAGTGCTGATGCAGGAAAACACGGGCAAGTGCATAAAAACACGACCGTGTTTTTATGCACTTTAGACAAATTTCAAGTGCGACGCTAGGGCTTCCTAAGGGGGTATAAATACCCCCAATCTCACTCCTCCAAAAAAAAAAAAAGAACAGCAGGGGCTGCTTCTCCATTACCACACAGCCTCATTCCACCAATTCTCATTCCTCATCTTGGAGGCTACACCACACCACCATTCTCCATCTATTTCATTCTCCATTAAATAGTTGAGATCCCTCCCCCTTTCGGGGTGAGGGATCCATAGTTTTAATATTTTTCTAGATTAGGATTTTATTTGCTTTCCAAGAAGGTGGAGACACCAAGGAATGGATGATCTTCATGAATGTAAAACTTCATTAGGTGAAATCTAATCCTACTTATTATCTTTCTATTTTCTATGTTTTGGTGGTTAATTGATGGAATGATTGTTGATTAATTTATGAAAATGTCTTGATTGAATTTCCGGGTTTAATTAGGTTTTATTTATGAAATTCACATGCCTTGTGGTAATATGAGATTTATGTCTTTGATATTAGTACATTGTGATTAAGTTGTGTATTGTGTATCGGCATGTCTTGTCGTTGATTTACCCTTAGTTGTTTTGCATAATTATCATATGTGAGTTTCTTCCATTTATTACATGTGGGTTTAATATAAGGGGAGTCTGGCCAAGGAGTCCTTATATTTAGAATAACATAAATGAACACTAGTGAGGTCACTTGTGCCCGAGGATTAAACTAGTGAAGGGAATTTCATCCATACGAACATAGTACCTTGAAGGGAATTGCAAATAGGATCGATCCTAGTAGCTTTTTAGGGGTTGTGAAAATAATCTACATCCTATTCACCATGCCCATTGGGGATATGTGGAAATAGTGATCGCCCTTACCATGATTTGCTTAAAAATGGAAACCAATTAAAGATGTTGGATGATTGATTACTTGAGTGTATCATGAAAACTACCATGTCATTGAATATCCAAAAATATTGTAATTAGATTTATTTTTCCATGCATTTTATTTTTTTTATTTATAAACCTCCTTTTCGATGTCCCTAACTAACCACGATGCTATACCTAAAGGTCATGAATCCTAAATTTTCTTGAGTTTGATATTTTGTTGCTTGGTCGCCCGGACTATAACGACTAATCAACCGTATAAAATTTGACAAATCCAAAAATTCACAAAAACTAAGATAGTTAAAAACAGTGTTGTCATAACCGAATTGAAGGCCCCAACGATTCACGATAGGATCAACGGTTAAACAAAAAAACAAAAAATAGCATTTTTTTAATAATATTTTATTATTTTATATATAATTTTATATTAAATTACTAAATGTACATGTAAATAAACCTAACTAAAAAAAATGCTAATTATACTGTACACCTGGGTACACCTTAAGATAGGGTGCACCCACTTTAAAAAACGTATACAAATATAAACAAAAACATATATAATTATGAATAAAAATGTATACAATTTAATTGTTAATTTTTTAATGAAAAATTGAGAGTAAAAAGATATACAATTACTCTCTCCGTCTCATAACAAGGTACGCGTTTGCTGTTTGCATATGGACGGTTCTAGGGTCTTTATTTGCTTTTTGAACGTAAATTAAGGAGTATTATTATTATAGATAAGTTGGGTAATTGTATTAGAGGGAAGTGGTGAGTCATATTGTGTACTTTCTTTATTAAATAGAGGAAATTGATGCATTTTAAGCGGATGTCAGGAATAGTGAAACGCTTACCTTGTTATGGGACGGAGGGAGTATTAAAAACCGTGCATACACTATTGAATAAAAAATTATAGACATATGAATATTAGTTTTTTTAATGAAAAACTTAGTGTGAAAAAAATATACAAATGTTAAGAAATACATATACAAAATAGAATAACATATTTACAAAATAGAATAAAAAATTATATATATATGGTGCACACTTTTACCTAATATCAACTAAAAAAATGTTAAAAGAGGAAGTTAAATGTGAAGTAAAACGATTTTCAAATTTTAATTTCTACTGATAATTAATTACTTCAATCATCAATATATAAAATTGGAATAATTATATTAATAATTATTCTCAAATCTGCTTTAATAGTAAAATACGAATTCAAGTTTGAAATAAATTTGGAAAGAAAAATTAATTGAATATTGAATTGAACTAATCTATGATTTTCTTTATTTTAGTCTAACGATTTTAAGTAGGTAAATCTATAAAAAAAAAAAAAAATCCGCAGTTTTCGATTTCGCCGGTTCAAACGATTTTCCGGTTGTGATTAGTCTAAATCGATATTTTCCCATTTAACTCCGAAAGTGCTTCTTATGGGGTAATTAGACTGTTTTCCCGATCGGTTCTTAGTTCAACATGTCCGATTCTAAAAATAGTGGTTAAAAGTATGGAGTACATTTATTTGTTAATCCATTTATGTACGTTAAAATTAGTGCATCAATTGTACAAAATAGTAGTAAGCGATTTATTTTTTTTTTGGGACCATCTCTTTAGAATTTGGATGTGGTTGGTTGACAAACAAAATGAAAAAAAATGGAACAAGAAACCAGATTACAGATCCGGGAAATTCGGGTTGCCCAAATTGTAGGATGTCGGATCCATCTACATGAACTCCAACATGACCCAAACCCACAGGCATAAATAGAGATTGGTTCCTTATTAAAAACGCAAATTATCATCCGATATGTGGCTGGCCAGCCAACGGGGGCAAATTTGTACTTTCACAATAACCCTACCCGCATCCATTACGGTGCATGCATCTCTACCGAACAGGCAATTCTTCCATGTGGCCTCCAAAAACCACAGTATAATTACAAACAAGTCCCTTGAAAACCTTATATATAAACATAAAACCCCACCTTGTCGAAGTCTTCCCCACCATCCAATTCTCCATAGCTGTACTCCATAACTACCACAGTGGAGCTCCAATCAATCCCATCAATGGCGCTCTTCTCCGCCAAAAAACACCGAAGCAAAACTCAGAATTTGAAGAATATCGTCATTTTAAGTATAGCTGTAGCGTTAATCCTTGTCACTTTAATCCTTCTAAATCACCACTCCTCCGATCCCGCTTTGAATTCTGCTGCAGATATATCATCATCGGCTGTGGATACTGTTGAAAGAGGTGTGAAGAGAAATGATGGCAAGGAGAAGTGCGATATCTTCAGAGGAGAATGGATCCCTAATCCGGATGGTCCATACTACACGAATATGACCTGTTGGGAGATCCATGAGCACCAGAACTGTATGAAGTATGGTAGGCCGGATACTGAGTACCTGAAATGGAGATGGAAGCCTAACGGGTGCGATTTGCCGATATTTGACCCGCAGCAGTTTCTGGATCTTCTTCGGGGCAAGAAATTGGCCTTTGTTGGTGATTCGGTTGGGAGGAACCAAATGCAGTCCTTGATTTGCCTCTTGTCAAGGGTGAGTTCATTTTGCATACACTGTAGATTAGATTTTGTATCTATTTGTATTAGATCTATCTGTGTTCATATTTAATTTCGATAATTATGTGGAATTAATTCTAGATCTTGACTTCTCAGAGAGATGTTGAAATCAACCCATAGTATTTGAATTTTCTAAAGCTCAATTTAGTGAATCTAATGGGTTGTTTTAATTTCCTCTTAATTTGCTTAATTTAGGGATGTTAGAATGATTATTATCTTAATTATTTCTGTGAAAGAATTTATCACCGACAAATCTGCTACAATCGCGTTGAATTTTCAGGCGGAATATCCGATCGACATTTCTCCGACCACCGATTACCAATTCAAGCGGTATAAATATCTGAAACACAATTTCACACTGAGTTACTACTGGTCGCCGTTTCTAGTCCGATACACCGAGCGAGACTCGGACGGTCCGAGTCACACCGGCGTTTTCAATCTCTACCTCGACGAGTTCGACGAGAAATGGACGGCTGAAATCGGCAAATTCGATTACGTCATCCTCAACGCCGGCCACTGGTTCCGCCGCATCGCCGTTTACCACTTGAACAACGCCGCCGTCGCCTGCCGCTACTGCGGCCTCCCCAACGTGACCTTCCAGCCGGAAACCTTCCCCTACCGCCTCGCCTTCCGGACGGCGTTCAAAGCCCTAAACCAGCTCCAGAAGCCCGACGCCGTCACGATCCTCCGGACATTCGCGCCGCCGCACTTCGAAGGCGGCGACTGGAACGAGGGTGGGGACTGCGTGCGGAAACGGCCGTTCCGTAGCGACGAAACGACGTTGGACGGGATGAATCTGGAGATGTATAAGATCCAATTAGAGGAATTTAGGGTTGCAGAGAAGGAAGGGAAGAAGAAGTTCAGATTGATGGATACGACCCAAGCGATGCTGCTCCGATCCGACGGGCACCCTAGTAAATACGGGCATTGGCCCAACGCGAAGGTGGCGCTGTACAACGATTGCGTCCATTGGTGTCTACCGGGGCCCATTGACTCCTTGGCTGACGTCATGCTCCAAATGTTGAAAATGGAGGTTGTGAATGGGAGATAGCACACCACTTTTTTTTAAAAAGAAAAATTAATTTTTTAAAAATGATATTTCATCTCATTTTAATGATGTTATCCTTGTTAGTTTATATTTTAATACATTTTGTAATTGCGCAATTAAATTGCAGAGGACTTTGCAAAAATGCAAAAGAAATTGTAGTGAAGGGAGTTGGATTTTGAAAAATGTTACACATGGCCATGAGATTTTTTTTAACTTAATTCATTAGTCTTGACAGGATGTTTCCATATGGTTTTAATGTAGCATTACTATAAGGGATAATATATTTATTTGTCCATTAACTTTGCCCAATTTTGATTTTAGTCCATAGATTTTTCATTTTTTGAAAACCATCCATTATGTTTGGAGAATTTTGAAATTCATCCATTATGTTTACCTAGTTTAACAAAACAGTCCTATTACATGTCACTTGCAGGTAATTCCAAAAAAAAAAAAAATTACTTAATATTTTCTTAAAACAGCCCCGAATCAAAAACCTATAAATCAAAACCTTATATCATACTCATCTTATATTCACTTTAAGACAAATTTTCTTTTACTTTCTACAAGCTTCAAAATGGTATCAGAGCCCTAGGTTTATTTATTTATGAATGGAAAATTTATTATATACTTATATCACTTAACGAGAGGAGAGTTTCAAAGAGATATGGATCCGAACAAAAAGTTCGACATCCGAGAGTGACAGGACTATTAGCCCTGTACCAAGCTGGAGCAACCTGGACTTCTGGCCCATTGGATATGACGAGACAAATAGCTCTATACAACAATACTATAATGTGTTGTATAGACAATACGCGGAGAAAGAGTACGAGAACGTCAATCGATTTTGGGATAACCTTGATCGAAGGTTTAAACTGGTGGAAGCTCGGGCTAACCACACCAAAGAGGAATATCTGGAAGAACTACGCCAGATGTAGATAAGGTACTCGAAAGAGATACCAAGAAACATCGTAGAAATCTGAAGTTTCACAGAGATCCATGGACGTATCCCCAAACAAGAACAATGGAGGATGTTGGCAATTGGATCGTGCGGTTCAACGTGATTGTTAGTAAAACAGGTAAACAAAATCAGTGGAAGCATAAAAACCGTTTACCGTACTTCTGGGTTGGTGTAGAGGATGAACTGCAGAGAACTACCTCTGATCTTCTACTGTATGTCCCAAGTGTGATCCTGCTGTTGTGTGGGCAACAGTCTGCAGGATCTCTCAATCTGCTTCTCTTCCCTTCTCTCACCAAAAGAGGCGCAGGAATAATCTGAGGGTTCCAGGAAGCTGAGTTCACTTATATATTGGGCTACAGCAGGGACCAGGAGGAGAAATTGGGCTGGGCCTCAATTGAATTTAATTAACCAAGCTTAGCCCAAAGCTTTTAATTAAATCCAATAATAATAATATAGTCCACTAAAATATTATTACTGCACTACCCGTCCAATCCCAAAATTATGTTCTGGACTCCTTCTTATTATGAGCCCGATAGTCTCCCCATGTTTAAGATATTCAATGTCCATTAATTAATTAAGTTACTGACAACTCAAATTAATTAATATCTCATCCGAGAGTAATACCACTCAACCTTATTATCATGCCGGAAATTAATCCACTTGCAAGATTTACATGATAAATCTTATTAGTTCCTCAAGGGGACATCATCAACCTATGACGGACATGGATTCCTTCTACAATCAACAGCACACCATAGATACAACACTACTTCCCAACTCACCGAGTTTGTTGATTTAATACTTATAAATCTCACCCATTGATGAATCAAAGAAATACATACTGCCCTACGTGTCGATGTTATTGTATAGGGATTAAGAGCACGAACTTCCATAATAACAGAGATCAAGTTCTACTATATAGTCAGTATAAGAAGAACGATCTCAGGCGGTCCTGCTCAATACACACAAGTGCACTAATGTGATTCTATAGCCAAGACAAGCTAATACCAAACCACACTACAACCATACCGATAGAGAGTCCTCGTCTATCTCAGTTGTGAGCATCTGTTTATACTTTATAAGGAAACCGATAATATGATCTTCCGCGTGTTGTCGCACAATATATTATCTACAGTATAAAGTAAATGGACTATTGCATCATGCATATAAAATAAATTATAAGATGCAATCATTTGATCAATGATTCTCATTTCAAATATTGTTATGACATTGTTCATACTAAAGCTAGACTTTTAGTATACAATCCAACAATCTCCCACTTATACTAAAAGACTATGCTGTCATGTCTTCTGCCATACATCTGATTCCTACTCCCACTTACACGATCATTAAAAGCTCTCGCCTTAAGGTCCTTGTAAATGGTTTACTAGGTCATCATCCGATGCAATCTAGGCGACAACAACCTTCCCCTCATCATACGATTTCTTGTAACAGGTGGTACTCGCGCTCCATGTGTTTAATTGCCTTATGGACTTGTGATTTCTTCAATTTTGCAACTGCACCAATATCATCAATGTAAATTGTGATTACCTTGGGCAAACTTAGAAACACTTCAAAGTCCATCATGAAGTCTCTAGAGTCATATAGATACTTTGGCTGCCTCATAGGCTCCAATTCATCATCTTTCCATGATGGAGTCCGGAGTCTGAAATATATTTCTATATAACACTCCTCCACATTATGACTCTACTTCCTAAGATTAAACACATAACCTTTGAGGAGAATTTACTGCCGTTCAATCTGACTAAAAAATCTGAATCTACGTAATCCACAAGAAGCAGTGAATTTGTTTAGTAAATCCACATATAATTCCCAGTCCTTCTCAGGCACTTTATATATGTCTTACTACAGTTCATCATTCTTGTTCCGGGTTACGTTGATACCTTCTGTTCATGCGTTCAGCAACACAGATATCCAACTTCGTTCATAGCATTCTTTAGATTAAGCTTCCTTATTCGCCGAAGCATAAGGAATCGCTTTCATCTACTTTATCTTCTTCTTGTGTCTCAAAGATACATCCACTTAGATAAATTTATATGCTAAACGAGTATGGACTGTATCATTTTATGAAACTTGAGATAAGCATAATATCCTTTCTTGTGATCCGTATTACCGTGATCAAAAGGATATATTTTGCCTTTCTTAAGTCCTTCATCTCTACCGCTTTATTAACCGTACCCATACGCCCGATAATACTCTTTCATTGTCTCCAATGAGCAAGATACTATCTACGTATAGTACAAAAAACACCACCATGTTTCCGTCACTCTTTACAACACACAAGACTCATCCGCTCATTGATTTAAATCCATGCCACTGGATTACCTAATCAAAACAGATGCTTCATGATCTTAAAGCTTGCTTTAGTCCATCGCTGGACAATATTAAGCTTACTATTAAAATGCTATTAGTATTTTGCAATGAATCACTCTGGTTGCTTCACATAGATGTTTTCCTCAAGACTTCCAATCAGGAAAGCTGTCTTGACATCTATTTGCTGTTCCTCATAGCAGCAATAAAAGAATCCGGATCAACATAAGCATAGCTACCAGCGAACATGTTTCCTCATAATCAAACTATTTCTTTCTGAGTACACTTTTTCGCAACAAGCTTTGCTTCCAAGATTTTCACCTTTCCATATGATCCTCTTTTATTTCCCTTAACCACTTGCAATGGCTTTTACACCATTTTAGTGATCCTTTAAGCTCCACACTTAATTTAGAATCCGTAGATTCTATTTCAACATACATTGCAACTTACTAAGATTCCGCATTTTAATCTTGTAGTGCTACGTCGTATCCGTGGGACAATACCATGTTCACTAGGGATCAAGTCTCACGACTCTCCCAAAACATATATTTATGGGTCGTCATACAACCTTCCCACTACGACAAGGCACTACATGTAATTGTGTATTAGACGTGACACGCGTCGCAGTTTACCTTATGGTATATCCTCTTGTACACTTGGTACTTATACTTTGTGTTTTCCTCTCACTACCTTTAGAACAACTTATACATGGGCTTGTGATTTATTACATAGTCCTTTTCCAAAAATCTGGTGTTTGTGTTAACAGTCACCCTTCGATCTTTTGGACTAAATAAATCAACCTTCATTTTTCCAGGATGTCCCACAAACAGACAAATGTTTACGAATTACTATTTCTAGGGTATATCCATAAAATGAATTTAATTATTCAAAATAATTCATCATCTATCTAATCATAACCATAAGAGCCTTATCCCTTCTACTCACTACACCATTCAGCTGGGGCATGCCCGGCGTAGTCAACTTGAGATTTAATCTCAACTTCTGATCAATAGCTCTTAACTATCCCAAGAGGTATTCGCCATCATGATTGAATCATAATGACTTAATATATTTTCTATGACGCTTCACTGTACCAGCCTTACAATTCTTGAATTAATCAAAGAACTTAGACATGCAGTGCATCATATAAATATATTGATTTCCAGAATAATATTCGAATATTCATAACCACCTCTCGCCTGGATATTGTTAGGTTCGCTTGAATCAGAATGAACTAATTCCAACATATATATCTTCGGCTCTACACCCCACAGCCTTGAAAAGGCAGTTAATCATTTTTACTTCCAAGCAAGACTCGCAAGTCCGATAGTTTCCACTTCAGATAAACCTTACGGTCTATCGGCTATCAACTTTTGAATCCTACTTAAGTAAAATGAATTAGTCATAGACGCCAAATGTATGTTTAGTTCATTTGCGAAGGTTCCTTTCTCTTACTAATATTGGAAGATGCATTATTTAATTACTATTTATTGCATCTGTGGGATGTACATGATTCAAGAGTATACTTTTTATTCTCCAACGTACTTTAACGGATTATAGCCTCATTCCTCATTACTATGACCATGTCATTTAAATGAAATGAAGTGTCCATCCGTTAATGCATAGAAACCGAAATCAAATTCTTTCTATGAAAATGTACGTAAAGACAATTTCTCATAATCAATTATTTATTCCTATCATAAGATAAATAAACTACTCCCACTGCAATAGTCACTACCTTCGTAGTTTTACCCATGTCATTACAATCTTATCCTTACTGAGTGATAAACATTTAGTGATTCCAGTATCTACATACTTTGTGTCAGTAGATGCCATCACTAATCATGTTTAAACCATTAGTTAATAAGATATTAAACTTGTTCACATTATGATGAAAATGGCTTTTCTTTGCCACGTGTTTTTGTCAGAGGTTTCCCACCATTTACATCCTCTTGTAATTCAGGTGGAACTTACTCAAAACGTCTAGGCAATTATGAAGAATAAAATTGACTTAGGTTTCCCTTTCAATTTCTATTCCAAGCTTTTCCAATTCATTCATCAATTCAACCATGATCTTGCGCCTTTTTAAATTACTCAAGTATCCGAAGAGTTACATGAGATCATCATATTTCTATGAACCTCTCATCTCTTCACTAGAGACTTTAATAGGTATCATGAGACGTCCTTTGTGAGAATACACATGTATTTTCTTAAGCAGTAATTTTCAAAACCAAGATTCTTTCTAATCATCTAATTTGGACAAGTAAATATAATGTCTTTTAGTTAACAATTAGTGAAATAAAACTATTCGAAATTCAGAGAATCACAAATAAATATTCCGATCAAATCTTCGAATTTTATCCTTTTATATTGTTTCCCTCAAAACAATATAAAAATAAAATTCACCGACATCTCAAGCACCGTGAGTCTGCAAGCCACGTTAGGGTGGACGTTTACAAACCTGAACATTTACAAGAGAAGGTTTTACCCATTAATTTCATTTGTCAACCTAACTTTATGACAAAATAATTAATAGTCGGTTCCTTTTTAGCCATGTAAATAATAGCAGTGACTCCGTTGGGGAGGATACTAATTATTTACACCTAAGTGTACACCATTATTTGATCCCAAGTCCACTGCGCGAACTTGTGTGCCTTACAGTTGGAGAAGTACACACGCGCTCGGATAGCTTCCTACAATCATCTATTATTAGTTTGTACTAGTGAACCGCACACAAACTCATCCGTTAGGGAGGAAGGCCTATTGCCAACACGCAAGTTTATGTGCCACATTACAAACAATAATTATTTAATGAAGTCTGTACCAGTGATCCGTGAATAAACTCATCCGTTAGGGAGGAAGGCCTATTGCCAACACGCAAGTTTACTCACATCACTTACAAACCAATAATGGAGTCCGCGGGAATTAATTACCAATCCCCTCTCCCACTTAGTTATTTAATTACCGAGGGTTTTTAACATGCATATAATATTCCAGAATAAAATATACAACTAAGACATGCTTCTATTAACAGCAATTTAAATAAGTAAATCACATAGAACATGCCTTACATATATAACAATTAATTGTCAAGTTAAAACAATTAATCAGTTATATAACATAATTAATTGCATAATATGTTGGATCAATTAAATAGGCCCAGCCGACCCACATATCATTAGCATAAAATGAGCAGCCCATTAATTAAATAATTAAGCCCATTTACCCTGCCAATTTCTGCATTAAGGTCTAGCCCAATATTTAACCTTGGCCCAACATCAATCCCACAATTAATTAAAATCCAGCAATTAAATAATAGCCCAGCAGCCCATTTACCATTTTAATTAAAATTGGGTCAAATAGCCCAAAACCAAATTAAAATTAATTGAGCAGCCTTTTATTTATTACTGAATTGGGCCCAACATCCAACAATTAAATAGGCCCATCAAGCACTATAATTAAAATGAGGCCCAATAAGAGGAATAAATATTGCTGCCCTAATCGGGTCAGCCTCAACCTTCTTCTTCTTCCACACAGCAGCCTCCACGCGTTAAGCTGTCACCGACGTCAAGCATCATCCGTCGGAATCGAGCCATCAGCACGCCGCCGTGCAAGCTCCCAGCTGCGCCACTCTGATTCTCTGATGTCTCAGCAGCGCCAGCGTGCACGACAGCGTCGTGCCAATCTCGCCAGTCGCTTGCTGCTTCCATCGCCAGCCATGGCCCAATGGTTCACCATCACTCACCGCCGAAAAGTGAGACCCGCACAGCTTCTGCCCGCCGCCGACCGGGAACAACCCAGATCGCAGCAATCTCGATCGGCGAGAGGATTGACCCGCGAGGTCACGATGGGCGTCGCCAAGACCCGCCTTGCTTCCACCAGGATCCGTTGCCATCCTTAATCGCTGGAGTATAACGCCGCTGCTCAACCGTCGTGCTCAGCCCGGCAATCTCAGCGCCAGTCGAGATAGCTGCCAGACACATCCACGACTTTGAATATCACCAGCCAGCGTCAACCCAGTCGTGCGCAACTGATCGAACAAGCCTCCAGTGAGCCGCGCCAATAAAAGACTCTTTCAAAAAAACTTGCAGACCCGACCGGACAACAGGGTGACACGCCTGTAAATACTGCAGGGTCGCCGAAAATTACTGAAAACCCATACGGGAACTGGCATGACTACGCTCGGAAGATGATGTCGACTCGCCCGGAAGCATCATAGACCCGCTCTGGAAACGCACTATGACGATCAGAATCTTTCAGGCCCGTCTGGAGTCGCCGTTCCCCTTCTGCCATTCGATTGTAGCCTAGCCATCACCAGCCCGACAAGATCCTTTCTCGCCATCAACGTTGGCCCGATAGCCATCAGGGCTTTGTACAATATTTTTTTTTTCTCACCCCCACCATCATCAAACAATCGAGTGTGTGTGATGTCCAACTGTTCAAGAAAAAAAAATCAAGCGTATATATAGGGTTACATGATTGAATCATAATTATACAAACCCATTCGATCATATCATGCGATTATCATCAGATTACTTCACACAATCAAATAATCACACAAACACATATACTCAAGCCTAACTAATCACGTTTTACCACGAAACCATCGCTCTGATACCAATTGTTGGCAATTGGATCGTGCGGTTCAACGTGATTGTTAGTAAAACAGGTAAACAAAATCAGCGGAAGTATAAAAACCGTTTACTGTACTTCTGGGTTGGTGTAGAGGATGAACTGCAGAGAACTACCTCTGATCTTCTACTGTATGTCCCAAGTGTGATCCTGCTGTTGTGTGGGCAACAGTCTGCAGGATCTCTCAATCTGCTTCTCTTCCCTTCTCTCACCAAAATATGCGCAGGAATAATCTGAGGGTTCCAGGAAGCTGAGTTCACTTATATTGGGCTACAGACCAGGAGGAGAAATTGGGCTGGGCCTCAATTGAATTTAATTAACCAAGCTTAGCCCAAAGCTTTTAATTAAATCCAATAATAATAATATAGTCCACTAAAATATTATTACTGCACTACCCGTCCAATCCCAAAATAATATTCTGGGCTCCTTCTTATTATAAGCCCGATAGTCTCCCCATGTTTAAGATATTCAATGTCCATTAATTAATTAAGTTACTGACAACTCAAATTAATTAATATCTCATCCGAGAGTAGTACCACTCAACCTTATTATCATGCCGGAAATTAATCCACTTGCAAAATTTACATGATAAACCTTATGAGCTCCTCAAGGGGACATCATCAACCTATGACGGACATGGATTCCTTCTACAATCAACAACACACCATAGATACAGCACTACTTCCCAACTCACCGAGTTTGTTGATTTAATACTTATAAATCTCACCCATTGATGAATCAAAGAAATACATACTGCCCTACGTGTCGAGGTTATTGTATAGGGATTAAGAGCACGAACTTCCATAATAACAGAGATCAAGTTTACTATATAGTCAGTATAAGAAGAACGATCTCAGGCGGTCCTGCTCAATACACACAAGTGCACTAATGTGATTCTATAGCCAAGACAAGCTAATACCAAACCACACTACAACCATACCGATAGAGAGTCCCCGTCTATCTCAGTTGTGAGCATCTGTTTATACTTTATAAGGAAACCGATAATATGATCTTCCGCGTGTTGTCGCACAACATATTATCTACAGTATAAAGTAAATGGACTATTGCATCATTGTTGAGAGTGGAATTTCACGTATTTTAGGTCTCACATTACACCGTTTTTGATAGAATGTGGCCATGATTTTGTATAAAATGACATGGTTTTCATATCTTGCATAATTAAGATGCTACTATGGTGTTTTGTTGAGTTTTGAAGGGTAAAACATGATCAAAAGTTCAAAGTTGGAATGAGGAGTGAAAGTGAGAAGGAATGCTGAAAAATACAGTCCATGTTGCACAAATTTCTGTATTCTTATAGAAGTCCAAATTGATCATATGATATATGGTTGGAAAGCCACAGAAGAGAGGGTCGTTTTGACGTAAAGAACACTCTAATTGGATTACAAACGAGAAATTTATGATCAAAGTGCTAACGTCGCACATGCTGCACCGAGGAGCCACTTTGCATGACTTTTTACATATTCAAATGTTGGAGTTTCTGAGAGCTCTTTATATGGATAGAAAGCCAAGGAAGAGAGGAACGCGTGAGTGCAAAAATCACTCAAATCAGAGTCCGTATAAAGAAGTTATACTCAAAACGGTGAGATCGCGCAGTGCAGTTTCTGCAGCTCGGCGGGTAGCTCGCGGCGAGCGGCCCTTCCACGTGGCCAAAAGCTGCCGAGCTGGGGTCCCTCAGAGCCCACACGATGGCCCCATTCCAACCATATGCTGCTGTCTGGTTTGGGCACCGCTCGGCCATGAGCTCGGCTCGAGCAAGGTGCCGAGCGGCCCAAAATCGGGCCCAGACGAGACATGTTCGATGCAGCAGCGTATATATACCCTCAAGTCACGATTCTGAAGCAGTTTTGATCGCGAAAAAGCCCTGCATCAGTCCAAGAAACAATTAGGGAGATCAAGACACAAATTGGAGAGAACCCATCCATAACCCATCATCAATTCACACCTCTAATCCTTCCATATCAGATTGACAACCTGATTTCACCATTCATCCACTTCCAAGAGGGTTCCAAGTGCTAATCAAGGGAGAATCGAGCAATTGGAGAGACGGAGAAGGAACGAAAGACTACGTCTACACTAGGGTTTCATAATTCCTATCTTTCTCTTTCTTTTACTTTGATTTTTGATATGAATTGCTTAGCCATGAGTGTTGCTTGTGACCTCATGGGCTAATTTTATATACAGTTCTAGGGTTTGATGGATTGATTTAATTGATTTGGGGATTTAGACCAAATATTGGGATTTTATGCAGTTGAGCTTTTGATTTTACTTATTTTATTAAGACATGCTTTTCTGCTTCGTAACGTCTTCATAATATATTCATGACATCCGCTATAATGCTTGGATTATTGTGTTAGCTTGTGTGCGTTCATGATTGGTATTGTCTATCTGTTAGGGATTAGAGTAGCTCCGCTATAAGCACTTTAATTTCATGAACTGGTTAATCAAATACTTGATTAGTTTAGTGGAACAATGCAATTAGACAATCAAGTAGGAAGTGAATAGAACCTTGTAGTAATTCCAGAAAATATCTTGTTAGTCGGGCTTACCATCCGGAGGTATTGTTGCTTGCTTTGATTAGTATCTAGGAATAAGGCTTGGTAATATTTGCGCACCTTAGGATTTAAACCAGATTATACTGTTAGCTTAGAATCGAATCATATTCGGTGGGATAACAGGGATATGTGGTGTATTTTCAGTGAAACTGCATGAATGAACAATGGTAAGTTTAATAACCCAAATTGATTGGTCTCTACCTGATACCTTAAAACTGTTCGTCATCTCTTGATTAGAAACTTGCTTTTATTTTTATTGCCTTTTAATTAATTTAGTTATTTATATTTTTAGTAATTTAGATAATTAATTCACTACAAACATTGGAAATTGGTTACTCAATTCTGATTAATTAGTAATTAAGAGTAAAATAAATAATTATTTGTCTCAATGGGATCGATAATTTAACTTGGGTGCTTGCTGCTACAATTGATATCCTTATACTTGAGGATTAAATTATAGTGCGCAGAAAAAGCCTATCAATCATGCATATAAAATAAATTATAAGATGCAATCATTTGATCAATAATTCTCATTTCAAATATTGTTATGACATTGTTCATACTAAAGCTAGACTTTTAGTATACAATCCAACAGAGGAGACGTCCAAACCAAGGTCCACGAGAGATCTGCAAGCCCTATCACTTTGCATACTGGATAGAATGTCAGAGTGGAAGGCAATCGAGGAAGATAACTCTAAGATGAATCAAGATCTTAGAGAATTACAAAAGGCGGTGATATTCTTTGGAGAATATTGCCAGAGCATATCCAAGACAATGTTCGAGATTAGCCTTAAGATGGATAAGGTGGAGAAGTTGCAGAACAAGCAACTCGACCTCATCATGAAGCTGACAGAACAAGTAAAGTTCTTGGAAACTATGGTGACAGGAAGAAGGCCAGGAGGAAGGTTGCCACTAACCTTCAGAATAGAACCTCTTTTACATCAAAAGGGGAAGACGACAGAGGTCACAAGGCCAAAGTCCGAAAGCGAGAAGATGATTGCTATCCTTCGAGGAGAATCCACATCCACGGATGGAAAGAGCAAATCTTGAAGATCTACAAGATCTATATGAGTCCTTCCAAGGACTATCAATTGTAGATTTAAAGATGAATGTTGGAGAATCATCAAATTTCCAACAACAGTCGCAGGCTCAGCAAGATCGGAGCCAAAATGAAGGAGTCTCTAGATCACATGGAGTCCATGAGGCAAGACAAGAAGACACATTCCAACAACCAGGAAACTTCAAAATAAAGGCAATAGGAATGTCTACAGGAGCAAGCCGAGTTCGAGGATCTAATCTACACAATACCCCATATGGTCAGTCTCACCTTGAATCGATAAATCCATATGGGTTGATCTTAAATCTCGACACCCTCGATTTCAAAAATAGATAAACCTTGATCAATGAATGGACAAATGCTATGAAGATCGCAGGAGGTGCACTAGAGCTAGATAAAGAAGGGTACATAATATTCCTAACCATGACTCTGGAAGGATCAGTAAAGTGCGCCTGGGAGGTACTCTCAGACAAATTCAAGAAGGAGGCTATGGAGACACGTGAAAGGAGAGGGTGGAATCTCTTCGAAATACCCAGGAGATGGGAGAATCATCAAGCACCAAAGAGGATAAATGACTCCTCAAAAAAGTAAGAGTCAGGTGACCTTTTCGAATGGGTAATAGACATGTGACCAACAGGGAAGATGACCCACAAGAGGGAATCCAATAAAGAGAGACCAGCCAGCTACTGAAAAATTGGCATCCAATGTAAAGTGACGCAAACAGTGATGTCACAAAAAAGAATCTAATAAAGAAAAAGAGACCAGCCAGCTGCTGAAAAATTGACATCCAATGTGAAGTAACGCAAGCAGTGACGTCACAATAGATTGAGAGGCTTTGAAATCTGGATTTTAAATCCGAAAGCCTCTATAAATAGGTGTGTTGAGGAAGCAGAAGGTATCGACCATTTTCCTCTATTTTTTCTTTCTAAAATAAATATTGTATTCCTTTCTTTGTATGAGTATTCTGAGTGCAGCTACAATAGGTAGCTAAAGGAGTTATCTCATCTTGTTCTGTGAGGATGAGTGTGTAATAAATTCTCCATTCAATAAATAAATAATATTGGGCTTCTGCCCGAATGTAGCCTTCCATTTTCTACAACTTTGATCTCCATATTTTCTGGCGAGTAACAGTAGCAGCATCCTGTACACCCGGTGTAGAAAACGAACCAGGTTTGTGCTGAGGTCCGCTGAAGAGACGGGATTGAACCATCGTACTGCGGGACGCGTGTTTGGCTGTGAGGAGCAGCCGTAAAACCTTCTGGATACCCGGTGGATCGACGATCAAATAAGGTACTGTTACTGTTACAAGTTGGTTAATTACGAGATTAATGTTGTTTACGGAAGCATGATGGGCCTGATATGGTCGTAATGGATTATGTATATTTTGAAAAATAGAAGGTGATAAAAATTTAGGTAAAAATGATATGATATAAGTGATTTAGGGCTGAAATCCTTAAAATACCTGTTGTAGGACTAAAAAGTTGAATTCTGCAAAGTTAGTGGACTGATTTCAAAATTTAGAAGATATTATTGTCAAAACCTATTGGTCACCTGCTATAGCAGGTCAAAGGACCAAAAAGTTGAGATTTGTAAAGATAGTGGACTGTTTTCAAAATTAAGAAAAATGATGGATCAATTTCAAAATAAGGGAAAATTAACGGACGAAAAAATCAATTTTTCCTTACTATAACAGCTATTTTTGAGTTAATAGATTTATTTTGTAGTTACATGGTACTTTCTTATGGATATATAATTGATGTATTTCAATCATGACAATATAATTGAGAGTGATCTTGCTTGCTTCGACTTAATTCAGATATGAAAGGGTGAGTTTATAACCTTATGGTTTTGCAAGAGCAGCCTCAAAAGACTTTGCATTTTTTAATTAAAAATAAATAAAAATACTTCCACTTTTCAATGTCTTTTAGACACTTTTCATATACTCTTATATTTTTGTTTGCTCACTTCCAATTTTTCAATACTCTCTTCGATAGATTTTTTTTTGCTATAATATATACGTAGTTTAAGATTATTTTAATTTTTTTTGTTAGAGGGGTATAATAGTATTTTTAATTAATTAATAATAAATAAATAATAAAGTAAATGTTGTGGGTTAGGTGAGGATAATATTTTTGAAATTATGATATAATGAGAGATTATTTAATATTTTTTAGAGGAAAAAATAAAGAGCTTGTTAGGATAGAGGAATTATTAATCAACAATTATACTTTCTTCGTCTCATTTTCATCTTTACATTTATCGTACGCAAGCAAATGAAAAAAAATCATTTTTTGAGTTACTTTTGAGGATAGTTTGAAAAATTTAGGTAATAAATAAATGATAAAATATGTTATGTGTATTATAAATGTGACAATTTTTAAATTGAAATGTGTTAGATGAATATTAGTTATGTAACTTCTCTTTTTATGAAAGTACAAAGTTAAAATTGAGACGGATCCAAATAAAAAGTGTGAAGTTGAAGTTGGAACATAAGGATTACATGTTTTCTGTAGTATTTTTTTAAAATTTAAATATAATTTAAATTTAATTTGATTCTTCATTCCATACTTTTTTTTCACTTAAACAAAAAAGTATTGAATAATTTAAACCATTTCATTTTAAAGACTTTACTTTGACTCACTGGTGATGTTTGTTTTCGATTTTTAAAACCGGGAATGGACTTCAAAATCCACACAAAACCACCTCTATATACACCTACAAATCTTATAATTCTTAATCTATACTATCTCTCCTCATTTAATATTCATTCTCTCTTTATCTCTCCTCTCTTTTTTAATATAAATTAATATATTCTTACATATCGATTTGACATAAAGTTAAAACTGTTGGATTTGTCAAGTATAAAATAAGGGTTTTTTTATTTCTTTTGTCCCACATCGGATGAAGAGTAAAAGTGGAGGGATCCTTGGTGCTATATATGGAGGCCCTTGGACTTTTCTCAAGTGCAACAATAAAGTATACTTTAATCTTTGTGTTTGATTCTTCTTAAATTACATTCTTGAATTCTCGGTTGTGAGAATGGGGAGAAATGTGTGAATTAGTCAAAGATTTGTAAGAGTGTAGGGATTGAGGTCGGGAGAGAGAAAGTCTGTGTGATGGTAAAAAAATTTCACGTAGTGGTATTTTCTCAGTCCGTGATTTTTCTCCGATTTTAGAAATTTTCACGTAAATTCTTGTGTTGTGCTTTTTATGCTCTTCTTTATTTGTCCCTTAAGAATGAATGAGGATCTGTTTATTCCAACAAGTGGTATTAGAGCCCGGTTCGGGTGCTTATAAAGTTCTTAGTATGCTCTGTGGTTGCAGCATAGTCAGACCTTCCACATCAGAAAAGATTTTATGAGAGGGTTATTCATTAGACTAAGGGTGGCATGAAAGAAGTAGGAAAAGATAGTGGCACAAGGGGGTCAGAAGATCAGCCAGATGCAGTGGCATCTCCTTTCTTGAGGTAAAATGCGCCGGGACTGTGGCGACAGTGGCGTGGCAAGGGGTAGGATTTGTAGGTCAGCAGTTTTTGGCGGAGTTCTTGAACCTGCAGCAATGTGAATTGCTGGGTTTTTCATGGATGTTGGTTCAAGTAGGTTTGAAAGGAACGGATTTTTCGGTAATGAATAGTGGCATGGGAAAGTGGCGATTCAACGGGGAAGATAGCGATGTGGTACTTAGTATTGGGGGCGCTAGATCGGTAAAGAGTAGCGGGCCGACAAGTGATAAAGCATCGTGAATTTTGGAGGGTTGGAATCGGCTTCAAGTGACGACACTTTTAATAGGAAAAGGGTTCGGTCAAACCTGGTGTAGCTCGGCGGTAAAAGGCAGCGACGTCATGTTGGTACAGACAGTTTTTACTCAAGGTGTAGCAATGGTGCGTTGGTTGCTCAAGGTGGAGCAATGGCACGGTAATTGCTTACAATGGAGTAATTGTGACGTTGCTGGTCAAGGAGGAGTTGGTGCGGCAACAACTCTGAATGTTGAGTTAATATTATTGGGGATCCTTATGGCAGTTCAGTTGTCATAAAAAAGGTGTAAAATATTAGCTGGTCCACAAGTTTGCACATGGACATTGACTTGGCAGGTGATGTAGGGTGTGTGGTGGATGTATATCGATGACTGATGGACTTCCAGGGGTAGCCAAGTGTTGGAAGTAACACCATAAATATCAGCAGATATTTTTCGATATGTGCCACAAGTCTACTCATATGGTGGAGTAGAATTCTCGGGGTTGAGAATGGATTATCGGTGAAGACAATGATTCTTAGAATGGTTGATTCTAAGGGATTCTCGGGGTTGAGAATGGATTGTCGATGAAGACAATGAGTTTTCTTTTATTTTGACAAGGTGGAGATTGTTGGATTTGTCAAGTATAAAAGAAGGAATTTTCTTTTATTTTTTTTGTCCCACATCGAATGAAGAGTAAAAGGGGAGGGATTCTTGGTGCTATATAAGGAGGACCTTGGACTTGTTTTCAAGTGCACCAATCAAGTACACTTTAATCTTTGTGTATGATTCTTCTTAAATTCCTTTCTTGGATTCTTGGTTGTGAGAATGGGGAGAAATGTGTGAATTAATCAAAGATTTATAAAAGTGTAGGGATTGAGATCGGGAGAGAGAAATTCTGTGTGATTGTAAAAATTTTTCACATAGTGGTATTTTCTCGGTCCGTGGTTTTTCTCCGATTTTGGAGTTTTTCATGTAAATTCTTGTGTTGTGCTTTTTATATTCTTCTTTATTTGTCCCTTAGGAATGAATGGGGATCTTCTTATCACAAGAAAAACCTACCCTATTCAAAACTCAAAATAAACATATATCACTATTCATTAGAGTTTCAAACACCAAAAACTCAATTCCATTCCTTAACCAAACATAAAAGAATGAAAATTGTTATATAAAATTAAAAGTTAAAATGAAGAATTTTCTCGGATACAATAATAGGGGATAGAATAGACCGTAAAACCCGATCAAGAATTTAGTTGAAATTATATTTTGATTAATTTTTAAAATATAATAACTGTTTTTAATTAAGGGGACGGCTATTTGCACCCCCAAAATTGTTATTTGAACCCCAATTATTTATAAAATTAAAATATGATAATGTAAAAAGACATAAATATTCTTTTATAAATAATAAACTAAGATTAAATATAATTAAATTTCTAAATGCACCCCGGTAAGATTTCTAAATGCATCCCAAAGTTATAATCACTAAAACACGATCAACCTTAAACCCTTTTATATCAAAGTAGTATCATGAAAGAAGTAAAAACTGAGAATGATGATCATCCGGAACAAGCAATAATAGTAAAGGTGGAGAATAATCATGATGAGGTCAACTTTTAATTTTAAAATTTAGAAGTTTTAGTTTGTAATACAGTAGATTGTATCGTGATGCGTTGAATCAAATTATCATATTCCACTGCAACAAACAAATAGGGATTACAAGGGTTTATGTTTAAATAGATTCACAAATAGGGATTACAAGGGTTTAAGTTTGAATAGATTCAAGTCGACTAATGCCAACATGATGTTCGACTGTAGAACTCAGAACAGTATATTCTATTCGACGGATCAAATGCCAATATGTTGTTCGACTACATAACTCGAACAGTTTATTCTGTTCGACTACAGAACTCGAACATTTTATTCTGTTCGACTGCTTTGATCGAACAATTAGGTCATCGTTGTAATCTGTTCAGTTCATATAACCGAACAGATTTAAGTGTGTTCGATTGTACTTACCGAACATCTTTTTTTTCTTAAAAGGGTAAGATTATTCTTGCATGGGGTGCATTTAGTAACTTAAACATGTATTTTTTTTAATTTAAATGGGGTACATATAGTAATTGGAGTTCAAGTAACAATTCCAGAATGCAAATAACCGCTCCTTTAATTAATTGAGTAAGATAGCACAATACTTAAATATCGTATCGTACTGTATATAATTAATAGAGTAATTCCAGTATCTTTTACAAAATGGCAAATGGATAGGAATGACAGGGCAGATCCAATAGTATAGGAATTAGGAACATGCGACTTTATTAATTATGTCCTAAACACGACTATCCAATCATGTTCATAATTAAATCGGATGCTACCACTATTTAACACGTTAATCCCACATATTATGATTATGATAAATGCTGCCTTTATGGAGTAACATCTCTTTTTAACACCGACTCGATTTTAATTTAGAGGAAATTATAAAACCTTCGAGATTTGCCCAAACTATCATAAACTATATGATTTGAAAAACTAATAATTACCCCCATTTGACATGTTTTTTATTCGAACATTGATAAAAAAATATTTTTTTAAAAAATAAAGAGGGAAGAAAATGACATTAATACCCATTAATTTAATATTGCATTTTAAATTTTACTTTTTTTAAATGTTGAAAATTGGGATTAGAGTAATTTTTTAATTTTTTCAACATGAAAAAAATTAAAAAAATTACTCTAATCCCTAGGTATTGAAATTTAAAAATAAAAATAAATAATAAATAAAATAGTGAAATTTAAAAATAAAATGTTAAATATGTGGGTATTGATAACCAGGTGGACTAGTTCACCTGGTCACTGAGACATGTTTGATTCCATTTGGAAACGAATAAGTGCTTGGTATCAAATTAATTGTCATTTTACTATCTTTAATTGTCCTGAGAACACAAGAGACCAACTCACTATTTACAAATTTGGAATTTGAAGTTTCTCATCATAAAACATGTTTAAATTTGAGAAATTAAAACTAATCTTATGCTAGTGTGGTAATTAAAAAGGGTTTGAAATATACTCCACTTGTCCCAAGTTAAGGGGGTTATTTTTTCATTTTGGTCGTCCCACCCAAAGGCCCCCTTTCCTTTTTTACACACGTGGGACCCACACACCTCCTCTAATACAATTAAAATATGGGGTCCATACTCCTACTAATACAACTACCCAATACACATTAAATAATAATACTCCTTAATCTACGTGTTAAAAAGCAAATGACCCTCTTATATCGGGACGGAGGAAGTATATATATACTTCAAAAGCAGGCATAACATGCAATGGTCCCTGGCAAAGCAGCTTACACTTATGTTGAGTCTAATTTGAGACTCCAAGATTACACTGACCCTTCTGTCGAGGACTTTCCAACTCTTCAATACAGGTCAAACAAAAAAGAGAGCGCAACAAAACTTCTTCCAACCGGCTGTAAAGCCTAACACCGTCTTCAAGCTAAATTCAATTCCTCATAATAGCCCCAGTTGACGTCATTAATGTTTCAGCTGCTATGAAAAATGATTTTGGATAATTCCTAAAGGGCTGTCTGTATGGTTCCTTTTTAAGTTGTGTGTTTGGCTTTTTTTTTAACATTTTTTGACAAAGAATGATCCTTTGAAATAACCTTTATTAATAAAACAAATTCCTATTTACATGGACTTACGCAACTTGGTGGCCACCTGAAATACTTGAACTAAACACATTGTTTATGGATAAGAAAATCAAACAAATTATGAAAAAGAATTGCTTATTCATGTTTTTTTTCTTTCTACTATTGAAATAATATTGTAGGCACGTAAACTTGTATGGCTAAATATAGTGTGCACCCGGGTGCACACGAAGCTTCGTGTGCACCCACATACAAATATAAGCAAAAACATATACAATTGTGAGTAAAAATGTATACAATTTAATTGTTAATTTTTTTAATGAAAATTTGGGTGTAAAAAATACCCAATTATTAAAATACATGTATACACTATTAAATAAAAAGTTATACACATATGAATGTTTGTTTTTTTAATAAAAAATTTAGTGTGAAAAAAGTATACAATTATTACAAAACACGTATACAAAAGAGAATAACATGTATACAAAATAGAATAAAAAGTTATATAAATATGGGTGCAAGGATGCACCCGGATGCACCTAATATACACTCAACTTGTATAGGTGTGATCATATATATATATATATATATATATATATATATACTACGAGTACATATTTCCACATAATATGCGGATGCATTATTATATTTTATAAGTAAATTAATTAAAATAATTCAGTATTAAATGCATATTTTAATTTAATAATGAGGATATATTCAAAATTTTTGAAAATATATTTTTATTAATTTATTTATTTATCATTTTAAGGTTTACTTTTTAATTTTATATATATAAAGATACACATTAATAATAATAATAATAATAAAAATAATAATAATAGAAAATTTATATGTGATATTAAAATAAAAAATAAAAATATCTATTTCTAACCAATAAAAAAATATGATTAAAGCTGGTGTTTAATTTGAAGATATATACATGAATAATAATAATAATAAGTTGGATATATTTTATTGATTGATTTAATTATCTATTTCTAACTAATAAAAAAAATTAAAGGTGATATTTAATTTATAGATATAAATGAATAATATAATAATAAATAAAAGTAGAAAGATTATATATACGAAATTAAAATAAAAAATATGACAATTAACCATGTCGCGACACCTCATACTTTTAAAAAGATATTTATAGCAGCGTATTTGCAATTAGTATATATATATATATATATATATATATATATATATATATATATATACTCCAGGTAATGAGGGCCAGAGGCCTTGCCATAAGGTTTATGGCCCTCTTAGCTGGGACGGAGTATATATATATATAATACAAACACAATTTTAAGAGTAGATTTTTGGGGAGTTGATGTTAAATGTGGAAATATATGAAAGCATTTTCTATGAAGATATAGAATAATTTTATAGAGGAAATTAACAATATTATTCATGTTCAAGATATGAAATCTTAAAAATATTTGTTTGTTCTTATATTTGTTGAGTATTTGAGCATTAAAAGAATGCAGATACTATTAAAATATTGTTTGGATTTTAAATATATTCTTTAAAAAAAATCTAGCCCATCCTGCTAGAAAACTTCCATCATCATTATCGTAATTAATAAATTTTTATTATTTATTTATTATTATTATTTTAAGAATCCAATCCGATCCAACGTGATCACTACGTGATGCCCTCAACATCTATTTCTAGAGCTAAAAGATATTGTTAGATTCGGAAACTCCTTTTTTATTATTTTAATATTAATTGAGATATTTACATTAATTAATTAAGTATTATTGTATAGATTATTCTTAATTCAGCGTGAAAATCTTAAATACTTTATAATACACTATTATTTATTACTTATATATTTATTGCGTCGACATATTTTGTGATATTTCAATATATACGCAAAATATCGCCGTATTTACATTCTTTATTTGTACAAAAATTTAAAGTGTAGCATTACATGAAATAAATTTCATGTGGAACCATATTATAATAAAATGTCACCCTTATACATGACTAGGGACGTTACTACATAATAATAATTGTAAAAAAAAATTATAAGATAGAGTTGTCATGCAAAGTGATATGGCTATACAGACACATAATTTTAATGCATAATGATAAACGTTGAAATATATAAACGAGATATTTCTCATGTCAAAAATATATATGATCCCACAAAAACTTACTATTGAGAAATTTAAAACATACTGATATTTTTAATAAATACAATACAATATTTTTGCTTTTAAAAATAAATACGGTATTTTCGAAATGCGTTAATTAATTGTATATTAAAATTTCTGTATTGTAGTCCTCATATTGTGAACTGGCCAAGCTAGAATGTAAGTTCAACAATTGGGCCTAGCCCACTACAAATTTGGGCCTAGTTGATGCTAAAAAGAAATGACAAATTATTATAAACCATTGATTGTAACTAGCAAACTACTCTTGATTAAAATTACACTTTAAGATGGTCTTTAATTTATATAAATTTAGCTTCATAAAATTTGCATGCGGATTAATAAAGTTTTAAAATATTAGGTGTGAATGAGTAAGAATATTTTCTTAATTTTTTTATTAATTTATTGATATTATAACTCCCATTCTCCGATGTTGTATATTCTATAGCAGGCCTACTTTTTATAAGTTCATTTTGTCATCCACCAAATTATTTTTTCTTACAATCTTATTTGGCAAAAGCTCCTGCCCGAGGACACGGAGGGATACTCCTTGTCCCCATGTGAACACAATCCTCCCCCTCCAATTCTATTTAAACCTATGTATGGCTAGTAGTTTAAATTGTAAAGGGGCATGAAAATTGCAAAGACGCACGGAATGTGCTCCGTGCGCCCGGGTGCACAGGAACCTCACTCATCTTATTTTAGATCAAACACATTCCATTTCTTTTGAAAAACATTAGGAAAAAAAATCCCTCGCAAATATAGAAATCTCGATCTTACAAATCTCGTTATTTTCAAAGAGTAAGAAAGCTTGGAATCTACCGTCTTCTCTTTAAGAATTGCACAAAAAATAATTACATTGATTTTTAAAATGTTTTAACTTTAATTGATTAAATTTGTTTATATTTTTCATTCTTTAAAAACATAAAGAAGAAAAACAAAGAGAAGAAAATAAACATACAAAAGCATGCCATAGTCCGAGAAATTGGACTGAAATTGGGATGAATAAATTTTAAGTAAGGACAGTAAAGTCTTTTTAAATCATTTTATTTGAATGTTTAGGTGTCTTTAGTGATTCTTGGGATGGTGTCATCCTATTTATTAATGGGGGACATTAATTGTTTAGTAGTTAACCAAACATTATGAAAATGCTTCAAAATTTTGACAAACTAGTTTAATTGTTAAATTAAATAATTAAGGTCAACATCATTTAATAATTAATTGTAATTATGTAAAAATAGATTGATCTTCATAAACTCTATAATTTTTTTTTATAAAAATTGAGCTTTAATGCTTCTCCATATAATTGATCGTGACACCATGTGATGTAAGATTTTTCCTGAATTCTTTATTTAAAACCCAATTATTATTTTGAATGCATAGCTGGGACTGCTCACTATATCATGTTAATTAATACGTTGTAACAAGACAATATTCAATCATGCATCATTCTGACTCTATTGTAATGTGATGTAAGAATTTTCCTTAATTCTCTTCTCTATTTACTTCTCACGTCTCGCGATTATAGATCTACACAGATATGCTAGGTATAAAGTAATATTTATATAAAGTGTTATTTTAGTACGTAAATTCACGGAGCTTGAATACCACATCAAATTTTCTACGTTATTTTTGTGTATATATCATCTTCTGATTCCTTGTTAAGATTGATAAGAAAAAATCGAATTTCTGTATCATTTTGGTATAATATCTTTTGTGTTACATCATTAAATGGATGTCATTAGGAGAGAGATAAACTATCTTGTATAAAAGAAAGTATAAGCTTTAAGGACAATGATTGGATTTCCTTCACTGTTAACGTGTCAATCATACAATTAATTAAACTGAAAATGATAGTATGAATAATTTGACATAAAAATATCACACCAGAATAATATGAATTCGAACCGCTATATTGTTATTGTATATTGTAATGTGACAATTATTAATTATAATTTTAATTACCTAAATTTAAACCGGATAGGTCGATTCAATCGACCCAACCGAGAGTCTGAACTGGTTCACAAACCCCACAAAACCGCTTCTGCATTTAAACCACAAAAAAAACTGATTTGGATCGGTTGAAATTGAATAATCGGTTGAACCATCCAAACCGGAAACCGCCAGCTTTACTCCACTCCATACTACAACCCTTCCCCGCTGTCGTGACAAACAACAACCGTATCGCCGGCTTCTCTACTGATCAACTGATTTCAATCAAAGTTGTGGTGTCTTCTTTTGTGCTTATCAATAGTGGTTATTTTTACCAATTGAATTTTTTTGTTCCCACTTGCTTGTATGACTTGGCCATTTCCCCCTTTTCATTTATTTTTATTTTATTTTTTTCTGACACCAAATTTCCATTTCAAATTTCAAAATGCATTCTTAAATTTTAGTGTAAAGATCAAGTGTGGAGACTAGAGGATAAAATCATAACTTCAGATGGCGCCTTATATTTCCTTTTAACCTCAACTTCTAATTTCTACAAAAATTACATGACATTTGAATGGTTTATATTTTGAATTGTAATATAGATAGTTTGGGAGTATTTTATTTCACATATTTGATTAATAAAATAATTTGTTGCTTGAAGCCTTGAACTTTTTAGTTAATGAATAAAAATGAAATGATGAAAATGAATCATAATTATATGGCAAAAGCTCATGCACACTCGAGGACACGGAGGGATACTCCGTGTCCCCATGTGAACACAACATTTCCCCTTCAATCCTATTTAAACCTATGTATTGTTAGGGGTTTAAATTGTAATGGGGTATGGAAATTACAAATGCGCACGGAATGTGCTCAGTGCGTCCGGGTGCACAGGAGCCTCACTCCAATTATTTATACCAAATTTGATGAAATGTCTATAAAAATTTAAGTATATTAATGTATATATATATATATATATATATATATATGGAGTATAAAATAATAAAATATTATTGAAAATAAGTAATTTTCGTCTTTTTAGTTGAATCGCTAGTCCGACTGATTGAATCTCGAACCCTTGACGACATCTTAGGTCCGATTATAACAACATTGACGGAATCATTAATTATTAAATATTTCTTATATAATAACCCACCCCACCCTTACCCTTTTAAGAACATGATAAGTATTTTCTTCCGTTGTCATCACCAAACACAGAACCACTGGTTCAAACTAATCCATGGAGCTTCTTCCCTTTAGAAAAAGTAGAAACACCAACAAAACAAAGCCCATTGCAATATTATCCGTGATAGGAACAATCCTCCTGATAACCATAATCCGGCAGAGTTATCCCGGGCCAGAATCATCTCGCGTCAGTGATTCGGCACCTGATATCCCGTCGAACAATCCGCCGGCAGAGGATATCCGGATCACGGACGAGGCGGAGAAGTGCGACGTGTTCACGGGCGAATGGGTGCCGAATCCGGATGCTCCGTATTACACGAACCGGACGTGTTGGGCCATCCACGAGCACCAGAACTGCATGAAATACGGGCGGCCCGACTCCGAATTTATGAAGTGGAAATGGAAGCCCGATGGGTGCGATTTGGCGGTGTTCAACCCGTTTCAATTCCTGGATATGGTTCGGGGCAAGTCGTTGGCGTTTGTCGGAGATTCTGTCGGAAGGAATCAAATGCAGTCCATGATTTGTCTCTTGTCCAGGGTAACTTCCATATAAACTCACATTTTATCTCTTTCTTTCGTAATAAAAATTGATACAACATTACATTTTCTGTCATTGGTAATACATGGTAGGAATGAAAATTTTAAACTATAATACGTAAGGTTAATTATACTTTGATTTACTCTCTCCCTCTCCCGTCCAAAAGGTGCATTTTACTTTTTACACGTGAATTAATGAGTATTATTATTTAATGTGCAGTGGGTAGTTGTATTAGTGGGAGTGTGGTCCCATATTTTAATTGTATTAGTGGGTGTGTGTGAGACCTGTGTATAAAAAAGAAAAGGAAACACTTTATGTAAAACGCCCAAAATGAAAAATGGACCACCCAGGTAGGACGGAGGGAGTATGATAATTTTTTTTTTCTTTTTCCTGCATTTCACCCACCAAATAAAATGAAAAATAATGTTATATCAAAATATTTTGGAAATCCAAATGTTCCCCAGATTGAATGAATTAAATATATGATGGGTAAGTGAAATATGTTGGGAGATGAGGTGTCAAAATTTTATAAAGTAATCGAATTTCAGTATAAAAATATGGGGAGTTGAATTTACAGACCTCACAGTCAACCTAAAATGAACACTCCTAGTTAAAAACATCAAATTATTTGTCTCACTTTTTTGTTTTTCAACGTCACAAAGTCTATGCTGCGTTGAAATCCAATTTTATATCTATTAGTAAGAATTTGTTAGTAAAAAAAAGTATCGGGGTAATATTTGTTTCGCTGTTTTGTAGGGTTTGAAAACCATGAATTTATTTCCACAATTTTAATTCAAGTTTAGGATGATGTACTTCATTCGTTGTTCTAGTTGGACTTTCATAAGACTAAATTACTATATAAATTCTACTTATTTCTTACACACATCATATCCTATTTTCTCATGCATATTACCTCTTATACTTAAATATATATTGATTTAACATAAAATTAAAATCTACTTTACCTAAATCCCAAAACATACATAGATTTGGGAAAAAAATGTAGTCAAATATTAATATTTTTCATATATCAACAAAATGTTATACCTTTGACACACCTTGTGCACTCGGATGCACAATAAACTAATTCTTTAATATATATATATATATATATATATATATATATATATATATATATATATATATATATATATATAGTCTACTGTCCCAACAAATTTTTCACTTTTTTTCTCATTTGTATTTCTTACTACACGCATCATCCTAAAAAATTAAAATTTCAAAATAAATAACATCTCATTACATTATATTTTAAAAGATGTCACTTTTAACTAACTCACAATACCGCCAAAAATCAATAAAATTAATATAAACGAAACTTTTATAAAATTCTATTTATAATAAAATGGTGTACCCTAGAAAATTCTATTTCTTATACCAAAAGTTAGAGTGTAGTACTATATGTTAATTTTCCATTTTTACAATATTATCGATAAAAGTTGGTGCGTGAGTGTGTAGTATATCAGTATTCAGTAGATTAAGTTTTAGGATTAGTTCACCTAATTGAAGTAGTTAGACAGTCTACATAGGGAAGATCCCATCAAAATTCAAAGCCTCTATAATTGTAGCTGTTAATAAGTTAATTAATTGAAAATTATACCTTGATAATTATTACAAGTAGTTGGATTATCTGTAACCACCCAAGACTTGATAAACTCAATTATTTTTATTTAATAAAAACCGTAAAAGTGGATTATATATAGGGCTGTAAACGAGTCGAGCCGAGCTTTACGAAGATTGAGTCTCGTTTATTAAGAAATAAATGAGCTCGAGCTCGAGCTTGTTAGAGAAAGCTTGTTTTGTTCGTGAACAAGTTCGCGAACATGTTTGTTAACATGTTCGCGAGCTTTTGTTCGTGAACATGTTTGATAACGTGTTCATGGAACTTTTATTCGTTAACACCTATATAATTTCGTTCGTAAACATGATAAACAGACACATCACTATCCTAAAATAACAAAATATTCATTAACTACCAATAAAATTTTTTTTTTATTATTTCATAAAAATAAAAAAATTTAACATGTATAAATGCTTTCAATATTTTTATATTATATTTATATTATAAAAAATAATAATAAATTATATTTATATATATATATATATATATATATATATATATATATATATATATATATATATACTCCCTCCGTCCCTAAGTAAGAGTCTCATTTTACTATTTTGGTTGTCTCACTCAAATGATTTTTTTTGGACATATGGGGTCCACCCACACCCACTAATACAATTAAAACATGGAGCCCACACACCCACTAATACAACTATCCACTACACATTAAATAATAATACTCCTTAATCCACGTGCTCAAAAGCAAATGAGACTCTTACCAAGGGATGGAGGGAGTATATATATATATATATATATATATATATATATATATATATATATATATATATATATATACGAAGACTAAACGAGCTTGTTCACGGGTTTTTAACAAACGAACTATGTAATACTCAAACTCTATTCGTTTACATAACGAGCTTAATTTAACAAACACAAACAAGCTCTTAACGAGCCGAGTCACGAGCTGTTCGACGTACGCCATGTTCGTTTACACTCCCTAATTATATATATAGACAAAGTATACATGGAGTATTTGAGAAAGATATATTAAAAAAATCAAGAAATAAGTCATGCAAGACTTAATTAGATCTTTCAAAAAATTTTTTACTATTTCTTTTTACCATTTCTCTCTCTCTATGCACTTTTAATCAACCTTAATATAAGATTCTAGCTTAATTAGAAACTAAATTTACGAAGTATATATTTATAAGTGTTGATATTAAGTGCACCAAGATATGTATAACTTTTTATTTTATTTTGCATACATGTTATTTTATTTTGTATATGTGTTTCTTAATAATTGTATATTTTTTCACACTAAGTTTTTCATTAAAAAAATTAGTATCCATATGTGTATAATTTTGTATTCAATAATGTGTACATGTTTTTTAATAATTGCATATTTTTTACACTTAATTTTTCATTAAAACTAACAATTAAATTGTATACATTTTTTTTCATAATTGTATATGTTTTTGTTTATATTTGTATGCATTTTTTAAAGTGGGTGCACCCATGTGCACAGTATAATTAGCCTATTTATAATATAGGATTATTATTATTATTAAATGAAAGTACGTAATATCTATACATACTCTCCACCTCCCAAAAGATCATAAAAAGGTTAAACCGTTAAAGTATACTTATATATGAAGAGTTTGTCATTGAATTTACATGTAAACTCTATTTTTAAAATTACTCTTTATTATATAAAAAATTACTTTTTAAAGAGTAGTAATTTTTATACAGAAGAGTAATAATTCATGTCTTTAAAAAGTAATTTTTCATGTAATAAAAAGTAATCAATAAATCGAGGCTTACAAGAATTTGAAGAGTAATTTTTTAATTTAGAAGAGTAAAAATTTATGTGTTTAAAGAATAATTTTTTTATGTACTAAATAGTAACATGGATTACATATTAACGTATGTAAACCCGATTTACATAAGTATTTGTGATATATGAATGCATGTTTTATAGTCATTATTCAGGGTTATTAATATTCATTTATTTATTGATTGCAAATTATTTAATTTAATGATCAGACAAAATTTGATTTGGGTTTTGTCATAAGAATTAAGAAGATTAATTATAAAATTTATATATATAGCTTAAAAATCATAAACTTTGCAAGATCGACCCCCTTCTTTGTTAGATAAAATAAAATTATAAAACAAGAAATAAAATTAAAATTTGGTATAAATAATCATCACAATATATATAGACAGACAGCTTTTAGAATAAATCCGTTCAAATCAAACATGATGTGTATATTATACCATTTCTAATTGATGTATATTAATCAATTATGAGGGGGCCAATTTTAATTATTGAGGAAAGATGCCATATGTCTTTGTCAATTCTAGTCAACTTTCACAGAAGATTCCAAATATTATATTAAAATAATCCGGTTAATATAATAGTAGTAGTAATTATAATTAAAAAAAAAGCTTAATAAGGAATTAAAAAAATAATTAAGAAGATGATTATCAAGGTATATCGAATGCAATCTTTTGCAACGTGAACAACTCAACTATCCAGTCTATCCTCAGATCTTGACATTGTTTTAATTAGTCTCCTTTTTCCAGAAATGTTTTAATTTAACACCCTTCTTTTATATATAAAATAAAATACTATCTGTACACATATATATTACACACGACTAATCAAAATTTAAAATTAAAACCGTTTTATACAAATTTACTTTATTTAAAATAATATCAACAAACATAATTTCTTCAAAATAGTTCATAATTTTTAAATTCGTACCAAAATAATCATTTTTACTTAAAAAAATCAAAATTTCTAATTCCATTCGATGGGAGTAAATTGGTGTTTTTACAAAGTTATGAAACTAATTGGTAAAAAAAATATTATTTTAAGATGAAATCAGAGTAAAATTGAAAATTTTGATTAAATAATGAATGTGCTAACCATTTTGTAGAGTAACCTTACATTTTATTGTTTCGAACTCCAACTAATTATTGGAGTATATTTTACTATTTGAGGCTTTTATCATTTGTCCAAAAATTTTATTAAATTCTCATTGGATTCTTAAAGTTAAATCATTAAAAATAAAATGATTCAACATGATACACTTGCGATATTACTCTTGTATATATTCTCTTAATATGGTTTATTTATTTATTTTGGGGCTTATAATTAAGATCTTTACCCTCATAATTTTTATGATAAATTTATTTATTCATATATATATATATATTAATGTATGTACTCATACAATGATACAAGTACAACTAATACAAGAGAAAAATGATACCAACTTTATTATCTTTTTTGCTATATATACTCGGATGGTTCTTCAAAAGCACAACAATGCATGTGCATGCATCGTATGCTAATTTGTCCGGAAATTGTACGTTTCATTTCTATTTTTCCTTTATTTGAGTAATAATTTCACAATAATGCATGTTCTTTGGATATATACAACTAGAATATAATTTTCAATAATATTAAGCTTAATATATTTAGTAATATTGTGTGAGATATGTCAAAGTGAGTTGTTTTAGTTTTTTCCAGGAGTTGTTTTATTTTTACTTCATTATCCGTTTTCAATTTTCATTAAAAATATTACAGTTTTTCTTAAAATAGTTGTATACTTGAACGACTATCATTTTTCATTATTAGTACTTCATTTTATCAAAATATTATCCTTTTTATATATCTCACAAAACTCATTCAGTAAGACAGACGGGTAAATATTGGCCTAGTACATTTAATTTAATGTTCCCTAGATGCATGTTTCATACTCCTTTCGTCCAATATCACTGTATCCATTTATTGCATGTGAATTAAGGAATATTATTATTTTATTGTTGTAGGTAATTATATTAGTAGAGGATGTAGATCCCATATTTTATTTATATTATTGGAGAATATGGGTCACATATGTCTAAAAAGATAAATGGATAAATTATGGTTGAACAATCCAAAATAATAAAATGGATAAATTAAGAATGGACGGAGAAAGTATAATTTTATATTCCCTCCATCCTACATTACTTTGCATCGCTATTGTAGATATTTATGTCTAAAATAAAATTATTTTTTGACTAATTTTATTAAATTTTGGACCGTATTATTTTTAGATAATAAATAATTACAAAATATGTCATGTGTGTTAAATAAAATTGATAAATTTATAATTAAGATGTACTTTTAAGGTCGATATATAATTGTTTTTACTCTCTTCATCCCACCCAAAGGGTTGTATTTGCCTTTTGCACGTGATTAAGGAATATTATTATTTAATGTGGATTAAAGAGTATTATTATTTAATATAGTATGTAGTAGGTAGTTGTATTAGTAGGAGTGTAGGCCCTATATTTTAATTGTATTATGGGTGTGTGTAGGTCCCATGTGTGTAAAAAAGAAATGAGACTTTTTGGATGTGACATCCAAAATGAAAAAAATTGACTCTTTGAATGGGACAGAGGAAATATAATAAAATTTAACATTATACGAAAAATATGAAATTTAATATTGAAGTTTTGGTCATTTACTTAGTTGTAAGTTTAATTAATTAATTAGCTTTTAAAAGTTTAATAAATTCACTATAGAATTAAATAATTAATTATGGACATTTAGCATATCGATGCACTTGTAAGATATACATAGTTAAATTTTATAATACAATTTTCACCCTTATATTCTAACGGGATAACTTTCTAAATTATATACTTCCTCATTTTTACCCAAAATTTTTTTTTTATTTTGGGCGTACACTAATACAATTAAAATATGGGCTTCACACACCCACTAATACAACTACCCACTACACATTAAATAATACTTCCTCTATCTCATAATACTTTTTACGTTTACTGTTCCACGTTATTTAAGAAAATATGCACTTTTTGACCAACTTTATTGACTTTGGAGGGTATTATGGTATTTTTATATAATAAAAAAGTATAAAATAATGATATGTGTGTGAAAAATGAGTGACAAATTTGAAATTAAAGGAACTTTTGAGATTGTTAGATAAAGTGATGTTTCCTTTTTTGAGGTGTGAAAGGTTTTGTGGGACAAACAAATGAGAAATGTGTGAAAGTTTTATGGGACGGAGAGAATAATATTCCTTAATCCATGTGCAAAAAACAAAAATTACCCTTTGGTTGGAACATAGGGGAGTATAATTACTACTACAATTATACCCTACAATAAATATACTCCCTCCATCTCCTTTAAAGAGGGTATTTTTTCATTTTCGGCATTTCACTCAAAGATTTTTTTTTTCTTTTATACACATGGGACCCACACAAACCCAATAATATAATTAAAATATGAGATCACACTTTCATTAATACAATTAATCACCACACATAAAATAATAATAATTTTTAATCTACGTTACAAAGAAAAAAAAGAAAACAACCCGTTTGCTATTGGACGAAGGGGTATCATTAAACGTTTGGGGTCACATCCCAGATTTACCCTTCATTATGATGCTATTTACCACTAACCCTTTTATTCTCTCTCCGACAACAGGTGGAATATCCGATCGACGTTTCTCCAACGCCCGACGAACATTTCAAACGTTGGAGATATGAAAGTTACAACTTTACCCTTGGCTACTACTGGAGCCCGTTTCTGATCCGATCCGAGGAGCGCGACTCCGACGGCCCGACCCACACCGGCCTTTTCAACCTCTACCTCGACGAGTTCGACGAGTCATGGACAACTCAGATCGACGAGTTCGATTACGTCATCATCAACGCCGGCCACTGGTTCACCCGCACCGCCGTCTACCACGAGAACGGCCGCGTCGTCGGCTGCCGCTACTGCCAGCTCCCCAACATCACCGACCTCCCCCACACCTACGGCTACCGCCGCGCCTTCCGGACGGCGTTCAAGGCCCTGAACGGCCGTCAGGGTTTCGACGGCGTCACGTTCCTCCGAACCCTAGCGCCGTCGCACTTCGAGAACGGGCAGTGGAACGACGGCGGCGATTGCGTGAGGCGGAAGCCGTTCCGGAGCAACGAGACGGGTCTGGAGGGTTTGAATTTTGATATGTATTTGACCCAATTGGAGGAGTTTAGGGCAGCTGAGAAGAAAACGAGGAAGAGATTCAGGTTGCTGGATACGACCCAAATGATGCTGTTGAGGCCCGATGGGCACCCGAGTAAATATGGGCATTGGCCCAATGAGAAGGTGGTTTTGTATAATGACTGTGTCCATTGGTGCTTGCCAGGGCCAATTGATACATGGGCCGATCTTTTGCACCATATGTTGAAAATTGAGGCCCGAAGATGGTACCAGGAGAAAAAGAAATTGCAGTGAATGTCAATCTCACTCTCTTGATTTATTGGTTCTAAATATTTTTTTAAAATTATCGTATTGTTTTTTTAATTTTAGGTTTTTTATTATCGTGTAGATGTGGTGATGTAAATGGAATTGAGACGAGAAAATCAAAGTAAGTTTATTTATGTAGTAATTTTTTACGTATTTAAATTACTAGTAACTGAACCCGTGCGTTGTACGGGTGTTATTTTTAGGACAAAAACTTCATTTAATTTTATAATTTGACCGAATAATATTTATTTGATTTACATCTAACCTAATGTTTTAAATATTAAAGTCTAATGTAGTTATAAACAAAACACTTCTAAAACTTTGCGAGATTGTTAAGTTTTTTCAATTTGTATAAGTTTACTAATATATATTTTGTAATGAGGTTAAAATTCATATTTTTTTCAAAATTATAAGATCAAACTCTATATTACTAATTTATAAACATCAATCAATTAATGAAACGTTTTACTATTAATTAACTCAACCAAACTTCCATTGCAAATAATTTAAAAGACTCATCTAGAGTTTCGTGTATACAATTATTTAATAATTTTAATGGGTAGCTGAGATTTGTTAAAAAATTTTGAATATATTCAAAGATATTATTCAATTTTTAATAAATAATATCTTAATCCTGATTTGAAAAAGTCATAACTATAATTATTTAATTATTTTAATGGGTGGCTAAGATTTAATCATAAACCCTAAACCCTCTGGAAACATTATGCTCATAAACCCTAAAACCTAAATCCTTATAATTATTTAATTATTTTAATTGGTGACTGAAGTTAGTTTGAAAAATAGATGATTAAGATTTGGGTTAAATTACATGGATCTTTTTCTTTTCACTTCTATTTAAATTTAAAAGAAGTAATTTGCTTGATATAAACCAAAGTTTCATTTTATATATGTCTTAGAAAGTAATACAAATTTTGGGAAGAACCAAAGTTCCAAATTCAATATGGGATGCTTTAGCATTTTTCATTCATTCCCATCTAATCGCAAAATCTATTGTGGGAGTTTGATAGATTGATCTCTAGAATAATAAGATAATTTTTTTAAAAGAAATTATTTGATAATTTTTAGTATGAATTTGAGTATTTTTGGTTGAGATTTGTTTGAAAAATAGATGGTTAGGATTAGATTTATATTTAATATTATTAATTTTTTAATAAATAATTGTATCTTATTTCATAATTTGAAAAAGTCATAATTATAATTATTTAATTATTTAAATTAAATGGGTGACTAAGAATATATTCAAGTAATATATTTAATATTATTTCATTTATAATAAATAATATCTTATTTTCTAATTTGTAAAATTATTTAATTATTTTAATGAGTGGTTGAGATTTGTCTGAGAAATAGATAATCTACACTAAATTATTTCCTGATTTGAAAAATTCAAAACCCTAAATTCTAAAACCCTAAACCCATTGGAAACATTAAATTATTTCCTAATTTAAAAAAGGTATAAAGACAATTATTTAACTATTTTAATAGGTGGTTGAGATTTGTTTAAAAAGTAGATGGTTAGGATTGGATTTATATTTAATATTATTAATTTTTTAATAAATAATATCTTATTTTTTAATTTAAAAAGGTCATAATTATAATTATTTAATTATTTTAGTGGGTGGTTGAGATTTGTTTAAGATAAACAAGAAATGCACGCACTTGTTTTCTTTTCGTTTGGAAACATTAAGTTATTTTCAAATGAAATAATTACTGATAGGTACACACTTTGTACCCCTAATTACTACTAGATACATTGATTTAAAATAATTATTATTTAATACAAAATATTAAAGTAAAATACCAAATATACCCCTAAACCCATATACCTTTAAAACACTAACTCCAACCTCCACCCACCACCGGACCACCGCTGTCGCTGCCGGACCGCCGCCGCCGGCGGAGCTCCGGCGGCCGGTCGCCGGAAAATCTGTTCGTCAGAGAAAAAAAAAAAAAAAACTGGTCGCCGGAAAGCTGCCGCGCCGCCGCCGCCGGAGCTCCGGCAGCCGGTCGCCGGAAAAACTGTTCGTCCAAAAAAAAAAGAAAAAAAAAAAAAACTGGTCGCCGGAAAAACTGCCGCCGCCGGAAAAGCTGCCGGACCGCCGCCGCCGGACCACCACATTTTTTTGCTGCACACACTTTTTTTTTCCTGCACACATTTTTTTTGCTGCACACACTTTGCTGCACATGAACTTTTGCTGCACACAATATTTATGTGCAGCACATTAATAGGGGTAATATTGGAATATCACTATATATTTTTGTACCTAGTAGTAATACTTTTGTATGTTTGTATCTCATAGTAATTTAGGGTTTTTTTTGTGTACCTAGTAGTAATCCTCCCTTTTCAAAATTGAAAATTTTATAATTACAATTATTTAACTATTTTAATAGGTGGTTGGGATTTTTTTAAAGAATAGATAGTTAGGATTGGATTTATATTTAATATTATTAATTAATTTTTTAATAAATAATATCTTATTTCCTAATTTGAAAAGGTGATAATTATAATTATTTAATTATTTTAATGGGTGGCTGATATTTGTTTAAAATAAACACTAAAAACCCTAAACCCTACTCCCTAAAACTCTAACCCTAACCCTAAAACCCTAAAACCCTTTGGAAACGTTAAATTATTTCCTAATTTTAAAAAAAAATATAATTATAATTATTTAATTATTTTAATAGGTAGTTGAGATTTGTTTGAAAAATAGATGGTTATGATTGGATTTATATTTAATAATATTAATTTTTTTAATAAATAATATCTTATTTCCTAATTTGAAAAAGCCATAATTATAGTTATTTAATTATTTTAATGGGTGGCTGAGATTTGTTTAAGATAAATTCTAAACCCTAAAACCCTAAATCACATTAAATTATTTTCTAATTTGAAAAAGTTATAATTATAATTATTTAACTATTTTAATGGGTGGTTGAGATTTGTTTAAAAAATAGACGGTTAGGATTGGATTTATATTTAATATTATTAATTAATTTTTTAATAAATAATATCTTATTTTTTAATTTAAAAAAGTCATAATTATAATTATTTAATTATTTTAATGGGTGGCTGAGATTTGTTTAAGATAAATATTAAAACCCTAAACACTAAAACCCTAAAACCCTACACCCTAAAATCCTTTGGAAACGTTAAATTATTTTCTAATTTGAAAAAATTATAATTATAATTATTTAATTATTTCAATGGGTAGTTGAGATTTGTTTGAAAAGTAGAAGGTTAGGATTGGATTTATATTTAATATTATTATTTTTTAATAAATAATATCTTAATTTCTAATTTGAAAAAGTCATAATTATAATTATTTAATTATTTTAATGGGTGCTCGACTTAAAAATGCTTAAATCCAGGAGGTTTAGCACCTGAATCCCAGATTATAGGTCATTCTTGGAAAAACTTTGACTTAAGCAAGCTTAAATTCGGGCAGTTTAGCACCTGAATCTCAGATTATAGGCCGTTCACCGAAAAACTTGGCTGTAGAACGCTTAATTCGGGCAGTTTAGAACCTGAATCTCAGATTATAGGCCGTTCACCTAAAAACTTGACTGTAGAACGCTTAATCCGGGCGGTTTAGAACTTGAATCCCAGATGTATTCCGTTCTTGAGTTGATTCTCGTTGAAGAATTCAAAGAACTATTCAGACAACTCTGAAGTCTTTAATCTTCGTAGAGAATCGCTCTCAGTGTGCCTGGAATGAATGGAGGAGAGCTCTTTATATAGGTGAAGGGTGAGGAAGCCCCATATATAACTCACAGTTTGATTGGTCAATTGATGATTTGACCTAATTCTACGGGCTTGGGCCTTTCCATCCCTGCAATTTGATTGGTTAATATTTGATTTGACATCTATTTTGCAGGCTTTGACCTTTCCAGACTTGTTTAACTTGGGTCAGGCTACATTTGAATCGGGCTTATTTGACTTGGGTCAACCCACGTTTAATGAAAATCCACGTGTTGTCATTTAATTAGACTGTGAATTTTATTTGCTTACAAATATATTTAATATTATTTAATTTTTAATAAATAATATATTATTTCCTGATTTGAAAATGTTGAAAAGGTAATAATTATAACTATTTAATTATTTTAATGGGTGACAGAGATTTATTTGAAAATTTTGAATATATTCAAATAATATATATTTAATATTATTAAAGTTTTAATAAATAAAATCTTATTTCCTTAGAGATTTATTTAAAAATTTTGAATATATTCAAATAATATATATTTAATATTATTAAAATTTTAATAAATAAAATCTTATTTCCTAATTTGAAAAGGTCATAATTATAATTATTTAATTATTTTAATGGGTGACTGAGATTTTCATAATTATAATTATTTAATTATTTTAATAAGTGACTGAGATTTGTTTGAAAAATAGATGGTCAGAATTTTACTAAATTATTTTCTAATTTAAAAATGTCATAATTATAATTATTTAATTATTTTAATGAGTGGCTGAGATTTGTTGTAGAAATAGATGGTGAGGATTTGATTTATTCTGCTTTTATATATATTAAGATTAAGATTAATTTTCTCATTTATTGAATTTGAGTTTTCTTTTATGATTTGATTATTTTATAAATTAAAAAAAAAAGAGTAGCACTAAATCACATCTAAATTTTTATTGTAATTAGCTATATTTGATTGAACATCTTATTTGTTACGAAATAATGGAAACTGTCATCCATTATTATTTTTATATATTTGAAAAAAAAATACAATTTTAAAAAAATTTAATTCTCTTCCTTAATAAATGAATACATAGACGCATGTTGCAGCCATAATTAAATGGAATTAATCTTATTTGTATAATAGGCCCCCTTGCTAGCAAACGTGCAAGAAATGCACCCATTTGGCTGATTATTAAATTAATTTTAATATTTGGTTGGACTTATTTTATTTAATAGAATCAGTTCAAATGATAGTTTTTTTTCCCTACTAAACTGTTTAATTAATCATCCAACATATCTCATTTTGATTTTTTAGGTAATGCTCCAACCACGCCAATCATCAGAAATCAATACAATTCTCTTTGTATTAATTATTATAATTTATTAAAATTCAAAAGTAAACATGCATGTGTCTGTGACTGTGAAAGATGCAACTTAACACAAATATTTAAACTCGGTATAATTCCGATTTAATATAACTCGTTTAGCATTATATTTTAAGTGTTTTTAACTAAAGAGATTTTATTTTCGGACTATAGTTACGTGGGACGGTGTCACATAGATTATTTTACACATCTTTTAAATAATTATTACTTTTTACTCCCTCCGCCCCAGAATTTTTTGCATACTTCCTTTGTAATTTACAAAGGAAGTGTGCAAAAAATTCTTGGACGAAAGGAGTATTAGATACTATTATTAATAATTTTCATTAAAATGTTATATATATATTAGGGGGTCGTTTGGTTGGGTTGATTATCTATGTATTGATGCAGTATACCACGTAATACCACGTTTGTCTCGATGTATTAATAATACTTGATCAAATGTATTAAAATCCTCCTATATTAATAATACCATTCATTTGGTATTGTGTATCCCACCTCAATAGGTGAGATACACAATACCACCATTTAATACCTAGGTATTAAATGTAATTTTACCATTATACCCTTATCCAATAATAATAATTATTATTATATTAATAATAATTAATTAATAATAATTGATAATAAATAATATTAATATAATTATTATTAATAATACATAATAATAATGATAGTAATAATTATTATTATAAATAATAATAATTAATAATTATAATAAATAATAATAATAATAATTAATTAATAATAATTGATAATAAATAATATTAATATAATAATAATAATTAATAATTAAAAGTAATAATAATAATAATTAATAGTAATAATAATTAATAAATTATAATAATATTAAAATAATAATTAATAATATTATTATTAATAATACATAATAATAATAATTATAAATAATAATAATAATAATTAATAATTATAATATATATTATTAATTATAATAGTATTAAAAGTAATAATTAATAATATTATTACTAATAATACATAATAATAATAATAGTAATAATAATAATTATAAATAATAATAATTAATAATTATAATAAATAATATTAATAATAATAATTAATAATATATATTGATAATAATAATTAATATAATAATTTATTAATAATAATTGATAATAAATAATATTAATATAATAATAATTAATAATATTATTATTAATAATACATAATAATAATAATAGTAATAATAATAATTATAAATAATAATATTAATTAATAACACTATTATTATTAATAAAAATAGTAATAATAATTAATAATTATAATAAATAATATTAATAATAATAATTAATAATATATATTGATAATTAAAATTAATAATTAATAATAAAAATAATACTTTATAATAATAATAATAATAACAACAACAACAATAAAAACAATAAGGATAAATATGTCATTTCACTTATTATCCCATTTATTAATACTCAATAACAAACATAAAATAACTAATACCTAGTTATCAACAATCCAATTTTTCCATCATACCAAACAACAATACAATTAATCACAAGTCAAACAAATCCCGTTATACACAATACCATTATATCCCATATCCACAAGCAAAGGAGTATTACGAATGATGGATGAATAATGCACCCTAACTTCTACCACTTTTTATAAATTCAGTCATTACACATGTGGATGTTAGTTTTTTTAATGAAAAACTTAGTGTGAAAAAAGTATACAATTATTACAAAACACATATACAAAATAAAATAACATATATACAAAATATAATAAAAAGTCATACACATATGGTGCACCCAATATACACCCTAAATTTATTACTTTAAATGTATGAAGTTATAATAATATCTTTATACTTATAATTTATTTTTATCTTTTATCCCCAAGGATTGTGTTCGCCCTTCAAATTAATTGAAGATTTACTAATCTAAATTATTGTGGTTGGATACATCCGATCTACTTAAAAGTTCATTTTCTGTTAAGTAATGATGAAGCAGGTCAAGTTATTACTCATATTATAGAAAATAAAGAAGAAGTATGGTAGATTTAATCAGGCCAATAAACATAATTAAGTGTAGATTCAACTCAAATAATGATTCCATGCATTTAGCTCAAAATGGATATGAATGAGATTGAGACAACAAGTCATGTCTTAGAAAACATTCAAGAAAAAGTGATAGGTATGATTATTTTCTAAAGTAGAGATATGAGTATACATAATTACATATTTAATCCCCTCAACCCCCCCCCCCCCCCACATAAAAAATAAAAATAAAAAAAGCTTTCATCCACCATGTACATTGTTTGACTTTGCGTCCCTACAACGTACTCGGGTCTCCCACGAATTACAATAACACAGATTCTAAGATCAGATTATTCTTCAAATTATAGGCATGTTCTTTTTTTTTTTTTTACTGAAACAGCTAAGTTGTTGCTGCTTATTTCTTGGTAAAACTATGTAGACTTGTATAATGTATTGTAATAATGGCAAAAAGTAGCCATTTTGACTTAAAATGAATTTTTTCTAGTCACCCATGTTAAGTGTAATTTTTTCTAACCACTTTTTTTATTTAAGACCATTTTACCCCTAAAACATTATTCAAATGCAATTTTAAATCAAAATTCAAATAAATATCCGATTGATACTTGAAATGACTTATATCCTTGATATTTTTCGGCCCAAATAGTTGTTCTATTCGGCCTAGACATATTTGCCTATTCGGCCTATACGTATTTGTCTATTCGGCCTAGATGTATTTGCCTATTCGGCCTATACGTATTTGTCTATTCGGCCTATACGTGTTAGCCTGTTCGGCCTATATGTTTTCGTCTAAATAGTTATTCTATTCGGCCTAGACGTATTTGCCTATTCGACCTATACGTATTAGTCTATTCGGCCTATATGTTCATCTAATTTTCATCGCTTTTATCACGCTTTAAAATGGTATCAGATCCCTAGGTTTATTTATTTATGAATGAAAAATTTATTATAAACTTATATCACTTAACGAGAGGAGAGTTTCAAAGAGATATGGATCCGAACGAAAGTTCGACATCCGAGAGTGACATGACTATTAGCCCGGTTCCAAGCTGGAGCAACCGGGACTTTTGGCCCATTGGATATGACGAAACAAGCAGTTCTATACAACAATACTATAATGTGTTGTATAGACAATATGTAGAGAAAGAGGACGGGGAAGCCGATCTATTTTGGGAGAACCTCCATCGAAAATGGAAATTGGCGAATCTTGAGGACCTCACCAAAGAGGAACGTCTGGAAGAAATCCGCCAGACAGAGATAAATTGTTCCAAGAAAATTCCGAGGAACATAGTGGAAATCCGAAGTTTCACTGAGATCCATGGACGAATCCCCAAACAAGAACAATGGAGGAGACGACCAAACCAAGGTCCGAGAGAAATTTGCAAGCCCTACCACTTTACGCATTGGAAAGAATGACCGAGTGGAGGGAGATCGAGGCAGATAACTCTAAGATAAATCAAGATCTTAGAGAATTGCAGAATACGGTGAGATTCTTTGGAGAATATTCCCAAAGCATGTCCAAGATTATGTTCGAAATCAGCATCAAGATGGACAAGGTCGAGAAATTGCAGAACAAATAATTCGACCTCATCATAAAGTTGATAGAACAAATAAAGTCCCTGGAAACCAAGGTGACAGGAAGAAGGCCTGGAGGAAGGTTACCACTAACCTTTGGAACAGAACCCCTTTTACACCAAAAAGGAAAAACGACGGAGGTCATAAGGCCAAAGTCCAAAAGCGAGAAGATGATTGCTATCCTTCAAGGAGACTCCACATCCTCAGATGGAAAGAGCAAATCTTGAAGATCTACAAGATCTATATGAGTCCTTCCAAGGATTATCAATTGTAGATCTAAAGATGAACGTTGAAGAGGCATCAAGTTCTCAACAACAGTCCCAGGCTCATCAGACACAACAGGATCGGAGCCAAGAAGGAATCTCTGGATCACACGGAGTCCATGGGGCAAGACAAGAAGATACATTCCAACCACCGGGAAACTTCAAAATGAGGGCCATAGGAATGTCAACAGGAGCAAGCCGAGTTCGAGGATCTAATATACAAAACACCCCATATGGCCGGTCTCACCTTGAACTGATAAATCCATACGGGTTGATCTTAAACCTCGACACTCTAGACTTCAAGAATAGAGAAGCCTTGATCGATGAATGGACAAATGCCATGAAGATCGCAGGTGGCGCATTGGAGTTGAACAAAGAAGGGTTCATAAGATTCCTTACTATGAGCCTGGAAGGATCAGTAAAATGCATCTGGGAAGAGCTCTCAGACGAAGTCAAAAAGGAGATCATGGAAGGCGAAGATCTAGGTAATATTGTCGATCGAATTGCCAAGATCTTCAAGATTCATTTCATCGGAGTAGGATACTTCGAAGGAATGGAAGAAGAAAAGAAAAAGAAGTATATGAATGCCATATACAACCTAGAACTACTTGACATTTGTCACGTAGATGAGTACATCAAACTCTTCACAGAGTATAGATGGAAGTCTAAGGTCAAAGAGGAAGAAATATTCCACCTATTCTTTGCCAAGATCCCGAGCCCATGGAGAGAAATGTTGATCAAAGAGTATGAACCATGCGAACTGAATTCAATAGCAAGGAGGATGTCCTTCCTCAAAGCCAAGATTGCAGAATGATGTCATCAAGCGGCGCTACACAAGAACTACAAGAGATTAAGGGGAATCAACAAGACAGTCCCCTTATGTTGCGAAAGCAGTGATCTTCCAACTATCATTGGAAGAAATCCAAAGAAGCAGAAAATGATGAAGAAGAATCATCTTTACAATCAAAGGAGCGGAGGATGGAGATCTAGAAGACCAAGATCATTTTGGTCTAAACAAAAGGCCCGTAGCTATAAATCAGGGCAAAGATCTGGACCATCAAGATGGAGTTCAAGAAGCCAAGTCTCATCCTCAGGGTCAAACCAAAGGAGCACAGGAAGAACTCCCACAAGAAAGACGTTTCGAAGAGCGGCCACACGAATCAACGAAAGATTCAAGGATTGTAACTGCTACATGTGTGGAGCAAGAGGGCATATCTCACCAGATTGCCCGAAAAACTAGAAAAGAGGAGTACGATAGTTCGAGACAACTCCAGAAATGGAGGAAGCAGTTTACTTCCAAGACCTAGTACAGATATATCAATTCGAAGATATACCCTTAGACGAAAACATCTATGAAGAAGAATTCTTTAGCCAAGACGAATCTTCCGAAGATGAGTTGGAGTGAAGAGGAAATCTTTAGGAAAGAGATGCAAGAAGATATGTCTGGATTCTTTTCCCAGACATCTATTTCTCATAAAGCCCTTATGAGAATCATGAGAGAGGATCCAAGGCTCAACCTATACGATGGATTCACTGTGGGAAAATTGGAAAAATTCTTTCCAAGTTTCAAAAAGAGAAAACACAACATCATATACAAAGTGACCGAAGGGAAAATTGCTATCCCGATGGAGCTCACAGGAAATATGATGGAAATGCAACTAGTTCCTTATGAAGAAATCAAGAAGGAATTAAGTAAACTCCCGGAGAGAATGTCCAAGACTATGTCTTGGGTCCATATCGGAGCTATTCGGATTCTCATCAAAGCCACATTCAAAGAAGGAATCGATACACCAATCGATATTGATGTCTTCGATAAGAGAATCAAGAGCACAAGAGAAGCATGCCTAGGAGGACTCTCGGGAAATTTATACGCAGGAAAAGTAGCATCCTACATTTATCCAAGGATCGCATACAATCTAGCAGACCGAGATTTCAACAGGGCAATTACCCTTCATCAAGATTTTAAAAACAAAGACTTGATGAAGGAAGGAAACAGGCCTTACTCTATCACATACAACATCTCGTATGCCCTCTCCAACACTCATCATTCAGATCTATTCCAAATGAAGGAATATATTGAGATACCTGAAGTGTTCGAGAAAGTTGCATGTGCGACTAGGCCAGAAATAATGAAGCTACCACCAATTCACGATATGGATTTGCGGATCAAAGACAAACCAATCTGGAGCAGACAAAACAGCCTCAGATTCGAGCAAAGAAGAATTTATTTCCAAGAAGACAGAATGATTAGCGAAAAATAGGGAAAGAAACCAATCGTGGAGGTGATCCAAGAACCGGAAAAGTTCACAACTAAAGGTGAACTAAAATGCCCAGAAGAATGGAGAGGAGTCGAAGTAATATTCGATATCACTAAAAAGGAAAACTCTATTCCTTGTGATGTCCTGTATTATCTCCAACAACCAACAACTGGGAGATACCAAGGACAGCTCAAACTCGGCGATCTTGAGCTGATAATCGAAGGAGTTGCAGGAAGGTTCCCAGAACAACTAGTATTGGGATTGGAGTTTCTCGAGGATCATAAACCTTGGGAAAGACTGCAAGATGGAATGGAGTTTACGGTCAAGGGAAAAAGATACAAAGTCTTCTAGTAGAGGCTCAGGGGTTTAAAGCTCTGATCCACCCATGGCCACAAGTCCATTTTCGATATATATCACCGTAGGGATGATATATAAGGAATATCGTGCAAAATACTTTGCGGCATACATTGATTCAGGAGCCGGCATCTGCACAACAAAGGAAGGGGTCTTCCCGGAAGACTCATGCGAAGAACTGCCAACAGTCCTCGGAAAAAATTTCTCACAAAGGGTGTTAATCCTTAATAGAGGAATCAAGCAAGCGGAAATCATGATCGGAGGAGCAGATCGTACCCCATGGTACAAGGTGAAAACTCCACCATTATATTTTCACGGCACTGGAACGGATATTCTGTTAGGAAATAATTTTCTACAGACATTCAAGCGTTTTACCCAAGAAAACGCAACAAGGAGGCTTATTTTCATAACCCTTTGTGAACATAAGATCATCGCACCAAGACTGCGTAATGCATTTCAACGAAAAATGCCAATCAGATTTCGCAGCAAGCGTGGCGATGAAGGAAAACTGAGACATCCGAAGATGAATGATAGAAGGAGATATGGCGAAGAAGTCCTTCAGATGAGAACCGAGACTAGAGGATGATGGAAGATGGAGAAACTAAAGGAGAACACAATCCACCTTCTCAAAGCAAGTTTGGGAGAAAACCTACAGAGAGACATCACAATCGAAGAACAAACATCTTTGAAGGACGTTAAAAGGAAGATACAGAGGAACTTCAATGAGGATCCTTTAGCCTGGTGGGATAAGAACGAGCTCAAAGCTTCACTCAAAGTGAAAGAAGGAAAGGAGCATGAGCTCGTGAGATATAAGCCTATCCTAATGAACCAAGAGGATCGAAAGGATATGCAGCTAATACTTAAGGAACATCTAGACCTTAAGTTAATATCACCAGGAGTATCTCCATACAGCAGTCCAGGATTTCTAGTCCGAAATCATGGAGAAATCAAGCGGGGAAAGCCGAGGCTTGTGATCAACTACAAAGGGATCAACAACATCTTGGAGTTCGATGGATACTACATACCAAGTAGGGAACACTTGGTTAACTGTATCAATAATGCCAAGGTATTCTTAAAGTTTGACTGCAAATCTGGATTTTACCTGATTATGATGGAAGAAGGGAGCAAGAAGTTCACAACCTTCTCCACACCACAGGGCCATTATATTTGGAATGTTATGCCTATGGACTTGGCAAACGCACCCCAGATATACCAAAGAAAAATGGATAATCTTTTCAAAGATTATTTCTCATTCATGTTTGTCTATGTGGATGACATCCTCATAGATTCAAAGAACATGAAGGAACATTTAGCACATCTGGAAATATTTTCAGAAGTATGCCACAAAGAAGGATTGGTGCTTTCTGAAAAGAAAGCAGTAATAGCAACAAGGCAGATCGAGTTCCTTAGAGTAGAGATCGACGAATCCGGAATTATTCTACAATCACATATTGTGAAAAAGGTCCAAGGATTTCCCGAAGATTTCAAAGACAAGAAACAACTCCAAAGTTTCTTAGGAGTGGTTAACTTTGCCGGAATGTTCATCAACAATCTGGCGCAATACAGGAAGGTGTTCAGTACTTTGTTAAAAAAGGATGCTGAATTCAAATGGGATGATTCACACCGAGCAATGGTTAAACAACTAAAGGAAGTTTGCAAAAAGCTCCCCAAATTAGCCATTCCTAATGACGAGGATGATCTGGTACTATATACAGATGTCAGTGACCATTGGTGGGCAGCAGTGCTTACAAAATCCACGACAGAAGGAGAAAAGCCATGCAGATACTGTAGCGGGCTCTTTACGGAGAGCGAAGCAAATAGATGGCACATCAATAAAAAAGAGTTCTTCGCAGTCCGAAAGGCGTTCAAAAAATGGCCGCTATTTCTTCTCGCGAAGAAATTCATCCTTAAAATTGATAACACAAGTGTCAAAGCCTTTTTGAAAAATAAAATCGAATCTAAACCAGAAAAGGCTAGACTACTAAGATGGCAAGCAGAATGCCAATATTATGATTTTGATATTGTCATTATTAAATCTGTTGATAATGTTTTGGCTGATTTCCTTACGAGAGATGGAATGAGCTGAGATAGACTCCATCCTGACTGTTTCAATGCACCTGATGGACAACCTTGAGTTGCTTTAGAGGGAATTCGAGAATCTTGCACTCAATGCAAGACGTGCAGGAAGAATACAAGATAGTGATCAGACCAAAGTGTCTAATCGCATACGAGACTGCATTCAAAACGGCGCAAGTCTGTTCGAAGCAACACGAGAGCCATTCTTCCAGGCTGTTGATAGCAATTGCAATCTACAAAAGGAGAGTAGTCGAGAACGGGGCTCTAAATCCGGAGCAAGGGATTCAAGTACCCTTAGCACAAGTCCTAGTCTGAAACCTCCAGAAGAAGAACCAGACCAAGGAAAAATCGAAGACCTGGAGTCACATCTAGAGTCGACGAATTAACCCAGCACATCTGGGGTCAAAGAGGGAGAGATCAACCTTAGGCCTATGAAGGGCACTGCTAAGGTTGGTATTAACTTAGCTGATTTCTCTTATTGGCAGGAATATCACCAACTGGGAGAAATTGAACACTAGACAAGGAATCCGACCGGAGAAATGCCGGGTGGATATATCTGGAGAATATCCCCGAGTTTGGATGCGAGAAGGCTCAAATCCAATAGATGTAAAGCAGTGGTATGACTTTGGGGCACTAGCCTCGATCTATACTATTGCACCAGGTTTTCCAGAACTTGCAAAACTTCCAGAATGGCTGGGAGAAAAGGTTTTCAAGGCCTGGGAGAATAATTCGACTCTATCCAGAGATGATGTATTAGAACTGTACTTCACCAGTGCAGCCCCAGAACCAGTTGGAAAAGGCAACCACGAGGCCTTCAATTTCATCAAGCTGAGAAGACCTGATGTTTCATCATCAAATAAGATCAAAGAGTCTTCTAGAAAGGAACCAGTCTTGGTTTCTACATTTTCTGAAGAACAGATCTCTACGCGAAGAGCGCGGGATTTGTATGCCTGTATTAAAGCAATGGTGGAGGTAAAGTTCCCATTCAAGTTCGAGCATAAGTCTTTGAATGGGTCTTTCCTGTTAATCACTTTAACAGGAAAAAAGACAATGTTCGCTGAGAAGGCTTTCCAGGAAAAACAAGAACTTCTCTGGAAAAATAAGATTCCGGTGAGTAAGCAAACTCATCGGAGATATTGCAACATGGCCCACTTTGGGCAATGGACGAACAAGGTGTGCACAAGTTGTTCTACCCAAACGGAACCAGAATTTGGGAAAGGAATAAGATTGGGCATAGGCATGATCAGAACTGCTGATCCAACCCCAACAAAGGAGACACGTGGAAAGAAGAGGGTAAAATCTCTTCGGAATACCCAGGAGCCAGGAGAATCATCGGGCACTAAAGAGGACAAATGACTCTTCAAAAAAGCAAGAGCCAAATGACCTTTCTGAAAGGGTAAGAGACATGTGACCAACAGGGGTGGCCCTCAAGAAGGCATCCGATGTAAAAAAGAGGACCAGCCAGCTGTTAAAAATGGCATCCAAGGCAAGGTGACGCAAACACTGACGCAAATATGGTAACGCAAGCAGTGACATCACAAAATATCAGGAGGCTTTGAAATCCGGATTTCAAATCCGAAGGCCTCTATAAATAAGAGATTTGAGGAAGCAGAAGGCATCGACCATCACCCTCTGTTTTCTCTCATTCAATAAACATTGTAGTTTCTTTTCTTTCTTTGTATGAGTGTTTCTGTTCTAGCTATCATAGGTAGCTAAAGGAGTTTCTCCTCTTGATCGGTGAGGATGAGTGTGTAATAAATTTCTCCATTCAATAAATAAATAATCTTGGGCTACTGCCAAAATTATGTAACATTCCATTATATTCTGTAAACTTAATCTTCATATTTTCCGGCGAGAAACAGTAGCAGCATCCTGTATACCCGGTGTAGGAAACGAACCAGGGTTGTGCTGAAGTCCACTGAAGGAACGGGATTGAACCATCACACTGCGGGGTGCGTGGTTGGTTGTGAGGAGCAGCTGTAAAACCTCCCGGATACTCGGTGGACTAACGGTCAAAAAAGGTACTGTTACTATTTCAAATCGGTTAATTATTAGATTAATGTTATTTAATTAATGTACGGAAGCATGATGGGCCTGATATGGTCGTAATGTACTATGTCTATTTTAAAGAAGAAAATTGTGATGAAAAAAAAAAGAAAAAAAGGGTATTGAAAATCATATACGGATATCAATCGGGTAGAGGTAATAAAAAGAAATTTTTGATTTTAAAGAAGGAAAGGGTAATTTTGGAATGAATAGTATAAAGTGACTAGAAAAAATTTGTTATTATAAGAGTGGCTAGAAAAAATTCAACTTAAGGAATAGTGACTATTTTAAAATTTTGTCGTAATGTATTTCTCCATGGTTTTGACGCCAGTGTTGAAGAATATTAGGAGGTTGCACCCACGTCTGATTTTGCATCACTTACAGCAAGGAAGTTTGTAAGGGAAATAGTCAATTTCTCTCTCATACTCTCTCTCTAACTGCAAGATTTCAGATTTGGAGCTGTTTTTGGGAAGGTGAGACCTTTGTTGCATTTTGTCTGATGATGATTGAATTCCACTGCATTATGGGTTTTGAATCAGGGGTTTGAGTTGGAAGTGATTCTTGGCTCTGGTGGTTGTTTTTGTGTAAATTTTGTAGTATAATTGATGTGGGTTTTAGGTATTAACTATTGGATTGGCATCATTTGTTGTTGAACTGGTTTATATGGAAATCATATGATGTGAATGTTGAAAACAAAAAGGTGGAAGTTGAATGTAGGATTTTGTTGTTTGTGATGATGGTAGGAGGGTATTTTGTGGGGAGGATGGGTTCAACAACAGCTGCTCCCCCTCTTTCCCCTTCAAATTCTGCATCAACACCACAATCCCCTCCTCCTCCACCACCACCAGCACCACCTCCCACATTGCCACCTGAAGCACCTCCATCACCACCCCCCCATTGCCCCCATCACCTCCACTATATCCCCTACTGTCACCACCACCACCATTGCCCCCAGCATCTCCACTCTATCCCCTAGTGTCACCACCACCACCACCTAAGACAACTTATTCACCACTCTCACCGTCTCCTTCAGTATCACCGCCAGCCATTGCTGTTGGCAATTGGATCGTGCGGTTCAACGTGATCGTTAGGATAAACAGGCAAACAATTCAGCGGAAGCAATTAAACATGTTTACCGTACTTCAGGGTTGGTGTAGAGTCTGATCGTTGCAGAAGAACCACCTCTAGATCTTCTGCTGTATGACCCAAGTCGAATCCTGCTGTTGTGTGGGCAACAATCTGCAAGATTCTCTCAATCTGCTCCTAACCTCTTTCACGTCTGTTAGAGGCGCAGGAAAAAAATTAGGTTTCCAGGAGCTGAGATGACATTATATATAGGGCTACAACAGGGACCAGGAGGAGAAATTGGGCTGGGCCTCAATTAGATTTAATTAACCAAGCTTAGCCCAAAGCTTTTAATTAAATCCAATAATAATAATATAGTCCACTAAAATATTATTATTGCACTACCCGTCCAATCCCAAATTATGTTCTGGGCTCCTTATTATGAGCCCAATAATCTCCCCATGTTTAAGATATACAATGCCCATTAATTAATTAAGTTACTGACAACTCAAATTAATTAATATCTCATCCGAGAGTAGTACCACTCAACCTTTTTATCATGCCGGAAATTAATCCACTTGCAAGATTTACATGATAAACCTTATGAGCTCCTCAAGGGGACATCATCAACCTATGACGGACATGGATTCCTTCTACAATCAACAGCACACCATAGAGACAGCATTATTTCCCAACTCACCGAGTATGTTGATTTAATTCATTTAAATCTCACCCATTGATGAATCAAAGAAATATATACTGCCTTACGTGTCGAGGTTATTGTATAGGGATTAAGAGCATGGACATCCATAATAACAGAGATCAAGTTCTTCTATATAGACAGTACAAGTCGAACGATCTCAGGCGGTCCTACTCAATACACATAGCAGTGTACTAATGTGGTTCTATAGTCAAGACAAACTAATACCAAACCACACTACAACCATACCAATAGATAGTCCCCATCTATCTCGGCTGTGAGCATCTGTTTATACTTTATAAGGAAACCGATAATATGATCTTCCACGTGTTGTCGCACAACATATTATCTACAGTATAAAGTAAATGGACTATTGCACCATTCATATAAATAAATTATAAGATGCAATCATTTGATCAATGATTCTCATTTCAAATATTGTTATAACATTGTTCATACCAAAGCTAGACTTTTAGTATACAATCCAACAATCTCCCACTTATACTAAAAGACTATGCTGTCTTGTTTTATGCCATACATCTGATTCCTACTCCCACTACACGACCATTAAAAGCTCTCGCCTTAATGTCCTTGTAAATGGTTTTACTAGGTCATGATCCGATGCAATCTAGGCGACAACAACCTTCCCCTCATCATACGATTTCTCGTAGCAGGTGGTACTCGCGCTCCATGTGTTTAATTGCCTTATGGACTCGTGATTCCTTCAAGTTTGCAACTGCACCAATATCATCAATGTAAATTGTGATTACCTTGGGCAAACTTAGAAACACTTCAAAGTCCATCATGAAGTCTCTAGAGTCATATAGATACTTTGGCTGCCTTATAGGCTCCAATTTATCATCTTTCCATGATGGAGTCCGGAGTCTGAAATATATTTCTATATAACACTCCTCCACATTATGACTCTACTTCCTCAAATTAAACACATAACCTTTGAGGTGAATTTACTGCCGTCCAATCTGACTAAAAAATCTGAATCTACGTAATCCACAAGAAGCAGTGAATCTGCTCAGTAAGTCAACATATGATTTCTAGTCCTTCTCAGGCACTTCATATGTGTCTTACCACAGTTCATCATTCTTGTTCTGGGTTACGTTGATACCCACTGTTCATGTATCCAGCAAAACAGATATCCAACTTCGTTCATAGCATTCCTTAGATTAAGCTTCCTTATTCGCCGAAGCATAAGGAACCGCTTTCATCTCCTTTATCTTCTTTTTGTATCTTAAAGACACATTTACTTAGATAAATTCACATGCTAAACGAGTATGGATTGTATCATTTATGAAACTTGAGATAAGCATAACATCCTTTCTTGTGATCCGTATAACCGTGATCAAAAAGATGTATTTTGCCTTTCTTAAGTCCTTCATCTCTACTGCCTTTTTAACCATACCCATACGCCCGATAATACTCTTTCATTGTCTCCAATGAGCAAGATACTATCTACATATAGTACAAGAAATACCACCACGTTTCCGTCACTCTTTACCACACACAAGACTCATCTGCTCATTGAATTAAATCCATGCCACTGGATTACCTAATCAAAACAGATGCTTCATGATTTCAAAGCTTGCTTTAGTCCATCGCTGGACACTTTTAAGCTTATTATCAAAATGCTATTAGTACTTTGCAATGAATCACTCTGGTTGCTTCACATAGATGTTTTCTTCAAGACTTCCAATCAGGAAAGCTGTCTTGACATCTATTTGCTGTTCCTCATAATTCAATATGAGCAGCAATACATAAAAGAATCCGGATCAATTTAAGCATAGCTACCAGCGAATATGTTTCCTCATAATCGAACCATTTCTTTCTGAGTGCACTTTTTCGCAACAAGCTTTGCTTCCAAGGTTTTCACCTTATTGTATGATCCTCTTTTATTTCCTATGACCACTTCCAATGGCTTTTACACCATTTAGTGGTCTTATAAGCTCCCAGACTTAATTTAGAATCCGTAGATTCTATTTCAACATTCAATGCAACTTACTAAGATTCCGCATTTTCATCTTGTAGTGCTACGTCGTATCCGTGGGACAATACCATGTTTACTAGGGATCAAGTCTCACGACTCTCCCAAAACATATATCTAACGGGTTGTCGAACAACCCTCCCACTACGACTGGGCACTACATGTAATTGTGTATCAGACGTGACACGTGTTGCAGTTTACTTTGTGGTATATCCTCTTGTACACTTGGTACTTTTACTTAGTGTTTTCCTCTCACTTCCTTTAGAACAACTTATACATGGGTTTGTGATTTATTACATAGTCCTTTTTCCAAAATCTAGTTATTGTGTTAACAATTACCCTACGATCTTTTGGACTAAATAAATCACCCTTCATTTTTCTAGGCTGTCCCTCAAACAGATAAAACATTTTACGAATTACTGTTTCTAGGGCATATCCATAAAATGAATTTAATTATTCTTAATAATTCTTCATCTATCTAATCATTACCATAAGAGCCTTATTCCTTCTATCCACCACACCATTCAGCTGGGGATCGCCCGGTGTAGACTACTTGAGATTTAATCTCAACTTCTGATTAGCAGCTCCTAACTATCCTAAGAGGTACTCGCCATCACGATTTAATCGTAATGACTTAATATATTTTCCATGATGCTTCACTGTACCAATCTTGCAATTCTTGAATTAATCAAAGAATTTAGACATGCAGTGCATCAAATAAATATATTGGTATCTAGAATAATCTTCGAATATTCTTAACCACCTCTCGCCTGGATAATATTAGGTCCGCTTGAATCAGAATGAACTAATTCCAACATATGTATCTTTGGCTCTACACCCCACGGCCTTTAAAAGGCAGTTATTCATTTTTACTTCCAAGTAAGATTCGCAAGTCCGATAGTTTCCACTTCAGATAAACCTTACGGTCTATCAGCTATCAACTTTTGAATCCTACTCAAGTAAAATGAAATAACTTTAGACGCCAAATATATGTTTAGTTCATCTCCGAAGGTTCATTTCTCTTACTAATATTAGAAGATGCATTATTAATTATTATTTATTGCATCTGTGGGATGAACATGATTTAAGAGTATACTTATTATCCACCAACGTACTTTAACGGATTAAAGCCCCATTCCTCATCATTATGACCATGTCATATAGATGAAATGAAGTATCCATCCGTTAATGCATAGAAACCGAAATTAAATTCTTTCTATGAAAACGTACGTAAAGACAATTTCTCATAATCAAATTGTTTATTCCTATCATAAGATAGATAAATAACTCCCACTGCAATAGCCACTACCTTTGTAGTTTTACCCATGTCTTAATAATCTTATCCTCATCAAGTGATAAACATTCAGTGATTCCAGTATCTACGCACTTCGTGTCAATAGATACCATCACTAATCATGTTTAAACAACTAGTGAATATTAAACTTGTTCATTTTATGATGAAAATGGTTTTTCTTTGCCACATGTTTTGTCAGAAGTCTCCCACCATATACATCCTCTAGTATTTCAGGTAGAACTTTCTCAAAACATCAAGGCTAAACATGGAGAATAAAATTGATCTAGGTTTCCCTTTCAATTTATACTCCAAGCTTTTCCAATTCATTCATCAAATTCTATCATGATCTTGCGCCTTTTAAATTACTCAAGTATCTGAAGAGTTACATGAGTTCATCATATTTCTATGATCCTCTCATCTCTTCACTAAAGACTTTAATAGGCATCATGAGCCGTCCTTTGAGAGAACACATGTATTTTCTTAAGCAGTAAATTTTAAAATTAAGATTCTTTTCTAATCAGTTAATATGGACAAGTAAATATAATTTCTTTTAGTTAACAATTAGTGAGATAATACCATTCGAAATTCAGAGAATCACAAATAAATATTCAGATCAAATATTCGAATTTTATCATTTTATATTGATTCCCTCAAAACAATATAAAAATAAAATTCACCGACATCTCAAGCACCGTGAGTCTGCAAGCCACGTTAGTGTGGACGTTTACAAACCCGAACATTTACAAGAGAAGGTTTTACCCATTAATTTCATTTGTCAACCTAACTTTATGACAAAATAATTAATAGTCGGTTCCTCTTTAGCCATGCAAATAATAGCAGTGACTCCGTTGGGGAGGATACTAATTATTTACACCTAAGTGTATACCATTATTTGATCCCAAGTCCACTGCGCGAGCTTGTGTGCCTTACAGTTAGAGAAGTACACACGCGCTCGGGTAGCTTCCTACAATCATCAATTATTAGTTTGTACCAGTGAACCGCACACAAACTCATCCGTTAGGGAGGAAGGCCAATGCCAACACGCAAGTTTGTGTGCCACATTACAAACAATAATTATTAATGAAGTCTGTATCAGTGATCCATGAATAAACTCATCCGTTAGGGAGGAAGGCCAATGCCAACACGCAAGTTTACTCACATCACTTACAAACCAATAATGGAGGCTGCGGGAATTAATTATACCAATCCCCTCTCCCACTTAATTATTTAATTACCGAGGGTTTTTAACATGCATATAATATTAACAAATAAAATATACAACAAAGCATGCTTTTAATTCAAGTAATTTAAAATCACATAAAACATGCTTTACACATATATAACAATTAATCGTCATGATAAACAATTAAATCAATTATATAAACAATTAAATGCTAAGTGAAATTGGATCAAAATTGGGCCCACCTATTCCAAATAAAATTAGCAAAAAAATGAGCAGCCATTTTAAAAAAAAATAAAGCCCATTAACCCGCCAATTTATTTCCTTGGAACAAGCCCAAAATTTCATGGCCCAACACCACAAACAATTAATAATCATAAGCCCAGCTGTCTAAATTAATTAAATTACAACCAGTAAGCCCAATACAAAAAAAAAACAGGCCCAACAGCAATCAATTAAAAAAAACAGCCCAGCCTAATCTCCTGAAACCCTAGCTTCTGCTAGCCGTCACTGCCGTCAGCTTTAAAAAGCCACCGGCGCCACCCAGCTAACGCCGCCTCCGGCGGCGCCGCCGACAATCCACCGGTAACTCGCCGTTACCCCCCCGGCGACCAGATTCCAGCCACGAAACGCCGCTGACAGCGCGACGAACTCCGCCAGGAGGCAAACACCGTCACCACCGCAGCCGACGATCCGTCCACAGCCTGCCGCCGACAGACCCAGCAAATCGTCGACCAGTCCGTTTTCCGAGCTCCACAGCCACGCACGCCTGCTACCGCCGGTAACACTCACGCCGTCCAGTCGCGCATGCAACCCAGCGCGACACCGGTGAGTCATGACGCAGGCCAGCGCCGCACGATCTTCCCTCCGCAAGCGCCGTCGCCGACGATCGCCAACAGTAGCCCACTGGATCCGCACCGACACCACCAGACGTCGATTGTCGGTGCCGGTCAGTGCCGCATCTCCTCCAGCGCCGCCGTCTAGATCGTGATCCATCAGGTTACGCCGACGAGTCGCTCAGCCACGCGCGCCCGCCTCGAAGTCATCGCCGCCCTGCAGCGCACTGCTCCGATCTGAATAGCCTCGACTCGCCTCGCCGTGAAGACGACGCCGCCGTCATCGCAGTGCATTGGGACAGTCTCCCTGTCACCCCTCCTTCTACGATATTCCCTCTGCCGCCAAACCCGCCGGTCTGCCTCGAATCCGCCGTGATTTGGGCCTGTCGAGAAAAAGCCGGCGACTGTCTGAAGGCTGTCTGTTTCGGTCGCCGCCGCCAGCCGCCGTCAGAAGCAGTCGCCTCCGCCACCGCAACGAGAGAGAGAGAGACGGGAAAGGGGGGGAAAAGAGAGAGAGGGGGCGACCGCGTGTGTGGAAGGGCAGGGTTGGTTGTCTCGAAGTGTGTGCCACAATTAATTAACAAATAATCAAATAATATTACACACCATTCAAACAATCAAGCCTGACAGTTCACATACACCATGTGAAAAATTCAGATTAAAACAAATAATCAATTAATCACATAAATCTTTACAAATCAGTTTCATAATTACATGATTAAATCCAGATTATACCATATAATCAAATAATCACAAAAACCCCAACCATACGTCTCACGTTTCACCACGAAACCAACGCTCTGACACCAATTGTTGGCAATTGGATCGTGCGGTTCAACGTGATCGTTAGGATAAACAGGCAAACAATTCAGCGGAAGCAATTAAACATGTTTACCGTACTTCAGGGTTGGTGTAGAGTCTGATCGTTGCAGAAGAACCACCTCTAGATCTTCTGCTGTATGACCCAAGTCGAATCCTGCTGTTGTGTGGGCAACAATCTGCAGGATTCTCTCAATCTGCTCCTAACCTCTTTCACGTCTGTTAGAGGCGCAGGAAAAAAATTAGGTTTCCAGGAGCTGAGATGACATTATATATAGGGCTACAACAGGGACCAGGAGGAGAAATTGGGCTGGGCCTCAATTAGATTTAATTAACCAAGCTTAGCCCAAAGCTTTTAATTAAATCCAATAATAATAATATAGTCCACTAAAATATTATTATTGCACTACCCGTCCAATCCCAAATTATGTTCTGGGCTCCTTATTATGAGCCCAATAATCTCCCCATGTTTAAGATATACAATGCCCATTAATTAATTAAGTTACTGACAACTCAAATTAATTAATATCTCATCCGAGAGTAGTACCACTCAACCTTTTTATCATGCCGGAAATTAATCCACTTGCAAGATTTACATGATAAACCTTATGAGCTCCTCAAGGGGACATCATCAACCTATGACGGACATGGATTCCTTCTACAATCAACAGCACACCATAGAGACAGCATTATTTCCCAACTCACCGAGTATGTTGATTTAATTCATTTAAATCTCACCCATTGATGAATCAAAGAAATATATACTGCCTTACGTGTCGAGGTTATTGTATAGGGATTAAGAGCATGGACATCCATAATAACAGAGATCAAGTTCTTCTATATAGACAGTACAAGTCGAACGATCTCAGGCGGTCCTACTCAATACACATAGCAGTGTACTAATGTGGTTCTATAGTCAAGACAAACTAATACCAAACCACACTACAACCATACCAATAGATAGTCCCCATCTATCTCGGCTGTGAGCATCTGTTTATACTTTATAAGGAAACCGATAATATGATCTTCCACGTGTTGTCGCACAACATATTATCTACAGTATAAAGTAAATGGACTATTGCACCATTCATATAAATAAATTATAAGATGCAATCATTTGATCAATGATTCTCATTTCAAATATTGTTATAACATTGTTCATACCAAAGCTAGACTTTTAGTATACAATCCAACAATTGCGTCCTACTAACCCTCCTCCTCCAAGTTTGATCCCAGAGCCACCATCAAGGAGTTATCCACCAAAGGGTTTGGCACAACCATCTCCTCCTCCACCTCCACCTCTGCCTCCAATTGTTCTAGCTTCTCCTCCCCCACTTTCTCCTGTGGTCCCTCCACATCCACCTTCAGCTGTATATCCACCAAAGCATTCTCCTCCACCTCCTCCATCACTCTATATAAGTCCTACTCCAGCTTCAGCAGCATCTCCCCCTCCCACGCCTCTGCCTTTGCCACCTACTATACCCCCTCCTCTTTCCCTAAAAAAATCATCTGTCACTAAAGCAGACTGGCATTGCCTCCTCCCCAATCCCCTCCAGTTAAATCTACTACTAGATCATCTCCATCTAATCCAACTATCACCTCAGGGAAATCTGATAATGAGGGTCAAATAGGTGAAGGTGTAGCTGCAGTAAGCAGTTTAGTCGGATTTTTCGCGCTAACTCTTGCGGTTCTGGCAGCTTGGTTTGTCCTTAGAACAAAGAAAAGAAGGCAGAATCTCAGTTTCAATGATGCAACGCCCTCTCCTTTCGCAGCATCCCAAACTTCAGGTACTATTTTCTGATCTTTTCATTTCTTCATTAGCTACTGTTAGCTAAAATTTCTGCCTCATTTCATGGAATATAAATGTTTTACCAAGTCATTGCATTGCTAAAATGTACTCCATAAAAAATATTTCTAAGTAATTACTTCTGGTTTTTTATTTGATTATGATGACTGATGATTAAGTGTTTTCATAGAATTGATGAGTACTCTCTTTTCGACGTCTGATATTCCTAGATTCAACAATCCTCAGACCCCAGTTTTCAGCTCAAGCATCTGGGAGTGCTTCACCTATCAATTATATGCGTTCGGATGGTGGCATTGGCACCTCAAAGACTTGGTTTACATATGAAGAACTATCCATTGCTACCAATGGGTTTTCAGCAAATAATTTGTTGGGTGAAGGTGGATTTGGTTGTGTTTATAAAGGAGTCATGGTGGATGGAAGACATACCGCCATTAAACAGTTGAAGTCCGGTGGCGGACAAGGAGAACGTGAATTTAGAGCAGAAGTTGAAGTAATTAGCCGAGTACACCACAAGCATTTGGTGTCGCTTGTGGGTTATTGTGTAGCTAAGAATCGAAGATTGTTAGTCTATGATTATGTGCCAAAAAACACCCTGCACTACCAATTCCATTGTAAGTTTACATATACGCCACCGGCTTTACATCTGAACTAGAATGAAACACTTTCAATTTGTCATTTGAGCATATCATCCAAAGTAATTAGTTTGCATCAATTATTCATCTGAAATGCTATCACAACTATATGCATAAGAAGTTCTAGCACAAGCTAGCTCTGTCTGTAATGCATGTCATCATTATCTCACATTGAGGTAAATTTGGTGTGTGCAGGTGAAGGCAAGCCAGTAATGGATTGGGTCAGCCGATTTATAGTTGCAATGGGCGCAGCTCGTGGACTAACATATCTACATGAAGACTGTAAGCTATGGCCACCAGTTTCTGGAATTTATCTTCCATAGATGCCCTTGCTAGTTCTCTTGAAATTCAAATAAATTGATGTGTGCATTGCTTATATGACTTGTAAGAATATAAGTATCAAATTTTATGTTTGATGTGGAAAAGTCCATTCTAAGTCCAATCATTTCAAGTGATATATACTTTAGGACTATTTCTAAGCATAAAGTTTGAATTTATGCTACCCTTGTCACTTAATTTTTTCATTGATATTTCCATATAATTTACTTAAAATTTTTGGCAGGTCAACCCCGTATCATTCATAGAGATATCAAGTCAAAAAACATTCTCTCGGACAACAACTTTGAAGCCCGAGTATGCTGAGCCTCTTACACCATTCTGTCATATACATTATGCATCAAGTTTTCATATAAAAATTGCATTTATATCCTTCTACTGCATGGTTTGTATAGAAGTATAATTTGACACTCAGTGGTTTCTGTGATAGGTTGCAGATTTTGGGCTTGCAAAGATAGCACAGGAATTGGAATTGCATACTCATGTGTCAACACGAGTGATGGGAACCTTCGGGTAGGTTAGCACTCTACATAGAGTAAATGAGCTACTTGCAAGACGTTGAATCTTAGGATTCCGAAATGTGCATGTATACTCCAGTTTGTTTCATTGGCAAAATTTATTGCAAGGACTAAAGGGTTGTCATGATGTGTACAATAATGATTTATTATCATTATATTTTACTATTGCAGAAATTCATTGATAAAATTATTTGGTGACTTGTAGATACCTGGCTCCAGAGTATGCACAAACTGGTAAACTCACTGAGAAATCAGATGTCTACTCATTTGGTGTGGTGCTTCTGGAGATCATTACTGGTCGTAAGCCCGTTGACTCGTCTCAACCTTTGGGTGACGAAAGCGTGGTTGAATTGGTAACATTCTTAATACTTGTAGCTATGTCTTTCTTTAAACCCCAACATTTAGTAAGACGACAATCATTTGTTCATAACAATGTTCACATCTTATAATATCGAGAAACTCTTTAACTGTTAGTTATCACTAGCCATGAGACTCTAGTACTCTTGTTATTATCTCATAAACATACAGTCTGTCGTCAATATGCTGGTATAACTTCTTAAAAGGAGCATATTATATCGTGATGTTTCTACTGTTGTTGCATTTCACCTCGACTGCAGGCTAGGCCATTGCTCGGTCAAGCACTTGAGACGCAGGTTTTAGTAGACCTGGTAGATCCTCGTATGGAAAACAACTTTGTTGAAAGCCAAATGCTCCGGATGGTTGAAGCTGCTGCAGCTTGTGTGCGACATTCAGCTTCCAAAAGACCACGGATGAGTCAGGTGAGTTTTCACTTGAGTGCTTCGACTCCATATATGGCCTTTCTTATCATTCGTTCATTTGCATTCTTCGTTAATTTTGCAGATAGTGAGAGCTTTGGATTCCGTAGACGAGTCAATGGACTTGAACAACGGAGTAAAGCCTGGCCAAAGTGGAGTTTTCGACTCTAGGGAATATTCAGCTCAAATTAGAACGTTCGAGAGAATGGCATTCCCAGGTCAAGATGGGTGTGACTTCTTCGAACGGTCTAATAAGAGCAACTAGAGGAGTTGATGGGTTCAGCTGTAAATTAATCATCTAAATATATACTACAATGTAAAATTTTGAGTTAAATCTATTTGGCATAGTCATGTTTCTTTTGTAGATGAAATATTCTTTCAACATGTATATTCAAAATCTTTTGATTCTTTCACATTTGTGCTAGTGGAATTCTATATTGTAAAATCGTGTTTCAAGGTAGGGGTGTAAATGATGAGTCTAGTCGAGGCGAACGCAACATTGTTCAAAATTATTTGAAATATTATTAAGTTTTATAATTTATATATTTGAGCTTGTTCGATAAGCTATTGAGCCAAACTTAAACAAGAGCCGAGCTCGAGTAATTTGATAATTTTATCTTATCGATTTTCATGTATCGAACTCGAGTGAACATGTAATGTTATTAAACATAAATGTGTATTCAAACTTTTAATATCTTTATTAAATTGAGCTCAATCGAACTTTTACGAGTCCTTGAGTAATTTGAGTATGATTTTCACCATTGATCCAAGAAAAACTCAATTGTAGTAGCGTTATATATACACAAAATTAGTTTGATTCACAGCAATTCTTCTACACTTCCTACTTGTTCACTTCATTGACTAAAACGACGTCATTTCCGTCAAACAGGCGAAATTTTGGGTAAGCTGAGGGTACTACACTCGCTACATAGGAGCAAGAACTTTGCGGCGGTGGAGAAAAATTGATCGAATCTGCTCCTGATTCTTCCCCGTCGAAGGTGTAGATTCGAAAACCCTATAATCCAGTTTAAAGTATCGGTGAATCGATAAGAGATGAGCGGTGGTGAAGACGAAGATCCGCAGAAGTTGAAGCGGATTGGGGCGGCGGCGTACGATTACGATAATGATTCACGGTGGGCTGATTATTGGTCAAATGTTCTCATTCCACCCCACATGGCCTCCCGCAACGACGTCGTCGATCACTTCAAGCGCAAGTTCTACCAGCGTTACATCGTATAGTATTCTTGCTTACCTCTTCAGTCCATTGAATTAGTTTAATGCGATATATGCTGTAGATGAACTTGTTGCAATTAAGAGCTTAGGGCTTTCTTTTAAAGATTCTTCTTACTTCTTCTGAGCTCTGGTGACTGTATATTTGAAGTCACTTTGTTATTTGATCAGATGCATATGTTGAAGAAGGGATTTTTAACACTTGCACTGTTATATACTTGTATGGTTTGTTATTCTTTAGTTTAATGTGTTGTGGATTTAAAACTGAAGCAGCAAATGCGATCTTTGGATTCTTCACGAGGGTCTTGTAGTTGCCCATTTCAATTTTGACGATTCGTATGCTCGAGTTTCCACATTGATTGATTTGAAAACTTGCAACCTACTACAATTCAATGTTATACCTCTTGGTATAGTTTAGATTATAAACTATGCTTGAAATTTCTTCTTTTGTGTGGAATTATAAAAAATGTATCACCATACCATGGTTATTTTGAATCCATGACCATTTAAATGAGGTATCAAAAATTTTATAGTGGCATATTGCATTTGGTTTTGCGAATTTTTATGTGTTTTTTCTTATTTAGGATCCTGAATTGATAGTTGAGCCAATGACTACAAAAACCTCAACCCAAACAGCAAGAGAATCAGCGCCACCACCACAATCCTCATCTTCTGCTGCTCACAGCAGTGATACCCGCCAAAGGAGTTCAGGTGTCGGTTGTATATCTTATATTTACTTGGAAGTTCAAATTTAATTTTTAATTTTTAACTTTGTGTTTTATGGTATCCTAGTTGTGTGCTACTTTTATAAGCTAGTTATTCTTTTTTGACTTGAACATGTGAAATACCATTGTGCAGGGTCTTCTGGTCGAACATCTGGGGCATCCACTGCTCCACCTTCTAATCCTACATCATTGCGTTGGGATCAACAAACCATTCAATTTTCTGTCAATGCTTGGGTATGTTTGATCCCTGGATTTTAACCTGGGAAGAATTCCGTCTTGAGTATTATTTGGATCTCATATCTATTCAATCCTCTTTATTTTATTTTATTTATTTATTTATTTTTCCGGCAGGTCCTTGTTGTGGCAGTCCTTGCAATTTTTCCATTGGTTCCACGGAACCTCTCAAATCGGGCATATCGTCTTGCCTTCTTGGGAACTGCATGTTCTTCTCTGTATTCTTTGTACTCATCATATGGGGTAACCCTCTTAAGACTATTTCATTATTAGTTCCAATGTGTCATTTATGTTCTGCTTTTTATATAGAGTTATATTTTGCAGAGACCTAGAGCATGGAACATGCAGGCTGTGCAAGTGTGGTTCCAGTCAGTTGTAGTTACCAAAGATTTTATCTACTCCATTTACTGCCTTCCTTTCATAACTACAAATCTGTGTCTCAAATGTAAGTCCCAATTTTAGTTCAGGTTTATGGTCTCTCTGTCTGATACTACATGATCCGGTTCTCCTTTTTAATGCTCATAAGTTGGTTATTAATTCTTCGCAGTTGCTTTAATTCCTATATTGTGCCGGACCCTTGAGTATGTTGCAAAATTCCTGAGGCAGAACTTTCGCAGATCCACCTTGCATAGGTAAGAAAGCATTTAATAACCCTTGCAATTGCTTTAAATACTCTTTATTGCTGTAGTTTACCTGTGCCCATGCTCTATCACTCTTGATATGAGCCTTGGTGTGAGATGTTGTCAACTAATATTACAAACCTTGTGTGTGAAAGGATGCCAACTAATATTACGAACCTTGTGTGTGTGAGAGGATGTCAACTAATATTTTGTGTGTAGGAGTGTGGTGATGGTGTTTTTGGTTTTTCACAGGGTAGTGATTTTCGATTTCTTTTCGTTTAGGATAACTAAAAATTAAAGAGTATCGAAGAAAATTTGTCTGGATGGAATTCACTCTACGGACTGAATATAATCAATCTTTTCCCCCAAATTGTGTTTAAAAGGTGCAGCTTCAAATTGTAGACTTAGAGTTTGTTTTGCTTATAATAGAAATTTCTTTTTCCGTTTCACTACAAAAATTATCATATCCATTTACACTCTCGTTTCTAGACATGCCATATCCTCTGTATAACTACAATTATTTTATAACACTCCTTTTGTTACCATGCATGATTCATCCAACAATAAATATTCATCATCTATTCACCAAAACTGTAAAATACAGAATTTTCCTAATCAATGGCAGCCTTAGTCGCATGAACTCTGAACGATATCCCAATTGAGGTGAATCCATGAATTTAAAAAATTGGATTCTTAGGAGGTATATGTTGATTCATGTCTGACAGTGATACTATTATATCCTCCTGAATCATATATGAAACATTGAAAAGTTTGAGCCAAACCCCATGCGTGCACCGAAATGGCTGAGATATGTGATATACTGGGATAATTTTTTCTTATTATATGAATGGTCCATTATTAGGAAAAGAGAGTAATTGGCATGAGAGAATTTTAGATGACATTGTTGTGCCACGTTTTTTTTTTTCCGTGTTACATTCTGTATAGCTTTATTCAGCCCATCAGTGGCATATTCTTTAACCATGGTGCAGCTCTTTTTATTTTGTGTTGCTGCTTATATTGTGCATTTTCACAGGAAATACTTGGAAGAGGCTTGTGCTTGGGTAGAATCCAATTCAACCACCCTTAGCATTCTCTCCTCACAAGCTGAGATTGGACTGGGATTCCTTCTGATTATATCTCTGTTCTCGTTAGTACTTCTGCCTTTTTCCCTTCATGATACTCTTGAGTCTTGACATGCTCTTTAATTTAAACTTATTCTCCTTTATGATTAACAAGTATTTCTTAAACTTGCATTAACATATTATTCCTCATCACAATGTGATTTTTAGGTGGCAGCGCAACATTATACAAGCATTCATGTACTGGCAGGTACTTTTCATATCTATTTAGAGCTTGAATGTGATAATTATATTCTTAGCTATAGCACAAATTTTAGTTCTGGTCAACTGAATTGAATAAATTCAGAATATTTCATTCGTTTCATCCGATGGGTATATATATAGTTTTGGATGGAGCAGTAAAATTAGCTAGACCGCACAATTTGGGTTTTCACAAATAAGGGTTTACCTTTTTAATCCCTGCCAGCCGTTGTATCATCACTGTACCACGGATGTTAAGAATTCTTTTATTGACTTGCTTCTTTGAGGGCAATTAGTCTTTCTAAGTGAAATAAAGTGTAAAGTATGTCTGACAATTTTGAAATTAGAGTATATTTTGGGGTTATTGAATTGAGGTGGTATTTCCATTTTTATGGTGGTGAAGTTTATTGTGGGACAAACAAAAGTGTGAAGTTTATTTTGGGACGTATATAACTTTTCTGTGGATTCAGGATTCCTGTAGTCATCTATGACCTAGAAATCTCACATTGGGTTATTTGGTTCCACCCCATGAAACTAGCTAATTCTTACTAGATATACAGTTTTATTTTTTACTTCCCTGGAACATTGTTCAGTTAAACTAAGCTTGTAGATGTCTACAATGGCAGTGGCCATATTTGATCAAAATGAAAAGTTGCTGAAAGATTTTCCTTCATCCAAAAATGTTGACACAATATTTGGAATCCATTTCCTTTTACTTTGTGGCAGCTTCTGAAGCTAATGTATCAAGCTCCTGCTACTGCTAGTTACCATCAAAGTGCTTGGACTAAGATTGGGCGTACTACGAATCCATTGATTCAGCGTTACGCTCCATTTCTCAACACTCCTCTTTCTGCCATTCAGAAATGGTGGTTAAGGTGATCATCAAGTGCCTTTAGAAACGAAGGAAAAGTTGGGACATCGTTTAAGAGATGGGAAACACGTTGAGGATTATATGTTTTCGTCTAATCTGATTATCGACTCCGACTAATAAACTCTTGAGAGTTGAGAGCTCACTTCCATGCTCAACTATGTCACTGTACTGAGTTAACAGAATGTGAAAAAAAATTTCTGCTTTCTACTGAAGTGATGTGTTTCTCTTTTTGGCAATGTCGAATTGTGGTATACCTATTTCGTCTTGATTAGTACTTTAACAGATATTTCTGATTCAATAATTCTATTTTGGACACTTGATTTTTTGGGTTCTAACATTTAGATGTGATTATCTTCTGTCTTAGATTACATGTTTTCATCTATGGAATGTTTTTATTTGTACATATTCTATTGAGTATAATATTAATTTCACTAATTAGTTATTTTATTAACTTATTTTAGTTTATATTTGCAAAAAATTTCCTATCGATCATAAATTTCATCCTAAAATACAAAAAGAAATTTGAGTCAAGATGGATTTCAATTTTAAAAATGCCCTAAACTCATGTAAAGGGATAATTTTACCAAAAGTAAATCAATAAAAATACTCAATTTAAAGAAATATCACTGAAGTAAAAAAGAATTCTTGTGCAATGCAGCAATGGGTCAAAATTTTATTATTATTTAATTACTAAAACTGTAGTAATTCTTTTTGTGGAAATTTCTATTAATGTAATTTGAAGATAAGATTTCATAGAGCGAATAAAATGATAAGATTAATTAATTAGTCGTAGAAAGTCAATTTTCTCGATCTCTACTCTCTCTCACCCCTCTTTGGCGGCAGTTTTTCACTCTTAATTCTCTGCAAATTAACGGAGATTAAATCTGAATGCAAAACCCTCGAAGTGGTCTTACCGAATCAAAATCCGTCTTGATTTGATCTCTCTCTCTTTCCAGAGAATCTTCCGATGGCGTTGCCGGTGGTACGGTTTCCGATCTTCGCGGTGGTGAGAGTAATCGGCGTTGCAATGGCCGCATTGGTAGTAATATGGAATGTGCATTTCAGAGGCGGATTGGCTCTCGTCTCCGATGATAAACGCCTCATCTTTAACGTCAGTAACATTCTTTTATTTATTGTTTCAATCCGTGAATGGTTTGTTTTCCTAATTTTAAATTGTGTCAAAATCTGTGCTGCGAATTTTGCAGGTTCATCCTGTGACGTTGGTGATTGGCCTTCTTGTTCTGTATGGGGAAGGTACGACTAATTTCTACCTCTCTCTTACACACAACAGATTGAGAACTTATTGGCAGCCCTCTGTTGCAATATTTGAAGTATAATTCAATTAACCTCTGTTTTGAAAATGGTGACTGTGTTGGATTGTTTCTCTCTGTTCAATTGCTTTCTGTATGCGATTGATGCAGATGCTTTGTGAATAAAATGTTGATTGAATCAAGTTAGATAGTTCTATTGGATTTCTAATTCGTATCTTGCTAATAATCATCGGATATGATCTCAACTTAGAGTTCCGTTGGGATGATATCTAACTTACGTGTGATAAGGTTGGATTTAAAAAAAGAAGAAGAAAGGGAGTTGAACAAAATGCAATGCTATATTTGACTTCCAATTGAGACGAACAATAAAATGAATTCTGTTCTCAATCTTGATAGATGATTATACAAGTCTGATTATATCAATAATAAAAGCAGGTATTATTATTATTATAGTATTAAAAACAAAGAGATTCAATGATGAATAAAATGAAAGCAACTCCGAACATCCAAAGAATTCTAGATTAGCATTAATAAACTTTAAAATGGGAGTGAATGAAATTAACAATAATAAACCCTTAATTTTTATTATATTTTTTTTTTGTCATTTCTCTCTTTCCCACGAGCATTGATTTGTTTTTCATCTTGGTATGTTATACGGTATATGCTTATTTACTTATTTAACACATTAATTAATTGTAACTTTACTAGAATGTCTCTATTAAATCAATTAAATTTGGAAGAAAATGAATAAATATAGCAATTTTCAGACAAATAATCATCATACTGTGACATAGATGCAGTACAAACTAAGAGAACATTCAGCATTAAAATGATCTGAATTCACATGTTGTGGTTGGTAGTCCAGATAAACATTGAAGAAAGTGTTGGTCGTCGTTTGCAACCGAATCTCTCTTTCGGTGTCGCCTGCCCAGTGCCTTAATTTTTTTATCCTGCACTTGTTTGGATATTGAACTGTACCTAATGTGATTCTTACATGTTTTTTTGACAAACTTTTACAGCGCTGCTAGCTTACAAGACCGTTTCAGGAACGAAAACTCTTCAAAAACTGGTTCATCTTTCCCTTCTCTCCCTGGCTTTCTTTCTGGGCACTTTTGGAGTAGGGGTTGTTTGGAAGAGTCGAATTGACAGAGGGAAAGATAATTTCTATAGCCTCCACTCATGGCTGGGTTTACTCTGCCTTTTCTTGTTTGGAATTCAGGTACTCTTCCAAGAGCTTTGATGCATCTGCTCTTCTCCTATTCAGTTTATGGAACGTTTCTGCTTTTCTTTTTATCGTGCAGTGGGCATTTGGATTCATAACATTTTGGTACCCTGGCGGATCGAGAAACAGTCGAGCTAGCTTGCTACCATGGCACCTATACTTTGGCCTCTACATCTACGCTTTATCAGTTGCTACTTGCATCACGGGCTTCCTGGAGAAGGCCACATCTCTTCAAGCTCAGTGGATAATAACTCATTACTCAAGTGAGACGATTCTGGTGAATTCTTTGGGTCTTTTAACTGCTGTTTTGGCTGGATTTGTGATTCTCGGAGTTGTGTCGCCATCGCATAGAAGTGGTGGCGATATGCTTAATGGAACGGGAAAGCCTAGTTTGGAACCTTGATTTAGATTCCCATATGTTTTTCATTGCACCCAACACATTTTTAGAGAATCGAATTGTAGGGATATTTCGAGCATTTCTGAGGAGAATTTACCAAATTTGGACCACAGATAGAGATAGCTGCTCTTGTCAAAACTTTTACAAATAATGCATCACAATCAGGTTAATAAACCATAAGAACCCACAAATGAAATATAGTACTAATGCCAATTGAACAACATTAACAATTCAGACATAAGAACCTCATCAAAAAAGATGCAGTGGCCAGGAAAACCTGGTCACAATGCATTGTACTGCATTCCAAGAACTGCCCGGAGAGGCGGAATCTTCGCACTCTTCACGGTTAGGGTCAGATCAAAATTTGAAAGCAGATTATTTGAAAGAGCATATAAATTAGACAAGGAGAGGTGAGCTCAAAATGGACTTTTCATCCGTTGAGCAAATCTCTATACCCATAGGTATTCTCTGCAATATTCTCGGACGATAACTGGAACGCTTGTAGGTGGTATCTGGGCACATCATGTAAAAGTATTAGTTAAACCAAAGCGAACAAACAAAACAACTCCTTCAATCTAAAGGACCAGTGGAGGAATCCTAAGTCCAAGGAAATTAAGAACTGAATCAATCATAGTTTACCTCAAGAAGATTCTAAGTTATACCCTCAAACAACAAATAAGTCATAAGAATAGAGCAAGAATTATAAGGTCTGAAACTCAAAATCAATGTGGAACATCATTATTGCATCCATCCAATGACACGACACAAACATCATAAAAATATTAGGTAATTTGATCCAAATATATGACTCAATGGCAAACTTCTTTATGATGCATCTAAAATGTCAAAGCAGCATCTGTTGAATTATTGTTCAAAAATGGTGAAACAATCCAATGCATATAGTAAATCATTCGTTCAGAGGAGCAGATTCCTAGTGATCTTAAAACTCAATAGTTATATCGTGGAAAACACCAGGTTGTAAATGCAAACTCATCAGATATAATTGAATTTGTTTCATTGAGTAAAAATGACAGCAGCATAAATTTTCTTTCTTCTTACCATGCCATAATCTGTTATTACCATCGACACATATTCTGACGGTGTAACATCATATCTGTCGAATGAAAAATAATCATGAGCTTTTATAACAATAATCACCTGAATAAACTAAAAAACATGATCGGTAACAAAATCATCCTTACATCAGATTCAAGGGTTGCAGATTATCACTATTGGCCCAACCATCCAAATAATTGATTTCCTTTCTACCAGAAACCTTTGCAACTGCATCGGGATCTCCTGCAAAAATGAGTGATAGACTGCAGAGTTTAGAATCAAGATATGATACCACCTATTACATGGACAACCTGATCAAGTGGTAGTTCATACCAAGTTCATTAGAGCATATTGAATCAAGTTGAACTCTTTCATGAAACTTGTATGCTTCACAGCATATCAGTACTGGGACACGGAACTGATGGGCAACCATAGCAACACATGCTGTACCAACTCTGGAATAAACTGTTCCATTAGACAACACCGAGGAAGCACCCAGAAATACTTTCGTCACTTCATGCATGACATAAGAAACAGCATTTATATGAGTGTATGTACAACTGATCCCTTTCTGAACAAGCCTGCGAAGCAACAATTGACCTTCAAGTTTGGGACGTGAATCAACTATCACAACTCGGAACTGTTTACCAAGCTCATGGGCATGCAGTAATATCATTTCAACAGCAGAAGACGGTCCATATGTCAGGAGAACATCCCCATCCCTAATTTTGGTTACAGCATGCCTAACAATAACCTTATCAGCTAAAATTATCTTCTCACAAATAAAACGATCAATATCAGAGATAAGACTGGTTTTTGCTTCTGACTCAGACAGGTTTATGGGCAAGTTTGCAAGTCTGGTTTTAAGAAATCTAATTGCATTCCCCATGCTGATTGAAAGGGGTCTACATTCAATCAGAAAAGACACAGAATAATTTATTTTAGCTGTCAGGTCCCTAATAAGGGACTTTTCTGGGGGTGTTGAGTAATCTTTGATTGATTCTTGAAGAGCATGAAGCATAGCAATGCAGCGGGAGTTGCCACCCGATATATCCCCAGCTAGATATTGCAATCCAACCTGCCAAGCATGAAAGGAAAGATGGTATAAACAATGAAGTGAATCGAAAAAGAGAAGCGCCTCTAAAGTACCTTGTAAACAGCAGGATGAACAGGACCAAGCTTGAAAAACTTTGACTCCATATCAGCAAGCCTTGTTCCATGTTCATACTGAGGTAGATGCCTAAAAAGTTCAACTCTGTTCTTGGCTGCTGCTTGTTTTACTACTGAACGCTTCTTCGCCTTTTCAACTCTGTCTTCATCATCAAATTGCATACGTGGATGAGGGACATCTTTCTTCCTATCTTTATCTGTTTGACGATCACCACCTTTTTTCTCTGAAGCTACAACAGAAGAGTTGTCTTTCTTTTGTGGAATTGGCTTCACTGCCTTCCCTGCATTGTTTGAATTCGCCCCAGCAGCTGCAGATACCTTATTTCCTTCACCTAATAAGGATGGAATTTTCAGGAAAAAAGAGAAAACAGTGTGAAATGTAGCCGAGTTAACAATAATACAAACAAGAATTTTATAATCGCTAACAGAAAATGCAGCCGAGTTGCATCAATTCTACAAACAGAAATTAAAAAGATCACATAACAACTAGCAATATCACCAAAAATGAAAGATATAATACCACGTTCACCTAAAAAGATGCAATTTTCAGAAGCTATATAGACAATAATAGAGCAAATATTTTGAAATTTGCTTACAGGTGATGTACCCCACAACTAGCAAATCATTCCAAAGCATGAAAGATATACTCATGAGACGAATACCTTTAGCAGCTGCCTTCTTAGCTCGCTGTGCTTCTTGAATTGCTCGGCGTTCTGCTTTGGTAGTCTTCTCCTTCGACGAATTACCACCAGATGCTTTCTTCTCCTTGTGCGATTCCGTATTGGCCACGCTGACTGCTTAACAACAAAACGAAACCCATAAGCCAACACTATGAGCTTATGTGAAAACCAGAAAGTAACAAAACCAACCTGGGCCATCAGTAGCAAAATTATTCTGCTTAACCACCGCCATACCGATTCCACCGGATGGCAAAGAGGTGGCGAACTTTCCCTTCCGACCCCATCTGGAAGACAGCTGATCCTCGGAAAAGTCGGTGATAGCGGAAGGCGATGAGAACTCAGAGGGATTATAACTCCCGATGGGAATGGAAGAGTCGTTGGCGCGGGGGGCACGGAGTGGGGAGAGAGGCGGCGGATGTTGAAAGTGGTCGGAGGATAAGTGGCGCGGCGGCGGAATCATGACGGGGGAGAGGGAGTTGCCGGAGGGAGAGATATCGGAGACAGGGGGAGAAGAGGAAATAGGGTCGGGCGGACCCGAGTGGGAGCGATCGGGTGGAGCCGGCGCGAAGAATCCAACCTGGCGCACCTTGGGGTCGCTGACGGTGCGGGGCACACGGCGAGGATCCATTGTAGTAGGGTTTGGATTTGGGGTTTCTGTTTCGGTTATTTTTGTCTTATTGATTGATTGATTCCGGTGTGGCGGGGATACGGTGGGGAGAGTTGCAGGGAATTAATAAGCTGAGGGCTTTTATTTATTGAAAAATGAAAAAATATACTCCTCCCCATCCCTGTCACTTTCAGTTTTTTTTTTTTTTTTTTTTCATCTCAATTTTTTAAATAGTTTTTTAAGAGATAATTTCAATTTTAATTTTTTACTTTGTTTAAATTTAATTTTTTATTTTAATCAATTTATTAAATTATTAATCCTAAAATTTTTCAAATTTAGTTTTTTGCAAAAAAAAAAAAAAAAAGAATTCAAACATTCAGAGGACATTCAAGTCTTTTAATTTTTTGCAAAATTTGAGCAAAATAACTAAAATTGAAAAAATAAAAAATTAAATGATTGAAATTGATACAAAATGATTTAGATTTAAAAAAAAAGTTAAAAATTAAATCACCAAAATTGAATTTAATGAAAAGTACTTAATTGGTTAATCAAAGATGGTGATGGATGATTTTTTTTGTTATAAAATTTCAGGGTTATTCTGCGGTGCACCTGCATTAGTGGATTAAACACTTGCAATTAGTGGATTAAAAATAGGGAGAGTGGGTTTTTTTAAAAAAAAATAGTTATTTTATTTTATTTGATGGTAGAGATTGAATTAAAGTATAATCTAACGGTTAAGATCGTCCAGGTGCACCATCAGTCGGACTCTCTAAATTTCATAATCATTACTATTTTCATTTAAATTTTAATTTTTTAAAACTATTTTCGTGATTCAAAAATTTAAGATTTCACAGTAAATACATTATTAATTAACCATAATATTTAAAAAGAATATACTCAAGACAGTTGAACACATGAACAACCCAATTTCAAATACTCATAGTTTGAAATAACAGTAGATTCAACAAATTGCAAGCATAGGCAAATATGTTATCATAGGTAGCAAAGGTAAAAATAGTCTGTTTTGAGCATTTAGTAAACAGATAAACGTGTTCAAACATTGATCATCTGATAATCCAATTTCAGCAACTGCATCATAAGATACAACAGGTCCATCAATGCTTCACATGAAACTGGGTTGTACTGGTCCTTTCGACATACCGAGACGTACTTCCATCCCATGATGCATGTCAACCGGGCGGAATGATTCAGACTCCCTCGGATCTGTAAATGCACATTAACAATGTCAAAACAAGCAAAATATGAATCAAAGCTACAAAACCAAATGTTTACTATACAGATCAAAATGCGCTTTAATGGAAATTGGAAATATGCCGACTAAAAGTTCAGTTAAGCTTAAGGTTATAAGTCTCCAGTTAAGCCACAAAAGTACCATTTAGATAGTCTTCGAAACCAAAATCTTCCAAACTTCCGGTGAAGGCCTCATAACCTACAAATGAAGATGGTATAGCTCCGGCAGGCCTTTGAAATCTGTAGAGAAAAATTAATGGAAGATTTGTTACATTAAGAAGAACACTTGTTGCCAAGTTAAATTGCAAAGATATCATTCTGGAGATAATTGTTGAGAAATTATTCAGATTCCAGCAAATGGATATCAATTCAACATCACCATGATACAAACATCAACAGAAGAAGAATATTAGGATTTAGAATATTCCAGGCACGTTGACATATAATGCTGGTGCTACTTGAAACAAAATCATGGATTTAGATGCATATAACAGCCTCAACCTTCAAAGCAAAAAACCATCACTTACTCATTAACATGATATAAAGCATTTAATTTATGTCAATTCAATTCATATTTGTATTTTGTCATCATAATTTTATTTTTCAGTTGACATATTGCAGTTATAATAGGGACTGCACAACATGTATATGGGAAATGCGCATGCATCAGTGGAATTATGATCAAAGTAAATAGAAGTACTATTGCTGTCAATATAAAATTAAACACAGAGCATCAGCCTTCCCAATGTCGTACACAATTAAAACAAGATCACATGAAAAATGCAAAAGCTTAAACCCAAAAATAACTGGGAACCAAAAAAAAGAAAAAATAAAATAAAAAGTGCAAGACTTGTATCAAGTAAAACTTAGTTAGCTTATTCTTTGATATAACAATCCATCTTCCACAACACTCACGATGCAGCCAGTTAGGAAGGACTAACAAAAAATTAAACTGCACAAGTTTCGGGTTGTAACATAAAAAAATAAACACACTCTGCTCCATTAGCTGATTCTTCTACTTGAGGTCCTCGACAGTCCAAAGATTTTAATGACCCAACTAAGAGATGGTTCTTAACATATTTCTTCTCAACTTCGACAAACAATTTGTGCAGATTAAACAGCAATATCTCCAACATTATAACAAATTTCTAACTAAACCTTGTATTCAACTTCAGTTCCTTAGGCCACCTCTCAAAACTTCATAAAAGAGAAGGATTACGTGCTCACCATAATCTATCCGCTAAAGCAGGTTTGTCGCTGGAAAGAAGAAAGATATGCACTATTGACATTAAAAGCTAGTACATATTAATCTTCTCCATAAATATATACAGTACTCTCATAAATCGTAATTCTCCTCCATGAATGCAACATGTATATCCTTTCATATGGGAAACCAATATTCTTTCAGCATCGTATTTGTTAACTTAAGATAAGATACTAAAGTTGGCTCATAGATGCATACTACACAATCATCAAATAATTTCAAAGGTTTCCAACAACACAATCCTGAATATCACCACCACCCATACTACTGCCTTTCGGTCAGCTGAAGTATCTCAAGGAGTTTTAATAATGGACATTAACTAATAGCTCTTCAGAATTCTCAAGCACTAGACATTATATCACTTCAGCTAATTCCGTTAATCAATTCTCAACTAGATCCTGAGATAAATAGCCTACTTATTAAAGAACTGCAATCCAGCCCTCAGAAACACTCCTTTACTACACGAAAAAACTTATACTCTACTAATTTCAAGAAGTTGAGCTAGAATGAGGAAAACAATGAACAAACACAATTTAAAACAATGAACGAACAAACTGATAGCATGATCAGTGCAACGAGTTTTTCATCAGTCAAAACTTTACTTTGTTATACCTATATAAATTTTAAACTTTTCAATTGAACAATGTAGGTTAAGATCTATTATTCAGTTTGCAAGAGCTAATGATATTGATTCAGTGGATAATAAATTGATTGAAAACTGGAACCTAGAACAAAACCCCATCGACAAAAAAACAAAATAACGATAATAAACAAATACATAAATCATACCAATCTCAAGCATCATTCTGTGGCGTACAAACCATACTTGATACTTGTGCCATTTAATCTTAAGCAATGCAATGTTCTCTCATACTATTACGCACCTATTACGGTACTACCATCAAAGTAAAGCATCATACCTACAAGCATACAAACCTAACGAGATGCAACTACAGTACGAGTCTACGTAGATTGAGAACAGAAAAGAAAATAATTAAAAACAAAAAATCCCAACATAACCCTAATCCCCAAACATCACCGCTAAAAACTAAATCAAGTTTAAAAAATATAAGAAAAAAATTAATAACAGAAAAAGATAGAAATTAAAAAAGCTAGGAAAATAAAACCTGGACATAGTCTGGCGGTCGAGCTCCATTTTCGTCAGAAACGCAGTTCCATAAGTATATGCCAAGATCTTCTTCTTCGTGTTTTCTTGACTAAGCTTTGCCTATAAGTCAGAGAGGAAATTATTCAAATTGAAACCATCAGTAAACAAACAACAGAGAGAGACAATCATAAAATCTCGAAGAATTACAGAGCGATAAGCAGAATCAAGAGGGTGTGGTTCGATAATATCACTCTTCACGCTGTGAATTCCAAATCGGAGTTTATCTTCGTGTCGCCCTTCCAGTGGTATCATCTTCGCTGAATCCATGATTTCTGCAGTGTTTCTGTGTGGATTTACGCTCTGCTTTCGGTTGGGGAAGAACGAGGGAGAGGAGAAACACAGAAAATATGAAGGGGGATTTTCGAGTTGTCTTTCTGTACAAGAAATTGGTGGTGGAATGATGGGCTTCAGTGGCCCATTTATATATGGGCTGAGAATAATAATTAATTTTGGGTTCTGTTAGGCTGGGCTTACTAACCTGTCAAGTGCGTCAATTTGTGAAAATCTATATCTTTAACGTCTCTTATTTGACGCATCTTTAATGAAAAATTATATCCTTAGAAGTGATAAAACAAAATAAGGATCATCTAAAGTGTTATCTTTACCATAGGACATCTGTGTATCCATCGATCAATACATATATAAATTAATTTTGACTTTAATTTTTTATTAGGATTGGATTCCAAATTTAGTTAACTAAAATATATAGATTTTTATTAGAATTGGATTCCAATTTAATTAACTAATTGTATAAATTTTTATTACAGTGTAGTAATTTTATTGATAAATATATAATTTTTATAATCAAAATGGATATGGGATGGATTAGTGTAATATTATGGTAAAGTAATTATATTATTTTAATTTATTAATGTATTATTTTTGTTTTGTTTTTTTCAAGTTTACTATATTTAGAAATCATTCAATTCTTGATACTTTTAATTTCAGTTAGGGATTTATTTATGTTAATAATATATTTTTTTAATTAACAATATAAATTTAATAAATATATAAGATATTTTTTATATAATTAATCATGATTTTATTTTTGCATTTGCAGAGTTATGTTATGCGTTTTCTATCATCCACCACGAGATTCGACCACGAGTTTCTAGACTTAGTAAAAGAGTATAAGTATTTGCAGAGGTATGTTATACATTCACGATTGTGGATTGCATGAGTAGTGAGTAATCTAAAACTGTTACAATTATAAACACATTCTTTGAATTTCCTAATATTATAAGAGTCAAATTTTAGATTTATTAGGATTGGATTCCAAATTTAGTTAAATAACTGTATATGTTTTTATTATTAAATGTAGTAATTTTATTCATAAATGTATAGCTTTTATAATCAAAATGAATATGGAATGAACTAGTGTAACATTATGGTGAAGTAATTATATTATTTTAATTTATTAGTGTATATGTTATATTAAATAAAGAGTGAGGCTTGCGTGCGCCCGGGCGCACGGGAACACATTTCGTGCGCCTTTAGAAATTTAGTATTATAAGTAAGGGTACATTACTTTGGTCTAAAGGGTATACACTTTAATTAATAAAAGGTACACCATTTGTTCTAAAGAGTATACACTTTTCATTAATATTTTTTTCTTTAAAAAATAAAGGGTATACATTTTTATACTAAATGGTATACAATTTTACACAAAATTCTAAAGGCGCAAGGAGAGTTGTCCATGCGCCCAGATACACACAATAATTTTCTTTAGAAAATAAAGGGTACACATCTGTATACTAAAGGGTATATAATTTAACACAAAATTCTAAAGCACACTGAATGTGGTCCGTGCGCCCGGGTGCACAAGAGTTTTTGCCTTAAATAAATATTTTTTTTTATTTTTAGTTGTATCATTATTTTTCATATGAAAATGATATTAAATTATATTGATTTTTTATACCAATTTTAATAATAGGTATTAATTTTAACTCTAATGTATATACTCTTCTTAATAAATGTATCACTTTTTAAATAAACTGTATTAATTATAATTTAACAGTGTATATGTTTTTCTTAACAAATTGTATTAGTTATAATTTAATATCGTACAAGTTTTACTTAATTAAAGTATTATTTTTTCTTAAAAAAATACAAATATTGATATCTTATATCAATATTTTTATTTTTATTTCTATATATTTTATTATATAAACTAATACATTTATTAAAAAAATATACAAATTAGTAATACATAATCTCGAGAGTAAATCAAAATGAACTGTAGAAATGTAAAACATCTTTAATGTATAAAACTATATAATTATGAAGTAAAAAACATATATAAAAAAATAAAAATTTAATACATTCTATTTAAATCCTGAAAACTACTTACTCAGACACAAATCAATTTACCAACTCCTCCATTTGAATACATTTAATTTCTTGAAATGTTCATTCATTATAATTAATATTAAGGAATATGATTATATTATTAAATTACAGAACTAATAATGCATTACTTAAAACTAATACATTAATTAATTATTAATAACTAATATATTACGGAATTTTGTTTCCTCCCCAAGCCACCATTGCCTTCTATTAAAAAACTCTCTAATCTATCTTACACCTCCATTAACCCTCCACGGCCATCAACCTTCACGTTAAACTTATTTCAATATAGCACATATAAATTTCCAATTTCAAGTCCAACCACGAATCCAGGGAACGGAGTAAGGAGAAAGGTATGAGAGAAAAATGAGCGGAGTGAGAATAAATTGTTTATTTTAGTTCCAATAAAGATAAGTTTGTCAATTTAGTCCCACCGATAAAGAAATAGGGTCAAACACGTCCTATTTTCGCCAGAAAACGCTGACATCATCAGAAAATGCCACGTGAGACAACCGGAATCATCGATTTTCGGCCGACACCATGACGTGGTGCCTTGATGGCAGGTGAATCAGTGGAATAAAAATCAATTCAGTCACATAACTTTCCTCATGGTCTATTTTAGTCCCAGTAAAGATAAGATTGTGAATTTAGTCTCAACGGTGAAGAAATAAGGCAAAAAAATTCCTATTTTCGCCGGAAAACACTGACATCACCAGAAAACAGCACGTGATTGTCACGTGACAACCGAAATCATCGATTTCTGACTGAGACGATGACGTGGCGTCCTAATGGCAGGTGAGTCAACAAATTAAATGTTATTTAAATGCCAACAAGGCTTTTTTATTTTTTTAAATTTTAAATAATTAGAAAATAAAAATTTAAACAAAAACGTACCAAAAAAGGAATTAGTCATTAAATAATTTATTATATGTTTTTTGTTTTAATTTTTATTTTCTAATTACATAAAATTTTAGAAAATAAAATTGTCTTGTTGGCATTAAAGTAACATTTAGTTTGTTGACTCACCTGCCATCAAGGCACAATGTCATTGTCCCGGTCAGAAATCGGTTATTCCGGTTGTCACGTGACAATCACGTGTCGTTTTCTAGTGATATCAGTGTTTTTCGGCGAAAATAGAACGTGTTTGGCTCTATTTATTCACCGATTGGACTAAATTGACAAATTTATCTTTATTGGGATTAAAATAGACCATGAGGAAAGTTATGAGACTGAATTATTTTTATCATGTTGACTCACTTGCCATTAGGGCGCCACGTCATCGTGTCGATCGGAAATCGGCGATTCCAGTTGTCTCACGTGGCGTTTTCCGGTGATGTCAGTATTTTCTGGCGAAAATAGGACGTGTTTGACCCTATTTCTTCATCGATTGGACTAAATTGACAAACTTATCTTTTATTAGGACTAAAACAAACCATGAAGGAAGTTATGAGATTAAATTGATTTTTATCCCAAAAAATTTAAGCCCCACGAATTCACACATACTCCATATTTTATTGTATTTGTCAACCATTAATGATATTAATAAGTTATTCGGGTCAATGTATAATGTCCGTCGATTTTTCTACCACAGAATTAAAAATCAGAACAAGAGATGGAACCATCTCATTCTTATAGCTAGAAAGATCAATGACCTAATTAATTGATAAATTCAAAATTTAAATTAGTTGAACGATTATTCAAATAAATTGAAAAAAGTGAAATAGGGAGTACTATATTGGCACGTACGGCCTACTTATTTCTTTTTTTTTTTAATTGAATTTTTCTCATTATTTAAAAATTCAAGTTGATATAGTGAAGTACTCATTCAGTTGGTAGGCATGGACGATGCTAATATGGATCTGGTACTAATTATTTTGAGAGAAAATAGATTTTTTCGTCCGTTAATTTTCACTCATTTTGAAATTAGTCCATTAATTTTTTCAATTTTGAAATTAGTCCGTTAATTTTATAACAATTTTGAAATTATTCCATTAACTTCATAAAATTCAACGTTTTGATCATTTGACCTACTATGGCAGGTCATTTGAATATTTTCACTCAAATTAATTTATATCATATTTTTATTTAACCAATTTTATCTCACTTTTCATTTTTCACTTTCGTATACCAAACAAATAATATTAATCTCAATACTAAAGTTGAGCAAATTAAACTAAATATTGATACTTCCTCCATCCGCTCGAAAGAGTGTCTTTTTTCCATTTTGATCGTCCGTTTCAAAGAGGGTCACTTCATTTTTTACACAGATGGGATCCACACATACCCACTAATACAATTAAAATATGGGGTCCACACTCCCACTAATACAACTACCCACTACATATTAAATAACAATACTTCTTAATCAACGTGCACAAAAGCAAAATGCCCTCTTCCGGACGGACGGAGGGAGTATAATATAAATTCTTAGTAGGGGCTATTTTTTTGTAAAATAGTATATATATATATATATATATATATATATATATATATATATATATATATATATATATATATATATATTATATTTTTTTTATTTTTATCTTTTAGAATAACCTGCTAGTGACCTGTTGAAACGAACGATTTTGTGAACTTGGTAAACATGATGAACCATTTTCAAAATTTTCAAATATAATGGACGATTTTCAAAATTTTGCAAATATAATGCATAATTTTCAAAAAGTGAAAAACTTATGGACTAAATTCAAAATTGGACAAAGTTAACAGACGAAAAAATTTATTTTTCCTTATTTTAATAAACTCCACGTGGTGACCACCAAACATACCTGTCACACAATTAATTAATGCATTTTATATTCAGCAAAATATCAACAAAAATCAATCACCATAAAAGTAGGAAATGATGTTTACGTACAATGTTCAATAAAATTCAGCATGCATAATAATGCCAATTAGTTCTTCCGTCTCTAAAAATAGACCCTCTTAACATATTTTTTCTTCCCACCTAATCATTTATCCTCTAAATTCATTTTAATTTAACATTTTAAAAGTACACGTTAATTTAAAAAACATTATCCACTCTTTCGTAACATACTTTATACTCACTCTTCCTCTTCTTTATTGTTATGTTTACTGTTTACATAGAGATTAAAGAATATTGTATTTTAATGTGATGTGAGGTGAAAGAAATAAGTAATACTGTTAATGTATAGTGAGTAATTGTATTAATGTATCGTCACCTCTAATTCGGTGTTACAAAATACTTCATCACATGATTTAATTGGTTCCAACTCTAATTCGTATATTATGTTTAAATAAATTATACTCTTTTATTTTTCTGTTCAATTTCTAACACTAGCATTTAAAATAACTTCATCACATTATAAGTAATTAAAAACAAGTGTGTTTTAATTTGGAAATTATGTAGGAAGTTATAATATTCTTATTTAAGTGAGTGGATTGAATTAATTGATGAAATTAAAGAAGTAGAAAAATGTGGAAGACAGAAGAGGAAAGGTGTGAATGAGGTCTACTCTGTGTTCTTCAGCTTGTTTATGCATTCTTGATGTGTTGTAGTTTTCTCTATGTACCAAGAAACTTTGTACTAATGGATCTTCCAATTATTCATATGGACCATCATCAATTTTTTTAATTTTTTTTTTCATGGCAAAAATTATATGTAATGATTTCATGAAAGGTTAAACCGCTTCTCTTATGTAAGATAAGCAAATATTCTTTTGTGCAATACAAGGGAGAATTCGAAAAATAAATATTTATTTAACCAAATTAGCAATACCAACAATGAATAACTTTTATAACAATTCTAACTAATTATACCTAAAAGGTCCAAAATATTGCACCTCAAACAATCATCATCCCTCCTTCCCACCTAAAATAATACTACTATTTATTGGATTTACTAAATTCACGTAAATCTAAATACTCAGTATAATTTTCTTATTCTATTGATATTATACTTACTACAGGAAGTTCTTTATCCAATCAACTTTTCTGAACTTTGTCTTTAACTTAAGCACTAGTAAGTATCGGAACAATAGGGGAAAAAAATCATCCTTCAAACTAAAGATTATTAATGTCAATTATTTAACTTTAGTATCAATCTTTTAATGCTAAAGTTTTTTTTTCCTTGTAGTGGTTACTTGTTTTATTTAATTAATTAGAGTATAATCTAATAAAATGGAAAATGAGAGCTAATTATTTTGAGTATTTAATTACAAAAATTGATGGAGAAGTGCTCTTTAATTTGAAAAGCCTAATATTCGAAGATATTACAAGTAGTTTAATAGTTGAGATTAAATTAATGTTTAATCTAACAATTAAAATCGTATAAATGCATCGATACTATAGGTACAAACTCGTAATTTAAAATACCTATTAACATTTTTATTTGGCAAATGAGTTACACACCTCTAATGTAATTAATTTATTTCAGTTAGAGCTGTTAAATGAAATGAGCTGTTCGAGAGCTCGGCTCGGCTCGGCTCGTGACTACTCGAGCTCGAGTTCGAGTTCGCCCTTATGTTAGTTTTCTTAACGAGCCGAGCTCGGCTCGATTCGGCTAGATAACAATATTAATTAATTAATTAATTAATATTAATAATAATACTCCCTCCGTCCCGGGTATTTTTACCCATTTGTACGGGCACAGAGATTAAGACGTTTTATTTTTTTAATATATAATGTAGGAAAAAGTAGGAATAAATTAGTAATTTAAAAAGAAAAAGTAAATAAAGTTATTGGAAATGATGAATAAGTGTAAAAAAGTAATTAAAGTTGTTGGAATTGTAACAAGTATGTAATAAAATATTATGTATTTTTACCATAAATGGAATTGGTAAAAATACGTGGGACATCCCAAAAATGGAAAGTGGGTAAAAATACATGGGACGAAGGAAGTAATAAATTACATTAATTATTATTAAATATAATAAAAATTAATTAAAAAAAGTTCGATAGGCTCAATAAAGCTCGAAAAACTCGACTCGTTTTGCTTAACGAGTCGAGCCGAGCTCGAGCTCAAGCTCGAGAATTACTCGTTAGCTCGTTTCCTAATCTAGCCGAGCTCGAGCTCGGCTCGATAACTATTCAAGCCGAACTCGAGTATGTGGCTCGTTTAACAGCCTAATCTCAGTTGAGCAAGTCTAAAAAAATAAATAACTGTGTGATATCCTGTATAATGAATTTATCATTAAAAAAAAGAGAAAGAAAAAGGAAGATCGAAGAAGATCTATGGCAGCAGGGGGTGAAGAGTATGTGGAAAATAAAGAAGAATTAATTAATTGTATGAAGAAAAATGATGAGATGAGATGAGAGTCGAACATAGACACAAGGCTCTATGTAACTAACCTTCGATCAATCACAATTCAATTCATATAAATATAGTATAACTAATTAAATTAATTAAATAAATAAATAAATAAATACTATATGTCATTCAAAGAATTACTTGAATCCATATTTGAATCCATCTATCTCTCAAATCACCAATGCTATATTCACTGTAACTATTTCTCCACAACTAACTCTCTTTCTCTCTCAAATACCATTTTCTCAAATCCATTTATATGCTATCTTTCTTCATTTTTAATTTTTTATGTTTTTATTTTAAACAATTTAACAGCTTTGTGTAATATATACACATTTCAAATTACTACTGGACCCTTCAATGGTGCTGTGGATCAGAAACTAGGAAGGAATGAAGATTAAAAAAAAATCGATCCAACAACATATATTCGATCCGTAAATCGACTAGTTCGAAGGAGGTCAGATTCCACGTCTCACTAGCAAGTAGCTCAATTTCTCCATCTTTTTCTGGTAAGCTTTGAATTCATACCATTTAGATATCTAATTTTCTCAGCAGATATTTTTGTGAGAGTTTTTTCAGCTTAGTTTTAGATTTGAAAATTTCAAGGGTATTGGAACCATATATTGTTGCTCTCATAGTCTTCTTTTTTTTTTTTTTCTAGTATTAATCTAATATATACTCCTAGTATTTAATCTGTTATCTAATATTTAGAATTAATGTCAACATGAACATGAAAAAACACTAAAAATATAAAAGAGAAATATAATAAATACTAAGATTAATAATTAATATATATCATAAAAACCATAAATAAAATAGTAATAGAACGTATGTATGTAATAAATAAGTAAGTTTTTGCGATTATGGAATATGATGGATGGTTAATTTAAGTGGTGTAGTGTAGTCTAAATGAATAATTATAGCGATTTAATATATAAATAATGTAAATAATTTAAAGTAGTTTGGATTCATGAGGTAATTAAATAGAGTCTATAGAGTCTATGAGATGAATCTTTGATAATTTTATAGCCTCTCTCTATATGTTTATATTAGTATAATTTAATTAATTAATTTATAAATATTGACTAGTGAATACAACTGAATAGTATTCTGTATTCTGGAATCATTGGTGGACAGAAAATCCATTCTAATTAGAAGTAAACAATAAGTTTAAAATTAATTTTAATTAGCTGCAAATTGTTATAGCACCTAATTAATTCATAATACTATCATAAAATAATTAGTCGTTAACAACTTAACAATTATGGTGAACAAGAGTTAAAATAAGGCAAATTACTTCTAACACCTTACATACACAAAGAGTGTCTAAAAACATTGATTAATTAATTATCAAAATTTGTCGGAAATTGGGATAATAGCCAGGTTCATTTATATTGCCTCTACAAATTTTGCACTGGATTGTTGGAAATGCCAAATACTTTCTCCCACCTGCCCAAACGTCATCAATAGTTGTATTAGTAGTGAGTGGTGAGCCATATATAGGGTCTTTTTACTAAAAATGAAAAATAAAACTTTTGAATGATATGACCAAAATAATAAAATAAGAACTTTCGTGAGTAGGAGGGAGGAATAATACATTATAGGTGTTGTCTGTAAATATATCAAAGATAACAGACAATATATGTGGTAGCTAAGTTATTATGTGAAATATATCTAATTTAATATTTTTAAAATAATTATTATATCTAGGATATAGAGTCTTAGGTGTAGGATTAGAAATCTAAGATTTATTTGGTATTCTCCTATTTATTTGAACTATATTGACTCGGAATTTTTTTTAAATAAAAATAAATTGCCAACCCATTGAAGTACTTATATACACATACTAGTATGAATCCCGTATATTATACAGGTTTTAAAGTTACAATTTTAAAAAATATAATTCAATAAATAAAATTTTAAATAAATAAAATTTTATTATACCTTAAAATAAATCAATTAAACCTAGCTACACCTCAAAATCATTCTAAAAGTCAATAAATTTAATATTACGTTTTAATAAAAGAAAATAAAAAAATATTAGGAAATTATTATAAAAAGAAAGAAGATAAATATCACCAATTATAACGAATTAATACATATATATTACTAAAAATAAAAATAAATAATTTAATATTTCTATTTATTAAAATATTATAACCAAATCCATATATATATAAATAACAGAAATAAAATAATTAAATTAATAAATTTTAGAAATAAAATAGATAAATGTGTTAATAAAAAATAACGGAATTAACAGAAAAAAATAAATAAATAAAGTGAATTTAAAAGTTAAAAAAATCATCAAGGAAAAATTAAATATATATTTTTTTGCTTTCAAATATGATTTGATTTTGATTTGATCATATTCATATTCAAATCTTTAATGAAATACATGTATTTATCTGCATTGAATTTTAATTAATAATTAATTTTGATTTGATCATATTTTATTCAAATCTTAAATAAATATATGTAATTATCTATATTAATTAATAAATAAAATAAATCCATATTTAAATCTTTAATTAAATACGTGTATTTATCTTCATTAAATTTTAATAATAATTAATTTTGATTTGATTATATTTTATTCAAATCTTAAATAAATATATGTAATTATCTATATTAATTAATAATTAAAATAATTGAAAAAATTTGTGGAGATGACACATCACCAAAATTAAACTCTCCTTTAGTATATTAAAAATTTATTAAAATTACTCTTTTATAAAAAAAAACTCTTTAAATAAATAATCATTATTGTTTTAAATGAAAAATATGACACTAATATAAAAAATCAAAATATATAATAAGAATTTAATTAGAATTAATAATTTTCGTTTAAAGAGTTATAGTTTATAATTCTAAAAAGTAAAAATTTTATTTACTAAAAATAATATCAAAATTACTCTTAATACTCTTTAGAATGAACTCTTCTTAATAACAAATATAACTCATCTTAACAAAAATTTAAAAAATCAAAATATATAATAAGAATTTAATTAGAAGTAATATTTTTTATTTAAAAGAAATACAAAATAAATCCAAGTATACTGAATATTTACCATAAAAAATTATTTCACCAGTGGGAGTGCTACTCTCAATTTTGGGAAAATAAAAAATTTATAGGATTCAATGAGAGGAAGTTGCATTTCATCCTGACTCCTGAGTAGTGTTATATTTTTTGTCTGGCAATGTTGGACAATGTTTTCTCTGCATAGCAAATTTAGGATTACAAGTAGGGCTCGATGTTAATCGATATAGTATTAAATTTTAATATAATCTCTAATATTAAATAAATAAAATAATACAATAAAAAATAATTATCTATTACACTTTATTTTAAATTTATAAATTTTAGAGTGAATCCTAAAATCACCCCAAATTTAAAATACTATTAAATTTTAAGTTTTACTTCATAATTACATAATTTATATATTTTTCTAAGCAATTTAAAATACAGTGTCCTTACAATATTGTCATCTTCATAATATAATATAATGTCATAAACTGTAATCAATACCCCTCAGTCAATACCTGAAAAATAATAATTCCCGCATATTAACAATAACTTGCTTAATATAGTTGATTTATTAAAAAAATATACTCCATCTTTTAGTACAATAACTAAAAGTGCAGCATTTTTAATTTTTTTAAAAATATTATATTTTCGAATTGTAGATATATATTAATTAGAACATTATCCTATCTGCCTAGCAAATTTAGGAAATAAATTTTCCGTTTCCTCCAAAATGACAAATTAATCCCTAAGGCCTAAACTCCTAAAAATGTAAATTTCCTTTAATTAGTGTCTTAAAAAATAATTTTCCTCTCAATTCTAGACATGTGATGTTTTATTTTTATATACTGTATTCTGATAGTATTGAACTTAACTATGGGAATTTCATCCATTTCTAATTGGCTAAAATTAAAAATATTACCCTTTTAAATACTTTGAATTTGCTTTCATATTGATCATCTTGTTTATTTTCTATTTTGCTTATTTATCGTAACGTGAATATATATATTGTGCATGGGACATCATTTTATTGTTAATTGATTGGTCATTTCGTTGTTCTCATAAAATTTGGTGAAAAGGTTTTTCTAAAATTATATGTATATAGTATATGTCATAGTCAGTCTTTGTGACATTTCCCAAAGTTCGTTCGATTCCCTTTTCAATATTGATTAGCATTTAATTGATACATATATAAATTTAAAATAAAATTAGCTTAATAAGAAAATAGTTGAAGTCATTTAATATGGTAGCTACGGTTATTCCGCTGACAAATAATATTTATAGAAAGTTCCTACATTAAAACAGACACCAAAAACTCTAGCCCTCGCGTTGAAATTCAAGCTAAAGCGCCACCCTAAATTTATCTATATATTTATTTATTTATTCAGAATATTCTTTAAAAATTTACATGATAGTTTTGGAATATGTGTGTAGGTTGAGTTTTCTTTTTTAATTAAATTAAATCAAATTAAACAATAATATTAATTAATTCAATTAAAACTAAATAAATGGGATAAACTCTAGCTACTTAAATTGTTAAGCGTACTAAAATTACAATCAAATCATAAAAATATATATAATGATGTTATAAAAATATGTACAATTGAATTATATACTTTTATCAAGTCAACGATCGAGTCAAGAATGTTTTTTTAAAATTAGCCATTTTAATACATACCTTGGGAAATAAAGAAAAATCCTTAAAAAAAACTTATTATTCATTATTCTAAGAGTTTGTCTCATGTAAATCGAATTTACATCATAAACCTTTGTAAACTATGTGATCCCCTTAATTTAAACACCCTAATAATACACAGGGTAATAGAATTGGAAGGGAAACACAAGATTTATACCGTGAACCCAAATTTCAAAGCATAAATATTCCTTGATTTAAAAAAAAACTAATAAAATAAATATCCTTCAAAATAAAATACCAAATACCATCACTAACTTATGATTCTTATTAGGGAAAATAGATTTTTTTCGTCCGCTAACTTTCATTCATTTTGAAATTAGTCCATTAACTTTTTTAATTTTGAAATGAGTCCGTTAATTTTATAAAAATTTTGAAATTAGTCCATTAACTTCATAAAATTCAACATTTTGGTCATTTGACCTGCTATGGCAGGTCATTTGAATATTTTCACCCCAATTAATATATATCATATTTTTATTTAACCAATTTTATCTCAATTTTCATTTTTCACTTCCGTATACCAAACAAACAATATTAATCTCATTACTAAAGTGGAGCAAATTTGACTAAATATTGATACTTTCTCCGTCCGCTCGAAAGAGGGTCTTTTTTCCATTTTGGTCGTCCGTTCCAAAGAGGGTCACTTCCTTTTTTACACACATGAGATCCACACACACTCACTAATACAATTAAAATATGGGATCCACACTCCCACTAATACAACTACTCACTACACATTAAATAACAATACTTCTTAATCAACGTGCACAAAAACAAAATGTCCTCTTTCGGGCGGACGGAGAGAGTATAATATAAATTCTTAGTGGAGGCTATTTTTTTAAAATAGTATATATATATATATATACATATATTATTTTTTTTTTTTAGAATAACCTGCTAATGATCTGTTGAAATGGACGATTTTGTTGAACTTGGTAAACATGATGGACGATTTTCAAAATTTTCAAATATAATGGACGATTTTCAAAATTCTGCAAATATAATGGACGATTTTCAAAAAGTGAAAAACTTATAGACTAAATTCAAAATTGGGCAAAGTTAGCGGACAAAAAAATCTATTTTCCCTTCTTATTATTGTAGTGCACCCAGTATATCGTACATCGATGCACTTGAATAATATCATTCATTAGATCAAATTTTATTTAATCCTTACCACTCAATAAAATAAAATAATTAAAAATAAATTTAAAAACTACCCATTGCACCCTCACATTTACCGTATTAACGTTGTGAACCACATAATCACCCTAGCTTATGTAACTTGTAAGCAGTCAAATTAAGTAATTGCTTCCTCCAGAAAGGAGAGGGACGAACCAAATGTGCAATATCTGGTGATCAGACTGAGAAGTAATTTTTATTGTTTTTCCAATATTATCATTTCTCAAATGTTAGGTATATGCTACTTTGGATTTTTTATTTTTTTTAAACTTCACAATATTTAGTGGTAATTATATGTGTTTATGGCATTTAAATTTAGAAAGTTTAATTTTTTTCTCTCTTTTTTCCAAAGAAATCCAAACACATTTCATATTATTCATCTATCCCCAAAGACATTTCTACAACAAATCGTGCGTTATACATTTACGGTGTCATTTGATCCATAGTCTCTTTTAATACACATCGGATGGATGATGTGTGCGTTAGGGGTAACATTTGGAATTTTTTTATTAGTTAGTCATATTATAATTAATGATGTCTCATTCCACAAATTTGAGAGAAGTCATATTATCATAGTACTAATTAAGATTGCGTTGAGTTCATTTTTAATTAATATACTATTTTGTAATAAATCTTTTTTTTTTTAATAAAAAAAGAATTTACATAATAATTATATTTATACAACTTATCTTTCTTTTAAGTCCATTACTAAATAATAAGGAGATTTACATAGAGTACAATTTAAATGGCGCGTCAAAATGATACATAAAACTAATAAAAAATTAAGAAAAACATGAATGCTCTTTTCACTCCTAGCTTAAAACATTTAGTGTAAATATTACAATCGGTCATGTAAGTATGGTGGATTTCAACTTTAGTCCTTTATCATTTATAATTCTTAATTTTGATAATTTTTTGTCAAATTTTATTCTTTTATGTCCAATTTTAGTCATTTTAGTCCAAATTTAATCATTTTCTCAAATTTTGTCATATTTTCTTTGTCCAAATTTAGTCTTTTATGTTCAAAAATATCCAAAATTGTCCTAAATGTATAAATTTTGGACCAAAAGTGGACTAAACAAGACCAAAGTTTGAAAAAATGACCAAAAGTGGACAAAAATGACAAAAATTGGATAAAAAATTACCAAAATTAAGAATTGCTAAAAAAAAGACTAAAATTGAAATCGATCATACTTATAGGATTAATTTTAATATTTACCCACACATTTATATAAGTTTTATTAACCTACAACAAATGTCGATATACATTTGAATGTTTATATGCATCCACATTTTTATTTTTATTTTATTTTTGTGGTTTTAGATATACTATTATTTACCTTTAGCTTTATTATTTTTATTTATTTAGAATTTCAAATGTCAATTCATTCGTAGTATTATTATTATTATACCCTATTGTATATGAAATATTCTTTCGATAAAATTATTGATTTTTCCTAATGGTTCATGAGTATTACTTTCCCTAGGTTAAAGTAATTATTTTTATACCTTCCTGTCCGTTCAAATTTAGTTTTTTTTTAAATGAAATTTAGTCCATTTTTTTTTAATTTAGTCTTTTATATCAGAATTTATCCAAATTTAGTTATAAATTTTGACAAAAAAAAGGACCAAATTTGAACGCTAAAAGATCAAATTGCGAATTTAACAAACTTGATGACTGAATTTGGATTACGCCTAATATAAGGAACCAATTTTGATATTTTCTGTATTTTTCACTCTAAAGATTTGTTGTATTATTAATACCAATTCAAATATATAAATACATCTGAATCTTAAATAACTAATGATCATCATACATATGCCTTCTCAAAATAATTTTTTTTTAAAGTATATAAGTCAGAATCCACTTTTCTGCTTCAGACTTCTATTGTCAGCCAAATATGATGATGGTAAGCCATGGAGCACAAAATCAAATAAACAAAATTCAAGAATTAAAGATAGAGAAATATCTATGAAAATTTAAAGGAAACGTTTAACAGAATGAGAAAATGACAACTTTACCCATCTTGGACCAAACCAGATTGGAATCTTAACATATCCATCAATTTATGTTGCATAATTTTAGAAGCTTGCACATGTTTAATATGCCATATTCTATTTGTTAGTAAGTATAGATCCTTGCATGAAGATTGGATGCATGTAATCAAGCATTACACGTGGAGATAGATAGTTGGTTGAGCCAAACACAAGATCATAAGTGAAGATTAATGTGTTGGCATGAGCATGAGCCGTTGATCATTTTTTGTGCATGGAAGGTGAGATGATGATCAGTTAAAGAAGGAGGGAAGCAACTGTTAGTTTGTTTGTTAGGAAGGTGGTTATCAGATTCCATCAATCAACCAATAGCATGCATGCTGATCACACACAAGGCAGTTCATCTTCGGTGTATAAAACGTGATGATATAGATTAGGGTTTTCTAAGAGTGAAGATCATCTCCTTTAGTTGTATACAATCATCAATAAGATTCAAACCTTTGAGAGTGGACGTAGGCTATTAAAGTCGAACCACTATACTTTCTTTGTTGTTCTTCAATTCGTTCATAAGAGTGAGAGTGTGATCATAAGTTTCAATTAATAGAGTGAAAACGTGTGTGTTTTTAGTGAGGATCAAACGTTTTCATTCACAAGAAGTGGCGTCGTCTGTGGGAAAAGAAGTTGCTGCCATCTGATTGAAGAAGAAGATCACCATGGTTACAACAAAGTTCGATGTGGAGAAGTTTATAGAAAAATCAGACTTCAGCTTGTGGCGTATGAAGATGGAGGCCATCCTCATTCAACAAGGCCTTTCAGATGCAATCAAACCACTTCATGATAATCAAGCAGTGGCAGTTGATGCAGTTGCAGCTGCAGCTGATCAAGATCAACAATCTAAAGCAAGGAGTGCAATCATTCTGTGTTTGGGAGACAAGGCTTTAAGGGAGATTGCAAAAGAAACCACAGCCAGAGGGATTTGGCAAAGGTTAGAAGAACTTTACATGGTTAAGACTCTTGCTAATAGATTGTATAAGAAACAGAAGCTGTATTCATTTAAGGTTACAGAAGAGAAATCAATTCTTGGGCAGTTAGATGAGTTCAATAGGATAATTGATGATCTAGAAAATATAGATGTAGCCCTGCATACAGAAGATAAGGCTGTTATTCTACTTTTAGCTCTTCCTTCATCATTTGAAGGATTAAGGGATACATTGTTGTTTGGTAATAATGAGACAATTACTCTGGATCAAGTACAACTTGCCTTGAGAGCAAAAGTATTACACAAGAATCCAGATGTTCAGGTTAGTGGTGAAGTATTGGTTGCCAAGAAGCAGGGAACCTGGAGCAATAACAATAAGAAGGTCAGTTTTGACAAGAAGAAGCCTGATAAGTCTCAGAGTGCTCCAACAGATGAAGATAATAACAATTGCTTCCATTGCAACAAACCTGGACACTACAAGAAACAGTGCTTCAAATGGAAGGCAATGGTGGCCAAGAAAATTGCAGGAAAGGCTGGTAATCAGAAGAACCATGCAAATCAGGTAACTGACATTCAACCTAAGAATGATGTTATTGAGGCATTGTTTGTGGTATCTGATTCTATTTCAGAAGAATGGGTTTTAGATTCTGGATGTACTTTCTACATGACATCCATTAAAGAATGGTTCAGTGAGTTGACTGAATGTAATGAGGGGTCAGTTCTTTTAGGAAATGATCAAACATGTAATATTGAAGGCATAGGTTCCATTAAGATGAAAATGTTTGATGGATCTGTCAAATTGCTGAATAAAGTAAGATATGTGCCTAGCTTAAGGAGAAACCTGATTTCTCTTGGTATGTTGGATACATTAGGATATGAAAGTAGGCTTAAGAATGGAATACTCACTGTCTTGAAAGAAACTAAAATTGTAATAAGAGGAATCAAGAAGAATGATCTGTATTTTCTTGAGGGATCTGTCATCACTGGACAGATCAATACATCACAAGAAAAAGATGAAGCATTACTATGGCATGGGAGACTTGCTCATGTAAGTGAAAGGGGGATACAAGAATTGGCTAAACAAGGTTTATTAAATCTTAGCTCATCTGTTGTGTTGAATCAATGTGAGGCTTGCATACTTGGTAAGTTAAAAAGGAGCAAGTTTGGTCCTGCAGAGCATAGCACTAAGTCAAGGTTAGAGTATATTCACTCAAATTTATGGGGACCATCAAAGACTACAACTATGGGAGGTGGAAAATACTTCATAACATTCATTGATGACTACTCAAGAAAGTTGTGGGTAAGGATCTTAAAAACAAAAGATGAGGCACTGACAGTATTCAAGACATGGCTCACTGAAGTTGAGAATCAGACAGAGTGCAAGCTTAAGTGTTTGAGGACTGACAATAGATTAGAATTTGTATCAGAAGAGTTCAACAATTTTTGTCAAGAGAAAGGTATCAAGAGGCACAGGACTGTCACAGGTACACCTCACAAAATGGGGTGGCAGAAAGAATTAACCAAACTTTGCTTGAAAGGGTGAGGTGTCTGCTGAGTAGTGGTGGATTCACTAAGGGGTTTTGGGGTAAACTAGTAACTACTGTTGCTTACCTCATTAACATATGTCCATCAGCAGCAATCAAGTTTAAAACTCCTGAGGAAATATGGTCTGGAAAGCCTCCCAGTTATGATCATCTCAGGGTTATAGGCTGCCAATCCTATGCACATCAGAAACAGGATAAGTTAGATCCAAGAGCCATTAAATGTGTACTTGTTGGATATCCCAAAGAGACAAAAGGTTATAAGTTGTGGTGTTATGAAGCTAATAAGTTTCTTATTAGTAGAGATGTGAGCTTCAATGAGAAGAAGATGCCTTTAATTGAAAGAGCAGCTGGTATAGTTTCTGATACAGATAATGTTGAGCTTGAGGTGGAGCTTGAAACAGATAAGAAACAACAAGTAAGGGATCAAAACACATCAACATCAGAAGAGGGTCAAACATCAACTGAAAGAAGATCATTGAGTAGCTATCAGTTAGTAAGGGATAGATTGAGGAGGCAGGTAAGAGCTCCTGTTAGGTATATAGAAGCTGATGTTGTGTCCTATGCATTGTTTGTAGCCACAGATATTGAAATGTATGAACCTAGATCATACTCAGAAGCAATTTCCAGCACTGAGAGTGATAAGTGGATAGTTGTTATGGAAGATGAGTTATTATCCTTGAAAAAGAACAATACATGGATACTTGTTGATAAACCAACAGCTCAGAAGCTTGTTGGATGTAAGTGGTTATTCAAAAGAAAACCAGTAACAAGTAAAGAAGGTGGATTTAGATACAAGGCAAGGCTAGTTGCAAGAGGTTTTTCACAGAAGGTGGGTGTTGATTACAATGAGATCTTCTCTCCAGTTGTGAAGCATTGTTCCGTTAGGATCTTACTTGCTATAGTAACTCAGTTTGATCTTGAATTGCATCAGATGGATGTCACTATTGCATTTTTACATGGTAATCTTGAAGAAGACATATACATGCAAGTTCCTGAAGGTGTGAATGTTGACAGATCAGGAAACCAGGCATGCAAGTTAGTCAAGTCTCTGTATGGGCTTAAACAAAGTCCTAGGCAGTGGTACTTGAGGTTTGATGAATACATAACATCAAATGGTTTTGATAGGAGCTTGCATGACAGCTGTGTATATATAAAGAATGAAGAAGGGAATTTCACCTACCTATTGCTATATGTAGATGATATTCTGATTGCATGTAATAATATTACATGTATAAATACAGTAAAGGAAGTGCTGAGAAAGGAGTTTGAGATGAAGGATCTTGGAGAAGCAAGTACTATACTAGGTATGCAAATCAAGAGAGATAGATCAACAGGTACTTTGATTTTGAATCAAGAGTCATACTTGATCAAGGTCTTGAAGAGATATAATATGGATCAGTGCAAGTCAGTTTTAGTGCCAACAAAGCAAGGATTGAGACTGTCATTACAAGATAGTCCAAAGACAGAAGAAGAAAGAGCAATAATGGACAGAATACCATATGCAAGTGCAGTTGGAAGTTTAATATACTCAATGGTGTGATGTAGACCAGACTTAACATATGTGATGAGTCTGATCAGCAGGTTCATGAGTAAACCAGGATTAGTGCATTGGGAATCAGTGAAATGGGCTTTGAGGTACATTAAAGGATCAACATCAGTAGGTTTAAAGTTTCAGAGAAGGTCAGATTGGAATCAAGCAATTGTGGGATATGTTGATGCAGACTATGCTGCAAATCTTGATTCAAGAAAATCATTGACAGGTTATGTGTTTAACATGTTTGGTACAACCATTAATTGGAAAGCTACACATCAACATGTGGTAGCATTGTCTACTACAGAGGCTGAGTATGTGGCACTCACAGAAGCTATGAAAGAAGGTATTTGGCTGACAGGGATCTTGAAGGAATTTGGGATTTAACAAGAAGTTTTTGAAGTATTTTGTGATAACCAAAGTGCTCTCCATCTTTCTAAACATCAGGGGTATCATGAGAGAACAATGCATATTGACATAAGGCTTTACTTCATAAGAGATGTGGTTGAAAAGGGAACTGTTGCAGTGAAGAAAATCAACACTGCAGAGAATCCAGCTGATGCATTGACCAAGGCTCTCCCAACTCTCAAATTTGAGTTGTGCAAGAGCATGTTCAATATGCAATAAAAGCATGAAAAGGTTGTTGTACCTTATAACAGCAAGGTGTGGGGTTTTGATTCTTACTGAGATTATGCAAGGTCTATAAGGTGGAGATTTGTTAGTAAGTATAGATCCTTGCATGAAGATTGGATGCATGTAATCAAGCATTACACGTGGAGATAGATAGTTGGTTGAGCCAAACACAAGATCATAAGTGAAGATTGATGTGTTGGCATGAGCATGAGCCGTTGATCATTTTTTGTGCATGGAAGGTGAGATGATAATCAGTTAAAGAATGAGGGAAGCAACTGTTAGTTTGTTTGTTAGGAAGGTGGTTATCAGATTCCATCAATCAACCGATAGCATGCATGCTGATCACACACAAGGCAGTTCATCTTCGGTGTATAAAACGTGATGATATAGATTAGGGTTTTCTAAGAGTGAAGATCATCTCCTTTAGTTGTATACAATCATCAATAAGATTCAAACCTTTGAGAGTGGGCGTAGGCTATTAAAGCCGAACCACTATACTTTCTTTGTTGTTCTTCAATTCGTTCATAAGAGTGAGAGTGTGATCATAAGTTTTAATTAATAGAGTGAAAACGTGTGTGTTTTTAGTGAGGATCAAACGTTTTCATTCACAAGACTAATTATATGTGTTACAAGTTGGATGTTTGTCCCATTTTAATCACCATGTTATTATGTTAAGCAACCTAATCAAGTTAGGTCGAATTAAGAAACACTTCTCTTTCAGATTAAGTATATATAGAAAGTAGTCCATGATGTTAAAAGCAAGATATTGATCATGACTCTCGTCTAAGTTGGTGGAATTTGTAATCGATCAGTGTCTTGGAACGGTATAATTATTTATGGAACAGCTATTAATTAAAAAATTTTACTAGGTTTTAATATCTAAATGGTGTAGAATATTTGAAATGCTATGGCTGTTATGTATATTGGGTTGTAAGGATTGAAGCATCCTTTTGTTGATGTAACATTTTTCTTAATGAAATAAACTTTTGCTTGGTAATAAAAAAAAGAGAGTATATGTAACTATCCACAATGTGCATGCTAAGTGATAGTTGTATGTTAGTGGTTCGATTCTTGCTAATAACATGAAAAAAGATGTGCTCCCTCCGCCGTATTTATTCACTCTTTTTTCATTGGTTCGTCCTATATTGTTCACCCCAAAAAAGAAATATCATTCTAATGTAAAATCTTCTAATCTTTTAGTGATGTACTTTCTTATTTGAGTATGAGCAAATCTTATGCTTTACTCTCTTTTAATAAAAAATTAATGGCATCTTTTCTTTTTACACATAACATATTATATACTTTATTTATCCTAAAAATACAAAGTACCCTAGCTAAAAAGTCAATGAAGTTAATCAAAAACTAATTTTTCCTTAATACCTGTATTACAACAAAGGTGTCCAATCTTCGAGGATGAAGGGAGTACAATTTATTAAGTGCAGTCAAACGTTGAGTCTTAATTATATGATCTCGAGATCCCACGTGCGACTAAATTCCTAGGGCAGAGACAGTGGAGGACGCTTATGGGGTGGCAGTAAACGGGTTGGGTCGGGTCGGGTCTTGTGAAGACAAGGGTGTGGGTACATTAGATGGTAGGCCTTGAATGTCACGGTCAGTTTCCGAAATAATATTTCAAGTTGATGATGATGGAGATCCATATAGAGTGTGTACGTAGGTGATTATTATTACCTTGGCCTTTTCAACTGTGGTATATTCACTTGATGATTCTGATGTTATTACAAGATGACTGCTTTCATATCTTGAAATAACACAGTGTTTGCAAGTTTTTATTGCACATAAGTGGCATCAAATGCAGATTTATAGTGACAAAGACAGGTTGAAGATCCCTTCCAAACTGCCCCCATTGTCTGATATGTTATCCTTGTGTCCACAAGGTACAACCATTGTGTGTTAACACAACCCATGTGTATGTGATTCCAAATTACATACATAGTGCACTAACATGGATAATAAAACAGTACAGAGTACAATCAAATCCTGCACATAATTACATTAATCTTCATCCATCATATATAACAGTTTGCAAGAATGCAATTCTGATATGATGATGATGATGATAATTAATTAAGAAGGTAGCTGCAGATCAACAACAACACCAATTACATCCATCAATGACAATGGTTAACTAATTCGATCACTTGGACTTCAAAAGTGTGTTGTTTGTTTCCTAGTTGTTCGAACTGCTGCTGTCGGAAAAAAGTGTTTGAATTAACCAACCATCATCTGCTCATACATATATATAATTGATTAATTGAATTAAATTAATCATACCTATTGATGAACCTTTGAGGATCCAAGATTTGTGAAGCAAAGCTTGTACTAATGTCCCAATCACTAGTGTCAGTGGGATTAATGTAAGGAGATGGGAGGCCATAGTTGGAGCTTGAGATGATGAGATTTTGGTGGAATCCCATTATTGAATTGGCTGATGGATGCTTCACTTTTCTTTTGATCACATGGATTGACTTTTCTTGAATTAGGTCTTGATCATTGGGTGTGGGTTCGAAGAACATGTTGGGGGGTGGGTGGGTGTGAGAAATCTTGCAGAATTCGAGCTGGTTGTTCATGTGGTGCATCGGGAGGGACGATGATGATGATGTCTGATCATGATGATTGAGCTGTTTGATGTTCATTTTCTCTCTTGTTCTTTCTCTTGCTCTTGCTCTTGCTTTCACCCTGGATTCCTTGGCTGAATCCCCCTTGTTTTTTTCAGACATGATTTCGACAAGTTTCCGTTTCGAATCCAAGTTTCCAGCCTCTCCAGAGTCTGATTCCGAGGGGGAGGTGTTGCAGCTCCCCGGAGTCTGATTCACCCCCACCTCGAGGTCTTTAATGGCGGTCTTTGACTTGGTCAGCAGCCAATCAAGGGTTTTGCTTGGCTTGTCGAAACCTAGGATTTCTTGAAGGTCGAAGAACCTTCTAGCAACTCCGATGGAAAGTCTCACTCTCCGATCCCTCGGGCCTTGGGAGGTGTATATCTTGCTGTGTCGATCCTTCTTCACTCCGCCACGTGGGCACGAGCTCGGCATTCCGCCGCCGTCTCCGTGATGGTAGAAGGCGCCTTCTACCATCACGGGAGCATTGACGGCATTGGCGATGGGGGCGCCGTAGTAATGGCCGGAGAGGAGGTCGTGGTGGTGGTGGTGGTGGTGGTGGAAGAGGATGTCGTCGGCGGAGGTGGCGTAGCCGGCGAGGGGGGGAGAAGGGTGGAGGGAGTATGCAATATTAGTATTCTTGTTGAACATTTCAAGAATGAAGATTGGTTGTTATTACCAAGAGAAAACCCTACTTTTGAAAAGAGAGAGAGAGATGTGTGTAAGAAGGAAGGGTTTGAAAGAGGAGAAAAGGTTCTCCAAAGGTCAATACCTCTAGCAGGTTGGTTTATTTACTGAAAACATGGTAAAGTTGTCTTTTTCTCTAGCTAGTTACAATGTAGAGAAAGAAGAAGATATACTACTATATGAGAGAGAGAAGAAGGGCAAAAGTACTTACTAGTCTAACTCTTCACCTTTTTCCTCCTTTCAACTCACACTAGATTTCATTCACTCACTCAACTAAATTCTTTCTTTCTTTTTTTCTAGCCTTAATTAACAGGGGTGTTGTTGTCTTTTACTCCCAACACACACAGACATGAGAAATAACCCTAAATAAACCAAGGTGGCTTAATGGGATGATGAAGAATGCAAAATAAGAAGAATAAAGAGAAATGGGGTGTAATTTATTTATTTAGGGTAGAATGTTGAGTAGGTGTAATAAAAGCTGTAAATGGATGAATAATAAGTAGGCTATACGATCAGCTTTTTACAATCTCCCTACGCAATGGACAAATTCCAGCTTCATTTCCAGTAAGATGAGAGGGGGCCCATCACCTTCGTGTCCTCACAAACACACCCTCTTCACCATTTTTGGTTATTACAACCCATTAATCCTCGTACGGACCTTTTCATCTCTTTTTACTTCTGTAAAAAAAAACTACTCACTTTCTCCCACCATTTACTCCATCTCAATCCACCTCTCACCTCCTTCTATCTTCTCTTCTCTCATTACCACATTTCCCACACACAAACTCTAATTCTTTCTAGGCTGCCCTAATCTTGTTTCTGAGGTGGTACTTTTTTTTTTTTTTTTTTTGAAGATATGTTGGTGGTGTTTTGCTACTGATCTGGAGGGTTTTTCTGTTTTAATTTAGGAGAGGGTGGGGTGGGGTGGGGTGGGGTGGGGGGAGGGGAGGCTCAGATGGAGAAGAGAAATGGTAAGTAAAAAACTGTGTATTTGTGTATGATTTGTGGAATTTGTGTGCTGAGTTCTTACATGAAAGAAGAAACCCTAATTAGTTTTTTCAAGAAACTATGAGTATCATGATAGAGAGATCTATGTGTGTGTTACTCCATTCAGGAGGAAGAATTGCTCCCTCTCTCTCTCCTCCCTTCTCTCTCTTCCCCCTCTTCTCCCTCTTCTCTCTCATAAGATAGGTTCATTCATCTCTATATATTTGGCGTTAATTTTTTTTTGCTCTTTTTACTGTATTTTTTAAAAAAAATATATATGGGAAGCAATTCTCCAGAATTTTATGAAAGTTGTTGTGATAATATCAGGGCAAAATCCACGGATCTCTGTGAAATTGTTTACTAGTAGACACAAATGCTTAAAACAAACAAAAGTTTGGAAAATTAATTAATTATGAATTGAATAGAAGATGTGAAATCTATGATTTACTGTGTAACTGTAGTATATATGTATTGGAATGTCAGATCTTAGGAGAATTGAGATGTTTTCTTGTTTGTTGTTAACAGCCTCATGTTATTATTATTATTTTTTATCTATTTATATTATTCTTTTTCTAAGAAACTCATGTGAGAATATTTAAGATCATTAAATAGTTTGAATACAGTTTTAAGTATCATTTATTTAGTTGCATAGTTGAGATTGAAGTTCCTTCCATGTCTTTATAATATGCAGCAATTTATTTTGAGATAAAGGGGATAGTGCCCTTTTATTTTTTAATAAAAATGTTTTTTTATCCTTTTGAAAGTTATTATTTATTAAAATGCCCCATATGATAAAATTATTCTTGATTCGATCTAAATTTTATAACTTAGATTTTATATATTTTATAATTTGATTTTACATATTTTTATAATTCAATTAAAATTTTTAAATCGAATCACAAATTGAATCAAAAATATTTTTTTCATTTTAGGCATTTTAATGTATAACACTAAAAATGTGATATAAAATTTTTTTTCTAAATTAATCTAGGGTATTATGACATTTTACCCATTTATTTTTCAAGGATAATTATATATATTTTTTATTTTATTGTGCAGCTGAATTTAGAATTTCATCTCACATTAATTATTATTCATTAAATTTGGAATTTGTATTAAATTTTTGGTTTGGTAATAAATGTTGTAGACATGGACGACAAATAAGTACTTATTGTTTTAGATATAGTTGTCGATCAGAGTATATTTATTAATGTATCTCCTATAAAAAATTATGGAGTAATTATCATGACAATGTATTTGATTGCACAGTTTTTTTTTTAAATTTTTTTTACTCTAATACATACTATTAAGCTTTTTTGACCACACGTGAGTATTATTTTTTTAGCATAAAATTAAAGTAAATATATCCATTCTTAATTGACTACAAATAGTTGGTGAGGTAAATCACACTGCAAAATTTTAAATTGTAAATAATTTCTAGACCATGATTATAGGTCTATCAACCCTAGCATTAACCTATGATATGATCTGCTCCAGGTTTTATAATGAATGAAAAGCGTTCAATTTTAAATTAATTATGAATTTTTATTTTTCTCTTAAATAATGTGTTGGTACTTTAAATGAGTTGGTTTTGTCTTGTGTACCATATTAATTATTAATATCCTTGAATTTATTAGAGAGGTAAAAAGGTGAAAAGAGAATATACTTAAAGAAAATAATGCTAAATCCTTAAAATATGTTTGGCTTAGAAGGTGTTATATGTTATTTTAAGAGGTATTCATTTGTACTGAAAAAATCAGTTAAATACCAAGGATATAATTAATGTTTCAATAGAAAAAAATATTTTTTTTTATTTAAAATATCAAATATATTACTAATTTTTATGTTGGATTTTTAATAAACAAGCATATATATATATAGATTCACGGTTTCGGGTAAACAAGAGAATTTGTCTAAAATAATAAAACTTCAATATGCAATAAAATAGAAATATGATTGTAATACCGTTAGGTGATGTTTGATTTGGGGTTATGTGGGATTTGAAATCCATGAATAGTGTGTTCTATGTTTGTTTTGGATTTTGAGTAGGGTAGGTTTTAACTTTATGTCAAATCAATATATTAATTTATTTAAAAAGTTAAATGACATATGAGAGATAAAGAGATAAAGTATATTAATTGATGAGAGAAAATGTAATAGATATATATAGGAGTGATTTTTAAAATTTGGATATGGATTTTGAAAACTAAAACTTGAATTTGAAAACTGTAAACGAACATTGCCTTATAGAATATGAGACTCGTTTTGGGTAAACAAGATACTTTGTTTAAAATAATGAATTATTGAAACTTCAATATGTAATAAAATAGAAATACGAATTGTAACACTATTATAGAATATATGGAACTCTGAATCGCGTATTACATTGGATCCAATATTGGTTTTTACTGATGCTCAGTTTATTTAGACGAAAAAGTTTGTATAAGTGTAATTAGAGTATAAAATGTCTTATTTTCATTAATTTTTAATATACTTATAGAATAATATTTACCCAACGTGACGTGTGCATGCTCCTAAAGCACGAAAATTAAATCTAAGTAAGATCAGCAAATAGCAAACAAAGGAAAGCATTAATGATAATAATTATTATTATTAAATTCCAATAATAAAATATAATAAAGTATAAAGATAAAATAATATATAAATTTTTTTTTTTTACATCTCGATCGGACCAATTTAAAATAGTGAAACATATATTTTGTGAAACATCGAGATGCAGCAGAGGAAAAAAACATACCCCAAATTGAACTTCACAGGACTCATGCATTCATCAATATATACCTAATTAGCTTTTATCATGGAAGAAATATGAAATTTCATTGATTCTAATTTTAATAATTTTTTATTTGTAATTCTCAATTTTAATAGTAATTTTTTGTTTGATATTGGTCCTTTTTGTCGGAATTTAATTTATTTTCTTTTAATTATTTGGTTCAATTTTTTTGTCCAAATTTAATTTTTTATATCAAAATTTGTCCAATTTTAATACAAAATTTGAACAAAAAATAACTAAATTTAATAAAAAGATTAAATTTAAAGAAAAAGAACTAAAAGGACAAAAAAGAACCAAAATTAAAATTTGCAAATAAAAAAATAACTAAAATTGTAATCGTTAATAATTAAAGTACGAAATTTAATGCTTTCATTGTAAACATTCAGACTTAATACATTATTAATTTCCTCCAGATTTTATGTCAATTGTTATTAATTTTATGTGATCATGGCACATATATAAATTAATTTAAAAAGGATTAATGATATGTATCATCTACCTAAAAAATAAACAACAAATAGAAATAGGATTCTCATGTCAACACCCAGAGGAGAGGATGATGCATGAAAGCACAAATTTTAGAGGTTAGATTTTCCTTTTTACTCTTAATTAAGTGGAGTATCATTTAGTAGCATTGATAATAATCAGTGGCGACGCAGGATTTCCGTCGAGGGGGCCCAACTTTTCTCATACAATAGTTCGTGTTTTTTGTTCTACAAATTTTAAGAAGAATTATTTTATTTACCAACTTTACTAACATTTTTCTAAAGATGTTTTAGTATTTTTAATTGTATTATGTAAGAGTAACAATTTTGAAACTAAAATCATTAAAATTATTAAATAAATATGTTATTTAGAGGGAAAATAAATAAACAAAAGAAATAGGTGCTGCATGAATTGAACACGGGACCTTTAAAACTAAAAAATCCTCATTTCACCAGTTGGACACAAAGGTATTTCAAGAAAATTTATATATCTATACTAGTAATTTTTAGAAGTTCAGGGGGGCCCAGTGCCCCCCTACCACCTTGGTACATCCGCCACTGATAATAATAATAATAGTTAAAAATAAATAAATAAATAAATAAAGAGACAGAAAAGGCAATTTATATCCAAATTCGTAACTTAAAAATATATTCATGAATTTAATTACTTTTTCTTAGTAACAATTTTAATTTCATGACTGTACTACTTGTGTAAGATAAGTACAGTATTAGATAGTTACACTGATATAAATAGGTATAACGTATGGAGTATATTTTAATTCATAAGCAATAAAATAATCTCCCTACAATTTATTGTAACTTTTCTATAATCACTAAATTTGATTCTCTAGATTCTACTCCTTCGTCCCACAATAACTTGCACCGTTACTATAAATACGGAGTTTAAAAAAAAATATTTTTTTACCAACTTTATTGACTTTTGGAGGGTATCGTAGACTTTTTATGTAATAAATAAAGGCAAAAACTTGTGTGCCCCGGGGACACACTGTGCCCACGTGGGAACACAATCCTCCCCCTCCATATTCTATTTAACCCTATGTATTGCTAGGGGTTTAAATTGCAAAAGGGTTCGGTGTCCCCGAGGGCACAAGAGCCTCCTCACTCATAAATAAATTATAAAATATGTTATGTGTATTAGGTAGGAATGGTAAATTTATAATTAAGATGAACTTTTGAGGTTAGAAATTAATGTGATGCTTTTTTTTTGGGTGGTGCAAATTATTGTGGGATGGACGAAAACTAAAAGTGCGAAGTTTATTGTGGAACGAAGTAAGTACATTATTTCGATAGGACGATCACCAATTTATTTGACAGGAATTTCCGGACTGAGATATAGTATTATACTCAGCTCCATCTCAAATACCTTTTTTTTTTTAATGTAGATTAAGAAAGTTGTTTTTACTTAGGAAATTTTGATATAAATTTGTATATCCGTCCTCAGTGAAGATTTATAGTATTTATTTTTTTCACGTAAACTATTAGATGGAACACATTATTTTAATTTAGTGGATCGAGAAGGAGTATATTATTTCCTCCGGCTCCGTCCCAAATAAGGTGTAACATTTTTTTTGGTACGGAGATTAAGGAGTATGACATTTTAATGTAAAGTGAAGTGAGAAAAATAATATTTAATTTGTAGTGGGTAGGTGTATTAGTGGTGTGTATGGAGTGTGTCCACCCCATATGAATATTTTTTGTGTGGGTCCCATATACTTTAAAAGAAAATGTGACAACTTTTATGAGACAACCCAAAAAGAAAAATATCATAACTTTTGTGGGATAGTTATATTTTCTGAAAGCAATATTGCCGATATATCTAGAGTTTTTAGTATTTTCTCAACTCATGTGTATGTATGTAATATACTCTCTCCATCTCGATAAATTGTGCATATATTCTAGTGTGCGAAGATTAAGAAAAATTAAATATGTGTAAAGATGAATAAATTTATTGGTATGTGTGTAAAAAGTGAGTATTTTAGATAATTTAATAAAAAAAATATATATAAAGTTGTTGGGATGTGTGTAATAAAAAAGTGAATAATATTATATTTTTACCCTTTTAGAAACGTGTATAAATATTGGGAGGAATAAAAAAAAATGTACGTGAAGTAATTAGTAGGACGGAGGGAGTAGTAATTATGAATGTCCATGAAACCTTTTTATTCAAAGAGATTTTTTTGTATTATTTTGATTAGATATTATTTTAATTAAACATATTATTATATTTTACACTTTATATAATATGAATCTATTTATAAAATAATTTAATTGACAATTATCATATTTCATCAAATTATTTTTATTAAATATGTTATTATTCTTTTATCCAAACATGCAAATGTGAAATAAATTAACGTTAGATTTATTATATATATATATATATACGAGTACAGATTCTCGCGTAATACGCGGATGAATTATTATAATCAATCAAAAATATAATTAAAGGTGATATTTAATTTATATATATACATGATTGTAAGATATACATGAATAATAATAATATACGACAATTAACCACATCGTGACACCTCATACTTTTAAAAAGTTATTTATAGCACCGTATTCGTAATTAGTATATATAAGATAAGATATACTCCTTATATATATATATATATATATATATATATATATATATATATATATATATATATATATGCATAAAAAATAAAACAAATTAAAACTGGTTTTCTTATGTAACTTGAAAGAGTTGATATTCGGTGTACCCGGGTGCACACTTACATCTACATGTGTATAAATTTTTATTTAATAGTGTATATATATTTCTTAATATATAAGTGTATACTAGTTTTTACATATACAGTTTTTCATTAAAAAAACTAATAGAAAATTAGCTAATAAATTATATATATTTTTAGGCAAAAGCTCCTGTGCGCCCGGGGACACGGAAAGATGCTCCGTGTCCCCGTGTGAACACAGCCTCTCCTCCAATCATATTTAAACCTATGTATTGCTAGGGGTTTAAATTGTAAAGGGGCATGAAAATTGTAAAGGCGCACGGAATTTGCTCCGTGCGCCCGGGTGCACAGGAGCCTCACTCATATTTTTATTCATAAATATGTATATATTTATTTTATAATTATATACCATTTTTAAAATGGATGCATAATGCAACTCGAGTGTACAAATAATTAGCCAACTTAAAATTATAAATAGTTAAAATTGAGTGTTGAACATGAATACTATACCTGAAGCATTAGTGCTACTGTATAATCTAAATTTATAAGTATCCACTATTCTTAAATTTTTACTTTATAAATTTTAAGGTGCACGATGAGCCTAAGAGAAATACTTATAATAATTTCGAGAGATGATATTTATGATAACATTTTAATTATCTTTTCCGATCGTACGCATAGGAATAAGAATAATACTACATCCGAAAAAGACAATTATATATTTGTTGGCTATTATATTAATTTTTAAATATAGAGTTTGCATTACAACCAATAAAAAAGTCAAGAAGAAGGTGTGTTAGTGGTTACTGGTTAGTAGTACCACCAGAATTTGTGACGTGACATTTAATAGTTGTTTGATGTACAATATTTTGGGAACCATGCCAATATTTATTAAAGTTCATCAAATACTACTCCCTCCGTTTCAGACTTATGTTTACCGACACTATAGATACGGAGTTTAAGAAAAGTTACTTTTTAATTAATTTTATTGACTTTTTAAGGGTATTGTGGTATTTTTAGGTAATAAATAAATTATAAAGTATTTTATATGTGTTAGGTGGGGGTGGTATTTTTGAAATTAAGATAACTTTTGAGGTTATTGATTAATGTGAAATTTCCTTTTTTGGGTGGCGAACATTGTATGGGACGGACGAAAACAGAAAGTGTGAACAGAATCGTGGGATGGAATGAGTATTAGTAAATTAAGATGATAAAAAATAAAAGAAATTCTCACCAATATAGATTTAAATTCCTTCTTATATTAGTAGTACATTTTCCTTTGTCATCTAATTTAATTTAATATTTTTATACTTTCAAAAGATATTCACGTACTTTTGATTCTGAATTATATCACAAAAATTAACCTATTTCCTTTATAAATACATACTAAGACATACGCAAAAACAATTCAACTCACTATTCATTAAATTATTATACTTCTTAATCTTTATAATAAAAAAAAACAGCAATACATAATTTCCAGGATGCAGGAATTATACTCTTAAAATAAAAATAACATATAAGCACTTTCATTAAATTAGTAAATTATTTTAATTTCCAAATTATCGAGTATTTTTTAAAATTAATGACCTCAACCCCAACATTCCTATATTATAACTTAAAAGCAATGACTTCAATTAGGTTTGAAAATCAATTAAAAATACTCGACTTAAAAATTATTCGAAAAAGAAATTCGTTTGAACTTAATTCAATAAAGATATACTCCCTCCGTCCCATACTTATGTTCACACTTTCCGTTTTCGTCCGTCCCACACTTATGTTCACCACCCAAAAATGGAAAGTTCACACTAACCAACAACCTCAAAAGTTATCTTAATTTCAAAAATACCACTCACACCTAACACACATAACTTACTTTATAATTTATTTATTACCTAAAAATACCACAATACCCCTAAAAAGTCAGTAAAGTTGGTCAAAAAGCAACTTTTCTTAAACTCCGTATCTACAGTAACGGTGAACATAACTATGGGACGGAGGGAGTAAAATGTAAGTCTGAATAAACTTTTGTGTTCGATAACATTAAAAGATTATCTCGAACTTGAGCTCAATACATGAAAATCGATAAAATAAATGTAAGATTATAAAACTACTCGAGCTAGACTCATGTTTAATTCGATTAAAGCTCATCCAAGCTCGGCTATTAGCTTATCAAACAAACTCAATATATATTTTAAATTTAATAATATTTCAAATAACTTTTAATAGTTTTGTGTTAGACTCCATTCAATTCATTTACACTCCTAATTTCAATACTACCAACACTACAAAAAAACTGCCCGACAGTGACGGACTTTGTGACGGACTGACGGACTTTGTGACGGGAAAGCGCCCGTCACCCGAACATGCGTCACAAAGTGTTTGTGACGGTCCCGTCACAATTAGTGACGGATTTTGTGACGGAAATCATTAGTGACGGAATTTGTGACGGTTTCTTTTAACCAATATTTGTGACGGACTTTTGTGACGGATTTCATTTGTGACGGACTTTGTGACGGAATTTTCCGTCACAAACTTAAAATTCTAAAAAAAATTAATTAGGCAAGAATCGAACCTTGTTGCTCATGTGAGTGCTTGGTAGCACTCAACCGAACCGGCTACCGGTAGCCCATTTGTATTTTATTACATTTTTACCCCTTATACCTCCTTTAGAATTAATTATGTAGATTTGCTCCCAACCGGGTTTGAACCTGGGTTGGTGCCAAGCAAGGTACTTGTGAGCAAGTGTTGAGCCAATTTGGCTAGATGTGTTTAGTGTTAATCTTTAATAAATATTGTATATATTCAATTAATTTGTATTAAAATAACATCAACCAACTTTCAAAATAAATATGGTGGTAATATTGATTAATATAATACATATTAATATGACTAATCATTATTAAAATATTAATTAATTAATTTTATTATTTATTTAATAGAAATATTAAATTTTCTTAATTAAATTAAAAAATCCTTATAAATTTTAAATTCTCAATCTATAAATAATATCTAAATATATTATTTATTTATAGATGAAAAATAGGTTAATTTGCATTAAAATAATTAACATTCTTATAAATTTTCAATTTAATTCTCTTATAAGAAAATACATCATCATTATATTTTTCTTAATTCAATCACAATATATACTTTGTTTTTATCAATTAAATACACTATCTTTTTTTTTTAAATTCAATCATCAACTTTCCTTTATATATATATATATATATATATATATATATATATATATATATATATACTAATAATGAATACGCTGTTACAAATAACTTTTTAAAAATATGAGGTGTCGCAACGTGATTAAATTTCGTATGTTTTTTATTTTTTTTAATATTATATATATAATCTTTCTAATTTTATTTATTTATTATTATTATTATCATCATGTATATATTAAATCACATAATAAATTAAAATCACCTTTAATCATATCTTTTTGATTGATTAAGGAAATAATCAATAAAATATATCCAATTTATTAATATTATTATTCATGTACATCTTCAAATTAAATAGCACCTTTAATTATATTTTTTTATTGGAAATAGATAATTAAGTCAATCATATTTTTAATCATATATTTTTATTATTTGGCAAAGATTTTAAAATAAATATTACTATGTACAACACAATATATTCAATTATTTAAGTTTAAATAAATTCACAATAAATATTAAAAAATAATAATTTTTTTTAAAAAAGAAGTAACTATGTTCTTATAATTATTTTGATTTTTTTTAAAATTGTAATTTGTGACGGACATAGTCCGTCACAAAGTTTGTGACGGACAAAGTCCGTCACAAATTCCGTCACAAAGTTTGTGACGGACAAAGTCCGTCACAAATGAGCCCCTTTTCCGTCACTAATTAAAAAATAAATAAATAAAATATTTTTGTGACGGAAAAAAGTCCGTCACAAATTTTTCCGTCACAAATATTGAAAATGACGAAATTTTAAAAGGTCAACTATTAGCCGTCACTATTTTCAAAATGCCGTCATAAAGTCCGTCACAATTGTGACGGCAAATTTTCCGTCACAAAAGTCCGTCACTGTCGAACAACTTTTTTGTAGTGCAATCTTACCTTAAGTTAGGTACAACCAGCTGCACCTTCAACACTTCCAGATAAGTTTTTCTTTTACATGTTCTTTTATTATTATTATTATTATTATTATTTAATTACAATTTTAATAATATATTTTACCATATTACTTTATGGTAAATTTTACCTTTCAATTCATGAAAACTTGTTGTTTATTACAGAATTTAAATTTAGTGTTAATATTCCTAAACCCTAAACCCTAGTATTATAGTTTATGACATACTTTATTCCTAGAGTTTAGTATTAAGTATAAAGATAATATTTTAATATTTTAATTTGATCAATGTAGTTTATATATGATCTATTTTACCTCTAGAATTTAGGATTTAAATTTAATTTTAATGTATAGTTATAATTACATTTTTATTATTTAGTGCATAATTTACCCCCTAAGATGTAGTATAATTGAAAATTCTCTATTGTAGTTAAGGTCATATTTTTTAGAATTTAGGGTATCTTAATTTTACTTTTAATTTGAATAATAATAATAATAATCATGATGATGAACCGGGGGTATAGTAGTGTCTCTCATAACTTAAGTAACTCATTGAATTATTAAAAATAATCTTATTTTCTCTTTATGTTAATATTATTGAATTATATTCTATATACAAAATGTATAAATTTTTATTTATTATTTCATGGATGAGTTTGAAAGAGTTGATTTGTATATACCGAACACATGCCTTTAGTACTAGTCTACTAGATACACTAACCAGACTATAAATTTTTAAATTTTAGCTCTTCGTCACATTATTGAATATATTAATTAAATTCATAAATACACATAAATTTTAATTAGGAGTTGACCCCCTGAAAAACCCCAATTGCATCCTCCAATCATAAAAGACATTTCACTAGTGAAAAACTCACTACATAATTTAATCTATCTATCTATCACGTAGTGATATATATACATACATTATATTTATATACGTGTTTGTTTGTATGCATGCATAAGTGGGCTAACAATTTACAATTATATATATATATTAATAAAAACATAAATCACGTGAAATTATTGAATATGGTGTAACACTGATTTATGTAACGAAAAAGTTGGTCGTCATCTTATCAATGATTTTAGAAAAAAGAATTATTGAACGGGAAAGATACATATGTCGTTTCATTAAAGTTGTCCACATTCTAATTAAATGATCTAAGATATATATTACACATTATTTGGATAATGTGTTTTCCAGATCTAACGTAGACTTTTAATAATTATGAGGCAATTTTTTACGAGAATGTAGTAATTAATGGAACTTATTATCACGTGATGTGACATGAATAAAAAATAATACTTACAGACGGTTGATTGTTAAACCATTATTGTATGTTGTTGTTTAAAATGATATATATAATAATAATAATAATAATAATAATAATAATAATAATAATAATAATAATAATAATAATAATAATAAATAAATAAATAAATAAGTGACGTAGTAAGGTATATATTACATGCATATTGGGACGACAATTTTAAAAATAAAACGTAGTGAGAATTTATTTGCGTTTAAGTTTTTTAGCATCTTTTGGATATGAAAAATGCAATTAGATTGACCCAGTGTTCAGTTTGTGTTGAATAAAAAACTAATAAGTATATGAGAAGAGTTAAAGACATTATTTATGATCAAAGTTTTTTTTTAGATCATTCATTCTTTAAGATATACTATAATTCAAAAAATCATGAATGAAGTTATTAATATATATAAGAATGATTATTTTTGTATATGTCTTCCATTTCAGGTTCCACCAGCATCGGAGCCCAACACATAAGCGGCCCAACCCAAAGGAAATGGGCTAAAAATATATTAAAATTTGGTCCTAGTTGTGATATTCTTTTTTGGGCTAGGCTGGACAACAACTATGATTTATTTAACCATTTAAGTTTAGGGTTGGGTTAGTCCCATGTTACTCAAATTTGCTATTTAAAAAAAAAAAATCTTCTAATCAATCTAGTATAGTCCATGTTGCTCAAATTTTAGTTTGATATTTATTAGATTTTTCAAATTATTTTCAAGCTCAAAACTAACACTCATATAAAAAATAAAATTTGAACCACAAATAAAATGTATGGAGACTTAGTATATAATATGGACTAATCAAGATAGAAAATATAAATGCTTTCATGGATTATAGTAGATGGGAAGTTTTATTGTATTTTCCTGAACTATCTGGTATTTTGGGGTGGAGGTAGTGAAGGCTTTGACTGTGAAGAGAGTTTTGACATTGATGTGGATATGATGAGATCATATTGGAGTTGAATTATCAAATCGTTGTTAACTCACTCTTTAAGCAAATTTCAAATTTTATTTATCTTGGCAGATCCTACGAAATATTTATAGAAAATCTTCACGAATAAGTGACGTTTCTTACCGTTGAACAATACGAAGAGATAATGGTGTTGCTCATACTCTAACTTTATATGCTTTCTCTTGAGCTTCTCCTTTCTAATATATTAATATTTTTTATGTAGATGTATACTTTGTTGTTGTCAACATTCAAGCTTACTAATATAATGTTTTTTTTTTGTTTAGAAAAAATAAAAGGATGAGTTATAGTTATAATACTTTTGATGTAGATGTGTATATGTATAATGTCTGTTTTAGCCCTTGGAGCAAAGCCAAAAAGGGTGGTGAGAAGAGGGTGAAAATATCGGCGCAAGTAAAGCACACACGTGGGTGCAGAAAAGATGCTAATTGACCAATCAAACCCTTCTTTGACCACGTGTCCTCTATCTAACTTCCAATTTCTAGGCCCACCATTTGCCCTTCTTTTTTACTCCATTTCTTATTCACTTTTACCCCTCTAGATACACACATACACACTCTATAAAATTATAATGACATTAATTTGATGGTGGTGGTTTGGTATGAATGATGTATGTACATGGAGGAGATTAATTTATGGGAGGTTTGTTCCGGGTTTTAAAACCTCGGAATTATAATTGAAATTCCATATTCAAATTTTAAAAATCACCCCTATATATATTTATATATATTCTCTCTCTTCAATTAATACAATTTCTCTCTTTATCTCTCATCTCTCATCTACTTTCTTACATAAATTAATACATTCATACACATTGATTTAAAATAAAGTTAAAACCTACCCTAACAAAAACCCAAAACAAACACAACACCACTATTCATGATTTTCAAATTCCCCAAAACCTCAAAACAAACATCACCTTATAAAATAGTTTATATGTTAAATTAATGAAATAAATCATAACCACATCACACACCATAGGATAAAATCTAAACATGATTATGTTTCATAGAATCCCTCCATCCATCTTGAAGTTATAAATTTTAATCATTTTGAATGTAAATAAATAAATATATGAAGTATATATATAACTTCATTTCGAAAAAATTATCAGATTTATTTTGGGTATCGAGATTAAGGAATATAATAATTTAATATATAATCAATAATTGTATTAGTAGTGTATGTGGCCCATTAGAATATATTAATCGTTTTGTGTGGATTTCATATACTTAGAGTATAATTATATTTTCATCCTTTTAGTTTATAATTTATTTTATCTTATATTTCATCGTATATTTTAGCTTTACAATTAATTCATATACTTCCTCCGTCCCGCATTAACATTTACGTTTTTTATTTTGATTTGTCCCAATATTTTATTTTTTATCAAGTTGTGCCCACACACAACACTAACACAATTACTCACTTTACATTAAATATTATTTATCTCACTTCACTACATATTAAAATATTATACTCCCTCTATCCCAAATATATTGACACACTTTCCTTTTTGGGTTGTCCCACAGAAATTGACATATTTCCTTTTTAAGAATATGGGACTCACACAAAAACAATTTATTTATTTACATGGACTCACACACCCATCACACTCACCACTAATACAACTACCCACTACACATTAAATATTATTTCTCTCACTTCATTTTACATTAAATTATTATACTCCTTAATCTCCGTGCCCAAAAAAAATGTGTCAATACTTCCGGAACAGAGGGAGCATCTCTTAATTTATGTGCAAAAATTAAATATTCACGTTAACGCGAGACGAAGAGATAATATAATGATAATTCACCCATGTACTTAATGGTAGGGTACACCACTTAATCTGAAGCTCTTTAACAGTATATACTACACGATTGACGTAGGCCGAAAAGATGGTTGACTGCGTTGGAGTGAAGTAATAAATGGCAGGCCCACTGTAGGACGAGTCAATTTGTGGGCCTATAAATATGTACCCATATATTAGCCCATCATGAGAGGGGCTTAACTGCCAATTCCTTGGGCCTCCTCCTCTCAAGCGGAGACTATTCACAATCTTAATAATTCCGGTTCAAGATATTCATTTTATCATTTTGAATGGTCAATTTAAAAGTATCTAAATTCTCTTTTGTGTGAAAGGGTCTATTATATGAGATACCACATCTTTCTAATATAACTATCCACTACACGTATAATAATAATATTTCTTAATGAATGCGTATGAACAAATGGATACATTTGTTCATAGTGGGAGTATTAGGCAATGATTTGTGTGATATTGTCACACGCAATGACTTTCATATGATGGAATAGAGGTTATATCCTTTATAATGAAAAGTGATACTCAATTAATGAAAATTGATAATAATGTTATAAACAATTTCATGAATAATTTATAATATAAATAAAAAGATAATATTTTAAAAAAAAAGTGATAACATCTTTATTAACGAAAACGTAAAATAATTTCACAGCGAAACGGTATCACATAAGATTGCCCCTATTTATTAATGAGAATCGTTCTTTGTGAATCAAATACATCAATGCATCATATTGTTGCAAAATTACTCTTTAATACATATAAAAATTTACTTTTTAGAGAAATGATTTTATTTTTTTAATATACTACTCAAAATTTGTCCAACAAGAATATAAAAATCACAATATATAAGAATGTGAAGAATAATATTTTTAATTAAGTTGAGTAATAGTTCATCTTTTAAAGAGTAATTTTTCATTAAAGAGTAATCAATAAATTAATGTACAAGAATTTGTGGAGTAATATTTTCATTTAAAAAAATAATATAATTTATCTCTTTAAAGAATAATTTTTCACATTTTAAAGAGTAATAAATAAATTATGATGCACGTAGAACCCGATTTAAACTTTGCATACTAAAAGTGCGTGTTTCAACATCACCATTTCATTAATAATTTTAGATTCAAATTCTGAAAAGAAAAGAAAATAACAATGGATATCAAATACTCCTCTCATTCCAATTTATTCTTTATCGTTAATTTAGATAGGGTGAGCATAAATTTTACAAAATCGCTCAAACCGCCAAACCTTACCGCTACTAATAATCTACTTATATAAATCGCAGTTTATTTATATTTGAGAAAATCACACTGCCATAACAGTGCAATTTTAATTTTTTTTCTAAAATTGTACCGCACCGCCTATAAATATATTATGTACATTTAGTATTATATGTATGTGATTTAAACTTATTTAAATATTGAAATCTCAACTTATTATAACTTGTAAACCTTTGCTCATTATCAAAATTTATGATTGTGAAATTTCTAACAAATGATGATAATTTTAAAAAAATGTTCATGATAATTATTTATTTAAACTCTATAGAGACATTTTAATTTATGATTATAATGAGATATTATAAATTTGAAATAAAAAATAGTTCTTACTACTAAGAAATTGACATTTTAGAATAGTTTAGAATTATACATTTTGTAATTGTTTCATGGGTTACTAAAGTGCATCTATTGAAATACACATATTTATCTATATTTAAATTTCATACATTATTTATATAGTTATATTCTATCTTATTATTAAAACTGCTAAACCGTCAAAACTGACCGTCAAAACTGATCGTCAAACCGCTAAAAACCAATCGATGAATTATAATTGAAAATTCGCGGTTTTAAACTAAACGTAGAACTGAACCGCCTATAGTAAGTCAATTTAAATTTCATCAAAAAACTGTCAAAAGCGCACCGTGATTACCCCTAATTTTATATACGGTGTTAAAAAAATTGTTTTTTGATTAACTTTATTAATTTTTAGAAGATAATATAATATTTTTAAATAATAAATAAATTATAAAGTATATCATGTATATTAAGTTGGAATGATAAATTTGTAATTAATATATACCTTAAAGAGGTGTAGACTGATGTGAATTTTTTTTTAATAATAAAGTTTAATGTGAAATGAATAGTTGCGACAAAAGAAATATAATAGTAATAAAGATAAAATTAATTGAGGAGGGAGTATTTATTGAATGATCGTTCTCCTTATTTCATTAAAAAAATAAAATGATTGATGAAAATCAATATCATTTGAGTTATATCATGGGCATCTTCTCTCACTGAATATAATTAGGGGTGGGGGAGTAACAATTTTTGTATGCTCCATCCAAAAGTTCATGTTATTAACAAATCTTACAATGGCTTTAATATATATACTTCCTCCGTCCGAAACGAGGAGGACCATTTTTCCATTTTGGTCATCTCATCCAAAGAGTCTTATTTATTTTTTTATACATATGGGACCCACACACCCCCTCTAATACAATTAAAATATGGGACCCACACTCCCACTAATACAACTACCCACTACACATTAAATAATAATACTCCTTAATCTACGTGCAAAAAAGCAAATGACCCTCTTACCGCTGGGACGGAGGGAGTATATATATTCTTCATCCATTCCATCCAAAGAGTTCACTTTTTCTTTTTTTACACACACATGGATCCATACACACCCACTAATACAACTACCCACTTGGACCACTACACATTAAATAATAATACTCCTTAATCCACGTGCAAAAAGCAAATGCAACCATTTGGGTGGGATGGAGGGAGTATATATAAAATATAGAGAGAACAAAGAGTATGTATTAGGTGGAATTGGATATAGTTACTATATTTTTAAAGGGTTAATTGCATGAAAAATCACGAACTTTACTTTCATTGCAAATTAATTCTAATTTTCAAGAAATTATAAAAAAAATCATTTTTAAGCATTGTTGCAAAATGCACCCAATGAGTGATATATTTCTCAAATGTGGTATTAAAAGTGTTAGAATTAAGTGTGTTTTGCAATAATAATGCTTAAAATAGTTTTTTTTTTATAATTTTTCAAATGTGGAGATTTATTTACAAGTAAAATTCATGATTTTACTTGTAATAACTCATTTTTAAAAGTGTTACTTTTTATTATGTCAAGTGTTATTCTTCTCTTATATATTAATTTGTTATATAGAAAATATTACTTTTTTGTTACGGTGAATAACAATTTATCAATACAATTTTTTTTATATTTATCCATTCCTACATTATTTTCACATAAATAAATGATAAAAACACTCAAACATAAATAATTTACTTATATACATTTTATTTTTAAAAATAACATCCTTTCTAGAAATAATTTTCTTTACATTTACATATCATATAGTCTTTATATAACACTTACATTACCCCCATAAATATAATAAAGTTTATAGTTGAATAGTTGTAAAATTTTGTATAAGCTCTTCCAAAACGGAATTATTATTTTTAACTTAATAAGAGAGACAAATTCATAGTGATAGAGTTATTATTTTTACGGGTAAAAAAAAAAAAAGGAAATAATAAAGAAAGACAAATTTCACGGGATAAGGAGAGATTATTTGTCGTTGGTGGGGAACAAAGCCACATGCCCATGTTCAATATTTTCCATATCTCTAAATTTTTGTGATAACTTACTCCATCACTCAATTGTGACTATGGACTTAAATTTATTATAATTAAATATTCGTATATTACTTTTATATTTGGAAAGTTTTTTTTTTTTAAATTTATAATTTACATACTATCCTAACGATCATATTCCTGCTACATTTTATCATTACACGCGTTAGTTGACGCTACGCGTGAGGATATTTGAACTTTTACTAAAATGAACATTTGTGTATAAATTACTCCCTTCGTCCCGATCAAACATCACTATTTATTTTTTGCATGTAGATTAAGGAGTATTATTATTTTATATAAAGTGAGTAGGTGTATTAGAGATATGTGATGAGTAGTGGTAGACCATTGGTGGACCCTTTTTACTAAAATAGAAAAATTGTGCAATTTGGACGAGACGCTCAATATATAGTAAAATGGTGCTATTTAGACGGGATGAAGGGAGTTTATAAAACAGGTATGAAATTTTATGAAAGTTAATGGATCAATTTTAAAATTTAAAACAGTTTGGACTAGTTTCGAATAGACGCAAATTCAAGGGACTAAAATTTTTATTTTTCTCGTTACGTAAAAAGTGTCACTTGGAATTATCGGTTGGATGACCTGCTCCATCTTAAAAATGGACTAAATTGTCGAACTTTGAAAATTAATGGACCAATTTAAAAAATTTAAAAACATATGAACTTAACAAAGATAATTTCCCTATTTATTATAAAAAAATATCAATGTGATGTTTATTTGATTTTGTGTGAGATTTGAAAATCAATTAAATGATGATATATATATTTGTTCTGAGTTTTTTTATAGGAAATATTTTAACTTATATCAAATCAATGTTTAAAAAGATATTAATATATATTAAAAAAATAGATAAGAGATAAAGAGAGAATAAATTTTAATTGAAGAGACATGATATTTAGAATATAAGTGTGCTGAGGGTTATAGATTTGTAGGCGCATATATGAACATATCGAAATTTCTGTGTTATTTTCGTGCATCATCTTTTGTGTCACACGATATATGATTCGTGCATCATCTTTTGTGTCACACGTTATAAGATTGACATGTAAGAGGAGGAAAAAAATACTAATCAATGTTCAGATTATCATTACTTGTAATGGTCATAAATATTTTAATAAAGATTAATAAAAAAAATACAGAATGAAATATCTTTATAATTGGAGATTTGAATCACTATTAAAACCAAAGAGAGTACGTAGTAGTAAACTTTCCCCATTATTTTCTTCCATCGTTTTTTAACTAGAGTTGATGGAGCAGTCTACCCCCACCTAGCAGTACTACCGTTGTTGTACATTGATATGACTATAGATTCAAATTTCAAATTATTCAAATATTACTATCATCTTTATGCGAAAAATAATTCGTTTTTTTATTTTATTTTGAAAAAACAGAAAAAAAAATCAATATATAATTTTAAGGACGAATTAAATCTCACGTAATATATATATTTTTTCTTTTTTCTATATTAAAACTCGATGATGATGATTGTACTTTTTTCAGATTCAATTAAACATTGAAAATTGTAAGTGATATATATAAACTATAAACAAGGCTCTTATAATAATGTACTCTATTAATAAGACTACTACATAATTAAATTAATTAACCATTAGATAAAAATCAAAACCTTTTATCAATTCATCAATAAACATGATTGTAGAATTAGACTTGAAAATGAAAACAATATGAGCTTGTCTTAGGTTGTACTTGTATTCTTTTTAATTTATAATTAAAAAGATAATTAAATATTTATGTTAAATTTTAATTTTCATAAATTACAAGAGTAAACTAAGAGTAAAATATGTACATTTTATACTCTAAAAATTAAATTAAATACTAAGTAAAAGTATAGGAATGAGTTAAATAAAACATATATAGGTTGAATATGATGCACATGTATAATTAACTCTTTGAACATTGTCTAATGTACATGAAACAACAACAAATATATATACACATAATTAAATATATATAATAAATTGTAGTCCAAAACTCTTTTATAAAGTTGAATGTAATTAAAATCCTACAATCACAAAAACCTAGTTTACCAATGTGTAATAGTAATACACATTTCAAAAAATTTACCTCTTACAGTAAATTAGCAAAAATAGACATGTTAATGACCTCTCCCTTTCTATTTACACTGATTTTCCGAACTAACACTACTAAAGTCAGATTTCTCTACTCCATACTTCAACAAAGGCGTGGTTAAAACACAGTCGAGTAGAATACGAGATGAAACACCATTATTAATCATGCCAGCAGAGAAGCATGACGACGCATCTTCGCATGATGTAGAGTCTGCCTCTCTGCTCCTTGAGGAACCTTCCAAGCTTCCTGGTGGAGAGCTTCTTCTTAGAAGGTTGTGTTGATGTGGATTCCATTGGGGTGGCTAAGGGGCTGTTTGGAGAGTTGAAGAATTGGGTGGAGTTGGGAAAGGGGGGGCAAAGGGGGGGATTTATAATGGAGAAAAGAATTGCATGCCACGTCATCATCTTGGAGTGATATTGAATCCGGGCATCAACTCCCAAGGTTGAAATTGTCGGCCCATTTGGATAATGGCTTCATCATGTGCTATCCATCAATATAAATTTCTTTTCTTTTTTTTTTCATGTTTTTGTCATACATTTATTTTTTTGGGGTTAATTTTTTATCAGCCTTAAAATATTAAGAAATTTTTTTTTAGATTCATATATTTAGTGACAAATGAGCATTTAATGTACCTAATCGATTTAAAAACTTTAGAATCTAGTCATAAATGTATAATATCGATCATTTATTTTAATCGAGTAAAAAATAGAGTCAAGATTATTTTAATAAATTAAATGGAATATTTAAACAAATACTCATAAAAAATACTCCTTTCTTTTCATGATAAGTATCCTTTTACTTTTTACATGTAGATTAAGGAGTAAAATAATTATAAAGAAATAAGAATATTATTTTTGCCAAATATTAATTAACAACAACCTTAATAATTTTCTAAGCATAAAACCTCGTATTCTGGGTTACTGTCTAAGCACGCCCGCGCCCGCCCAGTGTGCTTCTTTCACCAAATACCACCAATGAATTGATACATCTTAGTTTCAGACAAATTATCAAATTCAATTTATAGAGAAAAAAATCTATCTAATTCCTTAAAGCTAATGAACCAATTGAGCTTAAACAAGAGTCAAGATTCAAATTGTATTCCCTGTCAAAATACATTTAAATTTCATTTATCACCCTTTAAATCATATATTCTTGAAAATTAACAGAGAAATGAAGAGACGAGAGATGCTTCAACTCGCGCAAAGGAACAAAAGAAATTTTTCATAATTATTTAGAGATGAATTTCATAAAGGGATGACAAAGAAACAAAATTTCATCCAAATTAAATCAAATTCAAAGTAAAAGCCCTAACAAAATCAAGAAATCTAGTACCCAGAAAAGACAAATCTAATTACACAATACCGCACATCATCAAATTGAGTTTCAATTTACCAAAAGTTCATCAAATCTGGAGATCAGCCAGTTCGTCAACCCGAAGGAGTTTAGATGCGATATGGGGCGGAAAAACAACGCGATGGGTGGAGTTCTAGAGCGACGCTGCCGTGGATCGTCGTCGTAGGACTTCGAACTCGCCGTCATCTTCTTTGTCTTCACCGGACAGGTATTCCAAATGCCGAGTCGTCTTCGCCGGACACATGCCGAGATCCGAGCCTAAATTGGCAGATGACTACATCAACCAAATTGGGGCGATTTGAGAGAAAATGAATGGGCTGAATCCAACGTGTCGAAGATCATCGACGTTTCAGCTTCGGCGAGATGGTGATGCTGGATAACCAATCAGCGCTGGATGCGTTGGTGCTGAATGCGGATCGATTTTCGAATTCGCGTGGATGGAGCTCCGAAGAGGTGTCGGAAGCGTTAGGATTTGGGTTTTCTTCCCATGGTGGTGATTTTTGGTCGACGGAAAGGATTCTGCTTGGCCAGAAAGGATTCTGCAAACCCTAGGATTTGGGGGGAGGGAGATTATATCTGGGATTCCAATTTTTAAATATTCTATAATTTTAAAATAATAAATATACTAATAGTCGTGTTATTTTCCGTTAGTTACTTACGGAAAATGGTTTAAAATTCTTATGGGACTAAATTTGCCAAAAAATGGACCATTTTGAAATTTGTTGATTCTTATGGGACTAAAAATGAAAATTTTTCTATTTTAATGTGTAGTGAGGTGATAGAAATAATATTTTAATGTAAAGTGTGTAGGTATATTAATATTAGTATGATATGTGGGTTATGGAGAAAGAAGTAATTAATATGTGTATGTCCTCTTTACCAAAAAGAAAAATGCACATCTTATATTAGAATTGACTAAATTAAAAAAAACGCATACGTTTCAATGGTACGAAGGGAGTAATATGCAGTGGATTGAGCCAATAGCAAACGCCTCTCTTTAACAACACATTTGTAATAATTTTACTATTTATTTTGATTAAATGAGAGCTTCATTACAAGACATTTTCCCGTCAAGGATGTTTGGATGGAGTTAATGTAAGATCCTTTTCAACACTTGTCTTTAGTCAAAGATTACTGCCAATATATTCATGCATGCACTGTATATAATACAAATTCAGTTGTCACACCACTCATCTGAATGCTTCACTATTTATGAATTTATTTTTTAAAAATCTATATTTTCATTACCCACCCATCTATATTTTTACTGAACTAATCTAAATAAAATATATAACGAGTTTAATTTACTCTACTAATTTGGGTACAAATGTGTGTGAACAGTGAACTCCTAGACTAGTTAATTATATTTTCATGCACATTTTTAATTTTGAGTTGTTATACATGTTTTTTATTATATACTACTAAACAAAGTGAAGTACTAATTTTTTATATTTTATTCGTTAATTCTACCAATAACTTTATTTACTTTTTTTATTTTAAAAATTTTCAATTTACTTCTACATTTTCTTGTATTATAAATTTAAAAAGCAATTTTTATAATCCACATGCGCACACAAAAATATTGAGACTGAGGAAGTATTAATTAGGATTATTTTAAACTGATATTGCTCTTTATAAAAAAAAATTAAGAATTTACTGAAACAAAAATTCACAGTTCAGAAACACTTTAATTAACTTGAGATAGTCATATTCCGCTGTGAAAAAAAAAAAAAAAAACATGAAAATTCAAAGAGTGGGCCAGTTCTGTTCGTGGAGTCGTGGAGATGTGATTATTCAGAATTAATTTAACAATAAAAACATTAAAATAAGACAAGAGTGTACTTTCAATGGAGGACATACTGTCACGTGACAACCTCGTGAGGGACATCGACCCGGCCCACATTGCATCCGGATCTTTCTCAGTGCAGTGAGCCACAGTGCTACTGTTGTTCATTGCAAAATTAATTAATTGAATTAGATTAGATTGATTAAGAATGAATAAAAAGATAATTATCTTTAGTTTGATTTGTTCGAAAGATTTCCGATGGCAGACAGCTTCGTTATTCGCAATTCAATGAACTCAACTTTAGTTCCCATTTCATTGGGATCTTTTTCGGATTTTGGTGTGTCTAAGAATCAAGTTTCTTGATTTTCTGTCCATATTACTTTTTTAATACTTTTTTAATTAAATATCATATCTTATACGTATGAATGAATGAAATAAAATAACAATTCATGAGATGAGATCTCAAAATTTTATTTGCAGAAAAAGACTTGCGGGGTCATATTGTAATATATATATATATATATATATATATATATATATATATATATATATATATATATATATATATATATATTACAGGAAATAACTAATATAGTAAATAGACGAAATATCAATTACAACAACAGAAATAATCGCATCCGGAATGGAATGCGAGAAAAAAAAGAAGAATAAGAGAAAGCAAACCGAGCAAGAAAATGGACAACAGAATTCCCAAATCGTCTCACCCCAATTAAAATCCAATATTGTTTAATAAATTTTAAGAATAAATTCGTTGTATTCCTTTACTAAAATAAAATTACTCCTATAATTTTTTTTACAATTCATTGGTATTTTATTGTAAAAAAAAATAGTTTTTTTAGTGTGAAATATGAATGTTATTAATATTTGGAAAAGATTTTTTTTTAAAAAAATTAAAGGTATAAGTTTTTTTTTTAAATAGTATGGCATTTAATACTAACTATACTAACTTTAGGAGATAGTTGAATTTTAACGTATAGTGCGCAGGGGCATTTATCCCAATTTAATTTAACCTTTTATTTTTACAATTTAAGTGATTTTTTATGATTAATTATATCATATAGAAAAATGATTTAAATTTTTAAAAATTAATTATAATTAAATTTATACGCAATTGAACATAATTATATTATTGCTGCCATCTCATATAATTTAGTAACGACGGATAAGAATTGATAACATTTTAATAAAAAATACTTTATAATTAGGTGGGCTAGCCCACCTGGCCACTAGACTCTTCACTTCCCGTTTGGTGTAATTACTAACAACTAACATTTATTTTCATGGGGGCACGGTGTGTTCCCGGAAACACAGGAAACCAACTCCTCTAGTATTGAATATTATGTCTTTTTATATAAAAACTTTTACCCTTAATTAAAAAATAATGTAATATTTTAATCAAATAATAATATTATTCATATTTCCACCTATTATTTTAATTAAAAAATAATATCTTTAATAATTAAAATATATACTCTTTAAAGTAAAATATAATTACTAACATGTAATTTTGTTTATAAAATCATGTAAGACTCTACTTCTAATGATTCGATCCGACTTAGATTTTGATTTTTTAGATTTTTTTTTCCTTCACAAGGTATAGTATTAAGTTTTTGTGATTCGTTTCATGTGATTTTTAGTTATGATATAGATTTTGCGTATTACACAAGATATATAAGTTATAATTTTAAGAAAATAAATGACCCATTAGTCAAAAAATTATGGTTCATTTTTCTCTCTTTTTAAAGATGTTAAAGATTTTTATTTTCCCAATTATGGGTTATTGCTCTCTCCTTAAAAGGGCTTTAATTTAAGTTAACAAGTAAACAACACTATATTTAATTAAGAATCAGCAGACTGGAGGGTGAATGATAAATAATTTTCTTTATTACACAAAACAATTGTGTAAATAAAATTAAATCTCCTTCGTTAAGATTAAGAAAGCAATGGAAAAAATATGTATAATTTGACTAGTTTATAATTATTGTCCGAACATACACGAGCAAATATTGTTGATTTAGATTTTACATAAAGTGAAGTTAATTACAAAATATTTCTTTACAATTTGATTAAATAAATATAAGTAGTTGACTCATTAGTATATATAGCAACTAAGCAAGAATGAGCTGGTGAGAGTTGATAACAGTATAATTTGAAATTGAAAATTTGAACTCGTTTAAAAATTTAAAATCTTATTTGAACTTATTTGTTAAAATTCGATTTTTTTTTAGAATATATTTGTGAACATGTTCAATAATGTATTCGTTTGTAAACATGATAAACAAACAAATCAAAATTCTAAAATAATGGTATTCATCTAAATACAATATTTTAAATAAGTATTTTAATATTTTTAATATTATACTCATATATTATGAAGAAAATAATAAATAATATGTATAGCGAGCTTATTCACAAACATTAAACAAAGTCAATTAACGAGTTTTTACAAACAGCTCTGTAATATTCAAGCTCTATTTATTTATAAAAAAAAATGAGCTTAAAAAAATACCTTATTAGCGTTCATTTGATTTATCATATGTACTTAAACGAGCACTTATCGAACTAAATCATGAGCTATTCGACAAACACTAACTGTATATATAATTTAGGAATGATTTGCAATAATAATTAAAATATTTAAATAATTATAAAATGTCCAAATTAAAAGAGTATAAACATATCAAGTAGAAGAATTATTTTCTTGCAATAATGAAACAAAGTAATCATTTCTGCCATTTTAAATGCAATTATTTTGGTATTTTACCTTTTTTTCTCTTATTCATTTGTTTTTAAGTATATTAAAATTACACGACATTTTATTTTTCTAAATTAAAAGATAAAAGACAAAAAGGTTAAAATAACGTTTAAAATTTACCCACAATATATAATATATTATGCTACTTCATCAACGTAAAGAATATCAAATAATACATCCAAAAGAATTGAAATTTTAGGGGGTCGAAACCTATTGACTTTGAATCAAATTATTTGACATGAAATATGTAGTGGGCTTGCCAGGCCCAACACGGCCCATTTTCTTTAAAATCCAGTTTATTGGATCGGAATTTTGTGAAGGATTACAATATTGGGCTTTTGAAATCCAGCGTGGTGACTCCATTTACTTAAGTAAAGGGATCTTTAATTAGTGTTAAAAGTGATATCATTCCAAATCAAGACAGATACAATTAAACTAATTTGAATTTAAATTGCCATATTTTTTGCTCCCTTTATATTAAAGAGTCGAACAACATTTATATTTCACCATCTCACTATAAATATTACTTTTTTTTATTTTTTATTATTAGTTATAATTTTTTATTAAAATATTATCACGTTTTATTGAAGATATTATTTTTTATTTATAATTCGAGTAGTTATTAAATACGGAGTAGTCTAATAGACGATTATTCCTTTTCATTAATCAGTTGTCACTTTACGTTAAAATGTTATTACCTTTTATTCATCTTTCTGAACTCATTTCGTGAAGCGGTCTCAAACTATTACGAAATTATTTAGGAAAATTAACAATTATAAAGGCCGTAGCCTTAGTTTCGTTTGTTGCATCGTGTTTAATTTTCTAAATTTGCCCTTTTCTTTCTTAACTATTAAAATGAGGAAAGGTTTAATATTTTTTAAAAGTGATATAACTCAAAATAATTACAACAAAGGTATTTATCTAAATGAAGTATTAAATGGATATATCCCTTAATTTTCCGAGGTATTCATTTCTCAACATTAAGACAAGTCCAAATTTAGATTGGGCCCATTAAGCCCAACAAATAACTAATAGAGGAATGGGCTTAGGCGATTAGCGGAATAATAGTCCAACCTAATTATTATTATTATTATTATTATTATTTAATTTTATTTTTTTTTTAAGGTTTAGGGCTTTTGTATTAAAGAACAAAATATGGCAAAATTAGTACTTCCTCTATATGTCCAAGTTCAGCCAACCAAAATGCAAATAATATTAAATGTTAATATATACTTAAACTTAGTAGAATATTGTAGAGTATTAATTTTTTTTTTTTAAAAAAATTAGAAGCAATCAGAGTTTGGTAAAAAAAAATTGGCCCTCTCATGGATGAGTTCTATGACAACTATAAGTAGTGATAAATTTTTAATAAAAAGTGATTGAGTACTTGATTTATAAAATAAAATAACCATCAAAGTAAACTATTTAATGAACAATTAATAATATTAATAAAAAATAGGGTATTTACAAAAATGCAACTTTTAATAGTTTATTTTGACAAAATGCTAACCACCATAATTTTTTCAGAAAATGCCACTTTTAAAATTTTTGAATATAATTAAACTTAGTCTGGACTACGCCTGCAAACCTATACGCAACCCTGCACACGACTATATGTGTGCGATCCTACACGGAACTACATGTGCGACCAATCACATGTTTTATTTACAAATACATGTGCGACCACTCCACGAAATTATATGTGCGATTATATGTGCAACTATATTAATTATGTAGTGAACTGAGGCAAAAAAAAGTCAAAAAGTGATATTTTTCCAAAAAATTTATGTTGGGTGAAATTTTTTTCAAAATCAATTACTATTAAAAGTGGCATCTTTTACCATTTCTATAAAAAAATTGACAACTATTTAATAAAAAAAACATCTCTCAATTAAATGATAACAGATTTTATATTAATGTTTTAATAATTTCATCACCAAAACAAACCATCAATATACAGATGATAATTAATATATTATAAATATCATACTGGTAGTTTTCCTATTCATGACCTTAAACCTAACGAAAATAATAGATACATCTCCCAATATAATTATAAGTATAAATAAATATCTAACATGGTTTAATTACTATGGATTAGTTATTGATTTACTTGTATCCAAACATCTCTGTGAATTAGAAGTGACAAGATTAATTGGCACATTCTCATCCACTAATTATATTCCAATAAATACCTTTTATACAAAATTTCTATCCCCATTTTATTACGTTTCATTGAATTTAATAATAAACAATAGCAAGGAATGTATATATGACAGAAGTATTGATGGATATGTTGCCACATGAATACTTAGAAATTATTATTAAGAAAAATTAGGACAATCCAAAATGAAAGTATACATTGTATGTAATTGTGAAACATGAAATCTTTCTTTGTTTTGGTTAGCTCGTTTCTATATCTAAAATCTCTAGCTAGAAACGACTATCAACAACATATTAACATTAAAATACATGCATAAATGTTATAACAAGATTTATTTCAATTATATTTGTAGAATCGGTATTCTAAATGTTCTTACACCAGCCGTGTTTGAACATGAATCAGAATTAAAGCGGAAGAAAATTGAAACGATTGTTTAAAAAGTCGGGATGACTTCATCATTCTCTCGAAACCATTCATTAGCAGATCACAGTATTACAGACTCCATCTTAATACTTTCACTCTAAAGACGTTCCGGCCTTATGGACTTTTTTCTACTTAGACATCCTATCTAAACAGACCCTATTTCTACGAAATAGACACTCTCGTATTTTTTACAAAACAATGAAACACTGCTGATAGGAGAGGTGATTTTCTTCTCCAACAAAAGATAACTTAAATAGATTCAACAACATTTATCGACATTTATCATTGGCTGATTTCTTCCATGTATGTTGCTCATGATTTCTTGGTTATCATATTATGGTAATTGAAATTGTAAATTTACTCCTCTTGATTAATTCTCACGCAAATTAACTGACTTTCTATGTAATGAAACTTAACTCCTCCTCAAAATTGATATCCTGCATAAACAATATTAAAATCAATTAAATATGTTCTAATTATGCCACAATTAAATACTCTACAATACTTGTATTATACATCGTGATATTTGAGTATATGTAATGCATAACAATTTTTTTTTGTTCACACATTCATGTGACACTGTTTCATCAGAATAATTTCGTGAGCCGAATTGGAAATGATAACATTTTATAAAAAGTGGTATTCGAATTGATGAAAATGATAATGGTGTGTAGTGTTTTTTTTCATAAAAAATTTGTAATATAAAATAAATGTGATAATATTTTTAATAAAATTTAATAAATGTATTTAAGAAAACATAAAGCAGTCTCAAGACGATCTCATGCAAGTGTTTTTTTTGTGTCATTCTTGTTGAATTTGAATATGATGTATATTGGGTAAAATTGGATTTAAGAGAAAATAAAAATAAAAAATGGCAAAAACTTGTGTGAGGCCGTCTAATGTAAGGATAAAAAGTAATAACTTCTATAATAAAAAATGATACTCAATTAATAAAAAATAATAATATAATGAATAATTTATAATATAATAATATTTTATAATAAAATTTATAACTATTTTAAAAAGTGTAAAATTGTCTCACATCAAATTTATCCATAAAAAATTGAGTGCCGACTATGGGTACCTCTCCTCGCGTGAAATGCCTTCTCAATTAATCTCACAGCTAAAAGTCTCACGTTTTTCTCATTTTAAAATTTATTTGGACGGAAAAATGTCAACTGTAATTGGGAATAATTATGTTTTATAGAGACGTATAAATAATAAATATTTATAGGTTAAATTAAATACAAATTCAATTCAAATGATGTACAAATGCTATAGTATTTTTTAAGGAAAAATGAAAATTGAAAAAGAGAGGGTCAGAGTATGACTCTATAGCAGCCACAAAACCATATATATATATATATATATATATATATATATATATATATATATATATATATATATATATATATATATATAATATGGAACTAGTTTTATATAGAATTTCATGTTCCCAACTATTTTTACCTTTAATTATAATTATATCTATAAAATTAGGGTTATTGTGGGGTGCACCCCCATGTTAATAGGGTAAAATAGGGGTAGTGGACGGTTTTTAAAAAAAAAAAAATTAATTATATTAATTTATTTAATGGTTGTGATTAGATTAAGAATGAATCTAACTGTTGAAATCGTCCAAGTGTACTGGTGCACTAGGTGCACCGCAGTTAGACTCATAAAATTAATATTATATTTTAAAAATAAACATTAAATTTACGAAACAAAATATATATTATAAACTACAATAAAAAATATTCCATACGTCAAACGATTCAATGCAATAATTTGCCTACCTATATATGTGTGTTATGATCACTCACAGATCAAGAATGCAAAACTTAAATCAACGAAAAATGCTCATGAATGATGAATTAAAACAAAAACATACGGGATCATAGCGGTTCGTAGAATGCCCGTCCACTCGAAATAGATGTATTTATTAATCAGAGAATAGAATGGAATGGAATGGAATGGTGATAGAGGAACAAATCTAATAGGTAGAAATTAAATACACTCCAATATAATGATTTGAAAAATAGTTAATTGCAAAATAAATCACGAACTTTATTACTATTGCAAATTAATCTTTACTTTTGAGAAATTACAAAAAAAATCACCACCTTTAAGTATTGTTGCAAAAAAAATCCAATTTGTGACTAAAAGTAAGGTTATTTTGGTTTTTTTTTTGCAATAATACTTAAAGGTGGTAGTTTTTTTTTTTGCAATTTCTCAAAGTGGGGATTAATTTATAATATGAGTAAAGTTCGTGATTTTTTTTTCAATTAATCATTTGAAAAACTATCAAACTGGAAAATTGTGTCAAGAGATGCTCTTAGAGTATCTTCTAAAGCCTCTTCAAATAAGAAATTATCAATAATTTAGAGAGTGATACAACAAAAGTTATCTCCAACAACCTTTTTAAACTAACAATAATTTTTACATAATCATTTTGGCTCTTCAAATTTAGAGAGCCATAACAATTCTTTAAAATTTAATGTATTGGATATTTCATTAGTTCCAACACTCATTTTTCTTGAAATGTACATAAAATATTTAATACTTCATATATTAAATAAAATAAATTTGAAGGAAACACAAAAAATAAAAAAAAAAAGAATATACTACTATAATAAATAAGCATTGAAAATATAATAAATTAAATAAAATATAAAGAGGGTGTTGGAGATAATTAAAAATATGATCATTTATATTTTACATACTCTATATTGTATAAAATGCTCTTTATAAAGAGGCTCTTGATCTTTAATCCTAAATATCTACCTCTTGATCTGATGAATAAATGGTCATATTAAGCTTCAATTACAATAAAAATCAGTGCAAATGAATAACAAACGAACCACCAAATTGCTACATTCTTTTATGACTTTATCTATTTTTTTTCCCTTTAATTATTTATAATATTTGTGTTACGGACATTACAGAAGCATTCGAGAATCCTATAAACATTACTCCCTCCGTTCCACCCAAATAACACCATTTTACTATATCGGGCGTCCTGTTCAAATTGCACAATTTTTCTCTTTTAGTAAAAAGGGCTCACTAATGGCCCACTACTACCCATCACATCTCTTTAATACACCTACCCATTTTACATAAAATAATAATACTTCATAATCTACGTGCAAAAAGCAAATGACACACTTTGATCGGGACGGAGAGAGTATTTATTTTTGAATGTAGAATTATCTAATTTTTACAAATATCTTTAATCTTTAAAAAATGAAAACCAAAAGTATTAGCTATTTCTTCAAAATTATTTGTTCATGATTAACGGTACTATTGATTTAGTCACGAAATGTTATAATTTAAAATAAATTTAAAGTTAAATTATTATCAAATAAAGTGCAAAGAGAATGTATATGATTATTAATTTAAAATAAAAAATCAATATTTTTAATATTAATTTACTTTTCTCTGAGCCATGTAATGACTTCTTTGAGGGGATAGTGTCAAATTAATCCCACAACTTTTCTCTAAAAGTCTAGTATACTCCCTCTTTCATTAGAGTATAGTATATTCACATTTACTGTTCAAATTGTTTAATAAAATTTGTTCTTTCTTTTTATGAATTTTGTTGATGTCAGAGAACATATATTACGACTTTAGAGTTATGTGAGGTTTTTGTCATTATGTTTTAATTTTCGTAATTAGAGAAAAAATTAGGTGTAAAAATTTTACTATAAGCTTTTAATTGTAAAAATTAAAAAATAATATCATATAATTGACCGTCCCAAAGCATAGTGTTTTAAAATTGCAAACCTCCCTAAATTAGTATCTTAAGATTACAATTTTCCCGTCAAAATGACTAAAAAAGAGAGAGAAAAAAAAAATCTCATCGAACAAAAATTCCATTAGTCTCATATATAAATTTACATTTACTATTATACCTATTTCATAAATATATTTACATCCCACAAGAAAACATCTCACAATCAAATAAATCAATAGAGATATATTTAGAATAAAAATATAATAATGCTTAAATTTGTTTTCTAGAATAATCAATGTATACCTTTAAAAAAAATCTCTAAATTTTTTTTTAATGTGACTGTAAACTTAACTGTGGAACAAATGAAAAAGTCATTGCCACCTCATTTTATTCCCCAAATAATGTGGGGATACATTAATTCCGGTGACAATTAAAAAATAAAAAAAGGAAAAACCTCCCATTATCCTCTCCACGTCAAACCCCAATTGCCTTACACTACCTTCTCCATTATTTTAATTATCTTTTTTCGACCTAACTCGTATTTATATTTTCATAAAATTCAAATAAAAATTGTAGTTCAATTGGGACTGTACCATATGACACGTGCTCGGCACAATTCATTGAATAATAAATACCCCTAATTCTAATATGCTAACTAAGGACTTTTTTTTTTAAAGGTGAATACATCACACACCTCATGCCGACAAGACGGTGAAAGGATAAATTACGGTGATTTAATGGAATAATAAATTATGGTAACTCAAAATTAACCAGCAGGTTGCTTTTACACTGTAACAATAAAATTTGATTCCCAATCTTTAGACAAATTGTAACTATTATTGATCACATAAATCTTTTCTATTAATTGAAAATAAGCTGATTGTCTTGCATTAAAAAAATAAATAATAAAATAAAATATTATTTTATTTTTATTAAATGATCACCTCACCTAAAAGTTTAAACTGATAGTGAGTAGAGTGTTTAATACTTAATCAAATCACTCTAATACGGCTCCTCACATGCAAGCAGGGTTAATTTTTACTGATAGTGAGGAAAGTCGTTTAATACTTAATTAAATCACTCTAACACATACAGACAAAGTTAGTTTTTACTAATAATGAAGAGAGTCTTTTAATACTTAACCAAATTACTCAAACAAATTTTTATTTTTTATTTTAAATACTTTATGAAAACTTGTTCGCTCTAATAATTATAAGTGGAGTATACTAGCACTACAAAAAAAACTTTGATTAGAGATCAAAATTAGAGATGGTGTGTTAGCCGTCTCCATTTGAAATGGCTTTTGAGACGGTTTTTTAGAATTAGAGACGGCATTCTCATTGACTATTGATCAATAACAACAAATTTAATATTGAGACGGTATTAGAAACGACTTCACGTTGAGACGGTTTTTTCGTCTCAATTAGAGACGATTTCTTGCCGTCTCTAATTTGAGACGGTATTAGAGGCGATTTTAAGTTGTGACGATATTAGAGACGGTTTTCTTCCGTCTTAATTAGAAAATGGAGTTTTTCTATTTCTATTTAAGACAGTTTTAGAGACGGGATGTGTCGGTAGGCTAGAGAACCGGATCATGTAATTTTGAGACGGTTTCTGACCATTTTAATTATTGAGACGGATGCAAACGTCTCAATTTGAGACGGTATTAGAGACGATTTTAAGTTGAGACGGTATTAGAGACGGCTTTTTTCCGTCTCAAATTAGAGACGGTTTTTTACCATCTCAAACTATTGATGGTTTATAATTGAGACTGTATTTGAGACGATTTTCTTCCGTCTCTAATTGAAACGGTATTTAGCCGTCTCTAAAGTCCTCTCTAAAGCCCTCCATGAACAGAAATAAGTGTATGTATACATATATAGTGTAATGAATATATAATGAGAATAACTTCTAGCAAAGTTGGCATATATGATGCCTATAAGGGCTCCCAATACCTATAAGTCCGGGTTCAAATCATCTTCAAGGCTTGAAATTACAATATTCCTATAAATTAAAATAAATAAAAAATATCTGGCAAAAAAAAAGATGATGTTGGACTGGTGGTCTCGAGCTTCAGTCTGGGGCATGGTAGCCATGGTTCAAACCTTAATCCGTCAAAAAACCGTCTCAAACCATTAAAAGCCGTCTCAAACCTTAATCCGTCAAAAAACCGTCTCAAATCATTAAAAGCCGTCTCAAAAACCGTCTCTATTCAAGGCTTTTTTTGTAGTGTAGTTTTCAACTTACTAGTATTTATAAGAGGAGAGAGTCCCCTGGAAAATACAGGTAGTGTAACGTGTCTTCAAAACTCTAATAATAATAAAGGACATCCACCCATTCATTTATTTAAGGGTTAATTGAAAAAAAAAATCACGAACTTTACACTTATTACAAATTAATACTTACTTTTGAGAAATTGAAAAAAAAAAAACCACCACCTTTAATACTTACTTGTTATGAAATCCACACAAAATAATAAATATATTCGCGTGTGGTTTAGGGGATCTCCTATACCACTTTGGTGTGATATGACACTTTGTTGGATGAGTGACACGTAAGAGAGAGAAGAGAAACTATATCTTAAATCAACCCTTGGGGTTGGATTTCTCTACTCAGACACGTGTCATTCCATAAGCAGGTTTTACAGGAAATGTCACACCAATATGTCACAGAACATCCTGTGTCGTGGTTTACTTATATAAACCTAATACAACCCACCAATATTATATATTAAAATTATAGTATTATATTTTTAATTTTTTATATAAATTATTATATTTCATAATCTCTGAATTAAATAAAAAAAGTATCAATATCTTTGAAATGGAATAAATATAAATTTTGAACGTTGGTTCGTGCACCGGGTGAACCGGTGAATTTGGTAAGTGAATAAATATGAAGTAATTGCATATTCGTGTCGTGTGTGGCTGCGCGCGGGGAGACTATAAATAGCAGAGGCATCACGTAAGAGCAGCGTTATTGTTGAACCGTTTCAAACGTGAACCATTTATATCCCATTTTCATCCCCTCCCCTTTCTCTCTCATTCAAACCCCTTCTTTCTCTCTCATTCAAACCCTCCTAAGCTTTCCATCAATGGCGTTCAGGAAAATCACTCCTACACGCCTCTTGGGCATGTCAAGAATGACCAGTTCCGCCCTCACCAACTGCCGCACTTCTTTACCCCGGACACCTGTCAAGTCCGCCGCCTCCAATACCCGACCCCACGATCCCGGAGACGACGGCATCTTCCGCCGCTTCCTCCACCGCCAATCCGCCGCCACTCCCTCGCCGCACCGCTTCCTCCCCACCGGGGATAAGTTATTGGAGAAACTCCGGGAATTGGACATTGCTAGGGATAGAATCAGGCTTGACGGGCTGACTCCGCCGCCGGCGCCGGCGCAGGAGGAGAATCTGACGGTGGCGGATGCGAAGAAGATTCTCAGATTGTCGCAGCTTGAAACGGTGAAGGCGAAGCTGAGGCAGATCGGGAATGATTTCGTTTCTTATCCGGAGTTTTTGGAGATTTGCGGTAGCGAGTGCTCGAGTAAGGATCAGGGTTTGGAATTCGCCCAAATTCTCGACGAATCTGGTAGCGTCATTGTTCTTGGAAACATCGTGCTCCTCAGGCCAGAACAGGTTGGTTTACCTTTTTTCCCTTTTCTCTCCGTAATTGATGCTACGATTTATCATGTTCATTCAGTTCATAGTTTCAGATCATTCAGAAGGCAAATTCTGGTAGATTGGTATTGATTAGAGCAATAAGATTAGATGAATCAAAAACTGGATTATTGGTGAATAGATCACCCCCTCTCACAAAATGCATTTTTTTCTCGCAAGTTTTTGATCTGGAGACTACCAAGAACTGATTAGCTTTTTCATGTGTGGTGTTTTCCATGTCTTCTTCCACAGGCAATCGAAACAAATGTTTCACCAAAAACAAGATGGTGCTTTTATTAGAGAGTGGATCTCTGATCAACGAAGATCTCTTTTCATCTATGATTTCTTTTCATTGATGAAATAAACCAAAGCGCAGTACCCCTCTTGAAAACCTTTGGCTTTTGCCCCAAAACATAAAAAATATGAACACAAAATAAAATTCAACAACTCATAAAACATGGAATTTTTGTGGCTGAGGGGTGGCCTTTTGATTGAGGGAGAAGTCTTGAATTTACATTCTTGGTAGGTGGGGGAAGAAAATTGAATGAATAGGGACACTTCCAAATATTTGGGAGATTGGGTTCTTTGTTTTGTTTCATCTTGTTTTAGAGATGGGATATGAGATTGAAACACAATTAGTTGTGGAGTCCCACAAGTTTAAGCAACCCCATCTTTGGATTCTTTGACCTTTTTTAACTAAAGAAACCTGTAGAGAATTGGAAGTGATTTTGGCCAGTGTTATAGAGTATTTGAGATATATTCTTTGCAAAAGTGAAACAAGAAATCTTCATCCACCATTGATGTGATCTTGGTAGTTTGCCTTGTGTATTAAATGGAAGAAAAAGTATTAGTCAGGTTAACTTAAGAGGGAGATTGGCAGAATCAGGGGAAAACAGGGGTCTTAGTGTATGTTAAATTTTGCATTTGTTGAGAAAAATCTGAATAACTAAATAGAGTGTTAGACTTGCAAGAAATCATACTAATAAACAGAAACAGGTGAAATGGAGCCATCTTTTACCCAAATGTTGTGTACAATTTTGTTTTGGCACAGGTGGTGAAAGCAATCCAGGGATTATTACCTGTAACCCCAAACCCGAACGATCCAGCTATGAAGGAGCTCCAAGAATTGGAGAAACAGAAGGCTTTCATCGACAGGAAAGCAGAATCATATGTTCGTCGTGAACTCTGGTTTGGATTAGGCTATCTGGTTATCCAAACAGCAGCCTTCATGAGGCTAACATTCTGGGAACTGTCATGGGATGTGATGGAACCTATTTGTTTCTATGTTACATCATTGTATTTCATGGGAGGCTATGCCTTCTTCCTGAGGACTTCAAAGGAGCCCTCGTTTGAGGGCTTCTTCCAGAGCCGGTTTAGTGCCAAGCAGAACCGACTAATGAAGGCTCTAAATTTTGATGTCGAGAGGTACAACGAGCTCAAGAAAGCTTGTCGTCCTCAATCACGGGCGTCTGAAGAACGCCCCGTCGTTTCCTTTTCATCCAACAGTTCAAGTTCATATTGATTCATTTTACATAGCTAAAGTATTGTGATCTTGATTATTCATTGTCTCACATCGACTACTTGAGTTGTGTTTTGAAGGAAATGATGTCAACACATGTAATTTGGAATTAAGTAGAAGGTTTTTTATTTTTCTTAGTTCATAGGCATTAGCTAATTGATAAGATATGTATTTCATGGTGGCTTCTGTATCCATAATTTCCAGAGGCTTTTAGAACTATAGAAATCAAGTTAAAACTAATATAATTGCACAATAGTCGTTTTTAAAAGTTAATAAAAGATACTTGAATATATGATTGAGCACCATTTATATTATAAGAACTTCCACCCTTTTCTCAAAGAAAATGATATATTTGACACTTGTACAGTTGTACCATTTGTGCCAATATATTTTTGATGATGTTTATTTTTGAAAAGAATACATGTCTTGTAATTTTCAATGTGTTGTGTCAATTTAAAACTCTTAAAAGAAAATTCATTGGGATCAAATCAAGTTAAGAAAAAAAAAATTTACTGCAACAAATTAACATCAGGGCCTAATCTTTTGGAGATAGATAACAGTCTTTTGAAATGCAACCACTAATTTTCAAAATCTGAGACTTTTGAATTTATTTGAATTTACCCTCTAAAGAATTGTTTTTGATTCTTTATGTACGATATTGCAAATATAAATTCATGGAGTATAAGATAAGAGTAAATAAATAGGCAAAAGGCAAAGCCTCTAATGAGAAAGTAATTATATGAGACGTGTTAAAGTATAATTGTTATATAGGCAAAATATGTTTATTAGTATGTCAAGTATGTTTTTTTAAAGTATTATAAATGATGCAATAAAGTACAGTTTGACATTAAAAAATGATTTAAACATGATAATATAATTCACTTACAAACATGCTTTTCTCAATATTCTCCATAGCTAAATCATTACATGAGCAAAGACTCTGCATAATTTATTGTCTCTTTTACTAGTTATGAGAAGTACATATTTTCATCATTCCTAATGGGCTAAAAATATATTATATCAACAATCTTAAATTTCATCATTATGCGTAAGATAGTAATTAACATCCAAGTGATATGTTAATATCATGTTGTTTCTTGAGATAAACAATTTTTTTTAATCTCTAGGAAATACTTGAGGATATGCATACTGTTAATTTTTGTCTCTTTACAAGAGAGAATCATCAAACTTTGCTAGCAAAATTTTTCATAAATAAATATCAAGTATCATCCAAGTGATATGTTAATTTATCACGTTGTTTCTTGAGATAAACAATTTTTTTCTAGTAAATATCAAGTATGATACAATTTACAAGAAAGATTTCTGAGTATTAATTATTATAACTAAACATATAATACATATATAATTGTCTCAATCGGGTCATTTTCAACATTATTATTGTATAATATATGGTGTTTCAAAGAAACAAATTACTATTTCATGTACTTTAAAATAATAACAATAATTCCATCAAATAATAATAATTATTATTATAAATTCAATTATTGCATTGTACTTAATATTTTCTTTTTTGTGACATGGAATGTGAACGCCCATAAGTTTTCGTAGTTTTATAAACCAGTGAGATTTATAAATTCATTTGTAATAAAACATAGTTGTGAGAATAATAATTTTGGCTAATAAAGCCAAAATGGATATCCCATTAAAACAAATTGTAGTGTCTTTAATTGGGTTTCGTGTAAGTCTTTGTTAGAGTGGTAATATGACGTGTTCAACTTAATATGTAACACTCCAATCATAAAACATGATGTTCTTTTTATAGAAAGGGGAATTATATATATTTATGAGTCATGCATTTTTAGACTTTTATAATTAATCTATCTCTTTCATTTTCGAAAGGAAGTATATATTATCGTTGAATAGAGGAAAACCGCAGGGTTAGAAGATTGCTCTCGTCCACGCCTTTAGTTACGACAATGGGTATAGGTGCGTGAGATCGTCTCACGTGATACAATTTTATACTTTTTAAAATAATTATTATTTTTGTTATAAAATGTTATCATTTTCTATATAAAATATTATTACTTTTTATTTATATTATAAAATGTTCATGAAAAATAATATTATCATTTTTCATTAATTCAGTATCACCTTTTATTATAGAAGTTATCACTTTTCACTCGTCTCACCAACTCTCACGTAAGTTGTCACACAAGTCATTCCCTACTACAATAATATTAGAGATGGTTGGCTAAAATTCTCAAACCTAATTAATTCATCTTAGAATTATTTATTTATTTTCTTTCAGTAGTAAACACCTCCATCCCAAGACCTCCTTCATCCCAAGAGTTGGTTTATCATCTTTACTGCTCCATATTCTTAAAGACATGTATATTTAAAAGGATAATGCTAAATTTACTATTGTTAGCAATACTTAAATTTCTTAATACTTTTTATAGTCAATCTCTAGTAAATTGCTAATTTAATTTAAATGAATTTACGAATTAAATCTCTAAATAGAAATACTATAAACCTTGAGATTAAAGAATATTCTAAACTATAAAGATAAAATGATAATTAAACTGTATAAATTTTATTCAAATCATAAAAATAGTAATTTGAATTCATTGACAATAAAACTAAAAAAAGAAAAAGAAAAAAGAGAGACAGAGTAACATATACATATAATCTAATTATAAGAATAAAATAGGTGTAAGAGTTAAGACATTCAAATATGTCATACATCTATATTCGCGATCGCAACCATTTAAGTAGCGAACACTTTGTTTTTCGTTTAGAGTTTAGCATAATTTATCCAATGGTGCAGGCTAAATTTGTTATTTTTAAGAAGAATTAATTTTATGGACTTTTGGATAATACAATCTTATATTAGATATTCCCTCCGTTCCATAAGAATTGACAGACTTTCCTTTTTAGTTTGTCCCTATGAAGTTGACACATTTCCTTTTAATATATGTACCTACACAAAAAACAATTAATCTATTCTCATGGCCCCACATATGACCTCTAATACAACTACCCACTACACATTAAATATTATTTCTCTCACTTCACTTTACTCCACTTTAAATTAAATTATTATACTCCTTAATCTCCGTATCCAAAAAAATTATACCAACTTTTATGAGACGGAGGGAGTAATAAATAAATCATTATGCTTATTACATATATTTGATGGGGTGATAATTTTGAAATTAAAATGTTTTTGAGGTTGTAGGATTGAGGTGGTGTTCTTATTTTTGCATGATACTATCGAAAAATGCTTCATATTTATTGTTTTACATTATTTAAAAAAAGTTGGTACTTTGACCAATTTTGTTGATTTTAAAGAGTATTGTAGTACTTTTAGGTAATATAAAATAAATATATGTGTGTGAAAAAAGAGTGACAAAATTGAAATTAAAGTAACTTTTGAAATTGTTAGATAATGTGATTTTTTTAGTGAGGTGTGAAGGGTTTTGTGAGAAAAAAATATGAAAAAAGTGTAAAGAACTCTGTGGAACAAGGGAATTACGAGTTATTATGAGACAAACAATAATAAGAAAGTATAATAAGAAAAAAATTACAAGATTAACCACATAATTTATATTTTGTTCTAAAATTAGTTATTTATCTATTTTATGTTTATCCATACGAAGCATATAATATTTATTCATAAGCAATGGTCTCGGACAAACCATGAGTTAGATAACAAGTGATCTCAAATTATTTTTTTTTAAATAAAAAATATCACTACAAGACAGCCATGAATTTTTTTCATCGCTAACCACGAAATTTTGTCGCTAAAACTTATTAGCAATGAAAAATGCTCGTCGTCACATTTCGACGCTACAGGAGCGTAGCTAACTTGATTTGTGTCAATAAAAGTGATGATCTGTTAAGCCAAACTATTTCATGAAAATTCCTAAGATTTATAATAAGTAATAAATATATTTAATGAAAGTCGATAACTATGATGAACATGTAAAATGGTCTTACATACTGTTTGATTTTATACTTTCAATAAATTATCTTTTCAACTCGTAATTAAATGGATTCCGGAGACCATGAAATTAAATGGATTCCAGACACCATGAATGAGAATGTGGAGAAGAGCGTATGTATTTAAAAACGAAAAATCCAAATAAAAAGAAGTAAAGAAAGTAACACGTATCTCTTAAGTTGTCGTCCAATCGAGATAATGAATTATTACATTAAAGTCACAGCACTAAAAGCGTGTCCAAACAAATTAACATCCACATGTCTAGTGTCGCGTTTTAATAATACCGACTTATAGAACTCAAATTGATTAGACATCTATTTTCGAACTTAACTTGTCGTACTTTAAAACTTGACTCAACTTATTAATCAATTCCATAAACATCTCTAAATACTCCAACACCACTTCACAATTAATCAAAATATTAATTACTCATAATTCCACTCAGTAGAACATACGTATAAAAGTCATTATAAAATAGTAAAAATATAGTATTCATCGTCTTAGTATTATTTGCAACGTTTTTGTAAATACGAAGTTTAAGAAAAATTATTATTTGACAAAATTTATTGAATTTTAGAGGATAATAAACTCTTTTAAGTAATAAATAAATTATAAATTATGTTACGTGTGTTAAGTGGGATTTGAGAATAATAAATTTATAATTAAGATAAATTGAGAATTGATGTGATGTGATATAAGTATTTTTTTGGGTAGCAAAGTATATGGAAGGAACGAAAATGAAAAATGTGAATTAATAGATTTAATCTTTATTCAGAATAAGTAGATTATACATATATTAATGAAGGTTGATTGTTGTTATTAAATACATGAAACTATGTTGTAGCCGTTTGTGAGGTGTGTAGCCAGTATTAAATTCATGCTAAACCTAACTTCTTGACATCCAAAATAAAAAAAATGTGATTGTTGTGTATAAAAAAAAATTAAAAAAATTAATAATTTAATCATATGTGTCACTTATTATCTACAAGAAAAAGTTAATTCACTCATATTTCTAGCTAGCAACATAAAATATCACATACGAAAAACATAAAAATTTCCAAGGGAAATTTAAAATTAAAATATTAATCAAACACCGATTAATATTAGAAATGTCGTATCATCTAGATAAGATAGATAATTGTGTTAGCTTTAATAAACAAATGGATTCTAGATTGTGATAGAATTACTTAGAATAATTTAAAAGAGAGTGGGTATTTGAAAAATAGGGTGGGAGTAAATAAATTATTCAAACTAGAAATGACAAATGATAAATTAGTTAGCATCTACATATATAGAGAAGTTAGTTATGGGCTTATTATTTTTATTTAATTTTCTATGACCCATTTTAGTTTGTTGGGCTAGAATGAATTAAGCCCATTTACATTTCTACAAGTTAGATTTAAATATCTCAATGAGGAACAACTAAAGTACACAACAAGTCTTTATGATCAAATTCCTCTTACAACATTAATTTCTAGCCCATTTATTCCTCTTTTATTTGAAAATTCTCATTATTATAAAAATATAGCGAAAAAAATTACAAATATTATGAATTATTTATTTATTTATTTTTGAAAACATATGAATTATTTTTAAAAAAAATACAAAAATATGTCAATATCTCTCAAATCTAAAATTTAAAATATAATATGACAAAGCCTTGTGTGAGAGAAAAATAAATAATAATAAAATTTTAATAAAGAGTCTCATTCTGAATTTGTTAGTCTTGGAAGTGTTTATGACAAAAAAAAGTATGGAATTTTCCCATAGGAATGGGAATTGTTGGCTAAATATAGTGTGCACCCGGGTGCACACGAAGTTTCGTGTGCACCCACGTACAAATATAAGCAAAAACATATACAATTAAGAGTAAAAATGTATACAATTTAATTGTTAATTTTTTTAATAAAAAATTGAGTGTAAAAAAATGTACAATTATTAAAATACATGTATACACTATTGAATAAAAAGTTATACACATATGAATGCTTGTTTTTTTAATGAAAAATTTAGTGTGAAAAAAGTATACAATTATTACAAAACACGTATACAAAAGAGAATAACATGTATACAAAATAGAATAAAAAATTATATAAATATGGGTGCAAGGGTGCACCTGGGTGCACCTAATATACACTCTTGTTCAATATCCTAATTCCAATTAATTTTTGGATTACATTAATTCACCCTATTCCATATACCCCACAATGCACAATAGTTTATTTTAATAAGATCATCTCACAAACTCACAAAATAATTTGGTGAAACGAATAAGAAACACTAATATATATATTTTTTATATGATAGAGTGACACTATATCAAGAAATTAGGTAAAGTTAAAAGTTATTCATTGAACCATTTACAAATAAAAAATACCATAAAATAATCAAATTGATACCTAATTAATAAAATTGAGTTGTCCTGCACGATATTGTCTCATGAGATAATTTTACACATTTATACTATAACTTGTTTATAAAATAAATCTATGCACCATTAATACTTTTCATCAATTCAGTATTTTTAATTAAAATAATGTAACTTTTTATTCATCTTATAGAAACATCATAAACATCACGTGAGAACGATCCCACCTAAATTTTTGCCTAAAAAAAATTATGAGTTATTTTGAAAACGGTTTCACACCAATATTTCCTCTTAATTTGTACTTCGAATTTTATGTGTTCAGATATAAAATTCCACATATATAGTTTTAGTAGTGATTTCTTAAATAAAATAATAAATTTTGCCCAATTATATAATAGTTTAAATGCAATTGGGCCCCTTCATAAAGATCACATTACACATATGATCCAAAGAGTTGACTTGGACCTGCTAAATGGGTCTAAAAAAACAAGCCACATTAATCACTTGATCATATAGATTATATTCATAGACAACAAGTAAAAGTGGAGCAGTTGGATTAAATAGCTCAACTAATACCATTGCCGACACTTTAAATTCCATTTTTAATTAATTAATTAAATAAGTTCATACCTTATGAACTTTGATTTGCCACTCACTCTTCTGAAAAATCAACTATATGCCCGATATAACTCAAATGATAGAGGATAATAGAAAAGTCTATTGACTAAATAAATAGAAATTAGTCCCTTATAAATATGAGAAACTCTCTTGTGAGACGTGTTATTTGTGAGACGGGTCGACTCATTACTAAAGTATGTTTATTGTATAGATAAAGTATGTTTATTTGCTGTTAAAGTATGTCAATAATAAATCAAATTATAATATATTAATATCGTACTATAATGCATAATCCAGCATACTTTAAAAAAATATATTTTAACAACCATCAAATATACTTTATCTAAATAATAGATATACTTTAACATGTCTCACAAACCATCTCACGTAAGTAGCGTCTCACAAGAGACTTTGTCTATAAATATAGTTATATAATGGCAACTCATCTACAACTATGAGGATTGGAGACTAAATCTGGATTCGGATGTGAATTGAATAAGTTGGACATGTGTGTTGAGAGTGCTTTGAATTGTAGCTGAGATTTTAAACTTTTCATTAGTGTATGGAACTATTATTTTTAAAAGTCATTTAAAGACTAAAACTCAACTTACATCAGATAGAATTAATCACAAATTAACTTCCGAGTTCACAATTTTTACTCTTAGATGCATTAGATGTATTTTGAACTGATTTCTTGTTGTAAACAATTCATCAATAAAAGAAACTTCTATATATTCTCAAAGTAGACGTAGACTTTTATAGCCGAACCACTATAATCACTCGTGTTCATTTTTTTTTGTTCCATAATACTTAGCTGTTATACAAAGTGTTGGTGTGAGTGCTACACCATGTCTAATACAGAATCCTAACAACAACAAACTACTTGAAACACAAATTACAATTTACATTCTTCATTAAATCTTTAACCGTATAGGTAGCGCTTATAATGATAGGTAACATCATTTAGAAAATCAACGATATGCACAAATATGATGAATTAGTTTGGGTAAATATTAAAATTAGTCATGTAAGTATGATATTTTTCAACTTTAGTCATTTTTCTTTTGCAATTCTCAATTTTAGCAATTTTTTGTCCACTTTTAATCATTTTTGTCCAGTTTTGGTCCAGTTTTGGTCATTTTTTCAAATTTTGGTCATTTTTTGTCCACTTTTGGTCCTAAATGTATACACTTTCGGGCAATTTTTGGAATTTTTTTAACATAAAGGACTAAATTTAGACAAAAAGGACAAAATTTGGACCAAAAGGATCAAAACTGGACAAAAAGGACTAAAAGTGGACAAAAAAATGACCAAAATTGAGAATTGCATATGAAAAATGATTAAAGTTGAAAAATGTCATACTTACAGGACAAATTTTGATATTTACCCAATTAGTTTTATTTTAAAAAGTGAGAGAATTTTCGTATAATATCATAAAGTAGTATATTATAACTATAAATTCGTACAATCTATCTAGAAATATATATATATATATATATATATATATATATATATATATATATATATATATATATATATATATATTTTTTTTTTTTTAAATCCTAATTAATTAGCCTTTAAATCCACCCATGTGTATAAACGAGGTTCAAACATTCATGTGCACACTTATAAAAGTAGACTACTACGACCATTTTTATAGTTTCCCAATTAATGCATCCAAAATTAATTGAGGCACGATTCTTTTATGTATGTTCACACACCAAATTTGGGAAAATAAAAAGAATTCTTTGAAAAAGATTGTTATCCTTGTATGAACTATGAAGGACTTGTTTAAAATTTCTTTTTCCACCAAAAGATAAATGGGGGATCTAATATTGGGTACAATATCATATTATATAGTCTTTAGTGATTTACATTTTGCATTTTCTTGGTTTACGTTAAGATTTACATTTTATTTTTTACATGGAACATATGCAAAATAATAAATTATTTAATATAGGGCCTAAATATCACTTACTCACTACGCATTAAATATTATATCTCTTAATTCACTATTCATTTAAATATTAGTATATCTCATAATTTACGTGTAAAAAACAAACATAAACTTTAATACGGACGGAAGGAGTATACACTAGTATATTTTATAATTAGTATTAAGAAAAAAAAACCTTGTTATAATTTTCAATACAAAATGTATACCTAAAAAGATACTCCCCCATCCCATGTATTTATACACACTATTTATTTTGAGGTGTTTCATATATTTATGCACACAGAGCATTTTATTTATTAAGACCAACAACTTTATTATTATAATTATTGTTTTGTTATACTTTGTTAATCACTTAATTTTATTTACTTTTTCTCTTTATACTATCTACTTATCCCTACTTTTACTTACATTATAAATATATTAAAAAGACAATATTCTTTAATCTCCATGTAAATAGAAATGAGTTTAAATAGAAATGGGCATAATGTATGGAGGATGGAGTAATTATATTCCTGTTTTTTTTAATCTGACTATGTGTGGAGAAGTGTAGGTAAGAATTTGTTTTACATCTCATTTCCTTTTTCCTTTTCCCCCTCTTCTTTTTTTTTTTTTTTTCTCTAGTTCATTAAATCTTGGACATCATAAATTTTGGTGGTTGCAATTGTATTCTTTTCGAAGCATGTGTAAAAGTTTTTCTTCCTATCCCTAATTAATTATTTCAAACGTTACAAATATAATTATGCTACTTCTATTCTCGGAGTGAGGTATATGAAGAACACCAGCAATTATTTAAATCGAATTTCCGGTATAAACCCTTTGATTCCTTTTTCTAATTTTATACTACTCTATATGCTAAGGTATTTAAATTAAGAGGGACTATAGAGTTTACAAGGATTTATGATGTAAATCCAATTTATAAGAGACTAACTCTATGAAAAAATGGCTTTTTGGTCACTTTCTTCGTTGGCTGAGACATCATCTTTTATCTTCTCAAACAAGGGTGGAAGAGAGAATATTTTGAGCTTTATGAACATTAAACTAGAAAGGTAGATGAATAAAAGAATTCTAAACTTAATTAATCCAAATAGTAGAATTAAAAAGATCCAAAATAATCAAACAATACATTCTTAAATTGTAAGAATAAATAAATTATATAATAATGTATTAAACTTGGGAGAAGAAACCTAATTTGGTTATATTCGAATCTCTGTGAAAGATAAGAATATATAATATTAATTAAATTAAATAAATAAACAACAAAATATCGCTTTCCCTTATTTGATAGATTTGACAGCCATTTTTATTTATATTTTTATTATTTGAAAAATTGTTCTTGAGCTAAAATAAAAAGACAGTTTAGGGTGAGATCGATTCCTTCTACAGAACAGCACCCCTCTCCCAAAATTTGGCTTCTTCTTTCTTTCTTTCTTTTTTTTTTTTTTTAATATTAAATTCTAGTGTTATAATTGTAACTCACAGCATGGTTTAAGAGGTAGGACATATTTTGTCCATAGATTTATTATTTATCCGTTTAGTTTTAATTATAAAATAATTATAATTTCACTTTGGTTAGAGCATATTTCACATTTTTGTTTATAGTAGTGTATTTTATATTTCTCTAAAATTTAGAATTTATGATTAATTGTAAGAGTATAATTGTAATTTTATTATAATTTAAGATTAATTCTAAAGATTGCACAGTTGCTGTCATAAAAAAAAATGGTTGCCCTTTGACATCCTTTTCACAATGAAATGGAATATCCATTTATTTGTCATCTATACATTGATTTTATAACTTTCTTTCAACTTAATTGCAAATAATTTTAGGCATAGTCGGTACATATTCAATTAAGATTGAGAAATGAAAGATTGAGACAGCATAATGTTTCATTTAATCACGTTTTTTATCGATAATACAATTTAAAATTACATTTATGAAAAATCTCTCATTTAATGATTACTGTTACCATCCCATAAATAAATTCATACTTTATATTTATATTAAGCATTTATAATTACTCATTAGTTTTATGTAATATTTATATACTGTGACATGCATTTTTGTTTAGATTGTTTCTATTGGGTTCCTTATTTTTATTATTAAGAAAGAAAAATAAACAGCAATTGCTTTAAAGGATAGATGTAATTAGTATTTAACTCTCAAATTTTAGTACTTTTAAAGGCTATACTAACTCTTTCTTTTTTTTTAATAAATATAAACTAAATACGTTTTTAGGGTTTAATTTATAAATTTCTTAAAACAGCAATTGTTTTTTAACATATGATTAAAAATAGTGAACATACAACTGAACATAATCTTTCAAATGAAATATTTATTTGATAATAATAATAATTCACGCCATTAATCCTATTTTGGATTTATGAATTACAGTTTATTTATTCTTAAATTCAATTAAATAAAAATCAAAGTGACAAGGCAGCCAATCCTGAATCCAAAAAACCCTACTAAAGAATAATCCATGCTATTGACATCTCAATTCAATATGCTTCATTTTTTTTCCTTATAATCACTTTCTAGAATCCCCACCCACCCAATATTCTTTACCCTCCTCAAGTGTACAATTATTGATTTTTAAAAAAAAGTGAGTTGTTTGCAACAAAAAAAAATAATAAAAGTGTTGTTTTCTTAATCCAAATGAAAAGCAACTGTTTACCATACATGTGGATGGAGAGAATAGTTAAATTTGATAGATTTACTTATCGCAATGCACTTCAATATTTAATGGGTGTTTGCAACAAACGTCAAAGGTATAGGTTTTTTTTTTTTTTTTCAAAATCTACAAAATCACAAAAATGAAGGATTCAATGCAAAATCTCAAAAGTTAGAATTCAATTAAAATTTTAAATTGAATTATATGGTGTGTTTTTTTTAGATTAGCCCAACCAACAATGAATTTCCATTCCCATTTATCTAAAAATTTGAATAGTTGATATCATGTGCATTTAAGTATATATATGTGTATTTATAAATATAAATTTTTATTCAATAATGTATATACCTTTCTTAACAATTGCATAGTTTTTTTAGTTTCAGTTTTTCATTAAAAAAAACTAACCAAAAATTCGTTAATAAAATGTTACATTTTAATTAATTTTATTTATAAATATATAAGTTTCTGAAAGTCATGTGCATCATATGTGAACAATAATTTGCCAAAATGGAATTTCCATGTTATTAACGTGTATTTTATAGATGTGATTTCGTTTTGAGTTGGATTATCACAACACAAAAAGTCGTGTCGTAAATTAGTTTTATAATTTTTTTATCAGTAAAGAAAGTTTACCTAAAAAATTACAGCTTATACAAGTTTACAATGCTTAACATTCTAGTACCATTCTCGGATTTATTAGCCAATCACAAAATGAAAAATTAGAGCATCCTATCTTATTTACATAAAACCAACTCCAAAGTCTTACTTTAATATCTTCAACAATTTTGTCAACAGAGAACTCCACATCATTAAAAATCAAATCATTTTAACCTCTCCACAGTATCCAAATCATACACACCCAAATTGTTACCGCCACTTTCTTCCCTATTTTGCCTCTCAAAATTCGACTATGTGCAATGAAGTTAAAAATAATATGAGAATGAAGTACAGTATAAATCCCCAACCACTTAAAGCAAGCCATCTATACCTTATGTGATATTGGGCATTCTAAGAGAACATGCCTTTCAGTTTCAAGGTGTGTTCCACATAATGTACATTTTGAATCTTCCATAGAATGCAATAAATTTCTTCTAAGCAAATTAGCTCTTGTTGATAGCCTATTCCATAGGGCTCTCCATGCGTGGGCTGTTACTTTTAGCGGTGCAAAAGTCTTCCAAATAAGTTTGAATCCATGCATCATATCTTCATCAGTCACTGTCATTACACTGAGTTGCATAAGGATTGAATAAGCACTCCTCGTATTATAGCAATCATTAGAAATTTCCCGCCATCTCCATGAATCTGCAACTCCTTGCCTCAAAGTAAACATGTTAAGAATAGATAATAACAAATTAAAGCTATCAAGTTCCCAATTAAAAAGATTTATTCTCCAATCCCAACTCCACCTCCACCTCTCTTCTTTCCACTTCCCCATATTTCCAACCCGACTATTCTTATTACTACAAAGCTGAAAGAGACGTGAGAATTTCAGCTTCAAAGAGCATTCTCCCGTCCAATCATCAACCCAAAAGTTTATGTCCCTTCCATCACCCAATATCCTAACTAATTTTTTTTTAAACCAAATACCCCTTCCCCAAAACAAAGCCTCATAATATTCCTCCACCACCCTGACCATAAGCTACCTCCCTTTCCACTAAAAGAAGCATCCCCCAACCTATCCCTTAACCCATATTTCGACTCCATCACCCTTAATTGTATACTAAAAGTCTAGCTTTAGTATGAACAATGTTATACAAATTTATTTGAAATGAGAATCATATGATCAAATGATTGCGTCTTATAATTTATTTATATGCACGATGCAATAGTCCACTTACTTTATACTGTAGATAATATGTTGTGCGACAACACATGGAAGATCATATTATCGGTTTCCTTATAAAGTATAAACAGATGCTCACAATCGAGATAGACGGGGACTTTCTATCGGGATGGTTGTAGTGTGATTTGGTATTAGCTTATCTTGGCTATAGAATCACATTAGTGCACTTGTGTGTATTGAGCAGGACCGCTTGAGATCATTTGACTTATACTGACTTATAGGAGAACTTGATCTCAGTTATTATGGATGTTCGTGCTCTTAATCTCTATACAATAACCTCAACACGTAAGGTAGTATGTATTTCTTTGATTCATCAATGGGTGAGATTTACATGTAATTAAATCAACAAACTCGGTGAGTTGGGAAATAGTGCTGTCTTTATGGTGTGCTGTTGATTGTAGAAGGAATCCGTGTCCGTTATAGGTTGATGATGTCCCCTTGAGGAGCTCATAAGGATTATCATGTAACCCTGCAGGTGAATTTATTTCGGCATGATAATAAGGTTGAGTGGTATTACTCTTGGATGAGATATTAATTAATGGAGTTGTCTGTAACTTAATTAATTAATGAATATTGAATATCTTAAACATGGGGATACTAACAGGCTCATAATAAGAAGGAGCCCATAACGTAATTATGGGATTAGAACGGTAGTGCAGTAATAATATTTTAGTGGTATATATTATTATTATTGGACTTAAGTATAAGTTTTGGGCTAAGCTTGGATACTTAAGCCCAATGGAGACCCAACTCTAATTTCTCCTCCTGGTCCCTGCTGTAGCCCATATATAAGTCATCTCAACTGTCCAAAAATCCTAATCTATGAGATTAATCACGCCTAACACTGTGAGGAGAGTGAGAGAACAGCAGGATGAGAAGATCTCAAAGATCGTAGCCCACACGACGTCAAAATTGGACTTGGGAATACAACAGAAGACAGGAAGGTTGTTTGCTGCTTCTGTCTGCCACTTTTTACGATTTTTATAAAATCATATAGACTTCAGAATAGGACGTGTAATTTACTGATGAAAAACCATGAAAGAAAGGATCGTTTTGGCACGTAGATCACTCAAATCTGACATCGGATGAGAGAGTTATGCCCAAAACGGTAAGGCTGCGCAGGCTGGTGGCGAGAATTCATCGTCTTCAACATACCCTGGTGAAAGGTAATACGTTTCTTGTTTTCTTGCTTCCGCTGCATGTTAGAAACTATGGAACCCTAACGGTTCACGTTAACCAAACGATCGAACGCCAACAACCCACAAGCTATTTTTTCTCTCAAATACCTCCAAGCCCATTTACCCAACAAAGCTTTATTAAAGAGTTCTAAATCTTTTACCCCAAGTCCCCCATGATCTTTTGATTTACAAACTACTCTCCACTCGACCCATGCAACCTTTTTAATTCTCTCTCCACCCCCCATAAAAAATTACGTTGTAAACTCACAATATCATGCATGGTTTTTTAGGAATTTGATAGAAAGAAAGATAGTAAAGAGGCAAAGTAGAGAGAACCATATTTAATAGGGTGATTCTGCCTCCTAACGAGATTTTGCTCTCCTCCCATCGCCTTAAACAATTTCTGATCTTATGTACCACATTAGACTATTCTGCATTACTTTTGTACAACTAAGGATATTCGCCATTTCACCCAGTGTGTTTCTATCAACATTTATTCAAAAAATGCAATATTTTTCAAATTTTACCTTTAGCCCCGAAACTAACTCCATACATCTCAAGATTCTTCTCATAATCCAAGAATTTTCCAGTGATGCCTCTCTCACAAAAATAGTATCATCAGCTTCCGTAAGTTAGTTTTATAATAGAAGCTACACAAGTATGACTTCAATTGTTTTTATCATATACCACCTAGGATTTCACGAGAACTGTTACAGAGCATCTAGCTTCAACTAAAACTAATGGAAGCTACACAAGTATCAATTATTTTATCATATACACCCAGGATTTCACGAGAACTGTTGCAGAGCATCTAGCTTCAATTGCAATTGCAAATGCAAATGGAGACACACAATGACGGAGGCAGTATAGGATAGGGGCACTGCTTCAACTGCAATTGCAAATGAAGGCACACAATGACGGAGGCAATATAGGACATGACACTGGTTCCCCAAAAAAATAATAAATACTTCCTCCAGTTCCGAAGATATTGATATATTTTTTTGGACACGGAGATTAAGGAGTATAATAATTTAATATAGAGCGAAGTGAGAGAAATAATATTTAATGTGTAGTGGGTAGTTGTATTAGTGGTTAGTGTGATGTGTGTGTAGGCCCAAGTAAATAAATAAATTATTTTTGTGTGGGTCCATATATTCTTAAAAATGAAATATGTCAACTTCTGTGTGACAATTCAAAAAGAAAAGTGTGTCAATATATTTGAACGGAGGGAGTAGTATATATTATATATTCATATTAATAAAAGTAAGGTTGTCCTACTAATTTGTAACTCCATGCCACAATAACATTTATATTCTCCCTTCGTATAACGTATTTGTTCACGTTTATACGGGTATGAAGATAAAAAAATATTATTTTTTTAATATATAATGTAAGAAAAGGTAGGGATAAATTAGTAATTTAAAGAGAAAAAGTAAATAAAGTTGAGAGTGATGAATAAAGTGTAAAAAAATTAATAAAGTTGTTGTAGTTGATGAATAAAGTGTAAAAAGTAGGTGAGATGTATAGTTTATTTTTATTATTAATGGAATGTGAATAAACACGTGGGACACCACAAAATGGAAAGTGCGAATAAATTTCACGTTTATACGGGTACGAAGATAAAAAATATTATTTTTTTAATATATATAATGTAAGAAAAGGTAGGGATAAATTGATAATTTAAAGAGAAAAAATAAATAAAGTTATTGAGAATGATGAATAAAGTGTAAAAAAGCTAATATAGTTGTGGGGATTGATAAATAAAGTGTAAAAAGTAGGTGAGTTGTATAGTTTATTTTTATTATTAATGGAATGTAAATATATACGTGAGACACCCCAAAATGGAAAGTGCGAATAAATACGTGGGATGAAGGGAATATAAATATTTATTTATAATAGTGAAATTCATGCCACAAAAACATTTATATTATACATATATACTCCATCCGTTCCATGGTAAAAGTCTCATTTGCTTTTGGGCATGTGGATTAAGGAGTATTATTATTTAATGTGTAGTGGGTAGTTGCATTAGTGGGTGTGTAGGCCCCATATTTTAATTGTATTAGTGGGTGTAAGTGGGTCTCATATGTCTAAAAAAGAAAATGAGATCCTTTGTGTGGGACAACCAAAATGGTAAAATGGTCCTCTTAGCCTGGGACGGAGGGAGTATTTATAGTAGTGAAAGGTAGATTCTACATATTCATTGATGAGACTAAGATTTAAAAAAAAATTGTTTGTAACTTTTGTCAATATTTCAAGAATAGAATATTCTAAATGCTTATATTTAGATTGAAAACTTTTTTCTGCATATTAATAATATCTCTATCATTCATATTTATAAATAGTGGATGAGAAGTTGTACACAATTATTATTAATATGAAGCTGTAACTTTTGTTTACATTTACGTAGCACATCCCCAAATGAAAAGTGCGAATAAATACATGGGATGAAGGGAGTGTATATTTATAATAGTGAAATCCATGCCACAAAAATATTTATATTATACCTTTATATTTATAGTAGTGGAAAGTAGATTCTACATATTCATTGATGAGACTAAGTTTAAAAAAAAAAATTGTTTGTAACTTTTGTCAATATTTCAAGAATAGAATATTTTAAATGCTTATATTTAGACTGAAAACTTTTTTCTGCATATTAATAATATCTCTATCATTCATATTTATAAAGGGGACGGCTATTTGTACCCCCGAACTTACTAAATAAATCCCAAAAACTTTTTAATTAATTTTTTAAAATTAATAAGACTATAATACCCTTATTACTAAATATACCCCCAAAATTACTATTCATCCCCTGAGTAAATCATCCCATTTTCTCTCCTTCCGAACACGAGTCTTGTTCTATGCCTCCAACTCCACCTTCCGGGTGCCAATTAATGGAATTGGGGATTCGTGAATGGAATTGTTAAATTAGCTTAATAATTTCATGGTACATGGATATTCCCGAATGGAAACAATATAAAATTCACAATCATCAATTTGAGCATCAAAATGTAAAAATTCATCGCTGATCCCAATCCTCCGCTGCTGAAACAATCATCATTTTCCCTGAAGAGATGGTAGCAAAATTAGTATCAAGACTTCCCATCAAATTTCTCTTAAAATTTGGGTGTGTTTGTAAATCATGGAGAGATTTGATGCCTTTCAGGGATGGTCTTTCATTTGATGATACTGGAAAGTTAGTGTATGAAAAGCTTCACGGTTTGGACCCAATTCGTGAGAAATTGTTTCGTTCGATTTATGCAGCGAGGTGTGTGCAAGGTGGAACAACCACAAATTTTGTCAAAAGGACCGACCTTGTTAATTGATCCATCTGCTTTTGATTGCAATAGCCGATTTCTTTCACTCTTAATTTTTGCAGAGTTCAGATGCAAAACTGCGGTGTCATTGTTTTCGCAATCCAGATCATATTCCGGTTTGGCAACCGTGTGTTCGGAAGGAGAGAAAATTGGATGATTTACTTGGATGAATGGTAATTTTGGGGTATATTTAGTAATAAGAGTATTTTAGTCTTATTAATTTTTAAAAAAATTAATTAAAATATTTTTGGAGTTTGTTTAGTAAGTTCGGGGGTGTAAATAGCCGCCCCCATTTGTAAATAGTGAATGAGAAGTTCTACACAATTATTATTAATATGGAGCTGTAACTTTTGTCCGTATTTATTATAAATAGAGTAAATTTATTATATATAGAGTAAATATATTGATATTTGAATTTAAACAATAAGTGTATTTGTATGATGGATTTGAGGAGGAATTTATGAATTCCTCTATCAAATAGTATATAAAAAATTAATAGTAGTATAAAAATAGTATATAAAGTAGTATATAAAAGGGATATTCATTTAAAAGGACTAGTCAACATTAAATCTCATTTAAAAGGCCTAGGTTTATAAAATTTTGTGTAAATGGCCTCCCTTTAAAAAATGAGATTTTTACTTAATTATTAATACTTTATGGACTTTTGAAAAAATAATAAAAGTTTGGACTTTTTTGTAAATAAAAAAATGGGGGGTTTTACTTAATTATTAATGTTGTATGAACTTTTGAAAAATTAGCGTTTATGCCCATAACGGAATCATTTCGTTATACCCACTTGTATGACGTTATTCAAAATTTGAGTTATCCCTAAGTCATCTCAGTCAAAATTTCTCCCATTCAACTAATTTTTCTAGTGAATAGTCAATTTAGCATCGTCTGACCCCATAACAAAATCATTTCGTTATAACAACTTGCATGCCGTTATTAAAAATTCGAGCGATTTAAGGGGCCTTTCATTCGCTTGAATCTCCACATACAATGTTAAAATGTAATATTCAATAAACTAATAAATGAATGTTGATATTCCGTTACATAAGAAGTATCTCACGCATGTCAAATAAAACAAGTGTATAAAGTATAAACTTTTGGATGCGAAACATTACAAATATGAAGTATCCCAATTGAATTTTCGAATGTGCTTGTAGCAATATTATAAAATCAAGACAAGTGTTTAATATGAGGTCTAAACGCACAACTTAATTATCATGTACGAAAATATGCGTGTTTATGACCATAACGGAATCATTTCGTTATACCCACTTGTATGTCGTTATTCAAAATTCGAGTTATCCCGGGATCGTCTCAGTCATAATTTATCACTTTTACCATCATTGTATTCTATTTGTCTGATTTCTTTAGTGGATAGAAAATTTAGCATTGTCTGACCCCACAACAAAATCATTCTGTTATAACGACTTGCACGTCGTTATTGGAGATTCGAGCGATTTTAGGGGCCTTAGATCAGCTCGAATCACAATATACAACTGTAAAGCTTAATATTATAATAAGTTAACAAAATAATATTGATATTGACTCACTTATGAAATATCTCATAAATGTTCTAAGTATCATGTGCTAAGTTTGGGTACAAACCATTACAAATCATAAGTATCACTTGTATTTTCAAATGAGCTTTTAGTAATATGATGAAATCAAAGTAGGTGTTGAATATGAGTTTCAAAATCACTACTTGGTTACTACATACAAAAATATATGTGTTTATACCCATATCGGAATCATTTCTATTATAACGACTTGCTCGCCGTTATTCAAAATTCAATTTATCCCCGGGGTCGTCTCAGTCAAAATTTATCACTTTTACCATCATTGTATATTATTTGTCTGATTTCTCTAGTGTATAGTAAATTTAGCATTGTCTGACCCTATAACAGAATCATTCTGTTATAACGACTTGCAGGTCGTTATTAGAGATTCGAGCAATTTTAGGGGCCTTAGATCAGCTCGGATCACTATATACAGTTGTAAAATCTAATATTATAATGTAACAAAATAATATTGATATTGACTCACTTATGAAATATTTCATAAATGTTCTAAGTATCTGTGATAAGTTTGGGTGCGAACCATTACAAATTATAAGTATCACTTGTATTTTCGAATGAGCTTGTAGCAATATGATGAAATCAAAGTAGTTGTTTAACATGAGGTCAAAATTCACTACAAGATTGGTACGTACGATAATATGTGTTTATACACATAACAGAATCATTTCCATTATAACGACTTGCTCGCCGTTATTCAAAATTCGAGTTATCTCGAGGTCATCTCAGTCAAAAATTTTTCAATTTTAACTTCATTGTATACCATTTGATTGATTTCTCTAGTAAATAGACGATTTAAGATTATCTGGCCACATAACGGAACCATTCTGTTTAAACGACTCGCACCCCGTTATTCTAAATTTGATTGATTTCTCTAGTATGTACCATTCAGCTCGGATCTCCATATACAGTTGTAAAGCCTAATATTATAATAAGGTAACAAAAGAATGTTAATATTGACTCACTTATGAAATATTTCATAAATGTTCTAAGTATCATGTGATAAGTTTGGATACGAACCATTACAAATCATAAGTATCCACTTATATTTTTGAATGAGCTTGTAGCAATATGATGAAATCAAAGTATGTGTTTAATATGAGGTCCAAAATCACTACTTGACTGGTACATACGAAAATATGTGTTTATACCCATAACAAAACCATTTCCGTTATACGACTTGCACGTTGTTATTCAAAATTCGAGTTATCCAATGGTCATCTCAGTCAAATTTTCTCACTTTTAACTTTATTGTATATCATTTGAGTAATTTCTCCAGTAGATAGCTGACTTAGCATTGTCTGGCCACATAACGGAATAATTTTCGTTATAACAATTCGCACGATGTTATTCGAAATTCAAGTAATTTTAGGGGCCTTGGATTTGCTCTAATTTTCATATGTAGTTGTAAAGACTAATATTATCTAAAGGTAACAAAATAATGCTAGTATTAACTCATTTATAGACTATCTAATAAATGTTCTAATTAGCATGTGTTAAATTTGGATGCGAACTATTGCAAATGATTAGTAATCACTTTTATTTTTGAATGAGCTTATAGAAATATGATGAAATCAGAGTAGGTGTTATATCGACTTGCACGCGGTTATTCAAAATTTGAGTTATCCCGGGGTTTTCTCAGTCAAAATTTCTCACTTTTAACTTAATTTGTACACCATTTGAGTGATTTTTTTAGTGGATAGCCGACTTAGCATTGTCTGGCCACATAACGGAATAATTTTCGTTATAACGACTTGCACGCCGTGATTCAAAATTTGAGTTATCCCGTGGTCATCTCAGTCAAAATTTCTCACTTTTAACTTTATTGTACACCATTTAAGTGATTTCTCTAGTGAGTAGCAAATTTATCATTGTCTGGCCACATAACATTATCATTCTGTTATAACGACTTGCACGACATTATTCGAAATTCAAGTGATTTTGGAGTCTCATAGCAAAAAATTATCACTGTTACCATTATTGCACCATTTAACTAATTTCTCTAGTTAATAACCAAATTAGCATTATATGTCTTCACAGCGGAATCATTCCTCTATAACTACTTTCACGCCGTTAAAAAAAAATTGAGTAATGTTAGGTTCCAAAATTTAGCACTTTTCATTATTTGATTATAATATTTTAAAAGTTGTTATTTAAAAATAAGCAAAAGAGCAGATAAACAAATAAATATTAAATAATAATAAATCATAAAATTAGTAGTTAACATATATAAAACACCATTGTTTTACATTTGTTCAAAAGAACAAAATAAGTTTTTTCTTTTTTTTTTGTCCTCCAACAAAACATCTACCTTATAGTCTTTTTTCTCCATCATCTTTTTCACCTAAATATTAAAAACAAACAGATTCAAATAATATTTCAATAAAATATTAACACAAAACTAATTTTTCCAAAACTAAAAATGTTTGTAAAACTAAAATTACTTATGAATCCAAAATATTTTCCATAAATCTCTGCTGCTAATTTCTCTTTCCAGTCTGACATGTGATCAAGACGAATGGAACTTACATCTTTTCCAGCTAGTAGAATTTCTACATATTTCACAATGGACATACTACAATCATATCTACATTTAAATTTAGTGTTAGAATTATAATCAAATTATTTAAGGGAAAATAAAAACTTAAACTAAACATGATTACCCGTTTTCTTGTTGAGGACTCATAACTTTCTCAAAATTAAAATGATTTGTAGAACAATCCTTATCAAATCTTCGCTCGATCCACAACCTCTTTTTTATAAGCAAACTCCAAAGTCATGATCCTAATTATTGACAGAAGTATATGGCTCATCTTCAAGAGATATGTAGAAATGTGATAAAGACAATCACCTTCAAGAGATAGGGAAACATGTGAGAAAGACAAATACTTAGGTATCTGAGAGCATAGATGACGAAAAAAATATTTCAGCACATAGGGTATCTTTGAAAAAAACTGGTACTAATAAGAAGAGAGTTAGACAATGAATAATATACGGATGGAAAGCCCTATCAGTCAAGTTTTTAACGCAACAAACAAAAAGTCGTTTGGAATTTTCTATAAGGAGTTATGTTCATTTTTCTAAAAGGTGGCAAATGCATCTGAGAATCTGCCAAATTCATGCGTTTGTGATATTTTGTGTCTTTCCAACTATTTCTCTATTCAATTCATTACATTTACTGTATTAATCATAATAATAATGTTTCAAAAGAGTGATTTAAATATGAAGAATGAAAGCAATTAGAAGTGAAATTTAATCCTTGCTAAAGGGTATCATCAACCAATGAGAAAATGCAATGACAGGGAAGAAATTTTCTAGGATGACTTATTGGAGATATTAATGGAATCTAATGTCAAAAAAATTCAAGAACAAAGGAACAAAAAAAAGGAATTAAGCATTGAAGATGTAATTGAAGAGTGCGAATTTATAATTTGTCTTGACAATGGAAGGAAAATCAAATTTATAGGGAATTATGGTTGGTGTGAGTGACAAGTCGTGGAGATAAATAATCCACAAACGCATATAAGCATATATCTTTACCGAATTTAATGACCAGACTATGAATTGCTCTTGTTGGAAAAGTAACCACATCAATAAAACTATGTATTGCGATAGCTTAAAAATCACTGAGTATGATGATTAAGTTTTGTAAAACATGGTCACAAAGGCACAAGTAGATATATACATAATTTTTTTTCCAAGTCTAGCGAAACTAAGAAACTCATATACTCAGCTCTTACATATATATGCAGAACATATAAATGATTTGTAATGTTTTACAGTAAAATAAACAATAATAATTTTGGATGCAGACAAGATTTGCTGGGTCTAAAACCTCTTCAAATTTGTTGGTTTGGATTTTGGTAATTCTAAGCAAACATCAAAACAGATAAGATCGTGCACGAAAATAAGTTTTTAAAGTTTTTTTAGAGAAATAACCTACTGTTGATGGTTTAACAACTAAAACAGTAAGATTTTCTTCATCATTCCTTAATTTCTCACAATGCAACAAACAACACCTATTATCGAATATATGTACAAACGTATTGACACACATTGATTACATGACGTACACGGAGCAATCTTCCAATAGAGCATAAATGGCATATACTGCATTACCTGAGAAGAGAAGAAGAATCAGAGCAATTATCCAAGAAGAAGTACATCAAAGATGATCTCTTGATTCACAGCAATCGTCTAGGGAGAAGAATCATGCAATCATCGTATAGGGTGAGGAAGAATCGCAAGTTAGGGCACGAGAAGATGATTGAGAGAAATCCTACTTCACGGAACATACGGTTCGGGGTTAGGGGATAGACGGCGGCGAATAAGCTGAATGAAAAAAAGGGGCAATCTAAGCAAACATATTCAGAACCGATGCGTGAATGGACGACTGCTTTCTTGGCCCTCTTGATTTTGGAAGAGTGATTTTGAAGAGGTGGGGCAAATTTTAATTAAAGAAAATTTGAAGTCTCAATTGTAAATGTAAATTTTTATTTTCCTTTTTTTTAAAAAAAAAATTAAAATTATACACCATTTTGGTTAAAGGTCATTTAGACAAAAATTTTACTAGATTGACCCATTACACTTAATTTCCCTATATAGGGAGGAAATTAATATTAATATATAAAAAAATAGTATATACAATTAATAGTATGGAGTATGTTAAGACACTACTTAATACCCACCTTTGGATCAAATAAAATAATTAAAATTTTAAAAAATAAAAATGATAATACCCTACAAAATAGTCTAAAAATTCTAGGTGCACTTGTGTACCCAATTCACCACATAATAACCCAAAATAAATATATATTTTTTGATTTTAATATTTAAATAATAAAAATATTGTCACCCAACCTACTCCCATCCCACCACCACCCCTCACCCATCCCAATTTTTTAATTAAAATTTTATATTTTAATATTTAAATAATAAAAATATACCACCTGCCCTACCCCACCCCGAAAAGAATTTTTTTGATATAACTTTAAATTTTAATATTTAATATTTAATATAATAAAATTTTATTATTTTATTTATCATATATAAAATTCTATTTTAAAAATTAAAAAAATAAGTGTTGAAATATGAATTTGAAAATACTTTCATAAACCTATAATTCATCCAAATAGTGAAATTCAAATGCATTGATAACACACATTTTCAAATTCATTGGATTTGAAATGACTCAATCCAAACACAACCTAAGGAATATAATTCCAATAATAAATATTATACTTAATTTGTTATAAATATCTTAATCCATTTATTTATGCAGACATAATCTATATTGATTGATGAACAACAGTTTATTAAGCCAATGAAACTTTTTATTTTCTCAAATTTATATTGGATGCAAAATAATTAAATTATAATTTTAGTTTATTATCACTGAACATAGCGCTGATTCTTTAGTTGGTAACGAAAGTATACTAGCATTATTAATCAAGTAATTATAAGATATAGCAGGAGTAAGTATTGGTAAAAGAAGTGCAGTTTCTTAGTTTTAGCAGCAAAAGAAAGTCGTGGAATACTCTACGGCTACAAGTCTTCATCAGTCCTGTGTTCACTTTAGCTTGTCTCCTGAAAAACAATATACATCAATCCTTCATTCATTTGTCTCCTGAAAAATGATCAATCCATTATCATTAGCAGAGTCCTATTTCTTCAAGATCCCAACATCTACAATGAAGTCAAGAAATCAACATATATCGAAACGAATCAGCCTCATGATTAGAACAAATGCAACAACTATATAACTCCAAAATCTTGAGTATGAAGAATCATCATCAGATGAGTAGTGGTTAGGGGTGAAATGCTAGTCGAACCCAGAGCTAGCTGTTTCACCGGGTCTTTAAAGTGCAAGGAATGTATTTCCCTATATACGACATTAAAGATGTCCATTGATTACAGATTTTAGAAACATCACATAAATTAACTGTGGATATGAAGTAGCTAATAATCTTGACCATAATGCTCTACATACAATGAAAACATATTTGAGCAGGCTTATCAAAATCAGGGAGGATATAATCAACGAAAGGACACCAACATCTATTTTATGAGGAAATCTGGTGTATATCACATACAACTCCAAGTCTCCATAAACCACTACAAGATTTTGGAAGCAAGCCTCAACAGCAAAATAGCCGAAAGTGAAACCATCACACTAAAACACTAAATTTAAGGACAGCCACCTTAGTGCAGAACTAAAGCTACGTCTTTGATCTCTTCAACTTAATAAATGACAATAGAAAACTTAGTACACTTCCATATATTATCAATTGAGCCATTCCTAAAGAACAAATTAGCAGCTGCTACCCACTATCATTAACCAATAACCAATTGAAGTAGGACTAGATAACAGAGAGGGAGAGAGATAAAGAGAGAGAGTATCCAAAACCAGAGCAAAACAAAAAATAAATAAATAAATAAAAGCTTTTAAAGTGACACAAGAAAGAGATTAGACCTTAACGATAAAAAGGGACAGAAGTTTAATCCTTTTACCTTTTCTATATACATATATTTAAGTCTCCCCGCTGCTTCATCGATAGGCCGATCAAGCTCCACCTTCGAACCTTTGATCCACCTTTGATATAAGGTAAATCCACTAAACCAAAAAAACAACCACTTTTTTAGTAGGATAACATTAAAAAGAAGTAAGAAAGTAAATTAAAGAGATAATCTGAATTTGGATGGGAAATCGATGGAGTACTGATTATGTATTCTAAAGAATGGATGAGATGATCCTACTATGAATCGGAGTCGTAGTCCTCATAGTCAATTGGAATTGGAAGACGGCAGGTGGGGCATAGACTATCATCCCTTTTGGAATTCACCCAGTCGAAAAGACAGCGAGGATGAACCGGATGCCGGCAAGTAAGAAACGAAATCGGCGATCCCAAAATAAACCGGCGCTGACAGACGCAGCACGATCCGCCCAATTTCGCCTCATCGTCCACTCTCATCCTCGGAATGTTCCTCAACAACAGGAGGTGAGGCATAAGGCCATCTTTCACTCGGTTCCCCCAGGGTATCATTTCTGTCCACACAGAGAACATGGGCAACAACGATTCAGGGCTGATAGCTCTCTGGTACACGCAATCCATGGATTCACCCTCCTGCTGTACCGTAACGACGTCCAGAGCCACAACCACCGCCTTAACAGGTATGCGCCAATGCACCGTCGTTTCGTCCTCCCGCAGATCCACCTCCACTATGAACTCCGGCTCCGCCCGCCTGGCGAACTCCACGGCGTCGCGGACCATTGACCGAATCTGATCGCCGGGCATCCAATAATCATCACGCACTCTGAATCGTATATCCGCTTCGAGAAATTCGACTTCCTTAAAACCTCTCTCCATCCACACACCAAACCTCTCCGTCCCCATCAGCCGCACCTCGCCATCCTCGATGAATTTCAGTTTCAGATTTGTTGTGAAATCAAAGAGATACATCTTGGGTTCAGGAGTGAGTCCAGCTATATTCCACGATATGGTGTGGTTATACGCAGGGATGACCTCATTATCTAACCTAATCTCATACAAGTACGAGTACCCCTTTCTACCATCCATGGTTTATGAATAACCTTACTTCCCCCTTCTCTCTTTATTACTGCTTCAGGAGCTCTCTCCCCCCTATTGGGCTGCCCTCTTTATCTCATCAAAATATTTTCAACTTAAGGTCGAATTCACCCTCAAGACCAAATTAGCTTTTAGGGATACTTACTATCAAGTGTGGTTAGGTATAAATTCAAAATTATAAAATATAATGTATTTCTCGTCTTAATTGTATACATGTTTACCAATATTGAATTTATAAATCTCTGAGATTTGTTTTCTTATCCCAACTATGTTTTAGGAAACAAAATATATATATAAAAAATCAATTTTGCTGTATATTAATTTAATATATTTATCCTAAACTTAATAATATTAAGTTATTAAATATTAGAAATTGATACTGTTTAAATGTATATTAATTTTTTTAATGTAAGTGTTTGGTTGGAATGATCCAACATATTTTAATTATATAATTTTATTAGAGTTATTTATGTCTTTTAATTAAAAATATTTAGTTTAATAATTCTATGGTTGCGACGGGCCCCTTTTACAAATTATATATACTTAAATAATTCAACCATTAAAATTTTCAAACTTAATATCAAAATTCTTACTAATTTTTCCTCTGTACTTTTAGATTACAAATTTATTAACAATTACTTTTTTTTTTACTTTCGAAAACGTATTTCAAAAAAAAAATTGTGACTTACTAACACAAAAATGTTTAATTTATTTATATTGCATTTAAATAAAATATGAAACCAGATTTGAAAAACTCTTGAGATGAGGTTTGTTTTGACATTAAATTTGTAAAATTTTAACAGTTGTATATTAGTTAAAAATCAACTTGGTATAAGCTTAAATGGTATATTTGTAAAAAAAAAAATTCCAACGAGTCCAAATAATATACATCTATTGTTATCGGATCTAAAATTTAAATTGAAAAAGGCAAGTTCATGAGAATTAATTTAATATAAAATTTAAAAAATTTTAATAGTTGGATTGTTCGTAAATATCTTTTTTTAAAAATCATATATTGATGTTAATATTTTTTCAGAAGGGATTTACTATAGATATAGGGTATGGATATATGTTTGATTTCAAAATTTTAAGTACTCCATCCGTCCAGGTATTTTTATCCATTTGTATGGGTACAGAAATTAGGAAGTGTTAGTTTTTTAATATATAATATAAGAAAAAGTAGGGATAAATTAATAGAGAAAAAGTAAATAAAATTGTTGCGAAAAATAAATAAAGAGTAAAAAAAAAGTTGTTGAAATTGATTAATAGAATACAAGTAGTAGATAAGATGTATAGTGTATTTTTACCAATAATGAAATGGATAAAAATATATGGATCGACTCAAAATGAAAAGTTGTAAAAATACATGAAACGGAAGGAGCAAATAATTCTATTTTATAAAGACAAAGAGTTGGTTTGTAAAAAAAATAAAATAATAATATTATTACTTCACAGGATTCCAGAGGCATAATTAAATTTTGGGTTAATTGCAAAAAAAACCATGAACTTTACTTTTATTGCAAATTAATCCTCACTTTTAAGAAATTACAAAAAAAAAAAAAACCATCACATTTAAGTATTGTTGCAAAACACACTCAATTTGTGACTAAAAATAGGATTTTTTGAGTGCGTTTTGTAATAATACTTAATAGTGATGATTTTTTTTTTTGCAATTTCATAAAATTTTAGCAACGAAAAATCAATTCCGCTGGTAAAAAATTCAATTGGTAATCCGTTGCTAAAAATTCCGTTGGTAATTTATATGAAGATTCCCTTGGTAATCCGTTGGTAATTACCAACGGATTGAATTCCGTTGGTAAAATAGAGAATAAATCTGTTGATATTCCATATTGCTAATAGAAAAATATCATTTTGGTTGTTAATTCATTGATAATTATTAACGAATTGAATTCTGATACTATAAAATACTTTTTTCTTTTTCTTTTTTAGTGTCAGAAAACATTGCATATATTTAAAAGGAGTTATATTGATTGAATGAAATATGGTCTTTTTTTAAGAAGAAAACCATCCTCAACACTTCAAGAAGATTAAAACACCTCTTATCTAGCTCTAACTAACCAATCACAATAATCTATTATTTCATTTCATTTAATTCTGTGTGTCAAAAATTCTAAAGAAAGCAAAAATAATCGCAAAAAAGTTATTTGTGTTAATTTAATCCGTGTCTTATATAATTGTTTAATTTTGATTCAATTTACATCAGAATCTTCAATTATCCTCCAGGCACCACAGTTTGTTTCTTCGAATCGCCTAATTGAGATGCCACAAGTCCATATATCGTCCACGCTATCGAAGAACACCAGTAATACCACCTCCACCATATCGGAATTAAATATTATGCTTATTTGAAAATTAAAATAAATAAATAAATAAATAGGTAGATATGATGTGGCGGATTCATTGGCTAAAAAAAAGTCAAAATTGCCCACATCGAATTGACCAGCCAGAAATCTCCAAATTAAAGCATGACATTGCGGATTCCAGCGAAATTTCCACTTTCAGGTGAAAATTGGGCAAAAATTAAAATAATTCGTTAATTATAGGGTAAAATTGAACACTTATCTTTTTTAAAGTAAAAATCAAAATTTTGCTTAATTATAGGACAAAAATGAATTTAACTCTAAACTTTATAAGGAAAAATAATATTTGTGTGAATTTTGCAGTTTGAAGATTAATTAACACTTTTAAGCAAATATGTTATGACTTGCTATAATAACTCGCGATTTCATTTTCATTAATCTAATAAAAATGTAATTATTATGATTATTGATTAATGAATGTTGTGGAGTAAAAAAAAAAAGTCCAGTAAGTTTCAATATTGTTCTAGTTCATTGGTGTTTAAATCTGAGAATGATTTTCGGTTGCATGGTGGAGCAGAATTAAGTTTGCAGGTCATGGACCCGTTGTATGGACGAGCTAGAAGTTTAATTAGGCTGGTCAGTTAATCAGTTATGTTATTATTCAAAAAACCGCCATTGAGTCTTTTATCTGCTTTCAAATCCACAGAATAGAATAGTTGGGTTGAATTCTACTAAGTGGAATCTTGAGTGGAAAGGAAATCCATCAGAATCAGAAAGATTGCATCAACACACTGCAGGTACGTAAAATTTTTAGAGCAACCTGTATAACATATCTAGCTGGTTCAATATTAGAACTAAGATAGAATCAATCGACTTAATTTTTTTTAGATGGCTGGAACTACAAGTTTCGAAAGAATCCCAACTGATGTTTGGGACCATATCTTAATCGCATTGCCGATGGAGGATCAAATTTCTGCTAGAGACTCTGGGATATTTGGTGCTTTGCCCAAAGTCCAAGAAAATATAGAAAGTCGTACAAGGTTTTTGAGGAGGCAGAGGATCATCGAACGAATCTTGCCACATCTCCAAGACGGGATGCATATCTACAGTTATTGGGCATTCAGAGATATAAACCCAGTCTGAACTTAGTGTTATTCTTTTAATCATTTTCATTTGTATATCCTGAATCCTGAATTCCATTTTGATGAGACTATTGAATCCTGAATTCTCCCAACTACTTAAAGCTGTATATTGAATTAGCGTACAAAGTTTGTGAAGTTAGTTTCCGTTTATGTTTATTTTTTGCATGGTATATTAATGGATATATGGGGTAGAAATATATAATATTTAATGTAAAGTAGGTACATGATGATATATTCATTGTTTTAGCCTAGGTAGGTCTCATGTATCAAAAATGGAAACGTAAAGTTTGAAATAAGACACCCAAAATAGAAAAATATAAAGATTGAAATGAGACGGAGGGAGTATTTTTATGTGAGTAGGGGGTGATGTATGTGAGAGAGTAGGATGTGATGCGTATAAGTGATAGGTGTAATCTATTTTTACTAAACTTGAACAAGAACAAAGAATGGTTGGTTGATGAAACACTAAAAAAAGGGGCAACATTGAGGGGAATGAACGAACGACACTTACATTTGTGGGTCTATTCCTCTAGCAGTGACAGTAAATGCCTTCACAGCACGAGCAATTATGTCGGATGATATCTTGTGCAGATGCCTAGATGGATAGCCAGCAAAACGAGCAATTTCAACAGTGAAGTGCATATCAAGCATCAACTGCAAAAGATTAGAAACACTAGTCTGAAACGCTTTTTCCTCGGTTTCCAAAACTTGTAAAACTGTTCATGCAGCATAAATTTCATCATCTTTCTAGCAATGGTAAATTAGGCTAATAACGAACTTGCTGTAATCCAACTTTTCGAAGAGGGGCTGATTTGTGCTCCAGAATACCCCAAAATTCTTCCTCGTCGGACAACCAAATCACCACAGTTTCTGTTAGCCTAGCCAATAAAACCTTCTGTATTTTATCTCTACCTAAGAGAACATCACCTGCTACAGTAGCCAGTTGCTGCAACTTCCCAAATAAAGCCTGCACGACAATGATACGAAGCAAAAGATAACGGCACAAGTTACGACACATGCCTCGGTGTAGATAAGATGGAGCATAATGGAAATCACATGTATGTTACTAGTGAAATTGAACTTCCAAAGAAATTAAGGGAGGTGGAATTCAAAAACCTGAAATGGTAATGAAGGGAGTGGATAGGAGTCCCAGATCAAATCTTGTTCTTCTCTACCTAGATATATCTGTGCTTCTAATCTAGCCTCTCCATCTCTTGAATAGATGAAAGTTAAAACATATTTTCAACAGAAATGATCTCTTATTTTGTCCCGGGAATGCTGAAGCTGGCGTCTCCATTCTTTAGGATCAAGAGTACTGTTAGTAGAAATAATTATTTACTAAAATTGCAAGTGAATTACTTTATATTTTGCAAGTAGTTAATTTAATATATTATTTATTTTAAAATATGCAGCAACTTATTAAGCGCAATCAAAATAGTAGAAGCAAAACACTAGGTAGCTTTGCCGACGCACATATAGATGAAGCAATAAAAAAAGATGCCTTGGTGTTCCCTGTTTTAAGCAAAGATGACCACTGGATAATCATTAAGCTTGACTTGAGCAAATGCGTTTGGCAGTTTTTCAATTAAATGAAACCGAGAAGACCAAATTCAGATATTAACTTGAAGAACTCCAAGATTCTAGTTGGAACAACATATTATTAGAAAACATGTTGCTATATTAGATTATTCCCTCGATTGTTAAAGTTCATATTTATGTTTTCATTGTTGTGATTTGGCAGGTTGAATATGTTGAGAATCTTGTTGTTCAGCAGTTGCTATCGAGTAAGCAGAGACACCCGTTCATTAAATCTGCAAGGAACAAAGTTGTAGTGGAGGATTGCATTCAACAATCAGAAGCCTCTTTGGATTGTGGGGTGATAGTATGCATGCTTATTGAAAGCTTTATGAAAGGTGAAGATGTGAAAATGGGGATACTTTCTGAAGAAGATGCTGCAGAATATCGAGCGAAGATGGTTGATCACTTTGTTGAACCAGTAGAAAATAGTGTCTTTTAGTTTGCTTGTAAACGTCTATGACAAGTTTTTTAGCACACAATTTCTTATGTTGATTTTGTTGTGAAATTGCTTTATGATTGTTATGTTGGATTCTAATTATGCAAACTTGGTTACCTGCTCCTATTTGTTGTGTTGGCAGATGTGAAAATTAGAGATTTCGTGTTGGCAGATGATTGGTGAATGAAAAGTAGTGAATTTTGTTATTATTATTTTTTTGTGTTGGCAGGTATGAAATTTTAGTATTTTTGTGTTGGCAGATGATTGATATATCATGATATATTTTGGATAATTTGGAGTAGCCTTCCATTTTCATTAAATGTTGATAAAATTAATCACCACGTTCACAATAATGAGTTGCATAGACAACAAAGAACGTATGAAAGCATTTACAGAACATATATCATTCATCATATAAAAGGACATCCATATAGCGTACTAATCATCACTTGGTAACAAAAGAAGCTACTAGATAAGTTCTACAAATTGCATAAAACATTCATTCTCCCTTGATTTGGATATCATATCTATAATACAGATGATTTCCTCAAATGATCAATCAACATTTAGATTTCATACTTTCTATATTAAATCAAATCAACAATTAAAAGAATCAGAAATCAAACAACCTTTCAATGAAGGAGAATGAGGGAAAGCAGAAACAAGAATATACTAACAGACACATCAGCCCACATAATCAAAGGTACTAAACATATCAAGACAACCCCTATCTACCATCATCTTGCCTTGCCACCTCATCATCATCTACTACATATTTCTTATCCTCCATCATGCTATAATTACAATCCATCAGATAATTATCCACAAAATTAACATGCTCATACGGCAGATTCATTCTAATTATGCTACTCATGATCTAATGAGTACAATCTTTTGTGCTTGAAACTTGTAGTGAGTTGAGAACTTAATCACCTTGGCCAAAGGGATTAGGGGAATATATGTGATTACTTCTATTCCAATGATCATTGATGTTTGCCATTTGAATTTAACTAGTCCATGTTGTGTCCTTAATCTTGAATGTGGTTAGCCTTGCTCCTCTTTAGATTGTTATTTCATCCATCTCACATTCATCCACTCATCCATCTTCCATGTCTGTTGTATCTTTCTATCTTTAATTGTTTTCTTAGTTGCTAGTTTGTAGTGTTAAACGACCCCCTTCCTTATTGATTAGTCCTTCTAGAGTGAAACATCTTTCAAATATAACTATCCACTTTCGTCCTTGGGTTTGATATTTCTAAATTTTTCACTTGGTCACTAAAGTCTACTACGCGATAGAGTATGCTTGCTCTAATCAGTTTATACCAAAATTGAAACCAAGTTCAACGCCAAGCTTTCCAGTATGGAATTTTAATTCCATAACTATGTAGAAAAACATGTTTCACGTTGCTACCTCCAATGTTTGGTTTTTCTCTAACGCTTTCTAACATCAGATTTCCAATCATTTTGGGGCACAAACGTTTGATTATGTTATCTCCCAATACCCTAGCACATGTGTGAACCAAATTGATAGCATACACTTGAAATTGAGACGATATGGAAAGACGTTCTGCTTTGATGAACCACTCGCACCCATGCATCGTTGATCTCTCACAAATTTCATGAACGTATTTTGTATTATTCCTCTTATATAGAAAGAAAAAGTCATTCTGTGTAGCATACTTTATAAGTTTATTCCTAAACTCTTTAGCTCCACCATGAAATATGGCACCTTTGCCATCTTTCATTAAATTAGCCCAAGGATCTGACAAAAATACTTTCTTATCAAGGGATGGACAGATATCATAGTATGGCATATTCGAGATTTCACGAAACTCTTCAGACTGCCAACCTAACATATTGTGCTGCATCTCTTTGCCGTGCTGAGAATTCAGACAGATTGTGGTAATGTTGATAACACTACTACAAATTTGATCACTCTTATCAATTTCTTTTGCAAAGCTTAAACCATTCACATATACCTTGCCTGAAACTTCCTTCAGGGATCTAATTTGCAAAGATTAATTATATTATGCAGATCGGCGTCGGAGACACAAGAAACATTAGGCAACGATCCAACACAACAGAGAAAATTGAAATCCACGGTTTGCAACTCATTCCACTTTTCACAAATTTGAGAATAAACATCGAGCCAAGAAGTATTGGACAGTAATGCAATTAATTTACAGTGCTCGGTGTGTTCAACAGTAAGAATAATAGAAGATTTTTCCATATATGATGACCCTCCCTGTTCAATAAGCAAAGAAAAATCCAAATTAGAAATCACCTGAATTGAAGCAGCTTGCTTAATGAATAGGCAAATAACGAATTATCATATCGATAACGTACGTATGAAATCGATTTCTGCATATTCAGATTAATAGCTTCCCGCGATCAGATTTGATTGAGCAGAGAGAATGAATTCAGGCTAAACAGAGTAAGATTGCACGGTTTGGAGAGAATGAATTCGATTGAGCAGAGTGAATGAATTCAGGTTCGTATAGCAGAGTAAATGAAATCGGATTACGTCCCGCGATTTCTGCAATTTGATGAATGAAATCGTATGAAACTTAGACCCATTTTCAGTTTGTAGAAAATGAATTCAGCGCGTGTATGAACAGGAATTCAAATTTAATTTGTTTTAATAGAGGGCAATTTGGTCACTTTGTTCCCCATTTGTAGAGTGGGGAATAATTATTTGTTTCCCTTATATCTAATAGTATTTAAGCTCAAAAGGTGTATCCAATAGTAATAATCCCATATTTTTTAATCTCCATATAAATAGAAATGGACATATATAATGTATGGAGGATGGAGTAATTATATTCCTGTTTGTTTGAATCTGACTATGTATGGAGATATATAGGTAATAATTTGTTTTACATCTCATTTCCTTGTTCCCTTCCCCACCACCCCCCCCCCCCCCCCCCCCCCCCTTCCCCCTTTTTTCTCTCTCTAGTTCATTAAATCTTGGACATCATAAATTTTGGTGGTTGCAATTGTATTCTTTTCGAAGCATGTGTAAAAGGTTTTCTTCCCATCCCTAATTAATTATTGCAAACGTTATAAATATTCAACATACCGACTTTCTATAAATTATGCTACTTCTATTCTAGGTATACGAAGAATAATTTCTATAAATTATGCTACTTTTATTCTATGTATACGTAGAATAGTGAGTTTCTCGGAAACTAACTTTGTAAATTTTATGATCCTTTTAGTTAAAAACCTTAGCTATACATAGGATACATAGAATTGAAAAGGAGATCACAGAATTTATATTGTGAACCTAATTTATATAAGTGTTGGTTTATGAAGAATGATTTTTTGGTCCCTTTCTCCATTAGTAAGTACATCGTCTTTTATCTCCTCAACCATGGGTGGAAGAGAGAATATTTTGAGCTTCATGAACATTAAACTAGAAATGTGGATGAATAAAAGAATTCTAAACTTAATTTATCCAAATAGTATAATTGAAAAGATCCAAAATCATCAAACTTAACATTCTTAAATCGTAATAATAAATTATAATGTATAAAACTTGGGAGAAGAAACCTAATTTGGGTATATTCGAATCTCCGTGAAAGATAAGAATATATACTATAATATTAATTAAATAAATAAACAATAAAATATCGCTTTCCCTTATTTGATAGATTTGACCGCCATTTTTATTTTTATTGTTTGAAAAATTGTTCTTCAGCTAAAATAAAAAGACATTTTAGGGTGAGATCGATTCCTTCTACAGAACCGCCACACCTCCCAAAAAAAAATGGTTATTTGGCTTTTTATATTTTTATAAGTATTTTTTTTAATTCTAGTGTTATAATTGTAACTCACCTCATGGTTTAAGAGGTAGGACATATTTTGTCAGATTTATTATTTATCCTTAGAATTTAATATTAATTATAAAAGTATATAATTATAATTTTACTTTGGTTAGAGCATATTTCATCTTTTTGATTTAAAGTGTATATTTTATATATCTCTAAAATTTAAGATTTATAGTTATTATAAGAGTATAATTATAATTTCATTATAATTTAAGATTAATTTTAAAGATTGCACAGTTGCTGATATACAAAAAAAATGGTGGCCCTTCGACATCTTTTTCAAAATGAAATGGAATATTCATTCATTTGTCATATATACATTGCTTTTATAACTTTCTTTCAACTTAATTGCAAATAATTTTAGATACAGTCGGTACACATTCAATTTAGATTGAGAAATGAAAGATTGAGACAGCATAAATGTTTCATTTAATCACGTTTTTATCGATAATACAAGTGCTAAAAAATTTACTATTGTCTCATAAATAAATTCACACTTTATATATATTAGGGAGTCGCTTGGTTCAAATTTCGGAATAACAATGGTAATGAGAATCATTGATGAGGGTAATGAGAATGAAAATGAAAGTAATTGAAGGGGTGGGGTTATACATTGAATCAATGTGAATGATTGAGTGATTTAGATTCCTATTACCTCTAACTCAGCATGAGAAATATGAATCAATACCCTTACATTCCCATTACCCTCCCCTAATACCTCTAACCAAGCGCCCCTAAATATGTATTATTACTCATTAGTGGTATGTAATACTTACATGCTGTGACAAGCACTTTGTTTAGATTGTGTTCAATTGAGTTCCTTAAATCATCTCCAAAAAACTTTAAATTTTGAGGCAGCTGACCCGAGCTCTATGACCCGGGATATTCTTAGCCCTTAGATTAAATCAACTCAATTTTAATTATTAGATCATAAGAAGTGTTATGGGGGTACTTGAACAACAAGTCACATGAAAGAGAAACAACAGTGAGCCCTCCCTATAAGCCACTTGAGGCACATCCTGCGATTTACCTCTTCCACCAATCCCCAGGGCAGGGGCGGTGGGGGCCCCTAATGGTGGGGTACACCATGAGAAATATTACACTTGAAAAAGCAATAAATATCTAGTTTCTCTCTCCTCTTCTTCCAATCATGTATTTTACTTTTTATTTAACCATTTCATATATTTACTTTCCATCAAAAAAATTTAAATGATTATAATTCTCTTATTATAAATTTAATATTAAAGAATAATACATTAAATTATTCATCTTTTTAAAATCTTTAATTTAACATCCATATTAACTACTCCTTCCGTCCCATTGAAAGGTATTCGTTTATTTTTGCACGTGGATTACGGAGTATAATAATTTAATGTATAGTAAGATGAGAGAAATAATATTTTAATGTGTAGTGGATATTTATATTAGTGTTGAGTGTGAAGTCATGTGTAGTGGTTATGGATCACATCAATCCAAAAAGAGAAATGGATACTTTGTAATGGGACGGACCAAAATGAAAAAATGAATACATATCAAGGGGACGGAGGGAGTACATAATAAATATTAAATATTAAAGGGTTTATTAATTATAGGAACGTGTATTTACAACCTAATTATTAATAAATACATTAATCCAATATAATTACTGTAGAATACATAACAATTTTTTTCTCCCAACATCACCTTGTTCACAACGTTTAATATTCAACGTTTATACAGAATAATAATTTCGTTGAATACTAATGTACACTACATCAAAACTAATATTCAACGTTTAATATTAGTGTGCACTAATGTATACTAATATTCAACGTTTATACAGAACTAACATTTCTTTTGTCAATGTACATCGATGTACACTATTATTATACTTATCATTCGAGATTTTAGGAGAGAGAATTTAAGAAAATATCATTTTTCTAATTCTCTGCGGTCGCTTTCTTTTATTCCTCCATCTAAATGTACGCTGATGTATAGATTTTAAAAGAAATAATTTAGGAAAAAATTATTTTCCTAATTATCTCTGCTGTCTCTTTCTTTATTGCTCTCTATAAATGCACGTTGATGTACAGATTTTGAAAGAAATAATTTAGAAAAAAATTGTTTTACTAATTCTTTCTGCGATCATTTTCTATTATTTATCTCTCTAAATGCACGCCAATGTACATATTCGTCTTCGTTATTCTAATTGTGACTTCATTTTTCATTTTGTGACAAGTTTCCGATTAATTAATTAAAATTCAAATTGATTAAGTACATTGTGCACACGTGTGTACAAATTAAGGTTGTATTCAATTACTATATCTTCGATAATTATTTATCTCAACTAAATATACACTGATGTATATCACAAATAAGTGAACAATGATGTATATATACATATAAATACTTAATCGTGCTTTTTATTTAATTTGCTTCACAAATTGCACACTGATGTTCAGTAATCATGGGTAATATGGGAAATACAAAATTAAATTTTGTATCTGTGCGTAATTTTTTATAGTGAATTAGTAATTTTGTACCTAATATTTATTGACCCAATATTAAATAAATAATTTGTGTTTTTAATTAGCTTTAATAGTTAAATCTTATTAACCTATTACAAAGAAAAATATCAATTAATTATTAAAATACTGTCGTTTAATAATTCAATAAAATGCAAATTTTAAAAAAATGTTACCAAATTAAAATTTTAACAAATTTATTAATTAAAATAAAAATTTTAATTAAAACGTTAAAAAAATAAGAATGTTTTAATTAAATTATTATTTTTTAAATCATATAATAATATTTTAATTAATAAAAGCAAAGATGATTATAAATGTATTTTATATTAACAACATATATAAGAAATAATGCTAATAATATTATTTTTGAAATAAAATATAATAATAGAATGAATTAATAATAGGGTTTATTACTCCTAGATACACATTTTTAACCTAAATTACTATTAGATACATGGAATTTAAATAATTACTCTCAACTACATAATATTAAAGTAAAATACCAAATATAACCTTATACTCAATACACTTTTAAACCAACAACCCTACCCCACACCCACCCACCGGAGTTGACCGGTTGTTGACCTGCGTTGACCAGTCGGTCAACGGCGTTGACCGGCCGTTGACCGGCGTTGACCAGTGTTGACCGGCCGTTGCCCGGCGTTGACCGGCGAAATTGTGCAAAACAATTATGCAAAATTAAATTGTGCAAAACAATTGTGCAAATATATAGGGGATCGGCCGTTGACCGGCCATTGACCCGGCGTTGACCGGCCGTTGACCAGCGAAATTGTGCAAAACAATTATGCAAAATCAAATTGTGCAAAACAATTGTGCAAATATATAGGGGACCGGCCGTTGACCACCGATGACCGGTTGTTGACCGGCGTTGACCACCGTTGACCGGCGAAATTGTGCAAAACAATTGTGCAGAATCAATTTGTGCAAAACAATTGTGCAAATATATAGGGGTATTTATGGTACTACAGTCATAATTGTGTAGTTATGAGTAATAGTGCTTTAAGTCATGTAGTTAATAGCAATTATGCATTTTTTTTTGTAGCTAATAGTAAGTGACCCTTAATAATATTATCAAAATAAATATTTTATAAATAATATATTAATATATTTATTATAGAATAATATAAAATCAAATAAATAATATTAAATACATTAAAAAATTATTTCTTAATTTGAGATATGGAAAGATATAATATTTTAAAATAATTAAATTAAATCAATTTTTTTTTTTAAAAAAATATCAGTTGTTTTCTTAAAAGAATTTGGAAGATGACACATTAGTAGAATAACACTAATTTGCTAGAATAAAATTTATAAAATTTAATTTTGAAATTGTTACTTATCATATGGTATTGCTAAGATAAAAATGATTTTATGTTGTATCTTGACGTGAGTATTAAATATTGAAGGTCTCTCTTTAAGTAGTTACTCTACTTTAAATATTCTCCAAATAAAAAGAATTGAAATTGTCAAAACTAAAACCGTCCAAGATATAATTTAAATTGGTAATAATACCGTTCGATTATGATTCGCATTATGAAGAAATTGAAATTGATGTGTTAACCAAAACCGGCATTTTTTTAATTCCCTAGCTACGGTTTAATTAAGTGCACAACATGACACAATAACTGGCAGTTCCAATCCGAACTGACAATTTTACAGATTAATTTTGAGAATAAAAAAGAAAAACTAATATAAAATAAAATGATGGAAATCGGCGGTTCGAAAAGGAACTGGTTGTTCCAAAACAGAAATTGAAACCTTTTGATAATCATCATCAGTTTGGTTCTGCATTCTCCTTAGACATAAGTATAACCAACGCTTTCAAAATAGAGGTGCAAGTCTACTCTTTTGGAAAAAAATTATACAAAATGATAACATAATTGTTTGTATAGAAAAGAAATCGTATCTAATAGTAACTCTCCATCGTACTAAATAATAACCCCATTCGCATGGTACAATCGATTATACACAACTAACATGAGTATTTGTCATCATATCAATGTCATAATTGTATAAATGATTATTATATATAATATCTTTATTAATACATTAAAGGAAATTTATTTTATTTTTTAATTTATACATTATATACACATTTCTCCACACAAAAAAATAAGATAAAATAAAAATTTACGTGTCAATTTAATTTATTTAATTATTTTAAAATATCATATCTTCAAATTCCCAAATAAAAGATATAAGTTAGCCATAAAATTTATATACTATTTCTATTCAAATTTTAACCCACTTGAATTCATAATTATCTATTTAATTTTTTTAGGGTTTATTACTAATAGATACACACTTTTAACCTAAATTACTATTAGATACATGGAATTTAAATAATTACTATCACATACAAAATATTAAAGTAAAATACCAAATATAACCTTATACTCCATACACTTTTAAACCAACAACCATACCCCTCACCCACCCACCGGCGTTGACCAGCCATTGATTGACGTTGACCGCCGTCACCTGCTGCCGGAATTTAAAATGTGCAAAAATAAAATTGTGCAGAACAATTGTGCAAAATAAAATTGTGCAGAACCAAATTGTGCAAAATCAATTTGTGCAGACAAATTGTGCAAATATATAGGGGTATTTATGGTATTACAGTCATAATTGTATAGTTAGGAGTAATAGTACTTTGAGTCATGTAGTTTAAAGCAATTATACATTTTTTTGTGTAAGTGTCCCTTTTTTTAATTATATAAAATTTTAAAAAATATTTATTCAATGTTATATTTCTTTTTTATTTGAACATTCCAATAAAAGTTTCACACTCCATTTTTTGTTGTAAAAGTATCTCACACAGATAACTTTTACAAAAAATATTAATTCTTATTAACACGAAATATATATTTTAAATTATTTATTACTTAAGAATATTATAATATTTTTACGAAGTTTAAAAAAACCACATTAACATATTATATATATATATATATATATAATAGAAAGTATTTATTATTGTTATATATTGCTATTTGATTTTGAATAATTATTAATAGCATATAATATAATCAAATTTTTTTTATTTAAGCATACTATTATAATATAATATAATTAATTAAATTATTTAATAGTAATTATTAACACTTTTTATAATTATTTTTATTAATAATTACTTAGAATTACGACTTAATAATTATTACATAAAAATTTAATGTTAAATATTCAATAAAGTTAGTCAAAGGACAAATTTTTTTAAATTAGATATTGAATATTCTGACATTAAAATTTTATCAAATAAAAATTAAAAATTAAAATAGAAAAAAAACTTGAAACTTAAAAAAAATTATCTTTATAATTATATATTTTAAATTATGAATCTATTTAAAATAGTATATAATATTTTAATTATATAAAATTTTATTTATAATATATAAATTTTGTAACACTAAAGCTATCTAAACAAAATATTTTAAAATAAAAAAATAAGGTTCATATATTTTTTTATTAATGAAAAAAATTTATACAACACACATGGGATAGTAATTAATGAAATTAAAAAAAATTTATATTAAAATAAAGTGTTGACCCCTTTTTACTTGCAGGGCTGACCTGAGTTATGTGTGAGCTTAGGTTAGCTAAGAATTGCCCTTAAATTTTAGAGAGATTTCCACAAAATAAAGAGGATTTTTAATTTTAAATAATCATACTCCCTCCGTCTCACTCAAAGGGTCTTTTTTTCTATTTTGATCGTCTCATCCAAATAGTCCCCTTTCCTTTTTTACACGCATGTGACTCATCCACCCCTTCTAATACAATTAAAATATGGGGCCCACACTCCCACTAATACAACTACTCATTACACATTAAATAATAATACTCCTTAATCAACGTGCAAAAAAGCAAAATGCACCTTTTGGAAGGGACGGATGGAGTATTTTTATTATGCTCCAACAAGCTCTTTATATTATCATTTCAAATGTATATTTATAACATATTTCTTTTTCAATTTATTAAAAATTATTTTTCTTAATAAAAAACACAAAAAGAAGTCAATAACATTTAATGCTATTTAAATTTTGAAGAGTGAATTTGATTCTTCAAATTTAAAGTGTGAAAATGGTTATATAAATTTAAATGTTAAAATAGAGGGTGTGTTGGAGCTTTTAATTTATTGAAAAATGAATATTATGTATTTTAAGTTAGTTTCCGGAGTTGCTCTTATTTTTATTATTAAGAAAGAAAAATAAACTTGGATAGATGTAATTAGTATTTAACTCTCAAATTTAGTACTTTTAAAGGCTATAGTAATTCTTTTTTTTTTTAAATAAATATAAGCTAAATACGTTTTTAGGGTTTAATTTATAAATTTTCTAAAAAGAGCAATTGGTTTTTAACATATGATTAAAAATAGTGTATATACAAATGAACATAATCTTTCAAATGAAATATTTATTTGATAATAATAAATCACGCCATTATTTTGGAATTATGAATTACAGTTTATTCATAAAATTTAATTAAATAAAAATCAAAATGACAGGGCAGCCAATCCTGACTCCAAAAGACCCTCGTACAGAATAATCCATGTTATTGACATCTCAATTCAATATGCTTCATTTTTTGCTTGTAATCACTTTCTAGAACCCCCACCCAACAAGAACCCCCCACCCAACAATATTCTTTACCCTCTTCAACTGTACAATTATTGATTAAAAAAAATAAAATTATACAATGAAAGGTGATTGCCAGTCACTACCAAATCAATTCAATTCTTTTATTTTATTCAATTGAATTTAATTATATGAAATGTAAAATAAATCAATACATGTCAACAATGTCATCCAATATTAAAATAAACACCATATTTGCCTTTCATGTTAAGCTACCTAAATTTCATAGCAATATGAGTATATGATATATTAGGAATAAAGTTCACAAAGCATGATCTGCTACCCAACTTAACTATATCTTTTATTTAAGAAAATATCTTATATTCACACTTTTTGAGTTATGCCTCAAATCAGGAAAATGGGGCTTCTTCCATTTATCCCACATTAAGAAAATTACATCTCATAATTATATATATATAAATATAAACATATACTATATGTATATACTGAGTAAAAATTATTGTAATTCTCCTAATCTCCTCTGAAAAAAAAAAATAGGTGTAATTACTGTACAGCTAACCTAACAGCGACTCAGATTCCTCAATCATCCTTGTCTTTGATCAGCTCCGCCGCGGCGGCGGCGGCGGCCTTCTTCTTCTCGAGATGCATTTTGACGTAGAAATTTAGGAAGAGGAGGAGAATGGCTCCATTGAGAACCGAATTGAAAACCCAAGCTCCAATTCCATTGCACCCGCCCTTGATAAAATGGAGCAGGAGCACGCCGATGTGGCACACCAGATTGCAGCTCAGCAGGACCATCTGGCAGTTCACGACGAATGGGAAACACGCGCTGGGCAGCCCAATCGCCGTCCAGAATCTGTACCCGTACACGACGGAGCAGATCAATGTCGTCGACAGGATCGCCACCACCTGGAAGGATTGCGAGAATTCCAGCCACAGGAACGACATGAAGATCAGAATCGAGTGGTTGAACAGCTTGAAGAAGGAGAGCTTCCGGTGGCGGAGGATGGTGATGAACGCGCGCAGCGCGTGGAGGTAACGCGAGAGGTAATAGACGTACGACCAGAAGAAGACGCGTCCGGAGGGGCGCGTGCCGAGCGGGAAGCAGAGGAGCCACTGGAAGGCGGTGGTGCGGGATCGGCGCCACAGCCATCGCGAGTCGCGGATCTCGGCGGCGGTTGAGGGGAGAATCCCCGCGAAGATGACGGCGGAGAGGAGGGCCATGAGGAGGGAGTGGAAGGCGGGGAGCGGCCCGAGGGGAATGGGGCGGCGGCGGCGGAAGATTAGGAGGGAAAGGGCGTGGATGATTACGGCGGCGGCGATGTAGAGGGCAATGGAGGAGAAGAGGAAGAGCCACGTGGAGCCCCACGATTGGGAGTGGCTCCACCGGAATCCGACGATAGAGGGATGCTCCGATAGATAATAGGTGAGGGTGTGGAAGGACGCCATCGTCGTCGGCGGCGGCGTCTTCGTTGGCGGGAGGAGAAATCAGAGAACCCCTGAAATATTTTCTTCCCTACAATTGAAAGGAAGAAAAATAAATAAAATTAAAGTAGATAATGATTTTTAATAGGTTTGAAACGGTGCTGTGAATGGGCCACGTGGATGAGTGTTATTGGCTGATTGCTTTCCCGGTGTTCCCAAGTTCAATATTTTTTCTTTTACTTGGGAGTAATATTTAGTATTTATTTATTTATATCATGTTCATGGTAAAATAAATTGCTAAAATTTAATAAATTTAGATTTAAAATAGTGAAATATTGAAAAATGTCCTGAATAATAATAAAAAAAATAGTATGCAAATTTCAGATGAAAAGATAATTATATCATTGAAATTGAAATCATATCTTAAAATTTTAGGTAAAAATCTTGAAGAAGCTAAGGTGCAACCGTCTATACGACGCATTCTTTTGAGAAAAAAATGTTTTTTTTTTAATATGGAATGTTACTTGTTAAAAGAATATACTATTATATTATTTATATACTTTTGGAGGGAATTACTCTTTAGATAAGTAGGTTTACTTTTTTTTAAAAAAAAGTCATATATAGATACTTCCCCAATTCCACATTAGCAGTTTATTTTTCACGTAAATTTAAAAAATATATTCCTCCCTCTGATAAATGTTCATTTTGCTATTTTGATCTGTCTCAATATAAAATATTCATTTCTTTTTGAATTGATGTGACACACACAATAATATTATTATACTCAACCCATTACATATAAGTCACACTCAATACTAATACAACTACACACTACACATTAAAATATTATTTCTCTCACCTCATTACACTTTAAAGTATTATACTCTTTAATCTATGTGTAAAAAGCAAATTGACACTTATCAAGGGGAGGGAGTAATATTTTAATGTATATTAGATTGATGAATATAATATATTAATTGTTGTGTGTAGTTATATTAATATTGTGTGTAGATCATGAAGATATATTAATTGTTTTGTGTATGTCTGATGAGAGTGAAAATTCACGTAATTTGAGCTCTGATTATGTGATAATGATATGTGTGTAGGCAATTAAAATTTATTGCCTAATAAATATAAATGCAAAGAAAAATATATGAAATATTTATTTATTAAGGAATTTAAATAAATTAATTATTGAAATAAATAAATAAATAATTGATAATTAATATAATTATTTGAGCCCAAATTTAAGTCAAGTGGGCTCAATTCAAGTCAAGTGGGCTCGATTCAAATCAAGAGGGCCTGACCCAAATCAATAAACCCAAGAAATAAATCATGTGAGCCTGGCCCAGATTAATAAGCCCAGGAAATAAATCATGCGGGCCTGATTCAAGTCAAACAAGCCCAGCAAATCAAATCCAGCAGGTCTAATTAAATTAAATAGGCCCGTATCCAGTCCAGCAGGCTTAGTTAAAGGAGAAAAGCCCAACATATCTTTCGAAGGAGAAAATATATCTCAAGTGGTTATTTTCTCTACATATAAATAAGGACCTTCAGTCATCATTCCATTCACTCTGAAAATCCTGAAGACCTGAAGAATTATGAAGATTCAGGTGAAAATCAAGTTCGATCAAGATCCGATCAAGTGAAGTTCAAGATCAAGACCAAGTTCAAGATCAAGATCAAGTCGAAGAACACTCAAGATCTTCAAATCAAGTTCAAGTCATCTTCAAGTCAAGAACAGCCTCTGATCAAAGACCAAGGTGCTAAACCTCTTAGATCCGGCGTTCTTCATATCAAATTCATCCATCTGTCTCCGTGAAGTCAACGTTCTACCAAATTGAGCGCCATACCTCACAAAAAATTTTCAAGTCAACGTTTGATCCGAACAAAGGCTCGACGCCTCCGGATAGACGTTTAAAGCTTCAAGTCAATCTCGAGCTCGGAAAAGCTTCATCCAAAGATCCGACTCCGAAAAGTTGATAAAATCAAGAAAGTCAACTCAAGAGAGGAATCAGAGGGTAGCTAGAGACTGTTCGCTCAAATTCTCAAGTTCAATCCATATCGGATTATTTTGTAATTTCTTTTGTGTTTATTATCTTAATAAATACAAATTTGTTGTTACAAATTTTGGCACGCCCGGTGGGACAGTTTCTACCTCTCATCTCCTCTTCGAGCAAAGTAAGATGGTTCCGCTAAGAGTCAAAGTCAACAGATCAGCTTCTGTCTTCAAGTCTTCAGAACTACAAGTTGAAGACGTTAATGTTACAACCAGAAGCATGTCAAAGATGGCACGATCTGAAGCCTCTTCAGAGATAAATTCTTCAGTTGGAGTTACCTCTGGAGTAATACCTTATGATGCTAAAGACGAGGAGGACAATCTTGTTGGCTCAACTCATCTATCTGAAGAAAGTCCATCATCAGATTCATCCATAGCCTCGACGATGGCAACAAACACTTCGTCTGTCGAAGAGCAGTTGGCAAGCTTAACTGAATCCGTTGCTGCACTTGCCAAACAGAACCAAGAACAAAGTACTTTGATTTTCAAACTGATGGAGAAAATGGCTGGTGCTGAAACTAGCCATGCAAACGAAAAGCAAGATGAAGATGCTGAAAATGAAGTAAATAACTCCACGAAACGCCAGTCGACGGAGAAGAGGGTGATTGAAGAAGAATTGAACATTTCCCATGATGGAATGGTTCCTATCAGCCAAATAAAAAGTATTATACTAGGGACAATGAAGGACCAATTTGAAGAGAGCTCCAAACCTTCATTCATGTATGCTAAGCCTTTTACTAGAAGGATTGACAACTTGAAGATGCCACCGAACTATCAACCCCCCAAGTTCCAACAGTTTGATGGAAAAGGTAATCCAAGGCAACATATAGCACATTTCATTGAAACATGCAATGATGCTGGAACTGACGGAGATCATATGGTGAGACAATTTGTTCGTTCTCTAAAGGGAAATGCTTTTGAATGGTACACCGACCTGGAGGCTGATTCTATAGACAGTTGGGATCAGATGGAATATCAATTCCTTAATCGCTTCTATAGCACTAGGAGAACGGTTAGCATGATAGAGTTGACTAACACTCGTCAGTTAAAAGAAGAGCCAGTAATTGAGTACATTAATCGATGGAGAAATTTGAGCCTAAATTGTAAAGATCGATTGTCTGAAGTTTCTGGCATTGAGATGTGCATAGCAGGAATGCAATGGAGCCTTCGTTACATACTTCAAGGGATTAAGCCTAAAACCTTTGAAGATTTAGCCACAAGAGCTCATGACATGGAGCTAAGCATGGGGATAAGTGGAGTGGTTGAACCACCGATTCCTGGATCCTACAAGTATAAAGAAAAGCAAGAGGCCAGGAAAGGGGGCAAACCCTACAACAAATCTTCTGAAAAGGAGTCCATGGCGACAAATGCACCAACTGTCAAGTTTCGAATGAATGAGAACGAAAAGGAAGATAAAATGAGGAGTGATCCCCAAGAAAGGGGGCAAAGAAGATTGACCTTGAAAGAGATGCAAGAAAGAAAGTACCCCTTCCTTGATTCAGATGTCCCATGCATATTTGATGATCTGTTCAAAGATAAACTTATCGAGCTTCCTGAAATGAAGCGACCAGAAGAGGCGGGACAAACTGACAATCCGAAATATTGCAAGTATCATAAACTGGTGGGTCATTCTATTAAAGATTGCTTTGTCTTTATAGACAAAGTTATGCGATTGGTTGAGCAAGGGAAGATCTTTCTAGATGAAGATGTAACTGCAAACTCTATTTCTGCAGGCGGTGATTCTTCATGTCATATGGCAAGCGAAGCTTAGCTACTTAAGGGGGAATCTGGGAATGAAAGTGAGACCCATGTTATAAAAATAACCTTCACAGAGGAAGACTTACTGCTCGGCTCGCAACCTCATAACCGACCTTTATTCGTAACCGGTTATACTTAAGAGCAAAGAGTTAATCGAATATTGATTGATGGAGGTTCAACTGTCAATATCTTGCCCCTATCCACGCTTAAGAAGTTAGGAATTCCTACCAACGAGCTCGGCAGTAGTCGATTGACAATTCATGGGTTCAATCAAGAAGGCCAGAGAACACTTGGTACAATGGTCTTGGACTTAATGATAGATGAGACGGTCTCAATAGTTCTGTTTCATGTCATTGATGCTAAAACATCATATAACATGCTCTTGGGGCGCCCATGGTTGCACGAAAATGGAGTGATTCCTTCGACGCTACATCAATGCTTCAAATACTGCGATGGAGGCAACATAAAAAATGTGCTTGGCGATGAAAGGCCATTCACAGAAGCTGAGTCATATTTTGCAGATGCTAGATATTTTCTGAAGAGTAGCAAGGCTGTCAAGCCAGAAGGAAGTTCATCGCAAGAGAAAGGTGATGATAAACAAGTAAGAGATAATGCTGATGATGTTTCACCCACAAAGTCTATTAAAAGTAAACAGTTGATCAAGACTGTAGAAGGGTTGACACTACCTCTAACTAAGGTTGACACTAAGAAGCCCTTTCCTCCTCCACTCAAAGGGTTCACTCGCCCAATTCAAGGAGCTAAAACTGAACATGGAGATGTATTCGAGGCGGCAGTTTCCAAATCATATAGCCCACAAGCTTACAAACTTCTTATGAAAGCTGGTTATAACCCTCAAGAAAAAGCTATGATGAATGAACAGTCTCGTAAGACTCCTAGTGAATTTAATACCACTCAAGAGACATTGAAGAGTAATGGTCGCACTTCCAAGTATATTAGGACAGGGTTGGGATATGTTCCATAGAAACCTGTTCGCATTGCGATCAAAAGGGCAAACACGAACTACATCACGGAAGATGAAATTCTTTCTGAAGAAGAAGAGTCTCACGAAGAGGATAGGAAGGCAGAAAGAATCTCAGTATTCAAAAGACTCAAACCAGTTGGAGCTAAAAGGACTTCTAAGTTCCCAAGGTTCCCAAAAATACGTAGTCGGATCCCATCTCGCATGAAAAGACGACATTTCCTGACTATATCATGTGACACGATGTTGAAAGCTAAGAAGCAAACAATAATCTTCACCCAAAGTGAAGAAGATGATCGGGAAAGTGTAGGTTCATCAGATACTATTCATTCCGTTATCATGCAAACAAATATACACAATGCAGAAAGAGATCTACGAGGCAAGATTCTCGAAATGAGGAGAGATGGTTATGTAGTGGAGAGCATTGTTAAAGTGGGAGAAAATGAACAAGTTAGGTCTAATCCACATTTTCAAAGGCAAGAATTTCTGGAGGACGTTGCTGCAGTAAATCATGTCACTATACAAGAAGAAACCTCAACTGAAGAGGAAGATGCCGATGACGCTCCCCCAGAATTTGAGGAGGGTATTAAATCTACTGTTGATCAATTGAAGGAGATTAATTTAGGTGATGTTAATGATCCACATCCAACCTATATAAGTGCTTTGTTGACATCTGAGGAAGAAAAAGCTTACATTGAGCTTCTTCAAGAGTTTAGAGACGTGTTTGCATGGTCATTTAAGGAGATGCTCGGATTAGATCCAAAAGTGGCAGTTCATCATCTAGCAGTAAAGAAAGGAGTCAAGCCAGTTAAGCAGATGCAGCGTCGATTTCGACCAGAGCTGGTTCCATTGATTGAAGCTGAGGTTAATAAGCTCCTTGAAACGGGAAAGATACGAGAAGTCAAGTATCCCACTTGGCTCTCTAACATTGTGCCAGTAAGGAAGACAAATGGGCAGCTTAAGTGTGTGTTGACTTCCGTGACTTGAACTTGGCATGTCCAAAAGATGATTTTCCACTACCAATCACAGAACTTATGATTGATGCAACGACCGGGCATGAAGTGCTTTCATTTATGGATGGATCATCTGGTTACAATCAAATTAGCCTAGCTCCGGAAGATCAAGAGAAAACAGCCTTCCGCACTCCTAAAGGTATATACTGCTATAATGTTATGCCGTTTGGCTTGAGGAATGCTGGCGCTACGTATCAACGAGCTATGCAAAAGATATTTGACGACATGCTTCATAAGAATGTCGAATGTTATGTGGATGACATTGTAGTGAAATCAAAGAAGAAAAGGATCATCTTAAGGATCTAAGGCAAATATTTGAGCATCTAAGAAAATTCCAACTCAAGATGAACCCGCTTAAGTGCGCATTCGGAGTCTCTTCTGGTAAGTTCCTTGGATTCATTGTCCGACATCGTGGCATTGAGATTGGTAAAGCAAAGATTGATGCGATAATGAAGATGCAGGTGCCCTGAAACATACATGAGCTCAAGAGTTTGCAAGGTAAGCTGGCGTACTTAAGAAGATTCATAGCAAATTTGGCTGGCCGATGCCAACCATTTAGCCATCTTATGAAAAAAGGTAGCACATTTGAATGGGATGAAGCTTGAACTAATGCATTTAATAGCATTAAAGCATATTTGATGAAGCCGGCAGTGTTGGTTGCTCCAATAGCCGGACGTCCATTAATTCTCTACATATCTGCTCAAGAGAAATCAGTTGGAGCCTTGCTTGCACAAAATAATGATGAAGGAAAGGAGTGTGCGTTGTACTATTTGAGTAGAACAATGACTCCAAATGAGTTAAAGTACTCACCGATTGAGAAGCTCTGTCTTGCTCTCATATTTGCGATTCAGAAGTTAAGGTATTACTTTCAAGCTCATACTGTTTACTTGGTCTCGAAGGCCAACCCACTAAAGTTCGTAATGTCAAAGTCAGTGCTCTCTGATAGGCTCGCAAGGTGGTATCTCCAATTGCAGCAATTTGAAATTATCTACGTCCCTCAAAAAGCGGTGAAAGGGCAAGTGCTGGCAGATTTCTTGGCTGATCATCCCATGCCTGCCGAATGGGAATTGTCTGATAATCTTCCCGATGAAGATATATTGGCTATTGAAATCACTCCTCCTTGGAAGATGTATTTCGATGGAGCCGCTCACAGAGAAGGAGCCGGTGCAGGAGTAGTATTTGTAACCTCATATGAAGGAGTTTTGCCATATTCATTTAGTCTAACAGAAAATTGCTCTAACAATGTAGCTGAATATCAAGCTCTTATACTTGGTTTGGAGATGGCAGTGGATGTAAAGCAGCGACACCTTAAGGTATATGGAGATTCGTTGTTGATAATCAACCAGCTGCTTGGCTTATATGAGGTTAAGAAAGCTGAACTACTTCCATATTATAATTATGCTCAGAGGCTTATGAATTGGCTTGGAGACGTAGAGATTGAACATTTACCAAGGAGCAAGAACAAGCAAGCCGATGCTTTGGCAAAGCTAGCATCAACCATAGCAATGCCTGAAGCACTTTTTCAAGTGCCGATCTGTAAAAGTTGGGTGGTACCTCCCTTCTTCGAAGATGAAGATGGTGAAGAAGTTGAGTATTGCGCCATAGAGGTTTTTGATATTGAAAAAGAAGATTGGCGACAACCGTTCGTGGATTACTTGAAGAATGATAAGCTTCCTAATGATCCACACCTAAAGGTTGATGTCCGACGTAGAGCACCACGATTCTTCTATTACAAAGATACACTCTATAGAAGATCGTTTGATGGTATTCTCTTAAGATGCTTAAGTGATGAAGAAGCTCTTCAAGCTATGGAGGAAGCCCATTCTGGAATATGTGGCGCCCATCAGTCTGGACCCAAGTTACATTTCAGAATCAAGAGAATGAGATATTACTGGCCTTCTATGGTTAAGGATTGCATAGATTATGCACAAAGATGTCAGCCATGCCAGTTTCATGCAAATCTCATTCATCAGCCTCCCGAACCATTACATCCAACAGTTTCTTCGTGGCCATTTGATGCATGGGGCTTAGATGTGGTGGGGCCATTAACGAAGTCTTCCGGAGGCCATCTTTATATCCTGGCTGCCACTGATTACTTTTCCAAGTGGGCGGAAGTTATACCCTTGAGGGAAGTGAAGAAAGAAAATGTAGCTGATTTCATCCGCATCAACATCATATATAGATATGGAGTGCCTCGATACATTATCACAGACAATGGGAGGTCATTCAGTAACTCTTTGATTGATAAGCTTTGTGAGAAGTTTGACTTCAAGCAAAGAAAATCTTCTATGTATAATACAGCAGCTAATGGGCTTGCCGAGGCCTTCAACAAAACACTGTGTAATCTGTTGAAGAAGGTGGTCTCCAAGTCAAAGCGAGACTGGCATGAAAGGATTCATGAAGCTTTATGGGCATATCGGACTACTTATAGAACGCCTACTCAAGCTACTCCGTACTCTCTTGTATATGGGGTTGAAGCTGTGGTGCCCCTTGAAAAGCAAATACCATCTTTGAGAATAGTCATACAAGAAGGTTTAACTGAAGAAGAGAACGCACGACTGCGTCTCGAAGAATTAGAGGCACTTGATGAGAAGAGGTTAGAAGCACAACAAAGACTTGAGTGCTATCAAGCTCGCCTCTCCAGAACGTTTAACAAGAAAGTAAAGATACGTTCTTTTCAAGTCGGAGACTTAGTCCTTGCTGTAAGAAGGCCTATTGTCATCACTCACCGAGTTGGAAATAAATTCTTGCCCAAGTGGGATGGTCCACATGTTGTGAAAGAAGTGTATACGAATGGTGCGTACAAGTTGATATCTGAAGATGGCGTAGGGATCGACCCCATAAATGGCAAATTCTTGAAACGCTACTATGCGTGAACCAGTCAAATCCAAGGAATGCTCCGTGACGCACGAGCCTAAACTGCATGTTACTCCTGGTCCGCATGAGTATAAACTGTGTACGACGAACTCCTGGTCCACATGAGTATAAACTGTGCACGACACCCACCAAATGTAATTATATGTGGTTAAACTATTAATTCACCCCACTCAGATATTTTAAGTGGTTAAAGCATTAAATATCCTACTTTGTCTAAAGTGGTTAAAGAATAGTCACTCCTGGCCCGCATGAGTATAAACTGTGCACGGCACCCCCCATCCAAATCAAATCATGTCCCTTTGAACTACGTAATGACTTGATCCTCTGCGAAGAGGTACGTAGGCAGCTTAGCACTTTGCTAAGTTCAGTCATGTCTTTGGTTTATTCACATCAGGTTTGTGGGGCAAACAATAAATTGGAGCATGAAGGCAGCAAATAAATATGAAAGACAAGAAAACGAATTAATGATGTAACATAAAGGAGAAATAAGGAAGAGAATAGACTTTATTGATAATATCATTAGATGTTCAAAAACATAAAAGGGGAAAGCGAGTAAATAACTAAGGGAACAAATTAAAAGAAAATCAGTCCTATGCTAAACAAGAAAGTTATCAGAGAGTATGCTTTGTAAAACAGACTTCAGAGCTGCTTTCTCATCTTCAGATGATGATTCTTTCAAGACGGTTGCATTGTCAAGCATAAGGATCTCTTCTTCTATGAGCTCAACTTCCTTCTTGGCACGACAGAGAGTTTGTTGGAGACGATCAGCTGCTTCAGACAAAGTTTTCTCTCCCTGCTGCAGATTAGTTATTTCTTTGCCTATCGACTCCAACTCTTCCCAAGTACTCTTTAGTTTTTGTCTCTGTCATGTGAGTGTCTCTGCAATTCTGAAGGCGACCCTTGACGTCGGTCAAGCATTTTGCATGATTTCCCGTGGATGCCGCTTCATCAGACTGTAATTTTGCCGCAGTATAAGTATCAGCCTTGTCAAATAGAGGTTCCAGGGCTACCTCTAAAGGAGAACAGTCGATTCTAAGAGCCTTCACTTCATTTATTAAGGAAAATATTTCTTGTCTCAGAGTTGATAAAAACTCAAGAGGGGTTCGTTTGAGTTTTCTTCTTATTTTACTCCATGCACTCCGAGCAAATTTCCCTTTGAGATCACGAGTAATCTTCTTAGATATAAATTCTGAGATCATGGGACATGCTTTTGAAGAATTCACCCCTGTGGTTGATGCATCACTTTCGGTAGAATCATCACTCTCATCAGAATCGTCACCGCTACTAGAATTTGAAGAGATGCCCAAGATCTGATAAGAGGAGAAATATGTTAGTATAAAAATGAGGATATACTATGAAAATAAGATAAGGGAAAGGGGGAAACCTCATCTGCCAAAGTTTTTGAAGTAACAGCAGTAATTAATTCAGTTCCTTCAGCAGCCTTAGAGCCAGAAATTTTCAGCGCAACCTTCGATAATAAAAGAAAGCTTTGTAAGGAAAAAATAAAGGAAAAAGGAAAAGAGGAGAAAGAATGGAAGAAACCTCATTATCTTGTTTTTCAGTATGAACAACAGATTTCTTTCTCTTCCAATGGCGTTCATTAGAGGCGCTACGACTTTCTGTAGAATGAGGGGAACTTTTCTTCCTTTTATGTACTGTAGGTTGTAAAACCTCATCATGCACCGGAGAAATATCCTGAACTTCTTGATTATCATCATCAGGTCATTAATGATGTCCACTTCTTCCTCCAGAGGTTCTGAAACTAGGGTGGTCAAAGCCTTGATATGATCAGATAAGTAAGTTCCGTGGACTTACTTCCACCACTCCTTATATTCAGTAGTGGAGTAGTTTTTGGGAGCTGGGGTTGCACATGGAAAGTAAGATTCGGAGGTAGAGTTATACGAAGTGCAATGTCTCCAATGGTTGAATCCTTCTTCTAAAGATGCTTTCCGAAGGTTGGTTCTAAGCATCTTAGGAACATCTTGTAGGAAGCCAAATTGACGAGCAAACCTGTGAGGGGAGTAAGGCTCCATCACAAAATGACTACCCTGCCGCAAAGTGAGATATCTAGTACGGATAGCCACCAGATAAGCCCAATTATCCCATTTCTTATTTTCATCATCCGTGTAGTGGATCGCTTTGTCTTTTGAAAAAATATTGCAAGTCCATAAGGCATTATCAGCTGTGTGGATTCGTTTACGAGCATCTTCAGCATCGAAGTATCTTGCTCCCTGCTCTCCAGAGTATGTCACCATTCGAGGATATGATGTCTTACTTCCAACCGGAAAATGAGTTTTGAAGTAGTGAGCTAGCCAAGCATGGACGAAATGAACCGGAAAGGTTGATTTAATTTCAGATAAACTCGATGAGTTTGAAATTGCATTCAAGCCATGGTAAATGTTTGCCAAAACTGGAATAGCAAGACTCACTTTTTTTCCTGCAGCCATTAAGCTTGCCACTTTAAAGGTACTCGGTCGTATCAAGCCTACTTCGCCACCCGGAAGTGCAAACGCACAAAGCCAGCAAGCTAAGTAAGCGGCTAGATAGGTCTCTTCTTGATCAATTTGAGAAATGCCCAACTTTTTAAATTGATCTATCTCAGCAGAAGTCCATGGTTGGTGACTTGAAATAACGCCAGTCGGGTTATAAGTTTTTTTAGGCCGAGAAGTCGTCTTTCTTTCAACGCGTGTAGGAGGTTCAAGGTATGTTATAGCCTTTTTAGACCAAAAATCTACCCATTGGTCAATGGTTACATTTCTTCTGTTAGCACCCTTGCAAAGTACGTGATAGGCGCCAAGTAAAGATCTACAGCTGCGCGGGATACGTAAACCATCCTTCGTGGAAAGCAATTCTTCTGCACAGGGCACAATTTCATCATACACATAACCCGCTATGGGTAGTCCCATCAAGTTGTATAAGTCCCATAAAGAAAGTGACATCTCTCCGAATTTGGTGAGTAAAGTGTTGGTGGAAGAACACCAAGCTTCACAGAAGGCCTTCATGATTTCACAGCTGCAATCATAGGTAAAGAGGGATGCAAAGACAGCATCATAAAGCTTTGTGTTTCGGAGAATGGATCCGCATCGGCTTAAAATATCTTCAGTCCATTCCCAGTAACCCTTGATGCAGTGGAAGTCTCCAAGGAATTTGATTTCCCCCCAGGATGCTTTTCCTTTTGCAATGCGGCGTCCCAAAGAGGGTAAAGGTGCTGAATTGATTGCTGGCTCAATGTCAGCTCCCTTCAAGGTCCAACTTATGTTATTTTTACTTGAAGAAGATTCATGAGACCAACATGCCAAGAAAAATTCATTTTTACTTCTTGGGGGAACCCTAGCAAAGATTGCCCGGGCAAAAGACGAGTTCCTTGGGGCAGAGGTTGATGTGCAGCTTCAAGAATAACCAAGTAGCTTGCGCCGGACTTTCCCGTTACAGTTTTGAAGAAAACCATGTTGAAAGTTGAGTTAGCTGCTAAATAAACAAAGAAATATTAGAGACGAGAAGATAGGAAAATGTGTATAATTTAAATTTATGAATTTAATTAATTAAAAGGCCCAAAATAAATTCATGGGGTCAATTAATTATTAGATTTGAAATTATAAATTAAGTACATATGATAAATGAGGCAAAGATGGTGATGGGGTGATTAAAATAATTCATGTGTAAGTTTAATTAATAACTTAGTATATAACATGGATTAAATTTAATTTAGGCCTTAGAAGTTAAATGTAATGGCCCAAAGTTTAGGCTAGGTTAAGCCCAAGGAAGTTGTGGGTTCAACAAATAAAATATAAATCTAAATCCATGGTTTAAGATTTTGGATCCAAGTCCAAAGTAGTAGGCCCAAGGGGATGTTTGAAGTAATGGACCAATATTTTATTAAGGCTTATTGGGCTAAGTAAGAAAGGAGGGTCAAAATTGGAGGAATAAAGTCAAAATAGAGGAGAAAGGGGGGGTTCTTCTCTTCTTCAAAGCCGAGAGCTTTTTTTGAGCTTCGCAGGCACCTCCGCTCGTCACGCGTCGCCGCAGCAGCCGCAGCCGCCGCACGCCGCCCATCGTGCCGCCGCCCATCACCTTCTTCGGCGACTCCGTCTTCACAACCGTTGCCTGCCACCCGAGCATCGCCACCCAGTGGATCTCCGACATCGAGGGCATCCACCGACATCGCCTCCACAACCTGATCGTCGGCCTCGACGTCGAGTGGCGCCCTTCCTTCAACCGCAACAACCCCGTGGCGACTCTACAGCTGTGCGTCGACCGCGGTGAATTCCACTCATCACGCCTTGTTGCTGGACCTTCTTCCGACTGGCTCTCCTTCGACAGTTACACGCACCCGTCACTCATCAGCAATCTTCATCGACGGGTTGAGGTCGTCTTCCAAACAAGCAACCACCATGGGTGGTCCGCCGTTGACTATTCTCCATCTCAATATCGTCGGAGATGAGAGCCCAACAAGCAACCACCATGGGTGGTCCGCCGTTGATTGCTTTTCACCTCGCGGTATGAGCCCGACAAGCAACCACCATGGGTGGTCCGCCGTCGACCGCTCTCTACCTCGACGTCACTGGTCTTGACTTCCCGGGTACGTTAAAGTCTTCTCTTCTCTTCTCTTCGTGGGAAAAAGAAAGGGAAACAAGGAACAAAACGAGCAAGATACAAGCTTACCTTGGTTTGATTATGTAAAGACAAATAAGCAGTTTAAAAAAGGGAGAGAAATGAAACAAGAAAAGGATCCAGCATACAAAGCAAGTAAGAAAAAAGAGGAAAAAGAAGTTACTGTATGCGAAGCTTACCTTGGTATGGTTATGGCGTGAGGGTTGATGTTGCAATTGTGATAAATCCTTGGAAGAAAATCTGCAGAAAGAAAATTAAATTGTAAATCAGAGGCTGTAGTGTGTCAAAGCAAGAACACTTCTTATATAGAGATGAGATTTCCTGTAGATAACTCTTCTAAAGATTATATGATCATGTAGATAACTCTTCTAAAGATTATATGATCATGTGGATAACTCTTGCAAGGATTACGTGAGTATTTTGAGATAATCTGAAAGAAATATTTGTGTTATCTATTTCCAGTATTGAAAGGAGAAGGAAGATTCGTTTAATTATTTTGGAGTTTAATTTGATTGGGATTATCAAAATAAAGGAATAAAGAAGTTCGGTGATAGGACTAAGTTAATTTGTCAAGATTTGAGCTTATCCTTCGTGTGATGTCGGACGCCAATTACTAAAGGATTGTGTAACCAATGAAAGAGAAAAAAAATAATATTGCAGTTTGTCCACTTCAAGCCGTTTTCAGTGAACAAAATGCAAGGGGGCATTTGTAGGCAATTAAAATTTATTGCCTAATAAATATAAATGCAAAGAAAAATATATGAAATATTGATTAAATATTTATTTATTAAGGAATTTAAATAAATTAATTCTTGAAATAAATAAATAAATAATTGATAATTAATATAATTATTTGAGCCCAAATTTAAGTCAAGTGGGCTCAATTCAAGTCAAGTGGGCTCGATTCAAATCAAGAGGGCCTGACCCAAATCAATAAACCCAAGAAATAAATCATGTGAGCCTGGCCCAGATCAATAAGCCCAGGAAATAAATCATGCGGGCCTGATTCAAGTCAAACAAGCCCAGCAAATCAAATCCAGCAGGTCTAATTAAATTAAATAGGCCCGTATCCTGTCCAGCAGGCTTAATTAAAGGAGAAAAGCCCAACATATCTTTCGAAGGAGAAAATATCTCTCAAGTGGTTATTTTCTCTACATATAAATAAGAACCTTCAGTCCTCATTCCATTCACTCTGAAAATCCTGAAGACCTGAAGAATTCTGAAGATTCAGGTGAAAATCAAGTTCGATCAAGATCCGATCAAGTGAAGTTCAAGTCAAGATCAAGACCAAGTTCAAGATCAAGATCAAGTCGAAGAACACTCAAGATCTTCAAATCAAGTTCAAGTCATCTTCAAGTCAAGAACAACCTCTGATCAAAGACCAAGGTGCTAAACCTCTTCGATCCGGCGTTCTTCATATCAAATTCATCCATCTGTCTCCGTGAAGTTAACGTTCTACCAAATTGAGCGCCATACCTCACAACAAATTTTCAAGTCAACGTTTGATCCGAACAAAGGCTCGACGCCTCCGGATAGACGTTTAAAGCTTCAAGTCAATCTCGAGCTCGGAAAAGCTTCATCCAAAGATCCGACTCCGAAAAGTTGATAAAATCAAGAAAGTCAACTCAAGAGAGGAATCAGAGGGTAGCTAGAGACTGTTCGCTCAAATTCTCAAGTTCAATCCATATCGGATTATTTTGTAATTTCTTTTGTGTTTATTATCTTAATAAATACAAATTTGTTGTTACAATGTGATTTGATCTTAAGTCGAGATAAATCAAGATATGTAGTAGAAAATCACGGATCAGGTGCGTTTGAGGCAGTTTGAGCTGATTTCGGAAGAAAATAAGACAGAAATGCTCGAAACCGAAAGAGGAGTGTTCAGAAAGCTGGTTCGACCGGGGAGACCTGGTTCGACCAACCATGCAGGTCGAACCATGGTCAAACCACATACCTGGAGTTTCGTCTGATCGCCGATGGTTGATTCGACCTTGGTTCGACCAGGGGGCACTTGGTTCGACTAATGGTGTAGGTCTAACCACCACGCGGAACGTCTCCAGATCTGTATTTTTACACCTTCTGTACGTGTTTTCATTTAAAAAGCCCATTAGAGGTCCATTGGAAGAGCTGGAAGTATAAAAAGTAAGACTATACACATCAGAAAGGTATCGTATTTATTCTACACCAGCGATTAGAAAATCGGACCGGAGACCGAACCGATAACCCTAACGGTTCACGGTCGAACCGGGCGGTTCAACCGAAAAAACATAAATTACATATTTTTAAATTTTAATAATATTTTCTATTTTTTAATATATAATTTTATATTAACATACTTAGTGTACATAAAAAATAATAGATTAAAAGAATAAAGTTAAACGTAAAAATAAGATAATTTTTTATTTTAATTTATATTAATAGTTAATCTAATTCAAATTTACTTTGAAATTGAAAGAAAATTAATTAAAAATATTAGAATTGAAATAAAAATGAAAAGAAAATTGTTAATTCATTTTATTTGTTGACTCTAATTTTAATTAATATTAAATATTTTTTTCAATTATTTAGATATAATTAAGTAAATAAATTTATTTATTTAAAGATTTAAAAAATAATGAGTGATAAATTACAAATGTATATGTTTGTAAGAAATTGAAAAGATCCCACATTGATTAATTATAAGAAAGAAATAGGTATTGGATCTCTATATATAAAGACCACTTTTTATCTTTTCTTTTCCATCAACTTCAATATCTCACATCGAAAACTTAGTAAAGAGGAAAGGTTTTGTACTTATATATATGTGATGATCACTACTATCTATTTTTTGCATCCATCATATTCTGAGATGTTGGCTCCCAAATTAGTTAATGAATCTCAATACGAAAATAAAAAATAATAATAAACCTCAATACCAAAATTAAAAAAAAAAAGAGAATTGACGGTTTTCGATTCGACCGGTTCAGCCGGTTATTCTGGTTTGAACCGGTTCAAATCGGTTTTTTCCGATTCAACCCATAAAATAATTTTTTAGGTGCGTCCGGACCGGTTCTCGATTCAACCGGTTGAACCAGCCGATCCGGTCCGATTTTCTAATCATTGTTCTACACAACATCCAAACACTACCATCATCCGGATGAGATGTGTAGAGAGATTCGTCTATCGAATCAAGTGAGAGCCAAGTGAAGATTCAAGACGGAGAGAGACGCGACGGCGCCCACATCTAGGGTTTACTTCGCATTTTAATTTATCTTGTAATTTTCAAGACTATGGGTAAGATCTATCTAACCGCCATAATTGTTCTTCGATCAATCATGGGCTAAAACCGTCTTGGTAGTTCTAGGGTTTATGAAGGTTTTAAGATTTAATTGAACTTTCGTGTGTATACTCCGTACAACACTACTTGTGGTTTACTGCTGAATATATATCTTGGTTATTGATTGAGCGCGTTCACTGCTGAATAAGATTATATGTTATGATTCTAAGTGAGGGGACTCCGAAGTTTCATTAGAACTATCTTATATAAATACTTGTTAATTGAATCTAATTTGGGTTAATAAGTAGGATAAAGATGATAACTTCATAGTACCTATAAAGGGAGATCATATCTGGTTATAGTACTTAGTGCACGGGAAATAATTAACACTGATATTACCTAGGAAGGGGGTGAATTATATCTCTTACTCCAAGGTTATTCACATGCGTTATACGCTTATTTACTTGTGTTTATAGAGTAGATTTGCATGGTTTAGTGATACGTCCATACTCCACAAGGCAGAGTCGGACATTGATACACGGAAGGAAAATTAATGAGTGAAACTGAATTGCCCGAAAAACTATCTATTTTCTCACTTGTTCACCTTCGTTTAATCTCTACTGCTTATTTATTTTATTTGTTATTTTAATTATTCGTTTAATAGTTAATTAATTATTCCACAAAGTCTCACTTAAAAAAACAGAAAATATAAACTTTACCTTCAGACAAATCAAATGAAAAATGTAAACCTTAATGTAAGACGAAGAAAGTGATTATTCTGTTTGCAAGAGTTCATAAATAAACAATAGTACGTAATACCCAAACACTTGTATGAACCTTATTTTTAACTATATATTATACTTTTTAGTATATGAAAAATCACTCTTTAAATACATAAATTATTACTCTTTCTAAATGAAAAAATTACTTATTCAAATTATTATAAACCCTGATTTGTTGATTATTCTTTATTACATTAAATAGACATTAAATCGATTAAATTAATTAACTACAAGAGTGGGTATGGTCTAAATCGGCTTCCTATGAACTCTATTTTTCCAAAATAATCTTTTAACATATAGAAAATTATTTTTTAGAGAGATAGATTACTATTCTTTTGATTAAAAAAATACTCAAATTTTGCTCAACAAAATATAAAAAATATTAATATATCATAATTTAAAGAGTATATTTTCATAAAAAAGTAATAATTCATTTAACTAAAAAATATTTTTTTATGTATTAAATAGTAATTGCTAGATTAGAATGCAAGAATTTTAACGGTAATAATTCATTTAAAAGAGTAATAGTTTATTTCTCTAAAAAGTAATTTTAATTGATAAATTAGGGTTGATACGTAAATTCAACCCACACAAATATTTGCCTCAGTAATTATCTTTACTATTATTTATTAAATAAATATTATATTTCTTAGAGTGAGGCTCTTGTGTGCCCGGGGACACCGTGTCCCTTTACAATTTAAACCCCTAGCAATACATAGGATTAAATAAAATATGGAGGGGGAGAATTGTGTTCCCATGGGGGCACGGCGTGTCCCTGGGGACACCCAAGTTTTTGCCTATTCGTTAATATACATGTAAAAACACATAAGTATATTCTCTAATTAATAATTAGATAAAAGTTAGTGAAGGTTGAGTAGTTTAATTTGGTATGGCTAATGGCAATATCCTTAATAAACATATCTTAGCAAGAAATTAAGGATTTAATTAAATGGGTGTCTCATATGAAAGGTACATATTTGACTTTTGAAAAGAATACTTAGGAGAGAAAATCAAAATCCGACTGCTAAACGTGACGATTTCCTAATCGGAATTCACTATTTAAGAATTAGCTAATCCAACATTTAATTACCAATCCTGCATAATACTCCTTTAATTCTCTCCACCACAATCATACGGTCAGTTGACGCTTTTATTTATGTATCTAATTTAATTCATTCCTATTGATTTAATTGCTACCGCCTCCATTAATTTTGTTTTTGTTAATTAATTGTGCTTATGCGACGTGATTTGAGAGAAAATGGATTAAGGAATTAATATGTTTAAGATTATGGGATATATGTCCCGATGATGTGTTTCTTGATTTATTTTTTTTTAAATATATTTTCTTTAAAAATAATTTATGTTTTTGAGTCTATTGGTTAATTACCTAGGATATTTTAACGTCAAATCATTAAAATTAATGCTATTAAATTGTTGAGTTACGTGGGTCATTAACTTGTTGATGATGTGATTAAAGTTTTATTTTCCGTCTTAAACTTGAATTTGAAACCTATCAAAATCTGTTAATGTAGTTAGCAAAGATTGATGCTAATTAACACTAATATTAGATTACAACAATATGGACACCACCAAAATAATAAATAAAAACTTGGGCGAAAAAAATCAAATATAATACATACATATATTTATATAATTTTAGTTTTTATTATAATATAGTTTGCAACTTTACATCCTAGTATATATGACTCAGTTAAGATTGTTACTTATGTATTAAGGTTCTCACTTATCCTACTATGTACATGTGAACTTAATCTAATAGTAACACATAATTACATATTTAGGATTCTCAATTATATACTCATTGCAAGTAGAACTTTCAATATTCTTAAGAATATATCTTCAAATATTGAACTTGAACATTATTGTCAAAAATAATTTATAATTAATTTATTTAATCCTAATATATAACTTTGGCTCCGAAATTATCAATCTAATTATAACTTGGAAAGTAAAATTAATTATGTGCAATCTTAACATAGATAAGTGATTGATCATTATAATTCTTAAGTAAATATTATCATATTGCGAAGTGTGTGTTCTTAAAGTTGCAAATATTGTTATTTTTGAATTGGAAAATATGGGGTTTGACGATTAAAGAAAATTAATAAGCAAATTCGAGTGGAAAGGGTGGTATAAATTTATCCATCATTCAAGTATACAAAATCTAGGCATTGTTTGGTAATTGGTTAATTCGTTTAGTATGTGTTAAATACTCATGGAATTAAAAATTTACAAAAAAAAAGGGAGTTTACACATTAATTTTTCCAAGTCCGTTAATTAGCTCTAGATTATAATCTAAGGAGAAGGTAAATTATTAATATTCATGAAATTAATAAAGAATTAAGATAATTTCTATGTTATTGACATTTTAAATTTTTATTAACCCATCTAATAACCTAACAATTTTAATGAATTAAACATTCTAAATGAGATAGGTGATAATCCATCCCTCATTTCAACCGACTTTATTTTAAATTATTGTGCGTAGTATTTCATTAGCGATTTTAATAAGTCTTTCATAAAGTTAACAGGTCAACACGTTAACCCTATGTGTCCAAATCGGTAGCTTAATTCTCATATGTCAGTAGATTGGATTATACTAATCACCTTAAATTAAACAAGAATTTACCTTTCAATGGACAGGATTGGCTGTTCAGCATACATGGCGCTGGAGCCACCAACTACCACAGCGGCCGGCGGCGGCAAAATCGCCATGTTTGACTGCAACATTTGCTTCGGTTTAGCTCAAGAACCAGTGATCACTCTCTGTGGGCATCTCCATTGCTGGCCATGCCTTCACAAATGGCTTGAACTTGAATCACAATGTCCTGTTTGTAAAGCCATAATATTAAACAAACAAAACCTGGTTCCTCTCTACGGCAGTGGAGGAACGCCGACTGACTCCAGATTGACTTCACTCCGACCAGCCGGGTGGAGACCCAACACAGCACCACTGCCAAGATCTAGACATGTTGGGGTGGAGCCGATGGAATTGAGAAACTCTGAAGTGTCTTCTGACAGGGTGTTGTCCCCTTTACTAAGGGTACGGTTTCATGAATTGCAGGGTGTGACTGGTAACAGTGATGTAGTTGTTCAGGGGAGTGTTAAGAAGACAAACAAGATTCTTGTTTTCCTTCTTCTGTTTCTGATCTTTGATTTCATTGCAATTTAACATAATAAGATCTTGAAAATTCAATTTGGAATAGTATTTTATTAATCATGTAACAAGTTAAAATCTAAATATAATTAAGATTGACAATGCTGTATGAAGCAATTCTAATAATCCAGTTTCCCTGTCAAGAGGTTGCCTAGAAAGCTAATAATGATGTTCAAGAATTATAATCAATTTAACTAAAACAAATATGCTACAGAGGATACAAATTACAGATTCAGGTTAGGAAAATATCCTTCATATAAGAGAAATCATATATGATAGAATTACTCCATCTACACAAGTGACTAAATTGAGGACAGAGCAGTGTATTTCTAATTCTTTTACTAGAATATCTTCCAAGATATGAAAATATCACGAACCTGGCGAAGATGGTAGGAGTGAACTGTCCATACGCTCAATAATGCTTTGCAGTCCAGATCTGTAAGTAGGATGATGCAACTTAACTCCCAGTTCTATCTTCATACGAGAATTAGAAACTCGTTTTTCTCCCCTTGATGATTTCTTCAGAGCAATGGTTTCTGCATTTTCAGGAGATGTATGATGTTTTTCAAGGCCCGGGAATTTATCCTCAACCAATTTTCGAGCAAACTCAAATACTTCCTCTCGTGGGGCAGGATCATCATCCACAACGTTATAGATCTTCCTGTGGTAAAAAACAAATATAACTCATTTATTATTTTTGAAATCAGAAACATTGGTCATGTAATGTAAGCCTACTTCCATTGGCATCCATCTATGACTTGTTAGCTTCAAACTAATGTCAGAGTTGCAGAGAAAAGGAGGCATTCAATAATATATGATGGCAATGATCCACCTTCATCCTTCTTACAATTAGAATGCAAGTCATAAATAATGACCTACCCCGGAGTTGGATTCAAAATACAGGCATGGAGAGCTTGGCATATGTCAGCAACATGCACACGAGACGTATATTTTTTCAATAATCTTGTTTTCTGACCCTTTGAGAGAGACTTCTGCTTAAGTATGGAATCGACAGCACTGTGAAACATGAAAGCATTGACTATAAGATAATAATAACAATAATAGTCAAGTTTTAACCTAGTTGGTGATAATCATACGCATCTTTTCATACAAACCTTCTACCAGGGCCATATATACCTCCAAGACGAAAAACCTGTGCAGCAATACCAAGATTGTGGCCTAAACTTAACCATTCTTCCTCAGAAGCTAGTCTTGCTCGGGCAAGTTCACTTGATGGCTTAACTGGATAACTGCCACAGAGAGAGAGATGCATGCTTCTTGTGAAGATGGTAGCTCAACAGGCACGAAGATATAAATGTCAAAAGAATGCTTACTCTTCATTTACCCATTCACCGCCACAATCTCCATATACACCTACACGTCAGATGAAAGATGATTGAAATTACAAAGAATTTTATAAAATATTTTTTGAGGAAATAGACACATGGTGCATACTAATCCAGAATGAAAGAAAAGAGAGGAAAGAGTTACAGCCAATGCATAAAGTTAATCCAAAAAATGTTAAAGATTCAATTAGGTACTCACTATCAATGATAAATTAAGGAAATTTATTCATTTAGTCAGAGTATGAAGAAAAAAGTTCATCTTTAGAAACATCTGTTATTTACGCTTTACTTATACTAAATTTTACAAACTAGTTCTGTGTGTTCAACTGAAAATTGAGATAAATATTTAATTCTAACGTTCAAGCTTCATGTTATCATATATGATCAATAGAAATGCAATAAGTGAAAGAGAAATCAAGAATACATATGTTGCAGAATGCATGTAATAGCCCCAATTTTCCATATGTTAATATTTATATACGCATATAAAAGTGACATAAAGACATACTAGTCGTTGACAAGTAGGCAAGCCAGCGGAGTCTCCCATCTCTCAACACATTTTCAAGCATCCCTTTTGGAAGAAACAACTGCATATTGTAGTACCGATTAGTAGCTAGGATAGCAGAAAGTGGACATAAACATCCATATACTCATATCCCCAAGAATTAAAAGTACCGGATTACCAAGTCCCTCAAGAGGAGGTATGGATATTACGAGGTGCGTATGATTTCTCACTGCCTGTATGACCTCATGCCTGCAGAACATATGCCCACACATGAAACTTTCTCTCTGCATGATAAATTCTTTAAATAATGGAATGCAATACATCAAAGAGAAGAAAGACAGAAAAAAGGAAGTCTCAAATATAATTTGCCTACATATAACTTATCAAAGTTTTAGTCAAAGATCAAACTCAATGCAATGCATTTGATCACAAACAAGTGCCAAGGGATTATAGAATAGAAACCAGCTACTCTTATACAAAGAATAAATAACATAACACACACACATACATACATATATCTGAGAATAAACATAGTGAGCCAACATTTCATGAACACTCGGAGAGAGAAGTAAAAGACAGAGCCCAAATTACATAAGATGGAGGAGAGAGAGAGAGAGAGAAAGAAAGATACTGAGGGTCATTTGCATCGAAGACATAAGCTTCATATCCCAATTCCTCGAGTTTTTCCTTCTTCGCGGCGCTCGTACAGCTTCCACTCACCATCCTTCATCATAACCACACAGCTTCAGAACAAAACTAAACGAAAAACTGAAATTTTCGTAAAACAAATTCAATAGTGGTCAAATTGAAAGCTAAACAAAATCGATCATATTTTTTTACCATCCTCTGGCCTTCAAATCGGCGGCGAAAAACTTCCCGACGTAACCCATTCCGAGTATGAACATCTTATCACCAATTGAAAGGCCGGTCAATTCTTTTCCATCTTTGGGAAGAAGATTGCATCTCACAGAATCCGGCCGGAGGAACAGTGAGGTTGGGGCAGAACGGAGATTCATCGGCGGGAAATGCCTCGAGAGGCGGCAAATGTCCATAGTAGTATAATAGGAGAGAAAATTGGGATTTCGCAGCAATTGGCAAAAGAAAATGCAATGATTTTAGGGTTTGCATTTAAATATTTTATCAATCTTATTTCATTTTCAGCAGATTACAAAACCTTATACTCCAGAGAGATGAGAAATGCCTTTTAACAGTTTATGTTCAATTTTTCATACAGTTGAGTTTTGGCAGTGTTCTGTATTTTATGAAGGGGAGTGTTATGGAGTAATTTATTTTTTTTTACACTAGTTATTATCTTTTATTAAAGATATTATTAATTTTTAAAAATAAATATTCGCTCTATTTTCTTATAGAGTGAGGTTTGCGTGCATCAGGGTGGATAAGGGTACATTATTTTATTCTAAAGGATAGTACACTTTAATTAATAAGATACACCATTTTATTCTAAAGATTATACACTTTTCATTAATATTTTTTATTTTTCTTCTTTATACTAAACATATAGTACAATTTAACACAAAATTCTAAAAACGCACAAATTTTTACCTTTATTGACCATAGACTATCTCGAATTGACTCTCGTGAGTACGAGGGCATCCTCTCTCCCTCCGTCACTCTGAATCTCCTCCTGATACTTAGAACGCATCCTTTTGCATTTCAAGGATGCTTGAAGAACAACTAAGGGATGCTGGGGACATCCCGAACGATAGTAGCTAAGCGAAGAAAAAGGTAGCGAACAGAATGGAATGAGTAAGCTACCGTAGTGGAGGGGAGTTACCAAACTAGGGTAGCATGGACAAGGGGAGGTTTATATTATAAATTATTTATAAAATAGTTTTTTGTATTTTTTTAATCAATTTTTATCTATTACTCTCTCCGTCACATTATAAGATGAATAAATTTTTTTGCACGTAAATTAAGGAATATGGAGTAATATTTAATGGGTAATTGAGGGTAGTTAAGGTAAGAGAAATAATATTTAATGTAAAGTGGGTAGGTGCATTAGTATGGTGTGTGGGTCATATAGAGATATATTAATGGTTTTGTGTGAGTCTCATTTACTAAAAAGGGAAATGCACCTCTTGTGTTGGGAATGACGAAAATGATAAAATGTACCCCTTGTTGTGTGACAGAGGAAGTAGTATCATTAAAAATATTACTCCCTCCGTCCCAGGCAAAAATGGTCGTTAACCTTTTGCATATGGATTAAGAAGTATTAATATATTTATATTTATTGGGTAGTTATATTAGAGGGATGCGATGGGTAGTAGTAGGTCTTTTTACTAAATGGGTAAATGAGAATTTTTGAACGAGACGCCCACTATAGTAAGATGAGGACTTTTCGGCGGGACGAAAAGAGTATCACCTTTTAAATAGTACTCCCTCCGTCCCGGCAAAGGTCTCCATTTACTTTTTATGCGTAGATTAAGGAGTATTAATATTTTATGTATAGCGGTGAGTTGTATTAGTAGTAGATGATAAATCATATGTGAGACCCTTTTAATAAAATGAAAAAAGAGACACTTTGAGTGAGACATCTAATATAATAAAATGGATCCTTTTGGTGAGACGAGTATATCCCATTATTTAGAGTCTCGGTCTCTTTCACGTGTCTTAAAGCAATACTCTACAGTTGCCACTTTTGCCTTTGAACTATACTCTATTGGGTAGTTTGGTAAGTAATATAAGATAAATGGTATTATGAAGGTAATTATTATGTATGTTAATATAGGTGGTAATATGAAAAACTAATTTTGTTTGGTAGGATGTATAAAGATTGATATTAATATTATGATGGTGTTTGGTAGATAGTAGTAATAATAAGTATAATGTGCGTTATTACTTTTATGCCCTCGTAAATGTGTGGATTATTACTATTAATTAAAATTTAAAAATTATACCAAATAAATAAGAAGTACATAATAATATAATTTAATCAAAAATAAATAAAATTTAATTAAATTATTAATTTCTTATTTAAAATGTTGATTGATATATTAATATTACGTTTTAATTGATGTTTTTATTATTATAATTTGCTTAATACAACTATTTAATAAATATATTTTATTGTGAATTTACCATAGAATAAAAGATATTTAAAATTTTATCACTCATATTCATTGTATAAATTCATCTGTCTTCAAATTTTCATTGTCCGTGTTTAATTTAAAGAAAATAAAAATTGCCATTCTTAAATTCCTCTATAATTTAACTTAAATTTATTCAATTCTTAATTTAGAAAATCCAAATTAAATAAGAATCAAACAAAAACTTAATTTTTTAAAAAAAATCAAAATTTTCAGCTGGTTTAGAAAAATCGACGTTCAATAAAAAACAAATAATAATCTCACAATAATGATGGATTCATCTACCATTGCTCTCAATTCAAATAAAAAATCAAAATTTAAATATAGAAAAATAGGACATCAGTACATCTATATCTAGATTTGTAAAATTGGGAACTTTAAAAAACCTGATGGAAAACATGTGATTTCACATTCTTATTTGGTATTTTGAGTGCAAAGGTGAAGATTCATGACAATCGCAGCAATAAGTAGAAACGAAGAGTATGGGCAATAGAGAAAAGCATCAATTACGAGTAGCTGCGGATGATATCGAGTGGTCAGCTATGGACGGTGTCGAGCTATCTGCGATGGTGGTGGTCAGCGGTCGGAGATTGCACAAAATGAAGAAGGACAACATTCTCAATTTTATCAGTAATAAACCCTACACTGTAAATTGAGAATATTAAATTGGGAATATAATGAGATGGAGAAGACTAAGGGGTAAATATGGGTTTTTCACTTTTTATATGGGTGACTGTTTAGATTTGTATTACTAATACCACGCCCTGCCCAAGTGCCCAGTTTTATTTATGCATGAGTACTGTTAAATACACACCCCTTTTTATTAAGTACACATCTTTTATTGAATACACACCTCTTTTAATTTTGTATTTCTTAATTTTATTGTATGCACACCCCTTAAAATATCAATAATATCCTTTCAAAATTAAAATTAGAATTACATATCCTATTTAAATCCCTAATTAATGACGTCACATTACTAAAATGGATTTAGATTTTCCACGCGAAACAATGTCCAGGAATCAATCTTTCATCGTCTCTCTGTCCACCTTTTCTTGCTTAATCTTTTGTCAATTTTTTTTTCTGTTAATCATTTTTTTACAGTCTCGAATCTCTCTCATCGTTTTATCTGAAAATTTTGATTTTGAAATGGCTTTAGAACCATCTTCAACCGAGCTACCATCCTTCATCGATATGGAACGCCTGATAAATTCAAGAAACGAGGATATCTCTTTCTTCTTACCTTTCTTCTTAGGCTTAAACTCTGCAACCCATAAAAAGAAACGAAAAAATTAATTCGGCCCACGTGACTTAATTACCGAATTGGATCATTTTCAACAACCCATTTATTAAAGATACCAATCAACCATTGATACCACTGATACCAATCAACAAACAAACCAAGTTGGAGTGATACGACGGAAGAACTACTTAAAGTGAGAAGGAAATGGTGAAAAAGATTTAAGGTTATGCCTATAAAAAGAAGAGAGAAAGAATGGTGCAGGTGATCACCATCTATGAAATCAGGAAAAAAAAGAAGCACTCAGAATTCCTTGCTCACGATCCATTAAAAAATGAGAAAACGAGGAAGACGAGGGATTACTTTAAATAAATTTAGGGGTGTGTATTAATGAATTAGGGTAATTTAGACTTTTTATAAATCTATAATTAAATTATATAATTAAGAGGTGTGTATTTAATAAAATAGGAGTGTGCATTTAGTCGAATCCTTAAAACGGTACACAATAATTAACAACGGGTTGGGATTTTTCTGCCAGGCCCCTCACTTTTCTAAAATGTACTACCAAACTATGTAAATGCCCATACAATATATATGGGTAGCCCGCTAACAAATGAGGCCTATAAAGAATTAATAATTTGATGGACCTAATATATTCAAATTGACAATACTAACCTAAATACATTTTTGGGTATAAAAATTTTAATCATTTTCATAATATTTATTTATCAACTATCTCTCTATTAATTATATTTCTTTAACTAGGATATCCCTAATTAGCCTCGTCACATCATTAGTAACTTACACAGAAAAATTTCTCCACGGTACGCAACATACATTAATCAAAATTATCGAATATGGTCATATGATAAATTGCTATCATTTGCTAAAATATAAAGTAATGTTTTATTATTTTTGGCAAAAAAATTTTAGTGAGATAATCTCATACAGTATGTGTTATTTTGAAATGAATGAGAAGTGAAAACATATATTTAATAAAAATCGATAATTAATTTATGAAAAGTTGCAAACATCCAATTAAACCTGATTAATTTGAATGATGATAGATTAGAAGAGATCACAACTTTATTGAAATGTGATAAACTAATTATAAAAAGTAAACGATAGTTAGATATATAATATAATATATTCTCCATCCTCCTCAAATTAAGGTACTACTCTGCAGTTTTGGATGTCGGCCAGTTGAAAAATATCATTTTCTTTTTTTATTAAAAAAAATGGTTCACCCATGACTCTCTAATCTAATCATAAAGTATTTACTGTATATAAAATAATAGTAATACTTTTTAAACTACGTGAAAAAAATAAATGATACATTTTGAGGGGTGGAAGTATATATTATGAGTGACATGATTAATGCATGGCGGAAAATTTCAATATTTTTTTCTTAGGGTTAAAATTTTCTTTTAGGATATAAATTTTATATTGTTAAACGACCACCTCATCTAAAAACTTAAGCTTGTAGAGAGGAGAGTCGTTTAATACTTAATAAATTGCTCTAACACGCCCCCTCACATGCGGGGATAATTTTGCCTCAAGCCTTGCATGTTGAATTTTTTTGATAAATGGGTGACAGTGAAGTTCGAACCCTGGACCTATGTTAACTATGGGCTCTGATACTATGTTAAACGAACACCTCATCAAAAAATTTAAGCTTGTAGAGAGCAGAGTTGTTTAATACTTAATAAAAAATCACTCTAACATATATTATCTTATGTGTCAATCATACAATCTGCAACATGAGATGTAACATTAAAATGTAATAAGAGATCCAAACCAATAACTAAAATTTTGTAAACATAACTTAATTTCCCTATTTTGCATCTATATTTCGCAAGAAATGTAATTCTAAGGCTGTTAATTTTTATTTTCAAAATTTTGAATTTGGATTTAAAAGATCAACTAAAACCAAGGATTGAATTTCTTAAACTCGAATTTTTTAAATCAATGCAGTTAAACTATATATTGTGATAGGTGATTTGCATGGTAGATATATTGGAATAGGGTTAAATTACACTAAACATAATTAATTAACTATAATACCAAAACCAAGATTTGTAGTTATAATATCATATACGTCCGAAGTACAAGTGAAAAAAATTTATAAATTCGGGTCTTCAATAAACAAAATTTACATATTTCAAAGCTCAAATTTGATACTATAAGAAATCTTTTATCCTCTATCCTTTATCTAAGGCAAAAAAATAAAATAAAAATAAAAATAAAAATAAAATAAAAATAATAATAAAATAAATAAAATAAAATAAAAAAACCTCTATTTCTTATCTCTTCTCACTTCGCTTCAAAGCAATGCGTAGAATTTAAACTTTTGTCCTATCTCTTTATATTTGAATAATCTAAGGATGACATAATAATTTGACATGATACTTGAATTTTAAAACTAAATCAATACAAATTTCGTTCTCTGGAGTTTCGAATCATTGTTTATCTTAATTATTTTACATTATTTAAGATTTTTTTACACTAATTGTATGATTTTTTCATAATTGCATAAATTTTTTAGGTAATTTGATATTATTAGCCAGGAAATAAAATATAAAGTAAATAATGTGTATGAAAAGGTGGATGAAAATTCTAAATTAAAGTTACATTTAATATTTGAGATAAGATGTTAATTCTTTTTTAGGAAAGTGAATAATTATTTTTCGCTAAAAGTGAATAATTTTATAGAAAGGAGAGTACACACATATATTTCTTTATTACTGTGCAAATTAAAATACTAAACTACCAAAAAAAAAGTAAATTAAATTAAAAAGTGAATTTTCCATAATTTCAAGCAATTTGTGCCCATTGTTATTGACGGAGGGAGAGTATTTGAAGAGGTGACGTTTGAAGAAAGACATTGCAGTCTAGTAAATGGGGCCCGCAGAAATTTCCATGCAACTTCCCCATAATTTACCTTTATCTCAAGCCATACCACATTTTTCATGACACTATGATTAACATTTTTTTTTTGCATTAATTTTTCATGACACTATGATTAACATTTTTTTTTTCATTAATGTTATGATTGACATGTATAGAAGAGAGAGATAAAAATTTAAGTACTGATTTGATGTTGATATTTTTCTTTTTATAGTTTTTTTTTTTAAATTTATTACTATATGTTATTCATCCAACAATATAATATAAAACGTGAAATTCGAACCTATCAGACACTTGATCACTCTGTCAGCTCGCACACCATGTCTGTGCAGCAATTTCTCAGCACATTCCATCTCTAGTGGAGGTTTTATCTCTTCATCACTTGTATAAATATTGTCAAATTAACAACATTAAAAAATCAATCGAGCAACTATATATTCATACATCCAACACTTAAACACACACACACTATTACTATAATACTACATTACAATCATGGATTTCCGCACGTTTTCTCCCAAGAAGCTGACCAAGCTCGCCTCCCAAAAATCGAAAACTAAACCCGGTTCCAGCTCCAGTTCATCCGGATCATCCAAATCCCCCACCCTAACCATAACTCCTCCTCTGACCGAGGAGGAGCTGGCCAGGGAGATTTTCCGTCGCTTCGACAACGACAGCGACGGAAAGATCTCCCCGACCGAGCTCCGATCGTACTTCGCCTCCGTCGGCGAGTACATGTCCCCCGAGGAAGCTCGGGGGGTCATTAATCATCTAGATACGGACAATGATGACATGATTGATTTTCAGGATTTCTTGCGGTTGATGGACCGGACATCTGGCGACCCGGAAGAGGACTTGCGGGCGGCGTTTGGGATATTTGAATGGGAGAAGGGGTCGGGTCGGATCACGCCCGAGAGCCTGCAGCGGGTTCTGGGTCGGTTGGGGGATCCGAAATCGTACGATGAGTGTGTGGCGATTATTCGGGTGTTTGATTCGGAGGGTAAAGGGGAAATTGGGTATATAGAGTTCCAACAAATGATGCATCATGGCTTTAATTAAAATTTTCAAAAAAATTTAAAAAATTAAGGCGAGTTGCTAAGTTTGAAATAAAATGGTGAATTGGGATTAGTAATTAAGTAATGTGTGCATGTATATATGTGATTTGAATTAAAGGAATGGAATTGTAAAATGATTAAAAAGGATGATAATTATTTAGTTCATTTTTTCTTTCAAATTATCCTAAGATTACCCAATTCAAATGTATTAAGTTTGCGAGTTTGGACTAGAGTTGTTTTGTTGATATGAAGACTAGAAACCGAAAAGATGAACGTTATATTGCTTAACATATTGATTTGTTATATACTCCCTCCGTCCCCGCGTTAAGGTTTACGTTTTTCATTTTGAATTGTTCCAAGTTAAAAGCATCTTCAAAAGTATTTTTATAATTTGAATAGGATTTTGTGTGATAGAGTATTTAAAATTTAGATAGTTATATTTTTTATCTCCTCCAACACTCTCTTTATATTTAATTTAATTTGTTATCTTCCCAAAATTTATTAATTACTTTTTTATATTATATTCTCTCCTAATTTATTTTAGTATGGATGTGAATTAAATATAATATATTTTGTTGACATTTCAAGGAAAGAATGTGTTGGAAGTGATGAAATAGTTAATGCAATAAATTTTAAAGAGTTGTTTTGGCTCTCTAAATTTAAAGAGTCAAAATCATTATGTAAATTTTTTTTTATTTTGAAGAGACTATTGGAGATGAATTTTTATGTTTGACTATTTAAATTTTAACTATTTTTTACTTTAAAGAGTCTTTAGGAGATGCTCTAAGATTTACATTCTATTTTTTGTCATATTGGGCCCACACAAAACAATTAATTATTCCATTTAGAGCCCACATACAACACTAATACAACTACCCACTTTACATTAAATATTATTTATCTCACCTCACTACATATTAAAATGTTATATCTCTTAATCTCCGTGCAAAAAGTAAAGATAAATGTTAATGCGGGACGGAGGGAGTATATTATACATGAGAAAGTCTATCAGTGTAAAACTGTGTTAAAGTATGATTTTATATAGATAAAATATATTTATTGAATATTAAAATATTTTTTTTTAAGTTTGTAAAATAATGCATTGAAGTATGATTTTAGTAATATAATTTGTTATAAACATACTTTAACTAATAATAATTCATAATACATACGATTATATGTAAACCATGTTGCTCTTTAATACAAAAAAAATTACTCTTTAGAGACATGAATTATTACTCTTCTAAATTAAAAAAAATACTTTTTAAATTCTTGTAAGCCCTAATTTATCAATTATTTTTTAGTACATGGAAATTTACTCTTTAGAGACATGAATTATTACTCTTCTATATAAAAATTATTAATCTTTAAAGAGTAATTTATTATATACTACTAAAGAGTAATTCTTAAAAAATAGAATTGATATGTAAACCCGATTTATATTAGATTATGGAGTGTACTTTTTACCTATGTATAAATTTTAATGATGAATGGGCCTACCTCACTTGATAATACAGCGACTAAGTTTAAAAGTATTTAAAAGAAAATTTTGCATGCCTTGTATCGTGGGTAGAAATTTGGACAAATATTTTTGTGCTCCGTGACACTTTATATTTCTGTGTTTCTTATATGAGCGAGTCTTTTGTGCGCCGAGTATACGGATGTAGATCCGTGACTCTTTGCAATTTCCGTGCTCCTTTACAATTTAAACTCCCTAGCAATACATAAGTTTAAATAAAATAGGGAGGAGAAGGATTGTGTTCACATGGGATATGGACCGTGTCCTCGGGAGCGCAGGAGTTTTTACCTTCTTATATTACACACTTAAATAAAAGAAATTAATTCACGTGACTGCATATACAAACAAAATTACTACTATACTCCTAATCTCCTATATATATTTCCTAGAAACAGTGTCCGAAGCACCTAGGGCATAGCTCAAGTGGTAGAGGGAGGGTGAAAAGGTCTTCTAACTGAGCTTGGTTGCCCCAGAGTGGGGGTTCGAATCCTGCCTTTGACATAGATTTGGCCCCTTGCAAGCACAAGTTAAACAGTGAGCCCTCTCTATAATCCACTTGAGGCACATTCTGTGATTTACCTCCTCTACCAATCCCCAGGACAGAGACAGTGGGGCCCCTAATGGTGGGGTACACCATAGAAACAGTGTCCGAGTTTACTCCTTGAAAAGAGAAAAATGTCCCATATTTTCAGAACTATAATAATTTACACCTTAATTAAGGGTAGAGAGTCAACATTATTTTTCAGTTATTTTTTAAATAAAAAAATTAAATATAAAAAATTATACCATTATTATAAAACACATATACACTATTTAATACTCCCTTCCTCCCAAAAAAATTAACATACTTTTCTTTTAACATTATTTTCTTTTCTGGATTATTTCATAGAAATTGACACAATTTCTTTTTAAATACATGAGACTCACACAAAAATAATTAATTAATATATTTATATGGGCCCACACACACCACACGCATATTACTAATACAATTACACATTATACATTCAAATCATACTGCCCTAGGGTTGGATTTGCAAACCATTTGAAAGTTTGTGGGTTTCTTTACAAAATTCTTAAAGTTAGGACTAAATTGCGACTAAAGTAAAAGTGGGATTTTTTTACGTAATTAATCCAAAATATTATATTTTCAATTCACTCTATATTAAAATATTATATTACTCCTTAGTTCCGTGAAAAATAAAATGTTAATATCTTCGAAATGAAGGGAGTAAAAATTAATACACAAATGATTGCACGCGTGCTCGAGATGCATCAAATTTTTTTTCTTTTACTTTATCTTTTTAAATAAACTTTGACAATAATCTATTTAATTTTCAAACTAATTTTTGCGTAAAAAACGACAAACACAAAACATATTTGTTTAAATAGTTTTAATTGAACTTAATTACTTGCAAATTTTACAACTTCACCAACTTTGGAGTTGATCATAATTCATACGGCGTAAATGTTACTATTGTATTTCACATTGACTAAATTATCTTTCCTTTTCTAATTATAAAATTTTGAACTAATGTCAAATAATTAGCTCTGAAATTGGGAAGTCGTCCACTAACCATGGTAAAAATCAACGCACTCGTACACAGATTTATCAGAGCATCTGCATTGGTCTTACAGTACCAAAAAAGTACGCAATTCAAACCAATATGAACTCATAGTCCCATCTACATAAACCTAGTTCATTGTAATGAACTTTGTTAATTTTTTCTTTTTTACAATATTGATAGATGCGTTTAATTTAAATTTATTATTTAAATATAAAAAAGTAAATGGTAGGTCTTGCGTGAGAATGTCTTGCATGAGACTATTTTTCACTTTTTAAAATAGTTATCACTTTCGATTTAAATCGTTATCACTTTCACTATAAAATGTTATCACTTTTATTTAATCTATAAATTGTTCATGAAAAAGCATTATTACTTTTCATTAATTTATTATCAGTTTTCTTTATAAAAGTTATTACTTTCTGACCGTTTCACGTAAGTCCTTACGTGTGACTGTCTCACACAATTCTTTGCCAAAAGTAAAAGATATGTATATGTCATTTAATACTCAATTTAAATTGAAATATTGGATGTAATTAATAATTGATTTTAATTGAAAAGGGAGGCGGAGGTGAGAGAGGGAGTTTAAAACCCCTATCAATATGAAAGCTCTTGATAAATATATTGATCTATAAATACACATAGGAAGTTCTAAATCTTTTTATTTAGAGTTGATATTTTTAAAATAAAAAAATAGACTTCATATATATATATATATATATATATATATATATTCTTTTTTTACATGTCATTTCTCCAACTATTTATAGTAGAAGATGTAATTAATATTAAAATGTAATAAGAGAGTTGAACTTGGATGTGACTCAAATTTAATAAAAAATAATAGTAATATTTTTAATAAGAAGTGATAAATATTTTGAAAAGGAAATTCTGTCATGAGTAGTTGATTGTTATATAAATAAGGTATTTTCATTAGTAGTTAAATTGTATTTTATAGTAGGATGAGTGATGCATTAAAATCCACTTCAAGCATATTTTGAAATCCACCCCAAGTATATTTTAATTATTATTAAGTATTGTATATCTTATCTAAATAATAAATACACTTATTAATAAGCATATCTTATGTAAATAATCAACACTCTTAAATAATAATGAATTGATATATTTTATAACTCGTTTCACAAATACTACATCTATATATACGTGTCTTACAAAATACTAAGGCTGTGTTTGAATCGAGTCATTTCAAATTCATGAATTTGAAAATGATTGGATTTTAAATTCTTTGGATTTTAAATCAATGCATTTGAATTCCACTGTTTGGATAAATTATGAATTTTTGAATGGATTTCAAATCCATAATTCAAAAATTATTTTTTAAAATAGAATTTTATATATAATAAGTAAAAATATTAGAATTTTATTATATTAAATATTAAAATCTAAAATTTTATTAAAAATAATTTTTTTGGAGGGAACTCTACTACCCAACCTACCACATCCACCACCCCAATCAATTATTTTAATATTTTTTAATATTTTTATTATTCAAATATTAAAAATCTAAAATTTAAAAAAAAAATTGGGGTGGGGGTGGGTAGGGGTAGGTTGGGTGGTAGAGTTTAAAACATAAAAAAATATATTTAATATTAAATATTTTTTAATTAATTTATTAATTTTATATATTATTTTTATATATTAATATATCAATCACACAATAACGGAAGGATTTCAAATGACACGATTTCAGTGAGGATTTGAAATCTATTAAAAAAACAACTAAAAAAATTCAAAATCAAATCCATTGATTTAAAATTTTGAATTTATAAATCCATTGATTTCAATGTTATCCAAATATGATGGAGGGATTTGAGAGAAGGATTTATAAATCTCCAAATTCTTCCATCCAAACACAGCCTTACCCTGTTGAAAACGTAAAAAAAAAAAGATATTGGCGATATATCAGTAAGTAAATAACCGCGTGTTTTCATAGATGTCACATAACACGTTATAGGGAAATGAGTCAACTAAGCAAATAGTATTCTTTAATGGATATTTTGTTTGTATTATTCCCCCACACACTCATCAATCACACCTAATCCAACACCCATTCATTTCAATCCAATTTCTCACCAAAATTCTTACACTATCTCTTCTCTTACAAACATTTTATCCAAACATCCACAATTACTCAAACATAACCAACTAATCTCCCATGATTTCCCCCATATTCATTCCTCTAATCTCCATCCTCTACTTCTCCCATTCTCCTCTAATTCTTGCCCAACAACCCTACATAAGAAAGGCCAGACTATCATGCGATACCACCAACCCTTCCTCTCCGGCTCGGGGTACACTTGCAACGGCCCGAGCCGGAGATGCAGGGCTTACCTCACCTTCCGAGCTCACCCTCCATTCGACTCGATATTCGCAATATCTAAGCTCATGAACTCACCCGAACACGAGCTATCTCGACTCAACTCGCTCCCCGGGAACGAGACCGACCAAATGGTGCTCGTTCCCGTGACATGTACTTGCTCGGGCAGGTACTATCAAGCCAATGCCTCGTATGTCGTCGCGCCCTACGACAACTACTTCGTGATCGCCAACTACACGTTCCTCGACATGCGGAGCCGTTGGAGCTCAGAATTGAAACCTCACCAAGAATTTGTATGCTGGTCAAGAAATGATGGTTCCATTGAGATGTGCTTGTCCAACCAAGAACCAGAGCAACAGTGGTGTGAAGTACTTAGTGAGTTATTTAGTCACTTGGAAACAATATGTTTCTATAATAAGTGTAAGAATTGTATGCGATCATCACTAATTAGTGATGATGAGGAAATCTCATTATATACACGAGGATTACAATATCGTACATACAATTAGATCCGTGATTAGTGGATCAAATAAATCAAAGAATGAAAATATTTACACAAAGTCAACTATTTTCCTTATTTGCTGTATATATCCTTATACCCCCGTCAAGCGTTGCATGGGGTTTAAACAAACGCAAAGCTTGGACCGTAAAAGTTCAAAGGCAGGTCTCGGCAGACTCTTGGTGAAGATGTCAGCCACTTGAAGATTTGAAGGAATGAACTGTGTTTGTAATTTCCCAGACGAAACTAGCTCTCGGATGAAATGGCAGTCAATATCAATGTGTTTGGCCCGCTTGTGCGCAACAGGATTCTGACTAAGAAAAACGGCACTCTTGTTATCACACAGGAGCAATGGTCGACCAGTGGAAGACTATTTAAGCTCTCGAAGCAAATTCATGAGCCAAACAAGTTCAGAAGCAGCGTTAGCCAAAGCCCGGTATTCAGATTCACAACTCGAACGAGAAACTGTGGGTTGTTTCTTCGCACTCCAAGATACAAGATTACCTCCTAAAAAAATGGAGTAACCATAGGTCGACCGACGAGTCTCAACACATTTAGCCCAATCCGCATCCGAATATCCCACTATTGCATTATTGGGGCGATGAGTAAAAGTTAGACCGTAGTGAACAGTCTCTTTGACATACCGAAGAATGCGCTTAACTGCAAGAAAGTGAGCATCAGATGGAGAATGAAGAAATTGACTGACAGAGTTGACTGCGTAGGATAAATCTGGTCTTGTAATGGTCAGATACTGTAAAGCACCAACCAAGGATCGATATAGAGTTGGATCGGCGAAAGAAGAACCACCATTAGCCAAGGATTCGCCAGCTGCCAGCGGAGTAGACATCGGCTTACAGTCAACTAAATCAGCACGCGCCAAAATGTCATGAGCATATTTGGCCTGACCCACAAAAAAACCATTGGAGGTGTAAGAGACCTCGAGGCCTAGAAAATAATTCAACTTTCCCAGATCCTTAATGGAGAACTCAGAATGAGTTCTATTTATAAACCGTCATAGCAACTCGTGGTCATTTCCTGTAAGAATAATATCGTCCACATAAAGAAGAAGATATAGAGTCGAAGAACCACTGTGAAAGTAGAACAAAGAAGAGTCAGACTGTGTTTGCCGAAAGCCTAATGTGAATAAGTAGGAGCTGAACCTCTGAAACCAAGCTAAAGGAGCTTGGCGGAGACCATACAAAGCCTTTTTGAGGCGGAAGACGTGGTCTGGATGGCGTGGATCAACAAAACCAGGTGGCTGAGCCATGTAGACCGGTTTAGTGAGCACTCCATTTAAGAAGGCATTCTTCACATCCAACTGATGTAGAGACCATCTGTGATGCACAGTAAGAGCAAGTATAGTGCGTACAGTTGCAGCTTTGACCACAGGACTAAAGGTATGATGAAAATCAGCGCTGGGAACCTGAGTGAACCCTTGAGCAACAAGGCGAGCTTTATATCGTTCAATAGAGTCATCTGAACGAAATTTAGTTCGAAACACCCATTTTGAGCCCACAATATTTGAGTTGCATGGAGGCGGCACCAAATCCCATGTCTGATTATTCATCAATGCATCAATTTCCTCTTGCATAGCAGCCATCCAGTGAGGAAATTTTGCGGCAGACTTGAAACCTCTAGGTTCAGAAACAGCAGACATAGAGGAAAGCAACGTCGTTGACGTAAGATCAACTGGATACTTCGGTTTGAATATACCAGCTCGTCCTCGTGTTACCATCGGATGTGGAGGCGGTGGTAGAGGCGGCGGCGACGGGGATGGCTGCGGTGACGGAGCTGGGGAGGGCACATTACCAACGTGAGACGCTGGTGGTGATGGTGGCAGATCATCAAATCCAACCGCCGGTGTGTGCATAGGATATGGAGCAATGTCATCAACTAAGTCTGGATCAGATCGAAGGTGAGATGGACTTGGGTAAGGCAACCCTGTGCTAGGAGTAACAGGGTCCAAGAAGCTTGATACGGGCAATGCATCCGGAGATGAAGCAGTACGACCAGTGAAAGGAAAAACTTGCTCATCAAACTGAGCATGATGAGTGATGTAAATGCGAGCGGAAGAAGGATCGAAACACCGAAACCCTTTGTGAGTACTGCTGTAACCCACTACAAGAAACTGCTAGATTACCGACGGAATTAAATGGTCGGTAATTACCGACGGTTTACCGACGAATTACCGACGTTTTATTGATTAAATATGATTCATTTTAAAAAAAATCATCAATAGAAATTACCGACGGATTACTGACGGAATTAGCGACGGATTGTTTTTCCGTCGATATATCCGTCGTTATTTTGGAGGGAATAAATCCCGGAAGATTACCGACGGAATTAATCCGTCGGTAGATATATAAAATTTTATTTAAAGAAATTTAATTTTAGTTTTTAATTTACCGACGGATTAATTCCGTCGGTAAATATATTAAATTTTTTTTTAAAAAAAAAATATTTTAGTCTTTAATTTACCGACGGATTTTATCCGTCGGTAATTATATATAATTTTATTTTTTAAAAAAACTAATTTTAGTTTTTAATTACCGACGGATTTAATCCGTCGGTAAATTTATTAAATTTTATTTTTCTTAAAAAATATTTTAGACTTTAATTTACCGACGGATTTAATCCGTCGGTAATTATATATAATTTTATTTTTTTTTTAAAAATAATTTTAGTTTTTAATTGCCGACGGAATAAATTCGTCGGTAAATTAAAGACAAATATTTTTTTAAAAAAATAAAATTTAAAATATTTACCGACGGATTAAATCCGTCGGTAATTATATATAATTTTATTTTTTTAAAAAATAATTGTAGTTTTTAATTACCGACGGAATTAATCCGTCGGTAAATATATTAAATTTTATTTTTTTAAAAAATAATATAAGCAATCACGCTTTCAATTGAAATGAAACACGATTTCAACATATCTCTATACTTAGAAACACCCAAATCGAAATCACACCCAATACCCTTTGAACTCCAAAAATCGAACCCTCCATTTGAACTCCCAAAATCGAACCCTAGCACGTCGACAAAATCAATCTACCGCCACCAGTTATCACCGGCCCCCGCACTTCCGGTAGCTGCGCGCTCGCGAGGCGGCGTCATCGGTCGCGTCTCGCGAGTCCTCTGTTCGCCCGCCGATGAATTCAAGCTACCGCCACCAGTTGTCGCCGGCACCTGCAGTTCCGATCGCTGCCCGCTTCTGCTGGTCCCCCAATCGGAGCCCCCTAGGGCTTGCGCCACATTCGGGCCCTTCATCGCAGTACCCCGCCACCGCCATCGGTTCCTTCTAAAGACTGCTCCCAGACTTACAGATAATCCAGCTCCAGCCTACTGCTTATATGGTAAACCCCAATTTTCTTTTGCTTCATGGTCTTGTGCAGGCATTATAGTGGTTTATGGGTTTGATGGTTGTTATTCGAGTTTAAAATATTTAAGGGTATTTATAAATTTTAAATATAATATGAATCACCATCAACATCATTACATCTAGATTCTCTGTATGGTTAATGTAGTCAATTTCCTCAACAACTATTCCAAGATTCAGAGGCACAACAAACTAATGGATAAGTAACATGTCCTTGGATAAATAATGTTGTCCATTATACAAATTTCTATAAAACTTGGATGCACATAGATGATAAGTAACATGTCCTTGGATAAATAATGTTGTCCATTATACAAATTTCTATAAAACTTGGATGCACATAGATATCAGGACATCATTAAACTTCTTTTGGACACATGAAATTTTAACTTGCTATATTAATGGCATTGTTATAGGAAGTTCAAACGGTAGAAAACAACCTCATGTAGATGGAATGATTTTGTAAAAGACAATTCAACTGCAAACGAAGTCTGACATAAATGTAATATTAGAGCATTATGATACATGATTTGGTTAGGCTATAAGAGCAAAATTATACTTGACAATTCACTTCTAACTTCTAAGTTTGAAAGACATGCCTTATTTGATTTGCTCATGAACAAATTTGCTATCAGGATTCAACTTAATGAGCAACCACCTGATACATGAATACTTCTAGTTTGAAAGACATGCCTTATTTTAAAAGCATGTGATATGCTGATTACTCTTTTGGTGCGCGACCATCGCCGACGCCTCCCAGCCGTCGCCTCCGCTTGTTTCTCTTCTCTCTGAAAGCTACAATTCTTGCTGATTTTTCTTTTACAGCTTCAGGGATCATTATTTATTTGCCTTGAAATATCTGATTTTATTTTAAGAAGGCTAGAGATGGTACTTTTCTGTTGTTCATGGCAGATTATTGAAAATATAATTGCTATGATTTCCATGCTAAATCCTACAGATAGCAATCTATACAACAAACATGCTATGTTGTTATAAGCTTACTGTTAATTAGATGATGTTCATAGCTCATCTTTAGTTTTCATAGGCTCCTGTGGTTTATTGTTGATTGGGATGTTTTGTTACCTATGTTGAATCTGTCATGGCTATTCTTAGTCAGGTAGATTTTTATTTGCTTTGTCTAGTCAAGGCTATTTTGTCCAGCCGTAGTACATTTTTAGCAGTATGAGATAGTTTGGTTGGATTCTTCTGAAATTGGTTTGTGTTAGTTATTTCGAAATTAGTGGACGCCAATTCTGTTTTGATCTATAACAATGGCGGTGGCCACATTCTTAATTTCACTTGGATTATTATCAAAGAGGGAGTAGGGCTATTCACTCCGGCGTGGCATCCCTCGCTCTCATCCTAAGCCCGTTGCTGATCAGCAGCCCGAGATCAGTCCTTTGTTTCAACCCATGTTTAGCTACGGATCAAGAGATCGCCATTGTATTATCTCATGATTATTTTTGGATGATGTACAACTAAATCATATTTCCTATCTTGTTTATGCTGATTACTGTTTTCAACTATTTAAAATTTGTTTCTCTAACATTAGTTTAAATGTCAATCAGGGAAAATATTGGTCTTCTTGGAAGCACTCGAGTTGGGAGTCGGAGGGTTATCCAAATTTCAGCTGGTTTCATGATCTTCTTCTCAATTTTAGGTAAACATAATCATATTGCATTTACTGGCCTGCCTAAGTTGATTAGAGTTGTAGAGAATTTTGATAAATTTTTTTCTGAATGTGTAGGGAAATTTGGAGCATTGTTTGCATTAATACCTTTCACAATATTTGCAGCAATATATTGCGTTATGTTTGGTCTTGTTGGTAAGCATTCTACTCTTTCTCTCTTTCGTTATAATTGCTCTACATTTGTGTGATTACTTGTGACCAACTGCAGTTAGTAATTGGTGTTGTATGACTTTTTTTTACACTATCAGGAACAAAAATAATCAAATGCTCTCGGGGATTCGATGTGCCAATCGACTGCAAACTGATGTATATGTTGATGCTGATGCTGATGCCGATTTAGGAGAATTTATAATGAAGATCATTTAGTCAAATATTTTGTATCCATGATTTAGTAGAATTATTATAATTGAATGTTTTGTGGTAAATTTGGATTGTGGAAATTTTATAATTTAAATATTATATTAGATGAATAATTTATATTAAGTAGTGTTTTGAAGGATTATTTAATATGAAATTTTAATTGTTTTATGGGTATTTATATTTAAAATATAATATAGTAATTTAAATTTAAATTACCGACGGAAAATTTCGTCAGCAAATTTAATTTTTTTTAAAAAAATATACATAATTTACCGACGGATTTTTTCGTCGGTAAATTAGCGACGGAAATATCCGTCGGTAAAATCGTCGCTATATTATCCCTTCCGACGAATTTGTATTGGTTGATTACCGACGGATATCGTTTTTTACTGACGAAAAAATCCGTCGGTAATTATCGACGGATTTAAATTTCCGTCGCTAAAAAATTACCGACGCATGTTTTTGCGACAGATTCATTTCCGTCGGTAATCCGTCGGTAACTAAGTTAGCGACGAATTTTTCACTGTTTACCGACGAAAATTTCCGTCGGTAATCAGACAGTTTCTTGTAGTGACCCAAAAAAATACAAGGGTGACTGCGGGGCGAGAGCTTATGAGCTGCATAGTCTCGCAAAAAAGGAAAACCAGACATCCGAAGGGCTTGAAAACAGCATAATCTGGAATGTGGTGAAACAGAAGCTCGTATGGAGATTTATTTTCCAATGTTGCTGTCGGAAGCAGATTAATAATATATATTGTTGTAGCAAAGGCTTCAAACTATAACGTTGCGGGTGCAGAAGCATGAAATAGCATGGAGAGACCAGTCTCAGTAATGTGCCTATGTTTTCTTTCTGCTCTACCATTCTGTTGTGGAGTATAAGGGCATGAAAGCCGATGAAAGATTCCATGTTGAGTCATAAAATCATTCACACGTTTGTTCACAAATTCAGTACCCCCATCAGACTGAAAAACTTTCATAGAACGGGAAAATTGAGTGCAGACAAACGTATGAAATCGAACCAATACTTCAAAAAATTCAGACTTGGCACGTAATGGATAGAGCCACGAAAAACGAAAGAAATCATCCACAAACACAACATAATAACGATAACCAGCAGAGGAAGTAACAGGTGATGGCCCCCACAAGTCACAGTGTACCAAATCTAGCACAGATGAAGCACGCTTCTCATTTAAATTAAAAGGCAATTTTTTGCTCTTAGCCAATTGGCAAGGCGAACACAAAGTAGGATTGGGCAATAAAGATGTAACTGATAGATGTCCCAGTTTATTTAACAACGAGATAGTACCAAAGGAAACATGACCAAGGCGTAAATGCCATAAATTAAAACTAGCTCTTAAGTCTTTAGAATGTAAAGCAGCAAGCAGAGCCGGTTCATTGTCACAATTTTCTAGGACATAAAGACCATTATCACATTTTCCCTGAGCCAGAGGTTCCTTTGTCACCCGATTCTGTATAACAAAGGACTTATCAGAAAATACCACATCAACATTGCAATCTGATGTTAATTTGCTAATGGACAACAGATTTTTAGTAATTTCCGGGACCACCAAAACATTCAACAAATGTATATCAGGTGATAGATGACTCGAACCAATTTGAGAAATAGCTAGAGAATGTCCATTACCAACTGTGACAGAGGCATTACCAGAATAAGGCTGAAACGAATCCAAAGAATTGCTGTGAGGCGTCATGTGAGCCGAGGCGCCCGAATCCACATACTAATCGGAGGATGAACCCGGAGAGGAAATAGAGCAGGCGACATTGAAAGCCTGCGCAAGATCAGCATTATGAGATGACCGAGTAGGATGGGAGGACGCCTGCTGTTGAAGCTGCAAGTACCGGGGGCACTTATCGGCGTAGTGCTCCCTATGGCACAGCTGACAGCGCGGGGTAAAGGGTCTCCGTCCACCGCGACCACCAGCAGCAGGACGTCGCTGTCCACCAGGCTGTCCTCCTCCACGCGAACGGGGCTGTCCAGAAGTGGAGAAGTTAGCACCCGCTGAATCTGTATTTGCTGCAACAAAAGCAACTGCGGAAGGCGCCGCAGCAGCGTGAGTTTTGTCCATAGATCTTGACATCAACTCAAATTGAATAGCTTGGTGAAGAAGGTCACGAAAAGAAGGGATCGGATGCATAACCATCCGAGTATCCGCAAAGCCAGTGAACGAATGACCAAGTCCCCGCAAGAACCAGTGACTCTTGTCACTATCTTCAACTGGCTTGTTGATCGCAGAAAGTTGATCACACAAAGCTTTAAATCGCCGGCCATACTCGGCGATCGGTTGATCGTCTCGGCGAAGAGACAACAGTTCCTCACGGAGCTGATGCGCACGAGAGGTAGAGGCATGCGCGAAGGCCGATTCCAGTGCGCGCCACGCCGAATGGAAGGTTTCACAGTCAAGTACTTCCGCCATAGCCTCCGGTTCAAGGGTTGCGTAGAGCACACCAAGTAACTTTTGCTCACGCAAGTACCACAAGTTGTAGGCGGGATTGGGTGATTCCACGCCGTTGTCTGCAACCAGTGTTTTGGAGGGTGCGATAGATGAACCAGAGATCAGATCGAGAAATTCAAAAGTTGTAGCCATGGAGATGAATTGCCGTTTCCACATAAGATATGTGGAAGTGCAGAGTTTGATTTGCACCAAATTGATCATGGCGGTAGTCTGAGAAGAGGGGAGATTAGCAGGAGCAGCCATGAATCACAAAGAGGAGAAGAGAAAAAGGGAATTGAAAGAACAGGAGGGATGATGATCACGATCGAGAGAGAGGAAAGTAGGGTTTCTGGCGTATGGCTGATACCATGTAAGAATTGTATGCGATCATCACTAATTAGTGATGATGAGGAAATCTCATTATATACACGAGGATTACAATATCGTACATACAATTAGATCCGTGATTAGTGGATCAAATAAATCAAAGAATGAAAATATTTACACAAAGTCAACTATTTTCCTTATTTGCTGTATATATCCTTATAATAAGTGCACTTTTTAAGGTTGACACTAGCATAACTCTTGCAGCAAATGAACTAACAGAACAGGATTCCACCATTTACCCCTTCACCACTCTGCTAATTCCCCTTGAGAATCAACCCAAATTAGATCCCTCCAACGGCTGTCGCCGCCACCACCACCGGCTGCTCCGCCGCCTCCAAGTGGCAGCTCAAGAAAGACATGGATATATGCCATAGCTGGTGCCATAGGAGGCTTTGCTCTTGCATCGGTTTTCATTGCCATAGTCTTCTTTCTTAAACGAAAACGAAAACGAAAACCCGAACAACCGGATCAGCCTCAAGTAGGCATCATCAGATCAGAGAAAACAGCCAAGAAAGAAGTGGAAGAAAGCATCTCCAACATATCCAAGTCTCTTAAAGTGTACACCATTGAAGAGCTCAAGGCTGGAACAGAGGATTTCAGCCCCAATTGCCTGATCAAGGGCTGCGTTGATCACAGAGACGTTGCTGCCATCAAGAGAACGAGCGGAGACGTTGCGAAAGAAATCAATCTCCTAGACAAGATCCACCACTTCAATCTGATCCGTTTATCCGGTGCTTGCTACGATCAGGGCCAGTACTACCTCGTCTACGAATACGCCTCCAATGGATCCCTCAGAGATTGGATCCTCTCCAAGAAACAAAAGATTCTCAATTGGAACAAGAGACTACGCATTGGTCTGGATGTATCCACAGGGCTAAACTACCTACACAACTACACATGGCCACCACACGTGCACAAAGACCTCAACACAAGCAATGTAGTTCTTGATCACCATTTCAGAGCCAAGATCATAAACTTCAGCCTAGCAAGATCAGCGGACGTAGGCCAGTTCGCTCTAACGAAACACATCGTGTGGGGGCCGGAGTACTTGGAGAACGGCGTCGTTTCTCCGAAGCTCGACGTGTACTCGTTTGGAATCCTGATGCTGGAGATTCTGACAGGAAAAGAAGCCAGCTTGTTGTATGAGGAGGTAGAGATGCAATTATCTGACATCTTGATTCCAATCCTACAAGAAGAAGATGGACAGCAGAATCTAAGGAGGTTGATGGATCCCATGATGCAAGAACAGTATCCTGCAAAGCTTGCCCTTATGGTGTTGAAGTTGATCAGTAGCTGTCTGAAGAACAACCCCTCAGATCGCCCCAATACAGACCACATTTGTTTGTCACTCTCCAAAATTCTCACCTCCAGTTTTTCCACTGCAGTTAACAACACCATGTCTGAAGAGATGTAAAAACATGCATTTTCTTTAAGCTTGAAAATGATGAGAATATGAGAGTGAATTAGTATATTCAGTTTATTATTTAGTTTTTGTGTTTTAAATATTATTAATATTATAACAGCTGTAGCCGATTAGTTAAGTTACCTACCCTACCTTTACTTAAAAATAAAATAAATAAAAAAGACAAATCCAACTAACTTGAAAAAAATTCCAATATTTTATTTTTTTGATAACGAAGACTATTAGAACATCATTTTGTTTTGTTTTTACAGAAAAAAGAAATGGAGTGCATGTTAAGCTAAGACAGATTAAATTAACGAGTAACAATAGTTACTAGCAAATATTCTGTGAAATAGTCTTCAAATTTTGGTATTATATGTAGGAATAATGAGGGGGTGGGTACTGACTTTAGTCTCACTTTATAATTCTCAACATAATTTATAGAATTATAAAAATTTAATGTTTAGGTTATATATTTAAAACCATCGTACACATAAAATATACCCATCGTACACATAATTGATAATTGACCCTTAACACAATAAAATATTAAGTGATTGTGTCCAATGAACTCGATTCACCTTAATTTTATAAAATTACTTTTTATGTATGAAAATTTATTTTTTAAAGAAATAAACTATTAGTTTTCTGAATTCATTTTAGTAATTTTGAAATTTAAGTATACTGAGAAATTATTGAGTTGAGTATAATTTTTCTTTTAGAATATAACTATAATTTTAAGATAAATAAATAAGAAAATTGTTAATTTATTTTTGAGATATAAAGAAAAATAAATAAATAAGAAATTTATAAATTTATTTATGTGACGAGGAGAGTGGCATAATAATATCAGATATAGTAACACAAACAATAGATAATAAATCATATGGCACAAACAAAAGGTAATATATCAACAGAAATATATATAAATAAATTAAAAATCTCCATGAGCAACACATTACATAAATCATGCAAAAAAAGAAGAGGTGGAAGCTTTTTGTAGAAACATTGCTTAAAAGTTCAACCATGTAATATTTAGAAGGATCAACCACTGGCTAGCTTGCACATTTCTAATGGTCCCTAGTAAAGATAACTTTGAGTGCACACTATAAGCAACACCAAGCACCAACCTTACCTTTTGTTAAATAGTTTCTCCAAGAGTTAGTTCACATGACTACACAAATAGACATGGCTTCATATGCTTGTACCTTACAAAATCTCACCTTTTTACTGCCCTTCTTCCTCACTGCAGCCAATGCCATTGATTTCAATTATCCTGCAGTTTTCAACTTTGGGGACTCGAATTCCGACACGGGCAACTTGGTGGCGGGCATGGTCGAACCCCTTGAGCCTCCCAACGGACAGACTTACTTCCAGAAACCATCAGGGAGGTTCAGTGATGGCAGATTGATCATTGATTTTCTAAGTATGTATATATTCTACTAATTGGGCTATCTCAAGAAATGATCATTCTGTCATTTTACTTATTCTAGTTTTGTTTTGTTTTGATTAACTTACAGTGGATGCAATGGACTTGCCTTTCTTGAATGCATATTTGGAAGCAATTGGAGCTCCCATTTTTAGAAGAGGATGTAACTTTGCTGCTGCTGGCTCGACCACACTTCCGGCCACTGCATCGTCCGTAAGCCCGTTTTCGTTCAGGATCCAAGTGGCTCAGTTCCTCAGATTCAAGGCCAAAGTTCAAGAAATCCAGGCCAGAAGTATGTCAAAACACCTGAAAACAAGAAAATCAATTCAAAAACTTCCCTATTCATCATACTACTGAATTACATTTATTACCATCTTGTAGCAAGGAAATTCGACAAGTATATTCCAGCTCAGGATTACTTTCGGACAGCACTTTACATGTTCGACATTGGCCAGAATGATCTTGCTGGTGCCTTCTATTCCAAGACTTTAGATCAAATTCTTGCTTCAATTCCAACAATTTTATCAGAATTTGAAGATGGGATTCAGGTCAGCAAGATCCTATGTACATGATGACAACATTATTGTACCTTAAAGATTTCAAATCTTTCTAATTTTGATCCTCCTTACTATGAAGAAATTATATGATGAAGGGGATAGATATTTCTGGATTCACAACACAGGTCCCCTTGGCTGCTTACCTCAAAACATCGTGAAATTCGGAGGCGATCCATCCAAACTGGACGAGCTCGGATGTGTGAGCTCTCACAACCAAGCTTCCAGAATCTTCAACCTGCAACTGCATGCATTCTGTAAGAAGTTTCAGGGCCAATATCAAGATGCTAACTTTACATACGTGGACATTTTCACTATCAAATCCAACCTCATAGCAAACTACTCGCGATACGGTATGTATAAACAAGCAGTTCCTTCTTAAATAAACAAAGCTGGAAGATGCAGAGGAAATTAATGATGCATCAACTAAACTTACAGGATTTGAGCAGCCTTTAATGGCATGCTGTGGTTACGGAGGTTCACCACTGAACTACGACAGTCGGATTCCCTGTGGACAAACAAAAGTCATAAATGGAAGTTCGATCACAGCTAAAGGTTGCAATGACACCACAGAGTACATTAACTGGGATGGTATTCATTACACAGAGGCTGCAAATCAGTATGTTGCATCACAGATTCTCAGCGGAAAATACTGCGATCCATCATTTGCCGACAGCATGCCTTTTCTATTTAAGCTTAAATTCTGAATGTATATATATCTATAAACATAGCAATATTCTATTGATTATTTGATTATCCGGGCATTTCCCCAACTCGTGTTGTTAGAAATGAAGGATGGCAGTTTCTTGGCCTTGATCCTGCACGCCTTTCACCATTCGACTCACCGTAAATGATCTGATTGTTTCTCAAAAACAACTACACAATCTAATCTCATTACATAGACTTCATTCTTTACAACATTATCTATTTGCATAATTCTAATTGTGCGCTAAACTGCTGTAATGAGATTCAGGAACACACTCCAGTATTATTTATGCAAATTATGGAATTCATATATATTTAATGGACCAAGATAAAATGAAGAAAACATCTGTTCATAAATTCATACACAATAAACATAAGAAGAACATGGTAATTTTGACAAAAACTAAAACTGGATTCAGTTAGTCTGGCAATTACACAGGGAGACATTGGAATTCCATTGCCATAATACTTGTGAATCCATTGACTGAAAGGAAAATTAACAACTCCTACTGACCTATGAGCTGTGGATGGAAACAGGGGAAACTTTCAACGAGCTTCAACTGGAGTAATTACAGTGGAAACTTCCTCTGTTTCGAATTTTGGAACCCAATATTTTTCACTCATCTGCGGTGATGACTGAGTTAGGACACATAGGTTGAAGACAATCTCTGACATTCTTGGTCTCTCCAAGGAGTTCTCTGATGTACATGCTCTAGCCAAGACTGCCAAGGTTAGAGCATCATCAATGGGGTAAGAGCTTTCCAATTTGGGATCCATCCATCTCCTTAGCCTCTCTTCCCTCCGGTCTTCAACATCCAAGATTCCCTTCACTTCTTTCCATAACATCACAACCTCACCATCATCCTTCGTCTCCATAATCTTTTTTCCGGAGAGCAACTCCAAGAGAACAACGCCAAAAGAAAACACATCAATGTTTAGCATGATGGAGCTAGTAGCTCGTTTAGCTAAGGAGAAATTTGCTATCTTGGCTTTAAAGTTAGAGTCGAGGAGTATGTTGCTCGTTTTGATATCCTTGTGGACTATGCTTGGTTGAGTGTGCTCGTGCATGTACTGGAGACCATTGGCAACATCTAGAGCTATAAGTAACCTTTGTTTCCAGCTGAGGGATTCGACTGTGACTGAAGAAGCTGAAGCTTTGGGTGACAACCACTTAGCCAGTGAACCATTCTCAACGTATTCATAAACTATGAAAAAGTTCCCATCATTGTCACAGGAAAGTCCCATTAACTGTACTAAATTTGCATGACTCACTTTCTGTAATATTTCAAGCTCCTCTGTTGCATCTCGAGTTTTCTTCACAGCCAAAACTTGATCATCGATTGAGGCCTTGTAGACTGACCCACCTATTCTGTACCGTTCACTGAGGTTCATGGTTGCCTTCATAATCACATGTAGATCATACACTATTGGATTCCCGAGATAACCTGAAACTCCTGGAAGTAGCTTCCCCTGAATAGTCTTCGTCTCAAAGATTTTTCCTTTGGAGGCTTTATAAGTTGGAATGAGATCTGAAGTTTCCAGGGATGAACCATTTTGAGCCAACAGCTTCTTCTTCTTGTATAAGAGAAACAAGTATGCCGCTATACCTGAGAAGATCAAAACAGCCACAACACTTGCTATTAGAATCCATAGGAGTTTGGATTTGTTGTGAGCAGAAGAGGAAAAAAGTTGCACAAGAATCGGCAATTCCACTGGGATCAACACTGGGAGGCATATCGCAGAACTGAAATTCCTGTTATTGTTCTCCATTACAATATCTGATTCCGATGCATTGAACATAATACTCACAGGCATTATGCTATCACCTGGTTGCCATACATACGTAATAAGGAATTCAATTCCATTTTCCATATACGACTTTCCGGGGCACTTACAGAGTATAGGAAATACCACTCCTGCACTAACCGTCAAGTTGATGGGATTCATCGTCGGGTTCATCTCTTCAACCAAATTATAGTTAGTCAGATTCTGGAAAGCCTTGACTTGAACTGAGTAGAAGTTATCACCCTTCTTGATCAGATAGGTGACGTTGGAGAAATAGTGTGTTCCATTCGAAGTGCATCTGATCGGTATTAATAACAGCTGATTGGGAACCAAAGGAGCTTCCTCTGATGCTAGATTAGTGGCTGTTGCTATATCTGATCTTCTGATTCCAAACAAATCAGATATACTACTGAGATCTGAATAAGGTGATCTTACTCGATATGTAACATATGTGTTACATGACTGTGGTGACCCTGCTGACACTGTGAAGTCAGTACCTGCAGTGTTATTAGGCAATTGAGCTGCAGCTGGGGGAATCACAAAGATGAGAAATAGAGGAGAGATTATCAGAAAAACATTAAGAGAGACTGCCATTTGCTTTGAGATATGATAGTATGCAATATTCTTCTATCTCACTAAGGGTTCATAAATCATCAAATTTTCTCTGAGTGTTTCTAATAAAATCTCAGAGGCTTTGTGATGATTGATTATCTAACGATTAATGAATGTAAGAAACTTGCACAATATAAAAGGCAGACCAACTCCATTAATAATAATAAATAAATAAATAAAATCATCACCTTTCTGTTGTCAAGATGCTACTTCAGACATCATTTGAATCATTCAAAATTAGTTAATAAATAGCACAAGTTTGGACGGCATGAACGTCTTCACTACTTGACTATTTAAGCAAGAAGATAGTTACTGAATTAAAAAAAAGAGGGAGTTGATGGTTACAGTTCTGTATCAATTTTGTCCACTTGCCAGAGGATCACAAAGAACAGACAAACGGAAGATGCTCATCAAAATTTACATCTATTTTAAGTTAATACACATAATATGCTATTTCATTTTGGAAGCTTATAAATTGATTCTTTAATATTTAAACAACAGTAAACATTACAAGCGGATTAATAAGCAAAAGCCAGAAGGTCTTTACTAGCTCAGAATTAACAAACCTTTTGAGCTGTGTCATGAGAAGTATCTCATCATGCTGATACTAATGATTCCTTCCCCACAATTTCTTTGCAAGAAATTTCTGTAAAACAACTGGAATATATTCTGTACACCCTTATAAGATCAGCAGTGCTCACAGTGTACAAATGCCCTGGCAAAGCAAGCGGAATGTTGTCCACAGCTTCCTCGCTTATCTCTTCTACGTGAGCTGCTTCCCGAAGCTTGCCTTCATTCCAAAGACTTTTTACGAGTAACTGCTTCGTGGGAGCATCAGGCATCAATCTTGAGTTTCTCATATCCTCAAAAATCCTCAATGCAAGAGAAGCTCTTTCACACTTGCAATACGCGCATATGAGAATCTTGTACATGTATGCATCTGGCTCCAAATCACATTGTCTTACCATTCCAAAGAGTCTTTGTACAGTTTTTATATCTCCTTGAAGTGCATAATGATGCATCAGTCCAGAAAATGTCTGCACGTCTGGAGAAATCCCGGATAGAATCATCTCCTCAAGTAACTCAAAGGCCTCAGAATTCATCTGGCACTTTGCCAATGTTCTTATCAGAGATGAATATAATATAAGCTGGCTGTCAGGTGACAAATGTCCACAAATTTTTCTGACATTGCGGAAAATGTTCAGAGCTGCATCCCCTTTCCTCGAAAAGCCATATAAATCGATTATTAGTCTGACAGTGCTGAATGACAACACCATGGATTCACGTTTTATTTTAAATAAAAGTTCATCAACCAACTGCACATGTCCATGACGAGCCAGCTTGGTAATCATCCTAGATATTGTGTAAATATCATGAACGAACCCTGGTTGATGAGCCACCCAGCAGAAGAACTGCCATGCTGTTTCAGGCGACTTGAAACTCCTAATAAACTTGCAGACCAAACGACTAGTCCACATAAAATTTGAATCTTTTAATTCTGAAACTTCGTCACCTTCCCAACGTTGCAAGGCACTTGCCAAAGCAGAGGGGTCCATCCATGGTTTCAACAGAACTTCATCCTTTTCTACTACATCAAAATCACCAGCACCCTCATCCCCATCATCAACATCATCTTCAGTACTTGCTATGGAATAACATATACTTTTTATCCTCTCATCTGGCATCATATCCTTAATCAATTCCTCTGTCTCCTCAGTATAGCCAGCCGCCTTCATATGCTGCAACGACAATAGCATTGCTCGACCAGGCAATATTCCATCAGCTCTCATTTCAATTAGCAAACTCTTGACAACATCCAGCTTATCAGCATTAATAAAAGCTTCAACCAACAGAGAATACTGCCTCAACGTACGTCTAATCCTCATAAGCGGTATCATATGGAAGAGTTTCATTGCAGACTCTAGTTTCGCAAACATAACGAGGTGTTGAATCATCACCGTATAAGTTCTACAATTCTGAAGCGCACCTTCCTCAATCATCCTAGACAATATCTTCACAGCCTCTGAATCCATACCCTTCTCAACACAAAGTTTCATAACAATGTTATAGGACTCAGTACATGGATGCTTATCCAATGTTCTTCTCCACTCATTCCACACACCAGTAACCTCATTCAGATCACCGGCTTCCGCATACCACCGCATACGATCCATAAAACTTACATACGACACATTTACGAACTTTCCAGTATTGATGGCGTTGATCAAAGCTCCAAGTTTACCTGTTTGACCAGATTTACCCAGAATCTTCGCCAATGCATGAAGGGTATCTTGAGAATGGGAAAAAGTTTCAATCTTTTTAAGAGTTTCGATCAAATAGAGAGCAGAAACCGGAGAGGGTGCAGAACGGATAGCATTGGTCACTACAAACGAGTCCAGTGAAGGATTCTGTAAGATGTTAACAAGAGAGGTCTCTGGAGCGTTCGAACGGAGGCATAATCTGATTGAGTCAATTAGTTTCGCCCTTTGGAGATATAAAGAGACTCTGTTCACATTTCGAGCTCTTCTTGAAAAACAACAGTTTTGTTGAGTGAAATTCTTGAAAAGGGCAGTTATAGGGTAGACCCTGATGGAATACATAATTAGATGACGATTGGGAGAGATGATTGGGATGAGAAAGCGAAGAACTGAAAGAAAATAGGGTTATGCATCCAACGGAAACGATGGCAAAGTGAAAAGAAGTCTCTTAGGACAAGAAACAAACACCTTGTGTGCGTATATTTTAGAATGAACAGTGCTAGCTGCAGGGATAATTGATAAACATCAATCTGTGAACGCATCCAATATAAAATTAAGCTCCAGTTCGTCCGTAGAATCAAAAAGTATGATTACACGGAACGGCGGGTAACATGGCAGCATGACCAAATCACCATTTCTGAGAAACTAATTCCTCGTGAACTCGAATTATTAATTGTTCTGTTTACTGGAGAAGATGAGCAATTTCTTTTAAAGATATATTGTATAATATGGAGTCCTAATTTAAACCAGGCCAAAAAAATTATGTACATAAAATAACTAATCAATATTTTTTAAGTCCTCGAGGAAACAGTCCCGGCCCCTCAGAACTGCCTCCAAGTAAATCGCGGTAACCACACAATGGATCACAGGTTCCTAATATCTTTAACTACTGCGCACAAGGAGTCGATCCCCAAGTGATTGCTCCATGCTGGTGATTGCTCCATGCTGGCCCTTCCCCTAGCTCAGCCGCAGGTTCCCACCGAGCCGCAGGTTCCCACTGAGTTTCAGCCTCCCACACTGCCGCTTGTAGCCCTCAATATTAATTGTTCCACAATTGCGCTCCGGGGGGCTTGAACCCCTGACCTTTCAATCAGGGGCACCTCAATGTTGACCCCTCAACCACTGGGCCAACATATCATTGGTAACTAATCAATATTTAAACAAGGCAGAAAGTTTACGCCGGAGGCTCTTGTGTGTCCGGACACACGGATCTAATTATGTGTGCCCGGATCGACCCATAAGAAAACGGGTCATATATAAATTAAAAAAAAAATCAAAACACATTCTTCACCTCCAACTATGTGAATTCAGCGCTAAGTGCAACGACGGGTGATCAATCTGGCGATTCTACATCGTGAGATACTACCTTGATTCTTCACTCCATAACAACTTTGGTTATATCACTATTCAATTCATGAATGCATTCGATATCGCGGCGATTGATTGCAGAAGAAGAAGAACGCGATTGGATTATTGGAGAAGAAGAAGAAGAAGAACGCGATTGGATTGCAGAAAGAGCAGAACTCGAAGGAATTGAGGTTTGGATTCAATTTTACCCTGAATCTATGCTTGAGTTCATATTAATAGCAAGAGACATACATCGTTTGGAAATTTTGAGAACTTCAATTCCATCTAAACTTTATCAGATAGCTTGTGGATGATGCTGTTGTTTGATGATATTGAAATCAAAATTGAGAATTTTAGTTGCTCATTAAATTTGGGGATTAGACTATTGTGAAATGAAATATGTTTGCCTGTAGTTATTCATTGATTTAGAATCTGGAAATCATAGGTTTCTGTATATTTTTGTGTGTTTCAAATTTGGGTAAACTACTGTTTTAAATTTGGGTAAACTATTGTTTCTGTATGATTAGACTATTGTGAAATGAAATATTTATGCTCGTTGATTTAAATTTGGGTAAACTATTGTTCATCATTATCTATTCTGTATGTTTCTGTGTGTTGGCTGGCTTTTGTTCAAGAACAGGCTGAGTTCTCATAACTTCAGCTCGTAGGATTTTGCTGCTGTCAATCCAATAAGCTTGCAAACTTTCTCCAAAATTCAAACATGTCTTGGCATTCATGATACATGTATATTGGGATTGAAGGGTCATATATATTGTGACTAGTATCCTTAATTAACCACACTGTTACATGGCTTCTTTAATTTGAGATTTCCCAAGAGATTAATACTTCTAGGGTGCATATGAAACACTTTCTTGCATATCTCTTTTGTGGTTGCAAAGAGAAGATAACAGCATCCATCCATACTTGTTCACAAGAATTGTGAAATCCCTATCTTATCTTTATGGTGCATAGGATACCAAAAATACTCATTCGCAATATACCCTTTGCGGCATGCCATAATACATTTTATAATAAACTTGAAACACTTTAAACTCAGTATGCTTTGCATGACAACAATGTACTCTCTGCTCATCAAGAATGTACCATTTACTTATCAACAATATACCCTTTGCAAATCCATACAGTTTACATGAAAACAATATACCATTTACATGAAAACAATGTACCCTTCAACAGTAGCTGATATACCCTTTAGTTGTAATGAATGTACCTGTGTTCCAAATTTTTATTTTTCATTCAATAAATTTGCAGTTAGTTGTATTTTTTATTGTACCTACTATTGTGCTCTTATATTAATAAGACAATTGTCCATGTGCAGACCTTATTCTACTCTCTTCATCTCAAGATGATATTTGTGATCTTTTTCGGCGAATTTTTCAGCACAATCATAACAAGTTGTCCAAAACAAGGATTTATCTAATATGGTGTTCTATCCAATTAGTTCTGTTACAAAATGGAGGAAGAAGAGAATAAAGAGCCAGTTCCAAAAACTCAAAAGAACTCAAGAGAAAACTTTAGAGTTTGTAAAGGAATTTGGATCTAAAACTTCAAATGGTCATTTAATTTAGTAATGTAACAAGTTAAATATTGTGACAGATTTTGATTGAATTATTACATTTTTTGGATTTGAATGAGTACTCATTTTTGCACTTATGAAATGATTTTACTAAAAATACATTTTAAATGCATGTATCATACTAATATTCCTGTTGTTATGATGTAATACCATGAATTAAATTTATAGGAAAATAATAATAGATACCCTCCATTTACATTACGTTAACTTGTATTCTAAACATTTACATTACAACAATATACCCTCTATTAAGTTCTAATCATTTAAAGTGTTTCTTTGACATTGTTATTGAATGTTATACTCTTTAGTATTGAGTGACATACCCTTTTGTATAAAATCACATACCACATGCACCATGCCATAATACCTTAACAATATAAACTTGAAACATTGTCAACAACAGATGCTCAAAACTTCATACCCTTTACCTGACAACAATATACTCTTTGCTCATCAGCAATATACTCTTTACTCGTTAACAATATACCCTTTGCAACTATAAACTATTTACACGAAAACAATATACCCTTTACATAATAATAATATATTCTTTATACCATGTTATAATAATACTTTAATAACATAAACTTAAAACACTATCAACAACATGAGCACTAAACTCCATATACCCTTTACTTGAAAATAATATACCCTTTACTAATCAGTAATATACTCTTTACTCATCAGCAATATGCCCTTTACTCATGAACAATACACCCTTTGCAACTATATACTATTTACACAAAAACAATATACTCTTTACACTACGTTATAATACCTTAATAGCATAAACTTAAAACACTATCAACATCATGAGCGCTAGACTCCATACTCTTTACATGACAACAATATACTCTTTACTCATCAGCAATATACCCTTTACTTATCAATAATATACATTTTTCAACTATATACTATTTATAAGACAACAATATTAGTACACAGGTTTCTCCATAGGATTCTGCATTGCATCTTTCTTTTTCTTCAAATTGGTCACACGTTCAAAAGTGCACTATTTTGATCTCATTATACAAAAACCTGGAAAAAAATAATCATATGAAAAAGAAAACTAAATATGAGTAATTGGGAGGAAAAATATCCAATGACAAAGTAATATAAAATGTGAAGTATAATATTTCTATAAGAATCTAGAAATTTTATAGAATCTGCTGATAAAGTATTGGGAGGATATTAGTTCCAGTGACAAAATAAACTAAAATCATTAATTATAAGATCTAACTATCAAATTAATATTGGGAGAAAAAAATTAGTTGATTTTACATTTACAAGTTTAAAGAGATTATTTTTTGTTCGTTGCTAACCATAGAGAATGCATGTATAGCATTTCACTTGTATTCTAGTTGAATGAATGCGATGGTGAAAGGATAATGAAGCTATTGCACCAAAGATAATAAATGTGCACCAAGTGGCACAGATCCATATAGAAAAAAAGAAAGAAAACAAATCATCATCCATAATTCATACACAAAAACATGTAACATAACAAGCATAATTACAGGAAAGAAGAGTTGGGGTTCTTTAACATCTAATGAAATGCAGGATGGACCAGAAGAAGAATCAATAGAGGAAATGTAAAGATCAGAAAGGAGTAACATTTAGGAACCAAGGATATAATAAATCATTATCTAAAGTAAATTACATAGCTTGGTTAAAAGAGAGGAGAAAACATACAACTTCTGAAAGTTCAGAAGGGTGATGAAAAGATATAAATATGCTCATTTTTAAGAGAACAATTTAATACAATACTCTTAATTCATTACATCATTGTGACGGCAAAACTACAAATTTATAATTGTGACAAAATATACTAGTATTCAATCTAACCTATTTTCTAAAATTAATTTCAGAAGAATTAAAGAATAAAAAGCTAAATAAGGTTAATATCTTTACACAGTATTATCGGTTCTCTGCATTGATTATGAAGGTGTAGTACCTCGCGCAGCAGAACTAACACATTGAATCAAAAACTTTTACTACTGAAGAATACATGTTCATGAAACAATATCTACCGCATTGATTGAAGTGTTTGTTGGTAATCTCTACATATATACTACTAAATTACGATGTAAAAAGAAGGTACAACGAATAATCTAATAATAAAAAGAAATTAGAAGATGAAAAAATCTATCAGTATATTGTACATTCAAATATTTACACAAATCGGCAAATTATCAAATGAAAATTATCGAAGAAATAAACTAACAATTTCAAAAAATATAAACAAATCTAGATTGCAGAGAAGAGTGAAAAACCTTGCAACGATTTTATAGCCTATAGCGATTCTACGACGGATGTTGACTCAACACTATCACTGCATACACCGTCGTTAATTAGCGGCGAGGAGTAGCTAAAGAACAGAGATGAGGAGGAGACGGTGCACGGCTGAGAACTAGAGAGAGCATGCGGGAATTAGAGAGAGAATGTGTGCACAGGGGAGACGACTGATAATGAATTTAGGGTTTCTTTTTTCTTATATATTCCGGGTCGGGTTATAACATGGGCAGGATCGGGTTTGGGCGCACGAGTCTGAATCCGTGCATCCGGGCGCATATGAGCTTTTGCCGAAGTTTATTATTTATTTATGCACATAAAATAACTAATGTATGTTCAAATATAAGTGTCACAGTGATATAAGTGCCCCTATATTTTTTTAGGGGTAGATTTGTATGTCATATGATAATATAATTTTATGCTTTTATAGTTTTATTTTTTATTAAAAGATGTTATTATTTTTTCTTTAAATTGTTATATTTTTATTTTTTTCATTATAAAGGTGACTTCTTATTATTTTATAAAAGTAATTCAATAAGCGGATTTCACACCAATCATTGTGTAGAATTTTACTACTCCATCTTTTTCTTTCAAATTAAACGTCAAATAGATAAAGTATCACAATTTATTGAATTTTTTTTTTCTTAATTCAAATCTGAAACAAAATTTGACTGATGAAGAAATAATATCAATTTTGATTCCTTATAGTCCTATTATTTTTAGTCTTTGGTATCAATTATAGTCTAATGGCTTATATTTTTCAATTATAGTTCTTTTTCAGATTTTCACCTTTTCAATTTTACACTTTTTCAACTTTTCACTTTTTTAATTTTAATTTTTTAAAATGATTAAAATTAAAAAAGTGAAAAGCTATTGAAGTATAATTAATTAATAGACTAAAACGAAAAAGATACAAAAATTATACGATTAAAGTTGAATTTAATCAAAGTTGAGGCTGAAATTAATATTTTCTCCAATGGTGAAACTAAAAATTGGAGTAGTAGAAGAAGAAAACAACTTTGCATGGATGTACTGTATAAAACTATCCAAAGTAAATGTGTAAAATGATATAGCCAAAGTTCAACTCTGGTACACAATACACAAGTCTTGCTCAATACTACAAAAACATTAACATCACAATTACTTTTCACTAAATTTTTTGAGTTACTACTATATTCTCTTCTTTTGAGAGATCCCTTTATAAGATGTCATTTTTCGTTTAATCTTAAGCAACTACAGAGCATGAAAGACCAGCATGGAAATGCAGGGCAAGAAACTTTTATGGATTACGGAAAACTTCCCGTGAGACGGATATGATCAAGTGTCCTCCTTAGGCCATACTGGAGCACTGCCTGATTTGCTTCTCTAAAACCATCTCCATATATTGGAGAAGTGCTCTTTTCAATCTGACGCTTGAAAAACTCTCCAAGGTTTTTCTCAAACTGCGACCGTTTCCCCTTCTTTGATGATGATGGAATTGGGTCGGAGGATGAAGAAGAAGACGATGATGATGATGAAGAAGCCACATTACTTGCAGCACCACCAACAGTTTCAGAATCCAGCCACATATGAGCCAACACTTGACAGATGCCTTCTTCGACTTCTGAACTTAAAACTGGGAAACCTGAAAGGCAATTCATTTGATAGCTGAAGCTGTGGTTTAAGGGAAGGATGAAACAAAGGCGGGGAGATTCACCTTTAAGACGCAACCAAGCATGCATCATCTCATGAGCCAGGATCGAACCAGTCAATAATCTGATCAAAACGAACGAGAGATGGTCTATTTTTGTGTACATGGGGAAGAGTAAAAAGATTAACTCTTACCTTGGTAGACCATAAAGAACAAGAATTGCTGTGACTTCAGATTTACGGACCACTCTAAAAGGCTCGGTGAACATGTCTATGATCCGATAACCTCCGATTCTTGGCCTTCTAGACACCTTCATTTGTTGATAAAAGATGAGTTTTTTATCGATTTAATCCGTAGACATGATTATATGCATGGAAGATGTTATTACCATGGTAACAATTTGTTCTTCTGAGAGGCAAAGACCTCTGGTCTCGGAGATTCGATGATGGCCCTGAAAATGAAGAAAACAGGAGCTCATTAATAAAGTTTATCATATACTAACAGAAGATTTTACAAACCATTTTGTAATAAAAATAGACCCACCTTTTTCTCTTCTTCCATGGCTTCATTAAGTGCTTGTCTCTCCACTAAGAGCAGAGGAATTTGCTGCTCGATCTTCATGTTTAAACCCTCGTAGAATTCTTGTATCTCGAGATAAAGAGGTTGACACTCGTGAGTGTCCATTATTGAGGAGTCCAAACACTCGAGGCACAGCTTCCTCCCATCCTCGAGATTCAAGTATCTAGCATCTCTCGGCTGCATGATCTTGAATGTTACTCATGTTCAAAGACTTGTATCAATCCATTTTCTCATTAATTTCTTGCTCACCTCCGTTCTCTCGCAGCTGCAACAACGAGGCGTTCCGTCATGCTCGTGTGAAGGGCAGTATTTCTGAGGCCAGAAAGGATGCTGTCTGTACTCAATTTGGCCAGATCCATTCAATGGGATCTAAATGGATGGATGCAGAAGGAGAAACACACTTTCAGATTAGCATTCAAACAAGAATATTGTGATGCAACATTAAACACTTACAAAATTCTTGCAAACATCACATTTGGGATGATGCAGTTCCATATAGCAAGACTTATGGTACGGGTGATTACCAGAAACCGAAAACTGAAACAGGATTTTCACATTAGGTGTGTCAGTTTATGAACCATTATGAAGGAAGGAAGTGGTGAGTATGGATACTAAGATCAGTTTGGCACCTCATATTCAGAAATCGGATTTTTACAAGCGTGACAGCGAAAACATTCCGGATGCCAAACAGCCCCCATGCAAAATCTTCCATATCCCACATGTCTATTGCAACCAGCACATGTTCTACAATGATTCCAACACACAAATAAACCATTTTAAGATAGAATTAATGCACACAACATCGAGCAAGCAGAAACGCGTCTCTTTTCACATTACACTGTCTCAATATTCAGCTATCAGAACATACTACACTACATGAACTAATCTAATGAACTAAACATCCATTTGATTCTTCAAAATCATATTATCGTCGTAACGAGAGAGCAGAAGCAGAGTACCTGTATCCTGAAGGATAGTTTGCAAACAAACTTCCATAACCATGTGGGGGTGATCGAGGGGGAGATTCGACATTCAGACTTTCTTGAAGTGCCTTAGCAAGCTGTTCATCCTGGTCCAACTGTGGATCATTATCTGCAACTATGATACCAATAAATTAACAAGCTGTCATTATAATTCCATTAATAGAGTGCATCAAACTGATCACATCATGAACTCACCAGTTCTTTTATTTCTTTTCTCATCTTCCTCAGCAATGGAAAGGGCTATTGCTCGATCAATTTCTTCCCTGTCAAAATCCGAAAACGGGTCATCCTGTAAGAAAGTGATCGTCAGATGATGCTGGAAAGATGCACACAAGTAGCAGGGGGGTTGGATTACCTGTGGGAATACCCATGTTGAATCATGATCATCATCTCCATGATGTTTCCCTTTCAGAATCTTGGTTAGCCAATCCATAATACAAGCTTGTTATACCCTGGATATTTCAAAGGATCATCCAATCAATATCTCAAAATCTTGAGTGAATTTCAGTCATCAGCCAATCAGATGATCATCATTCAACTCAAACCACATGATTATCATATTTCATTGGTATTTAACCATTCATTAAAAAGGTGGGTTGACTTTTGGGACACTTTTGGATAAGGAAAAGCAAGCCCACAAATCAAGAGGAATCTGATGAATCCCAAATCAGAAAAAACAAAAGACAAAAACTCTCAGAAGCATTACCACAAACAGTTGAAGTATCTGCGGAATTTCCAGGGATCACCCAAAATTCACTGATTCAAACCATATTCTCAGACAAGAATCTTAATACCACCAAAAGAGAAATACAAGAACATTCTGGGTTTTTACAGGGGTGAACAGAAAGATGATGGGGGGAGAGAATAACCCGTAAAAACAAAACAAGGAATGAGTCAATGGGGTATTTGAGTTTGAAGATTTTATGTACTTTTGTAAATTGTAAGATTAGACCCTTTACAAGTATAGTCCAAGTTTCCATCATCACTCCACAAAATGTAAAAAATCCATCACTGTTAACCTTTGCAATTGCTAAAAGCAACATCAACAAAGTCGAGGCTAGTTTTGCTGTCCACATTGTTTCTTAGAAAAGGAGATATGTAGAAATAAATGATTTGACTTTAGAAACTTTTACATGTGTTTCTCTTTCTATTTTGTTCTTGAAAATTGATTTTCAATTCTCAAAAGTAACACCTATTTTAAATGGATTTTCAAATCCACAAAACATATGTTAGATATTGGAGCAAGTTCTTGTGTTTATCTTGCCGCACGAATCTAAGTCCCTGTGTAAAAATCTAATTTTAAGGAGTACTAATATTTAACATTATACATTTTGGTACAAATTTTTGTATCTTTAAATTTTTGAAAAAAAAATTAATTATTTTAATTATATATTAATACTCTTTATATTTTACCCAATATTTCAATAAAAATTAATATTCCTATTAATTAAGATGTGGAGTATATATTTTTAAACAAAATTAACAACTTGTACATCAAGATGCTTAGACCAATTTATTTTTAGTACATTATCTCTAATCAATTAATATTACTTATTCATATACTGAGCATTTATATGTATATTAATTTTTACTCCATTAAATAATGTATAGTATATGTTTCTTTATAAAGGTATAATTTATTTATATTTAGTTTTTATTGAATATTTTCGCTAAAAATTCACTAATGTGTTATAAGTTTTTATTTATTGATGCATATATATTTATTTATTTGTATATACTGCTGCACGAATTAATTCGTGCATTCATATGCATTGGAGAATTATTACTCCATTAACATTACTATTAACTTTCTTTCATATCTTCTCATCTTACATATGATTTGACATGAAGCGAAAAAAAAAAACCCACTAAAAACTCAAAGTTACACATATTATCACTTTTTAATTTAATTTCAAAACTTATACTCCCTCCATCCCCTTTCCCTTAAAAGGTTTTTTTTTTTCATTTTGAACGTTCTATCCAAAAAATTTATATTTCTTTTTTAATATTTGACTCATACAAATTCATTAATACAAATAAAATATAAGACTTATATTTTTACTAATACAACTATCCTCTATATATTAAATAATTATATCCTTAATCCAAATGAAAAAACAAAAAAAAATCCTTTTTAAATAGTATGGGAAGAGTATTAAAAATCAAAGTTTCATATTCCATATGAACCTTAAACAAGTGTAGTATAAGTGTGGGGTGGGTTGAATTTTTTATTTTTTATTTTAAGAGTAAAAATAATTTTACGAGGAAAATGTCAATTTATTTATAGATGAAACGAGAAATATTTGATTTTTGAAGACACATTTGACAAGAGAAATTGATTTAATAATAAGTTATTTAGAATGTGCAAATATTAATGCAAAGAAATAAAGTACTATATTAAGAAAAAAACAAACTTTCTTATTCACTCAAATTTTGAACTTGTGCATTAATAAATAAAATTTTACATTTTATTATTGAATTTTTATTAACTTTTTAATAAAAAATTAAATATAAAAAAATTAAACATTTATTAAAAAATACTCCCTCCGTCTGCTTTCAAGGGTTCCATTTTACCATTTACGGCGTTCATACGAAAGGGTCTCGTTTCTATTTATGTACAATGAGGGACCCACTAATAATACTCCTACTAACCCTAAATGTATTTGCAAATTATCCATTTGCCCCTCCTCATATTAATAAGGTGGAGGGGTAAAAAGGTAAAACTTACACATTATCTACCTACTACACATTAAATAACAATACTGAACTTAGTCTCAATTTTGGTACAAATTGATAAGAGTAAGCGTACTCTATCGTTGTGTGTAGACGTGGTGACCAAGTGCAAAATTTATAATATCGAGCCCAATGGAGAAAGTGTATGTATCCGTATTCGAAAGATGTTTCACTCTAGAAGGACTAATCAATAAATAAGAGGTTTAATTACACTACAGTTAACAACTAGGAAAATAATTAAAGATATAAAATGTACATATGAGATGGATGATGAGTGAAGGTGAGCAATCTAAGAAGTATGTAAGGCAAACAATATCATGGAAAATGCTCGTGTAGATTCACACACATACATGCATTAAAGGTCATCATGTTACGATATTAAGGGCAATCACTTGTGTACCCCTAATCCCTATAGCCAAGTCAATTAGGTTCTCAACTCTTTTACAAGTTTAAATCTCCTAGGATTGTGTCTTACTCTCAATTCCCATGAAGGTACTATGATCATAAGTTGGGTTCCCCTTACTAGTTCATCACTAATGTCCTATCATGAGGTTCTAAGCACAAGAAGGGTATGGCTTACCTCCCCTCACACTAATTAAGTCATCTAGTGCAATCAACGATTCAATTAAATCACTAAGCATAATATTGGAATTGTCATCCTAACACTATGAATAGAAAATTTAACCACACAAATCAAACACAAAATGAGAATAAGCATTCATGATAGAAAATATTCATACAATCATTTCTTCGAACACGTAGTGTGCAAAATATACGTTATTCTTCACCAATCATATTGCTAGCCTCACATGAGGACTAGCCACTCCAAATCATAATAAAATCAATATTATTCATGGCATGCTCCAATTGAGCTAAATAATGAAGAAAATAACAAATCAAAGGTTGATGGGCTTCCCTTTTGAAGTTGGCCTTCTCTCCCTTCAACATGCTCCAATCTTTACTCCTTGATGTTCTTCCCTTCTTAGATTGGTGGATTAGTGGAATGGATGGATGGATTTGAGGAAATCAAGAGGAATGGATGGATGGATTGAAGGATAGAGGAATGAGATAGAAGATGGAAGATGGATGAAGATGAATGTGTAAAATGTGTAAAATTGTGTGATGTATGTGGGCACCCAAAACCCTTGATTTTCTCCTTCAAATGTTGATATTGGGGGTATTTATACCCCTTCACACACCTGGAAATCGCATAAAAAAGAAAAATGCGACTTTTGGCCAAAGTGCAAGAAAACACGGGCGTGTTTTCCTGCACCTGACCGTGTTTTTTTGCAAAATTTCACCATTCTGTGTGTTTTGGTCCCTGCAGAAAAACACGGGCACTACATAAAAAACACGGGCGTGTTTTTTTGTATTTTGGCCAATTTTCTATTTTCTTCAACTTTCTCCTTTCTTCATGTTTTTTATCACCATATATCTTCATAATCACCTATTCAAAGACATGAAAACCATCATCATCAATTTTCCAAAATACTATATACAAAAGATGCAAAAAAATACGAAATAAGGTAACAAAAAGACACACAAAAACGACACAAAATTTAGGTAAATTAGATGACAATCAAACCCCCAAACTTAAAGTGTTGCTCATCCCCGAGCAACGAAAATGATAAAACAAGAGAATAAATTTTCACCTAGAAAAGTCCTAACGAACATAAGCAATAACATATCATTAACAATATTGACTACAAATCATATCAAGTTACCCTACAACATTGAACTCATAACATGAAAAATTAACAAGTTCAATTCAAAGAAATTAAAGAGTAATATAGTCCCTTCCAATCCAAGCATTAAATCAGATATCAAATGCTCTCAACACTCTATCAAGATAAGGTAAATCAACACTCATCAACCGATTGGCCCGACGCGCCATAGGCTTACTCGTGGACTACATTCACAAACCTCCATAGCTTCAATTAATAATCAAATAGGACTTTACTTTTGGATGTAATGATAGGCTTTTTAGTAAAGGTAGGAAAAATTTGGATAAGAGTGACTCATCGAGTGTAAGTAATCGAAGACATGATCAGCTTCTCCTACTTCTTCACATTTCTATCTTCCTTTCTTTTCTTATCTAATCACAAGCACTTATCATTATCATTCCTTGGATTTATTGAGCTTCTTTTGATTTCATACTTTTTTCCTTTTGACTTTTTGCTTGCATGAGCATATTGTTGTTGATTTTGCTCATTTTTCTTGCTTTGAAGTAGCATGTATATTTGCTTGAGCTCTTTTTATCATTTTCTTGCTTGTTTATCATTTCCCTCTTTCTCTTGCACAATTCTCACATCAAATCGTGTAGACCATCATCTCCTCAATCACCCACACAAAAGGTATATATATAAGGCTTAAGTGGGTAATCATGGCTTGTAATGTGTTTAGTTCACAATAAATAGGCTTAAAGGCTCGAAGTGGCTAACTAGGGATTATGTATAAGGTAAGGAAATATATGGCAATGACTTTAAAGTACAAGAATGGCCTAAAATCATCTCACTAACCTCCACCAATTGGGCTCATTCCCGTAGTCCACTAGCAATTTCTAGCTTACCAAGGCTCAATCGATCCACTCATGAAGAAATAACCATGGATGCATGGTTGAGGCTCAAATACTCACAAGCTTTTGCTCGAACCTTTTGGAACTTATTACACCTTAATTCATCTTAAAATTGAACAAGTTAAATAGAACATGTCACAATTTTAACTAATAGAGATCCTTAACATAATTCGCCATCACTTATCACAAACAACACATCATCACTCATATTCAAGAAAACGACTCACAACACAAGAAAATAAGAACATCACAAAAGCACAAAAACACAAAAACACAAGACACAAGACATAAGACACAAGAAAACTATGTGCGCTGGTGCAAATGTTCATAATATGAGAACTACGAGAGCATAAAAAAATCGACCCCCCCAAACTTAATTTCTAGTTAAAACTAGGATTAAGTTTGAGCTAAAGAATAGGTACTCCCTTTGAAGCATCCCTCGTAGCTTTTCTTGTAATCCAATACGTTCCAAATCTATACCAAGCACATCCTATTTCCTACATAAAACACCAACAAACACAAAAATCAAACCAAAACACCAAAAATCAAATACATCATCATTATTGAAAGCAATAAATAAAGCAATAAAGATAATGATGGATTGCCTCCCATCTAGCGCTAAGTTTAACGTCTTCAAGCCGGACGAATCATGGAGAACTCATCGGAATGGCCAAGGATATCGTTCGTTCTGGCCATCAATTTTTAATCTTTGTGCTTCTTCCTCTATTAAGCATTTGTGGCAAGTAACGACCTCAGTTGCATCCTTCGAGATTGGCTTTAAATATTCTACTCTTTTGAGCTTACATTCTATCAATCTTTCCATTCTTGAGCACCACTTATTCCTTCTCTCCACATAGAGTTCTAGCATGTCTTCAAATTCCCTTTTGTCCTTAAGAATATGAGAAAAATCAATAGGTAAGACAAAGTCTATAAAAACAATATTATGAAATTCAAAGCAACTTAAAGAGTTTAAAGGTTTAGAAATGCTCATTTCACTCTTCAAGTCATCATCACTTGCTTCTAGACTTTGTTCCTCTTCATCAACATCATTTGCCTCAATAGGCTCTTCAAGCACCTCTTTTGATTCTTCTTCCCCCAAATTTTCTTCAACCTTATTTTCCTTATCCTCAATAAGCTCAACATCTCTTGAGTCTTCATCATCCCCCGAACACTCTTCTACTTTTAATTCTTCTTCAATATCTTCATCGAAACTTTTCATTTCATGAAGAGTGTTCCGTTCACTTATCATTTGACTCATTTGACGTTCTAGGGTCTTAAATTTCCTCTCATTTTCCTAATCTTCTCTCTTTCTTTCAGCTCTTCTTTCTTCAATCATCTCATTGAGCATATCCATGAGTTGCCCAATTCGATCTTCTACGAGTGGTTTTATCTCTTCACTCGGTGGTTGTCATATTTGTTCTTGGAGATAATTTCCATGATCATTAATTTAGAAATTACTCCCTTGCATGTAAAATATATTCTTCACTTGAGGACTTGGCATCATCCACTCTTGTTGCACCGTAGTATAAGTAGTTGGCATACTTTGAAGATATTGATCCCCATAACTAAGAAGACTTGATTGAACACTTTGCCTTTCATTGCTCCCATGAGCGTATCTTCAATACAACTACATTAAGGCACTATTCTCGGTTAGAGGAGTAAACGTCGGAACTTGGTTGTAGGAACTTTGTATGGAATTAATATTTCCTTGATACGATTGGAATGTATTCACATTGTAAGCTCATTGCCATCCCCCGTATATTCCATTATCGTAGCATTGATCCATTTTTACTCTTCTTCTCAAGATCTACTACAATTCTTCACCATTTACTATTTTTGATTTTGTTCCTTCTCCCCTTCTTTCAAGGTTGATGCATCTATCAAGAAGAGCAAGTGAGAACAAAAATTTTCCAAAGCAAATATAAAAGCAAAAATAAGAAAAAAAAGTCCTAAGTAGAGCTAATAAATCCAAACACGTTACACCGAAGCCTTTCTCCCCGGCAATGGCGCCATGAACTTAGTCTAAATTTTGGTACAAATTGATAAGAGTAAGCGTATTCTATCGTCGTGTGTAGACGTGGTGACTAAGTGCAAAATTTATAATATCGAACCCAGAGAGAAAGTGTATGTATCCGTATTCGAAAGATGTTTCACTCTAGAAGGACTAATCAATAAATAAGAGGTTTAATTACACTACAGTTAAGAACTAGAAAAACAATTAAAGATAGAAAATGTACATATGAGATGGATGATGGGTGAAGGTGAGCATTCTAAAAAGTATGTAAGGCAAGCAATATCATGAAAAAGGCTCATGTAGATTCACACACACACATGCATTGAAGGTCATCATGTTATGATATTAAGGGCAATCACTTGTGTACCCCTAGTCCCTATGACCAAGGCAATTAGGTTTTCAACTCTTTTACAAGTTTAAATCTCATAGGATTGTGTCTTACTCTCAATTCCCAAAAAAGTACTATGATCATAAGTTGGGTTCTCCTCACTAGTTCATCACTAATGTCCTATCATGAGGTTCTAAGCACAAGAAGGGTATGGTTTACCTCCCCTCACAGTAACTAAGTCATCTAGTGCAATCAACGATTCAATTAAATCACTAAGCATAATATTAGAATGACCATCCTAACACTATGAATAAAAAATTTAACCACACAAATCATACACGAAATGGGAATAAACATTCATGATAGAAAATATTCATACAATCATTTCTTCGAACACGTGGTGTGCAAAATATACATTATTCTTCACCAATCATATTGCTAGCCTCACATGAGGAATAGCCACTCCAAATCATAATAAAATCAATATTGTCCATGGCATGCTCCAATTAAGATAAATAATGAAGAAAACAACAAATCAAAGGTTAATGGGCTTCTTTTTTTAAGTTGGCCTTCTCTCCCTTCAACATGCTCCAATCTTCACTCCTTGATGTTCTTCCCTTCTTAGATCGGTGGATTAGTGGAATGGATGGATGGATTTGAGGAAATCAAGAGGAATGGATGGATGGATTGAAGGATAGAGGAATGAGATGGAAGATGGAAGATGGATGAAGATGAAGGTGTAAAATGTGTAAAATGGTGTGTGATGTGTGTGGGCACCCAAAACCCTTGATTTTCTCCTTCAAATGTTGATATTGGGGGTATTTATATCCCCTCACACACCTGAAAATCGCATAAAGGAGAAAAACGCGACTTTTGGCCAAAGTGCAAGAAAACACGGGGCCCGTGTTTTCCTGCACCTGACCGTGTTTTTCTGTAAAATTTCAGCATTCTGTATGTTTTGATCCCTGCAGAAAAACACGGGCACTACATAAAAACACGGGCGTGTTTTTATGTATTTTGGTCAATTTTCTATTTTCTTCAACTTTCTCCTTTCTTCATGCTTTTTATCACCATATATCTTCATAATTACTTATTCAAAGACATGAAAATCATCATCATCAATTTCCCAAAATACTATATATAAAAGATGCAAAAAATACGGAATAAGATAACAAAAAGAGACACAAAAATGATACAAAATATAGGTGAATTAGACGACAATTAAATATTCCTTAATCTCCGTGTCCAAAAGCAAATGATACCCTTGGAAGTGGAAGTGGAGTACATATATATTACTCCCTCCGTCCCGGAACAAGGTATACGTTTGCTTTTTGCACGTAGATTAAGGAGTACAATATTTAAATGAGTAATGAAGTGAAAGAAATAATAATTTTAATGTGTAGTGGGTAGTTGTATTAGTGTAGTAGGTGGGCCACATGTGAATATACTCCCTCCGTCCCAACCTAAGAGTCTCATTTGCTATTGGGCACGTGGATTAAGGAGTATTATTATTTAATGTATAGTGGGTAGTTGTATTAGTGGGTGTGGGGGCCCCATGTTTTAATTGTATTAGTGGGTGTGGGTGGGTCCCATGTGTCCAAAAAAAGAAATGGAACTCTTTGGGTGAGACGACCAAAATGGTAAAATGATCCTCTTAGCCTGGGACGGATGGAGTAATAATTATTTTGTGTGGGTTCTATATACTAAAAAGGGAAATGTATACTTTGTTATGGGACAGACTAAAATAGAAAATGTATACTTAGTTATGGGACGGATGAAGTATCAAATAAAATTAATATATATGTATATGCGTGCACCCAGGTGCACAGAAATCATAAAAAAACAAAAATATTAAATTTCTTGTGAGACGGTATACTTATTAGTACTTAAAAGTATATATTTTTTTAAATTTGATAAATTATGCATTAAAATATAATTTTAGAGTATTATAATATAATTCATTATATACAAATAAACATATATATATATATATATATATATATATATATATATATATATTAATCAATCATATTTTAATAATAAATTGACTCATCTCACAACTTGTCCTATCGTATATATGTTTTATAAAAGAGTGACCCTAAAATAAATTAGTTTTACTCACTTAATAAATAAAATTTTTATTGATGATAGTTGGTATAAGAGGAGTAAACCCAAAAATTTTACAAAGCATAATTATTCTAAATTAAGTTTGACTTAATAAGGCACTCGAAAGACAATCTAACGTAATTTGCATTGACATAAAACTAACTTTATATTCTACTTTTCATTTCCTTTGTCAATTTATCAAAACAAAATTAAATCTCTAAAAAATTATGATATTCCTAACCTTCAAGATAACCATATTACCAAATAACTACTAATTTCACTTCACTCTTACTCTCCTTACCCATATTATATTCTAACTAATTAAACCAAATCCTAACTTCCCTTAAAATCGAGATTAAAAAAAAAGAAAAAAAGTTGTAGCTTTTTATCCTATAATGAATACAGTCCAGGCCCACACACTCTGTGTTCTAAGAGATTTCATTCTTAGCTCAATATTGGGTTTTACTTACATGGGTCATCAAGCCCAAATTAATAATACATGGTTGCTAAGAAGCCCAAAATTATCTAATCCAATCACTTACGCGATACATTTGCATTAAAGCCCAATAATTATTTACAAACCATATAAACTGAATAAGATCGTGCTTCACCGTATAAAAAATAAGTTTTTTTTTTTTTAAATTTAAAGTCTAAAAAATAAATTCACTGTTAATTAGGAATCTAAAAACAATACTTTTATCGTAAAATATAAAACCACCAATGTAAGATACGATCCTAGACTCTAGACCCGATAATAAGAATATAAAGAAGTAGTAGTAAGATTATAAAATATAAACAAATCTAGGATAAATATAATATAATATAATACAATATTTTTTTATTATATGTTTGTTATAATTTATGAGCATAATACTAATACCTCTGCATCATAATGTCAAAACTAAAATTAAACTATATTTGAGAGGATGTTTGGTTAATTAGTATTTATATATTTATTAAAATAAGATAGTTTACATAGCATTTATTCAAACGAAAATTTTGTTTTTAAGTCCATTCATTCATGAAAAAATAGTACTCGTGGTGACTTACAATATCACATGAAAATAATAAAAAACTAAGAGAATTTTTATGTTATTTTTATTTATCACATTTAAAAATTTTATTAACTTGTATGTTAGTGAACAAAACAATTTCTAAAAAAAACTATATAATTATTAAAAAATATATATTATACATTATTGAATGAATAGGTATATACATAAATGCACGTTTACATCCATAATATGAACCCTAAATATTATATTAAAATGACACGTGTAATTAATATGCTCCAATTTTATTGTTATTTCATTTTTACGTGCTACATTAATAATCATCCTTATGAAGTAATGACCATCAATATCTAGAATAAATAATTAAAATATAGGGTGATTCTTGGGTGACCACGGGTCACCCAAGACCCAATTCGTAGCCGGTAATAGGTTTGGGAGCAGAAAAGCACACACCAGCAGTACATTGCAGGCCTACTTCCTACACTTTGCAGCTTTTATTCTTATTTTTAAATTAATTTTGTATAGTTGCTCTGTATCCCATGTCTTCAATCATCTCTCCTCCTTGCATCTTTAGAAGGATCCCGATAGAACTGTTCGTTGAACCACCAACACGTCGGCAGCGGCAGCAGCACCGGCGACGGAGGAGAAAGGCGCGTGAGACGGATTTACTGCCGGTTGAAAGCTATCTGTGTCCCGCCACAGGTGAGACACCACCACTACCCTGCCCATGCGCCGTCGCGGCCGCCGGCGATCAAGGAGGCCTTTCTCCCCCAAAATCATACATGCAAACCCCAGTGAGTTCATGTCATTAGTCCAGCGTTTAACCGGGCCGAGCCCCACGGCGGCGTCCACCTCCGGCTTCGCTTTCTAGGAACCCGACGGCGGCGGCGGCGCCGTGTCCCCCGCCGCTCGATTCCCGTCGATCGAGAATACGAAGGTGCCGGGGGGGAGGAAATTGCAGCAGGGTTTCGATCAGAGTATGGTGGAGGGATTAATCGAGATGGAAAACATAGTATCACGTGGAAAGAACAAACCAATTTCTAGGAATTTAATCCCCAAATCCAAATGCTCTTCCTGGGCAGGGAAGAAAAGCAAAAATTTTGAAGAACTCACCCTCAATACAAAAGCCCCAATGTACAGTGGAGCTATCAAAGCATACTCTGCGTTTGGGGACAGCTTTACACGCGACAAGACCACGTTAAGTGCATGTGACAAGACCGCGGACAGTACAGATATGTAGCAATAAACTGTGCTTCAACCGACTGCTTAGGTAGCTATTCATTTTTAATTAAGTTATTTGGTGTTGAACGGTGGAGATTGCATTTAGTTGTCTTCAAGGAATGGATTGGACCCGTGGTCACCAGTGATCACGGGTCACAGAAGTACGCCTCTAAAATATAATAGTCATTGGTGTCAGGATATAAATTAACCGTTGATTGTGTGGTCAACAACGTCACGAGTTCATCTTAAAAAAAAAAGTACTTTTTTGACAAGTACATTACATTAAAAACTAGGGTAAATATTAAAAGAAATTGTGAAAGCTACCTCAAATATTTTGAAAATGTCTTTATATATATATAATATATAATTGTTAGGTAATTTTAATTTTCTATATAATCTAATTGTGGGTAAAATATTATTATGCAATTATATTAGCTATTCAATTATTTTATGAACTTAATTAAGTGATTCAATTAAAGTGTAAAGTCCATTTATCTAAAAAAAAGTGTAAAGTCCATGGGCTATAATAATAATGATATGGACCAATTGAGTAGATACTTAATACTACATGACTATGTGATTATAGGTGGCCCAGTTGTGTAGTATATAAAGGCTCACAGGTTATGGTCCCAATACGCTAAGTTGCACATGATCTTCCCTTCTCCCATCGGGAGGGATTACTACGGTCCCATAAGGAATAAGGAGGCTTAGTTGAGGAAGGCCACAACATCTACCGATCTCCGAGTTCGTGTTCCATCTAACAACTCTATGGATTAAGGTATGCTTCCCCATTATGATATAGATCTCAGTTTATTATGATAGGGTCTCAAGTTTAAGATTTATTTCCTACAATAATCACGTGTAATATTGCATATATATAAATAAATAAAACATGTATATGATCACATATATATATATATAGTCACGTATAGCGTCGCATAAAAAAAATTGTGTATAAAACGTAGGCATGCATGATTGCAAAAAATATCGCACGAAAAAGTTGTATATGAGACAAATGTAGTTGCGAATATAATCATGTGAGATATGACATGAAAATCATGTATTTGAACAAAAATATGGTTGCAGGCGTAGTCACATAAAAGGATGAGGCACGAGAATGAGTCCTAAATTAAGCTTACTTATATCTATTTTTTTTTATAAAAGAAAATCTAAAAGAAATTATAGTAGATGACAAAATCTAGTATTAAAAGTAACATTATTAATTAATACTCCCTTCGTTTCATAGAAGTTGATATAATTTTTTTTTCACGAAGATTAAGAAATATAATAATTTAATGTAAAGTGGAGTGAGAGAAATAATATTTAATGTGTAGTGGATAGTTGTATTAGAGGTGATATGTGGGGCCCATGAGAATAGATTAATTATTTTTGTGTGGGTCCATGTATTAAAAAAAAATATGTCAACTTTAGTGGGACAAACCTAAAAAGAAAGTGTGTCAATTCCTATAGGACGGAGGGAGTATTAATTAACATAATAGTATCAGTGTATCATGGTATTTATAATTTAGTTAGCGCTATGCGCCTCCAATCACCGCACTTCCGTACACTATTTAAAATGCTTTGACAAATTAATAAATAATTTCCAACCGTATCCTTCACCCACTTAGGCTGCGCTCAACGTCATTAATTGGTGTTGAAATAATCCATTTGATTAATTAAGGCAATAAATTCTCTGATAGAGGAAGTTTGCGTGGAAACTTTTACTTATTTAGCGAATTCCCTCTTTTTTATTTTTTTTATATTTCATAACATAAAAATAATTAATTAGAGTTAGTGGAGTGTTTGAGTATTTTTTTAATTCACGAGCAAAAATACGCGTTCGTTGTAGAAATATACTCCAAAGAATAAAATTATCGAACCTACAAAGAGTTTAAGTTTAGATTGAACGAACACGTTAAGTCGTGTTTCTATTGTTTTATAAGGACTAACGAAGAGGTTGATAAAATCAAATAAAAGAAATCAAGATAAGATAGGAGAAAATAAAATAAAAATTGAGAAACAGTGTTGAAAGGCAAGTAGTAAGATATGAGACTAGAAACAATTAAAATGTCTTAGAATTCATTTTATCATGCAAAATGAATAGACAGGATAGGTATTGGACTAGAGGCGATCACGAATGTATTCAAAGCTCCCTCTCGGGTTACTAAGGTTGTAGATCTCCTAGAGACTCCCAAACGCACCTAGGATCGATGCCCAATACTAACCTCTTCCATCTAGGTATTAATTAATTCTCAATTCTCTCTTAAAAGGTACTAATTAGAATTAACTCTCTCTTTTTGTGTATTAGAGCTAACGAATAGATTGGTTCCTCTCATCGGATTCAAATATCCTCTCAGTTAAATTTAAATTCGATGTTCTCTCATGCTATTTCTAATACTTTGTAGGGTCGTCTCCGTCTCACCCCAAACAATATCCACATGAATTAATATAATGACACTTAATTAACATAAGCAACAAATTAGCCAACTATCCATTAAATTAACAAACCATGCCAACATATAATTCATGCATCACAAGACCCATATATGAGAAGAAATCAAATATTCAATCATGTCTAAACCACATTTAATTTGCATAATAAAATAAATATTAAGCATTAATCATGTCTCTAACCCCACAAGAGGAATTAGCATAGCATAATTATAGTAACAAAACAAATAAATGATTCATTACAATAATCAATGGAGTTTAATTTAAAAAAAAATTACAAAAAGAATTAAAACTCCCCTTCAATTTAACTTGTTAGAGATCTTCAATTGCTTCTTGAAATTCCTCCTATTGCTCTTAATTCCAAGTAATTCCAACACCAATGATAGATGGGTGAAAGATTAGAAGATGAGTTTGTGGAGTGATCAAAAGAAAATAAAAAATGGAGAAGAGAGAAAGTGTGTGTGGTGTTTGTGTAGCCTCCAAATGAAATGATTTCTTATTCTTCTTTTCAAAATTTGGAAATGAGGATATTTATATATAGCGGTGGAGGATCAAGGGAATTAGGGTAAAAATTGGATCATGTGCTTAAGTGGTAAATGGGCTTTTTAGTGTAAAATTTGAATTCTTTAGGAACACGGATACGCCCACGGCCTAAAAAACCCGTGTTTCTTCTATAATGTAATCTGAAACTTGAACACGACCACGACTAGCTGTGTTTCTCCTTCAGCCCGTGTTTTTTATATTATCCTTTTCTTGCTCGTTTCAACTCGAAATTGAGCCCCATTTCTTTCTATGCCTTCCTTTTTGAGTTTTGCATCCGTTTTTTAGCTTGTTTCATCCCAATTTAATTATCGTTTTCTCTTTTTCTGATTTAAGCTCAATAATACCTCATTCCTACATAAAAATTAACATGATCCACACACATTTCTCTAAAAATATAAATACTATAAAATACGGAATAAAATACTAAAAATAATATAAAAACACACAAAAGTCATACAAACACGACTTTAAAATATAACAAATTTGCATGCTAAACATGGAGGATGATCAAATTTGAGAATCGCAAATTAATAAAAGACTAATATTGAAATTGGTAATATTTATAGGACGAATTCTGATATTTACCCCTCATATGCATATAGGCAAGTCATGTATGAGACCGTCCTTACGTAAGATAGATAAAAAAGAAAAGTGATACTCAATCAATGAAATGTGATAATAGTGCTGAATTATTTTATGAATAATTTATTATGTAAATAAAAAGTGATAACAGTTTAAGCGGATGTGGTAACATCTTATAGTGAAAGTGATAATAATATTATTACTTTGTATTTGTTTCACATAAAAATTTACGTAAAACGATCTCACACAATTCTTTTGCTTATACATATATTTTGTCCATAATGTTTAATTTTATTCTTAACATTTATTGTTAAAAATATAAGGGGATGATAATTATATATATATGGTTTCACTCTTATTGTTCATGTAATATTTTAACTTATGATTTATGATTAATTTTTATTCTTAATTTTAAATTTATTATTGATGGATACATGCTCTCTCCTTCCGGAATTCAACATTATATTTACTATTTGTATGGATATAACATAATTACTTCTTGACTTACTTTGGGGTTGTTTTGTATTTTTTTATAATAAATAAATGATAAAATATATTATGAGTATTAAAAAGATGATGATTTTTATTAAATTTAAGTATGTTAAAGGGATATCAGTTATGTATTATTTTTCTTTTATGGAAGTGTGAAGTAGAATCACTAAAAAAAATAAAGACTTTTAATGATAGATCCTGTCATTATTGCTTTCGTCCCATTATTAAAAGTCATTTTTCTTTTAATGAGTTAAAACGAACAAAAATAGAAAATGAGAAATTAAAGTTAAAAAGTATATAATTTAATTCATAGCTAGGGTTTACATAATTGAAATTAAAGTTAAAAGTATATAATTTTAATTCATAGCTAGGGTTTACATAATTGAATTTTCAACCCGTAAAAATTTGTTGTAATTTGTACATAATAATAGTGTGTGATAAATTAATTGGTAAAAATAGTGGAATCGTCCATTCATGCATCTCTACAAATTCAGTTCCACATATTAACAGAGAGATAAATCATAATGACTCAATTGGTTAATAAAAACTAAATCACTATCCAGAACCTATGATAAAATAACGAGTTAATTTCTTGTAAGTTGATTTACATAAGTGTTTGCCTAAATCTAAATAAGCTATAAAATAAAACAAAAATCAAACAAAGTATACAGAATCGAAATAAAAGATGACGACAACACCCCATAACAAGGGTAAAAAAACAGACGCATCGAAGTGTAATGGACCGCTTCGACACGATTGCCACATTTGACAAGAAAGCTAAATACACGACTGTATATGAAATCTATCAAAGAGACATACTGGCCAAATAACATCAGGAACATAAGTGTTTTTCTAAATTAATATAGTAATTAAAAAAAGGAGATGATCACATCATTTTCGAAGGCTAGAAGCTAAAACAATAAAACAGGCTGTTAGATATCGTTTTCCGACGCGTGTTGGCCCACGAGGACCACCGCTCTCACGTGGCTGCAGCCACCCCCTGCCGGCCGAGCCACCTCAACCAGGTGGAGGACCACCTTGGCGTTGGAGATGATGACCAATTTATTTCGCCATGCATCTACAAGTGCCTTTCAATTATTTAATGTCATTGTCTCAATGGGCCCATTCCAGCATCCTGTCCCAACCCCCCTTACCTCCAAAAAAATTATTTTCCCATTTTGCCCCTGCTTTTTTGCCTGTAATTTATGTTAATTATTTTTTTTAATCACATTTTAACTTAGTGAAAGATGTTGCATGAGTTTTAATTGTTCTTTTGCGTATTTAAAAAATTTACATGTTTTAAATAACTTGTTTTGATGTATAGCTAGCATGTACTCAAATGTGTCAGATAAATTCATATTAAATGTATTCTTAATTACTTGCTTATGTGATTATTCAATTTGAATTTCATTTCTAATAATTAATTTATTAATATTAGTCTTGTCCCGTCTCAAATTGCTTAAATCATACGTTAATAAGTAATTAATAATTGTAGATGGAGTATATATTTAAATTTCAGACAAAATTTATAGTTACATTACTACAAACTTATAGTGTTCACAGCGTTTATTTATTATACAATATTATACATGTATGATCTCCCCCAATAATATTATACATACATAAATATTCTCATCCGCTGCATGTTAATTTTCCAATGACAATTAAGAAACACTAAAAAAGAGTATTTTTTAGCAACCGAATTTACCAACGGAATTTAATTCGTTGGTAATTACCAATGAATTAGCAACAAAAATGACAATTTTGTTTTAGCAACAGAATGCCAAAGAATTTATTTTCTATTTTAGAGACGGAATTCAATCCGTTGATAATGACCAATGGATTACCAAGGGAATCATTATATAAATTACCAACGGAATTATCAGCAACGGATTACCAACAGAATTGATTTTTCGTTGCTAAAAATTTGCCAACCATCACTTTACCAACAGAATTTTACCAACGGATTCCGTTGCTAATCCGTTGGTAATCCAATTTAAAAATGAAATTAAGACTTTTACCAACGGAAGATTTCGTTGGTAAAAAACAGTTTTTTTGTAGTGAAATACTTGGTATTCTTTCGTTCCGTATTATTTTGCATTGTCATTAAAAATATAAAGTTTAAGAATTTTTTTTATCAATGTTATTGGTTTTTTAGGATATATATGGTGTAGTGTTTTTAGGTAATAAATAAATTATATAAAATATTCACTTATCACATTTTAATCTTTACATATTTTTAATTTGAGCGTCTCACTTTAATTTTTCTTTTCGTAGATGAGACCCATAGAGGATAGTTAATATATCTCTATAGAATTCATATACACGCTAATACAACTACTCACTTTACATTAAATATTATTTTTCGACCCACTACGCATTAAAAATATAGTATATTCCTTAATTTCCGCGCAAAAAGCAAATGCAAAGATTGAAAATAGATGGAAGAGTATGTCATAGTTTATGTTAAATGTGAGTGATAAATTTGTAATGTACTTGTTGAGGATTGATGTGATTTTTTAAATTTTCTTTGTTGGTGAAGTTTATTGTGAGACAGACGAAAATGAAAAGTGTGAAATTTATCATGGGACAAAGAAAGCATTAATCTCTCAATCCATAAAGTATTTTGGGTATTTTTGTGTGTGGAGTTTAAAAATATTTATTTTCTCATGTATAAAGTAAGAAAAACAAGGATACTTTTAAGTAATTCAATAAAAAATTTGTGTAATTATTGAGATGTGCATAAAAAATAAATATTATTGACATATATTTTTTTAATTTTTAGAAAAAAAATGTGAAATATATTATAGAATGGAGAAAAAATAAAAAAGTGAAAATACTTTTCAGGACGAGAGAATATTTTATATAAAATGAGTAATTATATTAGTGGGATCAGCTATGTGTAGCAGGATCATGAAACTGACTAGGTGGAGTCTCTTTTCTGAAAAGAAAAAAATTAATATCTTTATGCAATACTTTAAAATGTCAAAATTAAGAGTCAAACAAAGGTGCATCGCAGACACCGATACACCTAATTAATTCAGACCATTAGATTAAAAAAACTGTCATATAACCACCTTTAGATTAAAAATAATAATTAAAAATTTTAAAAAATTAAAATAACTACACCTACAAAACTATATATTAACTGTAGGTGCACCGATGTACCCGATGCACTACAAAATAACCCCAAAATTAAATTAATATTTTTACAATATGTTTAAAATGATTATGGGATAGAGCGAACATATATTTTCATGATTATGTTCCGAAGCTTTCGTTATATGAAAGACGCGACCTAAATAATTAAGAAGATATTTATACCAAATAATAAACCTGCAGAAGTTATACCAAAATAATTAAAAGAACCAACGGGTATTAATAACACGCGTATGTATGTATATATATTATTCCGTCAAGTTTAAAGAGTGTTTTTTTTTTTTCATTTGTTTCAAAGGATTTTTTTTTTTTAAATACACGAGATTCATACACTCATTAATACAAAAATAATACTTATATATCCACTAATACAACTTTTCATTGTACATTAAATATTAATATTCTTTAGTTCATTTGAAAAAAAACAAGTAATTAAATGAGACTCTTTAATCGGACGGAGATAATATATGTCAAAATCTTACATGCGCTCGGGTGTAACAATAAGACAACTTTAAATCATTTAAATAATTAATTACTCTCTCCATTTCACAAAAGTTTGCATGTCTCTTTCGGCACGGAAATTAAAAAATGTGATAAGTTTTAGGGATATTATGATATTTTTGGTAATAAATAAAGGGTTAATTGCAAAAAAATACCACGAACTTTACTCATATTGCAAATTAATCTCAACTTTTAAGAAATTGCAAAAAAAAATTTACCACTTTTAAGTTTTTTTTAGGAATGTGCAAACTTTTGTGGGACAACCCAAAATGAAAAGTGTGTCATCGGAAATGTGACAGAATGAGCACTCTCTCCGCCCCATGATTATTGTTACACTTACTAAAAAGGGCGTCCCACAATTAATGTTACATTTCCATTTTTGGATAATGTGACCCACACAAAACTATAAATATCTCCATGGGCCCATAATACTCTACTAATATAACTACCCACTTTATATTATAATATTATTTCTCTTACCTCACAACATATTAAAATACAATACTCCTTAATTTCTTGCAAATAGTAAACGTAATATCAAAGGTGGGACGGAGGGAGTAATTAATTAAGTCGGTCATTATCAAGGGATAGATTGTAGCTTTTTCTGAAAGCTCCCGTCAGAACACCAGCTTCTACGCACTTCTAGGCTCTAGCTAGCAGCTATATGTGAATTTTTGAATAAATATATTTTATTTGTTTTCATTTCTCATTCAACATGGATATTAAGAAAAGTTCCATTACTAAAAATATAATGATAGTATTATTTTTTAAAGGATCACTTACTATTGGTACATAAAATAATACATAATTATTATAAATTACATGACTTAAAGCACTATTACTCATAACTACACAATTATAATTGTGATATCATAAATACCCCTATGTATTTGCACAATTTGTTTGCACAAAATTATTTTTGCACAATTTGTTTTGCAAAATTTTATTTTTGCACATTTTGTTTGCACATTTTAAAAATCCGGCGGAGGTTGGCAGCCGGCGACGGAGGTCAGCGGTGGTCCGGCGACCGGCCGGCGGTGGTCCGATGGGTGGGTGAGGGGTAGGGTTTGTGGTTTAAAAGTGTATGAGATTATAAGGTTATATTTAGTATTTTACTTTAATATTTTGTATTTGATTGTAATTATTTGAGCTCCTTGTATCTCATAGTAATTTAGGGTAAAAGTGTGTACTTGGGAGTAGTTTTCTCTTTTTTAAATAAATAAATGATAAAATATAGAGTATTATTTTTAAATAAATAAATGATAAAATAGTATGTTAGGTAATAGAGATTTTTTTAAAAAATAAATTTTTTTTATTATATTTTAGAAAGTGAAAATTTTTTTAGAAAAAAATCTAAATGAAAAGGATAAATAACTCTTATAATAAGTAGGGAGTATTACTTTCGTTTCAGTCGGTTGTGAATAATTGACATTGAAAAATTAAGGAAATGCACCATTAATTTGATCAAGTTTATTCACTTTCTTAGGATAATTTAATACTTTTTAGATAATTAGAAAAATAGTATAAAATATGTTATGTTCGTAGTTATTGATAAATTTAAAATTAAAGTATATTGTGAACATTACAAAAAAATTATTTTTTATCAATGGAAATTCTGTTGGTAAAAGCCTTAATTTCATTATTAAATTGGCTTACCAACGGATTAGCAACGGAATCCTTTGGTAAAATTCCGTTGGTAAAGTGGTGATTGGTAAATTTTTACCACCGAAAAATCAATTCCGTTGGTAAATAATTCCGTTGGTAATCTGTTGCTAATAATTTCATTGGTAATTTATATAATGATTCCCTTGGTAATCTGTTGGAAATTACCAACGGATTGAATTCCGTTGCTAAAATAGAAAATAAATTCGTTGGCATTTCGTTGCTAAAAAAAATGTCATTTTTGTTGCTAATGGTAATTATCAACGGATTGAATTTCGTTGGTAAATTTGATTGTAAAAGAAATATATATTTTTTTGTAGTGGAAACTATTGTGTTTGATTTGATTTTTTGTTATTTTTAAATTATTTGTAATGTATTGAGACGGACGGATATAAAAATTGTTCGCATTGTTCTATGATAGGGGTTAGTTCTTTCACATTGTCAAATCACTCCATATGACAGTATTAAAATATTGGTTAAACAACCAAAATAACGGAAATATCCTTTACTCCATTTCCGACTCAGTAAGGTGGGACCTACATAAAGTTATTGAGGAGATAAAAGCTCATATATGAAGTTGGTGAAAAATGAAAAAAAGGCAGAACTGAAAAATGGTATTGTTTTCTCTATGTGAAGTGAAAATCTCTATTTGTAGGTTGATGTAAATTTGTGGGTAATTCTCATACCCAAAATAAATTAATTTCCTTCTCCAAAAAAAAAAGTTTTAATCGAGTAAAAAATATATACGATCAAAACATATATACTTATAAATTAATAATTTTAAATATGTACAATCTATTTATTTAACTAAGTCAAAACCGAATCAAAACTATATCTAAAAAATTTAAACCAGTCATCTTTGAAAGTCGGATAATTTTTTTTTTCTTTCTAGTGAACTATTGCACTCTGTCGCCAATTCAATCTTTTAAAAATGATGTGAATGAGAATATAGCTAGAAAAGGGGAATTATGATCGAATTCAAGTTTATATTTATCTAATAATAATCTTCGACCATAACTTATAATTAAGCCACATATTTGTATTTAATTGAGCCGTTAGTCAAACTATTGAGTGAAAAATTGAGTAATATTTTAACAAGCTTTTTTTTTTAGTTTTTTTTGGTCGATATATATAGATCGATTTATGAATATCTAATTTAATCAAAAATTGAGTTAATAACTTTTACTTCATGTAAGTTTTGACTTTAAAGAATTATTATCATTAGAAATATTGAAATGAGATATGTAAGAAATTCTTTATGTACCGTTCAATTTTATCCCTTAATTTTACTAAAATAAACCCTATTGATGTTTAGTTATTGCATGTAATAATAGTTAAAAAATAACAAGAGGCCAATCAAGCATAAATTCACATGTATGTAAAGATATTTGGTTAATTAAGAAAAGAAAAAAAAAAGTATAAAAAAGAAGTGGAGCCATACCATGAGAATGTTGGCCTTTAACTTGCTGTAACTATCAGGCTGAAAAGCGACCAAAATGAGAAGGACATCACTGTCTTTTTTCTTATACAACTACAAGAACAACCCAACATTTATTTTTCATTTTTTATTTTGAACAACCCAACATTTATTTATGTACTCTTCTTTTTATTTTTTTCATTGCATTATGAAATTTTGGACATGCGCTCCAAATGTGCCCATTTTGAAAGAAAAAAAAAAGGACCACACATTGGGTTAATTGTAAAATAAACTATGAAGTTTACTCATATTGCAAATTAATCCTCATTTTTGAGAAATTGTAAAAAAAATCATAACCTTTAAGTATTGTTGCAAAACACACCCAATTTCTAATTAAAAGTATGATTTTTTTGGGATTTTTTTGTAACAATACTTAAAGGTGGTGGTTTTTTTTTGTAATTTCTCAAAGTGAGGATTAATTTGCAATAGGAGTAAAGTTCGTGGTTTTTTTTGCAATTAACTCTATTATTAATACACTTACAAGTATATGTATATTAAATAAACATACTCTTTAATTTACATGCAAAAAGTTAATGATTTTCTTTGAGATGTAATTGAATCAAACCGAGCTGAATATCACTAAGCTTGAAGTCGGCTCATTTGAAAAATAGTAAGTTCACAAATAGTTCGAGTTTGACTCGATAAAAACTCCATAATAATAGTCTATGTTCAAGCTCAAATTCGAGCTCGGGCTCGAGTTCGTTAGAGCTTGGGTTCGGATTCACAAACACATTTATTCGTTAAAAGGCTCGCATACAGGTTTAAAACCATACATAAACGAGCTTGTTTGCGAACAGGTTCGCGAACTTTCGAGCCAAATATTAGAAGGCTCAAGTTTGACTCAATAAATTTTTTGAGCAAGATATTTGGCTCCGTTCGATTAACTTAACAAATGAATTCGAATAAATATTTTATTTTTTTAATATATAATGTAAGAGAAAGTATGGATAAATTAGTAATTTAAAAAGAAAAAGTGAATAAAGTTATTGGGAATGATGAATAAAGTGTAAAAAAGTAATTAAAGTTGTTGGGATTGTAAAAAGTAGGTAATAAAATATTATGTATTTTTGCCAAAAATGGAATGGGTAAAAATACGTGGGACACCCCAAAATGGAAAGTGGGTAAAAATACGTGGGACGGATGGAGTATCATATTTAGACCCGAATAGTTCACTAATAGCTAAGTTTTGTTACGTCTCTTATAAAGGCGAAACAAAGGGAGTAGTACCACACAATTATGCTGTAGTGGGTGAGGTAGGAAATTTTATGAACACAACACCAATTGTTTATGCTAAAATTTACCATAAATATCTTTAAAATAAAGAAATAGATATTTTTGGGATTAAAATAAATGGAGCTAATATTACTCATTAAAATCTTATCATTGATCTTTTTCGCTGTAAAAAACTCATTCAGTAAAATAATCACATATTTATGGAATAAGAGAAGCGGAATGTTGATTTACGGGTCCTCAAAAGTTAGAATAAAAGGCGAAGCATCCTTAAAGGAAAAGAATAATTTGGTTCATGTCAAAAAGTTATTAAAAGCAAAGAACAATTTTCGGTTTCTTCCACATAAATTGATCGAGTATAAAAATGGAGTATTAAATTGGCTATGGAACTAAATAAGTTTTTTTTTTTTTTTAAATATAATATACCAAATTTCTAATTGTTAAACACTAAAAAACTATGGCAAAAGGCCCGGGCACACGGGAGCACATTTCGTGTGCCTTTAGAATTTTGTGCTAAATTGTATACCATTTAGTATAAAGATGTGTACCCTTTATTTTACAAGGCAAAAACTTGTGTGCGTCTGGGCACACGGAAGCACACTCCGTGTGCCTTTAGAATTTTGTATTAAATTGTATACCCTTTAGTATAAAGATGTGTACCTTTTATTTTCTGAAGAAAAATAAAAAATATAATAAAAAGTGTATACCCTTTAGAACAAAATGGTGTACCCTTATTAATTAAATTGTATACCCTTTAGAATAAAATAATGTACCCTTATACATAATATTAAATTCTAAAGGCGCATGGCGTGCGCCCGGGCGCACCCAAGCCTCACTCAAAAACTATTTTCTACTAACGGTGTATCCTTTTGATAAAATTAAAGTTTTAATTTCATTGTTAAACGGATTTATCAATGGATTAACAATAAAATTAGTTTGTAATTTTCATTGCTTAAAGTTTTAATTTAGAATGTATTTAATTATTTTTTAATTTTATTACCTCTTTTATCATTAATTAATAAATTTTGTATAAATTATTTTTTGTTAAAGGCAAAATAATGACAGGTAAAATAAATATATTATATCAATAAAAAAAATTAAATAGATTCGACAATACATATATGAGGTGTTTTTATAAAATAAGACAACATATATAATTTGTTGTCATTTATTAAAAAAAGAAACATACAAAGACAATATATATAATCTGTTTTTTTAAAAAGAGGAAGACTACACATTATATGTATTGTTCTTGTGCGTCTTTTTTTCTAAAGAGGCGCCCAAAGACTACACATTATATGTGTTGTCTTTGTGCGTCTTTTTTCTAAGAAGACGCACAAAGTCTACATATTATATGTGTTGTCGTAAATAGACCCTAAGACAACAGATGCTTAGACTACATAGCATTTTTCCAAAAATAAGCTAATAGACAACAGATTATATATATAATTTTAATGTTTTTTTATTGTAGTGTGGTTTATAAATTTTACTATTGAAAATTTTATTTCATTTGTAAATGTTTTTGTTGGCAATCCGTTAATAATATCTATATATATTTACAATTTATATAACGATTCCATCAATAAATAACATTGAATATTATTCTATTGGTAGAAATATTATAAATCTATTTCTATTGCTAAAGAAATATGTAATGTATTTGCTATCCTAAAGAGAATTTTATTTATTTGTTATTTAGTGAAAACCTTAATTAGTCTATTCTTGTATCTTACAAGTTACAATAGACAACAAAGATTTGCCATTTAATGTTTTTGACATCTCCTACAAAAAGTTTTTAACTTAAGTATCAACTATCAAATATTTAATAATGTGATATTTTTGAAAAAATAATTCCAACCCAATGTTATACTTATCTATTTAAATACAACGTTATGATAAATTATCTAAATAAACTACTCAATTAAATAAAATATCTTTTAATATTTTATCAATTAATATAATCATTTTTCAAGGCCAGCTATAATATAATATTTCTACATTGCATAATTGGTATGACAAATTAGTCTTCTACATATGAGTCGTATGTACATCCGGATACAATTAATATTATTATTTTAAAGGTTAATTTCAAAGAATGAAGAATAAATAAAAAAATTACATTTACTTTAATTTCAATTTATTCCAAATTTTTGGAATTTTGAAAAATACAAAACAAAAACACCTCCTCTAATGCTCATTGCAAATTGCATTCTCACGTCCACTACCACATCACCCTCCAACAAATCATGGTAAATGTGGATTTTTTTAAAAAAATTTTTTTTACAATTAACCCTTATTTAATGTAATTTCGGATTTATATTTTATTCTTTGTATTTATTACATTTTCTATTTAATAGTTTTATCATCAATTCATTCAAAATTAAATAAAAATAATAATTGCATATAATTAAATATCAGAATCACACGTTAGTACATACACCTCATAATTCTATATTTATGCAATCCAAAAACTTAGTCCAATCGATCTAATATAGCACATACCGCTTGATGAAAACAAAAACATAAAATTTGATAAAACTTTAAAAAAAAAAATCAAGCAAAATTTATTAAATTAGAAAATATGTTACATAAGCACAAGGAGAACCCTTACAACTCATCACATACTACAATAATATTATTTCAATCTTTCTATTTTGAAAGTTAAAAGACTTGCCGAGTTATTAATTGACAACAATTCCAGCAACTCCAATATCTTAAAGCACTAATATTATGGAACTCCACCATCTAAGATGAAAGTCATGACTAAGATCTTACTTTAACCTCGTAGACAATTTTAATTTCTTTAAATTCAATGAGTGTCCATTGAAAATAAAGTTATTTCTATGACTCCACATTCATGTCCAAGTTACTACGATTCATATTGTTGAAATATAGAATTATGAAATGTAGAAATGGAACTATGGATGTGACTAAGGATACGTAGAATTATGAAAGCTAGAGAACGTGTGTTTATATACTTTCTATGTCCCACACTTATGTTCACATTATTCGTTTTCATTCGTCTCACATTTATCTTCACCATTCAAAAAAGGAAACTTCACAGCAATCAACAACCTCAAAAGTTATCTTAATTTCAAACATATCATTCTCACTTAACACACATAACATATTTTATAATTTATTTATTACCTAAAAATACTATAATACCCCTAAAAAGTCAATAAAATTAGTCAAAAAGTAACTTTTAAAATTTTATATCTATAATATCGGTGAACATAAATATAGGACGGATGGAGTAATAAGTATGAGAAGATTGTAAATTATATAAAAGAGAAAAAGTTTGTTTTCAGCTAACAAATTGAGATTTTACTCTGTAAAGGTACGTTAAATTTGATCAGATTATAAAATTAGATTTTAAATTCACAAAATCCTATTCTATGACACTTATGTAATATCTACTCATCAATTTATCAAGTTGAATTTCCTGTTGCATATTCCATGTTTCATTGATATTTCTTTATATAAAAAAATTATACCCTACGAATGACTAATAAACACTTGGGGCATGTATTGAATTTTGGCCTTTGATTATGACACGTGGCAAGTATTTAATTTTTTGTAATAGGAGATGAAACATCATTGTGTAAAAGGTGATCTCATTTGTCAATTCATATATATATATATATATATATATATATATATATATATATATATATATATATATATATATATATATATATATGGATCAAAATTGAAGTTGTTGAAAAAAAATGAATTTGACATTTTTTGGACTAAACTAAAATACCTAAAAATAAATAAATAAAGCTGATTAATTTTTTTTATTTTTTTTCAGATAACATGGAAGAGTTGAAGTACCTTAACCTTGTAAAAAACCCTTTCCTTATTAAATATAGCTCGTACGATTTTGCCATATTACAGAAGGGGCAACCACGTCATTTCATAACCTTAGGCAATGTAATGATTCAGGTATGTTATCTTTGTCCTCTACTGGAACTGGTAAATTTAATTTCTTTATCAACTTGGTGAAGTGATATAAAAAATATTTATTTTATTTATATATTGTTAGGGTGATAAAGTTGTAGGAGAAATAGCCACATCATTTGTTTTCATTCAAGCATACTCTATTTTTACCTTTCATTCAAATTCATTATTAGTTTTGAGGTCCATTTTCTTACACACACACTTCTATATATACAAACACAGTCATATTCACTACAAGGGGTCTTTTCTTAATTAAAAACTTTTGCATCTTTTCTTCTCTTATCTCTATCAATCCGAAGGCGATTGCAGAGTGAAACACCACTCAAAGAGGAGAGAGAAAGAGAGAGAAACGACAGACTTAAACAAACATAGAGGTGAAGAGAGAGAAAGTGAAGAATTCAGAATTAGTGATGATGAAGAATTGTTTTTGTTTTGTTTGCAGAGATGTATGAAAGAAAACGATGTGTGATGTGTGTGCACCTTTTCACAACCTGCAAACTATAAGAGGCATGTTAATGTACATCAATTCTTCATTTCATAAAGCTGAATTCTTTCTTTTGTGTGTGTGTGTGTGTGTGTTTTTCTATTCTTTGATGCTTTCACTTTTGCTTCTCACTTCCCTTTTTATTCTTCTCTTTTCAACAACCCTAAATTATGGATCCATTTCAGACATGAAGATGATGAAATGGGATTAGCCACGTCACCACTTCAATTCTTGGACAACCACTTCTCCACTTCTATGTCCCAAGATTATGTTTTTAGTTTCTCGAATGGATCATTCGACAAACCCCATTCAGAATTACACCAACAGATCCGACGGGATAAAATTAGGGTTCCGGGTTTCGCCCCGCCTCCGCCGCAGTTAGTAGGTATGGAAGAAGAAACCACCGGACTTCCGGTTTACGACACCGCTGGAATACTGTCGGAGATGTTCAATTTTCCCTCCACCGGAGCTACGGAATTGCTGGAGAGTCAGATAACGCAGAGTTACCGGAATTCAAGAACCTCCGCCGCGGATTGGTTCTCCCACCGCCAGCATATGGCGGTGGATGATTCCAAGAATCAAACCATCCTCGATGGCACTGCTTATCATCCTCCTCCTCCTCATCATCATCATAATAATGCTCAGATTTCGAGCATTAATGCCGATTCAGCAGCAGCCATGCATCTTTTCCTCATGAATCCACAGCAGCAGAAGTCACCTTCTCAATCTCCTCCAGTTTCCGCTTCCTCCACTCTCCACATGCTACTTCCAACCCACTCTTCATCCTCCTTCCACTCCGGAGGGGCTTTCGGTCAATTCACATGGCTCCCCGGCGGGCACGGCACCAACAACAACCCTAGTGAAATTCCAGCCGTTGTGGAAGGTCAAGGCCTTTCGTTGTCCTTGTCGTCTCCGTTGGAGGCCGCCAAGGCCGACGAATTAAGGATGGGAGAAGTGTTTTTCGGACAAGGCGTTGGTTCACAATATCAGTTCAAGAATCCGGGCGGCGGAGGCGCCGCCCGACAAGTGGCGCCCTACGGCGCCACTCACATCTTGAGGAATTCCAAATACACAAAAGCAGCTCAGGAGTTGTTAGAAGAGTTCTGTAGTGTTGGCAGAGGCACTCAGTTCATCAAAAACAAATCCGACAAAAACCCATCTGGCGGCTGCGGCGGCGCCACCACCAGAGGCGGCGGTGATTCCGCCTCCTCTTCCAAGGATCTCCCCCCTTTATCAGCTTCCGACAGGTTAGAGCATCAGAGAAGAAAAGTCAAACTAATATCCATGCTCGATGAGGCAAGTATCAACTATCCCACCCCCACCCCTCCCCTCTCTCTTAATTCTCTCTCTAATAGAAGCCATTGAAATAGCCGAAAGAAATAGAGTGTAACCAAGAAAACTGAAAATTAGGAGAATGGTATAATTAGGGTAGAATGGATATTGATTTGGTGTGTGAGAGAACCCACCCACCCACCACCCACCCATGTGATTGTGATGTAGTAGCCGACCATAGATAGGTACAAACCTTAACACAATTTTAAATATGCCAAGAACACAATCTGCTGAGAAATTAAAAAGCATCATTGAATAAACAATCAAACTAAGGTTGACTCCAACTCAACTCCTTAATTATTCAACGAACACAAGCCCACAAAACATTACTACAACCTTAATGCAAGAGTTGCACAATTATACAGGTGGAAAGAAGGTACAGACATTACTGCGAGCAAATGCAGATGGTTGTAAATTCATTAGACATGATAATGGGGTTCGGAGCGGCCGCCCCGTACACGTCGCTGGCGCAGAAGGCGATGTCACGGCACTTCCGGTGCCTGAAGGAGGCGGTGGTGGCGCAGCTGAAGCACAGCTGCGAGCAGCTCGGGGAGAAAGACAGCTCGACCTCGGGGCTCACGAAAGGCGAAACCCCGAGGTTGAGGATGTTGGAACAAAGCCTGAGGCAACAAAGGGCATTCCATCAGATGGGAATGATGGAACAAGAAGCCTGGAGACCTCAACGTGGATTGCCTGAACGATCTGTCAACATTTTGAGGGCTTGGCTTTTTGAGCATTTTCTCCACCCGTACGTCTTTTCTCTTCCTTTTTCATTCATTCTTGTATTATAGTAGGGACACTCTCGTAGAACGGGCATACTTTATATGGGTTAGGAGACGGATCAACTCATTATTAAAGTACTATGTTTGTTATATAGGTAAAATATGTTTGTGGGGAATCATACTATAACACTCTAAAATTATATTTTAATGCATTCATCATATTTTTTAAAACATATTTTATCTGTATAGCAAACATACTTTAAAATATCTCACAATTCATTTTACATAAGCACCGTGTCAGAAGAGGTTTACCATAATAGTAATATTATCATCTCATAAATTTATAATTTAAATGAAAAACGAGTAGGTTCCAGATATCATGTTACATTTTATATGAGTTAGGTGATTGACATGTATACTAGAGAAAAAAATCTGAACATATCTCCTAAAGATTTATATTTTCTTTTTAAAGTTTGATTTAATCTCTCTACCACGTTCTAACCACTGAAAACAAGAGATGTAATGCAAAAAAGAGATCCGAACCGAGTAAGGTAGACATGTGTGATTAACCAATGTTTTATTAGGGTTGTCCTAGATAAACACGTGAAAATTATGATATGTTATTTGAAGTAAAAGATAATTTACTTAGGGTTTGTATGCAATTAATGTTAATTATTTTAGGATAAATGAATTAATTTAACACATGCTGTGCATAATTAAGTCTTGTTTCAATAATTTTTACAGACATTACTATTATAATAATCCATTTGAGTGCCACTTGCATCTACAAGTTGGGCAATTAGTAAAAATATGTACGTAAGTATTATGTGGTGTAAAAATAGTGAAATGGAGCAGTCTTTATTACAGGTAGTGACGAAGAAAAGTTGGTAATAAGTAAAGAAAATAATGAGTTTCTCGGAATTTTATGATTAAGGCAAATCATTTAACAGGTTAAACTTTTGATCCTTTATATACGTACTGAATAAAGTAGTATGTTTTCCATCTCTTTTTCTGCGAATCTAAAAACTCGGATATAGATCTTCCCCAGTGAAGGAGGTGAATTTCATCTCAATGTTTGAGATGAAATTTACCTCTGTACTGAAAAGGATCTGGATCCATAAAAACACTTGTACATTTTTTATTACCTCACTATGATATCATGAGATGACAGTAGTTATAATCACCCCACCCCCCACCCCCACCCCACATGATGAGTACATCTGTACATGTAAAATTTTGTGCTGTGTTTTGATGAGAGAGAAAGTAGGATGAGAGAAAGAAGGATTAGCGCAGGTGTTGGATTTGTGATTTTGAGGGCCTGCATGCAGCTTAGAGATATATGATGAATTAAATACTAGTAATATTAACCAAGCTAGCCCACTTGGTCACTGGGCTATCACCTAAGGTGAGTGACCCATAACTAGACTTACTAACCTTGTTCGATCAAAAACTTTGTCCGATAAAAAAAAAATAATAGTAATATTAATGCTCAAAGGTGGAATCTTCCATCCCAGACCGCATTCCGGCTCGCTGGAATACTAGTAATATTAATGCACAAAGGTGGAATCTTCCATCCCGGCCCGCATTCTGGCTCGCTGGAATTCGATTCTTGATCATTGATGCAAGCTGGCTATCCGGGCATTAAATACTAGTAATATTGATTTTATGAGATTAAATTAAATAAAAAGGGAGATAGTTGTGGAGGTTAATTACGGTAAAAGAGAGAGATGAATGTAATGTCCTTTTCTAATGTGGCATCTTTTTCAGGTATCCGAGCGACGCAGATAAGCATCTCTTGGCCCGACAGACTGGTTTATCAAGAAACCAGGTAACTCTTCCTTCTTACTGCTTTCTTTTATTACCATATATTCTCTCTCATCTTTCACCCTTTTGCATCCTATCTTTTACTGCAATACCATGCATTACGTCTTCTTTTGCTTTTTAGAGTTGACAATGTGTGTTCTGATTTTCCTTTTAATTTTTCATAATTAGGAACCCACTTTTTCTCCTATTTAAAAATTTAAAATTTACTATATCCTTAAATATTCTAAACTTTTGATTGTTTGGTTCACATTAATGATACTTCACAAATTTTAAAATTTTACTAAAAAATAAAGAATTTACACCCTAATTACACTTAAACTGACTTGATTTCTTTATAAGCCCGTTAGTTAAAAACAAGGGTTCCAATAAATCACGATCTAAGAAAGATTGAGTTATAATATCCCATAAAACTTATAATAAATTAAAATAATTCTCATATTCATTCATTGTATATGACAGTTTCAATCTTTATTAATTTACCTAATAATTTGAATGACTAAACACTCTCCAAGAATAATATTTAACTTTAGACATACCCTAATTTGGTTAACATAACTAACCTCACGTAACTAACTATATAAATTCGAGAGTTTGTCTCATCATTTAGCTGTGGCTTTGAGAAATTTAGGTTCACATTTTTTATTACACAATACTCCAAAAAAACTGTTTTTTACCAATGAAATATTCCGTTGGTAAAACTCTTCCATTGTTAAATTGGTTTCCGTTGGTAATACATTGCTAAAAATTTCGTAGGTAATTTATATAAAGATTCTCTTGGTAATTCGTTGGTAATTACCAACGGATTGAATTCCGTTGGTAGAATAATATGACATTTTGGTTGCTAATCCATTGGTAATTACCAACTGATTGAATTCCGTTGGTAAATTTTGTTTCTAAAATGTCGAATATATTAGTGTTGTTAATGAATTATAGAGAAGACATATCAATTACGTAATATAACTAATTGAATTTAATGACTTGCGTACTATTATTCATCTAATAATCACGCTAAATACAGTATTATCTTAGAACATGAGATCTCACCTCATAAAATCTAGCAATACAAGCAAAAGCATTACTTAGGATTTAGGATGTAGTACAATACTAGTAATAGAGTTGAACTAAACTCGACCAAATTAGTTAGGGTTAGTTTGGTATAAAAAGGTGTGTATACCAAATTCGGACCCTTTCCGTTATCAACTCAACTTCATACTTTTTATTTTTGTTTGTTTTCAATTCATCTCCGCACTCCATAAAAGAAAACAACGAGAAACCTAATAATCTTATAGTACAGTTTAATTTTAAAATTTTCATCAATATCTTAAACACTTACATAACACACTTTATAATTTTTTATTTTTTTTTTAAATATCAAGCTATCCATAAAAATAATCAAAGGATAACTTTTCTTAATATTTATGAAAATTAAAGTGTGAAGAGTTGTGGACGGATGGAGCAATAGTGAGCAAAGTGTAAATTGTGACAATATTTTAGTAATTAGGGGTGTAGATTAATTCTAACTTGAAACGGAATTTTTGATCTAGTATACGTGAATTCTAACATGTATACGTAGGAAATGTGTCAGAAATATAATGGAGTAATAATAAAATAATAAAATAAAATGATAGAAGTGTATGCATGTATATTGTGTTTTTGTTGTGTGTGTTTATATGGAGGTATGCAGATAAGAAGAAAAGACAATAGTGGTGATTATTGTACATTGGATCCAAATGACATAAATTCTGAGACACAGAAAAAATCGCTGCCAATAATAATGGCAGTGTCATAAATTACACTACTCTCTCTCACCACACCACTCATCATTACTCTTTATAACTCTCAGCATTTTTTTTTTTTTTTTTGGGGAAAGAATAATTCACTCTCATTTTTATAATATATTAATTAATTCTACATAATGCGAGTATAAACTTAGAGCATCTCCAAAAGATTAGGTATAATTTGGAGAGGATTTTGAGTAAAATAAAGAATCTTTAAAATATAAAGAATTATATTTTTATTCATCTTCAACAACTTCTTTATATTTATTCTTTTCCCAATGCTTATTAATTACATTTGTTATTTTCCATATTTTTTGTTTCTACTCCTAATTAATTTTATAATTTCTCTCCATATGAATTCTTATAGATCTATATATTTTTTTAACATAAAATAATCATAATTTTATAATATAAAAAAATAAAATCAACGTACTATTCCTACCTATTTTTTTTTAAAAAAATTGGATATTTACTAATACTAATATTATTTAAATACAATCTTAAAAAAATTTGAAAATGATCTATCTTTCTTTTAACAATAAAATCAAAGTGAAATAATAATATTGGATTATAAATGAAAAACAATAAATAATCAATTGAATATTTAAAGGAATGACTTATTGGAAATAGTGAAAATCTCAATGCATTTAACTTTACATATTTGGTTTGACTCTCTAAATTTAAAGAGTGAAAACATTATTATGTAAAAAAAATTGTTATTCTTCCTTTAAAGGGGTTTTATCAATTCAAAGCCTGAATTATAGGTAAACTATCAATTCAGGGCCTGAATTATTTTTTTTATTAATCCAAGGCCTGAATTTGTCTGATATTATCTCCTATTTTATCAATTTAGGGCATAAATCCAGGCTCTGAATGGATAGTTTTACATAATTCAGGCCCCTAATCGATAGAAATATAACTCAAGCCCCGAATTGATACTTTACCCATTTTTCAGGCCTTGGATTGATAAAATTTTTTCTTTGGGTATACATTATTTCTTATTTGAAGAATTTTTTGGAGTTGCTCTTATGTGGTACTTCCTCCGTCCCCCACCAAGGGTCTCTTTTTTTCATTTTGGTCGTCTCACCCAAAGGGTCCTCTTTCCTTTTTTATACACATGGGTCCCATACTCACCCACTAATACAATTAAAATATTGGGTCCACACTCCCACTAATACAACTACCTACTACACATTAAATTATACTCATTAATCCACGTACAAAAAAATAAAATGCATCCTTGGTGTGGGACGGAAGGAGTAATTAATTTCCGAGAAAAGTGTTTGTAGAAAATCTTAAATTAATATTATTAGACGTAAAATATGATATATGTATACAGACAAACATCTGTGTGAGAACTGACAAGATTTTTGTGAAATGGATATTGGATAAAAATTTATAATATTTTAATAAAAAATGAAAGTGGTACGTACATCAGATTATTATATATATATATATATATATATATATATATATATATATATATATATATATATATATATATATATATATATATATATATATATATAATACATTTAAAAAAAATATTTTTTAGCAATTGAATTTATCAACGTAATCTAATCCGTTGGTAATTATCAATGGATTAGCAATAAAAATGACATTTTTATTTTAGCAACGAAATATCAACGGATTTATTTTCTATTTTAACAACGGAATTCAATCCGTTGGTAATTACCAATGGATTACCAAGGGGATCATTATATAAATTACCAATTGAATTATTAGCAACGGATTACCTACGAAATTATTTACCAACGGAATTGATTTTTCATTGCTAAAAATTTACCAACCACCACTTTACCAACGGATTCCGTTGCTAATCCGTTGGTAAGCCAATTTAACAATGGAATTAAAGTTTTTACCAACGGAATATTCCGTTAGTAAAAAATACTCTCTTTGTCCCAAAAATATTGACACATTTTCCTTTTTGGATTGTCCTACAGAAATTGACATATTTCCTTTTTAAGGATATGGGACCCACACAAAATAATTTATTTATTTACATGGGCCCACACACACATCACACCCACCACTAATACAACTACACATTAAATATTATTTCTCTCACTTCACTTTATATTAAATTATTATACTCCTTAATCTTCGTGCCCAAAAAAAAGGTGTCAATTATTATGGGACGGAGGGAGTAATTTTCTTGTAGTGATATAAATATATAAAAGTACTCTTAATTATATTTAATAAAAAATATAACATCTTTAATAACCATAATAATTATTTTAAAAACATAAAAATAATCTCACGGTGTCAGATAAGTGTGACTATATGTTACTCTCTAATTTCGTTTTTTTTTTTCAACTTACTCTCTGATTCTCTTCTCATTCCAACTAAACTTTTTTTTTTAATTCAATCTAAAAATTCAAACTATAGTATAAAAGGAAATACTAATACTTAACTAGCACATTAGACCTCCTACATCATTTTCGTGCATCATTTTTTATATTACACGTTAAGTGATTGACACGTAAGAAGATAAATAAATCCAATTATTACCCATAGGGTTTAAGCTTTAGGGGTATAGTTTCTCTCTCCTACATGTTATCCATCTAACGGTGTAGCACAAAAGATGATATAACAAAATGGCATAGAGAATCTGAACCGCTTAACTAATATCTCTACATTAATCTTTAATTTCTACATTCTCTTTTTTTTTTTACACGTGTAGCATAGTTCACTAAAAAAAAATATTTTTTAGCAACAGAATTTATCAACGAAATTCAATCTGTTAGTAATTATCAATGGATTAGCAATTAAAATAATATTTTTCTATTAGTAATGTAATACTAACGGATTTATTCTCTATTTTAACAATGGAATTCAATCCGCCAAGGGAATCTTTATATAAATTACCAACGAAATTTTTAGTAACGCATTACCAATGGAATTGATTTTTCATTGCTAAAATTTATCAACCACCACTTTACCAATGGACTCCGTTGCTAATCCTTTGGTAAACCAATTTAATAATGGAATTAACACTACAAAAAAATTATTTTTTACCAACGGAATATTCCGTTGGTAAAAGACTAAATTCCATTGTTAAATTGGTTTACCAACGGATTAATAACGAAATTCGTTGGTAAATTTCCATTGGTAAAGTGGTGGCTGGTAAATTTTTAGCAATTAAAAATCAATTCCGTTGGTAAATAATTCTGATGGTAATCCGTTGCTAAAAATTTCATTGGTAATTTATATAAAGATTCTCTTGGTAATCCGTTGGTAATTACCAACAGTTGGTAAAATAGAGAATAAAATTGTTGGCATTCCATTGCTAATAGAAAAATGTTATTTTGGTTGTTTTTTCATTGGTAATTACCAACGGATTGAATTTCGTTGCTAAAAAATACTCTTTTTTTGTAGTGTAAGGCTTTACCAACAGAATATAAGAGATATTTCCATGTAAAGGGCGTAAATATTCAATGAGTTGATATTCGGTGCACCCATATATGTATAATTTTTTATTCTATATTGTATATATGTTTCTTAATAATTGTATACTTTTCACATTCTGTTTTTCATTAAAAAAACTATCATCCATATGTGTATAACTTTTTATTCAATAGTGTATACATGTTTTTTAATAATTGTATATCTTTTTACGCTCAATTTTTCATTAAAAAAATTAATAAAAAATTCACTAATAAAGTGTATACATTTTTGTTCATAATTGTATAGTATGATTTTGTTCATAATTGTATACGTTCTGAAAGTGGGTGCACCGTATCCTGGAGTGCGCCCAAGTGCACAATAGTATTAGCCACATATTCAATACTCCCTCCGTCCCGATTCAATGTTTACGTTTCTATTTTGTGCGTCTCATTTCAATATTTATGTTTTCCTTTTTAGGAATATAGGACCCACCTAAAACAATTAATATATCATCCAACACTGATACACCTATCCACTTCATATTAAATATTATATTTTTTCACCCATTATCTATTAAAATATAATACTTCTTAATCAACGTGCAAAAAGCAAACGTAAATATTAAAACGGGACGGAGGGAGTATAACATTATAAAGAGCAACATTATTATTCTTTATTTTAAAGAATAAGTATTATAAAAAATACTATAATTTGGGTGAAACCACTCCTACCAAATGAACTGGCGAAACTTATGGTCTCCACCCTTTTTAAATAATTTTCCCTCCTCCATTAACTTTTTTTAATTATTTTTAAAAGTACTATACTTAAATGACTATTATACCCTAAACTGTAAATCCTAGAAATAAAATATATCCTAAATCACAAGGATGAAATTACAATTATACACTAAACCTTAAATCCTAGGGTGAAGTATACCCTAAATATAAGGGTGAAATTATAATTATATCCTAAACCTTATGGGTGAAGTTACAATTATACCATGCATAAACCCTAAATCCTAGGGGTGAAATATACCATAAACCACAAGGGTGAAATTATAATTATACACTAGCTCTAAACCCTAGGTATGAATATACTCTAAACCACAGGAGTGAAATTATAATTATACCCTAAATCCTAAACCCTAAGAGTGAAATAAACTCTAAAACACAAAGGTGAAATTACAATTATATCCTTAGAACTAATTTTAAATCCTAAGAATATATAATAAGTAAACCTTAGGGGTATAATATGCTTAAATTAGAAGTTGAAATTACAATTACTCCCATAAAATTAAAATTTAAAAATAAACGAAAACAAATAGAAAAAAACAAATAAAAAACGAAAAAAAAATAAATGAAATAAACAGCAACTGCATGCTACGCAAATTGGAGGAATGGAGGTGGGGTTAAAAGGTGAGCCCAATATATTGTTAAATTTAGATTTGGTGGATAGAGTAACTCCACCCTAGTTATTGAAAAGAAAAAAAAAATCTAGCTTGCAAAGACACTCACTGTATAAGTCAACGGAGAAATACGGTGTGAATGGAGTTCACCTTACAAAGATATGCATATTTTAACCGGAACCGTTGGTTCGGAACCGAAAATCGGCGGTTCCGGAACCGGTGAAAATCGAACCGAAATCGGTTATATATCGGTTCGGTTCTGGTTCTTCATTTCGTGAAATCGGAACCGGCGATTTTTCAATTTTTTTTATTTTTTTTTTGTGTTTTTAGGTTGAAAAACAAAAAAATAAAAAATCGGAACCGAAACCGTCCTATCCTCGGTTCCATTCCGATTCCACATTTTTCAGAACCGGAACCAGCGGTTCGGAACCTAATTTTAAATTAAAATCTCTTTTTAGCATATGAAAATTGTGTTCCTTAAAGTGATGAATAGTTATATTTTTAAATAAAAAATATTACTCCTCCAATTATAACATGCTGTAATTTTTATATTTAGATAAATAATATTATTAAACCAATTATATACCATAGTATAATTTAAGTTCAAATAATTTGCAGTACATGAATAAATAATTCAAACTAAAAAAATGTTGGAAAATGATTTATCAGATGTATAGATGCACATTTGTCTTGACCTGTTTTGTGTAATAAATAGGTGAGAATGTGGGCAGATAACATCATTAAATAAATAAATAAATAAATAAAATGGTTTTTGAGAGTGCACAATCAATCTAGCTACTATATTATATCTAGAGTAGATATATAATGGATGGATGGTTTGTTGTTTTCTAGGTTTCAAACTGGTTCATTAATGCAAGGGTCCGTTTGTGGAAACCCATGGTCGAAGAAATGTACCTTCAAGAATTCAAACACGACAGTGGGGACCACCAACCCACCACCGCACAGACTCCAACGCCACCCCACCCCACCACCACCGCCACCACCACCGCATTTACTCCCTCATCTGCACCACACGAAAGCGACCCCTCATTCGTCTCGATCGACGCGTCGCCCGCGCTCCCTTTCACCTGCCGTAACCTCCCCGGGAGCGTCAGGTTCGGGACGAGCGTGGGCGACGTGTCGCTCACCCTCGGGCTGCGGCATGCCGGGAACCTGCCGGAGAAGGGTCAGTTCTCGGTGACGGATTTTGGAAGTTGTTGACGTGCATGGGGATTTTATTTAATTATTATACCTACACTAATAAGAAATTAAATAAATTACTAATATTTGTCTTTTCTTTTTTTTTTTTGGTTATAATTTTCTCTTTGATGTTTTTGAAGATCTGTTTTTCTCCTACAGAAAAGACACACGTATTGAGAATTTAGAAGCTAAATGAGATAGCATGAGGTTTTAATTATGCTGTAATTGTATAGTTTAATATTCTATTTCTTGCTTTATTTATTTATTTACTTATGCATTCCCCACTGTGTGCATTGTTGATTTGAGTTATGGGTTTGCATCATTATTTGTACATTCTGTAACAATCATTACAACTTTCTTTTGGTTTTGAAAATTTAGTTGTTCCCTCGTGCATTTGTATTTTGTCATAAAGGCATACTTCCACGAGTTCGAATTATTTATGTCATTTTAATACATTATTTTATGTGTCACACTGTTGGATGGATGACACATATGAGAGAGGAAAATTATACTGTATTTAGAAATGCTTAAATCCTAGGGGCAATAATTAAATTTATTTCACCTCTTACATGTCAATCATTTAATGTGCAGCACAGAAGATGACACACGAAAATGACGCAAAAGATCTTATGTGTATTTCCATGCTGTCCTATTGAATAAACAATCACTATTCCATATACACTTTATATAGCCCCATAAACTTTTTTAATATTCGTGTAGGGAGGGGGTGCAAATTTAAATGAGACGGAGGGAGTAGTATATTTTAATTAATAAAGGTATGTTTTTTTATTGACAATATCAATTGAAATATTATAAATAGTATTAATATTTGATTAAAAAATAAAAATAAAAATTCAAAAAATTAAGGATACAAGTTTTTCTACTAAAGTATAAATATTTAATTAATACCCACAAAATCCTTCACACTAATTTCCTTATTTATTTGTTCCATAAAATCTTTCACATCCTAATAATAAGAAAACAACACTTCATCAAATAATCTTAAAAGTTACTTTAATTTCAAATTTGTTACTCGTTTTTCACATGTATACCATTTTTTTTTATTATCAAAAAGTAGTACATTATCTTTAAAAGACAACAAAAGTGATTAAAAAGATAATTTTTTTTTAAACAACATGTAACAGTAAATGAAAAGGGTTTTTATACAAGGATGAGTAAAGTTGGTAAAAAAAATCATAAACAATTTTAGGACGATGGAGCATTTAAAAATTTAAAAATATTCACCGTTGTAAAATTTGTTTAAATAATCCATGCTTTTAAAAAAAATTGTTTAAAATAATCCATAATATGTTTAAAATTTTAAAGGGCCATTTTTAAAAATAAAACAGTGCAAAGAAATCTACTGATTCATGAATTCAAATAGCATATAATTATCTTTCAATTTTTTTTTGTCGGGATTTAGTTTTTTTTAATAAAAAAGTTGCATGTATAAATTATTTTATATGAGCCTTGGCTCTCTGCATATTAGTTATATGGGTCATGACGAGCCTTCATGGATGCATGGGTTACATAAATATTAAATATAAATGGTTGACCTGAAGTTAAAGGGGGGGGGGGGGGGGGGGGGGTTAAAAAAAAGGGTAAGTGGGTGGTTAGTTTTTAAAAAATTAAATTATTTTATTTTATTTAACGGTTAAGATCGTCTACTTGCATCATTACACCAGATGGACAATAGTTGGACTCACTATAAATTAGTGTAATACTTTTGGTAGGAAAAAATTGGGTCAAGTTTTTAGTGACTTTTGTACCTAATGGGCCTAAGAAAGAACCCATTTATAATAAATTTTATGTGCACCAAACAACGAGCCAACATTAAGTGATTTGGTCAAGCCCAAATTAGCCACAAGAAGGTTATTTTGGTATCCCATTTAAGCAAAAGAAATAAAAGATCTCTTATTGGGCTCTTGTGTAGATATTTTCAATGTAATACTATTTGATTTTTCTAATTTTATGCTCCCTCCTACTCTCCTTAACAAGCATTTTAATACGTACGTTGCATGGGATAGATTTTAAAAAATAAAATTATATAAATATAGATTTTTTGTAATAATAAATTTATATATATATATATATATATATATATATATATATATATATATATATATATATATATATATATATATATATATATATATCAATCATGGACACATAAACTCATATAATTACGTATTCTCTCCGTCACATCCTAATAATTATATTTTTTTAATTGGGTGTTTCATTCTAACAGTTACATTTTTTTTGTGTATGAGACCCACACAATTAAGTAATTAAAATATCTCAATAAGTCTCATCCGCCACATTAATACAACCATCCACTATACATTAAAATATTATTTATCTCACCTCAATACATATTAAAATTATAAATTTCTTAATCCCTGTACAAAAAAACAAATATAACTATTAGAATGAGACGAAGGGAATACATATGTATGAGGTTTTATATTGTGATAGTATGTATAATATTTAGTTTAGTTTGTGTAACGAATTAAATAGTATTTAGTTGAATTGACGTTATACGACCCTTATTCGTTTTTCATGTATAACAAATTAATGTAATTATAAAAAACCAACAATTTTAAAATTTTTATTAATATTTATATTTCATTACATAATCATATGTTAACGTATAAACAATTTCAAATAATGGTCTTAATTACTTAATATTCTTTTTAAATACAACCCAAATTTTCTCAATAATTAACTCAAATTGAAACAAATTTTACCATGTTAATTGATAAAAATAATAATAATAATAAGCATACAAAAATAATATCTTTAATTTTAATTATTTTTTTAGACATAAAATTATTAGAATTAAAAAATGTGATAGTAAAGCACCTAAATGTATTTATTTAAGAAAATAAGAATAAAATGAGTGGTTAGAAATTGAAAAGAAGTGAGAAATTAAAGAGATTTTGACCCAAAATTTTGAGTGGGAAAAAGAAATTGGCTTTAGGTGCTTTTATATATATATATATAGATTCCATAATACTCTCTTTAATTTTCACTCTTTCTATTTTGGATCATCCCATAAAAATTTTCACCTCCCTAAAAGTAAAGTCCACAACCAGTCAACAACTCTCTCACATAAACTTTATTTATAATAAAAAAAAAATCACTCTCATCTAACATATATAACATACTTTATTATTTATTATTATAAAAAAAAAATCGGAATGCTCCTAGCACCTTTCTTAACTTTAGGGGTGAAAATTATCGAGGATGTAAAGAGTTATATTTTTTAATTAAATTTCAATTAATATGTTTGCTTATTTGAAGAATTGGGGTGAGCAATCACCCAACTTAGCTTGGCCTTTTTTTCTTTTAATTTTAATGGTATATTGAATATTGAATGAGTGACTTTTAAAAAAATTATAGTATATAGATTCCATTTACAAAATTAGAAAAAGGTAAATGATAAATCCAATATAAATAAATCAATTATGAAATATGTAAACAAATAAGATCGATTTCAAAAATTAACAATATAATATTCAATTATTACATATTTTAATGTTAAAACACAATGTATAGAGGGTCTCATTGCATTAATCCAAAAACATCAAATCGTGGCATTTTACAGAATCAAACATATCAAGAAATATAATTAATTACATTCATCAATCTGATCGAATGTTGAAAGAACAGCACCTCATGATGATCGAACTAACTCTTGGTGTTAGATCTTCTCAATTGTTCTTGCACTTTCTATCAACTCCATCAAGATCATGGACTAGTTATTACAGATCATCCTTCAATTCCACATTCCATCTCATGTTTGTTTCTTTCATCTACTGCTCTTCCATCTTCAACGTCGTCGACAACACGATGTCTGGCTGTTGGAGTGTTCCCGATTCTCCGTATGGTCGAATGAACGTCCTCCTCCACCACACCTCGAAAGCTCTCTGAAGATTCGGACAGTTGTCGCCTGCCTTGAGAAAACTTCCCAACCAAGACAGTAAGATGCTCTGCTGATCCTCCAGTGGAAGTGTGAGGATTGTCCTACCTATTCCTTCCTCGACCACTTTCCGGTCGAATGATCTGCAGCCGTGCTGTAGCCAGCTGTAATCACTGATCAATGGCTCGAGCCACGTTTTAAGCAACAAATGACGGGTATCCTTGGATGGAAGGAGCTCCCCTCTGCCTATTCCGACGAAGAGCCTAGCTGTGATTATGCTTACATGGAAACGACAGACAACGGGAAGCCTCGTGTGAAGTGAAGCCATGCATTGCTGGTTAACCCAAATCACTGCAAACTCATCCGCTGCTTGCCTATCAGCTAGGATATCCAGCAACCATAACAGGTTATCAGACTCGAGAGCAATGGATTTCATAAACGGTTCTCTGATATCTACAGTTTTGTTGCTAAAATCAGGCTCAGCAGCTTGTTTGAATAGGGACAACAGCGAGTCGAGGGAGGTTCTGCATGAGGTGTAAAGGGTTTCGTTGCACAAGTCAGATGAGCCTGAGGAGGGTGGAAGATTGTTATTTTCGCGGAGGAGTTTCAGCACGATGGACTTCATTTCTCGTCTCCCTTTCTCTTCTTTGCTCTTCAGAACCAACACCAATATGTTGGAAAGGGTGTCTTTAGGTGGTGCTGATACCTCGGAAGACACTCGTTTCAGAACCGGCTTGACTCCAATGCCCTCACTTTCGAGACGCAACACAGAGGAAACCACCTTTTCTTCTTCCTCTTCACCCACCCAAGGAACCGCTTCCAAGTACTCCAAACAAGATTGTATGCACGTTGAGAAACCAAGTTGTTCTCCAATCTATAAGTAGTTTACACCATTAATAAAAGCATTATCAGAAATCTTACTGATGAGCAATGAGAAAGGGATATGTATGCATAGCTTTTTTAGGCATAGGTTAAAGATGGAGCTCTTCGTTTAACAAAACCTTAACATTATGCAACTTTTATCATCAATCGATCTCAACTATGATCCTAGACTTTATAATGTTCTTGACTTCGTAAAAAGAGACAAGTCGAATGTAGCACATGAAATATCAAACCACAAACTGCTGTAGTTTAGATTACAGATGGATATACAGGGCTACATTATTTTTCATTTTTTATTTAGAACTTAAATTTATTAGAGTTCACCTATCTTGATTTGTTCAATTTTTGGCTTTCTTGGAGCAAAATCCTAAAATCTGTACCTGGTTTAAATTAGTCAAAATCAAGAACATCTAAACAAAATCTTAACACCTAGTATTAAACAAGTAAAAATGGGTCAGACAGAGGTCCATTTTCTTGATACCAGAACAGCATTTTGCAATTACAGTGAGATTACTATGTTCATGAGTAGATGCAAAAGAAACATAGTGAGCTCAAATGTTAAACTATCTCAAGATCATCCATATCAAGCACACATGAAACGAAACATAAGGCGCATGTCTCCTAATTACCTTGAGAATTCGTAGAACTCGAGGAACACTTTGCTTGATCAGCCGTTGCTTCAGATCTCTGCAGTACATCAGGCCAATAGTTTCCACATAAATCTCAACATCCTCGCAGTTTTCAATCTCAAGACAGGGGAAAACCGGCTGCTGTTCCGATATTCTAGTGGCGAAGAAGCTGCTATTCTCCATTAGTACACTCCTGTGAACACTCAACTTCACAGATAATCCCTGCTTCCCAAGCAAAATCACCTTCAGATCACTGGTTCCAGGTTCACCAAACTCAATTGTCACCTTCCTCGGCCCGTTTTCAGGCCTTGGCTTAGGCGGCACCTTCTCATTTATCGACGGGGCATTAAGAACAGGTGGATCACTACCCTGAGTTTTATCCTCTTCTGTAACTACACTGGTCCTAGATGGCATAGAACTTGGCTTTTTCTCATTCACAGAGGTTTGCCTTTTCGAATTCGAAGGTGTTTGGTTAAGAGAAGATGTTCTTGGCTTGTTTAAAGTATTGTGAGCTTTGACTGTCTTTTGAAACACAGTGGGTGAAGGGCAACACCAAAACCCCTCTGGGGTTACAGCAATTGGAACACTTCTAATTTTAGTTTGACCTTGTTCTAACCTAGGTATTCTAATTTCAGCCATGTTCTACAAGATTTTAAACTCCTATTTCACACCTAAATCAGATTCCACATGCAATTCACAATTAAAACATGGAGATTAATGAATCCCTTCAAAAGTGAGAAATTCAAAACTTCTTACCTAATGATACAGAGCAAAGCTTCAACTAATCACCAAATTCAACCCAAGAAACATGAATATGATAACCCCACCATTATCAAGAACAAAGCAAAAGATTCAATCCCATTTCTCCAATCTCACAACAACTAAAACAAAAAACCCTTCAGATTAAACCACCATGAGATCACAAAAATAGAGATTTTGAGCACCCATCTACAAAAAAAGAAGTTTCTTGAAACCCCAGAAAACAACAAAACAACTCACCAAAAGACAGAGAAATCCGAGAGAGTTCAATCTCTTTCCATCTTTAATTTCAAGAGCCAAAGCAAATGATTGAAGAGAGCTTTGATGTCAAGCATCAAGGGAACCACTTTAACAAGCGATTTATTAACAGAGTGGAATGATGAGGGCCAAACCCCCCTTTTTTCTTTACGATTAAAAAAAATGGAGTTAAATAAAGAACCACCTCATCTGAGTAAAAGTAAAAGCGATAAATAAATAAAAAAACATAGGTGGAGGCTTATTTTAGCTCGATATGGCTTGCTTGCTTTGGTATTCTTGATTTTACACAATTCTTCCATGGTGGGTCTGAATCCATATCATCATGTCTGAAAAACTGTGCCCTTCTCTCTCTCTCTCTACAGGCACAAAAACAAAGTGATAGTTATCAATCAGAGACAGGCATGCAAGATGCAGTGGGGCTGTCAAATTTCGATCTTGGTCGTGCTTTTTCTTGCTTTATTGTCATTCCGTCTCGTGCTTTTCTTCACTTTGGTGTGTGTTTGTGTGTGTGATTGATGAAGGGAATCTCTTTCGCTTGAAGCCATGTTTTTTGCATTTGGGTTTGCCCGGAATGCCCCCCACCATCTGCGTGTGTGTGTGTGTTCACTTCTTGGTTTTTATTTTTTATTTTATTTTCCTCGGATTATTTTAAAGAAAATAAAAAATAAAGGAATTATTCTTACAAATAATTTGATAGAGGCATCAATATTTAATTATGTGACATAGCTTTTAAATAGTAGAGTATATTTATAATCATATGCTAACCATATTAATTAATGAATTTTTAAGAAAGTGAAACATATTCATACCCTAGAAGAGCGTAGGGAGTTATTTAGTATGGTCCGTACACTTTACCACCATTGGTTACTCAACAACTTTATCTTGATTGATCAATTAAACTCAATTAAGAAAATTTAAAATTTTAATATTTGAGCTCTGTTACATTATCCAAATAAGTGAGTTGGGTGTGAATCAATTTCACATCTAAATCTTATTTTTAGAGAATTACTTTTTATTATAAGTATAAAACATTATTTTTTGTAATATACTAATATTTTTTTGTCTAAATACTAATATTTTTTGTAATATACATTACTTAATAATATTATAATAAGAAGAAGAAGAAACTGTAAATACGTTATTGTTTGAATTATCATTGATAATTTAAAGCTAGGTTTAGACATAAGTTCTACTAGATAATAATTATTATTATTATAAAAAAAAAGGCTCCGAGAGAGAGTTGACTTAATTCAAAAATAATAATTTAACCATGTGCTAGTTTCGTTTTCTAAATTATAGTAGTATTTTATTATGGTGTTATTCTTTTTAGATCATCTACTTGTACTTTATTTTGGACTAATGAATCTTCAAGGCCGTCTCTTCAGTAATTTATTTAAAAAAAAAAAAGGTTTAAATGAAAATTATAATTTTCTCATTATTCTTCATTCATAGTACAAGATTTAAAGCATGATACTATAGTTATTCTTTAAAATAAAGAATGGCCATGAAATAGCGAATGTCAAATGAAGATCCTAAAATTTAGGATAACTAATTACTACTCCATTCTCCATTCTGTATAGACGTTTTCACATTTTATTTTTACATATGTAGATTTATTTTTTTTAAAATACTATAAAGAGAGAAATTGTGATAAAAATGCTCTAAACAAGTAACTGATTTTGAAAAATGTTACCAAATTTTTTATTTATAAAATTGTCACTTTAATTTTTTTTTCGTCCTTCGTAATATAATTAATATATAGTCGCAGATATAATCGCACATAACGTTACACTATGTGTTAGTGAATAAAGTATTTGTATGATTGCACATATAGTTGCGTATAATGAAAAAAATATATATGAAGTTGCAGGCATGATCGTAATAGACGTCGCATGAAAAATTTGTGTATGCGGTCACAAACATAGTTGCAGACGTAATCGTGTGAGGTCTCAGCATAAAAATTGTGTATAAGGTTGTAAAAATAGTTGCAGCGATAGTCTAGAAGTCATATGCATATTAGGATTAATTATCCCAATTTTTTTTAAAAAAATAAGTGATATTTTTACGAAAAAATATAAGAAATTACATTTTTTCAGTATAAATAATTAAAAGAGATATTTTTATTGATAGCCCTATAAAAAACCTATTGATTTTAGAAATAATTTTATATTTTTAGAGTATTTACTATTGTGATTTTTTTTTTTAATGGATTTGAATCTTACAGGCTACAAGTAGGATTATATTGATGATGATGGTAGGTGATACGGAGTATATATTAATTCAAACTTTTAGCTGGTGATCAGTCATTCTTGCTAAATTACTTCAATAACAACAAAATAGAGAATCATTACAATTAGGAATTCCATTTCACCAATTTTATCTGAATATACAAATTTGTTATATCCGTTAATCCCTCTTTTATTTATAAAGCAAGGTAAAAGCCCCTGCACTCCCGGAACACGCCGTGTCCTCGTGAGAACACAATCCTCCTTCTCCATATTCTATTTAAATTTATGTATTGTTAGGAATTTAAATTATAAAGGGACACGATATCCGAGACACGAGAGCCTCTATCATAAAACAAAAGTCAATAATCGGATAGTTGCCATCTCTAATCGAGAAATGTAAAAAAACCCATAAATGAAGAAAAGGAATGAATTAGAATCATCCAAAACTTTAATGAAGTAAAATAATGTAATGTAGGAGCAGTTGATATCTTTTTGACCACCAGTGTATTCATTTGAAATTCTTTTGAGACATGGGGCCCACCATGGGTTCCTTGCAATTCCAGACTGATGGAATGAAAAGCAAAAGGCATCACATTTCCATCATCACAATATTGTCCTTTTTATTATCTAAACTAAACAATTCCATGCCTCATGAGATGGCATTTGCTGTTACATTGTCCCCACACTTCCATCCAATCTTTTTTTTTTTTTTCAAAATTAATTATCATTAACACTAAATTTTCATGAAATTGGTTATGTTATACATTTATCAATGGTTAGTGTTATTTTGATTAAAGGAGTACTATTTGTTACCCTCCCTATTTTAATGAATTCTTGGAAGGAATTCAAAGATAAGTGTTGGAATCTCTACTTTTTCCACAATTGGACCTTACAATGTAATACCCAAATCTTCTTCTAAATCCACCCTAAAGAACTGGCCCAGCCAGCTCTGAACAGCCCAATCACTGAATGTGACTGGGCCCAGCCCATCAGACATTAATAATTTTCTTTCTTCCTTTTACTCCATTTCTGTAAGACTAGGAAACTAAATATTTGAAGTACAGATAGTTTCATCAAATTCATAATTTCTTTTGAGTTTTTAATTGTATTGCATTCTTTATAAAGAAAATATTACATTTAGCCATTTAAGTATGTCTGATTTTAGTTTCAGTCAATATTTTTTTATCTATATTCTCAACTATGATTAATTTTTGTTCAGTTTTAATTGTTTTTGTCCAAATGGTATCCTTTTTCTATTTACTTCAATTTTAATAACTTATGATAACCTAGAGACCGAAAAGAATAATTTAAATAGATTATGATAAATTTAAATTAGCATGGAAAAGCTATGAACATTATACGTACACGGTACACACTCGTGTTTATTTATTTAGTGATAATTTTCAAAATTTTGTTGTGTTTTATTTTTTCTTATAATTTTATTGGTTTTTTATTTACTCATTTATCATTAGATTATGTTTTCTTGGAATGATCACATCCGGACGTGGAACGTAAATCTTCATATTTGATTTATTTTTCTCTTTAAAAAAGTTACACCTTGAAAAAGAAATTGACACTTTAAACAAATAATTTTGTCCAACTACAGTTTAATTTTAAAATCTACTACTAATATTTTTACTTAACACATGAGTACTACATATATTTGGGGCAGACTGTCTCTCAATAAAATTTTTTTTATACTGTTTATTAATAAAGTTATTATTTTTCTTTTAGAATGTTATTACTTAAGTTCACAACATTATTATTATTTATTAATTAAATATCACTTTTTATTATAATGAGGAGTATTATATTTTATCCATCTCACAATAATCAATCCGTGGGACGACTACCATTAAAAAGAAAAAAAAAAGACGGAATTACTCTTCTGTTAAAATCAATAAAATTAAACAATACAATGATTTTCTTTTAAAACAACACGAAACACTAAACACAAACCACTAGTCTCTACTGAAATAATTAAATACTAAAATAAACATAACCAGATCGGTGAAATTAAGAAGTCAAAACTCAAGAAATAGTAGTAAGAATTAAATCCACTTCTCCAAATCCAATTTAATTCTGTAAATCAGTCAACGATCTTATAAACAGCATCAAGAAAATGGGTTCACAAGGCAAATCATCATTTCTACGAATTTGCTTTCTCTTAATGGCTGCTCTTTTTGGTCTATCAACTTCCTTCCAGTTCAATGATCCAGGTATTTTTTTATTTTTTATTTCCTACCCAAAATTAATTAAATAATTATTTTGTGACTCTTTTGGTTGTTTGGTTTTCAAGATTGGTATTTCTGGATCCCATTATATTTGTTGGGCCCGTTGGGCTTTTGGCCCAAATGCCGGTCTTCTTTCTCAAAGTATTGGGCCAAGTTTGTCTTGGCCCATAGCCTTACACTTGTGGCCTATTTGATCTCCCATTTGTGACCCTCTCAGGTAGAACGTGGTTTTGAATTCTTTTGTGAGTTCAACGGGAATCTGAGCACTGTGGAGTTCTTCCCTCGACCACCTTCTCCGGCGTAGACGACGAACACGGACGACGATGACGACCCTATCCGCCTAACAGTGGTATCAGAGCGGGTTTCGTCGTCCGTCTGTCTCCCGAAGCTGCTGATCGTCAGCCGCCGATGGGAGATCGCCGCCGTCCGACCGCCGCCGGATTTTCTCGCCGGAATCGCGACCTCCAGCAGCTGACCGAAGCAGCGCCGCTGCTAGGGCTCCGCCGCCGCCGCCGGGATCGAGATCAGACGCCGCGCCGCCCCCCCCCCCCCCGTGCCGGAATCGCGATCTGCTCAGATCCGCCGCCACCGCGTCGCCGATCTGAAGGAGGAGATCGCTAGGGACGCGCCGCCGCTGCTGGATCTGCCCGCCGGAATCGCGCCTGCCGCCAGCACCGCGCAAGGGTTCCGTCGCGCCCAGAGGTCACCGATCTGAGGTCGCCAGCACCGCCCTGCCGCCGCACGCTCAGATCGCGCCGCCGCTCCGCCGATCTGCTCGATTCGCGACCGCCGCTGCTCCAGCTCGCGCCGCCTTCGCCAAGCAGCCGCTGGAATCGCGACCGGTGAGCACCAGCCGCTCGTCTTCAGCGTCGCCTCGCCGGGAACGCCGCCGCTCCAGATCGACGAGCCGCGACCAGATCCGAGGGTGCCGACCGCCGCAGACGCCGCCGCTCCAGACCGCGAGGAACGCGTCGAGGTCAGTTCAGCCACCGCCGATCTGCCGTCGCGCTCAGCCACCGCCGATCTGCACCGGAGACCGGAGACTGACGCTGCCGCTGACTGTCGCCGTCTCTGTCTGCCGGAGCTGCTGATCGTTGACCGCCGGAGTTGACCGCCGGAGCTAGGGTTCCGGTCAGATTGGAGTGTCCAATTTGAGGAAGGGATGTGTCTCTCCTCTTCTCCTTTTATAGTGTTCCGAAAAATTTCAGATTTGTTTTGTTATTTTTCCGGATTGTTCCTTTCTGAAATTTTCAGATTGTGCCTTCACTAACCCCAATATTTCTCACTTTGTGTGTAGGTTGAAACTTGGAGTGGAGGCTGCCCCGTTCGTGTTTGGTACGTGAACAAGACTACGAGGGATCCGCCCCCGTTAAGTAACGGGCTGGTGGCTCGTAGAGGTGGTACGGTGTTCTCGTCGGAGACACCGCTCTGGTGAAATAGCTTGAGCCTTTTCTTATTTAATTTTCTTGTCTGATGCCCTGAGGCGGCTGGCCCTCTTATTTGCTCTTGTGTGATGCTCTGAGGCGGCTGGCCCTCTTATTACTGTTCTTGTTTGTTTCTTTTGTGAAACTGTTATCTTAGTCTTTCAATTTCCGCTGCTGAAAATCTGTCCTTGTGTGTTATACTGCTCCGTTTCTCGCTTTGTGTGTGATTAGAGTAGTGTCAACCTGGTGTGTGATAGATTGTTGCTCTGTATTTCTGTATTTTCTCCGTTCAAAGTGTGTTCTACTCAACTTTAAATACCCATGGCTTCGTCTTCGTTTGGACAAGCACCGTTTGATGGTAAGCGAGACTTCAGTATCTAGAAACAGAAAATGAAGTGCATACTCATTCAACAAAGGGTATTCAAAGCTGTAGATCACTCGTATGACAAGGATGATACACCTGCTAAAAAGACTGAGATGAATGAGCTTGCTTTATCTGCGATTATCTTGAATCTTTCTGATCCTGTGCTTAGAAAAGTTGGTGTGCATGAGTCCGCAAAAGTTTTGTGGGAAACGTTGGATAAGCTGTACACTGAAACATCTTTGCCTAGTAAAATGTTTCTTCTGGAAAAATTCTTTCGTTTTAAACTTGATTTAAACAAAGATGTTGAAGAAAATTTGGATGTGTTCACAAAATTGATTCAAGATATTAAGCTAACTGGTGACAAGCATATTGATGAATACACTCCTATTGTGCTTTTAAATGCTATACCTGATTCTTACAATGATGTCAAGTCTGCTATAAAGTATGGTCGTGATGACGTTACTCTTGATATTGTGGTGAATGCCTTAAAAAGCAAAGAGCATGATTTAAAACAAAATAGGGGTGTTAAGAATTCTGGGGAGGTTATGCATGTTAAGGGGAAACCTAACAATCGTAACAAGAACAAGAACAACAATAAGAACAAGGACAAAAATTCTGATGTGAAATCCCAGAATAATCAGAATGGGGACAAGAAAAAGAAGAAATGCTTTAATTGCCATGAAAGGGGACATTTTGTAAACAAGTGTCCTCATCCTAAGAGGAATAATTCTAATGATCATGCTAATGTTGCCTCTGAATCTGTGAATTATGGTGATGTGTTTGCTATTTCTGATAATTGTGTGAATTCTGTGCTTTCATCTCTGTGTGATAGTGAATGACTTGTGGATTCCGGTTGCACATTTCATATGACACCTTTTAAACATCTTTTCTCTTCATATAAAAATGTCTCTCATGGATCTGTGTCTATGGCTAATGAAAGAAGATGTGATGTGCTTGGTGTGGGTGACATTTGCTTGCGTTTTGAAGATGATTCTGTGTTCACTTTGAAAAACGTGCGACATGTGCCTGATTTGTGTAACAATTTGATTTCCTGTGCTGCACTTGAAGATGAGGGGCTTGAGGGTAGGTGGGGAAAGGGTTGCATGTCCATTGTAAAGGGTTCTGTGCCCATCTTTAATGCTGAAAAGAGGAATAACCTGTATGTTTGTTGTGCTAAATCTGTTGTTATGTCTGCTAACGCGGTTAAAGAAGATAAAACAAATATTTGGCATGGTAGGTTAGGTCACATGAGTGGAAAAGGTCTTGAAATATTGCATAAAGCTGGTTCTTTTGGTAATGATAATGTGACATGCATTCCTTTCTGTGATTCTTGTGTGCAAGGCAAACATGCGAAGGTGAAATTTCCTGTTTCCCCATACCCTAAGACTTCTTCGTGTAGTGATATACTTGAGTACCTGCATGCTGATATGTGGGGGCCTTCTAGTGAGCCAACTCAAGGTGGCAATGTGTATTTTCTGTCCATTATTGATGATTTTTCAAGAAAAGTGTGGGTAATTTTGCTTAAAAACAAATCTGATGTTTTTGAAAAGTTCAAAAATTGAAAAACTTTGATTGAAAATCAAATGGGTAAAAAGATTAAGTATCTTAGAACTGATAATGGATTGAAATTTTGCAATAATGCCATGGATGATTTATGTGTCAAATCTGGAATTGTGAGACACAAGTCTGCTCCTTACATTCCCCAACAGAATGGGGTTGCTGAGAGGATGAATAGGATTTTGTTAGAAAGGGTGAGGAGCATGTTGGTGTCTTCTGGACTTTCTAAAAAGTTTTGGGGTGAGGCGCTTATTATCGCAGCATTTTTAATAAACAAATCCCCCTCTGTGCCTTTGAAGGGTAAGTGCCCTGACTATGTGTTCTTTGGTAAAAGTATTGATTATTCTGTGCTACGTGTATTTGGCTGTGCTGCGTTTGTGCGTCAGAAACATGACAAATTGGATCCTAGGAGTAGAAAATGTGTTTTTCTTGGTTATCCTGAGGGTGTTAAAGGTTATAGGCTGTGGGATATCTCTGAACCTGGTTTCAAAATCGTGATTAGTAGGGATGTGATCTTTAATGAATCTGAATTTCCTTGCTTATCTGCTCCTTTGCCTGATGTTGTGCCTTTACATGATCCTACCACTTCTTCGAGTGAGGTGGAGTTGTCTCCTGTGTTATCTGATGTTGAAAACTTGCCTGACACTGTTGTTGATCAAGAACTTGTTGCCAATGAACCTGTTATCAATGATGAAAATGTGCATGATATTCCTGAAGATGATGACTATGTGTTGACTAGGGATAGACCTAGAAGGAATATTAGGCCACCTGCTAGGTATGATGATTTTCATATTGATACTCATGCTTGTAATGCGTTTGAAAGTGTTGATAATGAACCTAAGACCTATCAAGAAGCTTTAAAATCTGACGATTCTGTGAAATGGTTAAATGCTATGAAAGATGAAATGAAATCGTTGCATGTTAATCATACTTGGACTCTGGTTCCAAAACCTGCTCATTGCTCTGTTGTTGATTGCAAGTGGCTTTTCAAAGTGAAACATGAGCCTGAAAATGTTAGATTTAAAGCTAGATTGGTAGCAAAAGGTTTTACTCAAAAGGAAGGGGTTGATTATAATGAAATCTTTGCTCCTGTTGTTAAATTCACCACGATTCGTATAATGCTTGCATTAGTTGCTCACTTTGATTGGGAATTGAAGCAAATGGATGTAAAAACGGCTTTTCTTAATGGTGATTTGGACAAAAAGATTTTCATGAAACAACCTGAGGGTTTTGTGGACCCCAAAAATCCTGATCATGTATGTTATTTGAAGAAATCCTTGTATGGCTTGAAACAATCTCCTAGACAGTGGAATAAGAAGTTTGATCAATGCATGACATCGTTGAAGTTTAAGAGAAGCTTGCATGATAATTGCCTTTACTTCAAGATTGATACTTCTGTTCCTGTTTTTCTGCTCATATATGTGGATGATATGCTAATTGTTAGCCCTGATCTTGAGTATGTTGAGCTTGTTCAAAAGAGTCTATGTGATAATTTTGATATGAAAGATCTTGGAGATGCTAAAAGGATTCTTGGAATGAACATTGATAGAGATAGGAAGAACCATGTTCTCTTGCTTAATCAGATTTCATATGTTGAAAAGATTTTGAGTAAATTCTCTATGATGTCTGCTAAAACTGTGAATGTGCCTCTTGCTGCTCACTTTGTGTTAAGTAAGGATCAGTCTCCAAAGACTGATTCTGAAATTGCTGAAATGGAAAAGGTTCCTTATTCCAATGACATTGGGTCTGTTATGTATCTTATGGTTAGCACTAGACCAGATATTGCATATTCTGTTAGTTGCTTGAGTAGGTATATGGCTAATCCAGGTGCGCCTCATTGGGAGGCTTTGAAATGGCTCTTGAGATACCTCAAGGGCTCCATGGAGGTAAGTTTACGCTTTTCCAAATCTGCAAATGGTGTGAGCCTTGTTGGCTATGTTGATTCCAATTATGCAAATGATAAGGATAATAGGAAGTCTACAACTTCTTATGTGTTTACTTTATGTGGCTCTTGCATAAGTTGGAAATCTCAGTTACAGCATGTGGTTGCTTTATCTACAACTGAATCTGAATACGTGGCTATTACTGATGCTTTAAAGGAAGCTATTTGGCTGCAAGGCCTTCTGAATGAAATAGGTTTTCTTGACAAATGTGCCACTGTGTTTTCTGATAGTATGTCTGCTATTCAGTTGTGTAAAAATCCTGTTTTCCATGATAGAACCAAGCATATAGATGTTAGGTATCATTTCATTCGTGATATTGTGGAAAAAGGTATTGTTAACCTGGAAAAGATTGCATCTGAGTTTAATCCTGCTGATATGGGTACTAAATGCTTATCTGTTGAAAAATTTAGGTCTTGCATGAGGACTTTAAATTTCGACTCTCTTGATTGAAGCATGTTGTATGCAGTTCTTTTCCGTGGATGTTGTGTCCACTCTTGAGCTTGTGTGCTCCGTTTATTTTGTCCTTGGGATATTTTAAACATTTTGTGACTATGTGTCCGTGATCTTTGCTTCGGCTTAGATTTGTGTATCTTTTGTGATACCTTGACTTTTGTGTCAAATTTCTGGATCTTGCATTTGACTTTGTGTCTTTCGTTTTGCAGGTGTCCGGGAAAAGTGCAATGATGAATTCCCATTTAGTTATACACAAGGGTAGATGATTTGGGCCAAGGTGGAGATTTGTTGGGCCCGTTGGGCTTTTGGCCCAAATGCCGGTCTTCTTTCTCAAAGTATTGGGCCAAGTTTGTCTTGGCCCATAACCTTACACTTGTGGCCTATTTGATCTCCCATTTGTGACCCTCTCGGGTAGAACGTGGTTTTGAATTCTTTTGTGAGTTCAACGGGAATCTGAGCACTGTGGAGTTCTTCCCTCGACCACCTTCTCCGGCGTAGACGACGAACACGGACGACGATGACGACCCTATCCGCCTAACAATATTCATCAGCTTGTGTTGCCAATTTGGTCAACGGGTCAGAACCCAAATCAAGAATCACAAGTGTTGCTAAATTTGCACTGTGGTTAGGACTATTCTTGTTCTTTAAGGTTTGTTTTGAAGATTTGAGTGTTGGAACAGCTGGGTTTTGGTCTTTAGACATGAGAGAGAGAGAGAGATTTGGAAGTGGGCTTGTTGTTATTTCCATGTTTCTGGTGTTGGACAACTCACCCGGCCCACATCGTCACCCTACCCGACTCACAAAATATGGTAAATTTAGAAATTTTTTTTTCATGCTATACTTGTTGAAATACATTATGCTCCGTATTTCAATTAGTTGATGTTTTGTATACTATATACGAACAGGGATGCCCATTTTGGTGTGCATTGCGTACGGCCTCAGTGTTCTCTTCTTCGTATTTCAACATCATGATATGAAATTTTGATGTCAATCCTACATTTTCTTTTACACTGTTTTAGCAAGTCTATTTGCTTGTATTAATATTTTAAGTGGAGTGAGTAATAATATTGTGTACATTACCTATTAATATATTTCTATAAAATGTAATGCATTATTATATATTAGTTGTGAACAAGGAATCTCATTTTTGACTGTAGGCGGCTCGTAGCCAATCGATTTGGAAGTAAACTTATGAATCTTTTTTCAAATTTAGTACATATACAACAACATTTACTTTGCTATTATTTTTATTTTTAATTTAATCTTAATAGTCAAATATATTAATAATTTATTAAGATTAGAATTAATTAATTATATTTAAGATTATGATTACTATTATACATTATATTTCTTTTACTACTAATAATAAAAATTAGTTCTGTTGTTATTAATTTTTGGCTAATTATAGTGTGCACCCTAAGATAAGCTGCACTCATATACAAATATAAATAAAAACATATACAATTATGAACAAAAATATATACAATTTAATTATTAGATTTTTAATGAAAAATTGAGTGTAAAAAAATATACAATTTTTAAAAAAACATGTATACATTATTGAATAAAAAGTTATACACATATAGATGCTAGTTTTTTTTAATGAAAAACTTAGTGTAAAAAAAAGTATACAATTATTAAGAAATACATATACAAAATAGAATAACATGTATACAAAATAGAATAAAAAGTTATACACATATGGGTCCACCCGGGTGCACCTAATATCAACTCTTAATTTTTTACCTTTACTATTTAAATTGTTTTTAATTGATATAACTTTTTTTAAATCAATATATAATATATATTTAAAAATATAAATTAGTTGTGTTATGTTATGTTATTTTTTATGTATTAATTTTTAATAAAAAGTTTTGTAATTATAGTAATACATATATTTAATTTAATTATTAATTATTTAAATAATTTTAAGAGTTATACGTTCAAATTTCAATGCATGTATAGTTCATTTAATTTAATTATAACTAAATTTTTATTAATTTAAAATTATTATTATAGTATAATATTGAATAAAAATATGTGTGTCTGTTGAATCATATTATGAATTTTATATATTTTTATTTAAATTAATTATATTTAAAATATATTATTATTAATTATTATAAATACAAAAGTATTTGTAATTAAAAAAAAAAGAGAAGTTATTATGGCATTATGACCAATGTATTGATAAAGTTATATTAATACATTTATTAAATAATGTATCAATAGATATATAATAGTGTAATATTAAGTATTTGATAACTTCATGTATTAATAGGATAGTTATAAATAATTTTTAAAAAAATAATATCAAAATTAATGTAGTAATAAGCCTTTTTTCTCGTAGTGGTTGTGTTGTTACTGTAGATATATATGAAGTTTACAAAAGTTATTTTTTGATTAATTTTATTGATTTTTTTTAGGATAACATTGTATTTTTAAGAAATAAATAAATTATAAAGTATATTATGTGTGTAAGGTGTAAATTTTAAAATTTTAATTTAGATGTAATTTTAAGGTTGATTATTTTAAACAAATTTAATACTCCCTCCGTTCCAGTTTAAGAGGTCATTTTTTCATTTTGGTCGTCTCACCCAAAGAGTCTCATTTCCTTTTTTACACACATGGATCCACACACCTCCTCTAATACAATCAAAATATGGGACACACACTCCCACTAATACAACTACCCACTACATGTTAAATAATAATACTCCTTAATCTACGTGTAAAAAAACAAATGACCCTCTTATACCGGGACGGAGGAAGTATGAAATAGAGAAAAATAAAAAGTGTAAAATTTAATATGATACATATAACTATATGATATGACTTCATAAATGATTAATTTCCATGGAAAATCCAACTAATAAAGTCAATTAATATGCGTCTCTTTCTCTCCTAAAGAATATATTGCTAGACAGTATATCTTAGGAGTCAAGGTAGGTACAGTCATGATCACTGTACACTTTAAGATCGATCAATCTAGTTGGCAACAGTTGTGTGATCAGTAAGTAATTTATTAGATACATTATAATTTCAATGTATTAATTTCATTATTGCTTCTACATTGATGATGAAAGGACATAATTAATTGCAAGATCAAGCATAAATCTATATATCTACCAAATTAATTTTCACTTCGCTTTAAAGCCTTTGGGTACAATTAATAATTCTTCAATATAATTAATTAATAGTGATTAATTAATTCAGATGATCTATTCTCAAGACAAATTGAATATAACCCTGGAAATAATACTAATTAAATTCGAGAGTTTAAAAGAAGTAGAAATTATATGAGTTGGTGTTTTATACTGATAAATGAGAATTATAGAATGTAATGTACGATAAAACCTCTATTAAAGTACTTCCTCCGTACCCTAAAGTATTTCACACTTTACTCTTACTAAAAATGGTAAAAAATACATTATAACAATACCTACTTTTTAAACACATCTCAACATAATACTCATTTTTTCACACATTCCAATAACTTTACACACCCTTTTCATTAAATTAATTAAAATACTTCTTCTCTTTCTTACTTTATACATAAAATAACAATTTTTTTCTTAAACTCTGCGCAACAATACATGAAGTACTTCGGGGACGGAAGGAGTATATCCTATTCTAAATACATACATGTATCTTTAAAGTCTTATCACTTGCGTTGATTAAAAATATATGAATTAATTATTAATTTGATTCATGCACCAACATTAATTAATATTGTCTTATTTATTAGCGTTAACTAATTTAAATTCAGGAGTTTATGATCAATATATGTATAATTAAATTTGGATATATCTAATAATACCTCCGTCACGAAAAGATTTTTACTTAAAAGATAGATGAAAACTTTTTTGTGACAGAAAGCAAATTTAGGATTTAAACATACACTTTCAACTTTTCTATTGTTTTTTTTTTATTGGCAAAATAAATAGTAATTTTATTAATAATGATGGGTAAGAGATCTATCCAAAATTACAAGAAAAATAAAACATTTTTCTATTGTTATTTGGAAGAAAATTCTTTTAATTAATTTTCAATAATTTTTGTAAATATGAATCCATGATTCACGTAAATACATCAAAATGCCCTTTGAAATTGTAAACATATACGTCTGTCCACAATTTTTCAATATATAAAAAATGCTCCGTTATATAAATGAGTTCCTAAAACACACCCCATAAACATATTGTGATTATCTGAGATATATTGTGGGAGGGAAATGCCCACTCAATTGCCATATATAAAATTAAAATAAGTAAATTTGAGACGAATAGATAATAGGTAAATTTAGGACGAATAGACAAATTTAGGATGAATAGGTAAAGTTAGTACGAATAGACAAATTTGGGACAGAGAACATGTAAATTTGGAATGAATAGACAATTTTGAGACAAATAGGTAAATTTAGGACGAAGAGATAAATTTGGAACGAAAATTATTATTAACAAAAAAAATTGTAAAACATTAAAATTTTCAATTCGTCCCTAATTTGCCTATTCATCTCATTTTTGTTTATTCATCCGAAATTTACTGATCAAAACAAACAATAGTTGTCAGTTAGTATGTTGTGGAAAAAGAAACTAAAGAAGAGGTATCCCTTGAAGTGGAGGCTTGCAGGAAAGTATGGAAGAGTTTTGCTCCTACAAGAGTACAAGCTATTGTTTGGAAGGTTATTAAGCAAAGATTACCAAAGAAAACAAGCTTACAAAAGCGTGGAATGCTACGGGTAAACACTGATACTCTTTGTGCATTGTATAGAGAGGAATAAGAAACTATTTCACATATTTTCTTCACTTGCAAAGTAGCTCATAGAATTTGGTCAAATTGTTACAATTGGACAAAGATGAGCATGGTACCCCATATTAATCCTGCGCGACATCTTCTGCAATATGACAATCTACTAGGAAATTCAAGAAACCAAAAAATATCTACAATAATTTGGTCTGCAATCATCTGATCAATATGGAATGGGAAAAACAATATTATTTTCAAAGGAAAAGAAATTGATACTTCTAAGATATTTTCTGAAGTTAAAGTAAAAGTATATGGTCTTGGTTAGTAGTTAGAGGAGACTTTGTCAATAAATTTTCATTCAAGGAATGGAATTTAGATCCTACAATATGCTGTAATTGAGTACAAGTTTCACTAAACTTCTATATTTGTAAGAATTTGAGTACCCCTTGTAACTTCAATTTAATAATAATTTTAATTTCCTGATAAAAAAAACAATAGTTGTCAGTGAGGGTGTTTTAGGAACGAGAGAATATAAAAGCAGGCAATTTTTTTTTATGATTTTTAATATATTGAACAGTAAAAACGTTAAACTTTTCAAAATGAGCAGTTTTGGTTTTATCCTTTTGACAATTTTGCTGAACTAACTTTTCTGTGTTACGTTGCCACAATATCCATCCCATGTGATTTTTTTTAATGACATTTTATTATTATTTATTTTTTTGAAATAATTAAATTTGTATGTTGATAATCAGAGTAAATACAGAAATGAGCAGGAATCGATTTTTTTTTTAAGGTTAGTGAGTTTATGGAATTCTATATAAGTACCATATTGGCCTGCTATTTGATGAATACAGAAATTTATATGCACTATTTGTACAAGTATTGGTTGATCTTGTTCAAATTCAAATTAAAAAATAATAATAATAAAATAAAAGAGCAAGAAAATTTATGGAATGATTTTATGAAAAAATACCGTGGAACCATGTCACTCTTTTGTATAACTGATGATTAATTTTTCATATGGCATATAGTTATTCTTTTCTATATGAAATACAATTATACGAGGGTTAATATAGCACTTGGGGAGTATTTAATTCATATTGTGTTAATATTAGTAAATAAGCATTAAAAATCGCTAAAAATAAAGAAATTTGCATATTAATTGCATTTATATAAACTTATCTTCTATGCCTGTTAATAAAAAGTAAAAGGTTTTGAACTTATCTAACTTCTAAGCCATTTAATAAAAAGTAAGATGCTCAATACCGATTAAATGAAATTTAGGGAAATTGAGTTACTATATCCCTTGAAAATAATAAATAATTGAGAGAATTTTCATGCTCACATCTTGCTAATCATATACTCAAATTTTATTTATCCGCATATTAACCCAAAGTGAACCAAACATTTCTTAAATGTAACAAACCATTACTATTTTGAGAAGAATAATACTCGCATTTTGAATAATAACATTCAACATATCCAAAAAGTAATACTCCCTTTGTTCGCCTCAAATGTATCTACTATTTTTTGCATCTACTTCAAAGACACATATCTCCATTTTCAGAAGAAAAAAGAGTGACTAACACATATTAATTATACAATTACTTAGTATATATTGAATAATAATACGCATTAATTCACATACAAAAAATCAACGACACCTTTTGAGACTGATGAAGCGAATACTTTCTAAAAATTACTGTATTTACTCCCAATTTCACATAAATTATACTTCTACGGTGGAGATATGGAAGATTTAAAATAATTATAGTATAGATTAATTAAATATTAATATGATTTAATTTTGATTTGATTTTATTTATGTCTGTTATTGTTATCTTTTATGTTTATTATTGTAATAGATTTATCCCTCCTACTATTTGGTGAAGATATGGAAGATTCAAAATAATTATAATATAGATTAATTAGATATTAGAATGATTTGATTTTATTTATGTTGTTATTATTACTTTTTATGTTTATTTTTGTAATAGATTTATCCCCTATAAATAGATTATCTTATTATGTATATGAGGAGTTGAATTTTATTAATGAAATGAGAGTTTTCTCTTGACCTCTTACACGGTATTCTTATGTAATGAAATGAGAGTTTTCTCTTGACCTCTTACACGGTATTCTTATGAATCAACGTACTTGAGAAGTCTATTTTCTGGTATTAAACGGATTATAAAGTTTGTTCTACGTATCTATCATCTTTTAATACACTCTCGCAGAGCTGCATCACTATTCCCTCCTAATGTATCAATTTTATTATTTTGCTCAGTTTCATTACTAACGTAACTATTTCATTCTTTAGGAATATAAAACCCACCTTGCTAATAGTAACTTAAATATAAGACACATTTAAGGAGGGAGCACTTAAAAGTTATGTTTGCATTGCATTTCATGATGAAATATTTTCAGGAGAGAGTATTTCTTTCTATCAAGAAATTTTATGTTCTAAAAATATCATGTTAGAGTAAGAAAGGTTAATAATTTGACCAATCTACTGTATATTATTTGATCTGTGCTTGCTATTTTCATTCGCAAAACATCAAGTTTGGATGGAGTATAAAATCACAAAAGAGTTATTAAAAGTGTGAAACTGGAAATGTAGTCATTAATCACTCTAGTTGATTTTATAAAGATGAAATTAATTAATTTTAGATCACAATTTCACTTATAAAAAGACTAAGTATTAAACATATGAAATATAGGTTATACAAGAGAAACCTAAAATCCAATAACGAAATAATATGACAGACGCAATGAAATTCCTTGTACCAAATTAGGAGGCCAATTAGTGGCTGACAAATAATCAAATTATTTTTTTTTTGGTAAATCAAGTTTAAAATCTGAACATGACGTAACAATGCTAAATTATACCTACTTGTTTGGAATTAAATTGCATCGAACTGTACAAAATATATTGAAGAAAAAGAAATTGATAGTTGGGAATATATTACTTTCATTTCTTTTATTTTTTTATTTTTTTTATTTTTAAGTTTATTGTGGATTGTAAATTTTCTCTTCCCCTCTTTAAGACCATTGCCATCAGCGATCCTCATTCTCGATCGTGCATAAAAGACAAACAACCGTAAATAAAAAAAATTCAAAAAACAAAATAAGTCACAACCGGTTGGGTTGTGAGATTGCAAAACAACCCAGCCCTCAACCAAGTTTTCAGCCCCACAATACACCACAATGTGACACTTGTCACATTGTGGTTGGTTATAATAATTATTTTAAATATAATTTAAATATTAAGTAAATAATATTAAAATTATATTTTTTTTTAACAAAAATAATCAAAATCCTTAAAAAAAAATTCTTTCCATGTAGAGTATAATGTTGACACATTTCGGATCACAATAAAAAATTCTATTTTTTCTCTTAATCTCAAATTATATATATACTAGTTTTTCTATATTTTTATTAGCATCATTTATGCATCATTTTTTATTTTTGTATTTTAATAATGTAATTTTTATATACTTATTGAAATTTTAATTTAGTTATCGATTCTTTTTCAAAAAGAATTCTCTTATAAGATTATTCTAGTTATAAAATTAAAATTATAAAATTAAAATATTTTTATAAATATAAGATTATTCTGATTTTAAATATAATTATTTAAATAATATATTAATGTATAATTTTATTATATATATATATAGATGAGAGAGAAATGAATATTTTATTAAAAAGATAGGTTGAGTTGGATTGTAAGTTATATATGTGAATGAGTGATAAATGAATATTATATTATTGGGTTGGGTTATCATGGGTTGTGAATGAGGGTAATCTAAAAGTGCAGTAATTAGTTAGAAAAGGGAAATTAAAAATTTTAAAAAAACTCTATGAAGAGAACACAAGTTCACAGCCCCAGTCTAAATCCCCGATTATACTACGTACTATTAAATTTATATAGTAGTTGCCATACATTAAATTTTTATTTTATGCCTAGTATTTACTTTTCGAGTTGATTAAGATGTGGAAGGTAAGTTAGAGCCAGCTCTATATGTAACACCCCGTAAATTTATTAATTATTATTATCGAGATAAAAAAAAAAGAATTCAAATCCTGCACGATCTCGGAGACAGTTGCACTGCCTCCCATCTTTTCCTCAATGCAAGTCGTTCCTTAAGCGGTTTTTCCATATTCGGCAGTTCTTTTATAGTTTATCAAGTTTTAGATAAAACTTTCTGCAGTTCTTCTTCAAAACTCTTTCTTTTCAATTTCTCATTTATTTTCTTTCTCCAATTTCTCCCTTCTGCTTAAACTTCATTCTATTAGATATTATCCTACGTTTACTCATCGAGATGATATGAATTGACTTCCTTCGTAAGTTTTGTAGGGTAGGACATCGTTTTGGTTATTTCTCCTCAAATGTCAATTACGTATATTCAATTATATTATATTGAATTCTTAATATTTGTGGTTTTAGGGTGTTCTGTGAGTGAAGGCGCATAATACTCTTAAACTCCTGCGTTGATTTTTATTGGATTAAAGGTGGGGTTACATGTTTACTTTTAAATCTTATGTGATGAATTTTATATTCTGCGATGTGTATGACATGAAACGATATGAGAATATACTATGTTCTGTGATATGCAATAAATGTTACAGTGCATAAAAATATGTTTCCGCGGGGACGACGGTCCTTTATGGGGTACTCCTCACCGTGCACAGATATTTAGTTGTCCAACGGCATGATACAAGTTAAAAGTTACATGAATAACAAACACTGAAAAGTTTGTACTGTTGTATGAATGTTCAAGTGAATTACATGACGTTTAATTGTGATACATGTTTCTTCACTGAGCGGTTGTAGTGCTCACCCCTTTCACATGTGATTTCAGGTTGATTGGAGATGCGTGGTGGTGGTGTGGTGGATCTGTAGGAAGTATTATTAATATTGGGAAACTAAGTATTAAGTTTAGGTGTTTTTTACTTATGTTCTTATGTTTGATGCGTACGGTGTAATGAACTTCTTTAGGTATGTTATTGGGTCGAACATGCATATTATTTAGGAAAAATTATATGTATTTGAAGTATATGTGTTTATCCTCAAAAGATACGATGATTTAATGTTGCAATATTAAGATTTTCGTAAAATTAGTTTTAAGAAACTATTATACATTGTTTACGCATTTTTTTTAGTTTATTTTTGAGAAAATGAAATTTCGGGTTGTTACAGTTGGTATCAGAGCAGGTCGACGTTTCTGTAGACCTGCTAGAAAAAAAAAAGGTTTTTACTTGTTATTTTTTGTAAAATTGACGTTTTTTTTTTAAAAAAAAAATATACATATAGCCTGGTTTATAAAATTGACAAATTTTTGTAAAAAGTGGATATTTTGTAAAATATAGATGTTTTATTTATAAGTTGTGGGTATTTTATTGATTAAAAAAAGAATAATTATTAATAATATGATTTGAGTTGGAGAGTATTTGATACCCACCCACCATCCACGGAACTCCACAATAAGGTATACTCTATTTGTTTATGACATTTATTAAACATTACATGTGCAATATATTTTATATGGTTTGTATATGTTCTTTCATGATGTATGGTATGATCTGATACATATTAGAGACTAAATATGAAAGCATTATTAAATCTTATTTACTAGTGGTAGTGGTACTTTTGGGTGCACGACGTACGGCAAGGATGTCTGTTGGAGGGAGTATTTCTACTAAGATTTTAGCTTCCAAGGATGATAAACGAATTGTTGATGAAGGGATTAATTTTCCTATTCAATTGATTTCAAAACTCCAAAATTGGAGAAATAAACGTGGACCTCCTGCACATGAAGATGAAGCAATACACCTAATAAGTTTGTTGCCAGAGAATTGGAAGGCTCGTGCTGACTCATTTTGGCTTGAGAAAATTGAAGCTAAAGAACCGTTTAATTATGCTGAACTGGTAGCGGATTTAATGAATAGGTGGATTTTATACGGTGGTCCAGAAGAGGAAGAGGATCCTGAGAAGGAGGAAGAAAACAAAGAATTAAAGTCGATAGAATTGCCAGAAACAATTATTTTAACTGTAACTGAAGAGGGCTCAGCGTGGATTGAACCATTAACAAAGAAAAAGAAATCAACTACCAACGAACCCAGTAGAAGTTGCAAAGATGTGGAGTGATATGAAAGATTTGTAGTGCGATAGATTATTGATATTTGATATGTGTCTTTTAAATTTATATTTTATACTATTTTCATGGATTCACTCAATTTAAGAATTAAATATTATCCATTATTATTATTGATTATTGATTGAGAAAATATTTATGAAATTATTTATTTTTGTGAAAAAAAAATCAATATTATCTGTATATTAAATTTATTTTAATTTTTATTTTCATAGGAAATGTTAGGGCGTGGAAATGCAAATCAAGCACCCGTAGATTTTGATGAACGTATCTCACTGGCGGAACTGGTGAATTTTCTCCGTGCACAACAACCGGATCAACAAGTCCCACAGAATCATATCACTCAACATGCTCAAGTGGTAGAACAATTCCACAAGTATCGGCCTTCGATATTTAACGGTCGAGAGGGACCCGCTTATGTTGAGGAGTGGATCGAAGCACTTGAAAGTATATTCGATCTCATAAGGTGCACTGATGGACAAAAGGTGATATGTGCTACATTTCAGTTGAAGGAAGATGCAAGGATTTGGTGGAATGGATACTGGCGGATGAGAACTACTGAAGAGCGCGCCAATCTAACATGGGTAGGATTCAAGGAAGTAGTGATGGGAAAATACTACCCACCATCATATCGTGCTCGCATGGAGACGGAGTTTTTCAATCTGAAGCAAGGAGACATGACAGTTGCGGAGTATGAAAGAAAGTTCAGTCAAATGTGTCGCTTTGCCCCACACTTTGTCGACACTGAGGCAAAGAAGGCATTGAAATTTCGAAATGGCCTTCATCCTAGCATCCGTAATTTGATATCGGGACAAGGCATTACGACTTTCGCTGAAGCATTTGAGAGGGCTGAAGATGTGGCTGCAAATCTAGAGATGGACATTCCCAAGCCAAAGCCAGTGGAGAATTTTGGAAAAAGGAAGTGGGAGAACCAGAGTCAAAACAGAAATGAGAACTTCAACAAGCAAAACAGAGTTATTGGACCGGGGCCGAAAAACAATGCAGAGAGACCAACTTGTGTGAAGTGTGGAAAGAAACATTTTGGAGAATGCTTGATGGGTCAGAACCGTTGTTTCAGATGTAAGGAACTGGGTCATACTGCTTTGGATTGCCCAAGATCAAAAGTGTTGGGTGACAAGAACAAACTAACTCAAGGAGCAGGTAGAAGAGCTCGTATGTATGCAATCGCTGAAGTGAAGAATGAGGAAGAACCAGACACAATGACAGGTATGTTCACTGTCTCGAACGTACCAGCTTTAGTACTTTTTGATACCGGAGCCACGCACTCTTTCATATCTGCTTCATTCTATACTCGAATTGATGGTATGTGTACAAAAATAGAAAATCCCCTTGAAATTAGTATTCCATCTGGAAAGTCAGTTATTACTAATTCAGTCGTTCAGGGTGTGTGCATTGATGTGGATGGGAATAATTTAGGAATGGAGTTGTATAAGTTAGATATGAAGGATTTTGATATTATACTTGGGATGGATTGGCTTAGCAAGTATAGAGCCGATATAAAGTGTCGGGAAAGAGAGATAACCTTACACCTGCCAGGCAATGAAAAGATTATCGTCCATGGAGTAAGAACAAGAGCACCACTTCGGGTGATATCTGCTATGAAGGCAATAAAGATGTTGACCAAAGGAGGTTGCCAAGGTTATTTAGTTAACATAATGGGAAGCGAAAGTTCTAAGCTGACAGTTGCTCAAGTGCCTATTGTGCGAGAGTTTCCTGATGTTTTTCCAGACGATCTTCCTGGAATTCCACCGGAGAGACAAGTAGAGTTTGCAATTGACTTGTTGCCTGGAGCGATGCCAGTTTCTAAAACTCCTTATAGGATGGCCCCGAAAGAGTTACAGGAGTTAAAAGCCCAAATACAAGAATTATTGGATTTGGGTTTCATTAAACCCAGTGTTTCGCCATGGGGTGCACCGGTTCTTTTTGTGAAGAAGAAAGATGGTACACTAAGGATGTGTATTGATTATCGAGAACTGAATCGACTCACAATAAAAAAACAAGTATCCACTGCCAAGGATTGATGATTTATTTGATCAATTAAGAGGTGCCGGTGTTTTCTCTAAAATTGATTTGAGATCGAGTTATCATCAATTAAGAGTTAAATAGTAGGACATTCCAAAGACAGCATTCAGGACTCGCTACGGCCACTATGAATTTGTAGTGATGCCTTTTGGGTTGAGTAATGCGCCTGCAGTGTTTATGGATATGATGAACAGAGTGTTCCATCAATTTCTGGATCAGTTCGTCATAGTATTCATAGACGATATCCTTATTTATTCAAAGGATGAGGAGCAACACAAGGAACATTTGCGGATGGTGCTAGGAGTTCTTCAGAAAGAAAAGTTGTATGCCAAGTTTAAAAAGTGCGATTTTTGGTTGGATAAAGTCGTATTTTTGGGACATGTAATTACAGCTAGTGGAATCGAAGTCGACCCATCTAAAGTCGAAACAATCAAGCAGTGGTGTGTACCTAAAAATACGCACGAAGTGCGTAGTTTCCTTGGTTTAGCTGGCTATTATCGCAGATTCATTGAAGAGTTTTCTAGGATAGCGATGCCGCTAACACGATTGATAAGGAAAGGAGAAAGTTTTATGTGGAACGAAGAGTGTGATAGAAGCTTTGAAGAGCTTAAGAAGAGACTTACTGAATCACCAGTTTTGACGATTCCAGATCCCACACAAGACTTTGTTATCTACAGTGACGCTTCAAAGCAATGTCTAGGATGCGTGCTAATGCAACAAGGGAGAGTTGTGGCATATGCATCAAGACAATTAAAGTCTCATGAGTTGAACTACCCGACGCACGATTTGGAGTTAGCTGCAGTTGTGCATGCTTTGAAAATATGGAGGCACTATCTTTATGGAGGAAGGTGTGAGATATATTCAGACCATAAGAGTCTAAAATACCTTTTTACTCAAAGAGAGTTGAATATGAGACAAAGACGATGGTTGGAGTTAGTGAAGGATTACGATTGTACCATACACTACCACCCAGGAAAGGCTAACGTAGTAGCTGATGCTTTAAGCCGAAAAAGCAATCATGGAATGACAAATTTCCTTACTGAGCAAAAGCAGCTGGAAAAAAGAGTTTGAGAGAATGAGAATTGAGATGGTGGATGGGCCCAGAGACATAAAAGGAGTATTAGCAACTATGGTGGTACAACCTCCACTACGAGATGTAATCAAAGAACATCAAGGTGAAGATGTATTTCTTAGGAAGTTGAAGGAGGAGGCTATTCTAGGAAGCAATAAAGGGTATGTTGTAGCAGATAATGGGACATTATTTTATGGTGGAAGGATTTGCGTTCCAGAGAACACTGAGATACGAAGGATAATCCTTGAAGAAGCTCACAATACACCATATGCTGCTCACCCTGGGACTACAAAGATGTATCAAGACTTGCGACGGATGTTTTGGTGGATCGGAATGAAAAGAGATATTGCAGAATTTGTGGAGAGATGTCTGACGTGTCAACAAGTCAAGGCTGAACATCAAAGACCTTTTGGATTACTGAAGTCGCTCGAGATTCCAGAGTGGAAGTGGGAGAACATTACAATGGATTTTGTCACGGGATTACCAAGAACGGTTAAAGGGAATAATGCCGTATGGGTCATAGTTGATCGCCTGACCAAGTCTGCTCATTTCCTACCGATAAAGACAACATTCAAGATGGAACAACTTGCTCAAGTCTATGTTCGGGAGATAGTGAGGTTGCACGGGGTACTCATTTCTATTGTGTCGGACAGAGATCCACGATTCACTTCAGCATTTTGGAGAAGCTTACAAAGGGCGATGGGAACTAAATTGTGTTTTAGTACGTCATTTCATCCTCAGAGTGATGGACAATCCGAGAGAACCATTCAAATTCTCGAGGATATGTTAAGAGCATGCATGTTAGATATGGATGATGGATGGGAGAGCCAAATACCATTAATAGAGTTTGCTTACAACAATAGCTATCAATCAACAATTCAAATGGCTCCTTATGAAGCATTATACGGAAGAAAGTGCCAATCACCTTTGTATTGGGACGAGGTTGGAGAGAAGAAATTATTAGGCCCTGAGTTGATAAGAGAGACGGTAGCGAAGATTGAAGGGATACGAGAAAATATCAAGATGGCGCAGGATAGGCAGAAATCATACACCGACAAGCGAAGAAAAGACTTACACTTCGAAGTTGGTGATAACGTATTCCTCAAGGTTTCCCCGACAAAAGGAGTAGTGCGCTTCGGGAGGAAGGGCAAATTGAGACCCAGATATGTTGGGCCATTCGAGATTCTGGAGAAAATTGGAGATGCAGCCTACCGCTTAGCTCTACCACCGAAGTTTGCTCTAATACATGATGTATTTTCACGTATCTATGCTGAGGAAGAGATACAAACGTTATACACAGACGCTGTTTATTGAGGTAAGTAGTAATATTTCGAGGACGAAATATAGTTTTAAGGAGGGTAGAGTGTAACACCCCGTAAATTTATTAATTATTATTATCGAGATAAAAAAAAAAGAATTCAAATCCTGCACGATCTCGGAGACAGTTGCACTGCCTCCCATCTTTTCCTCAATGCAAGTCGTTCCTTAAGCGGTTTTTCCATATTCGACAGTTCTTCTATAGTTTATCAAGTTTTAGATAAAACTTTCTGCAGTTCTTCTTCAAAACTCTTTCTTTTCAATTTCTCATTTATTTTCTTTCTCCAATTTCTCCCTTCTGCTTAAACTTCATTCTATTAGATATTATCCTACGTTTACTCATCGAGATGATATGAATTGACTTCCTTCGTAAGTTTTGTAGGGTAGGACATCGTTTTGGTTATTTCTCCTCAAATGTCAATTACGTATATTCAATTATATTATATTGAATTCTTAATATTTGTGGTTTTAGGGTGTTCTGTGAGTGAAGGCACATAATACTCTTAAACTCCTGCGTTGATTTTTATTGGATTAAAGGTGGGGTTACATGTTTACTTTTAAATCTTATGTGATGAATTTTATATTCTGCGATGTGTATGACATGAAACGATATGAGAATATACTATGTTCTGTGATATGCAATAAATGTTACAGTGCATAAAAATATGTTTCCGCGGGGACGACGGTCCTTTATGGGGTACTCCTCACCGTGCACAGATATTTAGTTGGCCAACGGCATGATACAAGTTAAAAGTTACATGAATAACAAACACTGAAAAGTTTGTACTGTTGTATGAATGTTCAAGTGAATTACATGACGTTTAATTGTGATACATGTTTCTTCACTGAGCGGTTGTAGTGCTCACCCCTTTCACATGTGATTTCAGGTTGATTGGAGATGCGTGGTGGTGGTGTGGTGGATCTGTAGGAAGTATTATTAATATTGGGAAACTAAGTATTAAGTTTAGGTGTTTTTTACTTATGTTCTTATGTTTGATGCGTACGGTGTAATGAACTTCTTTAGGTATGTTATTAGGTCGAACATGCGTATTATTTAGGAAAAATTATATGTATTTGAAGTATATGTGTTTATCCTCAAAAGATACGATGATTTAATGTTGCAATATTAAGATTTTCGTAAAATTAGTTTTAAGAAACTATTATACATTGTTTACGCATTTTTTTTAGTTTATTTTTGAGAAAATGAAATTTCGGGTTGTTACACTATATATTGATGGACAAAATTTGCATGAAATGTAAAACGGATAAAATGTGATAAAACTCTGAAATTAATACAAAATTTTAAAAAATAAAAGTAAAAACTCTAAAGATGTTAATACATAGTAATTAATATAGCACGTAATGTTGGAAAATTTCACAGGAAAATTAAATTTTTTTTAAAAAAAGTATAGTTATTTTAGGGGCAAAATTTTACTGTATTCATATGAATATAAGTACAATTTTTAGTTATAAGTTTTAAAATGCTAAAAAGACTAAAGCACCTTAAGTCAATTAGTAATTTAATTTAAAAAGTTAATACTATTGTGCACCTGGGTGCATCCCATGATACGGTGCATCCACTTTATAAAACGTATACAATTATTATGAAAAAAAATATATACAATTATGAACAAAAATGTATACACTTTGTTAGTGAATATTTTATTATTTTTTTAAATGAAAAATTGAGTGTAAAAAGCATACAATTATTAAAAAAGCATGTATACACTATTGAATAAAAAGTTATACAAATATGAATGCTAGTTTTTTAATGAAAAATTGAGTGTGAAAAAAGTATATAATTATTAAAAAACATGTATACAATATATAGAATAAAATTTTATTATATACATATGGGAGCACCCTTGCACCGGGTACACCAGATATCAACTCAATTTAAAATTTTAACCGACATATCAATCAAATCATACAAAAATACTGTCATTTATTTTCAATTGAGTAAAGATTATTTTAATAAATTTGAGTATTTTAAAACATCTACTCATATGGTAGAAAAATTTTTCCTTTAAAGAAAAAAAAGGTACTTTCAGCCATCTCTCGAATAAACAAATTTATATTTACTATTTTTAATCGTCCTATAAACAAGTTAACATTCCAAAATAAGAAAATAACACAAAAACCAACAACCTCATAACGCACTTTAATTTCAAAATTGACACACATTTACAATACACATAACTTATATTTTATAATTTATTTATTACTCTCTCAGTCCGCCAACAAGAGAAATATTTACTTTTTGCACGTGGATTAAGAAGTATTATTATTTAATGTGTAGTAATTATGGTGTACCCTAGGCCCCACCGCCCTTGCCTGGGGATTGGTGGAGGAGGTAAATCACAGGATGTGCCTCTAGTGGCTTATGCCAAAAATAGGATTCGAACCTCCACCCTGCAGCTACCAACTCAATTGGAAAGTCTTTCCACCATCCCCTCTACCACTTGAGTTATGCCCTATGTAGTGTAGTAGTTGATTGTATTAGTGGGTGTGTAAGCCTCATATTTTAAGCGTATTAATGGGTGTGTGTGAGTATCATGTGTATATATATAAAAGGAAATAAGACTTCTTAGAGCGGATGTAAAAAATGACAAAATGTGTCCCTCGTTACCGGACAATTGGAGTAATGAAAAATACCAAATTATCCTTAAAATTAAATAAAAATCACTTTTCTAAAATTTAGTACTCCCTCCGTCCCCCAAAGTATTTCACACTTTCCTTTTTCATCCGTCCCTCAAAGTATTTCACACTTTACTTTTACTAAATTTGGTAAAAAATACATTATACTAATACTCACTTTTTACACATATCCCAATATAATACTTACTTTTTCACATCTCCCAAAAACTTTACACACTTTTTCCACATCTCTCAATAACTTTACACACCTTTTTCATTAAATCAACTAAAATATATATTCTCTTTCTTACTTTATACATAAAAATACAAAATTTTCTTAAACTCCGCGCACACCAATACGCGAAATACTTCCCGGGACGGAGGGAGTATATTACACTAACTTTGAACTTGTGCATATGTACGGAGGGAGAATAGAATATTGTAATATAGGGATGATGAAAGTATTAGAACTATAGATGGAAGGTAGATAGAGTAGGTGGATGGATAATCAAATAAATACGGAGAAGAGTACATAATTGTAGGGTTCCAGCTGTAGTGATACATAACATAGACGTATCAAAATCATTCAATTATTAACCCATCCAACCTCATTCTACATGGGAACCCAATCATCTCTTAATCTTATTTTTCTTACCTTTTTTAATTCATTATTTCATTCTCTTTTATCACTATTATTAAAGAAAATGAAGACTTATCATTAAGGCATTATCTTGCTAGACCTATATATGTGAGACCCAACCAGTGTACGTTAGAGTTAGAATGATCGATTTATTATTAAAGTAAATTTATTATGAAATAATTAAAATATGTTTATATTTGATAATTAAAATATTTTTATAATAAATTATATTATAATATTCTATAGTTATATTTTAATATATTATTTTAAAACATTAACAAGTTTCACTGTCCGTCCAACATAACCCTTATTATCATCAACGTAGCTTGGAATTGACCCATCGGAAAGTTTATCCAGCCTAACTACGGTATTTCAATTTGTGACTATATAATTAATTAATTCATATCATTTCAAATACTCGTCTTTCTCAACATTATAATAAGTTCGAATTTGAGATAACAATGGGACAAATTTGCAGCTAAATTATAAGAGATGGGACATAAAAGCCGATTTGGACCACTCGTCCTCTTCTTACTAAGATCATTTTGTCAAATTTAATAATCAATTTATAACAACATTAGTATTTACAAAATGAATTCCCTACACTGAACTTCCCAAAATACCCCTACTCAGCAATCGCGCTCAGCCTCGCCGCCACCTTCCCTCTCCCCTCGGCGCCGCCGCCGCTCGTCCTCCTCTGCCGGGGAACAATCTGGCCGGTGTTTTCCGCCTTAACGGAAAAAATGATCTGGGAGTTGGCGCTGCTCCGGCGCAAGGCGGAGCTGGCTTTGACGGCCAATGCGGCCATCTCCTCCGCCTTCAGGCGGCGGCTCAGGCGGGATAACGGCAGCGCGAAGTAGAGGTGGCCAAGCTGAAGCTCTTCGTCGTCGCTGACGGCGGAAACGACGTCGTTGAATTCCATCTCGTCGGAGTTGCAGATGAAACACGCCGGATTCTTCTGGAGGACGTAGGAAACCTTAACGGGGTACGGAAACTCCTGCAATCTTCCGTCGTCGTTAATCAACTTGGCGGTGGCGGTGGCGACGGCGGCGGCGTCGGCGGAGCTGCAAATCCCCATCTTCGATGAAGTGGGGGAGTGAGAGTAGTGAGAGAGGTTTATATATATGAGAATTGAGAGAGAGTGGAAGCAATAATATGGCCAATGGAACACTTTTTTTATTTATTATTTTAATTATTTTATTTTATTAATTGGGGTGGTGGGGGTGATGAGAAATATTGAAGCAATAGAATTCTTAAGACGATTAGAAAAATTGTTGCATACATTAATATTATTGGTATGTGATCCTCCCATTCTTTTTAATTAAATATTCAATCTAACATTATTTCAATAATGACGATCAACTTAAATATGACATCTTTTAGTAATAGTATATGGTTAATTTTAATTATACGATGGAAGATCGATATGGTTGAAGTATTGATAATAATAATAATAATAATAATAATAATCTAGAAATATTTAGAAAATTCTATGATCTGTATTGCCCCTCATTGTTGAACCATATTATATAAGAAAAAATATTCTTATTAATAAAATTTATTGATTATGAGGGGCTAAATCAGTTTTTTTTTAGATAATAATTAATTAAGTGTAAATATGCTATGAGTACATGTTAAGGTGTGAAAACTTTTAAAATTAAAGTAAGGAGATACGAAAATTTTATGGAATAAATAAATGAAAAAAATATGAAAATTTTTCTTATGCAGAGGAGTATTGTATAAGAATTTAAATAGAAAGTAGTACTTTATTATTATCATGAAATACACTTAGGTTATATACTTTGTTTGAAGTTTATATGAGATTGAAAATTATAAATAATGCATGGTAATTTATGTTTTAAAGCGAGTGATTTGAAAATTAATAGGATTGTCGTATATAAGAATAATTTTTTAAATCTATATGTGTATTATAAAAAATACAATACCTAATTTTAAAACCAAAAGAAATATGGACTTATCATAGTATATATATTTAATACTACTGTACATGTTTTTTTTAAATTTATTTATAGGTAATACGCATGGCAATCCGAACTTTAGATATTAACCTCACAAGTACACAACTACTACTTATAATTAAGAAAAGAAAAAAAAATCAAACAAATAATTTCCTTAAAAAAATCAAAATTATAGTGAATCGACATTAATACTATTAATTTATAATAATATTAACCAAAAATAAAAATTTTGAATTGGTTATGTAATATATATTTAATGCTACTTGTTTTAAAAAAAAAATTATTTATAATGGTGTATCCCTTTATAGGTAATAGTAATACTCATGGCAATCCGAACTTTATATATTAACCTCTCACAAGTACAACACAAGTACACAATTACTACTTACTCCTATAAGAAAAGAAAAAGAAGCCAAACAAATCATTTCCTTCAAAAAAAAAAAGTCAAAATTATAGTAAATCATCATTAATATTATTAATTTATAAATATTTGTAAAAAAAAATTGAATTGTGTATGTAGCGAGCAATCTCCTCCTAAAAAAATTGTATACGTTCATTCTTGAAAAAATTATATATATGACGCTCTCACATTAATCTTGCTGTTAGTATTTTATTTTAATTAATTTAATAATTTTAATTCTTTTATTTAATCTCTCCTAATAATAACTTAATTAATATTTTAATTTAAATAATTTAATATTTAAAGTAATTAAGTACTTGACAAAAGACTTGTGTGAGATAATCTTACATAAGCTCTTACGTAAGATATAACTTCTATAATAAAAGTGATACTTGAAAAGTTGTCATGAAATAAAAGTGATACTCAATTAATGAAAATTGATAATTATATTTTATGGACAATTTATATTATAAATGAAAAGTGTTGACATTTTATATCGAATGTGATAACATTTTATAACAAAATTGATAACTAATTTAAAAAGTGTAAAATGATCTCACGTAAAACGGTCTCACACAAGACTCCTTTAATATTTTATTTTAAGTATTTTTTATGTAAATTTATTATTTTAATACTAGTAAAAATATTTTTATGTAATTAAAGTATGATTACAAATTTTTAACTGTGTATGTAGCCTCATCATATTCATTCTTAAAATTTTTTGAATATTTAATCTCACATATTATTAATAATCTTATCTATTAATTAATATTTTATTAAAAAAATTGTTTTTTCGGTAGAGTGACTACCTTTAAATTTTGTGTACAGCTTTACCACATTTATTCTTGAAAAAAATATATATGTGGAGCTCTTATGTTACTCTCGCAATTAATATTTATTTTAGCTCTCTTATTAATAACATATATAATTAATATTTAAATAAATAAATAATAATAATAATAAAATGATGATGATAAAGAGTTTTAATATATTTTTACATTAAAATATTTTGATTGAGTTATTCAATAAAAAATGTAATTAAATTAATTTATTAAAATAAAAAAAGTGATGCTCGATTATCAATTAATCTATTATTAATTGTAAGTATATTATTTTGTGATATTAGGGTGATAGAAAAAGAATATTCTTATTATGATACATTGCTTTTTTTTTAGTTTTATATATTTCAAGTTCTAATTAATAGAAAAAATAATTCAAGCCTGAATTAACAGTTTTTCATTTTTCAAGCATTGAAATGAATAAAATACTTCCTCTATCCCGATGTAGGTCCACACACAACACTAATATAATTACCCAGTTTATAATAAATATTATTTCCCTCACCCCACTACATATTAAAGTATTAATCCAATCCGTAGACCGATTAATCTGGGGGATGTCAGAACCCACCATTCACGACTGGCACCTCAGTGGTTGATCGCACCTGCGAGTTTTGAACCTGAGATCTTTGAGAATTTTACCCTTAACCACCTCAAGTCCTCACTGCTGGGCTAACCCTGATTAAAAGAATTTAAAGATAAATCTTATAATTCTTTAAATTCTTTTTTCGTGGGAGACAAAACTAATTATAAGACTAATTCTTTAAATTCTTTGAAAAAAAATACTTATATACTTATTCATTCAAAAGGAATTAAATGAGTAAAAATTTAAAATATGTAGAAAGAATCTTCTCTCTTATTTTGATTATGTTAATATTTTGCATTTTAATAGAGTATATTAAATTTAGTACCCAACCACTTCTTTTAGCTAGTTTTATGCTTAGTGTTATTTTAATTTTTTTTTCATTATTTTGAAGAGCAACAACTATATAAAAAAATAAAGCCATTATATAGAAGAGTATAAAGGAGATACATACTATACTCCCTTCGTCTCTCTTAAAGGTTTTTTTTTCTTTTTGCACATTAATTACAAAGTATTATCATTTAATGTATACTAGGTAGTTATGTTAGTAGAAGTGTGAATCTCATATTTTAATTGCTCCATATTAATAGATGTGTATAGACCTATGTGTATAAAAAAGAGAAATAGGTGAGATAATGGAAAAAAAGACCCTACAAGAGATGGATGAAGTCTAATTTTCCATACATTTTGGAAAAGCATAACTTTTGTTCTTGACACATTTAATTCACATAATATTACCTACATTTAATTAATAAATTTTGTTATCGGCCATATATATTCAATTACCCATATTTAGCCTATTGGGAAGAAAATTTCAAGGAGCAATTAATTTAAAGAATATAAATAAAAGAATAATTAGATAAATAAATAAATTACTCCTAATTAGTTAGATAGAAAAATTGTTCAACTTTACTTAATCATAAGACTATAAATAAATTACTCCTGGTTAATTAGATAGAAAAATTGTTCAACTTTACTGAATCATGAATATGAAGAAAAAGTTACTCCTTCTGTCCGGGTATTTTTACCCATTTGTACGAGTACGGATATTAAGACATGTTATTTTTTTAATATATAATGTAAGAAAAAGTAGAGATAAATTAGTAATTTTAAAAGAAAAAGTAAATAAAGTTATTGGGAATGATGAAGAAAGTGTAAAAAAATAATTAAAGTTGTTGGAATGTAAAAAATATGTAATAAAATATTATGTATTTATACCATCAATGGAATGAATAAAAATACGTGGAACAGTCAAAAATAAAAAGTTGGTAAAAATACGTGAGATAGAGGAAGTATTTTTTTCCTAATTTTATTAATTTTTAGGCAGGGACAAATTAAGGAAAAAAAAGTTGAGCTACGACTTGTAAATTATAAAAATATGAATATGTTCGTCTGATGATAAATTTTACTATATTTTTCGCTTTTGTTAGAGGAGATATCATAGTATCAATTTTCAAAGTTAAAAGTATACTATACTCCATTAATTACAAATTTATCAGTTTTACTTAACACACATAACATATTTTATAATTTATTTATTATAAAAAAATTATACTACCTCTAAATGTTATCACTTTTCTTAATCTCCATATTAGAGGAGGGGTGCAAATATTTGTGAGATTGCGGGAATATAAAGTATGTTATGTGTAAAAAAATGAATTGAAAATTTTGAGATTACTATACTTTCTCCGTCCTAAGAGTCTCATTTTATTATTTTGGTTGTTCCACCCAAAGGATTCCATTTCCTTTTTTAGACATATGGAACCCACCCACACACACTAATACAATTAAAATATGGGGCCTACACACCAGCTAATACAACTACCCACTACACATTAAATAATAATACTCCTTAATCTACGTGCCGAAAAGCAAATGAAACTCTTACCAAAGAACGAAGGAAGTATACTTTTTGAGGTATTAAATTAGAACGATATTTCAATATTCAAAGGGCGGGTATTCTAATAGTATTCCCTCTGCCCAGAGCTATTAACACACTTTCTTTTTTGAGTTGTCCCATAAAATTGGCATATTTTCTTTTTAAGAATAAGCGACCCACACAAAGATAATTTATTTATTTACATAGACCCACACAGACATCCCACTCACCACTAATACAATTATCCACTACACATTAAATATTATTTCTCTCATTTCATTTTATATTAAATTATTATACTTCTTAATTTTCGTAAAAAAAAATATGTCAATAGCTTCAGGACGGAGGGAGTATTGTGTAGAGAGATTGTGGATGACAGGTTGTAATGTTGCGAGAGTACAGTGTCCTTTACAGTGACCCACGTTTATTTAATTTTAAAGACGCGAAATCGATTCTTGTCCTTTTACTTCATTATTATTGTATTATTTTTAGTCCTAGGAGTATATGTGAAATTAATTAGTCCTGATTCATTAAATCATTTATTCATCTTAAAAAATATTCACGCTAATATCGATTTAATCAAGTGTCAAAAATGTATTTAATACTAGAGTCATACTATGTTGTACTAAATTCAATTACTCAAAAAAATCAATATCTCAAACATCCAAGTACTTTAAAATAAATAAACATTTCTTTCATTTAAAAAATTACTATTTAAAATTACAAAATACTCCATGTCATCATTTTTATTTAAGAGGTGGGCAAAAAGGTAAAATAATATTCAATGAAACTCACCCACTGTTATATTTAGCTACGTATAAAGAGAGAATAGATATATTGGGACGAGATACTAGTAAAATGAGACAATCTTAATTATACTAGTCCCAAAACTCATTTATACTCAAATAATCTAAAAGTTATATAATATTCAAATTTTATTACTGGTACAAAAATCTTATAGTATTAAAATAAAATATCCTTTCTATCTCTTTCTAATGGTTACGTTTTTCTTTTGTACGGGATTAAGAAATATAGTATTTTAATTTATATTAAGATGTTTGATATAATATTTTAATATAGAGTAGGTAGTTGTATTAGTATTGTAGGTGGATCCCATAAAGATATTTTAATTACTCCCAAACATCACCGGTTGCTTTTTGTGCGTAGATTAAGGAGTATTATTATTTTACGTCACCAATTACTTTTTGTGTGTAGATTAAGGAGTATTACTATTTTATGTGTAGTGGGTAGTTGTATTAGTAGTGAGTGGTGGGCCACATGTGGTACCTTTTTACTAAAAATGAAAAATGAGGACATTTGGATGAGACGCCTAATATAGTAAAATGGTATAGGTTCTATACACCAAAAAGGTAATTGCAACTATTGAAAAACCAAATTAAAAATATATAATTATTAGAATGAGAGGGAGGAATATTAAATATATTAAAATGAGACATTTTGAATTAAACATGTACAGTAAATAAGAAAAAAAAACTCTAATTTAAACTGGTCCCAAGAATCAGGCACTAATCATTTTTCTTTTTCTAAATGGACAAACCTGTAGACCACAACCATGAGTAATTACATTGATCTATTCATACAATCTTTTCATCATTTATTTATACCCACACACCTATTAATACAATTAAAATATAGACATACTCCCAATAATATAATTATACACTACACATTAAATAATAATACTACTTAATCAATGCGCACAATACTAAAAGACCATAACTCGGGTGGACGGGGAGTATTATTTATTTTATGTGGGTCCCATCTAAAAAAAGAAAATATAAAGAGTGAAATGAGACACCAAAATTAAAAATAGTTGTTATTAGGTGCACCCGGGTGCAAGGGTGCACCCATATGTGTATAACTTTTTATTCTATTATGTATACAAGTTATTGTATTTTGTATATGTGTTTCTTAATAATTGTATATTTTTTTCACACTAAATTTTTCATTAAAAAACTAGCATTCATATGTGTATAACTTTTTATTCAATATTGTATACATGTTTTTTTAATAATTATATATTTTTTTACACTCAATTTTTTATTAAAAAACTAACAATTAAATTGTATACATTTTTGTTCATAATTGTATATATTTTTGTTTATATTTATATACGTTTTTTTAAGTGAGTGCACCCTATCTTAGAGTGCACCCGAGTGCACTGTATAATTAGCCAATTAAAAATATGTAAAAATTTAAATGGAACAAGAAGTATTCTTCTATATTAGGACATATATTCAACATAGTATTGTGGGGGAGCCTCTATCTATATATATATATATATTCGAAAATGGATGCATGTGAGTAAATTCGTATAGGGAAGGAAATTAAACAGCACTCACTTCGTCCATAGATGTATTTTATATATTTTTGTGTATGAAGCTTAAATTTTTTTTGTTTTTTATGTATAAAATAAGAAAAAAAAATTTAGTTAATTTAATGAAAAAAATTTGTAAAATTATTGAGATGTGAGAAAAATTAGTTATTATAACATGGGTAAAAAGTTAGTATTATTATGATAGTATATCTTTTATTATTTATAGTAAAAATAAAGTGTGAAATATTTTATATGAAAAATAAAAAGAAAAAATGAAATAATTCATGAGAAAGAGAAAACTTATAAAAGGTGGGTCAGTATTATACATTTATACTCCACTATATCTGTATACCTAACAAAAAAAATACTACTACCCCATAAAATAATACTTCCCCCGTCCCACAAAAGATTGCACCTCAATTCGGCACGAAGATTAAGAAAGTGATAACTTTTAGGGTATAATGATATTTTTTGGTAATAAATAAATGATAAAGTATGTTAAGTAGAAATTATTTTTTGGTAAATAAAATATATAGGGAAAGTGTGATTGTTTTTAACTTTTTGCTTCTTTTTTTTTATATGTGCAAACTTTTTTTGGACAACTCAAAATAAAAAGTGTATCATCTAAAATGAGACGGAGGAAGTAATGTATACCTAACAAAGAGTGACCAATCTTTTACTACTACTTTATTTGGCAAATTGGATTAAAATATCATATTTAATTAAATAAGCCTATTTTTTATAATAAATAAATGATAAAATATGTTAGGTAGAGATGATTTTTTGATAAATAAAATGTATGGAGAAAGGATGATTGTTTTTAACTTTTTGTTCTTTTTTTGAATATGTGCAAACTTTTTTTAGACAACCCAAAATGAAAAGTGTACTATCTGAAATGATACGGAGAAAGTAATGTATTCCCTCCGTCCCACTCAAATAGCAACATTTTACTATATTGGGTGTCCCATTCAAATTACAACATTTTCCTCTTTTAGTAAAAAAAGTACACCAATGGCCCACCACTACCCATCACATCTCTCTAATACACCTACCCACTTTATATAAAATAACAGTACTCCTTAATCTACGTGCAAAAAGTAAATGTTGCTATTTGCTTGGGACGGTGGGAGTATACCTAACAAAGAGTGACCAAGTACTACTTTATTTGGCAAATTGGATCTATGAAATTGTGACCTCACTCTCACACCGTCAAAAAGCGACAAAACCCAGCTTCTTGACGATGACCTTTCCACGTTCCATCATTCTTTCTAAAATTTTCTATTTCCAACTTGCCAAATACAGGAACAAACAACTAACTTTGCCTCCTTTTATTTTTATTTAAAGGTGTATATGGTAAATTCCTTTATAGTTAATTTATTATGAGACGGTAACAACTTAATCGAATAATTTCTTTGTATACTTACTATATGCGTATCCCACTACATATATCTGTTTTTGTTGTGCCATTTTGATATAATATGTAAACAAACATTCATGTGAGATGAAGAGAGTACATCAATTTCTATTCAACTTCGTTGGATAGATGACAAAGCATGGACGAAGGGGGAAAATTAACCAATATACTTATGGTTTATAATTGGGTTAATTGCAAAAAAAAAACTACGAACTTTATTCATATTGCAAATTAATCCCCACTTTTGAAAAATTGCAAAAAAAAACCACCACCTTTAAGTATTGTTGCAAAATAAACCCAATTTTTTATTAAAGTAGAGTTTTTTTTGGTTTATTTTGCAACAATACTTAAAGGTAGTGGTTTTTTTTTAATTTCTCAAAAGTGAGGATTAATTTGCAATAAGAGTAAAGTTCGTGGTTTTTTTTTGCAATTAACCCTTTATACTTTTATTTTAGATTTGCACTTTTCTTGATGTATAATCTTTTTCTCTCTTTTACGTAAATGACATTGAAAATTTTATGCCCATATTTACAATGAATCTACTTGGTTTTCAGAAAACTTGTTCTCTCTTATATTAAAGTTGGTCATTTTTGCAAAATCTCGTATGTTTGAGTTGTTGCAGTAACATTAATGACTTTTACGATAATTATCCCTAAATTAAATAAACTTCTAGTGTGCAAAGATACTACTCTAGGCAGATCACTGTTTCACATTGCAGGTATCCTATTTAAATATCCACATGTTTAATCTCATGACAATATTCTGCTTAGCTCAATCCTATTCAAGAGAAAAGGAAGGGATAATAATAATGAAATTGAAAGGAGCAACACTAGTGAGTGTGCGGTCATTTTACGGTGAGACAAATAGTTCATGAAATAATTCATTGAATGATTACTATTTTTATCAATTAAGTATCACTTTTTATTGAAATATTATTACTTGTTATCCGTCTTAGGAACTCATTTCGTGAAACGAAGTGTTTACCTAACAGAAGATGTTATGTATCGGCGAGACTCAGAAGAGATTTAGTTCGAGAATTTCACTAAGAAAAGAAAAATAGGTACCTTTCCAAGATATCACAATTTCAGAGATTCCACAGAATTGATAATGTATTTAGATAAATATATTACAACCATTTCATATATAGGCTAAAGAGAGAAGGCAATTTAGAAAACACAATTTCCTACACTCATTCATTTAAGTGAGATTTTCTGATCCATGCTGCAGTTTTTCATTGATGAACACACTCTGAAACAGCTTCAATGTTAATACTCTCCAAGTTATCCACCCAGCTGTAAAAAACATAACCAGTTTTCAATCCATGGAAGCGGGCGTACCAACGTTGTAAGAGCTTGATCAGGCGTGCCAAAAACGTCGGTCCTGCAGTCATCCAACATTCAGCATTCTGAAATAATGGTAATGGAATTTAGTCCATTTGTATTGGATCATGTTACAAAAAGATAGCAAATGATCCATTTCAGATCATATTACCTTGCAATTTCCAGGTATATATGGAGCAAATACGAGCCAACAGTCAACAGACATGCCGTGGGTTCTCTTGCTAAGATGTTGCCAAGAACTTTCCAGCTTTAAACTTCTGCAGCATCAAAGAACTCCACCCTAAGATCGTACGCTTCATTTCCAGATGCTAAATGATCCTTCAGATGATTGAGCATCGGGTATATGAGATCAAAGTCTTTGTGACTCTTGTCATCCACCATGAAATCAGAAATGCACCCGTTGACTTCAATAGAGCTCACTGCGTCACTCTTTCTAACACCACGGCCCTTCATTAGTTTCCTCATCTTCTTCATTTCATCCCATAGTCGAGCTTCACAGAATATATTTGACATGAGGACGTACAAACCCCCAGCATATGGGTTCAACTCTAATATCTGCTTTAGGATCAGTTTTGCTATTGGAACATTTCCATGGATTCTGCAAGCACCAAGCAATGTACCCCAGATAACAAGATCTGGCTTCATACTCATTTTTCCAACCAGATCAAGTGATTCTTTCAACAATCCTCGACGACCAAGTATATCGATCATACAAGCATAATGCTCAATTTCATAAGGAATTTTATACACATGGTTCATTTTACTAAAGTAATATTTCCCAATTTCAACCAAACCGCAATGACAACAAGCAGAAAGCAAACCACTGAATGTAAGTGCATCAGGTTCTATTCCACCAACCTCCATTTCTTGAAATAGTTCAATTGCTCTATATCCAGAACCATGTACTGCAAGAGCATTGATTACAGTATTCCACGAAACAATATTCTTCTTAGGCATGTTCTGAAAGACATCCAATGCCGCTTCTGATGAACCACATTTTGCATACATATCTATTAGGGAATTAAACAAAGTAACACTCGGTTGTACGATGTTCTCACGCAGATGGCCATGCAATTTCTTTCCTTGAACTAAATCACCAAGTTGACCACATGCTGAAAGAACACTAGTTATAGTAGTCTCATCTGGTGTAATGCGATGATTGCACATTTTGTAAAACATTTCTAAGCATTCCTTGTAGTAGCCATTTTGGAGATAACATGAAATCATTGAATTCCAAGAAACCACATTTTTAACTGGCATTTGGTCAAAAATCTTCTCAGCTAAGTTGGTGGATCCATGTTTTGCATATGCACTAACCATGGAAGTCCATGAAACCACATTTTTATCAACAATACGCGCAAAAATTGCCTCAGCCATCTGCAATTGTCCACACTTAGCATACATATCCAGAAGTGCATTTTGCACAAAAATATCAGCAAAATACCCATTAATTTCCATATACCAATGAACAAACTTTCCTAACTCTGCATCACAAATTCTTGAACAAACAGAGATCAAACTAACAAATGTATGACCATCAGGCTCCACCCCTCTTTCCCTCATACTATCAAACAGAAAAAATGCTTCTTCCCACCAACCTAGTTTTACATAACCCTTGATCATTGAGTTCCAAGAGACTAAATTCATAAAGTTCATACAATCAAAGACTTCTCGTGCACACTCAATTTTCCCACAGCCAACATAAAAGTTTATAAACCCATTTTGCACGACTACATGAGACTCAAAAAACCCTAGTTTTACAGCATGCAAATGAACCGAAGTACCTTCCAAGTACGCCCGTCGAAAGGCACAAGCCTTAAGAACAAAAGGAAAAGTGAACTCATTAGGGAAAATGCCGATAGAAACCATTTTCTTATAAAGAGAAATCGCCTTGTCCGAGTTTTCCGTAGTGGAGAAGGCCCTAATTAAGGTGTTGTACATGTGCCTATTTGGGTGAGGAATTTTGTCGAACAGGTGATGCGCGTATCGAAGGTCGCCGGAAGAAGAAAGAGCAAGGAAGGAAATGAGCTTGCTGAGGGAGACAGCGTCATCGGTGAGGCCCCGGAGGATTATTTGGGCGTGGAGGGTTTTGAGTTGTTCCATTGATGAGCATTTTTCGATGTAGTAATCGAATTTCTGCAAACGAGAAGTGGAATTTTGGGTGGCGGATGTGTGTAGTTGAGGAGAGAGAGGAAAAGTGGTCAGACGCTTAAACAATGTAATCATCGGTGGGAATTTTTTTGTGTTCGATATCTCGTTAAATACGTTGGCCTCTTTATTTTTGAATTTGGATAAAATCTACCATGTATTTTATAGTATTTCTGTAAAATTATTCTTATAGTATGTGTTACTCATCCCAACTATAATATAAAAAATCAAAATTATTCTTTAACATGTCTCACTCATCCCAACGAGAATATAAAAAATGAAATATTCAAAAAAGTAAATTTTCATGTATTAAAGAACAATTGTATATCAGAATGTAAGAATTTGAAAAATATGTGTTACTCATCTGAACTATAAAAAACCAAAATTATTCTTTAACATGTCTCACTCATCTCAACGAGAATATAAAAAAAATGAAATATCAAAATTTGAAGTATTCAAAAAAGTAAATTTTCATGTATTAAAGAACAATTGGTAAATTAGAATGTAAGAATTTGAAAATTAATCCATAAGAGTAATAATAATTTCTCTGAAAAGTAATTTTTCGGGTATTAAAGAGTAGTTTATAAATCAACCCGATTCATAAAAGTTTATGCTTTTTTAGGTTATAAATAAAAGGTAAAACATGCTATACTCTTTTATTGAATGTGATTTTTTAGGTTATTTGATTGATGCAATATTAGTTTTTTGGGTGAGGTACTTTATAGTTGGACGGTTTGAAACCAAAGTTAGGAACTTGACAAAGTAACACGATTAATAATATGTAGCATTAAAAAGACATCTGTTACAATTTTTCTACGAGTGAGACTCTTGTGTCTCCGGGGACACCGTGCCCCTTTGCATTTTAAAGCCCTAGCAATATATAGAATTAAATAGAATATGGAGGGGGAGGGTTGGGACACGGTGTCTCCTGGGGCGCAGGAGCTTTTGCCTTTTCCTACATCTGTACAACTTCATAATCTCAAAAACACAATGGAACCCTTAAATACAAAACCAAAGGCCACTGTGATAATCTACATTTCAGTGGGTTAGCAACCTATGTACAATGAACTAACTTGGCAAAAAATATCAAAAACATCGAAGAATGAAAAAGCTAAATACCACTCACACAAAAAACTGGTCTCACTTATTGCCACTTTCTTGTAGACTGGATTGATGGATTGGTTCCACTGGGAGGTTTTCTTAAGCCTAAACAAAGACATTAACTTACATAAGAACTCAAATTTTAGAGTACACTTATTGTATGCAATGAAATTGCGGATGAGCCTCCAAATATATATCATCACAATCACAGTACAAGTATTCATACCAGTTAACCGGTTGGCAGATTCTCTAACTGGTTTCACAGGGGCCCTTGGAACTCTAGGTGTCGATTTAGGCCTGCGTAAATATCATGACAAGCATGAGTTCGCTAAGCAAGGGTATTGAGGATCATTTATGGAGTTTTACCAAAATTATTGCGAGGAAAATTTTAAATTTGATCCTGTATCTTGTATGTTTCTTTGCACTGAGTTCTTTTATCAGTGTTACTACACTAGTTATCAACTTTGTATAAATTAGGACGTTTTTGCCTCAAATTGCTGCCTCTCCAATGAATACCACCACATTATGGTTGCACCTCAGTAATTTCAAGTAAATGTACACAAAGTCAGAGTCAGTGTGCTAATTTTGCAATAGGTGAATTAGTGAAATTACCAACATTTTAATTTTCTGAAAGCTAGGAAAAATTAAACGCCAAGTTTCTAGGAAATCCCAAGAAAAGCAATAAGGCCACATTTACTTACTTATCAATGTTGTTGGCCAGTCTTTCATCATCCGGAATATGAATGGTTTCTGCAGAGCCTTCAGGTTCTGTTCTAACACAGAAATAACAATAAGATATATATAATGTAAAATTTTCACCATTGTATGCATCATTTACAAAACCTTAGACGCATCATTATGCCTCTCATTATTATCCAATATGATGATCAGATTCCTAGAAATTAACAGTTGGATAATCACTACATTTTAAGCTTTGTTGAAGAGGAGTTGCAACCATAGAACTTTTGCATGGAGAAATCGGTCCATACCTCAATGAGCTTGTACTGCGTTTTTCAGCAGTGGCTCCACTTTTTGGATCTTTAGACATCTGCAGTGCCTCTATCTCCTCATCTTTCTTCGCGATAGTGTCCTTTAGACATGCAACCTATCCAACATCCAGATGGGACAATCATAGAAAATAATATAACTACATGCTAATCATATTTCTGCTAAAACAACAGAGAAATATTCATGATAATTGTTCCTTGCACAAGATACCTGTTCCATCAGCTCCCTTACATCCCTTCCGTCTTTGCTGCTCTTTGCTGCACCCAACTCGACTCCAGATACCCTTTCTGCAAACTTTAAGGTACTAGTGGTTTCCCCATACGAAGTGGCATCAGGATTAAGCTGAACAAACATAAGTGTCTTTGCCCTACCACCTACACAACATAAATTATTGAGTAAGCCATTAAACTGAGTACTTACCAAGTTAATATGAACACATAATCTGAATCAATCTTGATATGATAGTAGGAATGACCGTGACTATTAACAAGAATTTGTGCTGTGAACTGGTGAGTTTATCTGGATCTTAGATATTAAAATATGTACCTAATGAGCTCTGTAGGACTTGAGTCAGTTTACTATTCCGATAGGGAACATGAGCAGCCTTTTGAGCCAAAGCAAAGATGACATCACCAAGTGCAGATAATGATTTGTTGATATGTTGTGCTTCTTTAAGCCTATCTCCTGTTACTTCTGAACGGTCTACTCTTTCACTTCCTGCAAGATCTACTAAATGAAGACTCCCTCGGAGAGAAGAACCAGTCTTTATATCTTGCCCGCGGGTATGAATGGAGAGAATGCTGCATGGATACATTAATGACATTACCTTGTCATTGCATATTTATGGCAATAAATAACAAACAAGAGTTCTGATTGTTACAAATATGTACCTGTGTGATCTACTGCTTCTTTCGTTCATGGCAGTGGAGCCCTTAGCTCTGTTGTTAAGCCCAATATTCATTAGTTTCATGACGTCGTCGGTTGTGTTCACCGCTTGAATGCAAGCATCAGGGACAGCCAGTCCGTTCGATTGTGTTGCAGACATAATCCCGAGTGTGTGCAAATCAAGGAAAACAAGTACTTAATGCAACTAATCGACAATGGTGCAGAAAAAAGTTAGAAAGGATATTTCTTTTGGCCATCATTCGACAGCAAATCGCGAACTTGTTCATTGTATACTTCCACCATCTGAACAGAAACGTCGTACTTATAGATACCCTCCCGAGTTTGTGAAATACGGAAAAGGTCATTCAGAGCTCGGTAATTGACTCCCCAATCTTCTTCAGTTGCTCCATCAGGGCCAGTCTGAAAAGGGACATCATATTTCACTACAACAACAATATAAAATGCACAATGTACTTTTAGAAGCACCTTATCATACCATAGTATAGGTTTTTCCAGAACCAGTTTGGCCATAGGCAAATATACAAACGTTATATCCATCCAAAACAGATTGAATCAATGGTTGTGTATCTCTGTACACCTCAGCTGCACACGTTAAAATTCAATGGTGAGAAACTGGTGTGATCAATGTTTAACTGCTTAAATATTCAAACATTAAAACCTTGTGTTGCTGTTGGGCCATACACTTTGTCAAAACTAAATGAACGCCGTCCTTCTTTTCCTTGTTTGGAGGGATTCGCAACTACTAGCTCTCCATTTTCACCAATGTATTCAATAATTGATTGTTTGCCCTTCTGACCCGGAAGAAATGGCCTAACCCGACAATAGACCCTAATATTTCCTATTCAAATTAAGACATGAGGAGATACAGCAATTTGTTGCCCTTTGAGTTCAACTATAAAATCATTTCAACAAATAATGTGGCACCTTTTAGCTCTTGCAGCTCATTATGCATCTTTCGGTTTTCTGCAAGAAGTGGGTAATAGTTTTTTGCTGCGTCTCCTAGAATCTTGATTCTTGATCCTATTATCATATATAGTGCATTAAAATTCAAGATATTTCTTATTCTTTTTTAACTTCGGTTTCTTGAAGAGTTAAGTTGAGTTACCTAAGTTACTGAATTCTTCTGAATAGCCAGTCTGTGTTCTTGAGACTTCTTGCTGGATGGACTGAGATGCAAATCTTAGTTCCTGAACAGATGAATTAACTCCTACGTTAAAAAAAAAAAAGGAACCGGAATATGTGATTTAGGGGATATATAATAGTAATAAGTTGGAGAATAGCCTACACGTAGAGCACCAAGCTGAAACTCTGTGTATATAAGGTACATCTTTTGTTTGTCATTCCACCATTTGGATTTTGATTCTGATAAAGCCTCAAGCTCCTTTACTCTATTTCTTGACTCTGTTTGCAATCTTGTAGCCTCCTTCAACCTATTCTCCAACTCTTGCTGGGCTCCAACAGCTTTAACGGATTCCTGTTCGCATGAACTTTTAGCTAATTCAAGCTGTTGCCTCAAATATGCTATCTCTTGATTGAGCATTTCTTTCTCTTTCACATCTTGCCTCAAACTTGCTATCTCTTGATTGAGATTGTCTTTTTCTTTCACCTCTTGTCTCAAGCTTGCTATCTCTTGATTGAGCTTGTCTTTCTCTTTCCTCAAACCTTCTATCTCTTGGTTGACTTCATTGCTCTCTTTCACTGCTTTCATTGTTGAGATTTCCTGTTTACTAGACCTAGCTAAATCCAACTCTTTCTTCAAAATAGCAATTTCTTGCTTGAGTACATCTTTCTCTTTCAGCTCTTGCCTTAAATTTGCTATCACTTGATTGGCTTCGTCTTTATCTTTTGCAGCATTCATTTTAGCCGATAACTCAGTTTCAGTAATTGATCTCCTAGCTATTTCCAGCTCTATCTTCAAATCCGCTATCTCTTTGATGAGTTCGTCTTTGTCTTTTAGCTCTTGCCTCAAATTTCCAATCTCTTGAATGACCTCATCTTTACCTTTAATAGCTTCCACTTTTGAGGATTCCTGTTCAGTTGATCTCCTAACTCTTTCAAGTTCCTGCTTTAGATTTGCTATCTCTTGAATGACCTCATCTTTGCCTTTGATAGCTTCCACTTTAGAGGATTCCTGTTCACTTAATCTCTTAACTCTTTCAAGCTCCTGTTTCAAATTTGATATCTCTCGTTTGAGATCATCTTTCTCTTTCATCAGTTTTGTAGTATCATGATCCTCCACTTTCTTTTTCTCTTCTATCTTGTTCTTATCGCTCTGCAGTTTTTGTTCACAAAGCTTGGCTGTTATTTCACATAAATAGCATGCATGTTACATCATTACACAAATAAAACTAAGCTTATATACCTTAATCTGCTGGAGCTGAGTCATGACAATCTGCACAAAAGTAAATTAAAAATAAACAAGTAGTGTTAGTCTCCTTTGGATAATTGGATTAAAACCTATATTTAACAGAGTTTTGCTACCTGTGTTTCTTCACTAGTCCCAGAAGAAAGGGCTTCAAGAACTCTAATTCTTGATTGGTACTTCTCTTCACGTGCTTTGAAAAGATTATTTTGCTGAAAGCAATGGAACAAACACAGATGACCGCAGTTTGGGTTTAAATGATACTATCATTAACTGGACAGAGTATACACTATATATTACCGTACGCAAATGTTCTGCTTGAGTACATATTCTTCGCTCAATCTCCTGTATGACTTTTCTCAGTAGGCAAGCAACGCGCTGAAGAAAATGCAGCAAGAATTTTCTATTAGATCTTAACCTTTTGGATTATGTAATGACTCATTAAATCTTGTAACTTAACATCATACGTGAGGTATTTCTCCATTCTTCATGTCCACGCTTTCATCTAAAATTCCATTTATGACACTTAGTAGTGACTGCGTTGGAGCATTCTGTAAAAGCATTTACTTAGATCACCTAAAGTTTGAAGAATTGAGGTTTAGTGAACAAGTATGGAGAGGCTTACATCCAAGCTGTTTGATTTCATCATTTCTGAGATTCTTGCAGCAGGAAGATCTGTATAAGATCCTTTTTTAAATAATGATTTGAATCTGAAATTCAACTGGTTTGATGCTTATGCGAACTAAATTTCTCCAAATACATTCTCGTTTTACAAGAACACACACATACAAATATGAGAAATAAGTGAAGCAGAAAGTAAATCACCTGCCATCCTGGGACTTCGTAATCCATATAGAGATTTTGAGCGCCGGTCTTCTCCAAAAGGTGGGGAAGAGATCACACGAAAGGTTTCATCCTTGGGAGTACTGCCAACACTCCCAAGACGGTCTCCTAACATTTTACTTCTTGAACTTTCATCTGCTCTATTATATTTCCCATTATTCAGCATGAATTGTGTTTGCAGTGTTATAAGGCAATCCAAGACGATCTTCATAGACCCCTGCATAATGCAAGAGTATTATGAGGTCAGAGCAAACGGTAGTATACAAACATGTGTAAACACTTAAAAAAAGAAGCTGACAAAAGCAGTTCAAATTTGGAGCATAAAATACTATGTGATCAAATGCATTTCATGAAATCTTGTTATATAATAACCTTTTCAAGATCTTCTAGATGAAACCTTGGCAACCCCATTTCATCCATTGCTGATAAAAACCTTTGAACATTTTCTGCGCGTGATTGTGAAGAACGAACAGAATCATCACACTAGAAGAAATTAAGGGAGATAGTCAATCCATTATTCAATTCCATTCCTCAAAAAACAGGTAACAATCAAATGAAGCAAGCTACCTCAGGCACAGAACCAGGTTTTAGTTTATTTAGTATTTGACATAAGGCCGATCCATCAATCAAGAATGCTCGTAATTCTTCATCAGATGCAATTATTGGCAAAGCATGATTGGGTAGAATACCATTTAACCATTCCACCAAAGCTGTCCTTTGCTTAGCTTCAGAAAACATAACAAAAATTGACAGATCATACAAAATACTAGCTATAAGCATTCATAAACAAATAGAATCATTTTCTTACCATTACTGCTACTTGAAATTGGTTCGAAAACCTCACTCATACTGGAATTACTTGAGCTATTGAATCTAGCATAATCTTTAACTTGGCGATCCATAGAAGAAACTGTGATAGTTGAAATATTTTCAGTAGCTGAGCTAAATATCACATCAAGCACATCACAATCACCCCCTTCTTCACCAAAAACTCAATGTTTGTTGTGTTGATTCACATAAAAGTACTAACAATACCATCAATATGTCAAGTAGTTGGTGTGCAGAAAAATAACCCATCCAAGGTAGATTCATTCATGTGTTTGAGAGATACACAAAAAGAAAGCGACAATGTTAGGGATGATGGATGAATGCACCAACCTTGGATTCAACCATTTGGGTAGTTGGAAAAGCGATCGAAATGAAAATTATCTTCAGTTATTCACATTTGATGGCCCGAAGAACATGAAAAGTTGCAGCATAGATTGTTTACCATTAAATCAGAAAACTGAATTCGTATTCAACGGACGCAATGTGGGGTCAGGGGGAATTGCCCCCCCCCCCCCCCCGGGAATTTTTCATATTCTATACATACACCCAATTTTTTTTATATACTATATTTTTTAAAAAATTATAATTATAATACTAGATTTTACTTTAATTCATAACAAAGAAGCAGAAGGAATTGTGAGACATTACAGACCATACATACACACTCGTCTCATAAAATACTATTTTTCCTTTCTCGGAACAGATTATTTCCCATATTTCACTTTATTTTTCTCACACTATAACTATAGAGAGAAATTGAGTTATAATGAGAGAAAAATAGAGTGAATTACGGGTTCCACTCCCTTCCTCCTTCACTCCCATTCAAAATTCTTTATTTTGTTATTGTGGTTGATTTAATTATAAAATTTCTTTTGAGTGAGGCTTGCGTGCGTCAGGTGCACACGATCTTGGATGTCCTGTTATATTTTGGTGTTACGTCTCCTATTACACGCGTTAGATGAGTGACACGTACGCGAAGAGGAAAATCTCAACTTTTCCCCTTAGGGTTGATTGTTAGGGTATAGATTAGTTTATCTTACGTGTCAATCATCCAACGGTTTGTAATAGGAGATGTAATACCAAAATGTAACAGAAGATCCGAACCGGGTGCACACGCCCCTTTAGAATTTAGTATTATGGGTAAGGGTATATTGTTTTGTTCTAAAATGTATACACTTTAATTAATAAGGGTACACTATTTTGTTATAAAAGGTATACATTTTTCATTAATAATTTTATTTTCTTCAGAAAATAAAGAGTACATATCTTTATACTAAATGATATACAATTTAACACAAAATTCTAAAGGTGCACGGAGTGTGCCCGTGCGCTCGAGTGGACACAAGTTTTTGCCTTTCTTTTTAAGTAATGACAATTCACACCAAAATCAATAGTTTTTAAAATTTTAAAAAATTAGACTATGTTATCAATTTAAATTAAATTTTATAGGTAGGAAAATTAATCACTACATATAAAATATTGAAAATGTCTCATACACACTACACTTAAATAATAATACAAATACTCTTATTGTATACTTAAATTAAATAAAATTAATACTCTTAAACTTTTAAAATAAAAAAAAATTCTAATTCAATGAGAACTCATTATATCAATACCTTTGGTATTTCAACTACAATTTCAATAATAAATAATATCTTTATTAATTAGAATAAATATATTTTAAAATAAAGTATACTCTTGAACACCCTTATACAAGTTGTATGCATGAGAGATCAATTACATACTTATTAATCCAAATTAAAGATAATACTAATAGGGAATTTAATTTACAGAATAGTTGTAGGATGGGACATTTTCTCTTGCAACATTGAATTACAGCTCATTGTATGTCATAGTTTGGTTTCGGTTTGGCCAATTTTTGAAACCTGCCAAATTTTATCTTTAACCAGTTTTTAATATTTCTCTCCATAAAACATTCATTATACTCATCTCACCATCAATAATAATTCATCCATTCATAGAAATTGAAACTATAATTTTCTTTTTATTGTTTTATAAAAGTTAGACACAATTTCGATAAATGAATTATTCTACTCTTAAAAAAGTTGACACATCAAGTTAATAACAACATTTAAATAATGCAAATAGATAATTTTATCCTTAGTTGAAAAGTTATTAGGTGTACTTTCTTAATCTTTATGAAAAAAGAAAAAAAGTGTCGATTATTCCTGAATGGAGAGATTATTATTATTATTATTATTATTATTATTATTATTATTATTATTATAAACTCATTTTTAATTAAAAATATAAAATAAAAAATCTAGATCTTGGGATGATATAGAGTACCAAAATTTAAAGAGTGGGTCTCTTGAATTCGGTACACACATTCATTGTATTATTGTAAAATTATTTTTAGATGTGCTATTATGTGCATCTGGTTGCACACATTTATTGTATTTGTATAAATATTTATTCAATACTGTATATATATATTTTTTAATAATTATATAGTTCTTTTTACATTCAATTTTTCACTAAAAATGAATTGAAAATTCACTAACTTTATACAATTTTATTCATTAAAGTATACTCTATATTTTTATATATAAATGTATAGTTTTTTAAAGTGGGTGTATGGGTGCATAGAATAATTTTCCTATTTTTTATTATGTGAAAAATTATTTTTAATAGAGATAAACTATTACTTTTTTAATGAAAAATATACTCATCTCAATAAAATATAAAATATCACTATGAATTATGTGAATCGGTTCATACGTGAATTCTGTTTTTACAAAATTACTCTTTAGTACTCCATATAAAAAGAAATATAGTATTTTAATGTGCAGTGGGTTGAGACATATAATAATTTAATGTACAGTAGATAATTGTATTAGTGTTATATGTGAGCTCCCTAAAGATAAAGTGATTGATTTATGTGGGTCCCATCTACTGAAAAAGAAATGTATTTTTTGTAGCGGGACACCCTAATTAATAAATGTAACTCTTATGACGGGATGAAGAGAGTATTTTTTATTTAAAAGATTAATAGTTCATCTCTCTAAAGAGTATTTTTTTCACGTATTAGAGAATTATAGATATTAGTTTGTAAAAGTATCATTAAAATTTACTTAAAAATTATGGATATTTTATCAATATTTTTTATATATCCTCAATATTTTATTCATATATCTCGACATTCGCAAAAATTTGAATTGTGATAATGATATAGTATAAATAAGGATTTATTACTAGTAGATACATAATAAATATTTTATTACTAACCTTTATAAATACTTTACCAAATTTGAGAAATCATATTATCTCGATTTTATTGTTGAAAATATAATGAGATGCAAATTTATTTGGAATTCAAAAACTATACTCACGTATAAAATCATAAAAATCATAAACCAATGATCTCAACATCACATAGCGCTAGCACCATTTGCTCAGCATTTCCAGCAAATGGACTGCCATGTTCCGAATGCATTGCTCGGTGATAAGAAGCCAACTCAACATCACATAGCGCTAGCACCATTTGCTCAACATTTCCAGCAAATGTACTGCCATGTTCCGAATACATTGGAGTACTTTGATACTTGGCATCTAAACCATATTCAACTCATTTCCAGTAACATTTTTCATTGTATCCCCACTTCTTTTCATTGATATCATCTATATTGATTTAGTGTCAATCGTTTAACTTTTATTAATTAAACTATGTGTTATTTTTTATTTTTAATAGTATTTCTTTTTATTATTAAATGTATTATTAATTGAATCAATTTTTATATAATATTTGTATTAGTTATTAAATTGTTAAATTCAAATCTATATTATCAACTAAATTATTTTTAAAATTCTTAAAAAATTGACACCGAAGAATTCTTCAATTTGCGAAATCCTTTAAATTTGCGAAAATTGAAAAATCTTCCAAATTTAAATTTAATTATAGAAAAATAAGTTAAAAAATATACACTAATCAAACCTGAATTTTACAATTAAATTAAAATTTTTAATTTGAATTTAATCAATTAAATTTGCGCCAAAAAAAATGAAATGGACAAGAAGACACGAGTATCTCGCCGCCAAAACCATGTTTCCTCATAATCTCTTCAATCACAAACGACAAAACCATGTTTCCTCATAATCTCTTCAATCACAAACGACGTTCTTGAAATCCTTTTTTCGAGTCTACAGTAGACGTAAAAAACACATATAAAATCATCCTCTCCCTCTCGTTCAGAAACAACTTTCTCTCTCACTAAACTTCGTTGGAATTCCAGAAAAGCCTCATCATCTTGGCGATGGAGACTCGGTATCGTAGTTCACAGAAAGTCATCGGTAGACACCTACGACATTTTCATTTTCGGCAAAAGCCTCATCATCTCGGCGATGGAGCACAATGTCGCTCGCTGTCGCTAGACACCTACGATGTTTTCATTTTCGGTAAAAGCCTCATTCTTGGCGATGGAGACCGGTATTTTAGTTCACAGCGTCGCTCAGGAGTTGCCGGTAGACTCCAACGACGCTTTCATTTTCGACAAAGCTTTTGCGACGTGGCAACATTACAATTTAGGGTTGATTTGCTTTCAGAATACATATATCGTGGTAATGTCTGATCCATCCAGGTATTTTTTAATTAATTTTTATATATTATCTAATCGTGGTAATATTTGATTCAAAATGGTAATTTTTTAGTAATTAAGAAAACGCAAAACATAGTAAACATGATACAATTTCAAGCAAATGTCTTTATTTTTTATAACACTTTTAGGTGTGTCGCTTATTCAATCCATAATATAATATGTAACATTAGTTATGTACCCTAATCAATCCATAATCCAACAAAACCTAATTCCATCTACTCAAACAAGCATACATGCCGCCATATTCAATCAAATATTCAAGTGTAATGTCGAATTTCATTTGGTGTTCATTCATTTAAGTTTTAAGGCAGTTTGGGAAATGTGATCGAATTTCACTAGCTCAAACAGTAAGAAAGAGGGGCATTGAAGAACTCTCGAATTTCATTACAGAAAACAGCAACTCATTCCTCGAATCAGACCCTCATTCTAGAACTTTCAATTGTTAAATAGGACCCTCATTCTAGAACTTTCCGACATTTACCTTGAAAATCGAGGATTTTGGTGAAAATTGAGCAGTATTTAAAGTCTCAAATAGTTATGAGACAGAACAAATTTTTAACTCATAAATTTTGTATGGTATGTTATTTGTGATGAGAAAGTTACAACTAGCATAGTTGAAAGAATCCCAAATCAGTGAATCTCTAAGCTGCATAATTGATGTCATGCCTAAATGCTTAAAGAATTAATGTGTAAATCAATTCCATCCTATAAGCTGAAACTAGTTATGAAATTCTTTGCAATAAATTTGACTAATGAGTTGATTCCAAGGGTTGTTGTGTCAGCTCCATCTCTTGTGCTGTCTATGATTTTGAACCACTGGCTCCCTGGATCACATCTACTGTTCTTGTTATCCAAGCACTTGCATTTATTGGTGACTATGTTGTTGTCTGAATCTATGTCCAAGCAAACTTCAGTGCCATTTTCAAGTTTCGTAGATAGATGCATCTTTGAGTCTGAGATTGCTTCCCACTTTGAATTACTGGAGCTGCAGATTATGCCTAGTTTTGCTGGCTTCCCTAATCCGGCTGCTTGGAGGCAGAAATATGTTCCCTTTATTGTTAGGGTTTTCTGAGGCGTGTACGACCACGGTTCGGCCTCGTTGCATGGAGCTAAGATGAAGGGCTCTAGAAACGATGTTTTCTTCACACACAGGCCTGTCATCGGATGGAATAGTATTTTGTGCGTACGTCTTTCTGAATAACCCGGTCCTGCATTTGTAAACACGAGGGTTTAGTCATTTTTGTTGTTCCAAACTGGATGTCCTGTTGCACATTGGCATTGTTACGTTTTACATGACTGATGTGAAAGTATTAATCTAGACTCATGCATTAGGGTTTATGCCTTTTCGTTCATGTGGTTTAGTTATTCTTATGTGTCAAACCGTTGTATAAATGACAGGAGACAGTGAGAAACTATACCCTACAAGAGAAGTATAACCCTAGGAGGTAATGGTTAGATTTCCTTTCCCTCATTAATCAAATGGAAAAATTTTAGGAAACAAAAGAAGTACATAATTAGGTTTACCTCTAAAAGGATATTGTAGAGCAGATATCTTTTGTAAGATGGTTTGGTTCCTAACATCACACCAATTCCAATTGTAAACACCATAAGTTTCATCATATCCAACGACGCCGTCTCGTATGTAGTAACTCCCAGTAAGAGTCCACAATGCCCATTCCACATCTAGTTCAGCTGCCCATCCCATGAAACAGTTCAAGTACCTATTGTCATTGACATTACTACCCCTCATGTCCACTCCAAACTCGCTCAGAAACAAAGGGTAACCCTGGTCCAACAGGAAGCCAGCCTTCGTCATCGTTTCGCCCACTATTTGTCCGCATACTTGGTTGGGATTGCCGTTGGCCCATCTCTCACCGTCCGAGAAACCATACCAATGCAGCTCGAATACTAGCTTGTTCGAGAAACTCAAGCTCACCGGCTTCTTCAGAAGAAACGAGAGATCCCTGTCGTAGTTCAGACCGGAGAGGATGACGAGGATGTTAGGGTTTGCTGCATGCACTGCTTCAGCACCTTTCTGCATGTACCTGCTCCATTATAACATGATATTAATTAATAACACTATATAGAATGCATTAAGACTAATCATGTTGCAAACCCTAAGGATTGGTATATCGGTGAGAGCTCGAGGATTTAGGGTTTTTAACTGCACAAACACTTGTGTAAACCGGGTTCATCGGTGTAAACCCTGTGGTCCCCCTTCCAATCCTATATACTCTGCTAGGGTATTTAAATTAAAGGGGACCATATGGTTTACAAGTGACTAACTCTTTTAGCTAAGGGTCATACTAGTGGGCAATAGGTTCTGACCGCCCCAAAATAGTCCGACAACACCAATTAACATGTAGTTGGCCTATATCGAAGATAATGGAATAGGAGATGAAACATGACGAGGTACCTGTACCAGTCGTTGACGTTTTGTTTGGAGCCACGAAGTTCATTCCTCAAGCTCATGCCAACTACATTAGTGGTGGTATTAAAAGTTGTGGCAACCTTGGTAAGGCCTTTGATCCACACATCAGGGTTAAAATAGACATCTCCAAAGAAACCATTCCCATCAAAATTGCTGCAGCACCACCCTGGCTTACTTGTGTGATTGTCTAGTATTATCATCACTTTTTTCTTTGCTAGACTAGTCACCACTTCCTGAAAGTTATACAGTATCATACAAAACTTGTCTCGTGTGAATCAGGTTTTACATGAACTACGAGAGTAAACTACAAGGGTGCGGTAAATCATGAATCAAATTATAAAGTAAAATGTTACATGAACTACGAGAGTAGAATTATTTATGATCTCAAAGTGCAAGAGCTTAATTCGAAAAAAGTCTCATCTCAGGGCTCAAAGTTTTTGAGATAAAATTTAAACTATAATATCGTCTCAAAATACAAGAATATCGAAACAACTTAATGAATTTAATTCAAGATGAAACTCAACTAATTATGAAAATGAGATGTAAAAGTTTAAAGATAAGCTAATGGCTAATAGTTTCCTTATTAGTAGTCAATGAATTTAAAAGATTATGAAAATAATCTAGCTCAAAGTATATATAAGAGTTTCAAAATGTGTTAATGAATTTTGAAGATAAGGCATTTAAGTTTTTTTAAATTAAAATTTAAAATAAGTAATTGTGTCTAATTTTTTCCCCCATAAAATTTAGAAAAATATAACTACTATATATTTCTAATGTCATGACAGAGTGCATGCATTTTGCCGATATGAACTTTTATTTTTTATAATTATTTATTTATTTCATTTTATTTTATTTTATTTGCAAGCTTGCCGTTAGTAACTTCATTTGTTAAAATAGCTAGTATTTTGGGAAATCGTCGAAATGAATAATAATAATAAAAAATTTTTTTATCTATATTTGTCGTATAATTTTCAATTTTGCGTACCACCACCACACTAGCTTGTAATCATATTTTGTCTTCACTCTTGACTTTTTATTTTGTTTTATTTGTAGAGTAGTGTTGTAATTTTTAATATTCTAATTAAATTAATAATAGATCCTACTTGTCATTTTTTATTGGTGGGTCACCTCTTTCACTCTAGGTGCTCTCTCGTCCACTTTTAAGAGTATCATTTTTTCATTTTGGGTGTTCGTCCCTAAGAATTTTATTTCCTTTTTTATTCACACATTCATTAATACAACTAAAAAATGGGACCTACACCTCCACTAATACAATTACCCACTACACATTAAATAATAATATTTCTTAATTCACATAAAAAAAACAAATGACATCTTTAAAGACAAGGGATGGAGTATTTTGTAATCAAGAATATACACTCTCGACACTTCACTACAAAAAAACTGGCCGACAGTGATGGATTTTGTGACGGATTGATGGACTTTGTGATGGGAAAGCGTCCGTCACACGAACATGCATCACAAAGTGTTTGTGACGGACTTTGTGACGGAAAACATTAGTGACGGAATTTGTAACGGTTTCTTTTAACCAATATTTGTGACGAAATTTTTCGTCACAAACTTAAATTCTAAAAAAAATTGATTCGGCAAGAATCGAACCTTGTTTGCTCATTTGCTCACTTGAGTGGGGTCGGCTACAACTAATTCATTAACATTTTATTATATTTCTACCCGGCCCTTAAACCTTCTTTAGAATTTAATTGTGTAAATTCTCCTCCAACCGGGTTTGAACCTGGGTGGGCACCAAGGAAGAGTGCTTGTGCACAAGTGTTGAGCCAAGTTGGCTAGAAGAGTTTAGTGTTAGTTTTTAATAAATATTGTATATATTCCATTAATTTGTATTAAAATAACATCAAACAACTATCAAAATAAATATGGTGGTAATATTGATTGATGTAATATATATTAATATGACAAATAATTATTAAAACATTAATTAATTAATTTTATTATTTATTTAAGATAAATATTAAAAATTTCAAAATTAATTAAAACATCCTTATAATTTTAAATTCTCAATCTATAAATAATATCTAATATATTATTTATTTATAAATGAAAATAGGTTAATTTGCATTAAAATAAATAACATTCTTCTAATTTCTCAATTTAAAAAATACATAATCTTTATATTTTTCTAAAGTTAATCAAAAACTTTATTTCTATGGGTCACTTACTAGGAGGTACACAAAAAAAATGCATAATTGCTATAAACTACATGACTCAAAGCACTATTACTCATAACTACACAATTATGATTGTGATACCATAAATATCCCTATGTATTTGCACAATTGTTCTGCACAATTTGGTTCTGCACAATTTTATTTTTGCACATTTTGTTTGCACATTTTAAATTTCAGCAGCAGGCGACGGCGGCCAGCGGCGGTCAACGCCGGTCAACGGTCGGTCAACGCCGGTCACCGATCGGGCAATGTCGGTCAACGGTCGGTCAACGCCGATGGGTGGGTGAGGGGTAGGGTTATTGGTTTAAAAGTGTATGGAGTATAAGTTAATATTTGATATTTTACTTTAATATTTTGTATGTGAGAATAATTATTTAAATTCCATGTATTTAACAGTAAATATGCTTAAAAGTGTGTATCTGAGAGTAATAAACCCTATTTTTTCAATTAAACACACGATCTTCTTTTTAATTTAATCATCAACTTTCCTTTTTATATATATCTTATATATACAAATTAGGCTGCTACAAATAATTTTTTAAAAGTATGAGGTGTCGCAATATGGTTAAATTTCGTATTTAGTTTTTATTTTAATATTATATATATAATATTTTCACTTTTATTTATTTATTTATTTATTTATTATTATTATTATTATTATTATTCATGTATTTATCTTTAAATCATATATATGTATAAATTAAAATCACCTTTAATCATATTTTTTTATAAGTTAAGGAATAGATAATCAATAAAATATATCAAACTTATTTATTTTATTGTTCATGTACATTTTTAAATTAAATATAACCTTTAATCATATTTTTTTATTGGAAATAGATAATTAAGTCAATCAATAAAAATATATCCAACTAATAATTTATTTTTTATTTTTATTCTTTCTTGATTACAAATAGATAATTAAATCAATCAATAAAAGCATATATATCTTTAAAAAAAACTATATAAATAGAGCAAATATTAATATATATACAACTATATAAATAGAGAAAATATTAATTAATATACATAAATCACGCGTACTAATTCTTTAGGGCTATTCATGTTTATCTTCAAATTAAATACCACTTTTAATCATATTTTTTATTAGTTAGAATACTACTTTTATTTATTTATTTGTTTATTATTATTATTATTATTCATATATATTTTTAAATTATGTATATATATAAATTAAATACCACCTTTAATTAGATTTTTTGATTGGTTATAATAATTCATCCGCGTATTACGTGGGAATCTGTACTCGTATATATATAATCTTAAAAGTTTTATTATGTAATTACAAATTCATCTATTACAAAATATATGACTTTATTATTTAATAAAAATCAAGACACATAAATATTTAAATTATAACAATTCATACAACTTATTGCCATTTAAAATTAAAGTAACTCTGTTCTCATAATTATTTTGATTTTAAAATTAAAATTATTATACAACACAGTATATTAAATAATTCAAGGTAAATAAAATTCACAATAAATATTAAAAGAATAATAATTAAAAAAAACTCTGTTCTCATTATTATTTTAATTTTAAAATTAATATTATTATATACGACAAGGTATATTTAATATTTAAGCTTAAATAAATTCACAATAAATATTAAAAAAATTCATTAAAAAAAAGGAAGTAACTTTGTTCTTATAATTATTTTGATTAAAATTAATATTATAATATACAACAATATAATATATTTAATTATTAAAATTTAAATAAATTCACAATACATATTAAAATAATAATAATTTCTTTAAAAAAAACATGTAAGTTGAACATTTTTTTATATAATTAAATTAAATAGCATAATGTATATGTGTAATAAATAAGTACAATTTTAATGATTTTTTTAAAACTGTAAATTGTAACAGACTTTGTGATGGATAAAGTCCGTCACAAATGAGATCATTTACATTGTGACCGTATTTTTCCGTCACTAATTAAAAAAAATAAAAAAAAATTGTGATGAAAAAATGTCTGTCACAAATTTTTCCGTCACAAATATAAAGAATGACGAAATTTTAAACGGTCAACTATTAGCCATCACTATTTTTAAAATTCCGTCACAAAGTTTGTCACAATTGTGACGGCAAATTTTTCGTCACAAAAATCCTTCACTGTTGAGTAATTTTTTGTAGTGCTTGTCATTATTTATGGGTGGGTCACCTCTTCCACTACGTAATTAAACATTTTTGTAATTTAGATGCTTCTTGTCATTATTTATTACTTAGTCCAAATGAATTTTGAAGTTGTAGTCTACTGGGACTCCAAATAAATAAATAAATAACTCCAAATTCTAAATTGTCTTTAAATGCATTAATCATTACGACTACCCCACTATTTTTGGGAGTGGTTGAGTCGCTTTAAATAGTTTACAGACTTATCTACCCACTTATAAATAAAAATTATACAGGTTTAACTGAACGATAACTATTACTCTTTGTACACGGTCAATCTATCAATTTTATTATTTTTTTCGTTCATCCTTAATCTATCAATTTTTCTTTTTGGACTATGGGACCCACCCACTCCACTAATACAAATAAAATATGTGACTCACACCCTCCACTAATATAACTACCTACTGCACATAAAATAATAATACTCCTTGATCCACGTGCAAAAAGTAAATGTATACATTGAAAATGGGCGGAGGGAGTAGATTATATTTTTATTCGATCTTCACCATCAAATAAAATAAAATAAAATAATTAAAAATTTTAAAAATAACTACCCACTAACTCCTATTTTTATTCTATTAATCCAGGTGCACTGGTGCATCACAAAATCACTCTATAAGATTATCACTTCTTATTGTTCAATTAAAATTTTACTTCCTCCGTTCGCCACAAAGGTGGACATTTGCTTTTTGCACGTAGATTAAGGAGTATTATTATTTAATGTGTAGTTGGTAGTTGTATTAGTAAGGTGTATGAGTCCCATAATAAATTTATTGTATTAATGATGTGTGTGGGTCCCATGTATTTAAAAAGAAAAATGTGGATCTTTGATGCGAACACCCAAAATAGCAAAATGTCCACCTTTCGGACGGACGGAGTATTTTAAAAATAAGTACTCCATGTGCATCACAAAATCACTCTATAAGATTATCACTTCTTATTATTCAATTAAAATTTTATTTTAAATATAAGTACTCCATTTTACACGTGTCTATATTTGCTGCTCTTAAAAAACGGACTATAACTGCCTTGACTAATTATCTGCCCTTTTGTGCAACTTCATCTAAAATTCTAGGTGAGAACCCAATCATTTTCTGACCATTAGAAACTAATTAAAATTAAGAAAAAAATAAAGAATTAATTAATTACCTGGTAAGCCTGAATGAGAGAGAGATCAACGATGGATGGATTGTTAGTCTGTAATCCAGCAACGGCTTCGATCAATCCGAGATTGTTGAAGGATTGTCTGACCGTGACAGATGCCAACGTATCATTGGTGAACAAGAAAAGTGGCCACGTCAGCCTGACACAGTTGAATCCCATATTTCTAATCTCATCGGAGATCTCATCCACCGGCTGTTTGCTCAGCCCCTCCGCCACCACCACCTCCAGATGCGACGGCCAGTTGACGCACGCCAGCTTCACACGCTGCCCCGACTCGTCGACGATCCACCGTGAATCCGTCGAGAGTGGCGGCGCCGCCGTGACGGCGGCTAAGAGAGGTGGGAGAAAATAGAAGAAGAAACGGAACAACCTCCCCATATTTGGTGTGAAAGAGGCCTACATGACCATGTGGGGTGTGTGTTGTTTATATACATATCCTGTTTGGATATGTAGTCACTCTCATGTGTTTACTTTTTTGATAAAATTATCTTTAGCTTCAAGATTATTATTTACTAGTGGTAATTTAATTTCTATCTTTTTGAACGTGTATGAATATTATGATATTTTGCTTTCACGTTTCATCATTTTCTTTGCCAACACTCTCAGATTATGGGAGAAAAGAGGAGGAAAGGGTTAGTTGGCACATTGATAAGCTTTCCGGCTACTCCAATTGAAAACAACAATTTATGTGGGTTTATCGTAATATTATTATAAATAGTAATAATTCACAATGGTTTAATTAGTAAAGCAAGTCGGTACTAAATATCACCTTAGTGTATAATATTTTAAAATAAAACAAGTTATGAAACATCAAGTGAGAGATCATTGTGGAATAGAGAATTTGAATTAATGTGGTGTAATTTTTGGAACAATAGTATAGAATAAGGAATTTGAACTCTAATTAATATGTGTTGAACATTTACAATAGACGCCCCTAATGTTATAAAATTAATTAATGCAGTATGTTTAGTTTCAATTTTTATCTAAATTAAGAATTTTAGCTTGATTTAGCTTTTGAATCACATCTCAAGGATAAACTTAATGCATCTATGAAGATTTGAGAAGATAAATTATTTTCCCCTGTTGACTTTTGAAATGAGTGGTTTTAAATGATCTTTCTTGTTAATTGTAATGATATTTTTCTTAAAAATTGCCTTGAATTGAAGTTTGATAACTATGGAAATATAAAAATAAACGGCATCTTTTACTCGAACCTCTTAATTAAAAATTAGAAGCATCCCTATGGTGAATCCCTGAATTAGTAATTTAATTGCTTTGTCAATTAAATAAGATTGACAATGAACTTCTTTAATTCATATAATCATTACTAAACTTTTCTCAACCTTAAAACATAGCTCAAGTAGTAAAGATTAAAATGAAAAAAACCAAAAGTTGATAATTGTAGGAAATTCGAATATTGTCTTTAGATGAATTTGATTTCTTACAGAATCATCCTTATAAGCAATTTGAAGCATATCTTTGATTTATCTCATTCACCGATTCACAAGATAGTAAAGTTTTGAATCCAACATGTGGCATGAATTTGGACCCTTGACAATTTTATGATTTACCCCCTACCAATTTCCAATACAGCAAAGATGATATTTAATGATGGGTAGACCATTTATTTTAAATAAATTCTTCTTGGTTAACTCTAAAATATCTTTCGACTAGGCCAATTTTCTCGCATACATGCAACTCTCTTGGATACATTGTTTTCAAAATCGGGCCGACCAGCTAATTAAATTGGTTGAACATAACTGAAGCCGAAATCTGTCCAAAACATCCCAAATAACTGTTTTGCAATTAAACAAGATTGATTCGAGTTGTACAGGTAAATACCAATTGAATTAGTCCACCGACTTTTTTTTTATTTTTTTTAAATATATATATATATATATATATATATATATATATATATATATATATATATATATATATATATATATATATATATATATATTACTTTTATAATGTTTCATTTTTACGTTTATTTATTTTAGCATAATATTTATATTTTAGATTGAATTATGAATTATAATATTAAGTGAGTATACTATATAACAATGTATATGTATTAATTATGAATTACTCCCTCCGTTCCATTTAAGATGATACATTTTTTATTTTGGGTTGTCCCACAAAAATTTACACATTTCTAAAAAGTAAAAAGTCAACACAATCACCAAAATTTGCACATTTCTAAAAAAGTAAAAAGTCAAATACAATCACCATTCCCCATACATTTCCAATTGAGTTTGGTTGCTGCAGGGTGGGGGTTCGAATTCTGCCTTTGGCATGAATTTTCCCCTTGCAAGCACAAGTTAAACAGTGAACCCTCTCTATAAGCCACTTGAGGCACATCCTGCAATTTACCTCCTCCACCAATCCCTAGGGCAGGGGTGGTGGGGCCCCTAATGGTGGGGTACACCATTTTTTTATTTATAAAAATCCACACATACCTAACACACCTAACATACTTTATCATTTATTTATTACCAAAAAAATACCATAAAACCCCTAAAAGTTATCACTTTCTTAAATTCCGTGCAGGGAAAATGGGTGTAGACTTTCCTGGGACGGAGGGAGTATATATATTTTGAGTTGATATTAGGTACACCCGGGTGCAAGGGTGCACTCATATGTGTATAACTTTTTATTCTATTTTGTATATGTATTTCTTAATAATAGTATATTTTTTTTACACTAAGTTTTTCATTAGAAAAACTAAGCATCCATATATGTATAGCTTTTTATTCAATAGTGTATATATATTTTTTAATAATTGTATATTTTTTACACTCAATTTTCATTAAAAAAATTAACAATTAAATTGTATACATTTTCGTTCATAATTGTATATATTTTTATTTATATTTGTATATAGGTGCACCCTATCTTAGGATGCACCCAGGTGCACAGTATAATTAACCATATATTTTTTATGAATGAAAATTCTATAAAACATAATTAAAAATATGTGAAATTTAATTTTTGATTAAACCTCAAATGATTATCGATCTCTATTGGTCTACTGTCCGATCCGCTTATAACAACAGAGCTTGCTTGGATGACCAATAATAAGTGTTCATTTATTAACTTTGTCTTGATCATGAAATTTAACATAAGTGTCCTCATATATCATTATCATTAGAACAACTCTACAGGGTAATGTAAAATACAAAATATTCATAATATAAAGAGGGTTTCAATAAAATCAAGCTCCAACACACTTTTTATTTTAATATTAAAATTTAAATAATCATTTTCACTCTCCAAATTTGAAGAATCAAATCCCCTCTTCAAACTTAAATAACATTAAATGTTATTGACTTCTTTATGTATTTTTGCTTGGGAGGAATAATTTTTAATATATTAAAAAAGAAAATATGTTATAAATGTATATTGAAAATAAAAATATAAAAAGCTTGTTAGAGCATAATAAAATTTTGATTCTTTAAATTTAAAAATCCTCTCTATTTTATAAAAATACTCTCTAAAATTTAAAGAGATTTTTGGGATGCTCTTTATATCATTTAGAGCAATTTATTTCAAATTCCACCATGGGAATGACCAAGTATAACTAGATAATTTTATTGGTGTTTGCTTTATTAAAATTTTAATTAAAAGATAATTTTTAGGAATAATTACTAATAGGTACACACTTTGTACTCCTAATTACTATAAAATACATTGATTTAAAATAATTATTCTCACATACAAAATATTAAAGTAAAATACCAAATATAACTCTAAATCCATACACTTTTAAACCACAAACCCTAAACCCTCACCCACCGTCGGCCGGTCGCCGGAATTCTGCCGGACCGCCATCGGAGCTTCGCCGGACCACCCCACTTTTTTGCTGCACACACTTTTTTTACTGCACACACTTTTGCTGCACACGAGCTTTTCCTGCACACAACATTTATGTGCAACACATTGTAGGGGTAATATTGAAATATCACTATATATTTTTGTAGTTAGTAGTAATATTTTTGTATGTTTGTATTTCATAGTAATTAAGGGTTTTTTTACGTAGCAGTAATCTCCCTAATTTTTAATAATGTTTATTTAATTAAAATTATTTATAACTAGATTTTTTGTTTTTGTTTTGCCTATGTCACGTCTTCAGATTCAACCTAAAAAATAAATAAAAGATGCCAATGTGTTAAATTGGGGTTAATTGAATTATTTAATGAATTTGATTTATTTTTCTTTTGAATATTACATCGCTAAATTTATAACTAAAATATTTTTTTTATTAATTACATTATAATTTTTATTTTAATTATTTTAAAATAGTCGGCTTTATAACAACGCTTCGACATGTTTAAACGAAGTGTTTTATACTCTCTTCGCAATCTAGGTCTCACTGCAACCAATACCTAGAATTCTCACTCTCCTTTTCTCTGTGAAAATGTTCAAAAAGTAAGTTCCAATTACTATCACTACACCTTTCTATCTGGGCGTTTATTGCTTTTACTTCATATGATTCTGTATTACATCTCAGATTCTTATTATATGTTTGTTTTCTTCTTTAATCTGACATGAGAGTGCTTATTGGGAATTTTTCTATTTCTAAATCATATAATTTTGCCGGATGGATGTGGGGAATTTGTTGGTTCTGCTGCCGATAACAAATCGTGGAGGCCTCTTTCCACATTCTGTCACAGTTTGTTTGCAGTACTAGTCTGTGTGGAGAATTTGGGACTAAAGTTAGTGAAGAAAACGATTTGTAAAGATTGTAAATTGCCATAATTGATGTATATATATTTTTTTGTTATATAAAAAATTGATTTATGACAAAAGAATGTTGATTTAGTTATTTGTACTGGTTCGTTTTCTTACTGTAGTATGCTTATTATGGTGTCAATCCGAAGTATGATGAGCAAACTATGCATATTACTGCTATTCTGTCAAAATTGATGAATTGGCTTTGTCACTCTTCTCATTCTTATTGAGATAAAGTAGCTTACTTTACTAAATTTTTAATGTTCTCCTTTTATTTCTCTGTTTTTTTTTTCTTTTTCTTTGTCCTTGCTAATATAGAATAAGAAAATCTTGGAACTTTGGTTTACTTGTGAATTATTAGAGCAAAGCATGTGTGGTTATTTGGTTATCCACTAGTATACATGCAGTCAACTACTTCTTTGAGGCACTGCAGCAGCCTAATCAACTATCATATTAAAAGAACAGAAGCTGCGTATCATAGGATTGATCACTCTGTATGGATAGCTGAATACCTCTATCTTCGAAAGATTTATAGCAAAAATATCGTGTATAATCAATAACTTTGTGTCTGGATTGCAGGTTGCTTATACATGTTATTTATAGCTTCATCCATCATGATTGAATACTCCATCTTGTTTGTGCTGTAAATAAATCCAATTTAATTTTTTACATGTTATTTTACTAACCCTAGTAGAGACACGCCACATCCATTATACCTTGGTCCTCTCTGCTTTCTATGAGTTTTACATGTCTAATACTTTATATGTGCTCTCACTGCTCTGGCTTTATGTTTGATGATACAAGAGTATGCATGTTGTCTACCATGTTTTTTGTTGTTAACTGAACCTATTTTAACCTGTCATTAGGTTCTCAACTGAAGAAGTTTCTGCCCAAAATCAAGTGAAGGCGTCCGTGCAACGCAAAATACGGCAAAGTATTGTGGAGGAGGTTTTACTGCTCAGTATTTTCTTTGCTTTTATTTCTGGTTAAGCAATAATTTATTTTCCTAGATTAATCTTGAACTTTTGCTTTGTTTCATGCAGTATCCAGGACTTGAACCTGTGTTGGATGATTTGATGCCAAAGAAATCACCACTTATTGTTGCAAAATGGTCTCCACGTTATCTGAATGAAACTTATATTAGTTATGGCTGCATTATAATTTAACTATATAGTCTGTGTTTGTTACTGACTTGATAATGTTTCATCTTTTCCCACTTGAAGTCCAAATCATCTGAATTTGGTTCTGGTGAACAATGTGCCCCTGTTCTTCAACATACGTGATGGACCTTATATGCCTACACTACGGCTTCTTCATCAGTGTAAGCATTACAATTTGGGATTGCTTTTTCTGTGCATGTGTATGTATGTTGATACTATAAAAGGACTGGCTTCTTGACCACTGAAATCGCTAAGACAGGCGTGGTTAACATTGCGCATGAGTTATAATCAGAGGTCTTTAGTGATATTATTGTAGTTATATACTCAAAATTCTGGTAATGGATTTGAAAAGTTAAAAACTGTTATTATCTTCATGCTAAGAAATAAATAGAAAACAAAATTTACATATTTGATGAATGTGGATGTGTTATATTAATGTTCTAATTGGGCTCCAAATTATTTTGCAAACCATTAGATGCTCCATTGCTTAATTTAGCCATGGTGATGGAGAATATGAAGGGTAAAGTGTTGATGTGTGTAACTTGAACCTTATTTTAAGCCAAGATGTAAGATGTTAGCCCTAAGCTTCCTAATTGGGTCTTGACTCAGATTTTCCTTGTGGTTGGGACCATGGGCTCCTTAGTATCTTATCATGCAACCTCAGTATCTGACCATTGATTGCTCCATTGTATTATGCATGTTATATTTTAGTAATGCTAAACTTTTACTCATGCAACAAAAAATTAGCCTTTATCCATTGTGTGGGATCGGCTATATGTATCTTTCCTAATCATCTAAATACTAAAATAAATCAAAATTGCAGCATTATACTGAATCATTATTTCCACACTTGACAAAAAGGCATTTGACATCATTAACAAGATTATACGATTTTTTTGGGCCTTTGACTAATTTAAGTGTTAATGTAATTTTGAGGTGTCCTGCATTTCATATATGCTTCTGGTAACTGGCCTTTAAAAGATAATTATCTGAATCATGTCCTAAATTTGCAAAACTTTCATGGAATAGCTGAAAGCTATGAATCAATTTAAACTGAAAATAGTGCGCACTATGACATTAAAATTGAATTTGAAAAGGAATAATTGAGGGCAGATGTTGCCAATTCATTTCTTTTTAAGACTAGTAAAATATTATGGGCAGATACTCGTTTTTAGGATACAGATATTCTGGGGTGATGTGCCGGTGCCAAGCCAGAATGGTGCTACTAAAACCTAGTTTCAATCCTAATGTGCTTAGTATTAATACGAGGTCTTAAAATTATGAGCATAAAAATATTTGGGCCTGGGTTTTCAGTACCTTCAGGTTCCATACTCTGAAAAATTATATTAATCTTGTGGCATCACATCTCTCCATTGTGTATGAGTTGGATTTTGTGCTGAATGAACATATGTCAATTTCAATGACACACTGCAAAATCTCTTCGTGCCTTTCGTACTTGCACTCCATTCTTCGTTTTGCTTCATTTAACTTTATTAGATTCAAATTAAGATGAAGTAGGATAATGAAACTGCCAGTAGAATTTTGTTTCTAGCCTTAACCAATTTTTTATAAAAGTGCTACAGAAACACATGGATAGATAGTCAGTCTCTATGTATAGATTGTAGAGTAACCATAAATGTATTTAAGCCCTTCACTTTTTCTTTGGCAGATCCAAACATTATGAGAAAACTGCAAGTTGATAGGGGGGCAATTAAATTTGTACTTGCTGGTGCCAATATAATGTGCCCAGGGCTCACTTCTCCTGGTGGTGCATTGGACGATGAAGTCGGATCTGAAACTCCTGTTGTAAGAATTTTTTGTTTGAACTTGTTCTTTATTGAATTTCGAACGTACTTTTGTGTCAACAATTGAATGTCTGGAATTGCTAATGCAATTGGGAGTTCTAAGTTGACCAATTCGATCTTACCATAATTTGCTTCAATTTTTTTGTTTGAATTCTCAGGCTATAATGGCTGAAGGAAAGATACATGCTCTAGCTATTGGATTCACAAAATTGTCAGCAAAAGATATGTAAGATGTTCTGGCTGCTCTATCTTTCTTTTTAAAACCGTAGCATATGTCTGGAAAGTTGCATGCATTTCTTTTGTATACTTTTAATGGCTAATATTCTTATTTCTATCCTTTAATAAAGATATAAATTCAGACAGACGAAGAAAGCAAAATAATACTAATGATATTTAAAAATGCAGACGAACAATCAACAAAGGAATTGGCGTGGATAACATGCATTATCTTAATGATGGCCTCTGGAAGGTACTCTTTCACTCTCGACTTTCGTTTTGCTATAAACGGAGCTTATTTATTGGATTAAGTTAACTGCAGCAACTACTTGCTCATACTTAAAATCAGACTGACTTTGCTCATGAATTTTTAATTTATTATAAACAGACGGAGCGTCTGGAATAGATCTACAAAAACATTGTCTGTAGAATGGGCGTCCCAGCAAAAGACGAATACTTAGGCATGTGTTTGGATATAGAATGAGTTATCAGAGAGCTATTCCTGATTTTGTTATATGATGTATAACTGAAGAAGTAATTTAAATGCAATTGAAACAAAGATCCATGTTAATTATGACTTTGTATAAATCTGGGGAGAGATTTCTCTAATTTGAAACCAGCATTCCCATGCAGTTTTGTTTTTAATTTCAGAAAATTAGATGTAAACTAAATTGTTTGGACAGGGGGGTCTGAATCTCTCCATTTTCAACTTTCTTTAACTCATGACCATTACCTCATTCATTAAATCAAATCAAAGATCCAAAACATCCATTCCTTAGCTAATCTGAGACTGCACAACTATCATCATTAATCATCCCTAATTTTCTATTCTCAACCTTCCACTCACCCCTGACAATGGCTGCAATTCATAGCTTCGTTTAAAAATATATAAATCCAGTGCTAATATACAGACAAGAATCAGAGGTCTCTTTGTTACTTCACTAGCATCATTACAAAAACTAAACACGTGATCAAAATCCAGGAAATGTATTACAAAACGATGCTAGAAAAAAAGAGAGAATTGATCCAATTGAGTGTAATAATTAATAGCTCTCTCTCTATGAATCCAGCTGTGCATACCAGATACCCTGAATTTTAACATCCTTGGGAGCCTTTGATCCCAAATCAGTATCCGACGGCTGCACACTCTCAAACACTCCGATCACCTCCCCCGTCTCCGGCTTACTCTTCGTCACACTCAGGGTGATCTTCCCCGACGACGACGCCACGTTCTTGATGTTCTCCTTCTCCAGCTCCTCCTCATCTCCCCTTCCTCCCGCCGGCAGCGCCACCGCATTATCATAACCCGTCGATCCACCTCTCCCCTTAGGGTCCAGGAAAGACGACCCTCTGTACGATGGCACCAGAAACTCCCCGCTGAAGCTGTCTGGCTTCCCGGACGCCACCAAGTTCTTGATCGTGAAGAGGAAAGGCACCCGCTCGCCGCCGGGGAGCTGCACCGTGACGGCGGCGTAGTCGATGCCGTCCTTCTCTTCGAACTTGATGGTCCCGTCCTTGGAGACCTCGAACGGGCCCTCTATCTCGTCGAGGGTGTAGGTGAGGCGGGTCATGAGCTTGGTGTTCTGGAAGTCCGGTGGAGCGTTCTTGTTGACGCCCTCGGCTTTGACGGTGAACGAGGTGGGCTCCAGGCAGAACTTCTAGCCGTTGTAGTTGCCTGGCTTGAAGGCGAAGGTGTCCACGCCGCCGTCGATGGTGGGGCACTGGTTGGCGGTGCCGGTGCCTTTTACTTCTGTGTAGGTCTTGCTTTGGATCTCGTCGAAGGTTAGCCTTTTTGGAACTCCTTCAGCGTTTGCTCCCTGCCAATTTTTTCGAGTTAAAATGCACTTTTTAGTCTTATATACTATTGCCAAATTCGATTTCGAGTTACACTTCCAGTGCTATAGCTATTGCCAAATTCGTACTTAAAATTTTCGATTTAGTCTGGTAGCTATATAAAAATTTAGATTTCGTACTAAGACTAATTTTTCCTCGCAAATTGTCTCACAATCCTTGAATTTTTTTCAAAACCCTCTAAAATTTTGGAAGCTACCAAAATTTTATGAATCTTTTATGATTGAAATCGTCCACAACTTCTGAAAATTTCTAAAACCGTCAAAAAAATGATCATTTATTTTTTTATTGAAATCCTGAAAATTTCTAAAACCGTCCACAAAATGATCACTTTTTTTATTGAAATGCAAATGTAATGAGACTTTTCAATAGTTTTAACTATATCGAAATCTTGTGGGAGATTTAATGAATTTAACCCCAATTTATTCGGTGATCATGCATGCATGGTTTTGGAATTAATAGCGGATTGATGGATTCATACCGAGACGACGAGGGCGGAGGCGGCGAGGGCGAAGCCGGCGATCTTGGCGGCGTCGGTGCACTTCTGAGCAAGGTCGTGGAGAGAGCTGCAGGTCAATCTTGCGGCGGAGGTGTAAACAATAATTAATATAATAAATATTAATTATAATCCACATATGAATATAAGTGGATAAGAGAGACAGAAGGAGTTATGAAACCGTTACGCAACTCCTGTCTCCTTTGTTTTTCAAATACTGCGCCATGCAGTTGTCCAGAAAAGACACGCGTTGTAGAACGCAGAGTGCAGAAAACGTTCATGCGCGCGACATAACGCAGAACGCAAGGGTGCCTCTCTCGTGTTTTTTCTCCCAGAAATCACAATACACAATCCAGTCATCATATTTCACAGAATAATACTGTATCGTGGAAATTAATTCACAATCCCGTGTTGTGAGATTGGATCCATGAGATCACAGTTTACCAAGCGTGAGTACCAATCGGTTCAGATGATCAACTTGTTTCTTCCGCTGCAACTTAACCCTACGGAGAAAGGTAAGATTTCTCCCTATGCATGAATAGGGTTAGTGTGCATGATCGTGAGTTTTTCAACATTGGTATCAGAGCCAATGGTTGGTACTCCGTATGCTTTTCTGGATGAAAAATTTATGGGTTTTGTTTTCTGCTCTTTACGATGCATTGCGATCACACATATTTTTGATAGATAAGTATGATTGTTGATTTTTTGGTGTTGACTGATCATGCATATGAGTCATATATGTGTTTTTAAGGCAGATTACATTGTTTCCAGTGGATATATGAATATATGATGTGTGATTCACCATGAATGCTTTAAGATGTGAATTTTCGTCATTTTTCTGTGCAAGAAAAAACATGTTTTGATTATACCACTGGATAGGGCTCGTCGAGAGGAGTCCGTCAGTATTTTTTGTGGTATTTTTGGCCTTCTAAAACTGAAGTTTTGATTTTTTGAAGTTGTTTTCGAATTTGGGGCTAAACTGCAAACTTTCAGAAACTTCAGGGGTTGTTTTTTGAAAATTAGAAACAGTTGAGGGACTAATTCGCAATTTCATTAAATCTGAAGTGGACCGGGTCAGTCCCGGCCAGGCGGGTCAACCCAGAACCGGAATCCACCGGAGGGCAGGCATCGGCGGAGGCGCGTGCAGGGCACGCTTCGGCTGACAGCATCGCCGGCAGTGGCGCGTGTATTTCACGCGCCGTCACCTCGGGTGGCGCGTGAGTTTCACGCGCCGGCTGCACGTTACAGGCGGCGGCGCGTGTGTCTCACGCGCTGAACAGCTCACTCTCAGCTGTCGGCGCGTGCGGGCGCGTGTGAGCATGTTACGGCGCGTGCGTGTGCGTGGCGGCGCGTGGAAGTCTCCTGGCAGCGCGTGACGGCGCGTGGAGGCATTTTTCGGCGACGGAAAGATGTTTTCCGACATATTTCGACGCGTTGAGTCCGATGGTGATATTTCCGAGAGTGTTTGACGTCATCTTTAGTGTGTATGTGTATTTTTGCTTCATTTAATGACATATTTATTGAATACGAACCTACGGGGTGGCCTATTTGGTTGCAATTTTTGAAGAATATGCACCTTTATATGTCATTTGATACTATGTTCATGGTGTTTTGGTGATGTTTGAATTGTTCAAACTCCTGTAGCCTATGAAAGTGGGAGCCAAAGTGAGTTGGACTGATTCACTTGTGAATATACCTATTGCATCTTGGAAAGTTGTTTCCATATGCATTAAATGGAGAGGAAATTCATGTGATATAGTTTGACTAACACTGGTATGTTTGCTTTTGGTTGCTCGTTTTCTCAGAGGAATGTCAGGACAAGAAACAATTCCAGAGAAAGACATTAGGACTAAAAAATAAAGTCCTCCATGAATTCTTGTATTATAAAATGAAGCCTACACACAACACAAGGGACCATGCAATTGATCTGATCGAACTATACAACCGATTGTTGCCTTTGATTTATAGCAATGTGATTCCACGTGATAAGTATTTCGAAGTTTCCTGTCCTGAGACCTAGGCGAACACTTTGCCTTATTACCTACAAAATGATTTTTGGGTTCAGTGGGAGACTTATAAAGTGAAGCCTAATGGTCGACCAATTATGGAAGATTTGGTTGATGTTTCTGTAGCAAGAGATAGGACACAGGCACTAAGATCAGCCTGCTTAAGGATGGGAAGGATTCGACGTTCTGATTCTTTAAGACTAAGTGGTCGAGAGAAGCGTCGGATAAAGAATCCTCATATAGATCCTTTGGGGCAAGCTATCTATAGTGTGGAGACTAAGAAATTTGATTATGAGCATCGATGGAAATCTAGTAATGATAAATTAGGGAGATTAATCCATAGATTTCCTTAATTCTTTTCCATTGTATTTCTAATTGGAAACTCAGGGAGTTCATTAGAATTTTATGTTCATGACTTGTCTGACTTGGTATTTTTGCTATTGTGGATGGTTGTTTAAAGTTCAATTTATGAGTGGTTGTTCAATGTTATTTGATTAATCATTTGAACAATGCCTTTTACGTTTTGAAATAAGAATCTAGTATTATGACACTTGATGAGATTGATGATTAGTAGTCTCCGAGCTATTTTTCGAGATCAAGTCTTGTGTTATTTATTGAGATGTCTCTATTTGGCTTAACGTAAAGCTTAATAAAACATAATTAACATACTGAATCGCTTTAATCTATATCAAAGAAATGAGCTTCGAAATCTATTGTCGTTGAGTTGAACAAAGGTGAGAAACTTATTGGTGACAATTATGACTCAAGGCGTGGTATGTATTGTATGAACAAGATGCATTGGATGCTATAAACCAAATGATAGTTGATCCAGGTGTGGGTTTCGGAAACCAAGGGAGACGTGACCAAGAAGTGTACCAGGCATGGAAAAGTAAAATTTCATTGCACGAGGTATTCTTGTAAGCTCAGTAATCGATGCAGTGATCCATGAATGTGAGCAACAACCCACGGCACATGATATCTGGTGTATCTGTGTCAGATACAGTGGTACATCGGTTACAAGACTTAGGCAGTAAAGTTTGACACTTTCAAAATGAAACCTAATCATAAAATTAGACAAAATCTCAGGGAGATATCTAATATGATTATCGAACTTAATACTGCCGGTCATATACTCTCTGATGAATAGTAAATCTAAGCCATGTTCCACTCTTTACCTGATCGTTGGAAACGTCTCAAATTCAACTTGACGCATTATAAAAGAATTGAAACTTTCAGTGATGCTTCTTGTCATGTTGAGTTAGAAGATGAGAGGCTCGGAGCCTCAAAGCCTTCTTCTGGGAGCTTCTATGCCAATTCTACTTCTAAAGGAGCTTCAGACTTCAAAAGGAAAAGAATTGGAAGAAGAGAAAGAAGGGAAGACGATCTGATGGTGATGGTGGTAAGCCTGACAATAATCCAACTACAAAATTGATGAACGGAAAAAGAAAAACAAGCGTGACAAAAAGAATAAGAAAAAATAAAAGCAAGATGCAATGTTACAATGGTAGTAAGCTTGGTCATTATGCTCGTGAATGCCCTGAGCCCAGGAGGGTAAAGGTGAATTCATCTTATTCTGTTTTGTGTGAAATTAATGTCTCGAGTGCTATTTTGTTGTCTGATTCTTATCCATTGAGGATTATAGACTCAGGAGCAACGGACCATGTAACGAGAGACGGATGAGCTTTTGTAGATTTTCACCATGTTCCAAATTGGGACTAGGTGGAAATATGTAGGAAACAATGCACGAGTCGAAGTCAAAGGACTTGGGACTTGCAATTGGACCTTGACGATGGTCTGAACTTTATCCTACATGATGTTCTATATGCTCAGGAGATCACGCTAAATCTAATTTCTGTTTCATTTCTGCGTAATTTGGGATATGATGTATTATGCTTTAAAGGCGCTATGGTAATTAGCATTAATGATACTTGTTGTGCATCTGGACATATAACTGATGGCTTTATGGTTTTTATATTGTAATAGAATGACGTTTGGTATTTATGATGATTATTCATATTCGCTAAATGCTCGTTCTTCTAGTAATGCAAACGTGAATGGTGATGTTTGGCATGCTAGATTAGGTCATATTGGGGGCAAGATAGGATGAATAGACTTGTGAAAGAAGGATTGTTGAATCTTTCTTCTAAAGTCGAATTATCCAATTAGTGTATTCGCCAGGAGTAATCCAAATGGTGCACACATTATCTTGCTAGAAAATGACTAGAAAACCATTTGGTAAAGTTATTGTGTCTTAATCTCCATTAGAAGTAATCCATTCTGATATATGTGGTTCTATAAATTGTGAGAGCACGACATGGAGCTCACTATTTCATTACGTTCATTGATAATTATTCACGTTTTGGATGTCTATTTGATATCTCATAAGTCTGAAACATTGGATTGTTTTAGATGGTTCTTGAGTGAAATTGAACCAAAAGACATATCTATCAAAGTTTTAAGAACTGATAGTGGACGTGAATATCTATCAGAACAATTCAAGGAATTTTATAATGAAAAGGGTATAATCCGACAATTAACTGTTCCTTATACACCTCAGCAAAATGGTGTTACTGGAAGAAGGAATAGAAATTTGTTGGAGATGGTTAGATCCATGATGGCACAAGCTAATCTAACGAGATACGTTACTTACAGCAGCTTATGTGCTTAGTCGCGTGCCTTCTAAGTCAGTTGCTTTGACTCCATATGAACTTTGGACGGGTAGAAAACCTGACTTGAGTAACCTTAGAGCTTGGGGGTCAGCAGCTTACGTACATGATTCATCGAGTCAGTATGGAAAGTTGGGTCCTAGAGGCAATGTATCTTCATAAGATATTTTGAATTCTAAGGGTTACATGTTCATAGGAGATCACGATGGGAGCTTAACTGAGACAGAATAACATAATGCTCATTTTCTGGAAACTGAATTTCCTAGTATAGGGGGCATCAGGGATGCCGGATCTATTTTCGAGATGGTAGAAAACCAATACCTACAAGATCCTAGTGGGAGTAATAAGTTGATGGTGTGGATCTTGATAGATATTTGCCGATTGAGAATCAGGTGATTCTAAATGAGAGCATTTTGTCTACAGAAGACCATCATATGGTGTGGATCTTGATAGATATTTGCCGATTGGAAATCAGGTGATTCTCAATGAGAGCATTTTGTCTACAGAAGACCATCATATGGTGTGGATCTTGATAGATATTTGCCGATTGAGAATCAGGTGATTCTCAATGAGAGCATTTTGTCTATAGAAGACCATCATAAGTTATCTCATCTCGAAAAGTTCTAGGAAACATGTGCACAAAAGGCATTATGACATTGAAGGACATGCCTTCTTGGTTTCACCAGAAAGTTGAGATGTTTTTTCTGCTGATAAGGAAGAGCCCAGAAACGTTAAAGAAGCTTTAACTTGTCTGAAAAAGAAGAAATGGATGAAAGAGGAGATGGAGTCTATGAAGTCAAATCAAGTCTGGGGACTTGTAGATCTTCCAAAGGGATGAAAGGAAATTGAGAATAAATAGATTTTCAAAATCAAAAGAAATGCTGATGACTCAATAGAGAGGTAGAAAGCTCGCTTGGTGGCAAAAAGCTTATACTTAACAAGGGTATATACTACGTAGAAACTTTTTCACATGTAGTGAGGTTTACCTTGATTCATCTACTGTTGGCTATAGTGGCTAGTATGGAATTAGAACTACACCAACATGGATGTTAAGACCGCATTTCTCAATGGAGAATTAGAAGAAGAGATCTACATGCAACAACCTGTAGGATTTATTCTTTGAGGTCGAGAGGATAAAATTTGTAGATTATAGAAGTCGTTCTATTGACTCAAACAATCCTCCAGACAGTGGTATTTGAGATTTCACACTACGGTCATCTCATAAGACCACTGTGTTTACGTTAAACGATCCAATGGTTGTTTTGTGATTCTATCCTTGTATGTGGATGACATACTACTAGCTGAAAATAACAAAGAGTATCTTGAAACTATAAAAGGATGGTTGTCTTCAAAATTCGAAATGAAAGATATGGGTGATGCAGAGCACATACTTGGTGTGAAGATCTATAGGGATCGTTCAAAGAAGTTATTGGGTTTGTCTCAAGAGACTTACATCAAGAGACTTTTATAACGATTCAAGATGGACACCTGCAAATCTATAGATACTCTTATTGTGAAAGACGAATCATTGAGCAAATGTGTCCCAAGGCTCAAGATGAGAAGAATAAAATGGCCAGAGTATCATATGCCAATGTGATTGATTGCAGATTATTCTTTCTGTTATCACTGAATGGGTATACAGATGTTGATTGGAGTGGTGATTTAGATAAACGTAAATCAACTCCCGGTTATGTCTTCTTGCTCAATGATGGAGCAATCTCATGGTGTAACAAGAAACAGACTTCATCTGTAGTTAAAAAGACTATTTGGTTGAGAAGATTCATGAAACATTTGAAGGTCTCAAACACTCCAGTGGGAGCTGTTTTATTGTGATAATCATGCAGTTATTACTTACTCAAAAGACCCCAAATATCATGGAAAAATCAAACACATTGACATTGAGTTCAATTTTGTTAGGGATGTTGTAGATAAGAAGGAAGTGATTCTTACTTACATTTCTACTCATTTGATGTTAGCAGATCCTTGTACCAAACCAATTTCTAGATATGTATACATAGTACACGTAAAGGGATTGGGTTTGCGAAGGATTTAAAAATGATGTATTGAACATGTTTGTGTATGTTAATAGAATAGTTAATGGCTTAACTATTCATATATGTTTTATAAATTATATGTGATGGTTCATATATAATAGTATGTCGGCAAGTTTTGATTAGCTCTCTCATACGAGCAATCAACTCTGGCTAAGTGGGAGCGCAGAGATGAGATTACAATGATTAATGTAATCGGGATAGATTTTGCCACGAATCTGATCCAACTTGTTGTAAAGCTAAATCGACGGAGATCCTATACGTTGGAGGGAGGATATCCGGGTTAAGTATATGGGATACTCTTGAACTTTGATTTACACAATGTCTAAATTAAATGAATACGACATACGCTTTCTTGGAAGGAAGTTAAAGACATTGTGACATGTGTTTTAGGAAAACGACATGTGCCAAGTTGACCCCAACAGGATTGAGAAAATAATCTCTATTTTCTCAAAAGTATGAGTCCTTATCTATTGGTTACCCTTATGACTTTCTACTATATTCTAAGTCTTCACTTTGGTGTTGCTACTTTAGCATGCTACCAAAAGAGCTATGGTTAATAACGGCGATGCGGTACATGTCTAGGAAAGCAGCTATAGTGGGAGACTGTAGATACTTAGTGAGATGGGAAGAACGTCTTAATTTAACATATACTATTGTGATTCATTGACTAGTCAATCAAGCAGGGTCTTGATTATGAATACATAGTTATTTTTGCAAAAGGGTTGAATATGCTCTGACAAATTTAGGGATTGAAAAAGAGATATGTCAACTTATGTTAAATGTTCAAGAGTTCTGGGGTATAGCGAGCTTGTTGAGTTTTTTTGATAAACTGGTTGAGTTGCTATATATCTCTAACAAGTGTATAGCGATTAAAACTCATATCTCGTGGGTCACACGATGTATTAATCTGTACGAGAATATGATTCATGAAGAAATTGAGTCAGGCGACTTTTGACTTCATATGTGAGTGGGAGATGTAAACGATAATTAATATAATAAATATTAATTATAATCCACATATGAATATAAGTGGATAAGAGAGACAGAAGGAGTTATGAAACCGTTACGCAACTCCTGTCTCCTTTGTTTACTGTGCCATGCAGTTGTTCAGAAAAGACACGTGTTGTAGAACGCAAAGTGCAGAAAACGTTCATGCGCGCGACATAACGCAGAACGCAAGGGTGCGTTTCCTCTCTCGTGTTTTTTCTCCTAGAAATCACAATACAAAATCCAGTCATCATATTTCACAGAATAATACTGTATCGTGGAAATTAATTCACAATCCCGTGTTGTGAGATTGGATCCATGAGATCACAGTTTACCAAGCGTGAGTACCAATCGGTTCAGACGATCAACTTATTTCTTCCGCTGCAACTTAACCCTACGGAGAAAGGTAAGATTTCTCCCTATGCATGAATAGGGTTAGTGTGCATGATCGTGAGTTTTCCAACAGGAGAGTTCGATGCCGAACGCCTTCTGGACGGGGCGGAGCTGGAGGGTGGTGGTGGTGCTCCGACCGATCTTAGACGGTTGCATGAGGGTGGCGGCCGCCGCCTGTAGCGATGAGGTAGCCATTTTGTTTGTTTAGGATTAGATGAAAGATGGCGGGATCGTGAGTCCGGAGGGTTTAGATTTTGATTCGGTTGGTTTTGATTAGATTATAGTAAGATAGAGGATAGATAAGAGGCTTATTTCATTGGTCCGTCTCACCACAAATGCCACCTGGCAACCTTGTAATTCTGATATAGATATGATCTATATTTATCTTTCAATTATTTTATGTAAAATACTTTCAAGAAGTAATGTTTATCCCCAATTGGATAGTTTAACTTTATGAAAGTTGTCCCAAAAATTTTCTCTACTTTTAATTATCTTAATGACAAATTCTCTTGTGACACACTATACATGTGAGACGTTAAAATGACAAATTCTATTGTGAGACATTATATATGTGAGACGATTTGTGAGACGTGTTAAAGTATGCCTGTTATATAGATAAAATATGCTTAATGGTTGTTAAAGTATGTTTTTTAATATGATATTATAATATGATTCATTATTGACATAGAACTTTAATTATAAATAAACATACTTTATCTATATAATAAGAGTAATAGGTCAATCCATCTCACAATCGTCTCACAAAAAATCCGTCTCAAAAGAGAGTTTCTCTATTTTAATTAATCTAAATTATAATTAATTACTCCCTTCATACTAATTGAAGATTGTTCACTTAATGTTATTGGTTCTCCCAAACAAATTGAAACAATTGTTCAACCCAAAAAAAACAATAAAAAATTATAATTATAATCTAACAACTAAAAATATATATTAATTTAAAAAATATCATTCTTTCTTTTCACACATAACATATTTTATATTTTATTTACTCATATTACCTAAATTTATCACATTACTACTAAAAATCAATAAAATTAATAAAAAATAATATATATTTTTTTAATATAGTAAAAGTGAACAATCTTAATATATAGAAGGGCGTATTAATTATCTTACTTCATATATATATATATATATATATATATATATATATATATATATATATATATATATATATATATATATATATATATATATATATATATATTTTTTTTTTTTTCGGTAGGAGATATATAGTATATAAACTTAAGATTTACTTAAATATTTGTTAATTATTGCATTGTTATTTAATTAAGAGATTAAATTTGAAATAGATTTCTTACTATCACTGCTAATATAGTATATTTATATTTTTTTAAGTCTAATTGCCGTCTTTATTTTCTATTTTTCTCTAGGACAAATATATATATATATATATATATATATATATATATATATATATATATATATATATATATATATATATATATATATATATATATATATATATATATATATAATATTGTTATATTTTTTTATAATAAAAGAGAATTTATAGATTTCAGGTAATATAAATCTATCTAGATTGTATCTTTTTCAATTAGATAATTTACGATTATGGAAAAATAAAAATAAAAAATCCTAAATATACTAGATTCATATTAGGAGAAGGATTTCAAATCTTATAAACCCATATATATATATATAATTTTTTGTAAGTTTTAATTTTAATCATTAGCTTTGGAGCTGGTTTCAAAATACATTCTAGTCATGTCAGAAACAGAAACAATAGAATGTGCGGTTGAAGATATAGAAACCAGTTATTCTTAAAATTATTACTTATTTTTTAATCAATGAATGAATTTAAGTGTTAATAATATTATTGAATCATCAAACAGATTTCAAAAAAAAAAAAAAAAAAACCCCATTCATTCAAATTACGATATTTTTTATTGAACTTTGGATTCAATAAATTAGTAGTGTATAGCAATCTTAATTTTTGTTTATCAATATATGATTACTGCATGGGAGTTTAATGGTTTTCTCTTAATTTTTTTAAACATAATAACACAATTTCTATTTTACTCAAAGAAATTAAAATTAATTGTCTCACCCAAGTGTTTGCTATAAATAAAAACTAATACACAACACAAAATTAGTTCTTTGAAGCTTCTGATAAATTTATATAAATTAGAAATTATACGTATCATTAATTTGATATTTTTTGTAATATAGAATTAAAAAATCATTGGAAGATTCGTATTTATCGAGCTGGTTGGAGCCATGGTTGAACACTCGATTCTACGGTCCTAAAGATGGATGCGATAAACACAAGAAGCAATACAAAACTATATATTGTGGAGTTTGCATGTAAAAACCTATTTGTGATGTTTGCTGGAAAGATGAGTCTTCAAAACACCAAAATCATCTTCCTATTCTACAGGTAACAACATCAATTCATCTCTCCCGTTTCCGTTTCCAGTTATTTTTTATTTACAATACTTTATTTTCAAATATAGTAATTTTTTCTCGAATTTTAGACAAAATTCGGATAATTTTGTGAATTACTGATAAGAAAAACACTAAAATTAATAAAATCAACCTTATAGGACGAATTGTGATAGTATTTTCTTTTCATCCCCTCATTAGCCATCAAACATACCTTTGTTGATTATTTTTTCTTGAATAAATTTTTTGTGGTATAAACAGGTTAATGTTGCATCTTGGAGGACCGTAGTATAACTGAATTTTTGGACATATCAAATATTGAAGTGTATACAATTAATAAAAATATACCTTAATACTCGAAGTTCGAATGGTAAATCCAACTGCGAAACATGTCAAGGGAGACTCAATCGCCTTCAACATGGATTTTGTTCCATTGCCTGCAAGGTACCTTCATTTTATCTATTTAAATGCTTTTAATACTTTAACTTTCCTCATACCCTGTTTAAGGAATTATTATTCCTTCGTATGGTTCTGTTGAAATTTATTCTTATATATCTGAAGAGTCAATTTAAGCCCTAGGTGTTTATATTTTAAAATCTATGATAAAATTGTAATTTGTGTATTTATGAGATGTGTATTCTCTTCTCATTCCATAAATAAATTTACGCTTTTCCTCATTAAAAAAAAAAAACCCAAGACATTGACATAGGTCACAATACACTTTAATTCAAAATTGTAACCCACCTAAACTCACATAACATACTTTATAATTTATTTTAATAATTAAAAAAAAATAGTTTACTCAAACTTCACAGTAAATGATAGAGGGAGTCATATCAGTATATTATTATTATTATTATTATTTTCTTATTATAGCTCTATTGTATTGCTAAATGTTAAATAAACTATATTGTGGAGTACAATATTATTTTGTCCTTGCAGAAAAAGAATTTGGAAAAGAAACCTGAATGTGATCGGTTCAAGAGGAAATTGAACGAGGAATCTTCTTCTTCATCACCATCATTGGGCAGAAGAACAAGAAGGAAAAGAAGACTAATTACGGCAGCCCTAATGAAGTGAATATTTTGTTCAATAACTTAATTTTTCTAATACACATAAAATACTTTATAATTTGCAGACGTGGAGTATATTTTGCTTTTAAAATGATTTTAGATTTTATAATTTTAATTTCAATATAATCAGGATGGTCTATATATAATCATAATCAGCAATAAATATCTGTTAATTTCAAGAGCAATGAAGCACCCATATATAATGGCAGAATCATGCACTCGAGGTTATAATTAATGACACCTAAGTTTAATCTGTAAAGTGTGACCCAGTGAAAGAATAATTCAGCGGCAACAATATTAATGTTGGGATATAAAGCTTAATCACCAAGTACTAATTTTAGGCTGGCTGTATTAGTGGGTACTCAAAATAACTTTAATTTGATCTGCTGCTGATACCCAAATTACAGTACTAAAAGGAAGTTCACACACAATTCATTAGGTAGATGCATCAAATTAGTTGAATACGAAACGCTACACTAAAATACAACTAACCTGCCTCGGTAGATTTCAAAGTCACAAGTTTTTCAAGTTGAGCTGCCATCACCACCATTTGATGATGGTTCAACTGAAGGTTTCTTCGCTGTGCTGGAGTGGGTTGTTGAGCTCATCACCACCCGTTTGACTCCTCTCCCCACAACGCCTAGATGCGTCACTCCTGATGCACCATTTGTATGAGTTGTAGAAACGGTGGCAACTATATCTCCGCCAGTGCTTGGAGGATCAGCCTGTGAGGAGGTCATTGCTACTGAAGTAGCATTCTGCTCAATAGCCTTTACCTTTGCAGACATCATCTCCAGGATATCAGAGAGGATAGATTTCGGGTTTGATACAAGCTGTTGAAGATCTTCCAGCTGCAACACAAAACAAATAACATTAAAGGCAATGAGTAGAAAATTTCACAAGTCTATCTTCTAGGAAATCTCACCTTCTTTTCCAGTTCAACACATAGACCATTCAGAGTTTCACATTCAGCTTCTTTCTCTGCTAATGAATCACCTGACTGAGATGTAGAAGAAGACTGTTGAATAGTTGGTCCCGTCTCAGAAGCAGTTGGTGAACTTTTAATTTCAATCGTGAGTCGCTGCACTCTAGACTTGCAAATTGAAATAGCATTCTTGCAATATGGAACAGCTTCTTCTGGTCTTGAACCAACCTCTAGGCACAAGCATATTCTAAAATTCCTAAATTTGCTTATTAAGGAAGTCGTTTGGATTCTTGTTTTCTTTTATTTGAAACAAACATATGGAACTGAAAGATGAATATAGAATAGTGTAGCTAACTAGTGTTTTATGCTATTCAATAAGAAAAAAAAAGGTGGCAATTTCAAAATTTACGTTTAACTTCATAAAGGATACAAATCTGCAATAAGGCGACTGTCGGGTTCAACCAGGCGCTCCAAGATGGAGAGGGCTTTCAAATAGTCACTTAATGACGTCTCAACATCCTCTGTATAAAGCAAAAAAAATTAACATAAATGAAGAAAAGAAGGCCATGTAGTTTATCGTAAAATAAGTAACAGGTATAGGAGAAAATTACAGACCTCTTTCCAGAGCTACTTCGGCTAAACTTGACAATATGTCCACCTTTTCAATTGTATCACCTGAGTGCTTCTCAACTATTGCCCTAGCAACATCAAGCATCTTCCATGCCAAGTCAAGGTCAGATTCATCCTCATCACCATCAGCAAGTTCTTCATCGCTCTCATCTTCACCTTCCTCTCCCTTCTCTGCTACATCTAATTTCCAGGAGAAGAAATTTGTTGTAAGAGAAGCAAAGATCATATATAGGTGCTTTGACCAGAATCCAGATAATAAATCCTTAATCACATGAATTATACAATTGCCACATCAAACTTAAATGTCAATCCAAATAAATAGTAGACAGCAGTCCAGCTAAAATGACTACACCTCGTAGTTTTTTGCAATGACCACTCAGTTGGTGAAATTGGACAACATAGAGATTCCAGGCATAATGTATAAAACCAAACTTCGTAATAAAATTGAGGTGAGTGTTCCAAAGTGTCTTAAAAGGGAGAATGACATTCTCAGTTAGCATTTTCAAGATCTGAAAATTGCATGATGTTTATCTTCCAGTGCTTCTGGATACAGTTACAAGTGAATGCATAGAACTAACAATTCAATTCTTGGGAAGTGTTATTTGTTACTCAGGTTCTCAGCTAGATACATAGGAATATACTCCAACAAATATCCTGAATTACCACAATAATTCAATACCGAAACTAAGTAGGCAAAATTGTTTAATCACGAGTGCTTGACCTTTATATCCATTTTAAAAACTATGAACTACATTTCACCAGGAGTAAAGAGAAACAGTCACCTGCATCTTCATCGGAACATTTTTCTAATGCTGAACCTGAGGCAGCCGATGACCCACCATCAACATCAGTTTTTGCATTCTTGTCTTTATCAGACTCTTCCTGAGAAATCTCCTCTTTTTTGGGCATAGCAGCCAATGGGTCAGCCTCCTCTTGGGCTTTGTATAACAGGGCACATCCATATTTATAGTAAGCAGTGACGCACTGAGGAGCAAGTTCACCAAAGTGTGCCGTCCTAAAATCAAAATTCACACCACACAGCATTTCAAAATTTTCGGGAAAAAAATAGTAATAAAATAAATAAATAAATAAACCCAAAGTGAAAGAATAATTGCATATGCGAGGAGGATGACAAAAATGTCACCCTTATAAGAGATATAAAACCATTTCCAAAGTAGTCACCTGATCTCTAGGGCACGGCTAAAGCAATCAGTGGCTTCGGCGTAATCACGCTCCTTGGCGGCTTTAGAGCCGCGAGCAATCAACTCGTCGGCGTATTCCAAGTTCTTCTCGACATCGTTAGCCACAGCGGAGCTCTCAGCATTGTTATCGTTATTGCAGGTGGATTCCGTGACCTCACCACCTACGGCGGCATCAATAGTTGCTTCAACGGATTTAGGGTTTTGGTCGGCGGACGGACCTTGCACTTCACTCGCTGCTTCTTCAGCCATTCACGAGTTGACGTAAGAAATTGGGGAAACCCTGTCACTCTTAGGGTCAGTGTTGCAGGGTGTAATTGAAAAATCCTCTGGCGCAAAATCAACTGTAAACAATTACAAATGGCGAACAGAATTTATTTATAAAATGGAAATAGAGCGCTGGAGGAACGACGACGTACGGACACAGCGTTAAAGTAAGCTTGGGCTAGGCCCTATAAATTAGCAGTTAGAAGAAAATGAAATAGACGAGGGATAGGCCCAACCAATTTCTGCCGACTGGATTTATGGGCCGATGCCTATTTATCTAATCCATGAATCAGGAATTCGCAACTTCGTTTGCGCAACTTGCGAAGGAGAAATCAGTGCAATTGTGCAAATACTGATGGAGAAGAAGCATTCAGAAAAAACGAATAATCAGAGAAAGATGGAGAACGCATTTGGATCAATTTGTGGACGGCCCAATGGGCCAATATGCGATATTCAAATGGGCCACAGGTAACTTTTACTAGCATTCATCATTCCATTCTCCACTTCTGAAGAACTAGTCGTGTATTTTGTACCACGATGTACCACGAAGCAAACAAATTGAGTAGTGCCTCCTGTTGATTATTTTGTACCACGAAGCTAACAAACAGCAGCCACGCCATGGCTCGGGTGTCTTCAATTTCGAGCACCGTCGGCGTTCCCGGATTTTGCTCTTCGTCGGTATTCCGCTCTGTGAAGGAGACGCCGTGTATAGTGAACTTCTCCTCCTATTATTTGAAGAAAAGTCTCCGACATCGCCGGATTTTCTGCCAAAACAATCCCGATTCAGCCGACTCCGCTGCAACGCAGGTACAGCTAATTGTGTCTTCCGATGATAATCTTTTTTTTTTTATGTGTGTGTGTGTGTGTTGCCATTGATTGATGAAAAAGCAATTTGTGCAGGAGAAGCCATTATCGCCGCCTGAATCCGGAATTGATGGAGCTGGGGATAAATCTATGGCGACGGAAACAACTTCATCCGGTGGTGGATTTCCGGAGTTTCCTACCAGAGACCTTAACAGGCGAATTGCAGTGGCTTCTACGGTGGCAGCAGTTGGGCTGTTCTTGTCTGCACGATTCGACTTTGGCGGCAGCGTGACATTGAAGGATCTCAACGCTGCGGCATTGCCTTATGAGGAGGTTTGCTACTCCTGTGTTTCTATTATGCTTCCATTTTGTTAGATTTTGGATTGGTATTAACCCCTTCACAACTTGATCTTGATTCATGTGTATGACTTTTGGCAGTTTGGCTTATGCATAATTCCCGATTCCTTTCTTGGGTTTAACATTTTGAGGAAATCTTTAAAATTAATGGCTGTGGTTTGGGGTTTCTTCTTTTCCAATTTAAATGTTTGGTGATTTGCTTTGTTCATTTTAGATTTACTGTGTTGGAAATAAATCTTTATGACTTGAAAAATGTTTATGGGCTCTCTCTCTCTGTCCTTGAAACTTATTAGTCACTTTGAAGATAAATCTGTTTGGTAAATTCAGATATCTTACTCCTTCATCACTGATTTCATATAAGAATATTAGTATGTGTTTTCTTGAATCTGTATTGCAAATTTGAAGTCTCATTTTCATCCCTTTTCTTTTGCTTGCTTTCTTTTGTGCAGGCACTTTCAAATGGCAAACCTACGGTTGTGGAGTTCTATGCAGATTGGTGTGAAGTATGTCGGGAGTTAGCTCCAGATGTGTACAAAGTCAAACAGCAATTCAAGTAATTATCTTAACAAACTTGAATATTCAGCTTTTGGCTCAATATGTGTAGTGTAATTTTAATGCTTTGTCATTCATAGTGACTACACGAGATATCTACCATCAATTAGAAGTTATTCTGTTTGAGTATTAGTCTCTGTAGTTTAAACTATGGCCTATTTCTTTATCTTCAGATTCCAATTATGGACTGAAGATATATATTAGATATCTCACTTGATGTGTGACTTGTAGTTGATTAAGTTTTTCAGTTTCATACTAGTTTGAGGTCATGTGTTTTTTGTGATAGATTCATCTAGTTTTGTTAAGTTTTGTTTTATTCTCCTTAAAACTCATTGCTCCTTGTTCTATGGCTTGCTGCTGTTTCTGATCAGGGACAAAGTGAATTTTGTCATGCTGAATGTTGACAACACAAAGTGGGAACAAGAGCTTGACGAGTTTGGTGTTGAGGGTATTCCACATTTTGCATTTCTTGACAAAGAGGGTAATGAGGAGGGCAATGTGGTAGGCCGCCTTCCAAAACAATACCTTCTCGAAAATGTAGATGCCCTTGCTCGGGGCGAACCAAGTATACCTCATGCTCGTGTTGTTGGACAGTATTCAAGCGCCGAATCCAGGAAAGCACGTCCAGTTGTTGATCCAAGAAGTCATGGATAAGAAGAATCCACAAAAGTATTTTCAGTAAAATAGAAATCCATGTTAAATATTTTTCAGATTCTTCTGTTGAGGTATATTTGGAATGTAATATCCAAGTAACCTCCATGACTCCATCCCATGTTGCTTGAACAGTCAATTCATTAATGGTTGGAACAGATTCATGATTTTAGTCAAGAATAGATTAAAAATGGATAGGTTTAGGAGTAAAAAGCTACAGTACCCTATCAGATTTAATAAAATACTTTTTTATCCAAATTTTAAGAAAATATTTTTTTATGCTCGAATTAGCAGAAATACTCTTTTACTCAAATTAATAGTAAAATAGTCTTTAACTAAAAAAAATAACTTGAAAATTACACTATTTGAAATTTTACATTACTCAAATTAATAGTAAAATAGTCTTTAACTAAAAAAAATAACTTGAAAATTACACTATTTGAAATTTTACATTATTCGAATATTACTCTCATTATTCGAAATTAAATTCACTCGAATTTGCGCTATTCATTAATTATATTACTAAAAATTTTACATTACTTAAATATTATTCGAAATTACATTCACTCAAATGTGCATTACTCATTACATTACTGAATATTACTCACATTACTCGAATTTGCATTACTCACTCATTACATTACTAAAAAATTTACATTACTCGAATATTACTTACATTACTCGAAATCACATTCACTCGAATTTACATTACTCACTGATTACATTACTTGAATGTGACTCACATTACTCGAAATTTAATTTAACTCGAAATATTACGCAAATATATTAACTCAACATTACTCGAATATATCACTTAAATATATTACTCGAATGTACTCGAGTAAGGGTCTTTTCGTAAATTCAGGTATAAAAAGACATTTTATTAAAATTAGATAGAAAAGCTGATCACTAAAAATCTGCAGGTCTCTGTTAAATTACTTCTAGGTTTAGATTAATTGCAAGAACAGGCTTCCAAAATGGAAGAATTGGAACAATACTTCTCTATATTAAATAACACAAAATTTTCAAATCTCAGTATCCATGATAATTTTACAAGTATAAACAAATGGTGGTAGATATATTTATATATGTATATAGGTATTCAGTTTACTGCACTAAATTACCCAGTAAGCTGTTGGTTGATGGTGAACTCTGTTCACTCAACCAAGGATCCTGTACGGACACCGGCGAACAGTCCTTCACCGGTTCCATTATTGGCAGGGCCGCGGCAGACCTTTGTGGAACGATCACTCTCCTACTTCCCAACCCCGACATTCTCTTATTCATCGAAATGTTGAACGACTTCTCACTTCCCAGGCGTGGAGATGAACAAGAAGAAGCCACTGATGAGCCCATGTGTGTGGTTTCATCCATTGGTGCCCAACCACTGAGCCTGATCTGCTCAAGCTCATCAGCCACTTCCATCATTGAAGGTCTCATGTCCCTGTGAAAGGCGAGGCATCTAAAAGCGAGTTCAGCCACTTTATGAACAGACGACAGTGTCCAAGCATCTCTATTCGGTTCAAGAAAGGGGTCAATTATCTCCTCCACACGGCCTTTGCCTATCCGGTCAATAGCTAATGCAGCCAGATTGATCTCGCTGTGTGGTCGAGAGAAGTCCACTGCTTTCATGGCTGTGATAATTTCCACGAGAACTACTCCAAAACTGTAAACATCACTCTTATCTGATAGATGGAAGTTCTGATGATACTGAGGATCCACGTAGCCAGGGGTTCCTTGAGGTGCTGTGGAGACGTGGGAGTCATCCATCATACCGAATCTACAGAGACCGAAGTCTGCTACTTTTGACTTGAAATCGAAGTCCAAGAGAATGTTGCTGGATTTTATGTCTCTGTGGTATATAGGAGGATTCATGGCTGAGTGTAGGTGGGCAATGGCGCGAGCCGTTTCTGCAGCAATTGTGAGACGGATTGTCCATGGGAGCACAGAATTCCTTTCTCGCTGCAGATGCTGTGAGAGGGTCCCATTTTGCATATACTCGTAAACAAGAATCTGCTCACCCTCTTCAATGCAGCATCCTAAAAGGCGGACTAAATTTGGATGACTAACAGAGGAAAGAAGCTTGATTTCATTCATCACTTGATCTATACTGTCATGATCACGATATCTTATCTTCTTGATTGCTACACGCTCACCATTGTGGAGCTTTCCTGAATAAACTGTGCCATATGCGCCTGTCCCTAGTCGTAGCTTTTCGCTGAACCCATTCGTTGCTCTCTCAATTTCTCTATAAGGATAGAAGGGTACGCTTGAGTTGCCTGCTGCTTCACTGATCAAACGCTTAGCGCTCAATCTGCTCTTCAAAGTTTTAGCACGTCTCTTCAGACAGAAGCAAATCACAGCTAGAGCCGCCATAAAAGTGGCTCCAGCTATAATTCCTATAAAGATGATCAAACAACTTATTACATATAACACAAACAAGATACTGACACTGTTAATCATCTTAAACCACAGGAGATGGAATATGAAGAAGCAGAAATACCTCCAACAAGAATCGCAACTTTAGTTCCACCACATCTGGAGAAAATAGACCTATGCCCTTCACAGCGGGAGACTGATGCATAATAAACAAAAAGAGAGTTAGTAGGCATAAGTACTACCCCAAAATCACTAAGATACAGGGCAATGGCATCAATGCAACCAAATTCCAAAGATCTATAGTTGAGGTTCATGGTATAAGATTAGTGTTTAGATTTCATCTCACATAATGGAAGAAATAAGAGAAGAACTAACAACTGCATAACAAATTACTAGATTTTTTTGCCTCTTGACGCTGTTAAAATGAAGAATCTTTTTAATCCAAAAAAGTAACTATTTCAGCATCAAAAATATTCAAAAGATTGCATCCGTACATTTAGCACCACCAAATCATTCAAGTTAAAACTCTCCACAAATGCCACATTGAGCTAAAATTTAGGATCCATGTCATGCAAAAGCCTAACTAACCAAATGAAGGATATTTTAAAAAATACTAAGTATTTATATTTATGCCATATTATCTCTGCAATATCTCAATGATGCATCCACAATATCAGCAGCAATATTCTAATGCCAAGTTCTCTGTCAGAGAAAAATATCTTGTCAATTGTTGATCAAATATACGTGTCACTGCCAGATTTGGCCAAATATGAGATTGTTCAGCAATCCATACCCTCTCTTTCCTCTTGACTTTCATACATTCAAATTCTGAAGAAACTTCAAATTTCTCCGATGGAATGTGCTTCTTTATTATAATTTTAATTAACCAAATGAATTGATTAGCAGCAGCTTTGACTTTTGTGATTGTCCACATAGCAAGTTGCAACACTATGAATTAGCATATCATTGATTACCTTCTAGATATCATTGCTAAGGAAATAGTCTACCTTCTCCTCCAAATTTTTTTATATTTTCCCCCTCTTTTTATTTTATTTTATTTCATTTTTCTCCCTCTTCATTACTAACTATCCAAAGTTGCAGATTGAATCATTGTTAGGAAGTAATAACTTTGTCGAATGAATGAATCTTTAAAAAAGAAAAGTCAAATTTTCACCAAACACTACCCATTCAAATAAGAAACACAACAATGAAGCTTTACACCGGTCACCTTCTTACCTACCAATGACTTAAAAAAATGCAAGCTATCAATAGTATAATAAGCATTCAATTTCATCACTCATTAACCCTACATTATGTTTGGTGTCATTAAAACCCAGTAAAGGCTTCGTCTAGATCAACAAACACCTAAGATAAACTTTGAAATTTCTCATCCTATAATCATTATGATATTTAAGCAAATTCAAAGTCTTGGCTATTAACAACTCTTTAGCTGATTTGACCAAATAACCAGTCCAATAAAGACAGCTAAAAAACAGGTCAAGAAATTCCACTGTCACTAGACATAATTTTTTTCAAAAATAATAATCAAACAAGAAAGCGTAATGCCAAAATAGAATAGATGCTGTTCATATAGGTCATATTCAAAATTTCCAAAGTCAAAACTGCATTTAGACTGAGAATTTAACATTATCTAATACAGTATAATTATTTTAATGAATTGTTCACGAGAAAATGGACTGACCTTTCCGGCAACCATTCCCATCGGCGAAACCATCTCCGACGTACCCTTCGTTACACGTGCAACGATATCCCAGCTGCTGCTTCCATTTCACCGGCGTACAAGTCGCCTGCGGGACACAAGTACAGTTCCCATCAAGCCACCACCCCAGCTCCACCGTCTGAAAATCCAGCTCCACCGTGTTGCTCCGGGACTGATTACTATTATTACCGTTAAAATCGACCATGATCGAGGATAACAGAAATCGACAGTGCCCCTTTTCTAACACCTTGTCATAATCCAAAAACTCGGCCTCATCATCAAACTTGCTTGAATAACAACTTATATCAGAAAGATTAGTTCCTGGCCCAGAATCACAGTTGTCAAAACTTATTCTAGACCTAAGTAATCTGCTGGGAATCACACAATCATTGTTGGAATCGTTGCAGTTCTCCAAAAGAAGCCCGTTTCGCCACGTCGGCGCGAAATTCAGATTGAAAAGCTGGTTCAATTTCTCGATCGAGCGGTTACATTTTACTGGAAGATCTACCAGAATCTGATCAGACGTGAAATTTCTCACTTCAAAACCTCCAATCTTGGCGTAATTGTCGCTACAATTCAACTTGATCTTGCACCCATCGGAGAACCCAAATGGATATGGAACTAGGTTTCGGCCGCAACGTTTAACACACGGAGTTGAGCTGGTGTTTTGGGCGAAAGACGTCAGTGGTAGAATTGAAACGAGTGAAAGGGCAATTACTTGGTGAAGGAGAGGAATCATTGTCTGCAGGAGGATGATAGATTATGACTCGCTGAGCATGTTGTGAGTGAAACGAAGAAGGCAGCGGAGAGCAATAATTGTGCACAGCTACTATACGAAATGCAATGAAGGTTGACCTGCGAGCAGAGTATTAATGGAGAGAAATTAAGAGGAGCAGTTGATGTTGGTTGGCAAGAAATTTAATGCGATTTCTCTCTTCTGGTACAATTGTGTTGCTTTGTTGTTATGAATTTTGGTGAATCGAACAGATTTGAATTTCTTCATCTTCAACCGTAAAAATAAATTTGATTTGATGAAACAATGGTGGCGTTGGAGGAGAGAGAGAGAAAGCGTGTGTGTGTGTTTGAGTGGTGTGTGTTTATGTGTGAGATTCGGGGGGAAAGGGGGAGGGAGGTTATCGGTGGGGTTCATAGGCATTCCACTTTGCTAAATGACGATCCTAACCTTGATGTTTTGAGTATTTCCTAGGGAGTACGGTTTGGCTATTTCTAATGATGTTCGTATTGCTAATCTACTATTCTCGACTATTAATTATTATATTTATTATTGATTATTATTTATGTATTATTGACTAATATCCGAAATAGGTTGAATTTTGAACTGTCGTGTCGCCTTTTATTGAATTCATATCCTGGGGCATACCGGATAAGGCTATGTTTGGTGTACAATTCTTCGTTTTAAGCAAGATACTGTATGAGTGATGAGTTTGAATTGCAGGATTCCAGAAAATTTTATAAATTTCTTATTCAGATTTTTTGTAATTATTTGAATGTATATATTAATATATAAAATTTTAAATCAATAAATTAAATTAAGTGGAAATTGCTAAGAGGTCTTGAATTAGTATAAAATTGCAAGTATGGAAGAATTAGCGTAGAATCAGACTCTCAAATAATAGTGAGTATACTGCAAAAACAGTACTCCCTCCGTCCCATAAAGAAGTTCACAGTTACTGTACATACGAAGTTTAAGAAAAAATTATCTTTTGGGGGTAGTTTAGTATTTTTAGGTAATAAATAAATTATAAAGTAAGTTATGTGAGTTGTAAAGGGGTGACAATTTTGAAATTAAAGTGTATTGTGAGATTATTGATTTATGTGTATTTCCTTATTTGGGGTTGTGAACTTGTTTATTGGACGGAGGGAGTAGCTTATTTTATACGATTTTGGATTGCCTATTGCAAAAGCCTATTTCGTCTTGTATTCCACCAAGTGGAGAGGAAGACGGAATAAGCTTTGGAATAGTAGATCTCCACTCATTTTATCCTATCTTGAAAAAAATATGCAAAACATTAGGAGAAAAACTTTTTGGACGAAGGAAGTTTGGTACATTTGAGTAAGAAAAAAAAAGCTAACATAGTGGCTCTCTTGTTTACTCTATTTTGCATTTTCAAGTGAATCTTCATACTTCTCGTTGTTTTAGTTGATACTAGGGGTGTTAAACGAGTCGAGCGAGCTCGAACTTCCCATACTAGAGCTCGACTTGTTAAGGTAACGAGCTTATATACGAGCTCGGCTCGACTCAAAAAATATTCGAGCTCGACTTGTTAAGCAAAAATGTTTAGTTTTCGAGCCTTATCGAGTCGAGTCGAGCCTAATATTAAGTAATATATTTTTTATTATAATTAAAATATTTATTTTATTATATATTATTATAATTAAATAATAATAATTAATAATATTAATATTATTAATTATTTTCGAGCCTTAACGAGTCGAGCTGAGCTCGGCTCGTTAACTAAACGAGTATATAAACGAGCTCGAATAGAAATGAGTCGAACCGAATTCGAGCTTTGTCGAGTCGAACCGAGCATTCGAGCGGCTCGTTTTCCATAACTGCTCTAGTTGATACTGATGAGCGTAGAAATTGCTCGAAAATATGGTTAATTATTATCCTATTTTATATGATTAAGGTTGTTTTTGGTAATTAATTTTATTTAATTCCTTGATTTTGTAGAAAATGATTCTCTTATTGAAATTTATGAGATTTATATTTGAAATGAGCTTTTTTTAAGCAATTATTATAAAGGCATGACAAAAAAACGGAGCTCGATTTAAATTTAAAATACGCAAAAACGGACTAACTAGCAAGCTGGAATTTTCCAACTTATAAGCTATGACCCAGAAGCTTAAATTTGGCTCATTTGTATTTTATTGGTAGCCCATGGTTTGGTAGAGCAAAACAAATTAGGCCCATTTGGAAAGTGAGGACCAGCCCACTAAACAATAATGGAGGTGATTTACATATTAGTGTGGGCCTATTTCTTTATCAAACGTGCAGCCCATTATATTCAATTTACAGGAGGCAGAATTGGCATTTTAAAAGAAAAAGCAGCAGTGATCAATTCCTCATTTTTATTTTCCCTTTCTTCCACAATACACCTCCCATCAAAATCAACTCCCTTCATTTAATTCACTAATTTCTCTCATTATTCACTCCAAGTGGTAAAAAAACAGGTGTGATTAATTAAAAATGGTAAGAGAAGATAAATGCCCAAGTGAAAACTTCAAATGATCATGAAAGCAAGTGTGATTGAAGATTGCAAAATAAGATAAATGCCCAAGTGAAGAATTTCAAGGGAAATTTTTATTTTATTTTTCAATTTTCTTTGATTTAATCATGAGATTTTGTAAGATAATTTATTTTGTTTTGCTTGATACTATGTTAGACTAATCTCCTTTGTGAGGTTAGTTCCATAATTGGCATAATTTAGTTTGTATACAATTTAATTTTAATCTTAATTTGATATTGAGTTATTTCTATCATTTTTAATTGTTTGATTTATGGGCTAATCTCCTTTGTGATTAATTGTTTAATATTTGATTAGGAAACTCGTAGAGTAATTAGTGTGAGACTAGATTATGTGTTTGGATTATAATTTATTTAACTAACAAAGACTTGTGTACATGAAACACTACAAAAAAAATTGCTTATAAATACATTAAAAAGTGTTGTAATAGGTAATATATTAACACATTTTATCTATAACCACATTCATTTTTTGTGTGGTCCATTGTGCCGTGGGGATAGATAGTACCCCTATCACCACACTTTAAAGTGTGAAGAATTATGACATATAATGGCACATACTTTTATTAATACACATTAAAGTGTGAAGATAAGTGACTTATTAATACACTTTTAAATGTCATAATAAAATAATATTACATAAAATAAAATAAAAAGTGTGTTCTCTTAGACTTGAACCCGTATCACACATATTAGATCCTTATTTCAAGTCAGAAAGCCATTAAACCATAAGTAATTCTTGTAAAATTGTATTAAAAATAATATATATACATAGAATACATAATTAAAGTTAATACTGAATTTATAATATTAATTTTATATTATCAATTTAATAGGTATAATAAAATAAAATAAAAATTATTAATTAAATTATAGTATAAATTTAATTTTTTTAAGATAAATAATAATAATATAGAAATGTATATAGCTAATTATTTTTAAAATAATTAATTTAAAGTTAAAGATTTTATTATTAAAGTAAAAATAAATTTTATTTTGTTAATCATTAAATTAATTAAATAATTATTTATTATAAAAAATTTAAAAAAATAATTTAATTTTTTTAATAAATAAAATGTTTATATTTTATTATTTTAACAGCGAAACAAAAATTTAAAAATTAAATTAAATTTTAATAATTTGTAATCTTTCATCGTGTGTAGAAATAAAATAGTATATATTTACAAATGTATTCTCAAGTGTCTCTAAACAGTACTTATAAGGACACTTTTTTGTATGTTAAAAACGGTGTAGCAAAAGTGTTGCTAAAGAGTATATATAAGGACACTTTGTTTTGTGTAGTAAAAAAGGTGTAGCAATAGATAAGTGTTCCTTTTGAAGTGTGGTGATAGGATAAATATTAACACACCATTTTATTAAGTGTCTTTATAGCACACATATTGACACTCCTAAAAATATAATGTAGCAATACAATACTTATTATCACATTGATGCTAAAATGACATTACAAAATCTGTGGTTAAAGGCATTTTTTGTTGTAGTGAAACTGTCCCACGAAATAATTTTCAAAATAATTTTCGTACAATGGTTAAGAAGTGATAATATAAATAAAAAGTTATAGTCCTAATATTTTGAAAGAGAAGTGACAATGATCTTTAATAAAATGTCATAACTCCTTATAAAAGAGTAAAATGGATTTTATGTGACACAATTCTACCTTATTTAACTTAATTCTATTAATCCAGTTTTAAGGTGGTCGGTTAATATGAATTCATTCAAATCCGTGACAAAATAATATCGTAGAAAATATAAATATTTGAATTTCTATATATCCTCCAATTATCCAAAAAAAAAAAAAGATTTCTTATGAATTTTATTACCCGAATTTTAATATTTAAATATATGAAACTTGAATCTCAAATATCGGGCGATCTGTTATCCATAATACCTAAACTTTTACTATTAATAATGGTTATTTAGGTTAAGAAACAAGAACTGAAATATCTATTAGTACAAAGGATAAGATCAGAACGAGAAAGAGAAAGAGAAAGTGATCGAAGGAAAGAAATAGAGAGATTAGTGAAAAAGATGATGAAGATCAGTGGTGGTGGAGCGTTATTACCTGGGTTTAGGTTTGATCCGACTGACGACGAACTAATCAAGTTCTTCTTGTGGTCGGAGATCGAGGGACTTCGTCTTCCCGGTGTTGAAATTCCTCGAAGACAAGTCTACGGCGATAATAAATGTGGGAAAGAGCTGGCGCCGTGGCAGTTGTTGGCAGATATTCCCGCCGATCATTGGCATTCAAGATCGGGGGAGGGTTACAAAAGAACCACGTACGTGTTCACGGAGCTGGTTAAATTAGAGCGACCGAAGAAGCGGGTTTTGAGAACCGCCGGAGCATGCGGCACGTGGAAGGGTCAATCCGGCAACAGCGACGTCAGAGACTCTGCCACCGGTGAGGTGATTGGAATCACCAGAAGCTTCACCTTCAAACCCTCCGGCGGAAAAGCAAGCAGCTGGGGTAATTGGATAATGCACGAATATGCTTGCTTGGATGATCGCTGCACCACGGTGTTGTGCAAGATATCTCTTGTTATGCACAAGATGAACGGCGGAGTTATTGAAAACCCTAACACTGCCAACGTGCATGATGGTGGAGAAGGTGTTGCTGCCGAGGTGAATGGTGGAGGAGATGTCGCCGCCGGTGAGACGCAAGATGGCATATTAACCTACGGCTATGACGACGTGGCAGGAGAAGTTATGATTGGAGTAGAATATGAACACGTCCATAAGCATGAAGAGTTTATGCGAGAGATTGACGAGGTCATAAATTTGGATATTTCATGCTATCAACTACATGCACTCCTTGCGTAACGGCGTTGGATGTCCTGTTACATTTTGGTGTTACATCTCCTGTTACACGTGTTAGAGGAGTGACAAGTGTGTGGATAGAAAAATCTCAATCTTTCCCCCTTAGGGTTGATTGTTAGGGTATAGATTAGTCTATTATACGTGTTAATCATCCAACAATTTGTAACAGGAGATGTAACACCAAATGTAACAGAAGATCCGAACCGTTGCGTAACTTGCTTAACTATTGTTGTTTTCAGCTGATTCTTAGAAATTAATGTTGTTTTAATTATTTAATAATATATGTATTACACATCATTAGTGAAAAAATTGTACTTTTGTTTCAATACCACCAGTCTCATTTTGTATCCATTTTCTTTGTTCATTATGTTTGAGGAAATGTTCCAAGGAGAGTGCTACTTATTTTTATTGTGTGCATATGATAATTTGATTTTGTAGAAACATGCATTCACCGTTGTTAATATACTCATGGAAAACAGATTTCCATTCTCTCTCGCCATTATAGCCTTTTGCATTGCAGAGCATTTGATCCGACTCCTTCGATCTTTAATTTTTTCTGACTTATTTTTAAAGTATTTTCAAACGTAAATACAATGGTTCAATACTTTTGATTCCATTGAATAGAATAATCCAGGCCCACGGTAGATGGTTTTTGGATTTTCCCTTCTTTTCATTATTAATATTTTCCGTCCATTATTTAACGGTAGTGACCTACATTGTAATTTTAAGAAGAAAAAAAAAATTAGGAACCAAAAATGAAAATGGATTTTTTTTATCGAACCAAAAGTGCAACTTCCTCATTCATTAGTTACTAGTTTTTTTTGTTGGAAATATAACAATTAAATCCAATTTACATCTTAAGCCCTAATATGATTCAACAAGATCCATAAATAATTAAATAGAGGAATACCTGAATCCATTGATCTTCTTATGCGGAATTAAACGGAAGATCAGCAGCAGGTTTAAGGCCTTCCTTCACTAAAGCCTCTGGATTCCGTAAGGACATTCGTAATCTCTTCAGATGGGGAAAGAGAGAACTGTGTGCGGCTTAGTGTCGGGGACCATAACCTAGGTATCTATATATATTACCCATATCAGGCCACCCATAATCACCTGATACGTAATATTGGGTATCTACTCATTGGCCCATATCACATAAGTGTAGTCCATGGGCTCTTACTTTATTTTAATCACTTAATTAAGCCCAATGTATTATTTGAATAGCTAATATAATTGAGTATTAATATATTGCCCATAATTAAATTATATAGGAAATATAAATTTCCTAACAATCTCCCACTTGGGCTATATATTATTTTCCGAAGACAATTATATTAAGAATCCTTAAGTGCACAACTTTATGCTATTCATTCAGACTACCTTCAACAATCTGGTCCATCTCATATACTAATAATGGAATTACCGCGGCATTCACCACATTATTATTCGTGGTTAAACCCCGACAATCACCATATTAATATACTCAATGACATAGATCAAATATGGTGAGTAGCATGGAAATTACATGTAAAATGTGATTAATAACATGTCTATTTCCAACTGGTCCAACTTTAGTGAGATCAATCCACAATGCAAATATCGCAAAATGGAAATTAACTTAAGTGAATTCAGAATAAACCAAAAGGTCATAAACTTTATTCTATAGAATTCCGAATGTCTTAAATACGAAGTTCAATACATAGAACATAAACTCCCACTAAACTAAGGTAACATCAGAAACAACACCCATTTGAGCAGTATGCTCATGAAATACCTTCGGGGTCAATGCCTTAGTTAGCGGATCTGCTAGCATGCTATTTGTTCCTATGTGTTCAACAGTAATTTGTTTATTCTGAATTCTCTCCTTAACAACAAGGTACTTAATTTCAATGAATTTTGCTTTAGTAGCACTTCTGTTGTTATTGGAGTATAGCACTGCTGAACTATTGTCACAATACATTTTCAATGGTCTTTCGATACCGTCAACCACATGCAGCCCAGTGACAAAGTTCCACAACCACAATGCATGATTAGATGTTTCATAACAAGCAATGAACTCTGCAGCCATGGTGGAAGAAGCTACAAGAGTCTGTTTAGCAGACTTCCAAGAAATAGCCCCTCCAGCCAATGTAAACACATAACCCGATGTGGAACGCTTGCTATCTTGACATCCAGCAAAATCGGAGTCAGAGTATCCAACGATCTCCAAATTCTCCAACCTCCGATAAGTAAGTATATAATCCATTGTTCTCTTCAAGTAACGCATTACGCGTTTAGCCGCTTTCCAGTGTTGCTCCCCTGGATTGCTTAAATATCTTCCCAAAACTCCCACTATAAATGCTATATCAGGACGAGTGCAAACTTGAGCGTACATTAGACTTCCTACTGCCGATGCATAAGGAATCTTTTGCATCTCATTTTTCTGATGATCATTGCTGGGGCATTGCTTAAGACTGAATTTTTCTCCCTTGGCCACAGGGGTGTCTAGTGGTTTGCTTCCTTTCATGCCGAATCTTCCTAAAACCATATCGATATAGCTCTTTTGCGATAATCCAAGGATACCTTGAGAGCGATCTCTAAGTATTTGGATTCCTAATACAAAAGAGGCGTCACCAAGATCTTTCATTTCAAATTTATTCGCAAGAAATCTCTTAGTTTCGTGCAATAAGCCTATATCATTACTTGCAAGAAGAATATCATCGACATACAAAACCAAGAGAATATATTTACTCCCACTGAACTTGCAATATACACAATCATCAACAACATTTACCTCAAAACCAAAAGAGGTAATAATTTGATGAAACTTGTGATACCATTGACGGGATGCTTGCTTGAGACCATAGATGGATTTCTTTAATTTGCACACTGTAGACTTTGCATCTCCAAAGACAAAGTTTTCAGGTTGTGCCATATAAATGGTTTCCTCAATATCTCCATTGAGAAAAGCAGTCTTTACATCCATCTGATGTAGCTCCAAGTCAAAATGAGCTACAAGTGCCATGATAGTTCTGAAAGAGTCTTTCGAAGAAACTGGAGAGAAAGTCTCTTTGTAGTCAATGCATTCCTTTTGAGTGAAGCCTTTAGCGACTAGACGAGCCTTATATCTTTCGATATTGCCTTTTGAATCCCTTTTGGTTTTAAATATCCATTTACTACCAATGGGTTTCACACCTTCAGGCAATTCGACAAGATCCCAAACGTCATTGTCATTCATAGACTTCATCTCATCCTTCATGGCGTCAATCCATCTCTGAGAGTTAGAACTGCGCATGGCTTGACTAAAAGTGACAGGGTCATCTTCGGTCAAACCAACGCCATCCTCATGTTCTTGTAGGAATACTATATAATCATCTGAAATAGCATTTCTCCTCTCTCTAGTGGATCTCCTTAATGACACTTCTTGAGGTGGTTGAGTTTGTTCTTCAGCTAATGGAGGAAGGATTTCAATGTTATCTTGATTTGGATTAGTGATTTCCATATGAGTCTCTGGAGTTGTTTCTTGAGCAATGATTGGTAAAGTTACTAAACCATCGTCAACTCCATGATCTTCCTCAAAGACAACCTTCCTCATAATCTCTTCCCTCCCAAACTCAATATCTTCAAGAAATTTAGCATTTCCCGTCTCGAAAAAGGTTCTTGATGTGGAATGGTAAAACTTAAAACCCCGTGAATGCTCAGAGTAACCAACGAAATAGCAGCTTACCGTTCTTGATTCCAGTTTTCCTTCATGTGGCTTATAAGGCCGCGCTTCAGCTGGACAACCCCAAATGTGTAAGTGCCTAATGCTAGGTTTCTTACCTTTCCAAAGTTCATGTGGGGTTTTCGAAACTGCTTTACTTGGTACTCTATTGAGAATGTACACTGCTGTTTTCAAAGCTTCTCCCCAAAGAGACTCTGGCAAGGAGGAATGACTTATCATACTCCTCACCATATCCTTAAGAGTCCGATTTCGACGTTCAGCAACACCATTCATGCAAGGAGAACCTGGCATAGTGTATTGCGGAACAATTCCACATTCTTTGAGGAAAAGTGCGAAGGGTCCTGGACGTTGTTCTCCTGATCCATCAAATCGACCATAGTATTCACCCCCACGATCAGATTTGACAGCCTTAATTTTCTTACCAAGTTGAAGTTCTACTTCAGCTTTGAAAGATTTGAAAACGTCCAACGATTGAGATTTCTCATGAATCAAATATAGATAGCCAAAACGAGAATAGTCGTCTATGAACGTGATAAAGTAACGTTGTCCATTCCATGATGCCGTAGGGAATGGACCACATATATCAGTGTGAATAAGTTCTAAGACTTCTTTAGCTCTTTCGGCTCCTAATTTCCTCATATTAGTTTGTTTCCCTTTTATACATTCAATGCAGACTTGAAAATCTACAAGATTTAAGGGATTAAGGATTCCATCAGACACAAGCCTTTGAATTCTTTGTTTGGAAATATGGCCTAAGCGCTTGTGCCACAAAATGGCAGAATCCTCCGAAAATTTTCTCTTTGTACCTCTTGAATGTGTTTGCAGAATAACATTATTGGAATTTATAAGATCAAGCATGTAAAGATTTTCAATTAAATGGCCATCGCCAATAAAATTGGAATTTTGAAAGAGACATACTTTATTATTTCCAAAAGACCAGGAAAATCCCAGTTTATCCAAAACAGAAATAGAAACCAAATTCCGTCTAAAAGACGGCACAAAAAATGTCTCAAACAAGTCTAAATAACAGCCACTCTTTAAATGCAATCTAAAGGTTCCAATAGCCTCTACTACAACTTTGTTGCCATCGCCCACAAAGATGAATCTTTCAGCATCAGTTGGCAGCCGGTAATGCAGGCAACCCTGCAAAGACACACTTATGTGAGTAGTAGCACCAGAATCTACCCACCAAGTATCTTTAGGTACAAAGGATAAATTAACCTCAGAACAAACCAAAGTAAGAGGTATACCCTTCTTAGCACGCCATGCAACATACTTGGAGCAATCTTTCTTAAAATGATCCCGCTTCTTGCAGAAGTGACATCTATCATCCTTAGGTTCAACCTTTTGCTTCTTCTGCTCTGAAGCAGCAGCAACAACAGTACCATTAGGTCGATTTCTTTTCTTGCCTCGAGCATTTATAGCCAAGTGAGCACTTTCAACTCTATCTCGCTGCACTCTCTCTTCCTCTTGCACACAGTAAGATATAAGCTCATTAAGGGACCATTTGTCCTTTTGAGTGTTATAGCTCACTTTGAATTGCCCAAAGTGTGCAGGAAGTGAGATCAAAACTAAGTGCACAAGCAGATCATCAGAAATGTCTAACTTGAGTGCCTTAAGCTTTGATGTGAGATTAGACATTTCCATGATGTACTCCCTTATGTTCCCTTTGCCTTTATACCTCATTTGGATTTTCAGTAGTAGCAGTGGGTCGATCAGATCGAAGAGCCAGGTCCAAATCCATACAGCCCAGAACGATCTCAAGGGTTTCTTTCCAGCTCTTGAAGTTTGTCCCATTAAGCATTGGGATGTTATTGATTTGTTGAGTAAAGTTAGGAGCTGTAGCAACAGAAACTAAATAGAGAACACATTAAGTATACTCACATAACATTCATATCATAAATCAAATTATGAACGAATAAGTAAAACAAATTGGGGACCCATCTCAAGACACCAAGTGTAACATTAATCTCGTCTGTGGACAAAAAATTAACTACAGTGGTAATCTTGGTGCAACAATCAAGTATTGACAATAAGTTCTGTCAAACAAGAGTCTATCTGTGGACCGACTCATGTTCACATGAATAATCCAATAATTATCACATACTCATTATCACATGTGTGTTATTATTCTGTCAAACTGTGCCTACCTGTGGGCCGAACACAGAACACATAAATAATACCACACCCATCTATGTAATTTCAATAAAGTTTTTCTCCACACACGATATTGCTGTGGCAACATGGTGCTTCGATTGACTAGATTGAAGGTTTACTAGACTAATTAATTAAATATTAAAATATTTAATTTAATTAAACGACATTAAACTGTCTCCCCAATTTAAATTTAATTTCTTTATGGGTTCTTAAATGAAATTCATTTTTCCCTTACAGTACATACATCATGAGTGACATTTATGAATAAAATATATGCAGAATATTGCATAAAATTTTCTTAATACAAAAGAATGAAAAATTACAATGAATTCATAAATAGATTAAGTCACCTAAGTTAACACTGTACATATCAGAAAATATTCCTCTTATCAGAGAAACACGCAATTGGCAGTAAACAAATTTGAAATTATTAGGCTACCACAATATTTTAATGCTTAAAAAAAAATCAGCGACCCACGTCTGCTGAGCCTTTAAAAAAAAATTAAAAAATATTGTTTCTGACAATTAATCATAAAACAGAAGGAACTTGCGTCTTTGAAACACGTGCCATCAATTCAGTACATGAATGTGTCTAGTGCCTTAAATTAATACACCATAATTTACAATCACAGTACTGATACTATTAACAGTCAACTAACGTGTCTATTCAATACTGAAACAACATACTTGAATCCGATTTTAATATTACAAAATGAAGTCAATATATCACGTAAATCGAGATCACTTGAAATTTAATATTATCAATACAGTGACCAAAAGTGATCAACAAAATCAATTGCAAGTGGGAGTTAATATGATGTATTTGGAGTGCAAGAACACGCCACTGAATGAATGTCAAGTCATAGATAAAAAAATAATAATTTTTGGTTGGTGGATCTTTAATAAGATTTTCATCTCACAAAAAAAAAAGGTAATTTTTTGTGAAATTATACAAACTAAAATAAAATTATAATGGACGCAATAGTACCAATTACACTGCAATTAACAGAACACATAATTGCCAGACAAATCATTAGATTAAAATTATTTTCTGCCACGATTCAAACAATATATTTGATCAGATCTCAGAGAATCAAAATTAGGGTGGCTCTGATACCACTTGTTGGAAATATAACAATTAAATCCAATTTACATCTTAAGCCCTAATATGATTCAACAAGATCCATAAATAATTAAATAGAGGAATACCTGAATCCATTGATCTTCTTATGCGGAATTAAACGGAAGATCAGCAGCAGGTTTAAGGCCTTCCTTCACTAAAGCCTCTGGATTCCGTAAGGACCTTCGTAATCTCTTCAGATGGGGAAAGAGAGAACTGTGTGCGGCTTAGTGTCGGGGACCATAACCTAGGTATCTATATATATTACCCATATCAGGCCACCCATAATCACCTGATACGTAATATTGGGTATCTACTCATTGGCCCATATCACATAAGTGTAGTCCATGGGCTCTTACTTTATTTTAATCACTTAATTAAGCCCAATGTATTATTTGAATAGCTAATATAATTGAGTATTAATATATTGCCCATAATTAAATTATATAGGAAATATAAATTTCCTAACATTTTTTTTTTTAAATATCTCTAACCATAAGAATATCTCTATCACTCTTAATATTATCAGCTGCCTAGAATATTCTTATTAACGGTGGTTAGCTTCCATAGCATGATGGTAGAATATTCTTAACATAGTATTAAAAGCTAACCATCGACCTATGTTGTAACTATAAGTTATAGAGCATGAGTTAGAAATAGAGTGGCAATAAGAGAGCAACGTCAAGTAAAGAGAATTAGTGGGAAATATTATGAATGTGTATAAAAGAGAGTATCAAAGAGTTGTGAGCTTAAGAGTCTGTCAAGAGAGAATCTTGAAAGAAAGAGTATCTTGAGTTTTGTGATATTGTTGTTATCATTGAAATAAGAATTCTGATTATAGCTTTACCTGCTTAGGATATTAAAAATATATTGAATATACACATCATCATAAAAGCGATTAACGCACAGAAGTTGTTCGTATAACTTAATGAAATTTCACTTCATAATTCTAAAACTATCTTTAGTCGTGTCATGTTATCATTTATATTAATAGTCAATAAAAATTATAGCTACCATCGAGCTTGTGTTTGATGCGAAATGACTTATTAAATTAATTATACATGTTTAAGGAAACATGAAAGAGGTTATATTTGGTTCATATGATGCACATATGGTTGGTTCATCCTAGATATAAAGTTTATTTTTTAAGTCATTGCTTAAAACATACTCCCTCCGTCCCATACTTATCTTCACACTTTCCATTTTCGTCCGTCCCACACTTATGTTCACTACCCAAAAAAGAAAATTTCACATTAATCAAAAACCTCAAAAGTTATCTTAATTTCAAAAATATCACTCTCACCTAACACACATAACATACTTTATAATTTATTTATTACCTAAAAAATACCACAATACCCCTCAAAAGTCAATAAAGTTGGTCAAAAAATAATTTTTCTTAAACTTCGTATCTACAGTGTCGGTGAACTTAACTCCGAGGACGGAGGGAGTATTTGATTGTGGTTTAATTTTTTTTATGTGACGATATTGATGGACTTGTGATTTGATTTAAATTTTTAGTAACACGGTTATTTTGATTCCACAATTAAGTTTGTTAAGAATCTAAACCCAACTCCCTATAAGCCACTTGAGGCGCATCCTGCGATTTACCTCTTCCACCAATTCCCAGGGCAGGGGCGGTGGGGGCCCCTAATGGTGGGGTACACCATTTAAGAATCTAAACCCAATGCAGATCGAGCAACCGTGTGTAAATTACACTTAGAGACAATTTATGGTAAATATGTTAACAACGGGAGTAATAGAAAATTTTTGTAGAGTAAGCACTAATGTAATAATATATAAATGTATAAGTTGTTTATACTAATTATTTATCTTACAAATAGGTGATAATTTTAGGGCTGATCCAATAATTTTATCAAGGCTGATAGTCTTGTCACTCTCGAATGTCGAACTTTCGTCCGGATCCATATATCTTTGAAACCCTCCTTTTGTTAAGTGATATAAGTATATAATAATTTTCCATTCATAAATAAATAAACATAGGGCTCTGATACCATTTTGAAGCACGAAAGTAGAGTTAAATCTGGCGTAAAGTAGATATAATATAAATTCTCACTTGGGACTATTTTTGCACGTTTTGGGGTCAATATTGCAAATTTACATTTTTTGTCCCGCTAACAGACCAGATTATTCTGTTAATTCTAACAGAATTTTAAAGAAAAACTTCAACGGGACCAAAATTGCAGGCTACGAGACCATTTCTGCAAGTGACCTTCTCCAATGAGACCAATCCTGCATCTACCCCTATTATTGTTAAATATGCAAGGATTTAATGGTTATTTTACTTATTTTTAGGTTATAGTAATATGAGAACATGGAACACTATATTATAGGAATGCTGTAAAACGGGTATATATGAAACGAATTATGAGACGGTATGATTGATTCATTATTAAAGTATAATTGTTATATATGTAACATATGCTTATGGGTAGTTAAAATATATTTGTAGCGAATTATACTATAATAATCTTAATATATATTAAAAGAGTGAAGAAAGTGAGAAACTTTTTTGACAATTTTGTCCCTTTTCATTTTTGTTATATTCAATTCTACCCTTATTTATCATAATAAATAATCTATTTAATTAATTCTTTATCAACAATATCATATTATTTTCTTCCATTCATCTAATTATTTATCTATGCCTTTTCAGTTTTGTTTTTTTTCGTAATTAATAATGTGACCTTTTAATTCCATAAAATGAAAATTTATGGTCCAAATAAACCGTTCACATTCTGCACCTTGCCCTTAAAATCCTTTCCCATTTAGAAAGCTCAGAAGCGACTTCTTCTATCCTACAACCATTAGTTTCAATTTTGCCCATAGTTATTGAAACCGAGATCATCCACGATCTATCTATGGTCGCCGCTCGTCTTCGTCTTCTACCACTCCTTACGAGTTACGATTCCAGCACCAGAAGGAGCTAATGTATTTGTTGCAGAAGAAGAGGGTGGAGACTACCCTTTGAAATTCAGGTAGGTGTACTAACAGGAATTTAATACAGGATACATGAGATGGTGGTAGCAGTGGCACAACGACTGCAATGTGTGGGCAAATGGCGATGACCAGATGTGGCAGCACAAATTTCTTACGGTAATTTATCTTCTAGGTTTTTATTAAAGAAAGAATTTCAATGTGTTTTTTTGGTCAACCAATTTAAACAAGAATTTAGCGAAATATTAATTAGGCATTTGATACGTTTTATTGTATCGTTTGTGTTTCTTAAATAAAAATTATAGGGTTTCCGAAGAAGAGCTTTTCAGGAGAAAGAGGAAGCAAATCACCTCAAACATTGATCTTTGCAATAAGGTTATACATTTAATCTAAAAACAATGTTGGAAGTGTTTTAAAAAAATTCTTTTGATTATTATATATTTTCTTCTTGAGTCCAAATTCGAGTAAACTAAGAAAAAATCAGTCACTGAAATCCTTACTGGTTTCCCAATCCAATGAAAAGTGTACTGAATCGTGTTTGTTCTGCATATATGTTATGATGCTGATAAAAAAAGGCTTTATTAATACAAGTTCCTCCTGCTGGGCTAGAAGTTAAGATTGTGGCCCTGTACTTCTTTTTAGGCTATAGTCAATGGCCACCTTGCTTGCTTCCTATTAGAAACTCATACAAGTATATATGAGCTTGACGCATGAAATTCTCCGAGCTTGAAGAGATAGAAATGGCGAAAAGGTAAGCACAAACACTTAAATCCATCTTGGTCTCAAAAGATGTTGATTTTGTAATCAGAAAAGGTAGCATTTAAGGTAAGCATGTTATAACTTGATTCACTAAATCCTAGAAAGAGGTAGAAGGCATATACATAGATAACCAGGTGAAATGTCTTCCAATACTGATGTTGCTTCTAAAGGAAAAGAGACCAAAAGGTACTCAGTATTTTAATTTGCTTTAATAACATAATCTCTACAACATGTATAAACAGTTTCAATAAGTCTATTTAGGGAAGGAGTTTTTATTGATTGTTTAGGGTTAAGGAAGACGAGGAATCACTGACCAACTAATAAAAGGACTAGGAGTGATTAAGAGTAAGAATAAAAGGATTAGCAATGATGAGAATGTAGAGGCCTCTCTGAAATTGTTAGGTTTTCTTTATTCTTCTTATTTTTATTATTTATTAATGGAGTATTATACTATTTATTTTTTATACGCTAACAATTTTTGTTGTTAATTAACGTGTTAACATAAAATAAACCGACGGATTTCATAGCAATTTATCATATTTATGGGAAGAAAGCTGTATTAGTAGTTAGTAGATGTGGTTTAATTTGATGCTTGGGTCTGGTAAAAAATTAATGATTTTCTGTTTTGAAGTGTTTTTATCCGCTATTTGGGAAATTTCATACCAATAGAAAGTGACTGTAGTTTCCAAACCTCTAAACCAAACACTCCCTCGATAATTCTTGGATGAGAGAGCTAGAAAATTGTGATTATTTGCTGCAGTTCATTTCATAATCTCTGAACCCTAAGTGAACAAGTTTAAGCAGTCAACTGCTTCCAATGCATTGAAATATGCCTTTCAAATGTGTACATATTTTGGCAAGCAATGGCATAACATCTTTTGAATAATATAAGTTTTGATTGGTTTTTGAGACATGGATTCATGGATTAGAATGTTGTAGTTTCTTATGAACTACTTCAAGTAAAAAAGAATGTAATGATGATAGAGATGATTATAATTCGATGGTTTTGCGCATAGTTAAAAATCAGCTGCATCAGTAAACGGTACTTCAATTTCTTTCGTATGTTGTTCTGTTTCAAGATTCAGCATGCCAAAACTGGAGCCTATTAGCAGGAACAAGATTGTTAGAGTTGTTAAAGACCCTCCTTTAATTCAGAAATCTGAAGATCAGATTGAGGCAAGTTTTTTTCCTCCTTTTTACCTTCTGGTGGGATTTAAGAGAGAGTTTTACTGGTTGTGGAGAGTGATACTTTTACTCTTTTAATAATTTTAGTACTTGTATTAAGTGAATTAAACATGTTTTAAATAGTTAAAAGTAGTCGTTTTAGTTTATACCTTAATTAGAAATGGATTGATCTTGATTTTATTCAATTTATTTTGATTCAGATTCTTTACAATAACTCTTGTCATATTGTTCAGATAATTATTGTTTGATTCTTGAAGAAGATGATTCCTATAGCTGCTGTAAGGCCAGCTTTGAACTAAAAGAACTTGAAGTCTGTAATGTGGATTATGTTAGACTTTTATAGTTTATTTACATCTCAAAAGATATTTTTGGATGTGTTGGTGAATGAATCTATTAATTTGTTTGGTTGACTTTTAAGCTAATTGCTAAGAGTATTGGGAGGTGACTAACAAATAGTCTATAGAAGCTGTATTAAGTATAGTTTCATTTTATGTATGAGTATAGTTTCATCCAAGAAAAGATTTCAACCTTCAAATTTTTCTAATGCTTTGTATTGTATTATGTGATTCAGAAGGAAAAACCTAAGGAAGAGATCGAAAGGCTCAGAATGGAGTAAAATCACTTATCTGTGATCTACATGGAGTTGGATCCATCTAAAAAAAAAAAGATTATCACCAATTCTTAAGAAATCCCCTCTAATACCTTTTGGATTGCCCAATACATCAGAGGAGGTAGAGAAGGTTAAAATGTTGGATTCACCCTCCACCAGATTGCTTCGAGCAAGAGGAAGACAACCTAGCTTGTTACTCACGTCCACCCGAACATGAAACATATTAATTGTTACTCTCTCCGTCCCATATTTGTCTTCGTAGTTACTGTAGACATGGAGTTTAAGAAAAATTGTTTTTTTACCAACTTTATTGACTTTTGAAGGGTATTGTGGTATTTTTAAGTAATAAATAAATTGTAAAGTATGTTATATGTGTTAGGTGAGAGTGATATTTTTGAAATTAAGGTAACTTTTGAGGTTGTTGGTTAGTGTGAAGTTTCCTTATTTGGGGTGTGAAGATAAATGTGGGATGGACGAAAACGGAAAGTGTGAAGATAAATGTGAGACGGAGGGAGTATATACTATATAATATGGGATATAGGGTAATTATATGATTTAGTTTTTTTTGTGTGTTATTTAATCTGTATTTAAACAAACTAAAAGGGTGTAAACTCATCCATTGTGCTCCAGTTGTGGATTGTGCGTTGTGAGAATAAAGCAGTTTGTGGTTGCAAGATGAATACCTTTCATTTCTATAAATTTTAAATTTTAATTCATTTTAAGGCATCCTACAAAGTATAACGTTCATCGCAAGTTTAATACACTAGTAAACTAAAAACATACTATAATTCATATTATTCATTATATTTTATAACAAAATATATATTTTATCTATATATAATCATACTTTAACATTAATTGGAAGATTAATCTCACTACATGCATGCCTCACATAATTACTATCTCAAAGGAGACTTTGAGTAATTAAAAAAATAAATTTAAGTACATTTTATATGATTAACTAGCATGAATATTTGTAAATTTTTATAATCATAATTTATTTTATACTTATATAGAATAAATTATATTTTATTTTTTCATATATTTCGATAAATAAATATGTAAATGGAATATTATGTACATTATATGTACTCTTTTGATTTTTTTTTACTTTATAAATATTAATCTTAAAACTTTTATTATTAGATCATAAAATTTTATCCTTTATTTATGAAATTAAAGGTGATAGAATTTGAAATATCAAAACTGATTCTTATTAAATGTGATAAAGAAATTTTATTTATTTTTAATTTATTTTTTTTAGCCAACAAAAAATAAGTTTTTACTACAGTTCAAACATCACAATTACATTTCAATCATAACTTAGAAAATTAAAGAGAAAATATCACCATTGATGTGTAAGTATGATTGATGTTAGTTATTTTTATTTGTAATTCTCTCATTTTTTACTTAATTTTTGTCCCATCTAAATTTAGTCCATTTTACAAATTTAATCTTTTTTTCTCCAAAATTAGTTCTATACATTCAAAAATATCAAAAATTTTGATAAAAAAAATATATTCCTTCCGTCCAAAGATATTCACACCTTTCTTTTTTGGCACATAAATTAAGGAGTATAATATTTTAATGTGTAGTGAGTAGTTGTATTAGTGATGTGTATGGACCCTTGTGAATATATTAATTGTTTTGTGTAGGTTCATGTACTTAAAAATGGAATGTGTTAATTGTTTTGTGTAGGTTCATGTACTTAAAAATGGAATGTGTTAATTTTGTGGAACAATCTACAAAGAAAAATATGTCAATTTTTTTTGGGATGAAGAGTTTCATAATTATAGGAATTGGTTCTATCACAGATATGGGACTCAATGGAGCCCTTTTACAAATAATTTCTCATAGATTTACTGGCGCGATACTTTTTTTCTTGGCCGAAACAACTTATGATAGAATATGTCTTGTTCATCTTGACAAAAAGTGCGGAATAGGTATTCCCATGCCAAAAATATTCATCATAAAACTTGGATTAAAGGTGGACAAAGAAAGACCAAATTTTAACAAAAAAACAACAATTAAATTAAATAAGAAAGAACCAAAATTGAAAAAAAAAAAAAAAAAAAAAGGTTTAGAATCGATCGTACTACTTAGACCAATTACGATATTTTCCAAAAATCAAACCTAAAGGGTCTTACAAGCTAGAAAAAGGAAAATGAGAATGAACGCCATGAAAATAGGGAAAATGAAGAGCATGGAGGGCAACGGTGGTTGAACCGGGGCAGGCCCCATTCCAAGGGGTAATAATAGCAGATGTATCACAACACACAACATTGCCACCACCGACAATGCCCCCCAACCGCCGTCTTCTGCCTCCACCCTTTGCATAATGACTGCTACAGATTATGTTCTACTCTGTTTTTGTTTCTACTTTGCAGAAAGAATATCCCTCAAATTTGATATCGTGTTGTGATAAAGAAATTTTATTATATACTGCTCATCCGTCTCAAAATTTTTTGCACACTTTCTTTGTAATTTACAAAGGAAGTGTGCAAAAAATTTTGGGAGGGAAGGAGTACTACATTTCTTCTTAGAAATTCCCTTTCAATATTCTATAAAGAATTCTAGAACTTTAAATGCATGGAAATTGATCAAGAAATTCCCCCTTTAATATTGTTAAAAGAATTCTAAAATTTTATAGAAAATATTTGTGTGAGATTGTCTTATAATATGAACGGATAAGAAGTGATAATTATTATAATGAAAAGTGATAACAGTGCTGCTAACTCTTTCATAAACAATTTAAATATAATATAAATAAATAAAATGTGATAACATTAGAAAATGAAATCGTCTTTAATAATGTAAAAGTTAGAGTATAGTAGATAGTTATTGAGTTTATTTTTAATTATTTTATTTTATTTAGTGATGATGAATAAAATTCTTATTCAGCAGTTGGGATTATTCAAGTGCATCACAATTTTAACTCTTAATTTATACTCCTTCCGTTCGATTCTAAGATATCTATTTGCTTTTTACACGTGGATTAAGGAGTATTATTATTATATGTAAAGTGGGTAGTGTATTAGAGGAAAGTGGTGGGCCATATTGTGTACTTTTTTACTAAATAGGGGAAATGAATACCTTTGAAGCGGACACCAAAAATAGTAAAATTGATACCTTAGAAGTGGAGGAGAGAGTACTATATACTCCCTCCATCCAATCAAAAGAGGGACTTTTGCTTTTTTCACGTGAATTAAGAAATATTATTATTTAATGTATAGTGGGTAATTGTATTAGTGGGAGTGTGAGACTCATATTTTAATTATTTAGTGGGTGTGTGTGGGTTCCATGTGTGTAAAAAAGAAAATTGACTCTTTGAGTAGGACACCCAAAATAAAAGAAAATACACTCTTTGAATGGGATGGAGGGAGTATATATTGTGTTGATTATGCTGGAAAAAAAACTTTCTAATGTCAAATTGGACATGATTGATTAGATTCGCGCAACTGGGGTATCGTATAATACTCCCTCCATCCTTCATTAAGAAGGTCTTTTGCTTTTTGGCACGTGAATTAAGGAGTATTAATATTTGATGTGTAGTGGGTAATTGTATTAGTGGGAGTGTGGGTCCTATATTTTAATTGTATTAGTGGGTGTGTGTGGATCTCATATGTATAAAAAAAGAAAAGAGGACTCTTCTAGTGGGATGACCAAAATAGAAAAATTTACTCTTTAAAGGGAATGGAGGGAGTATGTCATAATTAGGGGTGGGGAAAAATACCGAAAACTCGGTATACCGCGCTCGCCGTATCGAAAAATGCCGAAAAATATCGAAAATTCAACATACCGAAATTTTCGGTACGGTATGGTTGCCGTACCGATAATTTCGGTACGGTATCGATATAGGATATTAAAATTTTCGGTATTTCGGTATACCGAAATTATTTTCGGTATTTCGGTATTTCGATATTGGTATACCGATACCGATATACCGAAAATTTTATATAATTTTTTTTAAAATTTAATTATACATAATACAATATTTAAGTATATTTTATACTATAAATATATTTAAATTATTTTTATTTTATTATATATTACATTTATTCATATATATTTTTTAAAATTTAAAATAAGCTCTAATTAAAATAAATAAAAATATAATACACATCTAAATAAAAATATAGGAGTATAAAAATATAATAATAAAAAATTTATTATTTAATCATGAATAAATTAAAAACAACATAAGTATAATGTTTGAGATTAGAAAATTTAATTATTTTGAAATATTTTTATATTAATTTTATTATTTTGATTAAAATTAAATATTATTTTTCGGTATGGTTTTGGTAAATCGGTATTTTTCGGTATGTTGAATTTTCGGTATGAAACGGTATGTCAACATTTCGGTATTAATTGGTATTTACCGAAAAATCGGTATGGTGTAAATTTCGGTACGGTATCGGTATCCGATTTAATTTACCGAAATTTCGGTATACCGAAAAATTGGTATACCGAAATTTCGGTATCGGTATCGGTATGGATTTTTCCATACCGAAATTTTCGGTATGGTATCGGTACGGTATCGGTATTTTCGGTATACCGATATTACCCACCCCTAGTCATAATTGTTGGTATGTTTATCCGCAAATTTATGTACTCAACGGGTATACTAATACTCTACCAATTCAATTTTAGAAATAACAGGTTAAGATAACTAGAATACAATAATTCTAATCCTCTACCAATTCAATTTTAGAAATAACAGGTTAAGATAAGAATACAATAATTAAAGTATCAAGTACTTGTTGTTTAGGCTTACCTACACCGCCCTAACTATTTACTCCCTCCGTCTCATTCAAATAGTCTCTTTTTTCTATTTTAGTCGTTCTACCCGAAGAGTTTACCTTCTTTTTTTATACATATGAGACCCACACACACTCACTAATACAATTAAAATATGGGACCCATACTCTCACTAATACAACTACCCACTACACATTAAATAAAATTACCCCTTAATCCACGTGCCAAAAAGTAAAAATTACCCTTAGTGTGGGACGGAGGGAGTATATAAAGGATAGAGATAAATTTTTGTGGTTGGGTGAATAACGTAGATTCATGAAAAAAAAAAAAAAGCCCTAATGATATTGTGGTCTACAAAAAGCCTAATGGATCTTTTGACATTCTGCAATCTTTAGTTAATTGAAAGCCCAAATAGAAAGGCAAACAAAGCCCAAATGGATCTTTTTTATATTTCGAAATCTGTAGTCTACCGAAAGCCCAAATGGGAAAACCAAATGGATCTAATCAAATATGCAATCTGTAGTTTACCGAAAGGCCCAAATTATTACGCTTTAATGACTAAATTGCCCTCATGTTGATTCGATATATCAATTGCACCTGGCCGCATATTGCAAAACCCTTAGTCCCAAAACCCTGAAATTCCTCAGCTCGGAATTCGGATCGAAGGCGTAGGTTTTCTCTCTAATTTCAGCTTATAATGTCGGACGCAGATTCCGATATTCCTGAGGAATTCACCTCCCAACAGGTTTGGTTCATTCTCAGCTGCGAAACGCTCTTACTGTGTATGGAATGGAATCGCGATTCTGATTTTATTACTATTATTTTTTAATTTCTTCAGGGCATGCAACAAGACGAAGAGATAAGTCAACTCCAAAGAGAAAATAAGGCGAGGTATTTATTTTAAGGTTTAATTTATTTTCAGTTTGGATACAATTTACTGCCCAAGAATGGTTTATGTTGATTTTCATGGTGATTGTAGATTAAAGCTCTTTAGATGATTGACCCATTGTGTGGAGATTTGTGTTTAAGGGTGTTTATGAAATGAAATTATACTTCTGGTATTGTGATTCAGTTGCTGTGGATGTGAATGTGTTGATAAACATATAATTCTACTCTTGGCTTTGTAAGTTGTAAGCCATTTGCTGTGAATTTTTGTTGGGTGAATAATAAACAGTGTTGATAAACATATAATTTTGCTCTTGGCTTTGTAAGTTGTAAGTCATTTGCTGTGAATTTTTGTTGGGTGAATAATAAACATATTAGAGACTCGCAAGTGTCTTCCCCGTTTACTCTCTTATCTGAATTCTGATTCAGAATTTACTTATAGTTTAGCTATGGGCTGCACATGTATGAAGGAACACCCTCAATGATTGTTCTTCACTCATGTTTCTAGTGCAAAGTTGTGTTTTGTCTGAAGTATTAGGTTCTTTCATATCTCTTGTTGTTATCATTCGCTTATTTTACTTGCTTTTTTCAAAAACATGTCTAAGAAATTATTAGTTTCTACTTGATGATGTAGGATGTCTACAAGTGCTTAAAGATCAATTTATTCTATGCAACAGTGTTTTATGGTATGAAATACAACTGTTGTAGGGTAGTTCGTGAGGTGAAAGAGCGTCGCAGACAGTGGGCACAGAAATTAACCCCACGGTCATTGCCCAAAGGAGGAACCAAAGATGATACAGATAATGAAACACCTGAAGAGTCTCAGGTTAACAGAGGAATGCTACCAGATGATATTGTGAAACTACTTGCTGAGCGTGAGAAGTATGTTTGTTTTCTTCTTAGGGCATCTCTCTCATCCTTTGATGCATGTTTATATGCCAGTATCATGCTGAGATTTTGCGAATTTGAGTTGTTAACATGCTTCATTTGCAGAAAAGTTTTTACATCCGACTCTGAGGATGAGAAAATTGAGAAGAAGCGACCCTCTAAAAAGAGAAGGTCGAAGAAAAATGGGTTAGTCTGGACATACTCTATCTCTGTCTCTCTCATGCACACACATGATTTGTAGCTGATGAGAATTCAATAGGGGTCCACTTTTGAATCTAATAATCACATAGGATAAACCTTAACATTCTTTATTTCTTTGACAGGTTGGAACCTGTTCTTTTGAAGGACATGCCACCTCCTCAATGTTTACAAAATTCAATTGAATTCTTGAAGAAACGAAAAATGCAGGTTTCAAGATCCTCGGCAGTTTTGAACAATTCAAAGCAGGCTCTACGTCTCCTGTCAAAATCTGGGCTGCTTAAATAAGTTCTGACAAGAATTATTTATTGGGATGAATGAATTGGCAGAACCTATACTCCAGTGAAATTTTAGAAACTCTGTGGTCAGTGAATTTGATATCATCTGTTATGGATGACGTGTTACTTGTGTACCATTCAGTTAAGTATTACATTGATTTTGTTACCTAGATTGTATGTCTCACAAGACGTGTATCAACGGATTGTGTGCTTTGTATCAATCACACATTGTGAAACGACATGGTCAACCAATGTAATCTAGCAATACTAGGAGTATAGCTTTGTTCTGAGTCAATACTAGCAGATTGTTTCGATGCTTCCTTAAATGATTTTGAGCGTGAATTAACCTTAGCTTGATGTTCGAGTTCTGGATCATTTATTGGTTTTGAAAGCATATGTTGTATTGATTGTAAGTTAAGACTTAAGATGCTCATAGTTAGCATTTTTCTGAGTTGCAAATTCGGTATGGAATGTAACATCGTTGTATATTTTGTGCATTTTACATACTATATCATACTTCAGTCCTAATATGAGTAGAACATTTCAAATAAACATTTCGACATCTTACTTCATTAACTCAAACCATACGTATGTAAACTGTGGAATGCTGGAGAAAGTGTGGCTAATCTCTTCCAGACTTTCTGCAATTTAACTTATCTTGTTGAGAACAACCTTTTCAGGTTCCTATTGATCTGGAGGATATTTTGCTTTAGATGATTTTGAAGCCCTTACATTCTGTACTTTATGTGGGTGACAACTTTTAATTACACAATATCCAATCGGTTAGATTTCTATTTCATTTTCATGTTACATATATTTTCAAAAATTCAATATACAGCCACTCACGATTCAATTTGGGGTTGAGTTGGAGGTTTGAATGAATTTGGTCCTTTGCGACAAACATTAAACATTCTTTATAATCTTCTATAATCCACTTGTAGTACATCCTACAATTTATCTTTTTCACCAAATCCCGGTAAAATTGGAGTTGTGTAAAATGGGTATAAAAAAAAGAGGCTCTTGAGAGATTTCACCCTATTTTACAATGATTTTTCTTTTCATTTTAATCTCGTTTTTCTTTTAATTTTATAATAATAGTGAATGAGTCTACGACCTCTGTTCAATTAGATGGAGAAAGGGATTAGGAAACAAATGTAATGATAAAATCTTATAAGCATTAAGTTCATCCATAAGAGAATACTTTTTCACTTTTCCATATTATTATTATTATTTATTTATTTATTTTTAATCATGTGAAATTATTATAGGTGGGTGTAATTGAATTTTTCACAAGGACACAATTAGCCAAGCACATTTTTTATAACTTTAATTAATACATGATATTTTAATTTATAATGACTGATGATGACATTAAAAATTGTATGAAATGTAACATTGGATCATAATTCATAACAGGGTAGAAAGATTATCTTGAATACATACATTCATGGTGGCCAGACGTCTAATATTACTATTTACATAATTAACTGGGAGACTTCTGAATTTTGACAAGTTTCTTACCAAACACAGCTTCCACCTTCTGCATGGAGGTTATCATATGATTCATATCAGCCACCCTTCTCTTTCTCTCTCTCCTCCTTTAATCATAATCAACACACCAAACATGAACCCTGATTTTTCAACATATGAAGAATTCAACCACCGGTGGTAATGCTGATTCCAACGCCTTCAAAAGGCAGACAATCGGCAGCCTATTGCTTTCCCATGAAGAAGATAACTGCTTCTTCTTCTCCGGTGGCAATGCTGATTCCAACGCCCAGAGAAGGCTAACAATCGGCAGCCTGTTGATGTCTGATGAAGAAGATAACTGCTTCATCTTCGACGATTCTTCGCCGGAGGCCTGCCCCGTTGGCCGTGACAGGCCGACGCCTCCACCACCCTCCCGAACGAGCTTCTACCACACCCCCACACCCTCCAATTTGTCCACCACCTCGTCGGAGTCGGACCAGTACTTCTTCTCCTCCCCTGAATCGAAATGCCAATGGCCGGCGGTGGAATCTATTTCCGACGCACGTCTGATGGGAGCCATTGTGAAGAGAGAAGGCCACATACATTCTATAGCAACCGCCGGAGATCTGCTCTACACAGGCTCCGAAAGCAAGACGATTAGGGTGTGGAAGAACCAGAAAGAATTCTCCGGGTTCAAATCCGGATCCGGATTGGTGAAAGCCATCGCCGTAGCCGGCGAGAGAATATTCTCCGGCCATCAGGACGGAACAATCCGGATCTGGAAGGCCTCAACGAAGGATCCGACCCTTCACAAACGGGTCGGCACATTGCCGACATTTAGGGCACAGATTAAGAACTCCTTGAATCCGAGCAACTACATAGAGATCAAAAAACATCGCAACGCCGTCTGGATCAAGCACACCGATGCAATTTCATGTCTAACATTCAGCGACGACAAATCTCTGTTATACTCTGCTTCATGGGATAAAACATTCAAGATCTGGAGAATCTCCGACTCGAAATGCCTCGAATCGATCAACGCACACGCGGACGGCGTGAATTCGATCGCCGCCGCCGCAGAAGGTCTGATATTCACCGGATCCGCCGACGGAACCCTCAGAGCATGGCTGAGACAGAAGAAGGGGAAGGGAACGAAGCATTTCCAAATACTGTTGGAACAGGATTTCGCAGTGACAGCTGTGGCCGTAAATGCTTCTTCAAAATATCTCTACAGCGGTTCGTCGGATGGCGTGGTTAATTTTTGGGAGATCGACAAGTGTCTCCGCCATGGCGGAACCTTGAAAGGGCATTCTCTAGCGGTTCTGTGTTTAACCACCGCCGATAATTTGGTTTTCAGCGGTTCGGCTGATACGAGCATTTGTGTGTGGAGAAGCGTGGGAGGCGTGCACACGTGTCATTCGGTTTTGAGAGGGCACGGTGGTCCCGTGAAATGCCTGGCGGTGGAGGAGGAGAAGGGCGGCGGAGATAAGCAGTTCATTGTGTACAGCGGCAGCATTGACAAGTCGGTGAAAATATGGAAGGTGCCGGCGGCGCAGCCTCCTGCGGAGGTGCTAACCGAAACAAGTCCTCCGCATGGAATTTTTGACATTCGTGTATAAATATATACCAGAAGGAAAATTTGCGTGCTCCAGGGACACTATTACGGTCTTTGCGCTTAGATCCGACCTGATTTAATTTTTTACATGTTTGTACATCGAATGACATACTTTTTAATTAAAAAATTTGTAACGTCAATGAAGTTGATGGTTGCTTTCCCTTTGATGACTTTGTTTGCTCTTAATTCCTTATTATTGTATTCTACTCCATACAACAATTGATAGACAATTTGTGATAATCAAACTAAATAGTGTTTGATTTGGTAGAAAGGTGGTGTAATCATTTGATTCCAGAATTTAGGACGCTGAGTCCCCCATCAATGAACAAATTATGTCCACTGACGTACTTAGCCTCATCACTGGCCAGAAAAACCGCAGCATTGGCGATGTCATCAACCCCAAGGGGTGAGCCCATGAGGTTGCTGCAGGAATCGATCATGTGCACCACTGCTTCCGCATCCATTCCCATGTGCTTCACGGTCATGGGCGACAGGCAATTCACCCTTATCCCGTACTCTCCCAGCTCCGCCGTCAGGTTCTTGGTGAGCCCCACGACCGCGTGCTTTGAGCACGTGTACGCGTGGGGCGACACCCCTCCGATTCCGGATGCAATGCTGGCCATCGAAATGATGGTGCCCCTGCGCTCCGGAACCATGACCTCGAAGTCGGACTTGTCGTAGTCCTGAATGTGGGGCTTCAGCTTGTCCACAATCCCAGCGTTGTTGAACATGATGTCCAGTTTTCCGAAACTGGACACCGTCTTGTCCACGGCCTCCTCAACCGTAACGTAGCAGTGAATGTAGATCGCATTTTCAGTTCCCATGGAATCAACCACTGACTGTCCTAACTCATCTTGAATGTCGGCAATGGCAACTTTAGCACCATGAGCCACGAAGTGTCTGGCTACGCATTCACCAATTCCAGTGGCCCCTCCGGTTATAAACCCAATTTTTCCTTCCAGCCTATACATATATATGCCACTGTTAAATATTATGGTGTACACTACTTCTTGTAATGTAAAATCCAATTTATTTATATATTAATACACTGGCTAAGAGATCGAGAGATATATGATGTTACAAAAGGAGACACGCTGATACTTGTATATTCATGAATATCAAATAAATATGATGGGAGTGAAGTTACCTTCTTCTAAGTGGAGAAGGGGGTGAAGAGGTAGTACTCATCTTGTTCAACTCTGAATAAGATTGAGGTGAAGTTGGGTGCAAGTATATTTATAGTGAGTATATTATGGAGTAATTAAGGTGATAACCCTCAATTTAAAAATAAAATATTATAGATGCCTTGACTCTTGAAAAAACGAAAAAATAAGTGTGGCGCTATTGTCACCCAAAACATTATCGAAAGCACCCAAATTTTTAAAAAATAAGAGTGAAAGTACATTTTTAACCATAATCCCAAATTTAAACTCAAATCCAAATTATTATCTAATAGCATCCATTTAATTTACTTTTCCCACCATATCCACGTAATTTAATTAAAACTTAGATTCTGATAATCCCATTATATATATATATATATAAATATTAAGTATACTATAGCAGAAACTTTTCTTGTTGACGTGTCGTTTTCAGAGCGCTTCAATATGACGTGTAATTTTTTCAATTTTTTTATTTTTTTAATACTTTTTTAATAGTTTCTTTATTTAATAGTATTTTCTTTTTTAAATAATGTGTTTCTTATTTTTAATAATGATTAAATTTTTAATATTTTATTTATTTATTTGGGTATCATCATTAATTAATTACTAAATCTTTTAATGCAATAAATTAATTAATATCAAATTAAATCATATATATATAAAGGAAAAAAAGAATATTTCATATAATATTCTCTCTCACCCCACCTATAAATAAGACTTGTTAGTCATTCTAAATACACACTCGATTCTCCAAGAGGAATAGGAGCTTTCTTTAAATTCCTATAGAAAATTGATTTATGAAAGTATAAAAAATTATTTCGATAGAGCAAATTAAGTAAGATTTGATTTACCTCTAAAAAATCGATTCAAATATTCTTCAAGATGAAGAGAACTGATTCAAGTAAAATTCTTGAATCGATTTACCTCTCGATTCTTCAAGAGGAAGAGAACTAATTCAAGTATTCTTGAATCGATTTACCTCTTAAGAATCGATTGTTCAAGAGAAAGAGAATCAATTCAAGTATTATTGAATAGATTTACATCTTAAGAATCAATTCTTCAATAGGAAAAAAAATCAATTCAAGTATTACCTCTTAAGAATTGATTCAAGTATTTTTTTAAAATCTACCTCCAAAGTATTGGTTCAAGTATTCTTCAAGTGAAAAAAGATCGACGATTCAAGTACTATTGAATCGATTTATTGCAATTTTTTTAGAGAGACAGGAGAGTAATAAATAGTTTTCAATTGTATTATGTTATAAAGTAACATTAAAAAAAATATATAAGTCAAGATTCTTTCAAATAATTATAATATATGTATATATATATTAACTTTTTACATGATTTAGTTATACATTACATTATCAAAAGTCAAATGTTAAAATTAGTTATAAATTCTTTACATTGATGAAAGAAATTGTCTAGCTGCTTGTTCACTATTTTGCATATGTCCCCAAGTGTAGGGAATCAGTTTTAGTTCTACGTGTGACCAAGTAAAAAATAATAAGAGAATTAACTAAATTAACTATGCAGAAAAAATTACTAAAAATAATAAAATAACAAATAATTAAATAAGAAAAGTATTCAAGAGAGAAGACAGACAGCACTAGAAAATTCAGTTAAGTTGGTCAAATCAAATCACTAGACAATCAGTTAGAATCCCTGCAGTTCTTATGAAAGCAATAACTTAATTATGTTAAATCTCTTTTCTAAAGTAAATTTAACACATAAATCTGATTTAACCCCTCAGATGCAGAAGAATAATTACTACTCTTTTTCTAGATACTTCATGAAAAATTCCATTAAAGGCTAGACCACTAGACTTCCCTTTATAGGTACTTAAGAATTAATCCACAATTCCCACCTAATAATCTAAGAAACCAAATCCTCTAGAATTGTAATTAATAGATATATTAAATGTCCTATATTAATTATTCTAATTATTAAAAGTTATATTTTTAGATCTCCTTTACCCATAATAGGTTGACAAATATAATTCTTATATAACATAAGCAATAAGCATAAGCATGCAAAAGACAATGACATACTCATGAATAAGGACAAATCATATAAAACAAAAATATAAGTTTCAAATCAAAGCATTAATAAAGGAATAAGTATATTGCAGGTATCCAACCTTAAGTCTAGATCATCAATTCAAAACAACTTAACCTTCAAACCTAGCGCTATCCAAGAAGTACTAGCTCATGGTGTTACAGGCAACACACATAGTTAGGTATGAAAGCATATTCAAAATTAAGAAAGAAAGAGTAAGAAAAACCCTAAATATGGTGTGATTCTCAGTTCTCTCTTCCGTGATTCTGAACCTTCTCGTTCTCCTTCTCAAGTAAGCAATACTGATAAACTCTCCGGGATGGGTGGATGGGATGGTGAATTGTGAAAAGGTGTGAAGAGTTAGGGTTTGGAACACCCCAAGGATTCATATAGTCTAGTACTGATCCTTCACGAATTCTGACTTAAAAGTGGGCTTTTTCACGTTAAAAATACGAGCGGGCCGAAAAAATAACGAAACGACAAATCTGAGCTGGCAAGGATGCCGCACGAGTCGTGCGAGCGCAGGATGGTGGCATTCCTCGGCAGCAGCTGTGCGACACGATGCGTGCATCTCGACAGCACCCGGCGTTCATGCTCGGCAGCATTCGGCGGCATGTGCGGGAGCCTCTCGGCAACGCTGCAGCACGACCTGGCGAGGCTTGCGGCACGACCTCGTTCTGGCCGGCACGAGTCGTGCCGACTCTTCCTTCTTCCGACTTCACTCCAACTTCCGTTTTTGCTCTTTTCACCTCATTTTCCACCTAAAAATGCGAAATAACACCTCACGTGCATTTGAAACACAAATTTACACAATTCTACCACAAGATGCTCAAATCCGGATATAAATCTCACAAAATGGTGCTAAATCGGACTCTAAAACACGCAGATTTTCACACTAATCACTAGCTATAAGAAAAATAAATTCCTTAATAAATACTCCCTCCGTCTCATTTCAATGTTTACATATTTTTTTTTGGACGTTCCATTTCAATATTTACATTTTCTTTTTTGGAATATGGGACCCACCTAAAATAATTAATTTATCACCATGGTCCCTACATCCAACACTAATACACCTACCCACTTTACATTAAATATTATCTTTCCACAAACCATCTATTAAAATACTATACTCCTTAATCAACGTGCAAAAAGCAAACGTAAACATTGAAATGGGACGGGGGGAATATTGTTATGTTATATAACACGGATTATTTAATTATTAAAAATAAAAATAATAATTAAATTATCTTACGTTGTACGCGGGTTTCATACTAGTATATATATATTATTCACTCATCATTGGGCCAATTATTATTTTTAATTAATCACCGTAATTCATTCACAATTGTGCCCAAAAAATTATACTCTCTCCATCCCTCACTAAGAGTGTCTTTTACTTTTTGACACGTGGATTAAAGAGTATTACTCCCTCCGTCTCATTTCAAATGACACGTTTTCCATTTTGGGCTGTCCCACAAAAGTTCGCACATTTCCATGAAAAGCAAAAAGTAAAAAACAACTACCCTTCCCCATACATTTTATTTACAAAAATATCATCTCTACCTAACATACTTTATCATTTATTTATTACAAAAATACCATTATATCCCTAAAAGTTATCACTTCCTTAATCTCCATGCCGGAATTGGGGTGCAATCTTTTATGTGATGGAGGGAGTATTAGTGTGAGTGTGGACCCCATATTTTAATTGTATTAGTGGGTGTGTGTGGGTTCCATGTGTGTAAAAAAGAAAAGGGGACTCTTTGTGTGGGACGCCCAAAATGGAAAAAATACTCTTTTTAAAGGGGACGGAGAGAGTACTCCCAACCCAACTTAACTTTTACAATTATTGTAGATATAAAATTTAAGAAAAATTATTTTTTGATCAGTTCTATTAACTTTTGAAGGGTATTGTAGCATTTTTAGATAAATAAATTATAAAGTATGTTACGTATGTTATGTGAAGTTGTAAATTTGTACTTAAGATATACTTTTAGAATTGGGATTGATTTGATTTTTTTTATTTTTTTGATAGTGAAGTTTAATATGGTACGGATGACAACAAAAAGTGGAAAATTTAATTTGAAACAAAATAAAAATTACTCCCTCCGTCCCACAACAAGGAGTGCATTTTACCATTTTCGTCCGTCCCAACATAAGAGGTGCATTTCCCTTTTTAGTAAAAGAGACCCACACAAATTAACTTTTTCTCTCTCCATAACCCCACACTTCACACTAATACACCTACTTAAAATATTATTTCTCTTACCTCAACTACCCTCAACTACCCATTAAATATTATATCATTTAATCTACGTGCAAAAAAGTTCCGCCACTCTTATTGTGGGACGGAGGGGTATTTATCACCGGACTTTCACGACCAAAACTTTCATTTTTATATTACTCATCATATTCATTACCTAACATTCACAAATGTGCAAAAGAAAAATAAAAAAAGATCCATCAGCAAACATCACAATTGAAAGGAAAAAAAATCACTACAGGTCCCGAAAGGTAGACTAATTATCGATTGGGGACCTAAAAGATTAATTTTATTAATTTAAAATTTATTATGATTTTAATCTATCAATCCAGCCTCAAATTAAAAATCTTTCTAATGGCGTTAAAATAATATTAGTATTCCCTCCGTCCCTTTTAAAGAGGGTCTTTTTTCCATTTTGATCGTTCCACCCAAAAAGTCTCATTTTTTTTTACATGCATATGATCCAAACACACCTACTAATACAATTAAAATATGAGACCCACACTCCCACAAATACAACTACCCACAACACATTAAATAATAATACTTCTTAATCCACATGCCAAAAAACAAAAGACCCTCTTAATGAGGGACGAAAGGAGTATATGTTAGGGGAAAATATCAATTTTGGTCCTCTAGGATATACCAAATCTAATTTCAGTTCTAAGAATTAGTAATTTCTTAAAAGTGGTCCTTCGATGTCTGAAATTAGTCTTTTAGTCCACTTTTGGTCATTTTCTCGTCGGAATTTACTCTCGCCTGAAAATCGCCGGATTCCGGCGAGAAAAGATCAAAAGTTGACTAAAAGACTCATTTCGAACACCGAATGACCACTTTTGAGAAATTACCAATCCTTATGACTGAAAATGGATTTGGTCTATCCTAGAGGACCAAAATTGATATTTACCGTATATGTTAGCATGAAGCTCACACACACCGCTGAAACAATTACTCCCTCCATCTCATTTCATATGGCACACTTTCCATTTAGGGTTGTCCTACAAAAGTTTGCACATTTTTTAAAAAGCAAAAAGTCTAACACAATCATCCTTCCACATACACTTTATTTACAAAAAAACAATCATTATCTAACACACCTAACATACTTTATCATTTATTTATTACCAAAAAATATTATAATACCCCTAAAAGTTATCACTTTTCTTAATCACCGTGCCGAAAGAGGCATGCAAACTTTTGTGGGACGGAGGAAGTACTTACTATGCATTAAAATATTATATTTTGAACTCATTACATATATAATTATTATATTCTTTAATCTCCGTGTTAAGAAAAAGTGTGACTCCTTCAAAATAGAGGAAGTATATAGAAACGTAATAGTCCATGAGGAGTATAAATCGAGTCATACACGTATTCAACTTTAATTCAAATTGTATTACTCCCTCCGTCCCACGTATTTTTACCCACTTTCCATTTTGGAGTGTCCCACGTATTTTTACCCATTCTGTTTTTGGCAAAAATACATAATATTTTATTACATACTTTTTACAATCCCAACAACTTTAATTACTTTTTTACACTTTATTCATCATTCCCAATAAATTTATTCACTTTTTCTTTTTTAATTATTAATTTATCCCTACTTTCTCTTACATTATATATTAAAAAAATAAAACGTCTTAATCTCCGTGCCCGTACAAACGGGTAAAAATACCCGGGACGGAGAGAGTAAAATTTTTTGAGGTACACATTAAAATATACTCCCTACGTCCGATTCTAAAGTATTCATTTGCCTTTTGTACGTGGATTAAAGAGTATTATTATTATATGTAAAGTGAGTAGTTGTATTAGAAAAATGTGTTGGGCCATATTATGTACTTTTTTACTAAATAAGGAAAATAAATACCTTTGAAGCGGACGTCAAAAATAGTGCAATTGATATCTTAGAAGCGGGCGGAGGGAGTATAATATATTCTCTAACGTACTATATATTAAATTATTATATTATTTAATTTTTGTAAAAAAAAAAAAAAGGTGTCCATTCCTTCTAAACAGAGGAGGTATATAGTAGCGTAATAATCCCTTATGGAGAAGGGTATAAATTGTCAACTTTAATTTTAATCAATAGCAATTGTACTAAAAAAATTGAGGTATATTTTGTGTTGTAGTGGACAGACACATCCTAATTCCTAACATCCACTCTAGCTGCGTTGGGATTGCCTAAAAAGTATCTGATCTTTGCCCATTCTGATACCACAATACATGATCAACCAACCATCCAAATAAAAAAAAAATAAAAAGCAAACATACCAAATACTCATCTAATATTGCAGCAAAGTGGAGTTCATACCAAAAGGTAGAATAGATAGAACGAAAGATAAGAATATAGAAACTATAAGTTCATTATATGAGTAAAGTGGAGTTTAATAATATTGCAGCAGCCAAAGTAAAGAAAACATACCAAATACTCATCTAAACTAGTTACTCTTGTCTCATTTAAATAACCTTAGATGAGATTTCTAAGTCCATATTCACTACTGCATACGTAATATCAAGTATACTCGCCTGGTCTCACATTGAGGCGTCACGCGACACATCTACAACACCATACTTATTGATCAAGCTTCTCGATGAGGGTATTCCTGCAACTACTTCGGCTTCAATGCCACATTCATTTGTTCCTCTTCTGATCTTGAAATATCCATCCTGCAAAATTGGAAACATATAGAATCATACTGTTTCAAAAGTAAAGACTAGCCACCATTTTTAGGTACAAGTTTATACAGCTCTCATATAGTAAATGACACATCTTTCCATAGATTGCATTCAATATCCATCCAAACAGAGTTCTAAATGAAAAGGATGAAATTTCAAATGCAATCTCCCAACCTCTCAACCCAAATACAACCTTAAATTACGACAGATCAAAGAAGTTGCAATATTTATATGGTTGAGAAAGTCAAAAAGTCCCTAGTTTTAGCTTAAGTAATGAATTAAATAGTTCAAGGATTCAACAAGAGCACATACGTCACCCCAGCTTCTATTCCACTGATTGGCCAACAGCTGCATGTGAAAACAAACGGTAAGTACACAAGCCAATTAATACATTAAATTTGAATCTAAAAGATCTTAAAGAGGCCATTTTAGTTACCCAGTAATCCTCCCCATCGTCAGTAGTTCCCCAGCCTATCAGCTTAACAGCATGACCTCCCATCTCATCACCTGTTATGTGTTTGTACACTCCTGACTTATAATGAGCAAAGTCCTGAGATGAAGCAAACAATGCTACTGTGAGCAGTGTGAGATAATCAAGGGCACTATAGATTGGATGTAAGACGCCTTGCACATTATGTACAGCTGCAAGATCTTGTTAAGCAGTGCGAACATGAATCAGAATTATATAATTTCCATGGGTTGGAGAACCAAGTTTGTGTTCCTTTACCTCGTAGACAGTGAAAGCGACCTCGACTGGTCCATTTTTAAAAACCTCAGCCATTATATCGTGTGGATCAGAACTGATACTATATGCATTCAAGCTGAAATGCTTTGAACCCAGCCAGTTCAGGTTTTGTTTTATGCATTTCTTCTCACATTTAGGGGTTGGATAACCAGGTTCACAACCAGGATGGGTGCAGCCACTATTATCAAAGTAAGGATCACACTGCCAGAGAATAACTCCATTAAGTATTCAGAATATGCATACACTAATATGTTACATAGTAGAAATGCAAGTAGATGACTGACAACAACGAAACACCTTAACCTAGGAGTAGGATTGACAGTTGTAGAAAAATAGAGAAGAAGGAAATCTTTATTGTGCAACCCCATTAAATTTGCCAATCCTAGCTCATGCTAATCAAAATGGCTCCAGTTCTCAAAACAGAAGATGCTACCTCAGCAGTTACAACACCAGAGTGGACCAAGTATCGCCAAGCTGATATGGGATACCCTCCATCACAACCATCACCACACAAAAACCCACAGCACGCTAATAGATCATTGACTGAGAGAGTAATATTCTACAAAACATAGAATAAACAACACATAGTTAGATATGCTTACTATGGTACTCCACCTATTCACTATTTGAATGAAAAGTGGAAACTTAAGATATCTTACAATGTTAAATTGAATGCAGAACCGGTCTGAGAGAGCCTCAACGGCACCAAAAGCCCAACAAGACCCACAATGCCCCTAATAAGCACAACTTTGGGAAGTTAAGAATCGGCATGTACCATTTAACTAAGCAAGGAAGTTGTCAGATGATAACAGCAAGTTACCTGGTCTTTGTTTTGAAATTTTGATGGATTTTAGTCGGATAGAGAAGGGAAACAACCAAAATCATTAGCATATATCTCTTGTGGAAACATAAGTCAATAAAGGGCAAGATCACTGACCAAGAATATCTTTAATCGTGCTACACTGAGGCCAAGCAGTTCGTGCATCAAAAGTTTTGGGCAACTTCAGACCTTTCTCGTGAGTAACGACAGGGATTCCCTTTAACTCACCCTCAGGCATTTTTTTAACTCCAAGAAGGTGCTTAAATTGGCCAACCTGAGGGTTATATTAAGTTATTCACATGTATAAATTTGGTTATTTATTAATTTTGTAGAGTAGGGTGGAAGAGTTGAAGGTGGTGAGCGTAGGCTTATGAGAAGATGCCCATAGAATCAAACATACAGTGTAGTTGGCGAACCGGGGGTTCATATAAGCTTTCCATCCGGATTGAGCATTTTCATTAATCGATCTAACAACAGACTCCTGTATGGCGTTACATCGTGAATTGAGTATAAAATGACAAATAATAAAAGAAAGTGTTAGTAGTCCTTCCAAAGTTTGTAAGAAGTACCTGAAGAATCTTGTTACCAAGTTTCAGCTGAGCAGGTTCCCAAGCAATGACCTGTAGCAGACGCCATTGGAATATCCGAATACTTTATAACGTATACACGACAGGCATGAGAGTTTATCAAAGTGAAAACAGAAAACCTTGCAGTCCAGTAGACTAACCAATAGCTTGCCAATTGCCATTGAACACAATGTTTATCTAATAGCTTGCGCTCAATATTCACTATGAATCATAAGTTCAAGTTTGATCTGGTTCTAAAATATTCTGGGAAAGGGGAAATTTTCAGAATTTGCAGGTCATGATTTTGCAATGAGGTAAAACAACGTGGAACATCATACAACAGATAAGGGCAAGAATAACCAATTAATACATGTATTGACTCACTATAGAATGATTACATAAAGCAAGAGAAAGAGAAATTAAAAAAAAAAAAAATCACTACAGGTTTAAAGCATGTGAACTTCAATTATTTCTATATTATGTTAAAAAAATACTCCTAAAAATTAAAAAAAATAATAATCATACTATTTGGTAAAGACAATTGAACACGAAATCCCTTTCACATTTATTTAACCTAATTTATCCCAAAAAGGCAGGTTCGTCTGGATAGCAACAACAGAGTTAAAATATCATCTAATTAAAGAAACTTCTCACAAAATAAGAATCTGATGACACCGAACAAGGATAAATAATTGGATTGTTGATGAAAGAAGTGAGAAAGCGAAGTTGGAATAAGTACCTGGATGGTGAGGATAGTCTGTAGAAGTAGGAGGAAGGTGAAGACGAAGATCTTAGCCATGGAGGTTGCTGCTGTCCCTCTTGAAGTAGAAAATATCGGAGAGCAAAATTGATCTACGTTTCTTAATTTAATTGGGGAAAAATGAATCTAATATTCTGGTGCACATATCGATGGATCACGCTGACGTTGCAATCCTTGCAAGACCAACCAGTATGGCGCCTTTTACACGACACTTAGTTTGGTTTGCTTTCGGTTTTCGTTGGGTTTGAAAACGATATTCGTTTAGAATATTGTGTTAAATTATTTTTTAATTCCACTTCGATGTACTTAATTATTTGAGTTGATAGATTAAACTTTAATTTTATTCTTATTATTAATTAATTTAAATAATAAAAAAAAACCACCTACTAGCCATACTTTTAAGGATTAATGGCATATAAAACCCTCACTTTAACTTGAGCTCAAATCAGTGTAATGTATCTACTTATTTCATTTACGATTTATATTTCTCCGTTGTTTATCAATTCCTTCTTGAATTGTGAATTTGGAGCATGTCACAATACGCCCAAATATTCAGCAGTGGATGGATCAACTCTGGCCATTTATATGATGTTATTCTCTTCGTCTCGAACTATCCTTTCAGTTTATTGTACCATGTTGTTTAAAAAAATTGTATTTTTTAACTAATTATGTTGATTTATAGGATATTGTAGTAATTTTAGGTAATAAAATATAATAAAGTAATGGTAAGTGTGTGAAAAATGAATGACAAAATTGAAATCAAAGTAAATTTTGAGATTGTTGGATAAAATGATATTTTCTCTTATGAGATGTGAAGGGTGTTATGGGATGAACGTATAATGAAAGTGTAAAAGGTGGTGTGGGACGGAGGGAATATTATTTACTCCATATAGTACTCTATCGTCCGTAATAATGTTCACAGTTACAAAAGATCACTCGTAGTTTAAGAAAAAATAATTTTATTAACTTTATTGATATTTGGGTAATGGTCTTCTTAGATAATAAATAAATTGATGTATTTTGAAATTATAGAATTGATGTGATGTTTTTATAAAAAGTTTATTGTGAAATAGGCAAAAATGAAAAATGTAAAGTTTATTACATTTTAATCCAAAATGTATGTAATGTGACATATAATATTTTAATGTATAGTTAATAATTGTGTTAGTATTTTGTGTGTGACCATATAAAGAAAATATAAACTTTATAATCGGACATCCATAATAAAAATGGATAATGCTTATGGTGGGAATAGAGGGTGTAAATATTATAATTAATTAATTACTCATGCACGTACTTAAGCTAGGGTCTCTTTGTTTTTGTTTTGTTTTTTTTTTTTTTTGTTTAAACCATATACACACGATGTTGAATTAATCATGTCAACGTTAGTTTTAATAACGTTAGTTCTTCCCTAGAACTCTACCTCTACTCCATTTCCAATGGCACCGATGAAGGATAAGGCTCCTCCCCCGTCATCCAATCCGGTGGTGACAAAGAAGAAGAAGAGAAGCAAAAAGGAGAAGGAAAAAAACATGATTTTGTTCGATAAAGCGACTGACGACAAGCTGTTGTCACTCCCTCCCTTCTCTCCGATAGGTTAAGGATAAATGGATCACTTGCAAGGATGGCCATTAGGGAGCTGATGGCTAGAGGGTTGATCAGAATACCATTCAAGCCAGCAAATAGGGCCACTAACACCTAATGACATGATTGATATGATGGAATGAGTTGAGAATGTAATCATCATTTATAATATTAATCTCATTTCAATGTTTGATATTTATTTTAGGGAATGTTCATTTCATAAGGAATGTGTATTCCTTCATACATAAGAATCACCATTCATCCCCACCCTATGGTTTTAACCATTCTTTTTTTAAGGAATTAAATTTTTTATAATTTTTTTAAGGGTCATATGTAACCTTGAACTATAGTACAAAGATAAAGTAAATCTCAAAATATTTTTTTTTTGCAATAAATTATTTATCGTTAAAAAATGGATCGATTATGCCCTTCTAACATAATTATTTTGAAGTGCTTTGGGAGCCAATTTCCAACGGATTCGCCCGTTTAAAAATTTCAAACTTAGTATTAACTAGTAGTTAACATGTGCGTTGTATGGTATGCGTTAGTTTTAGGACAACAACTTCATTTGATTTTATGATATTTGAACCGAATAATATTTCTTTGAATAATATATAAAATAATAAAAATAAATAAATACCCCTACAAAACATACTCAAGTTTCAAATCACAACATGATGCATCAGAATGATTAGAAAATAAATAATAACAAAGTAACAAATATTAACAAACCTCAACATCGTGATAAACACCTTCCAGATTGGTTGAACCATGAATTTGATAATTAGGAGACTCAAACAATCTAATGCATCTGAGTTTGACGGCAATGCTTGTTTAGTTAGTTGGTAGAAAATTAATCAAACGAACACAAAAATAATGAGTATATATTCTTGCCATATAAAATTTTTAAAAAATTGACATATATATATATATATATATATATATATATATTTTGTTATCTCAATGTAATGTAATATCACGAAAATAATATTTATTTATTTATAGGCCATAAAGTTGTAATATATTTATTTTTTAATTTATTTTTTTGTGTTTATGGTTGCTATATATTAGGTAAAGATTTAATGAGATTATTAAAGTTTAAATTAAATAAGATTTCTTAATTTCACGAAATAATGGTGTACCCCACCATTAGGGGCCCCCACCGCCCCTGCCCTGGAGATTGGTGGAGGAGGTAAATCGCAAGATGTGCCTCAAGTGGCTTATAGAGAGGGCTCACTGTTTAACTTGTGCTTGCAAGGGGCCAAATCCATACCAAATGCAGGATTCGAACCCCCCACATGCATCAACCAAGCTCAGTTGAAAGGTCTTTCCACCCTCCCCTCTACCACTTGAGCTATGCCCTGGGGGCAATTTCACGAAATAATGTGTATATATTGTTGCCATATAGTTAATAATTATTAAAAAAATTGACATATATTTATTTTTTTATTTTTATAATATTATTAACAATTATTTGCAATGAAAGTTTGGTTGGGTTAATAATTATTTAATTATTAAAAATATCTTAATTATAATTATTTAATTATTTTAATGGATGATTGAGATTTGTTTAAGAAATAGATGGTCAAGCTTTGACTCTTTGCAAACATTATCCCATAAACCCTAGAATCCTAAACCCTAAAATCCTAAACCCTAAAACCCTAAACCCTAAAATCTTAAATCCTAAACCTTAAAACCCTAAACCCTAAATTCATAATTATAATTATTTAATTATTTTAATGGGTGACTGAGATTTATTTTAGAAATAGATGGTCAGGATTGAATTTATTCTGCCCTAAATTCATAATTATAATTATTTAATTATTTTAATGGGTGGCTGAGATTTGTTTGAGGTTCTCTCATTTGATTTTGGTGTGGTTTGAATTTTGTTGTTGTATTATTTCTTTATTTATGTTTTTTAATTATCTTATATGTTGTTTTGTACAGAAATAATTACAGAAAATCCTAAAACCCAAAATCCTAAACCATAAACCCTAAATTCATAATTATAATTATTTAATTATTTTAATGAGTGGCTGAGTAGATGGTCAGGATTGAATTATTCTGCTTTAATAATATCTTATTTCCTAATTTGAAAAAGTCTTAATTATAATTATTTAATTATATTAATGGGTGGCTGAGATTTGTTTAAGAAATAGATGGTCAGTTATTCTGCTTTAATAATATCTTATTTCCTAATTCGAAAAAGTTATAATTATAATTATTAATTATTTTAATGAGTGACTGAGATTTGTTTGAACTTCTCTCATCCGATTTTGGTGTGGTTTGAATTTTGTTGTCGTATTATTTCTTTATTTATATTTTTTTAATTATCTCTTATGTGTTTAAGCAAACACCACCCTTTGGATGGGACGGAGGGAGTATTTCCTAATTTGAAAAAGTCATAATTATAATTATTTAATTATTTTAATGTGTGGCTAAAATTTGTTTAAGAAATAGATGGTCATGATTGGATTTATTCTTCCCTAAATTCATAATTATAATTATTTAATTATTTTAATGGGTGATTGAAATTTATTTGAGCTTCTCTCATCCGGTTTTGGTGTGGTTTGAATTTTTTTATCGTATTATTTCTTTATTTATGTTTTTTAATTATCTCATATGTGTTTTGTACATAAATAATTACATAAAACCCTAAATCATAAACCATAAACCCTAAACCCTAAAACCCTAAATTCATAATTATAATTATTTAATTATTTTAATGGGTGGTTGAGTAGATGGTCAGGATTTGATTATAATTATTTAATTATTTTAATGGGTGACCCTAAATTCATAATTATAATTATTTAATTATTTTAATGGGTGGCTAAGATTTATTTAAGAAATAGATGGTCAGTTATTCTGCTTTAATAATATCTTATTTTTTAATTTGAAAAAGTTATAATTATAATTATTTAATTATTTTAATGGGTGGTTGAGATTTGTTTGAGTCATTTCATCCGGTTTTGGTGTGGTTTGAATTTTGTTGTCGTATTATTTCTTTTTTTATGTTTTTTAATTATCTCATACGTGTTTACCCTTTGGGTGGGACGGAGGGAGTATTTCCTAATTTGAAAAAATCATAATTATAATTATTTAATTATTTTAATGGGTGTCTGAGATTTGTTTGAGAAATAGATGTTGTTTAAGAAATAGATTGTCAGGATTGGATTTATTCTGCTTTAATAATATCTTATTTCCTAATTTGAAAAGGTCATAATTATAATTATTTAATTATTTTGGTCAGGATTGAATTTATTCTGCTTTAATAATATCTTATTTCCTAATTTGAAAAAGTTATAATTATAATTATTTAATTATTTTAACGGGTGGCTTAGATTTATTTGAAAATTTTGAATATATTCTTATAATATATTTAATATTATTAAAGTTTTATTAAATAATATCTTATTTTTGAATTTGAAAAGGTTATATTATAATTATTTTAATAGGTGGCTGATTTGTTTAAGAAATAGATGGTTAGAATTTTGACTAAATTATTTCATAATTTGAAAATGTCATAATTATAAAATGGATGGCTGAGATTAGCACTTGAATCCCAAATTATAGGCCGTTATTGGAAGAACTTTGACTTAAACAAGCTTAAATACGAGCGGTTAAGCACTTGAATCTCAGATTATAGGTCGTTCACCGAAAAACTTGACTATAGAATGCTTAATCCTGGCAGTTTAGAACCTGAATCCCAGATGTATTCTGTTCTTGAGTTGATTCTCGTTGAAGAATTCGAAGAACTATTCAGACAACTCTGAAGTCTTTGATTTTCGTAGAGAATCACTCTCGTTGTGTCTAGAATGAATGGAGGAGGGCTCCTTATATAGGTGAAGGGTGAGTAAGCCCCATATATAACTCGCAAATTGATTGATCAATGACTGATTTGACCTAATTCTGCGGGCTTGGGTCATTTAATCTTACAATTTGATTGGTCAACACTTGATTTGACCTCTATTCTGCAGGCTTGTAAGCCTTATTTAAATTAAAAATAACATATAATAAATTAAAATTGATAGTTTAATCATGAAAATTCACATGTTGCTATTTAATTGGACTGTGAATTTTATTTGCTTACAAATATATTTAATATTAATAATATCTTATTTCCTAATTTGAAAATGTCATAATTAGAATTATTTAATTATTTTAATGGGTGACTGAGATTTGTTATCATTCTATATGTTTTTTTTTTACAATAAATTTATTGAGAAACATGACTAAAAATTCTTTATGACCTAATAACTTTTTATACAGAAAATATTAATCTATGGATATTTGTTTTAAATCCAAAACCAATGGATGAAAATAGGGCTGTAAAAGAGTCGAGCCGAGCTTTACGAAGATTGAGTCCCGTTTGTTAAGAAATAAACGAGTTCGAACTCGAGCTCATTAGTGAAAGCTCGTTTCGTTCGCGAATATGTTTGTTAACGTGTTTGCGAACTTTTATTCGTGAACATGTTTGATAACGTATTCATGAAACTTTTGTTCGCGAACACCTATATAATTTCGTTCGTGAACATGATAAAACAAACACACCACTATCCTAAAATAACAAAAAATTCATCAACTACCAATAAAAAATATATATTTTTTACTATTTTATATAAATAAGGAAATTTAATATGTATAAATGCTTTCAACATTTTTAATATTATATTTATATTATAAAGAATAATAATACATTATATATAAACGAACACTAAACGAGCTTGTTCACAAGCTTTTTATAAACAAGCTATGCAATGATCAAATTCTGTTCATTTACATAACGAGCTTAATCTAACGAATACAAACGAGCTCTTAACGAGTCGAGCCACGAGCTGTTCGCCGCACGCTCTGTTCGTTTAACCCCTAGATGAAAAGCACATAAAAAGATATTTATTTTGATATTAAGTTTGTAAATTAGGGTTGTACTGGTTAGAAATTAATTTGGAATAAACATACATCATACTTGTAATTAAAAATTCATATGAAAAAAATTGTGTTATGCCTTTAACAAATTATTTGTGCTTTTTGCAAGGTATCCTGTCCTCTTTCAGTCTTTCTAATTTAATGATACATGTTTTTTTCTTATATTTAGAGAATAGTTTACATTTAAATATTTGATTTTCAAGAAAAATTAATTAATATTAGATCTGACACCACCCTTCTCCTGAATAACCCCTTTTTCCAGGTCCCTTTTCAATCCCCCCTACTCTCTCTACAATTACATAAACATTTTCTTGAATGTGGTGGGTCTTTTATCTTTTGGGTGGTATATAACACAAGAAAATTTTATATTTATTAATGTTGGATTTAAAATGTGGAATGATAGATGAAAAAATGATTTAAATATAAAGTTTTAATAATGAATTATTTGAAAATCGATGAATGTTTATATATATATATATATATATATATATATATAATTTTTTTATTTTAAAAAGGCATGAATGTATTTCATTTTGATAAAGTCTCATGTGAGACGTTATTTACGTGAGACATGTTAAAGTATGTCTATTATTTAAATAAAATATGTTTAATGGTTGTTAAAGTATATTTTCTAAAATATGTTTAATTATGTATTAAACTATATTTTAGTATGTTATAATATGATTTATTATTAACATACTTTAACTAGAAATAAGCATATTTTATTTATACAATAAACCTACTTTGGTCTCCCATCGTATCACAAATAACCGTGTCACAAACTCTCCCAAAGAAACAAAGAAATTGAGTATGAATTGAAATTCAGCAATTTGAGAGAAACAGAGAAACTTCCCAAAGATTTCAATGAATCATATAGAATTGAGTATAGGGTGATTGGTTGAAGGTAGGATAGAAACAGCTTTTTACAGACAATCCAAAATATTTTGTGGTAATGGCAAAAAGTAGCCACTATCCATTAAGTGTAATTTTTAGTGGCCACATATGTTATACACAATTTTTTCTAGCCACTTTTAAAGGAATGAGCCAAAATGCCCTTGAAGGGATCCACTTTTTACATGTCTGAGGTCACTTTTTGACCAAAAAGTACAATAATTTATTTTACAGTCTATTGAATGCATTAATTTGTTTCCTATATATGCCTTATGAATATATTTTTATTAAAATAAAAAAAGATGCATTAATTTTATTCGTATTTTTTTAATTTTTTTTTTTGAAAAAAAAGTGTGGGCCGAATAGAACAAATTGTGTAGGCCGAATAGAAAAAATTGTAGGCCGAATAGAACAAATTGTAGGCCGAATAGAAGAAGTATTTTTTTAAATTTTTTTATTTTTTTTAATTTTTTTTTTGAAAAAAAGGTGTGGGCCGAATAGAACAAATTGTGTGGGCCGAATAGAACAAATTGTAGGCCGAATAGAAGAAATATTTTTTAATTTTTTTAATTTTTTTTTTGAAAAAAAAGTGTGGGCCGAATAGAACAAATTGTGTAGGCCGAATAGAACAAATTGTAGGCCGAATAGAAGAAATATTTTTTAATTTTTTTAATTTTTAAAAAAAATTTTTTTGAAAAAAAAGTGTGGGCCGAATAGAACAAATTGTGTAGGCCGAATAGAACAAATTGTAGGCCGAATAGAAGAAATATTTTTTTAATTTTTTTATTTTTTTTAATTTTTTTTTTGAAAAAAATGTGTGGGCCGAATAGAATAAATTGTGTAGGCCGAATAGAACAAATTGTAGACCGAATAGGCCGAATAGAAGAAATATTTTTTTAATTTTTTTTAATTTTTTTCTTGAAAAAAAAGTGTGGGCCGAATAGAAAAAATTATGTAGGCAGAATAGAACAAATTGTGTAGGCCGAATAGAACAAATAATTTTTAATTTTTTTTTTAATTTTTTCTGGAAAAAAATTATTTACTATAATTTTAAATGTGATCCCACCCACCCTATTTAATGCAGCCAACACTGACATAATCATGTCCCCATTATTGTCGTCCTTTATCTGACAGTTATGGGGATAATTTGGGGAGTCCTCTAAATAGTGGCTACTAAAAATTAATTTTAAAAAAGATGATTATTTAAAATTGTATTTAATCAACAGTGGCTACTAAAAATTTGGCCCCAAATATTTTTGAGCCAAGAGACTAAATTGAACAGGTGAGGCTTTAGTAGGGGGTCCCACTCAAAAAACACAATGGGTGTAAGTAAGATTTGTTTAATAACAGAATAAAATCAAATTTTATTGAAGTCAAATTGTCATTTCCTCACTGTTTGTTGAAGGCAGGTCTGGGTTTAGTGTGCTACACAATAAAGAAGAAGGAATTCCATAACAGACCAGTACTCCCCAATAAAGGTCAATCTCTAGGAGAGAGAAAATGATATACAGTTAGGAGAGAGAGAGAGGGGGTTGTGGGGTAGTGGCAATCAATAGAGGTATGCTTTTGGATTCCAAACTGCAGTAAAATTGTATTTGTTGTGGAGGGTCTGCTTTAAATCTGCTTGAAGAGAGAGAGAGAGAGATATGGTCCAACGCAGGGCTGATTGGCGGAAAGATTGTAGAGTTCGTAGCTCGTTCAGGTAAATGATTTGTTAATTTTTTTCCCGGATTATTTCTCTTGAGAATCTTCGCACATTCGATATAGTTCTGCTATTTCATTTGGATCTCGGGTTCTTGTGGTCTTGGGTGCTTTTTCTTGATTTCTTCCTCCTTGAATTGTGGATGAGGAATCTTTGAATTTAAGACATTCTCAAATTCCGCAGTTAAATTTTGCCAATTTTCTGGGTTACATTAATCTTTTCCAGTTGAGGAGTCGTAATCTGAGCTAAATCTTGAAGAAATGTCGAGTGTAGGGTTTCCTTAATTTTTATTTTTTTTTCCATTTCTTTTGATTGCTGTTCGACTCATAAACCTCTTCCAAGTGTTTGAATATTTGCCTAAAAGAGAATGCCATTGTCCTTTCCCTCCTTGAGATAGGGTGTTTTTGATTTTTGAAAGCAAAGGTTTATTCTGGAGGAAGCTTTTTCTGCTTTGATTCCCTTTGCCTTTTGCACTGAAGGTTTTTGAATACAGTCTCCTTTTTCTGGGATTGGAGTGTAGAAGGCTACACCATAAAGATAAAGCTTCCCTTTGTTTTCCTTTGGCTTGATTTCAATCTTTCCTTCTCAAATTGAAATTTCTTGAGCTGTAAGAGCAAAAAAGGCGAAGATTTAATGCATCTCTCTCTATGGAAACCACTATCTCACTGTGCTGCTCTGATCTTGGACAAAAAGAGCCGAAAAAGAGATGGCTCTGACCCCTCACCAGATGAAATTAAGGCGAATCCCGCAATTCTGAGGAAATTGCAAGAGCACAAGCTGAGGGAGGCTCTTGAAGAAGCATCTGAAGATGGTTCCCTTGTTAAGTCCCAAGACATGGATTCTGAAACTTTAGCCAACCAAGATGATGGTTTGGGAAGATCGCGGTCACTGGCTCGGTTGAATGCACAGAAAGAGTTCCTCAAAGCTACTGCTCTTGCAGCGGATCGCACATTTGCATCGGGTGACACGATTCCACAACTCAATGAGGCTTTCTCGAAGTTCCTAACGATGTATCCAAAGTACCAATCATCGGAGAGGATTGATCAGCTGAGGTTAGATGAGTACTCGCATCTCTCTGGTGCCTCATCAAAGGTATGCCTCGACTACTGTGGATTTGGGTTGTTTTCATTGCTGCAAAGTGTTCATTATTGGGAATCATCTACATTTAGTTTGTCTGAGATTACTGCTAATTTGAGTAATCATGCTTTGTATGGGGGAGCTGAGATTGGCACTGTAGAACATGATATAAAGACTAGAATTATGGATTATCTGAACATCCCTGAGAATGAATATGGGCTTGTTTTTACTGTTAGTCGTGGCTCTGCCTTTAAATTGCTTGCCGAATCATACCCTTTCCATACAAACAAGAGATTGTTGACAATGTCTGATCACGAGAGCCAATCGGTGAATTGGATGGCTCAGAGCGCTAGAGAGAAAGGCGCCAAGGTTCAAAGTGCGTGGTTCAGATGGCCTACTCTCAAACTATGTTCAACTGATTTAAGGAAGCAAATTTCAAATAAAAAGAAGAAGAAGAAAGATTCGGCAGTTGGTCTTTTTATGTTCCCCGTCCAGTCTAGAGTCACCGGTGCTAAGTACTCGTACCAGTGGATGGCTTTGGCCCAACAGAACAATTGGCATGTCTTGCTTGATGCTGGGGCACTGGGCCCAAAGGACATGGATTCTCTCGGATTGTCTTTGTTCCGCCCAGATTTCATCATCACATCGTTCTATAGGGTGTTCGGTCATGATCCAACTGGATTTGGGTGCCTTCTGATCAAGAAATCTGTAATGGGGTGTCTTCAGAATCAGTCTGGTCATACTGGCTCTGGTATAGTGAAAATCACTCCTGTCTTTCCTCTCTACTTGAGCGATTCAATGGATAATATTCCTGGATTCGGTGAAGATGAAGAAGCAACTGGGAATGTTGAAGTTAATTCTGAAAGTCATCCGGCATCTCATTTGCCTGCCTTTTCTGGTGCTTACACTTCAGCACAAGTCAGGGATGTATTCGAGAGTGAGATGGAGCATGATAATAGTTCTGATAGAGATGGTGCAAGCACCATATTTGAAGAAACTGAAAGTATCTCTGTTGGGGAGATGATGAAAAGTCCAGTCTTCAGTGAAGATGAATCGTCTGATAACTCGCTTTGGATCGACTTAGGTCAGAGTCCACAAGGGTCAGATGATGCAGGCCATTCAAACAAACATAAAGTGTCCTCTCCTCTACCACCGTCTTGGTTTTCTAGCAGGAAAAACAATAAGTTGACTTCTCCAAATATGTACAAGGAATTGAACACAGGGCAGAATGAAGACGGCCACGTGTTATCATTTGATGCAGCTGTTCGATCAGTTTCTCAAGATTTGGACAATTTCAAGGAGATTCCTGAAGAAGAGCCATTTTCAGAGAGATACCCTGCTTCAAGAGAATACAGGACTCCAGATAATCGGCATTTTCAAGAAATTGAAGAAGAACCTGAAATCAGCAAATCAATTCAAAATGGAAACGTTTCTGAGATATCCCACGAGAAAGAGAATGCAATAAGACGTGAGACAGAAGGAGAATTTCGGTTACTGGAAAGGAGAGAAAGGAGTAGAATAGCTGGCGGCCGATTCTTTGGAATTGATGAGACTGAGCCAACTGGAAGCAAGGGGAGAAGGATATCCTTCAGCACAGAAGACAATCACATAGCTCATATGGGTCAGACTCTGGACCCTGGGGAATCATCTGCCAATAGTATAGATGATGATGACTACATGAGCAACAGAGAATATGGCGATCAAGATTCGGAGAGGGGTGAACCTGAGATAGTCTGCAGGCATCTTGATCACATAAATATGTTGGGCCTCAACAAGACCACTTCCAGGCTTCGGTTCTTGATCAATTGGCTGGTTACCTCATTGCTTCAGTTAAAACTTCCAGGTTCTAATGGAAAGGACAATGCACTGCTCGTTCACATATATGGCCCCAAAATCAAATACGAAAGAGGGGCTTCCGTTGCTTTCAACGTGAGGGACAGAAACAGGGGTCTGATCAGTCCGGAAGTTGTTCAAAAGCTGGCTGAGTCTCATGGTATTTCTCTTGGTGTCGGAATACTGAGTCATATACGTATTATGGAAACCTCCAAACACCAGCGTGGATCTCTGAGTTTAGACGATACCACGCTCTGCAAGCCGATGGAAAATGGTAGGCATGATGGTAAAAGTGGATTCATCAGAGTTGAGGTTGTCACAGCTTCACTTGGCTTTCTGACAAATTTCGACGATGTATATAAGTTGTGGGCATTTGTAGCTAAATTTATCAACCCAACATTCGTGAAGGAAGGTGCACTTCCGTCTGTTGCAGAAGATGTCGAAGAATGAGGTGCACGAGGTGCAGAGTTGAAGTGTCAAGTTCTTCAACAGCAATGAAGCATGGAAAGGATTCTTTTTTTGCCCTTCCTGCATATTTGCTGCTGATTCTCATGTTTGTTAGTTGTATTTACGTTGCTTTGCTTGGATTTATCCGTGGCTAATTTGGTAGAGTTTGCTTTTGGAAAATTTAATGATTTTTCTAATATTAGTGATGAAGGCAGATTAATTAGCAGTATACCCCTTTCTGTTCAGAATGAATTGTTGAACCAAGTGCTTTCTGCTGTATAAAAGTCATCCTTTTCATTTTTGGCTTGTTTGATGTTACATTGTGAATTAATTGCATTATTTTATACTCTCTTAGTCTCGTTATTGTTCTAGTTGTTTAAGAAAAGGTTTTTTTTAACTAATTTTATTAATTTTGGGGATAATTGAGTTTCTTTTATTTAATGGAGTAGAAGTGTATAATAATGTTATAAGTAATGTTATGTGTTATGTAGAAGTAATAAATTTTAAAATAAATTAACTTTTTAAACTATTGAATAAAGGCCGACTATTCACATCCACAATTTTACTAAATGTACCTATAATTAAAATATCTTTAATTAAAAAAGACATAAATAACCAAAATTATATACGTATTCCATAACATTAGTTCATTCCAACTGTATACTCATTACAACCAAATACATACTCACTACAGTCGTTATAAGCAAACAATGTGATGAATTATTGCATTGCCATTGATAAGTGGTTTAAGATGGAAGTAGAAAATTCATCATAGCCAGTGTTATCATTTTTAACCCAAATGTCAATGAAGAGATTCAAAATGGTGCTCCAGGCATAGCTCAAGTGGTAGAAGGGAAGGTAGAACTTAGTTGCTGTAGAGTGGGGGTTCGAATCATGCATTTGGTATGAATTTGGACCATTGCAAGCACAAGTTAAACAGTGAGCCCTTTCTATAAGCCACTTGAGGCACATCCTGCAATTTACCTCCTCCACCAATCTACAGGGCAGGGGCGGTGGGGCCCTAATAGTGGGGTACACCATTTAGAGATTCAAAATGGTATCCACTCAGTTAATGCCATATCTGTATTCATTAAAGATGTGATTATCATCATAAAAGGCAATCTAACTTTCCATGTCCCGGGAAATTTGCATTTTTGGTCTCACACGACAAACTTGATCTGCAAACAAAATGACACCATTATTTTCTCTTTTAGTCCCAAAAGATTTTTTGTTTGCAAACTTAGTCCCAAAGTATCATTTTCTGTTAAGTTTATTGCATAATTGGTCCCATGTTTACAAAACCATTCTTGGAGATGGAAGCAGGAATCTCTCCATGGTACTGGGTATGTATAAACGAAATATCTTGAATGTTTGGAATCACTTAGTCGATCCAAAAAGGAAAACTCCAAATAAGATGTTCGATCCAAGTGACCACGTCTGTAATCTAGATAGATTGAAAAGAGACATTAGTACTTCTCCATTGATCCCATGATTCTTTATCGTGTTCAGATATATCAAACTGGATAGCTGTCCGAGTTGACTCGTAATGGTGCCATGAAACCTGTTCTCACTGATGTCGAGCTCCATTAAACTCGACAGGTTTCCAATGAAGGGCGTAATCGGGCCAGAGATCTGGTTGAATCCAAATGCATTGACTTGGGAGTGCAGAGAGGTTCCAGAAGAGAGGAGGGAAGTTTCCAGTGAAAATTTTTGTCCTCAAAAACTAGGTTGTACTGTAGAGGGAATGACAATTGGTGAGGGTGGTCCGTGGTCGGAATCTGGCTTTCAAAGTGGTTAGCGAACAACCCTAATCTTTGAAGCTTGGTTGCAGGGTTGCTGCAAATGTCTTGTGGAATGTGACCATAGAAGTTGTTCTTTCACACGTTGATGTACAACAGAGAAGTTATATTCAAGATTATTGTTGAACTATACATTTAATTTGTGGAAATAAGATTATTAAATTTGTGTGTTTAATGAATTAAATTAAACCGTATTTAATCTAGTATTTGATAGCAGCTGATCAAACCTATTACGAATCATTTTCATGCCTCATAATGTGCCGAACCAAGTTACTCTGGTTTGATTGATGAGGCAAGAACAAAAAACGTTACTTTGGGACCAAGTTTGCAATCTAAATTATTTTTTGGACTAAAAGAGAAAATAATGGGATCATTTTGTAGAACAAGTGTGTCATGTGGGACAAAAACGCAAATTCCTCTCCAACTCCCCAATGTCCAGCAAGAAATTCGAAAAACCTATGCAGTAGATTAATTTTGAAGCCATAAATAAGCCAACGCCATAAGCCAAACAAAAACGAAGCTTAGATGTGGACCAGCTACATCAATCATAACTGGATAATCAGTCAAAGCTATTTTTCTAGTTATGATTAGTCATACAATACATAGGCCATTTTTATCCGATTTGGTGATTCTATGCTAGTGCAAGGCCAACAACATTTGCAACACCTTGGCCAAGACCCCTAAGTAAACCACAATCAGTTTAAAAAACGTCAATTTATTTCATTGAAGCAAATGGATACGCACAAAATTCACCTATAGTAGCTTCAGTACCGAAATCTCAAAATTTTCTATTGTCTTGCTTCCCCATTGACGAAAATCCCTTAAAATCGGTCAACAAATGCTCTCATGTAAGCTATGCAAATACAAAATAATCTGTTCGGTTATACTTATTGAACAGAGTTTATTTATTCAGTTGGTAGAAGCGTACAAATTGTAATTATTCGGTTAGAACGAGCGAACATATCTTAATTATATAATTTTCTTAGAGTTATTTATGTCTTTTTAATTAGAAATATTTTAATTATGAGATACATTTAGTAATTTTTTAGGTGCATATAGCCGGCCCCATTGAATAATAAATGTGTTGTTTATTTTAATATGTGAAAAATATTATGGGACGCCTGAAAAAAGTGTGAACTCTCGCGGTTATGAAGGTAGTACTATTAATGGGATGTTTTGAAGTTTGATTACTCGGCACTATGGATTAATTTTATTATTTATACTATTATTTTCAATAATAATTTTTCATTTTCATTTCGAAATTTAGATCTAGTGGCTTTTCTATTTTATGTCAATCATTAACTAGATTTTAAAGATAGTAATAAGTTAATCTTCTCTTCAATGTCTTGTCAAATTTTTGGTGTATGCTACATTTTCAAACTTGATTAACCACTAATAATTTAAATAACCAAACACTCCATTTATCATTTCAATATCTAACCAGTCCATATTACTCCTTTTTTATTGTTTTATTTATTCACTCACTTTGTACTAGGGTTTAAGTTTTGCACATTGCTCACAGAGTGTAAGCGTATTTTATTATTTATGTATGGCTTGGATTTTTTATTATATCTTTATTCAAATTTAGATTTAATAATTTTTTTATATTTCCTTTATATAAATCTATAAACTTTATTAATCTTGCACTATGTTATCTTCCCTTAGTTTAATATTTTTTCTTTCATTCTCTCTATTCTCTTTCATGTCTTCAATCTCAACCATTAATACTTAATTTGAGATAAAATTTAAATATATTATACCAAAACTCAAAACAAATATAGAATTACACTATTTAGTTTATTAAGAACTGATCTTTTGTACATTCAGATACACAAAAAGTTCAAAAAATATTATTTTATTCTAAATAGAATACACTTTAATTAATAAGGGTGTTAGACAGAAAAAAAACACTAAGTTTAATTCTATGAACCAGCCTGAATACCCAGCGGGCTAATTATTTCGAGATAAAAATATCTAGTTTTAAATAAGCTGAAAAAACACCATCCTGATCCTATTTTTTGCACTTAATTGGACAGGCAACTATAGTAATTAAATATCTTCAACATTCAAAAGTTAATAATAAAAAAATCTAATTTAATTGAATAACAAAAATTATAAATTTAAAGAAATTATTTTCTAAAAGTTTATAACTCATAATATAATTTTAAAGTCAAATTGTGTGGACCTAAATAATATAAACCATAAATTAGATTTTCATTTAATTTTGTCAATAATAATGCCAATAAATAAAATAAAATAAGTAAAAATAAATATAATAACTATTCAATACGCCTTAATTTATATCTGTTAAGACTAAATCATAGATATATTTCCTATTTCTTTAAAATATACTCTTTCCTTGTACAAATTGATAGAGATTGATAGGATCCTTAATTTACGGATCTTATTGTTGTAATCTTGTACTATTAATAGTGGCTATACGCTATTACGAAAGCATGTTGAGATTATTTCTTTTCTCACATCCTTTCATGGTATCAGCCTAACCACCAAAAATCATAATATCCTCCATGGCCGCCACCTCTGATCCCATCCCCATCGCCACCATGATCCACATGGTTACCATCAAACTCTCTTCCAACAACTTTCTCCTCTGGAAACGACAAGTCATCCCTATGCTTACTGCCTTTGATTTGCTAGGGTATGTCAATGGCACCATAGTTGCGCCGGCCATTCCCTCCGACAACAGTGCTTCCATTCCTAATCCCGCATATGTCCCCTGCCTCTCTACGACTGTACCACGTCACACCAGGCCTGGACAATGTTAGAAGCTGCCTTTTCCCACTCTTCTTTTTCTCGAGTTCAACAACTACGTGAGGAACTTCTCTCCCTACATCGTGGCTCGCTTTCCGTCAAAGATTATGGTGCACGCTTCAAAGGTCTGTGCGATCATCTTTCCTCTATCGGCAAGCCGGTTGACGACTCAGACAAGAGTCACTGGTTTCTGCGCGATCTCGGATCTCAGTTTGCGAACTTTACCGACACTCGCATGTCTATGCAGCCTGTCCCTTTCTTCTCTATCTTGCTGCACCAAGTAATTCAATTTGAATTGATGTCAAAGGCTATGGATCCTATGGAAAATTCTTCTCAGGTTGCTTTTACAGCCTTCGCAGTACCTGATTAGCCATTTGTAGTCGGGATGACTAATTAAAGAATTTATCGAACCACAGGAAGGAAGGTACTAGGGTCTAAGCAATCTCGTATTTATCATAGTATTATAGAGATGATCAGGAAGGGGAGATAATCAAGAAATAACAATAAAGTAAATTGATAGATGAATGAGAGATGGATGAATGAGCCAATTAGATAGAGAATGAGACTAGCAATACTTATAGTATGGAGAATCTAGGTATCATGCAACGAATTCATATGTGTCATGGATTAATAACTAAGGGCCAACACGAATTCCACCTAAACTCCCTCTCGAGATGGATAGGTTATAGATCCTTACAAAGGTCTCAAAATAGCTCAAAGGTTGGTTCTCAATCAAACAATTCCAACTAGGTACTAAGTTCAATTGGAGAGTCCCCTCACACGATCAATTGACCTCTCGATCTAACCGATCGAATATTCTATCAAAGGGTTCTAAATCCTAAAGGATTTCTCAATCTCTTTACAATTTATAATGCACATGAAGTGTTTGATGAAATGATTCAATGAACTATCCTAAATATATAATTGATTTCTCAATTTAATCACATACCCATGACAATTAATCACACAAATCAACAATACAAATCAAGCAATTAACAATCAATAATAGAAAATTAATAAATCCAATCAACATATGAATTCAATTGCAAAATACCCAAAATTATCCAACACAATTCATATTGCTAATCTCACAAGGGAGATTAGCCTCTCATATTCATAAAAAAATTAACATAGACATTAAAATCCCTACAAAACATGATAAACAATAAGGTTTCAATACAAAGTTTGGATGAAAACTCCCTTGGATGTCTCCAATGGTGATCTTCTCTTCCCTTTGCAATTCACCTCTCTTCCTTGCTTCTCTAACTACTTGGATGAAGGATTTGATGGTGGGATGAAGGTAGATGATATGGATGATGAATGGAGGAAATTGATGGTGAAAAATAAAGGAAAATGTGTCTGATGTGTGTGCAGGGGTGAAACCCTCGAAAATCTACTCAGATATTGAAGAATTGAGTATTTATACCCCTTGGGAAGCTTCTAGAAGAATTCTGATTTTTTTTGCAGAAAAAGCACCTACACGGCCCGTGTACGGTACACGGCCACAGGGGTGGCCGTGTAGGCGTTTCTGGTGACGAAACTCGCCCAAAACACACAGGGTCGTGTTCGGTACACGCCCCGTGTAGTTGCTGGCCGCACAGTCTATTTCGAGCATAACTTCCTCATCCGATCTCCGATGACAGTAATTCCTGCGCTCACGCGATCCTCTTTTCCTTGGCTTTCTATACATATAAAGACCTCACAAAACTTCCAATATTTGTAGGTATAACAAGTTATGCAAAGTAGCACAACCGTGATGAGTAGGAACAGCTTGCGTGACGTTACCATTTTAATCATAACTTTCTCGTTTGGGCTCCAATTGAAGTGTTTCTTATACCAAAACGATCCTCTTTTCTGTGGCTTTCTAATCATGTATTATACTTCTAGTTTTAAGCTCCAAAAAAGTACAGAAAAATTGCATAAGTTGAACGTGTGTTTTTCAGTATTTTGCTTTGACTCATTCTCCCTCGTTTCAACTCCGAATTGAGATCCGCTTTTTCCTACGTCTTCCTTGTCGCACCTAGAATCTCTTTTAACCTGGAAATCATACATTTAAGCTCATTCTCACACATTTCTATAAAAACACAAGACACAACTAAATAGAATATAAATACGGATAAAATAACACGAAAACACATATAAAAAGACACTAAAATCTAGGTGAAAATATCACTCATCAGTACCACATCCAAGAAATCCTTCATCCCAGCCTCGGCAGTACAACAACAACTTCTCCAACAACAGTGGTCGGTCAAGCCATAGCCGTGGTGGTCGTTTAGGCAGTTGTGGTATGCCGCCTCGTAAACCACGTTGTCAAATCTGCTGTGGTGAGCATATGCTGACAAATGTCCTAGGTATCTTGGGCATACTACTTCGACTAATCTTGCTGAAGCATTCCACTCTTCCTGCAATATCTCGATTCTCTCAGATTGGTACATTGACTCTGGGGCATCAGCTCACATGACACCAGATTCATCTTCTCTTGACAACATTCAACCATACTCTGGTAGTGGTAATGTTGTTGTTGGTAATGAAAATTCTTTATCTATCTCTCATACTGGCTCTACTTTAATAAATAATGGTGTTCGTCTTCTTGATGTCTTGGTTGTGCCTCACATCACTAATAATTTGCTCTCTATCAGAAAACTAACTCATGACTATTCTGTTGATGTGCTTTTCTCTGATCGAACATTTGTTATTCAGACCCGCACCACAAAGAGAACTATCGCACATGGACATCTTGATCGCTGGCTCTATGTGCTAGATCGTGGGACACCGGCTTTACTTGCTGTTGTACATTCTAGTAGCTGTAGAGCTAGCTATGAACTGTGGCATCTTCGTTTGGGGCATGTCCCATTCGATCTTATTTCCATGCTCAATAAGTTTGGACATCTTTTAGTTACATCTTTATTACCTAATCCAAGACTTTGCTCTTCTTGTCAGCTTGCTAAGAGTAAACGACTTAGTTTTTATTTAAATGATAAACGTGCTACTTCCGTTTTGAATTTGATATATTGTGATTTATGGGGCCCTGCGCCAATTACTACTGTTTAAGGATTTTGTTACTATGCTGTTTTCATTGATGATTTTTCTCGCTTTACATAGATTTATCCATTGCGAGCAAAATCAGATTTCTATGGTGTGTTTGTTAAGTTTCACATGTTCGTCTGCAACCAATTTTCTACCCGTGTTAAATAATTTCAGAGTGATGGTGGTTCTGAGTTCGTCAACAGTCGTCTTCGTGCTTTCTTTGACTCTCATGGCATTCATCATGGCATCTCATGTCCTCACACTCCTCAACAAAATGGACATGCGGAATGCAAGTACAGACACATCACATAAACGGGTTTAACCATGCTCTTTCATACTCATACTCTGGCTATCTTCTGGTTTGATGCTTTTGCTACATCTACTCATATCATCAACTGTTTTCCATCAATAGTACTGGGTAATAAATCTCCGTTTGTGCTTTTATTTGGTAGTGCTCTTTACTATCTAAATTTTAAGCTCTTTAGTTGTCGTGTCTTCCCATATTTACGCGATTATTCCCCTCATAAGCTTGCTCCGCGCAGTATGCCATGTATTTTCTTGGGCTATAGTTCTGCCTATAAGGGTTTTCGGTGCTACGATCCTGCTACTTCTCGTATATATATTACGCGCAATGCAAAATTTGATGAGTCATGTTTTTCTTTTGCTGCTTCTGGTTCTGCTACTTCTTGTGATCAGTTTGATATCATATCCTTTTTTGATAGTTCTTGCAGCTCTACTGAATTGCCGGCCCCTCCACCAACACATCAACCTTTATGTGCTTCATGTTTACCAAGTTTGGAGCCATTACATGGAGTTTCTTTGCCAAATACTACCAACGGTCAGTCGCCTTCATCCCCACCGACAGCACCGCCAACACCAGCAACACCGCCGACCCCACCATCAACACCTCTTATCACTCATTCAATGATCACTCGAGCCAAGACTGGTATTTTCAAACCACGGTACGCTGTTGATCTTGCAACCACTCCCCTCTTAAATGCCTTGGTTGCATCTACTACCTCCACTGAACCACGAGAATTTAATTCGGCTGCCAAGCATCCACATTAGATTTTGGCTATGAAAGAAGAGATGTATGTCCTTCATGCAAATCAAACTTGGGTTCTTGTACCTCCGCCTCCGAACACAAATATTGTTGGCTCAAAATGGGTGTTTCGCACAAAGTTTAAGTCCAATTGCTGCATTGATCGTTACAAGGCCCGTCTGGTCGCCCAAGATTCACTCAAATACCGGGATCGGATTTCCATCACACTTTCAGTCCCGTTGTCAAGGCTGCAACAGTTTGAGTAATACTTGCTCTTTCCGTTCACTTCGATTGTCAATTACATCAGCTGGATGTCAAAAATGCCTTCTTGAATGGTCTCTTATCTAAACCTGTATACATGGCACATCCCCCAAGTTTCATTGATCCATTGCATCCGACCCATGTTTGTCGTCTTAAAAAGGCAATATATGGTCTTCGACAAGCTCCCTTAGCTTGGTTTCAATGCTTTAGCAGCTTCCTGTTTAGTCTTGGGTTTCAACAGAGCCAGTGTGATACTTCTCTATTTTATCATCGTCGAGGATCTTCAGTTATTTTCCTTCTATTATACCTTGACGATATTATCTTAACAGGAAACGACACCTCTTTACTTCGGTAATTCATTTTACGGGTTGGCAAGGAGTTTGCTCTTAAAGACTTAGGGGCACTGACTTATTTTCTAGGTCGTGAAATTACATCTCAACCAACGGGTCTCTTCATTGGTCAGGTGGAATATGCACATGATATCTTATCCCGTGCCCAACTCCTTGATTCAAAGCCTGTTCGTACTTCCCTGGCCGTGGGAGTTTCACTACAGTAGCGTGGCACGCCATTTAAAGACCCTTCTTTGTATCGATCGTTGGTCGGGGCTCTACAATATCTCACCGTCACTCGGCCTGACCTCTCTTATGCTGTTAATCACGTTAGTCAGTTTCTTATTCCCCTACCGATGATCATTTTGATGCAGTGAAATGGATTCTTCATTTTTTCAAGGGCACTATTCATCTTGGGCTTTCTTTCACTCGTCATCCTGATTTATCGATTCTCGATTACGCCGACTGGGCTCGCTGTGTAGACACACGTTCTACTTATGGATACTCCATTTTTCTCGGGGGAAATCTTGTTTCTTGGAGTGCAAAGAAACAACCTACTGTTGCCCGTTTGAGTTGTGAATCCGAATATAGAGCCCTTGCCAATACTGCTGCTGAGGTTGTTTGGCTCACGAACATGCTACATGAACTCCGAGTTCCTATTGTTCGTCAACCTGTTCTATTGAGTGATAATAATAGTGCGGTCTTTCTCAGTCAAAATCCGATTTCACATAAGCGAGCAAAGCATATTGATATTGACTGCCACTTCATTCGTGATTTAGTCTCTGCAGGGAAACTTACTATCAAGTTTGTACCCTCTAATCTCCAGTTGGCCGATATTTTTACCAAGAATCTACCTCGTCCATCTTTCGATTTACTTCGATCCAAGCTCTGCATTTGCTTTCACCCCTCTCAAAGCTTGGGGGTGTTAAGACTAAATCATAAACATATTTCATATTCCTTTAGAATATACTCTTTCCTTGTACAAATAGATAGAGATTGATATGATCCTTAATTTACGGATCTTATTGTTGTAAATTTGTACTATTAATAATATCAATATATGCTATCACGAAAGCACGTTGAGATTATTTCTTTTCTCACATCCTTTCAATATCCTATAAACCTTAGAAATAGAATCCACTCAAAATGACGCATAATTTTAACCCATAATTTTATTTCATGAAGAGGTAGATGTCTCCATGAACGACTCCTTTACAATGTGTCGTGCATGATTGAACCCCCACTGCACTTTTATTACTACAAAAGAAGAGAAAACAAAAGGATTTCCATTCAACCTACATTATTAACCCTTTTTCACTATCATATCAACTACAACATCTAGTGAAAATGGAATATTATTTACTCATTATTTTGTTTATGACAATGCTCGGTGTGGTGACATTATAAAACAACTTATTAGTTAAAATAATTTGGCGACCCATGTATTTGATGGTCGGAATATATATATGTGGTATAGAGAGCGCCATTATAAAACATTTCCTTCAAATATAAAAAAATTAAAGTTTAACTTCTTTTTTTTCCTGAAAAATCTAAGATATAAATACTTATACGAAAGAACATAATATTCAACATTAAAAAATATAAAATTGGATTTAAACGCACAAAACTAGTTTCGTGTGTCTGGATGTGTGCAAGACAATATATTGATTCTTCAATTAATTGGTTAACTTCTTCAAAGTATTTTATTCACCATTAATTCTTTATAATTATAATTATATAGTACTTGGAAAATTTAATCATGGCGCAATGGAGTGGCCTACAAATTGGTTGAGTTAAAAGCATAAAAAATAATAATTCCTCCCATATTAAAATACCTTGCAAAATTTTCTTTTTTCTGTTCTCAAATTATACATGCAAAAGAATAAAGCTAACACATAACATTAACAATCTTATAATATTGCAATATTAAAAAAAAATCATCTTCCTTTTATACACAATTTAGTTAAAGTAATATTATACACATTAATTATTCAATTAATTTAAAAAAAAAAGAACCAACATCATCATTATAGCAAAAGTATTTTTTTCTTAAACCACGTTTAAATTAAAGGTCCCATATATGACTCATCACTGCTAATATAATTATCCACTCCACATAAAATAAGAATAATTCTTAATTCACACTTAAAAAACAAACAATGATCTTTTGGTGGGACAGAGGAGTATTACATTTCTACTTTTTATTACATGCTTTTAAAATTACATAATTTTATCACGTAATTCTCTATTTACAAACCTTAATATTAGAGCTGTCAAAATGGATTGAGCCCACCGGGCCAACCCGCCCCAATCCACCTTAACTCATCAATTTCTCAATCCAAAATTAACTCGCCCCATAAAAGCCCGCCCCACTTCAAACCCACTAAAGTGTGGTTAACTCGCACCGCCCCACCAACCCAACATCAACCCACTTTTATAAATTAAATTTTAAAAAAGTGATATACAACTTTTAGATTTTAATATTTAAATAATAAAAATATTATCACCCAACCCTACCCCTCTACCCACCCAAACCCCACACCCACCCCCTCACCCAAATTTTTTTTAAAATTTTTTTAGATTTTAATATTTAAATAAAAAATATTATCACCCAACTCTACCCCCTATCCACCCACCACCCAACCCACCCACTCACCCCACCCCCGACAAATTTTATTTTTTTTTAAATTTAAAATTTTAATATTTAAATAATAAAAATATTATCACCCAACCCTACCAAACCCCAGCCCCCACCCACCCACCCACCCCCAATTTTTTTTAATTTTAGATTTTAATATTTAAATAATAAAAAAAATTTGGGGGTGGAGTGGGAGTGGGTTAGGGGGTAGGGGTTGGGGGTAGAGTTGGGTGATAATATTTTTATTATTTAAATATTAAAATCTAAAAAATTTTAAAAAGAAATTTTTTTTTGGGGGTGGGGTGGATAGGGGGTAGGGTTGGCTGATAATATTTTTATTATTTAAATATTAAAATCTAAAATTTAAAAAAAATGGGAGTTGGGTGGGTGGGTGGGTAGGGGGTATGGTTGGGTGATAATATTTTTATTATTTAAATATTAAAATCTAAAATATTTTTTTTTAAAAAAAAATTTGGGGGGGGGGGGGGGGTGAATGGGGGGTGGGTGATAGGTATGTGAGGGGTGGGTAGGTCATAAGTGAATAGGGGGTAGAGTGTGTGGGCTAACCCGCGGCCCGCCCCACCATAGATCGCCCCACCGGTAGCCCACCCCACAAGTGGTCTGCTCCACTTGGGCTCATCTTAAGGTGGATTGTGGTGGGTTGTGGGCTAAACCGCCCCACCAACCAATCTGACAGCTTTACTTAATATTTAGGAAAATAATGTTTATTACTGTTATACAATTACACAAAATCATTCTACACAAGAATATGATGTAACCTTTCCTTATCAAAAAGTGTAAACAAATTAAAAGTTGTTGGGATATAATAGACATGGCGGTATAAGATTAATATATTTTAAATTTGATAGCGATGTTTGATTTGTTACATTTTATTTATAGCATAACATATTATATATTCCTCCATTTTTTTAGTATTTGTTTGATTGTTTACATTTTATCGATCGCATAACATAGCAGTATTGTGAAACAACTACAGTTTCATGTGAGATCGTTTTCTCTCGTTTCTTAAAATACAAGCTTATTTTCAGCATGCACTCTTTGGTCGCAACACCAAACACAGCGCCGTCTCGTCGACGCAGCAGAGGACGGTCGCCTCCGCCGCTTCTACACACATTACATTGAATATTCATCACTGTCGACAATTGTCAGCGGAATTAACACAGAAACATTATGAGTGAAATCGAATAAGAAAGGCTAATTTTTAGAAGAGGGTAGGAGTAGAAGTAGGAGTAGTAGAGGAGAAGAGAAGAGGTGGGAAGGGCGTAGAGAGTTTAAGAAAGTGCGCTAATTCTTGTAGGATGGGGGTGTGGTCTATTTATTTACTCCAAATAGTAATAATTAAACATTATTTTAATTAAATTGTGAGGATTATTATATACTCCCTCCGTCCCAGGCTAAGAGGGCCAGAAACCTTATGTTAAACATAATGTCTTTGACCCTCATTACCTGGGACGGAGGGAGTATATGATTTCCTAAAATAGGCACCTTATGGGAATGATTACTACGTAGAAACGGGTTATGTCGAAGCGGTAAGACAAGTGTCGGTTTATCTATAACAGTTCATTCTGTATGTTGAACACACGTCAGTGGCTCTGCAAGGTCTTAAGAACAAAACGTTCTTTTGTATCTGTGAATTGTCAGTTATTGAATTCTTAACCGCGTGAAAAACTTCTTATGTATTAACTCTTAATTGTGAAGACTTAATGAACAAACTTTTACTCGGTAAGATCTTAAGAGCAGAGAAATACCTATCTTAAGAGCGAAGAAACTTTTTTTGTATTTATGAAATGTTAGTTATTGAATTCTTAACTGTAGAAAATCAGTTAAAAGCTTGTAAGTATGAATTCTTAACAATAAAAGACTCAAATGAACAAATTTTCATTCAGTGTACAAATTGGTTGGTGAGACTAAGAGGTACGTTGTCAATACGAGATGCCCATCAAATTTACTTTAGGACCTTTTGTACTTGTATACGTGAAAGGCCAGTCAAATTCTAAATTTAGAAAATTGGTGCATATAATGACTTTGAATTTTGAGAACGGTGCACATAGTTGAATGAGAGATTCTTAGCGGTGAAGTATTTTTGTGTTAGTATTCGTGAAAGATATATGAACTTTTTGTGTTATTTTCAATATCTCCCTCCGTTTTATAAAACGTTTACTTATATTTTATAAAAAGATTTACATTTTTTTTATAGTAAATGAGACTCACACATAATATTTAAATATTTTCATGGAACCACAATACTATACTAATACAATTATCCATTACCTATTAAAATATTATTTTTCTTACGCTAACGCATATTAAAACGTAAAGGTTTTTACGGTGGGATTATCAATTTTTTCAAATAATTCATTTATATTAAAATTTGTTTATAAAATAATCCACTTTTTGTCAGGATATTACCATTTCTTACGTAGTTCACGAAAGATTGAGACGTCTTAAGCAAACAAACCATTAGTATAAAGTTTTGCCTTCTTTTCAGTATTTGTTTATTTTAATCATCCTGCTAAATCAAAGTTGATTAAAAAAGACTAAATCCAGGGGTTACATGGGCGGCTAACTCTCCTCCCAGCAAGTATCCTTGCGCCGCCTCTCTCCGCCGCGCCTGATTTGAGGACGCCGAGGTGATTCTCTTTAGAATGTTCTGTTATCTCTCTTGCGTGTGTCCCTTCCCTTTACTCAGGACCTCTCCCGGATGCCCTTTCGAGTAGAATTTTCTCTATTTGCTTAGAAACTCCCGCCCACCAAGTGTATGAGAAATTGTCCCATGGGCACTTAGCTGTTTCCCCTTCTCATGTGACACCACACACCTTTCCTTCCTCGTCAAACTCCACCTAAAATTTGAACACTTCATGTCATGGCATACAAAAAGCATTTTGACAACAAAAAACAGAGCACTAGGCAAAGGAGACTGCTAATATTATTGTAATACTGATGGCAAAACCACTTTGTAGAACAACTTGAGAATATTTGTAGGAAAAGTATGAATGAATCATGGTTGGCAGTACTTGGCAACATTGAGAGATAAGGGGAAACATCTTTATATGCTCAAATGATGTATGTAGATAATCTAAAAGTATAAACTGCGCTTCCTTTGCTGAAACTAATGCCATTCAGTGACATTTGTCTTTATTGAGAAAAGCTTCAGTAAATATGAACCTTCCAGCTGAAGTATTAACACTAGAATATCTGTCCCTTGAGAGAAACTAGCTATTTTTACAGATAGAGGATACTACTAGACTGATGAATGAGAACCCCCTCAATGTTAAAGTACTAAAATAGCAATAACAAAACACAGTTGTCCTCCAGTTTTTAAACACATTTACGTTATCTATTTGTATGCTTGAAGCCTTAAGTAAATAACAGAAAATTAAACAGGCAGAAGGCATTATTATGAGGTGATAGTAAAATGACAACCTCTATTTCATCCTCCTATATCAAGAACTGGAAAGTTCTTTCTGTCTAGTGCGCAGTGTATAGTGGTAGTGGCCAGTAATTAAGGTTTTTTTATTTAATTATTTTGTTGGGGGAGGGGGATGTTGATGAGCATAATTATACCTTGCACTCGGGTTTGTTCAACATGTAGGTCCAGCACTGAGACGAGCAAATTCCTGATGACAGCAATAGGAGTGTCATACTTTGCAGAGGACCTTTTTTGAGGTTGGGATTGGTGGTGGTGGGGGGGGGGGGGGGGGGGTGGCAGGAGGGGGTTTGATGACAACTAAAAGAAAAGAAGAGAAGACAGGACTTGGGAGCTGGCAGTAAGAAAAGAGGGCAAACCTGAGGAAGAGAAGACAGGAATCATGTATCGTGTACTAGTTTGATGTTGGCTTTATCCAGTTGAGTGCAATATATATGTATTAGGATTTCATTAGTAAAAATTGGTTCAACCGAATTTGATAAAAATGAGGAAATTGGGGATTTCAAAATTCAACTCTAAACTTTCTGTGCTGCAAATTATTCCAGATTTTTCCTTGTATAGATGTCCATATCATTGTTAAGTTATTTTTTTCAGTTTTAAAATTCTTCTCTTCTTCTTGCTGTCATTGTGATACATTTTTTGATTCAGCCTTCAGTTTTTTTTTTTTTTTGTCTAGAATAGAGACTTCACTGCTGATCTGTGTGGTCCTCCAACTCAGGGCGCTGAGACAACTTCCCCCCAAGTAAGTTTTAAAACTACGTATGATTTTCTTGTCTTTTAGAGGATTGCCATTCAAACTTGGATTTTCACCGTGCTAATGCCATGGCTTTATCCATCATGTATTTATGATTGTTTCTTGTTATATTACTGCATTTGGCAAGCTTTGGTGAAGAGAATTGATTTGACCAATTTTATGGTATTCATTTATATTGTTGAAAAAATTGTTTTGTTTTTTGTTGTATGAACCAAACCTACTCTTTGTGATCAAGAAACGAGGTAATAGTCACATTTGCAAACAAAGGAAACAAAGAACATGTGTGGTTTTTGTATTTCTGCTCATGAGTAAGGACACAGCTAGCTTCACGAAAAGCATAACAACCTGCCCTTATGATTTCTGATGACTTAGAAATTTTGTAGAGGGTGTAAATGAGGCTCTTCCTGAACTGTATATATCCCTTTTTTGTGTTTATAAATAAATAAAATGAAACATAACTCCTAATAGTCTGGAAATGGGTTGTATTAGACGTTGAGAAGTTTATTGCATCCACTTTGTTATGAGCTCATGCTTCTATAATGTGGGATACTACCCCCAAAAAGAAAAAAAACTACAGTTTTAGGCATCCAAGTTCTTTGCTATATTTTTGTGACTTTAGACCTTATAAATTGGCAAAATTTTAGCTCACAAGACTTAATTGCAATGGTGATTAAAAGGGCCTATACCACAAAGACAAGCTGACATTGGTTGTATTAATGTTGCTGTTGTGAGAGGGGGAGGGCCATAGTCGTATATTGTTATTGCAAACATACTGTACTACATTATGGGCTTACTGTAGAACAAAACTAATCCACATTTTAGGTGTTGGGTTAGTGTGCCTTTATATTTAAATTGGAAAGTAAATCTTCTCTCTATCCCAGACCAAAAGCAGGAATTATTAACGTTGTAGCTAGGTTGCGTATAATCTTCTCTAAAGATTAATGTTTAATATCCTGAATTTTTATAATTTTGTTTGTTTCATCTATTTTCATGCAATTCTTAATTCAGAGGTTTGAGTTCAACCTTGTGGTTTTACGTTTAAAAAAATTAATTTCAACCATTTTTCATTTTATAGAGTATTTAAATATTATGATAAATTATGATAATCCTGTTTTTCTATTACTAGCGTTTTACGTGTGGCATCTTTGTTAACCATGTTTCCATATGTATCTCTTACCACCTATAAATTCAGACACGTTATATTGAAGTTATTGCTTGATAATCTAACAACTAACGAGGCATAGAAAATTGATGTGTGGGGTATGAGCAAACTGGACACTTGGAACAATAACTGTTTGTAGCATATTACTTTCTTTAAAAATTGAATTCAACGGTAAGATAATATAAATTTGGGATCAATGTTGTTACTTGATGTCATATTGTATAGATTGTTTAGAAGCATAGCAGGTAAAGATTGAGTGGATACTAGATGTTAATTGAAATTAACATTGTTTGACCAGAAGACAAAATCTTCTATATATTCAGCGGCTATAGATATCATTCTAGGAGTTGTCTTCAAGTTTTACTTCCTTTAATACATTATTAGTATATGATGATACTGTTTATTTTTAAGCAGGGTAATCACCTTACGGAGTAAGGTGTCCTTGCTAGCTAGTAATTGCAGTAATTCTGTCCCTCATTTTATACATTTCTTATAATTTTAGAACCTAAGTGAATATAAAAATATATAATTAATTTCTTTGGTTAACTTCTGCTTTCATCTCAATCTCTGGTAATCTAGGGCAGACGAAGAGTTGGTCGGAGGAATTGGTGGCATCTTGGATTCGACAGTGATGAGAGTAGCAATACACTCACTGTCATATTCACAGCTTTATGGATGTTCCACATGGTTTCCACAACATCACCCTATCAAAATCACAAACCCCATCTATCCAAAAACCTCTCTTAAACCCCTTGCCTCAAATTCTTGGAATACCTCTTTCAACGTAAACCCTGAACAAAAGATACAACCTCACCTCCTTCACCACAATTACTCTGAAGATTTTAACATTCCTGTCCTGATACGCCATTCAGGAGCAGTTTCAAGGTATTTTTGGGATGGAAAGGAGCTGCAATTGATCTCTGTTGATGGAGTTGATTCGTTTTCAATCTGGGATTTTTCTGTTAGTTTTGAAAATGGTGCGAGGAGACTGGTGAGAGTTTGTTGGGTTGCTATAAGGAACTTTTTTCTTCCTAGAGAAGTGAGTGGGAATTATTTGGATTATGTAAAATGGAAATTCTTGCATAGAGTTTTCAGCTCAGCTCTTCAGGTTCTTGCTACTCAGGTACTCAATTTTATACTGTTTTCTGCTCTGTTTGCGGCTTCTTATTCCTGTTAATGGATAGCAGCAAGTGGGATTGAATTTGGTAAACTTAAGGAGAGGTTAAGGTGTGAATGTGTTAATAGTTGCAGGTTTTATTTTATTGAATATTTTGATTGTGAAATAATATCATATTCTTACATCCCAACTGCTTACTCCGTAATCTTCATCAGTAAGTTCATTTTGGAATCCTGTGGATATGGTTCAGATGATAATGTAAAAATAATTGTAGAAGTGGTTTTGGTGATCACGGTTGCTCTGTAGACTGTAATTCAGCTCTGGTATCTTAGTTTTAAAATTTTGTTATTCAGTCGTGTCAAACCAAAATACTGGTTTCCACTTGGCACTTCTAACTCTTGTAGGTTTAAGTTGTATGTTTGACTTTATATGTCGATTGTTTGCTAGTAATTTAAGACAGATATGCATTTTAATGTTTCGTACATTTATTTTGAAGGTAGCACAATTTACTATTCTTCTAAGCTCACTCCCTTTCAGACAATCTCAGTGACACATTGTATATATTGACTCAGGATAACTGTGACGTTTAAATGTTCATATCAGGCAATGTTTAGGGCAATAGGAATTGGCTATTCTCGTTCTCTCCCGTCAGCTGCAGCTTTAAATTGGGTTTTGAAGGATGGGCTAGGGCGGCTAAGCCGTTGCATTTACACTGCTAGCCTTGCTTCAGCTTTTGATACCAATCTCAAGGTACAGTTTCTGTCCGACTAATGAATCTGGTTGCATGTAATTGTTAAGCTGCTGAATGATCCTATACTTATCTTCACCGAAATACTAGTGAATTTTTTAATTCATTTTGCAAGTTGCGTTTGTACAAAATGCCTGCCTACTTCATTAATTTAAGATTTGTGGAAACTCTGAAGGACTTCTGTTTTACTTAAATATTATTAGTTGAACTTGACATCTTCCTGATTCTTATTTGTTTGTTATAACTGTAGAGAGTCAGGTTCTCTACTTCAGTTCTGTTCAGCTTGAGCATCGGAATTGAGTTATTGACTCCAGTCTTTCCCAAATACTTTCTGCTTCTTGCGACTATAGCTAACATTGCCAAGCAAATAAGCCTTTCTTGCTACATTGCAACTGGTGTAAGTATTCTGTACTTCTTCTTTAACTTACCTTTACATGAGTGTCATTAATTTAAGTTATAGGAAACCGAGTTTGATCATTATATCTGTGATCTCTTCAAAATCATCATTTCCCTGTTATTGAACCCCTCTGTCAATGAGTAGCATAGACTGTCACGGCTAATGTTGTTACCATATGTGATTTAGTCATGACGCTGTATAAATATCTACTGCTTGAAAATAAATATCGTTAATGTGAATCTTATCTATGTGAGCACATTATTTAAATACTTCAGTTACTTTAATTTTGGGATACTTTAATATGCAGATAATTTTCTTTACTGCATATTATGGCAACGAATAGTGTATATGGTGACAGGCCATTCAATTTTATATCTTTTCAGTGTGCTGTTCACAAAAGCTTTGCCATCTCAGACAACCTTGGTGAGGTTTCTGCAAAGGCCCAGGTACATTACACAATTGTGTTAAAGAATTCGTGTAATACAACGAATATGATCCATTTCATTAAATTTGTTTCTTGATTTGGTTTTCCAGATTCAAACAGTGTGCTTTGACAACGTTGGTCTTCTATTAGCTGCCTCCTTCAACATTTTGCTTAGAAACAATCAAAGGTAGCTGTTTCTATGCTCTTAAGTTCTGCAGTACTTTTTTTTTTTAATTGTCCATTACCCCCAAGAATGGTGCTATTTTATATCTTTGTCAAAATTTTGCATTAAATTGAAATACATTTTAATTATTTTTTGGTTGTCAAATGACCTGGTTATGATTTTTGAGTTTTTTTTTTTTGAAAGATTGTTGGCAGCTCTACCATTTGTTTTGTATCCAATCTTCTCTGCTCTTGACCTTATGGGGATCTATCAAGCACTTAAACATGTTCATCTCCAAACATTAACTAAGGTTAGTTCATTACATGTGTGTATATTCAATAACCAATTTTGTTTAAAACTTGAGTAAAGTTTTCATGCAGTTTTTCCTTCATGTTTATAAAAATTTCAGGATGCTATGCACACCACCATTGTATTTTTCCCAAAAATTCTTTAGTCAAATTTTCAGGTCCCGCATGTTTATGATGTTTCCCTTACATAAATATGAGTAGTTTGATTATGGGTCCCTATTGATTTTTTATCCGGTAAAGTGGCTTAGTTTGTCGATATCTATTGCTTGGTTACTTCTATGTTTACTTCCTTAATCCCAATTATTCTGCTGGTGAGTAGCGAGAACATGAGATTTATTGACCGACCCTGCAGCATTTCATCTATGACCTGAACTTGTTGCATACTTCATTTATTTCCAGAACAGGAAATCTTTTCTTTCTGCCCTCGTTTGAGTATTATGTTATTATTATCTCATTTAAGACCACCTTGTCCAGGATAGGCTTGAAATGATAATAAACATCTGGATTCGGCTGGGATATATCCCTTCACCAGCTGAAGTAAGTGAAAAGGAAGGTGTTGATTTCTTATGGAGCAAAGGTAAGAGTTTTCTCCGTGTGTAAACACTAGGCAGAAAATATTTGATTATTTATCTTTATTTGAAATGCCATAAAATCAAATACAAATTCTAATTGACATTTGAATCAGGCAGGGATCTACTGCCAATCAGAATTGGTTGCTTGAATCCCAAGAGAAAATTTCCAAAGCTATCTTTGATGACATTGAGATGTTTAAAGGATGAAGATTTCTACTTCATTTGCATGGAGAACTTAAAAAGTGGATCCAGAATAGCAGATGTATGTGTCTTAAATATTTTTTACTTTTATGTTTCGTTTTTCATCACTTTTTTCAAGCTATATATACCGCATTCTGCAATATTGTAGCATGGAATTCTTCTGTGTCTGCGGGAAGGAGCTCGCACTTCAGATGTAATCATGGGTTTATTGCAGGTGAATTTATTTTCCCTGCTACTTTCAATCATCATATTTCATGAAAGCCACATGTTTAGACTCTTTCTTTACCATCTCTTATGAATATAGGCTTGTTATATACGCAACGCCATCCTTCTTGATGTGATCAGTTGGGAAAATGGATTAGAAGCTGGTGATTCTTCAGATTGGGTTTTTAGGGAATGGCTCACACTGATGAAAGAAAGCAAGAAAACTGCAGAAACAGATGCTGATCCGTTGATCGAAAAAATGTCGGGATTAGGATGGGCTTGTAGGAATGTTCTTCTAAGCTCAAATGAGCAGGCAAGATATAGTTTTGTGGCTGAATGAGATCAGATCAAAATCATGCAAAACAAATGTGGGAATGAAGAGGAATTTTTATACTTCACAGAGAAAATAATTTTTGGTTCTTCATTCTTTTTCACTTGAAGAAAAGCATTATATGGGATCAAAATCATGCAAAACAAAGGTGGGAAGGAAGATTAGGAATTTTTATACTTCACAGAGAAAATAAATTTTGGTTCTTTATTCTTTTTCACTTGAAGAAAAGCATTATATGGGAAATCGTAACCAGACATGCACACCCGTTCCAGTTCCCAGAAATGTGGAACTGGAACCGAACCAATCCTAGGATGGTTTCGGCTTGATTTTGGAACTTCCGATTTTTGTTTGTTTGTTTTTTTTATACTCACAACGTAAAAAAAAAGTGGAATCGCCGGTTTCGGTTCCATATAATGAGAAACCGAAACCGAATCGGAATATATCCGGTTTCGGTTCCAATATGGCTGGTTCCGGAACTGTCGGTTCAGTTGGAACCATCGGTTTTCCGGAACTGTCGGTTCCGATTTTTTTGTGCATGTCTAATTGTAATGCAGTAATTTTACTATATTCTATTAATTTTTATTTACAATTAAATTTTGGGGATATTTCGTGGTCCACCGGGTACACCGGTGCACATAAGGGTTATAGGTTATTTTTAGGGTATTAGATTTCAAAACGTGCTTTATTAATTTGTCTTGTAATTTTTTTTCTTTTTTTCTTTTTTAATTCCGTAATTTTGTGTAATTTTAAAAAAAAATATATATAATTATGAAAATATTGTATTTAGTAATGTTTTTAAACTTTTATATATATAATAAATAAATCATTGAATAAAATCAATGCAATATTTTGTTTCAAGTCATATTAAGAGCCCTTGTAGTCAATGTTTAATGTTGAGAAGAGGACGAATGGGTCTATGAAGACATTTGTGTTGGGGTGTTATTTAATTGAAAAAGACATTATTTATAGTTAATATAAAAATTAAGGGCAATAAAGATAAGTTTGTCGATTTAGTCCCACCGGTGAAGAAATAGGACCAAAACACGTCCTATTTTGCTGGAAAACACTGACATCACCAAAATCGCCGATTTTTGGTTAGGACAATGACGTGGCGCCCTGATAAAAGGTGAGTCAACAAATTAAATGTTATTTTAATGCCAACAAGGCATTTTTATTTTCTTAAAATTTTAAATAATTAGATAACAAAATTAAAACAAAAAACGTACTAAAATACCTAATTAATAAACTAGGTGATTAATTCAACCTCAACATGCCAACCACCTCCGACAATCAAGGCTTCCTCAACCTCATCAGCATCTGTCGTAATCAGGTCAGACTCGGTAATGATTCATACCTCGAATTATTCCAGAAACACGTCACCCTTCGATTAACCAACCTCCTATCCTCCACCACTCCCCCACCTCTGCTTCAGAATCCCCTACCCTGCTTCAGAATCCCCCACTGTTGCCTGCCCAAGATGCCTACGTCCCGCTGCCACCTACGCCTTCCTCTCTCTCTCTTGGCTGCGCAATCTCCTCGATTATTTTCTTTGCTGCGAAGCCGAATTCAGGGCTATCCTCGTTTTGGGCCGCGATGCCTCGCAGTTCTCCAAGCTATCGTTGGACTGCCTCATCCCCGATCTCCTTAACCGCGCCATCAAGGGACTCGACATCTGCAACGTCATCAGTCACGGTGTCGAGCTCGTGCTCTACTGGTATAAGCTGGCAGAGATCGCAACTACGGCGGTGCAGCAGAATCCTCTCGGTGAGTGCCAGGTCCGACGGGCCCGAAAAGCTTTCACATCAATCTTGACTTCAATGGTGTTTGATGATAAGGAAAATAACAATAGCAGCTCCCACGGGAAATCATCGGAGCAGAGTGGTCATTGGGCCGCTGCGGTGCTGCCGTAACAAGCCTAGGAACGGTGGGCAATTTCGACCGCTGTCATGGCCAGTGCTAAAATCGTGGTCGGCGACGAAGTTCTGGTATTTGTGATGTGTGCATTGGAGGCGTTATTCCGTGCCATAAGAGAAATGGGCTGATGCCCTTATTAATTAGGTTTTTTAATACATTTTTTTGTTTAATTTTTATTTTCTAATTATTTAAAATTTTAGAAAATAAAAATGCCTTGTTGGCATTAAAATAACATTTAATTTGTTGAGTCATCTGCCATTAGGGCACCATATCATCGTCCTGGTCGAAAATTGGCGATTCCGGTTGTCACGTGATAATCACGTGCCGTTTTTGGGTGATGTCAGCATTTTTCGAAGAAAATAGGACGTGTTTGGACATATTTCTTCATCGGTGGGACTAAATTGACAAACTTATCTTTATTAGGACTAAAATAGACCATAAAAAAAGTTATGGGACTGAATTGGTTTTTATCCCGCTGACTCACCTGCCATCATGGCGCCACATCATCATCCCGACCGGAAATTGACAATTCAGATTGTGACGTGGCCGCTTTCTAGTGATGTCAGCATTTTCCGGCGAAAATAAGACGTGTTTGGCCATATTTCTTCACCGGTGGGACTAAATTGGCAAACTTATCTTTTGTGGGACTAAAATAGAGCCTGAGAAAAGTTATGTGATTGAATTGGTTTTTATCCCCACTTTGTGACGTCATGCTATGTTATTTTAGTTAATTTAATAAATAAATATTTTTTAGTTTATTTAATTAAAAAAACTACGTTAAATTATTCGGATCAGTGTGCTATTTTTTAAAACTTAATATTCAAAATAACTATGAATATAAATAAAATAATTTTTGCATGAAACATTTAATAATATATATTAATTGAATACTATGTATATCAATATTACAATTATATTTAAAGAAGTATTATTAAAAGTATTTTTCTGATATGAATATATATATATATATATATATATATATATATATATATATATATATATATATATATATATATATACTAACTATAGCAGAAATTTTTCTTGCTGACGTGTCGTCTTCAGAGCGCTCCAATGTGACGTATAATTTTCTCAATTTTTGAAAATTTTAATATTTTTTTAATTTTTTCCTTATTTACTTTTAATTAACTTCCTTATTTAATATTTTTTTTAAATAATGAGTTTCTTATTTATAATAATGATTAAATTTTTAATATTTTATTTATTTATTTGGGTATCATTAATTAATTATTACTAAATCTTTTATATATAAAAGAAAAAATATTCCATATAATATCTCTCCTGCAACACCTATTTAGAATATATAAAAGAAAAAAAATATTCCATATTTAGAATGTGTGTATTCATTCTAAATACACACATTTGATTCTTCAAGAAGAATAGTAGATTTCTTCAAGTTCCTCTAGAGAATTGATTTATGAAAGTATAAAAATTTATTTCGATAGAGCGAAGAATCAAGTAGAGATTCGATCACCTCTAAAATATCGATTCAAGTATTCTTTAAGAGGAAGAAAACTAATTCAATTATTATTGAATTGATTTATCTCTTAAGAATTGATTCTTCAAGTGGAAGAAAATCGATTAAAGTATTCTTGAATAGATTTACATCTTATTATTGAATTGATTTACCTCTTAAGAATTGATTCTTCAATGGAAGACAATCGATTCAAGTATTCTTAATATATCTACATCTTAAAAATCAATTTTTCAAGATTTATTTCTTAAAATCAATTTTTCAAGAGTAAAAGGATCGATTCAAGTATTCTTAAGTCAATTTACATCTTAAGAATTGATTCTTTAAGAGGAAAAAAATTGATTCAAGTATTACCTCTTAATAATCGATTCAAGTATTCTTTAAGATCTACTTCTAAAGTATTGATTCAAGTATTCTTCAAGTGAAAGAGAATCGGCAATTCAAGTACTCACTTGAATCGATTTACCATTAGAGAATAAGAGGTTGAAAAACTAATTCATGTATAGAATCGAAAGATTAAGTTCTTTAAGTTAAATCATTATTTCATATCAAATAACATTAAAATTGAGTTTGTAATTTTCTCAATAGTTTGAATTTTTTAATATTTTTAAATATTTTTCTTATTTACTTTTAATTAACTTCCTTATTTAATATTTTCTTTTTTAAATAATGAGTTTCTTATTTTTAATAATGATTAAATTTTTAATATTTTATTTATTTATTTGGGTATCATTAATTAATTATTACTAAATCTTTTAATGCAATAAGTTAACTAATATCAAATTAAATCATATATATAAAAGGAAAAAAGAATGACAAAGTCTCTTGTGAGACGTTAGTTATGTGAGACGTTAGTTATGTGAGACCGTTTGTGAGATATGTTAAAGTATGTCAATTATATAGATAAAGTATGTTTAATGGTTGTTAAAGTATGTCTTCTAAATTATGATGAATGATGAATTAAAGTATGATTTTTAGGTGTTATAAATTTATAATATGATTTATTATTGACATAATTTAACTACAAATAAGCATATTTTATCTATATACTATTCATACTTTAGTAATGGGTCGATCCGTCTCACAAAATATCCGTCTCACAAGAGAGTGTCTCAAAAAGAAAATTTTATATAATATTCTCTCTCGCCCCACCTATAAATAAGACTATTTAGTTATTTATTCTAAATACACACAATCGATTCTCCAAGAGGAATATGAGCTTTCTTCAAGTTTCTCTAGAGAATTGATTTATGAAAGTATAAAAAATTATTTTGATAAAGCGAAGAATCAAGTATCTACCTATAAAAAATCGATTCAAGTATTCTTTATGAGGAAGAAAACTGATTCAATTATTATTGAATTGATTTATTTACCTCTTAAGAGTCGATTTTCAAGAGGAAGAGAATCAATTCAAGTATTCTTGAATAGATTTACATCTTAAAAATAGATTTTTCAAGAGTAAGAGGATCGATTCAAGTATTCTTAAGTCGATTTACATCTTAAGAATTCGATTCTTCAAGAGGAAAAAATCGATTCAAGTAGTACCTCTTAAGAATCGATTCAAGTATTCTTTAAGATCTACCTCTAAAGTATTGATTCAAGTATTCTTCAAGTGAAAGAAAATCGACAATTCAAGTACTCTTGAATCGATTCACCTTTAGAAAATAAGAGTTGAAAAACTAATTCATATATAGAATCAAAAACTTAAGTTCTTTAAGTTAAATCATTATTTCACATCAAATAACATTAAAATTGAGTTTGTAATTTTCTCAATTTTTTAAAATTTTTAATACTTTTTTTAATATTTTCCTTATTTACTTTGAATTAAATTCCTTATTTAATATTTTCTTTATTAAATAATGAGTTTCTTATTTTTAATAATGATTAAATTTTTAATATTTTATTTATTTATTTGGGTATCACTAATTAATTACTAATTCTTTTAATAAATAAATTAGTATCAAATTAAATTATATATATATATATATAAGGAAAAAATAATATTCCATATAATATTCTCTCACGCCCCACCTATTAATAAGACTTTTTGGTTATCCATTCTAAATTCATACATTCAATTCCCCAAAAGAAATAGGAGTTTTCTTCAAGTTCCTCTAGAGAATTGATTTATAAAAGTATAAAAATTTATTTCGATAGAGCGAAAAATCAAGTAAAGATTTGATTTACCTAAAAAAAATCGATTCAAGTATTATTCAAGAGGAAGAAAACTGATTCAATTATTATTGAATTAATTTACCTCTTAAAAATCGATTCTTCAGAAGGAAGAGAATCGATTCAAGTATTCTTGAATAGATTTACATCTTAAAATCGATTTTCAAAAGTAAGAGGATTGATTCAAGTATTCTTAAATCGATTTACATCTTAAGAATCGATTCTTTCTACATAAATATACAAAAAGACAAAATTATCCCTACGTGGTTGCATATTTTTTTTAGAGAGACAGATGGAGTAATAAATAGATTTCAATTGTATTATATTATAAGGTAACATTTAAAAAAAAATACAAGTTTAGAATCTTTTAAAAAATTAGAATATATATAATTATATATTAACGTTTTGCATGATTTAGTTATATATCACATTATCAAAAGTCAAATGTTATAATTTGTTGCAAATTCTTTACATTGATGAAAGAAATTGTCTAACTATAATCTCCCTAATTAATATTGAATTATTATATCACACTGATTTTATTTAATTATAAAAAATAAGAATAATAATTATTTAATCATAAAAAATAATAAAAATAATTAAATGATCCCGCGTAGTACGCGGGTTTCATACTAGTATATACTCCCTCTGTCCCACACTTATGTTCACACTTTCCATTTTCGTCCGTCCCACACTTATGTTCACCACCCAAAAAAGAAAATTTCACATTAACCAAAAATCTCAAAAGTTATCTTAATTTCAAAAATACCACTCCTACCTAACACACATAACATACTTTATAATTTATTTATTACCTAAAAATAACACAATACCCCTAAAAAGTCAATAAAGTTGGTCAAAAAACATATTTTCTTAAACTCCGTATCTACAGTGTCGGTGAACTTAACTATAGGACGGAGGGAGTATATGTTATGGGTAGAAATTAGATTAATATTATAGTAGGAAAATATGATCAGTAATGAGAGTGAAAATTCATTTATTTTTTGGTTCGATTTGATACCTCTTTGAGTGTTTTAATTGCTATTATTTGCACAAATCTTATTACTTTGAATGATTATTAACTAAAAGGTGCTTGAGAGGTATTTTGTTGTGTTTTGATAGAAAAAAAGATAAAAAAATGCAAAGTTGAAATGGAGGGTGAATTTGTTCATGCAAGAAAACAGAGGATCAATTTCCATAATTTTTCTGTATGTGTGTAGAGGTTTAAATTGATCGTGTTATATATGATTGGAAAGATATGGAAAAGAGAGTCGTGTAGGCACAAGAATCGTCTCAATCGGAGTTTGGATGAAAAAGTTATGTTCAAAACCGTGAGGTCACACAGCTGCCAGCGAGAATTCCAAAAATTCACGAAAATGACCTCTTTTTCTTATTTTTTTTGGTGACCAAGTTATTTCCTAATCTCACATTTCTCCATATTTTCCATAATTATATTTTTCCTTATTTTTTAAGGTCTCATATCCTTCAACTCCTTATCTTATTCCATTCTCACATCTATATATACTCCATTCTCATCACCATACAAAAAACACTGAACCCTACCATCACTCACCACCTTCCATCCATCCACCGGAGAGACGATTGGAGTTGCTACTTGGATTGGAGATGGAGATTTCGACGGAGACTGTGATTGAAGAATCGGAGTCCTCAAAAAGGGTTCTTTAATTTTCATTTATTTATCTTTGTTATTTTAGAATAATGATTGAGGCTTATTACATCTTTGTGATATGCCCTCGTAAATCTATGTGCTAAGTTTCTTTGTTAGTAATGTTAGGGCATTAAGATAGTTTTGACCATGTGATTTGATTACCCTAGACTTGAATTTATTATGATATTTGAGACTTCATATTATTGTGTTTTGAGATTTGATTCCTTTAATTATTTTTGACGGTATCACTGATTGATAGTTAATAGGATTATTTATTTTTGCATGATAGTTTTTATTTCCTGTGATACTAGCCTATAATTCCTAAAAGTGTTAGACAATAAATTTGGAATATTGATTACTTGGTAAAATATCATTATTACGTAATTGGTAAAGAGACAAAAGGGGTTAATAATTTAGTACCTAGAAAGGGAAGTCTAGTGTTCTAGCCTATAATGGAATTAACATGAAGTACCTATAGAGAGAGTGAGAGTTAATTCCTTATTGATTCTAGGATTTGCAGCTCATTATAAGTGTTAGATCCTACCCGATCAAGGTGATTTAACTAGGCTTAGTGATCATCTTATAAACTTCTACAAGTAATTAATTTGGGTCTAGATAAATCAGTCACATAGTTAAGCTGTTTGCCCGAGCATTACCAATTCTCTATATTTGAATTCTAAATCGTTTTCTCTTGCGTGATTTATTTTCTCGCTTAGTTTAATTATTTAAATTCCATTTTTATTAGTTACTTAATTATTTCCAAAAACTCCCAGATTTATCTTGCATTTAAATTGTCATACATAGAACTAATTATTAAATTTATAACTATCTTGAGGGAACGATATTTTAACTTGGTCATATGCACTGCAATCAATCCCTTACACTTGAGGCTGAAAATAAATAGAAAACTTAGAGTGTATATTAGGTGCACCCGGGTGCACCCTTGCACCCATATTTGTATAACTTTTTATTCTATTTTGTATACATGTTATTCTCTTTTGTATACGTGTTTTGTAATAATTGTATATTTTTTTCACACTAAGTTTTTCATTAAAAAAATAAACATTCATATGTGTATAACTTTTTATTCAATAGTGTATACATGTATTTTAATAATTGTATATTTTTTTACACTCAATTTTTTATTAAAAAAATTAACAATTAAATTGTATACATTTTTATTCATAATTGTATATGTTTTTGCTTATATTTGTACGTGGGTGCACACGAAGCTTCGTGTGCACCCAGGTGCAAATTATATTTAGCCGAAAACTTAAGTTTGTATTTAATGTTCTCAATCTATTACTAACGTTGACCATTCCAATCCAATAAAAACAAATATAGCAATTTTACCTAATTCTATTTTTTTTAAAATATATATCTAGCTATTTACTAATTTACAATAGGTTAATTATATTGTACACCCGAGTGCACCCATTCTAAAAAGCGTATACAAATATAAATAAAAATATATACAATTATGAACAAAAATGTATACTCCCTCCGTCCCAATACAGTTTTCACATTTCCTCATTTGGCTGTCCCAACACAGTTTTCACACCCTAAAAATAGAAAAAATCAAATAAAAATATCCTTGTATTTTCTCTTATTTTCAAAAATGCCATCCTATCTTTATAAACTTAAAATACTAATTACATACCTAAACATATTTAACTTAACAAAATTATCCCAACCCAACCCAACCCAACCCAAATCTAAACATTAAGAATCCCAACATATTTGATCTGTTCGATATTCAGCTTCTCATTAGAAGCTTCAACCTTAGATCTCATTTCTCTCTCACACCAAGATCTCAACCCCACCACCCATCGCCGTTTCCGCCCACTACCCTCGCCGGAGATCCTTCAACCTTAGATCCCCTTTCTCTCTCTCTCACCTAGATCTCAACTCCACCACCCATCGCCGTTTCCCCCACCACCCTCGCCGAAAAACCTTCAACCTTAGATCCCCTTTCTCTCACCTATATCTCAATCCCACCACCCGTCGCTATTTTCCCCCACCACCCTCGCCGGACGATGCACCGCCAGATTCGACATTAGTCGCCCTAACCCGCCGTCGTTTCTCCCACCACCCTCGTCGGACGATGTGCCACCAGATCCGACTCCAACCACCATAACCGTCGTTGTTTTCTTGCCAAAGCTCACTATTGTCGCTCGCGACGTTGGTCAGATCTACGTCCACTCTATCCAGCGCTGGTCCATCACCGCTCGCTTTCGGTCTTCTACAGTCGTTCCGTCTATAATGCCCTCTTCTCAGAATCTGTAGAGTATCTATACTTAAATCCGATAGAGGTGGTTAATAGTGACGACGTTCAAACTTTCTTTTCTTTTCCATGGATTTTCTTCGTATTTCTGTTGGCTTTTGAGACTTTATTATGCTTGATTTTTCATGATTATGTGAAGTTATAAAATATTGATTTTGATTTGGTTATCTGATTTGGTGTTTGCCATTTTTATTTTTATCTATCTTTCAATTAAATTTTACAGCCAACTTTTCTAAACTGATGAATGTCTGGATTGGTCAGTCCACTGGGTTGGGATCACTTCTCCTACTCTCCCTCTACTTCTGTTATTGCTATGGGATTAATTCTAATTATAAACTTAATCCCTTTACAATTTATATCTGAATGTACAAATTTTCCCTCAAAAAATTGGTTTGAAAAGTCAAAGAATGTGAACAGTGAATTTTTTTGTAACAGTAAGTGTGAAGAGTGAGCTGGGACAGAGGGAGTACAATTTAATTGTTAGTTTTTTAAATGAAAAATTGAGTGTAAAAAGATATACAATTATTAAAAAATATGTATACACTATTGAATAAAAAGTTATAGGATACTAGTTTTTTAATGAAAAACTTAGCGTGAAAAAATATATAATTATTAAGAAACACCGTATACAAAATAGAATAACATATATACAAAATGGAATAAAAAGTTATACACATATGAGTGCACCCAAGTACACCTAATATCAATAACATTAATATATAGAAACTTAAGGAAATTAAAATTAGAAAAAAAAAATCAATTTTAGAGTTTTGATTTCTACAAACACGTTGCATTATAAAAGGAAGATGAAATTTAAATCTTTAAACTTTGACCCTTTTTTTTTTTTACATATTAAGTCATGTCACACATTGAACAACCTACGACTTTACACATAAAATGTAATCAAGTATGCTTTTATCATAATTCAACAACGATTAATGAAAAGAATGAGTAATAATTTATTAATCTAACTTTTTTGAATATTTATAGATTACTTATATTAGGAAAATAGATGACGTGGATATATGGATATTGAATAAGGGCATGTGAGTTTGGTGTAAATCATGCAATAATTATCTCAGTTTAACAGTCAGTTTGGTACTCTTATGTCAGCACTACCACACATGAAACAAACCTCGTTTTAGCGTGTTTGAGTCTTGTTTATTAGGAAATAATCAAGTTTTATATTGAGCTCGAAGTCAACTCGATAAATTTTAAATTATCGAATTTGAACTCAAACATAAACTAAAGGCTCTTTTATATTCATAAACATGTTTACGAATACATTTAATTATATGCTTGTAAATAAATCTTTACTAACCTATACTCTCCTTCCATCCGATTTTAAGATATCCATTTGTTTTTTGTACGTGGATTAAGGGGTATTATTATTATATGTAAAGTGGATAGTTGTATGGAAGTAGTGGGTCATATTGTTTACTTTTTTACTAAATAGAGAATAAATACCTTTGAAGCGGACGCCAAAAATAGTAAAATGAATACCTTAGAAGTGAATGGAAGGAGTAATATTTTCGTTGGTGTTTAATAAATGAACATTATGTTCATGGACCCATAATACAATTTATTCTATTAAATTATATTCCTTTCATCCTAAATTAAATTTTATATTTTTATTTTTTTGCCCTTTTCATACTTCTTCCGTCCGTCGGAAAGGTATACATTTTGTAATTTTGGGCGTCCACACCAAAGGTATACATTTTCCTTTTTAAACACATAGGACCCACACTCATCACTAATACATTTAATATATGGGTTAGCACACCCCACTAATACAACTGCCTACTACACATTAAATAATAATACTCCTTAATCCACGTGCAAAAAGCAAATGTGTACATATTAGACGAACGAAAGGAATATTAAACTTCAACATTCAAAAAATAAACATTACATCAATAGTCAATTCTAAAAGGGAGTGACAAAAGGCCATCTTTTGGCTTAATTTTATCTCTTAATTCTTATCTTATAGAAAAAATTGCAAATAAACCAAAAAAATAAAATAATAAAATAAAATAAATTGTATAGTACATTATTTTTGGAAAAGACCACGAATTACATTATGTGAGACAGGTCAAATTTAAACCGATTAAATAACCGCTTATCTACAGAAAACTTGTTACCTTGATTATCCGCTAAACACGCATAAGCTCCACTCAATTTAACTAATGCATTTTTCTTCTGCCGTTTGATTTTTTAACTTTTTCTTTTTTAATTTTAACTAGGCTTTGTTTTATATTATTATAATTTATTAGGAACACAATGGATGTAATCAGTGTCAAAATAGTATATAATTGACAAAAAGAATGTATAATAATTTTACTTTTTATTAATTAGCTATTACTTTTTTATTTATTAGTATATTAATAGTTAATGAAAAATTCATTTAAATGATTATCACTTTTTCTTTATCAGGTATCATTTTTATTAAAAATGTAATCACTTTTATTATTTAAAAAATTATTGTTAAATAATTTAATTGGACATTATCACTTTTTTGGATCAGATATCACTTTTTATTAAAAATATTATCACGTTGTATCCGTCTTATAAAATTTTCATTAAATAGTTTAATTGGATGTGTATCACTTTTTCTTTATCAAGTATCACTTTTGATTGGATATATTATCACTTTTTGTCTTTCTTATAAATTGTTTATGAAATAATTTAATTAGTCGATTATCACTTTTCCATGTTCATATATTACTTTTTGTTAAAAATATCATAACCTTCTTATTTATAAAATTGTCTTGAAATAGCTGAATAATAAGTGTCACTTTTTTTTGGATTAATTGCATTAAAACACACCACCTTTTCTACTTTTTTCAATTTAATCACGAACTTTTTTTATTGTCAAAAAAATACATGACCTTCTCATATTTCCTCAATTTAATCACAAACTTTCTTTTTATCAATTAAATGCATGATATTTTTTGTATTTTTTCAATTCAATCACAATTTTTTATTTTTATAATTTTTTATATTTTGCCATTTGTTCAAAATTCTTTTATTAATAAAAAATCAACGAACATTAAATAATTTAAATATAATGCATAGATTACATTTCAAAGTATTAAGTAAATTATAAAAAAATCATAAAAATTCACGTAATTTGTCTCAAATTTAATTAATTATCTTTTTAAATAATTAGATAATTGATAAATTAAAAAATATATATTAATATTTGAATGAATAATTAAATACAAAATTCAGTAAAATATTAAGAATTGTTATGGTTAAGAACATAAATCAATAACATAATTAAGAAAAACTTGAACTAAAATTGTAAAAGTTGAGAATGAAAATTGATTACTAAAATATTTAAAAAATAAAAAATAAAAAAAAGCTACTATAAAAATACTCCACATAAAAAAAAAAAGTTTGCAAGAAATCTTAATCGATGTCACGTGTATTTTAAAAAGAATTAAATATAAAATTCAATCCTTAATTATTATTAATAAAATTATGTTATAATTCAATCCTTAATTATTATTAATAAAATTATGTTATATAATTTATATTTAATATATGTATGAAATATAAAATTTAATTAATATTAGCCGTATATAGGTAGACTAAAAATATAGCTGGTCGTTGTATAATCTAATTGTCGTAGTAGTTTATTTTTATTAATTCTTAAAAAATTTATTATTAATAAGATTTCGTAAAAACTGTTTAATATACTTTTTTTTATTTGCGGAAGAATTTTGATTAAATGACCAAATATAAAAATTATTCTAAAATGAAATTTTATGATATAATTGAGAATATATAAAAAAGGTTGTGTATTTATTTGATAAAAAGAAAATTTATGATTAAATTGAGAAAAAATAGAAGCTCATGTATTATTTTGACAATAAAAAATGTTTGTGATTAAATTGAAAAAAGATGAAAAGATCATATATTTTAATACAGTTAACCCTTTTTTTTAAGTATCACTTTTGAATTTTCAATTATCACATTTAATTTTCTTAATGATCACATTATACTTTTAAGTATTATTTGTAATTTTAAAATTAATAAAATCATTAGTTTTAAAATGTATAAAAAAATATAAAGGTATTACAGTTAATTAATTAAGTAATTGCATATTATGACGATTGTGCTATTTCCGTGGAGTTTGCACATGTAACTGGCAAAAGCCGCCTTTTCCTTTATTTCTTATTTTTTTCATTAATTATACTAATTGATATATGGATAATCTATCACCCAGAAGAAAATCCATAAGACGGTCTCGCACAAAAATCACCCTTTATTTTTAGGGACACTTGTTTAGGGACAACTGTCTCGGAATTGAAGACTTTCTGTCGGCGCTGCAGCCCAACATGGCTTTTCCGACACGGAACCTTTCCCATGATGGATATGGATGATGATGACATTAGTGGACTTCTCTTTCTTGCTTCTTGAACGACGGCGAATTGCCGAATTTGAATGGTGAAATAGATGGAAATGATCATATCATTGCATTCCAGTTAGCTAATTAGTACTTTTTGTATGTGTTAATTAAGACAATTAGAGATCATTTATTTTTAGTTGATTAGGGGTTCCAAATTTTGCACTCTTGAATCTTGATTATGGAGTTTGTTTGTATTTTAAATTCATATGTTTATTCTTAAACTATATTCCTTTCCGGCTTTTATATAATAAGTATATATAATTCGCTTGCAATTACTAAGACTTTTCCTAGGTTTTGAAACTATTATTTTCATTTAAAATAATTTCTCTGTATATTAATGATGGCCAAGCAGCTCGTTGAACTAATTACATGAAGTAATAAATTTGAACCATTAATTAATTTTTTTCACCAAAATAATAATAATAAACATATTTAAACACCTTTAATCTCCTCTCCACCATGAAATTAATAAAACACTTAGGTGTTAGTGGCCCTATTTGCTGGCTTGAATGGTATTCTGATCAACCCTCTAGCCATCAACACCCTAATGGCCATCCTTGCAAGTGATCCATTTATCCTTAACCTATCGGAGAGAAGGGAGGGAGTGACATCAGCTTGTCTTCGGTCGCCTTATCGAACAAAATCATGTTTTTTGCTTCTCCTTTTTGCTCCACTTCTTCTTCTTCTTCTTCTTTGCCACCACCGGATTGGATGACGGGGGAGGAGTGATAAGTCATATTTTAGCACAATTATTTGGTTGAAATTCATGTTTATTTGATTGACGTATGTGCTAATTGGGTGCTTGACTTATTTTATCTTTAAGAGATAATTACTTTAATTATATGAATTGATGTGGAAACAGGCTAAATTAGAAAACAAATCGGCCAACATATTTTCCACATAATTGAAGGACTAGATCTTCTCCAGATTTTAAATGGCACGAGTTTGAGGGGAGAAGTACGGTAAAAGAAAAAAAAAAGAGAAAAGAAAGAGATCCAGGAGATCAAGCAAATAAGGAAAGAGATCAAATAGGATTACTTGGGGGACAAGAAAGCAAATAAGGAGGATATTTTATTTATTATTGGAGGCTGATACACACCCATAAGACACGTGAATTCCAGCAGATTGAACGTGAATTAGGAGCAGAAAAGAAGCAGCAGCGGTCTCCTTCTCCAAGACAGTTAGGCGTGAAGATTGAAATTCATCAGACATCATCGGTTTTTATTCTTTAATTTTGTTTTTGCTATGAACATACGGGGATAATCCCCTTTTCTAGTTTAGGATTTCGTGAACCTCCCGTTGAACCTTAGATTAATTATTAAGGGTTTTTTATTGAATCTTGTATGCAAGTTTATTCTATTACATGCTTTGATGTTCTTTATAGCATTTCAATAATTATTTTAGCCTGATCAACTAGATTAATTGTTTAATTGCTTAATGTTATTCCATGTTCTACAATCCATAATTATTGTAGGAATTGGATTAAGTAACAAGTAGAGATTATTCCCTCTATGTGTAATAGGATCTGGGTTGTATAATTCCTAGCCGGTTTTCGTAGCCTAGTAATTCTATATTTAGAGTTTTAATGCGTTTACGAGTTCGAATCCATAGGGTCACTCGTATATAGTTCAATTTAGTGGTCATACCCTCGTTGATAAACTTAAGAACATTCGGGTTGATTGGTCGTACTGTCAATCTAGGGATTTGAGTTTGCACACTAGGCTAGATGTTTAATTCCTATAGTTAATTAATTTAATAAATGGGAGGGGATCGTCATCCTAAACTAGGTTGTTCTCACTTGGTTAAGTTATTAATTAAATTTCGTCTACGTATTTTATTATTTAAATTGAGTTAATTTATTCTCATCATTATTATTTTTAATTTATCACCAAAACCAAACCTCCCTTATTCATTTTAATCGCTTTCAATATATAAATTTAATTAAAATTTCATTATACTCTCTTGGGTTCGACCCGTACTCGTTACTATACTAATTATTAGAGTGAGTCTGAAATAAATTATATTTTGGTTTTGGCGCCATTTCCTCAGGAAGTAAAATTGAAATTTGTTAAATTTCTGTATTTCTGATATTTTTCTGCATTTTTACAAGTTCTGGAAATTTTCTGGAATTTTTGAATTTTCCAGTAACACTCACACTGAACTCTTCAATGTCAGTTATCCCCTGTTTTTGAAATTTTTTTCTGTGAATGATTACTCGATCTTCTGGTCAAAAACAGCTTGAATACATACCAAAAATCGAGAGAACTGCCCGGAAGTTGAGGAAGGAGTCCCGGAAGAAGAAGGAAACAAGTTCGTCCACTAACAAAACCATTGGAGACCTTATCGAACTCCAACTTGCCGCTGATCCACTTTATCTTGGAGAGGAGAATTCTGAATTTTCTGATTTAGAGGAGGAAGATACTGTAAGATCTGAGTCGGAAGAGGAAAACTTGGCTGTAAATACTGAAAAAACTTTGAATGAATTAGCAAATCCGGACGTAGTCCATCAGCCACTATGCATTAACTTTCCTGCGATTACTGATAATACTGTATTTGAATTGAAATCAGGATTGATTCACTTACTTTATGCTTTTCATGGTATTTCAGGTGAAAATCCACACAAGTTCTTGAATGAGTTCTCGGTTGTATGCATGAGCATGAAACCAAATAGAGTGACGGAGGAACAAGTCAAGTTTAGGGCATTCTCCTTTGCAGTGAAGGACATGGCGAAGGATTAGTTGTATTATCTCCCTTCTGGATCGATAAATACATGAGCCGAGATGGAGAAACTTTTTCTCCAAACTTACTTTCTGGCCACTAGAGTTGTTGTCTTGCGCAAGGAGATATCTGGAGCTCGTCAGATGCAAGGGGAGAGTTTACATGAGTATTGGGAGAGGTTTAAACGCCTTACACCAGCATGCCCCCAACATCAAATAAGCGACCAATTGTTATTGCAATACTTCTATGAAGGATTGTCAATCATGGATCGAAACATGCTTGATGCGGCTAGCGGTAGAGCTTTTATGATGAAAACACCTACTGCTGCTAGAGACTTGATTGCTAGTATGGCTGGCAACACTCAACAGTTTGGAACACGTGATCCATCACTTAAAGAAGTAAAGGAGGTCCATGATTCTAAGTTGGAGGAAACTTTGAACAAGTTGACAGTTGTTGTGGAGAGAGCCATGTTGGACCTTAGAGCTTCTATTAATGTGATGCCTCGATCAGTGTTTGAGAAGCTGAGTGTGGGAGAGTTGAAAAAGATCGGAGTTGTCATCCAGCTTGCTGATCGAAGCCATGCGTACCCAGATGGAGTCATTGAGGATATTCTTGTTCAGGTAGACAAACTCGTATTCCCTGTTGATTTTTATGTGTTAGAAATGAATGAACACCCATCGAATTCCACTCCGATTTTGTTGGGGAGACCGTTCCTCAACACTTCACTCACTAAGATAGATGTAAGTAAAGGTACTCTCACGATAGAATTTGATGGGCAGATTATTAAATTCAACATATATGATGCTATGAAATACCCTGATGATGCTAACCTACTTTCTGTTGTGAGTACTATTGAGCCTATTGTTCAGGAATACTTCGAACTCACTAGTAGAGACGCATTAGATATAGTCATTGAACATGGAATCATGAAGGAGGAGCTGAAAGATGGGATAATGAGGGGCTGAATCACTATGTCAATGCTTTGCACAGTTTTCCCAGAGACCGAGCACCTTAGATGTTGCTTCTGTTAAATTGCCTGAAATTTTTCCAAAAATTCTTCCATCTATAGTGCAGGCACCGAAGCTGGAATCAAAGGCACTTTCTGAAGACTTGAAGTCCTCATTTTTGGGCTAAACCATGAACTCAAGGAATATCATAAGGATTTCGCACTGTTGAGGTCGATCGGATAAAGTTGAAAGAAGTTCTTCATACTTGAAAATACACCTTTCCTAAGTCGAGCCAATGACAATAAAAAAAGGTGCTGATTGGGAGGCAACCCAATTTTCTTGTTTAATTTTTATTTTCAATAATTTGTCTGATTGTTCACTCTTAATTTTCTGTTGTGATTAGCAGCTGTGATACAAATTGTAAGCGTTGATTGTGGTCAAAGCTCTACCCAAAACTGAATCAGGTGTACTCTACCCAATTACATATTTGGTCTTTCTTATACTGTGCTTTGCTTGGGGACAAGCAAACGTTTGGGTGTGAGGAAGGATTTTATATGATAATTGGGGCAGAAAAGTGATGTAAATTTGCTCAATTTCTTTTCCTATGTCTTGTTCTTGTTGTTCTCTGAATTTTATGTTGATGTGGAGTCTGGAAAATTGAGGAATGAAATCTTTTGAGGTGATGAGGGTGATGCATGATTGAGGGGGTGACAGTGATGTTGAGGAGCTGTTGAAACTTGACAATCTTTGCAAGATTTTTGTGATTCTAGTGGCTAAATTTTTTTTCGAATTTCATGGCAAATATACCCAATTTTTGGTGAGCTTTTGAGCCTTAACGAGCTATCATCTATGAGCTCCATTGTTTCTTTCTTGAGTGCATTGAATTTGAACTGCTCATTCTAGAACTTGCTCTTTTGAATGCATTTCAAGATCATATGATTGGTTGTGTGAAAAAATTGATAAGGGCACTTAGGTTAACCCTTTTGGCTTATATTGTTCCACCTGAATATGAAAAACTCTAGGGAAGCCACGTTGAGCCTAAGCCTTTTCTTTGAATTATGAGCATATAAATGAACCTTTAATTCCTATTTCTTTCTTTAACTCTTCCATTTGAACCCTTCATTACTTTGCAATGTGTGAATCTTGTGAAAGTACTTAATGGTTGAATTGATGATGAAGAGGAGAGTTGATAAAATATTGGAGAAGAAAGAAAAAGAAAGAAAAGGAAGAATGGTTGAAAAAAAAAAGAAAGAAATGGAAGAAAGGAGGGTTGAATATAAAAAAAAAAAAAAGAGAAAAATTCTTGAAAAAAAAGAAGAAAAGGAAAAAGGAAACTGTTTGTTATTGAGTTGCTTAATATCTAGCAAACAGTGATATTTTCAAGTGTTACACCTGCTGTTCCAAATCTTGAAAAGGAGCAGGTGTGGGGAGAATATTAGTGCAAAAAAAGGCTGTTTTGAAAATGAAATTTTGGAGATGGTAAATGTTTTGATTTGTAAAGATCACATGTTGTAAAGTGGTGCATTTAGTCATTCTTAACTTTCTTTTTACCTCACCATGTCCTAAGGCCCCATTACAACCCATTCAAAGACCCTTTGATTGTTGCACACGTTCCATCTAAAATTGGTGGAGATTTGATTTGGGAGCAAGCCTATGGTAATGACTTTTCTTTTCAATTTTGAGTGCTCTTGCTACCTAAATCATATACTTGAGTGTTATGGAGTGAATCTTTGTGAGGCCATGGAATTTTGAATTATTTGATGCCATGAAAGTTGCAAATTTTGAGTGAAGAGTCATTTTTCATATTAGTTCTGAATGCTCATAAGTTACTTTTCTCTTGAGGTGTTTGACTTTCATTTGCCTTGGTAGATGTTCCTTGGTTTTCTATTCTCTGTCATCTTTGATTTTCATTTGCTTGAGGACAACCAAAGTTTAGGTGTGGGGAGATTTGATAAGTCATATTTTAGCAAAATTATTTGATTGAAATTCATATTTATTTGATTGACGTATGTGTTAATTGGGTGCTAATATTGACTTATTTTATCTTTAAGAGATAATTACTTTAATTATATAAATTGATGTGGAAACAGGCTAAATTGGGAAACAAATCGGCTAGCATATTTTCCACATAATTGAAGGACCAGATCTTCTCTAGAGGGAACGAGTTTGAGGGGGAGAAGTGTTGGATTGTATACTAAAAGTCTAGCTTTAGTATGGACAATGTTATAACAATATTTGAAATGAGAATCATTGATCAAATGATTGCATCTTATAATTTATTTTATATGCATGATGCAATAGTCCATTTACTTTATACTGTAGATAATATGTTGTGCGACAACACGCGGAAGATCATATTATCAGTTTCCTTATAAAGTATAAACAGATGCTCACAACTGAGATAGACGGGGACTCTCTATCGGTATGGTTGTAGTGTGGTTTGGTATTAGCTTGTCTTGGCTATAGAATCACATTAGTGCACTTGTGTGTATTGAGCAGGACCGCCTGAGATCGTTCTTCTTATACTGACTATATAGTAGAACTTGATCTCTGTTATTATGGAAGTTCGTGCTCTTAATCCCTATACAATAACCTCGACACGTAGGGCAGTATGTATTTCTTTGATTCATCAATGGGTGAGATTTATAAGTATTAAATCAACAAACTCGGTGAGTTGGGAAGTAGTGCTGTATCTATGGTGTGCTGTTGATTGTAGAAGGAATCCATGTCCGTCATAGGTTGATGATGTCCCCTTGAGGAGCTCATAAGGTTTATCATGTAAATCTTGCAAGTGGATTAATTTCCGGCATGATAAAAAGGTTGAGTGGTACTACTCTTGGATGAGATATTAATTAATTTGAGTTGTCAGTAACTTAATTAATTAATGGACATTGAATATCTTAAACATGGGGAGACTATCGGGCTCATAATAAGAAGGAGCCCAGAACATAATTTGGGATTGGACGGGTAGTGCAGTAATAATATTTTAGTGGACTATATTATTATTATTGGATTTAATTAAAAGCTTTGGGCTAAGCTTGGTTAATTAAGTTCAATTGAGGCCCAGCCCAATTTCTCCTCCTGGTCCCTGCTGTAGCCCAATATATATAGTCATCTCAGCTTCTGGAAACCTAACTTCCTGCGCCTCTTTTGACGTGAGTTAGAGAGAAGCAGATTGAGAGAACTCTGGGGATTGTTGACCACTCAACACCAGAGTTGACTTGGGACATACAGCAGAAGATCAAGAGGTGTTCTTCTGCAGTGATTCAAACTCTACATCAACCCTGAAGTACGGTAAACACATTATTGCTTCCGCTGATTTTGTTTGCCTGTTTATCCTAACGGATCACGTTGAACCGCACGATCCAATCGCCCAACAATTGGTATCAGAGCATTGGTTTTGTGGTAAAACGTGATTAGTTAGGCTTGCGTATATGTGTTTATGTGATTTTTTGATTATGTGGAGTAATCTGTTGATAGTCGCATGATATGATCATTAGGGTTTGTAAAATTATGATTTAATCATGAAACCCTATATGTTTAATATACGCTGGATAATTTCTTTATCTTGAACACCTGGACATCACACACACGCACTGTATGATGATGGTGGAGGCGCGATAGAAAGATTGTACACAGCCCTGGTGGCTATCGAGCCAACGTTGATGGCGGAAAAGGATCGTGACGGACTGTGAGAAAGAAACCTCACTGGACATCACCGCATACAAACACAAGAAATCAGTCAGTCTGTTGTTGATTTTACACACAATACCACGCCCTGCGCGAAGGCGATGATTGGTGATGAACGACTGACCGGCGCGTGACTGGTCAATGGCAAACCCGCTTCCGGCAGAGCCTCACGGCGGGCATTCGGGTAACGGTGGCGAGTGGTGGCAATTGAGGGTGCAGGCGCTGGAGTCGGCCGATCTGTTGTATGACGGAAGATCAGTGATGGCGGCGCTGTTGTGGGCAGCAACCACAGCGGCAACTTCACGGCCCAGGCGGATCTTGGCGATGCGTCGGTGCGTTCCGGGAACTCACGGACTGACAGCGGCAGAGCGTCAGAGCATCGGCGTCTGACGGAACTGTTTCCAAGCAGGTTGCCGGTTGATTCGTTAGAATCAGAAGGGGATCCGAGAGAGTCCAACCTGATCCCTGTCGGATCAGAGCAGATCGGCGCTGATCTGACTGCGTGTGATGGCTGAGCGATAGAATCGAGGCGATGATTGGTGACGGCGAGCCACTGCGACATCTGGTTGCGCCGGCTATGGCACTTGGTGGCGACTTGAACCGGTGGGCTTCCTTCGGCGTGGCGAAGGCGATCATCTTGATTGATCGTGGGATGGACTGCGTCGGCGGTTTCCGAGTGGCTGGCGGAGAGGAAAGCTCCAAGTGCGGCCGGCTGCATGTGCGGCCGATCCCAGTCGGTCGGCGGAGGCTGTCGATTGGCGGCGTATGCGTCGCAGCAATCCTTGGTGGCAGACGTCCGGAGGTCTAACGGCGCGACTCCGAGTGCAGCGGCGCCTATTTGTTCGCTTGGCCGCTGCCGTGTTTGCATCGGATTGCGGCTGTTGCAAAAGGGCAGGGTTGCTGAACCCTCTCTTTGGAAATTGGGCCTTATTAAATTGATTTTGGGCTTGGTTTCAATATTTTCTCTATGGGCCAATTTTAATTAATGGGCCGGTATGGGGATTCTATTATAGGGCCCAATTCAGTAATTTATTTGGGGCTGCTCATTTATTAAATTTGGTTTTGGGCTTTTGGGTCCAAATTTTAATTAAATGGTAATGGGCTGCTGGGCCAATATTAATTGCTGATTTTAATTAATTGTGGATAATGGGCCAAGCGTGATAAATTAGTTAATTTTTAATAAGCTAATTTTGTGCTTGTGGGCTTGATGGATTTAATTTGGTTTTGGGCTGAGTATATAGGTCATGGAAAATGGGCTTGATTAATTATTTAATCTGCTGCTCATTTTGTGATCCTTTGTTGCTCTAGGGCCCAAATTAATTAATCCACTATTTATTATGCAATTAATTAATGTTATATAACTGATTAATTGATTTAATTATCAATTATTGTTGTATATGTGACAGGCATGTTCTATGTGATTTATTTATTTAAATTGCTGTTAATAGAAGCATGTCTAAGTTGTATATTTTATTCTGGAATATTATATGCATGTTAAAACCCTCGGTAATTAAATAACTAAGTGGGAGAGGGGATTGGTAATAAATTCCCGCGGCCTCCATTATTGGTTTGTAATTGATGTGAGTAAACTTGCGTGTTGGCATAGGCCTTCCTCCCTAACGGATGAGTTTATTCACGGATCACTGGTACAGACTTCATAAATAATTATTGTTTGTAATGTGGCACATAAACTTGCGTGTTGGCATAGGCCTTCCTCCCTAACGGATGAGTTTGTGTGCGGTACACTGGTACAAACTTATAATTGATGATTGTAAGAAGCTACCCGAGCGCGTGTGTACTTCTCCAACTGTAAGGCACATAAGCTCGCGCAGTGGACTTGGGATCAAATAATGGTGTACACTTAGGTGTAAATAATTAGTATCCTCCCCAACGGAGTCACTGCTATTATTTGCATGGCTAAAGAGTAACCGACTATTAATTATTTTGTCATAAAGTTAGGTTGACAAATGAAATTAATGGGTAAAACCTTCTCTTGTAAATGTTCGGATTTGTAAACGTCCACACTAACGTGGCTTGCAGACTCACGGTGCTTGAGATGTCGGTGAATTTTATTTTATATTGTTTTGAGGGAAACAAATATAAAAGGATAAAATTCGAAGTTTTGATCAGTATATTTAATCGTGATTCTCTGTATTTCGAATAGTTTTAGTCTCACTAATTGTTAACTAAAAGACATTATATTTACTTGTCCAAATTAGTTGATTAGAAAAGAATCGTGTTTTTGAAAATTACTGCTTAAGAAAATACATGTGTTCTCTCAAAGGACGGCTCATGATGCCTATTAAAGTCTTTAGTGAAGAGATGAGAGGATCATAGAAATATGATGAACTCATGTAACTCTTCAGATACTTGAGTAATTTAAAAGGCGCAAGATCATGATAGAATTTGATGAATGAATTGGAAAAGCTTGGAGTATAAATTGAAAGGGAAACCTAGATCAATTTTATTCTCCATGTTTAGCCTTGATGTTTTGAGAAAGTTCTACCTGAAATACTAGAGGATGTATATGGTGGGAAACTTCTGACAAAACATGTGGCAAAGGAAAGCCATTTTCATCATAAAGTGAACAAGTTCAATATCTTATTCACTAGTTGTTTAAACATGATTAGTGATGGCATCTATTAACACGAAGTGTGTAGATACTGGAATCGCTAAATGTTTATTACTAAGTGAGGATAAGATAGTTAAGACATGGGTAAAACTACGAAGGTAGTGGCTATTGCAGTGGGAGTTATTTATCTATCTTATGATAGGAATAAATGATTGATTATGAGAAATTATCTTTACGTACGTTTTCATGGAAAGAATTTAATTTCGGTTTCTATGCATTAACGGATGAATACTTCATTTCATTTATATGACATGGTCATAATGATGAGGAATGGGGGTATAATCCGTTAAAGTACGTTGGTGGATAATATGTAAACTCTTAAATCATGTACATCCCACAGATGCAATAAATAGTAATTAAATAATGCATCTTCTAATATAAGTAAGAGAAAGGAACCTTCGGAAATGAACTAAACATATATTTGGCGTCTAAGATTAATTCATTTTACTTGAGTAGGATTCAAAAGTTGATAGCCGATAGACCGTAAGGTTTATCTGAAGTGGAAACTATCGGACTTGTGAGTCTTACTTGGAAGTAAAAATGATTAACTGTCTTTTCAAGGCTGTGGGGTATAGAGCCAAAGATATATATGTTGGAATTAGTTCATTCTTATTCAAGCGGACCTAATATTATCCAGGCAAGAGGTGGTTAAGAATATTCGAAGATTATTCTGGATACCAATATATTTATTTGATGCACTGCATGTCTAAGTTCTTGGATTAATTCAATAATTGAAAGGCTGGTACAGTGAAGCGTCATGGAAAATATATTACGTCATTACGATTTAATCATGATGGCGAATACCTCAAGGGATAGTTAGGAGCTATTAATCAGAAGTAGAGATTAAATCTCAAGTAGACTACACCGGGCTTGCCCCAGCTGAATGGTGTGGTGGGTAGAAGGTATAAGGCTCTTATGGTTATGATTAGATAGACGATGAATTATTTGGAATAATTAAATTCGTTTTATGGATATGCCCTAGATACAGTAATTCGTGAAACGTTTGTCTGTATATGGGATATCCTAGAAAAATGGAGGGTGATTTATTTAGTCCAAAAGATCGAAGGGTAATTGTTAACTCAATAACTAGATTTTTGGAAAAGGGCTATGTAATAAATCATAAACCCATGTATGAGTTGTTCTAAAGGAAGTGAGAGGAAAACACTAAGTATAAGTACCAAGTGTACAAGAGGATATACCGCAAGGTAAACTGCAACGCGTGTTACGTCTGATACACAATTACATGTAGTGCCTTGTCGTAGTGGGAGGGTTGTGTGACAACTCATAAATATATGTTTGGGAGAGTCGTGAGACTTGATCCCTAGTAAACATGGTATTGTCCCACGGATATGACGTAGCACTACAAGATGAAAATGCGGAATCTTAGTAAGTTGCAATGAATGTAGAAATAGAATCTACGGATTCTAAATTAAGTCTGAGAGCTTAGTAGACCACTACATAGTGTAAAAGCCATTGGAAGTGGTCATAGGAAATAAAAGAGGATCATATGGAAAGGTGAAAACCTTAGAAGCAAAGCTTGTTGCGAAAAGATGTACTCAGAAAGAAATGGTTCGATTATGAGGGAACATATTCGCTGGTAGCTATGCTTAAGTTGACCCGGATTCTTTTATTTATTGCTGCTCATATTGAATTATGAGGAACAGCAAATAGATGTCAAGACAGCTTTCCTGATTGGAAGTCTTGAGGAAAACATCTATGTGAAGCAACCAGAGTGATTCATTGCAAAGTACTAATAGCATTTTAATAGTAAGCTTAAAATTGTCCAGCGATGGACTAAAGCAAGCTTTAAGATCGTGAAGCATCTGTTTTGATTAGGTAATCCAATGGCATGGATTTAAATCAATGAGCGGATGAGTCTTGTGTATTGTAAAGAGTGACGGAAACGTGGTGGTATTTCTTGGACTATATGTAGATAGTATCTTGCTCATTGGAGACAATGAAAGAGTATTATCGGGCGTATGTGTACGGTTAATAAAGCGGTAGAAATGAAGGACTTAAGAAAGGCAAAATACATCCTTTTGATCACGGTAATACGGATCACAAGAAAGGATGTTATGCTTATCTCAAGTTTCATAAATGATACAATCCATACTCGTTTAGCATGTGAATTTATCTTATTGGATGTGTCTAGAGACATAAATGAAGATAAAGGAGATGAAAGCGGTTCCTCATGCTTCGGCAAATAAGGAAGCTTAATCTAAAGAATGCTATGAACGAGATTGGATATTTGTTTTGCTGAATGCATGAACAGTGGGTATCAACGTAACCCGGAATAAGAATGATGAACTGTGGTAAGATATATATGAAGTGCCTGAGAAGGACTGGTTATCATATATACACTTACTGGACAGATTCACTGCTTCTTGTGGATTACGTAGATTCGGATTTTTAGTCAGATTGGACGGCAGTAAATTCTCCTCAAAGGTTATGTGTTTAATCTTAGGAAGTAGAGTCATAATGTGGAGGAGTGTTATATAGAAATATATTTCAGACTCCGGACTCCATCATGGAAAGATGATGAATTGGAGCCTATGAGGCAGCCAAAGTATCTATATGACTCTAGAGACTTCATGATGGATTTTGAAGTTTTTCTAAGTTTGCCCAAGGTAATCACAATTTACATTGATGATATTGGTGCAGTTGCAAACTTGAAGAAATCACAAGTCCATAAGGCAATTAAACACATGGAGCGCGAGTACCACCTGTTACGAGAAATCGTATGATGAGGCGAAGGTTGTTGTCGCCTAGATTGCATCGGATGATGACCTAGTAAACCATTTACAAGGACCTTAAGGCGAGAGCTTTTAATGGTCGTGTAGTGGGAGTAGGAATCAGATGTATGGCACAAGACATGACAGCATAGTCTTTTAGTATAAGTGGGAGATTGTTGGATTGTATACTAAAAGTCTAGCTTTAGTATGGACAATGTTATAACAATATTTGAAATGAGAATCATTGATCAAATGATTGCATCTTATAATTTATTTTATATGCATGATGCAATAGTCCATTTACTTTATACTGTAGATAATATGTTGTGCGACAACACGCGGAAGATCATATTATCAGTTTCCTTATAAAGTATAAACAGATGCTCACAACTGAGATAGACGGGGACTCTCTATCGGTATGGTTGTAGTGTGGTTTGGTATTAGCTTGTCTTGGCTATAGAATCACATTAGTGCACTTGTGTGTATTGAGCAGGACCGCCTGAGATCGTTCTTCTTATACTGACTATATAGTAGAACTTGATCTCTGTTATTATGGAAGTTCGTGCTCTTAATCCCTATACAATAACCTCGACACGTAGGGCAGTATGTATTTCTTTGATTCATCAATGGGTGAGATTTATAAGTATTAAATCAACAAACTCGGTGAGTTGGGAAGTAGTGCTGTATCTATGGTGTGCTGTTGATTGTAGAAGGAATCCATGTCCGTCATAGGTTGATGATGTCCCCTTGAGGAGCTCATAAGGTTTATCATGTAAATCTTGCAAGTGGATTAATTTCCGGCATGATAAAAAGGTTGAGTGGTACTACTCTTGGATGAGATATTAATTAATTTGAGTTGTCAGTAACTTAATTAATTAATGGACATTGAATATCTTAAACATGGGGAGACTATCGGGCTCATAATAAGAAGGAGCCCAGAACATAATTTGGGATTGGACGGGTAGTGCAGTAATAATATTTTAGTGGACTATATTATTATTATTGGATTTAATTAAAAGCTTTGGGCTAAGCTTGGTTAATTAAGTTCAATTGAGGCCCAGCCCAATTTCTCCTCCTGGTCCCTACTGTAGCCCAATATATATAGTCATCTCAGCTTCTGGAAACCTAACTTCCTGCGCCTCTTTTGACGTGAGTTAGAGAGAAGCAGATTGAGAGAACTCTGGGGATTGTTGACCACTCAACACCAGAGTTGACTTGGGACATACAGCAGAAGATCAAGAGGTGTTCTTCTGCAGTGATTCAGACTCTACATCAACCCTGAAGTACGGTAAACACATTATTGCTTCCGCTGATTTTGTTTGCCTGTTTATCCTAACGGATCACGTTGAACCGCACGATCCAATCGCCCAACAAGAAGTACGGTAAAAGAAAAAAAGGAGAAAAGAAAGAGATCCTAGAGATCAAGCAAATAAGGAAAGAGATCAAATAGGATTACTTGGGGGACAAGAAAGCAAATAAGGAGGATATTTTATTTATTATTGGAGGCTGATACACACCCATAAGACACGTGAATTTCAGCAGATTAAACGTGAATTAGGAGCAGAAAAGAAGCAGCAGCGGTCTCCTTCTCCAAGACAGATAGGCGTGAAGATTGAAATTCATCAGACATCATCGATTTTTATTCTTTAATTTTGTTTTTGCTATGAACATGTGGGGATAATCCCCTTTTCTAGTTTAGGATTTCGTGAACCTCCCGTTGAACCTTAGATTAATTATTAAGGGTTTTTCATTGAATCTTGTGTGCAAGTTTATTCTATTACATGCTTTGATGTTCTTTATAGCAGTTCAATAATTATTTTAGCTTGATCAACTAGATTAATTATTTAATTGCTTAATGTCATTCCATGATCTACAATCCGTAATTGTTGTAGGAATTTGATTAAGTAACAAGTAGAGATTATTCCCTCTATGTGTAATAGGATCTAGGTTGTATGATTCCTAGCCCGTTTTCGTAGCCTAGTAATTCTATGTTTAGAGTTTTAATGCGTTTACGAGTTCGAATCCATAGGGTCACTCGTAAATAGTTCAATTTAGTGGTCGTACCCTAGTTGATAAACTTAAGAACATTCGGGTTGATTGGTCGTACACTCAATCTAGGGATTTGAGTTTGCACACTAGGATAGATGTTTAATTCCTGTAGTTAATTAATTTAGTAAACGGGAGGGGATCGTCATCCTAAACTAGGTTGTTCTCACTTGGTTAAGTTATTAATTAAATTTCGTCTACGTATTTTATTATTTAAATTGAGTTAATTTATTTTCATCATTATTATTTTTAATTTATCACCAAAACCAAACCCCCCTTATTCATTTTAATCGCTTTTAACACTTAAATTTAATTAAAATTTCATTATACTCTCTTGGGTTCGATCCGTACTCGTTACTATACTAATTATTAGAGTGAGTTGGAAATAAATTATATTTTGATAGGCCGGCGACAACCTATTAAGGAACCTTGTCCTTCATCGGTGCCATTGGAAATGGAGTAGAGGTAGAGTTCTAGGGAAGAACTAACGTCATTAAAACTAACGTTCACATTAGTTTAACATCGTGTGTATATGGAAAAAAAAAACAAAGAAACCCTATCTTAAGTACGTGCATGAGTAATTAATTAATTATAATATTTATGTACACCCTCTATTCAACCATGCATAACCATTATCCATTTTTATTATGTATATTTTCTTTATAGTAAATGAGACCACACAAAATAATTAGTATATGACCAACACAAAATATTAATACAAGTTCAATTATTCACTATACACTAAAATATTATATCTCACATTAGATATATATACATCTTGGATTTAAATGTAAGAAACTTTATACTTTCCATTTTTATTTGTTTCACAATAAACATTTTATAAAAACATCACATTGATTCTATAATTTGAAAATACATTAATTTATTTATTATCTAAGAAGACCATTACCCAAATATCAATAAAGTAAATAAAATTAATTTTTCTTAAATTATGAGTGATCTTTAGTAACTGTGAACATTATTACGGGGCGATGGAGTACTATATAGAGTAAATAATACTCCCCCTGCCCCACATCACCCTTCACATTTTCATTATATGTCCGTTCCACCTTTCACATCTTATAAAAAGAAATATCACTTTATTCAACAATCTCAAAATTTACTTTAATTTCAATTTTATCATTCATTTTCCATACACATACCATTACTTTATTACCCTACATTTTTATTACCTAAAATTACTATAATATCCTATAAAATTAATATAATTAGTCAAAAAATACAACTTTTTTTAAACAACGTGGTACAGTAATTAACTGGAAGGGTAGTTCGATGAAGGGAGTAACATCATATAAATGGCCAGAGTTGATACATCCACCCCTGAATATTTGGACGTATTCTGATACGCTGCAAATTCACAATTCAAGAAGGAATTGATAAACAACGGAGAATTATAAATCGTAAATGAAATAAGCAAATACATTACACTGATTTGACTGTGTTCAACTTCAAAAAAAAAGAAAAAAAATGGCAATTTATTCTATGCAACTTGCACCCAGATCCGACTCAATGTTTAGACCCGGAATATTTAAGATAGAAATATCCATTTCACTTCATTTCTTCCTGTTCATTTCACTGTTAATCTCTCTTCACACTTTTCTCTCCTGCATAGAATTAAAATAGTTTTTCTCTGATTATTCTCCAATTCATCACTATTCTTCTTCAATTTTCGATTGGTTTCCTCCGCTCTCTTACGTATTGTAAATCTTCTCTGATTGATTCTTTGATTGTTCATAGGTGCAGAACATAGACCATGATTTTCGATTTTTCCTGATTCGCTCGATGATTCTTCTCCGACTCATGCAGAAATTCTTCTCCAATTCATTGAGGATCTTCTAATTTGGAAGAAACAAAGGGTTCACAATTCTAAATTATTTGTAAGTGATAACTTTCGCAGTTTTGTTAATTCAAAACTTGGCCCATAGCCTTACACCCCATTCCATATTATCCCCCATTCGTGACCCTAACGGGTAGAAACGTGGATTTGAATTCTTGTGTGAGTTCAACGGGAATCTGAGCACTGTGGAGTTCAGCCCCCCACTACCTTCTCCGGCGACGACGAAGACCGACGAGATGACGAAGATCGATACCTAACATAAACAACGTCTCATTAACAAATTCTCACAAGAGATATAGTATAGAATAGTCACAAAATCAACCTAAAAAATGTCTCTCTCCAAAAATTAACTGCACTTATTGGAATAATTCATGTTTAGAATATTGTGGATTTAAATTGTCGTCCGTAGGTAATTGTTATCTGCGATTTTCCAACAAAAAAAGAAAAATGTTGTTATCGCAGTGTCATACTAATAAACATGTGAATCAAGCAGGCATTGCATTAACAAACAAGACGATATTTTGGGTGCAATTGTGAGAAGGTGGAACACTGTATCTCATGTATTAAGAGCAACTCAATATTGGCGTGAGATTGTTTTAGTTTTATTTTAATAATAATTAGTTTTCAATTTTTAATAAAGATTTTACTTCTTCTATCTTATACTTTACAGTCATTATAGATATCGAATTTGTAATTTTTTAAATTGGTTTAAGAGGATAATTTGGTATATTTAGGTAAAAATAAGTTATGTGATTTATAAATTTATAATTAAGTGATCACATTTTGAAATTAAAGTAAAACGTAATTGATATTTTTAACAATAATAATTTAATTAAGATCAAAATGTGCTAATAATACCACAACTAGCTTTTTTTTCACCCGTGCAATGCACGAAGAATAAAATATATTTATTAATTTTTTTTATACTTACATTTATTTATTAGTAATATATGTATAGTATTATTTATAAATAAATTAAAGTAATACTTTTTCATTTGTTAATAACGTATTTATTTACTTTTAAAATGTGGATCAATGAATATTGTTATTTTGTATAAAGTGAATAGTTGTAATAGTGGTGACTCGTCGGTCATGTGTGGAGCTTTTTACTGAAAAGATAAAATGTATACTTTTATAGTGGACTATAAAAATGACGAAATGCATTTCTTATTAGCGGACGAAAGAAGTATTTATTGTTCAATATTAGATTATTTCTTATCATGAATTTGGTTAATTGGTTTAAAGCCAAGTATACGTCCCAAATCTAATGTGATACCCGTACCGTTTATTTTATAACCCGTTTAGAATTATCCATACCCGTTTCATTAGGGTTGGGTAGATCAGGTATCCGTAAATGCTATCCTTATATAAGTAATTTTACCTGTAATTGGGTACCAAATTCATGATTTTGGGCACAATAGTAATAAAACTTGAAGTGGCCAAAGAAACAAATATGATAATTCAAATTTGTATAAAAACCTTTTGACCCAAGATTTTTTTAAGATTGGGATAAATTACGTCCATGGGCTTCACAACACTTTCATAACAATACACGTGATGTATTCTGTTAGTTACTAACGAAGAATTTTAAAATATTCTTATGGAATTAATTTTGTCACAAAAAGGACCTATTTGACATTTGAACATTTTTATGGTACCAAAAATAAAATTTTCTCCAAATACAGGGAGAAGATGAAGAATGATTATTTACAACAAAATATAAAAAAAAAAAAAGGGAACGGATTTATTAAACTAACGACCCCCTACTTATTTTTGGTAATGAATCAAGCAAGTTCGACTTGAACCCTAAGTCAGGTTAAATTAACGGCTACTTAGTTTTGGTAATTAATGCGACTTGAACCCTTAAATTAACGGCTCTTTAACCCTACTTAATTTTGGTAATTAATTCGACTTCAACCCCAAGTCAGACTTTCTTGCTGTCTATAAAAGACGAAAAACCTACTTAACTTGCTTTTCATAAAATACGAAGAACCTGCTTGCCGAAGACATTGATTCCGAGAAAGAATTTGAAGAAGACACTGATTCCGAGAAAGAATTATTTGAAGAAGACATTGATTCCGAGAAAGAATTTGAACAAAGATATGGGTCGGAAGAAGTTGAAAATGGAGTTGATTTTAAACAAGAAATCAAGAGATCTCTGTTTCAAGAAAAGGAAAGATAATGTGATCAAGAAAACGCAAGAACTGACCACTCTTTGCGATGTGGAGGCATGCGTCATCATATACGGACCTAATGATGATGAGGGTGCCGTTGTTTGGCCACCGGATACGGATCGGGTTATCGGGCTTTATCACTCACACATCAAAGCTGGAAAGTCATGCAAGCGTGTAGGAGTTTCCGATTTCTTGAACGACAAAATCAAGAAAGCAGAGGAAGATGCGATGAAATTAAGGAAGGCCAAATATCCGTGCTGGAATGCTGATCTTGAATCGGTGAGAGATCCTGTCGTGCTGAGGAGATTTGCGGATGGACTGAAGGAGAAGATTGAAGTTGCCAACGCCAGAATCGATTTCTTGAAGAAACAAGAATTCATCCGCAATCACAATCAAGAAAACGCACCGCCACAGCAGTTTTACGCCGGAGGTTCCATGTTTTATTCCGATCAGCCCACGCCGTCACACGATCAAGCGTCGATTTCCGGAGATGATACTATGTTTGGCCAGTATACGCTGCCTTGCATGGACAGTGGGGATTACTTGATCAATCACGAGTGTCTCGACTTTCTGCCGGCGCCGCAACCCTACATGGCTTTTCCGGTGGACGATGACATCAGTGAACTTCTTGCTTCCCTGAACGATGGTGAGGCTTTTCCGACACCGGAACCTTTCCCGATGATGGATATGGATGATGATGAAATGAGTGAACTTCTTGCTTCCCTAAACGATGGTGAGACTTTTCCGACACCGGAACCTTTTTCGGTGGACGATGACATCAGTGGACTTCTTGCTTCCCTAAACGATCCGGTGGACGATGACATCAGTGGACTTCTTGCTTCCCTAAACGATGGTGAGACTTTTCCGGCACCGGAACCTTTCCCGATGATGGATATGGATGATGATGAAATGAGTGAACTTCTTGCTTCCCTATGGTGAATCTGAATGGTGGAATTGATGGGAGTAATCATCGTGGAATTCCAGTTAGCTTATGGAGTAGTAATTTTTGTAGTATGTGTTAATTAAGTGAGTCAATTAGAGATCATTGGAGTAGTTTTTGTTTATTGTTTGTATTTTAAACAAAAGTGTTCATTGCTATATTTTTGTGTCTTTAGACCATATAAATTGGCAAAATTTTTGCTCACAAGACTTAATTACAAGGGCCTAAAACCACAAAGACAAGCTGAGATTGGTTGTATTAATATTGCTGTTGTGGGAGGGGGAGGGCCATAGTCATATATTGGTATTGCAAACATACTTTACTAGTACATTATGGGCTTACTGTAGAACAAAACTAATCCACATTTTAGGTGTTGGTTTAGTGTGCCTCTATATTTAAATTGAAAGTGAATCTCTTCTCTATCCCACACCAAAAGCAGGAATTATTAACTTTGGAGCTGAGTTGAGTATCATCTTCTCTAAAGATTAAGGTTTAATATCCTGAATTTTTATAATCCAGTTTGTTAATCTATTTTCATGCAATTCTTAATTCATAGGTTTGAGTGGGTACTGGATGTTATTTGAAATTAACAATTGTATGACCAAAAGCTGTCTTCAAGTTTTACTTCATTATTTGCATATGATAATACTAAGTTGTCCTTGCTAGCTTTGTAACTGCATCAATTTTGTCCCTCATTTTATATATTTCTGATCATATTTATTTTTTAGAACCTAATTTAATATAAAAATAAATAACTTATTTCTTTTGGTTAACTTTTGCTTTCATCTCATTCTCTGGTAAGCTAGGGCAAACGAAGAGTTCACTGTCATATTCACAGCTTTATGGATGTTCCACTTGGTTTCCACAACATCACCCTATCAAAATCACAAACCCCATCAATTTAAAAACCTCTTTTAAACCTCCTTGCCTCTAATTCTTGGAATAACTCTTTCAACGTAAACTGAACAAAAGATACAACCTCACCTCCTTCACCACAATTACTTTCAACATTCCTGTACTGATACCCCATTCAGGAGCAGTTTCAAGGTATTTTTGGGATGGAAAGGAGCTGCAATTGATCTCTGTTGATTGAGTTGATTCGTTTTCAATCTGGGATTTTTCATTTAGTTTTGAAAATGGTGTGAGGAGACTGGTGAGAGTTTGTTTGGCTGCTAGAAGGAACTTTTTCTTCCCAGAGAACTGAGTGGGAATTATTTGGATTATATAAAATGGAAATTCTTGCATAGAGTTTTCAGCTCAGCTCTTCAGCTTCTTGCTACTCAGGTACTCAATTTCATACTGTTTTCCTTATGCTCTGTTTGCGGTTTTATTATTCCTGTTAATGGACAGCAGCAAGTGGAATTTGGTAAACTTGAGGGGTTAAGGTGTCAATGTGTTAAGAGTTACAGGTTTTATTTCATTGAATATTTTGATTGTGTAATAATATCATATTCTTATAACCCAACTGCTTATTCCGTAATCTTCAGCACTAAGTTTATTGTTGAATCCTGGAATATGGTTCAGATGATTATGTTAAAATAATTGTAGAAGTGGTTTTGGTGATCACAGTTGCTCTGTAGACTGTAATCAGCACTGGTATATTAGTTTTAAAATTTTGTTATTCGGTCGTGTCAAACCAAAATACCGGTTTCCACTTGGCACTTCTAACCCTTGTAGGTTAAAGTTGCATGTTTGACTTTATATGGCGATTGCTTGCTAGTAATTTAAGACAGATACGCATTTTAGTGTTTCGCAAATGTATTTTGAAGTTAGCACAATTTTCTATTCTTCAGAACTCCCTTCTTTTTCAGACAATCTCAGTGACACATTGCATATATTGACTCAGGATAACTGTGACCTTTAAATGTTCATATCAGGAAATGTTTAGGGCAATAGGAATTGGCTATTCTCATTCCCTCCCGCCAGCTGCAGCCTTAAATTGGGTTTTGAAGGATGGGCTAGGGAGAATAAGCCGTTGCATTTACACTGCTAGCCTTGCTTCAGCTTTTGATACCAATCTCAAGGTACAGTTTCAATCTCAAGGTACAGTTTCTGTCCAACCAATGAATCTTGTTGCATGTAATTGTTAAGATGCTGAATGATCCTATACTTTCTCCTAGCCAATGTACTAGTGAATTTTTTAAGTCATTTTAAAAATCGCATTTGTACAAAATTGCATGCCTGCCTACTTCATCAATTTAAGATTTGTTGAAAGTCTGAAGGACTTCTGTTTTACTTGAATATTATTAGTTGAACTTGACATCTTCCTGATTCTTATTTGTTTGTTACAACTGTAGCGAATCAGGTTCTCTACTTCAGTTCTGTTCAGCTTGAGCATCGGAATTGAGTTATTGACTCCAGTCTTTCCCAAATACTTTCTGCTTCTTGCAACAATAGTGAACATTGCCAAGCAAATAAGCCTTTCTTGCTTGCTACATTGCAACTGGTGTAAGTATTCTGTACTTCTGCTTTAACTTACTTTTACATGAGTATCATTAATTTGAGTTATAAGAAACCGAGTTTGATCATTATATCTGTGGTCTCTTCAAAATCATCATTTCCATGTTATTGAACCCCTCTGTCAATGAGCAGCATAGACTGTCACGGCTAATGTTGTTACCATATGTGATGCAGTCATGATGCTGTATATATATCTAATGCTTGAAAATAAATATCATTAATGTGAATATTATCTATGTGAGTACATTATTTAGATGCTTCAGTTACTTTAATTTTGGGATACTTTAATTTGCAGATAATTTTCTTTACTGCATATTATGGCAATGAATAATGTTTATGGTGACAGGCCATTCAATTTTATATATTTTCAGACTGCTGTTCACAAAAGCTTTTCTATCGCAGACAACCTTGGTGAGGTTTCTGCAAAGGCCCAGGTACACTACACGATTGTGTTAAAGAATTCGTGTAATATAACTTATATTCCCCATTTCATTAAATTTGTTTCTTGGTTTGGTTTTCCAGATTCAAACAGTGTGCTTTGACAACGTTGGTCTTCTATTAGCTGCCTCCTTCAACATTTTTCTTAGAAACAATCAAAGGTCTTCTATTAATTTTCCCAGGAAAGAGTGTTTCTGAAATAGAAATGAATTTAAGCTCAGCCAATTTTAGCATCTTCTTGTTTTAATTATCGCTCTAATTAATCTAATTAAATAAATTTAAGCACATCTCACTGTCATAGATCCATCCTTTTATATTGAAGACAAGAATTGTTTGATTCTTATTTTTACATCAAAAGAATTGTCTCTCCTTTTGGGCATGTATTACAAAAAGTAAGCTAATCCTTTGGCTTGCTCTGTATGAGTGGTGTAATGTTTGAATAATGTTGTGTAATCTTCTTGTCTGTTATCAACTCCTGCATGAATCCTTTTTGTTTTCTTCAGATCTGTTTGCCTTACGGCGATGAAGGTGGAGGCAAGTGTTGAGCCCATGGCTATCAAGGTAAGTATAGCTGAACCAACGTAGACTCCATCTTTGACTAAGTGGCATTCTCCATCTAACCATTCTTCTCCAATAGCTTGTCTTTTGCTCATGCTTTTGGCTACACTTATTAAATTAATTGCAATGCCAAAGCTGATCCTGTGAGAACTGAATTGTAATGAATTATTGATTTCATGTTTGTGATTTATCATGTTTGTAGAAGGAGAATTAGACGAACCAAGAGAAGAAAAACAAACTGCAGGAGGCTGCAGGATTTCTGGCATTGCAATTATTCCTCTGTTCTCGTGAACAGAGAATTCCTGAAATGAATATGGTTGGGATGACTTCAGCTATGGAAAGTAAGATTAAAGTTACTATTCCGAGTTCAAAAGCTGAACTTCCGGGCAGGTAACATAGCTTTCCATCTAATCTGAGATCTTTTTTCTAAAAGAATATCACAAAAATGATCTCACACACACACACAAATACTATGATTGGAGGATGCAAATGAAATTATTGGACTACCTTGGATTTCTTGAATTCTGCGAGGCTTGACATCGCTACGCTGCTCTTACTACCTTTGAGGTTTTTTTTACTACCATTTAGGTAACTGTTCCAATGATCATGAGGTTTTTTTACTACCTCTGCAGATGCTTTTGAATGCTGGTAGAGCTTTAAAATGGTGGCTCATATTATTTGAATATTTTAGCAATGTCAGTCTTTGCATTGAAAACTATTTCATTAGAGAATAAATTAAGGTTCATGGCATATATAATTGAAAAGCCATGGAAGTCTAGTTTCTAACAAATTTTGAAAATTTCAATTCAGAGTTTTGAGTCAAAAGTTATGATCAAAATACCAAAAAGTGGTAGTCTACTTGGAATTCTGTCAAAGACAACACAATGTCATTCTTTAAATTGAAATCTGTTTTGTTTCGGAATAAATTATGCTTTAGGGTTTAGATCATCAATTAAGAGTGTTCTGGAGCTGACATATTAAAGAACCTTCATGCCTTTGTGTGGGTGAGGCAAGCCACTTTTAATTTTCTTAACCAATTCTATTTCTCTACATTTTTTGCACTTGTTACCTTCAAAATTTTATTTTTCCCTTATAAGTGCACCAGGGACTTGCTGACATTGTCACAACTGCTGCAAATGCAAAGATATCATCCTTTAAGTGAGGGGTGAACATGAAACTTTCTCTACTCTTAATATTCCTCACAATATGTGTAACTTTCTTGTCATTGCATTTTCATGGCATATATTTGCTGCTGAAATTTTATCTGGGTTGTAGCAATTGCCACACCTGCTTGTGAAGGATTCAAGAATAAATCTAAGAACATAGTAGTTGCACTTGTTGACATGAAACATGCATTTGTTATCCTCCACAACATTTCATATGTACACTTGGTGCAAAGGCGATCTGCATCACAACTTATTTAGCTTACATTTCTCCTATTGACCCATATTTTTTCCTGTTACAGTTATTTATATTGTTGATATTTTTCCAGGATGGATAGACAGTGACGTGAGGAGGAGGTGAAAGGTTGATTTTCCAAAAAGGGTGGATCGATCCGTATTAAACAAGGTATGACATATTTAAAGTCTCTTGTTGCATGTGTGTGAATTGTGTGCACTGGCATGTCACAAGTGTGTGCTTTTTTATTTTTAACTCTTTTATGTTGTTTTGTTTTCTACATTTAAGGCAACTAGTCCAGATGTATATTGTGAAACAACACACCCACATAATGTATTTATAAAGCTTTTTAGATAACACTTGATAGAATGGCCATAACTTTTGCTAGAAATCTGCCACCTTCTAGTAAAATGGTCATAACTTTTTTGCTAGAAAGTTCCAAATGCTTCTATATCTATTGTGTTAGAAATTAGACTTATAAGGCTTTGCAACCATATATTGATCAATGTATTCATTTCCTATCGGCACCAGTCTCCATTCAAAGTGACCCTATTTGCTGTAGAACATGTAACAATGACTACTTCACTTCAAAATCTTTGTCTCATTATTAAGTGCTAAATTTTTATTCTATCTCAGGTAATTGCAGTGAAACGACAGGAAGATAAAAATATTATATAATGCAAAGCAAGAAGATAAAGTGAATTCCAAACCAAGGTTGGGCATAGCTTGATCAATCATGATATTTTAGCTTTTAAATTTAAGTTTTAATGTAAAATTGAAGTTTGGATTTAATAAGTTACCATATTTTTGTGCTTTTTGAACTTTGAAGGATGATTTTCTATGCATTTTCTAACATCACAAATAAGCTGTGTTGCTTTTCATCCGAAAAGCTATTCTTTGCCGCAAAATCTTAGATAACTTATAGTGAGAAGTGAAATCATACAAATATTAACGATTCAATTAAATTTGACAGAAGGATGCAACTGCATAACTTCATTCATTGTCGATTATATATTCATTGATAATTGTACGAAACGTGAGAACGTCTCACGACATGTATTTTATACTACAGATATCAAGTGAATAAAGGACAAAGAATAACTCTAATAACCTTACACGAAGAGTCGATGCTAGATCATAAATGGAATTAAAACAATTGAATCAATGATCACAAGCAAGAGGAACAAAAGTCACCTTGCTTTAAATAACTTTAATTGGACCAAGTTCAGTTGAATAGCATTATCCAGTTAGCCTCAAAACTCGAAGTAGACCATCATCCTCTTCCACGCATTAGGACAATACCATCATCTGATTGATTGCTCATATCACCATTATAAATAGTGGCCTAGCTTGTGGAATGATTTTTTTGTCCAAATTTATGATTTGATGCAGTGCGCATCTGTGCCGTGCTGTGTGCAATGGTGGTAACCCATACTGCGAAGAAAGTCCCGTATCTCTTTGGCACTGCTATTGCTTGCTTGTAACAAGCGTTCATCTTCTTCGTATATGAGGTATGGTGCTTCATTCTTCTTTCTTGATAACAATTTTGATGCGCCTTTGAGAACATGATACTCCCAACCCTGAACATCTATTTTGACAAGTAGCACAGGCTCCGAATCTTGGATAACTTCATCGAGAGGTATGGATTTGACGTGAAGTGTAATCTCTTCATTGGACTTAAAGGCCATCTTGGCTCCAGTGGCTGAGACTGCACTATTATCAAGCCGCCCAACCAACTGATAATTTACACATAAGCAAAATGAAAAATGATTCTCAATAAATCCACCTCAGGAATAAAATTAACTCGCGTTAAATAAAAACTTAGTGCATATGAATTTTCAGGATTGGGATTGAATAGGGCTAGAGTAAAGAAAGATGTGAAATGTATAGATTACAAGAAATGACAGATAAGGGAAACAATGAGCAAGAGAGTAGGAGAGATAAAACAACACTATAAATGGCATTGTTGTGTGGAAGTCCGTCTGAGACCCACCCAGGAAGAGTCGGTTAGAGCAAAAGCAAAACCATTTTAGGCAAAATAACTAGACTGTCATCTACTATTCCACATTAATATCACCTAAAGAGAACAAGTTCATGTTTGACCGAGCTTATAAGCTCTTTTAAGATATCTACACTTAAGAGCTTAACCGTTTATGGTAGTAATTTTTTTAAAATAAGGATTTTATTTCACTTCAAAGATGTAGCTTTAAGCTGTTGTTAGAATTTTCATCACCCTTTTTATCTAAGCACTTCAAACCAATTTTTAGAATGAGAAAACAATGTATCATAAGCACTGTAAACATCATATTAGATGTCAAGAGCTTTTAAGATCTCAAAAGTTAGTTCCTGAGGACAACATGCTAACACGAAATCTCAAGATCTAGAGAAAAAAGCAGTAACAAAAACCAATTTATCCCATAGAATAAAAGAATAGTCAAGTTACCTTGTGGAATGTTATGTTACCGGAGCGATCCGAGGCTGCTGCTTCATACACCTCCACCAACTTCCCAACTCTATTGAAATAAATACCATCACAGATCCTCTGTAAATTCTCGAAAACAGGCTCAAATGCCAACACCTGGAACCCCATTACAGCAGCTGCAAAGCTAGCCATCCCCACATTCGCACCAACATCTACGAAGAGCCCATGTCTATTTTGCTCTTTCATCTTCTCCAACAGCTCCTGCACCGTCGCAGAGATATCGGGCCTTCTAAATGGCTTTCCTTTAAGGGTCCTCACAATGTTTTTGTGGGGCTTTTCAGGTAAATTTCCAAAGTCAGAGAGTGAATAAAGAAATGGGAATTTGAGACCTTCAACAAGGTTGGCGAAGACAGGGGAGGCTTGAGGCGTGTTGTAGCAATCAAATGGCTTAATAAGTCTGTTGGAAATAAACACTTCGAGTAATTTAGTGTTGGAATTTTTGGGGGTTTGGGTGGAGAGGTAGAGAAAAATAAGGAATAAAAGGGAAGTGGAGACAAAGAGGAGGAGGTTTTGTGGGGACAAGATTTTGGTGGGCTGGCTTCTTTTCCAGGCATTTGCCATGGAAACTGATGACGGGAGAGGGGGGAGATCTATTGATATGGGAACAGTAAATGACTCACATTAAGCTTCCAGCAAATAAAACAACAATTCAAAACCTAAAAAAATAATGCATAATTAATGTATATCCAAACATCATTCAAATCTGCAATTAATTGCAGAGATCACAATGATAAGATTTCACTCTTCGCAAATGTGCATTTTTAGAAAGCAATTTATGAGTAGGGAACATCAACAAAAATAATTATCCTTGATATTTTAATCACCATCAAAATTTTGTACTGAAATCATCCCATTATGTAAGCCAATTTTGTGATTATTGAAACTGACTTAATCACGAATCAAACCACGCACCAAAGATGCAAAAATGACATATATTATTGTACACAGTCAATAAAGCATACCAAATTCCAGTCCCATAGAATAAAAAGTGCTCAAATGTGAGCAGATTAAGTATGACTATAATTTTCATTAAGAACACTAATATGGAATAATTAAAGATTATAAAAATATCTGATAATCAAGAAGCCCATAAAATAATCGCATGGCACTTTGTGTTTTATTTATTATTTTAAGAAGAGAACACAATTGGAAAACATGGAAGCTTGTATGTTCCATTCTAAGTACCAATGGCCATTCATTGGTCCTGCATCTCTGAAACCATGAATATTCTTAGTTGTCCTAAATGAATTTGAATATTATTTTAACTTCCTTTTAAAAGATGATTTCTTATTTGAGTTTTTGAACAAGTAAATTAATGAGCTCAGGATTGGGATATTGCAGCATTAGGGATCATGTTCTTGTGCCAACGTGTAGAGGGCATGACGAATTTGGTGTTTAGCTCACAAGGATTATTACACTATTGGTATTTTAGAGTCTTGTTTCGCCCTTGTTAGCTCACTGTAATTTGGTATTGCATCTCATACATTACTTTGTAGAATACATACATACCAAGTACATAAAATAAAAAAATATCATTCTATACACTTCAAAAGATACATAATCACTATGATACAAGTTTTCGTGTCCTATGTAAGCATGTAGCTACAGTATATCTAGTGATTTCGCTTGATGGTTGGTGTTATACATATGTTTAAAAAAATAATTATAAACTCTAAAGCATTCAAGTTCTCTCTTGAGAAATAGAGTGATAATCATCTTACTAATCTGGTAATTGAACCAATAAAGGGAAAGCAAGGAAAAAAGAAAAGCATATAAATCAACAGCCAGAAAATTAGAGAGTGAAAATAAACCTTAAATTTTGCATTCTACTTGTCTAGTTCTTCGATTCTTGCCCCTATTTCCCATAAAATTGAGCATAGACTAGCCTTACATACGAATGGATCCATCCTTATTAACTTAGCATCTGCTATATTCGATCTTTTCACTGAAAGTAGGTAAATTGGTGATCTCCCCCACCGGCCACAATTTTTTACAACTCCACAATAAATTTGCAGCTATGTAAGTTGTGCTTGACTCTTTTAACCCAAGTTAAGTGAATCTTGGACAAGAAAAATAACAAAGTTTAGGAGAATTTTATTGCCCATATTCTTAAATAGGAGTACAACTTTTCTAAAACTTGATCGGTATTTACTATTTAGGGTAAATGATAGAAACAGAAGATTGTTATGAGGTTGATAGAGGACTCTATTTTAAAAACATTATTCTGAAATCTGAAAGCAATCTGGAAGCTTCCTATTCCTAAAAGAAGGTTCAGATTTTGTTATCACGTTTCAGGAATACTTCCTTGTCCCCAATTTTTTGTGTTTTAGGCAGGTGCAACCCTAAATTATTGCAGTGCCCTTCGTCACTCAATTCACAACAAATTAACTTACAGGTCCTTCAATTAGTAATGAAGAAAGGAATACCTCAAACCAATCGATAAATCAATCAAATTTATCTCAGCTAAGTAATATAAAAGTGAGCCCACATCCACCAGTTCCGAAATCAAACCTGACAACCATGAGCTAAAAATCCGATCCCGTACGAGGGTCATGTTCTCGCAATTTCACATTGCAATCCCCCAAAACAGAGGAATGTCTAACACTTAGTTCGAGGGGAAAAAGAAAGTATTAAAAAAAAAAAGTGGAAGAGAAAATCAATTAATAAGACAAATAAATAGAAGTGTATCTAACCAGTGGTGGAATGAGGACGGCGGCGGTGCGATGAGGGTGGCGTGAGTACAACAGAAGATGAGGCGCAGAGATGAGTACTTTCAGCTGGTTCCGACTAGTGGGGGAGGAGCTGGGACGAAGACGATGATCCAGAAGTGCTTTAGATTTGGAAAAGAAGAAGTAAAAGATAATCAGTTTGCAATTCTTTTTTGCGCTACTGCCATCTAAAATTTACTTAGATCACTTAAAAAATTACCATGAAATTACAAAAATAACCCCACATATATATAAAGTTTAAACTCCCTGCACCAAAATTATTTTTTCTTTTTCCACCCAACAACTTAATCCAACAGAAGAAGAAGTGGTCTACCGTGAAGAAAGAAGTGTTTCATGATTTCATCAACAAATTTAGGGACCCATCTAAAAGCACAAAAAAACCGGAATCGGCGGTTCAAACCGGGGAACCGCCGGTTTTAACCGGAATCGGAACCGCCGGTTCTGGAACCGTAAAAAAAAGAACCGAAACCGGTAGGAGAATGTTCGGTTCCGGTTCCTCATATTTGGGCCGGCGATTCCGGTTCCGAACCGGCGGTTCGAACCCGAACCGCCGATTTTTCAATTTTTTTATTTTTTTTTACTTTTTACGCTTAAAACCAAAAAAAATTTAAAACCGGAACCGTCGGTTCTGAAACCGAAATCTTCGTACCCCAATTCGGTTCCGGTTCCCCTACCTTGGAACCGGAACCGGCAGTTCCGAATCAGGGTGCATGTCTCCTACCCACATATGTTGGAATTTCAAGATTGGTATACTGCATTTAGAATATATAATTAGTTTGTGTTTTTCAAAATTAAAATTTTCAATGAATTAATTAATCAAATTAATTTTTTATTTTATTACTATAAAAATTTAAATGTTTAATCGAAAACGTATGTAAAACTATCACTTTTTTTTTTTCGAAAAAAAAAATTGCCTATAAAATTTTAATATATATGTAATTTATATATGACAAAGACTTGTGTGAAACCGTCTTACGTAAGAGCTTACGTGAGTCAGTCAGAAAGTGATAACTTTTATATAGGAAATTGATAATAAATTAATGAAAAGTGATAATGCTATTTCATGAACAATTTATAATATAAATAAAAAGTGATAACATTTTATAGCGAAAGTCACAATATTTTATAGCGAAAGTGATAACTATTTTAAAAAGTGAAAGATGGTCTCACGTGAGACGATCTCACACAAGACCTACCCTTTATATATTTTATTTTAAATATTTTAATTAAGATAGTCATAAAAATTATTAATAGAAGAATTTATAATTAAATTATAAAATACAAAAGAACCATGTATTTAATTTAAGACAAAGACTTGTGTGAGACCGTCTCACGTAAGCCCTTATGTGAGACGATCAAAAAGTGATAACTTTTATGAAGGAAAGAGATAATAAATTAATGAAGGATAAATTACCAAAACCCCCCTCGAGGTTTGTCCAAACTACCAAATAAACCTCGTAGTTTGAATAATTACCAATTACCCCCTTTAACTTATTTTTTATTTGAACATTAATAAAAATACACTTTTTTCTTAAAATAAAGAAGGATGAAAATGACATCAAGACCCATATATTTAACATTGTATTTTAAATTTCACTATTTTTTTTTAAAAAAAAATTTTTAAAGGGGGTAATTGGTAATTTTTCAAACCACGGGATTTATTTGGTAATTTAGACAAACCTCGAGGGGGTTTTTTTTGGTAATTTACCTATTAATGAAAAGTGATAATATTCTTTTTTGAACAATTTATAATATAAATAAAAAGTAATAATATTTTATAGCGAAAGTGATAATGATTTATTACGAAAGTAATAACTATTTTAAAAAGTGAAAAATGGTCTCACGCAAGATATACCCTTAATTTAAAAAGAAAAAAAATTAAAAATTGTAATTAAATTGAGTAAATACAAAAATATTGTGTATTTAATTTATAAAAATAAAGTTGGTGATTAAATTAAAAAAATGAGAAAAGGTCGTGTATTTTAATGCAATTAACCCTAATTTTAATTATCTTACCGCTAAAACTCGTGTGCCTCAGGATACAGTGCTCCCAAATTTCGCTTTTTTGAATGATATATCCTTTATTATAAAAAGGTGTACCCTTTATTTCCTGAAAAAAATTAATTTTTTTAATCGAACATTTATAATTTTCATATTTCAGTCGATCTTTCAATGAAAACATTATATTAATCTCCAATCCTAAAAATACATCTTAAAAACAAATTTACCAATCTTATCTAACATACACTTTATAATTTACTTATATTCAAAAATACTACATTACCCTCAAAAAGTCAATAAAGTTGATTAATGGTGAAGATTAATATGGAAGGGAATAGTATAATATATTGTTAATTAAAATTAATTAAATACTATACTAATTAAAATATATATATAAATAAAGAGTGAAAAAAAAAAAATTCAAGACAAAATGAAAGTGGAAAACTTCGACACCTGAAAAATTCAACAACGCAGTCGGTATAATTGATGGATTGCTACTTGTCCTTAATGTTTATGATCTGATCTTTGTCCTTCTTAATTTCTAAGCATAATTCATTACCTGTGTGGTGTAGAAGACCTAACAGGCTAACACCAGCGTGTGACACGAGTAAGTAACGAGTACCAACTGTTTGTGAACCACTTGAATGATTGCATTGGTGGACTAGAATATATATATATATATATATATATATATATATATATATATATATATATATATATATATATATATATATATATATATTATAAGCAGTTTGTATGAGTAGAAAACCATATTAAACTACATATTATGACCCATGGGTTACTGCCATCATCATCATGTTGGGTTAGTTGTGTTGATGATGATGATGAATGTAGTGTTAGGGGGTGATAGTTGTGATTTGAGGAGGAGCAGTAGAGATAGTGAACGGAAGGCATTGAATGATTGGTGGCCTTATAATCACACCTCCTATGATCACTGCAACTGGAAAGGCATCACTTGTGATCATGCTGGCCATATTTGTTGAGAATATAATTTGCAAATTAAAGATGGTTCATGAACGTAAATTATTCATGAATCTATTCAAGTATCTATTTAATGTTATTTCATAAAGTTGGAAAGGTTCATGTATTGTGGAGTCTATAAATATCATGTAACTTAAGTTCTGAAAGTAAGTAAAAAATATTAAGAAATTCATATATCTCTCTCTGATATCCATCGAAGTGCAGCAGCACTATTTCTGCAATATCCTTTCTTTCCAATAAATTGTGGTATCAGAGCCTGGTTCTATCAATGGCATCGAACCAAGTTTCGATCTCTATGTTTTCTTATACTCCAAATCAAGTCCCAATATTTGAAGGAGAACATTTTGATTATTGGAGCAGTCAAATAGAAACTCTCTTTATTTCTCAAGATCTGTGGGAAGTAGTGGAAGAAGGTTTTGCAGAGCCACCCAAAGAGAACAACGATGAAGTATGGAATGAGAATCAACAAAAGGAGTACAAGAAAAATCTGAAGAAAGATGCAAGCGCTCTCAGGTTTATTCAACAAGGATTAAGCAAGTCCATATATCCAAGGATTCATGGAGTTAAAAGATCCAAGCAAGCGTGGAATATCTTGAAAGAGGGGTTCCATGGAAATGACAAGGTAACTTCTATAAAGCTTCAATCTCTTTGGAGGGAGTTTGATAATTTATCAAAGAAAGATAATGAAGTAATGCAAATTTATCTTACTCGAGTTGCCGAAATCGTGAATCAAATTCAAAGTCTTGGAGAAATCATTGATGAAAAGAAAGTTGTCCAGAAAGTCCTTAGAAGTCTTCCTTCCAAATATGATTATGTTGTTGCTGCCATAGAAGAGTCTAAGGATTTGAACACTTATACTCTACAAGATTTGATGTGCTCTCTGCAAGTGCATGAAGAAAGACTTAACAGGTCTTCAAATCAGCCCATTGAGCAAGCATTTGAATCCAAGATGAATTTCTCGCAATCGAATTCTAAACGAGGAAGAGGAGAATCATCTCGAGGAAGAGGAGGACCATCTCGGGGTAGAGGAGGCTCATTCCGAGGTAGAGGAAGAGGCAGAGCACAAAGCAACCAACCCAAAAATTTTGAAGATGGAAGTTCTAGTCTCTTTTGTAAAATTTGCAGAAAGACTAATCATGATACAAAAGATTGCTTTTTTAAATGTAAAAAGTGCAGGAACCCAAACTATTCACAGAGAGATTGCTACCATCAAAACAAAGAAGAGAAGAATGAAGCGAACTTGTCGAAGGATGAAGGAGAACAACTTTTTTCTTGCATGACAGCACAACATCAACTTCAAAATAAGTGGTATTTGGACAGCGGCTGCAGTAGTCATATGACGGAGAACAGAAATTTATTCATCGATCTTGATCAGAATTTCACTTCGCAAGTGAAGCTTGGTGACGGGAATTCTCACCGCTGTGAAGGAAAGGGAACCATTGCTGTTCATTCTAACGAAGGCTACAAAAAGGTTATTAGTAATGTTCTTTATGTGCCGAATCTCACTAGTAATCTTCTAAGTGTTGGGCAATTGCTGCAAAGAGGTTACTCGGTATTTTTCGATAACGAAGAGTGCAGAGTCTTGGATAAGAAGAGTAATTGCACCGTTGTTTCAGTACCAATGAGTTCAAATAAGGTGTTTCCATTATTTATGCCTCTGGAAGAAAAGGTGGCTTACAGAGGAGAAGATATGGATCAATCTAATGTTTGGCACTTGAGATACGGGCATCTGAATTGGAATGGTCTGCAACTTCTCAAGCACAAGAATATGGTGATTGGGCTTCCAGAAATTGAATCCAAAACTCAAGTTTGTGAAGGATGCATATATGGAAAAATGCATCGACTTCCATTTCCAAAGACAACCTGGAGAGCAAAAGAACCGTTGGAGCTTATTCATGCAGACATCTGGGGTCCTTCAAGAACTCTATCTCTTGGAAGCAAAAGGTACTTCATTTTATTTGTTGACGATTATTCTAGAATGGTGTGGGTTTATTTCTTGAGTGCGAAGTCAGCAGCATTTTCTACATTTATGAAATTCAAAGTTCTTATGGAAAAGCAATCAAGCCATCAAATAAAGACAATCCGGACAGATCGTGGAGGTGAGTTTATTTTCACACTATTTATGAAATATTGCAAAAACAATGGGATTCACAGGCAGTTAACTATTAGAAGAAGTCCTCAACAAAACGGTGTTGCCGAGTGAAAAAACCACACAATTGTTGAGATGGCTAGAAGCATGATGATTGGAAAGAATTTGCCAAAAGTTTTTTGGGTTGTGGCTGTTCATACAGCTATTTATTTGCTAAATCGATGTCCGACGAAAGCTGTTCGTAATCGAACTCCATTTGAAGCTTGGCACAAAAAGAAACCAACTATTGATCACTTAAGAATTTTTGGCAGCATTGCGTATTCTCATATCTCTACTCCTAATAGAGATAAATTTGATCAAAAGAGTGAGAAGCTTATCCTTGTGGGCTATAGTGACGAGTCGAAGGGATATCGCCTATATAATCCTTTAACCTGCAAGCTTGTTGTAGCAAGAGATGTCATTTTCGATGAAATGGCATCATGGATATGGGAAGAAAAATCATCCAGATTGATAGCTCAAAGTGATTTTTGTGATACTTCAAAGCTTGAAGAAGAAGATCACGAATCTGATCATGGTATTACATCTCCAAGAGCTAGTCAGCCAAGCTCTTCTAATCAAGTGGATTTAAGTCCAGATTCACCAATAAGAAAGACCCGATCCTTACGAGAAATTTATGAGACTTCTGATTTTGCTCTATTTTCTTATGAACCTCATAGTTTTGATGTTGCAGAAAAGGAGGAAGTGTGGAGAAAAGCCATGGAGGAAGAGATTACTATGATAGAGAAGAATAAAACTTGGGAGTTGATGGATGTTCCGAAGCATAAAGATATTATTGGATTGAAATGGATTTTCAAAACAAAATATCATGAAGATGGGAGCATACAAAAGCACAAGGCGAGACTTGTGGCAAAGGGATATTCGCAACAACCCGAAATCGATTTCAATGAAACGTTTGCGCCGGTTATTCGAATGGAAACTATCCGTATTGTTCTTGCTTTAGCAGCACAGTTGGAGCTTCAAGTGTTTCAACTTGATGTTAAATCTGCTTTTCTTAATGGAGAGCTAGAAGAGGAGGTGTATGTTCAGCAGCCTCAAGGATTTTGTATCAAAGGAAAGGAAGATAAGGTTTATCGACTCAAGAAAGCTCTTTACGGGCTTAAGCAAGCTCCAAGAGCTTGGAACAGCAAGATTGATGGTTATTTTCTTAAGAATGGATTTCATCGAAGTCCTAACGAACCCTCTCTCTATGTGAAGAGGCAAGATCATGATTTCTTGATCGTGTGCATCTATGTAGATGACTTGATCTACATGGGAACTAATATGAGCTTAGTTGAAAATTTCAAGCGGAGGATGATGAATGAATTTGAAATGACAGATTTGGGAGTGATGAAGTATTTTCTTGGAATTCAAGTGAAGCAAAATAAAGGAGAAATTTTCATCTCTCAAGAGAAGTACACGGAAGATCTCTTGAAAAAATTTCACATGGAGAAATGCAATCCAATTTCTTCACCCATTGCTGTAAGTGATAAGTTGAGAAAGGATGATGGTGCTGGAAATTTTAATGCAAAATTGTATAGGAGTCTTTGATTAGAGCTATTTTCACCTAGATTTTAGTGTCTTTTTATATGTGTTTTCGTATTATTTTATCTGTATTTTATATGTTATTTAGTTGTGTTTTGTATTTTTATTGAAATATGTGTGAATGAGCTTAAACTTAAGATTTTCACTTTTTATTTGATGCTAAACATGATAAGGAAGATGTAGGAAAAAATGGATCTCAATTCGGAGTTGAAACGAGGGAGAACGAGCCAAAACAGTGAAGAAATGCAGGAGCAAGCACACGAGCCGTGTAGCCAACACGGCCCTGTAAGAGTTGCCGTGTGGCGACATCTAGTCATTCAACACGGGCAACTTCAGGTCGTGTCCGGTTGCACGAGTCGAGTCGGGAGCACGAGCCGTGTCGCCAACACGGCCCTGTAAGAAGTGGCCGTGTGCCGACATCAGAAGAGCCAACACGATCACCCTGTGCCCGTGTTACAACACACGACTCGTGTTGGCAGCACGAGCCGTGTCATCAACACGGCCCTGTAAGGCGAGGCCGTGCGGCAGCATCAGAAGACACAACACGGCCACCTCGTGGCCGTGTTGCAGAACATGACTCGTGCTGTGTATTTTCCTGCAGAAATTTCCAGATCCTTCTAGAAGCCTCCATAGGGGTATAAATACCCCTTTATTCAACAATTGGAAAAAGAATCCGAAAATCCCATCCTCTACACACACATCACACACCATTTCTTCCATTTTCCACCATCATCTTCATCCATCTTCATCCACCCATCATATCTTCCATTTTTGGTGCTAAAGACTTCAAATCAAGAGCTAGAGGTGGAGATCAAGAAGAATAAAAGATTCTCTTCAAGAAATTGATAGGGAAGAATCCATTCATTTTGTATTTCTTTAGATCTAAGACTATGGGTATTTGTAATGAATTATTTATTTGTTTTATTACTTTTATCATGTTAGGCTAATCCCTCTAGTGGGATTAGGAATATGAAGAGCATATTAGATTTATATTATCATGTGGATTAAATTGGTTTTTGATTTAATTGATGTTGATTTCTATTCATGGAGTTTAATTGTCTTGATGTTGTGATGGCATGGTTTGTTATTCATGAATGTTTATTGGTTTAATGGATTGTTGATCAATGGATTATTTGTGATAATTAAATGCTATCATGATGTTCATGTATGTATTGCTTGGAGTGAGACAGAAACGACCCTCTATAGTATTAGGAAGACATGAATAGACATTGAGTTTGGGTTTGACCGAAAGGATATTTGAATTCAATGAGGGGAACCAATCCATTCGTTGGCCTTAGTACACAAAAAGGGAGGGTTTAATTTAACTAGTACCTAGATGGAAGGGGTTAATGTTGGGCTTTGATCTTAAGTGCTTTTGGGAGTCTAAAATGGATCAACAACCTTTGTAACCCGAAAGGGAGCTTAGGATACAATTGTGATCACCCTTAGCCTACATCAATTAAGTTGGATTCCTTTTGCATGATAATATGAATTGAGTATGCTTGGATGTTTCTAATCCCATGATTTTCCATACTTGAACTTTAGCACCCATTATCTTTACTTGTCATTTTCTTATTTGCTATCCTTATTTACTTGCTACTTGTTTTTGTTGTTAATCAATCTCAAAACCCCCGATCATCTTTACAAAAACAACAATGAACATGAGCTCACGTATTTTGCTAGTCCGAACATAACTCCTTTATGGATTGATAATTTTTCTTGGGATATAATACTACAACGATCGAGTATTTTTGCTCGTGAGCTCTAAAAATAGACAAACAGTCTTGTTGGTTCGTTGATTTATCTCACCAACACAAGGCCCGACATTGTCCAAGCTGTAAGTTTGATCTCAAGGTTCCTCAATGAACCTAGTAAGCTTCATTTTGCAGCAGCAAAAAGAGTCTTGCGATACTTGCAAGGCACAAGGAAAATGGGGATCAAATATGTGAAAGAAGATGATAGTAAATTGATTGGCTACACTGATAGTGATTGGGGAGGATCTTTGGATGACAGAAAAAGTACTTCAGGATATTTATTTTCTCTTGGAACTAACATCGTTTCATGGAGTTCTAAGAAGCAAAAGTCCGTTGCTCTATCATCGGCGGAAGCAGAGTATATTGCCGCTTCAGAAGCAGCATGTGAAGCAATTTGGTTGAGAAGGTTATTGGCAGACCTGCAGCAAGTTCAAAAGGAGCCTACAACTATCTGCTATGACAATATGTCAGCGATTGCTATGACCAAAAATCCGTTCTTCCATTCAAGAAGCAAGCACATTGAGTTACGCTATCATTTCATACGAGATATGGTGAACAAAGGAGATATCAAGTTGGAGTTTGTTGGTACAAAGGAGCAGCATGCTGATTTTCTCACAAAGGCAATCCAAGTTGATAGATTTCAGCAAACCAGAGACATTCTAAAGATTGCAAATTAAGAAGGGGTGTTGAGAATATAATTTGCAAATTAAAGATGGTTCATGAACGTAAATTATTCATGAATCTATTCAAGTATCTATTTAATGTTATTTCATAAAGTTGGAAAGGTTCATGTATTGTGGAGTCTATAAATATCATGTAACTTAAGTTCTGAAAGTAAGTAAAAAATATTAAGAAATTCTTATATCTCTCTCTGATATCCATCAAAGTGCTATTTATGCAATATCCTTTCTTTCCAACAATATTCACCACATGAGGCTGAATCTAGACTGCGATTATTATACGTCATGTCTCACTACCATTGAATTCCATTCATACTGCCTCAGTGGAGGAATCCCATCACAGGTATCTGCACTATCCAGACTAACTCATCTCAATCTCTCTGCCTCTTATCTTACTGGTATGTTGCCTCCTTCACTATCAAATCTCACCAACCAACTCAGTTGCGAGTTGCCCCCTTCACTTGCAAAACTCTCCAAATTGAAGGCTCTTGACTTTTCTTATAACTTGGACATTAGGGGTGGGTGCAGTTCCACTCTAACTCATCTCTACATTTGACGAATAATAATATGAGCAGCAGTTTACCATCAAGCTTGGTGACCCTGGATTTGAGTTACAACCATCACATTAGTGGCTCTTTGCCTTCAAGCTTGGGCAATTGTACAAGATTGGAATCTTTAGATTTGAGGAGTAAGTGGTTCAATACCACCAAGCATGGGCATGTTAACAAGCTTGGTTACCCTTGACTTGAGTTACAATTCCATCAGTGGCTCTTTGCCTTCAAGCTTGGGTAATTTAACAAGTATAATTACAGTTAACTTGAGTTACAATCTCATCAATGGCTCTCTGCCCTCAAGCTTGTTCCAACCGAAAAACCTGTTGTCTCTTTATTTGTGAAACAACAGAATAACTGGCATTCAGCCTTTAGAGTCTAGCTAACTCACGAGCTTGGAAGATTTGGACTTGGAAGGCAACAACATTGCAGGCTCTTTTCCTTCAGCCTTGGCCCAACTAACTTGGCTTAAATTGAGAAACAATCACATAACCGGCTCTCTGCCTTTGAGCTTGGCAAACTTAACAATGTTGCAGTTTTTGGATGTGGGTGGTAATCAGTTGGAAAATGTCTTTGGAGCCTTAAAAATGCTTCCCTTTATCCAAATAATTGAGCTAAGAGAAAATTTAATATCAGGACACATACCTACTCAGTTTGGAAACACTATTAATATTGTACGCTCTCTCTATATCAATCTCTCTCATAACAACCTTTCTGGTCCTGTTCCTGAATCTCTGCACAATCTGTATTACATTGATTTATCCTACAACAACTTGGAGGGTCGAATTCCTCCTAAAGTCTGGAATACATTTCCCAAAACCTTCTTCTACGGAAACTACAAACTACTGGAACCGATTAACAATTCTTGGGAAAAGGGTCAACACAACAAAACAGGGAAGAAGACAAGACGCCAAGAGATACCCGATCCAAAACATGGGGACATATTCAGGATATGGGATTACGACGGGCAGATAGCATATGAGGACATCATTGAATCAACTGCAGACTTTGACCTTAGCTACTGCATCGGAACCGAACCGGCGGCTATGGGAGTGTTTACAGAGCTCAATTGCCTACGGGAAGAGTTGTTGCCGTTAAAAAGCTTCACAGATTTGAGGGTGAGAATCCCATCTATGATCACTGTTTTAGGAACGAAGCCGAGGTTCTGTCCCAAATACGTCACAGGAATATAGTGAAGCTCTTTGGGTTCTGTCTGCACAGGCGGTGTATGTTCCTCATCTATGATTACATGCAGCCTGTTTTGCGTGCTGAGGGACGACGGAGCTGGACTGGTTGAAGAGAGTGAATGTGGTGAAGGGCATTGTGTGTTACATGCATCACCACTGCACCCCACCAATACTGCACAGGGACATTTCCAGCACCAACATTCCTTTGAATTCAAATCTTGAAGCTTTCCTGTCTGATTGTTGGATCCAGACTCTGCTTGTCGGAACTTGTGGCTATATAGCACCTGGTACATATGCCTTTTCTCTGAGAAAAATATCAATTTCAGTATTTGAATTTTGGTTGAATTAATATTTTATACTTTCTATTTTAATAGTATTTTGAAAATTTTACAGGACTTACAAAGGAGAGTTTGTGATTGATATGTTTGTGCAGAATTGGCGTTCACAATGGTGGTTACGTGATGTTTACAGCTTTGGAGTGTTGGCCCTGGAAATCATGTTGGTAGATCATCCAGGGGAATTGATCTCGTCCATACAATCCGAAAAATGTGCTCACAAGTTGATGGTCCAAGAGTTATTGGACAAGAGGTTAGCAAGTCCAGAAGATGGAAGGGTGTGTAGAGATGTGGTGGGATGCATAAGCCAAGACCCGAAGCGTCGGCCATCAATGAGTGAGGTGTCTCGGCAACTTAGCATCCGCCCACCGCCATTGCCGATGCCCTTCCGCTCCATGTCAATGCTGCACCTTATGCACCCCCATTGACTTCATCCCATTTTACTCTTCTATTTCAACTGCTCATCTTCATGTTATATGTTTTTCTTTTTTCATAAATTTATATGAGCTGCTTTAATCATGTAAATAAAACAGCTCCATCGCTGCTGTGTTGTCATCTTCTTTTCTTTGATAGTTTGTGCAATGTTGAGACCAGCTTATCAATTACTAATATAATTAAAATTCTTGTATTGATTGATTATCACTTCAGCTACTGAAATTTAAAATATCATCAAATGACTAAAGAGCCTTTAGTCTAAAAACAAAAAAATGGTCATCTTGTTTTTTCTTAATATTATTACTGATTAATAAACCAACAAATTATAATACTATTATTATTATTGTTATTTTCTTTTAGCTTTCAAGGGTGTTGGATCTTCTATGACACTTTGGTATTATATTTTTTGTGTCACTCAATTGGATGAGTGATACGTAGGAGACAAATTATACCCTAAGTCAATATATAAATCTTACGGGCAAGAGATTGGATTTGAGATTGAACTTCTCTATTCCGCCAAGTATCATTCTATAAAGAGATGATATCACACCAGAGTATCATATATAGGACATCCTGTACCTTGGAGAAGACTATATTGACTACACGTATAAAAATTAAAAAGAAAAAAACTATTTTATTTACCAATTTCATAAAATTAAAAAATCTAATTTAATACTTGTATATGTATAAATAAATCATAGAACTGTAGAAATGAAAACTGTGCTTGGAATTAGAAGATGACGGTTAAATTTAGGGTGATTTTGGTGCACCCGAGAATTTATAGGATAAATATTAAAGAGTTTATTTAATTTTAATTATTTTATTTTATTTAATAGTTAAAATTAAATTGAATCTAATATAACGGCTTATGTTATACTGGTGCATCGGTGAACTTAAGTTTAACTCTTAAATTTAGCATAGAATTGTGGGAAAATATTAAACTGCGGGATTGGGCCTTTATATTTATGACCCTTGGGGTTAGCCCTTTGTTTATTTTGGGCCGTCGTTTAAAAACCATGTAACTGTATTGTTAATGTTTGTCCTTGAAAACTTATCACAGAGGAGCTAATTTGAATTCCCATGTTGTAGATTAAAATAAAAATAAAATATAGTATACATAAATTTATAAAATAATTCATAAAAATTCATGACTTAATGTATATAAAAAAATATATAAAAAGATCATGTATTTAATTGATAAAAATATAGTTCATGATTTAATTGAAAGAATATAAAATGATCGTATGTTTTTTTTATAAAAAAAAAATCGTGATTAAATATAAAAAAATATATGTAATTAACCCTTCAAATTATAACAAAATAAATAATCAACCTCAATTATTATGAAGACAAAAAGAAAGTAGAAACCTTCCACACTGCAAGTTGAAAATTAAATTCAACAACCCAGTCGATATGAATGCCCAATTTCACGGATATGGATCCTCTCCCTCTACCTTTATGTAAATTTCCTCAATTTCGTTTAGTCTGTGTCGTTTAATTAATATCTATTTTATTAATATTAATTTGTCACCACAAGCACGATGTGAGAATAACAAAAATTAAAGATTCAATTAAAATTTAAATTTTAATTAGATAATGGTGGATGACATGTCAAGTAGGTTGAAATTACGGTTAGAAGAAATTTACGTAAATTGATGGAGTATGAAATGGAGAGGATCCAGATCCCAATTTCACAATGTTGTACCACTTCTTCATTATAATATGATGATATAATTTTTAAATTAAAATATTAAAATCTAAATGATTATTAAATCTTTCTAGACCGTAATTTAAACCATGATCATTAAATCCTTCCATATTTGTAATGCGGTAGACATGGAGAACTAATCATAGCACTTATTACTGATCGCGAATGTGCTATTACATTTTAAATGAGTTTGACGTATGTGAGAATGAAAATCTCAATTTTTTATCTTTATAAATGATATTTTTCTTTTAAAGTATAGATTTTATTATATCGTATGTGTATATCATTTAACAAATCACAACATACGATATAATACAAAAATATGATAGGAGAACCGAATGGCTTCCTGGGGCATTTTAATTAGTTCATACTCCAATTATATGTGAAATTAAAGAAAATTCAAAACACCAATATATATACACGTTCAATAGGCATGCATAATTGATGGATTGCTACTTGTCCTTAATGTTTATGATCTAATCTTTGTCCTTGTTTCTAAGCATCACTCATTACCTGTGTGGTGTACATAAGACCAGATAGAAGACCTAGCTAACAGGCTGTTTGTGAACCACTTGAATGATTGCATTGGTGGATTGGAAATATAGCAAGTCAATTGCATGTATTATAAGCACTTTGTATGACTAGAAAACCATATTATACTACATATTATGACCCATGGATTACTACTACTGCCATCATCATGTTGGGTTAGTTGTGTTGATGATGATGTTGTGATTTGAGGGGGAGTAGTAGAGATAGTGAAAGGAAGGCATTGACTGGTTGGTGGCCTTATAATCACACAAACTCATCCCACTGCAAGTGGGAAGGCATCACTTGTGATCATGCTGGCCATGTTCACCACATGAGGCTGCAGGAAGACTTATGCTTTGATCAGCCATGGAGTCGAAGGCTCGAGGAATTGGATCAGCTTTCGTTTCCCTGCCTCACCACCATCGAATTCAACACATTTTGCCTCGGTGGAGAAATCCCAACACCCAATCCAACCCACCTAAACTCACACCTTATTAACACACAGTCATTCAAATTTTTCGAGCAACAATTGTTGTTCTTCATCAACTTAAAACCCTTTCATGGAGTCATCTCTTATTTGTGAAATCACAAATCTAGATTAGATCCTATCTCTAAATTGGTGAATTTAATTCTCGACTTTGCTAATTATTTCCATTAATTTTAGGTTGTTTGCACCACCATCGACACCGTCTGTCTACTGTTTCTCGACTTCTTCAGTATAACACGGATTAATGAATTTATTCGCATAACACACACATATATATATAAAAGATGCATTTCATTCATTTATAAGGTATTCTTTAATAAATTGCCTATTTTATATTGAATCTTGTGTTCTTTTCTTTGACAAATAGAGTTCATTACATGTGGATAAACAATTAGGGTTTATACAAGATACTAATAATATATAATAAACAGTTTACAATTTGAGAGTTAAATCTTATTGACATTACATTGAATTCTAGAATGATTTTCAGGGATGGAGTTTTCAAATTAACATTAACATGTCAATTAAAGTTGGTTGTGAGTGAATTGGGTGTAAAAAGTAATATAGGTGTTGGTGTGTGAATTTTAGGCATTTAATGTATAGGGTTAAATTTGTATTTTCATATAGCATTTTAAAAATTTTCTGGTGCCCTAAGTTAAGTTTCGTCGTTTCGGGTGGCAATAGCGCCGCCCATGTACAAATCACAAAAACCGGAAAAAACCATAAACCAAAATATAAAACTTACTTAAAAAACCTAATAATTACGAACATGAACCCGAATTGATACCGTGAATGAGAGGCAAGCATCGCCGTCTGATGCGCGGCGAGATACTGCAAGGAAGACCGACGAACAGGTGGAGTCGCCAAGAAATTCCACCGAGAAAGCGTGAGGTGTGGGAGAGAGAGATTTTACAGAAAGAAATGGTATAAACGACCCTATGAAATTTGAAGATGAACCCATATTTACCAAATTGACACCGTGAATGACAGGAAAGCACCGCCGTGGCGAGAGGCTGTGAGGAAGAACGGGTGGAATCGCCGAGAAAGCGGTGAGGGAGAGATTTTACGAGAGAAAGGAGGGAGAGAGATTCTACGAGAGAAAGGAAGAAACGGCTGTGAATTGTGAAGCCTAATGACCCATGAATAAATTAAATATATATATCCGGATTACTTGGTCAAAATTGACTGGATTGTGTATAGTAGACTTTTCCAATATTTAAAGATGGATTTTTTTTTTCACAAATTTTTTAAAGAAGGAAACTAATTTACAAGTGTAATTTGTGGTTTTCTTTCCATAAACCCTAAATAATTAAAATGGCCATCCTGTTTCTCTAAATATTATTACTAGCTAATTAATAAGTCAACAAAATATAATAATAATATAATTTTTATTCTCTCTGACCATGGAGAAGGCTGTGTTCACTATTCCGTTTTAGTTACTATTTTATTTACCAATTTCATGTAAATTGAAAATTTAATTTAATATTTTTATGTAATAAATAAATCACTTAAATGTAGAAATGAACACTGCGCTCGGAATTAGAAGATGATAGTTAAACTTAGCATAGAATTATGGAAGAAAAAAGATCTGAGGTGTTGAGCCTTTATATTTATTGCCCTTGGAGTTAGCCCTTGTCACTTTGTGCTGACGTCTAAAAAAATAACCCACTGTAATTGCGGAGGATTTTGAAAATATTAAAATACCTTTACAATCATTATTCTATTAAAATAAAGTAATAGGGTAATATTAGAGCAAAGTATAATTTCATGGGCTTACTTAGGTGATCCGTGGTCATCGGTGACCCTCTCATATTGTGGTGTGACCCTTTCACATTGGGGTGTGCACTCATACCCGAGTGCACACCTCCAATGTAAGAGGGTCACCGGTAACCACAAGTCACCTAAAAATTGCCCATAAGTGTGAGTGCACACCCCAATGTGAGAGGGTCACTGGTGACCACAGGTCACTTAAAAATTGCCCATAATTGAGGCTTACTTAGGTTATCCGTGGTTACCGGTGGTCGTGTAGTGGGAGTGGGAATCAGATGTATGGCGGAAGACATGACAGCATAGTCTTTTAGTATAAGTGGGAGATTGTTGGATTGTATACTAAAAGTCTAGCTTTTTGTATGAACAATGTTGTAACAATTAATTTGAAATGAGAATCATATGATCAAATGATTGCATCTTATAATTTATTTATATGTTCGATGCAATAGTCCACTTACTTTATACTGTAGATAATATGTTGTGCGACAACACGCTGAAGATCATATTATCGGTTTCCTTATAAAGTATAAACTGATGCTCACAACCGAGATAGACGGGACTCTCTATCGGGATGGTTGTAGTGTGGTTTGGTATTAGCTTGTCTTGGCTATAGAATCACATTAGTGCACTTGTGTGTATTGAGCAGGACCGCTTGAGATCGTTCGATTTATACTGACTTATAGGAGAACTTGATCTCAGTTATTATGGAAGTTCGTGCTCTTAATCCCTATACAATAACCTCGACACATAGGGCAGTATGTATTTCTTTGATTCATCAATGGGTGAGATTTACATGCAATTAAATCAATAAACTCGGTGAGTTGGGAAGTAGTGCTGTCTCTGTGGTGTGCTGTTGATTGTAGAAGGAATCCGTGTCCGTCATAGGTTGATGATGTCCCCTTGAGGAGCTCATAAGGATTATCATGTAAACCCTGCAGGTGGAATTTATTCCGGCATGATAATGAGGTTGAGTGGTACTACTCTTGGATGAGATATTAATTAATTGAGTTGTCAGTAACTTAAATTAATTAATGGACATTGTATATCTTAAACATGGGGAGACTAACGGGCTCATAATAAGAAGGAGCCCAAAACGTAATTTTGGGATTGGTATGGTAGTGCAGTAATAATATTTTAGTGGAATATATTATTATTATTGGACTTAAGTATAAGCTTTGGGCTAAGCTTGGATATTTAAGCCCAATGGAGGCTCAACCCAATTTCTCCTCCTGGTCACTGCTGTAGCCCATGTATATAAGTCACCTCAACTTATCTGGAACCCTAATCTAATTCATTATTCACGTGTGATGAGGGTTGAGAGCAGATTGAGTAGGTCTCGTAGATCGTCGCCCACACGACGTCGAGATCGGACTTGGGACATACAGCAGAAGACCGGAAGGTCATTTGCTGCTGCAGTTTGTCATGTTTTAAAATTCATATAAAATCGTACAGTTCTTCGATTTTAATGTATTATATACTGATGGAAAGCTGTCGAAGAGAGGATCGTCTGAGCATAAAGATCACTCAATTCCGACATCAGAAGAGGAACTTATGGCTATTCTCGTGGGACTGCGCAGACTGTCAGCGAGAATTCAACCTCTACATCAACCCTTGGTGAAAGGTAATGCGTTTCATGTTTACTTGCTTCCGCTGCTTGTTAGAAATACATGGAACCCTAACGGGTCACGTTATCCAAACGATCGAGCGCCAACAATTGGTATCAGAGCTTCGGTTTCGTGGTGAAGCATGACATGTTAGGCTAGGGTTTATGTGATTAATTTTTCGGAATTAGGATCACATGTTTAGGGTTTTGGTTTTATTGCGCAAACCATGAATATACCTATGTAATATATACCCCATATCATATCTATTCGTCCATGGTTGTGTGTGAGAGGATTCGACGAAAACTGTTCGTCAATTTCACATGCAAGGAAGAAAGAGAGGGCAAAAATAGAATAACGCTTTTGAGAGAAAATCCAGCGTAGTGATATTGCAGAGGCAATAACCAGAGTTTCAACGGTCGGATTGATCTGTAATTTGGTCAGCACGTTCAGACCTTGTGGATGTACATTCTGAACGGTGAAGATCGAATTTGGAGCTTTTTCTTGCTAGAAGTACGCTGAAAACAGAAGCAGATATTTGGGCGATTCTGTTTTGCGCAGTCGAGGGAAAAGTGCCGTTTCTGACAAACTAATCGTTGGATCAAGCTTTAATTTGGTCAGCACGTTCAGACCTTGTGGATGTACATTCTGAACGGTGAAGATCGAATTTGGAGCCTTTTCTTGCTGGGAGTACGCTGAAAACAGAAGCAGATATTTGGGCGATTCTGTTTTGCGCAGTCGAGAGAAAAGAGCCGTTTCTCACAAAATAACAGTTGGATCGATCTGTAATTTGGACAGAATGTTCAGGACTTACAGTAGTAGATTCTGGACGGTGGAGATTGGATTCTGAGGTTCTTTCAATTTCGAACTACGAACGACAGTTGGTGTAGTTTGGTGTTGCGCGTTGGGCTGAACTTGGTTCCATGCAAGTAGGCCCTTGGACGAGCGACAGTCCGGGCGAGGGGCGCTCGTCAAGGCACTTGGGACGCTCCCTGACATGATTGGTGGTGGGATATGACGATGGACGTCTTGGGGCACAAGCAATCCTGCTTGTTGCGTAAGGCATCGATTCCACAGTAGGAGTGTCGGACAAGACATTAAAATTTAGAGGCGTTTTTATTCCTAATATATATAACTGTCATAATTGATTTAATTGTCTATTATTGTTATATATATATATATGGATGCCTGATCTCTATGATTTATTGTCTTATATAGAAGCATGCTAGATTGCGTATTATATTTGGTATATTATATGCATGTATTGCTAGAGTGTTGGATAAGACATCCAATTTTAAGAAAACTAATTCCTAATATATAACTGCCATAATAGATTGTATATTATTGTTATATATGGATGTCGAATTAATTCCTAATATATGACTGCTATAATTGATTTAATAATCTATTATTGTCATATATGAATGTCGAATTAATTCCTAATATATAACTGCTATAATTGATTGTCTATTATTGTTATATATGGATGTTGAATTGATTCCTAATATATAACTGACATAATTGATTTAATTATCTATTATTGTTATATATGGTTTCTCATCGATATCGATGATTTTGATAATCTAGACGATATGACGATCGATATCGATAGTTTTGGAATGTTGATAATCTTGATGTTTTTCGAATATTTGATAATCTAGTCGATATCGATGATTTTGATAATCTGGACGATATCGACGGTCGATATCGATGGTTTCGAAAATTGGACAATCTGGAAATTTTGAAAATTTGATAGTCTGGAAGTCTTTGCTGATATTCGTGCCTGGTGGCGAACAATCGAATTCGCTGATATATAACTGTTAATGATTGATTTAATTATTGATTATTGTTATATATGTATGCATGACTCTCTGTGATTTACTGTCTTATGTGCCGTAATAGAAGCATGCTAGCGTTGCGTATTTTATTCTGAATATCATATGCATGTAAAAGCCCTCGGTGTTAAATTACTAAGTGGGAGAGGGGATTGGTAAATATTCCCGCGGCCTCTATTATTGGTTTGTAAGTGATGTGAGTAAACTTGCGTGTTGGCAATAGGCCTTCCTCCCTAACGGATGAGTTTATTCACGGATCACTGGTACAGACTTCATTACATAATTATTGTTTGTAATGTGGTACATGAATGATAGGCTTTTTCTGCGCACTAAATTAAATCCTCAAGTATAAGGATATCAATTGTAGTAGCAAGTACCCAAGTTAAATTATCGATCCCGCTAAGACAGTTAATTATTTATTTATTCTATAAATTACTAATTAATCAGAATTGAGTAACCAATTTTCAATGTTTTGTTGTGAATTAATCTAATTAACGAAATATTAAATAACTGAATTAATTAAAAGCAAGAAAAAATAAAAGCAAGTGTCTAATCAAGAGATGACAAACAGTTCTAAGGTATCAGGTATTGACCAATTAATTTGGGTTATTAAACTTACGATTGCTCATTCATGCAGTTTCACTGAAAATACACCACATATCCCTGTTATCCCACCGAATATGATTCGATTCAAAGCTAACAGTTTAATCTGGTTTAAATCCTAAGGTGCGCAAATATTACCAAGCCTTATTCCTAGATACTAATCAAAGCAAGCAACAATACCTCCGGATGGTAAGCCTGACTAACAAGATATTTTCTGGAATTACTACAAGGTTCTATTCACTTCCTACTTGATTGTCTAATTGCATTGTTCCACTAAACTAATCAAGCATTTGACATACCAGTTCATGAAATTAAAGTGCTTATAGCGGAGCTACTCTAATCCCTAACAGATAGACAATACCAATCATGAACGCACACAAGCTAACACAATAATCCAAGCATTATAACGGATGTCATGAATATATTATGAAGACGTTACGAAGCAGATTAACATGTCTTAATAAAATAAGTAAAATCAAAAGCTCAACTGCATAAAATCCCAATCTTTGGTCTAAATCCCCAAATCAATCAAATCAATCCATCAAACCCTAGAAATGTATATAAAATTAGCCCATGAGGTTACAAGCAACACTCATGGCTAAGCAATTCATACCAAAAATCAAAGTAAAAGGAAGGAAAAGATAGGAATTATGAAACCCTAGTATAGACGTAGTCTTTCGTTCCTTCTCCGTCTCTCCAATTGCTTGATTCTCCCTCAATTAGCACTTCGAACCCTCTTGGAAGTGGATGGATGGTGAAATCAGGTTGTAATCTGATATGGGTGTAAAAGGAGTGTGGATTGATGATGGTTTATGGCTGGGCTCTCTCCGATTCACGTCTCGATCTCCCTAATTGTTTCTAAGATGGATGCAGGGCTGTTTTCGCGACCGAAACTGCTTTTGAATCGCGACTTGAGGGTATATATACGCTGCTGCATCGAACAGGTCTCGTCTGGGCCCGATTTTGGGTCGCTCGGCACCTTGCTCGGGCCGAGCTCATGGCTTTCTATCCATATAAAGAACTATGAGAAACTCTAAAATTTGAATATGTAAAAAGTCATGCAAAGTGGCTACTCGGTACAGCATGTGCGACGTTAGCACTTTGATCATAACTTTCTCGTTTGGAATCCAATTGGGGTGTTCTTTATGTCATAATGACTTTCTCTTCTGTGGCTTTCCAACCATATATCACATGATCAATTTGGACTTCTACAATAATACAGAAAATTTGTGTAACGTGGACTGTATTTTTCAGCATTCCTTCTCACTTTCACTCCTCATTCCAACTTTGAACTTTTGATCATGTTTTACCCTTCAAAACTCAACAAAACACCGTAGTAGAATCTTAATTATGCAAGATATGAAAACCATGTCATTCTATACAAAATCATGGCCACATTCTATCAAAAACGGTGTAATGTGAGGCCTAAAATACGTGAAATTCCACTCTCAACAAACCCCCAAACTTACCTGTTGCTCGTCCCGAGGCAACGACATATAAAACCAATAGAGTAATTGAGAGGAAATTTCACAACTTCACATCCAAGAAAATATAACAATTCAAAATCATACTTCAAATACTAAGACAACCATCCATCTAAGAACATACAATTCAAATCAACGACTTCACTTTTTCGGAATGCTCATCCACCATTCTCACGGGTAGTATTTACGCTCATCGCTCAAGTGTGAGATATACATTTCAGGGTAAGGTGTTTACACTCAAAGTCAATTCAAACACACGCGTAACCATAAGCTTGACAATCATCTCAACTCTCGACTAAAGGAATAATTTCAACAATAGGATCACAAAGGTCTTGCATTAGGTTGTAATGTTGGCTCTTTGGTAAAGGTAGGGAGTATATGGATAAGGTGACTCAATCACTAGTAGAGAATCAAAGAAGACTTACAGCTTTTCAACAAACAGCTTTACTTTCTTCTTCAACGCTCTTCAATGCTTCTTGCAATTTGATTCCTCCTTCACTTTTGAACACCACATCCTTACTTGAATTTTTTTTTTCTTCTTCCCTCTTTTCTTTTCTCTTTTTTTTTTCAAATAAGAGTACCATTTTCAGGCACTACCCTTTTCATGGGGTACCAGTTTCGGGCACTACCCCTTTATGCAACAATTTAACCACTCTTTTCAACAATTTTCATCACTTCCAACTTATTCTCCTTTTATGTTTCTTCACAAGACACCAAATTGACTCCTTCAACTCTCTACTAGGTAGGTTTTTTTTTTTTAAGCTAACAAGGGATCAATTGGCTTATCACGTAGGCTTCCAACAAATATGACTTTTCAGGCTCAAAAGGGTTAACTACGGATAATTTCAATAGGTAGGATAATAATTTGGCTAGTGACTAATAAATAACAAAGATGGCCTAAGATCATTTCCTATTGTCTAATCGAATAGGTAGCTTCAAGCAAGATATAAAGCCAAGTTCTAGAATACGTGTGTATGAACGACACTCACAAGAATAAACTAAATCATGCAACTAGTCATGATTTCAAAAGGCTCAAAATCTCACATGGCTATAGGAATGAACGAGCAATCCTAATAAAGTTACATAGCTAATATTTCATGCACATAAATAAATTTCAAGTATCTCAATATCCAAGCACAATCTCAAACTGCTTCTCAAACACAATCACACATATAATCAAGTGCCATGAAAAACCAGAAAATCATCCTAGAGAACCATAAATCGACTACACCGACACTAGGATTAACACAAAACAAAACACGAAACCTGAAAAATCACAAAAAATCGAACCCTCAATATTCTCAAATAAATCAAAAATATTAAGAATCCGCAAAAAATCGACTCTCCAAGCAACAACACAATGTAAAAATTCTATTTCGACACTGCAAGACAAGGTATGTACGTTACCCCCCCCAAACTTAGATTAAACGAAGTGAGAAACTAAGTTTGCAAAGAAGTATATACCGCAGTCAAGCAACACCTAATAAAACTCCTACACCAACACAGACATATAAAAGCAATAAAACGGAAGGGACAACCCCCAACAAGCGCTCATATTTAACGTCGGAGAGTCACGACGGGATACCTCTTTTCAACTACTGGATCGGAGGATAGTCTTCTCGCATTCTTACTTTTAAGTATTTCCATCCTCTCTTATTCGCAGCGCCAACCATCTCACCCTTCTTTGTCACTGAAATATGACTCTTTAAATACTTTTCCTCCCATGACTGGCTTGATTCCTTCTTGTCAATCTTCCATTCTATTGTAGGCTCACCCTGTTTAGCAAAACAAGGATCAAACAAGTTAGAATTTACAACACCAATATAAGAAGAAAAATCTGGAGGTAAGTTTGAAGGCTTCAGATATGGATCATCAATTTTTCCTGCAACCAAGAGATAATTAAACAACACATTAGAGTTAGTAGTAGAAAAAGTAAGAGATACGCTTGTTCCTGCGATCTCCTCTACCACTTCAATTCATTTGCTGTCATGTTTCTCTTCCTTAGCAACATGCTTCGTCTCCTCTTCAACAGTCTCCTCTTCAACAGTGGACTTCTTATTCTGATTCACCATTTCAGAAGTGGTCTTCCTTCTCTGTTCATCTCTAGCATCACTCAAAGCAAGCAAGTTCTCAAGATAATCTATACATGCATCATTAGATAAACCCTCAAACTCTGCATCAGACAAGGCGAAGTCCTCTACTACTTCCACAGACTTGCATTGCTGCTTATCTGTAGGCCACTGCATCTCTTTATTCAAAGAGAAAAAAAACGTGTTTAAATAAATCTAAAAAATTAAATATATATATCCTAATTAAATTAGCAATAAAAGAAAAATAAACAATTAAACTGTCCCCGGCAACGACGCCAAAAACTTGATAGGCTTTTTCTGCGCACTATAATTAAATCCTCAAGTATAAGGATATCAATTGTAGTAGCAAGTACCCAAGTTAAATTATCGTTCCCGCTAAGACAGCTAATTATTTATTTATTCTATAAATTACTAATTAATCAGAATTGAGTAACCAATTTTCAATGTTTTGTTGTGAATTAATCTAATTAACGAAATATTAAATAACTGAATTAATTAAAAGCAAGGAAAAATAAAAGCAAGTGTCTAATCAAGAGATGACAAACAGTTCTAAGGTATCAGGTATTGACCAATTAATTTGGGTTATTAAACTTACGATTGCTCATTCATGCAGTTTCACTGAAAATACACCACATATCCCTGTTATCCCACCGAATATGATTCGATTCAAAGCTAACAGTTTAATCTGGTTTAAATCCTAAGGTGCGCAAATATTACCAAGCCTTATTCCTAGATACTAATCAAAGCAAGCAACAATACCTCCGGATAGTAAGCCTGACTAACAAGATATTTTCTGGAATTACTACAAGGTTCTATTCACTTCCTACTTGATTGTCTAATTGCATTGTTCCACTAAACTAATCAAGCATTTGACATACCAGTTCATGAAATTAAAGTGCTTATAGCGGAGCTACTCTAATCCCTAACAGATAGACAATACCAATCATGAACGCACACAAGCTAACACAATAATCCAAGCATTATAGCGGATGTCATGAATATATTATGAAGACGTTACGAAGCAGATTAACATGTCTTAATAAAATAAGTAAAATCAAAAGCTCAACTACATAAAATCCAAATCTTTGGTCTAAATCCCCAAATCAATCAAATCAATCCATCAAACCCTAGAAATGTATATAAAATTAGCCCATGAGGTTACAAGCAACACTCATGGCTAAGCAATTCATACAAAAAATCAAAGTAAAAGGAAGGAAAAGATAGGAATTATGAAACCCTAGTATAGACGTAGTCTTTCGTTCCTTCTCCGTCTCTCCAATTGCTTGATTCTCCCTCAATTAGCACTTCGAACCCTCTTGGAAGTGGATGGATGGTGAAATCAGGTTGTAATCTGATATGGGTGTAAAAGGAGTGTGGATTGATGATGGTTTATGGCTGGGCTCTCTCCGATTCACGTCTCGATCTCCCTAATTGTTTCTAAGATTGATGCAGGGCTGTTTTCGCGACCGAAACTGCTTCAGAATCGCGACTTGAGGGTATATATACGCTGCTGCATCGAACAGGTCTCGTCTGGGCCCGATTTTGGGCCGCTCGGCACCTTGCTCGGGCCGAGCTCATGGCCGAGCGGCCCCCAAACCAGCCGAGCAGCATATGGTTGGAATGGGGCCGTCATGTAGGTTCTGAAGCAATCTAACTCGGCTGGAAATTCGCACAAAGTTGGTCCCGCTCGAGCCGAGCGGCCTCCCGAGCTGCGGAGACTGCACTGCGCGACTTCACCGTTTTAAGCATAACTTCTTCATACGGACTCCAATTTGAATGATTTTTGCGCTCACGTGTTCCTCTTTTCCTTGGCTTTCTATCCATATAAAGAACTATGAGAAACTCTAAAATTTGAATATGTAAAAAGTCATGCAAAGTGGCTGCTCGGTACAGCATGTGCGACGTTAGCACTTTGATCATAACTTTCTCGTTTGGAATCCAATTGGGGTGTTCTTTATGTCATAATGACTTTCTCTTCTGTGGCTTTCCAACCATATATCACATGATCAATTTGGACTTCTAAAATAATACAGAAAATTTGTGTAACGTGGACTGTATTTTTCAGCATTCCTTCTCACTTTCACTCCTCATTCCAACTTTGAACTTTTGATCATGTTTTACCCTTCAAAACTCAACAAAACACCGTAGTAGCATCTTAATTATGCAAGATATGAAAACCATGTCATTCTATACAAAATCATGGCCACATTCTATCAAAAACGGTGTAATGTGAGGCCTAAAATACTTGAAATTCCACTCTCAACAATGAACTTGCGTGTTGGCAATATGCCTTCCTCCCTAACGGATGAGTTTATGTGGGGCTCATTGGTACAAACTTATAATTGATGATTGTAGGAAGCTATCCGAGCGCGTGTGTACTTCTCCAACTGTAAGGCACACAAGCTCGCGCAGTGGACTTGGGATCAAATAATGGTGTACACTTAGGTGTAAATAATTAGTATCCTCCCTAACGGAGTCACTGCTATTATTTGCATGGCTAAAGAGGAACCGACTATTAATTATTTTGTCATAAAGTTAAGTTGACAAATGAAATTAATGGGTAAAACCTTCTCTTGTAAATGTTTGGGTTTGTAAACGTCCACACTAACGTGGCTTGCAGACTCACGGTGCTTGAGATGTCGGTGAATTTTATTTTTATATAGTTTTGAGGGAATCAATATAAAAGGATAAAATTCGAAGATTTGATCGGTATATTTATTTATGATTCTCTGTAATTTCAAATGGTTTTATCTCGCTTATTGTTGACTAAAAGAAATTATATTTACTGGTCCAAAATTAGATGATTAGAAAAGAATCTTGGTTTTGAATTTTACTGCTTAAGAAAATACATGTGTGTTCTCACAATGGACGTCTCATGATGCCTATTAAAGTCTCTAGTGAAGAGATGAGAGGTTCATAGAAATATGATGGTCTCATGTAACTCTTCGGATACTTGAGTAAGTTAAAAGGCAGAAGATCATGATTTAATTTGATGAATGAATTGGGAAAGCATGGAGTATAAATTGAAGGGAAACCTAGATCAATTTAATTCTTTGTGAATTGCCTAGATGTTTTTGAGTAAGTTCCACCTGAATTACAATAGGATGTATATGGTGGAAAACTTCTGGCAAAACATGTGGCAAAGGAAAGCCATTTTCATCATAATGTGAACAAGTTTTATATCTTATTCACTAGTTGTTTAAAACATGATTAGTGATGGCATTTACTGACACGAAGTGTGTAGATACTGGAATCACTAAATATTTATTACTAAGTGAGGATAAGATTGTTATGACATGGGTAAAACTACAAGAGTAGTGGCTATTGCTGTGGGAGTTGTCTATTTATTAAATGATATGAGTAGACGTTTGATTTTATGAAATTGTCTTTACGTACATTTTCATAGAAAGAATTTGATTTCGGTTTCTATGCATTAATAGATGGATACTCCATTTCATTTAAATGATATGGTCATTATAATGAATGATAGAGTTGTAATCTGTTATGGTACGTTGGTGAACAATTTGTACACTCTTAAATCATGTTTATCCCCTGGATGCGACAAATAGTAATTAATAATGAGTCTTCTAATCTAGTAAGAGAAAGGTACCTTCGGAAATGAATTTCCCACCTTAATGGTGTGACGAATAGAAGGAATATCACTCTTATGGTAGTGATTAGATAGATGATGAATTATTTGGAATTACTAAATTCATTTTATGGATATGCCCTAGGAACAGTAATTCGTAAGAATATTTTTCTGTTTGTGGGATATCCTAGAAAAATGAAGGATGATTTATTTAGTCCACAAGATCGAAGAGTGATTGTTAACATAAACACTAGATTTTTGAAAAAAGAACTATGTAATAAATCAAATACCCATGTATAAGTTGTTCTAAAGGAAGTGAGAGGAAAACACAAAGTATAAGTACCAAGTGTACAAGAGGATATACCACAAGGTAAAATGCAACGCGTGTCACGTCTGATATACAATTGCATGTAGTGCCTTGTCGTAGTGGGAGGGTTCTTCGACAACTTGTAAGATACATGTTTTGGGAGAGTCGTGAGACTTGGTCCCTAGTAAACATGGAGTTAACCCACGAATACGACGAAGAACTACAAGATAGAAATGCGAAATCTTAACAAATTGCAATAAATGTTGAAATAGAATCAATAGATTCTAAATAAGATCTGGATGATTGTAGAACCACGGATGGTGTGAAAACTATTGGAAGTGGTCATACAAAATAAAAGAGGATCATACAGTAAGGTGAAAACCTTAGAAGTAAAGCTTGTTGGGAAAAGGTATACTCAGAAAGAAAGGGTTCGATTATGAGAAAACCTGTTCGCCAGTAGCTATGCTTATGTTGATTCGGACTCTTTTATTTGTTGCTACTCATATGAAATATGAGGGATAGCAAATAGATGTCGAGACAGCTTTCCTGATTGGAAGTCTTAAGGGAAACATCTATGTGAAGCAACCAGAATGATTCATTGCAAAGAGCTAAGAGCATTGTGATAGTGAGCTTAAAAGTGTCCATTAATGGACTAAAACAAGCTTCAAGATCATGAAACATCCGTTTTGATGAGGTAATCCAGTGACATGGATCTAATCAATGATCGGATGGGTCTTGTGTATTGAAAAGAGTGATGGAAACGTGGTGGAATTTCTTGTACTATACGTAGATGATATATTGCTCATTGGAGACAATGAAAGAGTATTGTCGGGCGTATGTGTATGGATAATAAAGCGGTATGAAATGAAGGACTTAAGAAGAGCAAAAATATCCTTTTGATCACGGTAATACGGATCACAAGAAAGGATATTATGCTTGTCTCAAGCTTCATGAATTGATACGATCCTTACTTGTTTTAGCAAGTGACTTTATCTAAGAAAATATGTCTTGAGACACAAAAGGAAGATAAAGGTGATGAAAGCGGTTCCTTATGCTTCGGCGAATAAAGAAGCTTAATCTTAGGAATGCTATGCGCGAGAATGGATATCTATTTTGCTCAACGCATGAACAGTGGGTATCAACGTAACCCGGAACAAGAATGATGAACTGTGGTAAGACATATATGAAATGCCTGAGAAGGACTGGAAATTATATATAAGCTTACTGGGTAAATTCACTGCTTCTTGTGGATTACGTAGATTCGGATTTTTTAGTCAGATTGGACGGCAGTAAATCCACCTCAAGGTTATGTGTTTAATTTTAGGAAGTTGAGTCATAATATGGAGGAGTGTTATATAGAAATATATTTCAGACTCCGGACTCCATCATGGAAAGATGATAAATTGGAGCCTATGAGGCAACCAAAGTATCTGTATGACTCTAGAAACTTCAAGATGGACTTCGAAGTGTTTCTAAGTTTGCCCAAGGATATCACAATTTATATTGATGATATTGGTGCAGTTGCAAACTTGAAGGAATCACGAGCCCATAAGGCAATTAAACACATGGAGTGCAAATACCACCTGTTACGAGAAATCGTATGATGAGAGGAAGGTTGTTGTCGCCTAGATTGCATCGGATGATGACCTAGTAAATCCATTTACAAGGATATTAAGGCGAGAGCTTTTAATGGTCGTGTAGTGGGAGTGGGAATCAGATGTATGGCGGAAGACATGACAGCATAGTCTTTTAGTATAAGTGGGAGATTGTTGGATTGTATACTAAAAGTCTAGCTTTTTGTATGAACAATGTTGTAACAATTAATTTGAAATGAGAATCATATGATCAAATGATTGCATCTTATAATTTATTTATATGTTCGATGCAATAGTCCACTTACTTTATACTGTAGATAATATGTTGTGCGACAACACGCTGAAGATCATATTATCGGTTTTCTTATAAAGTATAAACTGATGCTCACAACCGAGATAGACGGGACTCTCTATCGGGATGGTTGTAGTGTGGTTTGGTATTAGCTTGTCTTGGCTATAGAATCACATTAGTGCACTTGTGTGTATTGAGCAGGACCGCTTGAGATCGTTCGATTTATACTGACTTATAGGAGAACTTGATCTCAGTTATTATGGAAGTTCGTGCACTTAATCCCTATACAATAACCTCGACACATAGGGCAGTATGTATTTCTTTGATTCATCAATGGGTGAGATTTACATGCAATTAAATCAATAAACTCGGTGAGTTGGGAAGTAGTGCTGTCTCTGTGGTGTGCTGTTGATTGTAGAAGGAATCCGTGTCCGTCATAGGTTGATGATGTCCCCTTGAGGAGCTCATAAGGATTATCATGTAAACCCTGCAGGTGAAATTTATTCCGGCATGATAATGAGGTTGAGTGGTACTACTCTTGGATGAGATATTAATTAATTGAGTTGTCAGTAACTTAAATTAATTAATGGACATTGTATATCTTAAACATGGGGAGACTAACGGGGTCATAATAAGAAGGAGCCCAAAACGTAATTTTGGGATTGGTATGGTAGTGCAGTAATAATATTTTAGTGGAATATATTATTATTATTAGACTTAAGTATAAGCTTTGGGCTAAGCTTGGATACTTAAGCCCAATGGAGGCTCAACTCAATTTCTCCTCCTGGTCCCTGCTGTAGCCCATGTATATAAGTCACCTCAGCTTATCTGGAACCCTAATCTAATTCATTATTCACGTGTGATGAGGGTTGAGAGCAGATTGAGTAGGTCTCGTAGATCGTCGCCCACACGACGTCGAGATCGGACTTGGGACATACAGCAGAAGACCGGAAGGTCGTTTGCTGCTGCAGTTTGTCATGTTCTAAAATTCATATAAAATCGTACAATTCTTCGATTTTAATGTATTATATACTGATAGAAAGCCGTCGAAGAGAGGATCGTCTGAGCATAAAGATCACTCAATTCCGACATCAGAAGAGGAACTTATGGCTATTCTCGTGGGACTGCGCAGACTGCCAGCGAGAATTCAACCTCTACATCAACCCTTGGTGAAAGGTAATGCGTTTCATGTTTACTTGCTTCCGCTGCTTGTTAGAAATACATGGAACCCTAACGGGTCACGTTAACCAAATGATCGAGCGCCAACACCTCTCACATGTGTGCACTCGGGTGTAAGTGCACACCCCAATGTGAGAAACTAACACTCCCTCCGTCCCACCGAAAGGTCACAATTTTACTATATTGGGCGTCCCATTCAAATGTCACAATTTTTCTTTTTTAGTAAAAAGAGCCCACACATGGCCCACCACTCACTACTAATACAACTACCCACTTTACATAAAATAATAATACTCTTTAATCCACGTGCAAAAAATAAACGGTGACCTTTGGCCGGGATGGAGGGAGTAGTAATATTTTGAGTTCCAATGAGAAATACATCATACTCCCTTCGTCCCAAAGACAAGTTCCCAGTTACTATAGATACGGAATTTAAGAAAAAATTGCTTTTTGCTTTATTTTTAGGGGTAGTTTGATATTTTTAGGTAATAAATAAATTATAAAGTAAGTTATGTGAGTTGTAAAGGGGTGGCAATTTTGAAATTAAAGTATGTTGTGGGGATATTGATTCATGTGCATTTCCTTATTTGGAGGTGTGAACTTATTTATAAGACGAACAAAAATAAAAAGTGTGAATTTGTTTATGGGATGAAGGGAGTACTAATTAGTAATAAAGAGTACCGCTTTAATTTTTGTCTCTCATTTGATACACTTAGCACAACACTTTATTTATTATTATAAAAATACTAAAATATCCCAAAGTTAATAATTATAAAAAAAAAAATCTTTTCTTTAACAATTTGCAATAATAAACGTGAAACATACTGTTGGATATAGCTAGAGGTAATAAATATTTTTGAAGTTAGTGTAAATTGAATATTCTATAGTATACTAAAATATTAAATATTTTAATGCATTCTTAATTTTTTAATCATAAAATATATTTATTATCCTTTAAATATTACTTAATTAAATTTATTTATTTTTAAATTTTCAATTATTTTTACATAATAAAAATACAATTTTATATTATTACATCCTTATCTTATCAAATTTAAATTCGAATTCTCCTTATATCATTAATTTTAGTATGATTTAAGTTATGTATAAATATTTTTAATTAATTAGATAAAAATAACATATAAAATTATATAAATTTAAGGGAAAATAGATTTTTTTGTCTGCTAACTTTGCCCAATTTTGAATTTAGTCCATAGTTTTTCACTTTTTGAAAATCGTCCATTGTATTTGCAGAATTTTGAAAATCGTCCATTATATTTGAAAATTTTGAAAATCGTCCATCATGTTTACCAAGTTCAACAAAATAGTCCGTTTCAACAGGTCATTAGCAGGTTATTCTAAAAAATAAAAATAAATATATGTAATATATATATATATATATACTATTTTAAAAAAAATAACCTCCACTAAGAATTTATATTATACTCTCTCCGTCCGCCCAAAAGAGGGTATTTTGCTTTTGTGCACGTTGATTAAGAAATATTGTTATTTAATGTGTAGTGAGTAGTTGTATTAGTAGGAGTGTGGATCCCATATTTTAATTGTATTAGTGGGTGTGTGTGGATCTCATGTGTGTGAAAAAAAAGTGACCCTCTTTGGAACGGACGACCAAAATAGAAAAAAGACCCTCTTTCGAGCGGACGGAGGAAGTATCAATATTTAGTCAAATTTGCTCCACTTTAGTAATGAGATTAATATTGTTTGTTTGGTATACGGAAGTGAAAAATGAAAAGTGAGATAAAATTGGTTAAATAAAAATATGATATAGATTAATTGGGGTGAAAATATTCAAATGATCTGCCATAGCAGGTTAAATGACCAAAATGTTGAATTTTATAAAGTTAATGGACTAATTTCAACATTGTTATAAAATTAACGGACTAATTTCAAAATTAAAAAAGTTAATGGACTAATTTCAAAATGAATGAAATTTAGCGAACGAAAAAAATCCATTTTTCCTAAATTTAAATATCTCACAACATAATTAAAATATACTATACAAATCCTAACATTAGTATAAAAATTAATATTATTATGATGTGATATGAATTTATTATATTCTTTTATAATTATTTAAAAATGAAGAAAAAAATGATAAAAGAGATCCAATAAAATATTGTCTCAAAGATTAAACATTAAAAAAATATTTAAATCACACCTAATTAATTTATTATAAGAATACTTTAAAAAATAAAAAAATAAAAGAGGTATTTTCGGGTACCCGAAAATTAAGTTCATAAAATATTGGATCGGGTCAGATAATGTATATTCAAATCCGAAATTTGAATACCCGAACCTGAAACCCGACCCGTGCCCACCCCTATGTAGAACTAATTATAGCACATGTTCCTGGCCCATTTTAATTAATGGGGCTTGCCCGTGGAATTGCCCTTAATTAATTCATTTCTCCACTCCAACTATATAACAACGTCACTAATATTAAAGTGATTTGATTAAATATTAAACGATTTATCCCTCTACAAATTTAAGCTTTTCAGATGAGATGGTCATTTAACATGGTATTAGAGCCCATGATTAATAAAGATTCAGGGTTCGAGCCTCACCGCCACCCATTTATGAAAAAAATCCACATACAATGTTTGAGATGGCGTGTTAGAGTAATTTGATGAATGAGCTAGTCTTTCACCCTTATACAAAGCCACCATTGAGTTCAATACACGTTGCCTCAGAGGAGAAATCCCAACACAGATATATAGTGACGTTGCCTCAGAGGAGAAATCCCAACACAGATATCTGCACTATACAGACTAACTCATCTCATCTCATCTCACTGGTATGTTGCCTCCTTCACTATCAAATCTCACCAACCTCCGGCTGCTTGATCTTTCTAATAATAACGGCATTCATGGTGCCATTCCGCCTCAAATTGGAGACCTCTCCAATTTATCTTATCTGTATTTGGGAGGCAACCAACTCATGAGTGGCGAGTTGCCCCCTTCACTGCCAAAACTTTCCAAATTGAAGGCTCTTGACTTTTCTGATATCCCCGGCATTAGGGGTGCAATTCCGCCTGAAATTGGAAACCTATCCACACTAACTCATCTCACTTTGACTCAAACTGGACTCGCTGGTGTGTTGCCTCTGTCACTTGCAAACCTCACCAACTTAACTTATCTGGATTTGAGTAGCAATAGACTCACTGCCAAAACTCACAAGATTGAATACTCTTGACGTTTCTTTCAACGGAATTGTGGGTCGTTCTTCGTTTGAATAATAATTACTATATGAGTAACATTTTTGAGTCACAATTATAACATTAAGCTTGGGCAATTGTACAAGATTGGAATCTTTAGATTTGAGCAGTAACAATATGAGTGGCCCAATACCCCCAAGCTTGGGCAATTGTACAAGATTAGAATCACATAATTGGCTCTCTGCCTTTGACAATGCTGAATCAGTTGGAAGTTGAAATATCAATTTCAAATCTCAGAATTTTGGTTGACTTAACATTTTATATATTCAATTTTAATAGTACATTTGAAAATTTTACATGACTTAAAAAAGTATATAGGAGAGTTTGTGATTGATATGTTCGTGCAGAATTGGCGTTCACAATGGTGGTTACGTGATGTTTACAGCTTTGGAGTGTTGGCCCTGGAAATCATGTTGGGAGATCATCCAGGGGAATTGATCTCGTCCATACAATCCCAACAATTTGCTCACACGTTGATGGTCCAAGAGTTGTTGGACAAGAGGTTAGCAAGTCCGGAATATGGAAGGGTGTGTAGAGATGTGGTGGGAGCAATGAGAGTAGCAGTGCAATGCATAAGCCAAGACCCAAAGCGTCGGCCTTCGATGAGTGAGGTGTCTCGGCAACTTAGCGTCCGCCCACCGCCATTGTCAATGCCCTTCCGCGCTGTGTCAATTATATAATGCATGTTATGTGTAACAATTATACATTCCATTTAACAATGAAATTAAAACAGTTTTTTTTAGTGAATATTATTTATAAATGTAGTCTCACCTTCCATACATTCATCAATATTGTTATGAATTACATGAAATTGATTAAGTTGGAATAATGAAAAAATAAAATGCGCTTGGACTAAACATGGAAGAGCAAATTAACTTTGGTATTGAACCAGAAAATTTGCAACAAAGACAGATCAAGACATAAAAATAATGGGTTAAATAATTTTAAACAAAAAAGAAAAGAAAAGAAAAAAAATGGATGAATTAAAGATCTCGAAGGTGTCGAATATTGATGGGAGATACATATCTGGTGTCTCCATCCATGAGTTGTTTGGCCATAAAGAGATTTGCAGCTTCACTTGGGTGGTAAGGATCCCAGAATACGTATTTGTCTCGATCCGAACACATGCTCGATGTCGGCCCGCATGGAATTATACCCGAATACTGTCCTCCGTTCCCACAACAAGCGTTGCTTGCTGATGTAAATCCTGCAAATCAACGTGGTTTAAATTTCGGAACGACAATGATAGTGACAATAAGAATGAAGCTGATCGAAGGAAGTGAGGTTGTTGTTATTAAAAAAATGTGAATGATTGAAGAATTTCTATTCTCATTGCTAAAATGAAACTTTTCCTTTTAAAATTTATAGTTTGTTTAGGTATTCACTCTTTCCTACGTGAAACTCATTATTCAATAGTATGGCACAGTTCCTGGATCAGATGATACATCAGAATGAATGACATAGGAAATTCGGACTGCATGCATAAATCATAGTTGTTAGAATTGACCAAATCACAAAAACTATATCATATGATCACGGGAAGAAATAAAAACGTCCCATATAAATTTACTTTATTGAAAATAGTCCCAAATTTTTTAATTCTTCTGAATTATTCTCATAAGCTTTTATATTCACACCAAAGTTGTCATTTTTTGCTTATAAAGAAATGGTTTGAACATAGCAAAAGTTTTCAAACCATGGGATCAAATCGACACATTTACAAATGTTATGAGGTGAAATTGGTTTAAAATTTTCATTTTAAGTATAGGGACAAAAGTGGAAATCTTTACTATTTTAGGACCTTTTTCGAATAAAGTAAAAAGGTGCGAGACTATTTGTATTTTAAGCTCTATTCTCACCATATTGGGCATGATTAGTGATGAGTTCCATGACAAGATCATAGACATTGGCAAGCACAAAAGTGGCTCCTTCAAGGTTCTCATTTAGTTCTTGAACCAAATCCTTCAACCTAGCATTGTACTGAACTGCAAGCTGGTTTGGCAATGAGACACATTCATTTTCACTCAATTCATTAATTGTTTTCTGATAGGGAATGCACCCGATCGGCCCAACATTCGCCACTATAAACTTTCTTCCGTCCAAACGGTAAAGTCTCTGCACACATACACATCGTTTTGTACGTTATATATACGTTGATAGAAGGGTCGATGATTAATAGGGTTTGTTTTTATAAGTACCGTAAGTTGTCCTCTAAGATGATTGATCATATCATCAACAAATGCATTAGGGGATTGATTGATTCTTGCACCCATTGAGACTACAGGAAGGAGGTAGTTGTTGAGAAAATCATTGGACCCTATTGTAATGGAGAATATTGAGTTTGTGTGGAGATAATCTCTTGCCTTTGAAGCCCCCAACAGCTTGTCCAATTCTTTCCTTGTGATGTTGAAATAGTCTATCTGAATGTCCAATGATAGCCTATTAACCTGTCACACGTGTCAATTGGAAATAACTCATGATATCATTTATTGTATCCGATTTCTTCATGTTTCTCAAAAGAATGTCTAGTTTGAATATTTTTTGTTGGTTTTTCAAATTCTTGAATGTTTATATAATTCTATATAAGGGAATGTTTGGTCACTAAAGTTAATAAGTGGGTTAATAAAGCTTGTAAATGTGATAAGTAATGGTTGATCATTAGAATTCCCTTAATTCCATATTAGTTTCATGGGATATTGTAACACACTTCCCTCAAGGTTGTATTTCACCGGCTCCTTGCTTTATACTAATGGGCTTAGATGAAAATTAAGCCTATATAAGTTCAATTAGTGTATAAATTCTCTAATTTTTAGAAAAAATTTACGGCCCAATGAGTATTATTAATTTAAAGTGAATCAAACACTTCTTAAATAATATAGGTATATAATAGCACTTTGTTTTGAAACAGCTATAGTAATATTAGATTTATCTCGTGTTATTAGGTTATGATATGTGCAAGATGGATTATATATATTTATTTATTTATTGTTTCTCTATAACTTTAATTTGCCAAAAAATTTTTTTATAAAATTCTAAAACAAACAACTTACAATTATATAGAAGTTATAGTATGAGTTTTAGAGCAAAACAAAGAAATTCTTGAGATGGTGAAAACACAGTTAATTTGGTATTAATTTTTATTTTTTAAATTTAATGAACATAATTAAGCTGGATTGGACAAAAGAATACACTGTCGTTATGCAAATAGTACTAATTAAATACCATAATCTGATCACCAAGATAGCAATTTAAAACACCCCCACATTATTATACTTAGATATGATAAACGATTTGCTTTTTATACCTTTTGATTAAAAAATTAAGTTATAGCACTACATAATAATAACATAAAGTTAAATATATTTGTGTACTTACAAAAATTTGTCCGGTAGCATTCATGATTCCCCCACCTCCAGATGCGTAGTTAACGCCGTGCAATATAGCTTCTCCGGTACTGTTGGGGGCGAGAAACGGCAACGCGTAATGCGGCTGCCCTAGCTCCTCCCCTGTAACGTAAAACTCAGTTATATATTATTCAGCTTTTCGTTGCTTCGATTTGCTTTGAAATACTAGAATATATCAAACGTTGACCATACCTACAATGTCTCCTATAGTTCTTCCGTTGGTAAACCGACCGGTCGGACTTCCTCCGGAAGCCTTGAAATCAATACCATTAGGAGGGGAATCAGCCTTGGACAAAGTCTGTAAATAATTATTATTCCCAGCATCAACCAAAGAATCACCAAAGATAAACGAGGCCCCTAAGGTCATATTTGTATCGTCCTGAGAGTTTCCTAATCGAGTCGAGCTTAGAATCACGAAGAGTATATAGACTGCGAGGTGATAGAATCTGAAAGCCATTGTTAATTGTTGGAGAGTATTCACAGGGAAGTGAGTATATGTATGTGGTGGAAAGATTGAAGAAAGAAAATGAATTAAAGGGTTGAATTAATTAGAGTCGCATTTTGGTTTAACGACTTGTGGTTTATAAAGGCGTTATTGTAGTGATGCAGTTTTTTTTTTTTTTTTTTAAGAAGAGTGGTGATGTGGGGGTTAGGTCATCAACATTCAGGCTGTTCTGTCTCAACGTGTGCATGGACCAACAGATGTTGCTTTTGAAATAAGCAAAATCAAATTTAGTCAAAGTAATTAATTAAATAATTTATTTTATGGGAGTTCTGTTCAAATTGAGGATGTTCTAGTAGGTGTGTGTTGGTTGATGGAGATTGAAAATTTGGAGAATTTTATGACACAGAATAAAGAATAAATTTGGGAAGGTGGCGTAATGGTGAACTAATTTTTTATTAGTATGATACATGCACTGATGCACACAATATATATTACACTTTTTTATGTTATACTAATTTTGTTTCTTTTCTTGACATGCAAGTGTGAAAAAATTTTAGTTATCAAAGGAAATAATATATTTGTTCCATAACTAAAAAAAAACTCTTTAATTTTAGAAATACACACACATATTATTATCATTTATTTGTTATAAAAAATACTCTCTTCCTCCCACCCATTTTGTTATACTTAGGTGTCGTACGCAGAGCCCCCATTTTCCCTTTCTAGTGAAAGGTACCATACATGGTCTACCACTCACTACTAATACAATTACTCACTACACATAAAATAATATTCCCTCCATCCCACACTTATGTTCACACTTTCCGTTTTCGTCCGTCCCACACTTAAATTCACCACCCAAAAAAGGAAACTTCACATCAATCAACAACCTCAAAAGTTATCTTAATTTCAAAAATATCACTATCACCTAACACACATAACATATTTTATAATTTATTTATTACCTAAAAATACAACAATACCCCTAAAAAGTCAATAAAGTTGGTTAAAAAACAACTTTTCTTAAACCCCGTATCTACAGTGCCGGTGAACCTAAGTCCGGTACGGAGGGAGTAAATAATAGTATTTCTTAATTTACGCGAAAAAATGAAATAGGGACTTTGGCAGGTATTAAAAAAAATGCTCAATGGTAAAAAATTTAGTCAATAATTTTTTTATTTTTTATTTCTTAACAACATGAAACTGTTATGTGAAATGGAGGTCATCCTTTTCATCATATCAACAACATGGGAATTCCAATTAGCTGCTCAGTCAGTCAATCATCATGGACAAACGTTAATATGGGTTAATTTTTTAAATGAGGGCCCAAAAATACAAAGGGCTAACCCGACAAGGGCCATAAATATAAAGGCCCAATCCCACATTATTTAACTGGGTCAAGTGGTTCCTGTTGGAAATGTTAAATTTCGCTGTCATCTTCTAATTCCGAGCACAGGTTTTATTTCTTAAAAATAATAAAAACATTAAATTACTTTTAACAATGTACATAACATTAGTTTAAAATATATTTTATTTTTTAAATAACGTGGACATAGTCAGAGAGAATTGCAATAATAATAATAATTTGTTGGTTTATTGATTAGTAATAACATTAAGATTAACAATTTTTTTAAGACTATGCTTATATAGAGGGAGTGTAATATGTGTTAAAGTATGATTATTATATGTGTATGATTATTTGGGGATTGAATTTCTTATTTCGTATTTGGTGTTTCATAACATAAATACACTATAGCATATAAATGATGATTAAATTATTGGGGCATATGGCGGTAATTTTAAAAAAAAAGATCATGACACATGTCAATCATTTAGAATGTGGAATACAAGATGAAACATCATGTTGGAATAGGTGATCTGGTGCCCATTATTTATAGTTAAAGTATACTAGTGAATTGTGCACTAAAGTATGATTGTAGAGTGTTATAATACTCCTTCCATCACATAACTATGTATTCGTTTACTTTTTGCACGGATATTAAAGAATATAATATTTTATTGTGTACTGAATTAAATGATATAATATGTTAATGTATAGTAAGTAGTTGTACTAGTGTTGTGTGTGGGTCCATGTGAATATATTAATTGTTTTATGTACGTGGGTCTAACAAAAGGGTAAATGTATACTTTATTTTGGGACGGACTAAAATGACAAAATGTATACCTTATTATGGGACGGAAGGACTAGGGAATACTATGATATATTACAAATAAGCTTTACCTATACCAAAAATCATACTTTATTTATATAATAATTACTCCATAATTTAATAATGGGCAGATCCATTTAATATATCGATATCATAAGAGAGTATCTATAAAGTCATTTTCTATTTTACTTTTGAGAACAACACACACAAAATCATCCTTATATACACCAACAAACTTTATAATCCTTAGTTAATATTCAATCTCTCTTTATCTCTCTTCTCTCATCTCTTTTCTTATATTAATTAATATATTGCCATTTTCACACATTAATTTAACGTTAAAATCTATTCTTCCAAAAAAATACATACAGTATATCACTATTTATAAATTTTAAATCCTACAAAAATCAAAAAAGAAAAAAAATTACCTATACAAAAGGATGACCATTTTATTTAAGATTGGCCGTTTGTTGACATTTTAAATTTCAGTAGCTGAAGTGATAATAAATAAACACAAGAATTTTAATTATATTGGCGATTGATTTGCTAGTCTCACAACATAAAATCTGTAGTCTGGACAAACACAAACACTCATATAAATCCGATTTACATAACTTATTATGTGAATTCGATCTTTTCTCCCCTAACCCTTGTGGTCCACCATCCAATCTTATTATACCCTATGTATTGCTAGGGATTTAAATTAAAGAAACCACAGGGTTTACACCTTAAGCTCGGTTAAAAAGAGACTAACTCTTGTACAAATTAATCATAAAAAGAAAATCACTAGAGAGCAGTAGTTATGGAGCTGTTTTATTCCCATGAGTTGAAGCAGCATATAACACATGAAAAATGAAAAGGTCATAACATGAAGATGAGCAGTTGAGAATGGAAGAGTAAATTAGCATGAAGTCAGTGAGAGTGCATAAGGTGCAGCATTGACATGGCGTGGAAGGGCATTGGCAATGGCGGTGGGCGGACGCTAAGTTGCCGACACACCTCACTCATTGATGGCCGATGCTTTGGGTCTTGGCTTATGCATTGCGCTGCTACTCTCATTGCTCCCACCACATCTCTACACACCCTTCCATCTTCTGGACTTGCTAATCTCTTGTCCAATAACTCTTGCACCATCAACTTCTGAGCACATTTTTCGGATTGGATGGACCACACCAATTCCCCTGGATGATCTCCCAACATGATTTCCAGGGCCACCACTCCGAAGCTGTAAACATCACATTTCTCCGTAACTACCATCGTGAACGCCAACTCTACACAAACATATCAATTCTGTTCTTTTAACTTTGTGTTTTTTTGTAAGTTTTGCAAAGAATTAAAATTGAAAAAGAAAAAAGTTATACGATTAAAATTGAATTCAACCAAACCTGGTGCAATATAGCCCCCCCGAGTTCCAACTAGCAGAGTCTGATTGGATGAACCTGGATCCAACAATCTAGCGGTGCCGAAATCAGACAGGAAAGCTTCAAAATTGGAATTCAAAAGAATGTTGCTGCTGGAAATGTCTCTGTGCAGTATAGGTGGTGATGCATGTAACACACAATGCCCTTCACCACATTCACTCTCTTCACCCAATCCAGCTCCACCGCTTCACCGTCGTCCCTCAACACGCAAAACAGGCTGCCCCGTTCCATGTAGTCATAGATCAGAAACATACACCGCCTGTGCAGACAGAACCCAAATAGCTTCACTATATTCCGGTGTCGTATTTGGGATAGAACCTCGGCTTCATTCCTAAAACACTGGTCATAGATTGGATTCTCACCCTCGAATCTGTGAAGCTTTTTAACGGCAACAACTCTTCCGGTGGGCAATTGAGCTCTGTAAACACTCCCATAGCCTCCTGTTGATTCAATGATGTCCTCATATGCCATCTTCCCGTCGCAATCCCATATCCTGAATATGTCACCATGTTTTGGATCCGGTACCTCTTGGTGTCTTGTCTTCTTCCAGCTTCTATTGTAGTAGATGAATACTAATGCAGCAAGGAAAGAACAAGCAAAGAAGAATGCAACCGGAAGAAAAATCCTTGTGTTGTTGTGGTGACGCGTTGCTTGTCCCAAAATCAAGTTGGTTGTTAATCGGTTTGAGTAGACTTTTGGTGGAATTCGACCCTCTAAATTGTTGTAGGATAAATCAATGAACTGCAGATTGTACATAGATTCAGGGACAGGACCAGAGAGGGTGTTACAAGATAGATAGATACGAAGATGGGGTGCATTAGGAACGTTTCCAAGCAGAGTAGGTATGTGTCCTGACATTAAATTTTCTCTTAGCTCAATTATTTGGATTAAAGGAAGCATTTCTAATCCTACTCCAAAGGCACTTTCCAACTGATTACCACCCACATCCAAAACCTGCAGCATTGTTAAGCTCCAAGGCAAAGAGCCGGTTATGTAATTGTTTCTCAATTTAAGCACAACCAAGCCAGTAAGTTGGGTCAAGGCTGAAGGAAAAGAGCCTGCAATTTTATTGCCTCTCAAGTCCAAATCTTCCAAGCTTGTGCGTTTGGCTCCACTTTAAAGGCTGAATACCAGTTAGTCTGTTGTTTGACAAATAAAGAGAAGAGAGTTTTGGCAGTGAAGGATCCACTGAGTTGATTGCTACTCAAATCCAGATAGGTTAACTTGGAGAGGTGTCCTATTTGAGGAGGAATGGCACCATAAATGTTGTAATTATAAGAAAGATCAAGAAACTGGAGGTTGGTGAGATTTGCTAGTGAAGGAGGCAACATACCAGTGAGATCAGAGTGAGAGAGATTGAGATGAGTTAGTCTGGATAGTGCAGATATCTGTGTTGGGATTTTTCCCCTGAGGCAACCTGTGTTGAATTCAATGGTGGTGAGGCAGGGAAACGAAAGCAGATCCAATTCCTCGAGCCTTCGACTCCATGGCTGATCAAATCATAAGTCTTCATGTGGTTCACATGGCCAGCATGATCACAAGTGATGCCTTCCCAGTTGCAGTGTGATGAGTTTGTGCAATTATAAGGCCACCAATCATTCAATGCCTTCAGTTCTTCATCTATACTACTCCCCCTCCAGTCACAACTATCCCTTCCCAACACTACATTCATCATCATCAACATCAACATAACTACCAAATGATGATGGCGGTAGTAGTAATCCATCTATCATAATATGTATAATGGTTTTTGAGTCATACAAAGTGCTTATAATGTGTGTATATATTCCAGTCCACCAATGCAATCATTCAACCCTATTCAATCTACTGGGTGCGATAGTGCTGTTTTCTTGAGAGTGCAGATGCTTTGTCTAAAGGAGAAAGACTAGATCATAGACATTTAAGGACAATTAATTAGTAGCAATATCACACTAGTATTCCATCAATTAATTGAACGTGTGTGTATATTAATTAATTATATGTTTTGATGTTTCCTTTTCACGGAGTAAACTGCTTTTATATATATATATATATATATATATATATATATATATATATATATATATATATATATATTTTTAATTTGTTATACTCCATAATTTTTTTTATAGGAAAATAAACATATTATTAAATAAAGGGTTCCGCTAAATATACACCCATTTTTATTAAATACACACCCTAATATTTTATAATTAAATTATACATTTTGAAAAAGTCTAAATTACCCTTAATTTATTAAATACACACCTCCTATTCTTTTTTTTTTATCATTACTGAAAATGAGAGTATAACATAGTACAAAAACCTAATGGCTAAGAGAATGATCCCAATATCAAATAAATGACTATCTAGTGATGGGAATATAATTTCACTCTATCAATGAGGAAAAGCAAAAAGAAGGGGAGCTAAAAAAGGAAATTAACTCTTGATTAGTACATTTAGCATTCATGAACACAATCCGCTCAAACTTATGCTTCAATGAATTGATGGCTTTGGCTATAGTAGTATCTTGAGCCCCCAGCATGTAGTTGTTGCTCAAGTTACGAGTCATATCCTCATCATCAATCATAATACAAATGTTTCTCCAACCAAATTTAGAGGCTTGAGCCATTGCTACCTTCACTGCCTCAAGAAGAAAAGTTTGTGCATTGTTGCTCCATTCTCCAGGTGCTGACCATGCCTTCACAACCTGCCCTCTATCATCTAAAGTTGTTCCTTTGATCACTCTTTGTCCTTCAGAGGTATTATTTGCACTGATGTAAATTGAAAAATATCCTACAAAACTCATACTCTGATCATCAATAAAAAAAAGGTTGATTGCTAGTCTCACCATAAGGATTTCTTCTCAAACTTATAGAATCATTTTCACTCCACTCTGATGTAACTGATAGGCTTTTTCTATGCACTATAATTTAATCCTCAAGTATAAGGATGTCAATTGTAGCAACAAGTTCCCAAGTTAAATTATCGATCCCACTGAGACAGCTAATTATTTATTTTACTATGAATTACTAATTAATCAGAATTATGTAACCAAATTTCCAAGGTTTTGAAGTGAAATAATTAACTAAAATACGCAAATAATAAATTGCTGAATTATTAAAAGCAATAAAAATAAAAGCAAGTTCTAACCAAGAGATGACGAACAGTTCTAAGGTATCAGGTATTGACCAATTAATTTGGGTTATTAGACTTACGATTGTTCATTCATGCAGTTTCACTGAAAATACACCACATATCCCTGTTATCCCACCGAATATGATTCGATTCAAAGCTAACAGTTTAATCTGGTTTAAATCCTAAGGTGCGCAAATATTACCAAGCCTTATTCCTAGATACTAATCCAGCGAACAACAATACCTCCGGATGGTAAGTTCGACTAACAAGATATTTTCTGGAATTACTACAAGGTTCTATTCACTTCCTACTTGATTGTCTAATTGCATTGTTCCACTAAACTAATCAAGTATTTGATTAACCAGTTCATGAAATTAAAGTGCTTATAGCGGAGCTACTCTAATCTCTAACAGATAGACAATACCAATCATGAACGCACACAAGCTAACACAATAATCCAAGCATTATAGCGGATGTCATGAATATATTATGAAGACGTTACGAAGCAGATTAACATGTCTTAGTAAAATAAGTAAAATCAAAAGCTCAACTGCATAAAATCCCAATCTTTGGTCTAAATCCCCAAATCAATTAAATCAATCCATCAAACCCTAGAACTGTATAGGAAATTAGCCCATGAGATTACAAGCAATCCTCATGGCTAAGCAATTCATAACAATAATCAAAGTAATAGAAAGGAATAGATAAGAATTGTGAAACCCTAGTGTAGGAGCAATCTCACGTTCCTTCTCCGTCTCTTCAATTGCTTGATTCTCCCTCGATTAGCACTTGGAACCCTTGTGGAATTGGATGGATGGTGAAATCAGGTTGTAATCTGATATGGGTATGAAAGGAGTGTGGATTGATGATGGTTTATGGCTGGGCTCTCTCCGATTGACGTCTCGATCTCCCTAATTGTTTCTAAGATGGATGCAGGGCTGTTTTCGCGACGAATCTGCTTCAGAATCGCGACTTGAGGGTATATATACGCTGCTGCATCGAACAGGTCTCGTCTGGGCCCGATTTTGGGCCGCTCGGCACCTTGCTCGGGCCGAGCTCATGGCCGAGCGGCCCCCAAACCAGCCGAGCAGCATATGGTTGGAATGGGGCCGTCGTGTGGGCTCTGAGGGACCCCAGCTCGGCTGGAAATTCGAACAAAAGTAATCCCGCTCGAGCCGAGCGGCCTCCCGAGCTGCGGAGACTGCACTGCGCGACTTCACCGTTTCGAGCATAACTTCTTCATACGGACTCCAATTTGAATGATTTTTGCGCTCACGCATTCCTCTTTTCCTTGGCTTTCTATCCATATAAAGAACTCTCAGAAACTCCAACATTTGAATATATAAAAAGTCATGCAAAGTGGCTGCTCGGTACAGCATGTGCGACGTTAGCACTTTGATCATAACTTTCTCGTTTGGAATCCAATTGGGGTGTTCTTTACGTCAAAATGACCCTCTCTTCTGTGGCTTTCCAACCATATATCACATGATTAATTTGGACTTCTACAAGAATACAGAAAATTTGTGCAACGTGGACTGTATTTTTCAGCATTCCTTCTCACTTTCACTTCTCATTCCAACTTTGAACTTTTGATCATGTTTTACCCTTCAAAACTCAACAAAACACCTTAGTAGCATCAAAATCATGTAAAATATGAAAACCATGCCATTCTATACGAAATCATGGCCACATTCTATCAAAAACGGTGTAATGTGAGACCTAAAATACGTGAAATTCCACTCTCAACAAACCCCCAAACTTACCTGTTGCTCGTCCCGAGGCAACGACATATAAAACCAATAGAGTAATTGAGAGAAAATTTCACAACTTCACATCCAAGAAAATATAACAATTCAAAAATCATACTTCAAATACTAAGATAATCATCCATCTAAGAACATACAATTCAAATCAACTACTTCACTTTTTCGGAATGCTCATCCACCCATTCTCACGGGTAGTATTTACGCTCATCGCTCAAGTGTGAGATATACACTTCAGGGTAAGGTGTTTACACTCAAAGTCAATTCAAACACACGCGTAACCATAAGCTTGACAATCATCTCAACTCTCGACTAAAGGGATAATTTCAACAATAGGATCACAAAGGTCTTGCATTAGGTTGTAATGTTGGCTCTTTGGTAAAGGTAGGAAATATATGGATATCGTGACTCAATCACTAGTAGAGAATCAAAGAAGACTTACAGCTTTTCAACAAACAGCTTTACTTTCTTCTTTCTTCTTCAACACTCTTCAATGCTTCGCAATTTGATTCCTCCTTCACTTTTGAACACCACATCCTTACTAGAAATTTTTTTTCTTCTTCCCTCTTTTCTTTTCTTTTTCTAAATAAGGGTACCAGTTTCAGGCACTACCCTTTTCATGGGGTACCAGTTTCGGGCACTACCCCTTTATGCAACAATTTAACCACTCTTTTCAACAATTTTCATCACTTCCAACTTATTCTCCTTTTATGTTTCTTCTCAAGATACCAAATTGACTCCTTCAACTCTCTACTAGGTAGGAATATTTAAGGCTAGCAAATGGATCAATTGGCTAATCACGTAGGCTTCCACAAAAATAAAGCTTTTAGGCTCAAAAGGGTTGACTACGGATATTTCATTAGGTAGAAAAATAATATGGCTAGTGACTAATAAAAAAAAACAAAGATGGCCTAAGATCATTTTCTATTGTCTAGTCAAACACGTAGCTTCAAGCAAGATACAAAGCCAAGTTCTAGAATACGTGCGTATGAACGACACTCACAAGAATAAACTGAATCATGCAATTTGTCATGATTTCAAAAGGCTCAAAATCTCACATGGCTATAGGAATGAACGAGCAATCCTAATTAAGCTACATAGCTAATCTTCCTTGCACATTATCAAATTTCAAGCATCTCAATATCAAAGCACAATCTCAAACTGCTTCTCAACAATCACACATATAATCAAGTGCCGAGAAAAATCAGAAAATTATCCTAGAGAACCAAAAACAACTAAACCGACACTAGGATTAACACAAAACAAACAATAAACACCACAAAACACGAAACCTGAAAAATCGCAAAAAATCGAACCCTCAATATTCTCAAATAAATCAAAAATATTAAGAATCCGCAAAAAATCGACTCTCCAAGCAACAACACAATGTAAAAATTCTATTTCGACACTGCAAGACAAGGTATGTACGTTACCCCCCCCCCCCCAAACTTAGATTAAACGAAGTGAGAAACTAAGTTTGCAAAGAAGTATATACCGCAGTCAAGCAACATCTAATAAAACTCCTACACCAACACAGACATATAAAAGCAATAAAACGGAAGGGACAGCCCCCAACAAGCGCTCATGTTTAACGTCGAAGAGTCACGACGGATACCTCTTTTTAACTACTGGATCGGAGGACAGTCTTTTCGCATCCTTACTTTCAAGTACTTCTTCCCTCTCTTATTCTCTACTCCAACCACCTTACCGTTCTTTGTCACTGAAACAGGACTCTTTAAATTCTTTTCCTCCCATGACTGGCTTGGTTCCTTCTTGTCAATCTTCCATTCTGTTGTAGGCTCACCCTGTGTAGCAAAACAAGGATCAAACAAGTTAGAAATTATAACACCAATATAAGAAAAAAAATCGGGAGGTATGTTCGGAGGCTTCAAATATGGATCATCCATTGTTCCTGCAACCAAAAGATTATCAAATATCACATTAGAGTTAGTAGTAGGAAAAGTAAGAGATACGCCTGGTCCTGCGATCTCCTCTACCACTTCAACTCTTTGGCTCTCATGCTTCTCTTCCTTAGCAGCAGGCTGCATCTCCTCTTTAACAGTGGACTTCTTATTCTGATTCACTATGTCAGCAGTGGTCTTTCTTATCTGTTCATCCCTTGCATCACCTAATGCAAGTAATTTCTCAAGATAGTCAATACATGCATCATTGGACAAACTCTCAAACTCTGCATCAGGCAGGGTGAAGTCCTCTACTACTTCCACAGACTTGCAGTGCTGCTGATCTGTAGGCCACTGCATCTCCTTATTCAAAGAAAAGACAATCTCCTTATCATTAGCCCTCAGCCTCAACTCTCCTTTGAACACATCTATTAGAGCTCTCCCAGTTGCAAGGAATGGACGCCCCAAGATCAGAGGCGCACCATCCTTTTCATCCTCCATGTCAAGTACAAGGAAATCCACAGGAAAAGTCAAATTCGATACCTTTACTAGCACATCTTCAATCACTCCCTCGGGGTATGTCAACGACCGATCTGCTAACTGTAGGGCAACAGACGCAGGTTTCAACTCCCCCAAACTAAGCTTCTTGAACACTGATAAAGACATCAAATTTATACTGGCTCCTAAATCACACAGTGCTCTCCTAGATGGCCCTTTTCCAATCTCACAGGGAATGATGAAGCTCCCTGGATCCTTCAATTTTTCTGGAAGCTTTTTCTGAATAATGGAGCTGCAGTTCTCTGTCAAATTCACTGTCTCCACACTGTTAAGCTTCCTCTTCCTGGAGATAAGTTCCTTGATGAACCTAGAGTAATGTGGCATCTCTTCCAATGCTTCTGAGAATGGAATAGTGACTTGGACATCTCTCATGACATCAGCGAACGTCCGGAACTTCTCATCAAGGCTCTTCGACAAGAATTTCTGAGGGAAAGGAATTGGTACTTTTGTGATCGGTAGTCCCAAACTATCTTTCTCGAATACCTGTTCCGCTTCTCTCAGTTTCTTCGCTCTCTGCCACTTTTTATCAGAAATTTCCAGATCAGATTGACTCTGTACAGAATTCGGACACGCAGGAAACCCCGGAGGACAGCTCGTCGGCTCGCTCGAGCCGAGCGATGGACAAACTGAGCCGAGCAGGGTTCCAACTGAACCGAAGGGACCTTCTGAACCGGCTGGTGGGCCGCTCGGCGGCGATTGAGTCCGCTCGGCAGATGGCTCGGCCCGAGCGGATGGCCGAGCGGCGTCTTTTCCGTTCTGCTCCGCCCCTGTTTCGTTCTGCTTCTGTTCTGCTTCATGCTGTACAAGTTCTGTTACATCCTGCATTAGTGTTGTACCTTTATACTGCTTCCCGGACCTCAAAGTGATCGCATTTGCAGTCTCCTTCGGGTTTATTTCTGTATCTGAAGGAAACTTCCCCTTCTGAAACTGCACTTGCTGCTGATTTACTGTAGTGGAGATCTGCCCTATGTTATATGACAAACTCTTCAACTGCTTGTTCACTTCCTCATTCTGCTTTGTCATATTCGCGTCCATGAGAACAATGCAATTGTTAATCTTGTCAATATCTCCGTCAGTCTTCTTCATATACCTGGCCAACACATCATCAAAACTGGACTTCCCTTCTTCAGTTTTAGCGCCATGATCAAAATTAGGAGGATATGGAACAGCATTATTCGGATTTGAATAAGAGAAGTTCTCATGCCTCTGATTCTGCCAATTGCCTCCTTGATTATTAGGACCTCCCCCTTGGATATTCCTCTGGTTAGAATTACCTTGAGGGTACCTATTTCCTTGCCAATTCTGAGGAGCTCTCGAACCTTGAAGACTCTGCCCCATAGCCCAATTAGCATCCTCGACCTCTTGAAGGTTCATCACCACATCATCACTTGCAGGCCCTCGGTTGCCTCCCCCATTATTACCTGATATCAGAGTAATCAGGTTCTTATTCATCTGTTCCAATTGAGCGACAACCTTATCATTCTTATCAGCTTCAGAAAATTTCTCTTCAACCTTTGCAACTTTACCAAGTATGTAAGTCCCTCGGATCCTCTCAGATGGCCAATCCCTTGAGTTCAAAGAGATATCATCAAACAATTTCTCTACTGCATTGGATGTCTTGCCAAAGATTGTTCCTCCAGCAGAAGCATCAACCAACACTCTCGATTCGTTGTCAAGGCCATTATAGAAGACACTGATGAGTTGAGACTTTTTGAATCCATGCTGAGGGCATCTCCTCAACGCATCAGTAAACCTTTCCCAAGCCTCTCCAAACGACTCATCTCTCCGCTGCTTGAATTGATTGATCTCCTGTTTCAGTAAAAGAACCTTTCCTGGTGGCATAAATCGATCCACGAACAACTGCTGCAACTCAGTCCAGTTTGAGCAACTGTCTCCCTTTAGCTTATCATACCACTCCCTTGCCTTATCAACCAATGAAAACTGAAAAAGCCTCATCTTCCATCTATCATTAGTAGCATCAGCAGCTTTCACTGTATCCATGTAGCTGTTGAAACGCTTAAGATGGCCATAGGGCTCATCAAAAACGCCTCCGGCAAAGGGGTTTTTCTCCACCATATGAATCAGGGCTGGCCTTATGTCGTTCGTTTCATCAGCTTGAATGGCTCCAACTACGCCTGATCCTCCTAGATTGGTGGACTTGAATGTTTCTCGGATGACGATGTCATCCTCATCGACTCTTTCTCCCATTGATGCTGTTTCAGGTTCTGTCTCAGATTCTGATTCAAACTCCGATTCAGCCTCTTCTAGGATAGCCTGATTCTCAATCTGCACTTCTTCCTCCTCTAAGATTGCTTTAGGAGGTGCTTTGGTATTCTTTGATTTTACTCTTCTTTTTCTCGCAGAAGCTTCAATTTCCGGATCAAATTCGAGATCTTGTGCTCTCGTCTTTGACCTAGTTTGCATGCAACTTCAAGAAAAATCCAAAGAAAAACAATTAAATCCCAAAGAAAATATTCTAATTAACTAAGTAATAAAAGAAAATAAATAATTAAAACTGTCCCCGGCACAACGGCGCCAAAAACTTGATAGGCTTTTTCTATGCACTATAATTTAATCCTCAAGTATAAGGATGTCAATTGTAGCAACAAGTTCCCAAGTTAAATTATCGATCCCACTGAGACAGCTAATTATTTATTTTACTATGAATTACTAATTAATCAGAATTATGTAACCAAATTTCCAAGGTTTTGAAGTGAAATAATTAACTAAAATACGCAAATAATAAATTGCTGAATTATTAAAAGCAATAAAAATAAAAGCAAGTTCTAACCAAGAGATGACGAACAGTTCTAAGGTATCAGGTATTGACCAATTAATTTGGGTTATTAGACTTACGATTGTTCATTCATGCAGTTTCACTGAAAATACACCACATATCCCTGTTATCCCACCGAATATGATTCGATTCAAAGCTAACAGTTTAATCTGGTTTAAATCCTAAGGTGCGCAAATATTACCAAGCCTTATTCCTAGATACTAATCCAGCGAACAACAATACCTCCGGATGGTAAGTTCGACTAACAAGATATTTTCTGGAATTACTACAAGGTTCTATTCACTTCCTACTTGATTGTCTAATTGCATTGTTCCACTAAACTAATCAAGTATTTGATTAACCAGTTCATGAAATTAAAGTGCTTATAGCGGAGCTACTCTAATCTCTAACAGATAGACAATACCAATCATGAACGCACACAAGCTAACACAATAATCCAAGCATTATAGCGGATGTCATGAATATATTATGAAGACGTTACGAAGCAGATTAACATGTCTTAGTAAAATAAGTAAAATCAAAAGCTCAACTGCATAAAATCCCAATCTTTGGTCTAAATCCCCAAATCAATTAAATCAATCCATCAAACCCTAGAACTGTATAGGAAATTAGCCCGTGAGATTACAAGCAATCCTCATGGCTAAGCAATTCATAACAATAATCAAAGTAATAGAAAGGAATAGATAAGAATTGTGAAACCCTAGTGTAGGAGCAATCTCACGTTCCTTCTCCGTCTCTTCAATTGCTTGATTCTCCCTCGATTAGCACTTGGAACCCTTGTGGAATTGGATGGATGGTGAAATCAGGTTGTAATCTGATATGGGTATGAAAGGAGTGTGGATTGATGATGGTTTATGGCTGGGCTCTCTCCGATTGACGTCTCGATCTCCCTAATTGTTTCTAAGATGGATGCAGGGCTGTTTTCGCGACGAATCTGCTTCAGAATCGCGACTTGAGGGTATATATACGCTGCTGCATCGAACAGGTCTCGTCTGGGCCCGATTTTGGGCCGCTCGGCACCTTGCTCGGGCCGAGCTCATGGCCGAGCGGCCCCCAAACCAGCCGAGCAGCATATGGTTGGAATGGGGCCGTCGTGTGGGCTCTGAGGGACCCCAGCTCGGCTGGAAATTCAAACAAAAGTAATCCCGCTCGAGCCGAGCGGCCTCCCGAGCTGCGGAGACTGCACTGCGCGACTTCACCGTTTCGAGCATAACTTCTTCATACGGACTCCAATTTGAATGATTTTTGCGCTCACGCATTCCTCTTTTCCTTGGCTTTCTATCCATATAAAGAAATCTCAGAAACTCCAACATTTGAATATATAAAAAGTCATGCAAAGTGGCTGCTCGGTACAGCATGTGCGACGTTAGCACTTTGATCATAACTTTCTCGTTTGGAATCCAATTGGGGTGTTCTTTACGTCAAAATGACCCTCTCTTCTGTGGCTTTCCAACCATATATCACATGATTAATTTGGACTTCTACAAGAATACAGAAAATTTGTGCAACGTGGACTGTATTTTTCAGCATTCCTTCTCACTTTCACTTCTCATTCCAACTTTGAACTTTTGATCATGTTTTACCCTTCAAAACTCAACAAAACACCTTAGTAGCATCAAAATCATGTAAAATATGAAAACCATGCCATTCTATACGAAATCATGGCCACATTCTATCAAAAACGGTGTAATGTGAGACCTAAAATACGTGAAATTCCACTCTCAACAGTAACCTTATCCACAATATCTTTATCAGTTACCCAACGTTTCTGAAATAATCACTCATTCCTTGCTTTCCACAGATTCCACATTACGTAGCAAGATATTAGAATTCTGTCAATCAATCCATCTTTGCTACTTGCTTCCAGTATGTCTTGAAGCCAAGTCTTAACCGATGGCTTGCTGCCATTGTGCGTCGTCCAATGAATTGGTGCTAATTTCCAGCAGTTTATAGCTCTATCATATGAAATGAAAAGATGATCTAAAGACTCTTTCTCCTGACCACATGACTCACAGATTGGGTCTAATGAGATGCATCTTTTAATTAAAGCTACCTTTGTAGGAAGTATATCATGTACACATTTCTATAGGAAATGTTTGATTTTATTTTTCAGCTTGAGCTTCCATAGCTTTTTCCACATCTTTGCTTATTTTCCCTTCCCATCACTGCTTTCTGGCATATCTTTCTTGATGGTGCTCTGCTTGAAGGAGATGGTATGCCGAGTTAACCAAAAAAAGGCCATTGGGAGTGTGGTGCCATACCCATTTGTCTCGATCTCCTTTACTGCTAATAGTTAATTTTAGGATCATCTCCGCGTCTTGTTGAATGAAATTTCCAGCCACCTTGTCGACATCCCATTCCGTCCCTGCATTGTTCATCAATTTTCTAGCCCATGTAGCTTTCTCATTCTGATCTTCCCTTGAAATTGGTTTGAATGTGGGAGTTTTTGGCAGCCAAGGGGTTTCCCAAACTCTAATACTCTTTCCATCTCCAACCTGGAATCTAATTCCTTTCTTAAGAACTTGGATGCATTTCACCCATCCTCTCCATAACCATGAATCCGAGGCTTTTGCGGTTACGGAACATAAACCACCTTTAGGGAAGTATCTCACCTTTAGGACCTTGCTCACAAGCGTGTTAGGTTGGTTAATTAGCTTCCAGAGTTGCTTACATATCAATGCTTTATTGAAGGATAGCATCTCCTTGAATCCCAGCCCGTCTTCCTCCTTCGGCATGGATAGTTTTTTCCACTATTTTCAATGAAGCTTTTCACTCCCAGTGTCATTATCATCCCACCAAATCCCGGCAATCTTTTTTCCAATATCTTTACAAATCCTAATAGGCAACAAGAAACAAGACATCACATATACTGGTAATGCATCTAGGACAGCTTTTATCATGACTTCCTTGCCTGCATTACTAAGAAACACATTTTTCCAGTTTGAAATTCTGTGGACGGTTGCTTCAATGGTGTATTTGAATGTCTCCTTCTTAGATTTTCCAATCCTAAAGGGTAACCCAAGATATTTGCAATTCTTCTCTTCCTTAAGCCCGCATAATATCTCTTGTATTCTATCTTTCAAGACTTGGGGAGAGTTCTTACTGAAGAAAATTGAGGATTTATTGAAGTTCACTGCTTGTCCTGAAGAGGTGCAAAAATTGTCAATGATATTAATAATTACACACGCTTGCTCAAGGGATGCCACACTAAACAGTAAAGAATCATCCGCAAAAAGGAGATGGAAAATAAGAGGGTTGTTTCTACAAATTTTAAGACCTTTGTACACATAAAGTTGTTGGGATTGTTTTATAAGATTAGAGAAGACTTCAGAGATAATGGGGAATAGATAAGGGGATAACGGATCCCCTTGTCTAATACCTCCAAAAGGAATGGTGTAACCAGAAATTTTACCATTAATACAAAAAGAAAAGGAAGCAGAGCTAATACAAGCCATGATCCATTTGATAAATAAAGGAGAGAAACCCATTTTTTTTAAGAATGCAACTCAAGAAACTCCAATCAACACGATCATAAGCTTTAGCCAAGTCTAATTTTAAGGCCATGAAACAATTCTTTCCTTTCCTGTGAGTATTTAGAAAATGCATATATTCATGAGCAATCACCACATTGTCTAAGATTTGTCTCCCAGCTACAAAGGCAGATTGGGCTTCAATAATACAATTATCGAGGCAAATTTTTAGTCTTTTGGCAATGATTTTAGAAATAGCTTTGTATATCACATTACACAAACTAATAGGCCTGTAATCTGCCACAGAGGAAGGAGAATGAACTTTCGGGATTAAAGTGATGTTAGTATGATTCATAGCCTTAAGAAGTCTAACAGAAGAAAAGAAGCTTTTAATAGCATGACAAATATCAATATGAATGATATCCCAGAAAGTTTGGAAAAAAATATGAGTCATACCATCCGGGCCAGGAGCTTTGTGAGGATTAAGATTGAAGAAAGCCTCTTTGATTTCCTTGTCTTCCACAGGCTGTGTCAATTTCCTATTCATTTCTCTGGTGACAGACTTTGGTATTCCATTGAGACAAGTTAGGTCTACTCGAGGACAAGAGGTTTCAAACAATTTTCGATAAAACTCCGAGATTTCTTTCTCCACTTCTTCCTCTGTATCGCATTCTGTGCCATTTTTTTGCAAATTCCCTATTGTGTTTCTCCTTCTACGTTGTATGGTGCTAGCATGGAAAATTTTAGTATTTTTATCACCTTCATGCAACCATTGATTTCTTGCTTTTTGTGACCAGTATATCTCCTCCATCTTGTATGCCTCATTAAGATCTCTTTTCAGTCTATACCATTCATTCCAATCTCTTTCCCCTCTCTTTTCTCTTAACCTTTCCATGGTGTTATTGATGTCTTTGATCTTCTTGACTGAGTTTGTATTTTGGATTTTGCTCCACTAAAGTAAAAAAACTCTATATCTCTTAATTTTTTGTTGCACTTGATACATCGGAGTCCCTGTGTGGTGCTCATTCCAAACTTTAGCAATAATATCCTTGATTCCTTCCATATGTAGCCATCTTTGATCAAAGAGAAATCTTTTGTTGTGTTTTCCTTTAGCTGGTTGATCATCCAGGATCAGCAAGTCATGATCTGATGCATGCCTTTGGATATGTTCGACTACTGCCGCTGGGTAATTCAAAATCCATCTGGGTGAAGTAAAAAATCGATCCAGCCTTTCCTCTACAAAATCCAAACCTTTTCTATTGTTGGCCCAAGTGTATGGTCTTCCTCTAAATTGAATTTCTTCCATCTCCATGGAGTAAATGAAATTGCGAAACCTTTGAAAGCTCGCTTCAGATCTAACTCTCCCTCCCCGTTTCTCTTCATTGAATAGAATATCATTAAAGTCTCCTCCAATGAATCATGACTCTCCCCATTTGACCTTTGCATTCCTCAAGTAGTCCCATCGTTGCTCCCTAATATTCTCATCAGTACTTGCATAAATAAAGATAGCCCACTCTTTTTTTTTGTTTTTCAGATTTTTGAATTCAACTTCAAAGCAAAACTTGTTGTCCCAGACTTTCTCTATGTGGATGTTTTTTGAACAAAAGAGCATCAGACCTCCTCTATTACAAATAGGATCCACATATTTCCATCTATTCTCCAACTTAAGCTTTTTACATACAGTAGCCACAAATTTTCTCTTTTTTTTGTTTCACAAAGAAAAACAGATCAGGATGGGAGAGCCTTAAGGACTCTTTCAATTGGGGAATGGTAGAGGGCCCACCCAAACCTCTAACATTCCACACCCCAACTTTCATGGATAACTTTGGGGCCCTTCTAGGTAGGCTACCTCCACCTCTATACTTATTGCATTTGAATTTTTTTCTAAGCATTGTTTTTTCTCATTTTTTTGTTTCTCCTCTAGGTCCAAATCATCTTCATCGAGTAAACAAAGGTTTCGTTTATCTCCCGCCTTACTTTTCTGTCTGGAGCGTCTTTGAAATTCTTTCGCGTTATTGATTTTGGCCACTCCCTTTATCTTACTAGCCTTTAAGCCTCTACAATTCCCCTCACGAGGCTTTTTTATTCTTGTGGTGAATTTCTAGTAAAGGGATTCTCCTTACGTCTATAGCTATTGGAACATTAACGAAAGAGCTCAACTCCATATCCTCAACTTCATTACTTTGACTACTTTCCAGTTCCAGTGACCTTTCTCCGGCTACATCCATAGGTATGACTTATTCTCTTGTTTCTAATTCTTTCTTGTTCTTTTCTCCCTCACTATCTCCACTGGAATCGCAAACAATGTCTCCTTCGACTCCATGTTTTCCTCCAAATTTCTGTGTCCATTCTTTCCCTTGATTGTTATCCTCCTTCTCTTTAGTATTGCAATTTGCACCTTCTTTAAAATTCTCAGAGGTTCCATCTACTTCATGTTTTTTGTTTTTAGGATCAACAGAGTAATCTTTCTTCTCGGGTGAACTTGCTTGTTTATTAGGCCTAGCTTTTATGTGACCTTCTAGGGCTCGAATCCAGTCTCCATATTGCCCTTCATTGTTGTTACCACAACCTACATCTTCTTTTCTTATTGAACAAGATTTCTCTGCGTGTCCAACCACCCCACAATAATAGCAGAAGCCGAGAAGATGTTCATATTTAAAATCAACCCAACAAGACTTTAACCCCAATTTTATAGTTGCCCCCTTATCAGTGATTTGTCCAGCTGCACAGTGACTTTTATTTTGATGTGGCTACCTCTAGCACTCCCAGACTTAGGAATAATGGCATCTTTTACTTGTTGAAATAGTTTCTCTATTCTCAACCCAGTTTCTACTGTCACCCAGTGCTGTGGCAAGTTCCAAACTTGGACCCAAAGATCTACTGATCTGAAGCAAACATCATGAATGCTAACATCTTCATTCCATTCCTTCAAGATCAAATATTGGTTTTCAAATGACCAGTTAACGTCTTTACCCACTACTTCTTTATCCTCGTGACTCGAGAAGACGAACTGAAAGCCATTGAAGCTTATTTCTCTCATCACAAAGGGTTGTTTTATTGGTCAAATGCTCATCATAGTGTTCCATAGACCTGAGAAATTAACTTTTCTAGAACCCCATATCTGTCCTATGAGGCTCCTATTGCATTCCTCCTTACCCTTGTTAATATCATCTATTTGCAAATCAACCCCACCTGCTTCAACTTCAGTAAGAGCAAACTTCTGAAGTTTTTCCACAATATCATTGCTCATCTTGTTTCAATGGAATACCACTCTATCAAGAGAAATATCAAGCTATTGAAACAGCTTGTATAAACAAAAAAACCAGAGGCACAAAACAATGATCAGCTCAATAAAAGATGACCAAAGGGCCAAAAATAAAGCTAGAAAAAGAAAAAATAAAAATAATAAATGAAGAGGAGAGCACTAGTGTGTACCAGCAGAACCATAAGTGAAAAGCACAGGTAATCAAACTAAGATAATAGCTAGGAGACAATCTTTAAACATATTTTTATGGATGAATCTCATACATAAGAATGATGACACTTTCATAAATGCATGTAATAACAGGAATAAAGGAACAAGCGGCAAAGAGAAAGAAGAAAAATGACGAAAGAAACACTGAGTGGGAAACCAAATTCAAAATAATTTGAAACCAGAAAGCCTCCCCCACAAGGGAACAGTAACCTTCTCTTCTAGAGAGAGAAACAACACACTCCAACGGATGGAAACCGATCAAATTAAAAATGAGCATCCCCACCTCCAATTATAAGAAGAAGAAAGTACATCGCTATTTACTGAAATTTATTTCATTGTTTGTCTCATGCTCTAACAAAATCATTATTCTGCAGAAACAATCAATAATTTACTTAAACACCCCATTACAGTTTTCTTTTAATTCATAAAATTCACGATAATTAGTATGCATCAGATACAGAACAGCACCCAATAACGATGATAAAATTACTAAATTGGAGAACTACACATATAATTTACAACACAAAGACTGAAAAATGCAGTAACTAATCTGTAAAATTTTCACAAGATAGGTGCGTTAACAATGTCAATCAGTATAAAGTGAGTAGTCCCTCAAACAATAAATTGAAGAATCTACTCATTTATACAAACTCAATTTAGTTCTGACTAACAAGCTTGAGTATGAAAACCCATTGCACCATTCTAGACAGGGCTAAAAGAAATTCAACGGAGACAGTGTCACATCTTAGAAATTGCATAGTAATAATTTGATTCGGAAATTACATCCGGAGTGGCTCTGGGATAATGAATTCCAGCGGATATTAGCCTTCACCGCTTTCCATCAACCAAGCGAATGGAAGCTGCATCCGGAGTGGCTCAGACTCAATTGTAAGTTATAATTGGCCTCCCTCAGATTTAGACTTGATATTTCACGCGTATTTAACCACAGGGCATCTATCCCAGAGTCAATCCTCCTCTTCGTCGACCTCTCTCGTGGCGTTTATTTCGTCAAGGATAATGATTCCTAGGCCTCGGCCTCCACAGCCGGATAGAGTGCGGGTACACTATGAATCAGCGCCGGTCAACATTCCGATTATATGCTCATTGAGTAGCAGAGAAATGGAGGGAATTGGAAGACTTAGAATCTGTAGAGGAGGAGGATGACATTGGGGTGAAATTTCTGCCACACGAGGTTGTGGCATCCAGGCAATCGCCATTATTATCGTGCTCAGCGAGAGAAAATGGAGGGATCTTCGGCAGGGGTGTGTATAGCTTTTAATTTAAAATGGTAGTTTTATAGTTTAAGGGGGTGTGTATATAATAGAATTAAGAAATAAAAGATTTAAAAGGAGTGTATATATAATAAAGGGTGTGTATTCAATAAAAATGGGTGTGTATTTAACAACACTCTTAAATAAAATGGGCATGAGAATTACCCAATGTGAACTTTACATAAGCTACCTTTTACACATAAGAAACTGAAATTTTTCTCCAAGTTCTAAACAATGAAATTATAAGATGAAGTTAGGGCATTTTCTCCACCCCTCATAACATGCATTCACTCTTGATGAATCTCTTCCAAATATCCAATTCCAAATGTGGGCTTTAAGTTCTTCCACAATTGTATCCACCTTAATCGATTTCTTCGAAAATATAATAGCATTTCTACTTTTCCACAGTAGCCATACCACACATTCCCATAAGCAAACCATGAAATTTTTTCTTTTTCTCCCTCTAATAAGACTACTAAAATGAAGTAGGCTAATAGAAGGAACGGAGGACATCACTGAATATATACCTACCCATTTAAAACATGCCCTCCAAATGTTGTAAGAAAAACTGCATTCAAAAATATGTGGCATACTGTCTCTTGAGATTCATTGCAGAAAGGACAAGAAACGTTGGCATTATGTGGAATGATATTTCACTATTGGAGTTTAATTGATGTTGGCACACATTCTCATAAAACTTTCCATGCATGGATTTTCATTTTCGGAAGAGCTATTTTGTTCCAAATAAGCTTGAACTCCTTCTTGACCTCAGATTCGGACCCTATTTTCAGTTGCAATATTTTCTGGTATGCTCCTTTTGTGGTGTATTTATGTATTGTCCCATCCTGCCATCGCCAAGAGTCTTTGATGTCTTGTTTTGGAGTGTACCTGTTAATCAAAGAAATTAAGTCGTTAAGCATATGAGACTCTCTATCCCTCAACATCCTCCTTCATCTCCATCTCCAATTCCATACCCCTTCACTCCATTCACCCATCTCCCAAATACTCGCCCCCTTATCTAAGCTTAGACAAAACAATCTATAATATTGTATTTTGAGACACTCCCCTGCCCATCTGCTCTCCCAGAATAAAGTGTCCCCTCTGTCCCCTAACACCCTTTCTAAGCTAGAAAAAAATCATCCTTCTACATCTCCCCCACCGCCTTCAAAGCATCTCCCCTCCATCCAGAAGGTAAGGTTAAATCCTCCATCCCAATAACTGCCCCATCTGGACCTAACAACTCTAACCCAAAGTTTGTGCCTCTCATGAATAAATCTCCACATCTATTTTCCTAATAAAGCAACGTTAAATGACTCAAGATCCCTCACTCCTAGACCTCTGAGACTCTTAGACCTACAAATAACTGACCATTTAATCCATGGGGTTTTAAAAACTCCTTCCCCACCCCCCAAAAGAAAGATATTTGAAGTTTAGAAATCTCGTCAAGAACAGCTTTAGGCACGTGAAAGATGGACATCAAATAAGTGGGATGAGACGAAAGCACTAAGCTGATGAGAGTCAATCTGCCTCCAAATGAGATTTTCAAACCTTCCCATCTTTTTAGTCGGTTCCTCAACTTATTCACTATATAATCCCACTCCGACACCTTGTGATGAGTGCATCTCACTCTGATACCTAAATAATCAAACGGTAATTTCCCCACTTGACAATTGAGAATTTCAGCTGCTCTGAACACCCAATTAGTATCCACATTCAATTCAATGATTCGGCATTTATCCTTATTGATTTTCATACCTGTCACTGACTCCAAGATCACTAAGAATCTTTTGAAGAAAAATGATGTTATCATCTCTAGCAGCTCCTATGAAGATTGTATCATCTGCAAATTGAAGGTGTGAAACTCGGACGTGATCCCTACCTAACACCATAGGAAAGAACAAGTTGCTATCAATTGCTTTCTTCATTAAACTGCTCAATCCCTCAGCGGCTAACAGAAAAAGAAAGGGAGATAATGGATCGCCTTGTCTCAGTCCTCGTTCTAACTTGAATTCCTCGGAAGGACTCCTGTTCACCAAAACAGATGCACGAGCTAAGGTAATACATTCCATCACCCAACCAATCCATTTTTTATTGAAGTTAAAGGCTTTCATTAACTCCTCCAAGTAATCCCATTCCACTGAATCATACGCTTTAGCAAAGTCAATTTTGAATAACATAATTTTCCCCCTTCTGGATCTAGCTTCTTCAATAGTCTCATTCAAAATTACCACACTATCTACCATTTATCTTCCCCCACAAAAGTTGTTTGTTATACTCCATAATCGAAGTCAAGAAATGAGTTACACCCTTTTATTTTGGTCCCACTAGTTATATTTGTTTGTATGGGCAAGGAGATGAGAAATGTTCTATTTTTAATATACATAATCTAAAAAAAGGAAATGCAGGAATAACTTGGTAATTTATAGAGAAAAAGTAAATAAAATTATTGAAAATGATAAATAAAATGTAAAAAAAGTATATTAATGTTATTGGGATTTGATGAATTAAGTGTAAAAAATACTCTTTCCGTCCCCTCTAAAGAGGGTTTTTTTTCCATTTTTGTCGTTCCACTCAAAGAGTCCTCTTTCCTTTTTTACACACATGGGATCCACACACACCTACTAATACAATTAAAATATGGGACCCGCACTCCCACTAATACAACTACTCACTACACATTAAATAATAATACTCATTAATCCACATGCCAAAAATTAAAAGATCCTCTTAATGAGTGACGGAGGGAGTATGTAAGATGAATAATTTATTTTTACTATTATTGCAACATGCATGGATATATAGGACACATCAAAATGAAAAGTATACATAAATACATTATATGGAAAGGTTCATATCAATTATTTCAATTTGGTATTTTATCTCGGAACGGGGGAGTAATTAAAATGGGTCTGGAACAGGTGCTATAATTCGTTCTCCTATGCACAGTTCTCCACTCTCTCGCTCTCAGTCAACTCTACACTGCATTCTTAAAGTTTTCGTCACGTCGAAGGTTTCCACTTTTCTTTTTTTCTTCACAAGTTGTGGTTTGACTATTAATAGCCCTACGCCCCTAAAAGTATATAATTGGTCTTTAAATAATGGAGTATATAATTAAATTATTTTGTTAAAATTTAAAAATTATATGTATTTATAGAGTTCAATTGCTATGCAACTGGTCTACCGATACATCTAAACGATCCTAATCATTAGATTAAGTTTTAATGTAATCTCAACCTTTAAATAAAATAAAATAATAAAAAAATAAAATAAATAACTACTCACTAACCCCTAATCTACACCTATAAACTTTAGGGGTAGGTCTTGCGTGACACTGTCTCACGTGAGATCATTTTTCACTTTTTAAAATAGTTATCACTTTCGCTATAAATCGTTATCACTTTCGCTATAAAATGTTATCACTTTTTATTTATACTATAAATTGTTCATGAAAGAGCGTTATCAGCACTTCTCTTCATAAAAGTTATCACTTTCTGACCGTCTCATGTAAGCCCTTACGGAAGACTCTTACGTGTCACAAATCTTTGCCAAACTTTAGATGCACCAAGTGCACCTTAGAATTAGCCGTATTTATAATAGAAAATTCAATTTACTACTAAACCGCCAGCAATTTAAATTTTTTTGAAAATCGATCAAATGGCACCATGATCACCCGAAAAAAATCCATTTCAATTATTTAAGCCCAGTGAAAAAGTTCATTCGGTAGGGTGTCATGGGCCCTAACTCTAAATAGATAAGTTGGACTTGTTGCATATGATAGGCCCATTTTGTAAGGTTAATAAAAATAAAAACTAAATATCCCTAATCTTGGAAAAATCTTTCAATGTTACAAAATTAAGAGTCGACTAGGGTGTACCGATGCGCTGTACAATTTTAACCGTTAAATTAATTTTTAATTCAATCTTCACCATTAAATAAAATAAAATAATTAGTTTTTTAAAAAAAAAAAACTACTCCACCACTCATTATAACTATAAATTTGGGGTGCACCTCAAAATCACCCCAAAATTAAACCAATTATTCAATTTTATTAACTAGCTAGACTTATTGGATTTTATATAATACATTAAAAGTTAAAGAGTAAACCTATAATAAATTAAATGTAAAGTAAATTACTCCCTTCGTCTCATTCAAAGAGGGACTTTTTTTCATTTTGGTCGTCGCACTCAAAGAGTCTCCTTTACTTTTTTATGCACATGAGACCCACGTACCCCCTCTAATACAATTAAAATATGGGGCTCACACTCCCACTAATACAACTACCAACTACACATTAAATAATAATATTCCTTAATCTACGTGTAAAAAAGCAAAAGACCCTCTTACATTGGGACAGAGGGAGTATGTCTAAACTGTCTTGCGAATTTAAAAACTATACAATAACATAATAAGGATTAAAATGATAAATTTAATCATAATACAAAATTGAGGATTTTGGCGAAAATTGAGGAAAAATGAAATGAAACTCATAGTTATAGGACAAAATCGATACAAATATTTTTTTTGACAAAGTTTAAAGTTCTAAAAAGTTGTGAGACAAAAAAAAACTTTTAACTCCATATAAACTTTTCTTTAGAGAAACAAAAATAAGACACATGTTTTTTGGAAAAATAAATAAGTAAACTACTACACAAGAAGTATGCTCTCATTATTTCATTTCAATATTTATATATTTCTAATTTAGGCATATTATTTCAATTTTTAAAAAGAAATTCTGGTATATGAGATCCACACAAAATAATTTATATTCCATATAATACTCTAATACAACTATTTATTTTACAATAAAATATTAATTTTTTTAATTCACTATACATTAACATACTACATTTCTTAATTTATGCGAAAAAACAAATCTAAAAATTAAAACTAGAGAGAGGGAGTATATATTAAGATACAAATTTTTCCTTAAAAAAAAGAGAGAGAAAAAAAAATAATAAAAGAGGAGAGTATGGGTGTGTCTAAATCAACGAGGAGGGTGTCTAGAAATATTCATGTCTTATTTAATTAAAAAGGAAAAGGCAACTGTTCAAGAGTCAAAATCAGATAACAATCTGAGATAGATCTGCCACAAATAATTTATATATACACAGAGAATAGGAAATAATTTGTTGAATTAGTAATAAATGAAGAGTAAAGAAGTGGAAGATGATATGGTGAATGGATTGGAGACAAGGTGGATTATATTCTTCCTAGTACATAAAGACAAAAGGAAAGTGAGTCGCCTTCCTGCACCAAACACACGCACCTTTCGCACTCTTACAAGACAAACTTACAACACTCTCTTCAAAATATACAATTTTATTTTCTCATTTTTATTTAAACTTTTTTTTATATTATTGAATATTAATAAAAAGGTAGGCATGTATTGCTTGTGATCCAATATTATGCATTCAATCTTTAATAATGAATTGAAAATAAAATTATGCCTTATACTATGATTTAAGATAAACCTAACTTAAAAGTAGAATTGATGATGAATTATAAGAATATAATATTACATAAATGAATTATAAAGATGATATTATAACTATATAAGCATTAAGGATTAAAAATAAAAATTAAATTCAAAGGATGAAGACATATAAACAAGTGTTGAGAGTTTTGAATGATTATGGGATAATTTAGAATATATAAACCGAAAAAAAAAATAAAAAATTCCTCCATCTCGTCATGAAGTTCACACATTTGGGTGTCTCCCTAAAAGTTTACATTTCCAATTTTAATGACTGTAATTCATATACCAATAAAATTAATACTCCTAAAAATTTTACAATAATAAAACACAATTTATCATTAATTTAAATTAAAAATAAAGAAAAAAAATAAAAAAAACATTCTTTTAAAATTCATTCAATATACAAAAAAATATTAATATTAGAGGCAATTGCTAAAACTCTCTAGAATCAATACACAAAAATCAATGTCATCCATCAAATAAATTAGATAAGTTTCATCCCCAATTGATCATTTTTTTGATAAAAATATCTCCACCCTGTCTGAATGCTATGTCGGGATTCCGATATTGATTCCAACATTATCAAATGTCGGATTCAGTACCGGAACTCTAAGATAGCATTCTGACAGGGTGGAGATATTTCATCGGATGTCGGATTCGGTGTCGGAACCTCAACATAACATTCCGACATGATGAGGATATTTTGGTAAAAAAATTATTAGAGTGTAATCTGATTAAGTATTAAACGGTTCAACTCTCTACCAGCTTAAGTTTTTAGATGAGGTAGTCGTTTAACCGATATTATAAATAACATTCCATCACTATTGACTGGCAATGATTTTAATTTTTTTAAAAAAAATTAATTGGGCTACTCCCCCTTAATATTAAGCATTAAAAAACAAACATAAAGACTCGATGGAGGAAGTGATATTTGGACGGAATGTAGAGGGAGGGCAGTTTGGTCAAAAAAGGGAGAAAAGAGCATGCAATTAGTGTGTTGGGTATTGAAAAGGACTTGAGAGGTCAAATTTAACAGTGTGGGTCCCGCCGACATTTTATACAATTCCACTGCACTCCCAATTCTGGTCTTTCGGCATGCACACATCTTATGTACTGTTTCTTTCTGCCACATTACATTTCCTAAATACTCGAAATTAAAAATACAGATATTAATTTCAACCCTTATTTTTTAAGCTTGCATTAATCTTTTCTATTTTCTAATTTGAAATTATACCTACGTTCTCATCTTAGGAAACGTTTCAACATTTTCTCGAGAAATTTACTCCTGTAAAAGTGAATAATTTAAACATTTTTTGTTTTAATTCATGATATTTGTGTTCATTAAACACTATTTTATTGTTAATCAATATTATGTTATTGGATCATAAATTCAGAAATTATTCCTCTAATCTAATTTTTATGTCCTTTTATTATTATAGAATACTCCCTCCGTCCCGGTACAAGAGGTGTGTTTCTTTTTTGCACGTAGATTAAATGATATAATATTTAATGGGTAGTTGAGGAGAGAGAAATAATATATTAATATATAGTGCGTAGGTATATTAGTATGGTGTCTGTATTAATTAATTGTATTGTGTGGGTCCCATTTACAAGAAGAGGAATATTTTTCTTAATCTCTTAGTAAACTAAATGAGAGTTTGTTAAGTATGATGTGGCAACTTGAAAGTAACTTAAGGCTTATGTGTCAATTTGTTATACTTCCTAATAAATAAGAAGAGTTTCTTAAGTATGACGTGGCAATTTGAGAGTAACTTAAGGCTTATGTGTCAATTTGTTATATCTCCTACTAAACTAAATGAGAGTTTTTTAAGTATGATGTGGCAACTTGAGATTAACTTAAGGTTTATATGTCAATTTGTTATACCTCCTAATAAAATAAATGAGAGTTTCTTAAGTAAGATGTGACAACTTGAGAGTAACTTAAGGGCTTATATGCAAATTTGTTATAATTATATATATATATATATATATATATATATATATATATATATATATATATATATATATATATATATATATACCTATTATTTTTTTAATTTTAAAAGCTTAATTTATTTGTAATAGTTTTAGTTAAACTATTTGTGATAGACTCACGCAATTCTTTTAAATTTTTTGAAGATAAAATTATATAAATTGACAAGATTTTTCATTTAAATTCGACTATCTTTTAAATTTTTTGAAGATAAAATTATATAAATTGACAAGATTTTTCATTTAAATTCGACTATAATTTATTCATACTACTACTATGAACTATTAAAATTTGCCATGTATCATCTCCTAAGATTTTGGTAAGATGATGTGTACCAATTTTTCATATTTTTTTTAACTATATAAATTGACAAGATTTTTCATTAAATTATGCTATAATTTATTCATACTACAACTATTACTGTGTGAACTATTGAAATTTGCCATGTATCATCTCCTAAGGTTTTGATAAGATGATGTGTATCAATTTTTCAGAATTTTTTATTTTTTATTTATTTTAATTTTCAAATCTTATTGCATTTATATCTTTATAAATTCATAAGGTTTTGATAAGATGATATGTACCAATTTTTCAAAATTTTTTATTTTTTATTTATTATAATTTTCAAATCTTTGTGCATTTATATCTTTATAAATTCATATAAGTCACATTCAATATCTTATTGATTAGGTTTTAATTTATATTTTAGACTATTTTTTTCTAAATCTAAATATCTATGCAAACCTAAACTTCTACTTTTGTTTTCAATTTTTTTTAGTTTTACTCTATTTAGAAATAATTCAATTTTAATTTTAACCGTCCAATTAATGCTTTTGATTTCAATCATAAAATTTAATTATACTAATAATAGATTTTATTATTTAAATTTTACTTTTTATTTAACAATATAAATTTGGTAAATATAGGAAATATTCTTGACATATTTAACTAATTTTTAATCAATATATGTTTTCATAATATATTTATTTATTTTTAAATTAACAATATAAATTTGGTAAATATGAAAAATATTATTGGCATATATTCTACTTTTGTTTTTAATTTTTTTCAATTTTACTCTATTTAGAAATAATTCAATTTTAATATTAACCGTCCAATTAATGTTTTTAATTTCAATCATAAAATTTAATTGTACTAATAATGAATTTTATTATTTAAATTTTACTTTTTTATTTTACAATATAAATTTGGTAAATATAGGAAGTATTCTTGATATATTTAACTAATTTTTAATTAATATATATTTTCATAATATATTTATTTATTTTTAAATTAACAATATAAATTTAATAAATATGAAAAATATTATTGGTATATATTTTATTAATTGTTAATCAATATACTAATTTTAAATCAATATACCAAGTAATATATTTTAATTTAATCTATATATATAATATCAGATCTTTCAACGCAATATTTGGTAAATTTTCACCTTTTTGCCTGCGTCGTTGATTGCTTTCAATTACAATCGTTCATTATTTCAAATCATTTTATATAAACTTTTTCATTATTACCTTTTTTTTTCTTTTTGGTACTTCTTCTTTTTCTTCTCTATTTCACTTTTGTACTATTTTTAATCTACTTTAATTTATTTTATCTTTTATATTTACTTTTATTTGATCTTGCAGGTTCATTCTCTAAGGTATTCTTCTTCTTTTTTGTTTTTTGTGTTTTTTTCTCTTTTATTTTATTATTTTATTTATAATTCTATATACCCTATTTCTATACTTCAATTTATTTTATCCTTTATATTTTTATTTGATCTTATGTGTATGTTCAATCATTCTCATTTGAAGTGTCATTTTTTTTTAATCTTATTTTCGTTTCTCTTCGATTTTTGTATTTTCTTTATAATTCTATAAACCTTATTTATATCCTTTAATTTATTTTATCTTAAATATTTTTATTTGATCTTATTTTCAGGTTCAATCGTTCCATTTGAGGTATCATTCTTCTTTTTTATTTTTTGTTTATCTTATGATTTATATTTTTTTCTTTTTTTTTTTGTGTATTCTTCATATTCTAGAAACCATATTTTTATTTTTATTTTTAATCTTATTGATTGATTTTATTCTTATTTGATCTTAATTTCAGATTCAATTATACTCCTTTGAGGTATGATTCCTTTTTTTTTCTTTTATCTTATGATTTATGGTTTTTCCTTCATTTTTATTGTTTTCTTTATATTTTATAAAATCTATTTTTATATATTTTTTAAACCTTATTGTTCTTATTTTTATTTGATCTTATTTGCTACTTCAATCATTAAAAAAAAATCGCTAGTGATGAATTTAGAGAATCTAGAACTAATTTTAGAAATTTTAGAATTGGAGATTCAAAGCACGGGTTAAATATATTTTTTATTTAATATTTTGGATTAATGTATGAAATTTATTTTTAAAATTTTATATTTTATTTTAATTTTTCATTCAATTATATTTCCATTAGGATCGTCTCTATAAATATTCTTTTAATTTAATCTTTAGGATTAATGTACGAAATTTATTTTAGAAATTTTTTGATTTATTTTAATTTTTCTTTCAATTATATTTTCATTAGGATCGTCTCCATAAATATTATTTTAATATTTATAATTTATTATATTGAATAATATTTTATATTTTATTTATCCATATGTTATTCAATTAAAAATAAAATATAAATTATAGTATACTATATCATTCTTAAGAAAAAGTAATTGATTTTTACAGAGAAATTATATTTATATTTTTAAAAATAAATAGATATCAATTAAAATAAAATAATTTAAATATAATTAATAATATAAAGTTAATATATACTTTATTTATTTTAAATATCGAATCAAATTTAATGTTATAAAAAATAAGCATATAAACAATGTAATTTAATTGATAAATATATAAAATTACGGTATGTTAAAAAAATACATTTATATATTATACATAAATAATTAGTAATTTTTATAAAATACATAAATTCAAATAAATAAATAAATAATTATATATATATATATATATATATATATATATATATATATATATTATGATTAAAAAAATTAAATATAAAATTACATAATTGTAATATACTTAATTCTTTCCGTGCAACGCACGGATGGGTAATGTCTTCTATATTTTAGAATCAGCCTCTAAATTCTCTTCCACTTCACCGTGGATGGTGATCGACTGAAGTTTTCAATTGTAATCTAAATTTTGGAGCTGCTGAGCAAATCATAATCAATTATATTTTTTCTGTTAAGTGTTATTATTATAGCATTTTATATTCCTAAATCTAAAGGAAGAACAATGTGATTGATTTGGTTACATGATGTACATGGAATTAAAGATATCAAGATGAGATTTTTTTTCTCACTTCTTCATATTGTCATTTGATTACTCATGAAAATTAAGGGTCTTAAACTTAAGGCTTTAACTGAGATCGAAGAACTTTTTTCTATCGAAATAAATCATTGTATATATTTTTGTCTGAATAACGGGATTGATGCTCATATTAATATACTTCGTATTCAATTCTATTTATTGGTATCTTAATGTATTCATAAGTATTTACATTTGTCAGGGTCCAATAATTTGAACAATATTGTTGGTGTTTTGGTGTTTATTTTATAATTTTTCTTTAAACAATGCTATAATTTAATTTAATTTTTCCTATCTGGTTATATTTATTTTGGTGTCTACAGATTCTTAATTTTAGCTTGAATATTCCTTTTCAACATGTATTGTAATCATATTTCGAAGGTTGTGAATAGTAATTTATGGATTTTTTTTTTAAAAAAAAATTGTATTTGCATTATGCTCAACTATTATATGCGTTGTGCTTCAATGTCCAATATTTAATTCATTATGCATGAATGAAAACAACATAAATATTATTTTAAGAGGTGTTAGATTTTTTTTAACAAAGTGTATTGAAAAGTTAATTGTGTTAATCTATCACTAATTTTAATTTTAAAGGAATGAATGAATAAGAGAAAAAAAATATGAGTGAGGCTCTTGTGTGTTCGGACACACGGATCTAATTATGTGCGCCCGGATCGACCCATAAGAAAACGGGTTATATATAAATTTTAAAAAAAATCAAAACACATGCTTCACCTTTCTATTGTGTGATTTCAGCGCTGGAGAGGGGGCGATAATTTGGGATTCTTCATCGCGCAATTTCAACGCTGGAGAAGCGATAATTTGGGGATTCTTCATCACGCAATCTGTAGTGTGGAAGACGGGGTACAGAGGTGAGTGCAAGTTTTTGTAGCTTACGCATATTCTTCATCACGCAATTTCAGCGCTAGAGGGGCGATAATTTGGGGATTTTTCATCACGCAATCTGTAGTGTGGAAGATGGAGTACGGAGGTGAGTGAAAATTTTTGTAGCTTACGCACGTATATGTTCGAGTTCAATTGATCTTTTGTTACATTCGAATTTTCCTTTGTTTTCTTGTCCTCCAAGTCGTTCTTTATTTGCTTGATTCCTTTGGTTTTGTTTATTTTAGAATTGAAAATTCCGTTGAATTTGAAGCTTTTCTGCTATTCATATTTCAGGTTTTCAGTAGACTCGATTAGTTGCATTGCTTTCTGGGTGATTGGGGTTCTTGTAAGTTGAGATGCTGTGAAGATGCATTATTTTCCTTTGTTTTAATTAATTACTTTATTACTTGTTCTTTTTGGGGGAGCAATTATCCATAGATTCATATTGGTCCAATTGAATCATGTGACTGCTATTGTTTCTTGATGATGCATTATCTAAATTATCTTTTAATTCCATCACCAATGGCCAGATTTAAATAATATATTCATTACTCATCAGTAATGTACTATTTACTCATATGTAATATACTATTTTTATGACAACAATGTACCCTTTACTCATCCACAAAAAACCATTTACAACTTCATACAATTTACACGACGAGTATACAATTTGCATGACAAATGATGTACCCTTTACTCATCAATAATGTACAATTTATTTATCAATTATATACCCTTTGCAAATCCATACAGTTCACATGAAAACAATATACCCTTTGCATGATAAAAATGTACCCTTCAACAGTAGTTGATATACCCTTTAGTGCATGACAAAAATGTACCCTTCATTTGTAGCTGATATACAAGTTGTGTTATGATGTTTGATCAATAGTGCTTTTTATGTATATACATTTTTTTTTAATCTTCTTGATGGGGAAATTTAATGATAAGTGTGGCTTAAAGACTTCATGTTTGCAATTAAGTTCAATTAGATACTTCATGTTTACTAATATATGTATTCATATAGATCAACTGTTTTATACTTTTAAGAATAAACAGATAGTAGGTTGCTTTGGCTATGGGTTTGATCATGCTTTAAACCATGCATTTGCTTGTCTTTAATGACATGTAATTAGCAGAGTTGGGGTGCTTCACGTTGCAAAAATTATTTTTGTTATTTGGGAATTGAGATTGCATAGAGGTGTTGAGAAAGTAACTTATTTCTGTCATGTTGGTCAGATGCAAAGCTTCATAAAAATTGAAGTTATTTTCCCTTCTTTATTAATAATAAAGATGAGGTAGAATGAGAGTCCTCAATTATAAGATTTGTTTTAGCTTTAGGTTTGATTGAAAACTTGATTTTTAGGATGTATAAAAAGAATTTCATTAAAAAAATTAATTTATTTGGTTCAGACGGGCATTACTTTAGGTTATTATATTATACCCTTTAATAGTATCCGCTATACCCTTTAGTATTAATGATTGTACCTGCGTTGTACATTTTCATTTTTCATATAATAAATTTAATGTTAATTATATTTTTTATTGTATCTACTATTGTGCACTTAGATTAATAAGCTAATTTTTCATATGCAGATATTATTCTACTTTCATCATCTCAAGAAGACATTTGTGATTTGTTATGCCAGCTTGAAGACAACATTGTCACATGCCATGAAGAAACTTTTGAGGAAATGATAATATATGAAGAATGTAGTACATCAATGGGAGTTGAGCCTAATGTGATTGATTTATCATGTGTGTCTAATGTAATGCCCTTTATTAAATTTATGGAAAATAAACAATGGAATATTCTTCATTTACACTTTGCTAACTTATATTCAATATATTTATATGACAACAATATATCCTCCACTAAGTTCTAATCGTTTAAAGTGTTCTTTTAATATTGTTATTGAATGTTATACCTTTTAGTATTGAGTGTCATAACTTTAAGTATAAAATCATATACTCTTTGCATCATGTCATAATACCTTAACAATATAAATTTGAAACACTGTCAACAACAGGTTTCATACCTTTACATGACAATAATATACCTTTTATCCATCAACTATATACTCATTGCTCATCAACAGTATACCCTTTAAAACTACATACACTTTACATATCAACAATATACCATTTGTGCACCTTTTCATAAAAATACATAAACATGAAACACTGTCAATAACAGGTGTTCTAATCGTTTAAAGTGTTTCTTTGATTATATCATTGAATGTTATACCCTTTAGTATTGAGTGTCATACCCTTTAGTATAAAATCATATACCCTTTGCACCATGCCATAATACATTAACAATATAAATTTGAAATACTGTCAACAACAGATAATCTAAATTCTACATTCTTTACATTACAACAATATACCTTTTACTCATCAACTATATACTCATTACTCATAAACAGTATACCATTTACAACTCCATACACTTTACATGTCAACAATATACCCTTTACATGACAATAATATACCCTTCACACTATATCATAGAAATTTAACAGCATATACTTGAAACACTGTCAACAGCAGGTGCTTTAAACTCTACACTCTTTACATAATAATAATATACCATTTACTCATCTACACTATACCCTTTGCAACTTCATACACTTCACATGAACACAATATACCATTTACACCTGCAGTAACGTACTATAATTTGTCGATACATGGCAGCATTATCACACACGATTTCCTACACCTGCACCTTCTCCACCCCATCCTCCCCCCTCCCCTTCCCCCCCCCTCTTTCTCTCTCCTCCCCCAAACAGCACCATAACTCCGCATCCCCTGCGTCGGCACCGGCGGCTCTCTCTCTCATCCGCTGAATCGTGTCGTTGAGCGATGCCACCGCCGCCTCTTTCTCCTCCGCCAATCTCTGCCACCCTGGTTGTCCACCTTCATGATTCTCAGATGATTATTGAGCTCCACGTTTCTGTTCACCGCTCTCGCCATGCTCTCCTCTCTCTCGCTCATGAGGCACTCGATTCTCCACTCGTATCTCTTCATCAGCACCGTTGCCGCCTCCCTTCTCTCCTCCTGCAATGCCATTCTCAGTCTCTCATTCTGTCAAAATTCGATTCGATTCAGTTCGTCATAAATTGATTTGAGTAGAGTAGTATTTGACAAGGGGAAAAGAAATGAAAATTATGTGGGCGTGGATGAGGAGATCGATCTCGGTTGATTGATTCTAGGAGAATCTGTGGGAGAAAGAGATAGCATTTTCCATCAACAGATCTTGAGTGCTAGAAGCAGATGGCTCACAACACAGAGAGAGAGAGAAAGAGAATAATCAATCGTGAAAAATGATGAAAATGAATGAGGGTTTTATTTTTTTTCTTATGTACTTCGGGTCGGGTAATTAATATGAGTAGGGTCAGGTTTGGGCGCACAGGTCTATATATGTATGTCCGGGGAAATATAAGCTTTTGCCAAAAAATATTAAAATAATAAGGAATTGATTTGTAGGCCTTGAATCACTTTAAAGATACCATTTTCACCATTTCTATAAAGAGATAAAAATATTTATTTAATAATAAAATTTTAATTGATAAATTCAAAGAATTTATTATCAAATAAATATTTAATGATTTCGCCTAATATAGATTAGTACTATTTTTTAAAAAGCAAGTTTTAGAATGTTAGTCAGCCTAGACCCACCCTCACTATCTGACCAAAATCTAACTCAAAATTATCCCATCAATAACCAAAATTGCAAATGCCCCACTCCAACCAACTTAAATAATATTGTGCCAATATTTCAAAATTCAAATAAGCCTACGCACTTGACGATAATGTCAGCATTATAATATTTCTTATTTTATTATTTTGTGAAAAATTTTACATTTCTCTATATTCACACTATTAATACAACTCCATACTATAGACTGAGTGATAATATTTTTATTAATTAAATATTAAAATCTATTTTTTTTAAAGAAAAAATTTGGGGGAAGGAGGGTGGCAAGGGGTGGGGTGGGGTGGGGTGGGGTGGGGTGGGGTGATAGGAAGAGTAGAGTTGGTGGTAATATTTTTATTATTTAAATAATAATAAAATCTAATTTTTATTTTTTTAAAAAAAAATTGGGCCTAGGCTGGGTGGTAGGATTTATAATTAAAAAATATATATTTATATATTTTTTAATTAATTTATTAATTTTATATAATATTTTTATATATTAATATATCAATTACACAACGGAATGATTTGTTTGAGTAAGGAATTGAAATCCTTTAAAAAACAACTAAAAAAATTCAAAATCAAATCCATTATTTGAAATACATTAATTTAAAATCTTGAATTTATAAATTTATTTATTTCAAGTGGCATCCAAACATAAAGGAGGAATTTGAGGGTCCATCCAAACACAACCTAAGTGTATTAGGTATAGTTAATATTTTTGTATATAAAGTGTAATGAGAAAATTAATTATTTTGATTTGTTAATTAAGAATGCGAAATTTTTTTTAAAAAAAAAAAGTGAAAATTTTTATTGGACTAAGGAAGTACTCCCTACTTTTCCATTGATAAGATGTTCATTTACTTTCTCACATATAGATTAAGTGGTAGGGGTATTATTATTATTTTATAAAAAGTAAATAATTGTATTAATGATAGGCAAAAGTTCATGCGTTCCCAGGGACACGTCATGTCCCCATGTGAATACAACCCTTCCCCCTTCATATTCTATTTAAACTTATATATTGTTAGGGGTTTAAATTGTAAAAGGGCATACAAATTACAAAGGGACAAGGATCTGAATCCGTGTATCTAGCGCACAAGAGACTCAACTTTTAGTGATATGTGTGAGATTATACGTGGAGTCTATTTTTGAAAAAGAGGATATTAATATTTTTATAAAATGGTAAAATTAACATGTTATTAGTGGATATATATAGTGATATGTGTGAGATTATACGTGGAGTCTATTTTTGAAAAAGAGGATATTAATATTTTTATAAAATGATAAAATTAATAACATTTTAATTTTTAAATATAATAACAATATTTATGAAATGTTGCTATATTTACTGTTAACATGAAGAGTACAGAATATAATATTTAATGTATATATTGGAATTTGGATTGTGATATATAATAATTTCATGTATAATGTGTAATTTTTTTAAATATTTTGTGATATACTCATGCACCATAAAAAAATGTAACAATAATTTTGAAACATTTTAATTTTTAAATATAATAACAATATTTATAAGACACGGAGTAATCTTTTAATTACTAGATAGAAAAGTTTTTTTTTTTCAATAAAGTAATGGAATCTGTTATCCATTATTGTATCTAAGAGAAGGGGAAGGGGAAGGGGAAGGGGGGGGAGAGTTTTAGAAGAGGAAAATATCAATTTGGTCCTGTATTTTTTTCAAAATTTAATTTTAATTCTGTAATTTTTTATATTTTTAATTTTAGTCCTTTTAGTTTCAATTTTGGTCCTATAATCCTATAAATTTCAAATTTAATCCTGTATTTTTTTGAATTTTCAAAATTAGTCATATTATAAATTATATCATATTTCAAAAGATACATGACTAATTTTGATAATTTAAAAAGATACAGGATTAAATTTAAAACTTATAGGACTAAAATTAAAAAATTTAAAAATTATAAGATCAAAATTAAAATTAAAGAACTAAAATTAAAAAACAAAAAATTATAAGACTAAAATTAAATTTTGAAAAAAATACCTAACTAAAATTGATATTTTCTCTTTTATAGAAGTATGGTAGGTAGTGGAAACATGGGAACGAAAAATCCGGAAAGGAATTAGGCGTACGGAGGAATATGAGAGAGGGGTGGGTCCAAAAAGAAGGGCACCAATCCAATAATTGCACCCCCACGCTATTCCGACACTAATGATATTGTTGTCTATCACTGTCACTCGATCTTTTCCTTACACCAACCCACTTCAAACACTCTCTTCTTATTCCTTTTTACACCCACACCCTCCCTCTCCTCCCCACTTACATTTTTCCCCACTTTTTATTTATTTATAAATTTAAGATTAGGATACCATTTTTTTTATTTATAAATTTAAGATTAGAATTCATTATTTTTTTAATTTATAAATTTAAGATTAGGATTCATTATGAGGCATTACAATTTCTAGGAGTATTCTTTAACTTCTCTGATACAATTTTTATATCTTAAAAATAAATTTTTATATCTGAAAAATGGTAAAAGTATTTAATATACATTATTTTTTCATATTTTATTTTTAAAAAAATCATCCTCATTTCCGTCTACAACATTACTTACTTTATATCTAAATAAAATAAAATAGTTTAGTAAAATATTTTTTTAAAAAAATTTATAAAAATAATTGAAAAGGTTATTGGATTGAGAGGGGTGTACCAGTATTATTCTCTCATGGTGCTTTTCCTCCGAAGTGCATATCAATATTCAATTTAACACTACATATACTTACAATTTAATATCAAGTGTTAACCATGATGACTACAGTCATTGGCTTATGGCAACTCATGAATGTAATTGTTTTCCTCTTTAAAAAAAAAATCAATTATTAATGGCAACTCATGAATGTAATTGTTTTTCTTTTTTAAAAAAAAATCAATTATTAATTTAAATACATTGGTGAATTCAATAAGTTAAAAGAGTAATTTAATTGTGATAGTGACGATTAAAAAATAATAATATTTTAATAAAAAATTATACTAATTAATAAAAAATATTATGATGAATTAAACTATTTCATAAACAATTTATATGTCTTACACAGTTGTATACTACTAGAATTTTAATAAATAAACAAATAATAATTTGAAAGGTTATTATTGTGATGCATAAATCTATGGGTAGTATATTATTGTATTATTTGTTCACATGTTTGCAGTTTTGTAATCAATTAATATAAGGTGACGAATTTGCATGATTTATTAACTACTAAACACAATTTAATCGTGGAAAGAAAAATAAAGTAGTTATGATATATGGAAAATACATAAGATAAGAGTAAAAATGACATAAATAAGCAATATTCATGTATATACTATAATTTCACAACACTCTAATTAGATTTTTCCGTACTCTCATTAGATTTTTCCGTTAAAACCCATGTTATTGATATAAAGAACAATATTTATTACATAACTTCTCATTAATTAGATTTTCTCCCTAAAAACCTAGCTAGGTCTTGTAGAAAAATCGAAAAGGAAAAGAATATAAGTCATTGTACTGCATGAGTGATCTCATCAACAACTTTATATCAAAAAAATTCAACGAGGGTAAAAACTTATGATAAAAAGAGTTCAACTACTGAATATGAACGTCATAATTGTTTTAGAATCTCACCCTCCTTGATTATAATAGACTTTTAAAATATAATCAATTAAAACACTAAATTTAAAATTATCATTTCTCTGTAGATAATAATCTTATGTTTCTATACAAAGTTATTTTCTTGTGGGACCGTTCAACTTATTTTAAAAGTATATTTATTAACAATTAAAATATATTAATAATAAATTATATATAATATCCTAAAATCATAATTTGATGATCATTATCATACTTTAAAAAAAAAAAAATCACTAATTTCTATAAGCATATTTTATGTATATTTTAACATATCTTACATAAGCAACGTTTCACAAAAGACTTTATCATACATAATGCTCCACTATCGAGTATAGGGGCACACGTGTGTGAGATTGTCTCACACGCTTTTGTAATTAATTATTATTTTTCATTAAATATGTTATCACTTTTCTTTTAAAGTGATATATCACTTTTTATTTATATTATAAATAATTTATAAAATAATTTACAATACTGTTATTATTATTTTTATTATAAAGATTATTATTTTTTATCTATCTCAATTACGAAAAGATGGCGTCAAATATAGCACCTGATGAGTACTATTACATGAATTCAAAGGGTGCGAAATTAAGGTGGAATTTTGTCAAAGTAATAGAAACAAGAGGCAATATATTGTGAAATAGGTATATGTGGGACGGATTGTAATGCAAGTCGACTCATTATTAAAAGGCAAAAACTCATGTGCATCCGGGCACACGGACCACATTCCGTGCGCCTTTAAAATTTTGTGTTAAATTGTATACCCTTTAGTATACTGATGTGTACCCTTTATTTTCTAAAGGAAATTATTGTATGTATCTGGGCGCATGGACAACACTCCGTGCGCCTTTAGAATTTTATGTTAAATTGTATACCTTTTAGTATAAAAATGTGTACCCTTTATTTTCTAAAGAAAAAAAATATTAATGAAAAGTGTATACCATTTAGAATAAAATGGTGTACCTTTTATTAATTAAAGTGTATACCCTTTAACCAAAATAATATACCCTTACCCATAATATTAAATTTCTAAAGGCACACGGAATGTGTTCCCGCCCGGGCGCAAGCAAGCATCACTCTTATTAAAATATGTTTATTATACGTAAAGTTTGTTTATTGATAGTTAAATATATTTGTAGTTAATATATTATAATAATCTGAAATCATATTTTAATGCATTATTCATCATACCTAAAAAAAAGGTACTACTATATTTAATTACTAATAAATATATATTATTAATGGAGTATATTACAAACATACTTTAATACATCTTATATTCTATTTCAAACAATCACTATCTTACTAAAAAAGTTGAATTACATGATTTACACTATGAATTCAATTAATAAAAGATTAACTCATAGTATAATAAATTAAAAATTCGATTTGATTTTGGTTAATAGGAATTTTAAATTTCTAACTCCGAGAACTGAATCGAAAATTTAAAAATTCCATCTCCAAAATTAAAATCGAATCAAATTTTGAAAAAAAAAATAAAACCAAATTAATATTATTTCAATTTGGTTTAATCGTTTTGTTTGGTTTAATCCGCACTTGAATAAAGGAAACATCTGCTATGTATATATATTACAATTAATTTAAAACTTTAGAGACGTAATTTAATTATAACATGTCCAATTGTGTTAATTAATACGAAATGATATTAATGTTCCTTCCTCAAACGAATTAATTTGTAAAATTAGTGTTAAGAAAAATTTAAAATATTACCTTCTTGTATCAATTTTGAAATTATATATCTTCTGAATATGTTCAAATCTCGGGTCAAAGTTTTCTAACATCACCTCAATTTTACTGAGGTATCAACTTGTTAGTTTTACTCCTATATTTATTTATATAATAAAATCCTATAATATACGCTACTTGCGTTTAATAAAAGAAAATGTGCAAATATTTCAAGCAATTGAGAGAGTATAATTTTAATAACTAGTATGAGTAATGAGCAATAGAGTGCATTAACTCTACTATAATTTTTTTTGTAACTCATTTTTAAGGGTATTTTTTAAAATGTACAATTTGACAAAAATATAATCTTGATATGATTATTGATTTGGTTATAATATATGACTCGATAATATATATTTTTATGATTTGATTGATTTGATTGTACATATTTATAACTCGATTAAAATTTTTTATTAAATCACAAATTGAGTTAAAAATATTTTTGTTATTTTAATTTTCATTAAAAATAAGGCATTAAAAAAATTTGTTAAATCTAAATAGAGTGGAATTTTTCTCATAATAAATTATAAGAATAAAATTTAAATATGATGTAGTGAGTAAATAAATGATTCAAAGTACTTATAAACGTGGATATATCAAATTCAAGAATATAATATCAAATCATCTACAAGAGTAAAACTATCAAACGTAGGCTTTTAAGTACAAAACAGTATATAAACTACACTTTTATATATATATATATATATATATATATATATATATATATATATATATATATATAATGAAATTTAGCAATGAAATTCAATCAGTTAGTAATTACGAATGAATTGTTAATAAAAAATATATTTTTCTTTTACCAATGGAATGTCAACAGATTTATTACATTTTTATTAACGAAATAAAAAATTCGTTGTTATTTACCAATGAATTATCAATGGAATTATTAGCAATATGTATTACCAATGAAATTGAATATTCGTTGCTAAAAATTTATCAACCACCACTTAACCAACAAAAATTAATAGCGAAATTTTTTTTGTTAATCCATTAATAAATCAATTTAATAATAAAATTAAGATTTTTATTATCAGAATATTCCGTGGTAAAAACAGTGAGACAGAAGGAAAAATAAAAATCAATCTTTTTAAAGAAGGGAGTATATATTATACAAGAGGAACTCATATTTTCTTATTAATATTAATATCTTTTTTCCACAACTAATTATGTAATAAACAAAATAAATCTATATCTAATTAGGAGGAGAACCTGAGGCAATATGTGAAAACAGCTCCATATATGATGATTGGAATACAATTATTTATAAAATTAATTACTATTTATTATTTTATTACACGTACGTAAATAATCAAATGTATGATTCAGATTATTCATATGAATTAGTCCTATAATCAAATATTGTTTTCAATCGATTTGAATTTGAATCAATTACATCTTGCACACAATACAAAATTCATCTTCCCAAGTGTAGAAAACATGTTCATAAATGATGTTTCTAATAAATATATATCCACTTAATTACGCCATCAAAAACATCCAAATTATAATAATACTGTTACACCTTAATAAATGGTTTAATTAAAGTGTAATTATATTGAGGTCATGGGAATTAAAACAATTTAAGGTTAAAATTATTTTAAAATCTCTGTTATTATACTTCATTCATTCTGAGCAATAAATTATCAATAATTCTAAGAGATAATGTTTGAAGTAAAATTTAGTGTTGGAAACTCATCCCTTAATTTCTCGTTTGTTCAATTATAAGTAATGTTTAGGTTATTTTTAACTAGAGAACTCAGTTATCCTTTTTTTTATAAAATGGCCTTGATTAATTTATATCTCACTACTAATATAATTAGCTAATATAAAATAAGTAATACTATTTCTTAATTCACATGTAAAAAGCAAATAAAAATGTTTGTACCAACGGCTATTAAAATGGGTTAGTGGAACGAGCGTGCTCAAGACAAGCTACGAGATAAATATAATAGGTTAACTCATTTCATGATTTTTTGTGGTGAGTTGCGGGGCATGACGGATCGATCCACCTTTTTTATTTAATTTTCTAATTGTATTTATATTTTAATTTTATTTTTATTAATAATAATATTATTATAATAGAAGCTAAGACTAAACTAGTGATGAAGGGATATTAAAAAGTGAAATTATATTGTTAATAGGTGAAAGAAAGAGTGAAGACTCGGTGGTTATCACCATATGATAAAGATTGGTGTATGATTTACTACTTTAATTGTATTTAATATTAAATTTTAAAATTAGAATTTATTTAAGATAAAATTAAGGTAGTTGATGACTTTTTATCATTTCACTTTTTATTGTGTATAAATTATAAATTAAAAAATTTTAAAAAATAAATTAAACGAGCTAGCTTGCCATTTTATTTTTATTGTTTATAAATTTTAAAAAAATTAAAAATTAGCAGACTAACCCACCCCCAATCCATCCCAACCCGTCAAAACCGACTTGTTTGGGATCATATAGGCCCGTTTTAAAACGAGTTAGTAAATCTTAAATCCAATTCATTAATTAAAAGTGTTCATTTAATTTTTTTTAGATAGTAAAATAATACTTATTTTTAAATCAAAAAATAATTTTATTCATCTGAAAGGTACAAGAGGATTATCATAATTTTAAATACATTAATACAAAGAACAGAATAAGTATACAGATTTAACAGTCTAATCCACCCCCAAGTGAAACATTAATCTTCATTCATAAAATTATTTGAGAACGAACGTCTCCATTTTAAAATATATTATGATTTCAACTTAATTAACTACTAAAAAAAAATTCAATTATGGAAGAGAGAATAATACTCCCTCCGTCCCCCAAAGTATTTCACACTTTCCTTTTTCATCCGTCCCTCAAAGTATTTCACACTTTACTTTTACTAAATTTGGTAAAAAATACATTATACTAATACTCACTTTTTACACATATCCCAATATAATACTTACTTTTTCACATCTCCCAAAAACTTTACACACTTTTTCCACATCTCTCAATAACTTTACACACCTTTTTCATTAAATCAACTAAAATATATATTCTCTTTCTTACTTTATACATAAAAATACAAAATTTTCTTAAACTCCGCGCACACCAATACGCGAAATACTTCCCGGGACGGAGGGAGTACAATTTTAAAATCAGTAAAAATCATTTCTAAACTGAAATATACACGCACATATATATACACATATGTACATAATAAATGTATGTATATAAACTAAACTAGCACCCCAACAAGGGAGCCGACCCAAAAAAGCCTAATTGGAAGTCCTCTCAACCAAAAAACCTCTGCAAAAGCTGTTCTTCAGTGTCAGAATTCGACACACCAATTCAGTCTACACCACACAGAATCTCCATTCCCCACCCCCTCTCTCTCCTCCAACCTCTCTCTCTCTTCACCAATAAAACCCCAAACTCCCAATTCCACATTTTGTAACACCATCATCTCATCTAAGTATTCTTACAAAAACATGGCCACTGATACCAGTGAAAGAAAACCCACCAAGCCGTGCCAGCTCGGCGCGCCGCCGCCGGAACCGGAGCACCTCCCCTGCCCCCGCTGCGACTCCACCAACACCAAGTTTTGCTACTACAACAACTACAACTTCTCCCAGCCGCGCCACTTCTGCAAATCCTGCCGCCGCTACTGGACCCACGGCGGCACCCTCCGCGACATCCCCATCGGCGGCGGCAGCCGCAAGAACGCCAAGCGCTCCCGCACAACCTCTTCTTCCGCCACCACCTCCGGCGGCGCCGGATTCCCCTCGTCTCATCACGACTTCCACCACCTCGCCTCCGCCACTTCTCCGCTACTCCTCCCGCTCGCCGCCACTCACGGCGGCTCCATGGCGCCTTTCGTGAGCGACGGTAAGATGGGAGGGAGCTTTACTTCTTTGCTGAACAGTTCGCCTGGAAGTGGGATTTTGGCGTTGGGCGGGTTCGGGTTTGGGATTAATGAAGTGGGCTTCGGGCTGGGGAAGATGGGCTGGCCTTTCGCGGGCGTGGTGGAAGGCGGGCCAACCGGTGTGAATAGCGGAGGCCCTATGGTCGGAGGGAACACGTGGCAGCTGGAGAATGGAGATGTTGGTTTTGGTGGCAGTGGAGATTATTTTGCCTTTCCAGATCTTGCTATTTCCACGCCGAGGAGTAAAAACTTATTTTAAATTTTTAAGGCTCCATCTTTTACTATTTCACAATATAATCCACGTTTCCAGGGCTTTAAATTTTAGTTGAGTCATTAACTTATTATTACACGAATGTAATGTAGATCTATTTTAATTTTTTTTAGAATCAAGAAGTGTTTTATTTCTATAATTATAAGTATATCATTGATTAATCATAACATTATTCTTGTTCTGAATACATAGTAAATACATACAACATTAATATATAAATTAATTTGGGTAATACATGATCCATATAATAGATTATGTGACGATTCTCGGTTTTGGATTTTCATAATTTGAAGGTTGAGATTCAAGATTTTTGCCATAAATAAATCCATTGCGTAAATGCAAGCCTCATTTTATGACGATTTACAACAACACTGCGAACTCATAAATCATAATTTAATTCATTTTCTTTTAATATGTAAGTCATAAAGATATAATTTTGCTTAACTTTAAAAGCAGTAAATTAAAAATGCATAATCTTCCATAAATGTTTAAAAAATATATATATGTTGATCAATGCATTTTGCTGCTTTCCGAAAATAAATAAAAAATTGTTATGACAAAATATTAATAAAAGATTATATTTGATCAACGGTTTTATTTTTTTTAATGTGGTACAAACTTTTGTCCTAATTTTATATTCAATTCACAAGTATGTGAATTAATAGGTAGACATGCAATTAGTGAAAATTTGAAAATCCCAATTTGGATGGCTTCCACCAAGAAAGAAATTATACTTCAATTCGGCTTATTAGGTAATAACCGACAAACATTCAGATTCGATGAAAACCCATCACGAGGCAAAAAAAACTAGTATAACTTTCTTCCTTTTATTACTTTATTTAAAAATATAATATTAAGTGTTCTGTTATCAAATAGGTCCACTCGACCCTGTGATTTAATGGAATTGGAATGTCGGTCATGTAATCTGTAGAGGATATTATATTGTAACGATTAACGAACAACCATTTCATATATGAATTAAATATTAGAATCGTAAAATGATTTAAAAAAAAAAACACGAATCATAATTTAAATTTGTAATTCCAGTCAACGATATATTCTTTTGGAGGGCATTGTGATATATTTGCGTTTTTTTTTTAATACTTGTATTTTTATATAAAAGTAATGTTATAAATTTTGTCATAAAAACGAATCATCAAAAAATGTTATGGATAGTGTTATGGAAATGTTATCACTCATTATTTATATTAGTAATTCAATCATTTCCTCAAGAGGAGTATTTCTTTTTACTGATATATTTTTACTTTTTGTTTGTTTAATGAAATTCTTTTTATGAGAAAAATCTTAATTGTCTTTTTCTTAAATTAGTATATACATAAGCCCTCTTCAAATTTGCTCTCACTCAATATTGTACTATACGTTAATACTTTAAGATAAATATGCTAATATTGTAAAACTTCATATATTAATTTCAAATCTAGTTATACAAATATTATGTTCAAGTGCAATTTATAAAAGGTTTGTGTGAGACATCTCTTATAACTTATATGAGAAGAAAAAAGTGATAATTTTTATAATAAAGAATAATACTTAATTAATGAAAAAAATAATAATACTCCATTTTATGAACCATTTATAATATAAATGAAAAGTGATTACATTTTATAATGTAAGTAATAATATTTTATAACAAAAGTGATAGTTAATTATAAAAATGTAAAATATTTTACCGTGAAATGATTTAGCACTTGCACTTTATAAAATAGATACCCCAAATAATAGAATAAAAATTCACAATATATATTCTATTCAAATCCTACCCATTTTCATCTCTAAGTACACTCGACTCTATGATTATATGTAATTATAGTAAATTTCTGTTAATATTCGACAATTCAATTTTATTACTAACACAATCATAAAAATATTACTCCCCTAAAGGATTAAACTGTGCATATACTACTATTATTGGAGTACACGCCTAAGGTAACCCTTTTTTTTTTTTGGGTGGGGTTGGGGTGGGGTGGGGGCGACAACTATTAATTACAAGCCGCCTTGCATTAATACACCTAAGTATATAGTGTCTTCGTCTACCTACGTTTTCAATTATGTTTTAATTATACTTTTGGTGATAGTAATTGTGGGCCCACAACCACTTGTTTTGGATTATGATTTAATTTCATTCTACATTTACAAAAAGTTTAATGCATAAATTATGCATACAACGTTAGGGCAACAAATATGCTATCTACCCCTCGATATCATCATTGTGTACTTATTTATCAATCCTACTCACACGTTGCTCCGTCACACAATAATAGTGACTCATTTTGATTTTGGGCCTTCCATTTTAATAGTTTTGTTTTTTTTAAATAATACCCATATAAAATTATTAATATATTATTAATGGAACTCATCCACAACAATAATACGATTACACATTTTACATTAAAATATATTACTTATTTCAGTTCACTGCACATTAAAATGTTATACTTAATCCCGTACAAAAACAAACGTAACCACTAATGAATCAATTGGAGTGCTGTTTGGAAATCTAGAAATATGGCAATTGATTTGCATGCAGTTGTTCGTATTAATTAATTACTAATTAAATTAAAAAATTAGTATGTATATATTGTATAATGTATAGTAGCAAAATGATGAATTTTGAATGTATTTAGATTATCATAATTATGTTGTACAGACTACAGATTATCGTAGAGCAGCTTTAGCATCAAAATAATTATACGCAAGACTCTTAAACTCGATCAATATTAAATAAATAAATAAAGATTTTGATCAGCTTACATTGGGAATTGACCAAATTATAACAACATTCATGCTTATGTGTTTTGCAAGCTCTTTTTATATAAAACCTTCAATTATTTCTTCACTTGAATTGCTCAATCTTTAATATTCAATCATTTAAAATTTTGATAAATTAAAAAAAAAAAATTAGGGCTGTTTTCTACCAACTGCTCTACCACATAGTAGAGCATTGGCAGGTATATCATACTCATTTGAAAGACTATGTATTGGATTGTACACTCTCACATACAATTGTTGTCCCAAATACTGTCTTCCCCACATTGCAGACCTCCAATTCCACATCCCCTGGTTGTCCAATGATACCAATATAGCAGTCCAAGATTTGGGGTACACCTACAACATTAATTTCCAAATCATTAATTATCAACTCAATTAGTTTTGCCACCTTAAATCCTGGATCCGTCACTGCTTACCTGCGCAGTGTGTCTAGTCAATGCATCGACTAGATTGTATTTGCTTCTGCTCGCCTCAGCCCACGCACCATCCCCGAATCTGTCGAAAGAATCACAAGTTTAGAATCATGCATGCATGCAGGTGCAGATCCCAAATGTCCTATTACATTTTGGTGGTACATCTCCTATTACACGCATTGGATGAGTGACACGACTTCGGGAGAAAAATCTCAACCTTTTCCCTTAGATTTGATATTTTCCTTTTCGGGTGTAGATTTTATAATATCATACACGTCAATCATCCAACGATTCACAACAGGAGATGTAACACCAAGTGCGGCCTGATAAGTAGACAATGCTGGCATGACCTACCCGACGACCCAGAAATCGTAGCCATCGAGATGCCACGATTGGATCGTGTCCTCGTTGTTTTGGAAGACAACCTCGATGAATTCATGAAGAGAAGCTGCAACGACGGAGGTGGAGAATTTGAGGGGTGTATTTGATGGAGCTGTCTGAATGGAGTTGAGGGTGAAGACACCAGTGATGTTGTAGTAATCTGCAAGCTTTAGTGGAGTATCAGGGTTGATGTAAGATACTCCATTTACAGCATATCTTTGCTTTCCTTTTACTATAGGTGCTGAGTTGGACAAGATTATAGTCCTAGATGTTTTTATAGTCCCATAATGGAAAGAACCCTGAGGGTTAGGCCTAGCAGCATTGGATGTTAGGTTCCATCTGAAAAATCAGTTGGCCAATTAGTCATGTAACTGATTAACTGAAATTAAGAAAACTAACTAATTTTTGTAGCTGGGAGATTCCCTACCCCACATGGTGTTCCATCTGGTGTTTCTGGAACACCAGATGGATTTTGAAATTTCGAAAATGCTGAGGTGTCATCCATCTGGTGTGTTTGGAACACCAGGTGGACTCAATTTTGTACATACCTAAATGATCTGGCTTGGTCCATGGACCATTCGGATTCTCCGGGCGGGCCAGAGGGCAGTGGTCCGGAGACGCCTGCAATTGAGTTGCTATAATGCAACACCGCAGTAGCAACGAGGGCGGTTTGGGTGAACCTTGTGGATGCAACTATGTAATAATCTCTTGGCTGAGTTTGATTTAAGGTGACCAAGACTGTGACTGATTGGCCCACGTGTACATCTAAAGAATCATAAGTGGTCTGCACCACGTTGGATCCTTCAACCTCAACCAGCTTCAGTTTATGCCCCTGAATTCTGAAGTTGAAAGAGGTGGTCAATCCGACGTTCGAAACTCTCATCATGCACGTTTTACCTGCATGCATACATGTAGCTTTTTGAGGATTTCTTATTTCTGATGTGTTTCGAATTGAAATGGTAGACATTAACCTTGAGAGCATGTGAATGAAGATTTATTCGTGTGGCCGTTTATGAGGAGGCCGTCGGGGAAAGGTAATGGCTTTCCCGAATCAAGTATCTTCTGCAACCCCTGCGAGTCGAAACATGCATGGTTATATGATCATCAACCAAACTACATGCTTAAAAACTACAAACACCCCATGAGTCAAGCTATATGAACCTTGTGATCGGTTTTGTACCAATCACCGATGAGGAGAGAAAAGTCTGCAGAGGGGGCGGCGTAGGGGACGGGGATGACGGATCTTGCGTAGACGTTGAGTGATCCGAAGCCCCCGGAAACTCTGTGCATGAGGGTGGAGGGGAAGTAGGTGTAGCTGCCAATTTGATCCTTAGTTTGAAACTTGTAGGTGTAATTGGAGTTAGGAGGGATAGGGCAGTTTGTTCCCAACACCCCATCTTGCCAACAATTCTTTCTTTGTTTGATCCCATTCCTACCTCAAATATCACACAACAACATTAACTCCTCATTCAACCAAATATCCACTCATAGATATATATAGATACCCCTCACATTTGTTTGTCCCAACTAAACCATTATAAAAAAAAAACATCACTTTATCCAACAACCTCAAAAATTACTTTAACTTTTAAATTTGTCATTCTTTTTTCACATACATACCATTACTTTATATTTTTTTATTACCTAAAAATACTAAAATACCCTCTAAAGTCAACAAAGTTGATAAAAAATTCTATTTTTTTTAAACAACGTGGAACAGTAGACGGGATGCGTTCTATGAGACGGAGTGCAGGGAGTATTACTATATAGTACTACAAGGTGGAAGGTAGTACTAGAAGTGAAGTAATTACCATGTCAAAAGAAAAGGCTGATCCAACTTGTTGATTAGGTTAATGATAATGTTGTCATTGGTTACACACTCTAGTGTAGGACCTGGAAACTGCCCATTTATCAGGATTACCTGCATTCATTCAACCTCTCTATTCAGACAGCAAGAAATTAATTAAAGAAAATGAAAAGAGAGTCATATATAACCAACCAACCTGTTGAGGATCTCCCAGTGGTGAAGCAGTTCCATAAGTGGCAGTCCATGTAAAATACTTGTAAGGATCTTCTGCTTGTGTTGACAAACTCCAAATGCCCAAAATTGAGACCAAACATACCAATATCATCTCTCTCCCCATTCCTTCAATATTAAAATAATGAGGGATCTCTAAAATCAAACAGATAGTATAGATTAGGAAGAAGAAAGAATAGTGTACCAAATTGGATCCTTCAAAATGTGGAAGGAAATTAAGTGGATCTTATGATCTACCTCTAATATTAATTGTGTGTTTATGTGTATATATATATATAGATTTAACACTGGATCTTATGCATGTATGCAATATATATAATAAGTATTCCTAGGAGGTAGTGATTGGACAGGGCGGTTTGCTGGAAACAAAACATAGGAAAAAGAGGATTTCACTGGATACACCTATTATACTTAGATTAATTAGTTATAGTTACGTATGGTGTGAAATCGTCTTATAACATCGTTAACCAAAAGTGATATGAATATGAGTAAATGAAATTATCTATTACACTCTCATGTTTCATCTAATATTTCATATATTAAAATCTTGACACGTGTCACAATTAATGGTCAAAATTCAATACTTGCCCCAAGGATTTAATGGTAAATTGTAAGGTATAGTTTTATTACTTTATGGAATACCAATGCAACATGGAAAATGTAACAGGGGATTCAAGTTGGAATATGAGGGGGAGTTATAAGGAGTCTCGGGGGAATAAGGGTGTATGGAGACTTGGTGAACTAACTATACTAACAACTAACTTAATTTGTCCAATAAAAAAAAACTTAAGGCAATCTAATTTTAGATAAATTATTATTTTATTAAGTTTACAGTATAATAGAAAATTATAACGTAAAATAATAAATAGTTTTTCATAAAAGAGTATCTATTTATCATGCAAATAATTTTTCTTCCAAATTTTATTTCACAGAGAATCTTTTATTTATTATCGTATTGATCACCTAACGTGTATTTTATATACATTTTATTTATTATAAAAAATACTAAATTACGTACAAAAATTAATAAATTTAGGTCAATAAAATAAATTTATTTTTGAACTTCCATGAAAAAGAAGATAACTACGCGTGGAAGAAAATGGATCAAGGAGTACTGTAATCTATTCGATTTCTCATGTTACGTAACTTAATAATTTTCTTATTTCTTAAAAATAAATAAATAAATAAAAAATCCAATGATCTAATTAAATAAAAGAAAATAAAAGGAAGTTTGTATAATTCAAGGAATTTGGTGGAAATGCAGTATTTGAGGGGCATAATAGTGTTTCTTACAAAGAAGCATTCCATAATTACATCATTAATTAATGTATATATGCTTCACTTGCACGTTTATCATCATTATTCATTATTCTTTCTTTAATTCATAATAATAATAATTATTATTGAAAAATAACTAATCAGTCAAAATCATGATTTTCAGCGTGCATGTGATTTGACTTCTCGACACACGATATGGTATTTAATTAATTATCACTTAGTATACAATGTATATAAGTCTCCATTATAAAACGAAAAATAACTATACTCAAATAATAATACACTAAAAAAAATATTTTTTAGCAATCGAATTTAGCAATGGAATTCAATCTTTTGGTAAGTAGCAATGAATTAACAACAAAAATGACATTTTTGTTTTAGCAACAGAATTCCAACAAATTTATTCTTTATTTTAGCAACGAAATTCAATCTGTTGGTAATTACCACGAATTACCAAGGGAATCATTATATAAATTACCAATGGAATTATTAGCAACGGACTACCAACGGAATTATTTACCAACAGAATTGATTTTTCGTTATTAAAAATTTACCAACCACCACTTTACCAACGGAATTTTACCAACGGATTCCGTTGGTAATCCGTTGATAAGCCAATTTAACAATAGAATTAAAGCTTTTAGCAACGGAATATTTCGTTGTTAAAAAACATTTTTTTATAGTGATAGTACTAAACTCTAAGCCTAAAAATATAAATTTGAGAATAAAATAATGTATGAATCACATTAATAATAATAATATAATGTATATAAGTTAAAATATAATTATATTTTAAAATAAATGATCTCCTATCCTCTTTCATACATTTTCTTTTTCAACTTACATACCAAAAAAATAAAAAATCATAATATTAACATCCTTATGATACTACTCCATCCGTTTTGGAATAAAATTAACTTTTTTTTCACGTTATTTAAGAAAAGTTAAATTTTGATTAAATTTATTACTTTTTAGAATAATTTTGTAATTTAGGTAATAAATAAAGTATGTTATTAATGAAAAGAAAGGATGACAAATGTAAAATAAATAAGTTGTGTGTAACTTTTAGATTTTGGATTAAAATAATAAATCATTTTTTTTAGCTAGAGTAAACCATTTTATTACAAGGAAAAATAAATGAGAATGTGAAGGATTCTTTGAAATAGAGAGAATATAATATTTTTAAAAAAAAGATAGATACTTTGTTATTTTTTTTATTCCCTCCGTCCTGGCTGAATGTGTAAAATTTGTCATTTTGATATGTCCTATTACGAATTATTTATTACCTTTTTTGTTAGATGAAGCCCACAAAAAATAATTATAATACTCAAATCATTACGCATGGGACCCATATACAATACTAATTGAATTATCCACTACATATTATATATTATATCTCTCTATCCATTATATTTTAGTTATTATATAACTCCTTAATCCACGTGTAAAAAGTAAATAGATACATTCAATCGAGATGAATGGAGTAATTAAAGTAAACAATCGAGATGAATGGAGTAATTAAAGTAAACAATCTCATACACTTTATCACATAAAATATAAACAGAATGAAGGAAGCACTAAATTTAAAAAATAAAAGCTAAAATTTAAAAGTAATATAACATTCCCTCCGCCTTATAAGTTATAAAGTTATATTTGTTTTATATACGAAAATTAAGGAATATAATATCTTAATATATAATTGGTTGAAAGATATAATAATTTAATGTATAGTAGATAGTTTAATTAGTATTTTGTGTGATCCAATAAAAATATACTCCTTTCGTCTCAATAAAGATTGCACATCTCCTTTATATTTTTAGAGGGGAGAGTTGCAATTTTAAATGTGATGGAGGAGTATAAGTTATTTTGTGCATGTCATCTATGCTATGCAAGGAGAAATAGTTAATTTATGATGGAATGCCACCATGGATGAGAGAGTATATGATCTACAATAATGTCCCGCAACTTGTTATCACATTAAAGTAAATTATTTGGTCTATAATAAATTAACATAGAGATTAATTAATAATTAAAGTATTAAATTGAAATTTGACTTCTCATCATATATCAAATGGGCCAGTTGGGCTGGGCTTTGAAAACCTCAATTTACGCAGAAATGCATGTTCACTTTCTGGGTTGTAACCTGTGTAGGCTTCATTATAAAGTCCACTCTACAACTAATTTTACAAATAAATTAATGCTACTCTTTTCTTTCCTTTTATTTTAATCTCCAACTTGGTGGGAGGGGATCTTGGATCTCTTGAATACTACTCTCTCTGTCCGCTTTCAAGGGTATTATTTTTTTAATTCGGGCGCCCCCAAGGATCTCATTTCATTTTTTATCCACACACACTCATTAATATAACTAAAAATTGGGACACACACCTCCACTAATACAACTACCCACTACACATTAAATAACAATACTCCTTAATCTCCGTGTCCAAAAACAAATAACACCATTGAATCCGAACGGAGGGAGTACATTAGGAGTGTTTAGGACATCTATACACATGTCACTTAAATATGGCTAGGATTCCAATTTTACACATGTATATTTATTTCATTAAATATATAGGGTTAAAAGCATGAAAATAACGAACTTTACTCTTTAATATATAAGAATTGTAATCAGGGACTGACTCAGGGGACAATGGCCCCCTTGAAGTTGAAAATATTTAGTATATGCATAGTTCATAAAATCCCTTTAGCCTAGTGGTGGAGTACTAGGAAAGCTTGTAGGTGGTTGCATGTTCGAATCCCACATAGACCACCTTTCTTATTTTCTGCTCTTTTATTTTTATTTTACTTATATTTCCTTTTCACTTTTCATTATTTTAATTTTATCCTCACTTTTGTTTTATTTACTTTCACTTATATTTCCTTTTCTCTTTTCATTATCTTAATTTTATCCTCACTTGTTCTTCTTTGTAATTATGTTTCTCTTTTATCTTTTATTTATTTAATTTTATTTCTTTAACATCTTTTATTCAATAATCTCAAAGAACTTTAATTTCAAAATTGATACTTTCATAATATAGTTTGCATTTTTTTTATTTATAAATACAAAGATACCATAAAAATGTCCGAACATAAACTGTTTTATGAGACGTGGAAGTGTCATTCGAGCCCCCTGACTAGAATTCCTGGGTCCGTCACTGATTGTAATAATACACATAATTCATAGTGCCAAAATCTTTATCAACACTTTGTTTTGTTTGTTATCTTTTTTACACAATTGTACTTTTTTGAACTTCTTACACATGTCCGACGACGACCGACGGTGGGTGTGGGTCACCCACACGTCCGGCGGCGGTCGGCGGTGGGTGTGGGTAAGGATGTGGGTCGCCCACAAGTCCGGCGATGGCCGACAGTGGGTGTGGGTCACTCACACGGACGGCGGCCGGCGGCAGTGGGGTGTGTGGGTGAGTGGATGGTACTTAGAATTTTTTTTTTATTTTGGTGGAGGGGTATAAAGGTTCATTTTTGGTAAATTGGTTTAAAAAAAATGTAAAAGAATTATTGGTACTGATATTTGATAAGCGAGCGTGGGTATATTTGCCTACTAGCACATAAATTAATTTGCACCTTTGAAAAAAAAACCCTTACCTTTATTGTTGCAAAACGCAACTTTTCAAAGATGGTTATTAAAAGGTTTTTTTTAGTTTAATAGTATGTTTTGCAACATATTTAAAAGTAGAGTTCTTTTTTATAATTAATTTCTCAAAAAATGGATATTAATTCGTAGAAGAAGTAGAATTTGTGGTTATATATATATATATATATATATATATATATATATATATATATATATATATATATATATATATATATATATATATTCAATTAGAGTGTATATTAGGTGCACCCGGGTGCACCCTTGCACCCATATTTGTATAACTTTTTATTCTATTTTGTATACATGTTATTCTCTTTTGTATACGTGTCTTGTAATAATTGTATACTTTTTTCACACTAAGTTTTTCATTAAAAAAACAAGCATTCATATGTGTATAACTTTTTATTCAATAGTGTATACATGTATTTTAATAATTGTTCATTTTTTTACACTCAATTTTTTATTAAAAAAATTAACAATTAAATTGTATACATTTTTACTCATAATTGTATATGTTTTTGCTTATATTTGTACGTGGGTGCACACGAAGCTTCGTGTGCACCCGGGTGCACACTATATTTAGCCATTCAATTAACCTTATTCACTGTTAAAACATATTAATATTAATAAAAATATATGATGGGATACCAAAGAGAAAGAAAGATGTACATTTGTTTAAAAATCCTACTCTTCTCTGATAAACTTCTTGTTTTTCTTGCTAAAAATTCGAGATTCAAAATAATATTATCTAGATCAAGATATGTATGTATACATCGATTATGTTAATATATTCTCTTTACATATAAAAGTCAATTAAAATACCCAATTTCATATTTAATTTGCAGCCAATTTCGCGCGTATTTCTTCACATTAGAGGAGTTATAAATTGTATTGAAAATTTTCTTGGATTACTTTATTTAATATATATTATATTAAGTGATTTGAGTTATGAGTTAATATTATTAAATATAGTATATCTTAAAATATGTCAAAAAATAGACTTTTTATGCGGATTTATTATTTTTCTGAATCCCTTAATTAAAAAAAAAAAAAGAGGTACATTGAAATACAACAAGAGAAGTGGGTTACACAGCACATAAAAATAATAAAAATTTAAGGAAATTATACTTATATTCCTATATTGTTTCAGGGGGTCCAATATGAACCCAATTCACTATTCAATATATTTTTATAAATCTACTTTTTTATATATAAAAATTACTTTTTAGGGAGATGAAATATTATTCTTCTAAATAAAAAATATTACTTTCCAAATTTAGTTCAACAAGATTATAAAAATTCACAACATATTAGAATTTTAAGAGTAATACTTTTCATTTAAAAGAGTATTAGTTCATCTGTTTAAAGAATAATTTCTCATGTATTATAAAATATTTGGTAAATCCGGAAGCAATAAATTGAAAAGTAATTATTTATAGTTTAAAGAGTTATAGATTGTCTCTTGTACTTTTTCATATAATAAAGATAATCGATAAATTAAGGTGTAATTGTGAATTCGATTTTCACACGTATTTGTCATCTTATTTAATACCATTAAACTTTAGGGTTATTCTGTAGTGTACCGGATACACCGGTGCACCTAAGGTTAATAGAGTAGTTTTTAAGGTATAGTAATTATTTTTATATATTTATTTTTTGATCCAAAGGTGATTATGGGATAATTTTTTGATTTAATTATCTATATTAATTGGGGCGGCTATTTGCACCCCGAACTTACTGAACAAACCCCAAAAAAATTTTAATTAATCTTTTTAGAATTAATAAGACTAAAATACCCTTATTACTAAATATACCCTAAAATTACTATTCATACCCCTAAAAAAATCATCCCATTATCTCCCCTTGATTCACTATTCAATTCCCCTATTACACCCCAGGTTATATCTCATGTTACACGGGTCGGATGGGTGACAAGTGTCCCCTTTTACACACAATCCCCTTTTACATACAATTGTGTGTAAAAGGGGACACTTGTCACCCATCCGACCCCATGTAACATGAGATGTAACCTGGTGTGTAATAGGGGATCCCACTTGCTTAATTCATCGATAGTAGTTCGGTATTCGATGGGTCCTGTGCCGGGATCGGATGCTGGAACACCCCATTGCCACGTACAATCACACACTGATTCATGTTTTTGATCCATGTGGGTAAGGATTTGTTGGAGATCAGAATTCATATAAGTTCCTCAGTATTCAACTTAAATCATCCCATTCTCTCCCCTTCATTCTGAACACGCCGCCTTGTTGTATGACGGCGAAGATCATGCGTTGCTGTCAGTCCTCTCATGGAGTATATCGGAACATCATTCTGCTTTCTGCTATGGGAGTCGATCTTGAAGAGCGTCAAGAATGGTCGACTGATGTTGTACCTGAAGGCAATGGTCTCTTTGTTGACGTGGTGGGTTTTGGGATGAGATATCATTCGAAAGAAAGGCTAAGAAGCTTTTAGATCACGGCGGCAGAGTGTTACTACATCACCCTCTGGTGTCACTTTCAAGCTTAGAGCTGTCCGCCAATCAGAGCCAAGCTGGTGTTTGCAGTGCCGAAACTGCAGTTCAGGGGATCGAACTGCCCTGTAAGAACCGGGGCTGTGGTCAGCATACAACGGGCAGCGATGGCGGCGACGCTGTTGAATGCTGCGAAGAAGTTGGGGACGATGGGGTGACCTATCTCACACTCCATTGTGTGCTTGTGTGTGCTGATGTAGGATTCCATTTGCGGTGGTGAACTCGCCATCGATTGAAGTGAAGATGAGAGAATGAGATGATTTATTTAGGGGCGGTTCGGATTTCTGTTACGTTTGGTGTTACATCTCCTGTTACAAACCGTTGGATGATTGACACGTAGGATAGACTAATCTATACCCTAACAATCAACCCTAAGGGGAAAGGTTGAGATTAATCTCCCCGCAAACATGTCACTCATCTAACACGTGTAACAGGAGATGTAACACCAAAATGTAACAGGACATCCGACGCCATTTAGGGGGATGAATGGTAATTTTAGAGTATATTTAGTAATAAGGGTATTTTAGTCTTAATAATTTTAAAAAAATTAATTAATACATTTTTGGGGTTCAGTAAGTTTTTGGGTGAAAATAGTCGCCTCATATTAATTAGGTACTGTGTACTCTAATTTTTAACTCTAAACTTTACTAACCCAACTATTATAAACACCTATATAAACTTTATTAATCTTTTTATCAACTTTTATGTATCACACATGCACTTACTCTTATTATTATAAAGCGCCTTAGAATAATCAAATGGATCCGTGGCGCAATGGTAGCGCGTCTGACTCCAGATCAGAAGGTTGCGTGTTCGATTCACGTCGGGTTCAATCTCCCCGATCCATACGATCCAATATTTTTTTTTTTATTTCATAAAATCTTTGGGGAGTACGCTTTTTTTTATTTCATAAAACCTTTGGGGAGTACGCCTACAACTACAAGTCTACAACGGCAACTAATAGAAATTATATAATGCACTTTGTTTGAGATTTTTTTTTTCTTATCAATTTTTTAATGAAATAGCTGAGTATAAAAAAATATACATTCGTTAAGAAATGCATGGAATATACGTTATTAAATAAATTAAGGGTGATTAGGGGTGCACCTATTACACTGATGCACCCCAAATTTATAGCTAAAATGAGTAGTGGAGTGATTTTTTTTATTTTAAAAAATAATTATTTTATATTATTTAATGGTGGAGATTGATTTAAAAAATAATCTAATGGTTACGATTGTATAGGTGCACCGGTGTATCAGGTGCACCTTATTCGACTCATAAATTAATATAAATTGACTGCATAAAAATTAACTATACAAACAAAATAAATTCAAGAAGTATGGAGGATTCCACGTCCTTGTATAATTGATAAATTTACACCACTAATCCGAAAGCATTATGAAATAAAATAAAATCCTACTATACAATGATATATAAGCTCCACACCCAGTATAAAACTCGGTACTTATCCAATTCATACATACATACAAACCAGTTCAGGATATTACAAATACAAATAAACAACACCCGAATAAATACACAGAAATTGTAAAGATTTCACAACACAGACCTAGTAAAACCCTAAACACAACATATGCATGCATACATACATATATATATATATATATATATATATATATATATATATATATACATAGAGAGGATTGAGCCACGAAATAACATTACCAAAGCATCTCCTTGATAGGTGGATGATGGTGCAGAGAGAGGGTAATGATATGTAGTGGCTCTGTAAACAAGGTTCTACGTGCCCATAAGCTAAAGTGATTCGTCCATGTATACGGTAAATGATGGCCCAGAGGACAGCAATCACATATAGCATAAATGACCTCTCCACTGCTATCAACATCAAGATCAGGGTCTGAATCGAGGTCTTCCATGTCATCATCCATCATGTCCAGAGTGCACAATCCAGCAGGAGGTATGGTGGCCTCAGATATTATCTGCATGATGGTTTCCAGGCTCTGCATGGGAATGTCCAGCTCCTCAAACTGATTGCTTGTTGTCCTTTCGTCCATTAGATCAGTTGGAAGGTTCTTTAGAAACCATACGTCGTTTCTGATTTCAGGTATTGTGATGCGCTGAAAAAGTGTATGACAACACAATAAGAACCATACAGTGGATATACGAGTAAAAGAACACAAATGACAGTGGCATTTGTAAAAAAATGTGAAATAACTAAGATCAATGAAACCAAATTTCATGCAAATACAATACTGTGGAGAAGAGACCTGGAAATCAATCTCAAGCTGGTTGATGCAAATTTTTGTCAAATTATAAGCTAAATCAGGTGGATCGTGCTATTACTCCCATTTCTTCTGATGTTTAAAATCCTACGTTGCACGATTTATAACAATGCATCATTCATTGTGTTCCAGATGACGAAACAGATTAACTGATTCAGTAATCTCCTTTGATCCTACCCGAAAGTGAGACAGATTTACTATGAAATTCTATAAAAAGGGTGACTTGCAAAAAAAAAAAAAAACACATATTGCTTTTGAAAGCTCAAAGTACTCGCTTGTGAATCCTCATTTCAATACCAGACAATGGAGAACTTTGACTTGCTAATAGTAAACAGATTCAGCAGACTACAGCTTTGCATTAAAGACTACCTTGGAATACCCAAAATCACATATCTTCAGCCTAGGAGCTGGATTTCCGTCTAACAGCGTGTTTTCCAGCTTCAAGTCCCGGTGACATATTTGCTTCAAGAAACATAGGACAATTCAGGTTTCTATTCTACTAATGGCAAAATTGCAATTGACATTCAATTCAGGTTTATAAGATTTCATACCATTGAATGGCAGTAGCTCACTCCAGATATAAGCTGTTGAAAAAAGAAACCTTGCATTATTCAATACCATAATACTTTTTCATTAACATATTCAATGATTATTATTCCCAGTTCAATCCAACTGTGTTTCAAGAATGGTTGGTTATTCAAAGGACAAAGGTTGTTTGTTTGTTGGTAAACTAACTGTGATCAACTCCTACAAAACAACTATGAAGAATTAAGAAATTCGAGCTTCTGATCAGTGACCATCACCTACCAATGCATCCCCCCTCACAATCACCAGTAATCATGGCATGAACAACTACCCGACTCGAAACAATGGAATCGACTTGAATCCCTTACAATTATTTTCGTCTCTGTAATGCTAGAGATGAACTTAATGGCGTTATGACAGTCCACGCATGTTCTCAAGTTCTTGAAAACCTTTATCGGAGCTCCTGGAGGAGTACTGATTATACCAAACGCGACAGCTAGTTTTTCGCTGTGGTACGACAGGTTCTGCTCTTTTTGCTCCTCTTCCACATCGTGCAGTACGTAGTTTGTGTGTGGGATGTGCCCTTCTTCCTTCATTCTCTTCAAAACCTTCCCCAAGAACTCAAATATTTCTTTTGATTTCGGATGGGACTCATCTCCAACTAAGAAAACATGGACCTTCTTCTTCACATCAATCCAACTCATTCCGGGCTCCTTCACCACTCCCCTCTCATCCATCCGTTTTCTAACCTTTGCCACCTCACTCCACTTCCCTGCAGCCGCGTATATATTTGCTAGAGTGACATAAGTAGCTGCATTCTCTGGCTCTATTTCAAACAAGGCTTCAGCTGCTTGTTTTGCTAGTTCATGATTTCCATGTATCCTACAACCACCAAGTAGAGAAGCCCAGAGGAACTTGCAGGGTTTCATAGGCATTTTCTTGATGATATCTTCTGCTTCCTTCAACCTCCCCGAACGACTCAGAAGATCAACCACACAAGCATAGTGATCTGCGGTGTGGCTCAAACCATACCTCTCCTCTATCAAGTGGAAGTACTCAAGACCTTTATCAACTAAACCAGCATGAGTACAAGCAGATAGAACACCAACAAAGGTAACATGATCAGGCTGAGTTCCAGACTGAAGTAGCTGATCAAACAACTTAAGGGCTTCATGTGGTTGGCCATTCTGAGCATACCCGTTAATCAAAGAAGTCCATGAAACTAAATCGGGTCGAGGCAACCACTTGAAGACTTTATCAGCTCTCTCTACACTACCGCACTTAGTGTACATGTGAACAAGTGCACTGGCAGCAAAAGAATACGGATCAAACCCCGTTCTCATCATGTGTCCATGAACCTGTCTTCCTAACTCCTCTGCAGTTTGATGAGCACATGCATTCAAAACCCCAGCATATGTATAATCATTAGGCCTAATCCCTGAATGCAAAAAATCAGAGAAAAACAAGAGGCCGTCTTCCCACCTCCCATCCCCAAAGTATCGATCAATCATGGTTGTCCACATAACAATGTCCTTCCCTGCTGCTCGATCAAAAATATATCTTGCCTCATTGACACTCCCACATTTCCCATAAACGTCCAACAGAGCACTAAAAACCACAGCATCAGAGTCCAACCCGGTTCTCACAATGCTTCCGTGAATCTCTTTTGCGAAGCGCAAGGACTGTAGAGCAGCCGAGGCAGCAAGAGCACTAGAAATGGTGAACTTATTGCAAACTGAATTCTCACTTCTCTGCATTAATCTGAACAGTTCTAATGCACTTGCAGGCTCTTTATGTTTAACATAACCCGAAATCATAGCTGTCCAGGAAAAGTTGTCTCTCTCCGGCATTTCATTGAACAGTTCTCTCGCTTCCATTACCCGGCCCATTTTCGCATAACCAGATATCAAAATGTTCCAAGAGCACAAATCCCTCTCACCCATTTCATCAAATAACTTACGGGCATCAGATATACTCTCACATTTGCAGAATAAATCAAGAATCTTGTTCGAAATAAAAAACCCAGGAAGGAAACCTGACCTTTGGATGTGGGCATGGACTCTTTTCCCCTCATCCAGAGCCCTCTTTTCAATACAGAGTTGTAGTATTGTTGAATATAACGAAGCAGTAGGCGGAAAAAGTTGGGTTTCTAGTAATTGAACAACGTCTTTCAAGCGTTTCTGGTTGCAAAGCTGATCGATGGATTCCCTGAAGTCGTCATCCCTGCATGAAGGTTTCATGAGCAGCTCATCCTTTTGCGATGATCGGAAGAAAGGTTTTCCCGGCTTCGTTGTCTGCTTTGAATGAGTTCTGGAAGAATATGAGGAAGCCATCGGAGGAGAGCGGAGTGGAAGCGATCTGAATAGTTTTCGAAGATCAAGTGGCTTCGGCTTCATGGTAATCCTTTTGGAATCGCCCAACTGTGAGAGCTTTTGTTCAGCAAACGATCCTATTCCTATAAGTTAAGATTATGTTTGAATTTCAATTTTAGCTGAAAGAAACAATATAATATAAAAGTGTTAGGTTCTGTTCGGTTAAAACATTGGAATCAGAAGAACTAATTGAGGTTGAACTTGAAGCGTAAAATCTTTTATTTGCACGCCATGAGGTAAGTGTAAATGGATATTATACGGCAGTTGCAATCAATGGGAATATTGATTTTTAGTAACTGTGACTACAGTTAGTTGAAATTGATAGAGTGAGGAGTGGGAACAAGGAAGGCTTAACACAGGTGTGGAGTTCACCAAAATAAATGGAAAAGGAGAGCTTTCTTTGTCATGTACTTTTCTGGTGCAACTTAGAGTAACACATAAGCGATGGGAATGTCTATGGGTTGTTTTTATCGGATTGAGGACCTGGAATGTCTATGTTAATGTTCTGGGTTCACTTTAAACATAGTGTTGTAATTTACTTTTATCGGATGGATGAGTTGGAATGTCAATGTTCACCTTAGATATACTTAAGGTTTATCTTTTTCAGACGCATTATACATAAGCAAGTAAAAAGAAGTAACGCAAACAGATTCTAGTCCTAATATATGACCCTTCATGGCACACAAGACAGATTGTTGCCATGTGATAACCAGAAAGTGGCAGTAGCCCTATCTATCAAGTGGATTCTGCAATTCGTCAACAAAATTTTGAGTGAGGCTTTTCATCAAATGGGGGTGAGCAGAGGACATAAGGCATGAAACTAACAAATGCCTATAATCAAGAAGAAGAAAGATTGTCAACGCATTTGAACAGAAAGTAACTAAAAAGGTTTTCTTGTTGCTCTTTTTGTTCCCTAACTCATAGCATAGACGAGTCGGAAGAGGTGCAAAAGCAGCAGGAAAACACAAAGAAAATCATTACATGTCTACGGGCCATTTTCTCATACACCTGGTGGGCGGGAGTGTCCAGTAAAAATTCTAACAAGCCACGACTACTCGAAGGGGGATCCAGATAGAAGATTCAATGAACGTAAGAGATCAACACCAAAATAAAAGGAGAATTACCTCCAGCCTTCAGAACAGCGGCAGCCACAGCCTTCAAATAGGTGGGAAATGGGGGCAGTAGAGGAGAAGTGAAAGAACGGTGTGATTGTCTGGAGGCGGGGCATGGAGACGTCGATCCGACATCCTTATACCTCTTTTCTTCAGAAGTATAATAAGTAATAACTGTATATTATTTGTAAATATATATTGGGGTTTCACGTCAATAGGATCCGTGGCGCAATGGTAGCGCGTCTGACTCCAGATCAGAAGGTTGCGTGTTCGATTCACGTCGGGTTCAATCTCCCCGATCCATACGATCCTAAACTTTTTATTACATTTATTTTTTTACATTTCTGTTTTCCGTTGGTTTAATTAGGAAATAAAATTGTTTCATATCAATTTTTCCATTACTTATTATTCTTTTATATTTCTGTTATCTCGGTTGGTTTATTTAGGAAATTGAATTGTTCCACTTTCATTTCACATTCTTTTTCCTATTTTCATCATTCCTTCTTCTCCAACTATTTTCATTAGATTAAATTTTAATTTAATTTCCATCATTAAATAAAATAAAATAATTTAAATTTAAAAAAATAATTATCCATTACACTCTATTTTCTACCCATCAATCCTAAAATGATCCGGCATCCCAAAATCACCCATAAAATGATATGTTTTATAATTATTTATTTTTATTATTGTATGTGTCATTAATTTAAGCTTTAAATTTATATTATAACTTTTTATAATTTTTATTGTATAATAACTAGTAAGATGGCCAATTTAGCCCAAAACTCATTAGAATTAAAGCTAGGTTCATATTTTAGTGACCTGTTAGCCTCAATCTCGTTTAACCTGAAGCTAGAGGTGTTAAACGAGCCGAGCGAGCTCGAGTATCCCATACTCGAGCTCGGCTCGAGTACTTATCGAGTCGAGCTCGAGCTCGGCTCGTTATGGTGACGAGTTTATATACGAGCTCGGCTTGACTCGAAGAATACTCGAACGAGCTCGAGCTCGGCTCGTTAAGCAAAAATGTTAAGTTTTCGAGCCGAGTCGAGCCAAGTATTAATTAATATATTTTATATTTTTATTATATTTAAAAGATTTATTTTATTATATATTATTATAATTATATATTAATAATAATATTATTATTAATTAATTATTTTCGAGCCTTAACGAGTCGAGCCGAGCTCGGCTCGTTACCTAGACGAGTATATATTCGAGCTCGAACTCGAGCTCGAAAAGCAAACGAGTCGAGCCGAGTCGAGCCGAGCCAACGAGCTACTCGTTCGACATAACAGCTCTACCTGAAGCCCAATATGACCAACCCTAATAGATCTATTAAGATTGGCCTTTGAACATCCTTGGTGAGAAGTTTTTTGCACGTTCCTTCTATGATCTATAAACTTACAGCACTAATCCGAATGCATTTTGAAAATAAAATCCTGCAAGATTTATTTTACACAATGATATAAGATTCATATAAGCTCATACATTCACAGTATACAACTCAGTACTTGCACAATACATACATACAAACAAGTCCAGGGTATCACAAATACAAACACACACCTGAATAAATACACAAAAATGGAAAAGGTAGCACGACGCCGACCTAATAAAACCCTAAAGATAACATATGCATACATCAATACATACATACAAACAAGTCCAGGGTATCAAAAATACAAACACACACCTGAATAAATACACAAAAATGGAAAAGGTAGCATGACGCCGACCTAATAAAACCCTAAAGATAACATATGCATATAAGATAGATAGCTATATAGAGATTGAGTCACAAATTAACCATTGCCAAAGCATCTTCTTGATAGGTAGAAGATGGTCCAGAAAGGGGGTAGTCATATGTGATGGCTCTGTAAAAAAGGTACCACGCACCCATAAGCTCAAGTGATTCGTCCACACGTACGCTTATTGATGGCCAAGGGGACAGCACAATCACATAGCATAAATGACCTCTCCGCTGCTGTCAACATCAAGATCAGGGTCTGAGTCAAGGTCTTCCATGTCATCATCCATCATGTCCAGAGTGCACAATCCAGCCGGAGGTATGGTGGCTTCGGATATTATCTGCATGATGGTTTCCAGGCTCTGCATTGGAAGGTCCGGCTCCTCAAACTGGTTGCTAGTAGTCCTTTCATCCATTAGATCAGCTGGAAGGTTCTTTAGAAACCACACATCGTTCCTGATTTCAGGAATTGTGATGCGCTGAAAAAGTGTGCAACACAGTGAGTATACAATTAAAAGAGCAAAAAATCCAGAAGCATTTGTGAGAAACTCGAAATAACAAAGACTAACTTTCATGCAAATACAATACTGTGAAGCAGAGACCTGGAAATCAATCAAAGTGGGTTGACGCAAATTTTTTTCAAAATTATAAGCTAAATCAGGTGAATTGTACAATTTTTTACAATACGACTCCCATTTCTTCTGATATTTAAAATCCTAGGTTGCTCAATACTCCATATTTAGGAGAGATAACAATGCATCATTCATGTGTTCCAGATGATGAAACAGATTAACTGATTAAGTAATCACCTTGAGATCTTACTCGAAAAGTGAAACAGATATACAATAAAATTCAAGAAAAAGAGTGACTGCTCGATTGAAAAACACTAATTGCTTTTGAAAGCTCAAATTACTCACTTGTGCAGGGTCAGCAACAAAGATCCTCGCTATTAGGTGCCGACATTCATCAGATATTTTAACATGTTCTGGAATAGAATACTGAACATTTAAGACTCTCTGTATTGTCTTACGAAAGTCTTTGGGACTTTCAGGATCTTCAAATGGATAGGAACCAACCAGCATAACGAATAATGTCACCCCACAGGACCACACATCTGCAATCTGAAGCAAACACATTGTTAAGAATCACAGATGGAAACCATTACACTCCTAAGAAAGGAATGAAAGCGCATCCAGAAGCTTGTAACTCCCCTGCAACTGAAAAACATGAGATCCTCCTATAATAATACTCTTTATTTAAAAAAAATCTATCCAATCACCCGATGCTCAATCACCACATCATATAAATTCTAATTCAAATAGGAAATAAGTATAAAGTGTGTAGTAATAATCAATTTCTCCAACACCCTCACCAGTGTTTGCAAATTGCAAGCACCAAATCAAAATAACAGCATCAAACTCGCAGAACTCCGCTTGAAATATTATTTACCAAGCGTGCTCCCGGGAATGTCTTTTAAGATCTCTAAGATATTTCCTTAGGATGGTCATAAGGATAGTTGGCCTTAAAGGAACCTAGTTAACACACTCAGGATTTGGAACTATGGCATCAATTAAATGAGCAAACACTATGCATCAAGAGAACAACGAAAAAATTGCTGATTCCACCAACAAAAGATTAGCAGTGAACAAATAGAAAGGCATTTCATTTCTCATTGAGTCATCTTGCTTTTGCTTATTTGGTGAATTGAATGATAAACTGCATGCTGCAAAACAAAAAAAGATACAGACCTCTCCACATATGTAGCCTGATAATGGGCCATACACAAAGCTCACACATATTGATAAGGTACAGAAAGAGGAAGAGAAGAATGACTTCAAAATCAATATTTGGTACAAATAAACAAATTTAAATGTTAACAAGCAAATTTAGCAAAGCCCAATTTCTTACATCTTAGATTATTTGCCAGCCTCAAAATTAGAACTTCTAAATGGGTAAAAATGCAAAGTAAAGAATAACAGAAAATGTATGTCAATAATAGAATCCGCAATTTCTTTTGGTAAAAGCCAAGGTTATAAGAGTAAAATTGATAGGTGAAGCATTTACTAGTTTGGCATGTGGAAAAGGAAAAACAACATAATATATGCTTGTGATACAGATTGAGTTTTATAAACAGGGAATTGAATTAAATTACCTTCCCATCATATTCTCTCCTTCGCAACACCTCTGGAGCAATATATGCAGGAGTTCCCACAGTAGATTTTGGTTGTGAATGTAGCAAAGAAGACTGTAAAAACACAGTTACAATGAGATGATTAATTAAAGGAACTATGTAAGAAAGAGCACAAACAGAAAGACTAAAAACAATATCAATACGCAGATCAAAACAGTGAATCCTCATTTCAATACCAGACCATGGAGAACTTTGACTTGCTAATAGTAAGCAGATTCAGCAGACTACAGCTTGGCATTAAAGACTACCTTGGAATACCCAAAATCACATATCTTCAGCCTAGGAGCTGGACTTCCATCTAACAGCGTGTTTTCCAGCTTCAAGTCTCGGTGACATATTTGCTTCAAGAAACACAGGACAACTCAGGTTTCTATTCTATTAATGGAAAAAATGCAATTGACATTCGACTCAGGTTTATAAGATTTGATACCATTGAATGGCAGTAGCTCACTCCAGATATAAGCTGTTGAAAAAAGAAACGAGCCTGCATGAGAGAAAATTTGCAAACACAAGTAAGTATCAAAAAGCCACGCCAACACTGCAAAAAGGAACATATAAGAACAAGTAAATAACCTCATCCTCATTGAATCTCCCCGCATTGGATATCCGCTCAAATAACTCTCCTCCAGCTGCATACTCCATTACAATAGCAAGATGGGAAGGCGTTAGAATCACCTGAAGCAAAGGCATTCAGAAATCAGAATAGTACTCATAAACAAATTTTCTCAAAGTCATATATATTAAAAAAAGAATCAGAGCAAACCTCTTTAAATCTGATGATGTTAGGGTGCCTTAAAGACCTGTGATTAATGATTTCTCTTTGAACATTTTCATCTATCTGCAATAGACGTTAACAGAAATCATTTACAGTGGGAGACAAGTTTACAGTGGGAGACAAGTACCTCCACATTAATTTGATGATGATGATGATAATAAAAATAAAGATAATAAATGTAAAGATAATTAATTTTAGGAAAAAGAAAGAAGAAAAAAGAAATTAAAAAAAAAGAAAAAAAAAAGCTCTTTGATATGTTAATCATATCTTTAAAGCCACCCCAGCAGGCCATAATACCCGATAAATCCTCATAAACCAGAAACTGATTGAAGAAAAAGAAAAAACCACGACAATTTTGGGCATTTCATGAGGGACAGGATAATAAATAAACAAAGAAGAGAAAATAGGATTCGACAAATTTGAGGATCATGCAATCATACACATTGAGCAAAATTAGGAACATTCAATCTCACACTCACAGAAAATTTAAGTTGCACATCTGTAAGAAGAAATAATTAGACATTAAAGTGGCATAAAACTGAAGGCATGATTATATTCTAGCCTGATAATGGAAAACCTAATCTTACAATCATAAGGAAAAATAATTACTCCCTCCATCTCATTACACCCATAACACTCTTCACCCTTCCTCATTTGTTTGTCCCATTGCACCCTTCACCCTCCAAAATTAGTAAAAGTTAAAAAATAAATAACCTCTCCATACATTCATTATATTTTGAAAAATGCCACCCTCACTTAACACACATAACTCACTTTATCATTAATTTATTACTTAAAAAGACCAAATTACCCTCAAAAGTCAATAAAGTTGGTGAAAAAAGTAATATTTCTAAACTCCGTGTGTGCAGTAAACGTCAAGACTCTAATGGAACAGAGGGAGTATAATCTACCTCAACTTTAGAAAGATATTGACATAACAATAATCGAAGAACATTTATCACCAACAATAATTACTTGACCCAATTAGAACAGCAGAATGCTCTAAAAACTATTTCCAAGAAGCAAATAAAGACATAAAAAATGGACATAATTTACATCTGAGATTTTAACTGACCGGGATGCCTCTCTCGATGTATTTTATAGCAACCCGCTCATCGGTCTGTTTGTTTCTCATGAGCTGGGCTATCCCAAAATTCCCAGACCCTATATTCTTAATAAATTCATACTGATCACTGTCGTGCACAATTGGTACACCACCTGGACACTTTTTTTGGGCTCCAAACTCCATTTTCCAGCTAATTAAAAAGCACAAAAACTAATATTATAAGAAAAAACTCATTCACATTACTTGAACACCATCCAAAGGGATAACTAATGAGAAGGACCGGATAGAAGGAAAGAAAACTAAATAGATTTTTTGGGATTGATCTTGAATAGGAGATAACCAATTGAAACTGGACGTCGGATGTTTATAAGCGCTGAGAGAGTGAGAGAGAGAGATGCTTCCTCTGCGCTTACAAATCTATATAACTGGTATCTTGATTCACATGCATTGTAACAATAAGTGTGATAAATAAGAGAAATCTTGTTTCAGATACACTGTATCTTAAGGAATACGATTGCAGAGAAGTAAGCAATGATGAAAGCAAGATGTCATTTTGCACTACTCGGACAGTTACAGATACAACAATTTTCTCAATTCAAAAGGTCGAAAGTTTTTTTGTTTTTGGTGTTAACTCTTTTCTTTATGACGTTTTCCTTCTTTATTTCTGTTCACTTGGTAGACAAACGACAAAATGCTTCCATCATAAAAATAAATTGTGCTAATAATAGTGACCGACTATAACTTTTTTCAAGGTAATTATTTTACAGCATCTATCACAGAGATTAATATGCTAAATTTTCACAATGCATAATAATTATTAGATTACTTAGCCTTTAATTTTCATACATCTCAATTTACCCCTCCTTTCTTTTATACGGCTTTTAGATGCTATGTTGTGTAAGTCAACGAAGACAAATTTTCTATTTAAAAAAAGTCCATATGTCTATGCTCATTCATTGAAGGCAGGGCCTTTTCCCTTTAGGTGAAAACACATAATAAAGTTACCCATGAACACATAATTAATAATAATAATTACTATTATAATGATAAAATTATTATTATTATTATTATTATTATTATTAATATATATATATATATATATATATATATATATATATATATATATATATATATATATATATAATTAAATAAACAATAAATAAAGAAGAAGGAAGAGTTTTCTCTCTATATGTACCTTTGTCTCATTTCACTCATTTCATTTAGCAGAAAAATCTCCTAATTATATTCATGTATTGCATTAAAAAGCCTGCAGTTTCTTTTACAATTTGTGCTTTTCATAAGAATAATTTAGTATGAATGGCAAAGAATGTGTTAAATCTTCACTTCATCTAAAAGTGTAAGCTTTTAAAAGAGAGTTATCACTTTAACATATATCTAATAACCCCAAACCAGGATCTCTAAAAGCCTCATATTGATTTCTTTTAAATGGAATGAAGTTCGATGCAGGACCTTTCATTTAGCTTGGTCTTAGACCTCATATCAAATGATCAACACACAAAAAATCTTAAACTATTATGGCGAGAGGTGTAACATTTTAACATATATGCAAATATATTAGTTTTTTATATATTGTTTTTTATACTTTGGGTGAGTTTGCATCGCAACTGGAATAATGAAAAGCACTTTTCTTTGTCCTAAAAGCTGTGAGATACATGTTTTGAGAAAAAAAGTATATTTCATTATTTTTACAATCTCATCTGTGATTTAAACCTCTATGCTATAATTTGGGTTTTCTGGTCATATTCATAATATTTTAACAAACAAATAAAAGAAATATAAATGCTAATGTAGCAAATGTTATCTACTGTTTGATATCAATAGTAAAATGCTTAATTCATAAGCTTTGTTTGTGGGATGGCCCATCTTCTTTTCTCATTTTCCTGGTTTACAGTATCTTAGCGCCACACTTCTGTCATTAGAATGATATTAACTCCTGTTTAGTTATTATTTATGTTATGCCAGATGTATATATAAATTTCAATTGTGAATTTGGGATCAGTATTATAATAGCAATTGAAAATGTCATTGCAGATTATAATAAAACAACTCAAAAAGACCAAGCTAGTAAACCTAAACTTATGCCCAATTAATCTAACCACGAAGCTGGGCATTATGAACATTTGTATTTTAATTCTGGTCCATATACTTTCCAGTAAGAGCTCTAACATCATTATTCTGTGGTTATGGTAGGCAACATGGCTTAGTTAACAATGTTCACTGTTGATAATTTATCACAGTTACAATCCTACTGCAGAGAATGACAGGAGAGGTTTACACCCAATAAGTCATAATTTGTTCAAGCCTCTGTATTACAATTCAAAAGGGGTTGAACTTGAAAATTAGAAATTAAACCCCCCCCCACCCCCCACCCCCCACAAATCTATCCCCTCCACTAGCTCTAGCTCTACCATTCCCTACCACCTCACCACCCCTAACAACCTAGAATCTTTTCATCCAGACCGACCCCTTGTGTTCTATGTATACAAGCACCTCTTCTTCGATTTTTTGGGTTCAAGAGGCGTGATCCTCCCTGCACCTCTCATCATGCCTCTTGTAGACGTGCACATATTGTTTATTTTTAAGGGCTTTTCAAAGTTCCTAAATTTTTTTTTCTTTTACTTCGCGGAGAAATTTGACCTAGAATGATAAAGCGTTGGAATTTGGAGATGATAATTAAACTCGGGGTGGTTGAGATGCTATTGGAGTTGAAGAGCCGGCGTACCACACAAGAAAGGAAAGAGAAAGTCCAAGACCGCTAGTACTTCAAATGCTAGACCACCAATTAAAGGAAAAAATCAAAGGCACATCTCTAAAACTTAGAGATGAAGATAAAGACTTGCGTTTGAGGGTATGAATTGTAAGAATTTAACGAAAATGCTGCTCGATACGATGATGATGAGGTGAAGGAGGAGGATGATGGGGGTGATAAGTGATAACGATCATGAATCAAGAAGATTATCGATTAGTTTGCTACTCTTTTGAAACTTGAAGACTTCATGTTATTGGCTGCTTATTTAATATTTGTGCTCAAGAGTTGAACTTTGAAGTTGATTATTTATGGATGTTTTATGATTATGTTAGTTACAAGTTAATATGACGTGATGTGATTTTACCTTTATTTGGTTAGATAATTATATGCTAAGTAGGATATACTTGTTTGTGCACATAAGTAGCAGAAACAGGTCGTATAAGAGACGTAAGCCTCTCGCCTCAACCAATAGGGCCCTTGCGACTTTGTGAGCTTCTCGCCTCTAACAACTATGCTTAAACGTGCCTATGAACTCGCTTCATTGCTCAATCAACATTTTGAAGTGTGACTGTTAAAAGATCATTCCCAGAAACAACAAATCAAATCAGGAACACTTTATTTAACCACATATGGAAGACAACCAAGAATTCATATTTACCAGAACAATTATGACTAATAATCTAATATAATGCATTCCAAAGCATAAAATAAAATGTACAAACAAAAACAAAAAGAAATGATAGACATAACTTAGTTATTGTTCAACCTACCTTATCCTTCTTTCCATTAATAGCTCGGTAAAAACAAACCCATGTACAAAAAAAGTTTAACTTTCAATTGTAAACCAGACATTTAAATCAAAGTCCAATTTTGCACACTGAATAAGAGTATTATACAGTGATTCTTTAACCTAATTTACCATTTATATATGCAAACAAAATTACACGTGTGCTCTTAAAACTTCCACACATAATCGACGAATTTATATGCAACGACGCCTATTGGGTACAAAAGATGGATAAATTCAATAATCAAAATAAATCATCTCCAATAATGACCTCAAAAACGATCCAGAAAGGCAAAAAAAACGAGCAAAAGAAATTTGGAAACTGACCTTCTCGCCGCGCTCAATATACTTAACCGCGACAAGCTCCTTGGTCTGCTTGTCCCTCATCAATCGGGCCACGCCGAAATTACCTGACCCGATATCTCGAACTAAGTCGTAGCGATCACTGTCATGCATGATCGGCATATCCATACCCGGACCCACTAGCATCGCTGCGCGATCCATTTTACCAAATGGACTACAGCACGGTGATAATAACTCGCCGAGCTCAGTTCATTCGCATTACAGAATCCTTCAAACGGCGGTTATCGGGAAGTTGACCCGATGGGAGCAGAAGATCGGCAAGTTGAGAAATCGGCTGTACCCTTTTCAAGTTTAATGGTATTACCAGTAGTCTCGATGGGAGGAAGTCAATGGAGCAATTGTGGTGTTCCTACGGTGGGCGATGGAAGGGATTGTTATCTCGTTGTTGACGTTGCAGACTTGCCACAGTGGGGAAGAAAGTGGGGATGGCAACGGTGTCGTTTCGTGCTTGCTGAGAGCCTGAGAGACGTTAGCCCATCACGATGCAACCTGCTGCCAATTTGACAAAAAAGTCCTCTAATTTTTGGGGTAGTTTAGACCAATCCCTTTTGCGGATGACTTATTATTTTGAATTTCTATTTTTATTTTTATGATAAAACTACAAGTCCCTTATAAAATTAATTTATATATTTTCTGGTGTTGAAATTGAGAGTTTAACTGCAGTGTACCCTCAGTGTACCTGTGCACCTAAATAATCTCAATCATTAGATCATATTCTTATTCAATTTTTACCATTTAATAAAATAAAATAATTAAAAATAAAAATTAATAATTATCCATTGCACTCCTAATTTACTCTATAAATCTCCATATGCACCGGTACATCACATAATAACCATTTCGGGTGGTGGAAGAAAATTTGGAACCCAAAACAATAAAAATAACAGAAATTTAAATTATGAATAAGCATAGTCAATTTGTATAATTCGAATAAAAAATTTGAGTTGATATATGGATATATAGAGTTAATTTTCGTATACCAATTTGTATTAGTTTCATGAGAATAACTATAATAAAATCTGGTTGTACTTTATATAAGATACAACAGGATTCGTCAACATTAAATTTTTTTATAAATAATCTAATTAATTTTACGTAATAATTTAATTATTTTAAATAAATAGAAATAACATAACTACCAAATTTTGGGTGAAAATTGGGGATGGGGCGCCGGTTGTATAAACTCCCTCTTACCGTATCAATTTTGTCATTTTAGTTCGTCTCATTATAAAGTATCCATTTTCTTTTTTATATTGGTGTGACCATACATGACCCTACACTCAAAACTAATACAACTATTCACTCCACTTTAAAATATTATTTCTCTCACTTTAAAATATTATATTTTTTAATCCACGTGAAAAAGCAAGCGGTTACATTTACAACATGTTGCATCCTAATTATTATCTAGTTTTATTCTGACAGATATATGGGTGTGTTAAGCATATGGTGCAGACGACCTTCAATTATCAAAATTTCCTATCGGTTAAGATAAGAGAAAGAAGAGATGCAACTTTAATTTGACAAATCAAATTAGGAACAGGATGAGAAACGACGTCGTTTTTGCCACCTAATAATTGGTCAAAGGTGTAATATGTGACACGTGGGCAGGCTCAGCTGCCTGATTGCTTAATTTGAAAAATGGGTTTAAGATTGAGTACTTATTTGTAAATATTAAAAAATTTGGATTAATTCACAATCTGCAAAAAGGTGATGACTTTTGAGGTAATTAATCCAATAAAAAATAAAAAATCAATAATGCTTCAAATTTTAATTTCATATGCATAATTTTCGAGGCCCACTTGGCTGACCCAAGGTCACACATTACCCACAACATTTTCAGCCATTAGATTAGATCAAGTTATTTTTAGCCTTGGATATTTCTTTGATGAATGAATTACCTGTAAAATAGGTTAAAGAGAAAATGAGGCATCACATTCAACGATGAAAAAATCAATGAGCATAATAAATGTTTGTTCTCTCATCCCCATATATCCAATAATATAATTTTTTGTTTTATTTTATACATAATTCATATACTTTTCCTAAAAAATTTAAACATTTATAATTCACTTGTTACAAATATATTATTAATAAAAATTACATCATATTATTCGTCTTCTTAAAATCTTTAATTTGATATCCACATCAATTATATAATAAATATTTGAAATATAATAAGTAATTTATTTAAATTTAAATATTTTTAATTAAATATTATTAATATATTAAAAAAATTAAATTATCCAAAAATATGGAAGCACCTTACCAAAATACAACTCATCGATTTGGGGAATAAAACTTTGAAATATTTTTATAGATATAACTTTACTTGTTATGAAAGATATATTTTTATAGATAAAATATATGAATAAGATTAATTGTTTAATTTTTTATTTCAAGGATTATGAAAATTTTTATTGAATAGAGTAGAAAAATAATTATAAAGTTATTCCAGTAATATATTTACTTATAAATATAACTTTACTAATTAAAATGGTAATCTAATCAAATTAAAATGATAGCTTTAATTTCTATTATGAATAGTAATTTATAAAAATAATGACTTGTGATGGATTGTCTCACCAAAAAATTTTCATGGAAAAATAAGAAATTGTAATTTTTATAATAAAAAGTGATTCCTAATAAAAAAAATTGATAACCATTTAATTAAATTATTATATGACAATTTATATGATAAATAAAATGTGGTAATATTTATATTTAAAATATAAAGTGATACCCGATCAATTAAGATAAAGACAAAGTGATAACATAACAATGGTTGATATCCGGTGCACCTGGGTGCAATGATGCACTATATGTAAATAATTTTTTTATATTGTATACATGTTTCTTAATAATTGTATATTTTTTTCATACCCAATTTTTCATTAAAAAAACTAGCATTCATATATATATATAACTTTTTATTTAATAATATATATATTTTTTTTATAATTATATATATTTTTTATATACAATTTTTAATTAAAAAAACTAACAAAAAATTCACTAACAAAGTGTATACATTTATGTTCATAATTATATAGGTTTTTATTTATAATTATATAAGTTTCTGAAAGTGGGTGCACAATATCCTAGAGTACACCCAATTATACAATAGTATTAGCCACATAACAATTGATCTATCTAATAAATAATAAAAGTAATAATAATATTATTATTATTATAGAAGAAATATATTTTTATTTATTTAAGTGATTACTTTAAATTTGAGTTTCAAAATTAGTGTGTTCAGAACATCCAGCTAGGAAGCAACACATTCCGAGTTTCCAAAAATATACTTCCTAGTTGAATGAGTCCATTTTTTTCATACATGAATTAAATAATATTATTATTTAATGTTTAGTAGACAGTTATATTAGTTGCTGAGTGATTTCATATTTTAATTGTACTAGTAAATGAATGATCTCATATTTTAATTGTATTAATAAATGTATATGAGTCATATTTGTAAAAAATAAAATGAACTCTTTGAGGCAGATGTCCTCAATAATAAATATAAACTCTTTAAAATGAACGCAATGAGTAATTAATTAATTAACAAATAGACTTTTTTTAATTCCTAAATTTCTTTTAATTTAATTTGAAATCTATTTAATTTGAAATATTTTAATTAGAATTTGTCTTTGTCTCATCTCACACAAACAACCTCTCAAACATATTTTATTTATAAAAATATTGGTTTTTATTAACACCAAATATATATTTTTACATTATTTATTATTTTAAAATATGTATTTTTAAAAATTAAAAAAATCACATAAACAAATAATTTCTTAATATATACGTATATATTAAAAATAAAATATTTATCAAATAAAGGAAAATATTTATTATGAAACTAAATTTTAAATAAATAAGGTTATTATTACCGTCTCTTAATTCTATTGTTATATATTGTCAATTGATTTTGAATAATTGTTAATAATATATATATACTATAACACCAACCTTATATAAACTGTGTTTATATATATTAATGTGTAAATTATGTTACTCTTTAGAACATAAAAAATTATTTTTTAAATATATAAATAAATTGTTATTCTTTTAAATTGAAAATTTACTCTTCAATTTTGTTGTAAATCCTAATTTATTAATTACTTTTTAATATATGAAAAATTACTCTTTAAAGACATAAAATCTTATTTTTTTTGTATAAAAACTATTACTCTTCAAACAGTAATTTTTTATATATTAAAAAGTAATTTTAAAAAATAGAGTTTATATATAAATCAAATTCACATGAGACTAATCACTCGTAATATAAATCAAAATTTTATTTAAGAACAATCCTTAATATACTAATTGTGAGTTTTTTTTGCCTACGTGTCGCTTCCAGGTGTCTCCGCGATGACGTGTCAAATTGTGATTTATTTGAATTAATTTAATTAATTATTATTTATTTAATTTGATTTAATTATCTTTAAATATAATATATTTAAATTTATAACTAAAAGATAAATATTTAAAATATTTGATATTTATCTTAAAGAAAATTCTTATAGAATCCAAATATAATTAATTTTAATATTTCAAATTTTTTAAATGTAATTCTAATCAAGTTTTAATGATACAAAATAAATATATATTTCATAATAATAATTGCATTTAATAAGTTGTTTATATATATATATATATATATATATATATATATATATATATATATATATATATATATAAACTTCTGTTATTAAACCCTTTATGCATAACACAATTACAAATTAATTTAGTTATTCAATAAAAATATATTTTTTAAAAAAAATTTATCCCACGTATTACGCGGGTTTTATACTAGTATTATAATATAATATAAACAATGAAATTATCTTAAATGATAGTATTAATTATCTTTTTTTATTGTGCAGATAATTACTTTAAATTACTTGGAATTGTAATTAAATAATAATTGAATAAATTTTTAATATTAAATATTCAATAAAATTAGGCTTAGGATAAATTTTCTTAAATTAATTATTGAATATTTCTCATTAAAATTTCATCGAATGAAAGTTATCAATATAAAAAATTTGAAACCTAACGAAATTTGTCTTCATCATTATATATTTTAAATTATATATCCATTTAAAATTTAAAGGAGTATATAATACTTAATTATATAAAATTTTATTTAACAATATACCCATTTTTAAACAACTTAAAAAAAATACACACAAAATTTATATTAAAATAAAAAATATTGTACTTATATTTCTTTTATAAATGAAAAAATAAAATAAAATACACAACAAATTAATGGTAATTAGTGAAATAAAATACTCCTATAATAAAAGTGGTGGACCCTCTTAAAAAAATAAATAACATAAAATACACAACACATTTATGGTAATTAATACAATAAAATATTAAAATTGTTACATTTACTATTCAGTATTCCCTCGTCCCAGAATACATTCGCGTATTCTTTGGCACGGAATTTAAGAAAAATAAATTTTTGTTAGTGTGATGGAAGAAAGAGAGGGGGGTATTTTGAATAATTGGATAGAATAAAATGTATTCCCTCTGTCCCAACAAGTATTTCACGTATTGGTGTGCGCAGAGTTTAAGAAAATTTTGTATTTTTATGTATAAAGTAAGAAAGTGAATATATATTTTAGTTGATTTAATGAAAAATGTGTGCAAAATTGTTGGGAGGTGTGTAAAGTTGTAGGGATATGTGAAAAGTAAGTATTATATTGAAATGTGTGTAAAAAGTGAGTATTGTTATAATGTATTTTTTTTACCAAATTTAGTAAAAGTAAAGTGTGAGATACTTTGAGGGACGGATGAAAAAAGAAAGTGTGAAATATTTTGGGGGACAGAGGGATTGTGTAGAAAGAATGTGTCATTTTTGTAATATTGTAATATTGTAAAGTTATTAATATTGTGTATTATTTTTATTTTTAGGGTATGAAAATATTTTTGGAACTGATCATAATGGAAGGTGCAAATGTATTCCTGGGACGAAGGGAGTATAATATTTTAATATGTAGTGGGTTGAGAGATATAATATTTTAATGATAATGGATAGTTGTATTAGTATTGTGTTTGAGCCTCATCTTCTTAAAATGAAAATATATGTGGTATGCCCTAAATGGTAAAATATAACAAATTTGTTCTTTATAATTTATTTATTACCTGAAAATACTACACTACTTTTAAAATACAATAAAGTTAATTAAAAAGCAAATTTTATTAAACATCGCATTTATAGTAACTGTAAAAATTAAGTTAGGACAGAGAGAATATTATCTTTGTAAGGAATACATATAAAATATTACTCCCTCTATCTCAACTTAAACTTGACACTTCTTATTTTTGTCTGTCTCAATTTTAACTTCACATTTCTATAAAAAAAATCATCTAACTAATATTCTCTCTGTCTCAAGTAATGAGGCTCGGAGACCTTATATTTAATATAAGGTGTCCGGCCCTCATTACCTGGGACGAAGGGAGTATCCTTCTGATACCCTTTAATTTTAAATTTGTCGTCACATTTTTAACACACATTAAAACAATTTTTTTAAAAGTACTCCCTCCGTCCGGATTCAAGGGTACCATTTACTTTTGGGCACGGAGATTAAGGAATATTGTTATTTAATGTGTAGTGGGTAGTTGTATTAGTGGAGGGGTGAGTCCCATTTTTTAGTTGTATTAGTGGGTGTGTATGGGACCAAATATGTATAAAAAAGGAAATGAGACCCTTGGGAGCGGACGCCCAAAATGGAAAAATGGAACCTTTGAAAGCGGACGGAGGGAGTATATAAATCCTCATTAAAAGGAAATTAGGAGGAAGAAAAATTGACTAAACCAAGAAATCTGGATTACCATCCAACAACTTTTTCTGCCATCTCATCCTCCTGGCAAACGAAAACATGGAGTTCATGATTCCGGCACCATCATCTCTCGGCTGAAAATTGCCTATTGCCGCCCGAAGTTGGCGGGCCCATCAAATCTCGTTGTGGACGATCATCGTCACAAAAAAATACAAATCTTCGAGAAGAAAGCGTACAAAATCACCGACATAGACACGTTAACAATCTCCCAGGACATTCGATTGGTTCCAGATATAAGCATCAACGCTCGAAGATAGCCGACGCACATGAACACTAACAACGCCTGCAGGAGGATGATCAGAGGCCGAAACGGCCGACTCGGCAACACGAAGATAATGATCACCATCGACCGTGTAAGAATGTAATCTCGTGATTATTCTCATTCATAGATGTTCTTAATATACAATACGTAAATCACCAATCTTGCCCATGGTACATACAATTACCATATACACTTGCTATGATACATACACCTACTATATATAAATGATTCTATATTTACTATCTATTACACCCCCTCAATCGTAACAGGAGGAACACGTACGTTGAGATTGGTTCGAAACTCTTCAAACAGAATCTGAGGTAGACTTTTGGTGAAAATATCAGCTATTTGGTAACGTGAGGGCATATGTAAAACACAAACTTGACCTCGAGCTACTTTTTCTTGTACAAAATGAATGCCCATTTCAATATGTTTTGTATGCTGGTGTTGAACTGGATTCCCGACAAGTAAATGGTGCTCATATTATCACAATAAACAAGTGTGGCAGTTGGAATAGAACAATGGAGTTCCAGCAACAAGTTTCGAAGCTAACATGACTCAGACACAACATTAGCCACGCCTCTATACTCCACCTCAGCGCTGGATCTAGACAAAGTGGATTGGCGTTTAGCTGACCATGAGATCAAGTTATCTCCCAAAAAGACACAATAGCCGAACGTTGATCGACGAGTATCAGGACACCCATCCCAATCCGCATCAGTGTATGCAACAAGTGACGTGGTGGATGAAGGATACAATTGAAGTCCAAAATCAAGTGTTCCTTTAACATATCTCAAAATCCTCTTTAATGCATCCATGTGAACATACTTAGGGTCATGCATAAATAAAAATACCTGCTGAACTGCATAAGAAATATCCAGCCTTGTGAATATGAGATATTGAAGAGCACCGGCGAGACTCCGATATAGTGTCGGATCTGAAAATGATTGACTATCACGTGAGCCAAGTTTTGGCTTTGTGTCCACATGAGTGAACGATGGCTTACAAGAAGACATCCTAGCCCGTTCAATAATCTCGGCAGCATATTTGCGTTGTGAAAGAAACAACCCGCTATTATTTGGAGACACAGCAATACCCAAAAAATAATAGAGAGGACCCATATCTTTCTTAGCAAATTCTGAACTTAGTTGAGAAATAATTGAATGACGCAATGAGTCTGTTGAAGCTGTGATAATGATGTCATCAACATATAATAACATGTAAGCCATGTTATTACTATCCCGTAACACAAACAATGAGTGGTCTGATTAAGTAAGAGAAAAATCAATGGAAGAAACAAAATATGTAAATCGCTTATTCCAAGCCCGAGGAGCTTGCTTCAAGCCATAAAGAGATTTTTGTAAAAGGCAAACATGATTCGGAAATTTTGGATCTCAAAACCCGACCAGTTGATGCATATAAACTGCATCAGTTAGTGTCCCATATAAAAATGCATTCTTTACGTCGAGTTGGTGGATAGACCATTTCTTTGAGAGAGCCAAACTCAAACTGTATGGATTGTTGCAAGCTTCACCACAGGACTGAAAGTTTTTCGACAATCAATACCAACTTGTTGAGTCTTACCATCACCTACAAGACGGGTTTTATGCCTCTCAAAAGAACCATCAGCACGTTCTTTATGAGTAAAAATCCACATGCAACGAATAACATTAACACCACTAGGACAAGGTACCAACACCCACGTCTTATTGCCAATAAGAGCATTAAATTCATCATCCATGGCCGATTTTCAATTTGGATCATGTAAAGCAGAAATAGGATTTCTAGAAAAAGGTGATTTTTGTATAGTGGAGTGAAGATTGAATTATTGTTTGGGTTTAAAAATGCCCAGTTGGCTACGGGTAATGGGGCCAAGGGACGAAGGTGGTATATCACTTGATGGGTTCACTGGGGTTGCTGGAACTTGAGTAACTGGTGGAGAGGATTATGAAGAAGGTGTGGGAGGAATTTGAGTACGATGATGTGTCACATATAGTGAAGGAGAATCATCAAAAGTATTATAAGATGGAGGTGGCATTTTGATTTCAGAGAATAGAAAACGAGTCTCATCAAACACTACATGACGACAAATCAAAATTTTATTTGTGATCATATCATAGCATTTGTAACCTGATGATTATAAGGGTAACCTAAAAATACACATGGAGTTGAATGATATTGGAGTTTATGTATGGTAGTAGACGGAAATAGAGGGTAACATAAGCAACCAAACACTCTGAGATGAGAATATAACGGATCTTTTTGATATGGACGAAGAAGAGGAGTTTGGTAAGAAAAATTTTTCTTGGGAAGTATATTGAGGAGATATGTGGCCATTTGGAGGGCGTGATGCTAGAACGATAAAGGTAATGAGGCATGAGAAAGCAAAGTATGAACCATATTATTTATTGTTCGAATTTGTCTCTCAGCTTCCCATTTTGAGCTGAAGTGTGTGGACATGAGAAACGAAACTCATGTTGGATTGTATACTAAAAGTCTAGCTTTAGTATGAACAATGTCACAACAATATTTGAAATGAGAATCATTGATCAAATGATTGCATCTTATAATTTATTTTATATGCATGATGCAATAGTCCATTTACTTTATATTGTAGATAATATGTTGTGCGACAACACGCAGAAGATCATATTATCGGTTTCCTTATAAAATATAAACAGATGCTCACAACTGAGATAGACGGGGACTCTTTATCGGTATGGTTGCAGTGTGGTTTGGTATTAGCTTGTCTTGGCTATAGAATCACATTAGTGCACTTGTGTGTATTGAGCAGGACCGCCTGAGATTGTTCTTCTTATACTGATTATATAGTAGAACTTGATCTCTGTTATTATGGAAGTTCGTGCTCTTAATCCCTATACAATAACCTCGACACGTAGGGCATTATGTATTTCTTTGATTCATCAATGGGTGAGATTTATACGTATTAAATCAACAAACTCGGTGAGTTGGGAAGTAGTGCTGTATCTATGGTGTGCTGTTGATTGTAGAAGGAATCCATGTCCGTTATAGGTTGATGATGTCCCCTTGAGGAGCTCATAAGGTTTATCATGTAAATCTTGCAAGTGGATTAATTTCCGGCATGATAATAAGGTTGAGTGGTACTACTCTCGGATGAGATATTAATTAATTTGAGTTGTCAGTAACTTAATTAATTAATGGACATTGTATATCTTAAACATGGGGAGACAGTCGGGCTTATAATAAGAAGGAGCCCAGAACATAATTTTGGGATTGGACGGGTAGTGCAGTAATAATATTTTAGTGGACTATATTATTATTATTAGATTTAATTAAAAGCTTTGGGCTAAGCTTGGTTAATTAAATTCAATTGAGGCCCAGCCCAATTTTTCCTCCTGGTCCCTGCTGTAGCCCAAGTATATAAGTCATCTCAGTTCCTGTTAAACCTAAGTTTGTGCCTCTTTTGACACACGGGAGAGAACAGAGAGCAGATTGAGAGAACTATGGGGATTGTTGACCACCCAACACCAGAGTTGACTTTGGGACATACGGTAGAAGATCAGAGGTGTTCTTCACTGCTGTTCATCCTCTACATCGACCCAGAAGTACGGTAAATAATTATTTTTGCTTCCGCTGCTAATTGTTTATTTTTTATCCTAACAATCACGTTGAACCACACGATCCAATTGCCAACAAATTGTATCAGAGCGTTGGTTTCGTGGTGAAACGTGAGACATTGGGTAGGGTTTACATGCTATACGTGTATTACTTGTCGTATAGAAAGCATGAATTAGGATTTGAATTATTCTGTATTATTTGTGAAATCCTATGTATATGATTATCGAAGTGAAAGCATGAGATTAGGGATTATATTTGTGTGATTTTCCTATGTGCTTGTCGATGGTTTTGACTGTATATTACAAGAAATCTTGCTTATCACACACACAACCCACGACTGTATGATGTTGGTGGAGGCGAGATCGATTGTTCACAGCCCTATGGCTGTCGGTCCAATGTTGAGAAGAAAGGCTGACTGCTGGGTATTAGAAGAACGTCAGTCAGTCAGAATAGAACCGATGCGGCTGCTAGGCTGTATTGCACCGGCGGTAGGCTATTTCCGGCACAATCAGAACCAGACAGCGTCGGCTATCCTACGGCTTCTTATAGGGAAGCGTGATGTTGCCGCTGGTGGTCGGGTTGTTTCCACGTTGCGATAACAAAGGAAGGGCATTCGACTGCGTCGCTGTCAGATGGAGAGGATGAATCCTGGTGTGATTCGCCGGTGGGGTTACTGGCGGTATATCGAGCGGCCCAGGGTAGATTCCGAGAGGGTCTTAGAGAATTCTGGGGGTGAAAAAGGTTTCTTTCGGTCGTATTAGCAGCGCCTGGAATGAGCTGGAGGCAGGTTTCGGTCGCGTTTGAGACACGTTCCGTCGCCTCTGAGGCGTATTCCGGGCAAGTTGGTGGTCGCCTCGAGCGAAGCAGCGGCGATCAGCGTCAGATGGCGACAAGGCGGGTGGCGGCGCTGTTGCTCAGCGGGCGACAGCGGCTGCTTGTTTCGCTGGTGATGGCTGGCGTGTGCGAGCAGCAGCCGGGTGCTGCTGGCGGCTGGCAGCATGGCGACTCTGCTGGGCTAATGTGCGCGGCTGCCGGGAGAAGATCGATGGTGGTGTCTGATCGGCTGGCAGGGCGCCGTCGTGGATGGTGGTGCGAATCTGGTTGGGACGTCGGGTGTCTTCTGGGCGTGATGGAAGGAGGGCGCGGGTGGCGGCAGTCGTCGGTGACAGCGCGATGGTTCCGGAGAGCTGGGCAGCGAGGAAACAAGGCGGCTTTCGGCGCGGCTCGATTCCGGTGGCTGTCGGCTGGTCCGCCGGTTGATGCACCGCCAAGATGCGCCGCTGCTGCTGGTGTATGGAAGGACTGCTTGCGGCTGCTTCTTTAGGGCAAGGGATGGTTTGGGCTTGATGCTTTGCTCCCTGTTGGGCCCATTTTTTATTAAAATGGTTGTTGGGCCCAATTCAGTAATAAATAAAAGGCTGGCTCAATTTATTTTAATTTGGTTGTTGGGCTTATGGGTCCAATTTAATTAAAATGAGTTTTGGGCTGCTGGGCCAATATTAATTGCTGGTTTTAATTAATTGTGGATAATGGGCCAAGCATGATTAATTAATTTTATTAATGGACTTTTTGTGCTAGTGGGCTTAGTGGAATTAATTTAGTTTTGGTCTAAGATTATGGGCCATAGATAATGATTATGATTAATTAATTAATCTGCTGCTCATTTTGTGCTTATTTGATGCTCTAGGGCCCATTTAATTGATCCACTAATTATGCAATTAATTAATGTTATATAACTGATTAATTGATTTAATTGTCAATTATTGTTGTATATGTGAAAGGCATGTTCTATGTGATTTATTTATTTAAATTGCTGTTAATAGAAGCATGTCTAAGTTGTATATTTTATTCTGGAATATTATATGCATGTTAAAACCCTCGGTGTTAAATAACTAAGTGGGAGAGGGGATTGGTTATAAATTCCCGCGGCCTCCATTATTGGTTTGTTAGCAATGTGAATAGACTTGCACGTCGGCATTAGAGCCTTCCTCCCCATCGAATGAGTTTATTCATGGATTGCTGGAACAGACTTCATTAAATAATTACGTTTGTAATGTGATGCATATGAACTTGCGCGTTGGCTTAGACCTTCCTCCCTATCGGATGAGTTTATATGCGGTTCACTGGTACAAACTTGTAATTGATGACTGTAGGAAGTTATCTGAGCGCGTGTATACTTCTCTATCTGTAAGGCACACAAGCTTGGGCCGCGGACTTGGGGTCAAATAATGGTGTACACTTAGATGTAAATAATAAGTATCCTCCCCATCGGAGTCACTGCTTTTATTTGCATGGCTAAAGAGGAATCGACTATTAATTATTTTGTCATAAAGTGAGGTTGACAAATGAAATTAATGGGTAAAACCTTCTCTTGTAAATGTTCGGGTTTATAAACGTCCACACTATCGTGGCTTGCAGACTCACGGTGCTTGAGATGTCGGTGAATTTTATTTTATATTGTTTTGAGGGAATCAATATAAAAGAATAAAATTCGAAGATTTGATCGGTAAATTTATTTGTGATTCTCTGAATTTTGAATGCTTTTATTTCACTAATTGTTAACTAAAAGACATTACATTTACTTGTCCAAATTAAATGATTAGAAAGAATCTTGGTTTTGATAATTACTGCTTAAGAAAATACATGTGTATTCTCACAAAAGACGTCTCATGATGCCTATTAAAGTCTCTAGTGAAGAGATGAGAGGTTCATAGAAATATGATGGTCTCATGTAACTCTTCGGATACTTGAGTAAATTAAAAGGCAGAAGATCATGGTTCAATTGATGAATGAATTGGAAAAGCTTGGAATAGAAATTGAAAGGGAAACCTAAATCAATTTATTCTTCACAATTTGCCTGGATGTTTTGAGCAAGTTCTACCTGAAATACGAGAGATTGTATATGGTGGGAAACTTCTAACAAAACATGTGGCAAAAGAAAGCCATTTTTCATCATGATGTGAACAAGTTTAATATCTTATTTACTAATGGTTTAAACATGATTAGTGATGGCATCTACTGAAACGAAGTATGTAGATACTGGAATCACTAAATGTTTATCACTGAGTAAGGATAAGATTGTTAATAACATGGGTAAAACTACAAAGGTAGTGGCTATTGCAGTGGGAGTTGTTTACTTATCTCATGATAAGAATAAACGATTGATTATGATAAATTATCTTTACGTACGTTTCATAGAAAGAATTTGATTTCGGTTTCTATGCATTAACGGATGGATACTTCATTTCATTTAAATGACATGGTCATAGTAATGAGGAATGAGGCTATAATCCGTTAAAGTACGTTGGTGGATAAAAAGTATACTCTTGAATCATGTACATCCCACAGATGCAATAAATAGTAATTAAATAATGCATCTTCTAATATTAGTAAGAGAAAGGAACCTTCGGAAATGAACTAAACATACATTTGGCGTCTATGACTAATTCATTTTACTTGAGTATGATTCAAAAGTTGATAGCCGATAGACCGTAAGGTTTATCTGAAGTGAAAACTATCGGACTTGCGAGCCTTGCTTGGAAGTAAAAATGATTAACTGCCTTTTCAAGGCTGTGGGGTGTAGAGCCAAAGATATATATGTTGGAATTAGTTCATTCTGATTCAAACGAACATAATATTATCCAGGCGAGAGGTGGTTATGAATATTCGAAGATTATTCTGGAAACCAATATATTTATATGATGCACTGCATGTCTAAGTTCTTTGATTAATTCAAGAATTGTAAGGCTGGTACAGTGAAGCGTCATGGAAAATATATTAAGTCATTACTATTCAATCATGATGGCGAATGCCTCTTGGGATAGTTAGGAGCTATTGATCAGAAGTTGAGATTAAATCTCAAGTTAGCTACACCGGGTAAACCCCAAACTGAATGGTGTGGTGGATAGAAGGTATAAAGCTCTTATGGTTATGATTAGATAGATGATGAATTATTTGGAATAATTAAATTCATTTTATGGATATGCCCTAGATACAGTAATTCGTGAAACGTTTGTCTGTATATGGGATATCTTAGAAAAATGGAGGGTGATTTATTTAGTCCAAAAGATCGAAGGATAATTGTTAACTCAATAACTAGATTTTTGGAAAAAGACTATGTAATAAATCACAAGCCCATGTATAAGTTGTTCTAAAGGAAGTGAGAGGAAAACACTAAGTATAAGTACCAACTGTACAAGAGGATATACCACAAGGTAAACTGCAACGCGTGTCACGTCTGATACACAATTACATGTAGTGCCTTGTCGTAGTGGGAGGGTTGTATGACAACCCATAAATATGTGTTTTGGGAGAGTCGTGAGACTTGATCCCTAGTAAACATGGTATTGTCCCACGAATACGACGTAGCACTACAAGATTAAAATGCGGAATCTTAGTAAGTTGCAATGTATGTTGAAATAGAATCTACGGATTCTAAATTAAGTATGGAGCTTGAAGGATCACTAAAATGGTGTAAAAGCCATTGCAAGTGGTCATAGGAAATAAAAGAGGATCATACAGAAAGGTGAAAACCTTGGAAGCAAAGCTTGTTGCGAAAAGATGTACTCAGAAAGAAATGGTTCGATTATGAGGAAACATGTTCGCTAGTAGCTATGCTTATGTTGATCCGGATTCTTTTATTTTTTGCTGCTATGAGTAACAACAAATAGATGTCAAGACAGCTTTCCTGATTGAAAGTCTTGAGGAAAACATCTATGTGGAGCGACCAGAGTGATTCATTGCAAAGTACTAATAGCATTTTGATAGTAAGCTTAAAAGTGTCCAGCGATGGACTAAAGCAAGCTTTAAGATCGTGAAGCATCTGTTTTGATTAGGTAATCCAGTGGCATGGATTTAAATCAATGAGCGGATGAGTCTTGTGTATTGTAAAGAGTGACGGAAACGTGGTGGTATTTCTTGGACTATATGTAGATAGTATATTGCTCATTGGAGACAATGAAAGAGTATTATCGGGCGTATGGGTATGGTAAATAAAGCGGTAAAGATGAAGGACTTAAGAAAGGCAAAATACATCCTTTTGATCACGGTAATACGGATCACAAGAAAGGATGTTATGCTTATCTCAAGTTTCATAAAATGATACAGTCCATACTCTTTTAGCATGTAAATTTATCTAAGTGAATGTGTCTTTGAGACACAAGAAGAAGATAAAGAGGATGAAAGCGGTTCCTTATGCTTCGGCGAATAAGGAAGCTTAATCTTAGAAATGCTATGAACGATGTTGGATATCTGTTTTGCTGAATGCATGAACAATGGGTATCAACGTAACCCGGAACAAGAATGATGAACTGTGGTAAGACATTTATAAAGTGCCTGAGAAGGACTGGAAATTATATGTGGACTTACTGGACAGATTCACTGCTTCTTGTGGATTACGTAGATTCGGATTTTTTAGTCAGATTGGACGGTAGTAAATTCTCCTCAAAGGTTATGTGTTTAATTTTAGGAAGTAGATGTTGGATTGTATACTAAAAGTCTAGCTTTTTGTATGAACAATATTATAACAATTAATTTGAAATGAGAATCATATGATCAAATGATTGCATCTTATAATTTATTTATATGTTCGATGCAATAGTCCACTTACTTTATATTGTAGATAATATGTTGTGCGACAACACGCGGAAGATCATATTATCGGTTTCCTTATAAAGTATAAACAGATGCTCACAACTGAGATAGACGGGGACTCTCTATCGGGATGGTTGTAGTGTGGTTTGGTATTAGCTTGTCTTGGCTATAGAATCACATTAGTGCACTTGTGTGTATTGAGCAGGACCGCTTGAGATCGTTCGACTTATACTGACTTATAGGAGAACTTGATCTCAGTTATTATGGAAGTTCGTGCTCTTAATCCCTATACAATAACCTCGACACGTAGGGCAGTATGTATTTCTTTGATTCATCAATGGGTGAGATTTACATGTAATTAAATCAACAAACTCGATGAGTTGGGAAGTAGTGCTGTCTCTATGGTGTGCTGTTGATTGTAGAAGGAATCCGTGTCCGTCATAGGTTGATGATGTCCCCTTGAGGAGCTCATAAGGATTATCATGTAAACCCTGCAGGTGGAATTTATTCCGGCATGATAATGAGGTTGAGTGGTACTACTCTTGGATGAGATATTAATTAATTGAGTTGTCAGTAACTTAAATTAATTAATGGACATTGTATATCTTAAACATGGGGAGACTAATGGGCTCATAATAAGAAGGAGTCCAAAATGTAATTTTGGGATTGGTACGGTAGTGCAGTAATAATATTTTAGTGGAATATATTATTATTATTGGACTTAAGTATAAGCTTTGGGCCAAGCTTGGATACTTAAGCCCAATGGAGGCCCAACCCAATTTCTCCTCCTGGTCCCTGCTGTAGCCCATGTATATAAGTCACCTCAGTTTGTTCTAAACCTAACTCAGCGCCTAACATACGAGAGAGAGAGTGAACAGCAGATTGAGTAGGTCTCGTAGATCGTCGCCCACACGACGTCGAGATCGGACTTGGGACATACAGCAGAAGACCGGAAGGTCGTTTGCTGCTGCAGTTCGTCATGTTCCAAAATTCATAAAAAATCGTACAGTACTCCGATTTTGATGTATTATATACTGACGGAAAGCCGTCGAAGAGAGGATCGTCTGAGCGCAAAGACCACTCAATTCCGACATCAGAAGAGGAAGTTATGGCTATTCTCGTGGGACTGCACAGTCTGCCAGCGAGAATTCAACCTCTACATCAACCCTTGGTGAAAGGTATTGCGTTTCATGTTTACTTGCTTCCGCTGCTTGTTAGAAATACATGGAACCCTAACGGGTCACGTTAACCAAACGATCGAAAGCCAACAATTGGTATCAGAGCTTCGGTTTCTTGGTGAAGCGTGACACGTTAGGCTAGGGTTTATGTGATTAATTTTTCGGAATTAGGATCACATGTTTAGGGTTTTGGTTTTATTGCGCAAACCATGAATATCCCTATGTGATATATACCCTGTATCATATCTATTCGTCCATGGTTGTGTGTGAGAGGATTCGACGAAAACTGTTCGTCAATTTCACATGCAAGGAAGAAAAAGAGGGCAAAAATTGAATCACGTTTTTGAGAGAAAATCCAGCGCAGTGATATTGCAGAGGCAATAATCGGAGTTTCAACGGTCGGATTGAGCTGTAATTTGGTCAGCACGTTTAGATCTTGTGAATGTACATTCTGAACGGTGGAGATCGAATTTGGAGCTTTTTCGTGCTAGGATTACGCTGAAAACAGAAGCAGATTTTTGGGCGATTCTGTTTTGCGCAGTCGAGGGAAAAGAGCCGTTTCTCACAAACTAACCGTGAGATCGAGCTGTAATTTGGTCATCACGTTCAGACCTTATGGATGTACATTCTGAACGGTGGAGATCGAATTTGGAGCTTTTTCTTGCTGGGATTACGCTGAAAACAGAAGCAGATATTTCGGCGATTCTGTTTTGCGCAGTCGGGGGAAAAGAGCCGTTTCTATCAAACTATCCGTTGGATCGGGCTGTAATTTGGTCAGAAAGTTCATACCTTGTGTTTTTAAATTCTGAACGGTGGAGATCGAATTTGGAGCTTGTTCTTGCTGGGATTACGCTGAAAACAGAAGCAGATCTTTGGGCGATTCTGTTTTGCGCAGTCGAGGGAAAAGAGCCGTTTCTCACAAAATAACCGTTGGATCGACCTGTAATTTGGACACCATATTCAGGACTTACAGTAATAGATTCTGGACGGTGGAGATTGGATTCTGAGAGTTTTGCAGTTTCGAACTACGAACGACAGTTGGTGTAGTTTGGTGTTGCGCGTTGGGCTGAACTTGGTTTCATGCAAGTAGGCCCTTGGACGAGCGACAGTCCGGGCGAGGGGCGCTCGTCAAGGCACTTGGAGCGCTCCCTGACACGATTGGTGGTGGGATATGGCGATGGACGTCTTGGGGCACAAGCAATCCTGCTTGTTGCGTAAGGCATCGATTCCACAGTAGGAGTGTCGGACAAGACATTAAAATTTAGAGGCGTTTTTATTCCTAATATATATAACTGTCATAATTGATTTAATTGTCTATTATTGTTATATATATATGGATGCCTGATCTCTATGATTTATTGTCTTATATAGAAGCATGCTAGATTGCGTATTATATTTGGTATATTATATGCATGTATTGCTAGAGTGTTGGATAAGACATCAAATTTTAGGAAAACTAATTCCTAATATATAACTGCCATAATAGATTGTATATTATTGTTATATATGGATGTCGAATTAATTCCTAATATATGACTGCTATAATTGATTTAATAATCTATTATTGTCATATATGGATGTCGAATTAATTCCTAATATATAACTGCTATAATTAATTGTCTATTATTGTTATATATGGATGTTGAATTAATTCCTAATATATAACTGACATAATTGATTTAATTATCTATTATTGTTGTATATGGTTGCTCGTCGATATCGATGATTTCGATAATCTAGACGATATCGACGATCGATATCGATAGTTTTGGAATGTTGATAATCTTGATATTTTTTGAATATTTGATAATCTAATCGATATCGATGATTTTGATAATCTGGACGACATCGACGGTCGATATCGATGGTTTCGAAAATTGGACAATCTGGAAATTTCAAAATTTTGATAGTGTGGAAGTCTTTGCTGATATTCGTGCCTGATGGCGAACAATCGAATTCGCTGATATATAACTGTTAATGATTGATTTAATTATTAATTATTGTTATATATGTATGCATGACTCTCTGGGATTTACTGCCTCATGTGCCGTGATAGGAGCATGCTAGAATTGCGTATTTTATTTTATGAATATTATATGCATGTAAAAACGCTCAGTTTTAAATAACTAAGTGGGAGAGGGGATTGGTAATTAATTCCCGCGGCCTCCATTATTGGTTTGTTAGCAATGTGAATAAACTTGCGCGTCGGCATTAGAGCCTTCCTCCCCATCGGATGAGTTTATTCATGGATATTGCTGGAACTGGCTTCTTTAAAATTATGTTTGTAATGTGATGCACATGAACTTGCGCGTTGGCTTAGACCTTCCTCCCTATCGGATGAGTTCATGTGCGGATCACTGTACAGACTTATAATTGATGACTGTAGGAAGTTATCCGAGCGCGTGTGTACTTCTCCATCTGTAAGGCACATAAGCTTGGGCCGCGGACTTGGGGTCAAATAATGGTGTACACTTAGATGTGAATAATAAGTATCCTCCCCATCGGAGTCACTGCTTTTATTTGCATGGCTAAAGAGGAACCGACTATTAATTATTTTGTCATGAGGTTAGGTTGACAAATGAAATTAATGGGCAAAACCTTCTCTTGTAAATGTTCGGGTTTGTAAACGTCCACACTATCGTGGCTTGCAGACTCACGGTGCTTGAGATGTCGGTGAATTTTAATTTTATATTATTTTGAGGGAATCAATATAAAAGGATAAAATTCGAAGATTTGATCGGTGTATTTATTTATGATTCTCTGTAATTTCAAATGGTTTTATCTCGCTTATTGTTGACTAAAAGAAATTATATTTACTGGTCCAAAATTAGATGATTAGAAAAGAATCTTGGTTTTGAATTTTACTGCTTAAGAAAATACATGTGTGTTCTCACAATGGACGTCTCATGATGCCTATTAAAGTCTCTAGTGAAGAGATGAGAGGTTCATAGAAATATGATGGTCTCATGTAACTCTTCGGATACTTGAGTAAGTTAAAAGGCAGAAGATCATGATTTAATTTGATGAATGAATTGGGAAAGCATGGAGTATAAATTGAAGAGAAACCTAGATCAATTTAATTCTTTGTGAATTGCCTAGATGTTTTTGAGTAAGTTCCACCTGAATTACAATAGGATGTATATGGTGGAAAACTTCTGGCAAAACATGTGGCAAAGGAAAGCCATTTTCATCATAATGTGAACAAGTTTTATATCTTATTCACTAGTTGTTTAAAACATGATTAGTGATGGCATTTACTGACACGAAGTGTGTAGATACTGGAATCACTAAATGTTTATTACTAAGTGAGGATAAGATTGTTATGACATGGGTAAAACTACAAGAGTAGTGGCTATTGCAGTGGGAGTTGTTTATTTATCTTACGATATGAATAAACGTTTGATTTTATGAAATTGTCTTTACGTACATTTTCATAGAAAGAATTTGATTTCGGTTTCTATGCATTAATAGATGGATACTCCATTTCATTTAAATGACATGGTCATTAAAATGAATGATAGAGTTGTAATCTGTTATGGTACGTTGGTGAACAATTTGTAAACTCTTAAATCATGTTTATCCCCTGGATGCGACAAATAGTAATTAATAATGAGTCTTCTAATCTAGTAAGAGAAAGGTACCTTCGGAAATGAATTTTCCACCTTAATGGTGTGACGAATAGAAGGAATAGCACTCTTATGGTAGTGATTAGATAGATGATGAATTATTTGAAATTACTAAATTCATTTTATGGACATGCCCTAGGAACAGTAATTCGTAAGAATGTTTATCTGTTTGTGGGATATCCTAGAAAAATGAAGGATGATTTATTTAGTTCACAAGATCGAAGAGTGATTGTTAACATAAACACTAGATTTTTGGAAAAGGACTATGTAATAAATCAAATACCCATGTATAAGTTGTTCTAAAGGAAGTGAGAGGAAAACACGAAGTATTAGTACCAAGTGTACAAGAGGATATACCACAAGGTAAACTGCGACGCGTGTCACATCTGATATACAATTGTGTGTAGTGTCTTCTCGTAGTGGGAAGGTTGTTCTAACACCTGATAGATATATGTTTTGGGAGAGTCGTGAGGCTTGGTCCCTAGTAAACATGGAGTTAACCCACGGATACGACGAAGCACTACAAGTTAGAAATGCCTAAATCTTAACAAATTGCAATAAATGTTGAAATAGAATCAATAGATTCTAAATAAGATCTGGATGATTGTAGAACCACGGATGGTGTGAAAACCATTGGAAGTGGTCATACAAAATAAAAGAGGATCATACGGTAAGGTGAAAACCTTATAAGTAAAGCTTGTTGGGAAAAGGTATACTCAGAAAGAAAGGGTTCGATTATGAGAAAACCTGTTCGCCAGTAGCTATGCTTATGTTGATCCGGACTCTTTTATCTGTTGCTACTCATATGAAATATGAGGGATAGCAAATAGATGTCGAGACAGCTTTCCTGATTGGAAGTCTTAAGGGAAACATCTATGTGAAGCAACCAGAGTGATTCATTGCAAAGAGCTAAGAGCATTGTGATAGTGAGCTTAAAAGTGTCCATTAATGGACTAAAACAAGCTTCAAGATCATGAAACATCCGTTTTGATGAGGTAATCCAGTGACATGGATCTAATCAATGATCGGATGGGTCTTGTGTATTGAAAAGAGTGATGGAAACGTGGTGGTATTACTTGTACTATACATAGATATTATCTTGCTCATTGGAGACAATGAAAGAGTATTATCGGGCGTATGGGGTATGGTTAATAAAGCGGTATAAGATGAAGGACTTAAGAGGAGCAAAAATATCCTTTTGATCACGGTAATATGGATCACAAGAAAGGATGTTATGCTTATCTCAAGCTTCATGAAATGATACAATCCTTACTCGTTTTAGCATGTGACTTTATCTAAGGAAATGTGTCTTGAGACACAAAAGGAAGATAAAGGAGATGAAAGCAGTTCCTTATGCTTCGATAAATGAGGAAGCCTAATCTAAGGAATGCTATACATGAGTATGGATATCTGTTTTGCTAAATTCATGAACAGTGGGTATCAACGTAACCTGGAACAAGAATGATGAGCTGTGGTAAGACATATATAAAGTGCCTGAGAAGGACTGGAAATTATATGTAAGCTTACTGGACAGATTCACTGCTTCTTGTGGATTACGTAGATTCAGATTTTTTAGTCAGATTGGACGACAGTAAATCCACCTCAAGGTTATGTGTTTAATTTTAGGAAGTTGAGTCATAATGTGGAGAAGTGTTATATAGAAATGTATTTCAGACTTCGGACTCCATATGGAAAGATGATAAATTGGAGCCTATGAGGCAACCAATGTATCTGTATGACTCTAGAAACTTCATGATGGACTTTGATGTGATTCTAAGTTTGCCCAAGGTTATCACAATTTATATTGATGATATTGGTGCAGTTGCAAACTTGAAGGAATCACAAGTCCATAAGGCAATTAAACACATGGAGCGCAAGTACCACCTGTTACGAGAAATCGTATGATGAGGGGAAGGTTGTTGTTGCCTAGATTGCATCGGATGATGACCTAGTAAATCCATTTACAAGGACATTCAGGCGATAGCTTTTAATGGTCGTGTAGTGGGAGTGGGAATCAGATGTATGGCAGAAGACATGACAGCATAGTCTTTTAGTATAAGTGGGAGATTGTTGGATTGTATACTAAAAGTCTAGCTTTTTGTATGAACAATATTATAACAATTAATTTGAAATGAGAATCATATGATCAAATGATTGCATCTTATAATTTATTTTATATGCATGATGCAATAGTCCATTTACTTTATATTGTAGATAATATGTTGTGCGACAACACGCAGAAGATCATATTATCGGTTTCCTTATAAAATATAAACAGATGCTCACAACTGAGATAGACGGGGACTCTTTATCGGTATGGTTGCAGTGTGGTTTGGTATTAGCTTGTCTTGGCTATAGAATCACATTAGTGCACTTGTGTGTATTGAGCAGGACCGCTTGAGATCGTTCGACTTATACTGACTTATAGGAGAACTTGATCTCAGTTATTATGGAAGTTCGTGCTCTTAATCCCTATACAATAACCTCGACACGTAGGGCAGTATGTATTTCTTTGATTCATCAATGGGTGAGATTTACATGTAATTAAATCAACAAACTCGATGAGTTGGGAAGTAGTGCTGTCTCTATGGTGTGCTGTTGATTGTAGAAGGAATCCGTGTCCGTCATAGGTTGATGATGTCCCCTTGAGGAGCTCATAAGGATTATCATGTAAACCCTGCAGGTGGAATTTATTCCGGCATGATAATGAGGTTGAGTGGTACTACTCTTGGATGAGATATTAATTAATTGAGTTGTCAGTAACTTAAATTAATTAATGGACATTGTATATCTTAAACATGGGGAGACTAATGGGCTCATAATAAGAAGGAGTCCAAAATGTAATTTTGGGATTGGTACGGTAGTGCAGTAATAATATTTTAGTGGAATATATTATTATTATTGGACTTAAGTATAAGCTTTGGGCCAAGCTTGGATACTTAAGCCCAATGGAGGCCCAACCCAATTTCTCCTCCTGGTCCCTGCTGTAGCCCATGTATATAAGTCACCTCAGTTTGTTCTAAACCTAACTCAGCGCCTAACATACGAGAGAGAGAGTAAACAGCAGATTGAGTAGGTCTCGTAGATCGTCGCCCACACGACGTCGAGATCGGACTTGGGACATACAGCAGAAGACCGGAAGGTCGTTTGCTGCTGCAGTTCGTCATGTTCCAAAATTCATAAAAAATCGTACAGTACTCCGATTTTGATGTATTATATACTGACGGAAAGCCGTCGAAGAGAGGATCGTCTGAGCGCAAAGACCACTCAATTCCGACATCAGAAGAGGAAGTTATGGCTATTCTCGTGGGACTGCACAGTCTGCCAGCGAGAATTCAACCTCTACATCAACCCTTGGTGAAAGGTATTGCGTTTCATGTTTACTTGCTTCCGCTGCTTGTTAGAAATACATGGAACCCTAACGGGTCACGTTAACCAAACGATCGAAAGCCAACAGTAGAGTCATAATGTGGAGGAGTGTTATATAGAAATATATTTCAAACTCCGGACTCCATCATGGGAAGATGATAAATTGGAGCCTATAAGGCAGCCAAAGTATCTATATGACTCTAGAAACTTCATGATGGACTTTGAAGTGTTTCTAAGTTTGCCCAAGGTAATCACAATTTACATTGATGATATTGGTGCAGTTGCAAACTTGAAGAAATCACAAGTCCATAAGGCAATTAAACACATGGAGCGCGAGTACTACCTGTTACGAGAAATCGTATGATGAGGGGAAGGTTGTTGTCGCCTAGATTGCATCGGATGATGACCTAGTAAACCATTTACAAGGACCTTAAGGCGAGAGCTTTTAATGGTCGTGTAAGTGGGAGTAGGAATCAGATGTATGGCAGAAGACATGACAGCATAGTCTTTTAGTATAAGTGGGAGATTGTTGGATTGTATACTAAAAGTCTAGCTTTAGTATGAACAATGTCATAACAATATTTGAAATGAGAATCATTGATCAAATGATTGCATCTTATAATTTATTTTATATGCATGATGCAATAGTCCATTTACTTTATATTGTAGATAATATGTTGTGCGACAACACGCAGAAGATCATATTATCGGTTTTCTTATAAAGTATAAACAGATGCTCACAATTGAGATAGACGGGGACTCTCTATCGGTATGGTTGTAGTGTGGTTTGGTATTAGCTTGTCTTGGCTATAGTATCACATTAGTGCACTTGTGTGTATTGAGCATGACCGCCTGAGATCGTTATTCTTATACTGACTATATAGTAGAATTTGATCTCTGTTATTATGGAAGTTCGTGCTCTTAATCCCTATACAATAACCTCGACACGTAGGGCAGTATGTATTTCTTTGATTCATCAATGGGTGAGATTTATACGTATTAAATCAACAAACTCGGTGCGTTGGGAAGTAGTGCTGTATCTATGGTGTGCTGTTGATTGTAGAAGGAATCCATGTCCGTTATAGGTTGATGATGTCCCCTTGAGGAGCTCATAAGGTTTATCATGTAAATCTTGCAAGTGGATTAATTTCCGGCATGATAATAAGGTTGAGTGGTACTACTCTCGGATGAGATATTAATTAATTTGAGTTGTCAGTAACTTAATTAATTAATGGGCATTGTATATCTTAAACATGGGGAGACAGTCGGGCTTATAATAAGAAGGAGCCCAGAACATAATTTTGGGATTGGACGGGTAGTGCAGTAATAATATTTTAGTAGACTATATTATTATTATTGGATTTAATTAAAAGCTTTGGGCTAAGCTTGGTTAATTAAATTCAATTGAGGCCCAGCCCAATTTCTCCTCCTGGTCCCTGCTGTAGCCCAAGTATATAAGTCATCTCAGTTCCTGTTAAACCTAAGTTTGTGCCTCTTTTGACACACGGGAGAGAACAGAGAGCAGATTGAGAGAACTCTGGGGATTGTTGACCACCCAACACCAGAGTTGACTTTGGGACATACGGTAGAAGATCAGAGGTGTTCTTCACTGCTGTTCATCCTCTACATCGACCCAGAAGTACGGTAAACAATTATTTTTGCTTCCGCTGCTAATTGTTTGTTTTTTATCCTAACGATCACGTTGAACCACACGATCCAATTGCCAACAACTCCATCCCATTAGATGAACAAAAATCCCAAAAGGACTTATTATCAAACTCCTTCCCATTATCACATTGAAAAGATTTTATTTCTCTTTCAAATTGAGTACTGATATATGAACGAAATTTTAAGAAAGTAGAAAACACTTGTGATTTATTAGATAAAGGAAATGTCCAAAGAAAATTGGAAAAATCATCTAAGAATAAAATATAATATCGATGCCCCATAGTACTCAAAACAGGAGATGTCCATAAATCACTATGAACTATATCAAATGACAATATAGTATATGAAGTAGATTCCTTAAAAGTTAATTTAACATGTTTACCAAGAGTACAAGAGTGGCACACGGTAGAAGAACGTGGCCTATGACAATCAATAAATTTATTTTGTCTAAGAGATATAAGAATGGAAACTCCCGGGTGACCTAGACGATCATGCCATAAGTTTGGTGAGACACCAGCAAAATTTGAATGGAAATTTTCATTTGAATTAGTGAGAGAATACAGCACACCCTGACTATCACATCTCATGAGACGCAGAAACAGAGTTATCTGTAGTAAATTTCCTAACAGATACTAAGTTTTTGACAATATTGGGAGTATGTAGGACATTTTTCAAGTGCATGGGAGGGTGGGGAGGGGGTAATTTTGCATGACCAAAATCAGAAATTGGAATCGATTGACCATTATCAACAATCACACCAATGTTGTTGCTCGAATTGAAATAAGATAAGAGCATACCTGGTGCCGATGTCATATGAGATGTTGCCCCTGTATCTATATACCAATTTGCATCAGGAGGTATGATGCCAAGAGTATGCATAGCTGCCTCAATTTCAGTCTGTGTAGGTGAAGCTTGAGCCGAATATGCCTGAGGATGTGGGCCAAGAATCCCTTGTTGTGGCATAGGTAGACATGGGCCAGAAGGATGGCGACCCAATGGAGCAGTAGGATATGGACAAGGAGGGGATGTCCATGGCCACTGCCAAGGCTAGGTAGGTGAACCAGCTGGTGACCACTAAGATGGCCATTGTGGTGGAGAAATAGGAGCAACACCATATCCCGATCCCTTGCCTCCTTTATTTTCTTTCTTCTTCTGATTTTTCTTGCCTCCAGAAGGTGTATGGTATTGCACTTCAACTGCTGAGGCCGAAGAGTTAGGAGCGGAGGTTAGCAATGCAGTGGCGGTTTTTTTTGCAAGGCCAGCTTTCTCAATGACAAGCATTGATTGGGCTTGGTAGAATTGGGGCAAAGGGTCGCTTTGGCGAAGCAAAGTACCAACACTACTGTAAGCATCAGTTAGACCCGCCACCAACTGGAGAACTAAACGGTCATTTGAGACAGGTGCACCATGATTAGACATTTTGTAGTAGGGATGATCAATTAAAATAATTTATCGAACCACAGAGAGGAAGGCGCTAGAGCTTAAGCGATCTCACGTTTCTTGTAATTTTATAGAGACGAATCATCAAAGGAGGATGTTGAAACAAGTAAATAAAATTAATCAAATCAAGCAAGCAAGCAATGATCAACAAACAAGATAGATAGATGAAGGGTGGATTTCCAAATTAAGTAAAAGTGAGATTAACAACAATCAAGAAGTGGTAATTCTAAGAATTATGTATCAAATTCATATGTATCATGGATATAGAATTAAGGGCCAACACTAAATTCACCTAAACTTCCCATCGAGATGGATAGGATATGAAAATCGAATAGCTCAACGGATTGGTTCTTACTCAAACAATTCCAACTAGCTACTAAGCTTGAAATGAGAGTCCCTTCACACAATTAATCAACCTCTCGATCAAACCAATCACATGTTATATCAAAGGGTTCTAAATTCTAAAGGATTTCTCAATCTCTTTACAATTTATAATGCACATGAAGTGTTTGATGAAATGATTCGCTCAATTATCCTAAGCATATAATTGATTTCTCAATCTAATCACATATTTAGAACAACTAAACACACAAATCATCAATACAAATCAAGCAATTAACAATCAATGATAGAAAATCATAGATCCAATCAATACATGAATTAAAATACATAAATCCCCAAAATTATCCAACAACTCTCATGTTGCTAATCTCACAAGGGAGATTAGCCTACCATATTCAAAAGAAAATCAACATAGACATTAAGATCCTTACAAAACATGATGAACTACAAGATTTTAATACAAAGTGTAGATGAAAACTCCCTTGGATACTTCCAATGGTGATCTCCTTCTCCCCTTTGCAATCAACCTCTCTTCCTTGCTTCTTCTACTCAATTTGATGAAGGATTTAATGGAGGGATGAAGATAGATGGATAGGATGCTGATTGGATGAAAATGATGGTGTGAAATGAAGACAATTGTGTGTGATGTGTGTGAAAACAGTGAAACCCTCATCCAAATATGATCTAAAATTGAAGTATTGGGTATTTATACCTCTTGGAAAGCTTCTAGAAGGTTTTTGAATTTTTTACAGGAATTTACACAATATGACTCGTGTGCATGCACACAGCTCGAGTCGTGTCATGTCTTCTCGATATTTCTCGGCAGCAGACGGAGCTCGAGTCGAGTCAGTAACTCGACTTGTGTCTTGATTCTGGGCATGACTCGTGTTCCGGCACACGGGCACAGGGTGCTCGTGTAGGGTTTTTTGATATCGTCGCACGGCCATCACTTATAGGCCCGTGCGCAGCGCACAACTCGTGCTGCGCCAGCTCGACCCGAGCTACAGCACTCGAGTCGTGCTTGGTCGTGCCCTGCTTTTCTTCTTCGTTTCATCTTCCTTCTCCAGTTTTGCTCCGTTTTTACCTATTTTACATACGTTTAAGCTCATTCTCACATATTTTCATAAAAACATAAAACACAACCATATAACACATAAATACGGATAAAATACTACAAAAATGGATATAAAAAGACACTAAAATCTAGGTAAAAATATCACTCATCACACCAATATTCTTAAGTTGATCGGCCAAAACTTTCAAGCGTTGGCAATAAGCAGAAATGGTAGGAAAACCCTCCATAGTAGTGCTAGAGAAATCTTGCTCTAGTTTGACATCTCTAGAGTTTTTGTTGTCTTGAAAAATACTTTGTAACCGCGACCAAGCCTGCGATGCAGTGGAGTCAGGCTCAAGAATTGTGTGAAGCAAATCAGTGGAGATCGTGGCATAGATCCACTTAAGAACAGTGGCATCGAGAGTCTGCCACAATTCCTTTTCCTTCTCTGTAGCTTTGTCAGATAACTCATGTTTCTTGGAAGGAAGGATATGGTGAATGACGCGATGAGATCGGGCATGGACTTTGAAGAGTTCCGCCCAAGTTGCGTACTGAACATTCTCCATTTCTAGAGTTATAGAAATATATTTTTTTATGTTGGATACTGCAAGAGCAGGGTGAAAGCCATTCTTGTTATCCGACATTGTAGTAGTGAGGGAAAAAAGAAAGAAAAAATGAAAAAGAGATGACGATGAGAATTGAGGGCGTAGCGGATCGAATTCAGGAACTATCAGAAAACTCTATTCTCGTGATACCATGTAAGAATGTAATCTCGTGATTATTCTCATTCATAGATGTTCTAAATATACAATACGTAAATCATCAATCTTGCCTATGATACATACAACTACCATATACACTTGCTATGATACATACACCTACCATATATAAATGATTCTATATTTACTATCTATTAGACATCATGAATACCGCCGTGTTGATCGGCATGAAGCAGTCCTTCGACATCATCATTTCCCCTGTGCGGTGTGCACCACCGACTTGCAGTCGTCGGTAGCGCACCGATGGCGCAGGGGTGGGGTCCTGGGGTCCTCCACGGACCCCTTGGTACGTGGCAGTGTAGATCAACACCGCCACTACTAGATGACGTTGCGGATTTCGACGCTTAAGTCTAAGGTGAGCAAGTAGTACGTACGGATGAAGCCTTCGGTGAGAGACTTGTACTTGGACTGCAAGTATTCAATTGGGTCTTTTTTGGTCGGAATTTCTGCCGATGTTCTAGCTCCGGCGTCTTTCAGAAGTTTGATGATCTTGTCTCCGTCTGAATTGTTGTTGCGTTGATCCATAGCAATGTCCAAAGGGGACTTTCCTTCATAATTCTTCTTATTTACTTTTTGTAACTTCACAAATTTTAGCAATTCCTACACATGACATAAACTTCTATGAATCAATATAAAATAACTCTTTCAATACACATTATATGCTCATATAAAAAATGTCATTTCCACCAAATTAAATCAAAATTGTTATACACAAATTTACTTTATTTAAATTAGTTTTTAAAAAAAAAAACTTAATTTCTTCAAAATTGTCTCATAGTTTTAAAATTCTCACAAAAATTATCTTTTTTTCTTAAAATGTTCAATATTTTTTAAAAATCTATAGAATGAGACTAAATTCGTGCTTTTACAATATTATGAGACAAAATTAGTAAAAAGTTAAGAATAGTATTATTTTTGAAAGAATTAATCAGAGCAAAATTAAAAGGTTTGAAGCGAAAATGCATGTCTTAACTATTTTAAAATATTTTCAAACAAAGTAATTAAAAAAATATTCCCTCCATCCATCGAGAGTCTTTTATTTTTTTTCACATTGATTAAAAAGTATTATTACTTAATTTGTAGTAGATATTAGTATTAAGAAGGTATAAATCCCATATTTTAATTTTATTAATTAGTGTGTGTGGTTTTTATATGTAAAAAAGAAAATTTGAAAAAATTTCCCTCTCGAGTCTAGGAGGGATTATGATTTTATATTTTTAACTTGAACTTTAAGCTAGTTTAAAAAATGAAAAAACCTGGAGTCCATCGTATAAAATTGCATAGTGAATGACAGTCCTGATTATCCACTTCATCAGCACAGACGCCATTCAATCCCTTCTCATCCCACATCACACCATCCTAAATCAGCTCGAATATTGACTTGTATTGCATGAAAGATCAAGGGACCGTGACCATAGAGATAGTTACAGGAACAGAGAGAAGGACCGGGAGAGGGACCGACCGTGGTCGAGATCATGAAAGTGATCGGACTCGTGAGATAGAGACCGTGATTGTCATAGAGAGAGGGAGAAGGAAAGAGACAAGGACTACAAAATTGGATATCATGATCGGGTGTTCACACGATAGAGGCTATGACTATGAGCGGAGTGATTCAAAGCTTGAGCGGGGTGTAATCTTGGCATTCCATTTGGAACAGAACAAATTGCTTTAAGATTTCACTGCCCCAAGCTTTTGGATGTTTATACTAGGAGTTGCAACCGGACCTGGAGCGGCGATCACCATTCAACGCCGCCACCATATCTAAAGTGTCCAGAGCTTCCTTCTCCTCCATTATTCGATTACCGTACGAGAGTGCTCGTTTTTTCCATTCCCCTTTCACTTACGGTTTCCCTCTCCTCCCATGCCCTAAATTCCTTCTCCTTTACTTCTACCCTGACGTCTTCTCCGATTACAACACCTCTCAGTCCATTTTCAGTGTCACTGTAAATGGCTTCACTTTGTTTAAAAACTTCAGTCCTTATCGTTATTTCGTAAATTCTTCAGACCCTGCTTTTATGAAAGAATTCGTTATTTGTATTCAAGAAAATCAGAACCTGGATTTATATTGGATTTTTATAAAAAAAGAATAGAATGATAATGGGAGTAGACATAGGATAAATAAGTGGGGCGGTGATGTGAGGCATCCCATTTTGTAGATGGGAGTTTAATTAGTTACTCCTCACACACACATTACAATGTATGATACAATGACTCATTTATAGGGGATAATGCTTAGTTACTAAGTATTATTAGTTATTAAGTAATCTTTTATCTTAATTACTAAGTATTCTTAGTTACTAAGTAATCTGTTATCTTAGTTACTAAGTAATCTCTAGTAAATGTGTATCAACTATTTTAACACTCCCCCTTGATGCGCATTTGGATGATCCGAGCTTTTCTCGTAGTATCTCGAACCTTGATCTTGGTAGAGCTTTTGTGTTGTTGGCTATTTGAGCCTTTTTTCTTCAACTTTCACCAGGTCTCTGTTGCCCAGTTTCTTGATCTTTCACCAGGTCTCTGTTGCCCAGTTTCTTCGTCTTTCACTAGGTCTCTGTTGCCCAGTTTCTTCGTCTTTCACCAGGTCTCTGTTGCCCAGTTTCTTCATCTTTCACCAGGTCTCTGTTGCCCAGTTTCTTCGTCTTTCACCAAGTCTCTGTTGCCCAGTTTCTTCATGTTTCACCAGGTCTCTGTTGCCCAGTTTCTTCATCTTCCACCAGGTCTCTGTTGCCCAGTTTCTTCATGTTTCACCAGGTCTCTGTTGCCCAGTTTCTTCATCTTGTTGTTGCACCCACTTGTCATACTCCTCTTTTAGTATATCTCAGGCTTCTTTGGATGTCTTTGCTCCACTGATCCTGGAAAATAGTAATTCTTCCACAGCCACCTGTTGTATGTAGATCGCCAAGTTGTCCTTCTCCTCTTTTTGTTTAGTTTTCTTTGTCTATATTAGACAAAGATGTTTTGTCCGTTGAGACATGTTTTTGTTTAGTTTCCTTTGTCTGTATTAGACAAAGATATTGTGATCGTTGGGACATCGTATCCTTTATCAACAGTCTCCCAAATGACCTTGAGACATGAAGTATGTTTTCATTTGATGGCTCAACACTGTAGCCTTTGTCTGTGAAGGTTGTGATTGGTTTTTATAGGTATTGGATAGAGAGGATATTTTTGGAGGCTTTGGTTTGGGTAGTAATATGCGGAAGCTTAGTTTGAACCAAGTTAATGAACCAACCGGGCTCTGATACCATATTGGATTTTTATAAAAAAAAGAATAGAATGATAATGGGAGTAGACATAGGATAAATAAGTGGGGCGGTGATGTGAGGCATCCCATTTTTTAGATGGGAGTTTAATTAGTTACTCCTCACACACACATTACAATGTATGATACAATGACCCATTTATAGGGGATAATGCTTAGTTACTAATTATTCTTAGTTACTAAGTAATCTTTTATCTTAATTACTAAGTATTCTTAGTTACTAAGTAATCTGTTATCTTAGTTACTAAGTAATCTCTAGTAAATGTGTATCAACTATTTTAACAATTTAACATTCATCCCGAATTCTAACTCTTATGCTTTCATCAACGGGGTTGAGATTGTTTCAATGCCGGACAAACTATACTTTAAGGGAAACGATGTGGGCATCAAATTTGTGGATCAGTTGTATTATCTCAAAAATGATACTGAGTTGGAAAATGTTTACATGTTAAACGTTGGTGGGAGCAGGGTTGAAATTCAGGACGACAGCAGGCCTACGCGTCGGGCCTGGGATAATGACTCTAAATACCTGCCCGGAGATCCTAATTGGACTCCTCATGCCAAGGATGTTCAGATCCTCCGTACACTGCTCCGGAAACGGTGTACAAGAGTTCTAGAGCGCTAGCCAACAACAGCAAAAGCATTGATCTGTCAATAATAACACGGAGGAAATTCAAGCCGCCATCATTTTCTGGACTGGCGGCACTCAAATACCCATCTTCAGAGACTACATAGCAAATGTTCCTGATGACGGCCCTCAACACCTGTTGCTATCTCTGTTTCCCAACCTTGCGGGGCAATCCAAATATTCGGGTACTTTGTTAAATGGCCTAGAAATATTCAAACTCAGCGACGCTGATAAATCATATTTTAGCATGATTATTTGGTGGTAATTAAAGTCTATTTGATTCAATTATATATTTTTATATGCTAATATTGACTTGTATTGTTTTTGGGAGATAATTACTTACTTGGACGATAAAAAGATAAATAAGTCATCATTTCTAACGACATTGTTAATCATCCAAAAGCTTGGGGCAGTGAAATCTTAAACCAATTTGTTCTGTTCCAAATGGAATGCCAAGATTACACCCACAAGTATCATTTCTAACGACATTGTTAATCAATGGGTGGGCCAGTGCACGGCTCCGCGGAAGAACAGTCCTCTATCGGTGAAAGAGGTGAAAATGAATAATGCTTTATACGTCTCATGTACGTGAGACGGCTATTTATTTAATGCTTAACTAATAGATTCTATAAACTAGTTTGTCCTCCAGTCTTCATTTAAACCAATTATAATTATCATTCATCTCCATAAATTAATTAAATTTAAGGATATTATATATATATATATATATATATATATATATATATATATGACTATAGATTCCCGCATAATACGCGGATGAATTATTTATATAGTATAATTTTGAGTAATTTTTATTATTATTATGGGATGGCTCAGAGATCATTTTTACTAAAAAAAGAAATATTCCCTCCGTCCCATAACCGTTATTGTAGATACAGAGTTTAAGAAAAATTATCTTTTTACCAACTTTATTGACTTTTGAAGGGTAATGTAGTATTTTAGGTAATAAATAAATTACATGTGTGTTAAGTGGGAGTGTTAATTTGTAATTAAGATGTACTTTTAGGATTGAGGATTGATGTGATATTTCCTTTTTTGGGTGATGAAGTTTAATATGGGACGGACAAAAACGGATAGGGTGAAATTTAACTTGATATGGAAGGAGTATATACTTTGTTTGTAATAATGATCAGAAAAACTAAAATAGTTATTACTATATCTTAAGGGGAGTTAGAGAGTATGAAACAAAAGATTGAAATAGGTGATCTCATACCTAATCATTACATGCATAGTGTTAATCCTTAGTATTCCATGTAGTTTCTTTTATTTTGCAGGAGAAGAAAACTACAAGTGATCATAATGATATTTTTTCGACATCCGGTTGTGATAATATAATTCAAGAATTTCTTGGATATCCTAATGCAATTTTTGAAACGAAGATGAGTGTAATCCCAAATGAGTTCTATCCATACGTCAAGGTTGTGGCAATCGTTGGTATGGCGGGTATCGGTAAGACTGCTCTTGCTAGACAAGTCTTCGAAGATCCAACGACTTTGAGTTGTTATGATCATCGTGTGTGGGTGACCTTAGGCCCAAAATATAAGTTTGAAAGAATATTGAAAGATATTCTCACCCAATTAGATCCCAACCTTTTGGCTAAGCATATGGAAAGAGAGATATTGTCTAAGCATATTAGCACAATATTGTCTGAAAAGAGATGTCTTATTGTGTTGGATGATATATGGGAGAAAAAGTTTTGGCCTCATTTGGAAAGGTTTTTAGCAAACTTCAAGTGTGAACTATTGTTGATAACTAGGCTATTGGAGGTGCCATTAGCACATTTTGGTGAACATGGTAGGCATAGAATATATGAAATGAGGTTGCTTAACAAAGAAGAGAGTTGGGATCTTCTTCGAAAGAAGGTGTTTGGAGAAAAGTTGTGCCCTCGCGAACTTGAGAAGGCTGGAAAGGCGATTGCTGAGAAATGTGACGGTCTTCCTCTCATGATTGTCACGGTTGCTAGACTCCTAGTGAAAGCTGATGAGACGACGCCAGAGTATTGGAACGAGGTAGCGAATAAGCACAATGCAGTTTTCAAGCAAGCTTATGATAAGATTTCTAGGGTTTTATACCCTAGCTACAAGGACATCTCCTTACCATTAAGAACATGCTTTCTCTACATGGCAACATTTCCTCTAAGGTATGAGATCCCTCTCTCCAAGCTCTTTATGTTATGGAATGTTGAAGGGATTCTTCATCCATACTACCAAAGGAATGTTGAATCCAATTATATCAACACTCTAGTTTTAAAAAGCCTTGTTCTAGTCCTTGACAAGAAGTACAATGGCCAAACTAAGACTTTTCGTCTCCATTCGGTCTTTTGGCACTTTTGCGTAGGAGAAGCAAGGAATGACAAGTTTCTTCACATCGTAAACTGTTACGCGGATGGCACAGGAGATGTCACACAGAAACAACGCCGTTTGTGTGTTCAAAACAATGTTTTATTCGCCATTAAAGATGTGTTCAACTCAATGGCATCAGCTTCAACTGCTCGTTCTCTCTTGTGTTTTGGTCCCCCTCATCCTTATCAAGTGCCACTATGCTTTGGTTCGTGCTCTATGCTCTTACGATCCGTTTCTACGAGTTCCCTACTGGGATATTGGATCTTGCTCTACTGAAGTATGTAGCACTCACTTATAATGGAAAGCTCCCAACTTCCATATCCAAACTTGAAAATCTTGAGTTCTTGATCATCCATCGCCATGCATATTTCAAATATCTAGGAGACTCTTCTTATCTACCTATAGAGATTTGGGACATGAAAGCATTGAAGCATCTTCAGATCATGGGAAGCAACTTCTTGGACGATCATAATCGTGGCAAAATCTTGGAAAATCTCTCAACACTTCTACATTTGAGAGCAGAGAGTTGGACAAAGAGCATCCTCGAAAGGATCCCTAATTTAGTGAAGTTGGGAATTTGAATCGAACTGGATGGATCAACACCCTCATTCTCATTCGAGCACATATCCAACCTCAAACGACTCAGATCACTTAAATGTGTCGTCGTGAATCCTGACTTCAAATCCAAGATTGTTACCCTACCCTCAACTCTACAAACATGTCTTGAAAAGTTGAGTTTGAGTGGGCTCGGATACGCATGGGAAGACATATGGCCAATCGCGTCGTTGCCAAATCTTCGCGAGCTCAAACTCAAACAGTGTTCGTTTAGAGGGGCGAAGTGGGTGATGCGCGAGGGCGAATTCAGCAGTCTTTACTACCTTCTACTGGAAGACATGGATGTTTTGTGGTGGAGAGGTGATGACTACTGCCATCTCCAATCCCTTCATTTCTTGACCATCAAACACTGCTACAAGCTGGAGGAGATCCCTTGGCAATGTTTACGACGTTCTTGTAAGATTCAACTAGTGGATTGCAACCCTAAGGCTTCAAAGAGAATGCCACAAAATTATTTGAATCAGGTCTACTCTTCATGGGAAGGTGGGAAATCTAGCAAATGAACAACGTACGTAATGACTTGTTATGGTCCTTATGGATTAGTATTGCACTTGATATGATGATGGCTAAACGGTTTGAATTTTATGTGTCATTTTGGTACATTATCTTTTGTACTACGTCGTGGAATAGATGACACACGTAAGAAAGAGAAAATCTATACTCTAAAAAGGAAAGTATAAACCCTAGGGATAATAGTTCGATTTCTTTTTTTTACATGTCAATCATATAACATGTGGCACAGAAAATTATACACATAAATAATGCAGAAGAATTGATGTGATGGCAAAAGTACTGCTTTCATTTAATTGGGACATGTATGCATGTTTATTTCATCTTTATTTTCATGGACTTTAGTCCATATTTTTATATTTGACTATTTTAACATTTACTCCCTCTGTCTTAATTTAATCTTTACAGAATAATGTAGACGCAAGTTTAAAAGAAATTGTTTTTTGACCAACTTTATTAACTTTGGATAGTAATAAATTATAAAGTATGTTATGTATGTTAGGTGGAAGTGGTAAATTTGTAATTAAAATATGAAATACTTTTAAAGGTGAGTATTGATGTGATGTTTTTTTTTATGATGAAATTTAATATGAGACGAACAAAAATAGAAAATATAAATTTAATTTGAAACAGTAATAAACATGGTAGTTACCGCAAAGGTGGAGTACTCTAACCGGATAGAGATATTTTTGAGGTTCTAATTAAAGGCTAAATATAGTGTGCACCCGAGTGCACACGAAGCTTCGTGTGCACCCACATACAAATATAAACAAAAACATATACAATTATGAGTAAAAATGTATACAATTTAATTGTTACTTTTTTTAATGAAAAATTGAGTGTAAAAAAATATACAATTATTAAAATACATGTATACACTATTGAATAAAAAGTTATACACATATGAATGATGGTTTTTTTAATGAAAAACTTAGTGTGAAAAAAGTATACAATTATTACAAAACACGCATACAAAAGAGAATAACATGTATACAAAATAGAATAAAAAGTTATACATATATGGGTGCACCCTTGCACCCGGGTGCACCTAATATACACTCCTAATTAAATTGTAATTTCTTTTTCTTTAGAATATAAATCATTTTGAGTGGTTGGATGTATGGTACACCCTTTCAATAAAAATTATTCTTTATTAATTGCATAAAAAATTCTCATATTTATATGAGTTGCAATTTAACAAAATAAACCACTACCTTTAAAGGGTTTAGCAAATTAAACCCAATGGGCAGATCTCCCTGCCCGAATGCTGACTCGGCAATTTTATTTTGTCTCACCTGCCACTACCAATTCAAACGACGTCGTTTTTCTTTCTCCACCTTTTATTCCTCCGGCGAGAATGCAATACTGCCAATGGAGACACGTCTCTGTTTCTCATAGCTGCACCTCTCTCACTTCCCTTCTCTTATTAGGCTTTTCTTGTTCCTCTCTTCCCTTCAGAACTCAGTATATTAGATTAGATTAAATATACATATATCTGCATATATTTTTCCTTTTATCTTGCGCCACCTATCTATCTATCTATACCCACAAACCAATCTCTGTAGTCTTAAATTGGTCAAATCTTCATGGGATAGATTCATCTCCCATGTACAATCGCCTCGCCGACTCTCCAATACTCCATCTTACTTGGATCCATTAACATCTCTCTCTCCCTTTTTTATGCTAATAATTGGCATTGCTGCGTGTATTTTAATTCAGAAGATGGCTTTTTCTTGATATTGTTAGATGACGATCGTCAGACCCATATCGTGTTTTATTCTCTAATTTCTTAGGATTATCTTTACGAATCGCAAGTTTATTAGATTTTAATTGTGGCAAGAATTAATTTTTGTTGGGTCTGTCTAATTTAAAGTTATTGGGGGGCAATTGAATTTGTGGTCATAATCTATATAACTGGGAAAGAAAGCAATGGCGTTGGATGAAAAAGAGAATGCGTGGTCTTTTATTAATTTTAGCAGCCAAAGTGGTCTCACTTATCACCATCGTCCAGAGTGTGATACTGCACAGAATCTGAAGGTGAATAAAAAAACGACGTCGTTTGAATTGACTGTGGTTGGTAAGATAAAATAAAATTGACTAGTCAGCAATCGGGCAGGGAGATCTGCCCGTTCATTTCAATTTGCCAAATACTTTAAAGGTCGTGGTTTATTTTGCTAAATCTTAAATGTTTGAATTAAATTGCAACTGACGTAAAAGTGTGGATTTTTAACGCAATTAAAACATAAGGTTACTCTACTTGGTAAAGTTCAACATTATATATACTATTCCGTTCCAGGTATTTGTGCTTATTTATACGGGCACAAAGATTAAGAAATATTTTCTTTTAATATACTCCCTCCGTCCCGCCCAAAGGGTTGTTTTTGCTTTTTGGCATGTGGATTAAGGAGTATTATTTAGTAATGTGTAGTGAGTAGTTGTATTAGTGGTTTTTGCTTTTTGGCATGTGGATTAAGGAGTATTATTTAGTAATGTGTAGTGAGTAGTTGTATTAGTGGGAGTGTGAGCTCCATATTTTAATTGTATTAGAGGGGATGTATGTGTGTAAAAAAAGAAAGGGAACCCTTTGGGTGGGACGACCAAAATAGCAAAAAGAAACCCTTTGGATGAGACGAATGGAGTATATACTATATACTAAAGGAGGGTTTTGGATTTATTATATGGCATCATGTGAGTAATTTAGGTGATGTGTCATTTTTATAGATTTTTGAATTTTTTTTAATAATAAACTTGCTTAGGAAGGAAGATAATGTAGTTACTTTATTTTAAATAACCAATCAAAATATTTCATTTTTCTTTATCTTATTTAAAAATTTACCTAAAACTTTAAGTGTTTTAAATTTTTTATTTTTAAATAGAATTTATATAAAATTATATCAAATTAATTGTCTTTTCATGATCTTTAATTTGACATCCATATTACTAATAATATATGATTGGATAAATAGATTTTTAAATTTAATAACAATTTTTATATTGTAAAATATTCTTTAATAAAATATATTAATAAATAAAATATTTTTAGAAGAGTAAGAAATTATTTAATAGATTTAATCTATTTATCCTTAGAATTTTAAGTTTAATAAATTTAGTTTATTGTAGAATTCTAAATGAGGAATTTCATGAAAAAATAAATCTTAGTTTAATATTAATTAATTTTCCTAATTTTTTTATTGTTAATTATTTATTTTATATTTATTTTATTATTTTTAATAATTAATTTTAATTATACAATAATTTATAATTATTATATACATTTATTGATTTTATTTATTAAATGATAATAGTTAGGGATGATAATGAAATGGGCATTTTAAGTATCTATTCTATCCAAATCTTAATAGGGCACGTATGGGTAATTGTAAACGGGTTTGAGACGGATACAAATAGTTGTGAAAATCACATTAGGGTTTGGAACGAGTACGGATAATACCGCAATACCCTCGGGTACTATAAAAAAAGATATTAAACCAATGATTGTGCTATTTTATGAACAACTTATGGTATAAATGACAGTGATAACAATTTATATCGAAATTAATAATATTTTATGGCGAAAGTGATAAGTATTATAAAAAGTGTAAAATGATTTCACGTGAAGCGGTTTCATGCCAGACCTATCATATTACATATTAATGAATAAAAGAATTTATAAAGTTTGTTAATAATTTTTTTCCAGATTTTTACTTAATTTTTTAATAAATTACTGAATATAAAAAAATATATACAAATGTATATACCCTAAACTCTAAAACCCTAAACCCTAAATTTAGGGTTTATGGTTTTAGAGTTTAGGGTTTAGGGTTCTTAATAAATATTAAGAAATACATATATACATTAGTATTGAATAAAATTAATATAGATGGGTGTACGCGTGTATTCGAATGCATGAGATAATTCATTATTATTTTAAATATTCGTTTTGTCATTTTGATCTTTCCCATTACAAAGTACTATTAATTTCTTTTTATATAAATGAGATATATATACAAAATTATATTAAAGATATGGGTGCACAATATGTCCCGAGAACACACAAATTTTTGCCTTATTATAATCCTTATTCTACCAATAAAGTTAGATATTTTTATTAAGGTTAGGTCTTGCATGAGACCATCTCAAATGAGGTCATTTTTCACTTTTTAAAATAGTTATCATTCTCGCTATAAAACATTATCACTTTGGCTATAAAATGTTATCACTTTTTATTTATACTATAAACTGTTCATGAAATAGTATTATCACATTTCATTAGTTTACTATCAGTTTCCTATATAAAAGTTATCAATTTCTCACCGTTTCACATAAGCCCTTATGTGAGACGGTCTCACGCAAGTCTTTGTCTTTTATTAATATAAATTATAACTTTTAATATTTTTCAATTTCATTAATATGTTTTAAAAATAATAATTTAATAATCCCGCGTAACGTGTTACGCGGGTTTCGTACTAGTAATGTAAGTAAAGTAAGGGTAAGTTGGTGATTTAAAGTAAAAAAAGTGAATAAAGTTATTGAGAATGATAGATAAAGTGTAAAAAAATAAAATTCTTGAGATCGATGAATAAAGTGTAAAAAGTTGGTAAGATAAGTGTACTTTTATTATTTATAGAATATGCATGAATACCTGAGATACCTCAAAATTAAAAATGTAAATAAATATGTGGGACCGAGGGAGTATATGCAAAGGGTTAAAATTTGACTAAAAAAATTAAAATTTTTCTACAAAATAAAAGGCATGAGTTTTTATACTAAAATGTATAATATCAACATAAAGGGTATAAAATTTAATTTGGGTGCACAGAACTAGCTCCTTGCATCCAGGTGCACTCACACTACAAAAAAAACTTTTTTTACCAACGGAATATTCCGTTGGTAAATGCCTTAATACCATTGTTAAATTGAATTACCAACGGATTAATAACAAAATTCATTGATAAAATTCCGTTGGTAAAGTGGTGGTTGGTAAATTTTTTGCAATGAAAAATCAATTCCGTTGGTAAATAATTACGTTGGTAATCCGTTGCTAATAATTCCGTTGGTAATTTATATAACGATTCCCTTGGTAATCCATTGTGAATTACCAACGGATTGAATTCCGTTGCTGAGAATAAATCCATTGTCATTCCGTTGCTAAAACAAAAATATTATTTTTGTTGCTAATCCATTGGTAATTACCAACGGATTGAATTCTGTTGGTAAATTCGGTTGCTAAAAATACTTTTTTTGTAGTGTCAAGACTTTACTTTTAAAAATGAATAAATAATCGTGAGACGTTCTCACGTAAGAGTTGTCCAATAAAATGGGTTTCGTGATACAGATAAGAAATAATTAATGATATTTTAATAAAAAGTGATACATCACTAACAAGTTGTATAAGTTTTTATTGTATAAGTTTTTATTCTTTTCAAATACTTGTGTGAACCATGTTCACATGCGTGCTCTGATCTACTGATAGGACTTAGATATTATTATTATTTTATTATATCTATATATATTTAGATATTAGGATATTGTTTAGGATATTGAAGTTATTTATTTTACATAATTATTAAGATTGGGATATTCCCCTAATCTTTAGGATTTTCAGCTTATAAGTATGAATGTAATAGTGAGAAGGAGGATCATCAAGAAAAGTAAAGTTAATTCTTTAGCAACAGTGTTTGCAAACCCAGTGACTTGCTGACCTGAGTAAGAGAGTCTCGATTCTCTATCGTCGTAACTCCGGGCTGAGCCAGAGTTTCGATAATTATCCTTTAATTTTAAAGGGTGATTTTCATCATTGGTGCTCTCGTTGAGAGGATCGTTGAGAGAGATTGTTGAAATTCAACAATCATGGTAGGAACTTATAAAAGGATTCGATTATTGGAGGTGAGATTTGATCAATTGGAATCAGATTTCACAAACTTGAGATTTGATCAATTGGAATCAGATTTCACAAACTTAAGTCAATCCGTGAGTGAGTAAAATCCGTGAGTAAGATGGAGCGTGTAACAACAAATATTGTATTTATATTAAAATAAACACAAAAGAATTACAATAATAATTCAGACGGATTAAACATGAAAATTTAGAAACAATCTCTATCAATCCTCTGATTCTTCTCTCGAACCAATTTGGACTTGGACTTGACTTATTGACTTGACTTGTGTGTTGACCGCGTTGACTGTGTGTGTTAAGTCGGATCTTCAGTTGAAGCTTGTCCGAACTCGGATTTGGGACCTTATAACGTTAATCCAGAAGCGTTGAGCCTTTGTTTGGATTAAATGTACTTGATCCCAAGAACACTCGATCTGGGGGGCTTAGCACCTTTATCCCAGGTCGTATGCTGTTCTTGGCGCGAAGAACACCGAAGAACTTAGTGTATGAAGAACGCTTGATTTAGGGGGCTCCGCACCTTAATCCCGAATCGTTTGTCGTTCTTGACTTGAAGATGCTTGAAGATCTCAAGGGAGCACTGCTCGTATTCTTGATCTCTTCAGAGCGTTTATGTCTTCAAGTATTTTTTTTAGTGTGTGTCTGGAATGAATGGAGGAGGACTCCTTATATAGGTGAAGTATGAGGATGCCCCATAAATAACTCGCAGCCTGATTGGTCAGTTTTGACCTAATTATGCGGGCTTGGGCCTTTCACTTTCTTAGGCTTTAAGTCAAACTTATTTGACTGGATCTTATCCAATTATAAATTATTTACTCATTTATTTTAGGAATTTATTTATTTAAATCCCTTAATAAATAAATAATTAATTGATAATTATTGCATTAATTTGCCACATATTTTCCTTAATGGGCAATAAAATTCAAGTGCTTACAAATGCCCCCTCGCATTTTGTTCACGGAGTTGAAGTGAACAAATTGCGATAATCCATTCTTGATCAACATGATTGAATTTTATTGCTTGCCTCACCAACTTGATATGAATAGCCTGAATTATGACTGAACTTAGTGAAGGCTAAGCTGCCTACGTACCTCTTTGAAGAGGATCAAGTCATAACGTAGTTCAAAGAGATATGATTTGATTTGAATGGGGGGCCGTACACATTTTATACTCATACGGGCCAGGAGTAACATGTAGTTTAAGCTCGTGCGTCGAGGAGCATTGGACTTGAATTTGTTGACAGTTTATACTCGTGTCAATGAGTTTTGAATTTGAACTTGTAGACAGTTTATACTCGTATCAAGGAGCCTTGTGTGGACATTTTTCACTCGTGTCGAGGAGTATTGTATGAACAGTTTTTGCTTGTGCCGAGGAGCGTATTGTATAGATAGTTTAAGCTCGTATCAAGGAGCCTTGTGTAAAGAGTTTAGTCTCTTCTCAAGGAGATTTGATTTGATGTGTAGACAGTTTTAGCTCATGTCAAGGAGCGTAACTTGAGGATTTTAGATAGTTTAAACTCATATCAAGGAGTGTGACTTGTAGATAGTTTTAGCTCATGTCAATGAGCGTGATGTAGACAGTTTTTGCTCGTGTTAGGGAGCGTGATATAGACAGTTTTCGCTCGTATCGAGGAGCCTTGAATTTGATTTGTGTTAGATAGTTTAGGCTCGTATCAAGGAGCATGACTTGAAGCTTTTTAGATAGTTTAAGCTCGTATCAAGGAGCATAATGCAGACAGTTTTAGCTCGTATCAAGGAGCATTGTGTATGGGGACTTTTAGATAGTTTAAGCTCGTATCAAGGAGCGTCATGCAGATAGTTTTAGCTCGTGTCAAGGAGCGTGATGTAGACAGTTTTCGCTCGTGTCAGGGAGCATTGCGTTTGAGTTGGTCAATAGTTTATTGCCCCCAATCTTGGGATGCACTATTTTCTCTTACTTCAACTTCATTTCTATTAATCTTTATAGAAACGACAGCCTTTGTTTGTGGTTCCTCTTCTAAGGGCTCATCGAAGGACATGACTTGAATAGAAGGCCATTCGATTTCATTTGATGTCAGGCTTAACTCCATGTCGTGAGCTCTTGAAGCCAACTCTTCAAAAGTTTTAGGTCGAATTCCTTGGAGTATGTAGCTAAGATTCCATTGCATCCCTTGAATGCATATTTCTATAGCTGAAGTTTTTGATAGCCTTTCTTTGCAATTGAGGCTTAGACTCCTCCATCTATTGATGTAGTCGATGACATATTATTCATCCCTTTGACGAGTATTTGTTAGCTCCATCATGCTAACAATTCTTCGTGTGCTATAGAAGCGGTTGAGGAATACTTTTTCCATTTGCCCCCAACTGTCAATGGAGTTGGCTTCCAAGTCGATGTACCAATCAAAGGCATTTCCTCTTAAAGATCGGACGAATTGTCTCACCATGTGATCTCCGTTGGTCCCAGCATCATTGCATGTCTCAACGAAGTGCGCCACATGTTGTCTCGGATTGCCTTTGCTGTCAAATTGTTGAAACTTGAGAGGTTGGTAGTCAGTTGGCATCCTCAAGTTGTCAATCCTCTTTGTATATGGCTTGGCGTATGTTGAAGAAGATTTTGAGCTTCCTTCAAACTTGTCTTTTATCGTCTCTAAAACGATGTTCTTCAGTTGGTTCACATGAAGCATTTTGTCAGTTGAAATTTGTATTTCTTCTTCAACTGGCTTCTTTTCAAGAGGATGGTGTTTCACTGAGTCTTCTTTCTCGTGCTCATCCCCAACTTGTTTCTCATTTGCATGACTTGTCTCCACATTCTCCATTTTCTTCATAAGTATGGAGATTTTTACGTCTTGAGCTTTCATGTACTTGTTGAGTCCTTCAATGGCTCTTATCATACTTGCGAGTTGTTCCTCAATGGACATAGCATTTGTTGTCATCACTGCAGCCGCAGCTAAGGTAGATGGTGAGCTTGGTATTGAGTGAGGAGTTGAGTAGGTAGAATCATCTTCACTATTTTTGTCGCTGTGCAATGGCTTGTTAAGAGCAATCCCAACCACATGGTTTGTCTCTGAGGAGGCTTCAGACATACTTCCTGTAACGAGTTCAGCATTTTTAATTTGCAACTCTTGAGGCTTTGATGCAGTTTGCCTTCGTATCGCAATCTTTAGTGGAGTCATGACTTGCGTCTTCACAGCTTGTAGCTCTAAAGGCTTTGAGGTAGATGACCTTTTTATTGCGATCCTAAGAGGAGTCATACTTTATATCTTCGAGCTTGTTGAGAGAAGAGATGAGAGGTAGAGACTGTCCCACTGGGCGTGCCAAATTTGTAACAACAAATATTGTATTTATATTAAAATAAACACAAAAGAATTACAATAATAATTCAGACGGATTAAACATGAAAATTTAGAAACAATCTCTATCAATCCTCTGATTCTTCTCTCGAACCAATTTGGACTTGGACTTGACTTATTGACTTGACTTGTGTGTTGACCGCGTTGACTGTGTGTGTTGAGTCGGATCTTCAGTTGAAGCTTGTCCGAACTCGGATTTGGGACCTTATAACGTTAATCCAGAAGCGTCGAGCCTTTGTTTGGATTAAATATACTTGATCCGAATAACACTCGATCTGGGGGGCTTAGCACCTTTATCCCAGGTCGTATGCTGTTCTTGGCGCGAAGAACACCGAAGAACTTAGTGTATGAAGAACGCTTGATTTAGGGGGCTCCGCACCTTAATTCCGAATCATTTGTCGTTCTTGACTTGAAGATGCTTGAAGATCTCAAGGGAGCACTGCTCGTATTCTTGATCTCTTCAGAGCGTTTATGTCTTCAAGTATTTTTTTTAGTGTGTGTCTGGAATGAATGGAGGAGGACTCCTTATATAGGTGAAGTATGAGGATGCCCCATAAATAACTCGCAGCCTGATTGGTCAGTTTTAACCTAATTATGCGGGCTTGGGCCTTTCACTTTCTTAGGCTTTAAGTCAAACTTATTTGACTGGATCTTACCCAATTATAAATTATTTACTCATTTATTTTAGGAATTTATTTATTTAAATCCCTTAATAAATAAATAATTAATTGATAATTATTGCATTAATTTGCCACATATTTTCCTTAATGGCCAATAAAATTCAAGTGCTTACAGAGCGCATGCTGAAAAAAAATTTCAGCAAGAAAAAAAAAGACAGCAAAAAGAAGAAGAAATTGGAGGAAGTAGATTCCATTGAGAAAGAAGCTAAATCCAAGGAAGTTGAAGCTTTTTATAGAAGCTACGAAGGGGCCACTGATATTTGATGAGAAAATTGATGAATTTTCTTATGGTGATGACTCATGGATTTTTGGGAAAGACGATGAAGTTTACGATGGTCCACCTATTTTTGACGAGAAAGATGATAAAGTTTATGATGGCTCTCTAATTTTCGACGAAGAAGACGATACAACCATTTATGAAGGCCCATCGGATTTCTACAAGGAAGACGATGCAGTTTTTGTTTACTTAGCGGAAGAATATGCAAATGATATTCTTGATATAAGGATTTTGAGTGATTATAGTCGATATTCAAGCTTCTCATGTGATGAAATACAAAAGAGAGAAAAATGGCTTTTCCTCAACTGGAATGAAAAGTTGGTGCCTAGACGTAGGTGTAAATCCAAACAAGCGTGGTTGATTAGAGCCGACAATAAACCAGATGAACCAGAGGACTATGGTTGATTGAAGCAGTGTTTTTATAATCGGACCAGAGGCAGAACTGGTGGATGCAGCGGTTCGAGGTTTAACCGGTTGGACCGGTTCAACCGAAAAATATAATTTTATATATTTTTAATTATATTTTATAATATTACAATTCATTAAAAATTTTATAATAACCAAAATAATTTTATAAAGAAAAAATTTAATTTATATAAAAATATAATTAGATAAAATATTTATAGTTAATAATTCATACTTTATACATTTTTTATATATTCTCTCAGTACCATATTACATCATTTATACTCAAACTGCTATACATTTGATGCACCAATTCAGGAAAATCACATAATTTAATTCAAATTTTAAATATTATATTTTAAAATAAAAAAAATAAAAGTGAAATAATATAAAAATATAAAATATAAAAAGAAAAACAAAAACAAAAAAATTTAAAAAATTTAAAAAAAATTCAAAACCGATTGGACTGGTTCAATCGATTTTTCCGGTTTTGACCGGTTCAATCCGGTTCAACTCAAAAAATAGTTTTGTAGGTGTTTTGGACCGATTTGAATGCCGGTTCCCGGTTGAACCAGCCGATCCAACGATTTTGAAAATCATTGGATTGAAGGTCCTTCTGCTTTTGCTTTCCAAGTTTGTCTTTGAGGACAAGGATCTTCTTGAAGGAGATGAGAATGATAGAATTTAGATATTATTATTATTATTTTATATTTATCAATATTTAGATATTAGGATATTATTTAGGATATTGAAGTTATTTGTTTTACGTAGTTATTAAGATTGGGATATTCTCCTGATCTTTAAAATTTTCAGCTTATAAGTATGAATATAATCGTGAGAAGAAGGATCATTAAGAAAAGTAAAGTCAATTCTTTAGCAACAGTGTTTGCAAATCCGGTGACTTACTGACCTAAGTCAGAGTCTCGATTCTCTATCGTCGTAACTCCGGGCCTGAGTTAGAGTTTCGATAATTATCCTTTAATTTTAAAGGGTTATTCTCATCATCTACCTATCACTCTTTAATACATATAAAATTATTTTTGAATATAATTACTTTTTTAAAATGATAAAATATTACTGATTTATACTCAATTATTCATCTAAAGAAAACTTTTAATTTGAAATTATAATAACTTCGTGTAAGTAATTAATTAATATAAGTAAATACTCCTCCATCCAGTTTTAATATTGACGCTTGTCTTTTTATGTCGAGATTAAGAAATATAATATTTTAATATATAGTGGGTTGAAAGATATAATAAATATAAAATGTGTTGTTGTGTATGGGTCCATTGAAATATATTAATTATTTTATTTGGTCTCATTAATAAAATGCTCAAATTAAAATATGTAACCATTGAGATGTGGCGGAAGAAATACTAATTAAAAATTGCCAGCGCCAATGGAAATTAGTAAATTGAGATATGCAAATAATTAATAATTAAAAAAATAAGAAAATTTAAAATAATTAAAAATTAAAATTTGAGAAAAAATTTGAAGGTTAAGTAAAAATTGCCAGCGCCAATCAAAATTAGCTAGTAAACTGAGATATGCACATAATTAATAATTAAAAAAAAAGAAAATTTAAAATAATCATTAAAAATTTGAGAAAAAAATTGAAGGTTACACCTCATCAAATTAAACCCTCCATTGTTATAAAATAAAAAAACTCAAAATAGATGATACATAAGAATAATAAATCTCATATATAAAAAATACTCCCTCCGTCCCGAATATATTCGCGTATTCTCTGACACAGAGTTTAAGAAAAATAAATTTTTGTTAGTGTGATGTAAAAAAGAGAGAGGGTATTTTGGATAATTGGGTAGAATAAAGTGTATGATATAGTTGACTTTGACTAGATTGTGTGTAAAAAGAAAGATGAAAATTTTGTAATATTGTAGTATTGTAAGGTTATTGATGTTGTGTATAATTTCCATTTTTAGGGATGAAAGTATTTTTGGGATGGATTATAATAGAAAGTGTGAATGTATTCTTGGCCGAATTACTATTTAGTTTGGAGAATGACTTTGGTGAATTAGGAGTAGATGATCAAAAAAGTTTATTTATAGGTGAAAGTGACTCCAACCATTTAACTTTGAAAAAAGAAATTCTTACATATACTCGTCAAATTAAATTCGTATATTAAAGATGAAATATATGAATTGGATGTGAATACATATAGTAATATTCTACCTAATATTTTTAATAAAAAAATATACTAATAACTTTAATAAAAATTATAAATAAAACGATCTCGTGAGAAATTTCACACAATCGTTAATCTTATCTTATTAAGAAAAAAATAAAAAATCTATCTCGCGTGTATCATTATATATTGCCTCAATTAGTATTAACATTTCTTAATTTAGATGAAATTTTAGAATCCCGCGCTTGTGTATCACAGTGAGATTAGTCAAAAAAATATATTCTAAATCTCATAGGATATAAATGTGGGAAATAAAATAATATAAAATATTTGAATAAAATTAATAAAAATCATAATCCGTTAGGATATGTTATAACAATAAATTATGATGAGTTTGATTTGAAGTCGTATATATGATAGAGTAATTAGATAAGACGACTTATTCAATAATCATTAATTACTCCCTTTTCCATTTTTGCAATCCCGATTCATTCTTCTTCTACACACAGAATAATCCATCTCCATTCTACTATTAATTAATAATCACTTCTCCCCTTTCCTTCACAGATTAATTCACTGCTTTAGAACCCTAGCTTGCTAGGGTTTCCACTTTCTCCTATTTTAATTCTTCATTTTCTGCAGATTTCCAGTTAGGTTTCTCGAATTAAGGTGAGGATTAATTGCCAATTCATCGTCTTGTTTGTTAATTTTATGTGATTATTATACAATTGTGTGTGTGTGTGTGTTTCTTGAGTGTGGGTTCTTTCCTACTGTGTGTGTTACAATACAACTAATTTTTATAAATTCTTTAATTTCTCCCTCTCTTTCCATATTGCATTAATTAGAACTATATTACATTTTCTCAAGAAACGTTAATTTGATCATCTGATTAATTATTTTATGTTCGTTTGATGATCATATTTCTTGATTTTATGGTCTATTGCAATTCTTGAAATATAAAATTATCCAACTGCTTCTTTATTGACTTGTGATGTGATTTACCGACACTGTTGTTCTTGATTTTTGTTGAAAAAATTATTTAATTTCAAGCTTATGAACTTATGATATGATATTCTTGAATGACACAAATGAACCCTAAATTAATTAATTGTTAGTATATATACATAAGTAGTACTCTAATTGTTAGTAAATGAACCCTAAATGTTTCTTGATTTTCGTTTGATGTGTATATATACATAAGTAATTGTTAGTATATGTAATGTATGTAGGCAAATTTTTGAAGGATGTCTACTTCACACGCACCATGTGCAGCCTGCAAATGCCGACGACAAAAATGCACACAAGAATGCATCTTCGCACCCTATTTTCCACCGGACGATCCCCAGCGTTTCACCGACGTGCACAAGGTGTTTGGAGCCAGCAACGTCTCAAAGATCCTCAACGAGCTGAACCCGGAGCAGCGCCAAGAGGCGGCCGACTCCCTCGTCTACGAGGCCCAATACCGCCTCCGCGACCCCATCTACGGCTGCGTTGGCCTCGTCGCCATGCTGCAGCAGCAGCTCAGAAACCTCCAGCAAGTTATAGAGAGTGCAAGAGCCGAACTAGCACACTACACCACACGTCCTTGGTCTTCGATTCCGCCTATGATGACTCATCAGAACAACACTTTCGTAGGGTTTCCGGCCGCCACGAGAAATTATCAGCTGCAGCAGATTGCTCCTCCTCCTCAGATGATGGCTCCACCGGATCACGTGCACCACGTGGCGGCGACTTATGGTGGGGACCAGCAGGATCAGATGGGAATTAGAGGGGATTATAACCTACATCAGCAGCTGCAGCTGCAGTATGATCGCGGGTCGAGTTTGGTTGGTGCGGGTTATAATCATATGGGTAGGATTCAACCCGATCATCATCATCATTCAGTGCCGCTAATGGCTGGCTCTTATCAGCCTCATCAGACCAATCAGCAGCTGCCACATGTACAGCAGCAGGTTGCACCCGTTCCACTGTATCATTACCCTCAAATTCAACAGCAACAGCTTGAAGATGAGCAACAGCAGCAGAGTTTTGGAACTCCACATTACCATGATTTGCAATGGGAAAAGCAGCCAAGACAAGGTTAAAAGAGTAAATTTCACACACACACACACGCTTGTGTGTTTGTGTGTGTGTTTTTATTTGAGTACATAGAAATGTTGGTGATGTTACTTTGATGTGTGGTTTGGGATTATGTGTGGATGGGTGTGGATGGATGTCTATAAAAATGAATTCTGGTCCACATGCAATTAACTTTCATCCATATTTCTAATTTTCATCTTATTGAGATGTTAAAATTTGTTCTCACAATATAGTTGTTAATAGCTACACTGCTTGATTGTTTTTTCATTTTTTTAAATAATTATTACTTTTGGTTGCAAATATTACACTTTATTTATATTTTAATTGTTTATGGGATAATTCACTCCATTACTATTATTTTTAGTATTGCTTTTTGTTAAAATGTTATTACGAGTTTTATACACAAATATTTATCTTTGTTAATTTGTATGGGTAGCCAAAATTTGATCTTTTCCTATTAATAGTGTTTGAGGTTAATTTTTGAGGATGAGTGTAAATGAGTACATCAATTCCAATTAATTGATCACTCCACGATCAATCATATAAAATACATGTATACTTTTTAATAGAGCTATGTTAGTGTGAGTCTGTAAGCACTGTTATACCTTTTTTATTTTCCTCTACTTTTTCTTCTTATAATTAATCATTTTTAAATTAAAAATATTTTCACTTTTTTATTTTTACAGCTTATACCTTTTTTTTTTTTTAAATCAAAAGTATAAATTTTTATACTAAAACGAAGTTCACGACTTTGAAAGGTTCGTCATGGACACGCAATTTATATATATATATATATATATATATATATATATATATATATATATATATATATATAATTGTAGTGCTGATTATAACAATTGAAAGCATGTTTTTTATTTTTTTTTAAAATTTTTTTTTGTACTTTATATATCATTTGAAAATTTCAAATATATACATTTCCTTTTTTATGTTAAAAGGAAATGTCACAGAATCAAATACTTAATGATGCGATCAAAATGGGTGTAAAATATTCGTTGCTACATCTCTCCATTCAAATAGATATGAATATATATTCTGTCGGATTAAGATTAAATTAAGAAAAGGAATGGAATAAATGACAACTAGAAACGTGATAGAGAATTGTAAAATTAGAATGTTATTTGAGTACTTTGTACACGAAATATTATAGTATATATTAATCAAAGATTAAGAATTGAATTTTGAAATTGTAAAATATAAAATAAAAATATGGGTAAGTTTTGAGATGAAACCATTTTATACTTTTTAAATTAATTACTATTATTTTCGATATAAAATGTTATTCATTAAGTATTACTTTTCAATCATAGAAGTTATCATTAAGTATTACTTTTCAATCATAAAAGTTATCACTTTTTATCCGTCTCACATAAACCTTGCGTGAAACAATGTACACAAGTCTTTGCCAAAAATATACATAAGATCCTTAATGTATACTAGTTTAAAAAAATAAAAAAATTCATATAAATAAAATTTGGAAAAAATGCACTTTTGATCTCGATCGAAAGATCTCATTTCACTTTTAGTGCCTAACTATTTTTTTAGTCCCAAAAGTAACAATTTTGGTTCCAGCAGTCAAATTTTGTATGGAAAACATTAATTCTAAAAAAATTCATTTAGTATAAAATTATTTTTAGATCATCGCCTTCTACACATAAAATTATTTTTTATACTATTTAAATTTGCTACTGATCAAAGTAAGAAATCAAACAGTGGTCAAAGGGCCACATCTAGCAGTCTTTTTCATAGCCTTCCGTCACCGTATTGCCCACGATGAAGATAAGCCGCGACTCACAGAGGAGATGCTCCTCCTAGAAAAATGCTTCCAATCTGAATTTGGAAGCTTCACATCGGGAACGGAAGATCTTCCTCAGAGTATCATCAGGGATGTTGTTCACGTCGGCCGCCCACAGCGGAGGAGCGGCCCCTGGAGCGTACAACGACTTCAACGGTGAACCCGACAGTGACAACGACTTCAATGACTTCGCTCTCTTTCATCACCCAAAGAGAAGAAAAAACAACCCACAGGCAAGAGAAAAGGCCGATCTGCGGTGGTGGTGAAGAGAACGGCAGATCTGTGGTGGTGGTGAAGAGAACGGCAGATCTGCAGTGGTGGTGAAGAGAACGGCAAATGTGGTGGAGACGAACGGTAGATCTGTGGTGGTGGTGGGATTTGGAGATCATATACCATGCTGATTTTGATAACTACATATCTGAGCATGTAAAGCCTATCGTTGAGCCCATTAAATATTTCGCTGACATCCCCTTCTTCTTCCCCTTCTGGTCTCCAACCCACGCTGCTATTCGCATTGGAAATGTCGCCTGGGCTCTTCGGAGTCGTAATTCATGGCGGAGATATCAGCTCCCATATCGTCAAACTCATCCTCATAACTCCTCTGCCTCTTCTTCCCAACTCCACTCCCACTGTATCATCCTAATTCGTCAAATCCTCATCATTTTTCGAACTCACAGCGCCCAAATTTTGCAACTCGGAGCTCTGCCGCAACACCACCCTCTTCCGGAAGTGCGTCGGCTGAAAGCAGGGTCGAAGCACCCAAATCAAAGCCCGGTTGAATTGATGTTGAATAGCGAAGGAATCACCCCTAATCTTCCTCTTCTAAAGGTTTGACCAAGGATTACTATGAATTTTAGGTTTTAATGGAAATGAAAATAGGGAAAAATGAATAGAAAGATTTGGGGGAAAAAATTTAATATATCCTATGTTTTTTAATTATTTTCTTTTTTATCCTAACTTTAATATTATATTTTTTTATACCCGAATGGACTAAAATACTCTTTGCACGAAAATTTGAATAATGTGTGTCGTGTGCAATTTACAAAATGTGTGTCGTGTACAATTTGCAACCATTCGTGTACTAATATTGGAGTACAACATATGAATTGGAGTATCATTCGAATTGGAGTACAATTCGTGTTGCAACCACTTGAATTGAAGTACATCATTCGCGTACAATTTTTTTTAAAAAAAAAATCAAAACAAAAATTTCAATCACAATTCATATAGCAATTCGTGTCCAATTCGTGTACATTTAACACAATTTGTGTTAAATAAAATAAAAATTAAAAAAAACTCAATTCATTATTTGACACGAATGTTTACACAAATGCATTATTTTACACGAATTATTTTTAAGTAAAGGTTAAATCTATCATTTCGAGTATTAAAAGAGTTGGTCTTATATTTGAGATAATAAAGAATAATATTAAAGCTTGACGGGTACTTCTCCCAATTACTTCAAGATTTGGTTTGATGATAGAAATGAATAATTTGGGTGGGTAGGGTAGGTTGGGTGGTAGAGTACCCTTTCAAAAAATTATTTTTAATAAAATTTTAGATTTTAATATTTAATATAATAAAATTTTATTATTTTTATTTATTATATATAAAATTTTATTTTAAAAATAATTTTTGAATTATGAATTTGAAATCCTTTCAAAGATCCATAATTTATCCAAATAGTGGAATTCAAATGAATTGATTTAAAATCTACTCATTTTTAAATCCATTGGATTTGAAATGACTCAATCCAAACACAATATACCATAAGGGTAAAATTACAATTATATTTTTAAAATTAAAACTAAATCATAAGAATAAATATTAGAACTTAGGGGCAAAATAAACTATAAACTGCAAAATAAAATTATAATTATATTTTCAAATTAACTTTGAATTCTAGGAATAAATATTAAATCCTGTAATAAAAATAAACCATAAACCACAAAAATTCGTGAATTGAGAATAAAATAGAGGGTTATTCTATAGTGCAACAAGTATACCGGTGCACTTATGATTTATAAGGTAGTTTTTTAGAGGTAGTTTTTTTTTTCTTAATTTTTAATTTTTTATTTAATCAAAGGTGGTGGTTAATCTAATTTTTGATCCAATGATTCCTATTAACTAGGTGCACTCTAGTATGACTTTAAAATAGATCATGAACTAATATAATAAAATATTAAATATTATTATTAAAACTATAATTAATAATAATACATAAAAAAGAAACAAAAAGGAAAAAGAAACTTATTTTAATTTAAGAGTAATTAATTAAAAAGGTGATGTAGCACAAACGCAACTACCTAGATTCACGAAATTTACAACTAATTGAAGGCTAAAAATTGTGTGCTATGGCAGCAACTACCTAGATTCACGAAATTTACAATTAATTGAAGGCTAATATTTGTGTACTATGGCAACACCGTACCCCAAATTCCTGAATTTTTTTTAAAATTGTACTCTTTAATTTTAAATGTTGGAAAATAAAGAATGTGTACCCTAAATTTTCTTGAAAATAATAATAATAATTCTTTAATTTTAAATATTTTTAATATTTATATTTCAGTTGATCTTTTCAATAAAAAAATTATATCTATATTATAAAAGTATATTTTCTTTAAACAAAATATTACTATATCTTTACAGGAAACAGAAGAGACAACTCCTAATTAAATGGAGAGACCAATTCCCATAAAAATTGATCAAACTAGTGCCCTTTAATTAGGATAATTTCTAAAAGAAACTACATAAAAAGTGTGTAGAGAACATATAACTTTAAAATTAAATGAGTAAAGATTTTTGTACTTTAAATTTTGCTAACATTATATACTTTCACAGTTAAATGATAAAATAACGAATAAAGAATAAAACATGTGATCAAACACACATCATATCCCCTCCCCAAACCTTGCGGGAAAACAATTAAGAGCGTCCACACTTTTATAACATCCCTCGAATTCTGGTACAGAATACTTTACTTATTACAATGCTTACCAAGATAAGCTAGCTAGGGCTAGACAAAACTCATACAACACATGAAATTAAACTGCAACTTTTACTTGATTTCGAGTTTTTTCCTAATTAAGATCCAACCTTCTCTTGATTTCGAGCTTTTTCCTTCTCCTTCACTTCAGACCCTTGTTTGTGGTCAAACTCTAGCATATATGTTCATAACCGAATATAAGATTGAGTAATTAATGGGTAAGTATATGTGTCTGCATTATGCTAATTAATTAATTAAGAAACTAGTACATACTTATTTCTTTGTTAAAAAAGAAAAAATGAATATGCATTTTACTACAATGTATTGCTAAAAAAAAAATTAATAAATGAATATGCATCTTTCCTTACCAACTGCATCTTGGTGGCCTATTTTCTCGTCTTTTGGTGCGTACTGATTTCCTCCATATATTCCACCAAAACCTTCTTCATCAGATCTTGTCGCATATCCTTCTCCCATGGATGACATACTATCCCTATACATATGAAAAAAAAAAATATATATATATATATATATATATATATATATATATATATATATAATTTTTATTCATCCTATGAAAACCAGTGAATTTAATAAGACAAAAAAAGTAATTAACATTTTTAATAAAAGTAATAAATAATCGATGAAAAGTAGTTTAAACTATTAATTTTATAAACAATTTGTAATAAACGAAAATTATAACATTTTTAATGATAAATTTTTATTTTATAAAAAAAAAGTAATGGTCTTAACTATGAGATATTGGGTCACGCACAAGACTTGACGGTCATATACCAGACTTATTCTTCATAAAATAAAAAAACAATTCAATTAATTTTATATATATTACTCCCTTTTTTCTCATACTTTCCTTTGTAATTGGGATGGATGGTGTATTACTTTTTCTTTATCAATTATATTTTATTAAAATTAATTATTATCACTTATAATATTTCTTACAAAATTAATATTATATATCGCAAATACAAATTAAATTTACATTTTCATACATGCAAACATGTCAATAATTTAAGATACAACATAGTATATATAATTAAATCAACTGGTTAAAACATATAAACTGCTTACTCTAAACTCAAAACATTAAAGTGAAAGTAACAACAAAAATGTTTAAATATTTATGCACTCATCATACGTCCGGGAACACCTCAAAGTTACAAGACAAGGTTTGTACTTCTACATAAACTCTCCACCAAGTTTTGATATTTAAATGGTGTGATTACTCTTATTTAAATTTTCGTTATGTATACTTAATATATGTAATACCCACCCTCACCCTTATATTGAATGGTTAATTATGAGAGTGAAATTCATGTAATTTTATATTCGATTAAATATCTTTTTGAGCAATTTAATTGTCATATTTATCACTGAAAGTCTTTCTTTGCATATAATTGTAAAAAATGTACATTTGAGGTATTTTATCGTATAATAACAAGATCAAAAGCTGAAGTTTAAGTTTGTTTCGTACACTAGGAAATCCAACCAGAATTCGACATCAAACAATGGAATCCCGCCGCATTAAAATGGAATAATTGATTCAAGATGTTATAATAATATTAATGGGGTTAAGGATATGTAATATGTTTAAATTATTGCTTTCATTTCTACTTTCACTTAGATTTTTGGGCGTAACACGTTTCATATATGTTTAAAAGTTTGAATTCTAGTTATTCATTCACCAACGTTCTATTTTTTTACACCGCATTAGATACGAACCGATTTATTCAACGGATAAATATATATTTATCTTTCATTTAAAAAATAAATAATTATAAATAAAATATGTCTATACTTAAAATTCTCTAGTTTATAATGGCATTTTTAGCATGTTCCATATTATGCAGATGCTATTTTCCTATGTATTTAATTATAATTAAAGAGACTAATAAGTCTTTATTTAAAGATTTTGGTCGGTTGCAAATTGCAATGACAGTAGCCATCCATAGCAAATTTGGCGCGAAATAAAATTAAATGCCTATTTTCAAATTTAACAACCGGAGCGCTCTCTTGTGAGAGATCAGGCATGTGAGACAAATAATTATGAGACGAGTCGGCTCATTATTAAAGTATCATTATTATATAAGTAGAGTACACTTATTAGTAGTCAAAGTATGTTTACAGCAAATCATATTATAACCCCATAATTTTACTTTAATGAATCAATTCATCATATTTTAAAAAAATATACTTTTAACTACTAATAATAACATACATTACACGGAGTACATAAAAAATTGAATCGTCTCAAAACCCGTCTCATATTGGTATCGTTTCAGAAGATATTTTGTCCAAATTAGTTACTTATGTATATAGATTAAAATGTCTTCATTTTAAGATATTTGAGTAGAAATTGAATACTAGCATTATTCCATCACAAATCGACTCGTCTCAAACCCGTCTCATATCGGTATTATCTCATAAGATATTTTGTCCAAATTAATTAATTATATATATAGACTAAAATGTATTCATTTTAAGATATTTGAGTAGGAATTGAATAGCATTATTCCATCGTAATTGTTATAAAATCTAGAATAGATCATGATTCTCCCATCTCAACCTTAATTGATCATGTTTCTCATTATTTGAGGTCTAACCAAATTCATTGCCACACATTTCACTCCTAGGATGCCTCTCTCATTCTTTCCATCCTTATCAAAATCTGGTTCGTTTATGGTAAAATCGCATATCATGCACTAAGAGATTATGTAATCAACCCTCTTTCTACTTCTAGTATTGGTCTAAATCAGACATGGAAAAGACTTTGAAAACTCAAACTTCCACCACGGATTATCCATTTTCTATGGCGATACTGCAATGACTCTTTTCCATTTGCAAATAATCTTGCTCGTCGAGGTGTCATTATTACATCTATTTGTCATCTTTGCTCTTCAAGCAATGGTTCATTCAATCATCTCTTTTTCGAATGTGAGTTTGCCAAGTCTATTTGGAGAAAGACGAGACTCATTGAAAAAATCTACTCTTATTCCTAAGATCACGCTATTTTTCAGGATATTATTCTTTTGGGAGAACCCTATTTGGAGAAACACGGGGCTCTTTGAAACAATCTACTCTTATTCCTAAGATCACGCTATGTACTGGTTTCAGGATATTATTCTTTTGGGAGAACCCTCTACAGTGGGCTATTTTGACACTCTTTGTTATTTTATATGGTACTATCGCAAACATAAAACTTTGGGATGAGTTAAAACCAGATAAAAGTTCTCTGATTGCCTCTGTTGTAAAATTGCTCGCAGACTTTGGCCTGAAAAACTGCGAGATACCCTTCTTAAGCCTCCCTGGCTATCTCCTCCAACCATTACATTCCGTATCTTTTTTGATAGAGCTATTTCTACTCGTTTTTCGTGTGCGGTATGTGGATCTACATTACAGATAAAGACAACAATTTTCATCTTAATTTCTCTAATGAATACCCCGGTACGTATTATCCATGCAGAAGGTGTTGAGCTCTTACCTTTCGGAAATATCTTTTCATTTTGCAACGTCTCAAATTTCATCCTACTGCTATTTTAGAAGATGTTGAACACGTCATTCTTGCTGCCTTAGGAGATGTTGATTGCTTAGCTATTAATAACTTACTACTTAATGAGATTCGAGTTCTTTTAAGATCAATTCTTTTTTTCAGTCATTTTTTGGACTCATCGTTCAAACATATTGTAGCTCATGGATTTACATTTTTTTTTTGCAAAACACAGTTCAAAGAGTGAGTTCAAAGAGTGAGTACACCTGATACTCCCCTCCTGACTTCCTCTTGTCAATCAGTGTTGGCATTCCAACTTTTTAATATAATTTTGCTTTTTTTAAAAAAAATCTAAAATTTAAATTACATGAAATAGTACACCCTCACGGTGATCCCTTTGCTAGATGTCTCATACAGGATCACCAAGAAATGAAACAACAATTCAATTTTATAACTTCAAAATATATTTATCACTAAAAGTAGGTCCTACTAAATATCCTAAATTTTGGGATAATTCTGGAGTGCACCACCCATGATTTATAGCTTTAATATAGGGTAATATAATAATTACTTAGTTTATAAAGTTAATTACTAATTTAAATTTAGAGATGGAGATTAAATAACATAAAATCTAACGGTTTAAATATTACAGGTGCACCAATGTACCAGGTGCACCATAGTAAGACTCCAAATTGTGATATCCATACTCTTTGAGAGAGTTATATTTACTTTTATACCCTTTAACAAAAAAGATAAAAATAAACCCTAACCCTTAAAAGTTAAGATTTAAGATAGTGTTTTACAAAATTGTAGTGAAAATGGAAGTTTCAGAGCCAGTCGACTGTATGCATACTTGAGGAACAGGCACATAGATGATACCAGCTTTGCTTACAAAGAGATTTGGCTCAAATGGATTGTAAGGAAGTGCAGCTTCAGATTATGGATGGTACATCGGGAAAGACTAACCACGAAAGACAGGGTATGGTGCATAGGAGAAGATCAACAATGTGGGTTTTGCTTTGATAGAGAATCCATAGCGCATCTCTTCTTCCAATGCCCTTATACCACATACATCTGGGATGATGTCAAGAGATGGATAGGATGGAGAAGAGGAAGAATCAACTCAGTCACGGATGCTTTCCGTAAAATTTGCATGGACACTCGAAGAAGCAACAAGGCAAGGAAGCTTCTCTACATCACTTTTGCTACTATGATTTATTACATTTGGATGGAGAGGAATGCTCTACAATTTGGTACAAGGATGCTGTCACCAAACCACATTGCAGATAGGATTAAGATTCAGATAGCATCTTTGTATATGAATTCATGATGTATTATTAATATTCACCTTAAACATTGTGCTTAAGTAGGTGAGATAAGTTGGTTAGAACTTGTATTCGCATCGTATGTAAGTACTCGATGTAACCGTTGTTGGATTGTATACTAAAAGTCTAGCTTTAGTATGAACAATGTCATAACAATATTCGAAATGAGAATCATTGATCAAATGATTGCATCTTATAATTTATTTTATATGCATGATGCAATAGTCCATTTACTTTATATTGTAGATAATATGTTGTGCGACAACACGCGGAAGATCATATTATCGGTTTCCTTATAAAGTATAAACAGATGCTCACAACTGAGATAGACGGGGACTCTCTATCGGTATGGTTGTAGTGTGGTTTGGTATTAGCTTGTCTTGGCTATAGAATCACATTAGTGCACTTGTGTGTATTGAGCAGGACCGCCTGAGGTCGTTCTTCTTATACTGACTATATAGTAGAACTTGATCTCTGTTATTATGGAAGTTCGTGCTCTTAATCCCTATACAATAACCTCGACACGTAGGGCAGTATGTATTTCTTTGATTCATCAATGGGTGAGATTTATAAGTATTAAATCAACAAACTCGGTGAGTTGGGAAGTAGTGCTGTATCTATGGTGTGCTGTTGATTGTAGAAGGAATCCATGTCCGTCATAGGTTGATAATGTCCCCTTGAGGAGCTCATAAGGTTTATCATGTAAATCTTGCAAGTGGATTAATTTCCGGCATGATAATAAGGTTGAGTGGTACTACTCTTGGATAAGATATTAATTAATTTGAGTTGTCAGTAACTTAATTAATTAATGGGCATTGTATATCTTAAACATGGGGAGACTGTCGGGCTTATAATAAGAAGGAGCCCAGAACATAATTTTGGGATTGGACGGGTAGTGCAGTAATAATATTTTAGTGGACTATATTATTATTATTGGATTTAATTAAAAGCTTTGGGCTAAGCTTGGTTAATTAAATTCAATTGAGGCCCAGCCCAATTTCTCCTCCTGGTCCCTGCTGTAGCCCAAGTATATAAGTCATCTCAGTTCCTGTTAAACCTAAGTCAGTGCCTCATTTGACTTACGGGAGAGAACAGAGAGCAGATTGAGAAGACTCTGGGGATTGTTGACCACCCAACACCAGAGTTGACTTTGGGACATATAGTAGAAGATCAGAGGTGTTCTTCACTGCTGTTCATCCTCTACATCGACCCAGAAGTACGGTAAACATGATTTTATTTCTTCCGCTGTATATGTTTGCCTGATATCCTAAACGCATCACGTTGATCCAAACGATCCAATTGCCCAACAATTGGTATCAGAGCGTTGGTTTCGTGGTGAAACGTGAGACGTTGGTTTGGGTTTTTGTAATTATATGATTATTTGTAATGATCTGGATATAATTGCTTGTTGTTGTATATTCTCGTGTTTCAATTATCATCGAAAGTTTAAGGCATGGTGAAAGGGATTGCATATGTGTGAATTATACATTATTCCTATGTGCTTTATTCGATGAAATTGTGTGTGATTATTGTAATTGTACACTCTGTACACACACGGAGAAACTATCATCGATGGTTTTTGCTTGCTGGACACTATTCCCACACGACTGTTGACCACGGGGTCAAGAAGGCGATGACGTTGGAGAAGTTCACGGACTGACGGCGAACTGGGCGGTGGCGGCCTCGGACGGATCGCGACGGCGCGTAGTGTCTGGATCGTCGTGTGCAGGGAGCGGCGGGGAGCGAGTCAATTGACGCTCCCAGGCGAGTTCACGGCGAGGAACGACGGCGTCAGAACTGATCTGGACAGCCGATTCTGGGAGTCTTCGAACAGGACGGTGAGCCTCGCAGCGGGAGTTCACGAGTCAGCTGCGGGATCCGGCGTGGCAGCAGCATCAAATCAGTTGCGGCGCGATGATTCGTGATGGCAGCGGTAAACGCTGCTGACCGGCGTTCGGGAGCGGTCTGAACAGAGTCAAGAGTCGATCTGAACGAGACTCAAGTTGACCTGGTCGAAGACGTGAGTCGCTGCATCAGATTCCGAGCGAGACGATGGGCGCTGCGTTCTGGGCAGTCGCGAATGGAACTTCCGCCGATAGCGGCGGCCGTGGGACCAGAAGGCACCGGTGAAGGCTGGGAATTGGAGAGATTGCGGCTGGAATCCATGGCGGCTGGCGGCCGGTGGACGGGCAGCGAGGAAGCAAGGCGGCTGTCGGCGCGGCTCAATTCCGGTGACTGTGGGAAGGTCCGCCGGTTGAAGTCGCCGGTGATAGCTGCGTGAAGAAGAAACAGCGGCTGAAGCATTAGGGCAGCAATTCAAGGGCCCAATTTCTTGGTTTTGGGCTTTCTTGATGGGCTGTGGAATTTAGGCTGCCCCTTTGGACTTAGATTCAATTTGGTTTTGGGCTGTTTTTAAAAGGCCCAATTTTAATTGATAGCATATGGGATGCTGAGCCTAATTTTCTGCTGGACCTATTAATTTTAATTTGGTTTTGGGCTATTGGGCCTAATTTTAATTAAAATGGTAATGGGCTGCTCTATTAATTTTAATTTGGTTTTGGGCTATTGGGCCTAATTTTAATTAAAATGGTAATGGGCTGCTCTATTAATTTTAATTTGGTTTTGGGCTATTGGGCCTAATTTTAATTAAAATGGTAATGGGCTGCTCTATTAATTTTAATTTGGTTTTGGGCTATTGGGCCTAATTTTAATTAAAATGGTAATGGGTTGCTCTATTCATTTTAATTTGGTTTTGGGCTATTGGGCCTAATTTTAATTAAAATGGTAATGGGCTGCTAGGCAATATTAATTGCTGGATTTAATTAATTGTGGGTATTATGTTGGGCCTGGTTTTAAATATTGGGCTAGACCTTAATAAAAAAATTGGCAAGATAAATGGGCTTAATTATTTTAATAATGGGCTGCTCATTTTATGCTAATAATGTTTGGGTCGGCTGGGCCTATTTAATTGATCCAACATATTATGCAATTAATTAATATTATATAACTGATTAATTGATTTAATTGTCAATTATTGTTGTATATGTAAAAGGCATGTTCTATGTGATTTATTTATTTAAATTGCTGTTAATAGAAACATGTCTATTTTGTATATTTTATTCTGGAATATTATATGCATGTTAAAACCCTCGGTAATTAAATAACTAAGTGGGAGAGGGGATTGGTAATAAATTCCCACGGCCTCCATTATTGGTTTGTTAGCAATGTGAATAGACTTGCGCGTCGGCATTAGAGCCTTCCTCCCCATCGGATGAGTTTATTCATGGATTGCTGGAACAGACTTCATTAAATAATTACGTTTGTAATGTGATGCATATGAACTTGCGCGTTGGCTATAGTGCCTTCCTCCCTATCGGATGAGTTTATATGCGGTTCACTGGTACAAACTTGTAATTGATGACTGTAGGAAGTTATCCGAGCGCGTGTGTACTTCTCCATCTGTAAGGCACACAAGCTTGGGCCGCGGACTTGGGGTCAAATAATGGTGTACACTTAGATGTAAATAATAAGTATCCTCCCCATCGGAGTCACTGCTTTTATTTGCATGGCTAAAGAGGAACCGACTATTAATTATTTTGTCATAAAGTTAGGTTGACAAATGAAATTAATGGGTAAAACCTTCTCTTGTAAATGTTCGGGTTTGTAAACGTCCACACTATCGTGGCTTGCAGACTCACGGTGCTTGAGATGTCGGTGAATTTTATTTTATATTGCTTTGAGGGAATCAATATAAAATGATAAAATTCGAAGATTTGATCGGTAAATTTAATTGTGATTCTCTGAATTTCGAATGGTTTTATTTCACTAATTATTAACTAAAAGACATTATATTTACTCGTCCAAATTAAATGATTAGAAAAGAATCTTGGTTTTGAAAATTTACTGCTTAAGAAAATACAAGTGTGTTCTCACAAAGGACGTCTCATGATGCCGTTAATGTCTCTAGTGAAGAGATGAGAGGTTCATAGAAATATGATGGTCTCATGTAACTCTTCGGATACTCGAGTAATTTAAAAGGTAATAGGTCATGATAGAATTTGATGAATGTATTGGAAAAATATGGAATAAAAGTTGAAGGGGAAACCTAAGTCAATTTATTTTCCATAATTACCTAGATGTTTTGAGTAAGTTCCACCTCAATTACAAGTGGATGTAAATGGTGGGAAACTTCTAACAAAACATGTGGCAAAGGAAAACCATTTTCATCATAAAGTGAACAAGTTTAATATCTTATTTACTAATGGCTTAAACATGATTAGTGATGGCATCTACTGACACGAAGTGTGTAGATACTGGAATCACTAAATGTTTATTACTAAGTGAGGATAAGATAGTTATGACATGGGAAAAACTACGAAGGTAGTGGCTATTGCAGTGGGAGTTATTTATCTATCTTATGATAGGAATAAATGATTGATTATGAGAAATTATCTTTTCGTACGTTTCATAGAAAGAATTTAATTTTGGTTTCTATGCATTAACGGATGGATACTTCATTTCATTTAAATGACATGGTCATAGAAATGAGGAATGAGGCTATAATCCGTTAAAGTACATTGGTGGATAATTTGGATACTCTTGAATCATGCACATCCCACAGATGCAATAAATAGTAATTAATAATGCATCTTCTAATATTAGTAAGAGAAAGGAACCTTCAAAGATGAACTAAACATACATTTGGCGTCTATGACTAATTCATTTTACTTAAGTAGGATTCAAAAGTTGATAGCCGATAGACCGTAAGGTTTATCTGAAGTGGAAACTATCGGACTTGCGAGTCTTGCTTGGAAGTAAAAATGATTAACTGCCTTTTCAAGGCTGTGGGGTGTAGAGCCAAAGATATATATGTTGGAATTAGTTCATTCTGATTCAAGTGGACCTAATATTATCCAGGCAAGAGGTGGTTAAGAATATTCGAAGATTATTCTGGATACCAATATATTTATTTGATGCACTGCATGTCTAAGTTCTTGGATTAATTCAAGAATTGAAAGGCTGGTACAGTGAAGCGTCATGGAAAATATATTACGTCATTACGATTTAATCATGATGGCAAATACCTCAAGGGATAGTTAGCAGCTATTAATCAGAAGTAGAGATTAAATCTCAAGTAGACTACACCGGGCTTGCCCCAGCTGAATGGTGTGGTGGGTAGAAGGTATAAGGCTCTTATGGTTATGATTAGATAGATGATGAATTATTTGGAATAATTAAATTCATTTTATGGATATGCCCTAGGTACAGTAATTCGTGAAACGTTTGTCTGTATATGGGATATTCTGGAAAAATGGATAGTGATTTATTTAGTCCAAAAGATCGAAGGGTAATTGTTAACACAATAACCAGATTTTTGGAAAAGGACTATGTAATAAATCACAAACCCATGTATAAGTTGTTCTAAAGGAAGTGAGAGGAAAACACTAAGTATAAGTACCAAGTGTACAAGAGGATATACCACAAGGTAAACTGCAACGCGTGTCAAGTCTGATACACAATTACATGTAGTGCCTTGTCGTAGTGGGAGGGTTGTGTGACAACCCATAAATATATGTTTTGGGAGAGTCGTGAGACTTGATCCCTAGTGAACATGACATTATCCCACAGATACGACGTAGCACTACAAGATAAAAATGCGGAATCTTAGTAAGTTGCAATGAATGTTGAAATAGAATCTACGGATTCTAAATTAAGTCTGGGAGCTTAGTAGACCACTACATAGTGTAAAAGCCATTGGAAGTGGTCATAGGAAATAAAAGAGGATCATATGGAAAGGTGAAAACCTTAGAAGCAAAGCTTGTTGCGAAAAGATGTACTCAGAAAGAAATGGTTCGATTATGAGGGAACATATTCGCTGGTAGCTATGCTTAAATTGATCCGGATTCTTTTATTTATTGCTGCTCATATTAAATTATGAGGGACAACAAATAGATGTCAAGACAGCTTTCCTGATTGGAAGTCTTGAGGAAAACATCTATGTGAAGCAACCAGAGTAATTCATTGCAAAGTACTAATAGCATTTTGATAGTAAGCTTAAAAGTGTCCAGCGATGGACTAAAGCAAGCTTTGAGATCGTGAAATATCTGTTTTGATTAGGTAATCCAGTGGCATGGATTTAAATCAATGAGCGGATGTGTCTTGTGTGTTGTAAAGAGTGACGAAAACGTGGTGGTGTTTCTTGTACTATAACGTAGATAGTATCTTGCTCATTGGAGACAATGAAAGAGTATTATCGGGCGTATGGGTACGGTTAATAAAGCGGTAGAAATGAAGGACTTAAGAAAGGCAAAAATGTCCTTTTGATCACGGTTATACGGATCACAAGAAAGGATATTATGCTTATCTCAAGTTTCATAATATGATATAGTCCATACTCATTTAGCATGAGAATAGACTTACGCGTCGGCATTAGAGCCTTCCTCCCCATCGGATGAGTTTATTCATGGAATGCTATGAACGAAGTTGGATAACTATTTTGCTGTATGCAGAACAGTGGGTATCAACGTAACCCGGATCAAGAATGATGAACTGTAGTAAGACATATATAAAGTGCCTGAGAAGGACTGGAAATTATATATGAACTTACTGGACAGATTCACTGCTTCTTGTGGATTACGTAGATTCGGATTTTTTAGTCAGATTGGACGGTAGTAAATTCTCCTCAAAGGTTATGTGTTTAATTTTAGGAAGTAGAGTCATAATGTGGAGGAGTATTATATAGAAATATATTTCAGACTCTGTACTCCATCATGGAAAGATGATAAATTGGAGCCTATGAGGCTGCCAAAGTATCTATATGACTCTAGAAACTTCATGATGGACTTTGAAGTGTTTCTAAGTTTGCCCAAGGTAATCACAATTTACATTGTTGATATTGGTGCAGTTGCAAACTTGAAGGAATCATGAGTCCATAAGGCAATTAAACACATGGAGCGCGAGTACCACCTCTTACGAGAAATCGTATGATGAGGGGAAGGTTGTTGTCGCCTAGATTGCATCGGATGATGACCTAGTAAATCCATTTATGAGGACCTTAAAGCGAGAGCTTTTAATGGTCGTGTAGTGGAAGTAGGAATCAGATGTATGGCAGAAGACATGACAGCATAGTCTTTTAGTATAAGTGGGAGATTGTTGGATTGTATACTAAAAGTCTAGCTTTAGTATGAACAATGTCATAACAATATTCGAAATGAGAATCATTGATCAAATGATTGCATCTTATAATTTATTTTATATGCATGATGCAATAGTCCATTTACTTTATATTGTAAATATGTTGTGCGACAACACGCGGAAGATCATATTATCGGTTTCCTTATAAAGTATAAACAGATGCTCACAACTGAGATAGACGGGGACTCTCTATCGGTATGGTTGTAGTGTGGTTTGGTATTAGCTTGTCTTGGCTATAGAATCACATTAGTGCACTTGTGTGTATTGAGCAGGACCGCCTGAGGTCGTTCTTCTTATACTGACTATATAGTAGAACTTGATCTCTGTTATTATGGAAGTTCGTGCTCTTAATCCCTATACAATAACCTCGACACGTAGGGCAGTATGTATTTCTTTGATTCATCAATGGGTGAGATTTATAAGTATTAAATCAACAAACTCGGTGAGTTGGGAAGCAGTGCTGTATCTATGGTGTGCTGTTGATTGTAGAAGAAATCCATGTCCGTCATAGGTTGATAATGTCCCCTTGAGGAGCTCATAAGGTTTATCATGTAAATCTTGCAAGTGGATTAATTTCCGGCATGATAATAAGGTTGAGTGGTACTACTCTTGGATAAGATATTAATTAATTTGAGTTGTCAGTAACTTAATTAATTAATGGGCATTGTATATCTTAAACATGGGGAGACTGTCGGGCTTATAATAAGAAGGAGCCCAGAACATAATTTTGGGATTGGACGGGTAGTGCAGTAATAATATTTTAGTGGACTATATTATTATTATTGGATTTAATTAAAAGCTTTGGGCTAAGCTTGGTTAATTAAATTCAATTGAGGCCCAGCCCAATTTCTCCTCCTGGTCCCTGCTGTAGCCCAAGTATATAAGTCATCTCAGTTCCTGTTAAACCTAAGTCAGTGCCTCATTTGACTTACGGGAGAGAACAGAGAGCAGATTGAGAAGACTCTGGGGATTGTTGACCACCCAACACCAGAGTTGACTTTGGGACATATAGTAGAAGATCAGAGGTGTTCTTCACTGCTGTTCATCCTCTACATCGACCCAGAAGTACGGTAAACATGATTTTATTTCTTCCGCTGTATATGTTTGCCTGATATCCTAAACGCATCACGTTGATCCAAACGATCCAATTGCCCAACAATCGTTTCCAGTGAAATAACATTTACCAATTTCACAAAACTAAGGTGCATTTAAGGCACCGGTACACCAAATTAATAAACCAAAATATAATATACTATTTCATAACCACCTTTAGATAAAATAAAATAATTAAGAATTAAAAATTAAAAATTATTATACATCGAAAAAACTGTTCTATCAATCTTAAGTGCATTGGTGTATCCAAACTATAGAATAACCTTAAAATTAAAAGGGTAGACTCGAAACTCTTAAAATCTAAACTCGTAAATGAATGATACACACAAACATCTTTCCCCATTAAAATTATCACCAAACTTCCATTTCCCTTTCGTTTTCGATACACGAGACTTATATTATACTTTATTCCCTAAAATAATTAGGTCACTCAATAGTTTAAAAAAAATAAAAAGAAAGACCTTATTATGAGGTACAAATTATGCGGATGGGGGAGTATGGATGGGGGAGTATGGATGGGGGAGTATATATTCTATAATTCATGGTTATTTATGGAGTTGAAACATCTTAATATATATAATCAACAAATAATTTCCTTATATAATTTAAAAAAAAAACATATGCAGCACTCTCTCATGAAATGTTGACTTTAAAAATACAAATGTTGATATGTTATTGGTTGAATCCAATTTAATATATCATTAATTACTTTGAAATATTAATTAAGGCATGTATTAAAAACTTTTTTTTTATTCTAATCTTAAATTTAAAGTATTAAAAGTTTTCTAAAGATAATATATATAATCAAAATTTTATTTATAAAATATGAATAATAAATAAAATTTTACACAATTATATTATATAAATAAATGTATAAGAAAAAAATCGTGGTACATGAGTTTTTTTCGTATATTATATAATTTCTTATTTAAAAATATTAAATAAATACTCCATTAAATTTGACATAAAATAAGTTTAGATAATGGAATTCATTTTTAATGTTATTTTATTCTATTTGTTTATTTATATAATAAAAACACACTCCCTCAATCCCTCCATCTTTAAGGAGATGTTTGTTTCTGGATTTGAAACCCCAGAATTGGAATTCAAATTCCACACCCAAATTTTAAAAATCACCCCCTATATATCTATATACTATATACATTCTCTCTCCTCAATTAATACACTTTCTCTCTTTTTCTCCCCTCTCTCATCTACTTTCTTACTTAAATTAATACATTCTTACAAATTGATTTGACATAAAGTTAAAACCTACCATATCAAAAACCCAAAACAACACACAGCATCACTATTCATGATTTTTAAACTCCCCCAAACCCCAAAACAAACATCACCTAAAGGATTGCACGCCTTATTCGATATGGACATTAAGAAAAGTGGTTAATTTTAAGAGTATTATGCTATTTTTGTTAGAACTAAATAGTAAAAATATGTTAGGCAATGATAGTTTTTTTAGGGTTAATTGCATAAAAAAACCTCACTTTTAACTCAATTGCAAAATTGTCCCAACTTTTAAAATTTGACGAATAAAATCTTCACTTTTCAGATACTTTGCAAATAAATCCCATGGGCAGCATCTTGCTGCCCAATCAATGACGTGGCAAAGAAATTCATGTCACATGCCTTGTCATTTTGACAACTGTCAGTTTCTAAACACCATGACATAGGTCCACTTCCTCGTTGACTTCCTTTCAGAAAAAATGTTCACGGAGTTAAGGAGAAAGATAACGGTGTTGAAGAGAAGAGGAGAGAGAAGAGGAATGGCGGTAGCGCTGCCGGTAACAGAGTGAAGCTGAACATAAAAATATGGCCTTTTTATAGGAGTAGATCCGCCGGGGAACAAATGAGGGTAGATGCCGACGGAGGAGGAATGGTGGTGTTTCCTACACACTATTTCTGAGTAGTTGAAATCATCTTGCGGAGCTTTGCCTCTGTGTGTCATGGGTGGGTAGTTGGTGATGTGATGAGAGAGATTGAATATAATAGAATAGAATGATGAAGATGAGAGGAAGAAGAACATTGCAGGAAAAAAGTGTTGATTGCAGGAAAGATTGATGGGAAATTCTGTGTGTGTGTAATGAAGTGATTAAAGATTGATGTAGAGTGTAAGTAAAGAAAGAGAGCAGAAGTGCTATAAGTTAGTGATGTGAAGTAGTCTGAGTTCCTGTTTCTGTGGGGGTGAGGTGAGGTGGGGTGGGGTGGGGTGGGGGGAGAAGACTCATCAATATCTCTCTGCGATTTTTTATTTATTATTGGGGCTGGCGCATTCTGCAACAATCAAACTCGCGGTGGGCAGATCCGGCGAGGAGGCTTGCTTGCGGATGATCCGGTCGACATCAATGGCAGCGCGGTGATTGGTTCGCGAATTTCTGGCGTCGTGGACCAGATCCGCGCGAAGAACATGCGGTGATGTGGATTCTGGCTAGAGTTCCTGTTGCTGCTATCGGCTGAAAACTCTTGGCTCCGCAGTTGTTGGCGTCTGGCGGCAATACTTGAAGGCGAACCCCGGCGACCGTTGTCAACGAACTCCAGCGAGAGAAGATAGACGTGTGCACATTTGTTGAAGAAGGATACCACATCGTCGTTTTAAGGTGACACATGAATTCCATTGCCACATCATCATTTGGGCAGCCAGATGCTGCCCATGAGCTCTATTTGCAAAGTATGTAAAAGGTGATGGTTTTATTTGCTAAATTTTAAAAGTTGGGATAAATTTGCAATTGAGTTAAAAGTGAGGTTTTTTTTATGTAATTAACCCTTTTTTTTATTGTAAAGGGTGTTTTTTATATTATTTTATTTCCCTTCTATGGAAGTGCAAATTTTTGTTTTAACTTTAGTTAATAAGGGTAAATTATTTTATTTGATAAAGTATACAGTTTTATTAATTTTTTTTTCAGGAAATAAAGGGTGCACGTCCTTATACTAAAGGTTATACCATTTAATATAAAGGGTATATGGGTGCACGGTGTCCTCGGGGCACACAAGTTTTAACTATATAGGATATCAATTAATAGTCTTTCTGTCCTATAGAAACATGAGCGTTTGTTTTTTTTTTTCAGGTAGATTTAGAGATATAAGATTTTAGGGTGATTCTTGGGTGACCCGTGGTCAGCCAAGACCCAATTCATTGCCGGTTACAAGTTTGAGGGACAGAATAGCATATGCACAGCATCAGTGCATAGGTAAAGAGGGCCCCCTCATGTATAAAATTATTATTTTCTTGAAAGATATTTATTTAATGTTACATTTAAATAATGCTAATAATTTATTTTTCTTTGTACTTTGTACTTTATTAAATGTACTTTTTTTTCTTTATTTGAGATGATTTTTGATGTGACAAAACTAATATATTATTAAAATTAACATCTAAATATGTTTTAATTAAATTTGTAATTTAAAGTTAATCATGTAATACTTATTTTTTTTAAAAAAATAAATTAAAGTTCATTCAAATTACTTTTCAATTTATTTATTTTATTTTTATTCAATAAAACTTAATATTAGGTGTTTTATAATTAATTGTGTATTTATATTATTATAACTTCAAATTATGTTTACATTTTCAGTTTACATTTCATTCTATAAGGAGAAAGAAAAGGTTTCACACGAGCTCCCATTTGTCCAATGGAGACAAGGTATGGGTTGTTGATTTAAACTTGTTTATTTTATCTATCAAAATTATACTATAAGCTATACTTCCTTCTTTCCTCGCTAAGAGATTTTTTGCTTTTTGGTACGTGAATTAAGGTGTATTATTATTTAATTAATGTATAGTAAATAGTTGTATTAGTGAGAATATGCCCCCATATTTTAATTGTATTAGTGAGTGTGTATGGGTTCTATGTGTGTAAAAAATAAAAGGGAATTATTTGGATGAAACATCCAAAATGAAAAAAAAATTTTAAGAGGATGGAGGTATATATGTATGGCAAATTTTTTGGGCACACTTATTCAAATGCGTGCAAATTTATATATTAATAAATATTATACACTTTATTAATAAATTTTAATGTATTTTCTGTTAGTTTTTAATAATAAAAACTTTAATATAAAAAAGTTATACATTTATTATTAATTATATATATATATATATATATAATTAATATAAATATTGGTGCATAGGTGCATCAATTTGGACATAATTATATCAAATAAATATGAAATAATTACTGCTAGGTACATACTCCCTCCGTCCCATCCTAATGGTTACATATTTCTTTTTTGGGCGTTCCATCCTAATGGTTACATTTCCCTTTTTAGCATATGGGACCCACACAAATTAATTACTTCTCTCTTCATGGACCCACACATCACACTAATACACCTACCCACTTTACATTAAAATATTATTTCTCTCACCTCAATACACATTAAAATACTGTACTCATTAATCTACGTTCAAAAAGCAAACGTAACCATAAGGACGGGACGGAGGGAGTACTTCCTATATATAATTATTTTAAGATACATCTATAAAAATAAAATAATTTTAGGTACAATATCTAGGGTTAAAATACCAACTTTATCCTTAATTAAAATATGTCCCATAAAATCTATTCCGCTTTTAACGCATTTCAGTTTTGAGATTTTAAGATTTTTAAACTTTCCATAATCGACGATTGGAGCTACCAATTGCAAATTCCTAAACTTTCCTTCTTCATCAAATAATGATCTAAATATCCATACTAATGTATAATAGTATGCATTGTTAAGAGATAAATAAAAATACGCAATTAAATATTCATATTAATATAAATTAGTATGCATTGTTAAGTGAGAAACAAAAATACGCTATTAAATAGAAGAAAAGAGTTATTATTACTGAACTTTAACAACCAGAGCAAGCTTGGCTCGTTAACTAAATAAGGAAAAGGCGAGTTAAAACTCGAGTATGAACAAGTCAAGCCAAACTCGAGTCTTGTCAAGTTGAGCTTTTGAACTATTCGTTTTTTTAATACTTCTACCAATGCTTAAATTTATTTAGAGTAATAAGTTAAAATAATCAGAGTATCGACTAATTGATAGATTTATCATACCTGTATCCACCCTAGCTTATCTATTTACATTTTTAATTAAATCTTAATGAGTAAATATATTACTCTATTAAAACGGATATATCAAGTTCTATTTAAATAAATTTAACATATTATATTTTAAAAAAAAGTCATTAATTATAGACAAAGACTCGTGTGAGATGTCTCACGTAAGCTCACGTAAGGGTTTACGGGTTTACGTGAGACGGCCAGAAAGTGATAACTTTTATAAACAAAAGTGATGACAAATTAATGAAAAGTGATAATGCTATTTCATGAATAATTTATTGAATAAATAAAAAGTAATAATATTTTATAACGAAAGTGATAACGTATTATAGCGAAAGTGATCATTATTATAAAAATTGAAAAATGATTTCACGTGAGATGATCTCACCCAAGATCTGCCCAATTAATGGTCAAGATATATCTTAATTGTGATGAATGGATGAGATTGAATAATGTGATAAGTGGATGAGATTAAAAAAGAATTAGTAATCAAAATCAATAGTATATATTAAAAATTGGTTCAATTTTAACTTTTTCACTTTACTATTATACTCCCTCCGTCCGGTTCTAAGGTATCCATTTGCTTTTTTCACGCGGACAGTTCTAAGGTCTTTATTTGCTTTTTGCACGTGGATTAAGGAGTATTATTATAGGTAAAGTGGGTAGTTGTATTAGAGGAAAGTGGTGGGTCATATTGTGTACTATTTTTACTAAATAGAGGAAATTGATACATTTGAAGAGGACGCCAGAAATAGTGAAATGGATACAATAGAAGCGGACGGAGGAAGTATTACTTTAGATTAGATATCTTTAAAATATATAATATGACTATGAACTTTTTTTAATTTAAAAGCATTAATAATAATAATAATAATAATTAAATTCTAATAAATTATTTTGTATTTTTTTCTAATAGTACATTAATTAAGATGTAATTATTTATTTAATTTTAAATTTATGTAGTCAAAATGGATGTCAAATGAAAGATTATTAAAAGATGAATAATTTGATATATTTTTTATTAATAATAAATTTGTAATAAAAGAGTTATATAAGTTTAAATTTTTTTGATGAAAAATAAATTTAGGAATAAGATAAAATTAAAAAAAAAATAATATAATTGGTGGACAGGAGAGAGAGAAGACATTCATTAATAAGACGTGAGATGTTCTCTATTTTCCACGAAGAACCAGCTATGCAGGTATCAGTTAAAGTAATATATAATCTATCGGCTGAAATTGAATTTGCTTGATCTAATAGTTGAGGATGTATTGGGTCACAGTTGACCCGTGGTCAGATAAGTAACCCTCAAGATTTTAATATGTCGTAAAAGTAAGAAATAATATTTTAATGTAAAGTGGGTAATTGTATTATTGTTGTATGGACCCTATGGAGATATGGAGCATTTTGTATGGGTTCCAAAAAGAGAAATTTATATTTTATATGGTGACAAACAAAAATGATAAAATTCGTATGTTTTAATAAGATGGATGGAAGAAGTAATTTAAATTAAAAGAATGTAATAAATATATAAAATAAAACATACAATATGTGTAAAATTTTATTTTATTTTTATTAAAGATGTAAAATTGACTATAGTATATAAATACATCGGTATTTATTAAATAAAATATTTCAGGCGTAAAATAAAATTTTTATAATCCCTCGTAATACGCCGGTACTAGTACTATACTAGTAAGTATATATATTCAAAAAATTCCTAAGAAAAAAATGGGACATACATCAGAAAAACCAATTCATTAAATATTTTGCCTTCTTTTTAATGGTAAACAAATGCATGCATAATGTTATCTCATTTAGTGGGAAATAACAAAAAAGAAGTCGATAAAGCAAGAAAATTATTTATTACTTACGTGGTTTTGGATTCAGGTCGAGTATCTTCAGGTTTCTTTGAATCCATTTCGTTGTCGGGTTGATTCGGCCCGGATTCGGATTGTGCAAATCGGATAGCAGGTGTGATTATAATTTGGTTTGGTAGAGAATACGAAAACAGAGATGGTCGCAGTGGCCTGCACGATAAGACTAGTCTGTGCATTGTTTGCTTTTATGAGGATAGGCATAGAATTGCTCAAACTAATGCATGTATGTATTTGCATGGACGCTCTTAATTGTGGATTGACACGTATCTATTTAGTTTGGACACGTGTTGTGCTGAGTCCGCCGCGTGCCCTGTATCTCCTTGTAATTAATTTTTCGACAATGCGGAGTATGGAAAGCCATAATAATAAAATGGAAATGTTTTTAGTGTGGGCTATCTTACAGATTTCATTATATGAAAGGATCTTATCTTATTTATTATTCCCTCCATTTCATAATTGTTGTCGTAGTTACGGTAGATACGGAGTTTAAGAAAAGTTATTTTTTTACCAATTTTATTAATTTTTAAGGATATTGTGGTATTTTTAAATAATAAATAAATTATAAAATATGTGATTTGAACTCTGAAAAACAAGGAAATATTGCAGACTAACATGTACAGGCCCAAATTTGGCTGAACAATTGCTGATTTTTTATACACTAACTTGAAAACAACAATTTCCCAAATATTCATCATCAAGATCAATTGTTCTTTAAATCCATCCACCTTATTTAAAAGTAACAAAAAAGCCTTACAACGTCCGGCGCATCAACAATATCTTGACAAATCGAATCCTCTGGGAGTATCCCACTGCCCAGGCTCAGGAGCTGCAACCACCATGCCCAATTTCTAGAAAATACTCGTACCTGCTAGACGATCAAGTATTTGATCCATGAAAGGAAGAGGAAAGTGGTCTTTGCATGTATTTTCATTCAGTTTCCTGTAATCCGTACACACATGCCATCCCGTAGGTGATGGTGGAAAGACCTTCCAATCGAACTTAGTTGCAGCAGAGTGGAGTTTCGAATCCTGCATTTGACATGGATTTGGCCCCTTGCAAGCACAAGTTTAACAGTAAGCCATCTCTATAAGCTACTTGAGGCATATCCTGCGATTTATCTCCTCGCGATTTACCTCCTCCACCAATCCCAGCGCCCTACACCATAGAATTCCTCCTTAATACATGGAGTAATGCTCATTATACTATGGAGGCGGCAACTTGTCACCCACTCCTGCGCGATGTGAACCTCTCATTCGACGGAGCAGACCTCTAGCCAGTGCGAAACCAGACAATTATGCCCTTGTTCATCAAAGTCTTGAGTAGGGTTTGACCCGAAAGGCCCAACACGTCTTGCCAGTGGCCATCCAGGTCGATTGCAGAGATTTTAAGGGTCGATCTGATCGACGACTTTTGCAGAGGGGATGACGCGGATGAGGCAGAAAAGAGAGAGATTATGGTGCGAGTGGTAATCGAGAGTGAGGGATTGTGGTAATGTTGGAGGCAAGCTTCTTGAATGTGGAGATCATATAAGGCATTTTTAAGCTTCTCACTGCTTAAGAGTGGAGATTGAATGAAGAACGAAATTGGGTGGGCAGAAAAAAAAAATAGATTAAGGGTTAGTATGAAGTTAAGGGGTATATTGGACCCTTTGCCCTTCCACTTACAATAAAAAAGGATTAAGTGCAAACTTGTGAATTTTGAATTTGGCGACGCCACCAACAGTGCACTAGCAAAACCCTCTCGAAAGACAATGGCAGGCGGGGGCGGGCGGCCAATAATGGCGCTGAACGTGGCGGAGAAGCCGTCCGTGGCTAAAGCAGCGGCTGGTATACTCTCGAACGGCGGGCTTCGAGTTAGAGACGGCCGGTCTAGATTCAACAAGATCTTCGAATTCAACTATACCGTTGACAACCAACCATTTCAAATGTCATTCACTTCCGTCACTGGCCATCTCATGGAGCTCGAATTCGACGAGCGGTACCGCAAGTGGCACTCCTGTGACCCTGCCGATCTCTATTATGCCCCCGTAAAAAAATACGTACCCCAGGTATTGTTCTACTTTGTTCCTTCGAAGATTGTATCTTTTGGGTTGGAGCTGCTTTTTCCGTGCGTGGATTTTTGTTCTTTAATCAAATTATTTAGTGAATTAACAGCAGTCATATTTGCAATTTTCTGATTCTGAATTCCATTAAGATGTTAATTGTAGGAGAGTTGGGGTTCTGACCAAGTCTCTCAACAACGAATGAAATATCTGGCTGTGTTACATATTGCAGCGCGCCAACAGTGAAGTAACAAAACAGATCATTATCATGTAGTGTGAGTGGAGACTTGTGCATTAAGGAGTAGGACTTGGTTTGGAGTGCATCATGTTTGTATTTTGGAGAAAATTTCAGTGATGTTTATTTTTTATTTTATTTATTTATTTGAGTTAGATTTCATACCAATATATTGAGGCTTAAGGCCTGGATAATAGTTCAGGGGGCCAAGGTCACTGAGAGATTAGATGGTGGTGAAGATCAGAGATGAATTTAGTGATTATCTCCTTTAATAGAATCAACATACACAATTACCACATTAAATGTCCTTTATGCTTGAGATAATGCAAAGAGGAGTCTAAAAATTCCATGTCAAGCTTCTGGACCATGTTCAAACTTTAATTTTTAAGACCATAAAGACCTTTCACCAGTTTATACTTTATAGACATGAGTTGGTTTGAATAAATTGATATCTTGTGGTTGAGTCAAGAACACAGATTTAAGTAAGTCCTCATTAACCCAAAGTATCTGTCTTCTCATTTAACATTGGGGAATAACGTTTTGGGTATGACAGACAATATCTAATTTTGTTGAATGCATATTAAGTATCCTGTCTATTTCTGTGGACTAAGGTCAATTGCTAAATCTTTTCAGTTTTCATCCCTAAAATTCTCTATCTTTTGCGAACAAAAAATTGAGATACTAATTTTATTCACGTGAAAAAATGTAATTGATGTTTTATTTACTTTGGAAATCCTGTGTAACTCTTCTGTTGAGAGGAAGTGGTCAGACTATGGCTAATTTCCATACACTGATTTTAGAGTTTATTCTTAAATGATGATTAATCTGAAAGATGTGATTCTTTCTTGGTTAATTTAGGATAAATCAGACATTGAAAAGACACTTGAGGAAGAAGCTAGAAGGTGTCAGTGGCTTATCTTGTGGCTTGATTGTGACCCAGAAGGAGAAAATATAGCATTTGAGGTGGTTGAAGTTTGCAGTAGAGTTAATCGAAATCTCAACATCCTTAGAGCTCGTTTTTCTGCTCTAACCAATAGGTCTGATTCTTGGATGATATCCTACTCTTGTTTATTGACATTGTTTTATTCATATATATTTTCTTATGAAAAGTGAAAACTTGGATGCTCAGTGAAATTAGAGGCGCAATACAAACAGTAGTTCGAGGCCTTCGTCGGCCTGATCAATTGCTTGCTGATGCTATAGATGTTCGACAAGTAAGCTTCTGCAAACTGGCATCGTTTGATTATTAAACAATATTTCTTAAGGCTTTATTCAAACACTGTATCTGTAGTTCTATACATCTACAGTCCTTCCAGGAAACGTGATTTATTTTTCAAGTCTCTAACTAATTTAGTGTGAATGGATTTAGCTATAAAATGAAGATCTTCATAATACCTTTTATTAATTAATCATTGAGATCCTATTTCCCTCACATAAATCATCTGAAAATATAAAGAAAAATCATGGATTTGATATTTTTTTAATGCAGGAAATAGATCTTCGCATAGGAGCTTCCTTCACCCGGTTTCAGACTATGTTTCTGAGAGATGCTTTTGTCCTTGATTTTACTACTGATGAAACAAACGTTATTTTAAGCTATGGTCCTTGCCAGGTTAGCACACCCTTATTCATTGTCAAGCGTGAGAAGATTAATAAGTTGCTTAGATTTTTTCAGTTTATTTTTACTGTTATTTATTCTACAATCATTTCTAGCTTTTTTCAACTCATTTTTGCTGCATCTTGCATTTTGCCGTTGTTCATGCTCATGCTTAATGCTGGTTATGAATGTTGCAGTTTCCTACCCTGGGCTTTGTTGTGGAGAGGTTTTGGGAAATCCAATCTCATGAACCAGAAGAGTTCTGGACTATTAATTGTACTCATAATTCAGAAGAAGGGACTGCTACATTTAATTGGATGTAATTATTGTACAACTTGCCATCATCTTCAAATCAAATTACTTATATTTGAATTCTGAAGATAATGTCGTATGGCAGGCGAGGACATTTGTTTGACTACACATGTGCAACATTAATATATGAAATGTGTATCCAGGAACCCATTGCAACTGTGAGTCCCTCTAAAAACATATTAATTCTAAAGAATAAAATCATTGGTGTTGTTGTTTTCTTATGTTAATGATCATTTTCACCTTTAGGTAACAAATGTTAGACAGCAGGAAAAGTTCAAATATCCTCCTCATCCACTGAGTACAATAGAGCTTGAAAAGCGTGCTTCACGTTACTTTAGGATGAGTTCAGCACAGGCTATGAAGGTCAGCTTTTGATAGCCAGTAATCGTATCATATTAAAGCTACTAGAGTGTTTGCTTCTTCTTAAGTATGCTAGTGCACCTGAGTGAGTAGTGCACAGCAATCACATGTAATATTTGTTGTAAATGATAAAATTGTTAAAATTTTATTTAAATCTATTATATATAGTTCGACAAAAGTTTTATTTTGTATTTTTTTTGGCATTTATTTAGTTGTCTTACATTTTTTTTTGCAATTCATATGCGGCATAATCATTTCTGCATATCCTTTTTTCAAAATAGGTGGCAGAAGATCTATATCAATCTGGTTTTATCAGTTATCCTCGTACAGAGACTGATTGCTTCCAGGCGGACACAAATTTGCATGTATGTAACAATTTTATCACTTGTGGCTTTGAGTAATTTGTTTTATTAATGGTGCAACTTCTGAAGGCAAATAGACAAAGTCATAGTTATGCAACAGACACGTGCATAATTAGTTTTTGAGGGGGATTTCGCTGACTTTTTTTTTAAAATTATACCCTTTCAATGGTGTAATTTTAACTTAGCACTAAAACGAGTAGGATGGATAACTATGTGCAGTAAACAAGAGTGCAACAGCCAAAAATGTTGAGCAATAGGATGTCCATTGACATTTTAAACTGCCTTAAACCTTTTATGGGACATAGTACATTCTATCTACATCACGTGCGATACATAAAAATTAGAAAGAAATAAATAAAAAATGACTGTGCTCAGTTCATCTTCCTTATGTTTTTATTATCATCTAGATATCTTCAACCTCTTCTTGTCTGGTGTTGATGATTATGCTTCCGTGATTAGTAGATATAATTCCATGTTTATTCAATCTATATTTAGTAGGTAGTTGATACATTCCTAGTTCAATAAATATATTTAGTTGTTAGATATTTATTTGTTGCGTTACTTAGCTTTACTTTATTTATTTATTATTTTCCTTATATTGGTTGTAACCCAGGCCTTCTTTTTTCACTATAAATACGGGAGTCTTCTGCTTCAGTAACACATATACACACAACTTCTTTAGCCTTCTCTTTTTACATAGTAGACAAAATCTTTTAGCTTTTGTTAGACTTTTTCTCCTTCTACTGAATCTGTGTTCAATATGGAAAAAAAGGTTCTGAAAAAGATTAGCACTCAACTGAGTTTCTGTTTCCTGCTCTAAATCCTAGTCTCTCTCTTCAACCCTAATCTATTTGCCGCTGCAACTAAAAAGAAAATCCTAGTGTATAGCTACAATCTGCATAGGCGTCGCCTCCAGTTACTACTTGGTTTCGTGCCGCAAATAGGTCTGCCTTTCTACTGCAACTGTGCATGAAACCTTCTGCCTTTGGCATGTAGCCACTAACTGCTTGGTTTTGTTCTGCGTATCTGCGCACAAGTTGTTTACCTTTGGACTGCAACTTCGCTACAATCACTCTGTGTCCTCATGCACATGCAGCACTGCTCTGCGTCATAGTGAATATCCAGCTTTATTCCACATACTCTTGTGTAGCTGTCTATATTCTGTGTCCTCATGCGCTGCTCACTCTTTTTCTCAACAATATTTCTAAAATATGATGTGTCCTTTATTATAGTTGCACCTTTTACCATGACTTTTTATACCAGTTTCTTGCACAACCTCTCAAATTATAGCTGCATGCTAGCATGACTTGTCAACCATTGCTACATGCTTGCACAATTATCTCTCACACTTTAGGGTTGCTTCTATCTACTGCTTGTCCTACAAAACTCAAAAGTTCCAAACTCTATGGCAAGCTGCACTTCTGTGATATGCTCTAGCTAAAGGGGGTGTCTTGAAGATTATTCAGAGACTTCAGTGTTTAGTTGATATGTTCTTTGCTTAGCCGATCTTTGTTTATTTAGTAAATCTTTAACTTTGGTATACACCATCTTTATTTCTTTTCTTTCGGGTTGTAATCCTAGGCTTTTCACCCACTAAAATACAGGACTCTTCTACTTTGATAACACTATATACACAACTACTCTAGCAGTCTCACTTTTATATCTGGTGTAGGCAATAGTGCAAGATCAGCAAGGACACCCAATTTGGGGCGCATATGCCCAGAGGTTGCTAGATCCTGAGGAAGGTCTATGGAGAAATCCTAGTCGTGGTGGACATGATGACAAAGCCCACCCTCCTATTCACCCAACAAAATTTTCTGCTGGAGAATCTCATTGGAGTCAAGATCACCATGTCAGTACGACCTTTTTGACAAAAGTTGTTAATTTGGTAGAAATTTTCTGTTAGAATTCAATTAATTTATTTTGCTCAATGATGATGATTTGAGAATCGGAGACATTTCTGAATTTAAGCGTAATATCACCCTGTAACAGAAGGTGTATGAATTGGTTGTTCGACATTTCCTAGCTTGTGTTTCTCAACCAGCCAGAAGTGCTGAAACCACAGTTGAAATTGACATTGCGGGTGAACAATTTTCTGCATCCGGGAGAGTGATAATTGCTGTGAGTTTCCAACTTCTTAAGTTTTTTTTTATAATATGGCTTACAGTGGCTGCAATATCTATGTTTATATTTGGCGCATCTGATGCATATATATCTCATTTGCTCAATACCATATGAACTTAATATTCTTTACCATGTAACTCCAAATCAGTTATTTAAGCAATTTCTATGAGTATAACTGGTAAAATTTTGTAATTCTTGACTCGTAGAGCTGCTAATCAGTTTTAAATACTCGATACTGCACTTTTCAAAACATGTACTTTTTTGTGTTAACATTTTTTGGGTAAGAAGCCGAAGGTCTTCTTGATTTCAGTTTTTAAGAGTAGCTGTGCGGCTTTTGATCTTCTGAAAACAGTTATATTCTAGAAACTGAAAATAGACAACAATGAAGGATGGGACTCATACAAAATCCAATGACGACCACAATTCAAGTTTTAAGTCCTCCTGAAAGTTGTAAATAAATATGAAAAATTACCATTTCTTCAAATGACCATTTTGGCGTCCCAGGTTTCACACAGTATTTAATATAATGGTGTTTTCACTCTTCCAATCTTGATACACCATCTTTTTTTTATTACAAGAGGTTCGTAATTTTAACAGCCTCCCTAATTCAATTATCAACTTTCTGTGGCTTTATGATTGCAAGATAATCTATTCGGCGCAGATTATTTTTTTCTCTACCTTGGAAGGATGTCCAGGGGAGACTTGATTCTTGAATTGGTAGCTCCAAATTTGCAGGGAGAAGACCGAGTGAACTTTTTATTGATTTTTTATATTTTCAGAGAACAACAGATTTCACTCTGCATCTTTGTTTTCAAATCTATTCCTGAGCCTACATCTGTTCTTCTGTAAAGCCATATGTGTTTTAAAAAGCTCTCTGTTTTCTTGTTTTAAAGTATATCCATTCAGGTCTTTCCAAAAGGATTATCAGTTAATATGCCTTAACTGTGTTAAGCTGTAAACAACACATTCTTTTTAACTCATGAGAGAATCTTGTCAAAGAATATCAGATAAGTATTTGATATATTCTGGAAAATAGTCCATATACTGTAATTTCCACTCAATAGGAAATTTTAGGCAGTTAGAGAAATTAGACATCCCTATGTAGAAACTATATACTAATTTTTGAGGTAGCTCGAGTATGCACTCCACTATTTTGCATTGTTGTTTTTCCCACATTTAATGCTAAACGCATATGTTATTTTTATTAATATTTTTGACGGCTTAATGAACTTTTGGTGATTTATTTTCCAGAAAAATTACTTGGATGTATATCGGTTTGAAACATGGGGAGGTTCAATGATCCCAACATACCAATATGGGCAACAGGTTTTTTAATCATATCACTTTTATCTTTTTTGAAGGCATGTATATTTCTTTGTCTTGAGTAATCTTGGTTTCGATGTCAAGACGCTTTATTCATAACATGTCTTGGTTCTTAGACATTTAATTAATGGACTCATGCAAAGTTATGTAATTTAATCTCATAATTTCTTGATGTACTATGGTTTCTACTTGATTGTCAATAACTAATTGGATGCAGTTTCTTCTCTTTCCTCTATATGAAGAAAACTTAACGAAACATTTTGTCTGTTTAGGCTATTGAACATTTTTCTAGAATACACAAATTAACTACCTATGGTCGTGTTTAGCGTCCTATTGTTGAAAATTTACTTGCAAGTTCAGCTGATAGGCTGTTATATAAATCCTTTAGTGTGATCATAGTTGTTAAAGGCGAGCCTCGGGCGCGCCTTAGGCGAGGCGAAGTCGGAAGTCCTGATCGCCTGGGTTTCTTGGTTTTTTGGGGTTTCGGTTGATGTTCAAAAAACCCTTGCCTTTGTGCGCCTTTTTTGATGAAAAAGGCGCGCCTTGGGTACATTTCCAAATTTTGGTTTATTTTATTTTATATATATATATATATATATTTTTTTTTTTTCTATGTTTTTCATGAAGAGTAAGAATTTAATGAATACAATGATCAATTTGATGGTGAAGAAGAGAATGAAGATTATAAGGACCAAAGACCATGATAATTAAGATTTTTATCTCATTGGTAATCATTTGTGTCACTGACATTTGATATTTTCTTAAAATTGAAGGATTCTGCTTATTTGCTTTTTGTGATTGTCTATTTGTGTTTAGAACTTGAATTGTGAAGTTCATTATGACATTGTGCACGGGTTTTTAATTGTGATTATGTTATTTATGAGTTATTATGTGATATTATTTTATTTTTACCTTTATTTAGTTGGAAAATTATGTGTTGGGTTGGATATATTGATGTATATATGTTCTACAGTATCTTGTACCTCAGGCGCGCCTTGCGCCTCAGGCTCCAACAAGGCCTTTGCGCCTTTCGCCTTTAACAACTATGAGTGTGATCTCCCTCCCCACCACAATTAAATCGAGTTATATGTAGAATTGCCAAACTCTGGATATTTTCTTTCAGTAAGAATAAAAAATAGAAACTGTTTCGCACGAAGTGTGGAAGATCATATAAATGGGAAACCTTCAACCATGGCTTTGGGTTAAGTTTGGGCCCCCTAGTTTATGTGCCTAACAATTTGGTTCGACCTGATGGATCTGGACGGGCAGTGGATCAGTTCTACCTGATGGTGGTGGCCCCAGGGTTGCCACCTTGGATGTAGGCCCAAGGAGGGTGGTTGCCACCCCGAATTGTGCTGTCTGCGGATGTCCGATTTGAAGGAGGATGGATTAATATGACATCCCTCATTGGTTCCACAATCCACACAAAAGTGTGGACTAAGTGGGGTTCAGGTCTACCCTTTACCTTTAGCCATGGTTTTGAGTTAAAGTTAGGGCACTTATATGCCTAACAGGAATGTAGAGTACTTTGTAGGAAAAAAGTTTTTTGTTTTTTTGTTGAGACACATTGGAAAACTAACTTAACAATGTATAGATAGTATAGTGTAGTGTTCTCTGTAAGTTGGCTCAATAAACATTTGCAATAGTATATGTAACCTCCTAAATTTTTAAGAAAATACTTCTCTTGAAATCTGAACTTTTAATCTAAGTAATCATGGAAGCATAAGATTAATAAAAGAATCTAATACTAATTTAAAATTTAACAATCATTAAGGATATTATATTCCTGAATTAAATACCTAATAATCATGAGAAATTTTAATAAACTTAACTTATTAATATCAATAAAATGTAAATAATGTGTTTGTTTGGTGCTTGCAAAAAGAAAATAATAAATATCAGCTAAGTCTTATTTCCATCACCTCTTGAACCGCTGCCTCTTCTTCAATCTGAAAAACATTTAGTTGAGGGTGAGCATTTAAAACTCAGTGAATAATACTTATGCATAAACTCAAAAACAAAATAAACAATTTGTATCATGTCACAAGTACTTATTATGTCTTTTTAATATGATCGGTCAATATAATCTTGGCACTGTGGGTACTCCATAAGGAGCTCTCCCAATCCTGGCACCTCTAGGACCCTTGCATGTTTAAGTACTTTTAAAAGCACTTTAAATGTTTAATTTTCATGTCTGAAAACATTCACATATCAACATTTATTTGCATATTCAGTCATCTTTTGATTTAAACCATTTCCTTAACCTAAATTGGTATTTATAAATAAACTTAGCCCTAATTCATGTACTAATTAGGGCTGGCTGTTACAGTATATGTGTGTCATGAGTGAGGAAATAGAACATTAGCCATGCCCTGATATAAAAAATGGGGAAGTGTTCTAACTAGAGGGTAAGGTCAGAGACATTTTATGTTCGAAAAGCTTAACACTTGCAATATAAGAGTTTGGCCAACTGTTTTAATTCATGACTTTAGAATGCATTTTACTGTTTAATTTTTTTTATTGCAGTTTACACCTACAACATTGACTCTTGATTCTGGGGTTACTAGACCTCCGCCTCTTCTAAGTGAGGCTGATTTACTAAGTCGTATGGAGGAGGTAGGGAATGTCTAGATTTGGTGAGGCAAACATATTTTTTTTTATCTGTTTATCTTAACTTTCATAAACGCTCGAGCTTATTATTGTCATTATTTTTACTTTGTGTAACTTTGATAGGAGGGCATTGGAACGGATGCGACAATGCATGATCACATAAAAAAGCTTCTAGACCGATTTTACGCCACTAAAGACTCAAACATGCGATTCTCACCAACAAAACTTGTAATTTCTTCCTTCTCTTTGTGTGTTTATATATATGCATATGTCTCTCTCTGTGTGTGTGTGTGTGTGTATTTGGTTTTATGATAAAAATAACACTAATATACCCTTACCTTAAAATGAGTTGCTTTGCATCAAGAGTTAATTTACATCGTGTATTTGACTCTTTGCCTATCATGTGTATGTTCTAGGGATTCAGAATAATAAGATTGTTTTGGGGAGCTATGTTTTATGATTCTAGTGCTGTGCCTGTATGGCATATTCTCAGTTTCTAAAAGCCCTATTCTCCCGTATCCCTCATGTTGAAACAAAACGACTGAATAAAATGTAGGTTTGGCATGAAGGTTCTGTAATTGGTTCAAGTTGTTTGAGTAGAGTGATCACTTAAATGTTTTTAATATATAGAGTGATAGAATGACATGATGACAGAGGCCATTCGAGTAAGCCCAACTTTTCATCTTATCCCACCAAGGAGAGGTTGAGCCAAATAAATCTTCCAAATTTGGTGGTCCTTTGATGGGCCTAATAAATCATCTTGGTACAAACAAATCTAAGTAGGTTCATTACCAGCATTTGTGGGACATAAATTACATATTAGAACCATTAATCGGGATGGGAGATATTAAATGGGTGAGATTAAAGTAGAATCTCTCTAACACCTGTTGTCAAGTATGCTCTCCGTACATGATTCCATGACCTGTAGTACTCTTGCATATATTATCATAACATGAACATAACATGCAATAAATGTTACTCCCAATTGAGTATCAACAGCTATTGATAAGTTATTGAAAAAAGAGATGAGGTAATATATATTCTCATTGCATATATAGCAAAGGAATGACCCTTTATATACATCAGATGGAAAATATGTCGGTCCATGAAAAAAGGAAGCAAATCAGTAGAAGTTCTCTTTAAGAGAAAATCTTACTAAATTATGTGAATCTACCTAAAATCTGAATTAAATAATGCCAGAAATAAATGAAATCTCTTCTAAATAAATCATTGTTGAAATTTACTCTACAATTCTACAATTGTATTGTCTTAAAAAATAGTTGAGCTTTTTTTATTCAGAGCAAGTTTCCTACTCAATAGGTTATTTAGTCTTGAGAAAGTGTTTAGCTTCTTTTTTTTTTTTTCTCTCTCTTTCTCTTTCTTCTTTTGTTTAGAGCCAGTCTCTTACTTGGTAAATTGTAAAGGTCAGAGAAATAGTTGAGCATCTTTTTGCAATTCTATCATTTTTGACTCAGAGTCAAAGCTAGTTTCCTGCTTTCCTAGACTACAGGGTAGGAGCTCTTTCCATTTTATGGCGTAAATGAGTAACTTTTGAGTTCAGGGTTTGTATCTTTTTTTTTTAATCTCATTTATGTCTTTAGGCATTTTATTCAGTCCATCTTTTCAAAGAGAAGAGTTGGTGGACTTACTTTTCTTTCAATGGACAAAGGGGGACTTACTTTTCTTCCAATAAATAAGGTTATAGAACAAATTGCTTACCTCAAGTCTTAAAGAGTAAACCTACTTCCCTCTTCACTTGCTTGGTCATGTATTGGCATTTCGACCAGTGGGTTAATGCATTGCCCATACTAGCCCCAAGGGGTTGAGCGGATGACTTGTATTCCAAATGTTAATCAATTTGTTAAGGGGACAGAAATTGAGAAAAATTTCTTAGGTTGTGAGGAAACTATTGAACTGGTATATTAATGGGTGTTGTGGATACTTTAATAACCATGGACTTCTCTAATAACCATAGTAGATAAAGGCGAGGTCAAGACAAAGGCACAAGGGCCCTGTTGGCGCCTGAGCCCTCTTGTACAACCTCCGTACTTAACTCATGTGTACAACCTCCTTACTTAATAAAGGTTAAAATCACATAAAATCATATAGTAATTCATAATAACTCATATATAAATAACATAATAACATATTGAACATCAATACAATAATCAACTTCAAAGTTAAAATATTCAACTTAAATAGACAATAAGCAAATAATTGGGCAGCTGGGTGGTGGCAGCTGGGGCTGCTTAGGTCTCGGAGAATTTTTCACTCTCCTTGTGTGTTGTTTGTAGAAACCCTAGGTCTAATTCAAATAATTTCCTTCAGATAGAAATCAATTTCCCCCCATTACCTGAGAAGAGGACAAACGTTTTTTTACTTAGAAAAAGTTAAACAACTTACAAAACTTAAAAAATTAAAGCATATTTGAACATGTATGTGTCACACCCCATTTTTTATAAAGAGAAGTTTCCATATTAATTTGAAATAAAATATCGAATAGGGCATGAGCAAAACTTACTCTAATAAATAAATATGTACTAATGCAAATAAGAAAGAAGTAAATAAATAAGGAACTAGTCCTATAAGTTTCAAACAAACTTTAAACATTTAGATGCAAAGTGAAAAGAGGTTAAATAAGGATTAAGTCCCTTAAGTTTCTGAAAAAGACAATTTGAAATATTATTGCAGGCTTTTAAAAGTAAAGGACTACAAGTATATTTCCCAAAATTTGACACACAAACTTACAGGACTTGCCAATATGTAAACTAAAAACTAAAGTAGAAAATTTTATACATCTGCCACGTAGAAGTAATTAGTACAGTGATAATAAACAAGGACTGCTAAACCCACTAACCACTAGGTTTTTAATAAATTAAAAATACTAACACTGACCCATTAAATTCCAATTTGCATAAACTATCAGTAAAGAATTATTTGAAGTAATCTTGATTCTAACTACGTTTAACAACTTCTGTCCATGTAGTCTACCTTAAGTACTTTACATGCATACTATCCAACAATAATACACAGCAACCTTAACATGTATGGTAACCGACACCCCAAATAAAGCAAATAATACTACGCAAATACACTTCCGATTCAAAAGTCAAATCCCATAATGCATTCGAACCCAAATTTAAAATTCGTCCAAAAATATCAATGAAATAAATCTCAAACACTCTGCCGAGGACAGAGGCTCAAACACGCAAGCCATCATACTCCAAGTTCAGTAAAATTTTCAAATTTAAAACAAGTATGCAGTCTATGAACTGCAGTTTATCAAAACGTTTATTTAGTCCCCTTGCCTACGCGCCCCCGCTCGTACGCTTTTGCCACGCTTAACCTGAGATACGATAATTATTGGGGTGAGCAACCACAAGCTCAGTGAAGACTTAATCATGCTTACATAAGTCAAGTAATTTATGTGCGAGAATTAAATTTCACTTGCAATACAATCCTGTCATGTCAATAAGGCACCTTTCAGCCCATTATTCATGTAATGATATGACATCGTGATTCGTTAGTAAGGCACCATTACGGCCCATACCCATATATAATAGTAAGGCACCATTACAGCCCATACCCATGTAGTAGTATGGCACTATTACAACCCATGCCCATGTAGTAGTATGGCACTATTACAGCCCATACCCATGTAACATATGATTTCATAAAATTCAAGTACGATCACAGTGTGATAACAATTTCCAATTTATTTCAACTATCACATATGAAATAACTTAACACATATAAGAATGAGAAAATCCCCACCTTTAACCGCGTGAAGTCTAAGTTCGAGTACTAACGTCACGATCAGGGTCACCTTCAAAACCTATAAATTTATGACCGATCATTATTAATATAATATCACCATACTATCATAAAACTAATCTGCAGAATCATGTATGATTTGCAGACTAACAATATTAGGGTTAGGGTTTATGGTTAGAAACAGAAAAGAAAAGAAGAAGTAGGTTTCCGGTTTCCCCCGATGGACGCGGGAAGAAGAAGGAAAAGAACGCAGAAGGAAAAGAAAAGGAAAGGAGAGGGCTGTACGTTACCTCTCTTCTGGTTGCAGCCGTGTGAAAGATAAAAGACGAGTACTGTGTGTGTAGTAAGTTAGAAGGAAGACAGCAGAATTGGACTTATATCGATACGGCTGGATGAAATAACAATGCATATCCTTTCGTAGGATTTAACAAATTTCCCTAACATGGGGGAGTTGATAAGAGGAAAGATATCTTCTTTAATGAAGATCACGATTTGTTTTCTTAAGGAGCAAGGAATCTTATTTTTTGCTTCTGTTTCTTTTAACTCACGGATGATAAGAAAGAATGGGCTGGAAAAATTTGGGCTTTAACGAATTTGGGCCACAATAAATTATACGGGTGAAAATATGGGATGTTACAGTATGTAAGTCGCTCCCCTTGATATAGTGAAAGGCCAGAGAGGTGACCACCTCTTGAACATCACCTATTTTTAGTCAAAATTAGGAAATATAGGTGCACAGGCCTGAGCCTCATTGGAGGTTTACTCACTATGAAGATTTATCTGCATTCATGATGCTTGTAGTGTCTTATTTACAAATGTTAAGTTTTGATGGATTGTGCTTCTTCACAACATGTTGAAAAGTATGTACATGATCTGCACTCTAAATGTAAGAACCAATGTAATGGATTATGCTTTCTTCGGGCCTCATTGGAGGTTTACTCACTATGAAGATTTATCTGCATTCATGATGCTTGTAATGTCTTATTTACATATGCTAAGTTTTGATGGATTGTGCTTCTTCACATGTTGAAAAGTATGTACATGATCTGCACTCTAAATGTAAGCACCAATGTAATGGATTATGCTTTCTTCAAGAAATGTAGAGAACTATGCTTTGTTTCTCTGAGCTTCTTGAAGAATTTGTTCAGATGATAGTGAAAAATGACATTCAGCTCTTTTAAAGAGGTCCTGGGTATGTTTTTAGTTTCTCATCTATAGTACCAATAAGTGCAGATGTCTCCAGTTTCAGTTTAAAATTAAAAAAATGTTGCTTTATTTTTCTGGAGGCTTTAATATTCTAATAGCAGCTCTGATCTTGTCTCCATTTGTCAATTTATTATTTCAAATTATGAAGAATGCTACTTGAATCAAGTGCCAGACTTCTAATATTAGTTTTTGTAATTACAGGGTGAGGCACTTGTAATGGGATACGATGAGATGGGGTGAGTTAACATAGTTAATATTTGTTTAAAAGTACGTCACTGTATGCATTATGTGATTGATTCCTATAGAGTAGTGCAACACATGCGTCGGAGTTGAAATATAAAATAATGATTCTAGTTCTACTATGATAAAACACATATTGGTCTCTTGAAGTGCTCTTTTCATTGGAAATATAGGTATGTTTAATGACGTAACTCGATGATACAATTAATTTTTCTTCTCTAGCACCAGAAATGAATTGCCAACTTCTCATTTATGCTACACTTAATTGGATCTTTTTTGTATTACACATTTTTTTCCTTCTTTTACTCCAATACCTTCCTAGGGACTTTCTTTTTTCTGTCATGACTCATGTATGAAGTATATTTTTTTTATCGAGCTTTTCACATCTTGTACTAAAGAGAATCAGGAAAAATAAATTCTTCCAACAAATTAGATGCAAATATTCAATTTTCAAACAATAATATATGAATTTGAATCTCATTTAGTCATGGCTGCTTATATAACATTAATCACAGGATTGCACATGCTTATGCCCTTTGAGGTTGGTGGGTTTTGTGGGGTGGAGAGGTGGGGGGAAAGTGGAGTTACACCATGTTGGAAGTAAGTAGATGCAAGATCAGTTGGTGACAAAAAGTTGCCTATACAATAAAGTATTTTTTTCTTGTCTTTCCATATTGTTTTATTGTAAAATACATGTACCTATTTTGCTTGTGATTTCTTCTTAAAACATTAGGATAGCCTCAGACTGCATAATCTGTATTTGGCTTAGACATTGGTACCTGAAATTCAGGCATAATACCATATGACAATGTAAACTCCCAGCAAGCAAATGAGACCTAATAGTGGACCATGAAATATCCACCTGTTCAATTGAAATGTATAATTTTTTCTGATGGTTGGTGCTCGTAGGACCATTTATGAACTGTGGAAACCACAGCTCCGTGCTAAGATGGAGAATGATATGAAAGCAGTTAAGGATGGCACAAAGAGAAAGGCTGAAGTTCTGGAAACTTGGCAACAGGAGATGAAAGAGTGTTTTGTGGATGTAAGTCCCAGTATGTTATTATCATCTCTCTTATTATTGTTCTTCTTCACTCTTGGACCTGTGTCTAATGTTTACTTCTATTGGCTACCTTCTGGGTATAAGAATTTAATATGCGCTACTGTGTGTTACAGTATTAAAATGGCACATTTATAATGTGGTGGAAAAAGTTGTGCCTGCGGAACTTTTATGGTCTTGAGAATGAATAATGCAGTTGGACTGCAAGTGCGAGATGTGTTATCTGTATATGTTAAAGCATGCGTTGCAGTTATATTTGTTGATGATGAACATATGCATATATCATTAATCTGATATGTAGTGACAGGCATATGAAATTCTTTTTTTGTATGTCAAGCAAGGCATGGTTATGTTTATCTGATTGTGTCTAGTTAATGTCCATAACATTTAGTACTATATAATTTCTTTTATTGATTGGTACAGCTCTACTCTTTATTAGATGATTCTCTCCATTCCTTTTAATTATATCCTCTTTTACAGGCTAGGCTCAATAAAGAAAAGTTGTTTGAAGCCATGGGTATTTTCTTTGAGAGGTAACTGTAGTTTTTTTTCGCCACGTGATCTTAGAATGTTGTATGACAAGTAACTGTTATCATATGCAGATCAAACAGACCTAATAGAAATGAACAACATTCAATTGGAGAAGTAATTAGAAAATGTAATCTCTGCCAGGAATCAAACATGATCCTCAAGAAAAAGCCGGTATTTGTCATATCCTTTTTAGTGGTTTGTTCTATATTAATGTGTCTAATTAGAATTATGTCGAACTGCCTATGAATATTGCAGATTTAGTGTGTTCTTATTGGTCTTATGCATGCTCATTGCGGCAGTGTGTCGGATTTAGCTCCACATAATGGTTTCCCTTGAGGCCACTTTTATTTTCATTCTCTTAATAATATATTTCTATGATAGCCTTTGTCAGTTTAAAAATCATATTTCTGTATTTTTGGATTTAAATGTTTGCTTATTTGGGAATGTTGGAACTTTAAACTATCCTATTTCTTCCATGTGCAATTCATGCTTCTTGCTCATTAGCATATCTAGTGGCTCTATTGCTGTAAATTAATTTATGAACTCTATTTTAGTATTTTACTGATTTCCCTCTCCGAGTCGTGTATGGGCCAACTTTTGGTCTTTAAAGTATTCAGTTAGCTTTTGGTTGTAGGTAAGGTTTATTTAATTTGTTTTTCAGCATCTAAAGATTCCTTGTGTCATTTGCAGGATGGTAATTTCATGGTCGGGTGCTTAAGCTTCCCTCAAGTAGGTGCTTCTTTTAAAAATTTAAGGAAAATATCAACTAAGCTTAATTTATAATGCTTCATCTTATATCATGTGGTGGGTGTTAAATAACAAATGGCCATATCTAGCAAACCCATCTGGAAATGGGTGGCAACATGGTTTGGGGTCCATTGATCCTTTTGGTTGACCATTTATCTTTGCTGCTGGAGATGTGAATTGATTTGCCAAGTTATGTGACTCAGTTAACTAAATTTAAATGTTTTCAATTATTATTATAATAGGTTAAATAAAATAGTAGAATATGGCTATTCATATTCGCGAAATTGCTAAATATACCAAAAAAATTTAGATTAAAATATTCCTAAATAATATATGACTTAAATACCTAATGAGAAACATATTACTAAACGTACCCCCAACTAAACATATCACGTATATTAAATACCTTTAGGTTGTGTTTGGATGAAAGGATTTGAGGAGGGATTTATAAATCCTTCCCTCAAATCCCTCCATCATGTTTGGATAACACTTAAAATCATGGATTTATAAATCCAAGATTTTAAATCAATGGATTTGATTTTGAATTTTTTTAGTTGTTTTTAATGGATTTCAAATCCTCACTGAAACCGTGTCATTTGAAATCATTCCGTTATTGTGTAATTGATATATTAATATATAAAAATAATATATAAAATTAATAAATTAATTAAAAAATAGTATATAATATTATATATATATATATATTTTATTTTTTTTATAACTTTACCACCTAGTTTATCCCCTACCCACCCCCCCCCCCCCCAAAAAAAAAAAAAATTTTTTATAAAATTTTAGATTTTTAATATTTGAATAATAAAAATATTACCACCCTGCCCCTACCACCTCTACCCCAAAAAATTTTTTTTATAAAATTTTAAATTTTAATATTTAAATAAATAATAAAAATATTATCACCCAACCTACCCCTACCCACCCCCCCACCCCAAAAAAAATTTTTTATTCAAATATTTTTGGGGTGGGGTGGTTGGAGGGGGGTGGGTAGGGGGTAGGTTGGGTGGTAGAGTTCCCTCCGAAAAAAATTATTTGTAATAAAATTTTAGATTTTAATTTTTAATATAATAAAATTTTATTATTTTTATTTATCATATATAAAATTCTATTTTAAAAATAATTTTTGAACTATGGATTTGAAATCCTTTCAAAGATCCATAATTTATCCAAACAGTGGAAAATTCAAGGAATTTAAAGTCCACTCATTTTTAAATCCATTGGATTTGAAACGACTCAATCCAAACAATAAAACAATCACTATCAGCGATTCCAAACTCATGCAAACTCTTTTGTCAAAGCTTGAACGACAAGCATAAGTAAACGCTTTGGGTATCTTTAACTTTTTGTAGGAATATAGACCAATTCTATGGATGTCATCTCTTTTGATCTAATACCCAATTTCTTTTCTTTCTTAAAATTAGTTTGGGATACTTCATTCCTTCAATTAAAATGGATCCTGGTATTATGTGTTGGATTATTAACTTTCTTCCACGACATTCGCCGAAAGAGAGCTTAAGTTCACTACTTTTTCAGTGCCTTTTCTATAGGAAAATCTCTGTTTGAAAAAGTTGTTACTTAAAAAACTTAAATTCGACTGGCTAATTCTAATATTTGAGTATCATCTTAATAGAATTAGTAGAGACTAAATTGGCCCTCACAAGCGTATTGTGCGGCTGCAATAGAATGTACGTTGCACATGTTAAAAAAATTGGGATAGTAGAAACATGGATGAAAGTGACAAATTTTTCGAGGCAGTGAAAAGGGTATAGAAGGGAAGATTTGAAAAAATGAAGAGAGGGGGGGGGGGAGAGAGTGGTGCTTACAGTAGATGAAGGCATTCTTCTGAGAAACATAAACTGACACTTTCGAAATTATACATATGTTCACAATTCATAGACATCTGCGACAATCGCATGATTTGTGTAGAGAGAGGGGGGAGAGAATTTCACCTTAGAATTTAATGTAAGGGGAATGTTTAGTTATTTTGAGATATGTTTAGTAATATATTCTTGTTGGAAATTTTAGTGTCACCAAACAATGTAAAATTAAAACTTGTGGGGTGGAAATAAATAACAAACAATTACAATTATATAAAGCAGCTCCTTTCTTTAAAAACTATGCACTTCAATAAATTTTAGAGGAGAAGGCTCCACATGGTAGGTCTAATGTTCAGAGAGGCCCGAATGGCAGGTCTAACCTTCCTTCAATCGGAGAGGCTCTGGGTGGTAGGAATTAGGATCACTCTAGATTTGGTAAGAATAGGAATGTAAATTATCCAAAAAGGTAGTAAGAGGAAATCTGGACGAAAAAATTGCAAACGATCTAGTACGTCATAATCCTGTTTCAGTCTTTTATACATTCAGATTCTCTATTTGAGTTTTTTATATCTGATTTTAGTACTTTTTTTTGTCTGATTTTGGTCCAATTTGGCCCAAAATTTTTAGTCTCTGATATTTCACATTAGGTCCGGTAGTATGTCATAAACCTATTCAGGTCCTTTTAATTTAATAGGCTTGCATGGCAACACAATTGTCAATTTAATTAAAAATAAATAGCCACATCAACAAATTTGTCTGTAACCCGTACACTAATCAATTCACGGTTTCCATTCTAAATGCAAACGAGATTCAAATATCTACTTTCATTCTTAGAAAAAAACTCAAATCATCCTTAAAATGGCATAATCCAAATCTTCCTCCTATGTCTTTCCATCTGTGAATTTGTGAAACGAGTACCCCTAGTTCTTGGTCATAAATTCATGAATTTTTCAGTTTTAGAAAAAGCTCAGCCTCTATGAATAAGTCGAACCTGAAAATATCAGTCATCTTTCTTGCCTATCTTATTCTTGTTGCACAAATTAGAAAACTCCTTTCTTAACCTTACCTGCAACAAGGATAAGAAAGGTAAGATGAATGCTACTGAGTTGCATTAAATTTAGAATATTATCAAGTTTAACTCTTTTCTTAGAAATTGAGCTTTTATTTTTTAGATTAAAAAATTCACAAATTCTTGACCAAGAAAAGGTATTGGTTTCACAAATGAACAGATGGAAAGGTTTAGGAGGAAGATTTGGTGTATGTCGTTTGAAGGAACATATGAGTTTTTTGTGAGATTGAAACTAGAGATTTGAATTTCATTTGCATTTAGGAAATATGTTGGTGTAGTTATATATTTTTTAAATTAAATTGGTGATTTTGCTGCCCACCATCGAACATTTACCCAAAAAGATATTCGGGCTTCAAGGCTCAAGTCTAGCTCATAGTCCAATTGCCAAGATCCTATGCCACGTCTTGACTTGGTGGCTTGTGGTGATTAGAAATGTTCTGAATTCCACATTAAATTGAATGTCCACATTGACTTGGGCCATATGAATGAGTAGAATCAGTTGTTGTGGGATTTTAATTTTTATTAATTCCCCTTAATCCCAAATGATTCTTCAAGTCATTTTGATGCATATTCCAACACTCAATTTCTCACTCCAAAATTTAGTTTTGAGATTATAAATATATCAAGAATTATCTCACAAAATGTAGATTAATCCTATGCCATTTAATTCCTCCAAACTTAAACTTATGGCCCTAAAATAAATTGTTATTGAATAATCAAATTTAATTGATTTTATTAATCCAAAATCAATTTTCTCCAATGTATCATGATTCGTGAGAGTATTTTAGTCAGATTATTTAGAAATATTATAATGGCAAATGCTAGTATGGAATTGGTTGCACTGTGTCACCAGCAGTTCCGTATACTCCTCTGTATAAGAGATGATTACTCTTCTGTACAAAGAGTAATATTACTATTGTGTGTGAACTCTATTGAGAAGAGTAACACTAGGTATTATATAGAGTTACCCTTGATATTCTAAAGAGTAACCCTTTCCGGAAGGTTGCACCATACACCGGTTCATCCTAGCACTACTCTATTATAATCAAATATTTTTGGAGTATATTCAACAATTTCGGCTGTATGAATAGCCAACCCCCTTTATTTATTTTTGCACTTCACTTTGAATTGATTTTTATCCAAGATTTCACCGTATCACGATTTCACATGGGAGTCGATAATCATACCCCAAAATTGCTGCATATACTTGAAAATTTTAGATTAAAACATTTCTAATAAATATGACTTATATACCCTTATGAATAATGTATTACCAAACATACCTCAATATTCCTAAAAATGCACCGTACATTATATCCTATGGTGAAACTCTCTCCCCTTTTCTCTTAACAAGCCACATGGATGTCTGTGAATTGTGAATCTGCCCTGGGTATAAATTCAGAAGCCGTTTTTTTTTTTTTTAGGAATGCTTTTTTTGCTATATGCTCCACTCTTTCCTTCTCTTTCTTCATTCTTTTTCAAATTTTCCCTTCCAAACCCTTTTCACCGCCATGTAAAATTTGTAACTTTCATCCATGTTTCCACTATTCCCATATTTTAACATGTGCAGTGTACATTTCATGCATAGTATGTTCGCAGAGTTCTGCCCACAGGTGTGTTCAGGAGCAATTCTGTCTCTATTAATTCTTGCAAGAGATCAAGATGATACTCAGATATTGGTATTAGCCCGTCGAATTCAAGTTTTTAAAGCAACAACTTTTTCAAACGGAAAATTTTCTTTGGAAATAAACATTGACTAAAGTAGTGAATTTAAGCTTCGTTTTGGCGAATGTCATAAAATAAAATGAATAATCCGACACGTAATATAGGGATCCATTTAATTGAAGGGTTGAACTATCCCAAACTAATTTCAAGGAAAAAAGTTGGCTATAAAGTCAGAAGAGAGATGATTCGTAGAATTTGTTTGAGTTCTACAAAAAGTAAAAAAAAACCAGAGCCTTAACGTATGCTCGTCGTTCAGGCTTTGGCGAGACAGTTTGCATTAGCTTGCTCATAACGACTTGAGGAGGCTGTCATGTATCCTACAATTGATCAAGGTGAAAGAAAAATGTTACATGAAGCTTTGGCGAGAGAGTTTGAATGAGTTTGGGCATGCACTTGGGCTACCTCAGTGAGGAGGCAATAATTTATACTACAGTTAATCTAGGTGAAAGAAAAAGTTTACGTGAAGATGATATTTAAGGAATTAATGTACGGGGTATGCTTAGTAATATATTTTTTATAATAGTTTTAGTCATATATATGTTTATTTAATTTAAATAGTATTGGCTATATTTAGTAATTTCGGGAGGATGAATAATCGGCCCAGAGTAATAGATAAATAGAATTTTTGTTCTCAGCATAATCTCTCCAGTAGTAATTAGACTAATATGGAATAGAATATTTATAATACGATTTTATAATCAAGTAAAATTCGATACTAGAGCTTTGGTTTGCTTAATAATAAAATTCTTAATTCAAGGATTGTTTAGAAACTAATATTTTGATGATAAAATATGCCAAAAAAATGTAATACAAATAAATTAATATGTATCTAGTTCTCTCTACTCTTTTCAATCGTTTAATTAATCTCCTTGATTTTAAAATTACCCTCTATTTTGGTTTTTTCTTAAATTTTTTTTGAGAAGGTATTGCATGCAACCAGGTTCTGAAGAGTATACCTTATTGCACGACAATTGTTACCCTTATGCTTTACAACTCTTATATTTCAAAAATCATGGTATATCAGAAAAATTAACTCAATTTTAGAAGGGTAATAGTTTGTCATATAGAAATGTAGTGGTTGTCACTCATAACGATGATTCTTCTAACGTACAAGGGTGCTATGGGTGGTAATGTTCCACAGTTTCTATGGAACGTTCCAAAGAATCTTCTGCCTTCCTTTTTTTTTGTTTATCATTTTTTTTAATTTTTAGTATGCCATTATATTTCGATGGATTTTTTTTCTTATTTAAATCTTATTTATAATTTTTCGGATTACTGATATATACTTTTATCAAAATAATGTATTAAGACATAACAATTCAACCTATGTTTGCTTTGGAACTAAATCATCTAATTTCTGTATTTATGTCGTATGATTACGGTAGAGGTGTTTTCCTTACTCTGCAGTTGTTGGTTTCTTGGATTTCTTTCCTTAGCATATTTTCCAGGGCTATTTTGACCCCAGCAATGTAGTGTAAGATAATTACAGCATTCCTCACATATAAATATGATCATTTAATCTCTGACGAGTGACGTTTGATATATGGTTTTACAATATTAAATTGATGTATGGTTTTGTATTATAGTTTTGCTGAGTCAAACAAAAAGTAATTCAAAAGGCAATTTTTAGGATTGAAGTCAATTTTTTTTTTATCTCTATGGTAGCTTTCAAATTTTCCCTGTAATGATACAGTGCAGGAATGTTGTCTGGCTTCCGGGATCTATATCAGAAGCTATAGTTACCACAAACATTTGCAGTATTTGTTCTCCAGGTTGCTAATATTGGGGTGTCTTTTTTTTTTTTTGTTGGCCTTTAAGTTATCTGTTTTCTTCTATTATCTATAGATTATAGATACTGGATTTTTTTTCTTCTAAACGTACAAGTTCTTTTTATTGCACAAAGTCTGTATATTTTCTGACATGCCACATGATAGTATTGTCCGCAGGACCCGTTCACAAGATTCAATTCAAGTTTCGTCGGCTGGAAATACCACCAGATTTTGATGTTAATCATTTGGGTATTCTTTTGGCCTTATTTTTAGGACATCCCTTTTGATTGAGGATCTTGTACTGGCCTTAAGATTATGATGCTTGATCGATTTGTATGTGGCAATCTAGAATACCTAAAATGCAGCAACCTAAACTCATTTGATCACTTTTCAGGCTGCATTGGTGGCTGTGATGATACCTTGAGACAACTAGTGGAAATATGTGGAACTGGATCCCGAATCAACGTTAACTCCAATGTTCCAGGTATATTGAAGTGGGGAGTATAAAAAGTTATCTTAAATTTATACATTTAGCAATTGCATTTTGTGGACCCAAGCACAACATGAACTGAAGGATAGTATAATGTAAAAAGATTATTATAACATGGTAATGACATGCAATAATTTCTTAATAATTATATTTACTTGTTTAACAGGAAAAAAACACACGCTCCTTACATTTTTTTGTCCATTTAACTAAGTCATCAGTTTTTGGGGAGGATTAAAATGGTAAAAAAAAATTTCCTATATTTCATTAGGATTTTTTGTGTACATAGGCTTCGTGATGAGTTGTATATTTCACAGATTACCCTTAAAGTCTAGATCAAGAGTCATTGGTACCAATTTATTACATCAAGTTTTAAGTTTTATTACTTTATAATGAGTTGTATATTTCGCAGATTACCGCTTGTTTAAGAGTTATAATTACCAATTATCACTACATTAAATTTTGATGATGGTTTCCAGGAAGAGGACAAAGGTCAACATCATCCAGCACTACCCAGCAAAGTAGTTTTAGAAATCAGGCACCCAGGCAACCTACGCCATCCAGCACTCCCCAGCAAAGTCATTTTAGAAATCAGGCGGCAACGCAAACATGGCAATCTTCTAGTTCTTCTCAGAGCTCTCGGGGTCACAATGCACGACCACATGAAGCTGCTCCACGAGATGGTTTGAAGACTCCACTCTCCTTTTTATTTATCTCATGTCTTATTGCTGTTCCCATGTTTTTTTGTTATATCTGCCTATGTTACTTCTTTAATATATTAACCATTTATTAATGTTTTCTTTTATGTTTTCCAGTCGTGTTAATTTTTTATATCATCTCCAAGCACCATTATGTATTCACTGTATAAGTTACAACTGCAGTCTTGGTCCATTTTAATTTGGGAGCAGACTCTGACTAAGAGCAGTCTTAGGCTGCTTGTTTTTAATTTGGGAATGAGAATAGAATGACAATGAGTGTCATTGAGAGCCAATTGGTTCTAATTCGGGAATGCAAATGATAATGTCAATCACAATGTTGATGACTGACTGGTTGAGAGCGGTTAATCAAACATTGGATTGATTATGGAATTTTGATTCTCATTGTTATATACCAAGCGAGGAATCAGAAACACATTCTTTTATTCCCATTTCCCACCCCATTTATCCCATACCCCAGACTAAACTCCTAAATACTCAAACCTTCTTAGAGATTGTTTTAAGACCATCATAATCATCATCATCATCATCAAAGCCCATACTGTTTCTTATGGGGATTGTTTATGAAATTTTAAGATTCTTTTCAAGTTTACAGATTTTATCTAGGCCAAACATCTCAAATCCTTGTGGCAAACTGGATGTATAACCTCATTTTATATTAACATCCAGCTGATATGCCAGAGTAAAAAACGTGTTTGAAATTTCTTTGTGGCCAGCACACGGGTCAAAGATTTTTGGTAGTCTTGATTTCAGAGACTGTATAAATACTTTCAACATTCAGTTGATAATGCCAAAGACTACTAAACACAGATGGAATATACATTGGACTAGTTTATAAAGCCTTATGCTTCATGCTAACTCTACTTCTGAAAACACTGTTAGTTTTGTGTAGATAATAATGTACACCCAGCTGTTTTCTGTCTTCCTGGTACATCTACAATCATACTCCACCTTTCTTATAATCGATCTAGGGATACCCCAACGGATTATTTTCTGGGAGCAAAGGCAGGTATAAAGAAGGAATAAAGGGACTATAAGTTTTTTAGTGCCAATCTCTTATAGCAGGCTCTTTATTATCAGTTGGATTCAACTAAATTTAGTGCCAATCTCTTATAGCAGGCTCTTCTTTCAGTCTGATCAAATTGAGTAACTTACTAAGGCTTTCACCACAAAGGACCATTATTTGGTTGAAAAACTGAGCCCATGAATTGATTGTATAGACTTGAATATTGAGACAATCTTGTGCTCCTACATGGTCTAAAAAGAACAAGATTCCATCCTACAATACATACTAGATAATTTTTTAATTCATTTTTTCGTGAATGAATTAGAAGATCATATTTTATCCTGTTGGAATGTTAAGTAGTTTTTCTTCCCTTGCTAAAGATATAAATATAAATGTTAACATTTGAAGCAACAATCCCGACTCTGCATGAGCTAAATTCAGAGGGCTAAGGAATGGGAGAAAAAGAAAATCCCCTAAGTTTTACACCCTTTGGCATAGGAATGGGAAGAACATTTAGGAACTTTTTCCACTTTATTATCCTCTTGAAGACAGTGATTTTGAAAATGGGATTGTATTTTATTTTTAATTACAGTGTTCAGTAGCATTCATAAATTCTCTCTATCTGACGTTTGAAAGAATTGCATTCTGAATGTTTTCTTGTTGAACAAGAATTTTAACTGCATCAACTGAACCTGCATTATCTTCATACTTAGTTAACTTGAACTATGTATTTGGGTGTGAGTGATTGTCTCTTTTCCAGAGTTTGAATCATATCTAATCTTCCTTCCATTTCATTGGATGCCACAGGAGAATCTACACTCCCATGCACCTCATGCGGTGCACCTTGCAATTTGCGGACAGCTAATACTCAAGCTAATAGAGGGAGGAAGTTCTACTCATGTCAAGCTCAGGGATGCAACTTTTTTGTGTATGTATAACTTATGGTTTATAAATGTACTCTTAAATGCAGATATTTCTTATAACATAGAAAGTGCTATCTTACACATCTTGATCATAAGTGCATTACATTGGTTGTTGGAGTTCACGTTTAATGCACTTATTCTTTGTTACTGTGCTTTAATGGCATGTCAAGCTCAGGGATGCAACTTTTTTGTGTATGTATAACTTATGGTTTATAAATGTACTCTTAAATGCAGATATTTCTTATAACATAGAAAGTGCTATCTTACACATCTTGATCATAAGTTCATAACATTGGTTGTTGGAGTTCACGTTTAATGCACTTATTCTTTGTTCCTGTGCTTTAATGGTTGGAGGAGTCTTTATTTTGACATCTTTCAGTGCAAATTCACATGATGTCATCATCTCATATGGGTAATGTCTGTCTGATGGCTCGTCGTTGATTCTGCATCGTAGAACTTGTTTTTTATAATACCTTACTCTGAATAGATTAAATAGTTGCCTGATCAGGGCCCTGAAAATAATCAAATTGTTTCTCTTCAGTATGTAAACCTCATAACCTGCATGGTTGACAGATAATTTAAAATTTTGCTGATAGACTCGAGAGTCCTGAATGTGGTAAAAAGAACTGAACTTTTGTCTGCAATGCAGTTGGGAAGACAGCATGAATGGTGGCGGAACAGTGCAACGAGGAAGCATTGGCAGATCAACATCCAACACCAGTCGGAGAGGTGGCCGTGGCGGAAGGGCAAATGACGCAACGTTCGTGTGTGCCACTGGTGAGCCAATCTCCGGAAGGTGTTTCGTTTGTGGCGATCCATCACACTTTGCAAATGCTTGCCCAACTCGTGGTAGGTAGCAACCTTCAAAGTGCTGGATTTTTATCACTTAAAAGGCTCCGTGTGATTCACATTTGCATTGTGGTTAACGATGTTTAGACATGGTAGATAGTGCGCTGCAAAACAGTTGCTGTAACATCCTAATTTTTATAGAAATAGCTAATTTCATGAAACTCTCCATCTTTATTCTACCGTGCTAAATTCATTGAGGGCTTCTCCAGTAGTGCTGGATGTCAGCCTGCATCCATAATTTGCAGACGGAAACTCCCTCCAGCAGAGCCGCAAATCCACCTACAAAATAGAGAAAATCACTATAGCGCTTGAAAAATGCAGACGATATAGTAAAATCTGCATCTTTTTTATTTTTTATTTTTTATTTACTTATTTTCAATTATTACATTTAAATAACATTATATATTCTAATGGTTAATGATATTATTTTAAGGGATTTTCATTTAAAAGGTCTAGTCAACATTAAATCTTATTTAAAAGGCTTAAGGTTATAAAATTTTGTGTAAATGACCTCCCTTTAAAAAATAGGGTTTTTACTTAATTATTAGTACTTTAGAGACTTTTAAGAAAAAAATAAAAGTTTGGGACATTTTTGTAAAATAAAAAATGGGGGATTTTATTAAATTATTAATATTTTATGGATTTTTGAAAAATTAGCATTTATGCTCATAACGGTAACCATTTCGTTATACCAACTTATATGTCGTTATTTAAAATTCGAGTTATTCCAGGGTCGTTTCAGTCTAAATTTCTCACATTTACATCATTATACGCCATTCGATGTATTTTTCTAGTGAATAGTCAATTTAGCATTGTCTGACTCCATAACGGAATCATTCATTTATAACGACTTGTATGTCGTTATTCAAAATTTGATCGATTTTAGGGGCCTTTCATTCGCTTGGATCTCCACATACAATATCAAAACATAATATTCTAATAAACTAACAAATGGATGTTGATATTCAGTCACATATAAAGTATCTCGTACATATTAAATAAAACAAGTATATAAAGTATACAGTTTGAATGCGAAGTATTACAAATATGAAGTATCCCACTTAAATTTTGAATGAGCTTGTAGAAATATTATGAAATCAAGGCATGCGTTTAATATGAGATCCAAATTAAGCACAACTTAATTGTCATGTACGAAATTATGCGTGTTTATGCTTATAACGAAATCATTTCATTATACCCACTGGTATGTTGTTATTCAAAATTCGAGTTATACCGAGGTTGTTTTAGTCAAAATTTCTCACATTTACCATCATTGTATGCTATTTGATTGATTTCTATAGAGAATAGCAAATTTAGCATTGTTTGATCCCATAACGAAATCATTCCGTTATAACGACTTGCACACCATTATTCGAAATTTGATCGATTTTAGGAGCCTTTCATTCGCTTGGATCTCCACATACAATGTTAAAACATAAAATTCTAATAAACTAACAAATGGATGTTGATATTCAGTCACATATGAAATATCTCATACATGTTAAATAAAATAAGTATATAAAGTATATAATTTGAATGCGAAGTATTACAAATATGAAGTATCCCACCTAAATTTTTGAATGAGCTTGTAGAAATATTATGAAATCAAGGCATGTGTTTAATATGAGGTCCAAACACACAACTTAATTGTCATGTACGAAAATATGAGTGTTTATGTTCATAACGGAATCATTCTGTTATAGCCACTTGTATGTCGTTATTCAAAATTAGAGTTATTCCGGGGTCATCTCAGTAAAAGTTTCTCACTTTTACCATCATTTATACTATTTGACTGATTTCTCTAGTGAATAGAAAATTTAGCATTGTCTGGCCCCATAACGGTATCATTCCGTTATAATGATTTGCATGTCGTTATTCGATATTCGAGCGATTTTAGGGGCATTTCATTCGCTTAGATCTCCACATACAATGTCAAAACATAATATTTTGATAAACTAATAAACGGATATTTATATTAAGTCACATATGAATTATTTCATACATGTCATATGAATAAGTGTATGAAGTATAAATGTTTGGATGCGAAACATTACAAATATGAAGTATCCCACTTGAATTTTCAAATGAGCTTGTAGTAATTTGATGAAATCAAGGTTGATGTTTAAAATGAGGTCCAAAATCACTACTTGATTGGTATATACAAAAATATGTGTATTTATGTCTATAACGGAATCATTCTGTTATACCCACTTGTATATCCTTATTTAAAATTCGAGTTATCCCGTGGTTGCCTCAGTTAAAATTTCTCACTTTTAACTTCATTGTACACCATTTGAGTTGTTTCTCTAGTGAATAGCCGATTTATCATTGTTTGGCCACATAACGGAACCATTCCGTTATAACGACTTGTACAATGTTATTTGAAATTCGAGTAATTTTAGGAGCCTTAGAGTTGCTCGGATTGTTTGCCTATTTTTGTAGCACTCACGAGCAAGAATACTCGATCGTTGTAGTAGTATATCCCAAGAAAAATTATCAATCCACAAAGGAGTTACGTTCGGACTAGCAAAATACGTGAGCTCATGTTCATGTCGTTTTTGTAAAGATGATCGGGGGTTTTGAGATGATTAACAACTAAAGCAAGGAGCAAGTAAATAAGAAGAGCAAATAAGAGAAATGACAAGTAAAGAAAATAGGTGCTAAAGTTCAAGTATGGAAAAACATGGGATTAGAAACATCCAAGCACACTCGATTCATATTATCATGCAAAAGGAATTCAACTCAATTGATGTAGACTAAGGGTGATCACGATAGTATCCTAAACTCCCTTTCGGGTTACAAAGGTTGTTGATCCATTTTAGACTCCTAAAAGCCCTTAAGATCAAAGCTCAACATTAACCTCTTCCATCTAGGTACTAGTTAGATTAAACTCTCCCTTTTTGTGTACTAAGGCCAACGAATGGATTGGTTCCCCTCATTGAATTCAAATATCCTTTTGGTCAAACTCAAACTCAATGTCTATTCATGCATTCCTAATACTATAGAGGGTCGTTTCCGTCTCACTCCAAGCAATACATACATGAACATCATGATAGCATTTAATTACCACAAATAATCCATTGATCAACAATCCATTAAACTAATAAACATTCATGAATAACAAACCATACCATCACAACATCAAGATAATTAAACTCCATGAATAGAAATCAACATCAATTAAACCAAAAATCAATTTAATCCACATGACAATATAAATCTAATATGCTCTTTATGCTCCTAATCCCACTAGAGGGATTAGCCTAACATGATAAGGGTAACAAAACAAATAAATGATTCATTACAAATACCCATAGTCTTAGATCTAAAGAAATACAAAATGAATGGATTCTTCCCTATCAATTTCTTGAAGAGAATCTTCTATTCTTCTTGATCTCCACCTCTAGCTCTTGATTTTGAAGTCTTTAGCACCAAAAATGGAAGATTTGATGGGTGGATGAAGATGGATGAAGATGAAGGTGGAAAATGGAAGAAATGGTGTGTGATGTGTGTGTAGAGGATGGGATTTTCAGATATTTTTTTTCAAAGTGTTGAAATGGGGTATATTTATACCCCATGTGGGCCTTCTAGAAGATTCCAGCAATTTCCTGCATTTTTGCACCAACACGGCTCGAGCTCCGCCGCACGCCCCGTGTTCTAACACAGCGCACGACTCGTGCGCAGCACACGGCCACAGGGGTGGCCGTGTTGTATTTTCTGACGTTATCGCACGGCTTTCTGGACAGGCCCGTGCGCGGTGCTCGGGCCGTGTGTTTGTACTGGACACGGGTCGTGTTCTGCACTCGGCCACAAGCGTGGCCGAGTTGGTGTTTCGAGTGTCAGCGCACGGCCATTCTGACAGGGTCGTGCGCTGCACACGACCCGTGTTGTGTAGCTTCCGTTATTGCCCGTTCTCCCTCGTTTCAACTCCGAATTGAGATCCGCTTTTTTCTACATCTTCTTTATCATGTTTAGCATCAAATAAAAAGTGAAAATCTTAAGTTTAAGCTCATTCATACTCATTTCAATAAAAACACAAAACACAACCAAATAACATATAAAATACGGATAAAATAATACGAAAACACATATAAAAAGACACTAAAATCTAGGTGAAAATAGCTCTAATCACGGATCTCCATATAAAGATATAAAGCCTAATATTATCATAATATAACAAAAGAATGATGATATTGACTCACTTATGAAATATCTCATAAATGTTCTAAGTAACATATGATAAGTTTGGATGCGAACTATTACAGATCATACGAATAAGCTTGTAGCAATATGATGAAATCAAAGTAGGTGTTTAATATTTGATCCTAATTCACTACTTGATTGGTATGTACAAAAATATGAGCATTTATACCCATAATGGAATCATATCGTTATACTGACTTGTATGTCATTATTCAAAATTCGAGTTGTTCTGTGATCGTCTCAATTAAAATTTCTTATTTTACCTTCATTGTACATCATTTGACTGATTTCTTTAGTGAATAGTCAATTTAGCATTGTCTCACCCCATAAAGTAACATTCTGTTATAACGATTAGCACGTCGTTATTCGAAATCCTAGTGATTCTAGGGCCCTCCTAAACAAAAGCTCACATTTTTATCTTTATTATTAAACATCATTGACTTATTTCTCTAGTGGATAATCAATATAGCATTTTTTGACCCACAATAGAATCATTTCATTATAACGACTTGCACGCCATTATATGAAATTGGAGTGATTCTTGGGGCATTCCTAGTAACAGAACTTCACTTTTACCATTATTATATACTATTTTAACTGATTTTTTTAATGAATAGCCAATTCTGTATTGTCTGACCCTATAACGGAACCATTCCGTTATAACAACTTGCACTCCGTTATTCAAAATTTGAGTAATTTTAGAGAATTTCCAAAATTTAATAGTCTTTTCGATTTGATTATAAAATTCCATTTGATAATTTTTATGTTGTTATGTAAAAATAAATAAAATAGTAAAAAAACAACTTAACATTAAACGAAATTCATTTAAACAAGTGATGATGAAATTTGTAGTCACACTATACATAACACTACTGTTTTACATATAAAGCAAAAGAATTCAAAATAAGTTCCCCCCACTTTTTCAGTAAATCAGCTACCATATAGTATTTTCTCCATCATTTCTCTTTTTCCCTACATACATATCCAAAACAAACTGATTTAATTATAATATTTCAAGAAAATACTAAAATAGAATAATATATTTTTATGAATTACTATAATTAAAACTAAAATTAATTATGGATCAAAATATTTTCTCATTTTAACACACTAATCACAACCATAATTCGGAAGATGACATCAATAGCATGTAGACATGTCTTAGATTGAGATAATCGCAGATATCTATAACAGTTATAAGCTTTGGAAGACAGGTAGAAAATACTCATTGGGTGTTAGAATTATATCTGCAGTGGACATACCACTATCATATCTGCATTTAAATTTAGTGTTAGAATTATAAGCAAATAATTTAAAGGAAAATAAAAACTTAAATTAAAAATATTTGTAGAACAATCGTTGTCAAATCTTCGCTCGACCCACAACCTCTTTTTTATAAGCAAACTCCAAAGTCATGATCCTATAATTATTGGCAAAAGTATATGGCTAATCTTCAAGAGATATGGAGATGATTAGAGCTATTTTCACCTAGATTTTAGTGTCTTTTTATTTATGTTTTCGTATTATTTTATCCGTATTTTATATGTTATTTGGTTGTGTTTTGTATTTTTATTGAAACGAGGGAGAACGAGCCAAAACAGTGAAGAAATGTAGGAGCCAGCACACGAGCCGTGTAGCCAACACGGCCCTGTAAGAAGTGGCCGTGTGGCGACATCAGAAGACACAACACGACCACCCTGTGCCCGTGTTACAACACACGACTCGTGTTGGCAGCACGGGCCGTGTCATCAACACGGCCCTGTAAGGCGAGGCCGTGCGGCAGCATCAGAAGACACAACACGGCCACCTCGTGGCCGTGTTGCAGAGCACGACTCGTGCCGGGTATTTTCCTGCAGAAATTTCCAGATCCTTCTAGAAGTCTCCATAGGGGTATAAATACCCCTTTATTCAACAATTGGCAGGAGAATCCGAAATCCTATCATCTACACACACCTCACACACCATTTCTTCTAATTTCCACCATCATCTTCATCCATCTTCATCCATCTTCATCCACCCATCATATCTTCCATTTTTGGTGCTAAAGACTTCAAAATCAAGAGCTAGAGGTGGAGATCAAGAAGAATAGAAGATTCTCTTCAAGAAATTGATAGGGAAGAATCCATTCATTTTGTATTTCTTTAGATCTAAGACTATGGGTATTTGTAATGAATCATTTATTTGTTTTGTTACCCTTATCATGTTAGGCTAATCCCTCTAGTGGGATTAGGAGCATGAAGAGCATATTAGATTTATATTATCATGTGGATTAAATTGGTTTTTGGTTTAATTGATGTTGATTTCTATTCATGGAGTTTAATTGTCTTGATGTTGTGATGGCATGGTTTGTTATTCATGAATGTTTATTGGTTTAATGGATTGTTGATCAATGGATTATTTGTGGTAATTAAATGCTATCATGATGTTCATGTATGTATTGCTTGGAGTGAGACGGAAACGACCCTCTATAGTATTAGGAAGGCATGAATAGACATTGAGTTTGGGTTTGACCGAAAGGATATTTGAATTCAATGAGGGGAACCAATCCATTCGTTGGCCTTAGTACACAAAAATGGAGAGTTTAATCTAACTAGTACCTAGATGGAAGGGGTTAATGTTGGGCTTTGATCTTAAGTGCTTTTGGGAGTCTAAAATGGATCAACAACCTTTGTAACCCGAAAGGGAGCTTAGGATACAATCGTGATCACCCTTAGTCTACATCAATTGAGTTGAATTCCTTTTGCATGATAATATGAATTGAGTATGCTTGGATGTTTCTAATCCCATGTTTTTCCATATTTGAACTTTAGCATCCATTTTCTTTACTTGTCATTCTACTTATTTGATATTGTTGTTTACTTGCTATTTGTTTTAGTTGTTAATCAATATAAAAACCCCCGATCATCTTTACAAAAACAACAATGAACATGAGCTCACGTATTTTGCTAGTACGAATATAACTCCTTATTGGATTGATAATTTTTCTTGGGATATACTACTACAACGATCGAGTATTCTTGCTCGTGAGTGCTATAGAAAAAGACAAACAAGAAAATGGCGTCGTTGCCAAAGGGGAGTTTGACGGACTAGTCGAGTATTGTGTTATTGTTTTAGTTGTTCTTGATAAGGATTTATTTTATTTTATTTTATTTACTATTGTTGTTTGTGGTCTCACTCTTGGCCTTTTCGTAGGTGTTTTATGATCACAAGATCAAAGGGAAATCAATCGATCATTCCTTTGAATTTGGAGATTGAAAGGACCGCACGACAAAGGAAGCGAGAGAGGCGTAAAGCTAGAAAAAGAACAAAAATGGAGAATCAACGGGGAGACAATGTTAATTATGACCCACCCCAAGATCCTTTACAAGATCAAAGGGGGGTACAAGAAGGAGTGCAAGATAATCAAGCGGAGATAATGAGGAACTTTTTTGCTCAAAATCAAGAGTATATGCAATTGCTTGCAAATCAAGAAGCTCAAAGGATATTTCAACAACAAGAGTTGCCAAGGCCTAAAGCAATTCGGGATTACTTCCAACCGAGGGCCGTGCACAATATGGTTCCTCCGGTTCAAGCCAATGATTATGAAATCAAGACCGGATTGATCAACATGGTCAAAGCAAATCAGTTTGGGGGAGGTCCTCTTGAAAACCCGAACACTCATCTATCTACTTTCTTGGAGGTTGCAAATACCGTCAAGATGAAGGGAGTGTCAGAGGATGCTATTCGAATGAGGTTGTTCTCTTTTTCTTTAAGAGACAAGGCTAAAGCATGGTACAATACAATTCCTTTGGGAAGTTGTAATACATGGGAAGATCTTGAGCAAATGTTCCTAAACAAGTACTTTCCTCATTCAAAGACGCTCCAATTGAAAAGCCTTATCACTCAATTTAGGCAACTTCTGGATGAAAATTTTTATGAAGCATGGGAACGCTACAAAGAGATGCTCCGAAAGTGTCCTCAACACGATTTTCATGAGAATCAACAAGTGGCTTTCTTTTACCAAGGGTTGAATCAACAAAATCGGATGCATGTAGATGTCTCATCCGGAGGGTCTATATTTGGAGTGGATGCTATGAAAGACATGGATATTTTTGAAGACATTGCAATGAATGCTTACCAATGGCCTTCCGAGCGAGTAATGGGAGGTTATGCCTTTGGAAAAGTAGCTCAAGTGGAGAGTGTGAACAAAGTTAAGAGTGATATGTTCCAAAGTGAGGGAATGAAAGAATTCAATGAGAGCATTCAAGCTTTAACAAAGCAATTGAATTTGATCACTCAAGGAGTAAGCCAAGGGGGAAGCACAAGTTCTATGGTGAATGATGAGAGCAAGGTTATGCAAAGTATAGAAGATGTTGCCTATTTAGATAGGAGAAATTACCAAGGGAATTTCCATCATCAAGGGAATTTCCAAGGTAATTATCCTTCTAATCAATGTAATTACCAAGGAGGATATCAAGGACAAGCTCGGGGAAGCAATTTCAACCAATCAAGTGGAAATTATCAAGCTCCAAGGAAGCATGAAAATCTTTCTTACTCTAATCCTCAAGCCGCCGTGTCATATCCTCCGGGATTCGATCCGAGTGCTAAACCACCAAATGGAGAGGGGAAAGCATCGGTGGAAGAGACATTGTTAACATTCATGAAAAAGATGGAGGCTAGAATGGAGGAAAATGAGAAGAAATCCGACAATAGGATGAGAGCTTTTGAGTATCAAATGGGTCAAATTGCTTATTCCGTGGGATCTCAACACCAACAAGGAAAGTTTCCATCTACCACGGTAACTAATCCTAAAGAAGATTGCAAAGCTATCACTCTTAGAAGTGGAAAAGAGTATGAGGAGCCTCCTATGCCTAAAGAAGATAGTATTGTCATTGGAAGTGAAGTGGAAAGCAAGTTGGAAGAAGGGTTGGTGCAAGAAGAGATTGAAATGGAGGAAATAAGCAAGAAAAAAGAAATTGTTGAGCAAAAGAAAGATGAAGAAAATATAGAGAGAATTCCAAAGTGGAAGAAGGCAAAAGAGTTAAGGGAAAAGGAAGTTGAAGTTGAAAGAGATAGTTGGGGAATACCCAAGACTCAAGTACAGGTTCCTTTTCCTCAAAGGTTCTTGAAGAAGGGTTTGGATGAGAGGTTCAAAAAGTTTCTTGAAATCTTCAAGAAGATTCAAATCAATATCCCTTTCGCCGATGCTTTGGATCAAATGCCTCATTATGCTCGTTTCTTGAAAGACATCATGGGAAAGAAAAGAAGTCTTGTGGACAATGAAACGGTTAATCTAACCGAAGAGTGTAGTGCCATTCTACAACGGAAACTTCTTCAAAAATTGAAGGATCCGGGTAGTTTCATTATACCATGTGAAATTAGAAAGAACAAGAAGAACAAGGCTCTTTGTGACCTCGGTGCAAGCATTAATCTAATACCTCTCTCCATATTCAAGAAGCTTGGATTAGGTGAAGTAAAACCAACTTCCATCACACTTCAATTGGCGGATCGATCTATGACACATCCAAAAGGAGTAGTTGAAGATGTGTTGGTAAAAGTTGATAAGTTCGTCTTTCCAGTGGATTTTGTTGTTCTAGATATGGAGGAGGATGAAAATGTGCCATTAATTTTTGGGAGGCCGTTTCTTGCTACCAGGAGAGCTCTTATTGATGTCTACAAAGGAGAATTAAAGTTGAGAGTTAATGATGAGGAAGTGGTATTCTCTCTACACAAGGCCATACAATATCCAATGAATGATGAAGAATGCAAAAGTGTGGATGTTGTAAAGGGAAGTGTCGATGAGAGTTGGCCTTCCATTGTAACCAAGGATCCACTTGAACTTTGCTTGAGAAATTCTCTATCCCTTTCTAATATTTCTACTACTTCTCTTGATTTAAATGAAGAATTGATTAATTGTTTGCTTGACCTAGGTGATTGTAGTGAAGCTCAAGAGGTTGCAGCCGCCATATCAAGGGGAAATGAAAAGTTCTTACCACTTAGAGATCCACTCGAGCAAGAAGAGAAAAAGGAAAAGAAGGTGGAGTTGAAGCCTCTACCCGATCATCTTGCTTATGCCTACCTTGGTGAAAATGAGACATATCCGGTAATATTATCATCATCTCTAACCTCTAGTCAACTTGATAAATTGCTTAATGTCCTTAAAAGAGCATAAGTCGGCTATTGGTTGGTGTATTGATGATTTGAAGGGAATTAGTCCAACAATTTGCATGCATAAGATAAGACTTGAGGATGAAGGGAAAGCTTGTGTTCAAAACCAAAGAAGACTTAATCCTATCATGCAAGAAGTGGTAAAAAAAGAGGTTCTTAAGTGGTTAGACACCGATATGATTTTTCCTATTAGTGATAGCCCTTATGTGAGCCCGTTGCATGTAGTATCTAAAAAAGGGGGTATGACTATAGTGAATACCGAGAAAGATGAGATCATAACCACTAGGACGGTGACGGGGTGGCGTGTGTGTGTTGATTATAGGAAGCTTAATGAAAACACACGTAAAGATCACTTCCCCCTTACCTTTCTTAGATCAAATGTTGGATAGGTTGGCCGGGTATGAGTTTTATTGCTTTCTTGATGGGTATTCCGGGTATAACCAAATTCTCATAGCACCCGAAGACCAAGAAAAGACCGCTTTCACTTGTCCTTATGGAATATTTGCTTTTCGAAGATTGCCATTTGGACTTTTCAATGCACCGGCCACCTTTCAAAGGTGTATGATGGCAATCTTTGAAGGATTAATTGAGAATATAATGGAAGTGTTCATGGATGACTTTTCGGTGTTTGGTTCTTCTTTTGATAATTGTTTGTCTAACATTGCTATTGTTTTGAAGCGATGTCAAGACACTAATTTAGTGTTGAATTGGGAGAAGTGCCATTTCATGGTAAATGATGGCATTGTACTTGGACATCACATCTCTTCAAAGGGATTGCAAGTTGACCGAGCCAAAGTTGTTGCTATAGAGAAGCTTCCACCGCCAACCAATGAGAAGGGAGTACGATCGTTCCTTGGTCATGCCGGGTTCTATCGTAGATTCATCAAGGATTTTTTTTCATTTTCTAAACCTCTATCTCATCTCCTTGAAAAAGATGTGCCATTTAAGTTTGATGATAATTGTTTAAATGCTTTTCAGGTGCTAAAGGAAGCTTTGATTTCATCACCCATCTTGATCACCCCCGATTGGAAGGAGCCATTTATATTGATGTGTGATGCAAGTGATGTAGCTCTTGGAGTGGTTTTGGGGCAACTAAGAGAGAAAAAATTCCGAGCCATCTACTATGCAAGCAAGACATTTGATGCGGCTCAAAGGAACTACACTACTACCGAAAAAGAGTTCTTGGCGGTAGTATACGCATTTGATAAGTTTCGTCCTTATTTGGTAGGAACGAAAACTATTGTATACACCGACCATGCCGCTATCAAGTATCTCATGGCAAAGAAGGATGCAAAGCCAAGGGTGATAAGATAGGTACTACTTCTTCAAGAATTTGATATTGAAGTGAGAGATAAGAAGGGCACGGAGAATGTGATAGCCGACCATCTTTCAAGGTTAGAATCGAGGGAGCATTGTGAAGGTACTTATGAGTTCATCAAAGAGGTTTTTCCCGATGAAGAAATCTTGGAGTGTGATTGCTATCAAATTGAGGCTTTAGTGGAGCAAGAAGGAAGCCCGTGGTATGCGGACTATGTGAATTACTTGGCTAGTGGAAAGAGACCTTATGAGCTTAATAAGTATCAATCCAAGAAGTTCTTTCATGATGTTAAAAGTTACTTGTGGGATGATCCATTCTTATACAAGATGTGTAATGATTCTCTTGTGCGAAGATGTGTGCCCGAGGAAGAATGGAATAGTGTGTTGGAATTTTGCCACTCTTCACCTAGTGGAGGCCATTTTGGAGCTCAAAAGACCGCTGCAAAAGTCTTACAATCGGGGTTGTATTGACCATTTTTATTCAAGAGTTGTAAGAAATTTGTAGAGGGTTGTGATCGATGTCAAAGGATGGGAGGAATCTCCAAGTGGGATGAGATGCCCCTTAAGAGCTTTCAAGAAGTGGAGATATTTGATGTGTGGGGCATCGATTTCATGGGACCATTTCCTCAATCTAATGGATTCCTATACATCCTATTGGCGGTTGACTATGTCTCGAAATGGGTTGAGGCCATACCTTCAAGAACAAGTGATGCTAGAGTGGTCATGGGATTTCTAAAGAAGCATATCTTCACAAGATTTGGAATACCTAGAGTGTTGGTAAGTGATGGGGGTAGTCACTTCATAAATAAGCTCATGGAGAACATTCGCAAGACTTATGGAGTGAAGCATCGAGTGTCTACTCCGTATCACCCTCAAACGAATGGTCAAGCTGAAATTTCCAATCGACAAATCAAACAAGTCTTGGAGAAAACAGTGAGTGTGAGTAGAAAGGATTGGTCAAATAAACTTGATGATGCATTGTGGGCCTTTCGAACCGCATTCAAGACCACTCTTGGTATGTCTCCTTTTCAAATTGTTTATGGCAAGTCTTGTCATCTTCCCGTGGAGTTAGAGCATAAAGCTTATTGGGCCATTAAGAAGTTGAATTTTGACATGAAAGCTTCGAAGAAGGTACGATTCTTACAATTGAATAAGCTTGAGGAATTTAGAGAAAATGCTTATGAAAACTCAAGGATTTTTAAGGAGAAAACCAAGAGGTGGCATGATGCTCGTTTGAGGAAGAAGAGCTTTGAAAAGGGTGAGAAGGTGTTGGTATTCAATTCTCGACTAAGACTTTTCCCGGGCAAGTTGAAGTCCAAATGAAAAGGACCTTATGTGGTAAAGGAAGTACTTGATAGGGGAGCTCTAAAGGTTATAGATGAGAACGGGGGAGAGTTCTTGGTCAATGGTCATCGTGTGAAGCACTATGTGGATCCATCACAAAGGGAGACCCTATTTGTGGATACTTTATGTGAAAGATGAGCTAGACTATCGTCCGGCTTGAAGACGTTAAACTTAGCGCTAGATGGGAGGCACCCCATCACTATCTTTATTGCTTGTTTGTTTTGGCCTTGTAGGTTGATTGTGCTCATGGAGAAAAATGCACATTGAAGAAAAGAGAAGTGCTTCATGGATTCAAGTTGACATGTTCCACCATTTGTTGCAAACTTAATTCGTGACTCTTGTCTCGAGTTAAGTTTGGGGGGTGATAGTGCGTGGTGGACTTAGCTTGAGTCGTATGGATGCGGTTACTTCTCAACAAGAAGATCATCAATGGAAACTACAAGGGTAAGTCTCACCACTTTTTGCAAACTTAAGTCTCAACTCTTGTTTCGATTTAAGTTTGGGGGGAGAGTGTGTGGTGTGACTCACCACTTGAGTATGATTCTTGTAAAATTGTAAAATTGGACAAATTTTAAAATTTTTCTCATGAGTATTGGTTTGATTTTGGCATGATTAGTGGTGTTGAAGTACATGATAGTCCATATTTATAATGAAATTGTTGAAATAATGGTGTTTGTTGAGTGTTTGAGCATGAATGAGAGGTATTGGAAGCATGATGGAGCTTGAAGCTAACGATTTCCTTACCAAATGCCTATTGAGGGAGTACTCTACACCTTATCATTTTACTACTTGAAATGAATTGATTTTGATTTGGATTGTTGTGACTAGCATGCTACTTCAAGTGTTATGTTTGTGGGAAGTTTACTTTCGTATATTAGGATTTCCTTTTCAATAAAGGTTGGGATGATTGTGTGCTTAATTTTCTTATGGATGATGGTATTTTGTGTTTTTGCATGTTTTGTGTTTTTGTTGTGTCTTGTTTGTTGAGTCCTTATTTTTATGTTGTGTGTATTTTCATTCTTGTCTTGGGATGTTTTGGTGGTTTGTTTAGGGATGTCGTGAGTCATTTTTGAATGTGAGTGATGATATGTTGTGGTGATAAGTGATGACAAATTATGATTAAGAATCTCTACACTTTCAAATTGTGACATGTTTTACTTAACTTGTTCAATTTTGAGATGAATGTGGTGTAATAAATTCCTTAAGGTCCGAGCACAAGCTTGTGAGCATTTGAGCCTCAACCATGCATACATGGTATTTCTTCATGAGCGGATCGGTTGTGTTTGATAAGTTAGAACTTGCTCAAGGACTATAGGAACGAGCCCGATTAGTGGAGATTGGTGAAATGATCTAAGGACATCTTTGTTATTATAGTCATTGCCATATATGTTCCCTACCATGAACATCATCCTTAGTTAACCACTTTGAGCCTATAAGCCTATTTCTTGTGAATTTAGCACATTTCAAGCCTTAATTACCCATTCAAGCTTATATATACCTTTGTGTGGGTGATTGAGGAGATGGTAGCTAGAAAGGATTGATTGATTAGCAAAAGAAGAAAAGGACATGGTAAACAAGCAAGAAAAAGGATGAAAAGAGCAAAACAAGAATGCACATGCAACCTCAAAGTAAGAAAGGAGCAAATCAACATCAAAATGCTCAAGTAAAAAAAATTCAAAGAAAGGAAGCATGCATCAAAAGAAGCTCAACCAAAGGAAAGTTAATGAATAGTGCTTGAGATTGTAAAGATAAGAAAGAAAGAAAGAAAAGTGGAGAAGTTGAGGAAATTGGCCATCTCTTTGATTACTTACACTTGTTGAGTCACTATTATCCATATCTTCCCTACCATACCAAAGAGCCTATCATTACATCCTAATTAAAGACTTTTTTGATCATTAATTGAAACTTTGGTGGTTTGTGAATATAGTCCGCGAGCAAGCTTATAGTGAGTCGAGCCAATCGATTAATGAGTGTGATCTACCTTATTTCAAAAGAGTGTTGAGAGACATTAATATCCATTGTGAGGCTTGGACTTAAAAGGAACTATATTACACTTTATTCTCTTTTGATTGAACTTGTTAATTTCTCATGTCATGATTTTAATGTTGTAGGATGACTTAGCATAGTTTGTTGTTATTATTGCTAATGATGTGTTATTGCTTATATTCGTTTAGTCTTTTCTAGGTGAAAATTTCTCCTTTTGATTTGTCATTTTAGTTGCTCGGGGACGAGCAACACCTTAAGTTTGGGGGGTTGATTAGAGCTATTTTCACCTAAATTTTAGTGTATTTTTTATTTATATGTTTTTTATTGAAATATGTGCGGCAGCATCAGAAGACACAACACGGCCACCTCGTGGCCGTGTTGCAGAGCACGACTCGTGCCGGGTATTTTCCTGCAGAAATTTCCAGATCCTTCTAGAAGCCTCCATAGGGGTATAAATACCCCTTTATTCAACAATTGGTAGGAGAATCCGAAATCCTATCATCTACACACACCTCACACACCATTTCTTCTAATTTCCACCATCATCTTCATCCATCTTCATCCACCCATCATATCTTCCATTTTTGGTGCTAAAGACTTCAAAATCAAGAGCTAGAGGTGAAGATCAAGAAGAATAGAAGATTCTCTTCAAGAAATTGATAGGGAAGAATCCATCATTTTGTATTTCTTTAGATCTAAGACTATGGGTATTTGTAATGAATCATTTATTTGTTTTGTTACCCTTATCATGTTAGGCTAATCCCTCTAGTGGGATTAGGAGCATGAAGAGCATATTAGATTTATATTATCATGTGGATTAAATTGGTTTTTGGTTTAATTGATGTTGATTTCTATTCATGGAGTTTAATTGTCTTGATGTTGTGATGGCATGGTTTGTTATTCATGAATGTTTATTGGTTTAATGGATTGTTGATCAATGGATTATTTGTGGTAATTAAATTCTATCATGATGTTCATGTATGTATTGCTTGGAGTGAGACGGAAACGACCCTCTATAGTATTAGGAAGGCATGAATAGACATTGAGTTTAGGTTTGACCGAAAGGATATTTGAATTTAATGAGGGGAACCAATCCATTCGTTGGCCTTAGTACACAAAAAGGGAGAGTTTAATCTAACTAGTACCTAGATGGAAGGGGTTAATGTTGGGCTTTGATCTTAAGTGCTTTTGGGAGTCTAAAATGGATCAACAACCTTTGTAACCCGAAAGGGAGCTTAGGATACAATCGTGATCACCCTTAGTCTACATCAATTGAGTTGAATTCCTTTTGCATGATAATATGAATTGAGTATGCTTGGATGTTTCTAATCCCATGTTTTTCCATATTTGAACTTTAACATCCATTTTCTTTACTTGTCATTCTACTTATTTGATATTGTTGTTTACTTGCTATTTGTTTTAATTGTTAATCAATCTAAAAACCCCCGATCATCTTTACAAAAACAACAATGAACATGAGCTCACGTATTTTGCTAGTACGAATATAACTCCTTATTGGATTGATAATTTTTCTTGGGATATACTACTACAACGATCGAGTATTCTTGCTCGTGAGTGCTATAGAAAAAGGCAAACAGGAGACATGTGAGAAAGACAATCTTCTTCAAGAGATAGGGAGATATGTGAGAAAGACAAACACTTAGGTAACTAGAGAATAGATGATGAAGAAAATATTTCAGCACATAGGGTATCTTTAAAAAAAAACTAGTACTGATCAGAAGATAGTTAGACAATGAATAATATACGGATGAAAAACCGTATCAGTCTAGTTTCTAACGCAACAAGCAAAGAGTCATTTGGAATTTTTTACAAGGAGTTATATTTATTTTTTTAAAAGGTGGCAGATGCATCTAAGAATCTGTCAAATTAATGCGTTTGACATATTTTGTGTCTTTCTCACTATTTCTCTATTCAATTCATTACATTTTCTGTATTAATTATAATAATAATGTTGAACGGGGGTTTAGTGGTCAAAAGAGTGATTTAAATCTGAAGAATGAAAGCCATTAGAAGTGAAATTCAATCCTTGCTAATGTGTATCATCAACCAACGAGAAAATGCAATGATAGTGAAGAATTTTTCAAGGATGACTTATTGGGGATATTAATGGAATCTAATGTCACAAAAATTCAAGAACAAAGGAACAAGAAAAAGGGATTAAACATTGAAGATGTCATTGAAGAGTGCAAAATTATAATTTGCCTCGACAATATAAGGAAAATCAAATTTACAGGGAATTATGGCTAGCGTGAGTGACAAATCGTAGAGATAAAAAAATCCACAAGTGCATATAAGCATATATATTTCTGGAACAGTCTGATCAATTGCCTTGTTGCAAACTCAAATTCATAATGGAAGACTTAATTTAACCCAAAATTTTCACTCAAGCATTTCATCGATAAAGTTCAAAGCTTAGTTTTCAACATCATTATTATCACTGTCATGCCTAAAATTTTACCATAAAAAATAAGTATCTATCGGATAGTAATTCCATACCAAGTGCAACCCAAGAGCATAGAAAAATAGGAGAATTGGGGAGGGAGAAGAATCATAGAAAATTCGAACCCACTACCTGAGAAGAGAAGAAGAATTAGTTTGTCTTGAGCCTATCTTCACCAACGAACGACTGATGTTTGAGTCTTCACTAGCCTTCTTGATTTTGAAAAATTCTTGGGCCTTCACCAGACTTCTTAATTTTGAAAGATTTGTTTCACCAACGATGGAAGACTTCACCACGCTCTTGATTTTGAAAGATTTGGGGCAAATTTTAATTAAAGGAAAGTTTAATTCTCAATTGTAATAATAATTTTATTTTACTATTTTTTTAATTAATATTATAAAATAATTTTGGTCAAAGGTCATTTAGACAAAGTTTTAAGTTGTTTGACCCATCACAACTAATTTCCCAAATAAGGGAGACAAATTCATCAAAAAAAAATGAAGGACGTGCTCTGTAATCAGAAGCGGAGTATATATATTAGGATAGTATCATATTTGGTTAAAGTCAAAACATAAAAGTTGCTGAAAAGCAAGAATGCTTAGTTCTAATGCCTGAAAATTTTTGCAAGAGTTCAAACATTAAGTGTTGCTTCTATACCTAAATATATATCACTTATAAAAGTGAATTGCATTGAGAACTACAATGGTAAAACTAAATGGATTAATTATTGTATAGTACACAATTATAAACAATATTACTCTTAAATATGTACATGATATATTATTACAACAAGATACAAAAAGTTATAATGATATCCCTAATATAACCTCAATTTATATTAAAAGCACAATTATATTTTAGAAGATATTGAAAACGTTGATATCATCGTAATTAAATTCATCACCATTCCTTAATTATTCAATTTTCTTTGTTAAAAAATAAATAAATGTTATCCATAAGTAACGACATCTAATGATTATATACAAATTAAATTATTAAAAATTATTTATTATTTAATTATTCAATGTTCCATATTCATTTTCAATATATTCTACTTTCTACCTATCATATATAATGTGTAAAAATTTCAAATATTTTTGCTGCATATAATATTTTCTTGTGCACATTAAATACCAAATATAAAATAATTATCCATTTTTTATGGTTTGATATGACGTTGCACATAACATTTTCTTCTGCACATAAAATATAAAATAATTATCCATTTTTAATGATTTCAAATAACACTATGATTTGATATAACGTTGCACATAAAATTTTCTTCTGCACATAAAATATAATATAATTATCCATTTTTAATGGTTTCAAATAACAGTGCGCACAAACTTTTATATTGCAATACACTATATGAAATATGAAATAATTATCTTTTTTTTTGCTGCACATGATACTTACAATTCACATAAATATTTACGTTTAGAAGTACAATTTTATTGCACATAACATTTAAGACTCACATAATATTTACTGCACATAATTTTTTTGTATTGCAAAGTGATGACAACAAATGGAGAAAAACACACTGAAGAATAAAAAATATGGAATAAATTGTTTTGGGAAAATAATTTGCATTAAAAATGAAATATAGAATTAGGATTTTAGGGGATAATAAACGAACAGGCACTATAAGGGTAAATATGAGAATCTCATTTACAATTTTGTATCTTATAGTAATATAATTACTACCATGTATCTTATAGCAAATATAGATTATATTTTGTATCTACAAGTAACTAACCCAAACTAAATTGAGAGATGGTATGATCATCTGTTTGGACCCGAATACCCTCATTGGAGAACTGATAGATAGCAAAATTAGAGTTCATTGTCAACGGGAGCGGGCATAGGTCTACTATCCATGGGCTGAACTTATTTATTTTAATTATATTTATGTTTTGAGCTTGAGCTCATTGTTCGTGGGAAGAACTTATTTATTTTAGTTATGTTTTGTTTAGGCCCGACTTGATTGGCATGATTGAATAGAATAACGAAAAAATGAAATGAACCCATGAATATAATGAAGATAGGAAATGAATGAATAAAAATAATAATTATCATAATTGGTATGATTTAGGTTTAACTCGAGTAATATAATACATTCTTTTAATTAATTCCAATCTCATTTATTTTTATAAGAGAGACTCTCTTGTGATATGGGTTTATACGGGTCGATTCGTTGTTAAAGTATTGTTGCTATATAGGTAAAGTATACTTATTAGTAGTAAAAGTATGTTTGTAGTGAATCATACTATAATAACACTTTAAAAATATACTTTAATTAATTATTCATTATATTTTAAGAAAACATATTTTAATTAACTACAAATTAACATACTTTACCTATATAGCAAACATACTTCAATAACGGGTCGACCCATCTCACAACCCGTCTCACGTACTTACAGTCTCACAAGATGCTTTGTCTTTTTATAATGTTAAATTAAATTATAAATTATTTAAAAAATTAAATTAATTATAATCTATTGAAGATTTCATATATTTCATAATTATACAAATAAAAAAATTATTAAATTAAAATTAATATGTAACGCTCCGATTAAAATATACAATAATTTTTTTTACAAATATATATGTATAGAATAAAATCTTAGCAGAATTTTATTTAAATATTATAAATCCTGGATTTTGATAGTATTATTACAACTCCTAGAAGTTTCTGAAAAATATAAACTATTCTCTTTTATTAATTTGGCCACACCATCCTGGATCAACAGTCCGTCTCGAGATCCTGCATACAATATTTAATAGGGGTGAATGTGTGAAATACACTCAGTGGGAATAACCTCATGATTGCACAAATTAAATTATTATTAATGTAAATAATATAACTGTAAAGCATGAAGTGGTGACGGCAGAGCCAAACTGACCACTATATAATTTGTCACCACCATATGGGTTGGCAGAGCCAAACTCCATATAACATACGTGTATCGGCAGAGCTGACATTATTCTGAGCATGAGTGGGTTGGTAGAACCAAACTCCACATAATAATTGGGTTGGCAGAGCCAAACTCCATTCTGAACGTGATTGGGTTAGCAGAGCCAAACTCCACATAATAATTTGGTTGGCAGAGACAAACTCCATTCTAAACATGATTTGGTTGGCAGAGCCAAACTCCACATAATAATTGGGTTAGCAGAGCCAAACTCCATTCTGAACGTGATGGGGTAGGTAGGGCCAAACTCCACATAATAATTAGGTTGGCAGAGCCAAACTCTATTCTAAACGTGATTAGGTAGGTAGGGCCAAACTCCATATATTAATTGGGTTGGTAGAGCCAAACTCCATTCTGAACATAAATGGGTTGACAGAGCCAAACTAACCATCTAATCTGAGAGTGCAGGCCGAGGCCCAACACCTATTACGTACATAATAAAATTTAATAAGGGCAATCATAACATAGAAGGTTAAACTCAGTGAAAAGTTGAAATAAATTCTCACCTTGTCTTGATATTAGTGACCTACAATAAATGTATAAAAGTTAATGTTGGAAACACACAGATTCATCAGGATGCATAGAGAGGAATCCTATTACCTCTCACAAATGGATTGTGTTGCAATGGAAGAGTATTGAGAACCGATTGACACTTACGTTGCAATCTCTGGATCCAATCTTCAACACGGGGTTGAAAGATAAATGTTCCACGAATTTGTATTAAGGATGGATAAAGAATATTGGAGATAATTGAAGAGCGAACGTTTTCTCTTAGAACCGTGTTCTTCTTTTTCAGTGTTTTCATGCGTACGCAGTTTTCTTTTATCCAAAAACCAACGTAAGAAAACAGAGAGAAAACTATATCTAACTCCCTCTTTGCATGCAGCGTGCCACGTGTTTTCATATGTGGAAAATATAATTATTATTTACATCTCCCACTCACATATGAAATCAAAAATCTCCTGATTCATTTTCTTCATGAATCATATTCTAGTCCAGATTAATACATCGTGTGACCCACGAGATACGAGTTTTAATTGTTATACACTTGTTAGAGATATATAGCAACTCAACAGTTTATCGAAGAAACTCAACAAGCTCGCTATACCCCAGAACTCTTGAATATTTAACATAAGTTGACATATCTCTTTTCAATCCCCTTAATATGTAAGAGCATATTCAACCGTTTTGCAAAAAACTATATATTCATAATCAAGACCCTGCTTGATTGACTAGTCAATGAATCACAATAGTATATGTTAAATTAAGACATTCTTCCCGTCTCACTAAGTATCTACAGTCTCCCACTGTAGCCGCTTTCCTAGACATGCACCGCATTGCCGTTATTAACCATAGCTCTTTTGGTAACATGCTAAAGTAGCAACACTAAAGTGAAGACTTAGAATATAGTAGAAAGTCATAAGGGTAACTAATAGATAAGGACTCATACTATTTGAGAAAATGGGAATAATATTCTCAATTCTTTTGTGGTCAACTCAGCACAAGTCGTTTTCCTAAAACATTTATCACAATGTCTTTAACTTCCTTCCATGAAAGTGTATGTCGTATATTATTTTAACATAGACATTGTGTAAATCAAAGTTCAAGTGTGTCCCATACACTTAACTTGGATATCCTTCCTCCCACGTATAGGATCTCCATCGATTTAGCTTTATAACAAGTTGGATTAGATTCGTGGCTAAATCTATATCGATCACATTAATTATCGTAATCTCATCTCTGCACTCCCACTTAGCCAGAGGTGATTGCTCGTATGAGAGAGCCAATCGTAACTTGCCGACATACTATTATACATGAATCATCACATATAATTTATAAAATATATATAAATATTAAGTCATTAACCATTCCATTAACATACATAAACATATTCAATACATCGTTTTAAATCCTTCGCAAACTCAATCCTTTTACATGCCCTACGAACACATCTCTGGGAATTGGTTTGGTAAAAGGATCTGCTAACATTGAACGAGTAGAAATGTATTTAAGAATCACTTTCTTCTTTTCTATAATATCTCTAACAAAGTTGAATTTAGTATCAATGTATTTGGTCTTTCCATGATATTTGGGGTCTTTTGTGTAAGCAATAGCCGCTTGATTATCACAATTGATTAAAACAACTCCCACTGAAGTGTTTAAGACCTCCAAGTGTTTCATGAATCTTCTCAACCAGATAGCCTCTTGAACTGCAGACGCGCATGCCACAAACTCAGCTTCCATTGTGGACAATGCGATGCAATTCTGTTTCTTGCTACACCATGAGATTGCTCCATTGTTGAGCAAGAAGACATAACCAGAAGTTGATTTACGTTTATCTAAATCTCCACTCCAGTCAGCGTCTGAATACCCATTTAGTGTACTGTTATTCCCTTGATAACAAAGAGAATAATCTGCAGTCCCTTTTAGGTATCTGAAAATTCTTTTAACAGCCATCCAATGCTTCTTCCCCAGATTGGATTGATACCTGCTAACCAGACCAACGACATAGCAAATGTCTGGTCTTGTACACAACATTGCATACATAAGACTTCCAATCGCATTGGCATATGGCACTTTGGATATTTTATTGATTTCATCTTGAGTCTTGGGACACATATGATGACTCAATGATTCGCCTTTCACTATAGGAGAATCTATGGGCTTGCAAGTTTCCATCTTGAACCGTTCCAAAAGTTTCTTGATGTAAGTCTCTTGAGACAAACCTAATAACTTCTTTGAACGATCCCTATGGATCTTCACACCAAGTATGTATTCTGCCTCACCCATATCTTTCATTTCGAAGTTTGAAGATAACCATCTTTTTATGGTTTCAAGATACTCTTTTCTATTACTAGCTAGTAGTATGTCATCCACATACAAAGATAGAATCACAAAACTACCATTGGATTGTTTAACGTAAACACAGTGGTCTTCATTTATCATAACGAAGTTATATGAGATAATCGTATTGTGAAACCTCAAATACCACTGTCTAGAGGATTGTTTGAGTCCGTAGATTGACTTCTTCAATCTACAAACTTTATCCTCTTGACCTCGAAGTATAAATCCTACAAGCTGTTGCATGTAGATTTCTTCCTCTAATTCTCCATTGAGAAATGCGGTTTTAACATCCATTTGGTGTAATTCTAAATCCATACTAGCCACTATAGCCAATAGTAGACGAATCGAGGCAAACCTCACTACAGGTGAAAAAGTTTCTTCGTAGTCTATACCCTCTTGTTGAGTATAACCTTTTGCCACCAAGCGAGCCTTATACCTCTCTATTGAGCCATCAGATTTTCTTTTGATTTTGAGAATCCATTTATTCCCAATTGCCTTTCGTCCCTTTGGAAGATCTACAAGTTCCCATACTTGATTTGACTTCATAGACTCCATCTCCTCTTTCATCGCTTTCATCCATTTTTCCTTCGCCGGACAAGTCAGAGCTTCTTTCACATTCCTAGGCTCTTCCTCATCAACAGGAGAAACATCTCCATTTTCTGGTGAAATAAAGAAGGCATGTCCTTCAATATCATAATGTCTTTTGGGCACATGTTTCCTAGAACTTTTCGGAGATAGCTATTGATGATCTTCTATGGACAAAATACTCTCATTGAGAATCGCTTGATCCTCAATTGGCAAATATCTATCAAGATCTACACTATCAGCTAAACTACTACTCCCACTTGAATCTTGTAAGAATTGGTTTTCTACTACCTCGAAAATAGGTTCTGCATCCCTGATGCCCCCTCTACTAGGAAATTCCATTTCCAGAAAATGAGCATTACGTGATTCTGTCTCAGTTAAACTCCCATCTTGATCTCCTATGAACACGTAACCCTTAGAATGTTCGCAGTATCTTATAAAGATACACTTCTTGCCTCTGGGACCCAACTTTCCATATTGACTCGATGAATCATGTACATAAGCTGCTGATCCCCAAGCTCTAAGGTTACTTATGTCAGGTTTTCTACCCGTCCAAAGTTCATATGGAGTTGAAGCAACTGATTTGGAAGGCACTCGATTAAGCACATAAGCTGCCGTGAGTAACGCATCTCCCCAAAAAGAGATCGGTAAATTAGCTTGTGCCATCATGGATCTCACCATCTCCAACAAAGTCCTATTCCTTCTTTCAGCAACACCATTTTGTTGAGGTGTATAAGGAATGGTTAATTGTCGGACTATACCCTTTTCATTACAAAATTCTTTGAATTGTTCCGATAGATATTCACGTCCTCTATCAGTTCTTAAAACTTTGATAGATTTGTCCTTTTGATTTTCGACTTCGCTCAAATATCATCTAAAACAATCCAACGCTTCAGACTTATGAGATATCAAATAGACATATCCAAAACGTAAATAATCATCAATAAACGTAATGAAATAATAAGCTTCATGTCGTGCTCTCACATTTACAGGACCACATATATCGGAATGGATTACTTCTAATGGAGATTCAACTCTAATGGCTTTACCAAACGGTTTTCTAGTCATTTTTCCAGCAAGACAATGTTCGCATTTGGATAATACAACTTTTGAAGAAAGATTCAACAATCCTTCTTTTACAAGTCTATTCATCCTATCTTGCCCAATATGACCCAATCTAGCATGCCAAACATTATCATTCACATTTGCATTACTAGAAGAACAAGCATTTAGTAAATATGAATAATCATCATAATAACTAAAAGTCATTCTATTACAATCTAAAACCATAAAACCATCATTCATATGTCCCGATGCATAACAAGTACCATTAATGCTAATTACCACAGTATTTTTAATAAATAATACATCATAACCCAAATTAACTAAAACTGAAACAGAGATTAGATTTCGCGTGATTTCTGGAGCATAGAGAACATCATGTAGAATAAAGGCCCAACCATTGTCAAGGTCCAGTTTGCAAGTCCCAAGTCCTTTGACTTCGACTCGAGCGTTGTTTCCCACATATATCCACATAGTCCCCTTTGGAACATGACGAAAATCTACAAAAGCTCCTCTGTCTCTCGTCACATGGTCCGTTGCTCCTGAGTCTATAATCCACAACGGATAAGAATCAGTTAACAAGACAGTACTTGAGACATTAATTTCACACGCAAAAGAATAAGATGAATCTACCTTGTCTCTTTTGGGCTCAGGGCATTCACGTGCAAAGTGACTAAGTTTTCCACAATTGAAACATGACATTTTGCTCTTATCCTTTTTATTTTTTTTGTTTTGCTTCTTTTTCTTCTTCTGTTCATCAGTTTTGGTTGCTGGGTTGTTGTCATGCTTCTCACCGTCAGATCGTTTACCCTTCTTGTTCTTCTTCCAATTCCTTTTCCTTTTGAAGCCCGAAGCTCCTTTGGAAGTAGAACCGGCATAGAAAACCCCAGAAGCTGGCTTTGAGACCCAAGCCTCTCATCTTCCAACTCAACATGACGAGCAGCATCATTGAAAGTTTTAATACTTTCATTATGAGTCAAGTTAACCTTAAGATGTTCCCAACGATCAGGTAGAGTGGATCAGTGCTTGGATCTGTTGCTCATCAGAGAGAATGTGACCAGCAGTCTTAAGTTCCATTATCATATTAGACATCTCCCTGAGATGTTGCCTAATGTTATGATCAGGTTTCTTCTTGTAGGTATCAAACTTAATAGTCAACTGCCTAAGCCTCGTAATCGATGTTCCACCATATTTTTCACGCAGATACACCCATATATCATGTGCAGTGGGATGTTGTTCACACTCATGAATCATCAGATCGATTACCGAGCTAACGAGGATACCACGGGCAACGGAATTTTTCTTTTTCCAAGCCAGGTATGCCTCTTGGTCACGTCTCCCTTGAGTTCCATTTCCCACACCTGGATCAGCCATGACTTGATTTATAGCGTCTAATGCATCTTGCTCATCCAACACGTACCAAATCTTATGACGCCAAGTGTCATAGTTGTCACCATTGAGTTTCTCTCCTTTGTTTAACTCAGCGACAATTGATTTCGATGCCATGATCTTAATTAGAGATTAAAGTGATTCATTATGTTAATAATGTTTTATCAAATTTTACGTTAAGCTTAAACAAAAAACATCTCAATCAATAACACAAGACTTAATCTCGAAAAATAGCTCGGAGACTACTAATCATCAATCTCATCAAGTGTCATAATACTATATACTTGTTTCAAAATGTAAAATATATTTAAGGTTCAAGTAATCAACAATTAATATTGAACAGCCACTAATAAATAGAACATCAACAACCATCCATCATTGTAAATAAATCAAGTCTGACATCACATAAATTCTAATGGACTCCTCGAGTATTCAATTAGAAAATGGAATTATGAACGTCTACGAATAGAACCTCCATATACGTCACTTGATTCAAAATAACGAATATAATCAAAATCTCTAGTCCCCACACTATAGATAGCTCGTGCCAAAGGATCTGCAAGAGGATTCTTAATCTGATCCTTTCTTCGACTTTTAAGTCTTAGAAAATCAGATCGTCGAACTCCACCCATACTTAAGCAAGCTGATCTTAGTGCTTGTCTATTATCTTCTTCTAAAGAAGCAATCATCATATCATACATCAATTGACGACCATTCGGTTCCACACTATAAATCTTCCTTTGAGCCCAAAACTCCTTTTGCAAGTAGGAAGGTAAAGTGTTAGCCCAGGTCTCACGACTAGAAATCTTATTGTACTCACTAGATGGGAGAAGCTTTTTATCGATCAAGAACAACAAATGGTTGTATCGTTCAAATAGTTCCAATACATGGTCCCTAACGTTGTGTTGTGGTTTCATTTTGTAGTTCAGAAATTCATTAAGGACTATCCGTTTAGTTTTGATGTCCCTTGTTGAAACTGTTCTCCTCCTTGATGCCATGCCTATGAAAAATGAGCAACCAAAATAAAAACACACCCGTGTTAGTCAAACTATATCACATGAATTTTCTCTCCACATAATGCACATGGAAACAAATTTCCAAGATACAATAGGCATATTCACAAGTGAATAAGTTCAACTCTATTGGCTCCCACTTTCATAGGCTACAAGAGTTTGAACAATTCAATATTACAATGAACTTATGATTAAATGACATTATAAGATGCATAATCAACATAAAATGCAACCAAATAGCTACCATAAAGGTTTTTATTCAACAAAAATGTCATATAACGAAGTAAAACCACACACACACTAAAGATGTCGTCAAGCACTCTCGAAAACATCATCATCGGACTCCACGCACCGAAACACGTCAGAATACATCGGACAGACACCGGAAAACGCATCCACGCGCCCTCACGCGCCGGCTGGAGTATCCACGCGCTTCCCACGCGCAGCCACGCGCGGCTATCAGCAGCCTGATCCCGGCGCGTGCATCACACGCGCCACCGCTGGTGACGGACCATCACCGGCGCGTGAAACTCACGCGCCACTGCCGTGCCGGAGTGTCTCATCCACGCGCCTCCGTATTCCGCTTGTTCACCGGTGGATTCGGCTCCGAGCTGACCCACCTGGTCCGACCCGGCCCAAATATGCTGACCCGGCCCGACCCAATACAAAAATAGTTATGATTAATATTACAGAAAGGTCCCTGAACTTTCTCATATTTTCAAAAAACGACCCCTGAAGTTTCTGAAACTTTGTAATTTTGCCCCAAGTTCGAAAACAACTTCAAAAATTCATATCTTGAGTTTTAGAAGGCCAAAAAATGCACAAAAAATACTGACGGACTCCTCTCGACGAGACCTATCCAGTAGTATAAACAAAACATGCTTTTGCTTGCACGAAAAAATGACAAAAAAATCACACTTTCAAGTTTCATGGTGGATCACAACGTCATTAACACATATACACTGGAAACAAAGTTAATCTGCCTCATACTCACATAAATAACTCATCAAAGTCACACAATTCACCAATCATATAACTTCAAACAAAATAATGTGAGAATGTTTCAAAAATTAAAAGCAGAAAACTTTAACGCAAGAAATCCAGAGAAAGAAAACGAAGTACCAATCATTGGCTCTGATACCAATATTGGAAACACACAGATTCATCAGGATGCATAGAGAGGAATCCTATTACCTCTCACCAATGGATTGTGTTGCAGCGGAAGAGTATTGAGAACCGATTGACACTCACGTTGCAATCTCTGGATTCAATCTTCAACACGGGGTTGAAAGATAAAGTGTTCTTCTTTTTCAGTGTTTTCATGCGTACGCAATTTTCTTTTATCCAAAAACCAACGTAAGGAAACGGAGAGAAAACTGTATCTAACTCCCTCTCTGCATGCAGCGTGCCACATGTTTTCATATGTGGAAAATATAATATATAATATTAAATTATTATTTACAGTTAATAAAATAAAATCTCACTTAAATTAATAAACGTGTAAGATGAATTTATTGATATTTATTTGGACAAGAAATTATAAATTTTAAGAAAAATCGAACAACAATAAAATTTTATCATCATCATAAAACAAATGAAGAATTAAAATATTTGGTCAAAAGTTATATAATAATAACTTTATTATATTTATACTTTAATCCTTACTATTTATCAAATTCTATTTTACATTCCTTAAACTTTAATCTTATGGTAAATTGTCTCAACTAGACTTATATAACTCGTATTGAAAATCCAGAAGTACCGTTGGGTTTCTAGGAAGATGAGGGTCTCAACCCTACCAACTTTTCATAACAAAATTAACATGCAAAAGTCATAAAATTTTATGTAAATAAGCTTATTTGTTGTCCCAAATTCCGATGTCCAAACTCAAAACTAGTTATACGGTTGTGATCCTTGTTTGGAGTGCTTCAAAATGGTATATAATTAAAGGTACCATATTCACCGAGAAAAAAGTTGATATTAAAGCATGTAAAACTTCAAGGGAAAATATCTAACATTTAAGACATCGAAACAACAAACGACTTTAGTGTTTGGTATCTATGCTACGAGACGAACATTTTAAGATATAACACTATAAGGTTTTATCCTCGTTGGGCGGAATGTCAGAACGTACAAGCTTATAGGTAGATATATGTGAAAAGAGAGGCATTCTAATCTTAAAGAAGATGAAAGGTATTTGTGTAAAAAAAAAATTCAAAAGTAACATATTTAAAAAAAAAAATTATTGTGGATGGTATTTTTAAAAAAAGAGTATTGAAAATGATATTTTTACAAATTTCCCAAATATGAAACAACACGTCATATCTCAACCATAAAAACACATATTAATTACAAATTTACAATTCTCATCCAATACATATAACATACTTTACTACTTATAATTTATTTATTACTCCTTCCATCCGGATTCAAGGGTGTCATTTACTTTTGGGTACGGAGATTAAAGAGTATTGTTATTTAATGTGTAGTGGGTGGTTGTATTAGTGGAGGTGTGGGCCCCATTTTTTAGTTGTATTAGTGGGTGGGTGTGGATAAAAAATGAAATGAGACCCTTTGGGACGAACGTCCAAAATGAAAAAATGATACCCTTGAAAGTGGACGGAGAGAGTGCTCAAAAAGACTACATTTCCCTACAAAAGTATATAAAGTTAGTCAAAAAAATAATTTCTTTAAGTATCCATTTTCTTTTTGGGTTGATGTGACCCACAAAAATTAATTATTATATCCAACTCACTACACATGGGGTTCATATTCAACACTAATACAAATAACATTAAATATTACTCCCTCCGTCCCACCCAAAAGTCTATTTTTTCATTTTGGGCGTCCCATCCAAAATGTCTCATTTCCCTTTTTACACACATGGAACCACACACACCTACTAAAACAATTAAAAAATGGGATTCACACTCCCACTAATACAACTCCCCACTACACATTAAATAATAATAATAATTAATCTACATGTAAAAAACAAAAACAATCTTTCGATTGGACGTAGGAAGTATATTTTTCAATCCACTACATAGTAAATTATTATTTAATTTACGTGCAAAAAACAAATCGTCGTTACATTTCAAGGGGAATAAAGTAGCAATAAATAATACCGTTTGTTAGCAAATTTTTAATGAATTTTCTATCCATATGTTAATAAAAACCCAAATAAAAAAAATGTAGTAATAATTTATTAAGACTTACATACATTATTAATTAAATAAAATAAAATTAGGGTACACCGGTATATATGTGGTTAATGAGAAGTTTTTTAGGATATACTATATGGTATTTTTATTTTTTAAAAATTTTAATTATTTTGCTTGATCTAATAATGATCATGGAATGCATTTTTATCTAACGATATATATTAACTAAGTTTAACTAGGTGCACCGATGCCCGAAGTGCACCCTAATTTAACTCTAATTACTCAGTGTCACCCAAATTTTTTCTTATAATAATATGGTATTTTTAAAGAGTTGGCTCATTTAATTTTTTAAAAGATTTGGGTTTCATAATATGCCCTTGTTTCTTAATTAATACACCCATTAATTACCAACTGTAAATAATTGCAGGTACACTCAACCTTCATAATTAATTATAATAATATTTTTACTATCAAATATAGGACTACTGCGTCTCATAATAATAATAATTTGCTGAAAGTATATATTTTTCTCTATAATTCGAAATACATAAATAAGTAAATATTTTTCTAGCAATAAATAATGCTTAATATATTGAAAAACAAGAAATATTCTAACAAAACTCTGGTTCCTGTATATTTCGACTTCTCTGTCGGCCATGGCTTCCCGATCGATCATCCTCCTCTTCGTCTTCTTCCACCGTACTTTCGCCGCCGGTGGCTGCGGAAACCCCTTTCGCCGCCCTAATTCCCTGATTCAACGGGCCTTGCGGCGAGCCCGAATGGCCAACCGCGGGCTTCGACGGCGTCTGCACCCGTTTTATGTGAATCCTGTATTTCTGCAATTCCGATCAAAATTCAACATCAGATTTCGCAATTGAACCCGATTTTAGATAAATGAGGAGTTTGAATTTTGTGTAAACCTGCAAATGGCTTTTTACTTCATCGTTGGTCAGCCCATCTACTCTCATCAGCTCTCTGATCTGCTTCGGCGTAGCAGCTGCAAAACGGGTAGGGTAGGGTTTGTCATATGATGATGGGTCGGGTCGGGTTTAAATTTAAATGAGAATTTCGAAGATTCATACATTGGGGCCCACCAAGTTGGTGGAGAGCATCGACGAACTCTTGTGTAGCTCCGGCGACCAGCACCGCCTCTGTTTCCTCTGCTGTTCCTGTTGGTTCGGTTGCTGCAGTTTCAGCCTGCTAAATTTAGAATCGCTGTTTTCAATTGATTCCAACTCTGTAGACGCTGGAATCGACAATGATAAGCCACCGCCTCCTGCGGTTCCCTCTTTTTCCACCGTTGATGGTTTCTTGAATGCCGCAAATGCCCCTACTCTGTTCCTGAAATTGCATCCCTCTTCGTACCCCTGAGAATTTTTTTTTTTGCAAATTAATTTTAATACATTATAAATCCAAGAAAATTATTCAAAAGAAAAAAGAGATTTTTTTTTTTTTTTTTTACTGATTTGGGATGAAAAACAGAGTCTTGATTTGTGGTGGTTTCATAGTGAATAGGGGTGCTCCAAAGCTGCACACAACTCATCCAATCTTTCTTCTCAGTGATGTCATTTGACGATTTTGCCCTCCCACCTCCACCATCTTTCTTCAATGGAATAAATTCCTCCACCCCCCTTCCTCTCTGGTTTTCCTCCTTCAACCTCTCAATGGCTGCAATAAAAAACCAGTCAGGAAATACGTAATAATTTCATGAGAGAGAGAGAGAGAAAAGACCATCTTTTAACAGATGCATGCAGAAAGGAAGTTCTCTTTTGAAAGCTTCAATCTTTTTCATTTCTTCTTCCAATTGTTGGACATGGAAATCAACCTTAGATGATTTCTTGGAGAAATCAAGAATCCCAGAAACCTCTGTAAGAATATCAGAGATTGTCCTTGAGGAAAACTCAGAGCCCACATCTGTATTCATTTCCTTAAAATCCTCACACACCTTCACACACTATCAAATTATTACATAAAGAGATCCCAATTGTTGTTGATGCGTATCACCTGTGATGGCAAGCAGACATGCATGGGATGTGTGATGGATGGTTGTGATTTATAGAGAAGATGATGGAGGGGCAAATACGGCAATAAAAAGAAATGAGGACAATGTGATTCTTGGAATAAAAAGATTCGACAATTTTTTTATGTTTTCTTTGGAACCAGTTCACACTTTCGAGTCCTAACATAATCTGGTGAAAATGGAGTTTAAGTGCAGTCAAATTCGGGAGTTATAGAATCTTTTTGACTTTCTTTTTTCTTGGAAATAATTTTTACCTTTTTTTATGATGGGGTTTTTTAATCTTTTTCATTTAACTCATTTTACAAGATTTCCTATAAAGGGTAAAAGCTTTTGGGGTGATACTAATCCCCACTAATGCTTTGGATGAGGATAAACTAGTCTTTTTTGCCAATTGGGATTTAATAAATTTAAAGTATATATTAGTGGTTTATGTCTAAAAAATTTTGAGTATTTGAAAATCATTTTAATTGAATTATGTTTGTTTTGAGTTTTTTTATGATATATATATTTTTTTCCATAATTTTAGTGTGAACCAAATTTATGGTGGAATTAAAGTTAATTTTTAGATAATGGAGAGTTGCTTTTGGTAGAAAGAGTAATGCTATTATTGTTAATGAGTTCTTTTGAGAGTTAGAGTAACTATGTATTTTAAAGAATAATAATGTTCAATATTCTAAAATGTAACTAAGATAGGATACAATATAGTACATCTTATTGCATACTAGTATCTCTCTTTTATAATTTTACATGAAATTAATGTGTGAGGGGATAAATTCAGGATGTTTTTGTTTGAGGTGTTGAAAATGCAAATTTTAAAATGTTCAAAATTGAAAACCAATTGAATAATGGTAATGTTTGGAGTATTTGTTTTGAGTTTTTTTTTTTTAAATGTTTTAACTTTATACTAAATGAATATATAAATGATTATGATAATGAATATGTAAAAATAAATTTGGCAACAAATTGTGTAAAATTTTTATTCATTAGTATATAATATTTTTATTAATAAATGTATATGAATTGATTGTGGATGCATGAATTATGGCATTACGAAATAATTAAAGGGTAGGTCTTGCGTGAAATTGCCTCACGTGAGACCATTTTATATTATCAATTTCATTATAATCTGTTATTACTTTTGCTATAAAATATTATTACTTTTCATTATTCTATAAATTATTCATGAAATAGTATTTATCATTTTTCATTAATTGAGTATCACTTTTTATTATAAAAATTATCATTTCTTATCCGTCTCACGTAGGAGCTTACGTGATACGATCTCATACAAGTATTTACCATAATTAAAATGTTAGTTTGAGAATGTTTAGAATTTATAGGTGTACATTGTAGTTACTAGTTAATTAGTATAAAAACGTGTGTATGTTTTCACAACCTAAAAGAAAACAAACATACACTTAGTTGGGAGAAGTAAATTTACATGGTGTAACAATTTGGACACGAAATGCTTTATTCTTTTTAAATCACCATAACCTTATTTGAGAATGATGAATAATTAAATAAGTGATTCTACCCATCCCATATTATCTTTACTTTATGGAATATCACCAAAACTGAATTTGGGAAATTGAGTGTATATAAACAGAGATATATAGCATCCCACTTGCGTATTACACACGTCCTATCTTTTCTTTTTTAAATAAGATTGTACTCCCCTCGTCCCAACTTCAACTTCACACTTTCCGTTTTGATCCGTCCCAATTTCAACTTCACACTTCCATAAAAGGAAAATGTACATAACTAATATCCCTCTAACATACTTTAATTTCAAAATTGCCATCACCTTTTTAACACACATAACATACTTTATCATTTATTTATTACCCAAAAATACCAAACTACCCCCAAAAGTTACTCAAAAAGCAACTTTTCTTAATTTGCGTGTGTACAGTAAATATGAAGATAAAAATGGGACGGAGGGAGTATCATTTATACTTGGAAGGTTGCATCATTGGGTAGTCAATTATAGTTCAAGATTCACTAATTTTGTTGGGATGGAATCAGATTTTTTTAATATTTCTTAGATGTCTCATCTCTTGAATAAATTGATGGGAGCATTAGGAGTTGAAAGTGGAATAATGCCATTAATGAAAAGATACATTAATACAAAGTCAAATTCTCTAATTCGCTCGTCTACACAAATTCAAATTCATGTATTCACTTTCAAAACTTATACTCTATTAATAAAAACGTATACACTAATAATAAGGATTTATACATACTATTATGAACTAATTTTTAATAAATTTTCTATTAGTTTTTAATAAAAAATAAATATAAAAAATTATTCATTTATAAGGAACGCATATATATTGAATAAAAATTAATACATATATATATATATATATATTCATAAGATATAAACAAAGTAATGTTAAACTAAATAATCGAGCATTAATACTGAGATCGACTTATTCGATGTTTTTAATTAAATTATTTTATAAACCATTAATTGCATTTATAAAAGAATGATACTTAATTAAAAAAAATGTTATCCATCTTAAAAAAAGAGTTAATTTCCTATAAATTGGGTTTTCGGTGTAAATTTTGTGGTCTCTTTGTAAATTCTATAGTCCCCTTAATTTAAACACTTTAACTAAACGTATGATATAATAGGATTGTAAGAGGGAACCACAGAGTTTATATTGTAAACTCAATTCAAACAAGCGTTTGTGCTAAAAAAACCCATGCCATTTCATTTACACACATTTTTGCCATTAATTATTTAGAAATGGTGAAAAAATGCAATTAATAGTTGGTTATGAAAAATGTAAAAAAAAAAATTATATATATATATATATATTTATATATATATATATATATATATATATATATATATATATATATATATGAAAAAATACCACCTTTTAACTTTTATACCCTTTATTATTTATAAATAATATAACTATATATCTAATTCATAGTCGAATATAGAATGGCAATTGCGTGTGAGCTTACACATTTATTGTTTAATAAACTTTCTCTCACATAGTTGAGCATAGTGTTACATAAAAAAATCGAATATAGAATTTCACGCATAATCACATGAGACGTACTAAACTAAAAATAGTGATATCCAAAATTAAATAATAATAAAAAAAGTAGTAGTTTAAAAAATAAATAAAATAAAATTATAGTGAGCAAATTTTTTAAATGTAGTATATAAGATTTTAAAGTGATTTTTTTTTAATTTACAAATATTCTCACTCTCGCTTCGTTCATTTGAGTTTTCGCCTCGGAAGCAAGGAATAATGTCGTATAGGGGCTGAGTGGTCATTAAAGAACGAAGAACTTTTCAATTTTTTGTTTTTTTAAATATTAGAATTCTTTGATTCGAGTTATCTTAATTATATGCTTTTTATTTAAGAAACCTACGAACGATCAAAATTTTATTGTTTGTTAGGAATGTCTCATTCATTATGAACAGTGAAATACCATTTCAGATTCTAATGTGACACAATTTAATTTTGAGACTTAATAAAGTTACAATCTCCATAATACTAGGCAAATATTATAAATACATTCACTTTTTTTTTTTTAAATCGCTAGATTCCCTTATTATGTTAACAAACATTTTAACCCGTGCAACTAACCCGTGCGTTGTATGGGGATAGATTTAAAAAAATAAAATTATATAAATATAGAATTTTTGTAATAATATATATATATATATATATATATATCGTTAACACATAAACACATATAATTACGTATTTCCTCCGTCTCATCCTAATAATTATATATTTTTAAATTTGATATTTCATTCTAACGATGTTATATTTTTTTTTTGTATGAGACTCACACAATTAAATAATTAAAATATCATCCACCACATTAATATAATCATCCACTATACATTAAAATATTATTTATTTCACCTCAATATACATTAAAATACTAAATTTCTTAATCCCCGTGCAAAAAGTAAATATAACTATTAGAATGGGACGAAGGGTTTACATATGTATGATGTTTTATATTGTGATGGTATGCATATTTAGTTTAGTTCTTTATGGGTAATGAATTAAATAGTATTTAGTTGAATCGATGTTATATGACCCTTATTCGTTTTTCATGTATAATAAATTAATGTAATTATAAAAAACCAACAATTAAAATTTTTTTATTAATACTTATATTTTATTACGTAATCATATGTTCTAAACAATTCTAAATAATGTCTTAATTACTTAACATTATTTTCAAATACAACCCAAATTTTCCTTATAATTAACTCAAATTGAAACAAATTTCAACATGTTAATTGATAAAAAAATAAGCATACAAAAATAATGTCTTTAATTTTAATTATTTTGTTGGACATAAAATTATTATGGTTAAAAAATGTGATAGTAAAACACCTAAATGTATTTATTTAAGGAAATAAGAATAAAATGAGTGGTGAGAATTTGAAGAGAAATTGAGAAGAAGTGAGAAATTGAAGAGATTTTGACCCAAAATTTTAAGCGGGAAAAAGAAGTTGACTTTTAGGTGCTTTAAAAAATGTATATACAAATATAAACAAAAACATATACAATTATGACCAAAAATGTATACAATTTAATTGTTAGTTTTTTTAATGAAAAATTGAGTGTAAAAAGATATAAAATTATTAAAAAATATGTATACACTATTGAATAAAAAGTTATGCACATATGGATGCTAATTTTTTTAATGAAAAATTTAATGTGAAAAAAGTATACAATAATTAAGAAACACGTATATAAAATAGAATATCATGTATACAAAATAGAATAAAAAATTGAGTGAGGCTCTTATACCCCGTGTCCCTTTGTAATTTAAACCCCTAAGAGCAACTCCAAAAGATTCTTCAAATAAGAAATAATATATAATTTAAAGAATCATACCTATAAATATACCTCCAAAAGCATATTTAAAATAATAATTTTTTTTACATAATGGTTTTCACTTTTTATATTTAGAGAGCCAAACCAAATATGTAAAATTAAATGCATTGAGATTTTTACTATTTCCAATACTTCATTCCTTTAAATATTCTATTGATTATTTATTGTTTTTCATTTATAATCTAATATTATTATTTCACTTTTATTTTGTTGTTAAAAGAAAGATAAATCCTTTTCAAATTTCTTTAAGATTGTATTTAAATAATATTAGTATTAGTAAATATCCAATTTTTTTAAAAAATAGGTAGGAATAGTACGTTGATTTTATTTTTTTAATATTATAAAACTATGATTATTTTATGTTAAAAAATATATAAATCTATATGGAGAGAAATTATAAAATTAATTAGGAGTAGAAACAAAAAATATGAAAAATAACAAATGTAATTAATAAGCATTGGGAAAAGAATAAATATAAAGAAGTTGTTGGAGATGAATAAAAATACAACTCTTTATTATATTTTAAAGATTCTTTATTTTACTCAAAATCCTCTCCAAATTATACATAATCTCTTGTAGATGCTCTAACAATACATATGTTTAAATAAAATATAGAGGGGGAGAGTTATGTTCCCATGGGAGCATGGTGTCCCCGAGAGCACATGAGCTTTTACCTAAAAAGTTATACACATATGAGTGCACCTTTGCACCCGGGTGCACCTAATATCAACTCATCATCTTATATATCAAATCGTAACAACATTACATGTAGGATAAAAGGAATAAATTTTAAAAATTTTTTTTAAAGAAACATAAACCCTAAAAATAAAAGTTAGATTTATTAATGAACAATCATTAAATGTATATGGGTATTTGGATTCCCACCCGTGCGGCCCATTAAGACAGAATAGCCCAATCCACTTGTAATCGGCTAAACCCTCGATCAACACTCAACGAAGCTGTAACCCTCGCCTGAGTTTGCTTCCAGTTTATTCATTTCAACGTCCAAATGTCGAAGTGGTGGCGTGCGACCGCCGGCGTCTTCAGAAGCGTGGCGGAGACACCGAATCATCGCTCATTTCATACAATCCAAGCGGTACCGAGAGAAATCTCCGGCCACCGAATGTCCGCCCGTGAACGAGCTCAGGGTCGCATTCCCGCCATTGTTTTCTCCCAAAACTACATCCAAAAAAACCCTAGCGATGCGACTTCTATTGCCGCCACCACTTCAGTATCTCAGAAACTGCTCCTTACCACCGAGCGCAAGCAGATCAAGGCTATCCTGAAGGATATTCAGCTTCCATTCTTCTGCTCGACAACATTCCCGCTTCAGATCCGTGCCGGGTCAGGTTCTTCCACAATACTTCAAAACGGAACGGTTCTTCCAATTAAGGTACTTATTCCTTTTATTGGCTGTTCTTATAGTGTGCTTTCATTTTGTAATGCGTGTTAATGAGAATGCCATTAGATGATGTTATATTTAAAAATTGATGATGATGAAGTATTTCTAGGCTCAAATATTTCAGTTACATATTACTATACTATCAGCCACAATTTAGACAGAAACGGTGTTCTCCTTATTTGATTATGTGAGGGTTTTGAATTTTGATGTGTAGCTACATAGGGATGAGGAAGGGAACATATTGAATATAGTGTTTGTATGGGCCGAGGACGGCACCGAGCGGGTGGTGGATGTGCCCATTGTTTATAAAGGAGAAGATGTTTGCCCTGGTATAAAAAAAGGTCAGTCTTCTAATCTTATTCCTTTTTTGTTTTTTTTTTTTTCTAATATTAAATGCTTTTGATGTGTTTTGATAGAATTTGAACTATGCAGCTATCACTTTTTATTGGTAGCATGTCTGTTGTTGTGTTTATAATGGTGGAGAACTCTACGTGACACCTTTTTTTTTTTTTTTTTTTTTTGGGATTTAGGTCTTGGGGTTCAGTATATTTTGGAATTTAGTTAATATATCCAATGAATAGTGAGGCTTGGCTGAGTTTGTTTTTAGGTTTTGAATGTGTTGAGATATAGTTTTATGTCAAATAAAGTAAGATAGAGTAGATAGATATTATAGGATTATGAGTAGGATTAGATGTAATGCAATTTTGAAATCCATTATTTTGAAAACCCAAATCAGGATTTAATGGGGGTTTTAAATCCAAAACTGGATTCCAAGATCCCCAAAACAAGCATAGCCTTAGTGATGGATGGCTTGTCCCACTATTAGCTTCTCTTGAATGCTCAACTTATGGTGCCTCATATGTGTTCTATGTCTAGTCTTCCATTGTTCATACTTGAATGGTGCTTCAATTATATGTTTTTGTTTTCATGGATATTTAGCACAATAAGCTGGTATCTGATATTCATTGGACCCACGTACTTGATTTGTACCTTAGTTTGTAAACTTCTGTAAGCCTAAAAATGCATGGAAAGGTGACTTTTCAAGTTAAGTAGAAACTGCAAGATCCCCAATAGTTGTTGGCTACTTGGCTGGGGTGTGTTCATTCTTTTTACAATTGAGAGTGATGACTTTTGGCTAATTGAGTTGATTTACCATAGTTCTTGATGTGAAATAGCTTAACAACTTAAGACAAAATGTAGAGAAGTCCATGAAGTGTGATCCCAATTCGCCATTGAGTGTAAGGAATCCACTTTACACTCCCTGGTTTGGTGTTTCCCTGAGTTTTCAGCTAATTATCACGTGTGGATATTAATGATTTTGTCATTATGGATCCAAGTTTTGTGCTCACAATTACCTTCCCATCGTCTGACACCTTGCAATATCTTTATCTATAAACGCTGGCATTCATTTTTTGATTTACAGTGCTTCTTAGCATTAGTTTTTTTATTTTATTCTTTTCTTTTTCAGATCTTATTTAAAAATGATACCAGAGTTGAAATCAAATGATATACTAATTGTTCACCATACAATGAGACAGAAAGCGTATCCTGTAAACTATTTATTCATGTTAAGTTGGATTGTAGCTTACTGAATTTCTGTTTTATATAAACAGGAGGTACCCTACGTAAAATAAGATCTAGTTTGAAGTACTTGTGCCCATCTCAGCACATTCCTCCAGTTATTGAAGTCGATGTGAGTAATCTTGATATTGAGGACAAAGTGTCTATGCATGATGTGGTGGTTCATTCAAGCTTGAAGCTTCTTAGTAAGAACGAAAGCCTACCTATTTGTAAGATTAAGGCAACATACATAGAAAAAACGGAAAATACATCATAGAAATTATGGATCACTGGTTAGGAATGTGTACCAAGTCTTTTTCTATGACTAGCATGACAAAGTGGGTATTTGAGTTAGTTATTGGGACATTTTTTTTTTTTGGCAGTTTGGTGGTGATATCAATGAATCAGCCATGTAATATAACATGTGATTCTTTTTTTTAATCAGAAGATATTGCTTTCACCTTTAATTGGTATATTTACTATATTAACTATGGCAAAAGCTCCTGCGCCCCCGGGGACATGCCGTGTCCCAATGTGAACACGACTCTCTCCCTCCATATTCTATTTAAACATATGTATTGCTAGGGGTTTAAATTGCAAAGGGACACGGTGTCCTCGGGGGCACAAGAGCCTCACTCATTAACTATTAAAATATGCTGTTAACCGACAGGCGATGGATTTGCTATATTAATATATGCAGTTCTAAGTCTAAATATTTAGGCAATGTTATGTTTGTGTATAAGGAAATTCATGAAACCCCTTCCTTTTCATTTCTAACCCTCATTCCCCATGGAAAGCACCAATTTACCCTTAGATGGGAATGTAACGAAACCAAGATATTTGTTAATTATTCGGGTCTTGATTTAATAAAATATTTGTTCAAATTAGTTTGTTAAGTTAAACGAGTTGAGACGAGTCCAAATGTCATGCTTGATGAACTTATTGAATCGAACTTGAGCCTGCAAGTATTTTTGGGTAGAAAATTCGCAAGAATGTATGCGATTAAGTTCACTTAGAGGCTCTCATATAGGTTTAGAACCATATATCATGAGTTGTGACAAACCCGAGCCCAACCCTTAACAATTTCGAGCTTGAACTTAAATTATTATTATCGAACTTTTATAGAACCGAACTCAAATTATTCGCGAATTCACTATTTTTCCAAAGTCAAATCGAGTTCGAGCCTTAAAATCTTAAGCGAATCAAATTCAAGCCTCGTGATATTAGACTCGGTTCGCATCGATTACATCCCTAACCCTTGATACAATAATAGGAGGTCCTCGGATGTGAGAAGATTCTCTCTCCAAGAAGTTCACCTCGACCTTCTTACTTGGAAACTCACCCTTGGGCCTCGAGTGTTTCATTGCACTTGGAAGTCACCAATTTAACACCATGCATACTCGAATTCCCACTCGGTCCACTTGGGAGCCCATCTCCTTGCACAAAAGAAGTCCACTCCTCAGCCCACTTAGAAGCCCACCGCTCTAATCACTTGAAAATTCACCGAGGGTAAACTTGTGATTTCATTTTATAGGTGGGGTTGAATAATAATAATAATGATGATGGTAATAATGATGATGGTAATAATAATGTATGATTAAATTAAAATGGAAAGGGGCATTTTGGAAAATTCCATATGTATTACTTGTGAATAAGTAGAACCACTGAACTATTAGGTTGTGAAACTTATGTTTGTTTTGATGTATTGTGATTTTTTTGTGATACTATAATTTTAGATTCTCTAAATTCTTGATTCAATTATTAGTTTAAATGAGATTTTGTAATAAAATTTTAATACTTTAGGATTTTTTTTAAATTTAAAAATAGTTTTAATAATATTATTGAAGCATACTAGCACTTCTCGCAAAATATAATTTTATCATAATCTATTTAGTTTTTTCTTTTTTTTTGTTAGATTCTTAAGTTGTGTATAGGATTTTATATCCCTCAAATTTGTTGATTTAAATTATCCAGTTGCAACAACTGGGAAAAGACAAAGGACTTAATGATCAGTTACATTAAAATATCACATAAGTGAAAATAGTACTCTAAAAACTCACATTTATTATTTATTATTATTATTATTAAATATCAGAATCAATTTTTCTAACTAGCTAATTATCATATTAAACAATTTCTATCTCTATATTTAAGTGAAAAATAAAATAAAATTAGTTGTAGTCTTTCTGAGATTGTGTCCAGATTTTTCTAGTGATTTTTTTTTTCTTCTAAGATAGTGGAGAAAGTATCATTTTTCAAGTCTCACATGTATCAATAAAAAACCTCACACATTTGAATTTCAATATGGGATTAGGTCCTGCATCATGCAAACAATCAATCGTTCCATATCGATAACTTACCCACCTATTTTTATGTGTCAAGATTAAGAAAATTTGTGTTTAAAATAATAATAATAATAATACTTCTTCCATCCGAAATAAAGTATACTCGCATTTTTTTACTTTTTTTTTACAAATAGGATTTACATACTAAAATTATTTTCCATAAAAGTTCTACCCCATAATATTACACACTTTGTCATCAATAAAGACAAAAAAATAAAAGTAAAATTAAAATCTATCCGCTATCTATTAAAATATTAATCTTAGTTCCAAATATAAAGATAGAGTATATTCCCTCCGTCTCATTCTTATGGTTACGTTTGCCTTTTGTACAGAAATTAATGAATATAGTATTGGGTGAGGCTTGCGTGCACCCGGGCGCACGGAACACATTCCGTGCGCCTTTAGAAATTTTGTATTATGGGTAAGAGTACATTAATTTGGTCTAAAGGGTATACACTTTAATTACTAAAAGGTACACAATTTTGTTCTAAAGGGTATACACTTTTCATTAATATTTTTTTTTCTTTAGAAAATAAAGGGTACACATTTTTATACTAAAGGGTATACAATTTAACACAAAATTCTAAAGGCGCACGGAGTGTTGTTCGTGCGCCCAGATTTTCTTTAGAAAATAAAGGGTACACATCTGTATACTAAAAGGTATACAATTTAGCACAAATTTCTAAAGGCGCACGGAAAGTGTTCCGTGCGCCCGGGTGCACAGGAGCTTTTGCCTATAGTATTTTAATGTATATTGAGGTGAGAGAAATAAAAATTTAATGTAAAGTGTGTATGTGTATTATTGGGATGTGTGGGCCCATGAAGAGAGAAGTGATTAATTTGTGTGTATCTCATATGCTAAAAAGGGAAATATAATCATTAGAATGAGACACCCAAAATGAAAATATGTAATCATTAGGATGAGACGGAGGACGGAGGAAGTATCGCTTAAGTTGTATGTGAAAAGTCTTAGTTTAATAGATAATTTGAGACGAATATATAAATGTAGGACGACTGGACAAATTTAAGACGAATAGGAAAGTTTGGGACGAATGGAGAGTAGATAAATTTGGAATGAATAGAAAAAAGAAATAAAACTGTTAGAAGGTTGAAATAGGGTATTTTAGTCAATAGTTGAAAGTGGTGTTGTTAGGAGTGATGGGTGGGGAAAATAAAGTCCATCCCAGCGCATAGGAGAGTAATAGTGCAATACTAATAGGAGTATAATTTCAACGCTGACAAATTATTTGTGTCCAATCAATTTTAATTTTTAAAACGCTGACAAATTATTTGTGTCCAATCAATTTTAATTTTTAATACTCCAAAATGCAGGCCTACTCACTTTTTCTCATGTATCGTCAAACATTATGGGCTCTATTCTCTTATCAAAATAATAATAATAATAGTAAAAATACTATTAATTTAAAAAAAACTGTAAAAACTCCTCTTCTTTTTCTTAAAAAAAAAAAACAATTGAAGCTGCATTTATATGAACGTTAATGCCAAATAACCGCAAAAACTCAATATTTAATTACTCATACAATAGAAATCATTATACCTGTTAAAAAAACATAATAAATATTTCAATCAAGATTCATTTGCGAATCTTGTTTTTAATCATTACTCTTTATTATTACATTAAAAATTACTCTTTAAAAACATAAATTATTATTCTTTTAAATGATTTTTTTTTCAAATTACTGTAAACACTGATTTATCGATTACTATTTTATACATGAAAAATTATTCTTTAAAGAAATGAATTATTACTCTTCTAAATAAAATATATTAATTTTTAAAGAATAATTTTTTATATACTAAAAAATAATTTTGTAAAAAACAGGGGTGTGTGTGGGAATCCGATGACTCACTCATAATAGTGAAATTAATACTTAATAATATAAGTATACCGTGATAATTGATATATATATATTGTAGGATGGGTTTTGAAACAGATTGGCTCATTTTTTAAATATGATTGTTATATTATATAAGTAAAATATGTTTATTGATAATCAAAGAAAGTTCATGGTGAACCATACTATAACACTTTAAAAGAAACATTACACCAATTCCATAACTTCAAAAGCTATTTTTAATTTAAAAACAATATCACTCTCGTCCAACATTATAGTAACATATTTTATAATTTATTTATCAAAAGACTACATTACCCTTTAAAAAGTCAATACAATTAGTAGTTAAAATGTTTTTTTTTAAACTCTATATTTACATTATTAGTGAAATATAATCTAAGATGAAGAGAGTAATTAATTGTGGTCGCGTGTAACGACGTGGGTAATTAAGAGATAAGAGAAGAAGAAAAAAAAATTGCCCCTTCCATTTGTACTCTCTCAATTTACATAATTTCGTCTAACAATCAATCACCTACACCAATCACGATTTGATACATCACTCACCATTAAATTTTATTTATTTAATTAATTAAAATTTAAAAGATAATCTTGGATGATGTGGAATAAAAGAAATGTACAAAATTAACAAAATAATAAAGAGACACGCATATTAAATGTGTCAAAAAAAAAGACGCTATTCATAAGACGGTAGTGCATAAAACTTGGTTAAGGTGGTCCCCATTGAATATTAAATTAAGTCATGTATTTGTTTGACCATGTGCTGCAATTAATCAACGCCGTTGATCAACTAATTAACTAAGTATCTCTCTCTATGTGGGTGTGGGGGGGGGGGGGGAGGGGGGGGGGTATTAAATGGGTGGGTATGTGGGCGTGTTGCATATGATATGATGTGAGTGCACCACGCTTTTAGGGCACCTCGACTTGGTCATCCTATAATATAATCTTTCGTCGCATATTAAGATTTATATTGGTTTTTACTTAGAATAAATTAAAAGATATAATATTTTAATTGATATAGTTCCTTCATTCCAAAAAAACGCAAACATTTATGTTATGTTAATGTTCATATTTCTCTACGGTCGAGAGTATAATATTTAATATGTGGTGGATAGTTATATTAGCGTTGTGTATGAGTCACATGTAAAATAATTAATTGATTTGTGTATGTTTCATTTAAAAAATAAATATAAATTTTAATTTGGAACAAATCAAAATAGAATATGTACATTTAAAATATGTTTCATTCATGTGTAAAGTAGATGAGTTAATCTAGATGAAATAAAATCTGTATTGATAGAAAAATAGACTCTGTGCTGATCTTTTATTGATGTAAGAATTCGAAATTGACGTTTGAGAACATACTTTAGCAGAAAACAATTGATCTAAAACAAATAGGGATAGACTTCGCCTCATCCATTAGATCTCTTTCATTAGAATAATACAAATATTACAATCTAGTATATATGAACTCTGTTAAATGCAAACTGATAATACATATATGAACTCTGTTAAATGCAAACTGATAATACCTACAACTCTAATTACTTATCTGACCATCACATGGACTTGACCATGTACAATGGACTCCTTCAACCGCTGCTAAGAGATCCGAGATAGGCTCCACCTTATCCTTCGAATCTCTTTCATTAGAATTGTACAAATATTTCAATCTAGCATCTATAAACTCTATTCTATGTTAACCGATAATATCTACAACTCTAATTACTTATCTCGCCACCACATGGACTTGACAGTTACAATGAACTCCCTCAATCGCTGCTACGAGATCTCCCGAACTTGTTAAACGAACTCCCTCTTAGAATCCGTATTACAGAATTCGTCCGTATTATGTGAATGAACGTGTCTTAACTAGAATAAAGAAAACTAATTCTAACTCCAAATATAATTGTTACGTAAAAAATAATGGAGAAATAATACAAAAGAGAAAATTAATTCTAAATCTATTAATATAATTGTTATGTGAAAAACAATTGAGAGATAATACAAAAGAATATGTTTGGGGAGATCCAAGAATACAAAAGAATACGTCTGGGGAGATTTGCACAAGGAAATATGTTTTTTTAATATACTATGACCGCTTAATGAATATATCTTCCCATCTTGATCAAATCTTATAGATATCATCTCTTTCTTTTACATCAATAATTAATTTAAACTTATATAAATATAAATTATTTAATTGAATGTCAATATAATAAAATATATGAAAGAAATTTGTCAACCAATATTTTTTTTTTAAAAAAAGGATAAAATTATTCGAGAAATCGATCTCTCAGATTGTGCACTAGCAGAATTGGATGAAAATGCACAAAAGACTGTTTACCTTTGAAATGATGTTCTACTCCTACATTTATGTTTCTCGTTGGATGTTGACAATTGATTTGTTTGTTAGAACTACAATTCATAATAATAATTATAATCATATCAATAGAATCCAAAATTCACTGATATAAATAATTTGATCGAGTAGGAATCGGGGGTTGAGTTTGATGTGAATCGAGTTATGTACTCCCTCCGTCCCACACCAATGCTTACGCTTCCTTTGTAAATTACAAAGGAAGCGTAAGCATTGGTGTGGGACGGAGGGTGTAAGTCTTAATTTTTCAAAACTATTCTTTAGTATATAAAAAAATAAATAATTAATCTCTCTAAATAGTAATTTTTCATATATTAAAGAGTAATTGATATATTAGGATTTACAATAATTTGAAGAGTCATTTTTTTTATTTAGAAGAATAATAATTTATCTCTCTAAAAAGTAACTTTTCATGTAATAAAGAGTAATCGATAAATCAAGGTTTATAATAATTTGAAGAGTAATTTTTTCAATTAAAAGAGTAGTAGTTTCACTCTATAAAGAATAAATTTTTATCTACTATAAAAAGTAGGAGTAATTGACACAAGTGTTTGCCGAAAACTAATTACCAACCATTAAATTGTTTTATCTTAAACTAAATTAACGCTTAATTAATAAGATTTAATTTTCAAAACCAAAATTTACTTAATATTTAAAATAATTTCATTAATTTCATTGATTCTATATGTTTTCTTTCGATCGTATAAATTTTTATTATGAAAAAAGGTACAATATATATTCATTTTTAATTCACATGATTCTATATGTTTTCTTTCATCGTATAAATTTTTATTATGATAAAAGGCACAATATATATTCATTTTTAATTCACATGTGACAAGCATGTAGTATATAGTACTCCTTCTGTCCCACTATAAGGGTGGCGAAATTTTTTTGCAAGTAGATTAAGGGAGTATAATAATTTTAATGTGTAGATGAAGAGAGAGAAATAATATTTTAATGTACATATATATTAGTGTGGTGTGTGGATCCCATAGGGATATATTAATTATTTTTGTGGGTCCGATTTAATAAAAAGAGAAATGCACTTCTTGTGTTGGGGCAGAGAAAATGGTAAAATGCACTCCTTGTGGTGGGACGGAGGGAGTATACATCCCATTGAAACGTACTCGTTTTTTCATTTTCGTCCGTCCAAATACAAAGTGTGCATTTTCTTTTTTGGTAAAAGGAACCCACACAATTTAATTGTTTCTATTTCCCTGGCCTCACACATCACACTAATACACCTACCCACTTTACATTAAATTATTATTTCTCTCACCTCACCACACATTAAAATATTATATCTCTTAATCTAGGTGCAAAAAGTAAGCGCTTATTTTTCAACGGGACGGAGAGAATACCATATATATTAAAGATTTTTTTTTAGCAGTGAGAATAAAATTAAATGATAAACAAAAGTTAGAATATAAAAAAATAAATTTAATAAATTTCGAATCGATTAATCAAAATAACCAAAAGAAATGATTCAGTTAGGTTTTCGGTTTTTAAAAGAATTATGTTTTGAAAATTAGTTCGATCCAGTTAACAGAACAAAACTCTTAGTTGATGGAATACTTTGAGACAATTGATTCAACAAGCTATCAAAACCCAACATAAATAGAAATGTGTACAAATGGAAGTCTATTCACATAACCATTCATTAAATATGTAATTTCTTCAAACCCTATTCATCCAACTCTGGTTTTTTTAGTCACTAGAATCGAACAACGGAAATAATACCACAAGGCCCCAGTTTTAAGATTGATTATAAATAAAAAGTACATTTATCTTGACAAAGAATTATGAAAGAATGACCCTCCTCAAAGTAGAAAGTAAATGCACCCTAATAGTTCAAACTTTGACTAAATCTTTAATAAAATGTAATCCACATTACTTACTTATTAATCAAATCTTATAGTATGTAGTAATTTAATTTAACATATCGCGAAAAACAGGCTAACTGTTTCCCCTAAATTACAAATGTTATTTTCAACAACATCCTCTTGAATGAGTGCAAAATGTATAATCAAATTAATTATAAGATGAAGCTTAAGTATGTCCCCTCAAACTCCATATTTGGCACATTTATTAAATAAAATAAAGTTGACTTAATAGAAATGTTTCTACTTTTGAACAGTTTTTATAAATGTTTAACTTAAAACAAACGGATCGACTAATTACTAAAGTATGCTTATTATACAGGTAAAATATATTTATTTGTAGTTAAAGTATGTCAATAATTAATTATATAATAACACCCTAAAATTATACTCCCTCCGTCTCACACTTATGTTCACACTTTCCGTTTTCGTCCGTCCCACACTTATGTTCACCACCCAAAAAAGAAACTTCACATTAACCAACCTAAAAATTATCTTAATTTCAAAAATAGCACTCCCACCTAACACACATAACATACTTTATAATTTATTTATTACCTAAAAATACCACAATAACTCTAAAAAGTCAATAAAATTTGTCAAAAAATAACTTTTCTTAAACTCCGTATCTACAGTGTCGGTGAACTTAACTATGAGACGGAGGGAGTACTTTAATTTATCATTCATCATAATTTAAAAAAATACTTTAACAATTATATTTTATCTATATAATAAACATGTTTTTACACGTCTCACATGAGTATAAGTTGAGGCTTTGTCTAATACTAGTATATAAAAAATAATTAAAAAGAAAAAAACACAATAATATTAAAAAATAATACTCCCTCCGTCCCGGGTATTTTTACCCGTTTGTACGGGCACTGAGATTAAGACGTTTTATTTTTTTAATATATAATGTAAGAAAAAGTAGGGATAAATTAGTAATTTAAAAAGAAAAAGTGAATAAAGTTGTTGGGAATGATGAATAAAGTGTAAAAAAGTAGTTAAAGTTGTTGGGATTGTAAAAAGTAGGTAATAAAATATTATGTATTTTTGCCAAAAATGGAATGTGTAAAAATAAGTGGGACACCCCAAAATAAAAAGTGGGTAAAAATACGTGGGACGGAGGGAGTATTATAATTTTCAAGCATGGAATACAGTGTTATATGAAAGACCTAAAAAGGTCAAGTCGTGAAGACATTCCGACCGCGGGAACATGTTAATCGAGAATTTATTTAATAATGTTACATCTTATTCATCTTTTTGGATAATTGCCACTCTAGAAATGGTCAACGCAAACCAAATCACTTTCACCATTTTATAAAATTAAAAATTGTTTTACTCCTTCCATAGCTTTATTTATTTATTCATTTATTTTTTACATGTAATTACTATTATTCAATGCATTTATGAAACGCCCTCCTTAAAACAGAAATGGATACGTTGAAGTAGAATAAATACTTAGGCATAGACGAATGGAATAATATTTTATTATGTGCAGATTTTTTATTTTATAATGGTTTTTTATTTTTATATTTTAAAATATGTTTTCTTATTAAAATAGTGCTACATGCTACAAAATATTAATCCCAATTTCAATTTATTTTGTCAACTTTAACTACACATTTTCTTTAAAGAAAGATACCTAACTATTATTCTCACAATTCACTTTAAAATGAGTGAGGCTTGCGTGCACCCGGGCGCACGGAACACATTCCGTGCGCCTTTAGAAATTTTGTATTATGGGTAAGGGTACATTAATTTGGTCTAAAGGGTATACACTTTAATTACTAAAAGGTACACAATTTTGTTCTAAAGGGTATACACTTTTCATTAATATTTTTTTTTCTTTAGAAAATAAAGGGTACACATTTTTATACTAAAGGGTATACAATTTAACACAAAATTCTAAAGGCGCACGGAGTGTTGTTCGTGCGCCCAGATTTTTCTTTAGAAAATAAAGGGTACACATCTATATACTAAAAGGTATACAATTTAGCACAAATTTCTAAAGGCGCACGGAAAGTGTTCCGTGCGCCCGGGTGCACAGGAGCTTTTGCCCTTTAAAATATAACGCGCTTTAAAATTTATTTATTATTAAAGTATATTTAAATTATCCTAAAAAAAAGCAAATAAAAATAATTTTTATTAATATTAGTATATATAAATACTAAACATGAACTTGAAAACCAAAGAATAATTAAATTCATTGCTTCTTTGCGTTAGTCAAGAAAATGAATTATATAATCTATCATCAACTTAAAAAATAAAATAGGAGGTGAAATTCAATCATTAGGTGTATTACACAATACATACGGAGTAATATTTAATACTTGGTCACTTATAAGGTATCTATTTTACCGTCAACTTTAAAGGTATCTATATTACTTATTTAGTAAAAACGTATACTACATGGCCACCCCTTTCTTTTAATACAATTATCCACTACACGTCCTCATTCATAATAATTTCCACAAGGGCCACATCATTATTATTAAAATAAATAAATTAAATAAACATGCGACGGAAATATAAGAAAAAAAAAACAGTTGGACTTGTTCTATATATTTTACAAAATTACGTTAAATACTATTTAACCGTTAAGTTTGAATCGTTCCAAAAAAAGAAACGAGAAAAACAATATTTTGCATATGTTGATGTAAACAGCGTAGTGGCAGCGTTTACATTTCCAGACATTCCTCCGATGCCCCACCCCCCACCACCCCCCCTACCCAGGGTTTTCTTCTATATACGCGATGCTAATTGCCACATTCCCAAATTCTTTGGTTGAAAATCCCTAATTCCGTTTCCCTTCTCTCGTCAATGCCAATTGGATTCATTCATTCGATTTGGTAATCATGCATTGGTGGCAGACCGCATTTTCGTCCCTCTCCAAGTCGCAATCGGAAGACGATATCATCGTCGGCGCCGGCAGGGAGTCGGTCAAATCCGGATTCTTCTCCTCGCGGTGGAGCCGTAACATCGCGCGCGCTCGGAAATTGAGAAATAATGACGTTGATTCGTGGCGGGTGCATAGCCATTCCGAGCATTCACGCTCCAAGTCGTCGTCGGCGTTGCCTCAGCCGCTGCCTATGCCTGAATTGCAACCGTTTCTGCGGAATGATCCCAAAACCTCATCCTCCAGCTCCTACAACGTGCCCTTGCCCTCGCCGGATAAGAATCTGATTATTAGGAGAGTAGCTGAGAAGAAAGAGAGAGGAAGAGATAAAGAAAGGGGGGCTCCTGAGGGGTTGAATGCCGGCGGTTCCTGTGGATATGGGCTCAACAGGTATTGCAGAACGTGTAATTAGAAATAATGTTAATTGTTCTTCGCTTTTCTTTTCTTTTTTCCTATTGCGATTGTCATTTACATATTTTTCATGCATTGTACGCTACATCACCTTATAAATTTGTCCTCAAAAATTCGTTTATATAAATGTTGCATGCCAATTAATTTCATTTTGAAACTGGATCATGTCTGTTTCGTGGCATTTGATAGCATAGGTATCAGCTTATTGTTTTGGCATATCAATAATCTTTTTGGTCATAACAAGTTTAAAGTGATTACCTTAATTTCTTTTTATTGAATTAGGACAATTTGAGGCAACACAACACAATCTGTATTGAATAATCAATCTCCTAAATCACGTCAACTCTATCTACTCTAATTTGTATAGTAATTTATATTATGGAAGTTACTTTGAGAACAGGCTTCTTCAGCTCAAATTGAATTGAAATAGAACCTTTTTCTTTTATATCGAATTTAAGTTGTTCTGACCTCTGATTTTGCAGTTTTATTACCTTTGGATGTTGGCATGTTGTTATGATATCCCACATCAGTTCCACATGCAAGTGTGGAAGGACATATAAGTGGGGTGTGATATCATAACACGTGTTGCTGTATTTTAAACTGTTGAATTTTGTGTTGTGTGTTTGCCTTCTGTCCTCAATTTCTGTGTCATAAATTCATGGATTCATATTTTCTTTTTGTGTATTGTTTATTTAAAATTAGCAGGTTAGCTGGAGAAGATACGCAGACAAGTGTGGATCAGTTTGAAATGCAGTTATATAGGAAATCTCCAGTGAAGCAATACGTCAAAGAGAGGTCCTTCAGTAGTCGAAATATTAATATTCCTGTCAGTGCTCCAACTAGTCCTTATTCAAGCCCTGCACTGAGTCCCAGACCTGGTGATATTCTACCTAATTATTATATGACGCCTCCTGGTATTTTTCATGTTTGGTCTGCGCCAGATACGCACTATTCTGATGGGAATATGGAACTAAGTTTTAATTATCGACTGCCTTCTGAAAACAATGCACTAAGTGTTGATACTTCTCCCAATCAGAGTCCCCGAGTTAGTTCTAATTACCATTTAGCGAGTCCACCTACCAAAGTATCCTCAGAAACTCAGGTGGCACGCTGGGAAAGTAATGCTCAAGCCACTGTACATCCTTTACCTCTTCCTCCAGGAGCTGGCATGCCTTCACATCCCACTTCAATATCCCCTGTTTCTTCAACTTCTGATTTTTCAGGAGTTCCCATGCCTTTGCATCCCTCTCCAATTTCTCCTCTTGCAGCTATACCTGAATTCCCTGGAGCTAATTTCCCTGCCCAGGTCTCTCCTATTTCTCAGGTTTCTAGTAAACCTGAACTTATGCCTGTTAAATCTCAATGGCAGAAAGGAAAGCTCATTGGGAGGGGGACATTTGGAAGCGTGTATGTGGCTTCAAACAGGTACGCGTGGGAACATATATTTACCCTTTTCAACATACACACTCTGTTAACTACATTTTCATGTCAACAGGGAGACTGGAGCCTTGTGTGCAATGAAGGAAGTTGAAATTTTACCAGATGATTTAAAATCAGCGGAGTGTATCAGACAGTTGCAGCAGGTTGGGTTCTAATTCAACCGCTGCTCATGTTTGGTATTTAAGTATTGTTTCTTTGTTTTATATAGTCATGTATCGTTTCTATGATTTATTTACTATTTTTCCTCTTTACAATTTTTTTTTGCCAAGTTCATCATATGTAAAATGGAAGTGTACAAAACATACCTCCTCTTTGATAACAGTGAAGTAATTCGGGATATATTTGATCCTTGTTAATTATGAGGATATGGAAATTATGGTTCTTTTAAACTCGTTGCAGTGTGGGCAATATATGGTTTCTTTGATCAAAGAAAATGAAAAGGATGTCTGGAAAGTTTGAATCTTTTGAATACTATGACATTATAATAAGAATCATGGCATCAGTGTAAATAGATTGTAAGCAAAAAATTTTATTTGCATATCTGTATTTGAAATCTGATAATTTAATGGACATTACTGTTTCCCTCTTCTGATTTTCCCCTGGGCTGTAAAGTTTTACTTTATTTTAGGCATGTTTGCTTATATTTGTGGATATTTATGAATGTCTGAACCTTACACTGATGCTTCTGAATTTGTTCAGGAAATCAAAGTTCTCAGCAATTTAAAACATCCAAATATTGTGCAGTACTACGGTAGCGAAATTGTATGTAATTTTCTTCCCAAGTTCATCAGCTTTGCGCTGTCTTGCATGAATTCTCACTTGGCATGTTACTTTCTGTTTGATCATGCAGGTTGGTGACAAGTTTTATATATACCTGGAATATGTTCATCCCGGTTCAATCAATAAATTTATCAGTGACCACTGTAACTGTGGAGCAATTACAGAATCTGTTGTTCGCAACTTTACGCGTCATATTCTCTGTGGCTTGGCTTATTTGCACAGCACAAAAACTATACACAGGTAATAAGTTTTTTTGTGTTTTATAATGTTCATAAAATCTAGCAAAATAATATATCTGCCAGATTATTGTCAAAATGTGAACCTCTCCAGTGGAATACAGATGATAGGAACATTAATATGGAGGCAAAGATTTTTGTTTTGTTTCAATCCATCACATTTGATGTAGCTATGCAATGGTATAGGGAATTCTTACCTTTGCGTCTTGTATGTTCTCTCTTTGCCCAACCTTTTCCTCTTTTTTCCAATCACTCTTTCTTCCCTTAAATCTCTAAGGTGAATAAACCATTATTTGTTTCTACATAATCATGATACTGTATTACTCAAATAATGTTTTATTTCTAAATATAGGATATGTTTCAGATTCCCTTTAATATGCCATTCAGATGAATTATAATGCCCCACGAGACCACGACCTGGTAATTTAGGATAAAAATAGTCTGGATTGATTGATTTGTTTCCTGAAAAACTTGGTCAAACTATTCAAGAGGAGAATTTTCATTCTTCTTTGGACATAATATCTTTAAGACTCAAAGATTTAGGGTTTTCCCAAAACTTATTTAAAGTATTTTCTAGTGTTCCATGGAGAGTAAAATTCTTCTGACCTGCTTTGACGATGGTCAATCCTTATAGGGACATCAAAGGTGCTAATTTACTTGTTGATGGATATGGAGTTGTCAAGCTCGCGGACTTTGGGATGGCTAAACATGTGAGTTTTTATTTCACGATATTTTTTAATGGCTTCAGTATACATGAGAAGTCATCACAGCAATTATTATATTTCCACATCTTCAAATGCACAGTAAAAACCTTTTGTTTACATAAGGTGCAATAAATGCATACCAAAATGCACAGTGTATCCTAAGTTCTTTTTCATGCATAAGTTCATTACACACTTTGAACTTTCGGAATAATCATAAACTCTGAAGATATGATAACACACCTTGGGCTGATCATTTATCTGTCTTGTGTATATGCTTGGTACTTATCTGATTTTGTATTTTTCTTGCAATTTCCAGCTGAATGGGCAAGCGGCAAATCTTTCATTAAAGGGTAGTCCATATTGGCTTGCTCCAGAGGTGTACAGATATGCAGCAACCTCAAGTTACTGATCCTGACAACTGTTGCCTATTTGTACTAACATCAAATTAACTCTTGCAGCTTTTGCAGCCTGTGTTGTCAAAGGATGCTAGTGCTAATCTTGCTTTAGCAGTTGATATATGGAGTTTGGGCTGTACAGTAATTGAAATGATGAATGGGAAGCCTCCTTGGAGCGAGTATGAAGGAGTAAGCAAATAAATTCTGGAAAATGTTCTCATTTGATATTTATATCTAATATTGCAATTTGACATGGTTTCCCGGGGTAATCTCCCTGGGAATTAGACTATCATGCTAGAGGCGCCCAATAAAATTTTTAAAATATTGACACAGTTAAAAGGTTAATTTGGAGCCAAACTGCATCACACAGATTGTTTCCTGGATTGGCTTGATATTTTAATTAAGTCTGTGATAACATATTCAAGCTATTTTGTGGAATGTTTAATTTATAAAGTCACTGTTAAGCTCAAACTCTTTAATTAGATTACTGGATGCTTTATCAGATCAATTTAAGATAGCTCTGGGCTTAATGTGCTTTAGTGGTTACCATAAAACCTATTATACAAGTTTGTTTTTTTTTTTTTATCACGATTGGTAGTTAAAAGCTTTAAGGCCTGATTCTGAAGTTGCTTAACTAGATGTATTCTGAGGTTTTCTAGATTCACATGTCATTATGACATGTAACTTTCCTAAACATTAGTCCAAACAGAATATGAAGAACATGAATATCTGCTATCTTTGATCCATAATCATGTGAGTAAGAGATGGCATGATTTCCTCAGAAAGCTATTGTAGCTGTGAGATTGACTATATAATATTTTTACTCACTTCAAATTGAGTGTCATTGTCCTTCCGTTCCTGCTTGGGTTGGTCTTTTACACTTGTATGCATTTCCTTTAGGTTACAGACATCTTTTCCATTTTGGTTACTTAAGGGATTCAACTTTTATTTTTTTTTCCACAATACTTCTAATTCTGCGAATTTTGGTGTATATTATGTGAATTTCTTGCTTGAGCTTAGTTTGACCTGAGAATGCCATGAGTCATTTCAGTTAATGCTGAGAGTGGCGGAATAAGAATGTGGCAACAAATAATTTATTCTGCTTTGATTCCATGTATTAATTTTCATATTAAATCTATTTTATTTAAGTTGACGCTTTATTTTGTTTTTGTAATTCTGCCTGAGCCTTTTTTGTGAACATTGTCAATAAAATGTCTGCACATATTGTATTCCAGGCTGCAGCACTGTTCAGGGTTCTAAAGGAGAGTCCACCAATACCTGAGACACTGTCAGCAGAAGGCAAGGATTTCTTGCAACGATGCTTTCGCAGAAATCCAGCAGAGAGGCCAACAGCTATCGAGTTACTAGATCACCCATTTGTGAATCACTCGTCGCAGCATGATGCTAGCCCCCAGTCTAATAAAGAGTTTAGATTGACGGTATAGTACTTTTCTCAATAGGGTATTTTGTTATGCTCCTTCTGCTCTCTCTGATGATAGACTCTGTATACATAATTTAGAAGGATCCACTGCACTGTCGGAGAGAGCGGTCGCTTCATAAATTTGAAAAAGCGCCAACTTTATTAGACAAACGGATCAAGAAAGGGAAAGTGGTTAGCAAGTAGGAGCTATCTTGTGCATTTAAAACTGAATGAATGCGGCTTCAGCTTCATGAATGTGTTTCCGGTGTGACGAGCCAAAGAAGTTGTTCAACACTAGAGGCTTTAACGACTGTGCCCCCACCAAGCTTGAAGCGTCGTCCTTGATAGCCCATTCCTGAAGCACGATTTCCCAGTTCTATCATGAAAACAATGAGAGCTCCAAAAACATCACTTTTTTCTTGGCATTACCATTGAGATGGACTCTCTTGGCCTGTTGGCCATCCATATATGTGCACATTTCGTTGAAGAGAGGCAGAGGCAAAGGTTCTGTTGTCTGGAGACATTGCGTTGAGAAAGGGATGCGTTCGATCCTTGATATTTCCCCGAAAAGGCCGTGTGCAACGCTGTCGTAAATGGTATGGAATTCTCAATCTTTGCTTTGGTGGTGCTCCCTTTGCTGGGGATGTTAAGTGCTGCCTACACTAATGTGTGGCATGAAATTTTATCCTGAGGAATGTGGTTAGAGAAGTGGTTGTTAATAATGTGTAAATTTATATTTACAGGAATCCGTTACAAAAAAACTCTGGCTTACTGTGTCTGATTCTTTTTAGATTCCCAAAATCAATTACTCCACATCACTCCCATTTTTAAAAGAATAGAATTACTAGTATTATCTATGGCAAGATAAAATAAATAAATAAAAAGTAATGTTCTTTTTAATCAAAACACGAGGGGCTACAGAGTGCAAAACTTTGTCTTGAAATGGAGATTCTCATTAGTGGACTGTGAGTTGAAATGGATATTCTAACTAGTGGACTGTGAGTTATGCCTCTCTATATTAGTTGGTCTATGGATACTAATGCATAAAAAACTTTGATGGAGTATCATTTACCTTTTTGTAATATGATATTACAAATTTTATTCCTTGAAAATTGTACCGATTAATGGCAATTGGGTGAGCAAGAGATTTGCATTTTTTGGTTTGATTATATTGGTCTCCATTGAACATAAAAATATTCACAATACAATAATTCTGTGTGTGAAAATGGTTTCAACAGAGCAGTTAATTTACAAAGTATGAAAGAGGGTGAGAAGAAATCATAGCATCTGGGCCATTGAAATTATTTTTATAATTTCGTTTTAATTTTTGAATTTAGTTTTAAAAATATATTTTTAATATGGCTTTCTTTATTCATGGACCAATATATATCTTTGGGCCCTTGGGGTAGGGGTGAGCAACAATTTTTTAAAATCGCAAAAACCGATCGAACCGCACCGCATTGCACCGCACTTAGTGTTTTTTTCACTTAAACCGCGATTAATTTTATTGGAGAAAACCGCACCGCTTGAATGGTGCAATTTCGATTTTCATCTAAAAATACACCGCACTGCACCGTACTTTATTATTTAAATTATATATATATATATATATATATATATATATATATATATATATATATATATATATATTATGTATACATTTATAATTATGTATTATTGAAGAAGTAAAAAGATATACACTAATTTGGATTGAGAAATAATTTTGATAAAAGTTTGCTTTATGTCACAAAGATTATATTATTTGAGTTAGTTATGGAGTTCAAATTATAATTTCATATCTTTAATATCTCATTATCTTCTAAGGGTGAAGAACACTTTAAATTAGCATGTACACGTATTTATTTTTCTAAGTGTGAAGAACACTTTAAATTAAGCATGTACACGTATTTATTTTTTTTATGCATCCATATGTATTGATTGTTATGTAATATGTTAATTTTTAACCGTCAAATCGCAAAACCGCAAAAAACCGCCTAAAACCGCATTATAAATTTTACTCGATAAACCGCAATTTAAATCTAATTATCAAACCGAACCGCATATAACAATGCAATTTAAATTTTGTCGAAATAACCGTAAAACTGCACCATGCACACCCCTACCTTGGGGTTCATTCTTTCACCCGTAAGATCGACTAGTCTTCCCATTTCATTACATCTACGGAAATTGGACCTATAAAGTTGTACTCATTTTCACTAGTTTAATTGAATGGTGCCTCTGTATTAATTTTATTTCTTAAATGAGTACAATTTCTTAAATAGGAACATAGAAAATTATAAAGAGCACAGTTAGCGTCCTACCGTGAAATATTGGAAAATATATTAATTTTAAATTAAATTAAGTATAATTTTTAATTTAAATAAAAAATATGTATGAAAAGTTAAATAAAATATAAATATATACATGTCTTTCATTAAAAATGATAATAAATGATAATATATCAAGTTAATTAATAATTTTGTAATAATTAAATAATTTTAATAATGCAAATTATTTTGGGAAATATAATAAATTAAATAATTTTAATAATACAAATTATTTTAGGAAATATATTAAATTTTAGAGTAGATATCCCGTGTGCAAATATGCTTATATGAATAATTTTAATCTTTAGATTCCAAGTTTATTTCCTTATATTTAAAGCTGACAAAGATGAAAACCTTATTCCATTATTAAGAGTTAAAAAAAAAATCCAAAATAAAAAATAATTCCAATGTATTTGAGAATAAAATAAAATAAAATAAAATGATATGGAAATAAAAGACCATACATATAAATAGAATGATTGAACTTTTGTAACGTAACAAAAATTCTAACTGCAACAATGAACTATTAATAAGGAAAGGGGTAGGAATAGAAGGATCATAATTAGATTGAGGCTTGGGTGCACCCGGTCACACAGAAGTACATTCCGTTTACCTTTAGAATTTAATATTATAGATAAAGATATATTATTTTATTTTAAAGAGTATACACATAAAGGTACACTATCCTGTTCTAAAAGTATACACTTTTTATTATATTTTTATTTTTCTTCAGAAAATAAAGGGTACACACCTTTATACTAAAGGGTATACATTTAATACAAAATTCTAAAGGCACACGGAGTGTGTTTCCGTGCCCGCCCAGATTTTATCTTGTAAAATAAAGGGTACACAATCTTTATACTAAAGGGTATACTATAATTTAGCATAAAATTCTAAAGGCACACGGAATATGCTCCATGTGCTCAGGCACACACAAGTTTTTGTCTCATAATTATTAAAATTTAAGATTATATATAGGACATTAAATACAATAAAAATAAATAAAAGATATCAAAATTATGATAATTTTAAATTTAAGATTATATATAGGACATAAAATACAATAAAAAATAAATAAAAGATATTAAGATTATGATAATTTTAAATGTAAGATTATATAGACTTTAAGACACATCTTATAATTCATACACATATTAATTAGCATGAATCCATTAAATAAAAAAATTAATTAAATAAATAAATAGAAATGTGTAAAATAAGTTAAACATTTTAATGAACAAATGAAAAGAGTTTGGTAAGAGAAACTTGTAAAGAGTCGTGTAAGAGAAACTTCCATAATTCCTAACCTTATAATATTTTTTTATAAAATTTAATTATTTTATAAATTAAGTCAAATATTTCTATAAATAAATTAATTAAAGAGTTGCATAAATCATGGTATGTAATTATGTAAATATATAGTTATTCAATTTAAAATAAAATTCATTAATGAGTTTCAAATTTAGAAACTTAAATAGATTAAAAGAAATATTAAAAGAAAGAGTGTATATTAGGTGCACCCGGCTGCAACCTTGCACCCAACCTTTTATTCTATTTTGTATACATGTTATTCTCTTTTGTATACATGTTTTGTAATAATTGTATATTTTTTTCACAATAAGTTTTTCATTAAAAAAACTAACATTCATATGTGTATAACTTTTTATTCAATAGTGTATACATGTATTTTAATAATTATATATTTTTTACACTCAATTTTTCATTAAAAAAATTAAGTGTTAAATTGTATACATTTTTACTCATAATTGTATATGTTTTTGTTTATATTTGTATGTGGGTGCACACTATATTTAGCCTAAAAGAAATGTGTGAATACACAATAGACTGCCACATCAACCTAGAATTGTGGAGTATACAACAAGTGGAGTAAAAAACTCCTAATTAGTATATGTAAGACACTTGGGTGAAATGTGAAACACAGTGATAACTTTTTATTAAACATATATTACTCATCCATTTTCATTAAAAATATCATCAATTATTATTTATAGTATTGATATTTCATAAAATAAGTTATTATATCACCCACTCCTATAAATATACATTTGTTTTTTTCACCAATTAAGTGATATAATTATTTAATAAATAGCAGGTATAATTATTTAAGTGATACTAATATTTTTTTTGGGACTCCATTCTTGTGTTTTGTAAAAAAACTTGTACCTTAAAGTAAAACTAAACAAAATGATTAAATGCATACTTAAACTTGATGGAGTATTACTCTCTCCATCCTTTTCAAATAGTGTATTTTTTTTAATTATTTTAGGCGTCTCATCAAAGAGAGTTCATTTTTTTTTATACACATGTAATTACATATCCACTAATACAATTAAAATATGAAACTAACAATTCCATTAATACAACTACCCACCACACATTAAATAATAATTCTCTTTAATCTACGTATAAAAAGTAAAAACCCCTCTTTAAGTAGGACGAATGGAGTATAGCGTAGTACTCCCTCCGTCCGCTCGAAAGATGGTATTTTTTTCATTTTGGTCGTCCGCTCCAAGAGGGTTATTTTCTTTTTTACACACGTGGGACCCACACATACCCACTAATAAAACTAAAATATGTGTCCACACTCCCACTAATACAACTACCCACTACATATTAAATAATAATACTCCTTAATCAACGTGCACAAAAATAAATGATCATCTTTCGGGTGGTCGGAGGGAGTATTAAATTTCTTTCGATCTAACCAATAGATTGGTTGGGTGGTGCAAATTACTTTACAACTAAAGAACACAAAATTTATAGATAATTGTGAATGGAGAGTAAAATTTATGATCAATTTGGCTCATCGCAAGTACAAGTTTAACAGTGAGCCCTGTCTATAAGTACATCCTACGATTTACCTCCTCCACTAATTCTCAGAATAAGGACGGTGGGTCCTAAGGGTACATCATTTTTTCTAATTATCAAATGTTTAATGGTACGAAGAGTACAATTTATTATCTATATTTGCTTTTTTATTAAAAATAATGGTGATAACAAATTCCAATGGGTCAATGAAATGGAAGGATTAAGATTTTAGAATGATAAGCAAAGCAGAAGATGGAAAGTGATAAGTATTGTTTGGTAATGGTTATCTTTCTTGAGCCACTCCCACCCCAACCCCACCCCCATCCCCACCATTTGGATGTAGTATATAAATAATCCAAGTCATTCCACTACACTGCACTCCAATTGAATTGTATACCCAAAATTAACAGAAAAGAAGAGGGAATGGATCCACCGGAGGTTCAATCCATCGACGTTTCCTCCACAAAGAATCCTCCATTGGAAGACGATCAAGATAAAGCTGTTGACCAATGGTAATCGCCTCCTTCTTCCTTCCCCATTTTTGTTTCGATTTGGAAGGAATTATTGAAAACCAAGGGTTTCTGATTTTGCAGTTGTTCGTGGTTCTACGACTGTACGGACAGCTGCTTCGACTACTTGTTCTGCGATCTCTGTTAGTTTTACTTTTTCTTTTTGTACAACAATCACCAATCTGCTTTTCAATTTACGATCTTTGAATCAAAGACAATTCGCGCCTTCTTCTTCCTTTTCTCATCTATTTTCGCCATTCCATTTCTCAGATTGCTGTCATGCTGTGTGTATGTGTGGCTGTACTGTGTGTTTTTACCTTTTTAGCCCTCTCTCTCACACACGTATTGCTTTCTCTCTCACACACACACGATGAAGACTCTGTTTGACTATTGACTAATAATCAGACTCTGTTTGACTATTGACTTATAATCGTGCTACAATATTTATGATTCATGGACTATGGACGGTGAATTTTGGTCTATTCCGATTACTCGGTCTGAATTTTGTAATAATACACGCGACATATCTATATAGTTTATACTTTATATACATGATTTGAAGTTTTTTTAAAATGATGCTCGAAAGACTAAAGTGCAAATGACGTCGTTAGGGATTCCATAAAATTAAATGACATATCAATATTTGAAGGACTTATTAAAATAAAATATACTACTTCATAATTAAAAAATATTTAAATGTATTTTGAAGATCTTTAAAAAAAAAAAAAACTTTACCTAATATAAAATCTATAAACAATGTAGGACTCACCTTAATGGTGCATGCATTCTCTTTTGCCTAAAATAAAGTGCCTAACTCTTAATTTGCTATCGTTTTATTTGGTTATTCAATTCAACATTCGTTATCATGTGCCATATACGACAGCATAGTAGTTGAGAAGTCCAGTTTATTATGCAGTACAAGGTTTATATTCGATGGTCTCAAATGTTTAATTTATTCAATGAATAAACTTGCTGTTTGGATGGTTGCATATATAGTTAGTGAATATGGAGTGTTCTGTGTGTTTCATCTGCCATTCTCAGCTTCCGTTCTGCTGAGAGCTGTTCGGCTAATCGAATCAAAGCCTCCTCGTTCGTACCCTCTCCCTCCAATTCCTCGAACGACCCCGTCTCTAGATTTACTCGTGACATTCGCTTCTTTAGCCTCTGATTCGCAACCTCCACGAGAGCGTGCAAATTCTCCGGGGTTGCCATATCTAGAGACGACTCGTCGCCACATAACGTGTCATCCTACATACATATAAACATGTTGCGTATAAGAGATTATGTAATATATGGACCAGAAGTTTTTATGGTGATGGATTTAGGGCAGACTGTCCTTGATGCATGCATGCATGGACTTGAACTTAGTGAAATTAGAAACAAAGTTTAGCCAAAAGTTAGATATTGGTATGACCTGAATTCTGAGGTAGTTTTTCTGAGTATGGAGGGCTTGAAAGAGGGTGGAAACGTGGATATCAACCATATCAGAGCTTGCATCGCCAAAAACATCCAACAACGGTGTGTTGCCTCTGTTGTACACCCACCCGAGCAACCCCCACCTTGCAGCTGCGTGCGCATTGTACTTCTCTGCTTCTTTAGGTATACCCGTGCCCAAAGACAACACCAAAACCTTGCTACTGTCGAGTGGTTCCATTTTCACGTATTCAGAGTCTCCAGCTAATATTCCACTCGAAATGTGGGATATTGCTATTCCAGTCTGTCGATTATGGTCTTTCATTAGATTCAGCACGATTAGAGTAGTCTTCTTACGTCTAGAAAACTTTTAAGGTAGTGCCTACTTTGAGTTTGCATTATGATTCTATTTTGCCATACTCTTTCAAAAGTATAACATTTTTAAATATCAGTTATTCTTCTTATTCCTACCTTGCTATGGAAGGAAGGCAACACTTTCTTTTACAGAAAGGGGTATATTAGTCTCTAAAGAATGGGAAGTACTCACAGGGTTGTTAGCTGCAACGCCTCCGTCAATGAGATCATACGTGGTTACATCTCCTTGTTCGTCTGTTGTTTCAAAATAATGTGCCGGGAGAAAGGTAGGCGCCGCAGAGGTGCCAATGCAAATGTCGGATAGTTTTGCATTTTTGTAAGCTTTCACCTTTGCCTGTAGATATGAGTCAATTTGAAGTAAACCAAAAATGTTTACCAAAAATGCAGAAGATTGCAATGGACAGGATTGAACAATGTTTGTACATCAGTTGTGGTGAAGATAACCGGCTGCAGCCGTTTGATGTCGAAGGCTGGAATCACCAGATGTGTTAAGGTATCCTTGATCGTCAGATCTTGCAGTAGCTCCCTTAACAAGGACCTCAGGTACGTCCCGTTGTACTTTGGCCCGAATAAATTCTTTATCGTCTTCAGCAAGTTATGGCGACTTCAAGTCCAACGTTGTATAAGCAATTAATGTAGACATGACATGACTTAAACTTAAAGATAATGAAATGTACATATTTACTCACTTGCAACCGGGAAACAGGCTGGGGCATTCATCTAAGTAGAAGTTGATAATGTCTTTGGCTGCGTACATGGGCCGTTTTTCCTCATTAGGCGCTGTGATCATCGTCGCAAGCAAGCCTCCTGTGCTGGTTCCAGCAACCACGTCGAAATAATCTGCAATTCTTGCATCTTGTCCATCTAGTTCCTAATTATTAAACCACAAGTTTGATGATTAGATTGTTACAAAATTCTTGTAGTTTATGTGTGCTGAATTGATTATACCTGGAGTTGGGCTTCGAGAAATTTGAGAAACGTAGCGGGGATTATACCCCGAATACCTCCTCCATCAATACTCAGGATAGTCACAAGACTTCCCTTTTTTGGATCTGGAGCCATATATCTATTCTTAAATTATGATCTATATATATGTATAGTTTGTTCATAGTTGTGTATAAGGTAGATTAGTTACAAAATATGTGTTGTTGAAAAGCAAATTGCTTTATGATTAAGTTTAGCATGTGCCATTAAAATTGGGATCTTGGAACTATTGGGCTGATTCTTTCCTTTGCTATGTCTTAGATTCATTTGATGATTGACATGCCTTGTAATATTTGTATTCTCGTATCCATTTCTACAAGGCAAGCATTTCTTTCATTTCTGAAAATTTTCTTTTGCCTTTTAGAGGATTGTTTGGAAGTGATAATTTTTATAATTAAAGTAATATCTAATTGATAAAAATAATAGTGGTATTGTAAATTATTTTATGAATAATTTATAATAGGGAGTAAATGATAAGTGACCAAATTTAAAAAGAATGTGATAACTAACTATGAGATCATTAAATGTACCAAAAACTATTGGTGCATTGTGTTTTTGTTTTATCGAATTTGAAATGAAAAAAAAAAAAACTCCTCCGTCCAATAAGTATACATTTATTTTTTTCACATGTATTAAGGAATGCTATTATTTAATGTGTAGTAGGTAGTTGTATTAGTGAGGTGTGTGACTCATATATTAAATGTATTAGTGATGTGTGTTGGTCTCATGTGTTTAAAAAGTGAAATGTATATCTTTGGTGCGGACGACCAAAATAGTAAAATGTATACATTTCCGGCGGACGGATGTAGTATTTCAAAAGAAATTTTCATATAACAGTTTATTTCTAACGGGATTTTGAAGAACTCTTTATACGCTAAAATTGTTATTTTTATGTATAACAAACTTTAATTAATAGAGACACTCTCTTGTGAGACGGATATGAGACGGGTCGACCCATTATTAAAGTATGTTAATTATATAGGTAAATTATGCTTATTTATAGTTAAAGTATGTCAATAATGAATCATATTATAACACCATAAAATCATACTTTAATTCATCATTTATCATACTTAAAAAAAATATATTTTAACAACCATTAAACATAATTTATCTATATAATAGGAATACTTTAACACGTCTCACATATATAATGTCTCACAAAAGAATTTGTCTCACATATATAATGTCTCATAAGAGAATTTGTCTATTTGTTATGGCAGAGATTTACGTCTGAATGACTTCCGTGAAACTAATAAGAAGCCATAGCATTTTAACGAAAAGTAATATTCAATTAATGAGATATGATAGTGATATAGCGATCTAACATTTTAATAAAAATTTTAATAAATAATTTTTTTATTTTTCTTTTATCATAAAATTATAAATAAAGATATTAAAATTCTAAAGTTCGCAAACACTTGGGTGAACCGAGTTTCACGCATGAACCCTCTTTTCATTTATAACTCTTTAATACATGTAAAATTATTCTTCTGAGAGATAATCTAACTATTACTTTTCGAAATAAAAAAATTACTTTTCAAATTCTTTCACACCCTAATTTATGATTACTCCTCAAAAATTACTATTTTAAAAATATAAATTATTACTCATTTTTCAATATTACAAATCAACTCATATTCACACCTCTAATTGTAATCTCAATTTCACTTTAATTAATATACAAAATCTCCATATCTTCATCTCAGGGGATTCAAAATACTCTTTTTCAGACATGCTTCATTCCTTAATTCTCAGATCCATGTTCAGCAGCATTAAACATCTCAAATGAATGTCTTCATCATGTAACAAACCTGATCTTGATCACCACCTCTGATCCTCACATGATTGTGTTAGATTTGCTCTACTCATGCATACATCTTCATGGTACAGCCATTGTCTGAATCTCACCACCTGTCGTTCGAGTCGAATAATCTCCTCCTCCAACACAGCCACTTCAGCTACAAGCTCAATCATCTACATTTCAATGGAGTGGGGTCATCTATCTCTATCTTGTTGTTCCCTAATGAAACGCATGGATGTTTAAGGGTGATATGTGTACAATGCTTACATGTCGAGGGAGACGAGAGGGGAGGCGCGGTAGAGATCCAACCGGTCGACTGAAAGCTCTCTTCAGGGCTCTGTGGACATCCTCTTCATGCATCAGTTTCTTCTTTAAATTATCAACCTGCCAATTCAACACTAATCACAAGTGAAATGTTCAACATTCTTTTCAAGAGTTATAATTCTAGTACATCTTGTAATAATGCCAGTTTTCTGTCACGGTGATGATTCGTCGCGTTTCTCTGATCTGACGGCTGTGATTTGCATTTGCAGCCTTTGAACTCCTTCTTCCCCTACAACCATGTCAATTAAAGAATTACTTGTCCATATTTTCATACAAGTAAAATGGGATTTTGTGAGTTTTTGTAAGCTACTACACATTTCTTTGTTGGAGTGGGGTGGGGTGGAGGAAGAAAGCCCAAACAGACACAGATGCATTAATTCAATAAGGATTACATTTTATAAAGAAACAAAAACTAGATCAGACAATCAAGATATATAACCAAATGAATCAATCAATAGTGCAATATAATTCCAAAATAATGATATTTTATTAAATAACTCAAACTTACAGATTGAGGATGAATATATGCTTTCTTGGAAGTGGTAACAGTGCACATTCTTCTCTCCATATCTTCTAGTTTACCTGAGAACACCATTATTGTAATCTGCAAATTACAAGGACAGGTTTTATTTCATTTCTAATATTTAATAATCATAATAAAGTTGTACTGAGGCATAATGGATAAACAAGCACAAGTATATGGTAAGAAAATTGCAAACAATTCAGTATGCTGGACTTTGCTTCATGGTACAGGTACTTGTGGGGATCCTCCATGTTATTCAGTATTGTGGTCCAACTAGCTCTTTGGACCACATTCCAGCCCCCCTGAGTTAGGCGCATAAGCTAGGGAGCCCTAACTTCACCTAAAACCATGGCTGAAGGTGAAGGGTTGACCCCCACTTATATGCCCTTCCACACTTGCGTGTGGAACCGATGTGGGACATCATAACAATCCATCCCCCTTCGAACCGGACGTCCATGGACGGCACACTCCGGGTGGCAACCCGCATACCTAGGCCCACAACTCCGGGTGGCAACCTCCCTTGGGCCCACATCCGGGGTGGCAACCCTGGGCCCACACATCGGGTAGTCCCATCCCGTGACCCGTCCGGATCCGGCAGGTCGGACCAAATTGTTAGGCACATAAGCTAGGGAGCCCTAACTTCACCCAAAATCATGGCTGAAGGTGAAGGGTTGACCCCCACTTATATGCCCTTCCACACTTGCGTGCGGAACCGATGTGGGACATCATAACAATCCATCCCCCTTCGAACCGGACGTCCATGGACGGCACACTCCGGGTGGCAACCCGCATACCTAAGGCCCACAACTCAGGGTGGAAACCCCCCTGGGCCCACACATCGGGTAGCCCCTTCCCGTGGCCCGTCCAGATCCGGCAGGTCGGACCAAATTGTTAGGCACATAAGCTAGGGAGCCCTAACTTCACCCAAAACCATATCTGAAGGTGAAGGGTTGACCCCCACTTATATGCCCTTCCACACTTGCGTGCGGAACCGATGTGGGACATCATAACACCCTGCCTCAGACCTCAGAAGTCACTTGTGCGAATGGCTAAAATCAAAGACGATCAAGAAATCCCAATTCGAATACACGAGAAAATACCTTAGACACATAGTGGAGTTTGTCATGGTAGTGTTGTTTTCAAATCAGCAAATTGTCATCTTCAGCTCTCGTACATATATGCTGAGAATGGTCCATGCCACTTTCAAATGATAAACGATTGCCTCGCCCACTCAGATCCCCAGCAATTTCTGAGCGCCATGGACCAGTACCATTTATCACCTGTCAAAGTCGTTCTTAAAAGAGTTACACAGTTAGAAGCTTGCTTCATCTTTGCCTGTCCCTACAGTACCATTAACATACTGAAACTAGCAGCCTTGTAATAACCTGTCATTATAACACAATAGGATGATAGCTACAGAATCCTAACCATTTCAGATGGGACAAGTGTATAACAACTGTTAATATATAAACAGAATATTGAATTTTACACCTGAGAATTGGAGTTTTCGTTTCTGTTAAAATATACAAGTACAGATTCGTGGAGATGAGGGACTGATGAGTTTCAGATTCACCTGGGCTCACCCAAGCCAGCCGTGGAAACATCAAATGTGTTACTTCATCTGACCTGTTTCCCAAAGACAATTGAAAACAAGAGATATAGACACAAGCAGCAAAGAACATAGTAATAACATAACAATTATGGAACTCATACTTAAATATGCCTAACTGAAGCAGATTATATACAGCAACAACTCTGCATGATCAAGCATGCAAGCCATCAAAAAACATTTGTAAGCAAAGATAACAAAATTATTTGGAAGGAAAGAGCAGAATTAGTTTCTTCTATAGGTCAAATCATTTTTAATAAGGACATTTTCATATATAAGGAAGCCAAATTTTGAGTGTACAGTGCACACTTCATATCATATGAAAGCCTTATTTTAGTGCAAATAACTTCATAGTTTCTGAAAGGAATGTACGTCGAATATAACCAAATGGAGTAATTAGTTGTTAGTTGTTACAAAGTACAAGTCAAGAAGAATTAACTAATATGGTTTCAAAAAATAAAATTGTTGTATAAACAAAAAACTAGTCGATAAATAGTAAAAGTATAACAGGAATAAATAATCTAATGTGACACAATTGGTCAATTAAATGATGCATCTTTCTCCATATAATAGAAATACAAGGCAGGCGTAATTTATCAGCAGAAACACCATATCTGTCGCACTGTATACGCAATAGATATCTCAGCCTGGCAATGAAGCCAACAGCAACAGTTAAACACCCATTATCTGATGTCTAGAAACTGTGTGCGCAAACAAACACAAACCCCATATATAAATCACGCTCAAGAGAGTTATTATGCCATGCATTGCACTGTATTGATGTTGAAAGATAGCAGAAAAGTTGCTGGAAGTTGTGAAGAAAATTGTGACACTACACACAATTTAAAAGAAATGGCATGCCCAAATTGATTTCAAAACAACTTATATAAGGAAATACCGAAAGAAGGCAATCAGAGAAGAAATTTCTAACTATAGAGATTCAGTTCAGAGAGAGGACTTGCAACACTGCTTAATGGCAAGGAATGAGGACACCAGCTTAAAAAATATGCAGCAGAAATGAAGAATGTGTTCTTCATTCTAATTGCAAGTTAAAAGTAATAATTGCTTGTATTAAGCTCAAAATAAAATTTAAAACCTTTAAACAACTTAAAGATTGACATGTCAAATAAGTAAAGAATGATGACAATATATATACAAGAGTTCTATTTTCCAGTATTAGTGGTTATAATACAACTATACAAGATCTAAAACGCAATTAATACACATTAATTTATCGGAAGTCCCCAATATCTTTGAGGAAACAGGTTAGTGCAATCCTATTCAAATTCATTATAAGATTAACATTCCTCCACTGAATAGCTGAAATAATTAAGCAACCAAAATAATTGATGTATTCATCCCAAAAACTGTCATGAAATCCCAAAACAGTTATCTTTAAAAGTCAATGTTGGTTATTAAATGAAAACTATATATCCTAGAGATACAAATGGTTAACTGATTGTGACTGAATAAATTAAACCAAACTATATATCCTAGAGATACAAATGGTTAACTGATTGTGACTGAATAAATTAAACCAACTAGTAAATTGAAGGGGCACGAGAGTTGATAAATAGTAAAAGATTAGTTTATTATAACGAAATGTTATACTTAAGAGAAACAACATTGTCTTTTTGTTTTTTTTTTGGGGGTGGGGTGGGGGGGGGGGGGGGGGGGGGGAGGGGGGGTGGCGGTGGTTGAAGGATTATCATTTATTTTTCTCAACAGGTTATATGTTCATTCCATGTTATCTTGTTTCCCTTCTAAGGATGCAACCTCATTAAGCAACGTCAAATAAACGCAAAAAATCAGAGCATCGGGTTTAACAGCACAAGTTTTATATAGAACTTGTTTTATTTATTTCCCTCCAAATCTGAACTTACAGGTTTCAGTAGAGAGTTTGTCATGAGGGTTTGTGGATCCCTCACAAAGAAGCTCTCAGAAATTTTTTCAGTTGCATGAGTTGCAGATGATGCCTTCTTAGACTGATGAGCCGGAGGAAGTCCGAAAAGATGATCTCCCCATATATCATAAGTAAACTTTTCATCAGCACCCATCTTTTCCTGAAATTCACCAGAGTTTGGATTGTGGAGTCTGGTTCCAGGAGCCCGTGCATGAGGAGCAATTGTAGACATTGAAGCCAAAATGGGAGAATGGCATGTCCAAGATGGGGTAGCCCTCACAGCACTAGGAAAGGTTGCAGAAGGCAATAGAACAGCTCTACCAGTAGCTTTTCCTGATAAATTAGACTGCTCCTCAGCAGAGACATCCCAATCTCTCACATTCTTGGAAGGAACACTGTCTTTCAATAGATTGACCTTGGAAGAAGGTTCAGAAGAGCACAGTTTGGAGCATTCCAGTTTATCACTTTGTCGGTCAGCCGCCCGAGCAAACAGATTCCTAGCTTCTGCAGAGTGTTCCATATCAAGGGGTATTGGCCATGGTCGTTTTGGTGTTATAGATGTAGCAGGTGACAAAGGTGATGATGGGGTAGAATTACTACTCTGGCTGCTTGAAACTTCAAAAAGTCCAGGGACTCTCACACAAGAACTCTTTTTCTTCCTTCGTCTTCTTGCTTTCTCTTTTCCAATTCTAACTCTAAGAGTTCGTGCATCTGACTCGGCTTGAGTATCAGAGTTCTCAACACATGCAAAGTTGGACAGGACAGAGGACACTAGTCTTTCTGGTATACTATCTATCGCAGAGTGTTTATGCTTCTGATGTTCGGAAGGATGTAAATCCTTATCAGAGGCATGACCATCAAGACATCCACCAGAAGATTCCAAGAGCAATGCTTCCTCCCCTACAATTGATCCCACAAAGTCATCCATTTTCAGGGGCATGGTGCCACTGGTTTTCCCTTTCAAATGCATACTCAAATAACTGACTACATTGGTCAAAACAGACGTGCTCTTCCTGCTTTTGAAGTCATGAAATGTTAAGGCTGTTGATCGGGGGAACAAGAGACAAAACAGGAAAAGCAACAATAGAGCAGCAAATAGGATCGCAATCATAATTTTCTTGAGACGCGTCCAGAACATAGACTTTTTGCAGAAGTTAAACAAGTGTATTGGCAAAGTTGCTTTCATAGGTATCACAAGGATTCCAGTCGACAAAGCCAGTTCAAGGTCCCTCTGTATGGTGGCGGTGGAGAAATCACTTCGGTATGAAATCTGAAGCTTTGCAGATTCTCCAGGTGGTAAAGTAAAACCTTTGCAATTATGCACAAAAAACCCATCTAAACTGCATTCTGACCCAGAAACTTTAATACGTATGACCTCCAAAGGAAAATCTCCCATATTCTTGGCATAGATCTCTCTAATTAAGGGATGGGAACATGATGACCTCTTTCCTCCCATGGAGTATAGAATCTCCGGGGATGAAAAATTTAGCTGAGATGGCAAATTCATCTTAAATTCTAAGCTCCGCAAAGGATCAGACCCCTCTAGCAACACCAAAGAAAGTGATCCTCCCAATCCTCGCAAAGACAACCACTCAACACCAGAGAGATTATTCCTAATGAGAGCCGAACTTCTCCATTCACAGCGGTTGGAAGGTTGAAACAGAATTGGACCAAAACGTGCACTACCATATGGACGAATAAGAGCTTCAGTCACTGCATCTTTTGCTATAGAGAAGCCATATCTTGTTGGAGCAATTGATTTATTGCGAGCCAAAATGCTGGATGAAGATGGCTGTAAATGCATCTCACTTATACTGCAGTTATTTATGACTTGTCCAGAATTTAGAATTAACTGCACCACAATCGGTTCTCTGCTAGGGTTTTTAACAGATATCCACTGAGAACCATGATCTCCAACCTGAACCAGCGGGAATAATACTTCACTATCATCAAGAACAGACATGAAATTCACTCTGGATTGAGATTTCCAGTTTTGGAGTACCAACTCATCATCTTCTCTTGTTTCTACTGCCTTCAGACAACAATGAACACAATTATAACTGTTGTAGAAAGAAGTTCAATCTTTAGAATTATATTAAAAATATCACTTAAACCAGTGCAAGAAAACATCATTAAGGAAATCACCTTGAAACAAGACAGAAAAGCACATAGCATTACTATGATATCATCGCATATTAGCTAGTGATCAGTTTCATGTAAGATTTCAAATATTTGGTTATGTCATCAGAAAGACTACCAACTCCAAATGCATTGTAATTACTGAACTTCTATTACCTTTAAAAAGTAATGATGTACTGCTAATGGAACGTGCCATGTAATTGCTCCAACAATGAAGTAAGGCCAAGAAGCTATTGAATTTCATAGTGCCTACTAACAAAACTAATACGTAAAGCACATGAATTCAAACATAAATTAGAGTTGCAATAAAAACCTGGTGAAATGTGGCATAATGAGGTTTCGCTGGATAACTACAGTAGCAAAATTTTAAGGTTCAAAGATTTTTTAAGCCCTGAAAAATCGTATATTAACAGACAGTAAAAGGACATATACGAAGTTCTAGTGAAAATTGAGACTAAAATTTTCAATAATATTTTGATTTCAACAATTCATGCCCTAAATGTCACAAGTAAAAGCTATAGAAAAGAATGAATGCACACTATATGCCAAATTAGCATTCCAAAACAAAAGTACACCACATTTATGATTATGATTACAATTGACTCAAATGTTTCAAGTGAACATAGGAAGACATTTTTTAATCATCAATTTAAATAGTGAACCATCATTTATGTCAAGACTTTCTAAGTTAAGAACAATATTAAAATTTTGAATCGTCAATTATGTACTTGAACAAAATTTATTCATCTATTAAGTAGTAAAAGACAAATCATTCTGTACCTTGTTAATCCTAATATGAACTTGAACTTTATTTTCCAGTTCATCCCTATTGAAGCTGAAATTCTCACAGTAAGTCAAACAATTTGTATGTCACGCTTAATTCTTTTTGTTTTAGACTTTTAGTAGTTACAAAGTTAATATCAAGATGCAGGCAACACAACTTCCAGTTGCAAGTTCAACAGGAAGACACTTCACCCCAAGAAAAGGACAACTGTATTGATGATATAAGAACATGCAGCAAAAGCAATTCACACAAACAACGTAATTCATAAAAGTAACATAGACCAGCATTTACATACCCTAGCGATAATATCTGACTGCAAGCTGCTGTCATAAGATTGATCTCTACCACTTCTATAATCAACATTATTGATCCCCGGAGTATGTGAAACAGTGGTACCTAAATTACTTCCTCCACAAACCATCCTTACATCAACACAAGGAATTTCCAATTGAGAACTTCTAGTGTCATTTATCTGCACGAGTAATTTACAGTTCATGTCTGACTCATGAGAACCCAGTTGAGCAAAACTGACAATCGCTATATGCGTGACAGACCTAGGAAAAAGAACAAGTCTTTCCATAGACTTTACTCGAAAGTTTTCTGAACTGTCCCCTACTTTCCAGACCTTGATAACACTTAAAACATCATGGCCATCATTTCTCACCGAGAGAGCAACATTAGATACACTCATATTACATGGAATTAAGGGCTTCAAAGTTAAAGAAAGATAGCCAGTATCTGAAGCTGGATTTGGTCTCAACTCAGCTTCAAGAGGTACTAGAACAGTTTCAATCTTTTTCTCTGAAGATCTCATCAACTGTAGACAGAAAGAACCAACAATTTTTCCCTCAAAATCGTCTGAAATATCTAATTCCATTAAAGACTCTGTTTTATGAGAACCAACCTCCCAGTTTTTAAGTGGCCTGATGGCAATTTCAGGTAGAGAGCCTTCAGCACTTTCAACATCTAACCATTCTTTACTGCACAGCTCACCAGAATATTTCATACTATGAATGCTGCAAATAGCTTTTGAGAAACGGGAAGTGTTTCCTGAGGATGCAGATATCCAAGCAGTTATCTCCTCTACGTAAAGGGCTTCATTGAAAGGATTGAACAAAGACAAGTTTTTTCTCCACCTTCCAGTAGAAGAAATATTAAAACCACTTAGAGGCTTTATCAAATAGGGTGATTCAACAGCAAAGCCTTTAGCCTGAATCAAGAACCCACCAAAACTAGTCTGTAAAACAAGCTGAGCTGAGGATAAACCTAACTTTCTAGGGGAATAAGCAAAACATAGTGATTTTACTTCTCCAGGAGCCAACAAAGTTTCACTAAAATTACATGGATAGAACTGTGAATCACTACTATAAGGATAATGGATACTTAAAAAACTCTCACTGTGTAGATTCTTCACTGTTAAAAATGCTAGGGAAGGAAAATACATATGCTTATGTCCCCAATCAAGCACAGTAGGTTTTATTTCCACAGGTGGTTTGGTGAAGCCATCCAAAAAGCCTGACTTGATTGTCTCTGCATTCTCCCCTGATTTTGAATTGTGAGTTTCAATGCCAACTAATGCACTAAAACAAGATGAAAGGTCCCACTGTTTTCCATTCAGATTGTTGATATCAGCGCACGGGAATTCATGAAAATCATCTCCCTCATAAGAAGAACACAAGATACCTCTGCCATTCAAAGACTGGAAGATTACATGGTCAGTTGGCCAGCTCAAGTTACTTCTAACTTCTTCCAGCCCAGATGAAAAAGCTTCCGACTCAAACCAAGAAGCTTCACCAACTTCAATAGATGAAAACTCAGTTAATGTTGATGGGAAACAGAAGGAATTCGAATCAGGACATATATTTTCAATACTGTGCTGCTCAACAGAATATCTTGATACTGATATGTGGCCACCGAATTCCCCTGGAGTGTTTGTAGGATAGTTTCCCGAGTAGGGATTGCATGCGTCAATTTCTAGCTGAGTGTCTCCTTCATGTACCGAACATCGCTTGCATGAGACAAGAACTAAAATAGCACACAAAAGAACCACCACAGAGTAACAATCCTTGGCAGAGCAGAAAAGACCCCTAAACAATGTGAACAGAATAGTTTGATCAAGAAATAGCTTAGTTCATGCAAAACAACAAGAAGAAAAGGAGGAAGTATCGATTACATAAAACCCATATCATGCCTAGAAATATCAAAATCATAACAAATATTAATTGGAAACCAAATCACAAAAGGACAAAAAAGATGGACCAGAAAAATAGCATAAGAGTGATCTTTTCACGAAACAATCATTCCATTCACACACACCAATAACAGAGTAGTGGTCTTTTCAATAATAGTAAAGGAAGGTCAGTTACCAAAACAATTAATTCTTTAAAGGAAAGATAATAATACAAGAAAACCACAAACAGTTCTTATATCCATCTCCAAAATATCAGCAAAAGCTCCACAAAATCAAACCGCAAAAAACAAACAAATTCATACGCCACTTCAACACACAGTAAACAACAACAAACACACAGCCAAAACGCCTCAGAACTCACTCCCATCATAATAGCAACTTTTCTCATATCTAAACTCGAAACAAAGAAAAAAACCCAGATGAAGAAATTCTTCCTCAACATCGAACAACCAAAGCAGAAACCAATGCTCACACTAAAGACAGAAACTTGAAAAAAAATAAAAAATTTTGAAGATGGGATAACGCAACTCGATAATGAATCAATAGAAAAAGGGTTAGAAGAGGAGTAGAAAGTATTTCGAAAAATCAAGAGAAAAGAAAAAAAATGTTTATGAAGAAACGAAGGCAGTGGAGTTACCGGAGGCTGCACATGGAGAAGAGCTTGTTTATGTGAGCTTCGATCATTAGGGTTTGTGGTAGAATTTATGGGAGCAGAAATATCTCATCATATAAACAAATTAAACAAAACCCCTTAACGCTTCTGGGATTTGTTGAATTTGCACGACTTTTTTTTCACGAAAACATATGCAGCTATTGAAAAACACACACAACACGCACTGACAACGAATGGCCTCGGAAGGACGAATGAGGAAATAAAAAAAATATATTAGGAGAGGCCTCGATGTGAATTGACGGTTTTGCCCCTCCCAGACGTAGTACGCTGACTTTTGAGTTAATTATGATTAAGTGGTGAGATTAGACGCTATTAATTAGGGGTTTAAAATGTGAGGCATGACTAAGCAGTCGAGAAATGCATGAAGACTTGCCATGGTTTTCAACATCACCAACAAGTTTTGCATTTGATAATGACATTATTATCATCATCGAATAAAAGCTAATTTTTTTATTGGTCACTTCTTTCTTTTTTTCTTTTTTTCTTTTTTTAAACGTCACTATATAAAACTCTGAATACAATATTTGACTGGAGTGAATTTTTAGAAAGAAATACTACATGGAATATGTCCCACCATTTATACTTTTAATTAAGAGCATTAGAACAATGTCTAGTAGTCCATTCATCATTCTTGGTATTTTTTCAAATATATATATTATTATTATTATTTATTTAGTTATGTTATATACTCCCTCCTTCCAATAGTTACGTTTATCTTTTGCAGAAAATTAAAAATTATAGTATTTTACTGTATAATGAATAGTGTATTAATATTGTGTGTGAATTATATATATATATATATATATATATATATATATATATATATATATATATATATATATATATATATTTTTTTTTTTTTTTTTTGTCTCATATACAAAAAAGAAATTTAACTATTAAAGTGGGACATCAAAATTTATATATTATCAATAATGTAACACAGCACAATGTTAATATCCTTAAAACATTATAATATTACAAACTAAAAGAAAAATACTTATCTTTTATACTTTATTTATCAAATTCAATACCTTTATTTATTTTCCTCTCTTTTAATTATCCAAAATATTCCTATTTTATCTTTTATGTATACTTAAAAAAAATTTCTCCATTTACGTATCCACATACACTTGCATAACTATGAGAGAGGGAGGGTGTACTTCCTTTGAGATGTTAATGTAGGATAAAGTATTGGTGCTTTGGGTAATTCAATGTGAAAATATGTTTTTTTTAATAAAGTGTAAAAGATACATACTATCTTCGTTCCTTGTCATTTTAATTCATCCCAATACGAGGGTACATTTCTTGGTTTGGTAAATAAAATCCACACAAAATAATTAAGTATATTTTTATGAAACTGACACATAATACTAATACAATTAATCATTATACATTAAAATATTATATCTCTTTAAAAAAGACAAACGCAATTCTGACGAAGGAAGTAAGACAACGATATTGCAGTGCTGTGATAATGTTAATATTTTACCATTTATTTACAAACTAGCTTTTGAACCCGTGCGATGCACGGGATAAAGGTAAAAACTACAAAATTTTGATTTAAAATTAGTTTATGCATATGGATTATATTAAGTAGTGACGTTGATAATTGTGATGTTGATAATTGTTTAATTATAATTGTAAATAAGGTGTCAATTTAATGTAATCTCATAATTATGATGAATGGATAAGATTCAATAATGTGATGAATGGATGAGATTAAAAATGGATTAGTAATCAAAATCAAAGGTGTAAATTAAAAATTGGTTCACTAAACCCTAAACCCTTAAACCCTAAAACCCTAAACCCTAAAACCCTAAACCCTAAACCAATAAACCCTAAACCCTAAAACCCTAAACCCTAAACCCTAAAATCCTAAACTCATAAACCCTATGTATAATCTATAATATAAAAAAATATTATATTAAAAAGATTATATACTTAATTATTTTAATAACTTAAATTATATATCATATTTTATTAAAAAGATTATATACTTAATTATTTTAATAACTTAAATTATATATCATAAATAAAAAAACTACTAAATTTTTATTTAAAATTAATTTATGCATATGGATTATATTAAGTAGTGACGTTGATAATTGTGATGTTGATAATTGTTTAATTATAATTGTAAATAAGATGTCAAATTAATCTAATCTCATAACCTTAAATCCTAAAACCCTAAACCCTAAAACCTTAAAACCCTAAACCCTAAAACCCTAAACACTAAACCCTTAAACCCTAAAACCCTAAACCCTAAAATCCTAAACTCATAAATCCTATGTATAACTACCCGTACTCGTTCTTTTTAAGGTTTTGGTAAATCAGATATTCGAAAATATCTGTCATGTGATCACCCTAATGTTTATTTAGTCAAATTCGTACCCACTTTGTTAAAAAAATTATGATACTCATACTCATACAAAACTCGTTTATCATTACCCGTTGATTATACATACTAATTTAAAATTATTAAGATGTTATGACGAATAATATTAATTCAAAATTATTATTAATGAAGAAAATAATTTAATAATGAATTAATTGTTATGTATTCGTATCCATTTAAATATAAACTACACATTTAATTACCCATTTCATTAAAAATATATATTATGATTCTCCCTATCTCTAATCTGTTTATCATTTCCCGTTGATTACACATACTCATTTAAAATTATTAAGATGTTAGGATCAATAATATTAATTCAAAATTATTAATAATGAAGAAAATCTAATCTCATAATTGTGATGAATTGATAAGATTCAATAATGTGATAAATGGATGAGATTAAAAATGGATTAGTAATCAAAATCAAAGGTGTAAATTAAAAAATTGGTTCACTAAACCCTAAACCCTAAAACCCTAAACCCTAAACCCATAAACTCTAAACCCTAAAACCCTAAACCCTAAACCCTAAACCCTAAAACCCTAAACTCATAAACCCTATGTATAACCTATAATATAAAAAAACATTATATTAAAAAGATTATATACTTAATTATTTTAATAACTTAAATTATATATCATATTATATTAAAAAGATTATATACTTAATTATTTTAATAACCTAAATTATATATCATAAATAAAAAAACTACTAAATTTTTATTTAAAATTAGTTTATGCATATGGATTATATTAAGTAGTGACGTTGATAATTGTGATGTTGATAATTGTTTAATTATAATTGTAAATAAGGTGTCAAATTAATCTAATCTCATAACCTTAAATCCTAAAACCCTAAAACCTTAAAACCCTAAACCCTAAAACCCTAAACCCTTAAACCCTAAAACCCTAAACCCTATAACCCTAAACTCATAAATCCTATGTATAACTACCCGTACTCGTTTTTTTTAAGGTTTTGGTAAATCAGATATTTGAAAATATATGTCATGTGATCACCCTAATGTTTATTTAGTCATATTCGTACCCACTTTGTTAAAAAAAATTATGATACTCATACTCATACAAAACTCGTTTATCATTACCCGTTGATTATACATACCAATTTAAAATTATTAAGATGTTAGGACGAATAATATTAATTCAAAATTATTATTAATGAAGAAAATAATTTAATAATTAATTAATTGTTACGTACTCGTATCCATTTAAATATAAACTACACATTTAAGTACTCGTTTCATTAAAAATATATATTATGATTCTCCCTGTCTCTAATCCGTTTATCATTACCCGTTGATTACACATACCCATTTAAAATTATTAAGATGTTAGGATCAATAATATTAATTCAAAATTATTAATAATGAAGAAAATAATTTAATCATGAATCCATTTAAATATAAATTACTCCATTTAAAATTATTAAGATGTTAGGACCAATAATATTAATTTAAAATTATTAATAATGAATAAAATAATTTAATAATAAATTAATTGTTAAAACTACATTATAAGTTATAATTATTAATTAATTAATTATATAACATAACATATTTGAAATACCTGTAGTCGTAATTATTAAATAATTTAATAATGAATTAATTGTTAAAACTATATTATGGATTTTGTTAAAATATAAAAATTAGTGAAATATGATATTATTATTTCAAAAATTAAATAAGGATTTTAAATAAGGTATCATTATTAATGTATCATTTTAAATAAGGTATCATTATTATGACAAAAAAATGAATGTTCAAGATCTATTCTTATAAGTGTGATGAATGGATGAGATTCAGTAATGTGATGAACGGATGAGATTAAAAAAGAATTAGTAATTAAAATCAAAAGTGTAAATTAAAAATTGGTTCAATTTTGACTTTTTCACTTTGCTATTTTATTAAAATTAAGAACAATAAATTTGAAAATAGAGTTGAAAGTTACTTACTTTCATAAACTTTAGGCCTAAACATTTGAACAATAATAACATCATACTGGTCTGATGTTTTTTCATTCGAGAATTAAATCCATCAATTTTTTCCCATATGGTCACCTTAATAGTATTACACCTGTTAAAGTTGAAGCAAAGAATATAACATGACAATAAAAAATGTAAATAATAATAATAATAACAATAGTAATAATAATAATAATTAAAATAATAATTATTAGTATTAAAATAATTACTCAAAATCTTCCAAGTTAAACTCCATAATCTTTTTAGGTGTATCTTTGACTTTGACAATCTTTATGGATAAAATATCACCAAACTTTCCTATGACATCTGCAATAAGAAATTTTTTAAAAAAAAATTATTCAATGTATAAAGTAACCAATGTTAATAAAAGAGATGCTAAAATAAAGAAATTACCAATAAGAATGTCTTGATTGATCGTAGTGTCTGATATTATAACCCTTATTGGTACCAAATTATATGTGTTTAACGGAAAAGAAATATCATCTATTTTTCTGAGAATAGTGCTGTAAATAAATAACAGCCTAAAAGGGTTCTCCGAGCAACGTGTCTTTGATTTGTTGTGATCAACAATAACCTTTGAAATATCGTATATGAATCCTTCTTTTAACCAAGGTAAAAATTTTGAAACGTGTTGAGCCCAAATTGTGGAATGAATTCGCATACCCTACACAAAATTTGGAAAACTTTGTTATTAAAACAAAAATCAATATATAAGTGATGTTTAATATATTTATAAACATAGGTTATCACAAACCTCAGAATCAGCGAAGATGCACTCAATGTTTTTCTTTTCTGCCTTTGAGTTGTAATTATACTCTTCATGAATTCGAACACATCGAAGCCTCATTTGTAGATTTTTTGTATTCTTTTCCAAATCCTTGATTAAGATCATTCTGGAAGCCATGACTAAGAGGAAAAAAAACAATAATGAAATATGAATGAGAGAAAAAAAATAATAATGAAATACGAATTCTTTGTAGTAATGAATGTGATATGAATGTGATAGCATGTATTTAAATAGTGATTTTGATATATATTATATTAAGTAGTGATTTCGATTATATTAAGTAGCATTAATGCATATATATGAATATATATTTTCTTTGTTGTAATTTTATATAATATATTATTAAGTAGTGATATCCTTACATATAAATATAAACGACACAATATTAATCCATAACATTACCTAATCCATAATATATTATAAGTAGTGATTTCGTTGAGTGTATTCATTTATATTAATTATATGGATTTTCCAATAATTATAAAATTTATTGTATAATGCAAAAAAAATAAAATTTTAAATAATTATATTAAGTAGTGATTTCGATTATATTAAGTAGTATTAATGGATATATATGAATATATATATTTTCTTTGTTGTAATTTTATATAATATATTATTAAGTAGTGATATCCTTACATATAAATATAAACGGCACCATATTAATCCATAACACTACTTAATCCATAATATATTATAAGTAGTGATTTCGTTGTGTGTATTCGTTTATATTATTAAATTTATTGTATAATGCAAAAAAATTTAAAATTTAAATAATTATATTAAGTAGTGATTTCGATTATATTAAGTAGTATTATTGCATATATATGCATATATATATTTTCTTTAGTGATTTCGTTTATATAATATATTATTAAGTAGTGATATCCTTACATATAAATATAAACGGCACCATATTAATCCATAACACTACTTATTCCATAATATATTATAAGTAGTGATTTCGTTGTGTGTATTCGTTTATATTATCAAATTTATTGTATAATGCAAATAAATTTAAAATTTAAATAATTATATTAAGTAGTGATTTCAATTATATTAAGTAGTATTAATGCATATATATGCATATATATATATTTTCTTTAGTGATTTCGTTCCCCTAAACCATAACACTATTTAATCAAAAATATATTATAAGTAGTGAATTCGTTGTGTATTTGTTTATATTAATTATAAGTAGTGAATTCATTGTGTATTCGTTTATATTAATTATAAGATTCAATAATATTATTTATTATTATTATTATTAATTATTAATAATTATTATAACCCTAAAACTATAAAACCCTAACCCCTAAACCTAAACCCCTAAAACCCTAAACCCCAAACCTCTAAAATCCTAACCCCTAAACCCCTAAAACCCTTAACCCTCGTGTTTATTATAGTACATTAAATAATTTTATTTCATAATATTATTAATTATTAAGTGTTAATTAATTCTCTAATTATATAATATATTATTATGTGTTAATTATTTATCTAATTTTTCCTTTTTTTTCTTCTCTTTTATACATTTTATTTTCATATTATTTATATAATAATGTAATTACATGTGTTTAGGAATTAAATAAGGTAATATAAGGAAATTTAATTAAATAGCAAAGATCTTTTCTCATAATTATGATGAATGGATGAGATTAAATTATGTAATGAGTGGTCAAGATTCAAAATAATTTAGTAATCACATCCAATGATGTAAATTAAAAATTCCCTCAATTTTGAATTTTTCACTTTGCTATTATATTACTATATATATATATATATATATATATATATATATATATATATATATATATATATATATATATATATATAACCCTAACCCCAAACCCCTAAAATCCTAACCCCTAAACCCTAAACCCCTAAAACCCTAAACCCTCGTGTTTATTATAGTACATTAAATAATTTTATTTAATAATATTATTAATTATTATGTGTTAATTATTTCTCTAATTTTTCTTTTTTTTCTTCTCTTTTATACATTTTATTTTCATATTATTTATATAATGTAATTACATGGGTTTAGGAATTAAATAAGGTAGTACATTAAATAATTTTATTTAATAATATTATTAATTATTATGTGTTAAATAATATTATTTATTATTATTATTATTAATTATTAATAACCCCTAAAACCCTAACCCCTAACCCCCTAAACCCTAAACCCCAAACCCCTAAAATCCTAACCCCTAAACCCCTAAAACCCTAAACCCTCGTGTTTATTATAGTACATTAAATAATTTTATTTAATAATATTATTAATTATTATGTGTTAATTATTTCTCTAATTTTCCTTTTTTTTTCCTTCTCTTTTATACATTTTATTTTCATATTATTTATATAATGTAATTACATGGGTTTAGGAACATTTTATTTTCATATTATTTATATAATGTAATTACATGGGTTTAGGAATTAAATAAGGTAGTACATTAAATAATTTTATTTAATAATATTATTAATTATTATGTGTTAAATAATATTATTTATTATTATTATTATTAATTATTAATAACCCCTAAAACCCTAACCCCTAAACCCCTAACTCCCTAAACCCTAAACCCCAAACCCCTAAAATCCTAACCCCTAAACCCTAAACCCCTAAAACCCTAAACCCTCGTGTTTATTATAGTACATTAAATAATTTTATTTAATAATATTATTAATTATTATGTATTAATTATTTCTCTAATTTTTCTTTTTTTTTCTTCTCTTTTATACATTTTTTTCATATTATTTATATAATGTAATTACATGGGTTTAGGAATTAAATAAGGTAGTACATTAAATAATTTTATTTAATAATATTATTAATTATTATGTGTTAATTATTTCTCTAATTTTTCTTTTTTTTTCTTCTCTTTTATACATTTTATTTTCATATTATTTATATAATAATGTAATTACATGGGTTTAGGAATTAAATAAGGTAATATAAGGAAATTTAATTAAATGGCAAAGATCTTTTCTCATAATTATGATGAATGGATGAGATTAAATTATGTAATGAGTGGTCAAGATTCAAAATAATTTAGTAATCACATCCAATGATGTAAATTAAAAATTCCCTCAATTTTGACTTTTTCACTTTACTATTATATTACTATATATATATATATATATAACCCTAAACCCCAAACCCCTAAAATCCTAACCCCTAAACCCTAAACCCCTAAAACCCTAAACCCCTAAAACCCTAAACCCTCGTGTTTATTATAGTACATTAAATAATTTTATTTAATAATATTATTAATTATTATGTGTTAATTATTTCTCTAATTTTTCTTTTTTTTTCTTCTCATTTATATATTTTTTTTTCATATTATTTATATAATGTAATTACATGGGTTTAGGAATTAAATAAGGTAGTACATTAAATAATTTTATTTAATAATATTATTAATTATTATGTGTTAAATAATATTATTTATTATTATTATTATTAATTATTAATAACCCCTAAAACCCTAACCCCTAAACCCCTAACCCCCTAAACCCTAAACCCCAAACCCCTAAAATCCTAACCCCTAAACCCTAAACCCCTAAAACCCCTAAACCCTCGTGTATATTATAGTACATTAAATAATTTTATTTAATAATATTATTAATTATTATGTGTTAATTATTTCTCTAATTTTTCTTTTTTTTTCTTCTCTTTTATACATTTTATTTTCATATTATTTATATAATGTAATTACATGGGTTTAGGAATATTTTATTTTCATATTATTTATATAATGTAATTACATGGGTTTAGGAATTAAATAACGTAGTACATTAAATAATTTTATTTAATAATATTATTAATTATTATGTGTTAAATAATATTATTTATTATTATTATTATTAATTATTAATAACCCCTAAAACCCTAACCCCTAAACCCCTAACTCCCTAAACCCTAAACCCCTAAAATCCTAACCCCTAAACCCTAAACCCCTAAAACCCTAAACCCTCGTGTTTATTATAGTACATTAAATAATTTTATTTAATAATATTATTAATTATTATGTGTTAATTATTTCTCTAATTTTTCTTTTTTTTTTCTTCTCATTTATACATTTTATTTTCATATTATTTATATAATGTAATTACATGGGTTTAGGAATTAAATAAGTTAGTACATTAAATAATTTTATTTAATAATATTATTAATTATTATGTGTTAATTATTTCTCTAATTTTTCTTTTTTTTCTTCTCTTTTATACATTTTATTTTCATATTATTTATATAATAATGTAATTACATGGGTTTAGGAATTAAATAAGGTAATATAAGGAAATTTAATTAAATGGCAAAGATCTTTTCTCATAATTATGATGAACCCCAAACCCCTAAAATCCTAACCCCTAAACCCTAAACCCCTAAAACCCTAAACCCTCGTGTTTATTATAGTACATTAAATAATTTTATTTAATAATATTATTAATTATTATGTGTTAATTATTTCTCTTATTTTTCTTTTTTTTTTCTTCTCTTTTATACATTTTATTTTCATATTATTTATATAATGTAATTACATGGGTTTAGGAATTAAATAAGGTAGTACATTAAATAATTTTATTTAATAATATTATTAATTATTATGTGTTAATTATTTCTCTAATTTTTCTTTTTTTTTCTTCTCTTTTATACATTTTATTTTCATATTATTTATATAATAATGTAATTACATGAGTTTAGGAATTAAATAAGGTAATATAAGGAAATTTAATTAAATGGCAAAGATCTTTTCTTATAATTATGATGAATGGATGAGATTAAATTATGTAATGAGTGGTCAAGACCCCTAAAATCCTAACCCCTAAACCCTAAACCCCTAAAACTCTAAACCCTCGTGTTTATTATAGTACATTAAATAATTTTATTTAATAATATTATTAATTATTATGTGTTAATTATTTCTCTAATTTTTCTTTTTTTTTTCTTCTCTTTTATACATTTTATTTTCATATTATTTATATAATGTAATTACATGGGTTTAGGAATTAAATAAGGTAGTACATTAAATAATTTTATTTAATAATATTATTAATTATTATGTGTTAAATAGTATTATGTATTATGTATTATTATTAATTATTAATAACCCCTAAACCCCTAACCCCCTAAACCCTAAACCCCAAACCCCTAAAATCCTAACCCCTAAACCCTAAACCCCTAAAACCCTAAACCCTCGTGTTTATTATAGTACATTAAATAATTTTATTTAATAATATTATTAATTATTATGTGTTAATTATTTCTCTAATTTTTCTTTTTTTTCTTCTCTTTTATACATTTTTTTTTCATATTATTTATATAATGTAATTACATGGGTTTAGGAACATTTTATTTTCATATTATTTATATAATGTAATTACATGGGTTTAGGAATTAAATAAGGTAGTACATTAAATAATTTTATTTAATAATATTATTAATTATTATGTGTTAAATAATATTATTTATTATTATTATTATTAATTATTAATAACCCCTAAAACCCTAACCCCTAAACCCCTAACTCCCTAAACCCTAAACCCCAAACCCCTAAAATCCTAACCCCTAAACCCTAAACCCCTAAAACCCTAAACCCTCGTGTTTATTATAGTACATTAAATAATTTTATTTAATAATATTATTAATTATTATGTGTTAATTATTTCTCTAATTTTTCTTTTTTTTTTCTTCTCTTTTATACATTTTATTTTCATATTATTTATATAATGTAATTACATGGGTTTAGGAATTAAATAAGGTAGTACATTAAATAATTTTATTTAATAATATTATTAATTATTATGTGTTAATTATTTCTCTAATTTTTCTTTTTTTTTCTTCTCTTTTATACATTTTATTTTCATATTATTTATATAATAATGTAATTACATGGGTTTAGGAATTAAATAAGGTAATATAAGGAAATTTAATTAAATGACAAAGATCTTTTCTCATAATTATGATGAACCCCAAACCCCTAAAATCCTAACCCCTAAACCCTAAACCCCTAAAACCCTAAACCCTCGTGTTTATTATAGTACATTAAATAATTTTATTTAATAATATTATTAATTATTATGTGTTAATTATTTCTCTAATTTTTCTTTTTTTTTTCTTCTCTTTTATACATTTTATTTTCATATTATTTATATAATGTAATTACATGGATTTAGGAATTAAATAAGGTAGTACATTAAATAATTTTATTTAATAATATTATTAATTATTATGTGTTAAATAATATTATTTATTATTATTATTATTATTAATTATTAATAACCCCTAAAACCCTAACCCCTAAACCCCTAACCCCCTAAACCCTAAACCCCAAACCCCTAAAATCCTAACCCCTAAACCCCTAAAACCCTAAACCCTCGTGTTTATTATAGTACATTAAATAATTTTATTTAATAATATTATTAATTATTATGTGTTAATTATTTCTCTAATTTTCCTTTTTTTTTCCTTCTCTTTTATACATTTTATTTTCATATTATTTATATAATGTAATTACATGGGTTTAGGAACATTTTATTTTCATATTATTTATATAATGTAATTACATGGGTTTAGGAATTAAATAAGGTAGTACATTAAATAATTTTATTTAATAATATTATTAATTATTATGTGTTAAATAATATTATTTATTATTATTATTATTAATTATTAATAACCCCTAAAACCCTAACCCCTAAACCCCTAACTCCCTAAACCCTAAACCCCAAACCCCTAAAATCCTAACCCCTAAACCCTAAACCCCTAAAACCCTAAACCCTCGTGTTTATTATAGTACATTAAATAATTTTATTTAATAATATTATTAATTATTATGTGTTAATTATTTCTCTAATTTTTCTTTTTTTTTTCTTCTCTTTTATACATTTTATTTTCATATTATTTATATAATGTAATTACATGGGTTTAGGAATTAAATAAGGTAGTACATTAAATAATTTTATTTAATAATATTATTAATTATTATGTGTTAATTATTTCTCTAATTTTTCTTTTTTTTTCTTCTCTTTTATACATTTTATTTTCATATTATTTATATAATAATGTAATTACATGGGTTTAGGAATTAAATAAGGTAATATAAGGAAATTTAATTAAATGACAAAGATCTTTTCTCATAATTATGATGAACCCCAAACCCCTAAAATCCTAACCCCTAAACCCTAAACCCCTAAAACCCTAAACCCTCGTGTTTATTATAGTACATTAAATAATTTTATTTAATAATATTATTAATTATTATGTGTTAATTATTTCTCTAATTTTTCTTTTTTTTTTCTTCTCTTTTATACATTTTATTTTCATATTATTTATATAATGTAATTACATGGATTTAGGAATTAAATAAGGTAGTACATTAAATAATTTTATTTAATAATATTATTAATTATTATGTGTTAAATAATATTATTTATTATTATTATTATTATTAATTATTAATAACCCCTAAAACCCTAACCCCTAAACCCCTAACCCCCTAAACCCTAAACCCCAAACCCCTAAAATCCTAACCCCTAAACCCCTAAAACCCTAAACCCTCGTGTTTATTATAGTACATTAAATAATTTTATTTAATAATATTATTAATTATTATGTGTTAATTATTTCTCTAATTTTCCTTTTTTTTTCCTTCTCTTTTATACATTTTATTTTCATATTATTTATATAATGTAATTACATGGGTTTAGGAACATTTTATTTTCATATTATTTATATAATGTAATTACATGGGTTTAGGAATTAAATAAGGTAGTACATTAAATAATTTTATTTAATAATATTATTAATTATTATGTGTTAAATAATATTATTTATTATTATTATTATTAATTATTAATAACCCCTAAAACCCTAACCCCTAAACCCCTAACTCCCTAAACCCTAAACCCCAAACCCCTAAAATCCTAACCCCTAAACCCTAAACCCCTAAAACCCTAAACCCTCGTGTTTATTATAGTACATTAAATAATTTTATTTAATAATATTATTAATTATTATGTGTTAATTATTTCTCTAATTTTTCTTTTTTTTTTCTTCTCTTTTATACATTTTTTTTCATATTATTTATATAATGTAATTACATGGGTTTAGGAATTAAATAAGGTAGTACATTAAATAATTTTATTTAATAATATTATTAATTATTATGTGTTAATTATTTCTCTAATTTTTCTTTTTTTTTCTTCTCTTTTATACATTTTATTTTCATATTATTTATATAATAATGTAATTACATGGGTTTAGGAATTAAATAAGGTAATATAAGGAAATTTAATTAAATGGCAAAGATCTTTTCTCATAATTATGATGAACCCCAAACCCCTAAAATCCTAACCCCTAAACCCTAAACCCCTAAAACCCTAAACCCTCGTGTTTATTATAGTACATTAAATAATTTTATTTCATAATATTATTAATTATTAAGTGTTAATTAATTCTCTAATTATATAATATATTATATAATATATTATTATGTGTTAATTATTTCTCTAATTTTTTTTCTTCTCTTTTATACATTTTATTTTCATATTATTTATATAATAATGTAATTACATGGGTTTAGGAATTAAATAAGGTAATATAAGGAAATTTAATTAAATGGCAAAGATCTTTTCTCATAATTATGATGAATGGATGAGATTAAATTATGTAATGAGTGGTCAACATTCAAAATAATTTAGTAATCACATCCAATGATGTAAATTAAAAATTCCCTCAATTTTGACTTTTTCACTTTGCTATTATATTACTATAAATATATATATATATATAACCCTAAACCCCAAACCCCTAAAATCCTAACCCCTAAACCCTAAACCCCTAAAACCCTAAACCCCTAAAACCCTAAACCCTCGTGTTTATTATAGTACATTAAATAATTTTATTTAATAATATTATTAATTATTATGTGTTAATTATTTCTCTAATTTTTCTTTTTTTTTCTTCTCTTTTATATATTTTTTTTCATATTATTTATATAATGTAATTACATGGGTTTAGGAATTAAATAAGGTAGTACATTAAATAATTTTATTTAATAATATTATTTATTATTATGTGTTAAATAATATTATTTATTATTATTATTATTAATTATTAATAACCCCTAAAACCCTAACCCCTAAACCCCTAACCCCCTAAACCCTAAACCCCAAACCCCTAAAATCCTAACCCCTAAACCCTAAACCCCTAAAACCCTAAACCCTCGTGTATATTATAGTACATTAAATAATTTTATTTAATAATATTATTAATTATTATGTGTTAATTATTTCTCTAATTTTTCTTTTTTTTTTCTTCTCTTTTATACATTTTATTTTCATATTATTTATATAATGTAATTACATGGGTTTAGGAATATTTTATTTTCATATTATTTATATAATGTAATTACATGGGTTTAGGAATTAAATAACGTAGTACATTAAATAATTTTATTTAATAATATTATTAATTATTATGTGTTAAATAATATTATTTATTATTATTATTATTAATTATTAATAACCCCTAAAACCCTAACCCCTAAACCCCTAACTCCCTAAACCCTAAACCCCTAAAATCCTAACCCCTAAATCCTAAACCCCTAAAACCCTAAACCCTCGTGTTTATTATAGTACATTAAATAATTTTATTTAATAATATTATTAATTATTATGTGTTAATTATTTCTCTAATTTTTCTTTTTTTTTTCTTCTCATTTATACATTTTATTTTCATATTATTTATATAATGTAATTACATGGGTTTAGGAATTAAATAAGGTAGTACATTAAATAATTTTATTTAATAATATTATTAATTATTATGTGTTAATTATTTCTCTAATTTTTCTTTTTTTTCTTCTCTTTTATACATTTTATTTTCATATTATTTATATAATAATGTAATTACATGGGTTTAGGAATTAAATAAGGTAATATAAGGAAATTTAATTAAATGGCAAAGATCTTTTCTCATAATTATGATGAACCCCAAACCCCTAAAATCCTAACCCCTAAACCCTAAACCCCTAAAACCCTAAACCCTCGTGTTTATTATAGTACATTAAATAATTTTATTTAATAATATTATTAATTATTATGTGTTAATTATTTCTCTAATTTTTCTTTTTTTTTCTTCTCTTTTATACATTTTATTTTCATATTATTTATATAATGTAATTACATGGGTTTAGGAATTAAATAAGGTAGTACATTAAATAATTTTATTTAATAATATTATTAATTATTATGTGTTAATTATTTCTCTAATTTTTCTTTTTTTTTCTTCTCTTTTATACATTTTATTTTCATATTATTTATATAATAATGTAATTACATGGGTTTAGGAATTAAATAAGGTAATATAAGGAAATTTAATTAAATGGCAAAGATATTTTCTTATAATTATGATGAATGGATGAGATTAAATTATGTAATGAGTGGTCAAGACCCCTAAAATCCTAACCCCTAAACCCTAAACCCCTAAAACTCTAAACCCTCGTGTTTATTATAGTACATTAAATAATTTTATTTAATAATATTATTAATTATTATGTGTTAATTATTTCTCTAATTTTTCTTTTTTTTTTCTTCTCTTTTATACATTTTATTTTCATATTATTTATATAATGTAATTACATGGGTTTAGGAATTAAATAAGGTAGTACATTAAATAATTTTATTTAATAATATTATTAATTATTATGTGTTAAATAGTATTATGTATTATGTATTATTATTAATTATTAATAACCCCTAAAACCCTAACCCCTAAACCCCTAACCCCCTAAACCCTAAACCCCAAACCCCTAAAATCCTAACCCCTAAACCCTAAACCCCTAAAACCCTAAACCCTCGTGTTTATTATAGTACATTAAATAATTTTATTTAATAATATTATTAATTATTATGTGTTAATTATTTCTCTAATTTTTCTTTTTTTTCTTCTCTTTTATACATTTTTTTTTCATATTATTTATATAATGTAATTACATGGGTTTAGGAACATTTTATTTTCATATTATTTATATAATGTAATTACATGGGTTTAGGAATTAAATAAGGTAGTACATTAAATAATTTTATTTAATAATATTATTAATTATTATGTGTTAAATAATATTATTTATTATTATTATTATTAATTATTAATAACCCCTAAAACCCTAACCCCTAAACCCCTAACTCCCTAAACCCTAAACCCCAAACCCCTAAAATCCTAACCCCTAAACCCTAAACCCCTAAAACCCTAAACCCTCGTGTTTATTATAGTACATTAAATAATTTTATTTAATAATATTATTAATTATTATGTGTTAATTATTTCTCTAATTTTTCTTTTTTTTTTCTTCTCTTTTATACATTTTATTTTCATATTATTTATATAATGTAATTACATGGGTTTAGGAATTAAATAAGGTAGTACATTAAATAATTTTATTTAATAATATTATTAATTATTATGTGTTAATTATTTCTCTAATTTTTCTTTTTTTTTCTTCTCTTTTATACATTTTATTTTCATATTATTTATATAATAATGTAATTACATGGGTTTAGGAATTAAATAAGGTAATATAAGGAAATTTAATTAAATGACAAAGATCTTTTCTCATAATTATGATGAACCCCAAACCCCTAAAATCCTAACCCCTAAACCCTAAACCCCTAAAACCCTAAACCCTCGTGTTTATTATAGTACATTAAATAATTTTATTTAATAATATTATTAATTATTATGTGTTAATTATTTCTCTAATTTTTCTTTTTTTTTTCTTCTCTTTTATACATTTTATTTTCATATTATTTATATAATGTAATTACATGGATTTAGGAATTAAATAAGGTAGTACATTAAATAATTTTATTTAATAATATTATTAATTATTATGTGTTAATTATTTCTCTAATTTTTCTTTTTTTTTTCTTCTCTTTTATACATTTTATTTTCATATTATTTATATAATAATGTAATTACATGGGTTTAGGAATTAAATAAGGTAATATAAGGAAATTTAATTAAATGGCAAAGATCTTTTCTCATAATTATGATGAATGGATGAGATTAAATTATGTAATGAGTGATCAAGATTCAAAATAATTTAGTAATCACATCCAATGGTGTAAATTAAAAATTCCCTCAATTTTGACTTTTTCACTTTGCTATTATATTACTATAGATAGATAAAAATTGTGGAAAATATTTGAAATGGAAGGAGTACACTCTATGACTGATGACTCTAATATGCTTTTATTTAGTGTATATAAACATGGATCCATCCATTACATAGGATTCACTCATTTAATTTTTATTTAATTTAATTCATGTTAACTTATTTAAATTCACAAAGCGATAAACCTTAAGAATAAATAAGTCATAAATTAAAAGGATTAAAAGATGAAAATTTATATATAGTAAATTATTCTAAATAAAAATGAATTTATGATAATACAAAAAAAAAAAAAAGTTTAGTGTGAAGTGTGAACTCTATTTCATTATCTTTCTATTTAAAATTTATAAAGATAATTATAACATTAAATATTTTAAAATCTAAAAATAAATATTGAACCATAATAAGGGTATAATAGTATATAAACATGTCACGTTTATATGTGAATTCACACAAGTATTTATCATTAAAAAAAATCTTTAAATCAAGCAAAATACAGTAAAACTTATTTTTAGAGTTTATCGATCACTTGTGAGACAAGGCATATGTAGATCTAATTTATTTTTAGATTGGATGCACAGATATCAAATCTTATATGTAAGGTTTATATTTAATTTATTTTTTTCAAATTAGGAGCCACGATTTTATATATATATATATATATATATATATATATATATATATATATTTTTTTTTTTTTTTTCTCACTACTCACTACAAAATTTATTTTCTCATTTTAAAATTTTAAATCATCCTAGATAATTTTAAAAAAAAATTATTATGCACCTTAAATCAAATTATGGTACTTTCATTAATAGTTTGTGTTGTTTTAAAATATATATATTGAATTCCAAAAAAAAATTATGACCGAGTCATAATTTAAGAGAGAAAAATTAGTCTTCAAATTTGACATTTCTAAATTTTAAAACAAAAGCTCAAAATTGAGACATACATAAAAATTTGTAACCTTATATGAAAATTTGGGTAAATATCAAAATTAGTCCTGTAAGTATGGCGTTTTCCAACTTTAGTCCTTTTTCTTTTGCAATTCTCAACTTTGGTCCTTTTTTGTCTACTTTTAGTCCTTTTAGTCCAAATTTAGTCCTTTTTGTCCAAATTTAGTCCTTTATGTTAAAAAAAGTCCAAAAATAGTCCGAAAGTGTATACATAAAGGACTAAAAGTGGACCAAAAAATGACCAAATTTTGAGACAAGGACCAAAACTGGACCAAAATGACTAAAAGTGGACAAAAAATGATCAAAATTGAGAATTGCAAAAAAAAGGACTAAAGTTGGAAAACGCCATACTTACAGGACTAATTTTGATATTTACCCTGAAAATTTTGCCATGTCTACTTATTTATCAAAAAAATTAATATTCATAATTAGAAGTAAAGTTTTCAATTCAAATGCAAATTAGATTGCTGGGGACGACTTGATTTCGATATTAAATGGAAATTAAGCTATCTTGTACTTAAAAAAAAATAAAATATTTGATGAAAGAACATTTACATGAATATGTTTGATGAAAATTTCAAGCTTTTTTTATATAAGGTAAGACGTTTAGATTGAATATAAAGGAAGAAATCGTTTGAAGTTCTTTCTTCATGAATGAATAAGGAAATAGTAGACAACGTCGTTTATTCTTATGTGTCGCAAATTAGAGTTTTATTAATGAACAATAAGTTAACTATTAAATAAGAATTCAATTTTTTCTTTTTATCAGTTACATCTGAAAGATATAAAATTATTAATTCAAGAGCTAGATTAATAAAATCATTAAACATTATACTTATAAGAGTGTATATTAGGTGCACCTGGGTGCATCCTTGCACCCATATTTGTATAACTTTTTATTCTATTTTGTATACATGTTATTCTCTTTTGTATACGTGTTTTGTAATAATTGTATACTTTTTTCACACTAAGTTTTTCATTAAAAAAATAAGCATTCATATGTGTATAACTTTTTATTCAATAGTATATACATGTATTTTAATAATTGTACATTTTTTTACACTCAATTTTTTATTAAAAAAATTAATAATTAAATTGTATACATTTTACTCATAATTGTATATGTTTTTGCTTATATTTGTACGTGGGTACACACGAAGCTTCGTGTGCACCCGGGTGCACACTATATTTACCCTACTTATAATTGTATAAAATTGCCATTAGGAGTATGTTATTTTTAATGATAATAAATTATAAAATATTATCTTAAAAGACTAGTTTAATATATAAAATTTTAATGTAGTTATTATTATATTATTTTAATTAATTTTATGATTTTAGGTATTTAATGGATAGTTTTATATTTTTTAATCTTGAATTAATAGAAAAATTAATTTTTCTAAGTATTTAAAAAAAAACTCCTCCGCAAGTTTAAAATTGGTTAATTATTCCGCAAGTTTAAAATTGGTTAATTATTCTGTGCACTCGGGTGCACAATCCACCCACTTTAAAAAACTTATATATTTATAAATAAATATATATACATTTTGTTAGTGAATAATTTGTAAGTTTTTCTAATAAAAAACTGAAATGTAAAAAACTTATACAATTATTAAATAAAATATGTACTTCACACATTATTATTGAATAAAAAATTATAAACATAGTTATTGAATAAAAAATTATAAACATATGGATGCAATAAGTACATTCAAATGCACATGACATCAACTTAAAAAAAAAAAAGAGAGAGAGAGAAATTAGTTTCAATTAACCTTCGGACATGCAACATTAGCACATTACCACATGTATACGACTTCAAGATTTTTATCATAAATTTTGAATCCTAGTAAGTGCCATCAAATTACTATAAAACCGGCTCAGATTCTCTGTGGCATTTTAGTACATCATCTCCTGTGTCAAATTGTTGGATGGACGACACGTAGGAGAGAGAAAACTATACCCTAATCCTTAAACCCTAGGGGTAATGGTTGGATTTAATTCCCCTCTTACATGTCAATCACTTAACGCGCGGAACAGGAGATGATGCACGAAAATGGTGCAGAAGATCCGGTGTACTATAAAACCAACTGAAATACATCTTGCTATTCAATTATTTCACCAATTCCCTACCTAAGAGAGGTGTTGTCGCAATTGGTGGGCCGGACACCATTTTGAGAAGACAAAGTTTACTATGAAACGTTATTTATGCAAGATTAATTGTAAAATGGTTCTGATTCGTTGTTAAAATATGTTATGTTAATTCGTATTTAAGTATATTTTTTAAAGTATGATGAATAATGAATTAAAGTATGTTTTTAACAGATTATGTAATACGATTCATTACAAACATATATACTTTAAGTATAAATAAATATACTTCATCCATATAACAACTATATTTTAACAATCACTCGACTCATCTCATAAGAGTATCAATTTTAAGAAAGAAATAAAAATGAAGTGTGTGGCTAAAAAGTTAATATTATGTCTCATATGAACCCTAGTTATGATGTGAGTATTATACTTCCTCTATCCCATACTTATCTTCACACTTCTTTCGTAAATTACAAAGGAAGTGTGAAGATAAGTATGAGATAGAGGGAGTATTATGTATGCATTCTTATTTTATAAAATTATATTTAGTGAATGAAAAATGATGTGTTAGAGATGAATGGTTATTATTTCAAATGAAAATTATTATTTATCTCAATATATCAAAAATTGAGGAGAATTTTTTTTATTAGAAGTATAATAGTTTATCACTCTAAACGTAATTTTTTTATGTATTACTCCCACCGTCTCGGATATAAATTGACGTTTACAGTTCCACATTGTTATAAATAAATTACTTTTTTTACTAATTTTATTGATTTTTTAAGGAAATATGATATTCTTAGTTGATAAATAGTCATGTATAAGTATATTGTGCGTGTTAAAAGTAAGAGTGGGGCTCCTGTGCACCAGGGCGCACGGAGCACATTCCATGCGCCTTTGCAATTTAAACTCTTAGCAATACATATGTTTAAATAGAATTAGAGGGGGAGAGTTGTGTTCACATGGGGACACAGAGTACCCTCTGTGTCCTTAGGAGCGCAGAAACTTTTGCCTAAAATAATGATAATTTGAAATTAAAGTACACTTTTGAGATTATGGAATGAGATTTTATTTTCATTTTTAGGGTTAAAGCTTATTATATGGGATAGACGCATGAGAAAATTGTGAACTTAATGTTAAAATGAGAGAGTATTTCATTTATTAAGGTATATAAGTTAAACTCGATTCACACAAATATTTTACTCATGCGAATTAATAAATGCCGACCTAATTCCACGTACACAATGATAATAACAAGAAGACCTGTTAGAAATTTAGAATATTTTTGAATGTAGGAAATGGGACTCGTTTCGCGAACCCATTGGTTTGGACCTGCTTCACTCCGCATCTTTTAAAAAGAATCATAATTAAATGTCTCAAAATTTTAATAATATTCTAACATATCCTTAATTAGGTTTTAATTAATTAATTAATTAACTTATAAATTGAATAACATCATCATAATTAAAATTATAAAAATATTCACACCATCCACCCAAAGAGTACTATCATTTATTTTTTTCACAATGAATGAGTAGAATAATTAAAGTTAAATCTCCTATAATATCATTTACTCTTATATATTAATTTTGACACAATTAAAGTTAAATCTCCTATACTTAAATACTCAATATACATAAATTAATACTATTGGCTAGATTAACTAAAATACACTACTACGGATTTAATCAATAATATATTTATGGACTCCCCGCATGCCCACCCTACTAATAATCCACCAAGCTAATTTCCAAAAATATTTAATTTTTATGATTTTTCTAATAGTATTCTTCAATTATTCATTCCAATATTTATTATAGGTTTATTTTATAAATTTTAAGAAAAACGGTGAAAATGAGATTATCAGATGAAGAATGTTTCTTGATTTATTTAACGTATGAATGTACGGATGGAAGATAGCTATCAAATTCTTAAAATCTCTCAATCAAAGATATGCAAGATGTGATACAATCAATCAAAGATTACAAAAATATTACAAATATATTCTATCCCTTAATAAAATTCCTCATGTTAATAATTTAATCATATATAAACCAGCTTCATTCTAACCTATAAAATTAAAAATTAATCCAATCCACTTATCCATGCGATTCTCCCCGAAAGCTACTAAAAAATCTTTTGAGTTAGCTCCATTGAATTTTCTATTGAAATTCGTATTACAAAAGAACTCAATAAAAATGATGTGCTATTCTTAATCGCTACTTATTATTTAAAATAAAGTATTTAAGAACTGCTTTTTTGTTTTCTTTTTTTTTAGGAAAAATCAAAGTTTATATGCCAATTACTAGATCTAAAATGAGGACGAATACTTATAGTAATTTTTAAGCATATCTTAGGCTACGATCCCTTTTAAATAATTGGATAAAATAAGAACAATCCTAAAAAACTCTTTAAATGTTAAAGACAAATGTTATAAAGAGAGATTATCTTGAATTTAAAGAATTATAATTTTTAACCTCTTTGAATATATTCTCTATATTTAACTTTTGTTTTTCTTTTTTCAATATTAATTAATTACACACGCTTTATACTCTAACACTATGTTAGTCTTTTACCATTTTGATACTCATCTTACCATTTTATATGTTCAATTCAAAGAGTTTAAGTTAATAATTCTTTTATTTTTTTACCAGGGACCTACATATACAATTAATATTTTAAAACAATTACAATTAATTTCATCTGTTTACATTATAAATAAGGATAAGTTTATAAAAATATATACATGTAATTATATCCTACTACACATAAAATAATATTAATATTCTGTAATTCATGTAAAAATAATAAAATGATTCCCTCTAAGCAGAAAGAGAGAGCATTCATTTTATATATTTTAATTATAATTAGTTTTGCTCTACATATAAAATTTTTGGAATAATTATTGAGAGATAAACAATTCAATACCTAATTACAATCAGATACAAAGAAATTAAAAATTAACTTATAACTACACAAATTCACGTGAACATACCTACATTACCCTTATTCAATTCAATTTAATTGTGGTCAATGATCACAATAAATTCCCTTCCTTATTCACATAGATCAACAATTATTGGCATTAATTGAAAAAAAACTATCAATGTCCATATTGGATGCTCATTCTTCGTAATATAATTTAATTATTATGACTTGCGCAAGGTTTTCAAGTAAATTTGCATTTTATGTGAAAAACTTGTTCACAAAACCAATGAAATTTGAATATATGTTTCCACTCACAGTGTAAAAGCTTTAATATAATAGACATATATCATCTACATAAAAATTAGTGTTGCACATAACATTTAGCGCTAACGTTTAATGTTAATATTTTACGCTGCACATAACATTTTTTGCTTTACACACCAATTAGGCTTCACAAAGTACATTACATTTACGCTGCACGCATAATTTTTTGTTGCACATAATATTTACGATGCACATAATATTTTCTGCACACAATTTTTTTTGTTGTGCATAAAAAATGATTGTGTGAAACATAAATGTCATTGTGCAGCATAAATATTGTGTGCAGCATAAAATTAATGATTCACATAATATATGTTGTACATTGATGTTTTTATTCACATACAATTAAGCTGCACATAATATTTTGTATTGCACATAACACCTATTCAAATAATATTACATCAACAAAACACTTTTTTATTCACATGACATTTTTGCTGCACATAATTTGCATAATATTTATGCTGCATACAAATTTTTATATTGCACATAACAATTTTGTTATATAATTTGAAAGTGAAGTGAAATTATTTTGTTCAAAAATTTGGATTTCATAAAAAATTTCTTAATCCAAAAAAATAGCAAGAATATTAAAGAAATCTCATTAATTTATAAAATTTACATAAGCTCGCGTTCTTTATACAAAAAATCAAAATTTTTATTGCTAATGTTCTTTCTAAAAAAAATCAATTTGTTTCCTCTTTTATTGCTTTAGAAAATTAGCATTTAATTTGGAAAGTAAATACTTCCTATTTAAAAATTGGCCACATGAAATTCATAAAGGGGTAATTAGGGAATTCTACCCAATTATTTTGTATCTCATTGTAATAAATAGTTTGGTATGTATCTTATGATAAATATAGACTATACATTGTACCTAGTGATAAGTGTCCCAAAATTTTTTGACAAATTTTTCTGTACACTCGAGTGCACTGTTCACTCACTTTAAGAAATTTATATACTCTCTCCGTTTAATAATACCTTTCACACTTTAAGATTTTGAAGAATTATATATATATATATATATATATATTTTAAAGAAGAGAAAGCAAAAAATGTACTCTGAATAAATTTGGATAATAACATACAGGGTTAAATTTTTAAATGCCCAAATAAATTTAATGTTTTATATATAGTGATAAATTTTAAAATATCCTTAATGACGAAAATATTATTGACTCAATTTATGACTTGACTTAATTTAAAAATTCTAATCAAGTCATGATGCATATAATTGAGTAAAAAAAAATTCACAATTGAGTCATGCATATGTATAATTGAGCCATTAATATATACAATCAAATCATTTATTTATTTTAAACAATTCAACAATCAAGTTAAACTATTTTTGTCAAATGGAGCATTAAAAAACTTTACATTAAAGTTGGGTCATATATCAATTTTGTAAACTCTTTTGAGATGTCTTCAAGAATTTCTCCTAACATACATATTCACAGTTAAATACTCCCTCCGTTCCAGTCAAACGTCATCGTTTAACTGTATAAAGCTTTCATAAAAGATACATTAAATGATGACGTTTGGGCGGGACGGAGGAATACGTTGGATACAAACTCTAACACGTATTAAAAAAACAGTACTGCGCAAGCATGAAACACGGCACTGATAACCAACTTGCTAGAATCTTGCGTGGCAGGAACGCGGTAGGTGAAGGTGACACGTCAGCTTCGGCTGCGCGTGGTTTACAAAACAAATGTGACGGCGAATATCGTCGACGGTGGGCTACCACTAAGAGAAGAGAGAGTGGCGGCTGAATCAGGCGGTTGCTCCGTCATGAACCTTGAAACGACCGTTAGAATCTTTAGGCACTTAATGAATCTTTGTGGGGCCCATCAGGTGGTGGACAAGACACGTGTCATGAAAGCGAAAGATTCAACTTGACTGCCATCAATTAAAGGAGTGGCACCCATATTTTAATCTGAAGGAGTGTTTGATAAGACCTTTTAGCCGATGGTTGCACTTTTGTACAATGCTCCCATGGTGGTTTCCGGTTATATAGGATTTGAAAATCATGAATGATATTTCCTTCATTCAGCTCAAACGTCACTGTTTATTGTAGTTTTTGTGAGAGCTTTATATAATTAAACGGTGATGTTTGACTGGGACGGAGGAAGTATGTTTTATGTTTGTTTTGGATTTTGAGTTGGGTAAATTTTAATTTTATGTTAAATTAATGTATTAATTTATTTGAAAAGTTAAATGAGAAATGAGATATAAAGAGAGAAAATATATTAATTAAGGAGATAGAATGTATTAAGTATATATAAGGGTGATTTTTAAATTTGATTGTGGGTTTTGAAAACCAAAACGTGGGTTTGAAACCCAAAAACGAACGTTGCCTCAATGTTTACTTTTTATGCTTAGGCTAAGGAGTATTATTATTTTGTGTACCAGATAATTATATTAGTAGTGAGTGGTGGGCTATATGAGATCCATTTAATTTTATTAATAGCGGAAATTATGGATATTAGAATAGAATATCCAATATAATGAAATGAAACATTTTGATGGATGGAAGAAGTACTCTCTTCCTCTCATTTTTATTTGTAAAGTTACTGTTGATAGGAGTTTTAAAAAATTATTTTTTAATTAATTTTTAGAGTGTGGTGTAATATTTTTATATAATAAATAAATTATAAAATATGTTATGTACGTCGGATAAGAAGAGTAATAAATATGTAATTAAAATTTATTTTTAAGATTTGAAATTGATGTGATATTTATTTTTTTGGATGATGAAATTTAATGTTGGACAATGAAAACAAAAAATATGAAATTTAATAAAGGCCGGCTATTCCCGTAATTACTAAACGTATCCCAAAAATATTTAATAAGACATAATTATCTTATAAAATTATATATGTTCAATTGTTGCAACAAGCGAACAAATAAGATAGATGACTGTTCCATTGTTGCAACCAAACAAATATAAGTTTTATAAGAGTAATTATGTCTTATTAAATATTTTTGAGGTACATTTAGTAATTTCGGATGTGCGAATAGGCGGTCCAATTTAATATTGGAAGGAGATAATATAAAATACGCCGTTTAGATTTCCATAATATAGAGAATAAATGGTAAAGTTTGTCAGCTCAAAGTACCATTTTGTCCCTCATATTTGCAGTTTAATTTAAATAAATGAATTGTTTTTAAGGGTAAAAAGCAAGTTGTTTTTTAATATATATATATATATATATATATATATATATATATATATATATATATATATATATATATGATATAATATTTTAATATAAAATTAATAGTTATATTAGTGAGGTGTGTAAACCTAGAGATTAATTATTTTTGGAGGAGTATGTGTTTCATTTACCACTAAAAAAAACATATAAATTTTTCTTTGAAACGGACTAAAATGATAAATTTATTAGGAGGTGTAGAAGTATAATGATAACTAATTTAAGGGAGTGTAAACATATAATCTCAAATTAAAGTCATTAAATAATTAATTTTATTGATCAGTTCATCTCAAAATAATAAAAAAAATTCCAGCATTTTTCAAAATCGTGACAAATTTTGTGATACGACCAAGTATTAAAAAATTGTGACACATTGAATGATTGAAACTCAAAATTGAAAAATTGTGCAGGAGCCAATTAAAACACAAAAATAATTGTTTCTATAATTAATCTAATAATGGCTATTTAATTAAATATTCAAATCGCAATTGACTTAAATAATTCTGCTGAATATTCAAATAGATTCCTTTGGGCCACTAACAGCTGTGCAGATTCTATTTCGCAGTGGTAACATACAGGGGGGTGATCAAGTATGAAGCAACACATATATATAAATTAATGTCAACCACAATATTTAAGAAGCATCTAGGAATTAATATGGTTCCCAAATGTTAGTCACGTTGGATACATGATTTTAAATAAAATGCTAGTTATCTATAACGTAGTACTCTTGAATTCTGTATTTTATTTTTATAGATATGTATTATTTAATCAAATTTATTGATTTTTCAAAAATATTATGGTATTTTTAATTGATAAATAAAGTAAAAAGTATATTATGCGTATTAGATGAGAGTGATATTTTTTTAAATTAAAATAACTTATGAGATTATTAGTTGATGTAATGACTCATTTTTTGAATGTGAAGATAAAAGTAAGATGAACGAAACAGAAAATGACAATAAGTGTTTGAACGAAGAGAGGAATACTCTATATATTAACTCCTTCCATTTGTAAAGTTTATTTACACTCACCGTAACACTTTTTTTTTTAATTATTAATTTGAATTTTAAAAACATTATATTCTAATAATAAATAAATAATATAATAAGTTATACGGTGTTGTAGAAATTTCGAAAATTAGCGTTGACAGATTATTTGAATTGAAACTTTTACGCCCATCTATTCTAAGTATTTTTGCAATTTTTTCACTTTCGTACCTCCCAACTTTTATGCACCTTTTTTAAAATTCTAATATCATACTTTATATCAACTTTATTATTTTGGACGTCATTCAAATGTATTTATTTTCTGTTTATAGTAAAAAGGACCTACACATAATACATCACATTCCTCTAATAAAACTATCTACTACACATATAATAATAATATTCCTTAGCAAAAAAAAAAAAAAAACAAATGAATACCTTAAAGAAGAGTATAATATTTGTATCTTTACAATATCGCCTGCTACAAAATGTCGCCCACATTTTACATTCAATCTCTCCTCGGCCTTTTCTTTTAACTACAATTAATACTCAATCTTCATATTTATTGAGATAAAGTTAAAACTCATGATATTAAAATCGAAAACAAATATAGATTATCTATGTTCATAGTTTTTTAAAATAATGTTTGTTTAAACGTGAAACCAGTTTTATAAACCAGATTTAAATTTTCAAAACACACAAAAATTGGCTATGTTTGTTAGTTTATTATTCTACATTTAAGTTTAATGAATCTTCCTACCCATTGTAAACGGATCTTAAATCCTCACTATGTAGCACTCTTGATGTTATTACAATTAGTTTTTTTAAAAAAAGTATTGGAGAAATAAAATTAAACCATAAGGTCATGATTGTCAACAATTCTGTTACTCCTAAGACTTGCACTACTATTTATGGGCTGAATGATACTTAATAGATAAGAAATCAATATCGAAGCCCAAAAGTGATATATTTATCTACGGGCTTTAAAATATCCTTGGATTAAATTTGCATAACCCATTTTAGGTGTATTCTATCTTCATACCTCTTTCTCCATTTCTTTTTACAAATTAACTTTTATTTTTGTGACATCTTTCAATTTTCTGAGCAAGTTATTTTTAATATTCTGTTAAAAAAAACATATTTCGATGTATATTTTTTGAAAGCAAACTTTTTTTTTTGATATATTATCTTCGGTATAAGATTTAAATTGTGAAAATTATTTTGAATTTAAGGAGTTTTAAAATGAGTGAATGAGTTTTGAGATATAGTATTAATAATTAATATAAGCTTTAAGATGAAGTTTAAATTATGTAAAGAAGGAAAATTGTAATTTTAAAATAGTAATATAAGGAAGTTAACATTTCTAGAATCTAGAATACTATATAGTTGGGTTGACAATTAGAAGAAATTATATTTTAATTTTAGTGATTAAAATTAGGGATGACAACGGGTAGGGTACCCGTTTATTTTGGGGTATCCGTACCTGTATCCGATTAAAAAAATAATTACTCGTATCAGTATCTGTCCCATTTAAAAAATTTATTATAGTACCCGTACCCGTCCCATTACCATTTTTTATACCTGCGGGTACCCATACCCGTTTAATATTAATTTATTTTATATATATTTATATTTTTTATTGTCTAAATAAATATTTTAATAAAAATTACATTATTATTAATTAAATATAATAAATATAATATAAATTATATTATTTTAAATAAATATTTAATAAATATGATTAAATAAAACTTATAACTATTAATTAAATGTATAAAATATCTTATCATATATAAATTATATAATATATACTCCCTCCATCCACTTGAAAGAGGGTATTTTTTTCATTTTGGTCGTCCGTTTCAAAGAGGGTCATTTAATTTTTTACACACATGTGACCCATACATAACACTAATACAACTAAAATAGGGGGTCCACACTCCCACTAATACAACTACCCACTACATATTAAATAACAATACTCCTTAATCAAGGTGCACAAAAGCAAAATGCCCTCTTTCGGGCAGACAGAGGGAATTTTATAAAAAAATATACATAATCGGGGTACTCGCGGGTATTTGAGGCTTTATTCGTACCCGTCTCAAACCTTAATGGTATTTTTCACAACTATCTGTATCCATCCCAAACCCATTTACAATTACCCGTACCCTACCCATTAGGGTTTGGGTAGATCGGGTACTCGGAAATACCCATCTCATTACCATCCCTAATTAAAATATAAAAATAGGCGCCTAAATTTAAATTTTCGTTCAATTGCATGAAAAAAGTGGACAAAATAAATTCTATATTATACTCTTTATATATATATATATATATATATTATTTTTTTTTTTTGGTGGGTGAGGGTGGGGGTGGGGATGGGGTGGGGTAGGGTGGGTTGCACTTGATTGATGCCCTAAACCCTGTAGCAGTCGACCCACATAGGAAACATGCACTTTTACCTTAATTTCCTCTGCTTCTCTAAATTTAGTAGATGCATTTTTTATTATATTTTTATTTATTTAAGTATAAGAAATTGAGTTTATACACTCTAATTATAATACATAATACATTATACCTTCAAACATATTATTTTCATCTCTTAATATTTTGCACCATTCTCATAATACTTAGTATATTATAATTTTAATTAACAAATGAAGGGTAAAGTGTCATGACATAGAAGGTGTAGTAAACTGAAATTAATTATTTTTAACATAATTTTATTGCATATTCTTTTCATTTTGTTTTGGGATAATTTAGTATTTTTAATTATTATATAAAGGGTAAAATATATTGTTATTAAAATTTAAATATAAACGATTATAGAAATATTGTGATTGATGGATTTTTTGTTAGGTTTTTTCAAGTGTGAACATTAATATCATCGGATTGTAATAAACTTGAAATATAATTAGAGTGTCATAATAATAATTAAATAATACAAAATGATACTTCCTCTACAAACTCTTTACCAGTATATATTAATCTTATGCATTCTTAATATCATTCGGAATATTTATACAAAAACAAATATGTAAAGTAGTAAGAAAAAATATATGAGAAAAGAAACAAAAAGAGGGTTAAAAATCAATAAAATATTCAAATAGTGACATACTAGTTACTAACTCCATCTCGTAAATTTCTTTATCATTATCGTAGATATGAAAAATAAATTTTATTGATTTTGAAGGTAATATAGTGTTTTTAAATAATATAAAAAATATAAAATAAGTTAGGTATATTAAATATGAATGATTTTTTTTTTTTAGAAATATAATGCATTGAGGTATTATTTTTCTGAAACTTTTATATTATTAAGGATAAAGAATAGTGACAAATTAATTAAAAAACGACGGAAAATGTAATGAGATAGATGTAGTGTCTATATATCTAGTTGGCTTCTTCTTTAATATATTTAGCTTTTGCATATATATCATTTCATTTTAATAATATCCTTAAATTTATTCATTACTTTTTGTCATTATGAAGTATAATTTCCGGTGCTACATTGCTTGATGATGAATGAAACACAAAAGAGAAAAAAAAAACCCTTCTCCATTCCATAGAATCAAAACTTATATACATTCACACTTTCTATTTTCATCCGTCAAATACATATGTTCAAACTTAAAGAAAGAATTAATACCATTGAATATTGTAACATTATCACAATACATTTTAATTTCAAAATTTTTAATCATTTTACAATTCACATAACATATTTTATAATTTATTTATTAAAAATAGTAAACTAATCTAATAAAATGTCAATAAAGTAATTAAGTAAAAAGTACCCATGTCCCTTATAAAAAAGTATCAATTTTGTCTGATCTATAATAAAGTATAATATATTCTTTAAAAAAGAAATATGAGATTAACTTACATAACTTATGCAACTAAAATATAAATTCATATACCTACCAATACAACTACTCACTACAGATTAAATAATATAAAAAGAATGAATATATTTAAAGGGAACGAAGATAATAATTTTTCTTTATATCCGTAAAAGAAAAAAAATCACTACAGATTAAATAATATAAAAAAGTAAATGGATATATTTAAAGGGGACGAAGATAATAATTTTTCTTTATATATGTAAAGAAAAAAAAAGTGTGCACGTAGGTAGTGGTGGGAGAGATTAATAATAAATAGGAAAATATCACAATTCGTTTTGTATGTACAATCGATTCCAACTTTAGTAGGAGTAGTTTTTATTTGCAGTTTCTCAAATTTGATCATTTTTTGTTCAAATTTGATCATTTTTATCCAATTTAATCATTAGTTCCAATTTAGTTTATTTATTTATTTTTTTAATTTTGGACAAATCTTTACCTAAAGAACTTAATTTTGGAAAAAAATATAACTAAAAGACTAAATTCGAACCGAAAAGACCAAAATTAAAAAAAAATGCAAATATAAATGTACTACGATTAAATTCAGCAAATACTTAGGACACCAATTATGATATTTTTTCTCAAATAAATATTATGAAAGTTAGATTTCCAGGTTTTTTTTGAACCAATAATATTAGGAGATCATATACACGTAGCAAAGGAATCTGTTTGGATTCTATAAATAAAATAAAAGAGGTGTTTGGTTGGCAGGAAAAGAAGTGGTGGAGCAAATAAAATAAACGCTATCGTTTCGGTCAGAATTGGTTTTATTCTTTGCCTGCAGACAAACAGAATATTATTTGATATTTTCTGTATCGCCATTAATTTCCATTGGTAGACTTCTCTTTCAGTACACAACACTACTATAAATAGCTATATTAATTAAACCTTTTATTATATATTACTTTGCCCTATTCATTATATAAATAAATAAAATTAGTTTGTTCAAAATATTTTAACTGTGTACAAACATTATTAATTCGAGCACTTTACATTTCAAAAGTGCTTTTAGTTTCTAATGATCATTATTAATTGTCTATAATATATAGAAAAGTACTAAATTGATCAATTTATTGGTGAACTACAATTAATAAATTTTCTTCTGAGTTTATATTCTCACGAGTTAAGGATGACGATCGACTTAAAAACAAAAGGTATACCGTAAATACAAGTATATGTGAAACGGGTTATGATCGAAACAAGTCGATCAGCGCGGGTTATATACTCTCCCCGTCCCATAATACTTATCACATTCATTGTTTCACGTTATTTAAAAAATATTGTATTTTTTGATCAATTTTATTGATTTTGGAGGGTATTGTAGTATTTTTAGGAAATAAAAAAAATATAAAGTAATGATATGTTTGTGAAAAAAGAGTGACAAATTTGAAATTAAAGTTACTTTTGGGGTGTGAAAATTTTCGTGGGACAAACAAATAAGGAAAGTGTGAAAAGTTTAATGGGACAGAGGGGGTAATTATTAGTTTTAAAGTAGGTTTGTAGTGAATCATATTATAACACTTTAAAATCATACTTTAACTAACAATTAGCATGCTTCATATATATAACAATCATAGATTCATTAACACGTCTCATATAAGTATCGTTTTACAATAGAATTTGTCAAAACGAAAATATGTACAAATTACACGACTTAATTCTTCTTATTTACTTATGATAAATGGCTTAATCAATACTCCTTTAGTCTAAAATCTTTTTAACAAATACTTATATAAATCGAGTTTACTTACACTTGATGTTTAGTGTCATATTATACCCTATAGTTCATGTCATATTGCCTTTCAAGAGCTGAAGAGCCTCTCAATAAATAAAAATAGGAAATTAGGACATGCATGCTATAAGAGGTTACACTTTTCCTAACTGCAACCTTTAAATTAGTGAATAATATAGTACCTCACAACTTGGACGAATGCATGCGCCTCCCCACTCATTATATATAGATATTAAGTTATATATTAATTATTACATGCATTTATAAGTAAATAAATACTCCATAAATAAAATAAGATACTGATACTGTTTTATTTGGAACCATCCCTTTAAATAAGGGGGTATTAGCCTTTGAACTGTGTGGTGTACTTTACAGCCTCAAGAGATCACACTTTAATTTCCTTTTTATGTAGTAGTAGTTGTTGTTGTGTATATATGCTAAAGTACAATTCTTTTTGCACTCATGGGCAAGGATTTTCAGTCCTTAAAAGCTGGTCTCCTTGGCTTATGGAGCTAATTTAATACTCCCTTCAGACAATATATGGTGGTGGACTACTTTTTTATGGGGTGGCTGCAAAGATTAATTTGATTTTAACAAATGATTTTAGGTGATGTTCCAAAGTAAAGTCATGGTTTATTTCAATATTTTGTAATTTAGAGTAAAAGTTTAACCCAAGTGTGATAGAAAATTATATGTACGTTGTTTAAATTTTGTTTAATAATTGATGCACATGTTAATATGGGTCGAGCCTATAGGAGCGGCCCGTTAATCTTAATAATATAGGGTTAGGTTTATATAAATAGTGTCCTGTTTAAATAAGGTTTTTTTTGCTGGAATCGATTAGTCCGATAATGCAGGGTTAGTCAGTAGCCCTATAGGGCTTGTTCGTTGGTTTAAAGGGCCGGCTATATTAGTCCGATTAAATTTTTATTATAAATAAATAATTAATAATACAATCTATGTTCCTCATTTATGAAATGATTAATTATTTTTAAATTGCTAAAACAGCAAAGTTAATTATTTATAATTTGATCAATGACACAATAAATTAATTAAATAAAATGGAAGATTCTAATTCCTAATGATCATGAACTACTATTTTTTTCCAAATCCATATGTTAATAGTAATTCTAATTCTTAATCAAACAACACATGGTTAATGAAATTGCATGAGCTCGCTTTCGGTCAAACAGTTGATATATTATTTATTTATTTAAATTAAAAATTCACTTTAAAGTTTTAAAATGAAATGACTTAAGATTCTATCAGAATGTCAAAAACTAAATTAAAGACGATAAGTATGTATTTATGGTAAGACACTAATTAAAATGGAACTTAAAAAAATCGAACTAGAAATATCACAACTATTTGATTAACATTGTTCTTATGTTCTACTATATATTATTTTCTCCATGCATAATTAATAAAAAAAAAATGAAACGAAAATTAAAATAATCGAATAGTTGTGAAATTGTACATAATTACTAGGTGGACACATATAATAATTGGCTCTGAATTGACTCCTAATCTATAGATCAAATCCCCTGTTCCCTACCCTGTTACATCTCATGTTTTACAGGGTGGGGAGTGAGACATGTGTCCCATTTACACCCGACATGGGTGTAAATGGGACACATGTCTCACTCCCCACCCTGTTAAACATGAGATGTAACAGGGTGCGGAACACGCAATCCCACGCCCCTAATCTATGATATTTACATCAATTGGCATGATATAATACATTAAGCAATTTGCATGAGTACTATGTATTACAGAAACAACAAATAAATCCGAGGATAAAAGCAGAAAGATCACAAAAGAAATCCATAAATACACTTCATTTAAATTACGTTAAGTTTGTTGAAATTTACATTCTACGAACTCATGTAATAAAACATGAAAAAAAAATTGAGAGACTAATAAGAATTGAGTAATACATATTCTTGATAGAATTAATGAACTACTATAGCTAGTCATGCTTAGAATGCCCAATACCAGGACTACGACCAGGGGTAGTAGGTCGAAAATAATCGACGTCTCCTTCAATGATCAATCTGTATGCGTGGCTCTCAGCGTTGGCATGACTTGGTTTTAAATCGGGCGAAACTTTTCTTGCAACGATATGCCGTCCTTGTGTAAGAAAGAGCGCTTGATTCGATAGAACGACGAGCATGAGTATGAGACAAGCTAGAGCTTTGGCCATTATAAGGGGTAGCTCTACTTAGAATTTAAAAGAGGAAGATGAAGAGGGAGAAGGAAATTAGTTTGAGGCAAGTAGGTGTGTTTAATTTGTTGTAGGGTTATAGTTCAATGGGGAATTGGGTATTTATGGAGTTCAAAAGTTGAAGAATAAAAATACATGTGATGCCCCCCACCCCACCTACACCCCAAACACCTAGGAAGATTCTATCATTCTAACATGTGAGACTCCATGAGGATCGTACAATTTGGCTAGCTAGGTACATAGAAATAGATATATAGATTTAAAAGATCCAACTAAGAATTACATGATGACTACACTACTGTCAAATTCTTAATTTTATTAATTTGGATGTCTAATTCAAAGGTATGCATTTTTCCTTTCAGTAGTAGAGATTCACATATGATCCACCACTCACTACTAATATAACTACGTGCCAACTACACATAAGATAATAATAATACTTCTTAATACAAATAAAAAAATTAAATACAAATTAATACTTACATTTGGAGTGTACGGAGGGAGTAGTACATACAATTAATAAGATAGATTAATTGATTTAGGGAATGTCTGGATAAGGTTTGGTATTATGAATCGTGCGCAAATATTAAACTTAGCAAGAACTTATTGCATGAAAACATACGTACACACACTTATGTTGATTGTTTGAAGAACAAAAGAAAACTTAGAACACCAAAAATTATAGTGATTCGGCAATTGCCTACGTCCACTCTTAAGGGAGAAGAATATCTTATTGATGAAGATTACAACGAGTATGAAACTTAGATCTCATACAAACCCTAATCTTGGGAATGTATGGATGATTCTATGAACTATACTGAATGACTAAAACTTAACCCATATATATACACTCCAATATATGATATATATGGATAATATGATATATATGGACAATATTGTTAGATTGTATACTAAAAGTCTAGCTTTAGTATGAACAATGTTATAACAATATTTGAAATGAGAATCATATGATCAAATGATTGCATCTTATAATTTATTTTATATGCATGATGCAATAGTCCATTTACTTTATACTGTAGATAATATGTTGTGCGACAACACGCGGAAGATCATATTATCGGTTTCCTTATAAAGTATAAACAGATGCTCACAACTGAGATAGACGGGGGCTCTCTATCGGTATGGTTGTAGTGTGGTTTGGTATTAGCTTGTCTTGGCTATAGAATCACATTAGTGCACTTGTGTGTATTGAGTAGGACCACCTGAGATCGTTCGACTTATACTGACTTATAGAAGAACTTGATCTCTGTTATTATGGAAGTTCGTGCTCTTAATCCATATACAATAACCTCGACACGTAGGGCAGTATGTATTTCTTTGATTCATCAATGGGTGAGATTTATAAGTATTAAATCAACAAACTCGGTGAGTTGGGAAGTAGTGCTGTATCTATGGTGTGCTGTTGATTGTAGAAGGAATCCATCTCCGTCATAGGATGATGATGTCCCCTTGAGGAGCTCATAAGGTTTATCATGTAAATCTTGCAAGTGGATTAATTCCGGCATGATAAAAAGGTTGAGTGGTACTACTCTCGGATGAGATATTAATTAATTTGAGTTGTCAGTAACTTAATTAATTAATGGACATTGAATATCTTAAACATGGGGAGACTATCGGGCTTATAATAAGAAGGAGCCCAGAACATAATTTTGGGATTGGACGGGTAGTGCAATAATAATATTTTAGTGGACTATATTATTATTATTGGATTTAATTAAAAGCTTTGGGCTAAGCTTGGTTAATTAAATTCAATTGAGGCCCAGCCCAATTTCTCCTCCTGGTCCCTGCTGTAGCCCAATATATATAGTCATCTCAGCTTCTGGAAACCTAACTTCCTGCGCCTCTTTTGACGTGAGTTAGAGAGAAGCAGATTGAGAGAACTCTGGGGATTGTTGACCACCCAACACCAGAGTTGACTTGGGACATACAGCAGAAGATCAAGAGGTGTTCTTCTGCAGTGATTCAGACTCTACATCAACCCTGAAGTACGGTAAACACATTATTGCTTCCGCTGATTTTGTTTGCCTTAAATCCTAAACGGATCACGTTGAACCAAACGATCCAATCGCCCAACAATTGGTATCAGAGCGTTGGTTTCGTGGTGAAACGTGAAAAGTTAGGCTGGATTTTGCCGTATGTGTGTTAATGGTCGAATTGATAACATGTATGAATCTGGTTATTTGATTATATAGTTAATCTGGATATAATCAGAAGAGTTTTGTACTGTTTTTATTTTTCACCATGGTATCTATTTGATTTGTGTGATTACTGCTGATGGTTTATTGCTGTACACAACTTTCTTTCTCCCAACAATCACACTGGCAACATCTTAACACACACACGCCGTACTGATGATGATGGGGGAACGAATATGATGGAACACAACATAAAACAGAATAATGACTATCTAGCACACAAGAACGCCAATCAGTCAGTCAAACAGCGTCGGAGCAGTCTGGTCGGGAAGAACGATGGTGAACGTCTGACCGGCATGCGACTGATCAAAGGTGAATCCGCTTACGGGCGTGCTTCCTGGCGGCCGCACGTGCAAGCCTCACGGTCGGACGATCTGACGGCGGCGCGTGGTGTATGGATCGTCGTGTGCAGGCAGCGGCAGGGAGCGAGTCAGTTGATGCTCCCGGTAGAGTTCACGGCGGTGTCTGACGGAGCCGCTTTCGGGCGGATCGCCGGGGTTTTCAATCGTGTCAGGAGGCATTTTGACCGAGTCCTCCATGGATTATGTTCCCTCCTTTCGATCGAATTTGAGCAGTTCCGGGGCGCGACGTTGAAAGGCGTCATACCTTTGCGGCTGGTGGTTCCAGCGAGTCGATGTTGCAAGGTCAGGCGGCAAGGGACACGGCGCGATAGCGAGGCTTCAGGCAGTTCCGAGCGCGGCTGCTTCTTTGTCGCTAGGCGGCGTTCATTTTCTGGGCGGGTCCAGTGGGCGGCGGGTGTTCTGGGCTGTCATTTGACAGCTTTGGGCGGATCGTGGTGGAACTGTCGGGCCTCGACGGAGCCAGGCAAACTCCGATCGTGTCCAGCAGCTTCCAGACGAGCGGCGGCAGGTGGCGACTAGGATGGCGGCGGTGCTGTTGCTCAGTGGGCGGCAGCGGCGACTTGTTTCGCCGGTGTTGGCCGGTTGGCCATGGGCGCGGTGCCGGTAGGCTGTCGGCGAGAGGCTGGTTCGCTGTTGGCGCGGGCGCCGGAAGGAGAAGGCTATCGCGTCTGATTGCGGCTGGGAGATGAATTAGGACAGGGTTGATTTCATGCTGGGCCTTGTTTCTAATTTAATAATGGGCTCTCTTGCATTGGTTATGGGCTGTCTCCTTGGCCCATATTTTATTAAATGCAATTGGGCTGCTAGGCCCAATTTTATATTAGGTGTTGTTGGGCCCAATTCAGTGATTAATAGTGGGCTGCTCATTTTTTTAATCTGGTTTTGGGCTGTTGGGCCCAATTTTATTAAATGGTCTTGGGCTGCTGGACCTATTATTATTGCTGGTTTTTAATTAATTGTGGGTAATGGGCCAAGCATGATTAATTAATTTTATTAATAGACATTTTGTGCTAGTGGGCTTGGTGGATTTAATTTATTTTTGGGCTGAGTATATGGGTCATGGATAATGGGCTTGATTAATTAATTAATCTGCTGCTCATTTTGTGCTTTTTTGATGCTCTAGGGCCCATTTAATTGATCCAACATATTATACAATTAATTAATGTTATATAACTGATTAATTGATTTAATTGTCAATTATTGTTGTATATGTGACAGGCATGTTCTATGTGATTTATTTATTTAAATTGTTGTTAATAGAAGCATGTCTAACTTGTATATTTTATTCTGGAATATTATATGCATGTTAAAACCCTCGGTAATTAAATAACTAAGTGGGAGAGGGGATTGGTAATAAATTCCCGCGGCCTCCATTATTGGTTTGTAAGTGATGTGAGTAAACTTGCGTGTTGGCATAGGCCTTCCTCCCTAACGGATGAGTTTATTCACGGATCACTGGTACAGACTTCATAAATAATTATTGTTTGTAATGTGGCACATAAACTTGCGTGTTGGCATAGGCCTTCCTCCCTAACGGATGAGTTTGTGTGCGGTACACTGGTACAAACTTATAATTGATGATTGTAGGAAGCTACCCGAGCGCGTGTGTACTTCTCCAACTGTAAGGCACATAAGCTCGCGCAGTGGACTTGAGATCAAATAATGGTGTACACTTAGGTGTAAATAATTAGTATCCTCCCCAACGGAGTCACTGCTATTATTTGCATGGCTAAAGAGTAACCGACTATTAATTATTTTGTCATAAAGTTAGGTTGACAAATGAAATTAATGGGTAAAACCTTCTCTTGTAAATGTTCGGGTTTGTAAACGTCCACACTAACGTGGCTTGCAGACTCACGGTGCTTGAGATGTCGGTGAATTTTATTTTATATTGTTTTGAGGGAAACAATATAAAAGGATAAAATTCGAAGTTTTGATCAATAAATTTAATCGTGATTCTCTGTATTTCGAATAGTTTTAGTCTCACTAATTGTTAACTAAAAGAAATTATATTTACTTGTCCAAATTAACTGATTAGAAAAGAATCTTAATTTTGAAATTTACTGCTTAAGAAAATACATGTGTTCTCTCAAAGGACGGCTCATGATGCCTATTAAAGTCTTTAGTGAAGAGATGAGAGGATCATAGAAATATGATGAACTCATGTAACTCTTCAGATACTTGAGTAATTTAAAAGGCGCAAGATCATGATAGAATTTGATGAATGAATTGGAAAAGCTTGGAGTATAAATTGAAAGGGAAACCTAGATCAATTTTATTCTCCATGTTTAGCCTTAATGTTTTGAGAAAGTTCTACCTGAAATACTAGAGGATGTATATGGTGGGAGACTTCTGACAAAACATGTGGCAAAGGAAAGCCATTTTCATCATAAAGTGAACAAGTTTAATATCTTATTCACTAGTTGTTTAAACATGATTAGTGATGGCATCTATTAAACACGAAGTGTGTAGATACTGGAATCACTAAATGTTTATTACTAAGTGAGGATAAGATAGTTATGACATGGGTAAAACTACGAAGGTAGTGGCTATTGCAGTGGGAGTTATTTATCTATCTTATGATAGGAATAAATGATTGATTATGAGAAATTATCTTTACGTACGTTTTCATGGAAAGAATTTAATTTCGGTTTCTATGCACTAACGGATGGATACTTCATTTCATTTATATGACATGGTCATAATGATGATGAATGGGGGTATAATCCGTTATAGTACGTTGGTGGATAATAATTATACTCTTGAATCATGTTCATCCCACAGATGCAAGAAATAGTAATTAATAATGCATCTTCTAATATTAGTAAGAGAAAGGAACCTTCGGAGATGAACTAAACATACATTTGGCATCTATGACTAATTCATTTTACTTAAGTAGGATTCAAAAGTTGATAGCCGATAGACCGTAAGGTTTATCTGAAGTGGAAACTATCGGACTTGCGAGTCTTGCTTGGAAGTAAAAATGATTAACTGCCTTTTCAAGGCTGTGGGGTGTAGAGCCAAAGATATATATGTTGGAATTAGTTCATTCTGATTCAAGCAAACCTAATATTATCCAGGCAAGAGGTAGTCATTACGGTTTAACCGTGGTGGTAAATACCTCTTAGGATAGTTAGGAGCTATTAATCAGAAGTAGAGATTAAATCTCAAGTAGACTACACCGGGCTTGCCCCAGCTGAATGGTGTGGTGGGTAGAAGGTATAAGGCTCTTATGGTTATGATTAGATAGACGATGAATTATTTGGAATAATTAAATTCGTTTTATGGATATGCCCTAGATACAGTAATTCGTGAAACGTTTGTCTGTATATGGGATATCCTAGAAAAATGGAGGGTGATTTATTTAGTCCAAAAGATCGAAGGGTAATTGTTAACTCAATAACTAGATTTTTGGAAAAGGGCTATGTAATAAATCATAAACCCATGTATGAGTTGTTCTAAAGGAAGTGAGAGGAAAACACTAAGTATAAGTACCAAGTGTACAAGAGGATATACCGCAAGGTAAACTGCAACGCGTGTCACGTCTGATACACAATTACATGTAGTGCCTTGTCGTAGTGGGAGGGTTGTGTGACAACTCATAAATATATGTTTGGGAGAGTCATGAGACTTGATCCCTAGTAAACATGGTATTGTCCCACGGATATGACGTAGCACTACAAGATGAAAATGCGGAATCTTAGTAAGTTGCAATGAATGTAGAAATAGAATCTACGGATTCTAAATTAAGTCTGGGAGCTTAGTAGACCACTACATAGTGTAAAAGCCATTGGAAGTGGTCATAGGAAATAAAAGAGGATCATATGGAAAGGTGAAAACCTTAGAAGCAAAGCTTGTTGCGAAAAGATGTACTCAGAAAGAAATGGTTCGATTATGAGGGAACATATTCGCTGGTAGCTATGCTTAAATTGATCCGGATTCTTTTATTTATTGCTGCTCATATTAAATTATGAGGGACAGCAAATAGATGTCAAGACAGCTTTCCTGATTGGAAGTCTTGAGGAAAACATCTATGTGAAGCAACCAGAGTGATTTATTGCAAAGTACTAATAGCATTTAGATAGTAAGCTTAAAAGTGTCCTGCGATGGACTAAAGCAAGCTTTGAGATCGTGAAGCATCTGTTTTGATTAGGTAATCCAGTGGCACGGATTTAAATCAATCAGCGGATGTATCTTGTGTATTGTAAAGAGTGATGGAAACGTAATGGTGTTTTTTGTACTATACGTAGATAGTATCTTGCTCATTGGAGACAATGAAAGAGTATTATCGGGCGTATAGGTACGGTTAATTAAGCGGTAAAGATGAAGGACTTAAGAAAGGCAAAATACATCTTTTTGATCACGGTAATACGGATCACAAGAAAGGATGTTATGCTTATCTCAAGTTTCATAAAATGATGCAGTCCATACTCGTTTAGCATGTAAATTTATCTAAGTGAATGTGCCTTTGAGATACAAGAAGAAGATAAATTAGATGAAAGCGGTTCCTTATGCTTCGGCGAATAAGGAAGCTTAATCTAAGGAATGCTATGAACGAAGTTGGATATCTGTTTTGCTGGATGCAGAACAGTGGGTATCAACGTAATCCGGAACAAGAATGATGAACTGTGGTAAGACATATATGAAGTGCCTGAGAAGGACTGGAAATCATATATAGACTTACTGGACAGATTCACTGCTTCTTGTGGATTACGTAGATTCAGATTTTTTAGTCAGATTGGACTGTAGTAAATTCTCTTCAAAGGTTATGTGTTTAATTTTAGGAAGTAGAGTCATAATGTGGAGGAGTGTTATATAGAAATATATCTCAGACTCCGGACTCCATCATGGAAAGATGATGAATTGGAGCCTATGAGGCTGCCAAAGTATCTATGTGACTCTAGAAACTTCATGATGGACTTTGAAGTGTTTCTAAGTTTGCCCAAGGTAATCACAATTTACATTGTTGATATTGGTGCAGTTGCAAACTTGAAGGAATCACGAGTCCATAAGGCAATTAAACACATGGAGCGCGAGTACCACCTGTTACGAGAAATCGTATGATGAGGGGAAGGTTGTTGTCGCCTAGATTGCATCGGATGATGACCTAGTAAATCCATTTACGAGGACCTTAAGGCGAGAGCTTTTTATGGTCGTGTAGTGGGAGTAGGAATCAGATGTATGGCAGAAGACATGACAGCATAGTCTTTTAGTATAAGTGGGAGATTGTTAGATTGTATACTAAAAGTCTAGCTTTAGTATGAACAATGTTATAACAATATTTGAAATGAGAATCATATGATCAAATGATTGCATCTTATAATTTATTTTATATGCATGATGCAATAGTCCATTTACTTTATACTGTAGATAATATGTTGTGCGACAACACGCGGAAGATCATATTATCGGTTTCCTTATAAAGTATAAACAGATGCTCACAACTGAGATAGACGGGGGCTCTCTATCGGTATGGTTGTAGTGTGGTTTGGTATTAGCTTGTCTTGGCTATAGAATCACATTAGTGCACTTGTGTGTATTGAGTAGGACCACCTGAGATCGTTCGACTTATACTGACTTATAGAAGAACTTGATCTCTGTTATTATGGAAGTTCGTGCTCTTAATCCCTATACAATAACCTCGACACGTAGGGCAGTATGTATTTCTTTGATTCATCAATGGGTGAGATTTATAAGTATTAAATCAACAAACTCGGTGAGTTGGGAAGTAGTGCTGTATCTATGGTGTGCTGTTGATTGTAGAAGGAATCCATGTCCGTCATAGGATGATGATGTCCCCTTGAGGAGCTCATAAGGTTTATCATGTAAATCTTGCAAGTGGATTAATTCCGGCATGATAAAAAGGTTGAGTGGTACTACTCTCGGATGAGATATTAATTAATTTGAGTTGTCAGTAACTTAATTAATTAATGGACATTGAATATCTTATACATGGGGAGACTATCGGGCTTATAATAAGAAGGAGCCCAGAACATAATTTTGGGATTGGACGGGTAGTGCAATAATAATATTTTAGTGGACTATATTATTATTATTGGATTTAATTAAAAGCTTTGGGCTAAGCTTGGTTAATTAAATTCAATTGAGGCCCAACCCAATTTCTCCTCCTGGTCCCTGCTGTAGCCCAATATATATAGTCATCTCAGCTTCTGGAAACCTAACTTCCTGCGCCTCTTTTGACGTGAGTTAGAGAGAAGCAGATTGAGAGAACTCTGGGGATTGTTGACCACCCAACACCAGAGTTGACTTGGGACATACAGCAGAAGATCAAGAGGTGTTCTTCTGCAGTGATTCAGACTCTACATCAACCCTGAAGTACGGTAAACACATTATTGCTTCCGCTGATTTTGTTTGCCTTAAATCCTAAACGGATCACGTTGAACCAAACGATCCAATCGCCCAACAAATATATGATTTGCATAATCTTAAATCATATATACTTTACTTGCATAGCAATCTATCCTCAATATCTAAGCCCTTGAGCTTATATGTTGATCATCCATCCTTTATCTTCTACATATTATATTGCTGATTTAACGTATGCAAGCGTGTATCTCTCAACAATCTCCACCTTAGACCTTGCATGCGTCTACTTCTCAACAATACTCCACCTTAGACCTTGCATTACCACATCAACACTCTTACTCTTCTTCTCCCACCTGCTGCATTACGGTGTAGCCACCCTTATCCACTGTTTTAACGAGTGCAGCAAACTCCTTCACACAGCCTTTAGAGAGCAGAAAACTCCTTAACTATTTTTAACGAGTACAGCAAACTCCTTAACAGTTTTTAAAGAGACCAGTAAACTCCTTAACTGTTTTTAAAAGAGAACAGCAAACTCTTTCACTATTTTTTAAAGGGAACAGAAACCCTCCTTCTGTATCACTACTCCACCTCGAGTAGCAAATTTTTACCATTGCTCCATCTTGAGCAATATCCTCCACCTTAGCAGCTAGTTCCTCACCACACCATGAGGTTCTGATCCTTTGCCACCGAGCTTTATCGATCACCTTTGGAGAGAAGCTGCCGCTTCCAACTACTTTCGAGCGTCGCCTAATTTCCTTGCTGAAACGTTGCTCGCCTAAGACCGACCTTAATCTGAATTGAATCCCTCTCGAATTGAACATGTGAATTGTAAAATCCACGACCCAAACTCCTACAATTCTCCAGGGTCCCATCAATGGTTTTCCCCCATTGATCTTATCATTCTGTCAAGAAGAATTCCAAGAATTCATCTCTTCGAACTGCCTCTTCGAACCACCGTCCAAAGAACGACGCCCTATCCATCTTGCTAATCTGCAAGAGTCACCTTCTTTCTTGACCATTCATTTCTTTCTTCATCTTCACTTAGAAATCCTCCGTGAACTCCTTAACGTCGAAACCAACAACACTAACCCAACTGTTGTTCAATGTTCACAACCCTTGGAACATTAGAACCTCATCTTCACCATCCAGATTCAATGTCAATGAGTCCTGGACGTGCTGTTAAAATTACAACTCGATCTAACGGTTGGTTTGTGAGAAACGACCCTTTAAACACGGCTGCACAGAATTGAATCGCCCAAAAAACCTGACTTCTATTTTCGGCCTATTACCGTCGATAGAGACTTCCAAATACCATCTCCACCGTTCAGAATGTAGATCAACAAGTTACAAACATCCTGATAAACTTTCACCTTGATCCGACGGTTAAAACTTCAGATACGGCCTCTGCAATATTTCTGCGCATGGACTTCTCTTAAAAACGTGAAGAGTGTTTTGCCCACTTTTCTTCTTCTTCTCGTTTCTGCCTTCTTTCCCACACCTTCTCGCTCCTTCTTTCTTTGATCGTTCCTTTTCCCGTTTTCCATAGACGGCACCAATTATTGTGAATCGATCAAAGAAAGAAAAAAAAACGAAGAACACAATCGTTTATAGTGGTTCGACAAATTGCCTACGTCCACTCTTAAGGGAGAAAAGATCTTATTGATTAGGGTTACAACGATGAAGAATGAATATAACTTATATATATCTTAACTTATGATATATATGGATAATAATATATATGGATAATATATGATATGATCTGCAGAATCCTGCATATCATATATTTGATCACAAACTTGCTTGCCAAGCAAGATGTCCATCAACACCAAGCCTACTATCACTACAGCCCACGACCCATCATTCTTGCATCAAAACTTACGTGTGCATTGCTGACCTTCCATGCATGAACCATGCATCGAGCATAGTCATGCAAGAGTCTACTTCTCTCAACATTTAGGAAATTAGATTTAAGTTTTGAAAACCTGAATAGTGATAGGAGTACATGCTTGTTTAGAGTTTTTGATAAATTATACTCCTCCATCCACTTCAAATAGATTTATTTACTTTTTACATGTGGATTAAATAAATATTATTATTTAATGTATAATGAGTATGTAGTTGTATCAATGTGTGTGTGATTTCTGGATTTTAATTGTATTAGTGGCTGTGTGTGTAGGTCACATGTCTGTAAAAAGAGAAACGAGGCCCTTAGAGTCGAATGGCTAAAATCAAAAAATGAGAGATGTAGGGAATATTTTAAATCTAATTAATGTGTAACAATGTATTAATTTATAAGAATAGTTATTACTAGGTACATTGGAATCTCCTTAATTACTATAAGATACAAACATATAAAAATAATACTACTAACTACATAAATATATAATGATATTCCAATATTACCCTTACAATGTGCTGCACATGATAAATATTTGTGTGCAGCAAAAGTTATGTGCAGTAAGAAAAGTGTGTGCAGCAAAAAAGTGTGGTGGTACGGCGGAGGTCCGGTGGTAGTATGGCGATCGGCCGGCGGTCCGGCGGTGTTCCGGCAACTGTCCGGCTGTGGTCAAGCAGTGGGTGAGGGTTTAGAGTTTGTGGTTTTAAAGTGTATGAGTTTAGGGTTATATTTGGTATTTTACTTTAATATTTTGTATGTGAGAGTAATTTTTTTAAATCAATGTATTTCACATTAATTTTGGTACAAAATGTGTATCTATGAGTAATTTTTCCTAATTTTTATATTTAAAAAAAAGAATATATATATATATATATATATATATATATATATATATATATATATATATTGAGAATTATAAAGACAGTAATAAAGAAGTGATTTTGCGTAGGTTTTAAAAATTATAATTCGATTTTAAAAATCGAACCAAACATCAACATAGCATTTTAAACGTTCACAACTGAGTAAAGTTTTAAATAATGTAGATACTGTATATGATTTGTCAATTTATAGTAAAATTTGCATTGAATTAATGTTGTGTCAATATCCGAAGGATTTTCATTAAATCGTCTCCCGAGTAGCTATAAATGTTTTAAAAAGTTTCATTAGGGTATGTTTCTAAGTCTTTCTTTACTTATGATCGGGTCAAAATTATAATAATTACCATTATTATATACTAGTATATATATCAATTAAACACTACACAAGATACATAACTATAAATAAATAAATTATATATATATATATATATATATATATATATATATATATATATATTTATTTGATATTAGTGAAATCGTGCCATTTTGGCACTCGAATCATCATCATCATTAGGTCATACATACATAATATATGCATTATAAAACAGTCGTTCTTAGTCTAGATATCACAAAGTAGTTCCAAAAGGGTTTATTGAAGTGCGACGCCTAAACTTACATATATACTACATAATTATGGGTTAAAAAAAGTTTCTAACTATTGTAACGTGTCACTACACTGCAACATAAATGAGATTATGTTACACTTCGTAGTAACGCTTTTATTATATATAACACGTAATTATAACACTATTTAAATTTTAATAATATGTAACACTTGTTTTATATGCAACATCAACAAGTAACATTTTTATGAAAGTAACACTTTTTAAATAACACTTTTATAAATATAACACTTTTCAAATTACACTTTTTTATATGTAACATTTTAGTAGTATCATTTTTCATATACTGTATTACACATTTTATATAACACTATGAAATATTTAACACTATCATATTACATTTTAAATACATAACATTTTATATAAATAAAATATGTAATATTTTATGTAGTTTAAATAATTAAAAAAACTAACACACTATTAAACAATTAATATATTATACGAGTTGAAAAAAATATATGATCATATAAATAAAATGTTTATTATGTAAAATATGTATCATGATATGTAAAAATATTAATAATGTATGAAAAAAATATTTTGTATTTATTTTAAATAATTTAAATACATATAAATTTATTTATAATAAAAATATATTTTAATTATATATAATATGATTATTTTTATTTATTTAAATTATTATATTTCTTGATAAAATTATTATGTATAATATAATAATTTTTTAAAATTAGTTAGTATAATAAAACTTAAGTTTAAATGTATTAGATGGTTTTAAAATTATATTTTAATAAATTAAATAAAAATTGTTGAAATCAGGTATAATATAATAAAAACTCAAAATATAATTAAAGTTATAGATAGTCAAGGTGGTAGAAGTAACTCACTCTGATTATGGGGTTAAGGGTTTAAATTTGGTAAGTGTATTTTTTTCTTTATAAAATGTGTTAAATAAAAAGAATATCACATGAAACATTTATAAAGTGTTAAATAAAGTTTTTCATCTATTGTAACATTTTTTTAAAAGTGTTATTAATGATCGAAATAGTGTTGCCTTAGACAATATGCAGCACAGGCAAACATTGCACCATAAAAAATATTACATATTATCTACAGTAACACATTTTTACTACTCCCTCCGTCCCATAGAAATTGAGACACTTTCCTTTTTGGTTTGTCCCACTAAAGTTGACACATTTCCTTTTTAATACATGAGATCCACACAAAAACAATTAATCTATTCTCATGGACCCCACATATCACCTCTAATACAACTACCCACTACACATTAAATATTATTTCTCTCACTTCACATTACTTCACTTTATATTAAATTATTATACTCCTTAATCTCCGTGCCCAAAAAAAATTATACCGACTTTTATGGGACGAAGGGAGTATTAAATAACGCTTTTGACGTGTTATATAAAGCAAGTTATGTTCTAGTGCTACTAACTATAGCAAGTCATAATAGGCCTAGGTTAGCATAATGCCAGTGCTTTCAGTCAATCACTTCGCCGTTTCCAACTGCTTCATCCTCCTCAAGCTCTTTCGGAGATGCTGCGGGAACCTCCTCCACTTGCACATTGAAGAACTCGATGGGGTGGTGAGGTGGAAGGTGGCGCAGAAGCCAAGTGTGGTACAGAAAAGCATTAAAGAATATCACATGTAACATTTATAAAGTGTTAAATAAAGTTTTTCATCTATTGTAATATTTTTTTAAAAGTGTTATTAATGATCGAAATAGTGTTGCCTTAGACAATAAGCAGCACGAGCAAACATTGCATCATAAAAAATATTACATATTATCTACAGTAACACATTTTACTATTAAATAACACTTTTGACGTGTTATATAAAGCAAGTTATGTTGTAGTTCTAGTAACTATAGCAAGTCATAATAGACCTAGGTTAGTATAATGCCAGTGCTTTCAGTCAATCACTTCGCCATTTCCAACTGTTTCATCCTCCTCAAGCTCTTCCCACTACAAGAAACTGTCAGATTACCGACGGACAGTAAATCGTCGGTAAATACTGACGAATTACCGACAGAATACTGACGGATTATCAAAAAATAATTAAATGAATATTCCAACATTATTACCGACAGATTACCGACGGATTACCGACGGATTTTGCGACGTAATCTAAATCCGTCGCTATTTAAGAGGGAATAATTCCCAAAAATTTACCGACAGATAATTTCATCGGTAAATATGCTATATGATTTTTAATTTTTTTGAATAAGATTACCGACGGATTATATTTCGTCAATAAATATTTATATTTATAAATTAATTTTAATTTATAGAATTACTGACGAATATTTCCGTCGCTAAAAAAAAATTAAAATATTTCCTTTAATTAGGTTACTGAGTAAATGTTTATTAATTTTAATTTATGGACTTACCGACGGATATTTCCGTCGGTAAATAAGGTATGAAAATATTTCTTTTGAATTATATTAAGGAAGAATCATTCATAGTCAGTAAATATTTTTATAAATTTATCAATTATAATTAACGACGAAATTAATCCGTCGTTAAATATTTTGTGTTTGTAAAAATATTTTTAAAAGATACCGACGGATTATATCAGTCGGTAATGTTGAGCCTAATTCTAAATAAAACTAGGGTCTCACAATTCCAATCTGCAACCTCGCTGCCTCTTGAAATTAGGGTTCCCATTTCCATCGGCTAAGGAAAACGCGACCACAAGCGACTGCCGTTCGATGCTCACCACCAGTCCATCGCCGTTTTCTGCCACTGCATCTCCAACCGCACGCTGTCGGAATTCATCGACATTGCGACGCCAGCCTCGTCGGCTGAGTCCACGCAAATTTCATCGACGGCAGGCACATTCCAGGGCATCGCTAACTACCCTCCGCCCGCCGCGTAAGCCTTTTCTCCCTCCCCTTCTCTTCCCCCCCTCTCTCTCTCCCTCTCTCGTTCCCATCCTGTCGCTGTCTTCCGCTAAGGTTTTTTTTTGCTTTTGTTTTCCGCTAAGTTACATTTGCACGCTCCTCCCGCCGTGCTTCTTCCCTTGCCACCACCGCCATATATGGCTCCTAACTGCCGCTATTGCTCCCTCAGTATTTATTATTATAATTTTTCCCCTGTTATTACCCTAAAAATCTTATTTGAATTTAATAATTATTTCCCTCTCTAATTCTAAGTCACACTATCTAGGGTTTTACTGGACATAAATTCATCCAAGCTCTACATAGAGGTACAGTTTCATGTAATTTTTTGGTTATCTAGTTTTGGGTTTGCTGAATCTTGCTTGGATTTCGTCTCATACATGTTCGAGCGTGTTTAATTCCTCTAGGTTATGTATTGATGTTGTTTGGTATATTTTCTGGCTTTTATGTGAATGACGATTGATATTGATTTAATGCATGTTTTTAATAAATATTTTTTTTATATAATTTAAATCAGTGAGGATTTCACTTTTGTGCACCTTAGGATTTTGTTCTGAATGTTTATATGGAATCAACTTTTTATTCTCATTATTTATTATGTTTCCCTTGAGCATGCTATGCTTATTTATGGGAACAATTAAGGGGAAATAACTAGCACCAATATGATGTTTTCTCATGGTAAATGACTAAATGGGACTCTGATATGTATTCATTTCTTCTAAGTTTAACTAATACTAGCCATTAAGGGTTTTCAGCAAGTTATATTAAGGTTAATGCTTCCTTTATAGAACTCGTTAGGTGTCAATAGAGCTGCAATTGCTGGAATCGCTTTTGCTGTGAGTTACAAGGGTCCACTCTTTGTGGCACGACTTTCAGTGCATACTGATATTGAATTTTCCCTAATTAGGTCTTTCACTACTCTATTGGTTGGTTATTTGTTGTCCTTAATTATTTATTAACTAAGTGTATCTATTTGGTGAGACTGCCCAAATTGCAAATATTGGATTAAGGTTGTATGCATTATACGTTGTAATAAATTAATCTATAATCTGATTGTTATGGAAGTATATGCTTACTTTACTATGTTAAGGGGCATTTAATTTGTTGTTACTGTTCTGTGTTTAAGGGACATGAAAGTAGAAGGTAATGTTTTTGACTTTTTTTTTAGCTATGTTTTTATCAATACTCTAGGCACAATATCTACTGTCTTGTATGCTAATTTATTTCTTTCTATTTTATGTTATGATGTTACACTTTTCTATTTTTATGGTTTCATAGCTTTTGATTTTGATATCTTTTGCATCTGATGTTGGGAATAAACCTGTTCAGCATCATATGATTGGTCATGTGGTTCCTCCTCCAAATCCTCGTCCCATGCAGATGAAAGTAAGCTTCTTTCTCTATCCCATTTTACCTAAAGGCTCTTTTAGGGCTCAACTTGATTATATTTTGAATAGGGACCTTGAATTACTATTATTTTGTTTGTTTGTCGTAGTAGTGATTTTTTATTTTTTAGGTATTGTTATGTTTAGCATCTGAAGTAGTTATTGTGCTAAGTTGTTTATTTTGGAGTTTTTTTTTTAAATGGCACCAATATGGAATATAAGAGGTTGGGAAATTTATAATGTTACCTGTACAAATTACAAAATGATCTACATTAAAAACTTTTGAGAAAGAAAGAAACATATTCAATTACATTATGAAACATCCATTATTTGAACGTCATATACAGTAGTGAAGGCTATTCTGTTTGAGGTGGAGGCATGATTTCTTGTTATGTGGGAATATTCTACAACACCTGTACGAAAGCATGCTTACCGATACTGTCACTTTGCATGCATTTTTATGTATTTTTCTGCACTTGAAAGTTGATTTTAGTATATTTATTTATACAAAATTGCTCCTTTGATTACTTAGAAATGATGCTTTGAATTAGCATATTCTTTGTCAAAATCCAATAACTTGTCCTATTGTTTGAATGCTAAGACTATAACTAAGGGCTTGGTATAATTAATGGGAATGGAATCATGCAAATAACTTGGTATATGCTTTATAAAAAAAAACTTCTCAGATTATTGTTATAGTTTTTAGTATGAAATAACTTAAGCAAAGTTATCATTTGTGGATCTGTTTCAAGTATGAATGGGGGACCTTCTGAATTTGTTATGCTTCTGAAATTAATATGACTGATCATAGTAATGAATTTGTACCTTTTATATTACAATGTTGTCGCACATATCTATCTTTCATTTTGAATTTTTTTGGATTGCAGGATGAAATTCAACTCCACTAGCTTCATGACTTTGGATTGCTAGCTATTTGGAAATGAAGTTTATAGCTGAAATCCTATTTTTGATAGGGGAATTTTTGTTATTTTGGAATTGAAGGCATGTTTTCGCCTACGATTTTTGTTGAGTATTCAGAATTGATAGTTTTGAGATATATAAATACATTTTTCCTTATGTTTATGCATTTAATATTTGGAATTCTTGTTATTGTCATCTAAATTCTAAATAGGTTTCTTCGAGTGAATTTAATATTATCCATTATTAATTTTTAGGATATAATATTAATATATATAGTATACATATAAATTATTGACGGATTAATTTTTTGGTAAAATAAAAAATTCATTAAAAAATACGTAATTCACCGACGATTTTTTCTGTTTGTAATTTAGCGACGAACAATATCCGTCGGTAATCTATTAATTTTTATGCTTTTGCATTATGAATTTACCGACGGAAAAATTCGTCGGTAAAAACGTCACTATTTGGACGTTTCCGACGAATTCACATTGAATTATTACCGACAGAATTTATTTTTACCGACGAAAAAATCCGTCGGTAATTACCGATGGATTTTAATTTCCGTCGGTAAATAGTTACCGACGCAGAAAATCGCGACAGATCCATTTTCGTCGGCAATCCGTCGGTAAATGCTTTACCGACGAATTTTTTATATTTTACCGACGGATTTTTCCGTCGGTAATCTGCCAGTTTCTTGTAGTGTCCGGAGATGCTGCGGGAACCTCCTCCACTTGCACATTGAAGAACTCGATAGGGTGGTGAGGTGGAAGGTGGTGCAGCAGCCAAGTGTGGTATAGAAAATCATTAAAGAATATCACATGTAACATTTATAAAGTGTTAAATAAAGTTTTTCATTTATTGTAATATTTTTTTAAAAGTGTTATTAATTATCGAAATAGTGTTGCCTTAGACAATAAGCAGCACGGGCAAACATTGCACCATAAAAATGTTACATATTATCTACAATAATACATTTTTACTATTAAATAACACTTTTGACGTGTTATATAAAGCAAGTTATGTTGTAGTGCTACTAACTATAGCAAGTCATAATAGGCCTAGGTTAGTATAATGCCAGTGATTTCAGTCAATCACTTCGCCATTTCCAACTGCTTCATCCTCCTCAAGCTCTTCCGGAGATGCTGCGGGAACCTCCTCCACTTGCACATTGAAGAACTCGATGGGGTGGTGAGATGGAAGGTGGCGCAGAAGCCAAGTGTGGTACAGAAAAGCATTGTAAGCAATGTAATTCACCTCAGGGCAGTGGAAGATCCAGAAAACTGCGGTGAGTGGGCTAAGTTTATTAAAAAAAATAATAAAAAATAATAATAATTAAAAAAATAATATATATATATATATATATATATATATATATATATATATATATATATATTCACATACGAATTACCTTTTCGAAAGGGACGAAGGATGAACTAAATTTTAATATTTATTGTAATGTACTCAAAGAATATATATAATTTAAGAAGATATATTTATTTTCTATCTTCATTTGGGTGGACTTAAAATATTTTTGAGGTAGTCTAAATTTAAAAACACAAATTATTTACTTATTATATAATGGGCTTTTGGGGGGCAGCCCTGGGCTTGAGCCCGGGGCTGCCCCAACATACATCCGCCCCTGCCTCAGTGGGTGCAGGAGGGAGCACAGACATCTCAATATAAATGTGGCGGGCTATGTCGATCGATCCATGTGTCCGGCATGGTATTGATCAGAAGGATGCAGTGTTCGGAATCAATCCTTAGACGCAGACCATGAGCATCTTCATATTGTAGAGTATCCATTAAGCTTATATGATTACCCAGGTCCTCCACTTCAGTTAGTCCTCTCATCGCAGCTCTACATCTCCTCATGAGACGAAAATATATATATTTTGCTATTTGGACATTCGCACCAAAGGTATATATTTTCCTTTTAAAACACATGAGACCCACATTCATCACTAATATATTTAATATATGGGATCCACATACTCTACTAATACAACTATCTACTACACATTAAATAATAATACTCATTAATGCACGTGCAAAAAATAAATATATACTTTTGTGGCGGACAAAGGGAGTATTATGTAAGATAAACTAATAGTATTTTAGAAAATTCAAATAGAAAACATGAATAAATATTGTTAGTATGTAAGATAAACTAATAGTATTTTAGAAAATTCAAATAGAAAACATGAATAAATATTGTTAGTACAAAACGAAGTATGATATATGATTTTGGTATTCCTTCACATATATATAAAACTATAAGTTCGTGAAAAACTGAAAATTAAGAAAATATAGCATTTGTGTAGATGATGATGCATTAGTATTTTGGGTAATCTAAAGAGAAATTGAATAAAGATGCTGGGTTATTTATTTTTTCTCTTTTTTTACACTTTAAATGATTAAATAATATTGATTGTGAAAACCAAGACACCTAAATAAATTTTGAAGAATAAATGTTCTAAAAATATATAGACTCGGAAAAATGTAATTGTATGATTAATAGTTATTTTTAATCTTAATTAATTATGTTTAATTTATTTAATTGAGTTTTTAAAGATTATATAGAAGATTATGGAGTAGATAATTTCACTAACTTTGTAAACATTTAAATTTGGAAGTGCAAGAAAGTTATTGGAAACACTTTCTAAAATGACAATACTCTATAATTTAAATTTTTACATTTACTAAATCTTCCTTGAAAATGCCTAGCAGGCAAACGGTATAACCTTCTGCCCTCAATAAATATACACTTCTTGACCTATCCTCATTCCTCACATTAAAACTATTAAAGTTATATACCATAATTTGTGATTTCTGGGAATTGGAGAATTGAGGATTGACATATATAAGTTTATAACTATGGGCATATACTCAATCCATGGCAGCATTACAGAAGAACATACTATTAATTAAATGAGAGAAATCCTGCTTCAGACTTTATAACCATTATATATAGAAAGTAGAAACACAATGAGCATGAGTATTGAATAACATACATGAGAAACACCATAAAGTTCTTTGATAACTTGATCAACTGTTTCTTTTCTTAGTTCTTCAACCTCTGAAACTCCTTCATTGCAAACACCATAAATAAGCGGGTGAATATATTCTGCAAGTGCAAATAAACATCTTTAATTGAAATGATAGTCATTCAATTACTTTGATTTCAATAACATTAGACAAATTAATCTTGATAAATCGATTGAATCCAAAATTAGTCCATTTCTCATTTTCTAAGTTAATAAGGATGGAAATAAACAATAATCAATAGCAGACATAAGGGCTATCAGATGGTTCCTATTGAACTCGAGTTGGAGTCCTTAGCAGTTGATCTAACAATAGTACTCAAATTTACATGCTAGCATAAATATTCGAGTAGACAATATAAGCTCTTCTGCCAGTTCCTTTCGGATCATTAAACATTTCTATTTTACTGACTCAAACCTCTAGGGTAGTTGCAAACAGAGTTATGTATTAAAAATTACAAACAATCCTCTAGTGAAATGCTTCAATAAATGTCATCTAGTGTGTCGATAAAATATACTTACCAACCCACCCAGGATGCTTCTGTACAATTATTGTAAATGCAGTCATTTGTTCTTAAATGACGAAGTACTTCATCGATGAGTGATTGGCAACAAAAACATGCACATTCTACTTAAAGAACAATTAAATGGTCATGTAAACATGTTCAAGTTTAAAAAAGCAAGACATTCTATTGCTTAAAGCTAGTGTAAACAAAACACCATACATTAGTCAGTCATTCAGATATGGCTCACTTCAAAAATTATATTCTAGTACCTGATTAAAATCTCTAGTGGGGTAGAGCAACACAGCCAAATAGACTATATATCTCTATTGTCATTCGATGTTAAGGACCAGAAATAGCAACCAACTTCGAGAGTGCCTTCAAAAGATAAAACAGATGCACTTAAAAACAATAGAATTAAGATACATGAACAGAATCAATAATTAACATACGATCAATGATTAGTCGTTAATAGTCGGGGTGACTAAGCAACAAAATATCGAACCCAAGGGAATTTAGGATTCATGGCCTTTAGGTATAGCATCATGATTAGTTAGGGACGACCGAAAAGTCTAGACGTGCGTTGCACGTCGCATGAATGTTATATTTTATAATGTATTTTTTGTATGCACGTCATATTTTATAATGAATGTTTTTTTTTAATTGTGAAAATCATAATTTTCAACATAATAATCAATAATTCAAGTACATTTTTTTTAATTACATTAGAACTTCTCCACATACAATTATTTTTTCTTAGACAATGTACAATTGTCATCTCAATATAAACGGTTATACATTTTGGCAATGAGATAAAATCATCATTTACTTATCTTTCACTCCCATTTCCTATTCTTAGTAAATATTCTTCGAACTCCTTATCATTTCTCGCTCATATTTTTGGTGAGCTTTATTTTCTCCAAAACAAAGTTCTCAAAAACATTATCAGCTCGAGCTTACACTTATTGTCAATTGCTTCAATTGTAGCCCTTCATGCCATTGACACTTCATTCCAGGTGTTGAGGACCTGAGGTCGATGTAAAAGAACACCTACAGAATGTTTATTCAGAATCCTAATGATAATAGTGAGGTCCATTATATTGTGCTCAACATACAAATCCCCGTAGCATGATCAGTGTGAACTCGACTAAGGAGAGTATGATGCAAAATCAGGAGAATCATGAAGTGCATAAAAGTAAATGAAGAAAAGAAGGGTGAGAAAAAGGGTGTTTTACTCAATGTAGCAGCTGTATAACCTACATCCTTAAGATATTTGAAACTCATCCAATCTGGTTTCCAGTTTGTTACCTCATCAGGTGACAACCTCCTTATTAACTCCCTCTCCATCTCATCAAAACTTGGTAAGAGAGTTTATGTGATGTGATTATCCATTTGAAAACATTTAATGGTCTTGATCACAAAATCAATCAAACCAGTGGATTTCCTCTCTCAGTTCTTGCCTAGACATTCGAAAAAAGCTTCTAGATATCATTCTGCAAAGAAACAGGGGAAGATATTCAACAATTTGATAATAATTAATTAATAACAGTAAACATTATCTGGAAAAAGATTTAATCAGAACAAGGTCATACCTGCGTGACGTCAAACATTTAAGGAAAACGAGGAACGAATCATACAATCCCAAGCAGGATGAGGCTGATAGTTGTAAAGAATTGTGATAGTTCCATCTTTATCTTTATCATTGAAAATCGAACGTGCTGGATTTCCTTTGGATGGTATGGCGGACAAAGGAATAGGAAAGGAATTAGGGGCTATAGAAAACAGCTGATTTGGTTAAATATACATATGCATGTGATTTGGTTATATACCTTGACAAAAATGATATTTGCACGTTTATTTAATTTGTATTAAGTTGTTAGCTTTTTGCTTTTTGCGATTAACAATTTGTATTTTTATCTTTATTAATTAATTCATTGTATTTTTATTCTTTTTTAAATCAAAATTACTATATTATTTTATCTGTTTCTTTTAATTATTTGTATTTTTTTTTCTCATTTTTATCTTTATCAATTCATTGTATTTTTTTTTCAAAACTGGATTATTTATAGTACTTGTATTTTTATATTCTTTTCGATAAATATAAATTTTACTTTGAAATAATTTTCATTATATATTTTTATACTTTATTAGTTTATTTAATACTACCTCCGTGCACTATCAATCTATCAATTTTATCATTTTGGGCCGTTCATTCTTAATCTATCCATTTTCCTTTTTGAACTATGACACTCACACCCTCCACTGATACAAATAATACAACTACCTACTGTTTTCTTATCCAAAATTTATTCCCTCTTTCCTATTTCCTTGAAGCACAATTAATTTTCTTATCACACAATCTTTCATGATTCCTTTATATTTTCAATAGATATCTTTTTCCTTATTTCGATTACTTTATATTTTTCACAAATATCTTTTGGGGCGGCTATTTACACCCCGATAATACTAAACATATCTCATAAAAATATAAAAATAAAATATTTCTAACTGTAAAGACTAATTTACCCTTATAAAACTATCCATACCCCTAAACATACTCCGGTCATTAAAAATTATTACTAAACATACCCCAATTATTAAAAATTAAGAAAAACTGAGAAGTTTGTGGTGCTTATTGGAGGATTTGATGTGATGTTGTGCTCGTACGGTGAGTGCTGTAATCTTTGAACTTAGAAGATCTCCTCTACAGTTCGTGTACTTGAAGACACGGAAGTCATTGCTGCGTAGAAATTGTGAGATCTAGAATCTATTGAGAGAAAACTAACCAATATACCATCAATAAATTGAAAGAATTATATGAAATGGAATTAGTGAACGGAAAGAAGAATCTTTGATGCAGTAATTTTATTTTAAATGTTGGTGTGAATTGATTGGGTGAAGGGGTTAAGATGAGATTAATTTGGTTTTTTATATGCAATGTAAACAATATATTTTTAAACTGATATTTTAGTCTTTTTAGTTAGAAATATTTTAGTTTAATATTTTTATGGGGTATGTTTAGTATTATTGGTGCAAATAGCCACTCCCATATTTTTTTGAATATTTTATTTCTTTATCTCATTCCATTCTCACACCTATATATATCTCATATTATCATTCACATCAACTCTCCCCTCCCCACCCACCCACCTCACTCCCTCCACATCATCCATCCCTTCCTCCTTCACTTTAGATCTAATAGGTTTTTTCTCTTTCAATTTTTAAGTTACTATAATTACTTTTGAAAGGGCATGTAGGATCTTGGAGATGTGACATTAATTTCAAAATTAATAATTTATTTAATATAGAGAAAAGAGTTGTCGAGACACCATGTTCATACATATATCTATCAAACCATGATCAGGAAATATATATTTATATAAGTAATCTTTATATTAATTCTGTATGTATTTAATTATTTTTTCACTTTAAATTAATTTAACCTTACACTTAATATATAATTGGACTAATTGAAAAAAAAAATACCCTCCTTATTCAATTTTGCAAAAAAGTCCCAACTTTTAAAATTTGGCATAAAAAACATTCACATTTATAATATTTTGCAATTGAATCAAAGGTTAGTAATTGTTTTTACAATTAAACCTATATAACTTGTGATAGAGTTCATTTTGGTGCACTCTAGTGCACACGTGTTTTCATATGTTTATAAATTTTTATTTAATAGTGGAGTATATATTTTTTAATAATTGTATAATTTTCTTACATTCAATTTTTTATTAAAAAAATTAACAAAAGATTTACTAATAAGGTGTTTTTATTCAATAATATATATATATTTTTTATTTATAAATATATACTTTTCTAAAAATGAGTATACGGTTTACTCGAATGTACAGAATAATTGCCTTTGTTATTTTTTCTTCGTCCTAAGTTGGTTGAGGCTGCCTACCTTTTTTTTTAATAATAAATTTTCCCTTTAAAATCATGATAGTAGAAAAGATAAAGTTCCATAAAATATATTTCAGAAGATCAGGACATTATAGTTGAAATATTTTTTGTTTCTGGCAACTATAATGTCTGTTTCTTTGTATAAAATATTATAAAATATACTTATTCATATTTTATACAAAGAAACATACATATATTTGGATTTTGGTATAGTACGTTGACTAAAAGATATGACAGAAAATTATAGAAATGGAATTTGAGTCGAGTTAAGAGTTACATTCTTTATCTTTAAGATGAAATTGCCCCACTCTAGTGCTTACGGTTCGACGGCAATCATTTCCAAGATACAACAACTCACGTTTTGTGATAGTAGCACTACAAATCACAAGATACAGCGAACCAACTGATATTATGAACTCATCTTAGGAGTAGGACGACTTTGGAATATACTACGAATCCTTTAGGCAACTCGAACTTCATTGGACATCTACGACACGTGTATTTGAGAGTTTTGAGTCATCGAGTACTTCGAAGTGAAGGATTATGGAATGAGAGGACCTATTTATAAATTTCAAGACGTCTTTTCGTGAATCGATTCGACCATTAGATTTGATTTTGAATTTATATTCAAATGCTTTTTTTTTGAAAAGACACAATTATTTAACAATCACAACATTTGATCACACATTTTCACCATTTTAAGGTAACTTTTCCATTCACCTAAAATTTCCAACACATAATTATGATCAAATTTTTTTCATACATTAATGATTTCGAGTATTTTTGTTTATCCTTTTGGGTATTGTAAATAAATTATATAAGCTCAACACTTGCTATGCTATGTAATTGATTGATTTTATCAAATACTAGTTAGAAACTCATTGTTTTCTTTATCAAAATTATAAGAAAAATCATTTTAACTTATTTAGTACATTTAAATTAAGCATAGGAGTAATCTTGTACATAGCAATTAAGTGTTTGCATATATACTTGAATTTAATTGAAAGATTAAGACACGTTTTTAAAGATAACACGATAACTCCTGATATAAACAAGTAATCAAGGCAAAGATTTGTATTAAACCATGTTATGGAATTATCTTCGATATGAATAAAAGGTGATAATTTTTATGATTAAAAATGATAATCATCTGATGAAAAGTTATAATAATATTTTGAATTATTTCATGAACAATTTGTAGTATAAATGAAAAGTTATAATATTTTAAAAAGAAAGTGATAATAACTTTAATATAAAATGATAACTAATTAGGAAATTGTAAAATAGTTCCACCATAAGACGGTCTCACACATGCCCCTAATAAAATATGAGAAAAAGATATATAAACATAAATAAAATAAAACTTTAAAATTAACATTAAATTGTACTCCCTTCGTCCTACAATAACTTGCACTGTTAATGTTGATATCGAATTTAAGAAAAATAGCTTTTTGACCAACTTTATTGACTTTTGGAGGATAATGTATGCTTTTTATGTAATAAATAAATTATAAAGTATGTTTTTTTTTTGACAAAAAATAATTAAAGTTCACAAGATCAAATATCAAGTAGGCCATCCACAAGAGACGGTGGCTCTACCCAACAATGAGGGCTTGAAAAAGAACGAGAGACCCTAGCAAGATGATGTGCCACTATATTGGCATTACGAATAATAAAGCGCACTACAAATCCAGGATTTGACAATAAGATTTGTTTCCAAGCTGTCAAGATATCTTCAAAAGTTGAATCATCTTCCCGAACCGAATATATTGCATTAGCTACTAATTTAGTATCAACTTCTACAAAAACCTGACTCATCACCATAGCCTTGATCCATGAAAGGCTTCATGTAAGTCCAATGCGTCACGAACGCACCTTGATCATCTCTCAAAATCGTATGTGTTATGTAGGAGTGATAAATTTATAATAAGATGAACTTTTGAGGTTATGTATTAATATAATGTTTCCTTTTTTAGGTTTGCAATTTATTATGGGACGGACGAAAATAAAAGTGTGAAATTTATTGTGTGAGAGAGAGAGTTAAATGCGAAAATTACAAAGACAAAAGAGTAAACGTAACACCTGGCAGTGTATACACTTGGGCCCACAGGGTTTATCCCCCTTTAATTTAAATCTCCAGCAATAAATAGGATATAGCAATAAATATGATATATAGAATTAGAAGGGAGACCACAATGGTTTAGAGTAAGGAAAGATTTGAGTTCAAATGCTAAGCTATGTGAATTGATCAGTTTACGAGAGTGTTTGTAAAAAATAATAATAATAATAATTCGTAACAACTGAAATTAATTGTTAATAGAAAATTTACAATGAGCTAATATTTATTAATTTCAATATAAACATGAGGACAAAATCTAAAACAACAATAAACTATCAGAATATCATAGATAATTATTGGGTAATTCACAGCACCATATATACAACCTGCTAATGAGAAATAATGGGTGCACTCATCTTTTAAGGACTCCCACATCCCTGTCTTATGAAAATAACGACAGAGGTAAATCGCAAGACATGCCTAATAAAACGAGCAGCTAGGTAGGATTTTAGTTTGCGTTTCCGATTGAATGACCGATGCCAGGGCTGTGACCAACTGGTCGTTTATTATCGTCGTTTTGCTCCGCAACGTGGGGGTCCACTTCGGGACTCTGTCCCGAAGTCTTCATAGAGTGATGAAACTCAGCTGCATGGGAATTTTCCTGGTGAGAAATATTCCCTTGTTTTTCAGACATTCTTCTTGCAAGAATTTGATGGTGATGGACTTCCTTCTTCACTTCTTTCAACTTCCTTCCATCAGCAAACTGAATTTTTGGGCAAGCAATAAGTGCTACAATTATTAAGAGAAAGAATAAATGGAGATTAATTTGGAAGTTGGCCATTGATAGAATGAGCTTGATTTGTGTATTATATGATATTGGTTGAGAGAGAGAGAGAGAATGAATATAATGATGATGATTAATTTACACTGAAAGCATATGTATTTTAGTGTGGCAAATTCTGTGGTATTTATAATGATGGAAAGTAGGGATGTAGACCATCAGTTTTGTAATCATACAAAGTTGGTATTAATGTGGTTGTATGGTTGGTTCTTGTTCTTTGCTTTTTCTATTTGCTTTCTATAGAGGAAAGATCAAAATGACTCTTCACAAAGAGTAATGTTGTAATTTTATTAATTTGGGTTCATATTCTTTGACCAGAATATATGATCTCCAGTACTCATGATAATGTCAAAAAATAGGTTTCATTATAAAAGTTAAGAAAAAGTAAAGATAACTTTTATTTAATTTCAAAAGGTATGAAGAGAGGTTTATAGTTTAAAATAGTTTGAAAAGTACTATTGTTATTAATTTGTTAAGGTTATTAAATTATACCGTTCTGAAATATCTTCACATTTTTACTGGAATTTTTTTTTTTTATTAAAGAAGAATAAGAAGTGATGATAACACTTCTAATTAAGAGTTACACAAAAATTTATGTGAGATCGTCTTAAGAAATAATATCTTTAAACATATAGGAAGTAATAACCTTTATAATGAAAATGATACCTAATTTAATGAGAACATTTTATACTTTTAAAATTAATTACCAATTTTCATTAATTAATTATCACTTAATAAAAATTATCTCTTCTAATTATTCATTTTATGAGAGTAGTTTAGTGACACAGTTTCACACCATTCTTTTAAAAAAAAATTCAATCGGGCCAAAAATTAATTGTACGATATATATATATATATATATATATCAAAATTATGTAACTAGTGCGCTTAAATCTCACTCTCAGATCCCCTAATCATTTTGGAACTGACCACAAATTATTTAATTTATTAATTTCATAATTAATTTCAATTTATCTTATGTAAATTAATATTCTTAATTAATTACAAGAGCACTTCTCTTTGAATTTAGACCTTGAATCATTCTTAGGTTCCTCATTGGTTGATCTCGGACCCCACTCAGATATGTTTTCTTTACCATTTCTCATTTGAAAGCATATCATATCGTAGACTCATAGCATGAATAATTGAAGAAAAATAAGCCAATTATAGTTAGCATCCATGATGAATGTCGGGCAATTAGTTTTAATTATACGGGTAGTCTTGATTGATATGTGGGGAGATTATTTTATATTTTTTAATTAGTTATATTTTTTATTAAAGATGTTATGTTATATACTCCCTCCGTCCCCCAAAGTATTTCACACTTTCCTTTTTCATCCGTCCCTCAAAGTATTTCACACTTTACTTTTACTAAATTTGGTAAAAAATACATTATACTAATACTCACTTTTTACACATATCCCAATATAATACTTACTTTTTCACATCTCCCAAAAACTTTACACACTTTTTCCACATCTCTCAATAACTTTACACACCTTTTTCATTAAATCAACTAAAATATATATTCTCTTTCTTACTTTATACATAAAAATACAAAATTTTCTTAAACTCCGCGCACACCAATACGCGAAATACTTCCCGGGACGGAGGGAGTATTATTTTTAAAAAAATAATAATTATTTTTTATTTAAATTATAAATTATTATTAAAATAATTTATTGCACAATTATCACTTCTAATCAATTGAATGAATATTATTTTTCATTAAAATATTATCACTCCATATATGTTTCAAAAAATAAGGTATGGTATTACAAAAACATTTCCCTAATTATATGATTGGAATAATAATTTGCTTCAGATTCTAATCCTCCACTTTCGTGTGTATAAAACTCCTTAAAAAAAAATACTCCACATTTTTGGTTTTATATGAGGGAACTTATTTCAAAAGATATCTCATAGTTTTAAATTAATTGCAAAAGGTTGCTTTTAATTTTCGTCCCAAAATCCTAAAAAACGAAAAAAAAAAAGGGATAAAAAATGTTATTCCATAAAAAAATAATAATAATAAAATCGAGTGCGACCAAAAATATATTTTTTAAGATCGATTCATGAAAACCTATATTGAAATGAATTCCTTCATATGAGTTTGGATTCTCAGTGACATTTTAATACACTATTATCTTCTGTGCCACACTATTGGATGAATAACATGTGAGGAGAACTATACCCTAAAAAAGAAAACTTAAATCCCAGGGATACTAGTTGGATTTCTTTCCCTTCTTACATGTCAATCATATAACGTGTGGCACAGAGCATGATGTAAAAAATAGCATAGAAGATCCGGTATGCCTCGGAATGGGATAAAAATGCATTTTTCCAAATCTTATCTCGGTCCGGTGAAATGTGTATCTTCTTCTTTTTTTTTTTCAAAAGTTTTTTTTTTTTTTATGTTTTTGGATGGGAGGGGAGTGAGAGAAATGAGAATTTCATACTCACAATCTACTCATATGGTAAAATTTAATGCAATATACCTATTACATATCAAATCATTATATTACTCCTTAATATATATATTTTATTTTAAAAAAGAAAACAAATGGAGACACCTTAACTCTCCAAAATTAATACTATTATTTATAGTATTGGGACAAACCATTTTATGAACCAAATGTAAAATTGTATAATGGATGAATATTGTTTCTCTCAGAAGGTTAGATTTGGGTAGTGTTTGTATAATAATATGTCAATGTATATAATATGACTCTCTCGTGTGATCATACATGGAGTATACACAAATATCAATCCAACTCACCATTGAGTTCCTTATAAAATAAAAAAATAATAACAGAATAATATATATATATATATATATATATATATATATATATATATATATATATATATTAGTATTATTTTTTAAGATGCAATAACATTATTGCATTATGCATGTGCGCGCCTGAGTATGTATTATATATAAACGAATTCTCTTTTACGCCTGAATATCTGATACGGCCATATGAAATTTTTTTTGATCAGTAAAGAAAATTTATAATAAGAATTTGTAGTACAAGGGTACTTCAACCCTTACATTATAAGGTGTCTAAAAATTCTAAAATAATTATTCAATCAACTCCAAACATTTTGGATCTCCATTTCAATCAACAAAAGAAATTTTATTTTTAAAATCTCCATTTACGACTAACCATGACCATACCTTTGCTTTGATCTGAAGGAAAAATTTCGAGGCTTTAAACTCTTTTCCTTGAAACACCAAATCATTTCTCCCTTTCCATATCGTCCATATTATAGCAGCCCAAATTGTAGTGGAAATTTTGGAATTCCTACGTTCCCCCAAGCAGGTTGCTATGTTGCAAGAGATGTCGAGAGGGATCAATATGAGTCACCATCAATACAAGGAGAATCATGTTATAAATTAATTTACTCTTAAATTAAACCTAATAATTTGATCATATGCAATATTTTACTTAAATATCTGTGGCAACTGAAACTAACTCCATGCAGACAGAATATTGACACAACATGAATATGAAAATAAGTTCAACAAAGAAACAAATTGCAAATATGTTTCAATTGATTATTCAGGAACAGCTGATTGAGCTAATACATTCAATAGTGTCTAATTTTCAATATATATATACACACTCTAGGATAAAATATAAAATAAAAAAATAATAAGTCTAGTTTCTTATAATCATAGATTATTTTGGTCAATTCACAAGACTTATAAATTATAGTGATAAATAATGACATCCCTCCAATATTAGGACTCTCCAATATCCCTGTCTTATGAAAATAATGACAGAGGTAAATCGCGAGACGTGTCTAATGGGAGGGTAGAGTAGTGGATTTTAGTTGGCGTTAATTTCCGATTGAGTGACCGATGCCAGGGCTGTGACCAGCTGGTCGTTTGTTATCGTCGTGTTGCTCTGAAACGTGGGGGTCGACTCCCGGAGTCCTGGAGTGATGAAACTCAGCTGCATGGGAATTTTCATGATGAGAAATCCCTGGTTTTTCCATGGTTTTTCTTGCAAGAATTTGATGTTCTTTCTTCATTGCTTTTATCTGCCTTCCTTCAGTAAACTGAATTTTAGGGAATGCAATAAATGCAACTATTATTAGGAATACAAATATATGGAGATTAAATTGGAAGTTGGCCATTGATAGAAATGAGCTAATTTGAATGTATATGCAAATGATTTTGAAAGAGAGTGAGAGAAAATGTGTAAGATGATGATTTAAACTGAAAGCATATGTGTTGTAGTATGGCAAAATATTTGGTATTTATAGTCATGGAATCACAGTTAAGTAAACACCATTAGCTTTGTAATCATACAAAATTGATGGTTAATATTCTTCAACTGTATTCCTTATTTCATATTTCATCATTATTTCACAATTTGAAAAACTATACTTTATAAATTACTATAAAATTTTTGGGCACATATAATTAATTTAGGAAACGATTTTGACACACATCATTTATTTAAAAAGCGAAACATCATGTGAAAATAGAGAGTTGGATGCCAATATTCTTTGCCTTTTGCTATTTGCTTTCTACCGAGGAAAGATCAGAATATTGAATCTCACAAAGAATACCTAAAATACTCTTATTTTGTTTATTTGGGTTAATGTTCTTTGACTAGAATACATATTATCTTTCACTGCTATATTAGACTCATGACCTTCATCTATATATATATATATATATATATATATATACACGTGATACCCTCTCATAAATTCATATTATAGTATTTTGTCTTATACTCTATTCATCCAATATTAATTTTTTTCATATTTACTCTACACTCGAAGTTTAAAAAATGTTGTTATTTGACTCATAATTTCATTGAACTTTTAAGAAGTAATATAATTTTTTTAAATAATAAATAAATTATAAAATATGTTAGGTTTGTGTTCAGTGGGGTAATATTTTTGAAAGTAAAATGTATTTCAAAGTTATATAAACTATGTAATTTTTTCTTTTTTAGGTAGTGAAATTTATTATATATGGAACAAAAGAAAAATAGAGAGTGTAAAGATTATTATGGAGCTGAATGAGTACATGTTAATACTTTAAGATCATTAGTAATTTATACCTAAGCGCGGAGGGCACCGGATCACCTATTTGAACATGCATGGTGTTTTATTTGATATTCCATCTTCTATATAATTGACATGTGTCATGATCATTTTCCCAAATTATCATCACATGCTTCAATGGTTTAATAGTCATTTATAAAGTATAGTTTTTTTTTATGTTATGAAATACCAATGAAACATCAAATGCGGAATAGAGAATTCAATCCGAAGTTCGAACTCAATCAGATTCAAATAGAATTTTATCAAGTTCAGGTCCGTCAGATCCAATTACATAAATATCTCTGTACTTGTAATTAGTGTACATAAAACTACAAAAAAACTATTTTTTACCAATGGAATATTCCGTTGGTAAAAACTTTAATTTCATTGTTAAATTGACTTACCAATTGATTAGCAACGGAATTCGTTAGTAAAATTCCGTTGGTAAAGTGGTGATTAGTAAATTTTTAGCAACGAAAAATTAATTCAATTGGTAAATAATTTTGTTGGTAATTCATTGCTAATAATTCCGTTGGTAATTTATATAATGATTCCCTTGGTAATCCGTTAGTAATTACCAATGGATTGAATTCCGTTGCTAAAATAGAGAATAAATCCGTTGGCATTCTGTTGCTAAAACAAAAATGTCATTTTTGTTGTTAATCCATTAATAATTACCAACGGATTGAATTCCATTGGTAAATTCGGTTGCTAAAAAAATATTTTTTTAAGTGTAAATTTTTGCGTATGTTGAATACTTTTACCATATTAGCTGGAAATTATATGAATACGGACAAATATAAAAACTAAATGAATTGAGAATAACAAAAAAGAAGGAAAAAAAAAGTAAAGAATATTACAATAGTAGTAGCAAAATATTACCGCATAATTTGCATGAATATAAATATGCGGAATTAAAATAATAAGATTTTTTTTTTTGGGATTCATTAAGGAGGAACTTTTTCCTTTTTGGTTAAATTAGAAATATGAAATTCACAACCTTTCATCTGATCACCTTTCGATTGCCATTATACACTAATCTTTTCGGCGCAATTTATAATTAATTAATTTCCTAAAGGCTTTTTTTTTTTTTACACAGTTTACTATCTTTATATTAGCACACCATTTTTGGTGGAAATGGTCTTAAAAGAGTCAATATATCATTAAATATATTATTCTTTATCAATTTAATATTGAAAAGTGTATTGGTACTATAGTTATTCGGTTAAAATAAAAAATCCAACGCGTGTTCTTTTAATTGTTATAATATTGGTGCACTCAAAATTCTTTAGTTCTAAGCTTTGACTTCTTTCTCTTCCATTTTATTTTAAATTATCTATTATTATATAGTATGTTTTATTAATTCGAAAACCAAAGAATGATTCTTTGGCAATGGCAAAGATTTGGGTGTTAAATACGAGTGGTCTCCATAGCTTGTGGAGATTATTGTACATAAAATATATGCTACTTGGCAAGACAAATACTGGTGCAGGATCATAATATTGATTTTATCATCACTTTATTTATTAAATATATTTTCCCTCTTTACCTATATATATATATACTATTATATAATTCTTCGTTTTTGGTTTTATTTGATATATATATATATATATATATATATATATATATAATGAAAACTTACTTGAATTGTGCACCATTTTGAGTTAAGAGTAATTCTTGTGTGGGGGAAAATATCAAAATTTGTATTTTTTAAATATTAGCGATTTCAATTTTAATCATTCTTTATTTACATATTTCTTAATGTAGATAATTTTTTAATTGATTTTGGTCATTTTTTTCAAATTTAATCATTTTATTAAATTTGGTCCAAATTTTTTTTGTTCAAATTTAGTCATTTATGTAAGAATTTGTCCAAGACCACGGATATCCACACCACTATTTTTACTTCATACACACATATTTTCTTATTTACAAAAATATCAAATATTATATATAAACCCTAAAATGCCCTTAATGAATCCTACCCTCCTCACAAACTTGCTTTCAAATTCAACATTTTAAACCATACGCCCACCAACAAAAAAAAATGTATTCAATTTAAACAACATAAGATTATACACCACTTATCTCCTTCTCCACATTCATACTTTCTTTTTTTTTTTAAATATAAAATAATGAGTGAAGAACTTCTCAACCCATTTCAAACCCAAAATATTCACCCATAAAGTACAATGGCAGAGGAAGAAACAATTAAGAAACTTAAGTTTAATAATTTTAAACATTTTCACCGATTTAAAACTTGTTTTAAAGCATTTGAGTATACATGTCGTCGCGAAAATCACGTCCGACCAGGGCTGAGAGTTCTTGGATTGTTCGACCAACACCGGCCACCAGAAGCTAGATCCATCGTCCAATGTTGGATGCTAGATAGGGATCCTTTCAACCAGTGGTGGATGACAATTTCTTGATTGTTCGACCAACGTTGGTCGAAGCAACCAACGTTGATCGTTTTTTGCACGATTGTTCGGCAGCCGATGGTCGAACGGACCCATTTTCGGCATCCGACCAGGGTCGAACGTACATGCCCGATTTCAGAGTACGAACATGCAAATTAATTTCACCCAACAACTAAACGATTTCATTTCGATTGAAAATTATATTTTTTTATGAGTTTAGACTAAAATTAAACATTATAACATCACAAATGCACACATTAAAGCCTAAATTTCTTAAACATTTCATATAATATTTTGAGTGCAAAAACACATAATTACATATCAAATAATTTTTCAAAAAGGATTTCTATCATTCATTGTGATTCTTGTTCCTGGCAATTTGGGGAGTTCTTCTCTTCTTTATTCCTCTTACCAAGTGTGTGAAAGAGGTAGAAGAAGATGGAGGTTTATGAGTTTGGAAGGAGATGGAGGTGTATGAGTTTGGGGGAAATGATTTGTGGATGAGGAGGATCAAGTGGGTGTATGTGTATAGTGGAGATGACCAAATTATTTTAAATTTTAATGGTGTATTACTTAAGGGTATGTATTTCTTTTTAAGGTGGGTGTATTAATCATTTTAATTTTGTTATATTTAATTAGTGTGTGTATTGAGAAAATTGTGTATGAAGTAAAAATAGTGGTGTGGATATTCGCGACCCTTGTCCAATTTTGGTGCAAAGTGACTTAATTTAATAAAAGGGTTAATTGCATTAAAATAAACCACCTTTTCCTCTTTTCTTAATTTAATCACGAACTTTTTTTAATGTCAAAACAATACATGACCTTCTTAATTTTTCTCAATTTAATCACGAATTTTTTTTTATCAATTAAATACATGACTTTTTTATATTTTTTCAATTTAATCATAAATTTTTCTTTATATTTTTCCATTTGTTCAAAAATCTTTTATTAATAAAAATCAATACACATTAAATAATTTAAATATAATGCATGAATTATATTTTAAATATTAAATAAATTATAAATAATTTATAAAAATTGACGTAGGTTGTCCCAATTTTAATTGATTATCTTTTTAAATAATTTGATTACGTTAATTTTTTTAAAAAAATTAATACTTGAATGAATAATTAAATATAAAACTCAATAAAAAATGTATTTAATTGATAAAAAGAAAATTCGTGATTAAATTGAGAAAAAATAAGAAGATCGTGTATTTTTTTGACAATAAAAAAGTTCGCGATTAAATTAAAAAAGATGAAAATGTGGTGTATTTTAATGCAATTAACCCTTAATAAAATGACTAAATTTAAAAAAAAAAAACCAAAATTCAACCAAAAAATGACAAAAAAATTAAGAATTGTAAATAAAAAGACTCAAATTAGAATCAATCATATTTAAAGGATGAATTTGATATTTTTCATTTTGCGTGAGAACCAGCTTTCACAATAATTAGATCGTGTTTATTTTATTATTCAAGTTGTTTTTACTTTTTATTTATATTATAGATTATTTATAAAATAACTCACTTATCTCTCATAGAGTCTTTTTTTCAGTTTTATTGCCTATACAATGTTATGGAAATTTTACTAATTTTATTAATTTTTGAAAGTAATGTGATCTTTTAAGTAATAAATAATAATAAAGCAAATTATATACTATGTGTTAAGTGTAAGTGAATAGGAGTGTATCACTTTTAATTGATTTAAGTATATATTTTTATTAAAATATTATTTTTTATGTATCTTACGAACTCATTTCAGTAACGATCTTATATAAGTTTTTGTAATTCTAAGTTAAACATTTTTCGTTTGATACTTTAATTTTTAAAAAAAAATTATAGATTTTTATTATATTCTTCCTATTTACTAAAAATACCCAAAATAACAACTTTTTTAATTAATTACGTGGAAGAAAAAAAATTGCAAATAGATTTGGGATAGAGTGTATGTGACATCAGAAAAATGTCATTTTTAATAATTTATTTTGAAAAAATATCATCCACTATAATTTTTTTAAAAATATGTAATACTTTTATAATTTGGATATAATTAACTCTACTATATATGTGATCCCTTTTTCGACTACGCCTGCAACTATCTCTGCAACTCTATACACAATTTTCATGCGACATGTCACGCGACTACGTCCGCAACTATGCTTGCAACTATACTTGCGATCCCACACAATTTTTTCATATGACGGTGATCATGCCAACAACTACGTCTGCAACTTCATACACAAGTAACACAATATTTTTCATGCAACATTACATGCACTATATGTGCGGTCATACATATTCCCTCCATCCCCTTGATATGTATCCATTTTTCCATTTTGGTCCATCCAATTACAAAGTATTCATTTCCCTTTTGGGATTGATGTGACCTACAGCTACTACACATGTCCCCACACTTAACACTAATACAACTACCCACTACACATTAAAATATTATTTCTCTCACCTTACTATAAATTAAATTATTATACTCCTTAATCCACGTGCAAAAAAGTCAGCGGATACCTTTCAAGGGGACGGAAAGAGTATACTTTATTTACTAACATATGTATAACACTGTATAGGACAATATACTTACTTATACATGCGATTATAGTAATTACTAATAAAGAAGGGCAAAAAAGTCAAAAGTAATATTTTTCCAAAAAGTTGTTGGGTAATAATTTTTAAATTAACTATTACTATTTGAGAAACTTCTTCACAATTTTTCCGTGCATGCATATAATTCAGAATTTGGGTCGTTAATATATACGTACATATACATAAATACAGTATGTATATATATGTATTCAGCTATATTTTTACGGGCATTCTTTCAGCTAAGCCTAAATCATGTTGTTGGTTATGTTTAATTAAATTGAATTCCTGGAAGTTTAATGTTTGATGTTGGATGAATATTCAATTATTTATTCTTACCAAAACATTATAATATAATGATGTGCGCTGTTTTACACTATTAAGAACATTTATGGAAAAAGCAGGCCTCAAAATGTATTTTGTGGTTTACATGTGCGTTCAATTATAAAATATGGTAGGTCGATCTCCATTTGCAAATTCAATTAAATAATAGTACTCTCTCCTTTCATCCTAAACATTGTAGATATATATATATATATATATATATATATATATATATATAATTTTTTTTAATTTTTTGAGTTGATATATTATATATCAGAGTGCACATATGCATTTATATGTGTATAAATTTTTATCCAATATTGTATATATATTTATTAGTAATTGTATAATTTTTTTTTACATTTAGTTTTTCATTGAAAAAACTAAAAGAAAATTCAGTAATAAAGTTTATAAATTTTTATTCATTAGTGTATGTATTTTATTTATAAATGTATAAGTTTTAAGTTTTTTAAAGTGAATGTAAGGAATAATTTGCCTAATTTTTTTAGAGGTAATAATGTAGTATGTTTAAATAATAAATAAATAAATAAATAATGTTATTTTGTTTTAGATAAGAGTGTTAGTTTCTAAATAAGATGATTTTTTAAACGCGGTGTTCCTTCTTTTGGACAAATTTTGCCTAATTTTTTATTGAAAATTTTAATCACCATCCAGTAGAATATAAACAATTGTTATTATAAATTAAAATACTGCATTTTGGACAAAATTTATTTATTTTTAAGTTAATTTAAGTCTAAAAGAAATTTTTAGAAAAAATGTAAAGGATGTCGTGAATATTTGATGTAAATTTAAGTTTTGAAATTAAAGTGTATTGTAAGTTTATTATATTTAATTATTTTTACCATTTAAATATTGTTCATATAATATTCAAACGGATGAAAATAAAAATTATTTGCATTGTATTGCGACAGAATTAGGAATATTACATCTTACCTAGTTTTACAAATTTTTTACTATAAAATAACTGTATGTAACATGGGTCATTCCTTCTTTAATAATAAAGTATCAATTCTTAAAAAATTTTCCCTTTTATCCCACTTTAATTTGCACCTTCACTTTGGGATGGAGATTAAAAAAAAGTAATAACTTTTAAAAATATGATGGTATTTTTTTATAATAATAAATAAATGATACTTCATCCGTACCATAAACAAATTCATACTTTCTATTTTTGCCGGTCTCATAAACAAGTTCACACTCTTAAATAAGGAAATACACACAAATCAAAAACCCCACAATATATACTTTAATTTTAAAATTGACACCTTTTTACAACTCACATAACTCTCTTTACAACTCACATAACTTACCTTATAATTTATTTATTACCTAAAAGTATCAAACTATCCCTAAAAAGTAAAGTAAAAAGCAGCTTTTTCTTAAACTCCGTATCTACAGTACTCGTGAATTTTTTTTTGGGTCGGAGGTAGTATGTTAGATGTGTTAGGTAGGGGTATTTTTTTAAAAAACAAAATGTATTGGGAATGATGATTGTTTTGATTTTTTATTTTAATAGAAGTGTAAACTCTTTTAATATAACCCAAAATGGAAAATGTGTAATCTAGAAGGATAGGGGGGAGGACATCAATTTCAATTGAAAACTTGGGGTTACCTGAGAGTATATATATTCACAAATTGAAGGAGTTTACAGTGCTGTAAGTTCGAGATTTGAACATGAAAACGACCATACTACATGAAAAGATCAAATTTGGCATTTTGCAATTAAAACATAAATTAAATTGGAATGAAATTAATAAATATAAGAATATAGAATCGATCTAAAGTGAGGAACGGAATCTTTTCATTATATTATATCAGTCACTCATGTTAATCACTTTATATAATGAAGGTAGGATCTTTGAGATTTGACAGTAAATAATATAAAAATATTTTTATCTGCAACATATAATAATGGATTCAGACGCTTTTGTTGAATGGATGCACAGCCTGCATTCTATATACGAGCACTACATGGAAAAAATTGGAAGAAATATGGAATCGTTCACCCCATATCTCCTCCACTGACTGACTTGAAAGAATAATAGAGAGGTAAATTATGATAATTTAATTGATAATAAAAATAAAATTAAAGAGGATGTTTATAGACTTGCTGAGTTTTTTTTTTTAATTGAAAATATAAACATATTATCTTTATTTCAATTATAATTTAATCCCACATTTTGAGACTTAATAAAAAAGATCATACACGCAGTTTGTTGCAAATCGCATTCATCGGGCAACTAAGTACTAGTGTTGTCCAATCGCTGACTTGGCCAACTTATATCACGTCAGCTTTCACGTTATTTATTGTTAATTGCACGAAAAACTTCCACTTTTTTTCTTTTAATTGCGATTTAATCTCAATTTTGTAGATTTTTCCAAAAGAACATCATATTATATATGTTTTTCAACAAAATGGAGATAAATCAAAGATTAATCATGAGTAAAATATCAAATTAATTTATTTATCTATTAAAAAAAATAATAATAATAATAATAATAATAATAATAAGATAAATATTATTCATATGTATAATTCAGAAATCTCCATATAAATAATTTAAGATAGTATTAAATTTAATTTAAAAAATAAATAAAGAAAGAAAAAAGCACACGTATGCATGAATTATTAAAAATGCAAAGAGATCCAGCTAGAGAGAGATTAATTCTCGATTAATACTATTTATAAAAGTCTATATCAACTATCAACTTATAAAAACATGAGTTAATTAATCTTATATATATACATTAACTGGAGATGATGAAGCTTTTACATTAATATATTGGCAGCTAATAAATGACTTTATTAAAACCTATCTCATAAACGACTTTATTAAAACCTAAGACTCTGATAATGAAATATGAACAACCTGCTTAGCTAGCTAGGTTGGATAAACATGAATTAATTACAATTAAGCAGCTATAATATAAATAAATACAAATCTAAGGTTTTGGTTGGGAGGAATGGCCAACACCAGGGCTGTGGCCCGGTCCTTTAAAGTCGTCGTTTTGCTCGTCTATAGCCCCTGCGTCTTCTTGCATGTCGTGTTTCTTCACCGCCAGACGATGGCCGATTCCAGGGCTATTCCCCGGAGTAGTTTCGAACAGACCATCATGATCTATCAATGCTGGTGTCTCCATGCCCAATTTTATTGCATGAAATTCTGTCCCCATTATTACAGAATTGCCACTCATCAGTGGCCTAATTCCCTCTGTGAAGTCTGCTTTCAGAATAACTGCAACAATAATTAGGAAAAGAGAAGCATGCAGATTAATGTGGAAGTTAGCCATAAGTGTAGTCAATTGATTTAGAGAAAGAAAGTGTTTTGTGTGTTGTGTGAAGCAGTGTGGTTCAAACACTACCTAAGAATGTGGTATTTATAATCATTGGAATTAATTAAGCAATATGGTTGATTGTGTGTTTATGTTAACTATTAATTAGTGTGGATGGTTCATATTGTTTGCTTTTCCAACTTGACTTCTTTCACTAAACATCACTTTTACAAACTACATTCTAAAATCAAGAATGGGATCTGCAAAGTGGGTTTAAGCATGCAACAAATAATATTAATCTTTTTAAAATAACTTTTTTTAAGCTATGAGTCCAAAGAAACTTTGACGTTAATTTAATAGGTGGATTTAGAGATTTTATTAATTAGTGAGCTCTTTTATTTATAAAATTATGAGTGGAAAAGATTCTGTATAAATAAATTATTTAAAAATATTTTGTCTCTTCATAAATAATAGTGGGTCAGTCAACTTGACGGAACTACATTAGGATATAATACTATAATTTTTTTTCTTAATTAATTATTATAGTTTCAAACTCTTTTTAAGAATTAAAAAGAAGTAATAGAAAAGATTCAGTTATCAATTCTCCTTATCATTTGAGTTGGGCACTGCCACATGAACTCTCATGATTGTGCTGGATTACTAACTAATTATTTTTTAAAGAAACAACTACAATACTTAAAGCAATTACACTGATTCTAATTATTTGCTCATTTTTATTTTATTATTAATGAATCACCCTAATAAAATAATAAAAATGAACAAAGTATTTTGGCACCCGTTGCATGTTAGTAGTTCTCATCATTAATGCTTATTGTTATGATTCAATGTTGTTAGTGTATAATTGTAATCTTATTATTTGTACTATAAAAAAAAACCTCTCTCTCCCTCTATATATATAGGGATACTCTCTACGAGACAGGTTAACTCATTATTAATTATAAAGTATATATGATTATTGAATAGATAAAATAAAATTATTGAAAATTATCAATAATTTAAATATGTTTATAATGAATTATAATGTAATATTCTAAAATTATACTTTAAGTTATATTTTAAAAAAATAAAAAAAGAAGCATACTTAAATTAACAAAAGCATATTTTACCTGCAAAACAATTACGTAGTATACTTTAACAATAAATATTCGATCCAATGAAGTATACTTTAACAACAAATCGATCCCTTTCACAACATGTATCTCATAGACACCGTAACACGGAATACCTTGTCATATGGAGTACTATATATATAAATTGTAACACAAGCTCATGTTTAATTATTAGGGCTGGTTCATGGATTAAAAAAATAATAATTTAAATCACATTGTACTGACTTTTATAAAGACGGCAAAATTAAATATGCTAAATTATACTTAATATACTCAACCAATTTAATTTATAATTTCCCTTTTCTTTAAAATAAAGAAATAAAAAAAAATCGATGTACCCACTCAAGAAAGTTATAAGACACACCCTTTAAGTAGCCAAGTAGAAAATTCAAATCTTTTACCAAACATGGAACTTGGATAGTTGAATTTTTCTTTTTCATTTTTCATGTCATTGACTTTAACAAACTATTTTAACGTAGCTGTCAGCTCGGTGCATACTCCCTCAAATGATCGTGATTTTCTGTGATATTTCGAATAGTACTCCCCCATATCAAGTTAAGTTTCACGTTTTCTCTTTTCGATAGTCTCACATTAAATTTTATTATCCTGAAAAAAAATATCACATTAATAATCATCTCTAAATTATACTCCCTCCGTCTCGTTTCAATATTTACGTTTATTTTTTGCACGTTGATTAAGGAGTATAATATTTTAATAGATAGTGGGTGAAAAAATATAATATTTAATGCAAAATGGGTAGGTGTATTAGTGTTGGATGATATATTAATTGTTTTAGATGAGTCCCATATTCCAAAAAGGAAAACGTAAACATTGAAATGAGACGCGCAAAATAGAAACATAAACATTGAAACGGGACGGAGAGAGTATATTAATTAGTATAAATTTACTATTATAACCTAATACAAGTAACATATTTTACATATAATTTACTTATTATCTAAAAATTATTTTACATATAATTTATTTATTATCTAAAAATACTATGTTACTTTCCAAATCAATAAAATTAGTTAAAAGTGATTTTTTTTTAAACTACGTATTCACATTAATTGTGAAGATTAAGTTAGTACGAAATGTTTTTGCTACTTTTTTAGGATATAGTATATGGCTTCCCTCTTATCTTATATTTCGTTCATTTTACAATAATGTAACACAGAAAATATAATACTACAATCTCCACCGCAACTAAAATACGCACCAAATTAATTGCTAAATGGCGAAATTTTTTTGTACTACTTTATTGGCATTACAATTCAAACTTTGCAATAATCATAATAGAAACTATATGGACTATTATTGGCCAGAGAGTTGGCAATTTGATATTACTTTCTAAGATTAGTAAATGGCGCATAAATAATTAGTCATCTCCTTTAAATTTTCGGTTCGGATCTTCTGTTACATTTTGGTGTTACATTTTCTGTTATAAATCGTTGGATGATTGACACATAGAATAAATTATTCTATATTCCAACAATCAACCCTAAGGGGAAAGGTTGAGATTTTCCTCTTCACATATGTGTCACTCATCTAAGGCGTGTAATAGGAGATGTAACACCAAAATGTAACAGGATATCCAGGATCCTAAACTATGTACAACATTCTATTATCTATGTATTCATCTTATTTAATATGAGTTGGTTTCTTGTATTCTTAGGTGCTAGTTATGTAAGAATACAATATTTTATTTTAAAGGGTATACACTTTAATTAGTAAGGGTACAACATTTTGTTCTAGAGGATATACACTTTCATTAAATATATATTATTATTTTCAGAAAATAAAAGGTACACATTTTTATATTAAAGGGATATCATTTAATACTAAAAAGTATTTGGGACACGGTGTCCGAGTTCCACAAATTTTAGCCATTTAATATTCGCACCTGATATAAAGTTAAATCTCGATTTACTAAAATACCCTACGACAAAAACTCACAATAGTCAAAAATCCCTCAAGTTAAAAAAAAAGAAAAAAAAAAAAAGAAAACCAAGCTACAACTTAAACCAAATTTTAAATTGTATTACAAAAATTCCAAAATAAGTACTATAAATTATCAATATTTTATTGTTAAAAGATACATAAATCTAAAATTATAAAATATAATATTGAGTTTCTTTTTAGTTAGAGATGAACGAAAAATAAAAATGTGAACAAATGAATATGTCGGACACAGTATTATACAGTGAATTTAAACAAAATTGTGTACATATATACCAATTAATGTGGGCAAGTGAAAAATGAAAAATGGACATGAAGGAAAAGATGTTCTTAGGGCCATTTAAAGGTCCATTGATGTCCTTTCAACGTGCCCAAATGCTGCTGTTGTTGTTTATAAGGCCAATTTAGTACTGTTTAATAATTAATTTTCTTGAAATTCATTTTCAATAATTAAAAAATGAAATACTACTAATAATAATTGATGTGATATTTTAATGACTTAAATAAAAATTCCAGCAAAGGGGGAAGGCGGCTATAAAAGGCAAAGACATTATTCTCTGTACTGCCCACTTAACTGTGTCTACTTCTTTTTCTCAATGGTTCTAATTCAATTTCGATTTCTTTTGATCAACAATCACACCTATCATGTTGTTCCACTTTATTTTAATTCATTTGCTATTTATATTAATTCATTGTGTATTTAAATTGATACCATTATACCTAACCCCAGTTCAACGGTTGAAATGGCCAAAATTTGTAATAATTACAATAATTTCGTCACATTTTGAGCTACGACAACCGTAATTATTTAGTGGAAATTAAATTAAATTGTATTACAACTTGTAGTGCATCACAATTATTTTTTAAATTCAGTTTGTAGGGAGTACATTATATATGTTAGTTTATGAACATAAGTAAATATATTCGGGTGCAGGTATTTGCATTTCTAAAAATTTATATATACCATATTTAGTAAAATTCATGTGAAAAAGAAAATGCTGCTTTGCATATATTCATATCTATATTTTTATTTCTATTTCTGTTTTGTTCTTTTATTTTATGGTAGTTATTAGTGTTTATTATACTAAATTTAGAGTTTTTAGATGTTTTCAATTTATTTTGCACTCGTGGTTTATGACATAATTCTTTTTAAATAATTATTACTTTTTCATTAGTTGATTTGTGGTATATAACTTACTCTTGTGTTGCTTATATAGGAAGCTCAACTGATTAAATGAGTGACATATTGTATCAGAATCGAATTTCATTAGCATAGTATTGGAGCAACCTCTCAAAATGAATGAATTCCTTATATGTAGTGGGTAATGGTCTAGCGATCGAAACCATTATTTACCTTCTTCAGCACTCTGTTGAGTCGGAGTAGTATGGGAGCAACCTCTTAAAGTGAGGTGGCTCCTTGTATACAGTAGGTAGTGATCTAATCTCACCATAATTTACCTCTTCACCACTCTGTCAGGTCTGGTTATAGGGATGTATGGGGATAGGCGATTTTTTTACCAACTTATGCTTGTATTTAATCAATCTAAATATACAATATATTCGGATATATAAGACAATAACTCAAAGAATTAGATTTGCAGTTCTATCTTTCCATTTTTAAGTGTTCAAATAGCCTACCCGAAATTAATTTTAAATTCAAAATACACACATACTTAAGTACATAATTTTATTATTCATATGAAGAAATCATACATTTTCTAAAATTTATATAGAAAAAAAAAGGGAAAAAATATAAAGAGGCCGGTGTTCAATTTGGTTTGCCGTTTGGTGGGTTTAATTAATACATGATGAATTCACGTACGTTTATTTGACGTCATCTAATTAAGTTTCCTTCTTAAGATGGGGGATATTTTATCGAATATTCCCACTATAAATTCTTCATAAACTTGTCATAAATGAAGATTCAGCAATCTAGAAGAGAATTTAATCTTTTTTTTTTCTTCTAAAAACAATAGAATTTAATTGTGAATATTCACATACAGTGTACATATATTTTCCTTGTGTAAACTATTTACGTAATTGAAGTGTGATATTGCCAAATATAAGACTTCGTTGGTAACCGTCAAAAATGGGCAATGATCAAATGCGACTGCACACTTCTTTATTAATAATTTGGTCTTCTATTTCTTAAGATTAATTAATATTTAGGGTTTATTTTGTTGATACATTTAATAAAAAGTAATATATATCGAGAAAAATTATTTAATTTGAATTACTATATTTTATAAACAATTTATAGGATAGAATACAGAAAAAATGTTTTTTGATTCTACAGTTAGCGATCACAACAAAAATAAAGTACTCGCAGATACGCTTATTTGGTAGAGTGTTTTAGCCAAAAATTAATAATTTTTTAAAAGAGACTGCATATGGTCGCAAATTTTGCGAGTGTTACGAGAATTAAAATTAAATCAACTGCATCCATTTGCATCCACGACGTTTATTAATTCTTTTTTGTTTGTCTTCGATTTAATGACTTGTACATGTGGTGTTGTTGAGTTTATGTGATGCATGTATTGATCGAGGCCTTTGATTTTTTTTTAATATATTTAATAAAGTTAAATACATAGTGATGCATGACTTAAAATGATATTACATGTTATATAATTTTGGGCGTTGGTCCATAGGGTGATGTTTGGTTTGAGGTTATGTAGGGTTTGAAAACCATAAATAGTGTGCTCTATGTTTGTTTTGGGTTTTGAGTATGGTAGGTTTTAACTTTATGTCAAATCAATGTATTAATTTATATAAAAAGTTAAATGATAGATGAGAGATAAAGAGAGAAAATGTATTAATTGAAGAGAGAGAATGTATTAAGTATATACTATAGGGGTAGTTTTTAAAATCTGGATGTGAGTTTTGAAAACCAAAACCTGAATTTGAAACCGGAAACGAACATTGCATAAGGGTCTCACACTTCCACTAATACAATCCACTACAGTTTTATACAGTACAAATATATAAATACTCCTTAATTTACTTAAAAAAACAAGTGAAACTCATTGTGGTGGACGAGGGGAGTATTTAGTTTTGAGAAATGAGATCAACATTGAGTTGTGATTATATATCTTGAGTGATTAATGAACGCTGCTGAATGAATTTATAGGAATGAACCTGTTACCGAATATGCGAATTATGTTAGGTTGAGGCTTTTTTTTTTCTTAATTGAAAAATATAAAATTTCTAACTGTTAATAGTTTTATATTAAGAGTTAATCTTTATGATTCGAGTTTATGATGTAAATCCTATAATCTTTTTTTAATTTAAATTTTAAAAAAATATAGAGTATAATAAGATTGTAAGGATGATAAGGGCCGTTAACACCCTTTAAGAAAATTATTAATTAGTTTTTTTTTAAAATTAAATAGGATGTTATTTAATGCTCTCACCTACAGTTTTAATGTACACGAATTTTAAAAAAATATTCTTATTTTTACTTTTCAGAATTTTTCTTACTTGAAAATTTGAAATATTGATTACTACATTTTAAATAAAGTACTCCCTCCGTCTCGGGCAAAGAGGTGCATTTGCTTTTTACACGTAAATTAAGGAGTATTATTATTTTATGTAAAGTGAGTAGGTGTATTAGAAAAATGTGATGGGTAGTGTTGGGCCATTGGTGGGCCCTTTTTACTAAAAGAGAAAAATTGTGTAATTTGGATGAAACGCTCAATATAGTAAAAAGGCTATTTGGGCGGGATGGAGGGAGTATATTATAATAATGTTAAAATAATTTTGTTGGTAATAAATCAATAAATAAAAGAATAATAATATTTAATATAAAGTCATTTGTATTGCATTCTAAAACTCAAATTTAATTTTTATTGAAAAAAAAATCTCTTGTGAGAAACGGGTTGATTTACTATTAAAATATTATTGTAATATAAGTAATACTCCATTCGTCCCATCCTTATAGTTAATTACAAAGGGAGCGTAACTATAAGGATGAGGAAGCTCCCTTTGTAATTTACAAAGGAAGCGTAACTATAAGGATGAGGAAGCGTAACTATAAGGATGGGACGGAGGGAGTATATGTTTATGATAGTTAAAATATATTTATAATAAATTATATTATAATATCCTAAAATCATGTTTTGATGTATCATTCATCATATTTAATTTAGAAAAATGTATTTTAATTACTAACAAACATATTTCACTTATACAATAATAATACATCGACTCATTTAGCAACTCGTTTTACATAAACACCATTTCCTTAAGAGCTATACTTTATCTTTGATTGAAGTGAAAGTGAAGTTTGTTTACTAAGTTGACAATTTTAACATCAGCTAGTAAATTCCTTTATCACTACAAAAAAACTATTTTTTAGCAACGGAATATTCCGTTGCTAAAAGCCTTAATTCCATTGTTAAATTGGCTTAACAACGGATTAGCAACGGAATCCGTTGGTAAAATTCCGTTGGTAAAGTGGTGGTTGGTAAATTTTTAGCAACGAAAAATCAATTCCGTTGCTAAATAATTCTGTTGGTAATCCGTTGCTAATAATTCCGTTGGTAATTTATATATGGATTCCCTTGCTATTCTGTTAGTAATTAGCAACGGATTGAATTCCGTTGCTAAAATAGAGAATAATTCCGTTGGCATTCCGTTGCTAAAACAAAAATATCATTTTTGTTGCTAATCAATTGCTAATTACCAACGGATTGAATTCCGTTGCTAAATTCGGTTGCTAAAAAATACTTTTTTTGTAGTGTATCATGCTCATAGAATTAATGTATTGTATATATTAGTTTGAGGGATGTAGGGACCTTAATAGTCATGTGCCTATGTAAAAGTAAAAAAATAAAGAAAGAATGCCATGAAAATAATTTTCTAGTAGTAGATTGGCTGCATCAAATGAGGAAATTGATATCTATGAGAGGCACCAAATCTTATGTGGGGCACACCCACCTTCTTAAAAAATGTCTAATTTGTTACTGTAAGGGTTGATAATATTTCAAAGAAGTCAAATTAGTGAAATGATGAGCCTAAATGTATCATACCCTCAACCCTCCATTTGCTTTGACTCTTTGGAGATTCCTCAAAGTGTGAAAACCCTAAACTCAATGGGTGGTTGTGTTCCTTAAAATTTGGAACAATCACTCCCCACTCAACTTTGAAAATGAAACCAGCAATATATATTAGTATAATTAATTTTGAAAATATATATTATTATTATAAACTGACAAAAATAATTATACTCTAAAAATTAACTTTAAATTTTATATAATAATATTAGTTAAACTCTATCAATAAATAGAACATGAACGAGTAAAATATTAAAAAGTACATAATTATAAGAATGAAATTAAATTATACCTAAGAAATAATATAAATACTATATAATATTAAATTTTAGAGATAAAATAAGACATGCATGAATCATTATAAATAACTTTATGCTTGTAAACAGGTGCTAGCTAGGATAACAATTCTGATGATAATTAGGGTGAATATTTATACTTCTTTGTAGATACATATTCCAAATATATTTCTCATTTATTTTTTATAATTTAATTAATTACACCTATGCATTATACATGCATGATGAATGCATGCACATGGCATATGTACATGATTAAACGACGTCCAAAGTACGTAATTATTTTCAATATTCACATCTTTCTGTTGGTTGGGTGTCAACCAAAGTCTCACATCGGTTAGAAGTGGGGATGACGATGTGTTTATAATTGAGGGATGAACTCTCCCTAGCATGAGGCCTTTTGGGTGTGATGCCCAGAGTGGTAAAATTGTGCGGGCCAGTGGGCGGCCCAAAGCGGACAATATCATGCTAGTGGATTGAGTGGGCCCGGCTCCCTGGGCGGATAAACCGAACAAGTGGTATCAAAGCCAGGCCCCAGACTTAACCGGCCCAACCCGGGGTTGGTGGGATGTTCGGACCTCAAACTAGATAGTCTAGCTGCGGGACTTTGTTTGAGGGGAAAATATTGGTTGGGTGTCAACCAAAGTCCCATATCGGTTAGAAGTGGGGATAGCGATGGATTTATAATTGAGGGATGGACTCTCCCTAGCATGAGGTCTTTTGGGTGTGATGCCCAGAGTGGTAAAACCGTGCGGGCCAGTGGGCGGCCCAAAGCGAACAATATCATTAGCATGAGATTTTTTGGGTGTGATGCCCAGAGTAGTAAAATCATGCGGACCAGTGGACGGCCCAAAGTGGACAATATCATGCTAGTGGATTGAGTGGGCCCGACTCCCTGGGCAGATAAACCCAACAAGTGAACTTGAAGAAAGGCTAGGCGATGCCAGGCGGATACAAGAGGGGAACAAGAAAATATGACTACATGGAGGATTCAGTCTCCAAGTGGGAGATTGTTGGAGTATGAAGCCTGAATTATTTGGGCCCATATTTCCTTTGGCCCAATTGATCCTAATGGGCTTAGGGTTAGGGCAAGTTATCTATTTAATAGATTGTTTCATAGTTAACTTGATCAACAAGAAAAAAAAAACCTGGCTTGGCATCGCTCCCAGACGTAGTCGTAAGACGAACTGGGTAAACAAATCTCGTGTTATTCGTGTCATCGTGTGTGTGCGCGTCTCAAATCCTAACACTTTCATGTATCTAAGATTTATTTCTATTAATTATTTCCAATTTCTTAAGCTTTAAATTTTTTATAATTTAGCAAATCCATATACTGAATCTAACTAGCATAATCATTGTGGAAGAAAATCTCATACGATGTTCCTGTTAGAATATTGCACACTTCTTCCCAATTCTTGATATGATCTGACAGTGATCCTTTATGTATCTTCACATTCCTACTTGATAACTCCTCCTTCTGAAGCCCTAGAAATTTTTGTACATCTATCAGCTTCTGCAGCAAAATATGGCCATAATAAATTTCAGTAACGAATTAAAATGTCGGGCGTGGGATGTCACATTACGTAGATAAATGACACGTACGTAACACTGGATCTTTTTCAAACCCTAAAAAAATACCAAGCCTTGGAATTCTAAAAGGGGTTTACGTACGTGTCATTTATCTAAAAAGCGTACACTATTAATTTGTAATATGACATCCGAATCCTAGAGAGGAAGTACGTACAGTTTGATTTTTTATGAGATCTTCATAATAGAGAATGATGTGTGTTGTTGTGTTGAAGTAGTCCAATGCCTCGTGCATTGTCTTCTCCATGAGGTTTAGGTCCTTTATCAACGATGTCGGATTCATTTCTGGTTTATACCTTGAAAGAATAGCAGCCTGCAATATATCAACGGTGAATGAGACCATTTCATTTTTTATAATATATATCATAAGAATTAATTATGAAATGGCTCAATTGGATGATTATAACTTTTCATCTATCAGTTATCACTTTATATCTAGGTTGTCACACTATGGGCAAGTCTTTGCCCATATTAATGTGGAGTATAAAAATGATCAACCATCCATTGAAATAAAAGATTATAAGACGCCATGCAAATGAGTAGTATTCGATTGACCAAATTAATAAAACCGAAATCAAGAAAAATTCCAAAATAATTCAACATGAAAAATGAACTAATTATTTGCTCATTTATTTTGAGTAATTTTGATTTCTTCAAATTTTGGTTCCATTTCGGCTTTGTAAGTTAGGAATTTGGCTAACCAATTGAGCGATAGAGCGGATTAAGTTAACCCAAAATATTGGCCTATTGGGCAACAAGGCCCAAATTTAAAGATATAAATAGGGCTACCGCGGCCCACAAAAAGATAAAAATAGCCCCATTACTTACGGCCTACTGGGCCCATAGATAGGGTGCCTTCTTTTCCTACTTTTAAACTTGTTTTTTGGTATTAAAAATTTCTAAATAATACTCCCTTCATACGTCCGATTATTTTATGTTTGTTTTTTATACGGGCTTAAGAAATATAGTATTTTAATTTGTACTAGTAAATTTAGAGATATAATATTCTAATAATGTATGATGGGTAAACCCATATGTAGAACATATACACTTGTGAATAAGAATTTATACACTTTTTTAGCAATTTTTTAGTGAATTTTCTGTTAGTTTTTTATTGAAAATTTGAATATAAAAAAATCATATATTTATTAAAAAATATATACACCATTGAATAAAAATGGGAGGATTACTACTAGATACACAAAAAAACCCTAAATTACTATGAGATACAAACATACAAAAGTATTACTACTAGGTACAAAAATATATAGTGATATTCCAATATTACCCCTATTAATGTGCTGCACATAAATATTGTGTGCAGCAAAAGTTCATGTGCAGCAAAGTGTGTGCAGCAAAAAAAGTGTGTGCAGGAAAAAAAAAGTGTGTGCAGCAAAAAAATGTGATGGTCCGGCGGCGGCGGCGGCGGTCCGGCAGCTTTTCCGGCGGCGGCAGTTTTTCCGGCGACCAGTTTTTTTTTTTTTTTTTTTTTTTTTTGGACGAACAGTTTTTCCGGCGACCGGCTGCCGGAGCTCCGGCGGCGGCGGCGCGGCAGCTTTCCGGCAATCAGTTTTTTTTTTTTTTCCCCCTGACGAACAGATTTTCCGCCGACCGGCCGCCGGAGCTCCGCTGGCGGCGGCGGCGGCGGTCCGGCAGCGGCAGCGGTGGTCCGATGGTGGGTGGAGGTTGGGGTTAGTGTTTTAAAGGTATATGGGTTTAGGGGTATATTTGGTATTTTACTTTAATATTTTGTATTAAATAATAATTATTTTAAATCAATGTATCTAATAGTAATTAGGGGTACAAAGTGTGTACCTATCAGTAATTATTTCAATAAAAATTAATATGCATATGGATGCACGCATACATTACAGCATTAGAATGCACAAGATATCAACTCATGGTTAAATTACTTGATCAACCATGGTTTTAAAAAATAAAACAAACACCTATACCAACCATGGTTTTAAAAAATAAAACAAACACCTATACGAGACCATTTTTCTTTTTCTTAATTAATTATTATTTTTAGTGAAATATATATTATCACTTTTTATTATAGATATTATTAATTTTCATTTATAATATATTTATGAAATACTCCCTTCGTCTCACCGAAAGTTCACCGTTTACTTTTTGCATGTGGATTTAGAAATATTATTATTTTGTGTAGTGAGTAATTATATTAGTAGTGGGTGGTGGTCCAGAGATGTTAAACGGGCCAGCCCTAACGGACTTCGGGCTAATCGGGCTTCGGATTAATCGGGCCTATTTAAACGGGCCACTAAAATGTGAACCTAACCCTAACTCTAACGGGCTTCGGGCTAACGGGCCGGGCTCGCGGGCTGTACGATAAAAATATTTAAAAAATTAATAATTTATTTATTTTTAAATAATATAACAAATTCAAAATTAACTAATATACATTATATAGAATTTGAGAGAATTAAGATTAACACATGCAAAATATTGTTAAAACATATAATTAATAAAATTTGTGATAATTAAATTAATTCTAAAATATTAATTTAAGTATTATTCTATTTATTAGAGAAAATTGTGGGTTAGAGTGAGAAAAAGAATAAAAAAAAGATGAAATTTAAAAAATGACGAGAGTTTTTTCCACGATGGGTTGGGGGTAGGGTGGGATGGGGGTAATTGATAAGTTATGTGTGTAAAGATAAATTTAACATAAATATAATAATAATTCTCAGTCTTACGGGCCAACCCGGTAGCCCGCGGCCCAGCCCTAATAGCCCACGGGCTAATCGGTTCGGGCCAAAAAGCTCGAATGTTAAACGGGTTCAAATTTCTTGGCCCTAACCTTAACTTTTTCTGGTTAAATAGGTTGGGCTCACGATTTTCAGGCTTTTTAACAACTCTAGTGGTGGACCATATGCGTGACTCTTTTACTAAAAGTAAAAATTGGAACCTTTGAATGGAACATCCAATATAGTAAAATGTGAAAATTTATAGAACAAAGAGAATAGTTAATAAATTGATTATCACTTATTATCGATTAAAATATTATCACATTTTATTATTTTCTCAAAATTCATTCCATAAGACAGCATTATTGAGTGTTTGCCAAAAAAGTTAGTTACCTCATGGTGAGTTTGGACTAGGGGTGTAAACGGGTAGGGTAGGGTATGGTACGGGTATGTCAAATCCATACCCTACCCTATATCTATTTCCTTCATCCATACCCTACCCTATTACCCTCAAATGTATCATCGGGTAGGGTACGGGTATTATCCATCGGATAAACGGATATCCACCGGGTAAACGGATATCCACCTATTTTAAAATGACCACCCTAATTATCTTATTATTCTCATTTATCCCTATGATGCCGATACTTTTCTTTATCTTATTCGCCTCAAATAAATACAAATGTCCAATATATAAATAAATCATCACTCTTAACCACACAAGAATCATGAATCAAAATACAAAATAAGGCTTCAAGTTATACTAATAGCATTAAAAAAACTCAAGTAGCACGATAAAAACTAATCAAACTAATCAAGCAATGTTTATAAAATCATCTTCAACTGTTGCATGGCTTCAAGTTTACACAGATTTGATAACTTTAAATGTAACAAAGATCTTCATAGTTCCATAATCTCAAATTTAATTGTCAACAGATTCATCCTAAAAAAAATACATATATAAATATTAAAGGACATATTTTAATAACTATCATTATAATAATAATAAGTATAAAGAAATAAATAAATAAATAAATATATATATATATATATATATACACACGGGTAAACGGGTAGGGTAATCGGGTAGGGTAGACGGATATTTTATAAAAACCATACCCTACCCCTACCCTTAACATTTTAAACGAATACGGGTAATACCCTACCCAATACCCGATTATACTATACCCTACCCTTACCCGATCGGGTATTACCCGCCGGCTACCCGAACTCGCGGGTAAAATTGACACCCCTAGTTTGGACATGAGCCTTGTGAGTCCCATTGAGGAGTCTGGCTTCAGTATCGTACGTATTTGCAAGCAGTGAAATCATCCTCCGTAATAGATTTCTTCGAAAAACGAAAATTACAGAAACGCCCCTATTCCTCAAATATTCTCTTATTTCCCCATGGTACTCCATCAACCCCTGCACTCACAATTATATGTACTCTTCTTTACTATAGTACTGATTAATTAAAACCAATTACTACCTCTATATACTCCCTCCGTCCCACTCAAAGAGTCTTATTTTTTTATTTTGGTCGTCTCACCCAAAGAGTCCACTTTTCTTCTTTACACACATGGGACCCACACACACCCACTAATACAATTAAAATATGAGACTCATGCTCCCACTAATACAACTACCCACTACACATTAAATAATAATACTCCTTAATCCACATGTCAAAAGGCAAAAACTATTGTGGGAAGGAGGGAGTATATTCATACAATTTGGTTTCTTGTTTCCCACCACACATCTCTTCTTGCACTTACTAAATGAGTGAAAGTGTGAAAATTAAAGATCAAATCTAATTAATTGTTACACTTATTACACCCCATTTTCCTAACAAATTTGACTTGTCATTTAAAATAGTTCATGTTGGGCTTCTAGTACTATATATAGAAGTACAAGTACTATAAAGTAATTACTAGCCTAATTAATTTTTACTACTCCCTTAATTAGCCCATCCATTTAAATTTGTCTTATTTTACTTTTTAGTTTGTCTCGCAACACCTTTCATACTTTAAAAAAAATTTAATCAATCCAACAACTTTAAAATACAATTTACTTTCAATTTTATCATTTTGCACCTAATACACATATAAGATATTATTCAATTTATTTATTATATAAAAATATTAAACTATCACTAAAACATCAATAAAATTAGTGAATAAAGATTTTTTTTAAACGACGTTGAATAGTAAATTAACGTGAAGCGTTTTCGAAACTGATGTAACATACATATTTTTTTTCTGAATTCTCGAATTAGAATTCTGGTTTCGATCTGTCCATTAAATTGAACAGATCTGTAACTAATTAATTGTTCTTCCCAGCTAATTAAAATTAAGAAAGAAGAGAAATATATTATAAATCACATTATTCAAAATTCAAGATTCTTTTCCTCTCATTTTCCTTGTAAAATTATTTAATTAAAAGTGTGTTGTGTGGTCTCAGCATAAATCAAAGTACGTTAAAATAAATTTAATAATAATAATAATAATAATAATAATAATAAATAAAATTAAAAAAAAAAGAAAGAGGTTGATGAATAACCTGATTAAGCATCCACTTGAAGCCCACAGCAGCACAGCAGTGGTTTTTGGACAACCACTCCAAATTATAGACTCTATCAAGAGTAGACAAGATCACTGAAGCATTCCTTCTTCTGTCTTCACCATAGAATATCTCTCCGCTTGAGCTTACATTTGTGTGGCTATTCAACAGACTTTCCAACCATCTGCTTCCAGATCTTTGCATGCTAACCACCACAAATAACCGACCCGGTTTGCACCCGGATCCAGACCTTCCATGGATCATACATAACAACTTCTCATCATTTCTAACTTTTTTTAAAAAAAGATCATGCATGCATTCAGATTACACAAATACTCTTATAAACCCGATTTACATAGCTTATTATGTGAACTCGGATCTTTTCTCGCCCTAAACTCTGTGGTTCCCTTCCAATCCTATTATACCCTGCGTATTGCTAGGGTTTTAATTAAAGAGAACTACAGGATTTACACCGTAAACCCAATTTACAAGAGACTAACTCTTCAAATTAATATATATACCTGTTGAATGAGTTGGGATTTGGATTGGTATTAAGTTGGACATGATTTATGTGTTGAGCAGGCGTACGAACACGATCGGTTTGGTTCGAATAGAGGAAGCAGATGTAAACACCATACATCATTGCAAAGATCAACACCAATATCTTGGAAGAACAACCAGGGCATTGCTTTGTAATAATTAGGGTTTCCTGTGTGACAAATATGTGAGTGTGGATTTTATTGTTTAAGAATAAGAAATTTGATGAATACGTACCTGAAAGCTCATGATCTGAAGGGAGGATTCAAGTTTTAAATTTCAATTGTATTTTTCGATAGGGGAGTACGTAATATTTAACAAGCTTATTACAAAACCTAGAATTGTGTGTAATAGAAGGTAGAAAAAGCATTACTTGCACATGTATGAGACCAAACTTAATTATCTAGTCGGTCCACATTTCTTGTGTAATTTTGTATTAGTATCCGTACATTTCTATTTTGTTATTTTGGATGTTCGTTTTTCCTCTTTTAATTAGGAAAAAAGCGAGCCACACAAACAATAAATATAATTATTCACTTTACATTCACATTAAATAATAATAATGTTTGTTAATTTACGTTAAAAAAAAATGTCACTCTTTAAAAAAAATGAAGAGAGCTAAGTGTGAGAAATAGAATGATAGTATATCTTAAACCAAAAAAAGAAAGACAAGCCCTAACGGTAGGAGTGAGAATTGAATCTCTTATTAATTGTGTGGTGATATTCTTCAATTATTTAGAGTTAATGGAATCTAAAATCGAGTTTTGTAGTTGAGCTAGTACTATATCAGTAGTAGTACTTTCCGTTCCTATTTATATATATGTACATTTATTGGGCTAACTTGACAGTTCACACAATATTAGGATAAAAATGGAGTATATACTATTAATATGAACAAGGTACTCCTTTTTTTTTTTTTCTATATATGCATGTATGTTCAAATTTAGAGTTAAATTCATTTTTTGCCCTATAACTAAGCAAAACTTCGATTTTTGCTCTAAAAAAGATAAGTGGTTCAATTTTGCCCTATAACTATTGAATTGTTTCATTTTTTGCCCAATTTCGCCAGAATTCGCCACGTCACGCTTCAATTCGGATTGGTCAATCCGACGTGGTAATTTTGACTTTTTTTGAGCCAATGAATTCGCCACGTCATATCACCTATTTTTTATTATTTTTTTCATTTCCAGCATAATATTAATTAAATTTAAAATATAAAAAAAAACTAATTAAATAAATTAAAACTTGTAAAATAAATTTTTTACAAAAGAAAAAGAGTAAAAAAAAATTAAACGTGTTAAAATACTTGAAATCCCCAAATCTGCTAAAACCCTAGAGAACGCTGGGTTCAACCTCAATCCGCCAAATTTATGAAGAACATTCAATCACCACATCCAATATTCGTAGATTTCGCGATCGATTGAGGATGGGCGAACTTCTTCCACAAATCAGTATGAAATCCACACGTCACATGAAACGCCAATGAACATTTGAGCTCTGAACAATCAACAGCACACTCGTTCTTAGATTCACAGACGTATCACTTTTTTCCCCATCTTGTCTTCACCACCTGACTACAATCGATTCCTTCTCTCCCTTCCGAATCCTCGAAGAACACCTCTGGAACATAGATCGCGAAGACAAGATGACCCCATCGGCCATCCGTTGTCGGCTTCAACGCGCCGCCGAAAGCAGGGCAGAGGCAGCACGCAACCCCTGTTTTTGCAGTTGATTTCGATTCGATGCACTCAGCACAAAACCAATCGCCTTCTGGAATTCTGTTGATGAATGAGTGGCCGTAGCAGGAAGCGTGCACCATTAAATCACAGCCGTCGCAAAGCACGATTGGGTCCGTCGGATCGCCGTCTGTGCTGCCGCATACGGCGCACAGTATTCCATCGTCATCGTCTTCTTCATCCATGTTGGGTTTTTCCACTCCGTCGTCAATTTTTCGAACTTCTGGTGATTTCTGCGACTCTTTTGGGAGAATTTCTAAGGCAGGGATAATGGAAGGAGGTTTGTATTCAATGTTGAGGTCGAAAGGTTGAATTGCCCAGATTCTTTGGCAGATTTGGGGATTTGTTTTAAACGTTTAATTCTTTTTTTTTAAATTTATTTTATAGGTTTTAATTTATTTAATTGGTTTTTTCTTTATATTTTTAATTTAATTAATATTATTCTGATTTGGAAATGAAAAAAATAAAAAATAAATAGGTGGATATGAAGTGGCGAATTCATTGGCTCAAAAAAAGTCAAAATTGCCACGTCGGATTGACCAACCGGAATTAAAGCGTGACGTGGCGAATTCCGGTGAAATTTGTATTTTCCGGCGAAATTGGGCAAAAATTGAAACAATTCAATAGTTATAGGGCAAAATTGAACCACTTATCTTTTTAGGGCAAAAATAAAAGTTTTGCTTAGTTATAGGACAAAAAATGAATTTAACTCTCAAATTTAATATATTAATATAATTATAACAATTTAATGCTTAATATTTATTAGTATTTAATATTAGAGCACTAAAAAAACTATTTTTTACTAACGGAATATTCCGTTGGTAAAAACCTTAATTCTATTGTTAGATTGGCTTACCAACGGATTAGCAATGGAATCCATTGATAAAATTCTGTTGGTAAACTTTTAGTAATAAAAAAACAATTCTGTTAAATAATTCCGTTTAGTAATTCGTTGCTAATAATTCCGTTGGTAATTTATATAATGATTCCCTTGGTAATCCGTTGGTAATTACCAACGGATTGAATTCCGTTGTTAAATTAGAGAATAAATCCGTTGGCATTCCGTTGCTAAAACAAAAATGTCATTTTTGTTGCTAATCTATTGGTAATTATCAACAGATTGAATTTCGTCGATAAATTCGGTTGCTAAATTTTTTTTGGAGTACATCAGTAAAACTCTATATAGCTGGATAGATAAATATAAAAGTTGACAACGTATTTGAGATCATATTTAAATAAAATAAAAAAAACACTATGTGCTAGCTATTATAATAGGAGTATTAAATAATATTGGAGCTAGGGAGTATTTACTGTTGGCAATTGGATCTTATGGTGAACACGATTCGAAAAGAAAACAAGTAATAATAATAATAGCGGAAGCACAAATCAATTAATTACCTGTCTTCTGGTTTGGTGTAGTGGATGATGATCTGAGAAGAACACCTCTGATCTTCTGCAGTATTACCCAAAGTCAACTCTCTGGTGTTGTGTAGTCAACAATCCCCAGAGAGTTCTCAATCTGTTCCTGATTTCTTTCTACGTAAGAGGCGCAGAGTTAGGTTATTAGGAACTGAGACAACTTATATATACTTGGGCTACTGCAGGGACCAGGAGGAGAAATTGGGCTGGGCCTCAATCAAATTTAATTAACCAAGCTTAGCCCAAAGCTTTTAATTAAATCCAATAATAATAATATAGTCCACTAAAATATTATTACTGCACTACCCATCCAATCCCAAATTATGTTCTGGGCTCCTTCTTATTATGAGCCCGATAGTCTCCCCATGTTTAAGATATACAATGTCCATTAATTAATTAAGTTACTGACAACTCAAATTAATTAATATCTCATCCGAGATTAGTACCACTCAACCTTATTATCATGCCGGAAATTAATCCACTTGCAAGATTTACATGATAAACCTTATGAGCTCCTCAAGGGGACATCATCAACCTATGACGGACATGGTTTCCTTCTACAATCAACAGCACACCATAGAGACAGCACTACTTCCCAACTCACCGAGTATGTCGATTTAATACATTTAAATCTCACCCATTGATGAATCAAAGAAATACATACTGCCCTACGTGTCGAAGTTATTGTATAGGGATAAGGAGCACGAACATCCATAATAACAGAGATCAAGTTCTTCTATATAGACAGTATAAGACGAACGATCTCATTCGGTCCTACTCAATACACAAAGCAGTGTACTAATGTGGTTCTATAGTCAAGACAAACTAATACCAAACCACACTACAACCATACCGATAGATAGTCCCCGTCTATCTCGGTTGTGAGCATCTATTTATACTTTATAAGGAAACTGATAATATGATCTTCTGAGTGTTGTCGCACAACATATTATCTACAGTATAAAGTAAATGGACTTTTGCACAAACATATAAACAATTTATAATATGCAAACACGTTTGATCAAATGATTCTCATTTCAAATAAAATTGTCATTACATTGTTCAATATAAAAGCGAGGCTTTTAGTGTACAAATCTAACAATCTCCCACTTATACTAAAAGACTACGCTGCCATATCTGCTGACACGCATCTAATCCCCATTCCTTCTACATGCCCATCGAACGCTTTCGCTGGAAGGCTCTTAGTAAAAGGATCAGCAAGGTTATCCTCAGATGCAATCTTAGCGACAACGACTTCCCCTCTTTTAACGATGTCTCGTATCAGGTGGTACTTGCGCTCAATGTGTTTACTCGCCTTATGGGCTCGTGGTTCCTTCGAGTTTGCTACTGCACCACTATTATCACAATAAATTGTGATCGCTTTGGGCAAACCAGGAATCACATCCAAGTCCATTAAGAAGTTCCTGAGCCATACTGCTTCTTTAGCTGCCTCAGAGGCTGCTACATATTCAGCTTCCATGGTGGAGTCCGCAACGCATTTCTGCTTTACACTCCTCCATATTATGGCTCCTCCTCCAAGAGTATACACATAACCCGAGGTGGATTTACTAGCATCCCTATCTGACTGGAAATCCGAATCAGTATAACCCAAAGGTAGCAAAGTATCTGCCCGGTAAACCAGCACATAATTCTTAGTTCTTTTCAGGTACTTTAAGATGTGCTTTACCGCAGTCCAATGCCCTTGTCCTGGATTACTTTGATACCTACTGACCATGCCCACGGCATAACAGATATCCGGTCTCGTACATAGCATAGCATACATGAGGCTTCCCACTGCCGAAGCATAAGGGACCAGCTTCATTGCCTCTATTTCATGTTGTGTCTTATGAGACATTTCCTTAGACAGATGTATTCCATGTCTGAAAGGTAGAAAACCTTTCTTGGAATCTTGCATGCTAAAACGAGCCAGGATTGTATCAATGTATGAAGATTGGGATAAGCACAACATTCTTTTCTTGCGATCCCTTATCAATTTGATCCCAAGAATGTGTCCGGCTTCTCCTAAGTCCTTCATTTCAAACTGCTTGGACAGCCATACCCTTACGCCCGATAATACCTTTACATTGTTTCCAATGAGCAGAATATCATCCACGTAGAGTACAAGAAATACCACTACGTTTCCGTCACACTTCTTGTACACACATGATTCATCCGGACATTGAATAAATCCATATGACTGGATTACTTCATCAAAACGGATGTTCCATGATCTAGAAGCTTGTTTCAATCCATAAATGGACTTTTTAAGCTTGCAGACAAGATGCTCTTCGCCCTTTGCAATGAATCCTTCTGGTTGCTTCATATAGATGTTTTCCTCAAGACTTCCATTCAGAAAAGCTGTCTTGACATCCATCTGCCATACCTCATAATCCATATGAGCAGCAATAGACAAAAGAATCCGGATTGACTTAAGCATGGCCACAGGGGAGAAGGTTTCCTCATAATCGATTCCTTCTTTCTGAGTATATCCTTTAGCCACAAGCCTTGCTTTAAAGGTTTCCACCTTACCGTCAGATCCTCTTTTTCTTTTATAGATCCACTTGCATCCAATAGCTTTTACACCATTGGGTGGTTCTACAAGCTCCCAGACTTGATTAGAATACATGGATTCTATTTCAGATTTCATTGCCTTTTGCCATAATTGAGCATCTTTATCTTGCAGTGCCTCGTTGTAATTCCATGGGTCAATTTCATGTTCACCAGGGACCAAGTCAGAAGACTCTCCCAATCCCATGAATCTATCCGGTTGTATCACAACCCTCCCACTACGACGAGGCTCCGCAGGTAATTGTGTAACAGGTGTGACACGCGGTGCAGTGTCCTGTGGTATATCCTCTTGTACAGTTGGTATTATGTTTGGTGTTTCCCCTCTTACTTCTTCTAGAACAATTTTACTCATGGGTTTGTGATTCATTATATAATCTTCTTCCAAAAATCTAGCATTCGTGCTAACGATCACCTTTTGGTCCTTTGGATTATAGAATAAACCACCCTTCGTTCCTTTTGGATATCCTACAAACAGACAAACTTCCGTACGTGATTCTAACTTATCAGTATCCGTCTTTAACACATGTGCCGGAGCACCCCAAATCCGAAAGTGTTTCAAACTAGGCTTTCGCCCAGTCCACAATTCAATGGGTGTGGAAGCTACTGATTTAGAGGGTACTAAGTTTAGAATGTAAGCCGCTGTTTCTAAGGCATATCCCCAAAACGAATTTGGTAGTTCCGAATAACTCATCATACATCTCACCATTTCCATAAGAGTCCTATTCCTTCTCTCCGCTACACCATTCTGCTGGGGTGTGCCTGGTGCAGACAATTGGGATTCAATTCCATTCTCCGATAAATAATTCCTAAACTCTCCCAAGAGGTATTCGCCACCACGATCAGATCGTAGTGTCTTGATATATTTTCCAAGATGCTTTTCCACATCAGCCTTGTACTCTTTGAATTTATCAAAGCACTCAGACTTGCGGCGCATCAAATAAATATATCCATATCTCGAATAATCGTCAATGAAAGTGACGAAATATTCAAAACCCCCTCTTGCCTGGACAGACATAGGACCACATAAATCGGAATGCACCAATTCCAACAAATCCTTGGCTCTATACCCCTTTGCCTTGAAAGGCCTTTTTGTCATTTTTCCTTCCAAGCAGGATTCGCAAGTTGGATAATTTTCCACTACTAATGAACTCAGAGGTCCATCAGCTATCAACCTTTGAATCCTACTTAAGTTAATATGACCAAGTCTTAGATGCCAAAGATATGTTTGGTTCATTTTTGAAGGTTCTTTTCTCTTATTAGTAGATGTATCATTCGTTTCAATTTGTTGCACTGTGGGAGAAATAGGATTAAGAGTGTACAAATTATCTATCAATGCACCATTACAGATAACAATTCTATTTTTCCTTATAACAACCTTGTCATTAAAAGAAACAGAATATCCATCCATAAACAATTTAGAAACTGAAATTAAATTCTTTCTAAAATGAGGTACATAAAGACAATTCCTCAAAACAAGAGTTTTATTCTTATTGAAAAATAAATGCACGTCTCCCACTGCGACAGCTGCTACTCTTGTAGCATTCCCCATGAGTATGGTAATCTCCCCATCACTAAGCTGCCGAGTTTGGTGGAACCCCTGCATAGAATTGCAGACATGATCAGTGGCTCCCGTATCTACACACCAAGTGTCAGCAGATACAGCCGTTAAACACGATTCAACAACTAGTATGTAAGACTTACCATTCCTGTTCCCCTTCAGAAGAGGGCAGTCAACCTTGTAGTGTCCCGGCTGCTTACATTTGAAGCACTTGCCTTTAGGTTTCTTGACCGCACCCGTCTTTGCCTTCACTTGGTTCACCGGTGCTGGATTCCCTTGCTTCTTCTTCTTCCTACCGCCTTTCGGCCTAGGATGAGAAGCATGTTCAGCAACATGAACCTGAGGTGGTCTACGAAACAGTTCTTCCGCTGCCACGAGTTCTGTCATCAGTTCCGCCAACGAGTATAAATGTTTGTTCATACCATAGTTCAGGCGAAACTGCTCAAAACTCCTAGGCAAGCTTTGGAGTATAATATCGACCTGGGTTTCCCCATCGATTTCTGCTCCAAGAACTTCCAACTCATTGAGTTGTCCCATCATCCTAAGGACATGCTCCCTTACGGAAGTGCCCTCAGCCATTTTGGTGTTCATCAAGACCGACATGCCCTTCGACCTAGCAGGACGACTCTGATGACCGAAGAGTTCCCTAAGATTAAGCATCATATCATAGGCGGTGTCCATAGCTTGATGCTGAGTCTGAAGTACATTTGACATTGAAGCCAAAATATAGCACTTAGCCATCTTATCAGCTTTGACCCACCTATTATAAGCATTTCTTTGCTCTTCGGTAGAGGCATCAGTAGGTGCCGGAGGGCATTCCTCAGAAAGTACAAAGATGTAATCTTCAGCAGTTAAAACAATATCCATGTTACGCTTCCAGTCGACATAATTAGTGCCAGTAAGTTTGTGTTCTTTAAGTATGACAGAAAGTGAGTTCAAAGCCATTTGAAAAACCTGAGAATCATAAATAATAAACAGATCAAACACTTCGAATTTACCAATTTATATTGAATCCCTCAAAACAATATAAAACAAAATTCACCAACATCTCAAGCACCGTGGATTTGCATGCCACGTTAGTGTGGACGTATACAAACCCGAACATTTACAAGAGAAGGTTTTACCCATTAATTTCATTTATCAACCTAACTTTATGATAAAATAATTAATAGTCGGTTTCTTTTTAGCCATGCAAATATCAGCAGTGACTCCGTTGGGGAGGATACTGATTATTCACATCTAAGTGTGTACCATTATTTGATCCCAAGTCCATTGCGCAAGCTTGTGTGCCTTACAGTTGGAGAAGTACACACGCGCTTGGGTAACTTCCTACGATCATCATAAAAAAGTTTGTACTAGTGATCTGTGAATAAAACCCATCCGTTATGGAGGAAGGCCTGATGCCAACACGCAGGTTTACTCACATCACTTACAAACCAATAATGGAGGCCATGGGAATTTATTTACCAATCCCCTCTCCCACTTAGTTATTTAATACCGAGGGTTTTTGTCATGCATATAATATTAACAAATAAAATATACAATAAAGCATGCTTTAAAACCAAGTAATTTAAAATTAAATAAATCACATAAAACATGCTATACACATATATAACAATTAATCGTCATGTTAAACAATTAAATCAATTTTAAAATTCAATTAATTGCAAAATAAAGTTGGATCAAAAATTGGGCCTACCTATTCCAAATAAAATTAGCAATTAATAAGCAGCCATAATTAAAAAAAATTAAAGCCCATTAAGCCAGCCAATTTTATTTCTTTGGAACAAGCCCAATATATATATATCAAGGCCCAACACCACAAACAATTAATAAATAAATAAATACAGGCCCAGCTGCTCTAATTAATAAAAGACAACCCAGTAAGCCCATTACATAATAAAAAACAGGCCCAACACTAATTAATTAAAAAAAACAACAAGCCCATCAAGCCCAATCTAGAGAAACCCTAGCCCACTGCCTGCCGACACTGCCGTCAGCAAGAGGCCACCGGCGCAGCTGCCGCCGCCGCCGGCTGTGCCGCCTTCAGCCCATCGGATTCCCACCGTTAGCCTATCGCCGACCAGTTTCCAGCCGTGAATCGCCGCCGACAGCGCGACAAACTCCGTCAGCAGGCAATCACCGTCGCCACCGCAGCCGACGGTCCGTCCACAGCCAACCGCAATAGCGCCAACAACCGGCCGTCGATCAGACCCAGCAAATCGCCGACGACAGCGAATTATCACCGCTGGGAAAAACGCCGCCCGCAACTACTGTCGGAACAGAGCCATCAGTCCACCGCAGCACAGCCGCGTCCTTCCCACCGGAATCGCCTCGCCGAACAACGCGCCCCATCCGAAACGCTGCGGAACCCCAAAAGCCGTCGAGGAAATGCCCGGGAGAGCTAACTGACATGCTCCCCGCCGCCGTTCCCCTAGGTTACCGCGCCGCCGCGGCTGTTGCCCGCACCAGAGCCGCCGCCTCCGATCTGAACAGCCCAGACGCGCCTCGCCTTGAAGACGACTCCGCCGTCATCGCAGCGCTTCAGTCGAAGCGTTAATTTAGAATTAACCGCCTCGACCTCGCGCCGTCGTGACTGCCACCGCCGCATCGCCCGATCTGGTGTCATCGCCATTGACTCACCCGGATAGCGGCGTGTCATCTCCATCGCCGGTCAACTACCATCGCCGTCACCGATCCGATTAGGGACAGTCGCCCTGTCACCCCACCTACTCCGTTATTCCCTCTGCCGCCGTCACCGCCGGTCTGCCTCGAATCCGCCGTGAATCGGGGCCATCGAGCCGTTACCGGTGACACAACTGGCTGTCTTCTGTCTTCGACGCCACCGCCAGCCGTATCGAGAGAGAGAGAGATGGGGAAGGGGGGGATGGTGGAAAGCGCGTGTAGAACAGCAGGGGGGAGGATTCTCGAAGTGTGTGCCAAATATTAATAAATTAAACAATTAATATAACACACCACAAACAAACAAGCCTGACAGTCTACTCCATGTGAAAAAATCAGATTAAATCAAATAATCAATTAATCACATAATTCTTTACAAATCAGTTTCACCAAGAAACCATTGCTCTGATACCAATTGTTGGCAATTGGATCTTATGGTGAACACGATTCGAAAAGAAAACAAGTAATAATAATAATAGCGGAAGCACAAATCAATTACCTGTCTTCTGGTTTGGTGTAGTGGATGATGATCTGAGAAGAACACCTCTGATCTTCTGCAGTATTACCCAAAGTCAACTCTCTGGTGTTGTGTGGTCAACAATCCCCAGAGAGTTCTCAATCTGTTCCTGATTTCTTTCTACGTAAGAGGCGCAGAGTTAGGTTATTAGGAACTGAGACAACTTATATATACTTGGGCTACTGCAGGGACCAGGAGGAGAAATTGGGCTGGGCCTCAATCAGATTTAATTAACCAAGCTTAGCCCAAAGCTTTTAATTAAATCCAATAATAATAATATAGTCCACTAAAATATTATTACTGCACTACCCATCCAATCCCAAATTATGTTCTGGGCTCCTTCTTATTATGAGCCCGATAGTCTCCCCATGTTTAAGATATACAATGTCCATTAATTAATTAAGTTACTGACAACTCAAATTAATTAATATCTCATCCGAGAGTAGTATCACTCAACCTTATTATCATGCCGGAAATTAATCCACTTGCAAGATTTACATGATAAACCTTATGAGCTCCTCAAGGGGACATCATCAACCTATGACGGACATGGTTTCCTTCTACAATCAACAGCACACCATAGAGACAGCACTACTTCCCAACTCACCGAGTATGTCGATTTAATACATTTAAATCTCACCCATTGATGAATCAAAGAAATACATACTGCCCTACGTGTCGAAGTTATTGTATAGGGATAAGGAGCACGAACATCCATAATAACAGAGATCAAGTTCTTCTATATAGACAGTATAAGACGAACGATCTCATTCGGTCCTACTCAATACACAAAGCAGTGTACTAATGTGGTTCTATAGTCAAGACAAACTAATACCAAACCACACTACAACCATACCGATAGATAGTCCCCGTCTATCTCGGTTGTGAGCATCTATTTATACTTTATAAGGAAACTGATAATATGATCTTCTGAGTGTTGTCGCACAACATATTATCTACAGTATAAAGTAAATGGACTTTTGCACAAACATATAAACAATTTATAATATGCAAACACGTTTGATCAAATGATTCTCATTTCAAATAAAATTGTCATTACATTGTTCAATATAAAAGCGAGGCTTTTAGTGTACAAATCTAACATTTACTATTTACAATCGAGCATCTCATTTTCTTAATTAAAATTTTAAGACTCTAATTTCAACTGAATTAGTTATGTGAACTGGATTTGAATATTGTTTTTATTAATTAGTTTTTAATACATGAAAAATTATTTTTTAAAAATAAATTATTACTCTTCAAATTCTTGCACACCCTTGTTTATCTATTATTCTTTAAAAACATGAACTACTATTATTTTTCTGAATAAATTAAAAATCAATACTCCTACTTTTGTAAATATACATTTTTACATATTAAAAAAGAGATTATTACTTATAGGTATGCGGGTATATAACCTAATTACTAATAAACACATCGATCTAAACGTCTATTTCTTTTTCCAACTTTACTCTTATTAATAACGTTGAATATTTCAACGTTTTCAATTTACACTAGTTTCATTGAACACTAATGTACACTAAATCAAATAAAAACAATGGATGAGAGATTTAAGGATAATTATAATAACTCTATTTCAATTTAATTAATCACGTATTTTCTGTTTCTTTCTCAAAGATGCACACTAATGTACATTCATAGGGTTCTTCAATTTAATTGTGTATTTTTTGTTTCTCTCTAAGAATGCACACAGCACACTAATGTACTTAACAATAGTTTCAATCGTGTATTTTTCGTTTCTCTCTCAAAGATGCACACTGATGTACATTCGTAGGGTTTTTCAGTTTAATCACGTATTTTTTGTTTCTTTCTCAAGAATGCACACTAATATGTACATTCGTAGAGTTTTTCAGTTTAATCACGTATTTTTTGTTTCTTTCTCAAGAATGCACACTAATGTACATTAGTAGGGTTCTTCAATTTAATCGCGTATTTGCAGTTTCTTTCTCAATAGAATGTACACTAATGTACATTCGTATAAATAACATATTTTTGTTTCCATCTTAACAATGCACACTAATATACGGATAGGTATATGTATTATGGGAAAACAAAATATAATTTTGTATTTATCGGTAATTTTCTGAAGCGAATGTATCGCTTAGTAATTTTTAAATACTTTTTGTACCTACTATTTATCGACCCATTAAAAAATAATTTTAAAAAATACAATTCACATGTAAATTTGATTCACACAAGACTCACTCATTTGTTAGTGGACATTACATACTGCATATTGACACTAAATTAAATGGGTAAATATCAATATTGGTCCTATATGTATGACGTTTTCCAACTTTAGTCCTTTTTTCTTTTGTAATTCTCAACTTTTGTCCTTTTTTGTCCACTTTTAGTCATTTTTGTCCAAATTTAGTCTTTTTTATCCAAATTTAGTCCTTTATGTTAAAAAAAATCCAAAAATAGTTCAAAAATGTATACATAAAGGACTAATAATGGATCAAAAAAGGACCAAATTTTGAGAAAATGACCAAAATTGGACCAAAAGGACTAAAAGTTGACAAAAAGGGATCAAAATTGAGAATTGCAAAAGAAAAAGAACTAAAGTTGGAAAACGTCATACTTACATGACTAATTTTGATATTTACCCAAATTAAATCTACAAGTTAATTGGTGTATTAACAAAAATATAGAATATTATATGTGTAAATGATCTTGTGTAAGTTAAAGAAATACTATAAAATAACTATCTGAAAATGTGAGTTTACGATGAGAGCATGTTTTAATTTTTTATTTTTTAGATTGGTAGATATTTACGGTGTGAGTGATCATTGTTTGAATGCAAAAACTTATATGCCCGAGGGCACACCGTGCGCCCATACTCTTTAATATTAAATTATATACTATAATTCAGTACTAAAGAGTATAAACACACGATTGATACTAAAAAATATGGGCACACAGTATGTCCGGAATAAGAGACCAACCCTACTTGAATAATGCTCGTTAATAAGCTTTCATGATAAGATGAGTGAAAGCCCAGGTGATTTAATGGGGATATATATATAGCATCTCATTTCACAATTAATATCGCCTTCCTTTGAAGCAATACGAGATCTGTGATTATTAAAACAATTAATTAAAAAAAATTCAAAAATTTGGATCTGACTATTTTGGGAATAAAATTCTCCAAATAATAAATGACCTAGAAAATGTGAACCAACTGCTTAACCTTTACGTCGACAGCCGGCCGTTGAATTTGAACACTTAACGTAACCCTTAGATTATGTCAGTCATTAATTTCCAAAACAATATATATATATATATATATATATATACTCCCTCCGTCCAGTGCCAAAGTACTCGTTTGCTGTTTGCACGTGGACAATTCTAAGGTCTTTATTTGTTTTTTGTACGTGGATTAAGGAGAATTATTATTATAGATAAAGTGGGTAGTTGTATTAGAAGGAGGTGGTGGGTCATATTTGATACTTTCTTTACTAAATATAGAAAATTGATACATTTGAAGCGGACGCCAGGAATAATGAAACGGTTACCTTTGCACTGGACGGAGGGAATATATATATATAATAAAAATCTGTCTTGTTTGTAGCTAGAGTTGTTAATAAGCCCGTAAATCGTGGGCCCGAACCGATTAACCCGAAAAAAATTAGGGTTAGGGCCAAGAAATTTGATTCCGTTTAATATCCGGGCTTTTTGGCCCGAATCGATTAACCCGTGGGCTAATAGGGTTGGCCCGTGGGCTAATCGGGCTGGCCCGTAGGGTTGGAAATTATTATTATTATTATGTTTAATTAATTTTAACACCCATAATCTATACATCGACCACTCAATATCACCCTACTCTCAACCCATCGTTGGACAAACTCTCACCATCTTTTAATTTTCATCTCTTTCTCATCTTTTTTCTTACTCTAATCCAAAAATTTCTCTAATAAATAAAATAATACTTGAATAATATATTAAGATTAATTTAATTATCACAAATTCTTTTAATTTATACTCCCTCCGTCCCATTTTCATCTTCATATTTACTGTACGCACGCAAATTAAGAAAAATCACTTTTTGAGTAACTTTTGGGGGTAATTTGGTATTTTTGGGTAATAAATAAATGATAAAGTATGTTATGTGTGTTAAAAAGGTGATGTCAATTTTGAAATTAAAGTATGTTAGGGGGATATTATTTATGTACTTTTTCCTTTTATGGAAATATGAAGTTGAAATTGGGACGGACCAAAACGGAAAGTGTGAAGTTGAAGTTGGGACGGAGGGAGTATCTTTTAACAATATTTTGCATGTATTAATCTTAATTCTCTCAAATTTTAAATAATGTATTAATTAATTTTGAATTTTTTATATTATTTATAATAAATTATAATTTATAATTTTTAAAATATTTTTTATCGTACAACCCGCGAGCCCGGCCCGTTTAACCCGTAGCCCGTTAGGGTTAGGTTCACCTTTTCATAGCCCGTTTAAACAGACCCGATTTAGCCCAAAGCCCGATTAACCCGAAACCCATTAGAACTAGCCCTAATGGATTAGGGCTGGCCCGTTTAACTTCTCTATTTGTAGCTATGGAATTCGGATAATCTTGGATTTGTGATTGTTGACATTTTTCGGGACAAATGTCGATCATTTGGATTTATTCATGAATTGAATGTGACGGTTATGATATGTGCTGATGACATTAATCTTCGAGAGGGAATAGGGCAGCACCACTCTTCTTAATTAATTTTTGCTCCTTAATGTTATTTTTTATTTTATTTTTAAATTTATTTTATTTAAATGACTTTATACCCTAAACCTTAGGAATAAATTATACCCTAAACTATAGGGGTAAAATTACAATTATACTCTAAATCCTTAACCCTATGGATAAATTATACCCTAAACCACAAGGGTTTGTATCCCTAAAATTAAATAAATAAATAAAAACGAAAAAAAAAAGAGGAAAACACACACTAAAGATGAAAGAAGGAGGTTGTACATTTTAAAATTTATAGGACAGTTGTATTCTAATCTTTGCCTTAATTTTCTACTCCATTAATTAAGAGTTAGTAGTTAGTTCGAAGAGGTCAATCATAAATTAAATCAGGAACCTACGCTTGGTTGGGTTCGTCTCATGAAACTCTTTTTATGTTTTCTTAATTAATCAAATCTTTTTAAAAAAATATTATAAATCTTATTAAAATATAATTTTTTTTATTTATACTATAAATTATTTATAAAATAATTTATTGCCCATTATATTTTTTTATTAATTTGAGTAAATATTATATTTTTTATCAGTGTAAATCTTTGAAATATTTGCCTAATTCTATGGTTTAATGCACATGGAACTGTGTCACACAGCAAAAGAATTTTTTTTTTCCTATCTAACTAACTCTAGTGAGTTTTCTATGTTTCATATGAATCTTCTTATAATTTATTTTAAAATTGTAAAGATAATTATTACATTAAATAATTCAAATTTTGAAAATAATCATTAAGTCCCATAATAGAACACAAAGTTTCTATAATTAATTAATTATGTGAACCACCACACATTTCAAATACTTTGACTTGTATTCAACTACTGTTATTTTCCCCAAAAAAATAATCCAGAGAACGTCTCTGGTTTCTTTTCAGAAGACCCAAATCTTCACGAAGCTAACATGCTAACTATGTGATTATGTGTTTTTAAATAGCAAATAAAAGCATTTTCAAGAGATTATGTACTCCCTCCGTCCCGGAAGTATTGACACATTTTTTTTGGGCACGGAGATTAAGGAGTATAATAGTTTAATATAAAGTGAAGTGAGAGAAATAATATTTAATGTGTAGTGGGTAGTTGTATTAGTGGTGAGTGTGATGGGTGTGTGGGTCCATGTAAATAAATAAATTGTTTTGTGTGGGTCCCATTTTCTTAAAAAGGAAATATGTCAATTTCTGTGGGACAATCCAAAAAGGAAAGTGTGTCAATATCTTTGGGACGGAGGGAGTATAATTTAAAGAAAATTTTAGGTAATATAAAGAAATATTAAAATTTAAAGTGATGTATTTTTATTCATCTCCAACAACTTCTTTATATTTTTTTCTTCCCAATACTTATTTATTACATTTATTTTTCCCCATATTTTTAGAGTATAAAATCAAAGTGAAAGAACCATTATGCATTATAAATATTAAATATTAAATAATCAATTGAAAATATCAAGAAATTAAAGTGTTGAAATTGGTAAAAATTTCAAATTTTAAAGAGTTGGTTTAGCTCTTCAAATTTAAAGAGACAAAATCATTATGTAAAAAATATTATTTTTTTAAAGAGGTTATTGAAGATATATTTATGTGTATGGGTCTTTAAATTTTACATTATTTGTCATTTAGAGAGGTTTTTGGAGTTGCTCTAAGCAAAGAATTCATTTATCAAATTAGTAAAAATAAAGAAAAATATTATTTAATATTTAACTAGATCACTCTAGCACATAGAATTTTATATGGATGACGGTGATATTTTAACCCGCTAAATCTTTACTCTGATACCATGTTAAGTAACAACCCCATCTAAAAACTAAAACTTATAGTTATCAGTAGTATCATTTAATATTTAATCGTGTCACCCTACCAACATTAATGCTTATCCATGTCATGAGAGTAGACTCTCACAACAAGTGACAAGACTAGCTCATAATTCACATTTTCCATTCACAATAACTTTGCAATACGTCCTTACATAAGTTAAAGATCTATACATCCTTCATACCTTGGGGAAAAAAAAAGTAAAAAAGTGGCCATTTCTGAAGATCATCATTTCACTTTTCACCTGAACTTCTGAACAGAATCTCGCATCAGAGTATTTTCTTTCAAAAAGGGGCAGTTTGTGTAAGAGTTAGTCGCTTGATGAGAAAAAGGGCTCTAATTAGTGTAGTCGGTGTGAAGGAAGCTCCCATACTGTGTTCCTCTAAGAATCTTGTCAACGTCGCGCCAGTTCTTGACATGCTCGGATAATGATCCTCGGTGTATCTTGATCTGTCGACTAGTTAACTCCATTTCTGGCAATCCCAGAAATCTTTGTACGTCCGTCAGTTTCTGTAGCACATGGAAATACAACGAATGTTGTTACTTGTGTGGAGGAACAACCTCTTAGAGAGAAGGAAAGGAGCTTACAGTTCGATTTTTTATGAGATCTTCATAATATAGCACAATGTGTCTTGTGCTGCTGAAATAATCCAACTCCTCCAAGACCGTCTTCTCCATAAGCTTCAAATCCATCACTAATGATGTTGCATTGATTACTGGTTTGTATTTGGAAAGAGTATCAGCCTACAATAAAAGGTCGAATGATCAGATCCCAAGATCATGTATGGTTGGTCTGGTGGGAGACAAACGGAGCAAGAGCTACCTCTTCATGCGAGTGAACATGGGACTTGTGAGTCCCATTGAGGAGCTTAGCATAGCGGTCATAAGAATTAGCAAGCACTGACACCATCCGCCTCAGCAGATTTCTCCGAAAAAGAAATATTACAGAAACACCTCTTTCATTAAAATATTCTGCGATTTCCTTGTGGTACTCCATCAACCCCTGCATTTGCAGTCATGTACAAGGTCAGCATTTTACTCGAGATATATAGAGCATGTGCAACCACACGAAGCACCGAGAAAGGATTATATAAATGGAATACGAAGAATGTGTCCTCGAGATATAATGCTTATTGCCAACCAACAGTTTTCTATTTTCAACAATCATTGCAGGTAAATTTTCACTGCAGATACACAATTTCACACTTGCATTCATAGCTAATTTGATCGAAAGTGAATGTTTGACAATTCTAATTGTCGGTGAGAAAAGGTCGGAAAGACATGAGGAATTCTTCATTAGTTAACTAATAGTTATAACAAGTTGCCACAAAACTACCATACAAAATTAAGCTTCTATTTATGCAATAACTTTGTTGAGATTATGATTATGATTAAATTGAAGGACTTGAAAGATGGATTTAAATCCATAGGAACAAGTCATTGAAGATGTTTGGAAGGTTTCATTCATCAATGGTGATACTAATCACTCCCATTTTGCTCTATTTGGGGGTGATTTATGTGGACCAGAAAGCCACCTGTCCCAAATCATGTGGAATCGTCCCAAATCAAACAAACTCTCAGTTCCATGGTGACAAATTCAGAAGCTTCGAAATACACGAATCCTTACATTTAAGCAGTTCATAACTGATCTCATAAAATTGTAGAGCTATTTATATACCAATTTAATAAGAAATCTTATTTATTATCATACAGCTTATCCTACGAGTCCTACCTCACTGTCCGTGACTCTCTTCACAAATCACTTAGTGTTAGTTATGCCTAGAATGATTTTGCAACTTTTTATCTGAAAAATGTCATGCCCTTTTCATCAAGACAATGTTTGAATCTCCAAGTGCAATTCAAGTGACATATATTTTCTTGTGGAAATGGAAGAAATGGAGTTCAACAAAATCTAGCATCCATTTATAATCTATTTTCCCCATTTTACAGATAATCCAGAGGAATGAATACTCATAAGGAGGTTTTTGGCATGGGCAACCAATCATTGATCATATAAAGTAATAAACCAGATCTCATACTCTTTTATTTAGTAGGAAACAAAAAGGAATGCATCACATGCATATAATTTCCAAGATGGACTATTACACTGCACAAGGATGCAACGAAACTCTAAAAATGTATAACAAAAGCAATAAAAAGAATGCAAGAAAATATGCTGTGCGAAATGTATCTGAAATCTTACTTGGTTTAGCATCCACTTGAAGCCTACTGCAGCCGAGCACTGATCCTTAGAAGCACTAGTAAACATGTCCAAATTGTAAACTCTATCCAGGGTCGACAAGATTGAAGAGACGTTGCTCCTCCTCTCTTTAACAGAAAATATCTCCCCATTGGAGCTTACATTTATGTGACTATTCAACAGAGTTTCGAACCATCCACTTCCAGATCTTTGCAGTGATAGAATAGCAAAAAGCCGCACCGGATTACAAGCACATTCAGCCCTGTCATTCATAAAAGCACATTCATATCTTACCATTTCTTTAAGCACTCACGAGCGTGATTTAAATGAAGTAGGTGTAAGTAAATACTTGCCTGCTAAATGAAGTGGGCTTTGGATAGTGCAAGAAAGGAGTTTGAGATCTAATGATGTCGTTATCAAGACAAAGCCTCTGACTAACCTCAACATCTAGGAATTTTGAACTTGTATGAACGTTAGTTTGATTTAAACAGATCGAGCAGATATAAACACCACAGGCCATTGCAAATACTAAGACTAGCATCCTCAATGAAGCTAGAGATTTCTTGGGAGCTTTAATAATTAGTGTATCCTGTCATCCACAGGGAAGAAATATGTAAAACTTATGCAGACAACAGAAGCAGAGAGACGAAGTGGAAATTATCGAACCAATTAGCAATAAATTAGTACGACAGGATTCTATCATGTCCAAATCCAAATAGCATTATACTATCAAACAGTCTGTAAGTTCAAATAACTAAATGCATCAGAGTTACAGATGAATGGGAAAAAAATATTATAAAAAACTAAAACTTTTGAGATAAATAATCTATAAATTTACAAATCTAATACAAAAGAAGCATATCAAGCAATGTCTGCAAACCCTTTCAATTTCCTCTTTACTTTTCTCATTCTCAGGAAGTATCAGTAATTATAGACATGCCATTTTAGAAGCTGTAGGAAATGAAAACCCACAATAAAAAAGAAAAAAACAGAAATACAAAATGAAAATCAACTCAACTCATATTAAGGAAACCAAATAAGAAAAAAATCAAATACCCCAAAAAGCTCATCTCAACAATCAAATAAATTAATTTGCAACAAGATTTCCAACAGAAAAGAAGATAACAGAGCAAAACCTAGACCCAAACCTTAAAAAACATTAACTTGTGTTCAAAAGAACCCATAAATTAAGTATTAAGATAAGCTTGGATTTTGGTATAAATTCAGAAAATAGATTTCTAAATCAATTACAGTAATTAGAATAAAATAGGCCGGCAAACAAAGAAACACATAAAACCAAAGACTCACCTTAGTAAAAAGACAGATTTCTTCGGCCATTGTCACTCCCAAGAATGTAAGAAAAACCAAAAGGGCTCTTCCCAGAGGGCTTGGATTTCTTCAACTACTCATCTCCAAGTATATGTCTGCATATACAATATATACAATGCACATATATATATATATATATATATATATATATATATATACAGAATTAAGTGCACTTGACTAGAGTAAGCGGTGGAGTTTGGAGTACGCAGGAGTTCCTCGTTAAGAACGAAGGTAATAAAGACAAACAGCTGGTGGGCGCTCCCCCCGCAGCTCCTCTACTCCTCCGATTTCTTAGAATTTTCAGAATTCGAACAATTCTTTATGCGTGTATAATAATATACTATCAACTTGGGCAGAATCTTTGTCCAAAATAGAAAAAAATAAAAATAATATATATATATATAAGATGAAATTTAGATTTTTGCAGAGTTGGGTGAAAATGGGTTTGAATTAAAAGAGGAGAATTTAAAATTGTTGTAATAATGGGGGTCACTAGAGAATGAGCGGATTTAAGGCGTGCAAAAGTTAAAGCTGATGATGCTCTAATGTTTTTTCAATGGATCTTTCTTCTGACTTTTGTTTTGGTCCACAACGCGTTTGGTAAGAAACTAGTATATTATACTATAGATTTTGTTTTTTTTTTAAATCATCAATTATGTTATACTGATTTGTACCCAAAATCTTTTAACCTAGGGTTGAAAAGAGAATTTTACTTTAAAATTTACTAATATTATTATTATCATAAATTTTAATTTTAGTATAAAGGTACATTTAGGTGAAACTATTTTTGCATTTTCTTAAACCAAAGAGTATGTATGAATTATTATTTACGAGCCTAAGAAATTGCATCACCATAAATCACTATTAATTTATGTGATATCAAATCTAGATTTTATTTAATTTTTTGCGAATATTTGAATGCTCCATATATTATAAAAGCTATCCTGTCTTATATATAATTGATTATTACCCTTAAATTAATGAAAGTAATTGATATCAAATCTAGATTTTATTTAAAATTTTGCCAATATTTGAATGCTCCATATATTATAAATATTATCGTGTCTTATTTTTTAGGAGAAACTCCCTTGTGAGACGAATTTTTTTTAGACGGATGTGAGACGGGTTAACCCATTACTAAAGTATGCTTATTACAAAACTAAAGTATACTTATTTGTAGTCAAAGTATGTCAATAATAAATCATATTATAATACCCTAAAATCATACTTTAAATCATCATCCATCATAATTTAGAAAATATACTTTAACAACCATTAAACATACTTTATCTAATATAATAGACATATTTTAACACGTCTCACAAATAGTTTTACAAAACTAATGTTCACAGGAGACTTTGTCTTTTTTTTAATTTAATTATTTTTCAATATAATTGATTATTACCCTTAATTAATGAAAGTAATTGATATCAAATTTAGATTTTATTTAAATTTTTTCTAATATTTGAATGCTCCATATTATAAAAGCTATCATGTCTTATTTTCTTAATTATCTTTCAATATGATTGATTATTACCTTTAAATTTATAATAAAAGATTAATAGTACTACTCTTCTCTAAGACCGACTATTACTCCATAGAAGAGAAATGCTAGATCAACATTTTGAAGATTAATATTTTCTTAAAGTGTGAACACCTCAAACAACCATAATTACATGGAACTATATATACATATGTCTCTCAAAATTTTGCTAATTAAATATGATTGAATTATTAATTCTCTTTCAAGAAGGCCATGTCCATCGGGACTGTATAATAATGATTAATTTACATAAAGAAATATAGCTTGTTTATTGACATTATTTAGAAAAAAAAAGGAAGATGCTTGCGATGATCAATTAATATATGTATCTTTAATAATTAGGTTATAATCCAATAATTAATCACTTTCCACGAAAAAATGACTTTTAAGTAGAATAAAATATACCCCTACATTCTTGATGATGTATGGAGAAAACTAAAAATTTAAAAATGTATTTAATAGTCTGTAATCTATTAATAATACAAATGGAACAGGTGACACTTTATAGAAATTTCACTATAATTTAAATGTATTATAAAAATATGAATTGAGTTCTCACGTACACTTTAATTAACAATTAAAATTTACTATTTAGATTATATAAATAATTTGAACAAAATAAATTATATAATTTTAAATTTAACATAAAAATACCAAAAAGTTATACTTATATTGTGAATTCTATTATCGGTAGTATATTTTATTATTAATTCTAAAAGATCTAAAAATAAATAAAATTTGTTACAGTGTATCGGTTCAAATAGAAATTTAATAAAGTGCCACTTGGTGAGAAAAGGCAAAATCATATAATTAGAAAATGTGCAGGAGAGCATTTATTACTTATTAGGGACACTGGGAAATTGGTACTTTAATTATTTAACTCTTTGCTTAAAATTTACAACACTCATTATAATTATGTAGCAATATTATAATTATGTAGCAATATAAAATCTAACATTTGTAACTTCGTGATGATTTGTAATGATTATTTAATTTCCTTAATCGAATGGTCATTAAAATTACCCTTGCACATAACATACATACTTTATGGCCAATAGGATGCAACATGAAATTCATTAATTTGAAAGTGAGATTTATTGTTTCGAAAACAAGAAAAGAGAGAAAAAAAATCAAACATCGATGACTCTTGTGTTTGAAGTTTTAGCCATTTCGGAAGACTATATTATTTTGCCGTAACTGCAACGGTAATGCAAGATTACTCTAAATTAAATCCTATAAATTATGTCATTTTCCCATTCATATACCTAGATATATTATGACTCCCTAATCCCTATAATAATGCAATCCTCATTTTTAAATAAATAAAAGATGAATTCGAAATATTTTGCAAGAAACGGTCCCAAGTCAACTACTTATATTTTTGTTTAAACTATTGTAATTAATATTTTGTTAAAGATATTAAATTACGAAACAGTTCAGACTGAATAATGAAAAAAAAATGGAGTAATACATTTATCCCATATTTTCATTAAAGAAAGTGTTTATTAGATGTTGTAAGGTTTTAATAATTCTCTCTTGATTATTCAATGTGAGTACATAGTATATATTTACCAGTGTTTTTATAACCGGATCGAAGATCAAACCGGCATCTCCAACAGTTTGAGGTCGGGCCGGTTCAATCGGCGGTTCAACCGGAAAAATAAAATATATATTTTTAATTATATTTTAACATAACAATTAAAAGAAATAATATAATAAATAATTTTCTTTAAAAAAAATGGATGTCCAACATTTATTCTTAATTAGGCCCATTTCATGTATAGGCCCACTACACCCAATATTATTATTCAAATTAAAATCCAAATAAAATTAAAAATGGTAGATTAATAGGGTTTTCATTGCTTCATTTCATTCAGCGCCGTTGTCCCCCATTTCTCTCTCACACTCTCTCTACAACTCCAAGTCTCTCTCAATAGAAACAACAACATCCGACTTCTCCATCCACAAATCTAACTGAATATTTCTCCCCCTTTCTCTTTCCAAGCAGCCACAATGACGTTTTCTCTCCAAAAAATATTTACCGGACTTAACGATTTGTGGAGGCATTGACGTCTCCCTCCAACTCGGTTTGTGGAGGCATAGACATCTCCCTCCAACAAGGAGAAGTCTTCTTTTTTTTGTTTCAATTAATAAACTTCTGGATTTTGGTTTTTGATTTGGATGAAAAAATTTCCAGGGTCACCTGCGTCCACAATGTGTTTAAAAAAAAAAAAAAATTAACCGGCGGTTTTCGGCTTCTTCCGGTTCGAGCGATTTCCCGGTTTTGACTAGTTTAAATCGGTTCAAAGCGGTTTAATTGCGAAAATAGTTTTAGGGTTGTTTCGGACCAATTCCGGCTTTGGTTCCCGGTTCAACCGGTTGAACCGGCCGATTCGGTCCAGTTTTGAAAACACTGATATTTACAAAGAGAAACGTTATTTATGGAAACTAAATAACAAACCACTATAAAAAAAGTATTTTTTAGCAACTAAATTTACCAACGAAATTCAATCCGGTGGTAAATACCAATGGATTAGTAATAAAAATGATATTTTGTTTTAGCAATGGAATGCCAACAGATTTATTCTCTATTTTACCAACGGAATTCAATCAGTTGGCAATTACTAATGGATTACCAAGGGAATCATTACATAAATTACCAACGGAATTATTAACAGCAGATTACCAACGAAATTATTTATCAACGAAATTATTTTTTGTTGCTAAAAATTTACCAACCACCACTTTACCAACGAAATTTTACCAACGAGTTCCATTGCTAATCCGTTGGTAAGCCAATTTAACAATGTAATTAAGACTTTTACCAACGGAATATTTTGTTGGTAAAAAGTAGTTTTTTTGTAATGAACATAAATAAAAGATACAATAATATCAATCACTAATATTATCTTCGAAACGAAGCGTAGAATTGAGGGAAACGCAGAGCTTGGACTGAAACATTTCAAAAGTTGGATGTGGAAGACTTTTTGTAAAGATGCCAGCAAGCTCCAACGAAGAAGGAACAAAACGAGTAACCAGATGACCAGATTCAATGAGTTCTCGCACAAAATGACAATCAATATCAATGTGTTTAGCGCGCTTGTGAGAGACAGGATTTTGAGTCAGAAACAATGCACTCTTATTGTCACTAAGGAGGACTAGAGGGGAAGTCAGAGACGCATGAAGGTCTCGAAGGAGGTTGGTGACCCACATGAGTTCTGAAGCAGTATTAGCAACAGTCCTATTTATGTATAGGATTAGAATTTGATTCATTTTATTTGAATTATCTCTATTTTGATACAACTTGGGGTTAATTAGCATAGAAAGAGCTTGGTTGGTGTACTTTAATAAACATACGGTATAAGATGCTATTGCTTTTTGTTTGATTCAATAATATTCATTCTAAGATAATCTTATTGTCTCACAAATAGAATATTGTCATTTCTTATTGCATGTTGAGCCTAGAGATAAAAGCCTAAATCAGGTATAAACTTTTATTTAGATTGATTTCTTCAATTAACTCTATTATGCTTTATTTAGACAGAATATTATCATTTTTATGTTTCTAATTACTTTATTTTACTTTTTATATGAAGTTGGTCATCTACAACTTATTTAAGTTGAAAGTACACGATATAAATGATATAAATGTCACTGTCTTTTAAGCGCATGGAAGAACTGGAGGCAGCTTACTGTCTCTTATGGGATTAATGAGTAAATATTATGGTACTCTATGTTGGAGAACTAAAACTTATGCTTTTGTCGATTTTATTTAATGTTTCGAATGTATCTACATAATTTTTATACGAAGATTTGCTATTTTAGGTATTATATAATTATTTTGGAATTCAATCAGACATGTTTTTTATTCATTGTTACTAATTTTGACTACTGCAATAAAGCTCTGTTCATGGAATTCTCTTTTTCCCTAGCAAGGATGTCCCAAGTTTGCTGGAATTCAATGATTCACTGCTGTCATTGGAACCCCTGGTGATGATGGAGGTGATTTTTTTTTTCATTCTATTTGTAATCCTTCAGCAATTTTACTTAGCATACGTATAGTTTATTTTCTATTTATAATGTTTTAATCAGTTATGCAGTCCACGTGTAGTTTAACACTTATTTTTTATGATTGTTACATGGAGGTTCATTTTTCGATATCTTCTTCATGGAATATAAAGAGCATTTATTGGAAGGTGAGTTTAATCCTACAACTTTAAAACCTAGGACTAAAATTTATCATGTTTTGTTCTTTCAAATTCATCCAATTTGTAGAACCTATAATTATATTTTGGTTGAACATTTGACATATCTTTTGAACTCTACAATTTGGGCACTCCTTAGTCATTAATATTGAATTCGATTCCATCTGCCTTAGATATTAAATTCTCAAAATATTATTTCTTGCACATATATGTTTCATCTCAGATGTAGAAGTTTTGAATACAAGTGGTAATCGAAAGACGTAAAAGTTTTTTTAATCAGGCATCGCAATGTAAGACTTAGAGCTGCTGGAGGATTCGTTGTGTCTTAACTGTTTTGAATTGAGAATTGTGGTTATTGTTTCATATGGTCCGGAGAAAGGGATTCTAGATTTATTTTTCTAAATATCATTTTAAGACCACACCACAAGATTATAGGTAATTTCACATTTTTAGATATCATTTCACATTTTTAAATATCAGTTGTTGTGTCTAAATATCAATTTTCTAAATCTATACTGTACATGTATTAAGATATGTCAATAATATGATCGAATTTACACTCTGTGAAGGAAATCTACCATCAGCTTTTAACTTATTACTGTCCCATAAATTTAATGAGATGTTACATGTTTGATGTTAGGTAATTATTGTGTGAATTAAATATATGAGAAATTAGAGTGGTGTAGTTTTTAGAATTATGCAGCGCTCAAGAGAAAGTTGCACCCAACAATTTAACATTTTACTTGTTTTGAATCTTGATATGAAGTTCCAATTTAACAGTAGATGAATATGGTTGCTAGGAATGTCAAATTCAATTAATATATGTTAATATGTTATTAAAGATGTTCATTTGTTTTAAAATGAGGCAGAGAAGATAAAATAGGGACTTATAAAAGCGATGGTGCTTTATTGATAAATTCAGTATGGTATATGTCCATAAAACATGTTATATTCATTCCTTCAATGAATTCGTGTGACTCAAAAAGTACTGAAGTTCAAAAATAGGGAGCTTAGACAACTTTTTACATATGTTGTTGGCATGCATGCATCCATCATGCTGTCATGGATCTTTTCTCTGGGGGACTCTTTAGGGTGAATTTTAGGTATTTTACTCTTTCAACTAATATCTTCTTTTGAATGCATTTTTGTTATACTCTACGGGTCAAGTTTTATTTCAGTGATATAAATCTTGCTACAACTGATAAGCTATTTAATTACATGAGCAAAGGCAAACTATACGGGCCATGGAATTTTGAAAAAAGTTCCATCTATCTTAACAAACTAGAAAATTATGTTCTATTGATTTCATTGTAGGTGATAATATCTGACAAGCGACTATATTGTACTTTATGATCTTTATTTAATTAATGTCTGCCCTTATTAAATATAGTCGGCTTATGATTTTCAGATAGTATCCATTAGACATTCCTCTACTTGATGTTATAACATCTTACTGCTGCATTAGAAATAAGCCTTTTTTTTATAGAATTAAACTCTGTGATTATGATTTTTTTGAAAATATTATATCGCTGGTGCTATCACTTGTCTTATCTTCTATATTTCTAGTTGTCATGATATATGTTAGAAAAAAGTAGGACATAAGTTGGGATCTGTATTAAGTTGGATGTTAATTAAAGTTTTATTATCTCGAAGGGTGGCGTTTAATTAAAGTTTTATTGTCTCAAGGGTGAATAGGGGTAAAAATCAAACCAAAATACTTGATACTCGACTCGAGATCATTCGGTAAAAGCTCGGTTTGAGCTCGATTTGATAATAATATCAAACAAGCTTGAACACACATTTACGTTTGATAAAATTAAAAGCTCGGCTCGAGCTCGAGCTTGATTAATAAAAATAGATAAAGTAAGTGTAAATTTATCAAGCAACTCAAACTCGACTCGTGTTCGGCTCGATAAAAGCTCATTCGGGCTCGGCTCAATTGCTTATCAAACAAGCTCAAACATATATTTTGAAGCTCGATAATATTTCAAACAAGCTTGAACAACTCTTCGTTCAGTTAAGCTCGACTCATTTACACCCCTAAGAGTGAAGGGATTTGAATTTGGAGGTTTCTGATGAAATTTATAATGCCTTCTCCAATGGTTGTTCCAATATTTTTATAACCGAATCGGAGGTCAAATCGGTATCTCCACCGGTTCACGGTCCGATCGGTCCAACCGATCCGACCGAAGGTTCAATCGAAAAAATTAAATCACTTCATTTTAATTATATTTTACATTATTATTTGATCATTATTAAAATAAATATATAATAAATTATTTAATATACCATAATTAAAAATACTGATTAATAATGTCAACTTAACAATTGTAAGTGGATTTATTAAATAAAAAAAAACCCAACGCAAACTGATATACACTTGTTTATGTGTAGGATATGAGTTTGATTTTATATTAATAAAAAGAAATATATATATATATATATATATATATATATATATATATATATATATATATATATATATATATATATAAAACAAATGGCAAAGTGGGCAACAATTAGGGCATCAGCATCCTTAAGCCGCCGCCCTCTCTCAGATTGAAATGCAAAGGCTCATCCTTTCTCTCTCTCCTTAATTTTGAAGTACAAAGCCTTCTCTCTCTTATCTGTGTAGTAGCCATCAGTCTCTTTTCTCTCGATTTTGAAATTCAGGAACTGTTTTCTCTCTTCTCTCTTATGATGTAGCCATCACCGCTGTTCTCTCTCTTAGTCTTTCGGCAATTTAGATGTATGGCTTAGAAATTCCTACTGTGAGCTTCAGAAATCGATTACAGAAATAAAGTAGTGGGGTTGTTTGCATAGAAATGGAGGAGTCTGGAGAATAAAACCGGGGGATTTCGGTTCTATCGATTTTACCGGTTTTTTAATTTTGACCGGTTCTGATCGGTTTATCTCTGTTCAACCGCAAAAACAATTATTAAGGCTGTTCCGGACCGGTGCCGGCTCCGATTCCCGGTCCAACCGGTTGAACCGGCCGGTCCGGTCCAGTTTTGATAACACCGGGTTGTTCAAATAAAAAAAATTAAGAAACTATTTCAAGTTTGGTTTTGTGATAAAATTTTTTTTAAAAAGTTTGTGTAATTATACTCCACATTTAAGAAAGCATTTGTCATTATATGTTTTTACGAGATATTTTGTCCATCTAATTCAATTATTTATCTTGCCTTAAAGAAATTACTTTATAAATATATTCAATTATTTATCTTGCCTTAAAGAAATTACTTTATAAATATATGCTCCGCTTGTAAGTTCAAGAATACCAGGCTGCCTATTGAAAAAGTCATTAGCAAAATATATATATATATATATATATATATATATATATATATATAACAAAATACATTTTTAACAAATTTATGTTATCTACTCAACATTTTAAGTATAAAAATGTGTGTTTTCTTTGATGATTTTTATTACTTGCAAATTTATAGTTTTATAAAATTATAATATTTGCGCAATTATGGAGATTGAATTGTTTTTATTTTTAATTATAAATATTCAAAATTTTGTTTTATCACATATCCTGCAAAATTATTAACTTAAAATTAGTTATAATTAAAATAGATTAAGAAATTATTAACTTAAACTTAGTTATAATTAAATGCAAAGACTTGTGTGAGACCGTCTCACGTAAGAGCTTACATGAGATGACCAGAAAGTGATAACTTTTATATAGGAAAGTAATAATAAATTAATGAAAAGTGATAATATTATTTCATTAACAATTTATTGTATAAATAAAAGGTGATAACATTTTGTAGCAGAAGTAATAATGATTTATAGCGAAAGTGATAATTATTTTAAAAAGTGAAAAATGGTCTCACGTGAGACGGTCTCACACAAGACCTACCCATAATTAAAATAGATTAAGAGTTAGATGGTACACTATTTTAATTGTTATATTGTGTCTTAACTTAATATTAGTTTTAGTTAAAATAACATGATTACAATTATCTTTTATTAAACACATATAATTACCTTAAAAATCCTAATTAATCAGTAAAATACTTTAAATGACCGTACTATTTTTAAATAAACACTCAAAATTGCAGATAATGTTAACAGATAATGTTAACGAAAGATAATCTTCCTAAATTCTTTAAAATGCATTTGAGATACTTTCTTTTGAGACGGGTTTCTTGTGAGACGGGTCAATTCATTACTAAAGTATGTTTACTATTATATAGGTAAAGTATACTTTAACAATAATGAATTATTTTATAATACCCTAAAATACATACTTTAACAATCATGAAGCATACTTTATTTATATAATAAACATATTTTAACACGTCTCATAAATCGTCTCACATATGTAATGTCTAACAAGAGAGTTTACCAATGCATTTTTCTTAATCGATTATTTTTCTATATTTAAATTATATATATATATATATATATATATTAAAGGCTAATTATATCTTGTGTACTAAAGCACCGTGCACTCACTTTTGAAAAAACTCATACACTTATGAATAAAAATATATATACTAATGAATAAAAGTGTATATACTTTGTTAGCGACTTTTATGTTAGTTTTTTTTAATGAAAAATTAAGTGTAAAAAATTATTAAAAAATACTCCCTCCGTCCCCTTGATACGCATCTATTTTGTTATTTTGGTCCGTCCCATTACAAAGTATACATTTCCTTTTTTAGATTAATGTGACCACACATGGCCCCACATTCCACACTAATACAACTACCCTACTACACTTAAAAATATTATTTCTCTCACCTCAAAATACATTAAATTATTATACTCCACGTGCAAAAAACAAACGGTTACGTTTCAAGGGGATGGAGGGAGTATGTATACATTATTAGTATAAACATGTGTGCAATAGTTTATAGCTAAAAGGAAATTTATTCTATTGCAATGCTTCTGAACTGTAGTTGCAAAAAATTGAAAGAATGTTATAATATGAGGTGGTGTTTTTTATATACTTTGTGAGAATGTGTCTTGCTAACCTTATTGTATTTTGATTTTGAAGTTGGATTGATGTACAATTTTTAAAAAAAATAAGGTTAGTGTATAACAAATAAATGAAAAAAAATTATGAATGCTTCATGAGACTAGACTATAAATTATGAGAGTACACCTTTTTAAAAATATTTATTAATTTGTGTAATACAGTCTACTAAAAAATTGAGTAAAAATTTGAGTGGCACCATAAAAAGATTTATATGAAAGTTAAACATAGAAGCTTAAAATATAAAAATTTAGATACGGGTAAAGGGTGATGGACATTTAAAGAATACGGGTGAGGGTGATGGGTATTTCTTTTGGTAATGCATTTGATAACCCTTCAATCACTCTTTCTCAGTAGTTATATTTTCTTTCATTTTTATGTTTTTGCGTTTGCTTTGCAGGATCATATTTATCGATTATTCATGGTAAAGTACGAGCCAGTACGTTTGGTAGAATTTATGAAATATCAACTTTCAAAAGCCATATTGAAGGTACGGGTGATACGAATATGGATGATGGACATTAAGCTGAATACATGTACGGGTGATGAATATTTCTATTTAGTAATGTCTTTAATAACCCTTCGATCACCCATTCTCTGTAGTTATATTTTCTTTTATTTTTATATTTTTGTGTTTCCTTTACAGTTCCATATTCATTGATTATCCACCTGAAAAGTCTAAACGAGTAAGTTTGTTTGGTAGAATTTGTAAAATGCCAACTTTCAAAAGTTCTGTCCTAGATACGGGTGATACGGGTATGGGTGATGGACATTTACTAATACGGGTACAGGTGATGGATATTTCTATTTGATAATGACTTTAATAACCCTTCGATCACCCTTTCTCTATAGTTATATTTTCTTTCATTTTATGTTTTTGTGTTTCCTTTACAGGTTCATATTAATCGATTATCCATCGATAAACTCCGAACCACTAAATTTGGAAGAATTTGTAAAATGCTAAATTTCAAAAGCCATGTTGTAGGTATGAGTGATGTACATTTTTGTTTAGTAATAGCTTTGATAACCCTTCGATCATCATTCTCTATAGTTATATTTTCTTTTATTTTTATGTTTTCCTTTGCAGATCCATTTTCATTGATTATCCATCGATAAAGTCTGAACCAATAAGTTTGGTAGAAATTGTAAAATGTCAACTTTCAAAAGTTATGTTGTAGATACAGGTCTACGGGTATGGGTGTTGATGGACATTTAGCTGAATACGAGTACGGGTGATGAATATTTTTGTTTGGTAATGACTTTGATAACCCTCCGATCACCATTTCTCTGTAGTCAGTTTTATAGAATCTGTATTTTTAATCTATTTTATAAACTGTAAGTGTATTTTTTTATTTATTATTTCTTTTATTTTCTTGATAATAGAGAATGAGCATATTTCATGTTATGGCTCATTTCAAATTGCAAAATAAAATTGTTTTTGGATTTAGGATTTTAGGGGTATTTTAGTTTGTTTTGTAATTCATAAAGGATAAATTATGTTAAGTGTGTTGTTAGGGGTGCTATTTTTGTATTTAAAATACATATAGGGACAGTTAGTTATTTTTACTTTATTTTTTTGAACATTTTTGGTGAATGTGTTTTAATACTTAGACTTACTTTAATACCCTCTAATTTTATAATTTCATTTAAATTTCAAGATAGACAATTTCTCTTGATAGTTTAATAAGCAATGATCATAAATAAGAGTCAAAGATAGTCTTTGAAAAATGTTGACCTATATTTTAAGAGGTCAATTTTCGCTCATGGTCAATTATACGTTGCAGTTTCAAGAGTTACAGTTAGAAAAGATTTGAAGATAATGCTTTGTGATAAGAAAGATTTGAAAATAGTACATATAGAAATGTATTGTTTAGGGAGGTTTCTAAAATTGTTTGAATTGAGAATTTTACATAATTAAAAACTCATTTTAAGTAATTCTTTTTTTTAAAATAATCTTATATCTTATTTTAATATATCTAAGTCAATTTTCTAAATTATTTTATTTTATTTATATTCGCGCTTAAATAATGGCACGTGGCATGTTCAGAGAAAGTATATACATCATGTATGAATGTCTACGTAATTATTTCATGTAAAGATATATTTAAAATGCACTGTTTCTTGATTTTCTTACTGCTACAAAGGAACATGCATATCATAGATTGAAGGATTGTATTAATAAATGGGTATGAGACAAGTGCGGGTACCGTAATAAATTTATTAACAGGATGGGTATGGATAGTTGTTTTTTAATCGGATACTGATACGGATACCCAAAATAATTGGGTACCCTACCCGTTGCCATCCCTACATGGATCAAGCACAACTCAAGTTTAGATAAAAAAAATTAACAAAGTTCCTTCTCGTTCAACGCATGGCCCAACCAAAAACTAGAAATAATGAAACGGGTAGTGTTTCCACTTATTTAACAAAAATACAAAAATTTCCCTGTCCGTGCAACGCACGGCCCTATAAATGAAAGTTTCGATTTTAATTTTTTCTTTTTTTATCTATTATTTAGTATATATGTATATGTATCCAAATAAATGATTCTCAATGCCATGCATTCTATGAGATAATATTGCAGAATAGAACAACATGGAAGCCAAGGAGGATTGTCACCAATCTAAACAAAGGTCACTTGCTCTGAAGACAAGATGTGGGTTAGTTTTTTATTCATATATTATTCATAAAAGATTCACTCTTTATTTTGTGAAATAGTTGACTGAAGTTTTGCAGATATTTATACTAATGGTAAAATAGTTTTATGAAAATATTTTGATTTTTTGATTTAATAACATAATTTTTTTATGATGTTTTCAAATCTTTCATGACAGATGATTGTTATACCACATTTCAACCTGATGTTCATGCAGAAAATATTGTAAGTCAATAATGTGTATTGATTCAATTTTCACTTGGTTTATAGTAATTGTATATCTCTTCTACTGCAAAAAAAATAGTTGATAAATTCTAAGTATTCATGATTATTATTCAAATAGCCAGGTTTCTTTAACTAATAACCATATGCACTAATTTGGGCGAATGAATTCTTAAATGAATTAGAAACGCATGACGGTTATAATTAATTATAGTTCAAATATAATTAGTTCTTAACATGCTTAGCAGAGTTGTAATTCAATACTCACATTATTTTACATATCAGTAACCTTTCTCATCATTACATTGTAAGTAATTAAAATTCACGGTCCAATCAAATGGCGACACGTGGATTTTATTGATTAAATATCAATTTTAATTTATTATATTTTATTTTGGGGATTTAATAAATTAATTCCTAAAATAGATTAATAAATAATTGAAAATTAATTTAATACCCAACAAATTAAGTAGGGTTTAAATTAAGTAAAGCTTGACCCCTAAGTTAAGTAAAGCATGGAAGGTTCCAGAATCAGGTCAAATTAAGCAATGACCAATCAAGCCGTGATATATTTGGAACGGCCCAAGCCCGCAGTACCAGGCCAAATCTATCTTGGACCAATCAGATTGCAAGTTATTTATGGGACATGCTCATCCTTCACCTATATAAGGAGCCCTCCTTCATTTACTCCAGACACACTAAAAAAATACTTGAAGACATAAACGCTCTGAAGAGATCAAGAATACGAGCAGTGCTCCCTTGAGATCTTCAAGCATCTTTAAGTCAAGAACGACAAACAATTCGGGATTAAGGTGCGGAGCCCCTAAATTAAGCGTTCTTCATATACTGAGTTCTTCGCTGTTCTTCGCGCCAAGAATAGTATACGACCCGGGATTAAGGTGCTAAGCCCCCCAGATCGAGTGTTCTTCGGTTCAAGTATGTTTAATCCAAACAAAGGCTCGACGCTTCTGGATTAACGTTATAAGGTCCCAAATCCGAGTTCGGACAAGCTTCAACTGAAGATCCGACTCAACACACACAGTCAACGCGGTTAACACACAAGTCAAGTCAAAGTCAAAGTCCAAATTGGTTCGAGAGAAGAATCAGAGGATAGATAGAGATTGTTTCCTAAATTTTCAAGTTCTGTCCGTCTAGATTATCATTGTAATTCTATTATATTTATTTCATTATAAATATAAAAATTTGTTGTTACAAATTTTGGCACGCCCAGTGGGACAGTCTCTACCTCTCATCTCTTCTCTCTACAAGCTCGAAAGTACGATATGACTCCTGTCAGGATTACTGTAGGTAGGACTGCTGCTTCTAATCTCTCAGAGTCGTTGACTAAATATGTTGTTGTTGTTACGAGGAGCATGTCAGAAAAAGCTCGTTCGGAAGCCTCATCTGGATCCAACCCTTCGGTTGAGGAGGTTTCGAGAAAACAACTACCTATGAAAGATGATAGTGATGAAGATTCTGCATCTTCAAACTCTTCATCTGACTCCGTTGCAGCTCCAGTAATGATGGCAGGCACCTCAACTGTTGAGGAGCAGTTAGCAAGTATGATGAAAGCTATCGAAGGGCTCACAAAACACATAGAAGCTCAAGATTCAAAAATCTCCCAATTGATGGAAAAAAGAGACGTCGCAGAGACTAGCCGTGCAAACGGAAAAGGAGTCATGGACAATAGTGAAGTGGAAGAGGTCACAAGACGCCAGACTATTAAAAAGGAGCAAACTCAAGGAACGTTGCCACTTTCAGCTGATGAAATGCTCCAAGTGGATCAACTCAAGGATATTATACTTGGAACAATAAAAGAAAGGTTTGAGGAGAATTCCAAGCCTACTGTTACTTATGTCAAGCCATACACGAAAAGAGTGGACAACTTAAAGTTGCCAGCTGGCTACCAGCCTCCCAAGTTCCAATAATTTGATGGCAAGGGAAACCCGAGGCAGCATATAGCACACTTTATTGAGACTTGCCATGACGCTGGTACTTATGGAGACCATATGATAAGGCAGTTCGTTCGCTCTCTCAAAGGAAATGCATTTGATTGGTATATCGACTTGCAAGCTGAATCCATTGATAGTTGGACACAAATGGAACATGAGTTCCTTAATCGTTTCTACAGCACGAGGAGAACTGTTAGCATGACTGAGTTAACTAATACTCGTCAATTGAAGGAAGAACCTGTGATTGATTATATCAATCGATGGAGAAATTTGAGTTTAAATTACAAGGACCGATTATCCGGAGAGTCTGCTATTGAGATGTGTATCCAAGGGATGGAATGGAATCTCCTTTATATACTCAAAGGAATTCAACCTAAGACTTTCGAAGAGTTGGCTACTAGGGCCCATGACATGGAATTAAGTATGGCTGCTAGTGGAATCAAACATTCACCGATGTCGGACTCCTACAAGTCTAAAGATAAACAAGATTTCAAAAAGGGGGGCAAGTCCTATGCTAAAAGTTCCAACAAAGAGTCAATGGCCGCAAATATTATGACGGTCAAGGTTCGAAAGAATAAAAATGATAAGAAAGACAAAGGGAGGCAAGTTGCCCAAGAGTGGGGGCAAAGAAGGTTAACTCTGAAAGAGATGCAAGAAAAGGAGTATCCATTTCTGAATTCAGACATTTCTGGTATATTCGATGATCTAATGAAGAACAAACTCCTTGATCTTCCTGAAATGAAGCATCCAGAGGAAGCCGGTCGAACTAATGACCCAAAATACTGCAAGTATCATAGGTTGGTGAGTCATCCAATTCATGATTGTTTTGTTCTTAAGGAAAAGATCATGCAACTAGCTAAGGAAGGGAAAATCGTGTTAGAAGATGAGGCAGGCACAAACTTCACTTCTGTAAAAGAAAGTCATGATGAAGGCTCATGTCATGTCGTGAACGAGGACAATGAAAGCGAACAACTTGAAACTAAGGGTAAAGCTTACTCCATGAAGGTGACCTTCACGGATGAAGATATGTTGTTGGGTATGCAATCTCATAATCGACCTCTATTTGTGACTGGTTACACTAAAGGGATGCGAGTGAATCACATACTTGTTGATGGAGGTTCGGCAGTGAACATTTTGTCCTTGAGAATGTTGAAGAAGATAGGAATACCAATGGATGAACTCAACCATAGCCGATTGATGATTCAAGGGTTTAACCATGAGGGGCAGAGAACTCTCGGCACAATAGTTCTTGATTTGCTAATTGATGAGATGAAATCCACAGTTTTCTTCCATGTTATCGATGCAAAAACTTCGTACAACATGTTTTTGGGGCGCCCATGGCTACATGAGAATGGCGTGATTCTTTTTTACATTACACCAGTGCTTCAAATATAGTGAAGGTGATAATGTGAAAAGGGTGTTCGGCGACGACAAGCCGTTTACTGAGGCTGAAGCTTACTTTGCAGATGCTAAATATTTCTTCAAGAGTACAAAGAAAGTAAAGCGTGAAGAAGCCCCAGTGCAAGATAATGGGGGCAATAAACAAATAAAGGATAAGGAAGGTAGTACATCATCTGCCACTCTCAAGGGGAACAAAGGCAAAGGGCTTGAGACCTCGGAAGAGTTGACATTGCCTCTAACAAAAATTGATGCAAATATGCCTTCTTCTCCACCACTCAAAGGATTCATACGTCCTATTGAAGGACCAAAGACCGAACACGGTGAAGTGTTTGAAGCCGAAATAACCAAGTCGTATAGTCCACAAGCTTATAAACTCCTTATGAAGGCTGGTTATGAACCAAGGAAAAAAGCGATGGCGAGCAAGGTGTGTCAAGAAACTATCAACCCACCAGGACATGGACTCAATGTTACTCAGGAAATGTTGAAAAATGGTGGTCACACTATCAGGAAGGCTAAGCCAGGTTTGGGATATGTCCCTCAAAAGCCAGTCTGCATTACAATTAGAAGAGCAAGTACAAATTATATCATCGAGGGAGAAGCTTTATCCACAGAGGATATGTTTGACGTAAGTAGTAGGGAAGTCAAGAGAATATCTATTTTTGAAAGGCTTGGGAGTGTCTTAGAAAGGCTTGGACCCTGTAAAGGGAAGTGTAGGAGGCAAAATCATGTCAAGTCCCTTAACCTCCGAAAACTCCGGAGTCAAAATCCTTCTCGTATCAAGCGGCGAAATATCTTGACTGTCTCAAGTGGAAGAGTATTGAAAGCTAAGGTGCGAAGAATCATCTTTACTAAAGATGATAGTAATAATGATAGAGAAAGTGTAGCTTCCACCAATCATATTACTGCTGTGGAAGATTCTCAAATGGAGGAAGTAAATCCTGAAGATGCCCCTCCACAATTTGAAGAAGGAGTGAAAGCCACTGTTGATGAGTTGAAAAAAACTAACTTAGGTGATGAAAATGACCCACGTCCTACCTACATAAGTGCTCTGCTAAATGTTGAGGAAGAAACAAAGTATGTCAGCCTTTCGCGAGAATTCAGAGATGTCTTTGCATGGTCGTATAAGGAAATGCCAGGCTTAGATCTAAAAATCGCAGTGCACCACTTGTCCATTAAAAAGGAAACTCGGCTGGTTAAACAAATACAGCGTCGATTTCGACCAGAGTTGATTCCTTTGATTGAGGACGAGGTTAATAAGCTTCTTGAAACAGGCAAGATTCGAGAAGTCAAATATCCTACATGGATTTCCAATATCGTGCCGGTAAGAAAGAAAAATGGGCAACTAAGAGTATGTGTTGATTTTCGAGATTTGAATATGGCATGTCCGAAAGATGACTTTCCATTACCAATTACTGAACTCATGATTGATGCAACAACGGGGCATGAGGTCCTTTCATTTATGGATGGGTCATCTGGCTACAATCAAATTAGTTTGGCTCCTGAGGATCAAGAGAAGACAGCCTTTCGTACTCCGAAAGGGATATATTGCTATAATGTTATGTCATTTGGCTTAAAGAATGCTGGTGCCACTTATCAGCGAGCCATGCAAAAGATATTTGATGACATGCTTCATAAGATTGTCGAATGCTATGTTGATGATATTGTGGTGAAATCAAAGGAAAAAAAAAGATCATTTCCATGATCTAAGGCGAGTGTTTGAACGGTTAAGAGAGCATCAACTCAAGATGAATCCGCTCAAGTGTGCATTTGGAGTTTCATTCGGAAAATTTCTTGGGTTTATTGTTCGCCGTCGAGGGATTGAGATTGAGAAAGCAAAGATTGACGCAATCATGAAAATGCATGTGCCTCGAAACATACATGAACTCAAAAGTCTGCAAGGAAAGTTGGCATACTTAAGGAGATTCATATCAAACTTAGCTGGCCGATGCCAACCATTTAGTCATCTCATGAAGAAAGACAGCATATTCGAATGGGATGAAACTTGCAATAATGCTTTCAACAGCATTAAAGAATACTTGATGAAGGCACCAGTGTTGAGTGCTCCAATACCGGGACGTCCATTAGTCCTTTATCTAGCTGCTCAAGAGCGTTCTGTGGGAGCTTTACTTGCACAAGAAAATGATGATGGTAAAGAAAGAGCTCTATATTATCTAAGTAGAACCATGACTCCAAACGAGTTGAAGTATTCACCCATTGAGAAGATTTGCTTATCCCTTATCTTCGTGATTCAGAAGTTGAAACATTATTTTCAAGCTCACACAGTTCGGCTAGTTTCGAAAGCCAACCCACTAAAATTTTTCATGTCAAAACCAGTACTCTCTGATCGGCTTGCAAGATTTTATCTCCAACTTCAACAGTTTGAGATCGTGTACGTCCCTCAAAAGGCCGTAAAAGGACAAGTGTTGGCAGATTTTCTAGCTGATCATCCAATGCCTGCTGAATGGGAACTATCTGATGAACTCCCCGATGAAGATTCTTTCACTGTGGACATAGTTTCTCCTTGGAAGATGTATTTCGATGGAGCATCTCATAGAGAGGGAGCTGGTGCGGGAGTCGTGTTTGTAACATCCAGTGGTGAAGTTCTACCTTTCTCATTTTCCTTAACAGAAAATTGCTCTAACAATGTGGCTGAGTATCAAGCACTCATACTTGGTTTGGAAATGGCTATCGATATAAAGCAGCTACACCTTAGAGTGTATGGTGATTCGCTATTGGTGATAAATCAACTCCTTGGAGTGTATGAAGTGAAGAAGCTTGAGTTGTTCCCCTACTACAAGTATTCTCAAAAGCTTATGGGTTATCTCGGTGATGTTGATATTAAGCATTTGTCTAGAAGAGAGAATAAGCAAGCTGACGCCCTCGCTAAGTTAGCATCAACTATAGCTATGCCAGAAATGCAAATTCAAATACCGGTGTGTAGAAGTTGGGTTGTACCACCACTCTTTGAAGATGATGATTATGAAGAAGTTGAAAATCATGTGGTGGAAGTTTTCAAAATTGAAGAAGAGGATTGGCGCCAACTACTCGTGGACTATTTAAAGTATGATAAGTTGCCAAGCGATCCACGTCAAAGGGTTGATATTCGACGTCGAGCGCCTCGATTCATTTATTTCAAAGGCACACTATATAGAAGATCATTTGATGGAGTTTTCTTGAGATGCTTGGGTAAGGAAGAAGCTATTCAAGCGATGGAGGAGGCTCACTCCGGAATTTGCGGTGCCCATCAATCCGGACCGAAGCTACATTTTAGAATTAAGAGGATGGGCTACTATTGGCCCACAATGGTAAAAGATTGCATGGATTTTGCACAAAGATGTCAAGCTTGCCAGTTCCATGGAAATCTGATTCATCAACCTCCGGAGCCTTTGCATCCGACAGTCGCTTCATGGCCTTTTGATGCTTGGGGTTTAGATGTGGTAGGGCCACTTACAAAGTCTTCTGGTGGTCATCTCTACATTCTTGCTGCAACAGATTACTTTTCAAAGTGGGCTGAAGCTGTGCCTCTGAGGGAAGTAAAGAAAGAAAATGTTGCTGATTTCATTCGGATCAACATCATTTATAGATATGGTGTCCCGCGCTACATCATCACTGATAATGGAAAGCAGTTCAGCAACAGTTGGATTGATAAGTTGTGTGAGAAGTTTGATTTCAAGCAAAGAAAGTTATCAATGTACAACGCAGCTGCCAATGGTCTTGCTGAAGCATTCAATAAAACTTTATGCAGTTTATTGAAGAAAGTAGTCTCCAAGTCAAAAAGAGATTGGAATGAAAGAATCAATGAAGCTTTATGGGCGTACCGCACTACCTATAGAACACCTACTCAAGCCACTCCGTATGCCTTGGTGTATGGTGTTGAGGCTGTTGTGCCTCTTGAAAAGCAAATTCCTTCTTTGAGGATAGCCATACAGGAAGGCCTCATCGAGGAAGAAAATGCAAAGTTACGTCTTCAAGAGTTAGAAGCGTTAGATGAAAAGAGGTTGGAAGCACAACAAAGACTTGAGTGTTACCAATCTCGTCTTTCTAGAACGTACAACAAGAAAGTGAAGGTACGTTCTTTTCAAGTTGGTGATTTGGTGTTTGCTGTGAGAAGACCTATAGTAGTCACCCATCACGTTGGAAATAAGTTTCTACCCAAGTGGGATGGCCCTCATGTTGTGAAGGAAGCCTATACAAATGGCGCATACAAGTTGATCTCAGAAGATGGCGTGAACATTGGCCCCATAAATAGGAAGTTCTTGAAACGCTACTACGCGTAAAACAAATTCAAGTTCAACGCTCCATGACGCATGAGCCTAAACTGCATGTTACTCCTGGCCCGCATGAGTATAAACTGTGTACGATGAACTCCTGGTCCGCACGAGTATAAACTGTGTACGACGAACTCCTGGTCCGCACGAGTATAAACTGTGTACGACAAACTCCTGGTCCGCACGAGTATAAACTGTGTATGACAAACTCCTGGTCCGCATGAGTATAAACTGTGTACGACACACTCCTGGCCCGCATGAGTATAAACTGTGCACGGCACCCTCAAATCAAATCATGTCCCTTGAACTACGTTATGACTTGATTCTCTTTAGGGAGATACGTAGGCAGCTTAACATTTTGTTAAGTTCAGTCATGTTTTCGTTTGTTCGCATCAAGTTTGTGAAGCAAGAAGCAAATTAAGGTATAAAGGCAGCAAGTAAACATCAAAAGACAGTAAAGCAAATCCAAAGATGAGGTGATGAATAAGAAGAGGAAAGAAGATAAGAGAGAATATATCAGCAAAAGGGGGTTCAAATTAATTTATATTTCTTTGATTTAATTAATTACAAGGCCTAAAATAAATTCATGAGTCAGCTAATTATTAAATTCAAAATTATAAATTAAACATATGATGGGAAGGGCCTAAATATTGAAAGGAGCAATTAAATTAATTCATATTTGAGCTTGATAAACTAAGCCCAAATTGCATGAATTAAATTTAAGAGTTGAGGTCCGAATTGTTAGTACAAGCTTGAATGCATGGAGCTCAAAGTAATTTGAATTAATGGCCATTTGGCATGAACATAAGCCCACACGGCTTATTTGCTAAATAATTGGATCAAAATTGGCATGAACATAAGCCCACACGGCTTATTTGCTAAATAATTGGATCAAAATTGGCATGAACATAAGCCCACACGGCTTATTTGCTAAATAATCGGATCAAAATTGGCATGAACATAAGCCCACACGACTTATTTGCTAAATAATCGGATCAAAATTGGCATGAACATAAGCTCACATGGCTTATTTGCTAAATAATTGGATAAAAATGGGCATGAACATAAGCCCACGTAGCTTATTTGTTAAGCAGTTGACCCACTTCCGAAGTCAAACTAGCATGAACATAACTCACGTGGCTTATTTGCTAAACAATTAGTCCATTATAGATAAAGGAGCCCAAATTACAATGGTGGGTCTCAAGCCCAAAATTGACCCAAGCTAACCCTGAAGCCCAGTAACCATATTGAATTATTGAGCCCATTTGGGCTGGTCAAAATTGGGGACACAAAGTCAAAATTGGGAGTTAATTATCCCAAATTGACGAAAGCTCCTCTTCCAGAAGCAGAAGGCTCGATCGTCGACGACCACCACTTCACTGATCCAATCTCTCACCGGGAATAGCTCAACTATCGACCGCCAGCTGCCGGTCTCTCGACCGCCGCGCCGTGGCAAACGCTGCTGCCATCGGAGACACGAGCGAGAAGGCCACACACGCCGCACCAGATCCGCTGCTCACCCAGTCGAAACTGAGAATCACCGCGCGCCGCTCGTCGTCCACACCACCACGGATCGTCGCTGCCCCCTCGCCGAAGCTCGCAAGCAGATGCTGCCCAGATCTGCTTCATGACCATACCACCATGGAGCGCTGCTACCACGCACGACCCTGCCTCGGTCGTCGCTGAATCCCACGGTGATGAAATCGCCGCCAAACAGCAGGCAGTCGCCGAGTGCAGCAAGCAGCTGCCACCCTGTCCGTGTTGCCACCCCTCGTCGTTGATGCCCGCAACTGCCGGTGACTGTCACCAGAAGGTGCGTCGGGTCTTCGCCAGCAGACGGCGCCGTATCTATCACCGGATCCTCCTTCATTGGTCTGGTCGATCGTTGGTAACAGCCATTACCAAGAGTCGTAATACCACCATGTATGTTGCTGCAAATCGCCGCCGGTCTGATCCCATCAACACTATATATTACTGCCTCAATCTCCCACTTTCGGCAACACGGAACAATAACGTGGTGACGAAATATACATCGAGGCTCGCCGTAGATTTTCTCAGATGAGAAAGAGGGGCGAGGACAAGGCTCGCTGTCGATTTCTCAGAGGAGAAAGAATAGCAAGGACGAGACTCGCCGTAGATTTTCTCAGACGAGAAAGAGGGACGAGGACAAGGCTCGCTGTCAATTTCTCAGAAGAGAAAGAATAGCAAGGATGAGGCTCGCCCATGATTTTCTCAGACGAGAAAGAGGAGCGAGGACAATGCTCGATGTCGATTTCTCAGAGGAGAAAGAATAGCAAGGACGAGGCTCGCCGTAGGTTTTCTCAGACAAGAAAGAGGGGCGAGGACAAGGCTCGTTGTCGATTTCTCAGAAGAGAAAGAATAGCAAGGATGAGGTTCGCCCATGATTTTCTCAGACGAGAAAGAGGGGCGAGGACAAGCGGTTTACTAAATGCTTGGTCGGAAGCAAGAGCAACAAGCAAGAAACAAAAATAATAATAAACAGTTCAAAAGTAGATGAGCAAATTAAAGAATTGAAAGCTTACACTTGTGAATTGAATTCCTTGGATGGTGTGTTTTGTTGGTGTGCTTTGTCTTGGCAACCTCTTGAAACAAAGCTGAAAGTCTTGTTTGTTGGATAGCTTTGATGAAAAAAATTGAGTTCATGATGAACCATTATATAGTAGTGGATTCATGGATAATTATGGAAATTATTCATGGATAATTATGGAAATTACTTGTGGACTCATGAATAATTATGGAAATTATTCATGGATAATTATGGAAATTACTTGTGGACTCATGAATAATTATGGAAATTATTCATGGATAATTATGGAAATTACTAGTGGACTCATGGATAATTATGGAGATTAATTTGAGGTGCGCAATCTCTACAAAATTATAAGAGATTCTTTACTACAAATAACTTTGGTAATTTTGGGTAAGATTCATGAAATCTTGGTGAACAAGAAACAAATCTTTTGCGATTCCTTCACAACAAGACATTCTGTCCGTGAACAAATCGCAAGGGGACATTTGTAAGCAATTAAAATTCACGGTCCAATCAAATGGCGACACGTGGATTTTATTGATTAAATATCAATTTTAATTTATTATATTTTATTTTGGGGATTTAATAAATTAATTCCTAAAATAGATTAATAAATAATTGATAATTAATTTAATACCCAACAAATTAAGTAGGGTTTAAATTAAGTAAAGCTTGACCCCTAAGTTAAGTAAAGCATAGAAGGTTCCAGAATCAGGTCAAATTAAGCAATGACCAATCAAGCCGTGATATATTTGGAACGGCCCAAGCCCGCAATACCAGGCCAAATCTATCTTGGACCAATCAGATTGTAAGTTATTTATGGGACATGTTCATCCTTTACCTATATAAGGAGCCCTCCTTCATTCACTCCAGACACACTAAAAAATACTTGAAGACATAAACGCTCTGAAGAGATCAAGAATACGAGCAGTGTTCCCTTGAGATCTTCAGGCATCTTTAAGTCAAGAACGACAAATGATTCGGGATTAAGGTGCGGAGCCCCTAAATCAAGCGTTCTTCATATACTGAGTTCTTCGGTGTTCTTCGCGCCAAGAACAGCATACGACCCGGGATTAAGGTGCTAAGCCCCCCAGATCGAGTGTTCTTCGGATCAAGTACGTTTAATCCAAACAAAGGCTCGACGCTTCTGGTTTAACGTTATAAGGTCCCAAATTCGAGTTCGGACAAGCTTCAACTGAAGATCCGACTCAACACACACAGTCAACGCGGTTAACAGACAAGTCAAGTCAAAGTCAAAGTCCAAATTGGTTCGAGAGAAGAATCAAAGGATAGATAGAGATTGTTTCCTAAATTTTCAAGTTCAATCCGTCTAGATTATCATTGTAATTCTTTTGTTTTTATTTCATTATAAATACAAAAATTTTTTGTTACATACATATCTATAATCTTTCTCATGAAAGGTGCAATTTATACAAGGATGCTCTGAGACACACGTCCAACTTGTGTAATACTCTCTCTGTCCCATACTTATCTTCACACTTTCCATTTTCGTTCATCCCACACTTATGTTCACCACCCAAAAAAGGAAACTTCACATTAACCAACAACCTCAAAAGTTATCTTAATTTCAAAAATATCATCTTCACCTAACACACATAACATACTTTATAATTCATTTATTACCTAAAAATACCACAATACCCCTCAAAAGTTAATAAAGTTGGTCAAAAAGTAACTTTTCTTAAACTCCGTATCAACAGTGTCGGTGAACTTAACTCTGGGACGGAGGGAGTATTTTTGTATTCATGTGGAGCTCTGAATTAGAAGTATGATATATATTTAAAAAGCCACAGAAGAGAGGGTCGTTTTAGCATAAAGAACACTCCAATCGGATTCTAAACGAGAAAGTTATGATCAAAGTGGTGACATCACGCAAGCTGTGTCGAACAAAACGGCTGTGCCAATTTCAATGACTTTTTATACATTTAAATGTTGGAATTTCTGTGAGTTCTTTATATGGATAGAAAGCCAAGGAAGAGAGAATCACGTGAGTGTAAGAATTATTCAAATCAAAGGCCGGATGTTGAAGTTATGTGCGAAACGGTGAGGCTACGCAAGCTTGCTCGACTAAAGGAGATCAATTCGACCAGAATCATCTTGGTTGAACGAAAGAGGAAAAATCGAGCAAAATGACCAAAAACTTACAGAGAGCTTGCTTGACCAGTTGCTCGACTGGGAGGCCTTGCTCGACCAAGAAGGTCAAGTCTAACAAAATGTCGCTGGTTCTATTTTTGGTAGTTTCTGGTTTCTTTTACCAAATTTGGCGTATGTCTCAAGTAAAAGCCCATCCAAGGCATATAAAAAGAGCTTACAAGTATAAAAGGGGGTGTAGATCATATCATATAGTGATATTGGATTGGAGGGAGCCACAAATCCATCCTACACCCCACAAGGGGGATCACCCCCAACCATCATCCACATCCTTTCCTCCATCCATTCATCACTTTGAAGATTTGTTCATGGAATCAAGAGGAGAACCAAGATGAGAATTCAAGACGGAGAAGGATGTGACGACTCCCGCATCTAGGGTTTATTTTGTTTTCTAATTTATCTTGTAACAGACATCCGGGTAAGATCTATCCAACACCCATAATTGTTCTTCGTAACATCATGGGCTAGAGTCTTTTTGGTAGAACTAGGGTTGTGAAGGTTTTTACGAATTAATTGAACTTTCGCGTATAAACTCCGTACAACACTAATTGTGGATTTATTTTATGTATAATTGTACTTTCTTAATCCATATTCATGGTCGTTTTTGTGCATCTTCAATTGGTATATAGAGTATGAATATATATCTTGGTTGTAGATTGAGTGCGTTCATCGCTGAACAGGATTTCATGTTATGATTCTAAGTGAGGGGACTCCGAAGTTTCATTAGAACTATCTATATGAATACTTATTAATTGAATTGAATTAGGGTTATTAAGTAGGATAAGGAGGATAATTTTATAGTACCTATAAAGGGAGATCATATCGGGTTAGAGTACCAATTGGCCAGGGAAATAATTGATACTGATAGTACCTAAAAGGAGGGTGGAATTATATCTCTTGCTCCGAGGTTATTCACACGTGTTACACGCATGTTTACTTGTGTCTATAGAGTAGATATGCATGGTTTAGTGATGCGTCGGACATCAACACACGGAAGGGAAATTAATGAGTGAAACTGGATTATCTTAGAGCTACATATTCTCCTACTTGATCCACTTTTGTATTCTTCGAGTGATATTTTATTTAATTTGTTATTTTAATTAATTGTCTATTAGTTAATCATTCAATCCTCAAACGTTATTGCCTTACGTCTTAATTAATATAGTAAATAATTAAATTGATAATACGTCGTACTTTAGGTTCGATATTCACTTGGTCGCTTGCTGAAGTTGCAATTGATATCCTTAATACTTGGGGATTAATTTTGCGTGCAAAGTAAACGCGCATCAAGTTCTTCGCGCCATTGCCGGGGACGACTGTTATTATTATTTTATTATTTCTAGTTTGATTAAGATTTTATTTGTGATTATTTATTTCTATGTAATTTTAAATTTTTCTGAGGTACTTGTGCACTAGGAAAAGGAAATAAAGGAAATGAAGAATAACACATAGTGCTAAACATGGCCAGAGCAAGGCAGAATCCAAATAATGTTGCCATACGTGAAATTTTCACGAACTATGGAATTGGTAATATAAGATTGATAGGAACAAAGGGGAAGATAATGATTTTGAGATACATCCCGCTCTTATTAACATGGTGGAGAAGAATCCCTTTTCTGGAGGTTGCTTTGAAGATCCATATCAGCACCTCAAAAGATTCCTTGGTTATGCAAACACTCAGAAGGGTGCGGGAGCTAATGATAATGCTAGGCGAATCGCCCTATTCAAGTTCTCTTTGATTGATAAGGCAGAAGTTTGGTATGAAACTCTTGATGCCACAGATTGCACTACATAGGACCAACTGCAGCAAAAGTTATTGGAGAGATACATGCCACCCTCAAGGATCTTAAGAATGAGGCAAGAGATCACTCAATTTGTTATGAATCAGGGTAAGAAATTTTATGAGGCATGGGATAGGTTTAAAGACATGCTCAGGCGGTGCCCACAGCATGGGATGTCTAAGGCTGAATACATAAGCATCTTCCACTATGGATTGGATTGTGAGTCGCGTATTCTTATTGATGCATCATCAGGAGGAGCGTTGTTATCTAAAACAGCACTTGCAGCAGAAAAGTTGTTTGAAGACATCTCTATGAATTTACATGACTGGTCTACGGAAAGAGTTAGAGGATCTTATGTACTTGGTAAGGTAGCACAGGTTGAACATCAAACGGTGAAGCCAAATAGGGATGATGAGATCATCTCTAGTTTAGCTAACATCAACAAGCTAATAGAATCCCAGCAAAGGCAGATTACCAAGTTGACACTAAGGGGGCCTAGTATGAAGCAGCAAGAAGTGAAGAGTGTTGAAGATACCTTCAATCGATACATGACTGAGAATAATGCAAGAGTTGACCGCATTGAGGCTTCCATGAATGTTGATCATGCAGAATTATCTAAGCAGTTGAAGGACCTTATTTCGATTATGGGGCATATGACCATGAATGTGAATCAATTGACACAAACGTGAGAGAATAATACCATCACATTGAGGTTCGGGACACAGTACGAAGGTCTGACAAAGTCGGTAGATGAAAATGACGAAGACAGGTCTCCCGTTCGACCAAGCTTATGTCGTTCGACTAGAACTGATGGTCGAACAGTTTTTAGAAAAATAAAATCCCGATGCTCTGTTTATGCCCCACCGTTCGACCAGAGCACTACCGTTCGACCAAACTACCTTGGTCGAATGGTGGTCGAACAACAACTGGGGGAGAATGAATCGCGATTAGAGTTGTCGTTCAACCAAAGCACATCCGTTCGATCTGACCATCTTGGTCGAACAACAATCAAAGAACTAGAACTCGCGATCAGAGCATCCGTTCGACCAGTCACAGTCTGTTTGACCAGACCATTTAAGTCGAACAGTGGTCGAACAGCTTCATACGCTGCCCATTTTGATACTGAATGCTACACGTGTTGTTCAGAACACTCCAGAGCCATTCCAAGAACAGAATACTGAGCTTATAGTAGAGAAGAAGTGGGAAAGAGTAAAGAGGTTGAGAGACGAGAAGCTTAGACTGCAGATGGATAATGAAAATGTGTTTTTCTCTCTTGATCAAGCAATGAAGATGCCCATGGAGATTCAATCTTCCAAGAGCATAGATGTGATTTCTAACTTATTTAATCTTTATTTTTCTAAGACAAATAATTATGAATTTAAGTGGAAGATTGACAAGGAGGTGTCTAGACAGCCATAGGAAGAAGGAAATTCCAATGATCATATACTTGTGACCAAGAAAGGTGAGGTATTGAGTGTAGACAAGAAGAGTGAAAGAAAGTACTTGAAGGTGAGGATGCGAGAAGACCGTCCCCTAATCTGGTAGTCTACAAAAGTGGTAAACCGTCGCGACTCTCCGACGTTAAACATGAGCACCTGTTGGGGGCTCGCCCTTCCATTTTATTGCTTTATTTCTTTCATGTGAGTAAGAAATTTTTATATTTAAGGTGCTTACTAATCGACAATTACATATATTTGCAAACTTAGTTTCAACTTACGTTTTTACTAAGTTTGGGGGGTATGATGTTATTACCTCATTGAAGCACCAAGAGTATAATCTTTTCTTTTTAATGTTTGCTAAGAGAGTTGATTTTTTGTGGTATGTTGAAACTTTAATCGGTTTTGACGTGTCGATTTTTTGCAATTTGCCTAGTGTTCAGTGGTGTTTCTAGTGTGTGGAGTCGATTAGATAGTCAATTGATTCTTTCTTCTAGTTCTCCTATTTTATTATGATGAATCATTTGATGATGATGATATGTGTGTTTGAGCTTTGATGATAGAAAAAAAGGTAACTAGGTGGCAAGATTAGTTCTACGCTGAGGAGCTCGTGTATACGTTGAAGAAAAATCAGGTGCCCTCATTTCCTTATTCTAATTTTTATATGTGCTTTTAATTAGTATGGGTGGAAGGATTGAGTTTATGGTTGTGATCATGTGAGCTAATACTTTTGAATTGTGCTAAAATTCATATGCTTTTGAAATTGATGAAGGAATTGTACTTGAATTATATTGTGATATGAAGTTCTATGTGTACTTGTGGGATATTGCTTACCATGAAAGATGCTCTATTACTTGTTAAAACCCATGTGAGATTTTGAGCCTTGTTGATCATGTACATAATCACATGATTTCTTTCTGGTGAGTATCATTCTTGTGTGTGTATTCTAGAACTTGGCTCTTATCTTACTTGAAACTACATGTGTGTTAGATGACGGGAGATGATCTAAGGCCATCCTTGAATTTATGAGTCACTTAGCCAAATAATTCCCTACCAAATGATGCTTATCCGTAGTTAGCCCCGTCGAGCCTAATAACCTTATTTCTTTGGCAACTTACGAAGATAGCCACTTTGATATCCTATTTGAGCCTTAAATTCCTATATTTAGTGAAAAATTAAATGTTGTCAAAGTGTGTGAAGTTGATTTTGATGGAGTTTGGAAGGAATAAAATATTTGGAGTTGTACAAGTGATTATGAGCTTAAAAATAAGTTGCTTAGGGGTAGTGCCCGAAACTGGTACCTCGAGATGTTAGAGGTAGTGCCCGAAACTGGTACCTCAAGAAAGGAAAAAAAGGAAAGAAGGAAAAAATATTAAGCTTGAAGAAAAATGAGAGAAAAGAAAATTAGAAGAGCATGAAGCTTGATAGCCTTGAAGTGTAAAAAATCTGCAGTACAAAAGATCTCCGATTTTAATTCTCTACTAATTGAGTCACTTTATCCATATGTTTCCTACCCTTACCAATGAGCCAATATTACATCCAAAAGAAAAGTCTTTTTGGTCTCATTATTGAATCATAATAATAGCGGTGAAGAGTTTGAGACCTTTAGCAAGCTTATGGTTACACATGCACTTAAATTGAATCTGAGCATAAACACCTTAACCCATAAGTGTATATCTTTTACACTTGAGTGCGAGTGATATGCTTCCCGTGAGAACATGTGAATGGGGCATTTGAATTGATGGTAATTGTCTTCTCTTGTATGCTATGAATTGATTATTACATGTAATGAAAGTTGCATGACTTAAGTTAAGGACAGTTGTATTTTAAATGGGGTATTTGTCATAGTCCTTATTTCCCTACTACTTTTTTTACTCTCTCTCTTTATTTTTATTTTATTGCCTCGGGACGAGCAACGGGTAAGTTTGGGGGTTTGTTGAGAGTGAAAATAATTGTGTTTTAGTGTCCAATCTAACACTTTTTTTATGAGTATTTTTGTTATATATTAGCACAAGTGTCTTATATTCAATATATGTGAGAAAAAGGTACACTTGAGGTGTTTTATTGTGTTTTAGGTGGAAAAAGGAATCAAAAGTGCCAAGTTGGAGAAAGGTACAATTTGTGCAAGGATGCTCTGAGACGCACATCCAATTTATGTAATATTTCTGTGTTCGTGTGAATCTCTGAATTGGAAGTATGATGTATGGTTGGAAAGCCGCAGAAGAGAGGGTCGTTTTAGCTTAAAGAACACCCCAATCAGATTCCAAACGAGAAAGTTATGATCAAAGAGGTGACGTCGCGCAAGCTGTGTCGAACAAAACGGCTGTGCCACTTTCAATGACTTGTTATACATTCAAATGTTGGAATTTCTGTGAGTTCTTTATATGGATAGAAATTCAAGGAAGAGAGTATCACGTGAGCGCAAGAATTACTCAAATCAAAGGTCGGATGTGGAAGTTATACGCGAAATTGTGAGACTGCGCAAGCTTGCTCGACCAAAGGAGATTCGTTCGACCAGAATCGTCTTGGTCGAACGGAAGAGGGAAACTCGAGCAAAATGACCAAAAACTTATAGAGAGCTTGCTCGACCAGTTGCTTGACTTGGAGGCCTTGCTCGACCAAGAAGGTCAAGTCAAACAAAATGTCGCTGGTTCTATTTTTGGTAGTTCAGGGTATCTTTTATCAAATTTGGCGTATGTCTGAAGTAAAAACCCATTCAAGGCCTATAAGGAGAGCTTACAAATATAAAAGGGGTGTAGATCATATCATAAAGTGATACTGGATTGGAGAGAGCCACAAATCCATCCTACACCCCACAACGGGGGATCACCCCCAACCATCATCCACATCCTTTTTGGGGATCACCCCCAACCATCATCCACATCCTTTCCTCCATCCATCCATCACTTTGAAGATTCGTTCGTAGAATCAAGAGGAGAACCAAGAGGAGGATTCAAGATGGAGAAGGACGCGACGACTCCCGCATCTAGGGTTTATTTTGTTTTCTAGTTTATCTTGTAATTTTCCAGACATCCTGGTAAGATCTATCCAACACCCATGATTGTTCTTCGTAATATCATGGGCTAGAGCCTTTTTGGTAGAACTAGGGTTGTGAAGGTTTCTACGAATTAATTGAACTTTCATGTGTAAACTCCGTACAACACTACTTGTGAATTTATTTTATTTATGATTGTGCTTTCTTAATCCATATTCACGGTCATTTTTGTGCATCTTCAATTGGTATATAGAGTCTGAATATATATCATAGTTGTAGATTGAGTGCATTCACCGCTGAACAGGATTCCATATTGTGATTCTAAGTGAAGGGACTCCGAAGCTTCATTAGGACTATCATATATGAATACTTATTAATTAAATTGAATTCGGGTTATTAAGTATGATAATGAGAATAATTTTATAGTACCTATAAAGGGAGATCATATCGGGTTAGAGTACCAATTGGCCAGAAAAATAATTGATACTGATAGTACCTAGAAAGGGGGTGAAATTATATCTCTTGCTTCGAGGTTATTCACACGTGTTACACGCATGTTTACTTGTGTCTATAGAGTATATATGCATGGTTTAGTGATGCATCCATATTCCACAAGGCAGAGTCGGATATCAACACACGGAAGGGAAATTAATGAGTTAAACTGGATTATCCTAGAGCTACCTATTCTCCTACTTGATCCACTTTCGTATTCTTCGAGTGATATTTTATTTAATTTATTATTTTAATTAATTATCTATTAGTTAATCATTCAATCCTCAAACGTTATTGCCTTACGTCTTAATTAATTTAGTAAATAATTAAATTAATAATACGCCGTTCTTTGGGTTCGATATTCACTTGGACGCTTGCTGAAACTGTAATTGATATCCTTAATACTTGGAGATTAATTTTGCGTGCAAAGAAAATGCACATCAAAACACAACAGTCAAAGCTGTAGGATACATACATTGCACAGCAGTGCCGGAAGTTGCGTCTCCATCAAGAAGTGTGCCAGCAGAGAGCCCAGAAGACAGGAGGAGTCGTACGACTAGCAATAACTAATTCCTTTGGTGGCAAGCTGGACCAGGGATTTGGAATCGAGAACCTGCTCCCCAATGGAGTGGCTCCAAAAGCTTTCCGGCAGCCCTAGCAGCTGGAACCTAGAATCAACAGAAACGGGTGTACTCCTCAGCACAAGCGCTGGAGACCAGGCACCAAAAAACAAAAACATGTGAGAAAAGGTTGGCCGCATCACCAGAGCAAGCCATGAAGCAACGAGAAAAGCAGCCGAAAAGCTAGAAAACATCAAGGTCTTGGATGTTGTAACACGATAGCACCGGAGATGCCATCCATTGGACCGCTGATATTCCAAGGTCAGGGACGATGGTGGCGACGACACCGTGGAGAACTCCACGACCCGACAGGAGCGTGAATTGAGAATTCTGCCGTTGCCAAGTGAGAGAAAAAGGAGATCTAGATCTTGAGAGAAAATACCTGTGTTGAGGGAAGGGTCAGCACATATGACGTGTCAGGGCTAAAGATCCGGCTCTACCAATTTTAAAAAATAAGTCTGTCTCATTCTAGTGTTTGCCTTATTATTATTATACATAGATTAAAAGTTAATTGAAGAAAAATAAATTAAATAAAAGAGAAAGAAAATAGGAGTATAAAACAAGTATTCCATAAAATATAAAAGGGTTCATTACTACTAGGTATAATTTATGTATTAATATTATTTTTAGATACAAAGATAAAAAAATATTACTAATCAATACAAAATAAATATATAAAATACCACTCTTATCCCTCTTTTAATTGTGTTCAAAAATTAATTTAAAATGTATGATGTGTAATTAAGTAATAAAAAGATAAAAGACTTCCACTAATTTCTCCATAAAAATCGATGAAAGATCACTCCAATCTCTTCAAAATCACTAAAAAATCAGAACGTGTTGATATTGCGTACATAATCTCAATTCTGCATATTACGTATATGCAGGGACCAATTGTGTATATTCACAATTTCTGAATACATATTTATTGAACATTAATATTTTGAATACTTACCGAGTTTGAATACAAAAGATTAAATATTCTGAATACTTGCTGATTTTGAATACCAAAGCATTTCATGAATTAGTATGAAGTATACATATTACATTTTGAATACTTTGTTGAGTAAGCATTTCTGAATATATAATTACTAAAAAATTATTATTTTGAATACTTACTGATTTGAATACAAAATCATTTGAATGAATTTGAAATATATTGAATATATTTTGAATACCTTGTGAAACATTGAGAAAGTAATTTTTAATATATCATTACTTAATATTAAATATTCTGAATACATAATGATAATAACAAAGCATTTCAATAGATAAATCTAAATTATATTGATTATATTCTAAATATTTCATGGAACATTGAAAAAATATTTTTAAATACATCGTTAGGAACAACTTCCTGCAAAAACATTTCGATGTATAAATATGGCGAAATCCTAACCGTAAGCATCCCTTGTGACCTTACTTTTGGGTGGAAATGGAATGCTCATAACTCTCTGTAATGCTCATCCCTTGCCAAATCCAAATAGAGATTTGAGAGCATTGATGGCGTTTTCGTTGAAAAATATTTCGTCAAACTTGTTCAGGAGGGGGCTCAAACTCATCACATTTCCTGATATTCTTTAGGTCTGAATCTATTCGAATTCTCAGTCAAAAAGAATATGAGACGAGAATTTTAACAAAGGTTTCGAATTAGGGAAAAATTGAATATTGATATAAACAAACCTTGAAGTCCTCAAATCCTGCTTCCATTTGCATAACATCCTCAAGATTATTTCCAAAATATATTTACTGTTTAATTGAATTGAGCAAATACAACAATGAAAAGCAAGAATTTTTAGAGATAGAGACTGAGGTTGAAGGGCGGAGAGTTCAGAGACGAGGGGGTCAGAGGAAAGGAAAGTGGCGGAGAGTAAGAAAAGGGTGTTGAGGAGGACAGCGGCGGCCATTGTCGCCGGAGAGGAGAGAGAGCGATGGAGGGGGAGTAATTTTTGTAGAGAGAGAAAACTAATATAGAAAATGAATTGATAATTTAAACGTGAATTTCTAATTGAGGGTGGCTATTTGCTCCTCCGAAATTACTAAACGTACACCATAAATATTCACATAATTGCCCTTATAAAATTTATATATGTTCGGTTGCAACAACCAAATAGAACAAAGAATTTTTCTATTCTGTTCGATAGCAACAACCAAACAGAATAAAGATTTCTGTTTGGTAGCAACAACCGAACAGAATAAAGAATTCATCTATTCTGTTCGGTAGCAACAACTAAACAGAATAAAAAAATTCATCTATCTTATCTGTTTGGTTGCAATAGCCAAACAGAACAATATTAATGATTTTTTAAATCATATCTAAATAAATAAGATATTCTCACATGTCTTCTCCATCAGATTGAACTCTCATCCATCTTCTCCATCAGATTGAACCACATGTCCACAGCCAATGAAACAAAGTGGCGCCCCCTTGCTGTCATTACTCAACTGAAAGCCTGGAACTCCAATTTATATGCTTTCCATAGATTGTCCAACTTGCTTATCTGATTATCACATTTATCGCTAGCCAATTGTTTACAGTTTTCCAATCCCTACTCACAAATTCTCCCCATTATACTATAAAATATTCCTCTCTATACACTATCCACCATAAGCATGCAATTTTCAGGTCACTTAACTATTTTATATTGATTCTTTAATAGTGCTCAATTATAATTATCTTATTTATTTAGATATGAATTAAAAAATCATTAATATTGTTATGTTTGGTTGTTACAATCGAACAGATAAGATAGATAAAATTTTTTATTCTGTTCGGTTGTTGCTACCTAACATAATAGATGAATTCTTTGTTCTTTTCGGTTGTTGCAACCAAACATATATAAGTTTTATAAGGGAAATTATGTCTTATTGAATATTTATGGTGTACATTTAGTAATTCCGGGAGTGCAAATAGCCGCCCCCTTTCTAATTATCCTACTAACTAGATATGTATTCAACTAGGTATGTATAAAGGGGTAGTTAGGACTTTTTATTAGATATTTTTGTATCTGGTAGTAATAAAATATATATAATGTATCTGATAGTAATATTAAGGTATATTTTGTACTAGACAATAATAATTCCAATATAAATAAAATATAAAAGAAAAGGAAAAAAATAAAAATAAAAATATTGTTCTTCAAGTGATTTGAAAGAAATGGTAAAATTATAAATAATGATGAGAAGAAAATGTAAATAAACTGAATAAAAATTTAATTATACAAGCCTTGAAATAAGGGTGTATTCGAACCCAGGATCACAGGCCTTGAATGGGAGTGCTACGCCACTAAGACATAAAAGGATTTTGGAATACTTTTTTATATATACAGTAAATTATAAACTGTCCAGGGGGGCCAATGCCTCCCCTGGTCCTATTCTCCCTCCGTCATTGCTTGCATGTTAGGTATAACCGTATAAGTACCTTCTAAGGGAACATTATCGCATCATTAATATCTAGAGGGGGGTTTGAAATATTTCTTACGCATCTTTTGTTTTAAATCAGATATATTTTGTTAAGTTATTTTGACCTATCAACTGGGTTAACATATTTTAGTGATTGCTTACATAACTTATGCAGTAATATAATTGATTGTCTAATAATTAAATTTGACTGATTTAAATTGGATTTCCTTAAGTAATAATCTCTTCTCTCTTGAAAAACTCGTATTATTTTCTATTTGCATATTTATTCTATTTAATACTCCATCTGTCCCGACGTAAGAGGGTCATTTGTTCTTTTGCACGTAGATTAAGGAGTATTATTATTTAATGTGTAGTGGGTAATTGTATTAGTGGGAGTGTGGGTCCCATTGTGTAAAAAAGGAAAGGGGACTCTTTGGGTGGAATGACCAAAATAGAAAAATGGTCCTCTTAACTTGGGACTGAGGGAGTATTTATTTTCCTGAATATCTTAATTTAATAAATTTCAAACTCTTAAAAATGTTACGTTGTCTTTATTATTAGTGGTGCAAATTATATTTATGTGGTAATCTATTTAGTTCTAATCAATATTCTGAAAATCGAATCGGACCGGCCGATTCAATCGGTTGGTTGGACCGGGAACGAGCCCGGAACTGGTCCGAAAGGCCTATAAAACCATTTTTGGAGTTGAACTGGTTGGACCGTGTTGAACCGGTCAAAATCAAAATAACCGGTTCAGCCGGTTTCAATATTTTTTTAATTTTTAATTTTTTTCTTAAAACTTTTTTTTAACTTTTTTTTAATTTTTAACTTTTATGATATTTCACTTTTTTTTATTTTAAAACATAATATTTACATTTTGGATTAAATTATGAATTATAATATTGAGTGGGTATATTATAAACTCAAGTATAAATTATGAACTATATATATTTTTATTCAAGTATATTTTAATTTTAAATTTTAAAAAATAATTTAGGTGATTATATATTTTTATAATTGGTATTTTTATAAAATATAATTGAAAATATGTAAAATTCAATTTTTCGGTTGAACCTCGAACCGTTGCCTCTTCCGGTTCGTTTTCCGGATTGATTTTCTAATCATTGATTCTAATCTCATGTGTTTGATACTTTAATTTGTTCACATGTCGTTAGGGGTGTTCACGATGCGGTTTTGCGGTTATTTCGTCAAAATCTAAATTACATTGTTATGTGCGGTTCAGTTTGACAATTAATTTTAAATTGCGGTTTGTCAAGTAAAATTTTCTATACGGTTTTATGCGATTTTGTTAAGGTTTGGCAGTTCATTAATTAGTAACATACTTAACATAACAATAGAATACATTTGGATATATAAAAACATAAATATGTGTAGATAATTAATTTAAAGTGTTTCTTCGTCCTTAAAAATAAAATATTGAACCATTTATCGAATTAGATAATAAGATCTTAAATATATGAAATCACCATTAGAACTTCATAAACAATCGAAATAAATATTCATAACATAAAGCAACTTATATTAAAATTATTTTGCAATCCAAAGTATTTAACCTTTGTAAATGTTTTTATTTTTTCAATATACATATACATATAATATATATATTAAATATATTTATAATTATATAATATAGTGCGGTGCGGTGTAATTTTACATAAAATTCGAAATTGCACCATTCAAATGGTGCAGTTTTCTTCGAAAAAATTAACCACGGTTTAGGTAAAAATCACTTAATACGGTGCAATGCGGTGCGGCTCGATTGATTTTTACGATTTTAAAAAAAATTTGCACACCCCTACATTTCGTGCTACAATGATCCCTTGATACTGGAGGGTAAAACTCTTTTGAGTGAAGAAAAAAAAATGAACTTATACAAACTCGAAAAATAAAAACATTGATTTTATTGCCGAGGTTCAAGTAGATCAAACCTTAACATTCTTGTTAAAAAAATTTCATCACAAAAAATCTCAATATAAATTAAAGTATTCCGCTTAACTTTTTATTTCACACTCAAGTAAAATACTCGGTTAATCCCTAAGGGTTGATCTACTAGTGAGGCTTGACATGTTTTACGTTAAAATTTTCTAAGGTCTCAAGTTCGTAATCCAATGATACGATTAAAAACTGTGGAGCCAGTCTATACAAAGTGCAAAACTCTAACTTAAAATGAGAGTCCCCGCTAGTGAAATGGAGGTTTTGACCTCCCTCAAATTATTCAAAGCAATCATATGCGGATTGAATAATGATGCATAAAAAAAAGGAGGGAAAATACTTGGTTCACAACGAGCTGTAATAAAAGTTGTTGATTATGATCTCAAGGAAAAAAAAAAAAGAAAAAAAGAAAAGAAAAGAATGTTGGGGTATTAGCCCATTACTAAAATACATATTGAGTCTGGGTTCAAAAGAAAAAAAAATAAAATCAGGCCCAATAGTAGTTTGTCCGGCCCAATTAAGGAGATTTCACAGTTCATTTCTTTGGGATTTCCGACAGTAACAAAAGTCTTCCCATACTTCTTCCTTCTGGAACCTCTCTCTTCTTCTCCCTCCTTCGCGCGAAACCCTCTTCTCTTACAACCCGTTTTTTCTGTTAATCCGTCGATCCACGAGCAAGGAAGTTGCATCGCAGGCTTTTCATAGAGGTGCGCGCGACTGGTAAGCAAGGATTTTTTTTTTTAATTTTTTAGTTTTAGGTTTCTTTGCAGTGGGCAGTGGGAAGGCGGCCTGGCTAAAATGGTTAGGGTTTATCTGTCCCTTTTATTTAATTTTGTGTTTTTTCTTAAATTAATAGCAGAATCAAGAAACAGAATTTATGAACGGGAAGAGGCATTAGTAGTAATGCACCGTGTTGGCAGTTCAGGAAACACGTCCAATTCAGTTCGTAATCGCAAGGAGAAGAGGTTAACTTATGTATTAAACGATTCTGATGATACCAAGGTGAGTTTCGTTTTACGTTTTTTGATTGATTAGAGTAGTAGCCGGTCTGTGTTTATGTAGTGCTGCACAATAATCATGCCTTTACTATCACTAGTTGCATCCTCGTCGACGGAGCTGTTCTTGATTGTACACTAATGATCAATAATAATTGTAAAGTTGTATCAATTAGGTTTTAGAATAGCTGTTTGGGCTGCACGATTTATTTTCTGCTTTGACCAAAATATATTGAATGATATTGAACTGCTGCATTGGATACTCTATGTATCCTGAAGATGAACTTTAGGTTCATTTGACTGCATGTAATGCTCTGGACTACAGAATGATTGCTCGTGTGAAATTCTTTTATCTTGACTTCGAAGAGATCTAGATTCGAAGTTATATTATTTGTATATGCTTCCTCTCGAGGAGATTTATGATGTCAGTCTCTTTGCTATCATGTCCTATTTGATTTTTTTGGTTCTGATAAACGTGTTACTTTTTTTGTTACTAGAGTATGACATAGTATATGTGGAATAGATATACACCAGATATCTTTTTTGTTACTAGAGTTTGACATAGTGCATGTGGAATAGATATACACCAGATATCTTTTTTGTTTCAATTATCAATAGGACATATTATTGCCAAATGACATGAAGCACTAACATGTCTTAAAGAACAGTCTGCATTGCTGAAGGATATTGATCACATAAGTAAGCTATATCAAATTTTTATTTTTTTGTAGCATTGTGCCGGTGTAAATTGCCTGGCCGTGCTGAAATCACCTGAACAAGATGGACGTGATTACCTCTTCACAGGAAGCCGTGATGGTACACTGAAGAGATGGGCATTATCTGAAGATAGTGCTACTTTCTCTGCAACATTTGAGTCTCATGTTGATTGGGTACGAATTGTTGTCATCTTTGCTTTAATCTGTTGCTTTATATTTTCCTATTTGGCAATAGTAATGATTCCTAATTATGTGTCCTAACAATGGAACTTTAATCATTTACTGCAAGCAGATGTAGGATTATAGATTACATCAATATTTTGAAGATGCAGGATTATAGGTTAAATCAATATTGTGAAGGCCTCCTCGCAAACTGATTAAGGACTAAAGCAAAGGCCTCTGAGGGGCTAAAATATGAAAGTTTATAATATCATATAAATGCATATCTTTTTATATGTGGTACAGTATACATGGTCTAAGTTGATATAATTGATTAATATATAAAGATATATCTTTACATGATGTTCTTACAGATTTGTTGCCCTTATATACCCTTGCTGTTCTAGATTAATTCTACATTTATTGGCCTATGGAATGAGCTTCTTAGATATCTATTTTGGGAAATGTTGGCTGGGCAGGTTAATGATGCTGTTCTGACAGGTGGTAATACATTGGTTTCATGCTCCTCAGATGCCACTGTTAAGGTAAATGAACTTCTCATTCATGGCTTGATTAGCTGTTTATGTGAATGAATTGATATATTCTTGTGTCTGTTGATAATATTAGGTATGGAATGGCTTGTCTGATGGAACATGTGTTAGGACTTTTCATCAGCACTCAGATTATGTCACTTGCCTTGCAGCTGCAGACAAAAATGTAATCTTTCTTTCGAGCATGTTAGAGATATCCTGTTATATTAGTGTTGGTTTATTTGAGATATTTGGGCATTACTTACATTGCCAGACATCAAAGTCAATGACTTTTCTGTATTATGCCCTGTAGAGCAATGTCATTGCCTCTGCAGGCCTTGGAGGGGAGGTGTTCATATGGGATATTGAAGCTGCACTTGCTCCTGTTTCCAAATCAAATGATGCAACTGCAGATGATTGTTCAACTAGTTCTAATGGTTTGGGATCTTTGTCAAATACAAGCATTCGTCCCATCAACTCGAGCAGTAACATTTCTCTTCATGCCTCTCAATCTCAAGGCTATGTTCCTATTTCTGCAAAAGGCCATAAAGAATCAGTTTATGCATTGGCAACAAATGACCGGGGAACACTTCTTGTTTCTGGTGGAACTGAGAAGGTAAATTCTTGTTGTTTGGTTGGTTTCAAGTAGATTACTTTTAGTTTATCTGCTTTTGAGAACTTTATCCTCAGATGCTTTTCAATTCTTATCTGTTCAATTCAGATTCACATACTTTTTTTTTTTTAATAACTCAACATTGTGTGGTGCTTTCCGATGACATGGTTATCTTCTCATAGGTTGTGCGTGTTTGGGATCCACGAACTGGTTCCAAGACCATGAAGCTTCGAGGACACACAGATAATATCAGGTCCCTTTTGTTGGATCCTACAGGCAGGTTCGTAGGAAGGGTTTCATTAAGCTTTTCTTTTTACTGGGGTCTTCATTGAGATTCAAGGCCACATTTTATGGCAGATATTTTTCTGGAAGATATACAAGATATTAAATCTTCATGGTCAGTCAAGGTGCATGTGGATGTATAGTTTATATCTGCTTTAGTTTTGGAATTTATGTTTGTTCTTATCAATGATGTGATGGTAAATGTGCTAATGGATGCGAGAATAAATGGGTATTGCCTTGATGACACCAGCCTTGATCTTAAAATTTAGTTTCATTCACCAATAAATATCCGTCTTTTGTTGGTAATTGCATCAGTTATTACGATGTTTGCTTTTCATTTACATGCAAATCTTGCATGAAGAGTCCCTACCAATGTGTGTATATGTGAGAGGGCTAAGTGCAATTCATATTCTATTAGCTAGGTGGTCTGTGTCTCAAGTAACCAAGTCAAGTTGCTGCATCCACTTTGTGCATTTTCTTATTCATTCTGCTTCCAATTATTACACATGGAGGACATCTTGTCCTCCAACCTCCATTGACTACTATCTCTGACTTCAGGTCAGAATCTTGGAATTGATAACTAATGTCTCCATCTTATAAATACAGATATTGCATATCTGGCTCCTCTGACTCTATGATCAGGTATAACACTCTCTTTTGCTTATACCTATTACCTCTGGAAAAATTAGTGATGACACAAGTGTCCCTATAAATCATAATATGTCCTTGTACTTGTTGATGTCCTCTCTTTGATGAATATTTTGATACTGAAAATTTGTAGATATTGGGATCTTGCTCAACAGCGATGCCTTCATACCTATGCTGTGCACACGGATTCTGTCTGGGCACTAGCCAGCACTCCAACATTTAGTCATGTTTATAGTGGGGGAAGAGATCTTTCTGTGAGTGTGGCGCACTTTAGTGAGGCGATTTTTTTGGAGCCCCTCATGCTGCTTTGGTTTATCTTTGACCCAATCCTTATTTGTTTGTTCATGTAGTTGTATTTAACAGATATTTCAACAAGAGAGAGTGTATTGCTCTGCACAAAAGAACATCCTATATTGCAATTAGCATTGCATGATGATGGTATTTGGGCAGCCACGACAGATTCTTCTGTACATAGATGGCCAGCTGAAGCACACAATCCCCTGAAAGTATTTCAAAGAGGTGGTTCATTTTTAGCTGGAAACTTGTCATTTTCAAGGGCAAGGGTTTCACTGGAAGGTTCTACACCTGTGAGTCACATGTTCTTTTTCTTGTACAGTTTTGCTTCAAATTCACATTTTCAGCTTGTAGTCCAATCTAATTGAATGTTATTACCTGCATAAATACCATTCCTGATTGAATGAAGCTGAGCGAAAGCAGCATGTTCCTTTGAATATTAAATTTATAATTTTTTTAGGAATTATTCTTTTAAGGGAAGATGGTATTAAATTGTTTGTATATCTTTGGGGGTTGAATGAAGGCCTCAAGATGCAACAAAACCTTGGCCTTTGTTTTCCTTCTATATTCCCCTTATTATAGAAGCGATTGTGAAGTAGAACTGGCTTAGATTTATTAATGTCTATGAATAAATGTTTACTTTAGAATATACCTATTCCAATTTATTGGTTCTACATTTCCTGTTTACAGAGCCTTTGTTCCTTTTCTTTTTCCTGTTTTAATTTTTTTACTTCCAATCTTGATATCTATGGAGTTTAAAATGTTGTCCTGGTCTCTGGCATATTTTGTTGTATAATTTAGCAAAAGAAGCTCCTGACTCTTTAAACTCCTTTAGGTTCCTGTTTATAGAGAACCGTCTTTAAGCATTGAGGGAACATCAGCTATAGTACAGCACGAAATTTTAAATAATAGGAGACACGTCCTGACAAAGGTAATTTGTTACTGATTCTGTTTTAGCTTCATAATTCGTCTTTTACAAATCCCCTGCAGTTACACATTTTGTCAATTTTTAGTTTTCTAAAAACTGATAGCACAAATTTTGCATTCTAAGGACACTGCTGGAATTGTGAAGTTATGGGAAATTACAAGAGGTTTGGTTACCGAGAACTATGGGGAGGTCAGTGATACTCTTCGACATATCATATACTCATTTATACATTGGCAGTTTATGTGGGGGAAATATTGGTGTGCTCTACCGAGAATATGGAATTGTTCTGTATATGAAATTCAACTCTATTTTTTTTTGTAATGTCCTATTATTTGAGTATGTTAATTCTGTCAATGCAGGTTTCATTTGAGAAGAAGAAAGAAGAGTTGTTTGAGATGGTATGCATGATACATCTGTTTGCCTTTCCTATATTTCAATCTGTATCCTTTGACTTATTTAAGTTTTAGGTGAGTGTTCCGGCATGGTTCACGGTAGATACGAGGCTTGGGAGTTTGTCAGTTCATCTTGATACACCACAATGTTTTTCTGCGGAGATGTACTCTGCTGACCTTTGCATTGTAGGGAAACCTGAGGATGACAAGGTTAATGTTGTTATATTTATCTTCTATTGGTCCTCTGTGCAAGATCCGCTGTCCATTTTGTTTATGCTCATCCTGGTATGAAATGCGAATCAACTTCATTAATTAGCCTTTTTAGTTGGACCTATTTTGAAAATTTCTTCTGATGTTCTCTTCTGTTAATATTCATTTTACTTAAATATGTTCTTGTACTCTCAACTTATGTCAACTTTGGTTGGCTGCACCATTTATTTCCTTGGATGGGTCACTTTTGCTTACTAATTTGAACATTTTTAGTTTTCTATCTTCTCAATGATGATTACCTTGTTCTATTTATATTTGAACATTAGAAATGCAGTTGACCTTAGTAAATATGTAGGTTAATTTGGCGAGGGAAACCCTTAAAGGGCTATTGGCACATTGGTTAACCAAAAGAAGGCAGAGATTTGGATCTCAAAGTTCAGGAAATGGAGAAATTCCATCTGGAAAAGACATGCCAATGAGATCTTTAACCTTATCTCGAGTTGAAGGAGATGGTAATTCTGAAAATGATTCTGCAATATATCCACCATTTGAATTTTCGGTGGCTTTCCCTCCATCTATTGTTACTGAAGGCTCTCAAGGAGGCCCGTGGAGGAAGAAAATTACTGACCTTGATGGAAATGAAGATGAGAAAGATTTTCCTTGGTGGGTTATTGATTGTGTGCTGAATAATCGCCTGCCTCCAAGGGAAAATAACAAGTAATTTCCTAGTGAAATTCTCTTCCTTGCTTGAATTGGTTTTTCTCCTGCACTTCTGGAGTTCTGCTGCTGGAAGTTTTAATGTAAAATACGTTGAAGAACTCTGAAGTTGCATTTTTTAAGTGGTCATAAACTGATTGTGCAGAGCCCGCTAAATTTTGTCATGACTGAGAGAAGTGACCTTTCTGATACATTGCTTCTGTTTTTGCTCTGTGAATCTGGTTTTGCTTTGTCAAATTTACAGAGGTTAAAGTTTTCTGAATTGAAATTATTATCAGATTTTTCCATTTGTAAGCTTTACAAGTAATCATTCAGAATTTTTTTCTACTTGTTCTCACACACAATATTTGATCACTTTTCTTATGTTTCTCTCCCTCTATTTATTCCGTTTTTCATGATGTGATTGAAACTTTTCTTTGACCGAGCAGGAAAACATGAAACAACTATATCTGATGTTTCTATTGCAGATGTAGCTTCTATTTGCATCCATGTGAAGGTTCTAATGTCCAAATCCTTACACAAGGGAAACTCAGTGCTCCGCGTATTTTGAGAATACACAAAGTAAGAATTTCCGCTGGATAGGTTAATATTGGTTTCTAAAGTAGCATAAACTCGCAAGCATTTTGTGTGGAGATGTTGAGTAGGCTTATTTCCGCACAAAGATGAAACCAATCTTATTACTCATATTTTACCTCTATTAATTTGGATACTGATTGGTTTTATGCTGTGTTCCAAATTTTCAGTTTCATGTTTCTAATAAGCACCCCTATATTAAGTTTCGAGATTTAACCTTTCTTACACTCTTGCAACTCCAAGCTTATTAAAATTTTTATAAACTAGGCTCTTGAGCATGAGAAATGCATGAAGAAGACAATTTACTGTTTTAAGTATTTTACCGTCGATTAAGAAATGCATGAAGAAGACAATTTACTATTTTAAATATGTTTATGATTTGAAATTCCCACACTGGCACCTCCCAAAAAAAAAAAAAAAAATTTCCAAGTCCAAGTGGATAAAGTTTAATCCGACTGGTATTCTCTCATTTGATATTGTACTGTATTCCATTTCTCTGTTAACGTCATATATAAACTATAAAATTTTCAGTTGGCTCATCAATTTTATGTTGTTCCCCTTTTTGTCTTTATAGGTTGTTAACTATGTAATAGAAAAGATGGTTCTTGATAAGCCAATAGATAATTTGAATGCTGATGGAACTCTTTCGTCGAATCTTCCTGGAGGTCAGATTCCTCCCATTGTTGGGGATGGTTCTCTTCGTTCTGCAGTGAAACCATGGCAGAAACTTAGGCCTTCTATAGAGATACTTTGCAATAACCAGGTAAGTTCACTTAATTTATTTGTTATTTATTTTATTATATTCTTATTATTGTTGAGCTCTGTGATGGAGTGGCTCGTATCTGAAAAATGAATGATTTTTCACCAACTCTACTCTACTGGGAGTAAATGTTTCTAACTATAAATCATAACTAAGTAATTACCCAAGTAAAAGCCTTAATTTTTTCATCTACAAAAGCCTAGTATTGTTCAACTAAGAGCATTCTTTATGTATTTCTGAATGTCTAAATGAACTCTTAAACATAACAGGTGTTAAATACAACGGCTTCTAGTGTTTCCATGTCCTTTGTCTATTAAAACTGTCAATAGCAGATATAACGGTGCTGCTCAAATTAGATTTTGGAAGCTTGACCACAGTTTTTATTTTTTCATTTCACTTTTTCTTTAGATGCTCCTCTTCCAATTCATATTAATTATTGAATACCTCTGAAGCTTTTGTCTCTCTCTATCTCAAAGAATGCATTGTTGGATTGTGTCCCTTGGGTTGATATGTGGATGAAGTGTGTATTGCATTTGTTTTATATATCATCCTTCTTCCTTCGTTAAACCTGTTTAATAATTTTTCCAGGTATTAGCTCCAGACATGAGTTTGGCCACTGTCCGGGCTTACATTTGGAAGAAACCTGAAGACCTTATCCTCAACTACAGAATTGTGCAGGGCAGGTGATGGGAGATAATTTGGAAGGTTATGCTTCAACCTTAGTTGTACACATTTTGGTTGTTGAATTATTCAATAATAATAATGAGCGAGTCTTATGTACACTTGAGTGTACATGCACCCGTCTCAACTTAAAATCAATTTGAAAGAAAGACATGAAGAGACAATAAAACCTTAAAAGGGCAAATCTTTAAAACCTTGGATTTAACCGCCTCACAGTTTCTAATCTTGCTGCACGGTCTTATCAATCCTAAGCTAGCTTACAATCAGTCGATGATTTTCATAGTTTTAAGTAACACGTCTTTCTTTCTTCTTTCGAGTTACTTCTGTTAAATGTCTGTTTGGTTTGCAGAGTTGTTAGTTGTGCTGTAAATACACAGGAGTTGTGCACCTTCACTGGCTGATCAATGCGATTGTGAAAAACTGGCATCTCTTGTTTCTGGGGAAACAAAACCGTTCCTCAAGGATTAAAATTGAAAAAATGAAAAAGCATTATCCATTATTTGTATAGTGCTGGTGAAAGCCTCTCTGCTTATGTGACTATTTTGTAAGATTTGAAATTCGTAGAGTGCTCGTTAAAGTTTCCCAATGGATGGGTTACGCCTTCTGGAGCACAGCAACGTGGGGGCGTGCCCATGATTAAGAGATGATGTTTTTGAGGGGAATTTGTTTGAGGGTGGATACCTAGGGTTTGTATTTAGAACATTACACTCTTGGCTAGGTCGATTGTTCTTTACGAGAAATAAAAACTTCGTGATTTCGGTTATAAATCGGCGTTCGTTTTATTGTTGTGAGTTCTCTCTTATCGTTTTAAAGACTTGGGTGAATCTCAAAATATGTTGGCAATGGCAGTTTATTGTTTGTGTGGGTGCAGTGAGGTCTAAATTTAATGTATTTGATTCATTCATTCATTGATCTTGCATATTTATTTTAGTGTAATCTGTTTGGATTACTTTTGTAACTCCATTCGTGTTATCTTTATGAGTTAGAAATAGAGAGGGGGTTGTTAATTTTAAAATTAAAAATAAAATAACGAACTAATTAATCCTCACTTTTTGAGAAAACACTTAATTTTATAAAAATTACCTTGACTTAGATTGTAGTATATATTTATAACTCGATTGTTTATGTTTATGACTTGAATTTACATATTTTGACTCAATTGTATATATTAATGATTTAATTAAAGCTTTTTAAATCGAATCATAAATTGAGTTAAAGAATATTTTTGTTATTTTGAGTATTTTAACATTTACTTCTAAAGATGGGTCATTAAAAAAATTATTACATGTATTAGGGTAGATAAAAATTTTACCGTGTTATATTTTATAATTCATGATGTATTTTATTGTTTGCAATGTAAATTCTTAAAACAAGTAAAATGTTTCCATTCCACTTAATTCATAACAAAAAATTCTCAAGTAAAGATTTTTGTAAGATGGATAAAAAATAATATTTTAATGAAAAATGATAACTGATGAAAAGTAAGAAAGTGATAATATTTTAATGGAAAGTGATATTCAATTGATAAAAAGTAAAAATGATGTAGTGAATTATTTATAAATAATTTATAGTTTTAAAAAAAAGTCACAATATTTTTAAAAAAAATGATAATATCTCTCCTAAGAAGTAATAATTAATTATAAGAAAAAAAGTGTAAAATTGTTTTATTATAAGATCGTCTTATAATTGGGATCACATGTTCCAATTGGTATTCGAAGCTCCAAATTTCTCTGACGTGGATTGTGTTGAACCGTCTGTAAAGACCAATTCTACACAGAATTCCAACTCTCTTGTGACCTGTTCTACGAAATTAAGGAACATGTCATTTTCTAATACACTGAAACTTTTGGCGATATTTGGTCACACTCTTTATATATATTTTGCCTCCTCATTTAATATTTTTTCATTCTCTATCTCTTTTCTCTCCCATTATAAATTAATATCTTATTACACATTAATTTTACATAAACTTAAAATCTATCCTATCAAAAAACTCAAAACAAACATATACGAGTATCACTTTTCATTAAGTTTTCAAAATCAAAATAAAGTTTCCATTTTCCAAAATCTTAACCAAACATCACCAAAAAGAGTACCACCTACAATATCATACTCCCTCCATCTCTCTTTAATTTTCACATTTTCATTTTAGGTAACCCACAAAAGTTTTCACTTCTTAAAAAGGGAAAAATTCAACAACTTTCCTTCTCATACACTTTATTTACAAAAAACTATCCATACATAACACACCGGCAAACACTTGTGTAAACCGGGTTCACGGTGTAAACCATATGGTCTCCCTTCCAATCTATTATACCATATGTATTGCTAAGATTTAAATTAAAAGGGAACATAGGGTTTACACCGTAAACTCTTGGTTTATAGGAGATGAACTCAACACACCCACATAGTTTATCAATTATTTATTACAAAAAATATCATAATACCCTAAAAATTACTTCATTCTTTTCATAAATAGAATCACACTTGTTATTTTTTTTAATCTTTTTTATAAATAAATTCACATACTTAAATAAGGAAATAACATAACAATATTGTTATAATCAGATCGGAGATCAAACCGAAAGTCCCATGTTGAAAGATGATGTGTAAATCTTAATCCATCTTGTGAGCATGAGGTGTTGCTGTGAAGCTGAGGAAATGAAGAACTTAATGAACATGATGCATGAGATATACACGTGATATTAAGTCAGTTTTAATCAGCTGCAAGTCAACAAGTTGATTTGTGATCACATGTGATGGATGAATCAGTTTTGTTTGTTAGTTATGAGCTGCCATGTGGGAAGTTGTGAGCACGTGATTCCCAGCTGGTTTGTTATTGAGCACATGAGGTGTGATCATTCCATTGGTGCACATGACAATCAGTTGTTTAGGGAGAATGCATAAAAGGATCACACAAACATCCATAGTAAAATAGTTAGCTATATTCATCTTCTTCATGTTAGTTTTGCAGTTGATCATTGAGCTAGTTTTGAGTCTCATTAGATCAGTTCTTCATCTAAGTGTAACCATCATCAATAAGAAAGTTGTTTTCCCAACAGTAGATGTAGATCTTCAAATATCAAACCGCTATAATCCTTGTGCATTGTTTTCTTTCCTTTACTATTTCATTGAGTGTGTGTGTATTATCAAATCTACAACCGTGAGAGTGTTGAGTGCAATCTTCTTGTTTGATTGAGTAATTTGTGAAGATACAGCTTTGAGATTCAAGATAGTTTTTTCAATCACAATAAGTGGCGCCGTCTGTGGGAAGCCAAGCAGCTGAATCCAAGAAGATGAGCACTGCCAGATTTGATATTGAAAAACTTACTGAGAAGACAGACTTTACCCTTTGGAAATTGAAGATGAGGGTCGTCTTGACTCAGCAAAGACTCATTGATGCATTAATGCCACTTCCACCAACCAAGATAGAGATCCTCAAGCAGCTGAAATGCAAGTAAGGGGACAGGTTGAAAATGAGGTAATCCGGAAAGTTCACTCTGCCATTATCTTGTGTTTAGGGGATAAGGCTTTAAGGGAAGTAGCTAGAGAGACTACTGCAATTGGTGTTTGGGAAAGATTAGAATCTATGTTTATGGTCAAGACTTTGGCAAATCGACTTCATATTAGGCATAAATTAAATGCATATAAGATAACTGATGAAAAGCCTATTTTGAATCAAGTTGATGAGTTTATTAAGATCATGGATGATTTTGAAAGTGTTGATGCAAAAATAACAGAAGAAGAGAAGGTCCTTATGTTGATGACAGCACTTCCTAGATCTTTTCAAAGTTTCAAAGATACTTTGTTATATGGAAATCAAGGCACCATCAAGTTTGACAATGTATTACTTGCACTCAAGTCTAGAGAATTACAGTTACTAACTGATGGAGTTCAAAGCTCTGGGGAGAATGCATAAAAGGATCACATAAACATCCATAGTGATATAGTTAGCTATATTCATCTTCTTCCTGTTAGTTTTGCAGTTGGTCATTGAGCTAGTTTTGAGTCTCATTAGATCAGTTTTTCATCTAAGTGTAACCATCATCAATAAGAAAGTTGATTTCCCAACAGTGGATGTAGATCTTCAAAGATCGAACCACTATAATCCTTGTGCATTGTTTTCTTTCCTTTACTATTTCATTGAGTGTGTGTGTTATCAAATCTACAACCATGAGAGTGTTGAGTGAAATCTTCTTGTGTTATTGAGTAATCTGTGAAGATATAGCTGTGAGATTCAAGATAGTTGTTTCAATCACAACACCCCAAAAGGTCGAGGTTAAACCGTTCGGATCAACAGTTCAACCAAAAAAACAAAAATTACATATTTTTAATAATATTTTATTATTTATATATGATTTTACAATAATATACTTATTGTACATGTGAATAAATATATATTAAAAAAATTGAAAGAAAAAAAAAGTTAAATGTAAATGTAAAATATTTTTTTATTGGGGCAAAGGGTCAAATATGACCTTAAACTTATATCATAGGATCAACTAAGCCCTCCAACTTTTATTTTTGACATTTAGGACCTTTATCTTTTAAAATGAGATCAAATGAACCATTTATCTTTTATAAAACAAACAAATAAACATTTTGACTATTTATCTTCAAAAATTTGTCTATTTCCAATCCATACTTTAACAACACATCTTTAATGTAATGTAAGTTTTTATCTAGGATTTTAATATGTAATGTAATATTCATTTTTAATATATTTTAATATTTAAAGTAAATATTTTTTAATTATTTAATAATTTATAATTTTTTACATAAAAAATAATTTGACACTGGAAGTTAAAATATATAATACTAATTATATATAAATTTAGGAATTTGATTCTCGTAAAATAGACTATATAAATTCTCCATTTTTTAGTGTTTGAAAAGGCAATTATAATTTTAAATAAAGTAACACCTTTATATTGTTCAAACGCAAACGAAGAATTGAATTGAATCGGATACTTATTTATAAAATTAATCAACTAAAATTATAAAAAAGAGTAAAAAAATCAATAAAAAGTTAGATTAAAAAAGAAAAGCGTCTAACCAAACTTTTTTTCTTTCACTTCTTTAAATAATTAATGATTAAATTCGGAAGTAAAATACAAACATGCAAATGGCAATGGCTTGCTCTAAATAACTTTGATCTCATTCTCACCAATATTTGATTTTCATGTAATCAAGCGGCTAAGAGAAAAATGCAATCAGAATCAGTTAATTAATAAATAAAATTATTTATTAGTATTATATATTTTAACTTCTAGTGTCAAATTATTTTTATGTAAAAAATTATAAATTAATAAATAATTAAATAATATTTACTTTAAATATTAAAATATATTAAAATTTAAAATTACATTACATATTAAAATTCTAGATAAGAACTTACATTACATTAAAATGTGTTGTTAAAGTTTGGATTGGAAATAGACAAATTTTTGAAAAGGAATAGTCAAAATGTTAATTTGTTTGATTTATAAAAGATAAAGGGTACATTTAATCTTATTTTAAAAGATAAAGGTCCTAAATGTCAAAAATAAAAGTTGAAAAGCTTAGTTGATCCTAGGGTATAAATTTAAGGTCATATTTAACCCTTTACCCTTTTTTTATTTTAGTTTCTAATAGCTAATCTGATTACATAAAGAAAATTTGAAAGAAATTGGAAACAGATTAAAGAAATAATGAGATTGTAATAAAATAAGAAAGAAATTTCCTAACAGGTAATCAAATAGCTAATCTACTTTTCTCTGTTTGAGTCTAACGGTTTTATTAAAGCAATCTTCAACGACAGTGCAAAATGGGATGGGCTCATTATACACGCCATTTAGCGTGGCTTTGTCGTGGGAAATTTTTTTTTTCTTAAATTCTTTTTTGGTTATTTTAAAGGTAATGATATTATGGATTTTTTTTCAACACTCCCATTTAAGATTGTACATTTTCTTAGTATTTTACAATGAAAATTTGCAATCTTAAATAGAACGGCGGAAGTATTTTTGTTTCTTTTAAAAAACATAGAATTAAAATAAATATGAGGTTTAAACATAAATAATATAAAATTAAAATTACATTACACAACACATTGTAAAAATTACACTACATTATGTGATTTTCAAATGTTTTATTAATTAATAATATTTTCTAAATATTTTAGCTATATTAATTTCATCTTAAATTAAAGATAAATATCAAAATTAAAAGATACATGGAAAAAAATTAAATAAGGATTAAATGAATAAGAGTAAAAAAAGTACAAACTGTTGGAGATAAATTATTGTTCCTGCATCATTTTTGTGCAGAATGTGCTGCAAAATGATGCAAACTACTGGAGATGACCTAAAATAAGTGAATTTCAGCATTTAAAGGGAAAAAAACTCGGCGGTTTTTGGTTAAACCGGTTCAAATAGTTTTTCTCCAGTTTGATTGTATAAATGGTTTGTAAGGACCAGAACATGTTCTATTACCTATTCCCTCAGGTTGAACCTATCGAATCGGCTGGTCTAACTTAGTTTTGAAATCATGTTAGCACACAACTTAATAATCCCAAAATACACTTTAATTTTAAAATTATTAATTTTAAAATCATGATTGAATTGAAAGCACAAACGTGGAATGGGACTTTGTCAAGAAAGGAAAACTTAACAATGAATCAAGCTATGACATATGAAACCAGATCAATTTTACTTGTCTATAGCAATAAAATTCTTTTATGTATAGAGTATACTTCCTCCGTCTCAAGCTAAGAGTCTCATTTGTTTTGGGGCACGTGGATTAATGAGTATTATTATTTAATGTATAGTTGGTAGTTGTATTAGTAGGTGTAGGGGCCCCATATTTTAATTGTATTAGTGGGTGTGGGTGGGTTCCATATATCCAAAAAATGAAATAAGATTCTTTAGGTGGGACGACCAAAATGGTAAAATTGTTCTCTTAGCCTGAGACTGATGGAGTATAGAATAAGAGGCTAGAAATGTGACATCTTGATAAATTACATAGTGAGGAATGTTTGTAGTATTAGGCTTTGTGCTAGGTGAGCTCTTTATGCTCGCATTATCAATTGTATTTGTGGGTATTTCCACTTTAATAAAAGTTCTTTTCCGATTAAAAAATAAAATTAAATTATCACTCTTTTACAATTTATATGTCTTACTTTATAATTTATTTATTACTTAAAAATATTAAAATATCCCTTAAAACAAACAAAAATACAACTTTTGTAATTTTTAGAATTAAGTTTTTATAGTAATTATGAATTTTATCATGAGACAGATAGAATATCATTTTTTTTAATCTACAAAGTGAGGAGTGGAAAAATTGAGAATCGGATGAAAGAGTATTACTTAATAAATATTATTTCCTCCATTCAGATAAAGAAAAGAAAGAAAGAAAGAATGTATTATATGCATAACTTTACAGGAACAAGCGATAGAATGGTTTTTACCTAAAATTTTATAATCAAACAAAAACAACACTCACACACAAATATATAGTATAATTAATCAGGTCACCATTTTTTTTTACCCCCCTCCCATTAATGATTTAATAATAAATAAAAAAATAAAATGTGAAGAAGATTTTCTGACTGAAAGGAGATTTTAACAAAAGAATATTAGATCAGATGAAGCTAACCTAGGATGCACAGATGAGGCCTTCAGTTTGATCATGTACAAAGCCCATGGGCCAGGCCTGCAACTATGGCCCAACATCAAATGACAAGTCGTTGTCCATTGGACCATTTCCTTTACTACACGACAAATATTGGAATCCAAAGACTCCACACTAACTCTTCCACCTTAGGCCCACAATTAAACCCCCGCCCTTTTGATCTTTTCTCTACTTATTATTTATTTTATCAATTATTATTGTATAAAATTATAAATAAATGTACAATTTCATGATTACTTTGAGTTGGATTAGCGTAGATAATTAATAGCGTACCAATCACCTTTCAAAAAATATTGACCGATAAGTCAATACTTTGATAAAAATACTTATACAATACTCCCTCCATCCCCATCCCAAAGGTGGCCGCTTATTTTTTTAAGTGATTTAAAAAATATTATTATTTTATATGTATTGAGTAGTTGTATTAAAGAGATGTGATGGGTAGTGGTGAACTATTTTTACTGAAAGAAGAAAATGAGTTACTTTGAATAAAACACCCAATATAATAAAATGAAGACCTTTCGACGGGACGGATGGAGCATTTGTTAAGTGATACTATACTCTATAAAATTCTTCTTTTTTACGTGATAGCATAATACTTTATTTCATATATTTTAATACTTTATATACATTACAAGAAAATTCTTTTTTAGCAATTGAATTTATCAACAAAATTCACTTTATTGATAATAACCAATAAATTGCCAACAAAAATTACATTTTATTTTCAGCAATGGAATGACAGCAAATTTTTTGTATTTTTATCAACAAAATAAAATCTATTGCTATTTATCAACGGATTACCAATGAAATCATATCATTATATAAATTGTCAACGAAACTACTAGCAACGAATTATCAACAAAATTATTTACTAACAGAATTGGATTTTCATCTCTATAAATTTACAAACCACAATTTTACCAACAAAAAATTACTAACAAATTTTGTTGTTAATGTATTAATAAACCAATTTAACAATAAAATTAAGATTTTTACCAACAAAATATTAATGGGTAAAACACAGTTTTTTTCAGTCATGATATACTCCATCCATTCCAATTTTAAACATCTATAGGTGATTTGTCATTTTAGTAGGTCATAATCATATAGATTGAATTCTCTATATAGGAATAATTTTCTTAACAATTAACATTACATTGTTATAATCCATATAATATGGCACTGAAAATGTAATAATATTATAGTAGTAGTAAAATGATGGGAGTAAAAAGTGGGAAGATGGAACATTGCATTAGATTAGTTTAGTCCCCCATCCCATAATGATTAAGACATAACCCCACGTTGTTTTGTCTATTTTATATGATTGCCAACTTTGATTCCCTCTCTCCACGGCACTTTCACTTTCTGACACCCCACATATAATATTCTTCCAACTCTTCTTCTACTTCTTCATCTCTTCTCTGTTCTTCCATTTATATCTCATTTTCTAGCTCACAATTGGGGACAACCTATGTATTCATTTTTAACCTATCAATTACAATTGTACTCACACACATAGTATCCTCCACTGTGATGTTTAATTGCTACAACAGTTAAGGGATGATATGAAGTTGGCTAACAAACATTAACCAGTTAATATCCTCCCTCGAGGATTCAAGAATTCATATCAGTATATATGAATTTTAATTTTTTTTGATGAATTTTGTGACAGATTTATTTTGTAACGGCCTTTTTCTATAAAAAAAGGAAACGGCGACCAACTCACAAAACGATCAACTATAGACCATCAAAAAAACATGTCATAATAGTTACAACTTTTAGGCTGTCACAAAAAACAATCACTATTTAACAACATTTTTGTAGTATCATTAGGCCACCCACATCTAAGACAATTATCCATGCGAATCATGGATTATTACCATAAATTTTTATGGTTAACATGTATTATTATATTTTAGGCTTCAAAACTTCTATTTAGAATTTAGCATTAATTTTTAAATATAATTGTTTTTTTTGTTTTTTGGTCCTTATAACATTTTAATGTTATAATTTATTGTTTATTTTACTCTTAAATTCATAAAACCTTAAGGTTCACATATTATATTTTCTTAGGGGTTAATCTTATCCTTAAAACGCTAATTTTTCAGGCATAATTGTATTTTCGTCTTTGAAGTTCATCATAATTTATTTTACACTATGTTTAAAACTAAAAAACCAAATTAATTATGTAAATTTGATGGAAAAAATATTTAAAAAATTGGTTTCTTGTTCATCATGACCTAAATAGTCCTTTGTACTTAGTTTTGAATGTGGATCCTCCTATATGTTATAGGGTATTGTCAAGCTTTATTTACTAAATAACAAGCCCAATTGCCCTCTTTCACTTGGGACCTTCATAAAAGACCACATGAATCATCATGGATGCTCAACTATGTTATTACAGGGTTGTCACAATTACTTAATAATAATAATAATAAATTACATAGTTGAGAGCACATGTGATGGTCCTCAAAGAGTAGAATAACACCATCCTTTTTTCACACTCTTGTATATTAGAGATAAAGGCTGGTTTTTCTTTTTTTTTTTTATTTCAATATAGGGACCACCTAATAAAATGTCAAACCTTTTTTTTATGTGTTCCCTATGCTTCACTATGGCCAATGTTAGTATGTTGTTACACCCCTCTCAATGATTTAAAAAAAATAAATAAAAGAATAACAAATATTAAAATATTTGTTTTCTTTTGATTTGGATTATTCGATTAAATTGGCATGTACTTGCGGAAAGTCAAATTGAGATAATTGTTTGTCGAGTTCAATTTATTTGGCATGCATGTAGAGTACCGAATTACCCGGACAATTATTTGTAAATTGGATTATATCGTCCTACAAATAACTTTAAATTAGACAATCTTAAAATTAAAAAATAAAAAATAAACAACTTAACTTCTATATATAGAATGTCCCATTCAAGCACATATATTATATGACACTGTTTTTTTCTCTAATAAGTCTCCCCGCTTATATAAGACAGGTTGTGAAATGCGTTAAAACTTAAAATATGATTATTATATAAATAAAAGAGTTGGTCTTATGTGCCCTCATAAAAATATAAGAGTTTTAAAATTCTTGAATTCTCATAGAGGCACGGTGTGTCCCGGAAGCACAAAAGTTTTTGCCTAAATAAAAAATATACTACTTATTAATAATTAAAGTATATATTTTTTAAGTAAGATGAATGATAAATTAATCATAGATTAACGTGTCTCACTATACACATATCCTACAAATTAGAATTTATGAAATTATTTAATAAGATGTTTATCAAATTTTATCGATTGTTTATAGTACTTTTTTGACCTCGTTTATATTTATATTAGTTTCAAATATATATATATATATATATATATATATATATATATATATATATATATATATATATATATATATAACAAAATATTTGTTGTAAAATAGGTCAAAATATTTTTTGACCTGTGCTATGTCCTATGAAAATATGATTTTGCAATTATCCTCAATTATTCAAACTTTATAAGCACTCTGGCAGTTAATTTGCTTCAAATGAATTATTTTATGACAAATGATTTTTATCCTCGATATTATGCATTTTTTATTATTATTATATATATATTTTTTTGTAATAGTTAAAAATTGAAAAAGATTAGATTTAGGGAAAGTAAAAAAAAAAGTGATTATCGCAGCAGAAAATTGGTCCATCCATGAACTGGAAATGGAAACATGTCAAGAAAACAGATCGATGCATGCTTCCAAATTAATTTCTTTTTCTTCAATTAAAAAAAAAGGCACGTAGGATATACTTTGGTTTCAGTTTTCTTTATTCATGTATGTAATCAATTCTCAATCACTCATCTCAAAGAAATAAGCTTCTCCTTGGACAAATTTTGATGCGCTGAAAAGACAGCAAATTAAAAGATCATCCTTTTCTCTTATTACATTTCTTGTTGGATCCACCACTACTTTTTAACTTTCTCACTCCCTCTCTCTTATCTTCACGTAGGGACCCCTCAATAAAAGAAAACGGGGAATAAACGATGAAATTTTAGCGGCAAATCATTCTTTAATAGTAGTATCGCTCTATATCGTGATTAAGAGATCTATTTATTTCATGCACTTTATTTCAAAAGTAGTATTCCCTCTGCCCTGAGAAAAGCTGAATCATTAATGTAGATACGGAGTTCGTTATTGCAGATACGGAGTTTAAAAAATATTATTTTTGACTAAATTTATTGACGTTACTTCAAAAGTAGTACTTCCCTGTCCCGTGAAAAGCTGCATTGTTACTGTAGATACGAAGTTTAAAAAAAAATTAACCAAATTTATTGATTTTTGAAGGTTTGGAGGTTAGTATAGTATTTTTAAGTGAGAATGATAAATTAATACTCCATATTATATGGGTTAGGTGAGAATGATAAATTTAATACTCCATATATAATTCTATACTAGCTTTTTCATTCATCTTAAATTTTCAATAATTTTAAATGTCATATGGGTGAGCCTTATAGCTTCTTTTAAAGAGATGAATTATTATTCTTTTGAAAAATAAAAAAAAAATATTTCTCGAATTTTGCTAAACAATTATATAATCTACAATTATAAAAACTCACAATTTATCAAAATTTGAAGAGTAATATTTTTCATTCGCAAGAGTAAGTAAATTTTCATGTATTAAAGAGTAATCGCTAAATAAGGGTGCAAGAATTTAAAGAATAATTTTTTTTCATTCAAAAGAGTAATACTTCATCTCTCTAAAAAAATAAATTTTTATATACTAAATAGTAATCACATGAATCTTGAATTCAATTCGCACAAGTGTCATTTTACTAATTTAGATTTTAGATATATCCTCTCTATTTAACATGACACCCCGTCCAATAGAAAATATAGCAATAATTAAAAAGTAATTAACAAGCACATCGGATTTTTTGCGTCATTTTCGTGCATCACTTCTATGATACACGTTAAGTGATTGACACATAAGAGGGGGAAATAAATCCAACTATTACCCCTAGGGTTTAAGGTTTAGGTTATAGTTTCTTTGTCGTTCATCTAATGGTGTGGCATAGGAGATGATGTACCAAATTGCACAGATTGATGAGATGATGTACCAAATGACACAGAGAATCCGAGCCGATTAACAAGGGATTCAAATGAGATTAAGCCAAGCTACTCCATTATATGTCGGACTTTCTAAGTGTATATAATTTGAACATTAATTTTAACAATGTAAAGAGTTCTTTAGAAGTTTAGAAAAAAAAAATTTAATAGATAAAATGTTTACCTATTTCCCCGATTTTGTTTTACTACCCCCAAACCCCACCCTAAACCCCACCCCCAACCCCGAGAAGTCAAAATTCATGATTTTTTTAAATTAATTCCAACTCAAAAAGGGTGATAAATAATTAAAAGAAGTGCTCTTTGGTATCAGGATTTTCCCCTTTATTTTGAAGTCATGAGAACCTAAAGATAAATCTTTTCACATTAATTTTTACTGTAGGTTCCCTCCAATTAGTACCTACAAAACTTATTCCCTCGGATGTCATTTTCATCTTCTCATAACACACAAAAATTAAGAAAAGTCACTTTTTTAATCAATTTTGGGGATATTTTAAAATTTTTGAGTAATAAATAATACATGTTATATAATTATATTAAAAAGATGATAACAATTTTGAAATTAAAGTGTTTTAGAATAATATTAATTATGTGTCTTTTTCTTTATGAAGGTGTGATTGAAATTGCCACAAGATTTATCGTTTATCGAGATGAGGCAGCGAACAATCACTTGGATACCCTAACAAATTTGAGTTTTTAATCACAATTTCCCAGTAGAAATTTCATCTTTAACTGCCAACTTTTTTTTAGTGGTACAATACAAGTGCTGAGAAAATTAAAAAATACTCAAATTTTAAAGTTCAAAATCATTGTCACTTATCAATTAAATTTATATTAATTCTATTAATTTGACTTTCTTTTTTGTTTTTTTTTATCAAAATACCTCTTAGATTATTTTTTTAATGGTTTAATTGTTCAGTGTTAGTCAAGATATTAGATACCCGACATTATGTCCGATACCATTGTCATAGCATCGGATATCGAATATGGTGTCGGTTTTGGTATTGGAGCCCTGATATTGAATACCGACATCATGTTTGAACCATTGTCATATTACCAGATTTCGGATATTTATGTGTTGATCAAAGTGTCGGGGTCTCGACATAGTTTACCAAATTATTTCTGACATCATCGTCATAGTATCAAATGTTTGATTTAGTATCAATCGTGTGTCGGAGTCCCAACACAGGATATCGACATTTGAGACATTATGAACATTTTTTTCAAAAATTAAGAGACATTTTCATTATATATATATAAGATTTAAAACTAAATTTTAAATGCCAATTATTTTTAAAATATTTAAGTCAAAAATTAAGAGAATATTAACAGGGATATTTCAAGAATGCTTCATGAAATTGTAATGCGAACTATTAGAGTTACAAATTATGCACTAAAAATAGCAAATGTGGTTATCTATTCTATAATGGTGTCTAATTTTATATTTCAAAAATTAAATGTTTGCCACATGTCATAATAAATGCTCAAAATTCAATATATGTCCTAAGAGTTTAATGATCATTTGTAGGGTATAATTTTTTTTATATTGAAATATGGAATTCTAAAATAGCGTGTAAATTAAGTGTGCTAGAGTAAAGTAAATTATTGGACATGACCTTAGATTTATCAATCATCTAACTATATAACACAATAAATGCAATATCAATCAATTAATTATAATACTCCATCAGTCTCAAAATTATTTGCACCATTATTATTATAGATTAGAAATTTAAGAAAAAATAAGTTTTTTCTTCTTCTAATTTTATTGATCTTTTTGGATATAATATATATAACAAATAAAATATACTATGTTATGCATGTAAGATAAGATTATATTTAAAAATATATATATATATTTAATTGATGTAATATTTATTTTTAAATGGTGCACAAGTTATTTTACACGAACTAAAAATAAATAATGAGAATTAATCGATTTGATTTATTGAAGCCATATATTCAATACTACTCCTATTAATTAACATTATCTTGATTATTGCATTCATCACATAATAAACATATGGGAATTTGGTAATACATCATTAATAACTACAATAGTGTCTCACTTATTAAATGACGAGTCGGTGTGATTTGACGATTATAAAATCTAAATTTTATATAGTTTGAGCTCTTATATACTCCCTCTGTCTCTCAAGTTTTTGACACGTAAATTAAAAAGTATTATTATTTAATGTGTAGTGGATAGTTATATTAGTGGGAGTGTGAGTCCAATATTTTAATTGCATTAATGGGTGTGTGTAGGTCCCATGTGTATAAAAAAGAAAATAAGACTCTTTGAGTGAGACGCCCAAAATGAAAAAAATACACAATGGGATGGAGGGAGTATACAGAAAGGTCCATTTTACCATGTACAAACAGTAAAATCCTAACTATATGATACACTTTTGATGGAGATCTATACTTCCATATAATAAGTATATATACCCTCGTTAAAAAGTACTCCCTTTGTAGATTGATACGTGTATGTTTTTTCATGTAAATTAAGTGATATATATATACTCCCTCTGTCCCGTTTCAATATTTACGTTTACTTTTTGCACGTTGATTAAGAAGTATAATATTTTAATAGATAGTGGGTGAAAAATATAATATTTAATGTAAAGTGGGTAGATGTATTAGTGTTGGATGATATGTTAATTGTTTTAGGTGGGTCCCATATTCCAAAAAGGAAAAAATTAAACATTGAAATGAGACGTGCAAAATAGCAACGTAAAAATTGAAACGGGACGGAGGGAGTATATATATAATATTTTAATGTGTAGTGAAGTTTAAGAAATAATATTATATCAATAGACAAAATTAACCAAAACTAAATTGACAAAAATAAAAATGCCAACATTTTTATATTTTATTTTATTTTTAAACAAATGGTACTCATAAAGACCAAATTACCCTTAAAGGATAAAATTGGATATAAGGAGCAAATTACCACCGCCCTGTTGGTCGGAATTGATTAGTCATAACTTGTAGTCGGGTTGACCAATTCAAGAATTTATCGAACCACAGGGAGGTCGATGCTAGCACTTAAGCGATATCACGTTTATCACGATTTTATAGAAACGAATCATAGATGGATGTTTTGGTAAACAAGTAATTAAATGCAAACAAATGAAAGTAGATAAGCAATAATCAAATGACAAGATAAAAATGATGAATGAGTGATTTTCCAAATTGAGTGGAAGTGAGATTAACAACACTATTGAAGTGGTAACTTATGGATTCATGCATTAAACTCATATGTATCAAGGGTTAAGACTAAGGGCCAACACATATACCACCTAAACGTCCTCTCGAAATGAATAGGATGTAGATCATTTGCACAATCTCAAAATAGCTCAAAGGTTGGTTCTCAATTAAACTATTCCAACTAGGTACTAAGTTCAATTTAAGAATCCCTTCATATAATCAATTGACTTCTCAATCTAACTAATCACATGTTCCATCAAAGGGTTCTAAATAATAAAGGACTTCTCAATCACTTTACAATTTATAATGCACATGAGGTGTTTGATGAAATGATTCACTTGACTATCCTAAGCACATAATTGATTTCTCAATCTAATCATATAATTAGAACAATCAAACACACAAAACATCATAGATCTCAAGATATATAAGCACCAATGATAGAAAATCAAATATCCCCATCAACATATGAATTTAATTACATAGATCCACAAATTAACCAACAACCTTCATGTTGCTAATCTCACAAGGGAGATTAGCCTACAATCTTCATAAGATCCATAACAAAAACATTAGAATTCTTACAAATCATTGTAAACTAAAGGATTAACACAAAATTGGAATGAAAACTCCCTTGGAAATGGATCCAATTGAATCTCCCTTCTTCCTTTGGTGATCACCCAAGCTTCCTTGCTTCTTCACTTGATTTGGATGGTGAAATTATGGAGAAATGATGTAGATCTAGAAATGGATGAATGGGATGAAGAAAATGGTGTAAAATCAAAGGAATGGTGTGTGAGGTGTGTGGGAACAGTAGCAAATCCGATCTCCCTTCAAAATGTTGAATGGATTGGTATTTATACCCCATGGAGACCTTCTAGAAGAATTATAAAAAATATCCTATTCTGGTGCCGACACGAGTCGTGCTACGTAGCACGGGTCGTATCGTGTCAGGGCAAACGGCACACGAGTCATTCTGCGTCGCACGGACAAAGGGTGGCCGTGTTGAATGTATAGACGTCGCCGCACGGCCTCCGCTTACAGGCCCGTGTCTGGTACACGGGTCGTGCTCCGCAACACGATCAAGTGGTGGTCGTGTTGGATAAATAGATGTCGCCGCACGACCATTCTGGACAGGCCCGTGTCTGGTACATGGGCCGTGTGCTGCAACACGAGCCGTGTTGCCAGCACGGCCGGCCGTGTTCTTGCACCTTTGTTTCTTCTTCCTTGTTTGATCTTCCGTCTTCATTTTTACTCCATTTTCACCTGTTATATATATGTTTAAGATCATTCTCACACATTCCCATGAAAACACATAACACCACCAAAATACATGAAAATACGAATAAAATAATATGAAAAATACACACAAAAAGGCACTAAAATCTAGGTGAAAATAACGACAATCACACCCCCAAACTTAAAGTATTGTTCGTCCCCGAACAATGAAAATGATAGACCGAGGGAGAAGTTTTCACCTAGTAAAAAGACTAAACGAACACAAGTAATAACACATCATTAGCAACAAGAATTTCCAATTATGCTAAGCTAACCTACAACATTAGATTTATGATAAGAGAAATTAACAAGTTCAATCAAAAGAGAATAAAGAGCAATACAGTCCTTTTAGTCTAAGCCTCACATAAGTTTATCAATGTCACTCAACACTCTTTAAATAAGGTAAATCAACACTCCTCAATCAATTAGTTCGAATCACCATACACTTGCTCGCAGACTCTATTCACAAACCACCAAAATTTTAATCAATGATCAAAAAGGTCTTTAATTAAGGATGTAATGATAGGCTCTTTGGTAGGGTATGAATAATTTAGATAAGAGTGACTAAACGAGTGTAAGTAATCGAAGAGGTAGCTACTTTCTTCCATCCCTTCATATTCTTTTTCTTCCTTTCTTTTCTTTATTGATCATAAGCACTAATCATCACTTTCCTTGGATTTCTTGAGCTTCTTATGATTCATGCTTTCTTCTTTTGACTCTTAAGTACTTGAGCATATTATTGTTGCTTTGCTCATTTTCTTGTTTTGAAGTTGCATGTCCATTCTTTCTTGTGCTCTTTTCATCCTTTTTCTTACTTATTTACCATTTCCTCTTTCTCTTTTGTTATCTCATCACATCTTTCTAGCCACCATCTTCTTTATTACTCACGCAAAAGGTATATATCTTAGGCTCATGTGGGTAATTAAAGCTTGTAATGTGCTATCTTCACAATAAATAGGCTTATAGGCTCAAAGTGGTTGACTAGGGATGATTTTAAAGGTAAGGAAATATTTGGCAATGGCTATACATGACAAGGATGGCCTTAAATCATTTCATCGATCTCCATTAATCGGATTCATTCCTAAAGTCTTTGAGCAAGTATTTAATTTATCAAAACTCAACCGATCCACTCATGAAAAGATACCATGTATACATGGTCGAGGCTCAATTTCTCACAAGTTTATGCTCGACTTAAAAGGACTTATTACAACTTATTCATCTTTTAATTGAATTAGTTAAATAAAACATATCACAATTCGAAAGTGTAGAGTTCCTTAATCATGATTCGACCTCACTTATCACCATAATGCATCATCACTCATCTTCAAAACGACTCACAACCTCCCAAACAAACAACCAAATCAAACCTAACCACGAAAAATAAAAACAACAACACACAAACACAAATAAACCAAAAACAACACAAAGACAAAACTAAAAGAAAAGACACAAATAAAAATCACCCTATCCATGATCAATACACATCAAAAATCATCTCAATCCTTAATTGAAAGAAAAGTACGAAATTAAACATCCCAAAACAAAACAAATGAAGAAACATGCTAATCACAATCATCCAAATCAACATAAATTATGTTAAACACATAAAAGTGGTAGGGTGTAGAATGAACTCCCTCAATAATCATTTGATAGTGGAAGTTGGTAGCTCCGAACTCAATTCGTGCTTCCAATACTCTTCATACATGCTCAACAAAACCATTAGCTCAACAATTTCATTAAAAATATGGATTCACATGCACTTCAACACCACCAATCATACCAAAATCCAACCAAAACTCATGAGAAAAATTTTAAAATTTACCAATTTTTACAAGAAGACTTATCATTATCAAAATATCATCATATCAAGCACACTCAATTGGTGAGTCACACCACACACTCGCCCCCCAAACTTAAATCGAAACAAGTTGAGACTTAAGTTTGCAAAAAGTGGTGAGACTTACCTTTGTAGTTTCCATTGATGGTCATCTTGTGGAGAAACCATGAAACACTTCTCCTTTCTTCAACATGCATTTTTCTCACAAGCACAATCCACCTACAAGACCAAAATCAGCAAAAAGCATCAAAATAACAAAAGAATGGGTTGCCTCCCATTTAGCGCTAAGTTTAACGTCTTCAAGCCGGACGGAATTTTACGATCATTAGACCAAAGGATGGTCCATCCCACTTTCTCCTCGCATCCTCACTTTGAACATTAGCTTGGCCTTCTTCTTGTCCACTATCTCAACCTCACCATTCTTGCTTACAAGCATCAAATCGTCATTGAGAAGTGATTCTAGTGGACTTCCTCTTTCTCCTTTGTCGAGTTTCCAATCGAACTCCGATGCTTTCATCCTATTAACATCACAAGAAGACAAATTAGCATTTGACAATTTCATATAATCATGAAGAAATGAATTTAAATTGTCGAAGAGAAGAGAATCATGATCATCGAAATCATCCGGAGGCCTTGTATGATGAGGCTTGATCCCTTTATCTTTCTTGCACATGAACGTGACACTCTTTCCTTTTGAGCTCAAGGATAACTCTTCTCTACCAACGTCAATTCTTGCTCTTCCCGTAGCTAGGAATGACCTTCCCAAAATGAGTGGAACTTTAGGGTCCGCTTTCACTTCCAAAACCATGAAATCAACCGGAAATGCTAACCCCTTCACTTTGACCTCAACGTCTTCAACAATCCCAAGTGGCTTCACAACCTCGCCATTTACTACTTCAAGACGGATTGTTGTTGATTTTAGCTCTCCAATTTCAAGGTCTTTAAACGTGGCATGAGACATCACGTTGACACTTACCCCCAAGTCACACAATGCATCAAGGGTGCTTTTTCCTTCAAAATCACAAGGGATTATGAACTTCCCCGGATCACCAACCTTCGTAGGCCCCCCTTTTAACATCGACTCACTTGTTTCGGGTTGTTCTTCTTTCTTTTTCTCCTCATACTTCTTCTTGAGCGACTTCACAAATTCCTCAAACTCATTTTTCTTCTCCTCCTTTACAAACATTTGTGGATAGGGAATAGGGAATGGAGTAATCGGGATACCCCAATAGTCATGTTTGTACTCTTCTTCTTTACCATTTTCTTCCACTTTCTTTTCCTCTTGCACCTTCTTCCACTTAGGTATCCATTTAGGCCCCTTTTCTTCTTTCTTACTTATCTCTTCCATTTCTTCAACAACCTTGCTTTCCACTAACCCTTCTTCAATCTTTCGTTCCTCCTTCATATCAACCAACAAACATTGAGCTTTGGGATTCACTTCGGTTGTAGCCGGAAACTTTCCTTTTTGTTGAGCACTCATTGAGCTCGCCATTTGACCAAATGAATACTCCAAGGCTTTGAGTCTTCTATCACTATTTTCCTCAATGGCTTTTAATCGTCTTTCATTTACTTTCTCAAAATCCTTGAATTTTCTTTCAATTACTTCCTCTTGAGTTTTGTTGGAAGCAATCAATTTTTCAAGAAGTTCTTCGGTAGTCGCCTCCCTTCATTATTTGGCGCTTTAGCTCCCGGATGATACCCCGGAGGATAAGCAACCGCATTACTTGGGTTTGCATAAGAAAAATTATCTTGCCTCCTTTGTTGTTGTGGATAAGAACTTCCACTTCCTTGGCTAGTGAAACCTCCCTGCCTTTGTGGATAACTTCCTTGATTTTGGTTGAAATTACCTTGGTAATTGTTTTGATAATTACCTTGGTAATTTCTTCCTTGCATATATTGAACGTCCTCCACACGTGGCATTGTTGTAGCCCATTGTTCCCCACTAACACCAATTTGAGGAAGCACACTTTGATCCATTCGACTATCAACCATATTGACTTCTTGATTATTCACTCCTTTGTTCAAGCTCATTTGCTTCATCACCTCCGCAACTATCATATCCATGCTTTGTGTTTGTGGCTCCACAGTCACACTCTTTACACTAAACTGTTGCCCTTTATCATAACTCTCGAACCCATAGCTTCCACTAACTCTCTCCGATGGCCATTGATAGACATTTGTAGCAATTTCATCAAAAATTCGGATAGCCCTTTCCGGAGTTACTCCTAGTACGGATCCACCTGCCGAAGCATCAACAAGCACTCTTTGCCCATTCACAAGTCCTTGATAGAAAAATCCCACTTGTTGATTCTCCGGGAAATCATGTTGTGGACACTTGCGTAGCATTTCCTTGAACCTTTCCCACGCTTCATAAAAGCTCTCTTGAGGCAATTGCTTGAATTGAGTAATCAAGCTCTTCATTTGAAGTGTCTTAGACGGTGGGAAATACTTGTTCAAGAACATTTGTGCAAGTTCGTCCCATGTGTTGCACATTCCGGGAGTAAGAGTGGAGAGCCATGTTCTTGCTCTGTCGCTCAAAGAGAACGGAAATAACCTCATTTTGATGCAATCCTCGCTCACCCCATTCATCTTCACTGTGTTAGCAATTTCAACGAATTGAGCTAGATGAGCCTTAGGATCTTCATTCGGAGCTCCACCAAACTGTTGCTCTCTCACCAATGAAATTAAGCCCATTTTAAACTCAAAGTTGTTGGCATGAATTGGTGGTCCCATCATTTGTGGAAGTGCCCTCGGCATGAAGAAATTCCTGATCACCCTTTGATCATTTTGAACTCCATGTTGAACCGAAGGTGGAGGTACATACGCTTGTTGTGGAGGAGCATAACCTTGTTGAAACTCTTGTTGAATCATAGCTTGTTGCACCATTTGTTGAATATAAGCTTGATTGTTAAACTCCCCAAATTGTTGATAAGCTTGTTGAGGAAGATTGGCATTAGCTTGATCTTGCAAATTTTGCATTCCGCCTCCATCATTCCTAACATTGCCTCGTTCATCTTGATTGTTTTCCATTTGATCACTCTTTTTGGTATTGTTTTCATTTCTTCTTCTTCGAAAAGTGTGTTCAATTTCTAAGTCAATAGGTTCAACTAGTTCCCCTTTTGATCTTGTTTGCATACACCTTCAAAATAAAAGAAGTTAGAACAATATTTTGCAAAGCAAAATACAAATAATAAATACAAGAAAAAAATGTCTCTAGTAAGATCGCTCTAAACGTTCCTTCTTTAAGCTACTAGCAACCGTTACCTCCCCGGCAACGGCGCCATTTGATTAGCCATAATTTGTAGTCGGGTTGACCAATTCAAGAATTTATCGAACCACAGGGAGGTCGATGCTAGCACTTAAGCGATATCACGTTTATCACGATTTTATAGAAACGAATCATAGATGGATGTTTTGGTAAACAAGTAATTAAATGCAAACAAATGAAAGTAGATAAGCAATAATCAAATGACAAGATAAAAATGATGAATGAGTGGTTTTCCAAATTGAGTGGAAGTGAGATTAACAACACTATTGAAGTGGTAACTTATGGATTCATGCATTAAACTCATATGTATCAAGGGTTAAGACTAAGGGCCAACACATATACTACCTAAACTTCCTCTCGAAATGAATAGGATGTAGATCATTTGCACAATCTCAAAATAGCTCAAAGGTTGGTTTTCAATTAAACTATTCCAACTAGGTACTAAGTTCAATTTAAGAATCCCTTCATATAATCAATTGACTTCTCAATCTAACTAATCACATGTTCCATCAAAGGGTTCTAAATAATAAAGGACTTCTCAATCACTTTACAATTTATAATGCACATGAGGTGTTTGATGAAATGATTCACTTGACTATCCTAAGCACATAATTGATTTCTCAATCTAATCATATAATTAGAACAATCAAACACACAAAATATCATAGATCTCAAGATATATAAGCACCAATGATAGAAAATCAAATATCCCCATCAACATATGAATTTAATTACATAGATCCACAAATTAACCAACAACCTTCATGTTGCTAATCTCACAAGGGAGATTAGCCTACAATCTTCATAAGATCCATAACATAGACATTAGAATTCTTACAAATCATTGTAAACTAAAGGATTAACACAAAATTGGAATGAAAACTCCCTTGAAAATGAATCCAATTGAATCTCCCTTCTTCCTTTGGCGATCACCCAAGCTTTCTTGCTTCTTCACTTGATTTGGATGGTGAAATTATGGAGAAATGATGTAGATCTAGAAATGGATGAATGTGATGAAGAAAATGGTGTAAAATCAAAGGAATGGTGTGTGAGGTGTGTGGGAACAGTAGCAAATCCGATCTCCCTTCAAAATGTTGAATGGATTAGTATTTATACCCCATGGAGACCTTCTAGAAGAATTATAAAAAATATCCTGTTCTGGTGCCGACACGAGTCGTGCTACGTAGCACGGGTCGTGTCGTGTCAGGACAAATGGCACACGAGTCGTTCTGCGTCGCACGGCCAAAGGGTGGCCGTGTTGAATGTATAGACGTCGCCGCACGGCCTCCACTTACAGGCCCGTGTCTGGTACACGGGTCGTGCTCCGCAACACGATCAAATGGTGGTCGTGTTGGATAAATAGATGTCGCCGCACGACCATTCTGGACAGGCCCGTGTCTGGTACACGGGCCGTGTGCTGCAACACGAGCCGTGTTGCCAGCACGGCAGGCCGTGTTCTTGCACCTTTGTTTCTTCTTCCTTGTTTGATCTTCCGTCTTCATTTTTACTCCATTTTCACCTGTTATATATATGTTTAAGATCATTCTCACACATTCCCATGAAAACACATAACACCACCAAAATACATGAAAATACGAATAAAACAATACGAAAAATACACATAAAAAGGCACTAAAATTTAGGTGAAAATAACGACAATCAGGAACCAACACAGGATCGATACCGACATCGAAACTGACTTTCGTACCTATATCGGAACCGATACGGAATCCGTATATAAATTGGAACTGACATTCGAACCGATATTAGAACCGACATCCGTACCGACATCAGATTCGACACACACGCCTACACACTCACCCACACAGAACACATTGAATAATATTAAATTGAATAGTTAAGGTATTAAAGTCCAAAAAGTGGCATTTGATTAATATTGATATAAAAATTATTTTTTGTTGGTAAAAATATTGAAGTATAAAATTTGGGTATTTTTTCAATTCTCCTAATAATATTTTAATATAAAGTTGGTAGATGTATTATGTGATGTATGAGTCCTTATCAAGTGTTATTTTTTTTAGTGTAATATAATTTATCAAACACAAAATTAAAAGTATTACTTCTTTATTATGAAGAGTTACAATTTATTATATAAAAAATAACACTGTTTCACGTAAGAGCATAAAGAGGAGCCACAATTACCATGAACCGAGGCATAAAAATTTATGCGTTTTAAAAATTGTATTTCCTCCGTCCAACTGCAATAGTTTTATTTTGTCATTTTGAGTGTCTACTCCAAAAGATCTCATTTATTTTTTTTAAGCATATGAGACCACGCACATCACTAATACAACTAAAATATGCAATCCATATACTCCACTAATACAACTACATATTATTATACATACAATAATACTGCTCTTTATCAACGTGTATAAATTAAGATCTCTTCCATATATGAAAAAATTATCAATTGAATACTCCCTCAGTCCCGTCCTAATAGTTGCGTTTGCTTTTTGCACTGGGATTAAAGAGTAGTATAGTATTTTAATGTGTATTGAGGTGAGAGAAATAATATTTTAATGTAAAGTGGATATGTGTATTAGTGTGATGTGTGGGTCCATGGAGAGAGAAGTAATTAATTGTGTGGTCCCATATACCAAAAATGGTAATATAACCATTAGGATTGGACGCCAAAAAAGGAAATATGTAACTATTAGGATGGGACGGAGGGAGTATGACTTATGATATTACAATTTAAAAGTTTATGCTTTTTGTCAAAATGTATAAGTTAGGATCTCTTCTATGTATTGCTCCCTGCGTCACACAGAAAGATCACTATTTTACTATATTGGGTGTTACATCCAAATGTTCTTATTTTCTACTTTTAATAAAAAAGTACCACGTGTGGTCCATCACTCACTACTAATACAACTATCCACTACACATAAAATAATAATACTCCTTAATTTATGCACAAAAAGCAATCGGTGCCGTTTGAGCGGGAGGAGGGAGTGGTTGAGAAAATTATATTAAATTAATGAGTTGTATTTTTAAAGATGCTACCTAACCTTAATTACAATTCCCAATGTTGAAAATGATAAGATTCTTGTACGATAAAGAGAAAAGCAACTAAGATTTGCATAGTTGCAAACTTTAATCATTGCTTAGATACTAAATGAAACATATATTTGGCAAATTAAAGTTAATCACAGTGATTTATTATGATTGTTGTAGTGCTGACTGCTGATTGCAACATCTTTTGGATTACATGATCAACTTCCTTTTTTCTAATGAACACAAATGAGTTTGAAATATAATACTCCTTTTTCTAATGAACACAAATGAGTTTGAAATATAGGGTAATTCTTGGGTGACCCGTGGTCACCCAATCTCACGTGAGGGGATGGGTGGTCACCCCCTGATATGTGGGTTCCCACCCCCTCATGTGAGATGATCATGGGTGACCACGGTCACCCAAGTGATTATCTGAAATATAATACCTGAAAAATATTAATCTCTTAATTAAAGTGATTTAGGAAAATAGTTATTTAAGGTTACTGAGTAACAATGTGCTTTTTTTTTTTTTTGGGTGAAGATCATTATAAAAATGACAAATAAAGAAAGTGCACGACCTATTATGGGAAGGAAAGAATAAGTAATAGTATTACCATTATGTGAATAATAATGTGAGATAAATTAAATACTCCATGGTATTTAATACCATTATGTGGTGTTAAATACTTGCCATTGGGCTCTCACCTAAGGTGAGTGACCCAGATTCGATTTTTATTGGGAACAAATTGGTGAGAAGTAATAAGGAGGCTTGGAGATAGAAGGGTGTATGGATATTTGATGAACTAACTACTAACTAGATGGATACTTGGTGAACTAACCACTAACTAGACTAACAACTAACTTTGTCCGATCTAAAAAAAATACTCCATGGTATTAAAATAAAATAAAAAGTTATTTCTGATTAAATAATTATGAATTTATCATCTGATGAAATTATTCCGTAAGACAATTTATCATAGTATAAGTTTTCCCACTCATTCCGTCTAAAATATTTTTGTATAATTTTAAATTTCAGTTATCCGACCAATTATACAATTTTTTGAAAATACTAATACCATACAATATTAATTTTCTTACAGTATCATAATATTACAAAATGACCAACTCTTTACACTTTATTAATCAAAATTCAATAATTCAATAAATCTTTTCTCAATGTAAATATTACTAGTGTTCATACTTCATTTAACAATATAGTATACTAGTAACTTTTTTTTCACTTAATTTTACATTATACAGTAGTAATTTATTTTTTCATTATTGTGTCCGCCCATGCAATTGATGGAGGGAGTATAATAGAACTTAAAAATATAAAAATAGTAAAAAAAAAATTACTACTAGATACATATTGTGTTTCCCTAATTACTATTAGATATATTGATTTAAAATAATTACTATCACATACAAAATATTAAAGTAAAATACCAAATATAACCCTAAACCCATATACTTTTAAACCACAAACCCAAACCCCCACCCACCGCCGGACCGCCGCCGAAGCTCCGCCGGCGGAGCACTGTCGGACCGCCGATCGGTCGTCGGAAAAGTTGTCGGACAGCCGCCGCTGGAGCTCTGCCAGACCACTACACTTTTTTTGCTGCACAAACTTTTTTTTTACTGCACACACTTTGCTGCACACGAATTTTTGCTGCACACAATATTTATGAGCAGCACATTGTAGGGGTAATATTGGAATATCACTACTCCCTCCATCCCGTCTTTATGGTTACGTTTGTTTTTTGCACGAGGATTAATGAATATGATATTTTAATGTGTATTGAGGTGAGAGAAATAATATTTTAATGTAAAGTGGGTAGGTGTATTAGTGTGATGTGTGGGCCCATGGAGAGAGAAATAATTAATTTGTGTGGGTCCCACATGCTAAAAAGAGAATGTAACCATTAGGATAGAACGCCCAAAAAGGAAATATGTAACCATTAGGATGTGACGGAGGGAGTATATATTTTTGTAATTAGTAATAATATTTTTATTTATTTGTATCTCATAGTAATTAAGAATTTTTTTTTTGTATCAAGTAGTAATTAAAAAATAAATAAATAAAAAGGGTGCAATTAATTGGATATAAGTGGCACCTAACTAATAGGGGTCCTGGGCGTTATGGCGCAATATCATGTCTCCCGTCTAAACGTCATACGATCGTATCTTATATATGTATGCTTTTTACCATTTTTAAAACCAAACTCTCAATCAAGAGTCACTAAAATATACCATACGTATCATGAAAAAAAATATATATATATATTTACTATTTGCACGAAAATTAAGAAATATACTCACTACTTCCTCCGTTCCCTTGATACGTATTCATTTTGCCATTTTGGTCCGTCCAAATACAAAGTATCAATTTCCTTTTTTGGATTGATGTGACACAAAAAGGACCCACACTCAACACTAATATAATTATCCACTACACATTAAAATATTATTTCTCTCATCTCAATACACATTAAAATATTATACTCCTTAATCCACGTGAATAAAGTAAATGGATACATATTAGAAGGACGGAGGGAGTAGTATTTTAGGTGATGTTTGATTCCGGTTTAATCATCCGCATTTAGATTTAATAAATTTCCTTAAATCTCTCCTATATTACACCTACATACCCTATTAACATTTATCCACCCCTACCCTACATTATCTCTCCTCAATTAATACATTTTCTTTCTTTCTCTTTCCTCTTCTCTCACCTCAATTAATACTTGATTTGACATAAAGTTTAAACCTACCATACTTAAACCTAAAACAAACATAACAAATATAGAATAACACTATTGACCGGTTTATTAAATCAACTTAAACCCAAATCAAACACCATCTTAATGTGTAGTAGGTTGAGAGATATAATAATTTAATGTATGGTGAATAGTTGTATTAGTATTGCGTGTGGGCCCAATGAAGATAAAGTGATTGATTTATGTGGGTTCTATCTACTAAAAAAGAAAATGTAACTTTTGTAGCGAGATGTCCTAATCAGTACTAAAATGTGGAGTAACTCTTATTCCAGGACGGAGAGAGTATATGTGAATAATATATTTATTTTGTCATTTTGGTCCGTCCAATACAAAATATTTATTTTTCTTTTAAGTTGATGTGACCAACAAAATAATAAAAAAAATTATTATACTCAACACACTACACATGGGTCACACTCAACAATAATAGCACTATCCACTACCCATTAAAATATTATATCTCGTATTCCACTACACATTAAATTATTATACACCTTAATCCACGTTGGAAAAACAAATGGTTACATTTCAAGGGAACGGAGAGACCATATTATTATTTAATGTGCATTGGGTAGTTGTATTAGTAGGTTGCCGGTGGACGGAATGAGCAATACTACTTTGCTTCATATTTACTATTCCACGTTATTTAAGATTTTTTTTTTACCAATTGTGTTAATTTTGAAGAATATTATAGCATTTTAGGTAATAAAAAATAATTTTATAATGATATGTGTATTATGTGAGAGTGACAAATTTAAAATTTAAATAACTTTTAAAGTTATGGATAAAGGAATCGTTTTTTTAATTGAAAAAAGCATTATAAAAGGAATAAATGTAGGAAATATAAAGATTCACGGTAATAGAGGGGTATGTGATTTTGAGTTAATTACTTGTTTATTTAAACATACTCCATATAGAGTTCATCGTAACTATCTACACTATGGTTAATATTTTATTTTGTAATTAGAATTTAATACTCCTCATTCTCAAGAAAAATTATACCGTAATTATAGATATTCAGTTTAAGAAAAATTATTTTTTGATCAATTTTATTGATTTTGAGGATATTATTGTATATTTAGGTAAAAAATAAATTAAAAAGAATATTATGTGTATTAGGTGGAAATGATAAATTTATAATTAAGATATACTTTAAGTTAGTGTTTATTTTAAGTGTAATTATAAATAAATAAAAAATATGGATTCTTGATTAGTTGAATTTAGTAAATTCAAATCTATATTTGTTTTACAGGAATTTAAGTAGGGTAAATTTTAACTTTATATCAAATTAATTGTAAAAGTATGTGGTAATGTGTGTGAGATAATAGGATGTGATGTGTATGGGAGGTTTATTTTATTCAATTTTACCAAACCCCAACTATAACAAGAAATGAAATAGATAATCCCAAATCTGAATTATTAAACTGGTTTATTGAACTCGTAAGCTCCGTATGTTATGAGCTCATAACTCCTGTGTGAGCTTATTATGTTTTCGAGTTCAGCCTCCTTGCAAGCTCGACATGTTATACCAACAAATTTCAAATTTGATACTTCTATTAATATATTTTCTCCGTCCCGCGTTAACGTTTATATTTAATTTTTACACGTAGGTTAAAAGATATACTTCCTTCGTTCCGTGTTAATGTTTACGTTTGTTTTTTGCATATAGATGAAGAGATATACTAATATTTAAATGTGTTGTGATGTTAGAGAAATAATATTTAATGTAAAGTGGGTAATTTTATTAGTATTGTGGGTAGGCCCTATGTGGAATAATTAATTGTTTTGTGTAGGCCCAACTTGACTAAAAAGGAAATATAAACCTTAACGTGGAACAAATCAAAATGGAAAATGTAAATCTTAACGTGGGACAGAGGAAGTAATATTTAAATGTGTAGTGAGGTGAGAGAAATAATATTTAATGTGAAGTGGGTAATTGTATTAATATTGTGTGAGCCTATATGAAATAATTAATTATTGGATATATTACTATCTAGTACAAGATATAATATAATATTACTAGTAGATACATAGTATATATTTTATTACTAGCTACTACAAAATTATTTTATAAAAAGTCTCAATTACCCCTAAATACATCACGTATAGATAAAATAGATATATAAATATGTTACCTCATACATCCGCACATTATGTGTAAGTTAATTTCTGAATACAAAATATATAATTTCAGAACACCATTATATTAAAAATAAATATTTTTAAATACATAAATTATGAACATCAATAAATTAAGTAAATTCCTGAACACAAAATATATAATTTCTGAACACAAATATATTAAAAAAAAATTAATACATAAAATTTGAATATAGAATTTATGAATACATAAAATTTGAATACAAATATACAAAAATATGCAATGTGAATGTGATCAGAGGGCGAATCCGAGCTATCCAGGCGACTTGTTCTTGGAGTATTTTTTTTTCCTAATACAGTGGATAATTAATCATTAATAATCACAATCCAAAATAGCTAAATGTATTCAGAAATAGTTGTACGCAATGTATTCAGAATTAGTTGTAGGGATATGAATTGCATTCAGAAATATTTGTATGCAATGTATTCGGATGTTTTCAGATGTTGATGCAGATGACATATTAATATAATATGCGTTATCTCTCCCCTGTTTTTGTGGAGAAATTAATGGGACACATTATCTTTTTGCATCACTAATTTAAATTAATATTTAAATACAATTAAAATAGGGATAAAAATGGTATTTTATGCATTCAATTTGTATTAATAATTAATACTCCATAATTTACTTAGTGTATCTAGTAGTAATTTAGATATAAAAATTGTACCTACTAGTAATTGACCCATAATTGTTTTGTGTGGCCTAACTTGACAAAAAAAAATGTAAACATTAACTTGAGACAAACCAAAATGGAAAGTGTAAACCTTAACGCGGGACGAAGGGAGTACATAATATTATTAAAAAAAATTATTACCTCCGTTCATCGAAAACGTATTCATTTGATTTTTGCTTGTGGATTAATGATTATTATTATTTTATATAGGATGGGTAATTGAATAAGTGATGAGTTGAAGCCATGTATATATGAACCATTTTACTAAAAAAGGAAAATGGATACTTAAGAGTAGATGATTAAAATAATAAAATTAATATTTTAGCCATGGACAAGGGTAGTAAAATATCCCATAAGTCAATAAATTTAATAATAAAATGTAACTTTTCTTATATAGTACTCCATCCCTCCTACGTTAACGTTGACGTTTTCTTTTTTGTACGGAGATTAAGAGATATAATATTTTAATGTGTAGTGAGGTGAGAGAAATACTCCCTCCGTCCCTCACTAAGAGAGTCGTTTTGTTTTTTGGCACGTGAATTAAGGAGTATTATTATTTAATGTGTAGTGGGTAGTTGTATTAGTGGGAGTATGAATCTCATATTTTTAATTGTATTAGTGGCTGTGTGTGGGTCCCATGTGTGTAAAAAATGAAAGGGGACTATTTGGGTAGGACACCCAAAATAGAAAAAAGATCATTTTTGAAGGGGATGGAGGGAGTGATATTTAATATAAAGTGGGTAATTGTATTAGTGTTGTCTATGAGTTCTATATGGAATAATTAATTATTTTGAGTGAGCTCAACTTAAAAAAAAAAGAAACATAAACCTTATTGTGGACATGAAAAATATAATAATATGAAACAGTATTAAATGTGAACTCAATCTCTTATTATTAAATGACATAATTTTGAAAAAGACAAATTGGGTGCAGCAGCAGTGAATTCGTAATTGTCAACGAGATTTTTAAATTATTTTCTTAATTTTTTTGCAGTTTTCCTTTTTCTTGGTTTCTTTTGTTACATCTTTTGCCATGCAAAAGAAAAAGTAAAAAGAATCATGAAAAGAAATTAAACGTGAAAAAGGAAACATTTACTACGGCATGTATTTAGCAGAAAAAACTTTTTATAGGAATAAAATGCAAAAGATGTTTTGTTTATTTAATTTTTGTATGTAAAATGCAATCATATGACTGAGTGAAATTGGAAATACGTGACATCAGTATCTCTTCTGACGTATATATATTGCAACTGTAATTACGTAATATTCATTCTTTACTACTCGGTATTTATTCGATTTTTTATTAAAAAATATTATTATTTTATATTAATTTGGCAGTCGTATGAGTGATCTGCAATGAATTATGGATGGGTCTCTTTTTAAAGAAAGAAAATAGTGATCTTTAAAATAATCGCGAAAAATAATAAAATTAATATTTAATCAATAAATGGAGGAAATATAAATTTTCATTTAAAAAACTGGTATCATTAACAGATTTTGTGACGAAATAAGTTTATCGCAATTATATGTGCGACAAAGTTGTGCCACGAGCCACCTTTGCTAGTGGTGATATAGTTAAGTCTTTTTTTTTTTTGCCCTTCAAACTTTTCGGTCACAAAGTTGTGTCACGAGCAGATTTAGTTAGGATTTTCGTCAATTTTATTTTTTACATTTTTATCATAAAATTTATCACTAGCCGTCAGCAATTACCATTGCTGGTGGTAATTTAACCTTTTAAACTTTCTGAAATATTAGAATAATTTCAAATTTTCTTAGTTAAAGATATTTGTTGGTTTTGCAACTTTTTTATCATAAGTGGAAGAGGGAAAGCCTTATGTATTATGTGACCATTTTGTTAATGAAAAAGTCTCTTGTAAGATAATAATTATGTAAGACGGGTTGATTTGTTGTCAAAGTATAGTCATTTTATAGGTAAATTATATTAATTTGTAATTAAAGTATGTATTTTAATGTATGCTGAATAATGAATTAAAATATATTTTTTAAATATTAAGTGTTATAGTAAGATCTACTACAAACATACTTTAAGTACCAATACCCATACTTTATCTATATAACAACTACACTTTAATAATGAGTCGACATACCTCACAAATACGTGTCCTACAAGAGAGTATCCCCTTGTTAATTGATTATTTATGTTAATTCTTGACACATATTTTCTTATTTATTTATAGGTACTCATTATTATATTAAATTATATTAAAATTTCATATTATTATAATTATTACATTTTCATTTGATTTTATTATTATGATAATTATTTTGCGATAAAATTTGTGACTAAAAAAATCCGTAACAAAAACAAGTCATCACAAAATCCGTAAAAAAATTAAAAAATAAATAAACATATAAACACCTCCGACAATTGCAAATTAATATAAACACAAATTTTCATAAAAATATTTTCTTTAATTATTGCTCAGTATATCCAACTACAAACGTTTATAATATCAAGAACAATACCGACTGAGAATAAGTAACTAACTTTTAACTACAAACTCATGCATAAATAATCTATAAATTAAATTAAAGCAGGGCGGAACAAACTTGGGAGGATTGAACATTTACTTTTTTATTAGCTGACAAAATTTAACATTTTGTATGATATTGAGTAATAATGAAATAAATGTTAAAATATGGAGTATAGTTTTAAAATTAGAAAGTACAAAATTAGAAAACGTCATACATAGCGAGTAACACCCCTCGGGTCACGCAGGGAATACCGGGTAAAATGGGTAACACTACACGTGTCTCGCGTTGAGTGGGCAGCTTCGAACGGTAAACGGCAGCCGTTTGCATGTTAGATCTGTGTAACGGGAGAGTCCAATAATTCCGTCCCTCGCCGTTAACGGAGTGTGAAAACAACATGTACTCATACTCAAACCCAATCTCCACCCCATCAGAACTATGCCCATAAGCATCTCCATCATCATCACCTCCACCCCCCCTCCCCACCCCCTCTCTTTCTCTCTCTTCCTTAAATTCTCTCTCTAAAAAAAACTTTTGTAACAGAAAAAGCGCAGCAAAAAAGCAGATAATTCTGCTCCAGAACACGATACTCGTATGGGAGAGAGAGAGGGGGGAATATAAGGAATCTCTGAAATTCAGTGAGCACTCAGAGGTCTCTCTCTTAGCTGAGGGAGGATCATTAACCAGATTGACAGAATTTGCTGAAATTCTCGCATGGGAAGGAGCTCAGGGATAAGGAATTAGCATAGAGAGTGATAGGTGATGGAACTGGCGGCGGAGATGGAAACAACGGCGGCGGCGGCGCCGGCTAGTAAGAGAAAGGGTTGCTTTGGAGAATCTGAGTCATCGGCTTCCTCAGCTCAGCTCAAAAGTCGGCGTTTAATTCCGGAGAATTCAGCTTCGTCGCAGAGTACTGGAAATTTGTCGTGTGAGACTGTGGGTCCAGATAATGCTTCGGCGTCTTGTTGCTCAAGCAACGGATCGAGTGAGGTGACGAAGGATGCTTTGAAGTTCGCAGATCTGGAGGTATATAATGAGTCTGCAAAGAATTTAATCCCGTGTTCATAAATAATGTGGTTCTATTTAATTTTGATCCAAGTTGCAGATGGCGGAATGAATATGTGATTTAATTTGAATTTTGAATTCGTTTTCAGGACAATGAGGAAACTGTGGAGTTTCTGGCAACATCCGCACATGGCGATTCGTTCGACTGTAGAGAGAGGTGAAACTTTTTAGAACTTAATTACGATAATTAAATGTGATTATTCTTCTCGGATACGTACGTTTCTTCAAATCAAATTAAATTTTGAATCTCCATCAAGTGGAACAGTAATTTTTAACGGTTGAATTATTTGATCCACTACGCTTCCGCTCCCCCATCAGGCCTCTACAAATTCTCTCTCTCTCCTCTCTCACACACTCACACACACACTTGCAGGCGATGAATGCTGGTACTGCTTCTCCTTCACAAAAATTGACATCAATTTTTTTTCAGAAGAGAAAAAACGGCTATGAGTGAGGTACAAGCTGAGTCCGGCGAGCTGGAGTCTGCGGCGGGCCACCGTGAGTTGAGTACACGCAGTCGTTCTCCGGCGGAGAAAATGATCTCCGATGCTGAACTCGAGGACTTCTTCGCCGTCGCTGAGAAGAACCTTCAGAAAAAATTCATGGACAAGTAACGCCCACTACCCCCCTCTCTCTCTCTCTAATCAAATGTGTATACCATAATTCAGTACTATAAAACTGAATTCTGCATGATGATGAATTGCAGGTACAACTTTGACATAGTGAAGGATGAACCACCGGAAGGGCGGTATGAGTGGGTTAAAGTCGAAAGTAAGCCATAGAGAAGAACATGTTAATAACCTTAGTTGTAGCTGATTGTTTCAAGCAAATCAACAAGTGAGAGCAGTACTGATGGAACACATGGTGATACTCTCTTCCACTAATTCAATGCTTAAGCTTTTTAGGGGTTCTTGATTTTCTTCTCTAGGTTTATCTCTGAGCTTTAGATGTCATGTACAGCTAGTTGTTGTCACTATCACTGTTTCTATCTTCCACCTTCTGCAATTGTTGCTGACTGTAGAGAAGGAGATGGAAGATAGTGATTATCGAAATAGATCGAGTACGTAAATTATTCTTCTCTCTCTCTCTCTAAAACCCAATGGAGAATTCAATCCCTTTAGAGGAAAAAGATTGAAGAACCAACTAGTTCAATAAAAGCTCTTTGTTTTAGTTTTTGGAGTCTTATTTGGTTTACCTCAATTTCCTTTTCCATATCTGCAGTTATTGATGCTTGTGACACTGCCATACATAGATTTACCCCATAACTGTATAGACAGTTATGTACATTCCTTTCCATTTTTTACCATCCTGCAATTTCCTTCACTCCATTCCCTTCTATGCAATATAGTTTTCATGAGTACCAATTTGAATTTGAATTGGGAAATATATTTTAAACGTGTGATGGGGGATCTTTATATAGTGCCAATGGAATATACCTCTGGTGGTGTGGAAGTTTGGAGTGAGTGTGTGAGAGGAGAAGAGAAAGAAAGAGGAGAGAGAATTCAAGAATGACTGTGGTACAATTTAACACATGGAAGAACAGAGCTTGCCGTGTAAGCTACGGGCACGTGCTCAAAATTCACCAAATTGTTCATCATCTCACTCTCAAGTCTGACCCCATGTGCCCATAGCCATAGTGAGTGTATATATTGTGATTTTATTTTTTTTATTTTTTCCTACTTTTTAATGCATTTAGAATACAAGTACAAGATATAGATTGATGTTTTCATTGCACTCTTGTAGTTTTATCACAGGATAGTGTTAGTGAATAAGAGAGAGTTGGGAGATGTTATTTTTTTCACAAAGTGAAGGGAACAAGAGAGGGTGGTGTGGAGTAGTGGTCCAAAAATTGGTGATAGTAAATTGGTGCATGTAGTTAGAGAGGGAAGGTGACAAGGGTGGTAGGCCAACCCCTTTATGGTTATGGAGTAATTGGCCCTATTTCAACTATTTTGATTCCCTATGTTTTTAACTTTTGAGTGGGCATTATTATTAGGAGCTTTTCAATTGCTTCAATTACATAAATAAATTGCACATTCTCTCTCTCTCCTCTTACCTATATCCCTTTCCAACAAAAGCCAACTACAAAGGGTTATTTATTAGGGGAGAAGAATTATTATAGGTGTAATCAAATTATAAGTATAATTACTCTTTATTTTTTTGGATGGATGTATTGCGCAAATGAATTTCCATCATAGGTTGGCCTTTCGTAAAAAGAGTATGAATATAGACTCGAATTAATTTAAAATTATTTTTAAAAAATTAAACTTGAAAAGTTAATGAAATAATAATGACTAACATTATAAGACAAATAAAATAATGAAAAACTACATAAAAAAATTATTTAAAGTTAATATTTATCCTCTAATGTCAAATTTTGAATATTTCCTCCGATTCTACCTTAAATTTCACATTTTCTATTTTAGTTCAACCTATATTAATTTTCACCATAAAAAAAACATCAATTTTTAGCTTTCAAAGTATATCTCTTAATTATAAATTTACTTCTCACACATAATACACATGATATACATTACTCATGATATACTTTACTGTTTATGTCTAATACATATAACATACTTTACAATTTATTTATTATATAACAATACTAGTATATTATTTTCTCAAACTCAATATAAGTTGTATAAAAAAATATAATTTCTTAAATTCCATATATACAATAACTTGCAATTTCATGTGGTACTAAGAGGAGTAAGGGTAAATATATTGATGAAGCACCCGATGAGACATAGAAAACTTTTACTTATTTTAATTAATTAATTAAATAAAATTGAAATCGTATGCTTTCTTCATCATACTCCTATGGAGTATTTTTTTAGTCATTACAAATCTAGTCTAAAAATAATCTTTTTTTTTCTAATATAAATTTATTCAAATTAGACATAGCACTATAAGAAAATTATCGAATTTCAACAAAATAAATCCATCGAAAAAAATCCAGTTGAAAATTTTAGAGTTTCAATGAAACCGTTAAAAAATTCAAGTGAAAATTTTCATGAAAATCTAAGTAGTTGGAAATTTTCAATACTAATCCAATAGCCTGATAAATTATTTGAAATTTTCAACGAAAATTCCAATAAAACCTAAAGCTGTTAGAAAATTACAACGAAAGTTTTCATATAAATTTAAACTGTTGAATTTCAATACTAATTCTAATAACTTGATAAATTATTGAAAAATTCCAATGGAAATTCTAATTATATAAACTTAAGTCGTTGAAAAATACCTATAAAAATTTCATCGAAAATTGAAAACTTTTGGAAAATTTCAACTTGAATTCCAATAACCCAATAAATCATAGAAAATTTTGTAGAAAAATATTTTTTTAAAAATGAAATAAATTGATTTCAAATAATAAATTTACCACTAGATAATTTAAGTAGAAAATTCTAATTTAAAAAAGAAAAAAATATAATAGGAGAGTTTAATAAATTAAAATGTCAATTTATAATACAAATTATATATTAGTTAAGTTGGTGGAGGATAGGTTAATATATTCGAGAGAAGTTCAAATCCAAGTAAATGCACATTTTGAAAATTCTAACCTGAGTATCGGTTGAAAAAATCTTTGAATTGCTTTTTGATGAAAGAAAAAACCAACACGAAAATCCGTGGAATACTGTAGGAAAGATGTTCGTGGAATACTGTAGAAAAACTGTTTGAATCAGTTTGATAAAAAAAAAAAATCCCACAAAAATACCCTTGGATTTTAAAAAGGAAAAATGTTTGAATCACTTTGATTAAAAATAAAAATAAATTTCTGAATCACTTTGATAAAAAAAAATCAAACACAAAAATACCGTTGGATTTTATAAAAGAAAAATGTTTGAATCACTTTGATTAAAAAAAAATCCAACACAAAAATACTGTTGGATTTTAGAATGAAAAATTCTAACGGAGTTGAAAGATCCGTTGGAAAAATGTTTGAATCACTTTTTATAAATATAATTCTAATACATAAGTACCGCTTTTCTAATGGAAATAATTTATTGGAATATAAGTTGAAATCATAAATTTCAACAGTATTTTTATATATTTTAATGATTTTTTGCCATTTATTGGAATATAAGTTAAAATCATAAATTTCAACGGTATTTTTATATATTTCAACTATTTTTCGCCTTCGTCAGTTTTCTTATAGTGCGGGTGAAAGACACTTAGTTAACATATTACGTTATATATACCATGATAAGGAGCTTAATGATTTTTTACAGAGTACAATATGTACCTAGACGATATTAATTCAATTCAAACCAATAGTATTAATTTATTCGTCAACTACTCCTTTACGTAATATGCGTAAATTTGTTTAAAAATTAAAATAATACCAAAATATTCTCTCTATTCCTCAAAATGGACCACATTTTTATTCTCTCTCCTTTTTTTTAAGAGTATTTAATATTATATTTAGTTGAACAAAATATTCTTATTTAATACACTTTGACTTAAGTACATGAGAAATAACTACATCCAAAATATTTGCTAGTTAAAGGTAAATTTCTATGTTCACTAAACAAAAGTAGTATAGGAGGATGTGGAATAGAATAAAAAAGGAGATGTATTAGTGGTAAAATTAGAAAGAATTATATTGAAGAATGATAAATATTTATTGGGATTTGTAAGAGGGAAGTATGTTGTGTTGAATCCGAATCACATGCATAGTGAGAGTGAGTGATAATGATTAGAAGTGTAAGAGAGATACAACGCGAAGGGGGGCACATGCCGGAGATTTGGGGCATCTTCTTACTTGATACGGGTGGGAGGATGTAATTATGTCAACTAATTATGCTCCTCTTTTATAAACAGTGTTTGGATTTATCTACTCCGTTCGTTCCGCCCAAACGTCATCGGTTACTTTTTGTGCGTAGATTAAGGAGTATTATTATTTTATGTATAGTGGGTAGTTGTATTAGTAGTGAGTGGTGTGCCACATGTGGTACATTTTTACTAAAAGTGAAAAATTGGGACATTTGGATGGGACGTCTAATATAGTAAAATTGTGACATTTCGGTGGGACGGAGGGAGTAGTATTTTGATGTAATACTCCATTATTTTGTTTCTAGTTAGATGAATGACATGTAGAAGAGAGGAGTACTGAATATACTGATATATTTTGGCGTTACATTTTATCTTCTTACTCGCGTTCGATAAGGGACATGTGTGTTGTTCATAATTTCCCCTAAATTGATATTTTCCTTTTTGAATATAAATTTTATTTCTCAACTATATATCATTGATGTGATGAGTATTTATAAAATTTCCAGACTAATCCATTAGAATAGAATGTAGTAAGATAGGTATTAGTTGAATTAAGGGAATAATTGAATTTAATGTGTTTTTAAAAGAGTAACGAGGGGATTGAATGGAATGTAACAACTAAACATGCAAAAATTAAAAATTGAAAAAAATATAAAATTCATGTAACAAATAAAACGAATCTAGTTCAAGGATTTAATTCTCCATAGAATAGTTTACATGTTTAATTAGGATTAAAATTTCCAACTTGTTTAACAAATTTATTTTTCCGCATGCGAATTCGAAATATCTATTGAAAAATCAATCACTTATTAAGATGACCAGTTTAAAACTTTAAATAAACAATTGAAATATCAAAATTAATATTAAAGTTAATCACAAAATAAATATATAAAATAAGTTAGAAATTTCAATCATAATCAAACAATAGATTCGATAATTTATGAGGTTGTGAAAAACTAGGTGATGCCCTTAGTTATAACTTTGTCAAAGAAGAGATAAATCTTTTTTAAAACTATATAATTATACTATTTGGTTTACAAGAAATGAATGTGTTTTTCAGAATCAAAATATATGGAGATAGAGGGTTATTAATTTGGTACTCTCATGCATTAATGATTATAATATAGCAAATACTACTAAACTAATTAAATTTGGAATAAAGTCAAGAGACAATGCTCACATCTGTTCCAAAACAAAGCTAAGAACAAATGGGCTTGCTGGTTATGTACTACCTGAACCATATGGAGCACACGTAATAAAATTCTGTTTCAAGATAAATACTGGGATAGCGACAAGATGCTGAATGAAATAAAATAATAAATAAGGAGCTGGTGGACTTAAAAAAAGAAAAGATTAAAAAATGATATTGAATTCTTATATCGGACTAACAACCCTTGTTATTGTATCCTTTAGTTAAGTTTCCTTTTTGCTGAGATGTGAGACTTCTAGTAAGTTTCACCAATATGTATTCTGTAAATTTTTTTTTAGGTAAAATTCTTACTCTCGACAATATATATTTTTTTTTTTAATAAAAGAGACAATGCTCATATGTGTTTCTGCCTAGACTTGGAATAATAATGCTTAATACGGATGCAACATATAGATGAGATGTTGAAGTTGGATTCAGTCTTAATAATACACAAATACTCTTATAAATTTGGTTTAAATATTTTAGTATGTGAACTATGTGGTCCCCTTCCAATCCTATATATCATATCTATTGCTATGGGTTTAAATTAAAGAGTTAGTCTCTTATAAACTGAATTTACATCATAAACACTTGTAAATCATGTAATCCTTCTTAATTTAAACATCTTAGCAATACATATGATATATAGGATTGGAAGGGGACATAAGGTTTATACCGTAAACCCAATTTACACAAATATTTGTATAAATTAAAAGAGGACTACGGGGTTTATAGCGTAAATCCAGTTCACAGGAGATTAACCCATAATATTAATGATGCTTATATGAAATAGTTGTTCGATGAGTTGGTTAATTTGTTGTTATATGTGGAGCGAGCGGAGACCCTAGCGGTTTTGTTAGGAAATTAGATAACATTAACATAATCATTATTGAAACACTCACACATTGTCTACTTAACTCTACAACATCCTAAATTTAATTTTTCATAATTTGGTGGTGTGATAGAAGAGATTTTTTTATTGTGCAAGTATTTTTATGATATTTCTTGCTTTTCTTTAGTTGAGTGAGACCGTTTAGAAATTCAATTGCTCATTTTCTTGCTCAATTTTTTTTTCTTCTATTCCAAGAGTGATTGCTAGTGTCGTTGAGACTGATATTTCAACTCTTTAATTAATATATTTGTAAAAAATAAAAAATGAACAATGATGATCATGAGCATTTTCACCACATGGAGGGTGTGATTTTTCCTAAGTAAAAGTAGTTTTATTTGAATTAAAATAGAAGATCTGATCACAGAGGGTGGAATTTGAATTTGGATCATTTAATTAAGATCCCAATGATAATATATGAAGTTAATTAATAGTAATTACCAAGTAAACTCTTTATTTAATTAATAAATTGGCATCTACTAGTGGAAGGGTTGGAGTGTGTTAATGGCAAACTCTAGTTTCTTAATTTATTTATTAATCTCTCTTTACGCAAGCATTCCTTTTGGATCTATCAATTATTATTTAATATAATTAGTACTAATTATATTATATTAGTGCCTGTACTACTAATAATTACTCCCACTGAATCTCGTGGAAACGATCTCGAATTAATTAATTCACTCTTAATTATTATATTAAAAGTTTTGCATATTTCATTTTCCAATTTGATCAACCACTTAGTGATCTCTGATTTCAGGATGTTTATCCTTAATTTGGAATTAAACACCTGCATGAATTCTTTGCAATCAAATACTATTTGGTGGCAAAGAAATAAGAGGATACATGGTCACACCTTCACGTAATGAAATGCAAAGAATTGTACAATGAACCTCTCACAGGAAACTTTTGTAAGCTAAATAATAAATGATAATATTATATATATTTAGATTATTGAAAAATAACTGTGGTATAATGAATTATTTCATGAATAACTTATAGTATAAATAAAAAATGATTAATATTTTTAATGAAAAATGAATATAAATATTTTTAATATTTCAATCGGTAATTTTAATAAAAAATAATACTTTTATTAATTAAATAATTATTTTTAAAAATTATTGGTAATTTAAATACCAAGAAGGCACCAACATTCCCATTTTTCATGTAAAATATATATAAATTCAGTTTTAAATTCTCGACAATAATTTAATAATATCATTTAATAATATCCATTTTATTACAATTTCAATAAATAATATTACTATTGCTAGTGGAAAGTAGAAAAGCCAATATTTTTAAAAACAAATCGATCACGGTGGAAAAGGTGATAGAAGAACTTAAAGCCCGCATTTGGAGATAGATTATTTAAAATTTTTCATCAAATTTAATTATGTGTTATGAGAAAATTGGAGAAAATGTTCTAATTTCATTTTGTATCAATGATGCTTTGATCTTGAAGGAGAATTCTTAGATTCTTGTGTGTGGAAATGTAACTTTGTATTATATTGTAATCGGTAAACCCTCATGCCCATTTTATTTAATAATATTTGCACTTTTTCTTAAAAAAATAATAAATAAAAAAAGTGTTCCACTAAATGCACACCCCTTTTTATTTAATATACACTCCTATTAATATGTAATTAAAATATATATTTTTAAATTGTCTAAACTACCCTTAATTCATTAAATACACACCTCCTATATATATTTTATACTAATAATCTAATAAATCCTAAATTGACGTTATATACACTCTTGTGAATTCAACGTATCTCTTGAGATGGAGAAAGAGATGGAGATGAAGAGAGATGAAGAAAGATAATTTCGTCATAAAACATAAATATCAAATTAATTTATTGTTTTTATGAACAAATTCATCAATTTCATGTTTTCGTCATAAACCATAAATATCAAATTTTGATTTAGTGTATTATTAGATGTATTTTATATATTTTTGTAATATGTGCGTTATTTGTGTTTGTGGCCTCTCAACGTAATCTGTGCATTATTAGAGAGTGAGAAATATTTAAAAAAAAATCGCAGAGATGACTGTTAAAACAGAAAAGGCTGCTTATTCACATGTTTGTGGGAAACTTAAAATTGAGAAATATGAGATTTTAGGCAAAGACTAGTATGGGTCGTTCCAAATTTCAAATGGGTGGAACCGGCCCCACCCCCTTCCTTTTATCAATGCAATTATCGCCTACCCCTATCATCCCAATTGCTGTTTATTTTTTTTTTTTCGTTTTTTTATTTTTTTTTATTTATTTATTTTCTTTTTTTTTTTAAATTTAATATTAAGAATATAATTGTAATTTCACCTTGTGGTTTATGGTATATTCATCCTTAGGATTTAGGGTTTAGGGTATAATTGTAATTTTACCCTTATGGTTTAGGGTATAATTTATCCCTAGGATTTAGGGTATAGTAATTGTAATTTTACCCTTGTGGTTTAGGATATAATTTATCCCCTAGAATTTAGGGTTTAGGGTATAATTGTAATTTTACCCTTGTGGTTTAATGTATAATTTATCCCTAGGGTTTAAGGTTTAGGGTATAATTATAATTTTACCCTTGTGGTTTAGGGTACTCTCTCCGTCCCGTTTTAATGTTTACGTTTGTTTTTTGCACGTTGATTAAGGAGTATAATATTTTAATAGATAGTGGGTGAAAAAATATAATATTTAATGCAAAGTGGGTAGGTGTATTAGTGTTGGATGATATATTAATTGTTTTAGGTGGGTCCCATATTCCAAAAAAAAAACATAAACATTGAAATAAATGAGACGCGCAAAATAGAAACGTAAACATTGAAACGGGACGGAGGGAGTATAATTTATTCCTAGGATTTAGAGTTTAGGGTATAATAGTCATTTAAGTATAATAAATTTAAAAATAAAATAAAAAACAATATTAATAAAGGAAGATGAATTAATTAAAAAGGGTGGGGACCACAAGTTCTACCAATTCATTTGGTTTTAAGTGGAACAAATTTATTTTAAAGATTAAAATTTCATCGATTGAAATCAATTTGGGGAAAGTATAGTTGCGTCCAGGTGAAGATGGTTCTTCTTTCTGATTCCAAAATCTGGAATTCAACATAAAAATTTATTACAGTGATGAAGGGGCGTGTATAATAATATTAAAAATAATTATTGAGGGGAATATTAATCTTAAAATTGAAAAGGGTAATTTAGAGTTTTTAGGGGATGCGTATACAATAAAATTAAAATTTAAAAATTAAATAAGAGATGTGTATTCAAAAGGAGTGTGTATTCAATAAAAAAGGGTGTGTAGTTGCAACCCATTTCTGATTCCCTCTAAAGAGGCCTGTCTTTATTGGACCAAATTAGATTTGCGCTTCATTTGACCTTAAACCATTTAATTTGGGCCCGTTATATCTTCTAAATGGTAGTATATGGTTTGGGTTATTTTGTTTCATTTTCTTCGCTAAGTTCGCATAGTCGGCGAGTGTTACTTGAGTACAGTTTTGTTATAGCAGTTTTAAATCGGTTTTTAATTATATACATATATATATATACTAGTATGAAACCCGCCGCAGGATCATTTATTTAATAAATATTAGTTAATAGTTAGTTCACCAAGCACCATACAACCCCTAATCCATGTCTCCTTATATCTACCCTAATCCATGTCTCCTTATATCTCCCTCCTAATTTGTTCCCAAAGGGAATTGAACCTGGGTCCCTCACTTAATTGAAGAGCCCAGTGACCAGGTGGGCTTATATGTACATATATTCTAATTATTTGAAAGAATCTTGACTTGTATTTTTTTTAAATGTTACTTTATAATATAATACAATTGAAAACTATTTATTACTCCTCGTATTTCTCTAAAAAGATGTGCAACCACATAGGGACAATTTTGTATTTTTGCTATACATTTATATAGTTGTTAGTATTTCATTTTTTCATTGTATTTAAGTGCAATTATGATCAAAATATGTAACTCTTAGTAATAAATTCTTAATTTTATTATTTGTCTAAAATAAATATCAATTATATATAAAAAAATCTCAATTTATTCTTTTTTTCTATACATGATTTGATTTGATACTAATTAATTTATTTATATCGAATGATTTCTTTATTAATTGCAATTAATGATACTAAAGTAAATAAGTTCTAATAAGTGTATAGAATAAATAAATAAATAGTAAGACTATGCGTAAACGAATCAAATGACAAAGTTTGTTATACTATACTTAATATATATATATATATATATACTAGGCAAAGAGCTGCACCTCAGTGAGGTGCTAGCCCGGACAGTTGCAAGTATTTAGTTTTGTAAGTAGGATTTGTTGTTTAAATTTATCGCCTTTTCCCATTCCTTCCTTTTGATCATATTGTTCCCACCAAGTATCCTGCTTGTAGTTCCTGCAACATTTGTGAGAAAAAATGTCAATAATTAACATTCATAATGAATCCTTGAATTCAAGGTGGGAATATTCATTAGTAGGTATGCACATGTAGAGTAGTAGTTTAGTGTGGAAAGAACCAAATAATTTATGTTCATCTAATTGGCCCTCTCCAATAAGGTACATCGTGCTCAGTGTTTTATTGCATGTATAAACACTTCTAGAAGTATCACAATGATCACAAATATAATGCAACATCAAGCTCAAATGTTTAATCACAGTTATATAAGGGTACCTGCAAAGAACATGATGCCTTAATTCAATCACCTTGAGAGGATTACTTAGATTTAAAAGCTTACACCATGTACTAATCAACTATCGATATACATTGAAACAAAAATCGAGCTTAAAAAATTATGACATACTCATAATACCACTTAAACTATCTCTTTCTTTAAATGCATTAGTTTCTTATTATATGTAAATTAGGGTGTCTGCATACCAATCTCCAATCTCATTTGTGCAAACCTCATTTTTTGTTTATACAACTCTGATTTATAAACCATGGTCATCTATAATGGTTTTATAAGAGGTACTCCATACAAACATAAATCCCAAATCCTACCCACTCCGCTTAAAGACAGCTAAAAGTATAGTCATGATGTAAAAGAAGACAGTGAGGATAAGGCATGTACAAGTGACATAAGAATCACAGGATTTATCCCTGCTCATATGCAGCCTCAAGATGAACAACTCATGCATCCATATTTATTGACTTTGATTATCCAGAAAAAATATTCAAACATGTTCAGAAAGTTGAATAAAATGCTTAACACATAAATTTTATACTCATAATTTGACAATAGAAAGCAAAAGCTCACTAACCTCATACAATTTTCTCCATGTGAAAATCACATTTTTCTGTCGCATCCACTCATTTTCTCATATACTTCTCCATTTCCATGAAATGGGATCCTAAAGCACATATATAAGCCACTTCAATGCACTGGATCATAACACAAAAACAAAGTCAATACTCCCGTACACAACCTTTATAGGAAGAAGATAAGTGGAAATTACCTATACCAGTGCCACGTATAATGAAATTGACAACTCAAACAACAAAAACGTGAAAGGGCTCCAAGAGACGAGCTGTACGTGGAGAAATGCTGGATTAATAACCAACAGACATGTTGCAGAGAGGAGATGAGAGCATCGGAAGGGGAGAAGGTGTTGAGTAGGACCTACTCTGCGAATCTTGAGAGACCAGGGCGATGGGTCTACCACTTATAGCGGAGTATGAGCAAGTAGTGTTGCCAGAAAGTGGAGGACGGATGCGGAAAGTGTTGGATTGTATACTAAAAGCCTAGCTTTAGTATGAATAATATTTAACAATATTTAAAATGAGAATCATTGATCAAATAATTGCGTCTTATAATTTATTTATATGTCCGATGAAATAGTCCACTTACTTTATACTGTAGATAATATGTTGTGCGACAATACGCTGAAGATCATATTATCGGTTTCTTTATAAAGTATAAATAGATGCTCACAACCGAGATAGACGGGGACTCTCTATCGGGATGGTTGTAGTGTGATTTGGTATTAGTTTGTCTTGACTATAGAATCACATTAGAGCACTTTGTGTATTGAGCAGGACTGCTTGAGATTGTTCGACTTATACTGATTATATAGGAGAACTTGATCTCAGTTATTATGGATGTTTGTACTCTTAATTCCTATACAATAACCTCGACACGTAAGCCAATATGTATCTTTTTAATTCATCAATGGATAAGATTTAAATATTAAATCAACAAACTCGGTGAGTTGGGAAATAATACTGTCTCTATGGTGTGTTGTTGATTGTAGAAGAAATTCGTGTTCTATTAAATAGGTTGATGATGTCCCCTTGAGGAGCTCATAAGGATTATCATGTAAACCTTGTAGATGGATTTATTCTGGCATGATAATGAGGTTGAGTGGTACTACTCTCGGATGAGATATTAATTAATGGAGTTGTCAGTAACTTAATTAATTAATGGGCATTATATATCTTAAACATGGGGAGACTAACGGGCTCATAATAAGAAGGAGCCCAAAATATAATTTTGGGATTAGAGCAGCAGTGCAGTAATAATATTTTAGTGGAATATATTATTATTATTATTGGATTTAAGTATAAGTTTTGGGCTAAACTTGGATACTTAAGCCCAATGGAGGCCCGACTCTAATTTCTCCACCTGGTCCCTGTTGTAGCCCATATATAAGTCATCTCAACTATCCGAAAACCCTAATCAATTCACGCCTAACACTGTGAGGAGGAAAATGGAACAGCAGATTGAGAAGATCTTGAAGATCGTTGCCAACACGACGTCAAGATTGGACTTGGGAATACAACAGAAGATCAAGAGGTTGTTTGCTGCTGCTGTTTGTCAACTTTCATGATTTTTCTAAAATCGTGTGGAACTCCAAACTAGACGTGTGATACACCGTTAGAAAGCCATGAAAGAGAGAATTGTTTTGGCGCATAAATCACTTAAATCGGAGATCTGAAGAGAGAGTTATGCTCAAAACGGTGAGGCTGCGCGTGCTACCAGCGAGAATTCTTTTTTTCAACATACCCTGGTGAAAGGTAATATGATTTTATGTTCTTACTTCCGCTAATAAAGAATCGTATAGAACCCTAACGGTTTACGTTAACCAAACGATCGAACGCCAATAGAAGGAAGACGTACTGGGAGGAGGAGATGAACGATGAGGAGTTTCAGTGGACAGTGAAGGCGTTCATCGTGACAGCAGATCTGACTTGAAGCGGAGCATGAGCGAGCAGTGCTGTCGGAAAGTGGTGGACAAATATGAAAGAAAGGCATACGTGGATGAGGAGATGAGCAACGAGGAGTTCCGACGGACGCTGAAAGCGTTCATTATGTCATTATGACAATAACTCTGATCTGGTTGGGAATGGTGGATTGGTGAGAGTGAAGAGAGAATGAGCAATGGATTGGGGGAGAGAATGTGAGGGGAGAATAAATTTAGAGTTTTAATATCTTAATATATATTGGGTCATTTGGGTAGGGTTGACCCGGTTATTAAGTTGCAACACTTGAGCTCTAGTATTTGCTTATACTTATTTGTAATTAAACTATGTCTATATTAATGAAGGGTAGGTCTTGTGTGAGACCGTCTCACGTGAGACTATTTTTCACTGTTTAAAATAGTTATCACTTTCGCTATAAAACATTATCACTTTCGCTCTAATGTTATCACTTTTTATTTATACTATAAATTGTTCATGAAATAACATTATCACTTTTCATTAATTTATTATCACTTTCTTTAATAAAAGTGATCACTTTCTGACCGTCTCACGTAAGTCCTTACGTAAGACGGTCTCACACAAGTCTTTGCCATTAATCAATCATATTATAATACCTTAAAATCATACCTTAATATAAAAACATACTTAATTAGATAATCAATAAACATATTTTACAATCATACTTTAATACGTCTCATTGTTGTCTTACAAGAGACTTTATTTTTGATATTCCATTTATCGATTTTCCTAATTTTAAAAATATAATTATATAATATTATATGTCTATATACTATTAAAATTTAGATCTTCTTTTACTATAATAATAATATTAATTTTTAAAATATAATTATTTTCTCATTAAAAAATGTTTAACCGTTGGATGTAGTTTCCTGACGTTGAATCTACGTTGAGGACATGAGTGCAAAAAATAGTCCACTTTTGGAAAATTTGTTAATGGAGGCGATTAGATTTTAGATACAGTTGAACTCAGTGAGTGAGAAACGGGTCGCCTAGTTTCTTCGTGTTCACCTTCTCAGGTCGACAAATCTCTTACCAATATTTCCAACTCATCGAATCGCTACTCTACCTACTGTTCTTCAATTCGATACTCTGCTCCATACTCGCCCCCGATCGGGTCCCGCCATCTTTCTCCTGCAACCAATTATAATCTCTAGTTCCTGTTTTCTTGGTTCCTCCTTCTGAATCTTGAGTAGCTGCTAAACCCAGAAAGATTCAATTTTTCTAAGAGAATGAAACTAAGGATAGTACACCAAAATCAAGAAAATCGCGACGGCGATGAACGGGTGATGAAGGAGGAAAAAGTGGAGATTGAAGATGAGCTGCCATTGGACCCTCCTCCCATTTCTGCCTTTGATCCCATGGTCTTTTTTTCCCCTTTCTGTGAATAATTGATGGTTGAATACTGAATTCATGACAGATCTGGATTCGTGGTTTTAGGGTAAGAGGAAGCGGAAGCCCAAAGAGAAGAGGAAGTCTTCCAGAAATAAAAATGTGAGAGTCCCCCCCAACACACACACACAAAATTTTGTTTGTTCTATGGAAGATGGTAGTTGTTAGGACAAATTATGATGCTTTGTCTTGGTCTATTATGTTGTTGCATCATTATATGTTCGATCTGGTATATTGGGGTGAATCTTTTCCACTAGATTGTTGCATAGAGAGAGCTCACTTCTGCAAAAGTAAATTTTTTTTTTTCATAACAAGTTGATATTGTTTCTCAAGAAAATTAGACCAATGTGATTTGCCTTGATTTGCTACACTTTGCTAAAATGCTTATCAGAATCTTCTTATAAGTTAGGCTTAGTGACTGTTTCTAAATTCTCATAGCATGATCCATTTGAGTCTTTCTTATTTGGTTGGAGAATGTTGAAACCTTCATGGGCATTGGCTTTCACTTACTTCAGACAACCATTGATGTTTAAATTATAACGGTGAGGCTGGCGACAGCCAAGTCTCCGAATTGGTTTTTCAAGCCATGATGAGGACTGCATCTCCGAATTTACTCTACTTAGTCAGAGTTATCAACTCAAACTCTACCATTCCATCATGTTCTTAAGGTTTGGTCGCTAGATTTACCTAAATTAAGACCCTGTTTTAGAATTTTTTTTAAAAATCGAATATAGTTGGCTTAACATCTTGACCGAATCTTGGTAATAACCGACTGGTCCAAATCTAGTTCCAAAACTCTTTCTAAATTTTTAGATAAGTTAGAAGTTAATATGTTAACTTAATATTACAATATTTAATTTTCTAAATTGCATAATGGATTTATTTTTTGTTTTTTATATTATTATTCTTTTTCCTTATTTTTAAGAATATAATATAATTATATGATATGATATCTGAATATAAAAATTTGAAAACTATATGGTTTATAAAAAACACAAGTAGAATTATCTTATTTTGAGAACAAGAAAAAAAAATTATACCATGAACACATACTTCCTGTAAATATATCATAGTTTGATTTAGTTTCATGAATAAACCTTTCGCAGTTCATCTTTTTATTGATGTGCACTGAAACATAATATTGTTATGCACTCTGTAATTTATGTATATACAAATATCAGGTCTCCTCTTCCAAAAAAAAATCCTTATAAATAAATAAAAAAATAACATAAAAAGATAATGTCATCTAGCATAAATCACCCTTAACATTGACAATTTGTATGAAGATTAAATAACTGGTATTAGGATGATTAAATTACTGGTCTTAAGAGTCTGCTTTTAAATGGTAATTTTATATAGTTGTTTTGTTGCTAGCATTATACAATGTGGAATGCTTCTTTTTCTCATGCATTGGCTTAGTATTATATGGATGGATTCATCTCTAATTATATGGACTTAAGCACGTAGTCTTGCTACTATTTAATGACGTTTATCGTGTAACAAATGGATGCAATTTCTTTGAATAGGGGACGCGAGGAACATTAACAAGGTCAGTTTAAATCTTAAATCTACTTGAACATCTTTCTAAAACGTAATCATGCAAATATTTATTTGAATATTGGTCTCGCTTGCAATTGTAAAAGAGATGCTACTGTTGGTGGGCCAAGCAGTTGTGTCCAATCAAAGTCTCCTACCATGATACGAGCAGAGGAAGTGCAGGCCAGTTTGTGCCACGACCAGCCTAGCTTTTTGAAATTATTAGTCAGATCACATGTAGCGAGTTGTTTCTGGATGGTATTTTTCTTCTCCGAAGGAATGTATTATGTTGACAATTACTGTATTCATCTGTTCACCTCCCATATGATGGTCGTTTGCGTGCAGGGTCTTCCGGTGCCTTTCTGCAAGCTACATTTACCAATGAAGGACACTGCAGTTGTACTGGAAGACGAATCCGGTGAAGAGTATTCTATTAAATACATTGCACATAAGACGGGACTTAGTGCAGGATGGCGAAAGTTTGTTGCTGGAAACAAATTGCTTGAAGGAGATGTTCTGATCTTCCAATTGACAGGGCCTTGCAGATTTAAGGTGATGCTACGTTGCATGTTTTATTGATATTTTCATCCGACATCCTGTATCACCGTAGCTGTTTAATTTGTTTGTGTGGTTGTTTCCAAAAAAAATGTTTGACCTGCAAACCGTAAAGCATGCACTCTAGGAACACTATCACGCTTGAGTTAGTATGAATAGTGGAAAGTATTAGGTTGAACATATGCGAAACGTGTGAATTGAAGTGTATGAAAACACCTGTTTGAAAGGCCTGTTGAGAGTCATTTATCGAAACACCTGTTTGAAAGGCCTGTTGAGAGTCATTTATCGGAGTCTTTTGCTTGTTCGCATTTCTTGCATTTCTTTATTCTTTCAGGGAAATGGTACCATTTTCTTTCACTTTGTAGTCTTAGCTAGTTTTATGTGCTTTTTTGTAGGTATACATAGTACGAGCAAATGATTTAAACGAGGTAGATGGCGCTCTTAGTCTACTTATTTTGGATTCTCAGATGAAGTTGAGTGATGCAGGTTGGATTTGAATCAGTTTTTTATTCGACTGAAGTACACCGCCTTTTCGCTTCTTTGTATATTTCCTCGTAAAAGTTCAGTTATCATGAAACTATCTTGCAGAAGGAACAATGGATCCATTAACTGTTGCGCCGCAGGAGACACACAAGGATGATGTCCCACTTCGGACCCAGCTGCCAGAGGAATCGTTTGGAAATGACAGCGATGAGGTTGCTTCTGAGGTTCTGGAAGGTTCCAAGTCTTCTGCATCTGCTTCTCATTTTAAAGAAGTCAAAAGCTTCGAGGAGTTCCACATTTTGATTAATGGAGTGCTTGTAGACTCTGAGATCCCAGAAGACATGCGTCGGAAATACTATGAGCTATGTTGCAGCAAGAATTCATTTTTGCACGACTCCCTTCTCCCCGGTCTCTACTGCAAGCTTGCTGCTGGTATGATCGTCGAAGCAGTGAGCATTGCTGATAGCATACGAAGTTGTAAGCTCACAACTCCAAAGGAGGAATTCCAAGTATGGGAGAAGTCTCTGAGGTCGTTCGAGCTTCTAGGGTTAAATGTGGGTTTTCTACGCGCTCGTTTACGACAGCTGGTTAGCATGGCGTATGAGTCGGATGACGCAGTCGTTGCAAGACGGTACTGGGATGCCGGGACGGGGCGCCGTTGCACCCAGGAGGAGATAGAGAGCGTTGAAGCTAAGCTGGTGGAATTGAAAGAATTATCAAGAAAATGTGGTGACGAGATAGAGAAGTTGAAAACCCAATCAGAGAGGTATGTTGTGATGTTCCAAGAAGAGGCCAATGCTTCATGGTAATGTATAATAATCTAAACTTTGCTTTAAGGGAAAAATGAAATTTCTTTTATACCCTATATATTTAATGATAAGTTTTTTAATATCTAAATTTACATAAATATTCTTTCACTCATTTGTAATTCAATTTAAAAGTTTTAATTGACTCATATTTTTATGTATGATCGAAGCTAAATAGTTAGGTATAACTGAGACATTTATTTTAAACTGAGTAATATATGAGTCTGTAAGCAATTAAAATTTACGGTCCAATTAAATGGCGACATGTAGATTTTATTGATTAAGTATTAATTTATTTTGGAATTTTAATAAATTAATAAGTAAATTAATAAATAATTTGAGCCCAATAAATTAAATGGGTTTAAATTAAATGAGATCTGACCCAAGTCAACTAAATCCAAGTTAAATGAGGCCTGACCCAAGTTAAATAAGCCCAGGTAAATTAAATTAGGCACAAGTTAAAAAAAAAGGTCTGATTATGGTCCAGCAAGTCGAAGACCCAAGGTAACTAGGCCCAATTATGGTTGGAGGCCCAAGCTCGATAAGTGAGGCCCAATGGTGGCCTGTACCTCATTTCCTCACCTATATAAAGGGGTCTTCTCCTCTTCATTTGACACATTCGAGCAACCGAAGACGAGACGCTCTTAAAGAGATCGAGAACACGAGCAGCGCTCTCTCAAATCTTCAAGTCTTCGAAGCTTCAAGCAAAAGACGAACGAAGATCTTCAAGTCTTCAAAGTTTCAAGTGAAGAACAAGTTGAAGATCTTCAAGCCATCTTCAAGTCTTCGAAACTCCAAGCGAAGAACGTTCGAGGATCTTCAAGTCTTCAAGCAATCTTCAAGGCATCTTCAAGTCCTCAAGTTCAAGATCTTCAAGTCTTCGAAGCTCCAAGCGAAGAACGTTCGAGGATCTTCAAGTCTTCAAGCGATCTTCAAAGCATCTTCAAGTCTTCAAGCTCAAGGCCTTCGAGGATCTTCAAACCTTCAAGTGATCTTCGAGTCTTCAAAGTCTTCAAGCTCAAGATCTTCAAGTCTTCAAAACTTCAACTAAGAACAAGTCAAAGATCTTCAAACCATCTTCAAATCTTCAAGTCTTCAAACTTAAGCCTTCAAGTCTTCAAGCTCAAGTCTTCAAGCCTCTAAAGCTTCAAGCTATTTTCGAAGATCTTCAAGTCTTCAAGCGGTCTTCAAGTCTTCAAGATCAAGTCTTCAAGTGATCTTCGAAGATCTTCAAGTCTTCAAGCAGCCTTCAAGTCTTCAAAGCTTCAAGATCTTCAAATCTTCAAGTCTTCAAGCCTCTAAAGCTTCAAGTTATCTTCGAAGAACAAGTCTTAAGATCTTCAAACTTCAAGCGAAGAACAAGTTCAAACATCTTCAAGCTTCAAGTCAAGAACGTCCAACAATCCGGGATCAAGGCTCCAAGTCCCCCAGATCAAACGTTCTTCGTGGAAAGCTCTTCAGTCAATGTTCAATCCGAATAAAGGTTCAACACTTCCGGATCACGTTACAAGACTACACATTCGAGTTCGGACAAGCTTCGTTTGAAGATCCAGCTCAACACACACCTGTCAACAAAGTCAACAAACACAAGTCAAGTCAAAGTCAAGTTAAAGTCAAATCAAACCAAATTGGTTCGAGAGAAGAATCAGATGATTGATTGAGATTGTAACCCGCTTACATCTTCTCCAAATTAAATTCATCAAGAAATTATATTTGTACCCAATATTTGTATTTATTTCATTATAAATACGAAATTTGTTGTTACAGAGTCAATGATATATTTTTTTAAATTTGGACATTAAATTTTATTAGGGTATAAAATAAGTTTGATTAATAACCATAATAATAATAATAAAAAAAAAAGTACTTGTCTACCATTTTCCCCTTTTTAATGGCCACACTTCCTCTATCCTCTTGATGCAATATTATCATGATCAGCAAATTGTGGCATCTTGAGAGAGACTTTAAATTTGTATTACCTTTGGTATTGGCAATTTGGATTTTCAATCATATTAGCGCTTTGTTTAATGCCAAGTGTTTAATAAGAAAGCAGAAAAGTTGGCTTAAATTAAAATCAAGGGTTTATCTTGTCCAAATATCTTTCTAAAATATGAATCAAATAAGAGCTTTTTTGGTTCTTTACTAGTGACCATAGTTTTTTTTTTTGTAATTTGAAAAGTGTTATATTTAAAAAAGTGTTATTTAAAAAGTGTTACTTTCATAAAAATGTTACTTATTGATGTTACATATAAAACAAATGTTACATATTATTAAAATTTAAATAGTGTTACAATTAAGTGTTATATATAATAAAAGTGTTACTGTGAAGTGTAAGATAACATCATTTATGTTGTAGTGATATTGTAGGAATTCTTGTAAATTAATAATAATATATATATATATGCGCGCGCTGTCAATGAATCCAATAAAAGCCTTTTTATTTCCATTGATAGTAATAATAATAGATTTACGGTTAATGAGACTGGAGGTACAATAGAAGTTTGGGATAAGATGAAAATTTTTAATTTATAACTTAATATAAGAGTATTTATGGTTTTTTTTTTATCGGTAAGAGTATTTATGTATTAACACAAAGATATTTTAATTTTATATAATTACGAGTACGTTTAGTAAAATTAAGGTACAAATAGTCGTGATCTTTATTAAAACTATGTAGAGCAAGGTAAGTGTGATGTTTATTTTGAAATGGAGGAAGTATATTTTTTTAATCTATGTGAAAAATGAACGGGGTTTTGATTTGATCTACGCTTGGACAGTGTTGAAATGGAAATGAAAATGGAAGATGTTGAGACTATGAATGACAATGGGTAGGGTACCCGTTCATTTTGGGGTATTCGTACTCTTATCCAATTAAAAAATAACTGCTCGTATTCGTATTCAATTAAAAAATAACTACTCGTACCCATACTCGTCCCGTTAAAAATTTTTATTGTGGTACCCGTACTCGTCCCATACCCGTTTATCAATACTCGTGGGTATTCATACCCATTTAATATTAATTTATTTTATAAATATATTTTTATTATTTAAATAAATATAATAATAATAAGGGTAGATCTTGAGTGAGACCATCTCACGGATCCCCTTTTGTGAGACGGATCCTATCCTATCTATTAATATAAAAATAAAAATAAAAAATAAAAAAATAATAAGAAAGTAAAGGCTTGTTTGGCTTCGCTAATTAAGATTACTTAAACTAATGAAATCGTGTGTCAAATCGGCGGCCGGCCCATCATCTATGCAGGACGTCTACACAAATTGCAAACAGAGTATTTCAAATCTAATATTTTTCAATTTTAATAAATATTATTATATTTTTTTTATTATTATTATTAATTATTTAATTATAATAATATTATTTATAATAATCAATTAGTTGAATATTTTGGTATTACTTTATCTGGATCGAATATCACTTTATATTAAAAACGTTATCACTTTTTATTCATTTTACAAATTGTTCATAAAATAATTTAATTAAATGATTATCACTTTTTCTTTATCATGTGTCACAATTTTTATTAAAAATGTTACTCCCTCCGTCCCATTTCAATGTTTACGTTTGTTTATTGCACGTTGATGAAGGAGTATAATATTTTAATAGATATTGGGTGAAAAGATATAATATTTAATGTAAAGTGGATAGGTGTATTAGTGCTGGATGATATATTAATTGTTTTAAGTGGGTCCCATATTCCAAAAAGGAAAACGTAAATATTGAAATGAGACGTGCAAAATAGAAACGTAAACATTGAAACGGGACGGAGTGAGTATCACTTTTATTGCTCCGTCGAATTGTTCATGAAATAATAATAATTCAATTAGATGGATATCACTTTTCTTTGATTATGAATAACTTTTTATTAAAAATATTATCACATTTTATTCATTTTATTAAAAAGTGATTCTTAAGTATAGAAAAGTGATATCCATCTAATTAAATTATTTTACGAACAATTCATTAGAATAAAAAGTGATAACATGCTTAATAAAAAGTTATACATAATAAATAAAAGTGATAATCAATTAATTTAATTATTTTATGAACAATTCATCAGATGAATAAAAAGTAATAATATTTTTAATATAAAGTAATACTTAATTATAATAAAGTGATATAAAAAACGTTGAACTATCTCATGAACAATTAATAATAATAATAATAATAATAATAATAATAATTTTTTTTTTTTTTATTAAAAATGAAATTTTTTAATTTAATATACAACTTTAATGCTTGGCAGGTAGATTGCCGAAAAATTTAAATGTGGTATGGAAATGCCGAAAAATTTTAAAAATTTGGGTTATTACAAAGAGAAATTGAAAGAATGATCCAAATAGCATTTAAAGTGATATCCCTAATTGAGACGGTTTCGGTGGCAATACGGAAAGAGAGAAAACTTTTTTCTTTGCAATGTTCTACCTTTATTTATCTAGTATTGTTAAATTCCTTTTTAGATTTGGTTTTTACTTAGATTGCTCTACAACAGTTTGAATTAATAAAATTCTTTAGCAATTCTTGTTGTTCTCTATCTTTTTTCTCTGGTTTCCTTTGAAGTTGGTCTACTTTCGTTGGAGTGTGTTAGTCTTCATTTGTGAATAGGCATGTTAAACGAGGCGAACGAGCTCGAGTACTCGAGCTCGTTCGGCTCGATTTGATAATGAGCTTACGAGCGAGCTCGAGCTCGACTAAAAAACTACTCATTCGAGCTAGAGTTTGAGCTCGAGTTCGACTCGGCTCATTTAAGCAAAACGAGTCTAGCTTTCGAGCCTTAACGAGTTTTCGAATATAATCGAGCCAGATTTTTATTAATATATTTAATGTTATATTTAATAATTATTATATTATATATTTAATTATCATTATATAATTTTATTTTAATATTTTAATTTATTATTATCGAGCTTTATCGAGCCGAGCCGAGCTCGGCTCGATAACGTAACGAGTATTTCGACGAGCTTGAACTCGAGCTCGAGTAGTCACGAGTCGAGCCGAGTTTGAGTTTTAACGAGCCGAGCCGAGCCGACCTCTCGAACAACTCGTTTCGTGTAACAACTCTATTTGTGAAGTGTATTAACTTCTTTATTGAAGTGCGTGTCTGCGCGTGATATGTTCTTATCTCATTTTCGAGGGGTTTTGTATTTCCTCAATCTCAGTTGATTTTTTTTACGGTGGCGTACATAGCAAAGGAAGAAAATTGAAAAGAAAGGATGAAAAAAAAAGTGTATCGTGGGTAGTGAGAAGAAATAGAGCTTCACACCTCTGATGATATTAAATCAATATCGTAAAAGTAAGTGCGTGGTGGGGTGTTTGGTACGGAAAATGGTACTATATTTTTTTAAAAAATCATACCGAAAGTTCGGTACGAATTTTAATAAATAAAAAGTTCAATACCATACCGAATTTTAATATTAACTTCCTGTATTAGTTCAGGTTTCGGTATAGTTCGATAGAGCTTATTAGATACTAATATTTAAGTTCATACCATAAAATTTGACTCGATTCAAGAAAATCAAATAATTAACGGATTTAATTCGATTTTAAACTTTTTTGATTTACTTTCGGTACGCACCTCATGAGCGATAAATTCAGGTGCACGTGGTGTTGTGTCATCACCACCTGACGCTCACCTGTCATGCTGACCCTTGACTATCCTCACTAGCATTTCTTTTTTTTTTCTTTAATTAATTGTCCTTGTTGTTAAATTACGAAAACATCCCTCGTCTTTATGATTTAAAGACAAAATTTCTTGTGAGACGGATCAATTCGTTGTTAAAATATGCTTGCTATATAGGTAAAATATATTAATTTATTGTTAAGTAGTATGTTTTTTTAAAGTATGATGAATAATAAATTAAAGTACTCCCTCCGTCTGAATTCAAGGGTGCTATTTGCTTTTGGGCACGGAGATTAAGGAGTATTATTGTTATTTAATGTGTAGTGGGTAGTTGTATTAGTGGAAGTGTGTGTCTCATTTTTTAGTTGTATTAGTGGATGTGTGTGGATAAAAAAGAAAATGAGACCCTTGGGGGCGGACGCCCTAAATGAAAAAATAATATCCTTGAAAGTTGACAGAGAGAGTATGTTTTTAAAGTGTTATAGTATGATTTACTATAAACATACTTTAACTCAACATAACACTTTATTTATATCGCAACATACTTTAACAACAGATCGACCTGTCTCACTATCCATCTCATATAAACCAATCTCATAAGAGAGCCCCTCTTATTTAAAATAACATACTAATAATTTTTTACATGATTTAATAAGTTTTAGTTTTGGGAATAATTAATCTGAAAAGTAGTATATTCCCTTGGTCCTTTTTTCACGTTTATATTTGCTTTTTTTTAATGTAGATTAAAAGATAAAATATTTTAATAGACAGTGGATTGAGAAATATTATACTCTCTCTGTTCACTTCTAAAGTATTCATTTTACTATTTTTGGCATCCGCTTTAAAGGTATCAATTTCCCCTATTTAGTAAGAAAGTACACCCACCACTTCCCTGTAATACAACTACCCACTTTATATATAATAATAATACTCCTTAATTTACGTGCAAAAAACAAATGGATACCTTAGAACCGGACGGAATGAGTAATATTTAACGTGTAATGGGTAGTTGTATTAGTATTATATATGAACCCTATGTGTTATAATTAATTGTTTTATCTAGGTCCTACTTGATAAAAATAAATGTAAATTATAACTTTGGATAACTCAAAATGAAAACCATAAATTTTATTGTTGTACGAAGGAAATATATGTGTGATATATATCAATTCATTTCCAACTTTATTAATTTATTTTATAATTTTTCTCTGAAAATATTAAATTACATAAATTAATTATTAAATAAGTCAAAATAAGTAAATTTTCTTAATATTCTTGAAAATGCAAGTGTAAATATTTGTATGAGATAGAGAAAATATTTTTTTTAAAGTTACTTTAATTTCTTTATTATAATTTAAATTAATATTGTGATTTTAAATTAATTTTAATTAAAAAAATAAAATGTATTACATAACACTAGTAATAGAGTATGAATTACACATTGGTATGGATCAAGAATCCGAATAATTAGATTGGAAAGTCTATTGTGAGATTGTGATTCTGAAAGATGTTTTAAAGTATAATTATTATATAAATACAAATATGGTTATTAGTAATTAAAGTATATTTTTTTAAAATATAATTAATGAAGTATTAAAATATGATTTTAAAGTATTATAATATGATTCACTATAAATGTACTTTAACTATCAATAAATATATTTTGTCTATATAACAAATATACTTTAATAATGAATTGACTAATTTCACATATGCCCAAATGGTAGGTAAGTAGATTAATCCCCCTAAAATTAACTCAGTGGAAAAAGTCATACTCCCTCAATTATGTAATTATAATAGTTATGTTTACTGAAGATTAAGAAATATTTAATATATGATGAATTAAAAAATATAATATTTTAATATAGGGTTAATTGTAAAATAAATACCCACCTTTACTTCCATTGCAATTATGTCCAAACTTTTGGAATTTTGCAAAGAAGGATGCGACCTTTAAAATTCATTGCAAATTAGACTCATGGTCAAATTTCTCCTACTGACCGTTTGACTAAGAGCGCCACGTCACCTTCAATTAAGACTTTCTCTTGTTGATTAAAGCCACGTCAAACTCCAAGACAGCCTCTCTTTTTCGTTGATGAGTGGGGCACTGAAAAAGGCTCCTCCTTCTCTAACAAGCCATGGAAAACGGCAATATCAATAGGATGAGGGAGTGGCCTTCGCGACCTCCGGCAGATCTGACCTGCGGCATTGGGATCAGAGATCGGTGGCATGATGATTATAGCAGCGTTCGTGTGGACTTCGGCGTCGACGCTAGATCCCGTGAGCGGTGGCTGGCGGCGGCAGTGTGTGGTGGAGTTCTTCGGCAACACAGCAACGATGGGAAGAGGGAGTTAACTTTGCGATCTCTAGCAGATCTAACCTGTAGCGGTGGCGTCAGGATCGGAGAGCCGGTGGCACGATATTTATAGCAGCATAGGCGTGGACTTCGGCGGCAACGTAGTGAGCGGCGATTGACGGCGACCGTGTGCGGTGGAGGACTTGCGGGGGACGACAATGGCAATTGGCCATGAACTCTGGCAGCTGTCGATGACGAGTCAGCATCAATCTTGAAGGGAATAGCAATATCAGTGAAGAAGAAAGAAGATTTGATTTGGACGGAAATAAACGATTTTATGGGATATGACGTGGCGTCCAGTCAGCGGTTAGAGAAGAGAAATTGCCCAAAACTGACTGTGGGCGAATTTTGCAATTAATATGAAAGGTTGAGTATTTTTTTGCAAAATCCCAAAAGTTGGGACAAAATTGTAATGAAAGTAAAGGTGGATATTTTTTTTGCAATTAACCCTTTAATATATAATAAGTAGTTGTATAAGTATTGTGTGTGGATTCTATTTTTTTTTAAAAAAAGGAATAAAACTCTTATGGTATGAGGCACAAATTAAAAAATGTAATTTTTATAATGAAAATGATTACACATTATACGTATAGTAATGTGCTATATCTCATGAAGTATTGCATAATATGGTATATGATAAAGATTCCATTTTGTTTGACAAAAATTTTAAGTTAATGAAAAATATTATTCAATACACTTAAATGCAAAGTCCAACTAGTATTGATTTTAATGATCTTAGATTAGAATTAAGTTTTATTTTAATTTCTACTATTAAATAAAATAAAATAATTAAAATTTATAATAAAAAAAAACTACCTACCACCCTCTACTTTCAACTATCAACCAGCATTATGCTTATTTCAAAATGACCCTGCAATATATAGAGGTATAAACGTATTATTTTATAAGTAAAAGTGTTATATTTAAGTATTAAAATTATAAATAAAATATCACACTCTACTTTAAACTTATCAACATGCATTATGCTTATTTCAAAATGACCCTACAATATATAGATGTATAAATGTATTATTTTATAAGTAAAAGAGATATATTATATAAATAAAAGTATTAAATTATATAAATAAAATATCATACGTTATATTTAAGAATATCATGGCTTATCTGAGATCGTCTCACGTAAATCTTTACATGATATGAATAAAAAGTGTTAAAATTAATAGTGAAAAGTAATACTCAATCGATGAAAAATGATAAAGTCATCGGTTCAAATCGTTAAGGGGTTTTTTATTTGGAATACAAAAGGAACTAACCAGATAATATGTTATCATTATACTGAGTTAGAGTATCATAATTTTAGTTAAAAAATGGAACATCTGTTTGACAAAAAATTCGAAATCAATAAAATGATGGAGCGAGCTATTTAATTAACAATTTATATTATAAATAATAAGTGATAATATTTTATACTAAAAGTGATAACATTTTATTACAAAATCACGAAAGCATAAAATAGTTTCAGGGCGGTTTCACACAATAATGCCCAATGATTTTTTTATTAATTAAAATTCAAATATATGTGACATTATTGTACGATCTAAAATCGATGCTAATGTTGATAATTTTTTTGATAAAATGAGACATTTAGTTATATAAATGTGCTTGACGATCTTTTTATTAAAATTGATATCCTAAATTTTGATGACAATTTTTATTCAATGTTTATATAGAAAATAAAAGGACGCCAACAACACGTTGAAAATTTTGGAATAACAATCTAATTTATTTTAATCCTTTATTTATTTATTTTATCAATTTAATATATTACTTATATTTATAATTTTCAAATTTATTTAAATAATTCATAATATATTTAAATTTAAAAAATGCAGGGAAACATTATTTATACTCCTATATTTTAAAAAAATTAAGAAAAAAATGTAAAAAAAATATTATAAATTTGAAAACATTATGTTGTATGTATTTTATAAAAAAAAAATTAATTCTTTCACAATTCACAAAAGTATATCTCTTTAGGCAAAAACTCCATGCACCCGGCGCACGGACCACATTCCGTGCACCTTTAGAATTTTGTGTTAAATTGTATACTCTTTAGTATACAGATGTTTACCCTTTATTTTCTAAAGAAAATTATTGTGTGTATCTAGACGTATGAACAACACTTCGTGCGCCTTTAGAATTTTGTGTTAAATTGTATATCTTTTATTATAAAAATGTGTGCCCTTTATTTTTTAAAGAAAAAAAATATTAATGAAAAGTGTATACTCTTTAGAACAAAATAATATACCTTTTATTAATTAAAGTGTATACCCTTTAGACCAAAGCAATGTACCCTTACCCATAATATTAAATTTCTAAAGGCGCACGAAATATGTTCCCGTGTGCCCGGGTGTACGCAAGCCTCACCCATCTTTTTATAACTAATTAAGAAAACTCTTAAAAATCATAATAAAATAAAATAAAAAACAAACAAACAACTTCAACTAATATGCTGTTTGAAAAGGAAGGACAACTATAAATTGGACTTCAACTAATATGCTGTTTTGAAAAGGAAGGACAACTATAAATCGGAGGAAACGAGATGCTGATCTGCAGCTACACGAACAACCTCTGATCTGCAGCTACACGAACAACCTCCACGTTTGCCCCTTATGCCAACGGGAGAGCGGTGGAGGTGAGCAATTTATCCCAATTCTAATGTTGACATTGAATTGTGGCAGCGCTATAACTCGTTGGGGGGAGAGACTTGAGCATGTCCTGACCGATGCATCTCTCCAGCACAGCAGCATCACGAAATCGGGTGGTTTAGGAACTCAGCGCTGACGTGCCAACAAATTCAATCCATTGATTATCAGTGAAACGAAATATTTGTGTATTTTGGTATGCTGATCTGCAGCTACACGAACAACCTCTGATCTGTAGCTATGCGAACAACCTCCACGTTTGCCCTTATGCCAACGGGAGAGCGATGGACGTTTGCCCTTATGCCAACGGGAGAGCGATGGATTCCTTTCTTAATAGACTCGATGGATTCCTTTCTTAATAGATTGAGTCTTCGCCAACATTCGAGGCGAGCAATTTATCCATATCTTAATAGATTGAGTCTTCGCCAACATCCGAGGCGAGCAATTTATCCCAATTCTAATGTTGACATTGAACTGTGGATTGACTATATTTGTGGATTGATTATATTGGCGTTTCAAACGGTGAAACAATTAATATTTTGTACCCGGAACTGATCTTAATATTTATCATATTACGATTTCTCATATTATGAGCGAATATATCCTCACGTGGAGTTCCTGTAATAGTATTTTTTATATTATGAGCGTAATATTTTTTATATTATGAGAGGATATATTCTCACGTGATTTATCTAGTTAACTCACTTGTTTGATAATTTCAAAAGTCAAATGTTACTAAAAAGAAATTATTTTTTACCAAGAATATTCGGTTGGTAAAAGACTTAATTTTATTGTCAAATTGACTTATCAACGGATTGATAAAGTGGTAATTGGTAAATTTTTAATAAATGATTCATTGGTAATCCATTGGTAATTACCAACGGATTGTATTTCGTCTTTAAAATAGAAAATAAATCCGTTGGCATTCCGTTACTAAAACAAAAATGTTATTTTTATTTGCTTATTCATTGGTAATTATCAACGGATTGAATTTCGTTGGTAAATTCGGTTGCTAAAAAATATTTTTTTGTAGTGTATATCGACATATGCATATATTTTTATAAATTAAATATCAACAAAAAATAATGTTATTATTTCAAAATTCTAAATAATTTTTTTAAATTTTCTACGTATCTTTTAATTTAAATATTTTTATTAAATTATTATATAAAGTAAAAATCTTATTAAATTCAAGATTTTTTAACCAATTTTTTTTAATTTTTTTTTTCAAAATTTGAAAAAAATTATCTCAATTGTCTAAAAAAGAATTAATATCAAAGATTCTATAATAATCTACCCATTTAAAGAATATATATAGTATACATACTCAAATTTTATTATCATTGAATTTTTAAAATAAATATCTTTTAGCTAATTATTTTGTACACTCGGATGCACCGACTTTAAAAAACAGATACATTTATGAAAAAAAATATAGACTAATATAAAAAAAAAATGTATACAATCTGTTAGTGAAATTTCAATTAATTTTTTTAATGAAAAATAAAATATAAAAAAACCATACGATTATTAAGAAATATATAGACAAAATTAAATAAAAATTTAATACATATATAGATGCACGTGTGCATGCACAAGATTTCAATTAATATTTTTTAGAGTAATATTTAATTATTCATTTTTTTAATTTTAAAATGGTTTAAATAAGTTTTTTTTAGCAAATTTTAAATAAAAGTTAAATAGAAAACGATAAAATTTGATAAATTCAAAGTTAAATTACTAAATTTGATAAAGATGATAGATGAAAAGTAAAAAATGGATTATGAACAGTTACTCCAAATTCTCGGCAATTTTTCGATTTTTTTTCGTACCAAAGAGTATCCAAAATTAAATAAAAATGACTGAATATATATGAATTAAAAAAACAAGGCAAAGGGTCATAAAAGACCCTAAACTTACTATCAAGATCAAATAGGCCCTCGACTTTTTATTTTGGTCATCTAGGCCCTTAATCTTTTATAATGGATCAAATGCACCCTTTATCTTTTATAAATTAAACAAAAAAACATTTTTGACTATTATTTTAAAAAATTTAGGCTATTTTCAAATCAACCTTTAACAACATATCGTTTACAATACACTTTTTAAAATACAATGTATATACTTTATTTCATTTCCACTGTGCATATGTTTAAAATAATACTTTTTTAACAATTAATTTTTTAAGTGGTAATTATGTCCCAAATTAAAACATTTTGTGAGATCATACAAAATTTTGCCGTGATAAACTTGAGAATCGATATATATTAAAAACCAATTCAAGAAATGCTGATTTAGTTAGTAGGTGAACGGATATAACATGATTATTATAGAGCTTGTCCTATGTTATTATTTATGTGTATATTTTTTTTACTACGATTTTTTTTAAATGATATCTTAAAAAATTAATAAATTACCTAAACAATTGTCTAATTTAAAATTGAATTCAAGAATGTAGAGTCAAATCGGACATTGCTTATTTTCTTTGAATTTTAATCATTTGAAATTTTCAAAATATGTGACATTAATTTGCTCAAAGTATATAGTGATGTATTGTTAAATTACCTTGGTTTGGAAATAGCCTAAATTTTTTAAGGAAATAATCAAAGTGTCTATTTATTTGATTTATAAAAAATAAAGGGTGCATTTGATCCCATTATAAAAGATAAAGGGCCTAAATGACCAAAATAAAAGTTCGAGGTCTATCTGATCCTTAAAAATAAGTTTAGGGTCCTACATGACATTTTGCCCAAAAACCAATAATAAAACCAAAATTGAAATGGGCAAAGGGTCAATTTGCCCCTCCATCTTATTGCCCAAGATCAAATAAGCCATGATCTAATTTTTTATTCATATTACATTAGATCAATTTAGCCCTTTATCAAATGATAAAGATTATCAAAACCCTTCATCATGCTATAATGGATCAAATAAGCCCTTTATTTATTTATTTTTTATTTTCTTAAACAATCACCTTTTCGATCAAACTTCAGGTAATTTCTAACAATAAAAATTATGGTAGTTTTGACCCTTCTATATATATATATATATATATATATATATATATATATATATATATATATATATATATATATATATATATATATATATATATATATATATATATATATATATATATATATATATATATATATTATTAAATACAAACACCTTTGTTTTATGCCATTTATATTACATTAATTAATTGCATTTTACAGTCACTTTTTTCAAAAGAAATTATTTAAATTCATCATTCATTACTTAAAACATATACATATTAAAATTACTTTTGAATATTATTAAAAAATGTGAGGTGAAATTTATTATTTAATTTTTTTAAATAAAAATGTATGATAAACATAATATAATAATTCAAATAATTCAAATTAAATATATTTTTCTAATGAAATAGTGCAATAAAAAGGATGTTAATTTTTTTTTCATAAAGTTTTTTGTATAAATATTAATACTTTATATTATATTTCATGAACAATTGTTCAAACTTGAAATCGATAAATTGATGTTATCACTTTTTCTTGATTATGCATCGCTTTAGATTAAATATATTTTTATTTTTATTTTCCCTACAATTGTTTATGAAATAATTTAATCGTATCATTATCGTTTTTTCTTAATCTGATATCACTTTTATTAAAAATATTGTTACTTTTTACTATTTGTCATACGAATTATGAATGAAATAATTTAATTGGATGCATGATTATCACTTTTTCATTTATCGGCTATTATTTTTTATTAAAAATATTATCACTTTTGCTCATCATATAAATTTTTTATGTAATAGTTCAATCGATAATTATCATATTTTCTTGATCATGTATTACTCAACATTTTCACTAATATTATTACATTTTATCTTTTATACGAATTATTCGTGAGGTATATTTTATACTTAATTTTCATAATCTATCTATATTTCTTTAATATATACATATATACCGTGAATAATTTAAAATTAAAAAAATCAAAATAGAAAAAAAAAAACAGTTTTACGTTTTTTTATTAAATAATAATAACAATTAATTAATAAAAAAAGAGAGATTAAAAAATAATCAAAAATGGAAAGAAAGCTGAAGAAAAATGAAGCTGGACATAAAAAATAGGTGTGAATATTTTAAGTTTAATTTATGGAAAGATAGAGGGTATACTTGAAATAAAATGACTAAAATAATAGATTAAGGGTTTAATTGTTATAATAGTATAAAATAAAGGGCTTAACAGATCCTTTTGAAAAAAAAATAAGGGCTCAACTGATCCAATTTAGTAAGTGCAACGGCTTAGAAGACCAAAATATAAGCTTAGGGGTTTATTTGATCTCGAGGAATATGATGAGGGGCCAAATTGACTTTTTGCCCAATTGAAATCTAATAATATATTTAGACGAAGTTGGTCTTTTGTGTCTCTGGGTGCACATGATGGGTAAGAGTACAACATTTTATTTTAAAAGGTATATCCTAAAAAAGTACTCACCCTCTATTCGCTTCTAATGTGTCCATTTTACTATTTTTGGCGTCTGGTTCAAAAGTATTCATTTCTCCTATTTAGTAAAAAAAAATACACAATATGACTCACCACTTTCCTCTAATACCACTACCCACTTTTTATATAATAATAATAATACTTCTTAATACACGTGCAAAAAGCAAACGGACACCTTAAAACCAGATGGAGGAGTATAATTTTTTTTATTAAAAAGAATCGGTTGAAATATGAATAGTATAAATGTTTGACTAAAAATATTTTTTTTCAGGAAATAAACTACACATTCTTATACTAAAAGATGTACCATTTAATATTAAAGCGTATAATTTTAAAAAATGCGGGATTTAGAAATACGGTATCCCCGGGAGCACTAAATGGTAAAAGTTCCTGCCCCTGGGGATACGGAGGGATACTCCGTGTCCCCATGTGAACACAACCCTCCCCTCTATATTCTATTTAAACCTATATATTACTAGGGGTTTAAATTGCAAAGGAATACGAAAATTGTAAAGGCACACCGAATGTGCTCCATGCGTCCGGGTGCACAGGACCTCCCTCTTTAGATTAATATATATACGTAAATTTTTCTTAGTATATTTTGCAATATAAAGTACGTACAATATATGGCTAAACTAGTAGTAACTAGTACTCTATGTTTTTGGCCATTTTGGATCTTAAAATTAAACTAACTTCAGAATTTTAAAACTCACACCCATACGTACAGCTTCAAACATTTTTTTTATTTTTTATTACATTCCCTTCCTACATCAATACTCATTTCCTATCCTCTCTCTTATCACACCTTAATTAATATATATATATATATATATATATATATATATATATATATATATATATATATATATATATATATATATATAATATTTCAATCACTAATATTTCAACTGTATATCAGTTGTGATTTACGTAAAAAAAATGATTAATATAATTTATGTGAGGTAAAAGATAAGAGAGGAAGGAGAAATAATATTAATTTTCGATATATATATAGAATATATAGAATGCATGAAATGTGCGCGTTAATGAGGATTAATATGGTGTAGGTTTATATGTGATGATTTATACTAAAAAAAGGCAAAAACTTGTGTGTCCCGGGACATACTGTGCCTCCATAGGAACACAACCCTCCCCTTCCATATTCTATTTAAATTTATGTGTTGCTAGAGGTTTAAATTGCAAAGGGGCACCATATCCCCGAGTACAAGAGTCTCACTCTTTATAAAATATATGAGTAGAATTTCAAAATTAAGCCCCCAAATATATACTCTCTCTCTTCCAAAATAGTAGTTACATATTTTATTTTGTACGTCTCATTTCAATAGTTATGTTTTCCTTTTTAGTAAAAGAGACTCATACAAATTAATTAACTATTACTTCAATACTGTGGAAGTATATACTTATAATATAGTATTTATAACTTTACTATAAAATTTATATATTCATCTTACTACATATTAATATATTATATTTATTAATCTCCGAACAAAAAGCAAACATAATTATTACTTCATAGGAGTATATACTTATAATACTCCATATTTATAACTTTACTGTTGTGGTTAGTATAATACTTGGGGAAAAATATGTTTTGCAACCTGTTGCATGTACAGTACTCTTATGGTTTATTTCCACATGAGTTAATGCTTTAGAGTTTAATAGTATTAAATTCTGGAATACATAAATGTAATTTTAATATTATTGTTCATGAAATTATGTAATTTTAATATATAAATAAATGTAATTATATATATATATATATATATATATATATATATATATATATATATTATGTTTGTGGTTAATGAAATGTCTTACTTCAGTACTTAACTTCAAGACATATTTTACTTTTTAGTATCAAATTCTTAGCATAGTTATCTTTTCAACTCATAAATAAAGAGGTTGTACGTAAATACCCTATTTCACATTAAACAAAAACAATACTTTGATATTTTACTTCGTAATCTATTTTATCCTTGTAGTTCATGATATATTATATTCTTGTAGTTTATACCCTAATTAAGAGTACAATTACCTTTATAGCACATAAAGAGAATGTATTTAAAACCTATTTCTTAGGAGACAAACACTATAATGTAATTGATGCAAATTTGACTTAACAGTAGCAGTCATTAACTACTAGTTTGTGTGTAAGAATTTGATATGATAGGGACCATACATGTACACTTTTGTGGGGACACTCATATTCATGTAAAGGCAAAGCAATTCCTACAAAATATATTTCCTCAAAGCTTTGAGGTGGTTGCACATAAAAAGAGTTACTTTCTAGACAGTAGTAATTTGTACAATACCAAAATTAAGGATGAAAAGTCCAACCAAAGTACATTAATATTAATAAATTTTACACATGCCCTCCTTGAAAACATGAAGCCTTGCAATAATTAGTAATCAATTTAACCCTGGATATTAAATCCAAAGCAATCAAACACTAATGGTCTCCTACTAACTCCTCTAATATTAATTCTTGGTAAAATGTCATTCATCATAATCCTGCAATTCAACAAACAAGTATCTGAGTCACCATGTGCAAAAAATAATATTCTATTGAATTGAAGCTATCACTCTTTCATCATCAACAAGGTTTCATGCAAGATTAATTTTGCCACTAGTTTTTGGTGAATCCAATGGAGAAACCCTAGCTAATTCAAGCAAATTACGCTTCTCTTCTTCCCGTAAAATATTTTTCTCATTTATTTATCCTAAAACATCGTTCACACTATTAAAATGAAATAACACCTCTCATCCAATAACTTCAAAAGACACTTAAATTTCAAATTGGTCACTCTAGTTACCTAACTAACCTAATATAATTCACATTTTCAGTATTATCCAAAAATACTAAAAAATACCCCTAGAAATCAATAAAATTGGTCAATTGAATAATTTTCGTAAACAATGTGACAGTAAATACGAAACTCTTTTGTAGAACAGGGGAATATATATATTATATGATCTCAAGCTAGCTAAGTACCTGTGAATTCTTGGTATGATGATGATGATGATGAAAAGAAGGTTGTCTGTTTTCAAGAGTGGAGGGTTGGTTTGAGCCCACATGAGGTGTTGTTAGGCCAAGAAAGGCCCTCAACCTAGTGGGGTTCTTGGGAGGTTTCTTGGGAATGTTTTCATGGTGATCACTAATTAGAAGCTCTTCCCTCAGGGTTTTTGATCCCTTAGGGCTGGGAAGGATCCTCCCCTTGGAGAACAGCTGATCAGCACTCTTCATGGAGTGATTGTTCACACAGAACTCGAAATCGGTGGACACGGGAGCATCCCTGTATGCTCCCGTGCCCACCTGCTGAGTCGACGACTCAGCAAACTCGTTCGAGAAGCTGATTCTTGGACTCATCATGGGAGGCCCTTTCTCATGGTCTGATGATTTCTTGCTGTACATTTCTAAATATACCATGTAAAACTCACTCACCTTACCACAACACTATCATATATATATAGGGTGGGATTAATTCTATTTGAAACCCCCCCACATCCCACCCCACCCTCTTGAATGAGCTAGCTAGGTCAGGGACCCTCTTCAATAGTGAATCAGTGAGCGTTTATATCGCATTAATTTGGTCTATAGCTTGACAAACATGAATTTGATGAGTTTAACTGTTTTACCTAATGCATGCACATCTACCACCCTTACCTACCCTAATTATACACTCGTATTTAATGTAACCAACACTCTGCATGTTATGTGAAATTTCATGAACCAATCTCAATCACAGATATTCATGTATAATATCTTGGATGGATAGAGATATGAGATTAAATGTCCTATAGATGAAGTACAAATAAGCCAAAAACTCATGTTTGACAGTCTTACAGAATTATAGGTTAAGTGAGACGGGTAAGAAACGATAACATTTTAGTAAAAAGTATTCACTTCGTCCCCTTATAAAAGAGGATTTTTTTTTTTATTTTGGGTGTCCCACCCAAAAAGTCATTTTCTTTTTTATACACATGAGACCCAAACACACACACTAATACAATTAAAATATGGTCTCACACTCCTACTAATACAACTACCCACTACACATTAAATAATAATACTCCTTAATCAAAGTGCAAAAAGCAAAAGACCCTCTTGCTATTGGACGGAGAGAGTAATATTCCTTCTGTCCCGCCATAAGAGTTACATTTATCATTTTAGGCGTATGAGACACACACAACACTAATACACCTACCCACTCTACATTAAAATATTATATTCCTTAATTTTCGTATAAACAATAAATGTAACTCTTTTAAAGTGCCGAAGAGAGTATTTAATTGATGAAAAGTGATAATCATTTAAATGAAAAATTACAAAAAGGTAAAAATAAAAAGTGATAATATTTTTACTACAAAATAACTAATTAAGATAAAAATAAAACAGTCTCATGCGAGAGTGTTGTTCTACAATTAAAGGAAATTAATTTAAAAGTCGATTCAAATCAGTTAAATTAATATAAAAAGGAAAAATAAGAAGTGATAGTTATTAGTTTGGAATGTAGTGAAGGCATGATCAAGATGTTGGAAAGTAAGAATCTGGTGCATGGTTGTGCAGATTGGCACATGGGAAAGAGTGAAGCCAAATTGTGAGTTGTACATGATTTTGCTACCCTTGAAAACATTCTTTCAACATGATATCAGTAGTCTTTTGGCCATTCTCATCTTTCAACTTCATCTTCTTATCTTTGACCAACTGCTTTCCCTGTACATTTTGTAATTATCTCATTAGGGTTATTACATACATCCAAATTAAAGTCAGTTTACACATGACTCAGATCATCAATTTGCATATATAATTTACTTTCAGAGTATATAAATGATGATTTTTGCACAGTATCACCTGAAAACTGATAAGATAGAGTAGGATCACTTCTAATTTAGTTCACACATTTTTCCAGATTTTTTATTTATTGTTTTAGAGCCAGAGATTTTAAAATCAAAATCTTTGTAAGAGAGGTATCTTAGAGGAAGTTATATATCTAGCTTGTTGTTTTCAAATTAAAGAACACAGCGTTCCTTATAATTCGGGTTTTTTAAATTGCTTTTAGGTATGTACGTATTTGAAATCCTGTTTTGGGCTGTCAAACATAATATATAACATTGATAATGTATGCATTTTGACATTTTAATAGTTCACTTTAAAGATTTTTTTTTTTTAGCAAAATGACCTATTCATAACCATCACTCACCTCTAGAAGCCACTTTCAACACTATTGACATAATGCTCTTGTCCAATGAATGCTTAGATTGACCACTTTTTAAATCTCGTTTATCCATTTCTCAAAGCACATAGATATACTCTGAAAACATTCCCGAAAGGGCCAACCCCATTAATCCTAAAAATTAGGGCTAGGGCTGAGAATTTGGGCTATGTTTAACAACCAAGCTTTTTGACCCGAACCGATTAGCCCATGAACTATAGGGTTGGCCCACGGGCTAATAGGGCCGGACCGTAGGGCTGAGAGTTAATTATGTTTAATTTACTTTTAGTCGTAACTTATACATCAACCACCCCTTTCCACTCTACTTCCAAGTCCCAATGTGGGACAAAATCTCATCATTCTATGATTTTCATCTCTTTCTCATTCTTTCTCTCCCTCTAACCTACCTTTTTCTCTAATAAATAAAGGGATTCTCTCTTGTAAGACCGGTTGACCAAATACTTATTTGTTATTAAAGTATGTCAATAATGAATTATACTTTAGCACTCTAAAATCATGAGTACTTTAATTTATCATCCATTTTACTTTAAAAAACATACATTAACAACTATTAAGCATAATTTTATCTATATAATAGACATACTTTAGGTCATATCAAACAACACACAATTTTTGTGTAAAAAGTGGATTATGATGTACTCCCTCCGTCCGGATTCAAGGGTGTCATTTGCTTTTAGGCATGGGGATTAAGAAGTATTGTTATTTAATGTGTAGTGGGTAGTTGTATTAGTGGAGGTGTGTGTCTCATTTTTTAGTTGTATTAATGGGTGTGTGTGGATAAAAAAAGGAAATGAGACCCTTGGAGGCGGACGCCAAAAATGAAAAAATGATACTCTTGAAAGCGGACGAATAGAGTAATTTTTTGCTCTACCAGTCCACACCAAACGCACAGTCCACACCAAACACACAGGCAATTTAGGGGATGGATAATTTTGCACCAAAATGGGGTCTTTAGCACCTGCACCATCTTATTTTTTTTATATTAAATTAATATTTATTTGCTTGATATAAAATTATATACATATTACTATGCTTTAATTGAATAATTTTTTAATAATAATTATAACTTTTCTTAAATAAATCATAAAATTTATAATAAAATATTTTAAATATTAAATTATAATGTATTTTTTTTAATGTTGTTTTAATTTTAAGCATGCTCATATAATTTTATGTTGTATTAAAATTAAAGATAATATCAAAATTAAAAGGTATAATAATTTTAATTATATGAAAAAAATGTAATAAGAATTAAATTTATTTTATTTTATTTTTTAGTGTAAAAACTAGTACAAACTGCTGGAGATAAATTACTGTTCCTGTACCATTTTTATGCTGGATGTGCCCTTAATATGTCTCACAAATTGTCTCATATAACTAATGTCTCGAAAGAGACTTAATTTGTCATAAATAAAATATTAAATAAATATATTAAAAGTAATTTAATAATAAAAAATTCTATTAAATTAATGTTTAAGAATATTTTTCATGTACTCCCTCCGTCCCACAACAAGGAGTGCATTTTACTATTTTCGTCCGTCCCAACACAAGAGGTGCATTTTCCTTTTTAGTAAATGAGATATCACACAAAACAATTAATATATTTACATGGGACCCACACACCATACTAATACACCTACCCACTATACATTAAAATATTACGTTTCTCAAACCTTAACTATATTAAACTACCCATTAAATATTATATCTCTTAATTTATGTGCAAAAAAGAAACGCACCTCTTCTGCTGAGACGGAGGGAGTATTAATTTTAATTCTCTTAAATTCTAGATAATATATGAATTAATTTTGAATTTGTTGTAATAGTATTTAAAACAAATTTAAATTTATAAAATTTTAAATATTTTTTATGGTACAGCCCACAAGCTTGACCTGTTTTGCCTGAAGCCCGTTAAAACTATATTCACATTTTAGTAGCCCGTTTAAACATGTCCAATTAACTTGAAACCCAATTTGCCGGAAGTATATTAGGACTGTCTCTAATGGGTTAGAACTTATTTTTGGCAATTTAAATTGCAATATATATATATATATATATATATATATATATATATATATATATATATATATATATAATCTTTTTATGCAGTTTTGGATTTCTCGAGAAATCCTTACCCCTAGACAATTTTGGAAAATTCGTTTATATCTATTTTCAGAATCTGTTTATTCTGTTTCCAAGCATTATTATACTGCGAAGACATATTAATATTGAAAAAAAAAAAGACCGTTTTTGAATTTATCAAGAAATCCTTATACTGACAATTTTGGAGAATCTGTTTATGCCTTTTTCGAAGATGTCATCGTTTCGAAAACATATTCCTTACCTATATATCAATGTCAATATGTCATTACACTATTAAAAATAAATAAATAAAATACTCTTTTAGGCATTTTTTTAGATTTTATTAATGTGAGGTGGTAAGTGTAATCCTTGGTCCAATGGTTGTGTGACAAGTCAGATGTGTAGTTAGGGATCCGCTGAAGACATTTAACGTGCTGCATGAATTCAGAGTTAATAGATCAGTTACTTAGTTCAAATCGGTTACAAATCGGTTTTTTTGACTAAGGTATTGAACTGACAGGTGGCTAACTTTGGAGTGGTTTCTTGTAGATCAGTTTAGATATTTATGAGTAGTTTTTTAGCTGCATCTCATTTATGCCACGGGAATTATTATACTATAATACATGTTGAACAAATCTCAACAACATAACATTATACATGCTGAACAAACATATCAAAAAAGATTTAAGCTCGACTTGTGTACATGCTGAACAAACATATCAATAAAGATTTAAGCTCGACTTGTCTATCATCATATCAACAAACTTAATATGCAAAATTAAATTATTTGAAGAAAAGGTACGAAATTCTAAAGTTTAACAAGCAAACTCTGAGCATCAATTGTTTCAGCGATAGAGACTCACAACATAGCATTAGAGTTAGTTTCCAAAAATGATATTTGACAGTAGTTTGTAGTTTGAGTTCATTAGTGGGTTTGATTGCCTTAGTAAGTTGTAATCAATTTGTAGCGCTCAAGATCATCAATAAGAGTCCTTCGCTTGACTCAGTGGACGTAGATCATTCAAGATCGAACCACTTAAACGATTATGTCTTTGCATTTTCATTCTTTCATATTTTTCTATCATTTTATGTGTTTAAACTAATTTGCTTTCTCATTTCTTGTATTTGTTGGCATCGAATTCACAACAATTAAGATAGTCATTAAAAATATATTAATTTATTATCGAAAAGTTATGAATTTCGTGCATGTTTATTTTTAAAATTTACATCGAGAATTAATCATTGTATATATCATTTTCCATAATTGATTGCATCTCTCAATATTAATCATGTGATATTCCACCCCATTCTCACTACATATCTTACACTTTCACCCTGTATACGTTATAAAGAAAGGATATAAAAGCAATCAAATCTGATTCAATACGACCCAATCAAGTGCTATAAGAAACGCAGAGGAATGACTCCCTTATTCATATCATTGGGAGCCCTCCACCTTGAACAACAATAACAATGGGCTGATTTGCAGCTGCTTTCAGGACTCCTTCCTGAATATTACACATTTCATTTATAGTTTACTAAATAATATAACTATTAACCTCAAAATTACCATTTTAACATCATCCACTTAAAGGATATTACATTAATAACGATCGATAACATCAATCGAACATGATATATACAATGATTGCCATATACGAAATTAACATATACGAAATTCATAAATTTAAAACAATAAATTATTATATTTTTAATGACTATCCTAATAAGCTGGGGTTTAAGGATTTTCTCGAACAATAAAAAAAAACTCCCTAAAAAAGTATATACATCAAATTTTAATGGTCAAAATAGTGATAACACATAGATATATCGGTAAGGAACATGTTTTTGCAATACATAAATACTTGGAAAATGGCTTAAACGGATTCTCCAAATAGGATTTCTCAAGAAATCATCCAAAAACTGCCTTGTTTGTTTGTTTGTTTTTTTTTTTTTTTTGAAAATGGCATAAACGGATTCTCTAAAATAGGATTTTTCGAGAAATTCAAAAACTGCCTAAAAATGGCTTTTTTTTTTTTAATTTTAATGGTCAAAACATTGATTGACACATGGAAATATATGTGGGGGGAATGTTTTTGCAAATGTATAAATACTTTGAAACATGCCAATCTGCGCCCGTATTGGATGCTATGGAGTCTTGGTTTGTATGGCAAAATAAAAAATTCCCTTATGATTTGCATTTTTTGTCGAGATATTCCTCGTTTTGGCTGGTCTTTTCTTTGAGTTGCAATCCTGGATTCTGGTGCACGTAGCTCTTTTCGGGGGAAAAGGGTTTTTTACTCCGGCGTGACATCCCTCTTTCAATGGCTTTCATGCCAATGTGCTCCCGTTTTTTGATCACGAAGCCTTTGCCCGATTATGACAAGGTCCTTCTATCATAGATCAGCCCCAATTTAATAGCTACAAACACAGGTCCTTGTACTCTCTTCCGATGGTCAGTCAGCTCGTAGAATTTTCGACGCCTCAAGTTTTAATCAGCCCGTTCCTAGTTGTTAGATGAGTGCATCATTCAATACAAATCTTGTTACTTTTGGTTGATTTACCCTGTTTGGATCATTTTTAAGCCACCTTTTTGGCTATTTCTTCTCTGATTTATTCAGTTCCCCTCATCCACTCTCTTTTGTCCCCCTTCTTATTTTCTTTTATCTTTTTTATAATATTGCCTACTTTGATAAATACTTTGAAACATGCATAAATGAGATTTTAGTGATGAAAGTAAAATTTAGGGTTAATTGCGTTAAAAGTCCCCACCTTTTCGCCGATTGCGAATTAGTCCAAACTTTTTAATATTTACGAATAAGTACTCGATCTTTTGCTCGTTTTTCAAATCAAGCCACCGGGCAGCTGGAGACCTGCCCGGTGGCTGATGTGTCGTATTTTTATCCACGTAACCTTCCACCTATTAAAAAAATAATAAAAATATGACATCTAATATATTAAACGACGTCGTTTGATAATCCCAGAAAAATAAATCTTTCTTCCTCGACGTGAGAATTCAGTTCAGGCAGTTTACCAATCTGATTAATCTCCTTTTATTTCTCATCTTTGTAAAAGCAAAGAGATAGCCATGATGAACTCCTTCAATGGGATGATGATGATTTCTGGAATATGGGCAATTAGTTGGACAGGAAGTCTACGATTCCAGCTGCAGATCTTCAATTTTCAACGGTGGAAGCAGCGAATTTCGACGGCTGATTCCGGCTGCAGATTTGCAGTTTTCGAGGGCTGAAAATCCAACGGTAGAAGCAGCGAATTTCGACCGATGATTCCGGCTGCAGATCTACGCTTTCCAATGGCTGAAGATCTGAATGTGGAAGCAGCGGATTTTGGTAGTCGTCGGGACATCGAACGACAATTATTTGCGACTCCGTCAAGGGCGGCGACAAGACCACCCGTCATGGCGATTTTACGGTGGAAGAAATAACACGGCGGCGCAACTAGGCGGCGACGAACGACTGTAATGGCTATGCTATTTTCGGCAAGAAGATAATTATCAATCGACATTGTTTGTTCTTGGTCTTCGCGGCTGGAAGTGGCTTCCCACTGGTGGCAGAATGCTTTTTTTTTAAAACGTGCATTTAAACGACATCGTATGGGGGGGAACATGGAAGAATCAATGACACATCAGCCACCGGGCAGTCCTCCAGCTGCCCGATGGGTTGATTTGAAAAACGAATAAAAGGTCGAGTACTTATTAGTAAATATTAAAAAGTTTGGACTAATCCGCAATCGGCGGAAAGGTAGAGACTTTTAACGCAATTAACCCTAAAATTTATTACTTTTGAGTAATTAAATATGATAAAATTCTTGCATCGCTAATATTTTTGTCACAAAATATATGATTTTCTATAATAAATACAACTACACACTTTATATAAATTAATAATTTTTCTTAATTTACATTGAAAAAAAAGTTGATTATCTTATTAATGGACGAAGGGAGCATACAAGAGATGTTCACCAAAAGAAATCCAATGGATTGGTGAACATTTGAGTTCAGTTTTTATACTGTTTCCTTAATTTAGACAAAAATTCCAGCATTAGGGAGATAGAAGAATAGATTAAAGAAGTGGAGATGGAGATGAAAAACTATTTGACAAAGAATTTGAAAATTGAAAATTATTTCAAATAGCGAAAAGAATAATATGTTAACTTCAAATTATGATTTGAAATCTAAATTTATAGATTTATAATTTCATTCTTTCAAGGTTGCATCCAAACAATAAGTCAGGAAATCCCTACACAAATCCTTCAATTCAATTCAAAGGGAGCCAAAAAGAAAAGGTTCAAAGTTTAATTATTATTTTTTCATTGCGTCATTCATTTAATTCAAGAGATTTAGATGGACTACTTTGCCCAAAGGCACTTCTCCTGCTCTGCACATGACATTAGTCATAAATGTTAAAAGCTCTATATTAAAAAAAATTAAAAAAAATAATAATAATAATTAATTACTCTCTACATTTTATGATAATTGTCTAATTGTTGTAGACATGAAGTTTTGAGAAAAATTGCTTATTGATTAACTTTATTAATTTTTAGTGTGTAGTATAGTCTTTTTATGTATTAAATAAATTTAAAAATTTTATCTTTTTTAGGTGAGAGTGGTAAATTTGAAATTAACATGTATTTTGAAATTATATATGGATATGCAATTTCCATTTTTGGAGTGAGATATTTATTATGTGACGGACGAAAATGAAAAGTAAGACATGGATGGAGGGAATATTAGTTAGTTATAGACCCACCTCAGATGTTCTGTTACATTTGATGTTACATCTTCTGTAACACGCGTTAGATGAGTGACAGTGTGGGAGGAAGAAAATCTCAACCATTACCCCTAGGGCATGTTTGATTCGGGTTTAATAACCCAGGTTTAGATTTATTAAATCTCCCCTATATACACTTACTAACCCTATTAACACTTACACACTCCCCATCATACATTATCTCTCCTTAATTAATATTTTTTCTTCCTTTCTCTCTCTTACTTTTATTTCTTCCCTCACCTCAATTAATACTTGATTTGACATAAAGTTTAAATTTACTTTACTTGAACATAAAACAAACATAACAAACATAGAATAACACTATTCAATGGTTTATTAAATCACTTTAAACCCAAAACAAACATCACCCTAGGGTTTAAATGCTTTCATTTTAGGGTATATGTTTTATTCTATCATATACGTGTCAATCATCCAACGGTATACAATGGGAGATGTAACACCAAAATGTAACAAAAAAACCGAACCGTTATAGACCTAATTAATAGATCGATCCAACTTTATGGACGGATGAGATCTGACGTACACAATTACAAGATCATTACATTAACAACTATAATCGCTAAACCTAATTAAGACGACACACTATTTCATCGTCCAAATTAAGCTGCAACAAACCATAATATCTCTATTAATTAATATTGATCACACTAATACTACATCACCTTTTCTGATCATCATTATTCGTTTATGTTGTCTTTTAGAGTCTAGTTTATTTCTCACAACTATGTGTCACCTATATATAATAATTAATACATCGATATAGTCGAATGTTATATTATTATTATAGCGTACGGGAAATTCGAACATATAATTAACACACTGAAAATAAACCATACACGCACAAAATAAAAACTTAAACGAAACACACGACCAAAAAATTAAAATTTGCAAAAAAAAAAAAATTGGATCAATAAAAGGTGATTCCCATAGTTTTTTCTGCGAAGTCCATGAGAGAGGAAATCTCATGTTCATCAATAAAACCATCGCCATCCGCATCCGCCTCCTTCATCCCGCGGCCGCTCTTGAGGGTCGTGAACCACGCCCCGCAGCTGCGCATGGCCGTGCGCAGCTCCCCTCGGCTGATCCGACCGTCCTTGTCCGAGTCGAAACTCATCAGCCATTTCTTGAACTCCTCCAGGCTCATCTGCTGCTTCCCGTCCCTCGAAACACTGCGAGACTTGTCGCCACAACGCAACGCCATTGATGCTCAGTTGGTTTGGTTTGAACGACTGGTTGGATTTCGAACCGTTCATAAATACCTAAAAAAGGAATCGACTTTATGCACGTGATTTGTGAGGCTGGTTTTTAGTATATTATAATCTGTAGGTGGAAAGGGAACCTTTAAAATGAAGTTGATATTGTTTTAATCTGGAAGAATAGATTCGTTAAAACGACAATCACCACCCCCCTTTTTTTTTGTTGTCATTGATACAAATTTTATTCTCTTTTTTTTTTAAATTTTTATTTCAACAATATTTGCATCATTCACATATCAATATATAGAGCTTGTTTATTGTGGTATACTAAAGCAATACTTGCGTACATTACGTTTTTTTTTTTAAATAGTTATTTGTGTCATTTTTTACATTATCTTATCTCTCATACGTTATATGATTGAGTCGATGGAATAGAAATTCTTCAACCATTCATTACCTCATAGGGTTTATGCTTTCCTTTTTAGGGTTTAGTTTCTCTTTCTAACCTACATGTCATACATCCAACGGTATCACACAGGAGATGATATAGCAAAATGATATAGAAAATTCGAATCGTCATTTAATTGTCATACTTTTGAATGGATAATACATATAAAGATGGGAAAAAATTATACCTAAAAATAAAGTATAATTAAATTCATAAAATAATAGTTGGATTCATTTCTCCTCCTCGCGTATTATTCATGTAACTAGTAACATATGAATACACAGTGAATACGGTGTCATTTATTTGTACATCTCAGAACATGCATAGAACGCGTGGTGTAATTTTCTTTTATTAGATTTTCTGTTTGAAGAATATTTCCATTTAAAGTTTAAACAACTATCATTCGAATAACAAAAAGTGTTTGAAATATTATTTTGAAAAAAAAAATGTCCATTAATAAGAGCCCTCCACACGCTATGAAAGATTGTTATAAAGAATCTTGATAAAATTGCATACCTTTCCGAAAGTAGAGATTTTTACGACAAAAATTGATGAGGAAGATAAATATCTGACGTTTTTCAATTGTATTTCTTTTTTTTTCCCATTTAATTGTTAAATAGTATTGGTTGGGTTGATGGCAAATGGGATTCGCTATTCTATTTCCATATTCCATCTCCTATTAATTTTATTAATTAGATTCTTCTCATTTGCTATAATCAATATCCAAAATTCACCACATGCCCCAAGAATTTAATGATTATTTATAGTATATAGTTTTTTTATATTGTGAAACAACAATGAAACACCAAAAGTTGAATAGAGAATTCAATCCGGGTTAATGGCGGCACTGACAATCTAAGGCAAGTACGTGGCAAAATGAAAAAAATGAGACCTCAAATTTTTAATTTTTTTAATTAATAAATAAATTTCATAAAAATAAAATAATATGTGGATTATTAAGAGAAAGAATGGACTATATATGCCCACAAATAAAGATAGCAATAGTATGGATATTCTTTTAGTACCAGCTTAACCCTGTTAAGTGAGTGGACAAGGGCTGTTTTATACTGGATCAGAAACCAACATAATTAAGAGTATAAGATGGGCTTTAAAGGAAATATAATGGGCCAACAACTTTAGCCCAACATACCAACTTTAGCCCAAAAAAATTTCACTGTTTCCCAAAGGGCATTACAAGAAGGTATGTACTAACCACACCCCTCATTTTGCTTAATACACCAAGTTAAAGGTCAACTTTTACTGAAATATCAAAATTACCCTTTTAATTTTATAAAAATTACGAATATGTCATTACTCAATACACCCATATTTTACTTAATACTCCCAAAAGTCAAAAAGTCAACGTTTGACCAAAAAAGTCAAAATTAAGGGCTGAAAATTTCTAGAAAATTACAAAATTGCCATTATGATTATTAAAGCATTTTAATCCCTATTTTTGTTCCGCCTTCGATTTAAAAATGGTATCAGAGCCCTAGGTTTATTTATTTATGAATGAAAATTTTATTATATACTTATATCACTTAACGGGAGGAGAGTTTCAAAAAAATATGGATCCAAATGCAAGTTCGACATCCGAGAGTGACAGGACTATCAGGCCTGTTCCAAGTTGGAGCAACAGGGACTTCTGGCCTGTCAACTACGACGAGACAAGTAGTTCTATACAACAATATTATTGTGTGTTGTATAGACAATATGCAGAGAAAGAATACAAGGAAGCCGATCGATTTTGGAAAAACCTTGATCGAAGGTTTAAACTGATGGAAGCCCATGCTAACCACACCAAAGAGGAATCTCTGGAGGAACTACGCCAGATGGAGATAAGATACTCGAAAGAGGTACCAAGAAACATCGTGAAAATTTGAAGTTTTACCGAGATCCATGGACGTATCCCCAAACAAGAACAATGGAGGAGACGACCAAACCAAGGTCCAAGAGAGATCTTCAAGCCCTATCACTTTGTATACTGGACAGAATGACAGAGTGGAAGGCAATCGAGGAAGATAACTCTAAGATGAATCAAGATATTAGAGAATTACAAAAGACGGTGATATTCTTTGGAGAATATTGTCAGAACATATCCAAGACAATATTCGAAATCAGCCTTAAGATGGATAAGGTGGAGAAGTTGCAGAACAAGCAACTCGACCTCATCATGAAGCTGACAGAACAAGTAAAGTTCTTGAAAACCAAGGTGACAGGAAGAAGGCCAGGAGGAAGGTTGCCACTAACCTTCAGAATAGAACCTCTTTTACATCAAAAGGGGAAGACGACAGAGGTCACAAGGCCAAAGTCCGAAAGCGAGAAGATGATTGCTATCCTTCGAGGAGAATCCACATCCACGGATGGAAAGAGCAAATCTTGAAGATCTACAAGATCTATATGAGTCCTTCCAAGGACTATCAATTATAGATCTAAAGATGAATTTTGGAGAATCATCAAATTCCCAACAACAGTCGCAGGCTCAGCAAGATCGGAGCCAAAATGAAGGATCCTCTAGATCACATGGAGTCCATGAGGCAAGACAAGAAGACAAATTCCAACAACCAGGAAACTTCAAAATGAAGGCAATAGGAATGTCTACAGGAGCAAGCCGAGTTCGAGGATCTAATCTACACAACACCCCATATGGTCAGTCTCACCTTGAACCGATAAATCCATATGGGTTAATCTTAAACCTCGACACCCTCGACTTCAAAAACAGAGAAACCTTGATTGATGAATGGACAAATGCCATGAAGATCGCAGGAGGTGCACTAGAGCTGGATAAAGAAGGGTTCATAAGATTCATAACCATGAGTCTGGAAGGATCAGTAAAGTGCGCCTGGGAGGTACTCTTAGACGAAGTCAAGAAGGAGGCTATGGAAGTCGAAGATCTAGGTAACATTATTGATCGCATGGCCAAGATCTTCAAGATCCACTTCATTGGAGTAGGTTACTTCGAAAGAATGGAAGAAGAAAAGAAGATCACAAACCTTGGGAACGATTACAAGATGGAATGGAGTTCACGGTCAAGGGAAAGAGATATAAAGTCCAATAGAAAGGGCTTTTATACGCTCTGATCCACCCATGGCCACAAGTCCGTTCTCAATATATATCACTGTTGGGATGATATATAAGGAGCATCGTGCAGAATATTTTGCGGCCTACATTGACTCAGGAGCCGGGTTCTGCACAGCAAAAGAAGGAGTCTTTCCGAAAGACTCAGGTGAAGAATTGCCAACAGTACTAGGAAAAGATTTCTCTCAAAGGGTGCTAATCCTTAACAGAGGAATCAAGCAGGCGAAAATCATGATCGGAGGAGCAGATCGTACCCCGTGGTACAAGGTGAAAACTCCACCGATATATTTCCACGATACAGGAGCAGATATTCTGTTAGAAAATAATTTTCTACAGACATTCAAGCGTTTTACCCAAGAAAACACAACAAGGTGACTTATTTTCACAACCCTTTGTGAACATAAGATCATCGCACCAAGACTGCGTAATGCATTTCAAAGAAAAATGCCAATCAGATTTCGCAGCAAGCATGGTGATGAAGGAAAACTTAGCCATCCAAAGATGAATGATTGAATGAGATATGGCGAAGCAGTCCTTCAGATGAGAACCGAGACTAGAGGAGGATGGAAGATGGAGAAACTAAAAGAGAACACAATCCACCTTCTCAAAGCAAGCTTCGGAGAGAGCTTACAGAGAGACGTCACAATCGAAGAACAAACATCTTTAAAGGATGTCAAGAAAAAGATACAGAGGAACTTCAATGAGGATCCTCTAGCCTGGTGGGATAAAAACGAGCTCAAAACCTCACTCAAAGTAAAAGAAGGAAATGAGCATGAGTTCATGAGATACAAGCCTATCCTGATGAACCAAGAAGATCGAAAAGATATGCAGGTAATACTTAAGGAACATCTGGACCTTAAATTGATATCACCAGGAGTATCTTAATACAGTAATCCAGGATTTCTAGTTCGAAATCATGGAGAAGTAAAGCGGGAAAAGCCGAGACTTGTGATCAACTACAAAGAGATCAACAACATCTTGGAGTTCGATGGATACTATATACCAAGTAGAGAACATTTGGTCAACTGTATCAAGAATGCCAAGGTATTCTCAAAGTTCGATTGCAAATCTGGGTTCTACCAGAATATGATGGAAGAAAGAAGCAAGAAGTTCACAGTCTTCTCCACACCACAAGGCCATTATATCTGGAATGTCATGCCTATAGGCTTGGCAAATGTACCCCAGATATACCAAAGAAAGATGAATAATTTTTTCAAAGATTATTTCTCATTCATGTTTGTATATGTGGATGACATTCTTATAGCCTCAAGGAACATGAAGGAGCATCTAGCGCATCTGAAAATATTTTCAGAGGCATGCCACAAGGAAGGATTGGTGCTTTCAGAAAAGAAAGCAATAATAGCAACAAGACAGATCGAGTTTCTTGGAGTCGAGATCGATGAGTCTGGAATCATCCTATAATCACACAATGTAGAAAAGGTTCAAGGATTTCCTAAAGATCTCAAAGACAAGAAGCAACTCCAAAATTTTCTAGGAGTGGTCAACTTTGCTGGAATGTTCATCAACAATCTAGCACAATACAGGAAGGTGTTCAGTCCTCTGTTAAAAAAGGATGCTGAGTTCAAGTGGGAGAGATCACACCGAGCAATGGTAAAATAACTAAAGGAGGTTTGCAAGAAGCTCCTTAAATTAGCTATACCGAATGACGAGGATGAAATGGTACTCGATACAGATGCCAGTGACCATTGGTGGGTAGCAATTCTTACGAAGTCCACACCAGAAAGAGAAGTGCCATGCAAATATTGTAGTGGGCTCTTTGCGGAGAATGAAGCGAAGAGGTGGCACATCAATGAAAATGAGTTCTTTGCGGTTCGAAAGACATTAAAAAAATGGCCGTTGTTTCTTCTCGCGAAGAAATTTATCCTTAAAATTGATAACACAAAAGTCAAAGCCTTTTTGAAAAATAAAATTGAATCTAAACCTGAAAAGGCTAGACTATTAAGATGGCAAGCAGAATGCCAATATTATGATTTTAATATTGTCATTATTAAATTTGTTGATAATAATTTGACAGATATCCTGACGAGAGATAGAAGGAGCTGAAATAGACTCCATCCTGACTGTATCAAGACACCTGATGGACAACCTTGAGTTGCTCCAAAGGGAATTCAAGAATCTGATACTCAATGCAAGGCATGCCGGAAGAATACAAGATATTGATAAGACCAAAGTGTCTAATTGCATACGAGACTGCATTCGAAACGGCGCAAGTCTATTCGAAGCAACACGAGAGCCACTCCTCCAGGCTATTGATAGCAATTGCAATCGACAAAAGGAGAGTAGTTGAGAACGGGGCTCTAAACTCGGAGCAAGGGATTCAAGTACCCTTAGCACAAGTCCTAATTTGGAACCTCCAAAAAAGGAACCGGTCCAAGGAAAAATCGAAGACCTGGAGTCACATCTAGAGTCAACGAGTCAACCCAACACCTCTGGGGTCTAAGAGGGAGAGATCAAACTTAGGCCGATGACAGGCACTGCTAAGGTTGGTATCAACTTAGCTGATTTCTCTTATTGGCAGGAATACCAGGCCAGCTAGGAGAAATTGAACACCAGACAAGGAATCCGACTGGAGAAATATCGGGTGGATATATCGGGGGAATATCCTCGAGTTTGGATGCGAGAGGGCTTAAATCCAATGGATGTAAAGCAGTAGTATGACTTTGGGGCACTAGCCTCGATCTATACTGTTGCATCAGGTTTCCCAGAACTTGCAAAACTTCCAGATTGGCTCGAAGAAAAGGTTTTCAAGGCATGGAAAAACAACTCTACTCTATCCAGAGGCGATGTATTGGAGCTGTACTTCACCAGTGCAGCCCCAAAACCAGTCGAAAAAGGCAACCACGAGGCCTTCCATTTCATCAAGCTAAGAAGACCCGATGTCTCAGCATCAAATAAGATTAAAGAGTCTTCTGGAAAGGTACCAGTCTTGGTTTCTACATTTTCTGAAGAACAGATCTCTACGCGAAGAGCAAGGAGTTTGTATGCCTGCATCAAAGCCATGGTGGAGGTGAAGTTCCCATTCAAGTTCGAGCATAAGTTTTTGAATAGGTCTTTCCTATTGAATACTTTAACAGGAAAAAAGACAGTGATTACGGAGAAGGCGTTCCAAGAAAAACAAGAACTTCTTTGGAAAAATAAGATTCCGGTGAGTAAATAAACTCATCGGAGATATTGTAACATGGTCCATTTTGGGCAATGGACAAACAAGGTATGTTCGAGCTGTTCCACCCAAATAGAGCCGGAGTTTGAAAAATGAATAAGGTTGGGCATAGGGATGATCAGAACTGCTAATCCACCCCCAAAGGAGACACGTGGAAAGAAGAGGGTAAAATCTCTTCGGAATACCCAGGAGCTGGGAGAATCATCAGGCACTAAAGAGGACAAATGACTCCTCAAAAAAGCAAGAGCCAGGTGACATTTACTAAAGGGTAAGAGACATGTGACCGACAGGGAGGATGACCCACAAAAAAGAATCCAATAAAGGAGAGGGACCAGCCAACTGCTAAAGTTGGGATCCAATGTAGATGACGTAAGTGCTGACTCAAGAACAATGACGTAAGCAGTGACATCACAAAAGATTTGGAGGCTTTGAAATCCGGATTTCAAATCCGAAAAGCCTCTATAAATAGGTGTGTTGAGAAAGCAGAAGGCATCGACCATCACCTTCAGTTTTCTCTTTCTAAAAATAAGTATTCCTTTCTTTTCTTTGTATGAGTGTTCTGAGTGTAGCTACAATAGGTAGCTAAAGGAGTTATCTCCTCTTGTTTTATGAGGATGAGTGTGTAATAAATTCTCCATTCAATAAATAAATAATCTTGGGCTTCTGCCCGCATGTAGCCTTCTATTTTTTCTGCAACTTTGATCTCCATATTTTCCGATGAAGAGCAGTAGCAGCATCCTGTACACCCGGTGTAGGAAACAAACTAGGGTTGTGCTGAGGTTCGCTGAAGGAAAGGGATTGAACCATCACATTGCGGGGCGAGTGGTTGGCTGTGAGGAGCAGCTGTAAAACCTCCCGGATACCCGGTGGATTGACGATCAAAATATATACTGTTACTGTTCTAAGTCGATTAGTTATGAGATTAATGTTGTTTAATTAATGTACGGAAGCATGATGGGCCTGATATAGTTGTAATGGACTATATCCATTTTTAAAAAGAAAATAGAGAAAGGGGATTAAAAAAATCAGAAATGACAAAATTATAAATTTTTGGTCAACTGTTAGTCAAACGTTGACTAGTAAAAATTGGGTCAAAATTAGGGGTGTATGCAGTAAAGGGTATTGGTGGGTGTATCTAAAAAATTTAAGGCATTAAGGGTAAAATTATAAAATTTTGGTCAAAATTGAAAAAAGTCAAAATTGGGAGGTGTATTAAGTAAAAGGAGAAGGGTGGATAGCGAAGGCCTTACAAGAATCATGGTTGCATACTTGCATTACAACACTGGAAACAGAGTCGGACCTAAGTGTAAAGTAGTGAACTCCAGAAATTTTTACAATGTATGGCTAATACTCCCTCCGTCCCGAACTTATGTTCATCGTACTATAGATACGGAGTTTTAAAAAAATTATTTTTTGACTATCTTTTTAGGGGTACACTACAAAAAAATATATTTTTTAGCAATCAAATTTAGCAACGGAATTCAATCCGTTGGTAATTAGCAATGGATTAGCAACAAAATGACATTTTTGTTTTAGCAACGGAATGCCAACAGATTTATTCTCTGTTTTAGCAACGGAATTCAATCCGTAGCTAATTACCAACGGATTAGCAAGGGAATCATTATATAAATTACTAACGAAATTATTAGCAACGGATTACCAACGGAATTATTTACCAATGGAATTGATTTTTCGTTGCTAAAAACTTACCAAACACCACTTTACCAACGGATTCCGTTGTTAATCCGTTGGTAAGCCAATTTAACAATGGAATTAAGGCTTTTAGCAACGGAATATTCCGTTGTTAAAAAATAATTTTTTTATAGTGATTGTGGTATTTTTAGGTAATAAATAGTAAATTATAAAGTATGTTAAGTGAGAGTGATATTTTTGAGTGCGGGAACTTCTGGGTGAGCGAAACCACCTTTTGCACAATGAGTAGTATTTTTTAAATTAATAGAACTTTTGAGATTGTTGGTTGATGTTAAGTTTTTTTTGGATGTGAAAATAAGTATGAGACAGACGAAAACGGAAAGTGTGAATATAAGTATGGGACAGAGAGAGTATATTCATTCATATTTTAAGTTGTACTGCGATTTGTATTGGACACCCTTGATCGGCTTCTTTCGCGTATGTTCTTTCACTTAATTAAAGTTGAAATTTCTTCGTATCGTTCTTGTTAAACCTTCATTCTCAACACTCTTCCTTTCCAATACCTTCTTTAGAATGATAACTAACTAGAATATTAATGTTATTACATGTGTTATACAAGTAATAAAATATCAAATCCAACTAGTACTTTGTTATTTTTTCTTACATGGATGGATCACAATAATTTGCTTTACAAACAAAAAATCATGATAATAATAATAAGCGACAATGATAAAAATAGGGATCCATCCATATATTAGGGAAATTCATTCCTTTATGTTATTAACTAATTAAAGGGTGATACACTTTTAGCATACTTCACCTTACAATTTTAGGGTGTGTACGTTGTTTTTTTTTTATTTATTTATTAACATTTTATAAATAAAAGTCCAAATAGAATTGGTCTATTGTGTTCATAAATGCACAATGTGGTATAATATTTTATTTTAAAGAGTATACACTTTAATTAATAAGGGTATATTTTTTTATTGAAAATGTCGGCTGAAATATAAATATTATAAATGTTTAATTAAAAAATTATTTTTTTTCAAAAAATGAAGAGTACGAATTCTTATACTAAAGGATATAACATTTAATATTAAAGAGTATAATTTTAAAAAAAAATGATATTTTGGGGTACAGTTAGCTGGGGAGAGACAAGTTTTAACCGTCCAAATATGGTTTAAATTTTCTTTTTTTAACAAATTTAAACTTACGTGAATTAATACTAGTACGTATATGCGTGTGTTTTGGGGAAGCGATTAAAGGAGAGTTTTTCATAAAAAAATAATTGCATAAAAATAATTTATGCAATCAAAATCATACAAAATACTATTAGAAATTCTAAATTCATGTATATTAATTTTGCAACAAGAAATAGTGAACAAATTAAGATTAATACCTCGCATAATTGATGATCCCACCAATCACCTATAGCATGACACAAAATAATAATATTCCATTACAAAGTGAAAATCACTTCTTTCTTTTCCAAAGTGTGAATTTCATTTTCTTTTTCAAAGAAATTAAAATAAGTTATTATTGATTTTGCATCATCATAGTGATGAACTCATCCATATCAATGAGGCCATCTCCATCTCTATCAACCCCTTTGATCATCTTCTTACACCCCTCCAAACTGCACTTCTCTCCCATCCTCCTCAAAACCTCCATCAACTCCTCCGCACTGATCTTCCCGTCACCGTCCGCGTCGAAAACTCGAAACGCCGCCTCTATCTCGTTCCTCTTCACCCCACCATCGCCACCGTACACTCGACTGAACTCGTCAAAGTCGATGAACCCGTCCCCGTTTGCGTCCGCAGCCCGGAACGCCTGCGCCGCCCCGCTCGTGCCGCCGAGGACTTTGAGGGCTTGCTTGTACTCGTCCAGGGAGATCTTTCCATCTCCATTGGTGTCTAATTTATTGAAGATCTTTCTGGTTTCTTCTGAGTTTGGTTGGAAGGTTTTGTTATGCATGGATGATGGTTTTTGGATTTTTTTTGAGTAGGTTTGATGTAGGGTTGGTTTTGGGGAGGTGGGTTTGTTTGAAATGCTTCCATGGAAACTGAGAAAGCTAATTTTGGACATAGTTTTTTTATTGGTTGTTCAAGTTTTGAGTATAGTGAGAAGTATGAGATTGGTCTCTATACTATTTATAGGTAGACTATAATACTCAACTATACATGAAAATAATTAAGTGTATCATCTCATTTAAGTGACATGTGAGTATATAAGAGATAAATAAATCTAATTCACACTTTCTACGGATGCACCATATGGATCTTCCGTACCCTTTTCATACATTATTTAATGCGTCATTAATTATATAATCGACATATAATCAAGAAAGAAAATCAAATTACTGCCCCTAAAGGTTTATACTTTCCCTTTTAAGATATAGTTTCCCTCTCTCTTCTACATGTCATTTATCCAATAATATGACACGGAAAATGTTACACCAAAATAACATAGGGGACAGAATCATTCATGCACAATTATGATGAACTTAAGTGAGAAATGTAACTCTAACGTTGCCGCATAGGAAATTCAAATCAACTTTGATCAACATATGCACAATTGAGATGAATTGATTGAAATCGCCTTTCTATACCTAAATTAATGAAAAAAACTCAAAACTATATATGATGTTGTAATTGGTTCTATAAGATATTTATTGTTGTGTGGAATATCATTAATGTAATATTTTTAAGATGGGTTTAGATTAAGTTATTTAAAATTCAATAAATATTTAAAACTCAATAGATTTAAATACATATGAAGGGATTTTAAACTTTATAAATTTTAAATCAACTAATATGAATTACATTGTTTGGATGTATTGTGAATTTAAGAAAAGATTTTAAAATAAATAATTCAACCATTATTTTTTAATTTTAAAAATATTGATTTTTTTATTTATAATTAATAAAAAATAAGAAAAATTATTATATTAAATACCAAAATTTATAATTTTATAAAAAATAAATTTTTTAAAATACCCACAAGGATGAGTAATCGGGGATGCTGCATGAGTGGTGGGAAATGGGAATCCTACACTCAGTCAGTTGACATATAATGATATAATATCTCATTAATCTTATACTCTCTTACATTTGTAAAATATTCATTTTGCTTTTTTTTTTTGTGTTTGTTTAAAATGTATAAATTGAACCAATGTAAAATAAATTTTCGTTTAAAATATTCATTTTCTTTTTAATACATTTTGCTTTCTAAATGTTACACAAATTATATATCATTTCTTTTTAATTTAAAAAAAATAAACAAAACAAAAAAGTAAACACACTTATTATTCATCACCATTAAATATTGTACTCCGTGAAAAGAAAAGGAAAAAAAAAAGTATACCTACGTATTGACTATTGAGCATTAGGTATGGTAAAAATTTAATGGCAAACACTTTCATTGGTTCACAATCTAAATTTTGTGATGGTCTTAACTCAAATTTAATATTTCCTATGTGCCATGTATTTTTACCCACTTTCAGTTTTAAGGTGTCACATGTATTTTTATTCATTTTATAAATGATAAAAATACACTCTACATCTTACATATTAACATTTTATTCATCAATTCAAACAACTTTATTCATTTTTTTACAATTTATTAATCATTCTCAACACTTTATTTATTTTTTCTCTTAAAATTATCAATTTATCCCTATTTTTTCATATATTATATATTAAAGAAAAAACACTTTCTTAATTTTCGTTTCGTATAAACGGGTGAAGTATGAAAAGTGGGAATGTGGGTAGTTTCGCGTTAAGTGGTCACTTGGAATCTGTAAACGCGTGATAGAAAGTAGAGTTGTGATACTATGTATGATTCTTCAACTCATTATCTACCATAATTCCATGAATCGAATTTCACTTTTATTTCGGTGGGGTTTATTTTCCATCTTTATTTTCTTTTGGTTCCGTTTTTCTTCTTTATAATATAATAACACTGATTTTTTTTAATTTAATGAAATTAGTCATAAAACAATAATCTATCTATTTATATACATATATAAAAATAAACCTAAGATTCTATTTTTGTCTTTAATTTTCCTTATTTTTTTAAATTTTACTATATTTCGAAATCATTCAATTTTAATCTTGACAGTCTATTTAACTGGATCTTATTTATGCAAATAATATATTTTACTAATTTTTTTCTTAAATCCGAAAATTTGGTTCTTAAGATTAATAATTGTTTTTTTTCTTAATTAGATTTTTATTGGATTTTTTTAATTTAAGGTTTTTAATGTGACAATATTAATGCAATATATATATATATATATATATATATTTATTGTAAGAGGTTTAGGCATAGAATTTTTAGTTAGGCATAGAATTGTGACATCGTATTCACCATTGGAAGAGAAAATATCTCTTATGTATAATAATTAATTTCAGGTTTAATTTTTTTAATTTATAATTCTCAAATTTTTGTTATTTTCTCATTTATAGTCCTTTTGTTTTTTTTTTTTCTAAAATTTGTCCTTTCTGTGTAAAATTTATCGAAAAGTAGTCAAAAAAATGTGTAAAATTTAGATTAAAATTGGACAAAAAAAAGCACCAAATCTTGAAAAAATAACCAAAATTGAACAAAAAATTAAAAAAAAAAACCACCCTCCCAAAGTTATATTTATCGTATTTACTATTATACCCTCTCCTCTTATATGAAAATTCTTCCCCCTTTTCTTTATTTTACTTTTCTTACTATTCACTGCGATTCACAAATATGATATCACAACACTAACTATTATATTGGTTTATGATTAAATTTCTTTACTTTCATTGAAATTATAAAATTGATCAATTACCAACTTAAAATTGGCCACTCTCAGCTAGTAATATTCTCCATCCAAGATCATTTTCGTAAGCTATACATTTGGAGCTTAAATTATTTTTTCTATTGATTAGGGATTTGAATTATGCAAAACTATCAAATTTAGGGCTTGAATTTATCATATATTATCTCATATTTTATCAATTCAAGGCCCTGAATTTAAAGTTTTGTATAATTAAGACCTTTAATCGATAGAAAAATAATTCAGTTCACAAATGGATAGTTTATCAATTTTTCGAATCTTAAAAAAAACTCCTTCAACATTATTAAAAGGGGGCATTCGCACCCCCGAAATTGTTAAACAAACCTCATAAATATTCAAATTAAAACATTTCTTAATTAAAACTACTTAAAAGCCCTTTTACAATCCAGATCTTGTGAGAGTATCAGTATGGTGCAGAGAGAATATCAGTATGGTGCCTCTTCTTACTTCTTTTCCTTCAAGTCATTCCTGACTCACATCCAACCACCTCTCTTCTGGTGCCAAAGCTATCGGCTTGTGAGACATGAGTTCAGTCAAAATGAACATATATTCTTAACAGTTTGCTCGTTCTTATTTTTATTAAATCAATAGTTTTTGTGTTGTTTGATGCATTAGAACGACAATGGTCGATAATGATCTATTTTCTCTGGTGTGGAAGATAATGAAAAGTATTATACATAGGCTTTGAAGAGCGTATTTATTTTTTTCAATTTCATGGAATTTTGGGGTATATTTAGTAATGTTGGGGTATGATTAGTAATAAATCAATTAATATTTTTTTTTGTAAGGGTATTTCTAGTCATATAAAATAAGAATATTTTAATTTAAAGATTTTTGGGATTTGTTTAGTATTTTCGGGGTGCAAATAGTCACTCTTACTAACATATTAATCTAACAACTTTTTCTTTAGAAAAAAGAAAGAAAACTAATCCAAATATTGGGCTAAAATAGTTTTAGGCCTTTCTCGTATTCTTCTTTCTCGTTTTATTGCTCATTGGATCAACCTATTGTTTGTATAACGAGCCAGCCCAAATAACTTATCTAAGGAATAACTTACATCTAAGCTGGCCCATTTCCTATTTCTCAAATCTAAATGTTTCTTTGAAGAGAGTTGTAAATTTTTAATCATTTTTCATTATTATTATTATTATTATTATTATTATTATTATGATTATTATTATATACAATCACTTGTAGAGACATGTGTTCTTTTATGGAATTATTAATGGTGTACCCCACCATTAGGGGCCCCCACCGCCCCTGCCCTGGGGATTGGTGGAGGAGGTAAATCGCAGGATGTGTCTCAAGTGGCTTATAGGGATTTTATGGAATTATTAAAGTAATTAACATTAAGAGTGCATGATGACGAGCGTTGCAGAACCTACTATTCAAATATAAGGTGAACACTAGAATACAATTATCCTATCAATTTTAAAATGTACAACCTCCTTCCTTCACCTTCAATATATGTGTTTTCACTTTTTTTTTAAAAAAACTATTTCTGCTATTGTTTTTTTTTTCATTTTTACTTATTTATTTAATTTTAGGAATATAATTGTAATTTTATCATTGTGGTTTAGGGTATAATTTATCCCTAGGGTTTAGGGTATAATTGTAATTTTACCCTTGTGGTTTAGGGTATAATTTATCCCTAGAGTTTAGGGTATAATAGTCATTTAAATAAATAAATTTAAAAATAACATAAAAAATAACATTAATAAAAGAATATAAATTAATTAAAAAGAGTGGAACCAAAATGTACCAATTAAATTGATACCTCTAATTGTACCCTAGTCCCTCCCCAAATATAATGTTATAGTATGGCATACAACTTTTAATGGGAAATAGTAGTTCAAATAACTTGAGCAATAGAAATTAAAACTACAAAGTCTTGTATTATAAGGAAGGAATTTAGGAAGTGGTTTAATGATTTTTATCTTAGGTAGGATGAAAATTAGTTTCTTATGGTTTAAGTTTCGCATCTAGAATGCAACAAACCGTGTGTCACAGGTTATCCATTCTCAACTTTATTAAAAGAAATATTATAGTTTTAAAATTTAAAAATAATAATAATAATAATAAATTCCATAAATATAATACTTCATTCAATCTACATCACACGCATGCACCAACACATTCCATGACCCACCAATGAAGTTGTCAATCTTACCACCCCTATACTTTAAGATAAGATATAGATACATCTTTATATATATTTGTAAAAGTAGGAAGAATTATTATTGCACGAGTTGAGGAGTGCACGAGGGGTTATTTTAATTTACCTTAAAAATATTAACCTTTGTCCCATACTAGAACCCTAACACCATCATAATTCATATTCACAAACACTTGATTGGTTAGACCATTTCTGAGAAGGAGTTTTGTAATAAAAAGTTATAATATTTTAACACATTCTTTCGTTCTATTTCAATATTCATATATTTTTAATTTAGGTTTCCCATTTCAATTTTTATATTTTTTATTTTTGGTAGATGTGTCCACATAAAACAATTAATATATCTTCAAGTAACTCAAACACAACACTAATACAATTATCACTTTAGTATATTTTCAACTCACTACAATTTAAAATACTATACTATAAATTAATCATCGTGCAAAAAGTAAATGTAAATATTATAATATAGGAGGGAGGGAATACTTGATTGATGAAATTTGATAATTGTTTATGAACTATTCGTATTACAAATAAAAAGCGATAATATTTTTAATGAAAAGTGATATCTTAATTAAAAAAATATAACTAATTAAAAATAAATGATATGGTCTATACAAGAGTTTTAATTCATATTTACACAAAATCTTTTCACCGAATTCACTTACACCACGAGTGATCAAATTTAGCTAGATTTAACATGGTGTGTGAAGTAACGAATTTCAAAGTATTTATTATTTCTAATTTGCTTCCAATTAATTATACTTCATTATTTAACTCATATAAATTCTATCATTTCAACTCATGCATATTTCAAATGACTTTGTTGCTATTGTTGATATTTTTAGTAAAATAAATTGAAGAATGAAATGTTAACCATACATTTATATACTTAAGATTATGACTCAACATAATTAAAACAAATGACGCTTTAAGCAAGCCAATGAAATAATTAATGTACGTCGTAATATATAATTTTTGTTAATACATACTCCCTCCGTCCTATAGTAGAAGTCCTATTTGCTTTTGGGCACGTGGATTAAGGAGTATTATTATTTAATGTGTAGTAGGTAGTTGTATAAGTGGGTGTATAGGCCTCATGTTTTAATTGTATTAGTGGGTGTGGGTGGATCCCATATGTCCAAAAAAGAAAATGAGATACTTTTGGTGGGACAACCAAAATGGTAAAATGACCCTCTTAGCCTGGGACGGAGGGAGTAACTGATTCTAAGGGTACTGTCTTGTCTTGTGAGACAAAAGATCGATGGTGGAACGAATCAATTTATTATTAAAATATGTTTATTATATAAGTAAAATATATTTATTAGTAGTTAAAGTATATATATATTGAATCATATTATAACACTTATAATCGAATTTATCCTAAATCCTAAAACCTAAAACCCTAAACCCATCACTCATTATATCATATTTTTTTAAAAAAATACTTTAATAACCAAGATGGAAAAATTACACTTTTCGTCCCGTAAGAATTGCTCAAAGCCAAAAAGATCCCAAAACTGGCATATTTTGTCTCATATGAATTTTTCATCAAAATCTGTTATTAGTTAACGAAATATTCTGAACCGTTAGCAAGACCAAAATGGCAACTTGTAGATTTGATTCCATAATTTACAAAAATAATCTCCAAAGAAAACTAATACAATATTTATTGAGAGAAAAAAACATAGGAGAATTTTCGTAATGGACTATGTCTATGTTGAAAGACATAAAATAATACTCCCTCCGTCCCGGGTATTTTTACCCGTTTGTACGGGCACGGAGATTAAGACGTTTTATTTTTTTAATATATAATGTAAGAGAAAGTAGGGATAAATTAGTAATTTAAAAAGAAAAAGTGAATAAAGTTATTGGGAATGATGAATAAAGTGTAAAAAAGTAATTAAAGTTGTTGGGATTGTAAAAAGTATGTAATAAAATATTATGTATTTTTGCCAAAAATGGAATGAGTAAAAATACGTGGGACACCCCAAAATGAAAAGTGGGTAAAAATACGTGGGACGGAGGGAGTAGTATAAATCTGGTAGTTTATAATAATACTCCCTCCGTCCGCCATAAAGGTGGACATTTGCTTTTTGCACGTGGATTAAGGAGTATTATTATTTAAAGTGTAGTTGGTAGTTGTATTAGTGGGGTGTATGGGTCCCATAAATTTATTGTATTAGTGATGTGTGTGGGTCCCAAGTGTTTAAAAATGAAAATTTGGACATTTGGTGCGAACGTCCAAAATGACAAAATGTGGACCTTTCGGCCGGACGGAGGGAGTATAAGTTAATTTGAGATGAAAATTTTTGAAAAATTATGATTATAATATTTTTATGGGACCAAAATCATGGGACCAGTAAATTCTTATAAAAACTAAAATTGAACTGAAGAAATTGCAAATGTGACATTTTCCCTTACCAAGAAGTATATTTTACTTCTATATCTTCTCACATAAGCATGGTCTTACAATGGACTTAATTTGCCTTGATTGAAATGTTATTATCACCATTCATTAATTATTCAACTATGCCCAATATCAATTTTACTAGACTTAGTAGCTTACTTGGAAAGTTGAGTAAACGTTACATGATAAATTTTGGTCCATTAATATTGCCACTAATAATTAATATGTGGGACCTATTTAATGTATGGTAAAATATCAATTATTTGAAATTGGTTGTATCTTGTGAATTGTGATTATCCCAAAATGAAAAGCGTGCTTTGTAATATATATTATTTAATTTATTGGTAAATGGTAGGACTCACTTTTTTAAGCAACTCCCTACCAATCTAACTCCCATTTTTATGATGCACGACTTTTTCTCTTTTTAGGACCTAGATTTAATCTAATTATAATTATTACTCTTTTTACAACTTTACTTAAATTAAAATAATTAATTATTCTCAAATCTTCATCAACCAAGTAATTAAAAGAAAGACGTTGTAATGGAACACAACTTTTTAAAGCTAGATTAGGCTTTTAACGGTCCATTAATAATCCTACTAACCTATGGGTTGTTAATTATTTTATTAATTGATATTATTATTTTATTATTAGAAGATTGATGGAGCACATGAGATCGAGAATCCTTCATTATTCACCATCATTATGATATCTAAGAATAAAATCTTGGGCCATAATATTCTCCTTTCTTATTTAGAAATGATGATCATAAATTTTTATTTGAGATAATGTATTGTTGGGCAAATTACATGAATGGATGTAAATATATTTACACTAATAATTAGTTATTAATTAAGATGAATATTGATGGTATATCTTATTAAGAGGGTTTTCCTTATAAAATATGGACTCCAAGAAAAAAGAATTTCGGGACCATAAAATATCCTCATTAATGTATTTATTGTTAAATTAAAGCAATTATAAATATTCTATATATCTTAAAATATGTGGTTGCAAATATCCTTGTAAGGGTTTGAATGCTGTAAGACTTTTGTGTAACATTTACAATTTCATTTCATAGACGAATTAACGATAAGTATGTGGGTTCAAATATCCTTGTAAGGGAGTATATGAATAATGAGTACAAAAATATACGTTGAATCATTGAATGAATGGTATCAAATATAAAATTGTTTAAAGAAACTACGCTAGAAATGGAAAGTATAAATTTGAGTACGTAACAACGATTAAATTTTCTCATTTTATTTGGGATTAGATTCTATATTCCATAATTTGTGTTTCATTGGTGTCTCATTATATATAAAAAATATTATACTCTACAATGATCATTAAACTTTAAATCATCATGGTATTAATCTAGGATGTAATAATAACACATATCACTCATTTAAAAAGTATTAGAATACGTTGTTATGGGATAAATATTCGGCCCAGTTGATGATATTAAAGCGGCCCAGTGAAGCAGGCCCAAGAAGCTAGGAAGCTAATGAAAACCCAGGTTTATTTTGGTTACATTCGGGGATAATGAAGTGTGCAAACCCGTAATAACTACCGGATAACCTCGGAAAGTAACCCCAGACCTCCGAGTTTACCTTGGTAAATGGAGGGAGAAAGACAGAAGCAACTACAAAGATATGATATAGTGGTCTTCAATTGTTTGTTAGACAGAGATCCCACATTAACCAATGAGAAACGATAGCATCAAGAAGGCATCAAATATGTTATAGGATGATTCTAGAATAGGACACTTGTCAATCATTGATTAGGAGGAATAATCTAGAAAGAAAGGAGGAATCAACTCCCATATAGGGAGGAAGAGAGAAAATGTGTAAAACACACAATCCATGAAAATACAACTATGAGCAAGGAAAATCTAACTTTTCTTTAATCTATTTTCTTCTTTGATCCATAATCTCACAGTTGGGTCACGTTGGAGTCCTTTTGACGAAAACTGACCACAACATACGTAATAAATCACGAAGTTGAAATAGATGATCCTCCCCTTTTTTTATGTGTTATTCACAAAACTAATAATACATGCATTATTAAATAACGTACTAATGTGACACAAAAAGTTTCATACATCCATCCATGTATTCATTTTGTCATTTTAATTATTTATTTTAAAGATATTATTTTTTTATTTTTAAAATTAAAGGGAGCAGGACATGATTCTACATTCACTGCTAATACAATAATCCATTTTACGTAAAATAATGCTTCCTCCGTCCCTCTGATAGGTGTAAGCATAATTTCATAAATAATTAATTTATTAATTGACATGGATCTTAGATCTTCATGATTTTCACACCACATAAACACGATTAGAAGATTTACCTTGAGACGCCACTAATGGCGGTCCTCCAACGATACGTTCCTGTCAATTACGCCGGGAATTAGTTTCTCTCTCCTCACCCCTTTCTTTATTGCACAGTACTTAAGACTTAATGTGATAAATAATTAATAAAATTGTGTCTCTTTAATAGGTGGAGAGAGGACCAGATCGGGATATTAAATCTTTATCAAATCACATTCTATCAATGTGATTGTTATCCATAAATATATATGACTTTATTTATCTCATATATATTATTTATTTAAACCATATCATTATTTAAGATATTTGATCATAATAAATATCTTATATATATTTATTATTAATGGCACTAGGACATAATTATCTCAAATTTGAGATAAAATCTTGTTTTATTAATGTCAACATTTATGTATACTAAAATGACAAAACAAGATATATCAATTAGAAACAAAACATAATGAGCTCTTAATGTCAATTGTTCATCATAAGCTTGTTAGAGCCTTTCAATGATCTCATATTCATGTAACGTTCAATGAATGTTTTAGAGAAGATCATTTGTGTAACGGATCTGAAATCATAAGATTGATTCCATTATGCTCAATTGACATCTTTGTTTCTAAAGTTCTTCTTAACGATAAATACTTTCATTCCATATGTTTTAGCAACTTTGGAATATCCATCGTTTTAAAGAAGAACAATGCAGCGGAATAATCATAATAAGTTTTCAGCAACTTGACATTATTGTCAACTTATTTCAAGTCCTGAAATTAAACTCCACATTTAATGTCCTTAAATTGTAGCTTGAAATCATGCCACAAGTTAACTTTAATAGTGAATGTAGTTTTTAGAAACTTTTTCACAATATTGCATGACACAATATCCCTGACTAAGAAACGTAAAAGTCAAAGTGAACTTTTTTGCATCATATAATCATCTTAATCTGAATCTATATTTAATTACATCTAAGTAATTAAATTTTCGATAAGTAAGCACGAGTGCTTTAGTTCATTAGAATACCTTATAATATTTCCTTATGCAACATTCTGGTCATTCATTTATGAATCACTTCAATAATGACCAAGCATTCTAACAGTAAGACTGATATTTGGTATTTATACAATCTTGTATATCTTAAGCTACCAATAATATACATATAAGGAATATTGTAGTACGTTCCAATTCATTATTGGAAATTACATAAGGTTAAACTTATCTCCCTTTCGGATTGGAACGTTCTTTACAAACACTTTTACATCCATAACCTCTATTGAACTTTATTAACATATACTTACAGAGACATCTTTAATTGTCTCATCATATGTTTTATTCTAAAGTTCTTTGAGAGAAATTTATTGGTTTCTTATAATAAACCAAGATCATCAGTTGCAAGCAAGTTTATCATCAAGTATAGAATTAATGTGCTCCCACTAACTTTCAGATATATATGTAGACCGTTTATGATGTTTTTCTTAAATCCAAAAGATATCTTTATAGGAAAGGATGCTTAAGTTTGTATGTTAATTCTTTAAGTTTACACGCCATGTGATATTTTCCTTTAATGGAAAAAAAAACTTGAGTTGATCTATTTAACTTGATCTTCCAGCAAATCACCTTTAAGAAAAGCAGGCATAGCATTTATTTGGTGCAACTCTAAGTCATAATGAGTTACCAAAGCCATGATAATTCTAATAGAGTCTTGTAAAGAAATAATTTGTTATATCTCTTTACAATTATGTCATCTTTTTGAGTAAAATCTTTAGCAACAACTCTAATTTATATCTTTGGAAATCGCCATCATAAAGATACATCCGTTTTAAATTCTTTTATAACTCTTTGGCAATTCTAACAAGATATTAAATTTCATTATGAGTCATTGATTTCAACTCGCCTTTCATTGAATTTACTCATTTAATAGAATTAATACTTCCATGACTTATTCCAAAACTGAAATTTTAGTTTTTATTATAATGTCAAATTTAGCTCATTTTATTATACCACATTTGCAATCGTTAGAAATAGCGAATATATTGTCCTTCAGACATTCTTAATGATATTTGATGTGATATATCAAATGAAAGCTCATTGATAATTGATTTAGTAAAATCAGATCCTTTAAGAGAGTAGAATAACTTAATGTTGTACTTGAAAGTTGTTTGACTAGTTAACAACTATATAACAACTTTAGATGAATGTATTTTCAAATTCTCCACCCAACTTCTTCAATAACCACATTTCATGGTTTCATACTCCCACTGATTTTACAATTCTTAATGAATTTGACATTCTAGTTTTAAAATTCTTGTACTGTGGTTAAGACCATAAAATCCATACCCTTTAGACTTCAAGGATAATTTATAAAGAAATCACTTTAGTTTCTTATATCCAAATTCTTTATATGTGGATATAAATCATAATCCCCTCCGGGCAATTTAAAACATTCAACTGCCTAAGATCGAGTTTTTCTACAAGTTCATAAGGTGTTTTGAAAACTGTTTTACTAAAAACTCGACCATCACGTAAGTGGCAGCTTTAAATGTATAAATCCACAAAATATGGGTATAAATTAATCATTTAACATGTTTATAACCATATTCAATAAAGTACGATTATGTCATTCTGCTACACCAATTCATTATGGTGCGCAACATTTAGTATAAATGCCAATTTTTTCCTGTAATTAATTGATTGGACATAATAATCCATCACACTTTCCATAAAAATCATCATTTCTTCTAATCTTTGTAATTTTCACTTTTCTATCTAATTTTCTTAACATCATTTCTTGTAAGATAGATATAACCATAATGTGAATGTTTACATTTAAATTGAAAATGATGAACTTTATTTCTTTAAGAAGAGATTATCATAAGACTCACAATTAGCTGATGTAAACTATTTTAAGAAGCTGTGTAGTTATCACGACTATTATTTGTGTGTTTTTGATTTGATTTTATTTAATGCAATTTACACAAATATCAAGATCAGTAAAAGTCTATCTCATGAAAGGCTTTATTCTTAATTAATCTTTTTGGAATAATTCTTTTGGAAAGTTTCCCCAAACATTAAAGTCACGTTTAGTTCAAACTTCATTACTTTTAAACGAACATAATGTTTAAATTTTAAATTGTTTCTTAAACCTTCTTTCCTTTGAACCATCATTAAATTACGTGAATTTAATTCACATTCCATTTGTCTTTCATGGTGTTATAGTTTATTAGGAATAGGTCATACTTAGAAGGTAATGAATTTGTAAACTACATTCATTATGGAAGGCTTTAATCTTGTTGCAATATTTATTATCTTTAATGATGAGTTCATGTGTGCCATGAGAACCATCAAACTTTATGGTAGTTAAAGTAGTCATTAGCATCTCATCAAGAGATTTATTAGTAATTTAGGTATGTTAGACTTAATTTATTAGTCTCATTCATTCGCATAAACATTATGCCCAGTCTATTTGATCTAACCCGAGCATTATAGTCAGATTACTTAGTTTTATTGCTATTACAAAGCAAATGAGCAATTTATCTTGAAGTGATAAATAAAATCCAAAACACTTTGGTGAAATTAGATTTATCCACACTATTTAAATTACTTTAATCCATTTTGTAATGGAACAGATGCATCATGCGAATAGAGACTAAATAATATAAGTAATTTTAAGAATAATAATAATATAATTTATTCCTATAAATACCTTGAGTAATTTAATAATAGATTCAGGATCGGAAGCAATAAATGTATATTGAAGTTCTCCTTTGGGTGATACAACAATATACAATCATAATCATAATGATGCTTTCAAATATAACATAATTTGATAATTAAATATTTTCATTAAAACTATTTTGTCATCTTTGGACATACAAAACAATTTGTCATAATATATTAATTATCAATTTATCTTCATATTCATGAATTGTAAAGACTAGCAATCACCTTTGGGTGAATTTAAAGTCTTATAATTGTGAAATTTTTAATAACCCATATAATAATTCTCTTTATTCAAGCATCACTTAAATATGAGAAATTAAAATTTAACTATACGATTTAATTTTATTATTCTTTCAGATCAGACCACTTTGGTGATTAACCGACCAACATTAAATAAATTTAAATCATAAAATCATTCATTATAATCTTATCAAAGATTATCATAATAGATTATACTCAATAGGAAAGTGAGTAATAATCAAATCATTATTAATCTTATCAAAGACTCTTAGATTATACTCAATAGGAAAGTGAGTAATAATCAAATCATTATTTCATAAATATTCATAAATCACAATCAATATCATTAATTAAAATCTTAAGACTGTCATCATATATATACATAATATATCCATATATATCACATTAATAAAGATATCATGTATAATTTGTATTCATATTATAATAAATTTGGCATCTTAACATTATAAATGCCATGAGCACTCAAACATACATAACATAAGTGAGATATTTTAATTCCAATAAATTAGTATCAATAATAACATAATCTTTAATTATTATAATTATGTTAATAACTGGCATTAAAGTGTGATATTCAAGCCATTTTATGAATAAGGCATGTTGATTTATTGATTGTAATTAGTTGTCATTATTCTTAATCAGTCATTATACTCCCCAAAATTAAAGGGAGTCATGTAATTTTATATTAAAATCTCATGACATAATTAACTTTCATATCTTATGCTGACATAATTAACTTCCATAATCAATATTTAATTGTTCAGTCCCAAAAACTAAATAGGGCAGTTGACATTTTCTTAATATGGAAATCATATCACTATAATTTTCGCATGAGTCATAAGATTTCAATATATCAATTTAATAATCATGTAAATTTTTAACGTAAATCAACTCATTATAATTACTTTTTCACATCACTTTAATACATGATACATAAAACATAATATTCACACATCATAATATATTGATAATAAAGTGTAAATTAAAATTGAGATAATTTGGTTATAGAATACATCTCACATCCAATCAAGAACGTAATACGTGAATTTACTATATCCAAATTTAATGTTAATTATTCGATGAAAAATCATGAGATCCAAAACCATGCTCTGATACCACATGTAAGCATAATTTCATAAACAATTAATTTATTAATTGACATGGATCTTAGATCTTCATGATTTTCATACCACATAAACACGATTAGAAGACTTACCTTGAGACGCCACTAATGGTGGTCCTCCAACGATACGTTTCTGTCAATTACGTCGGGAACTAGTTTCTCTCTCCTCACCCCTTTCTTTATTGCACAGTACGTAAGGCTTAATGTGATAGATAATTAATAAAACTGTGTCTCTTTAATAGGTAGAGAGATGACCAGATCGGGATATTAAATCTTTATCAAATCATATTCTATCAATGTGATTGTTATCCATAAATATATATGACCTTATTTATCTCATATATATTATTTATTTAAACCATATCATTATTTAAGATATTTGATCATAATAAATATCTTATATATATTTATTATTAATGGCACTAGGCCATAATTATCTTACAATAGGGGTGCATTTTGTCATTTTAATAAATTCCAATACAAGAAGTGCATTTTTCTTTTAGTAAATGAGACTCATACAAAGCACTTAATATATCTCCAAAGAACTTATACATATCACTAATACAATTACCCACTATATATTAAAATATTATTTATCTCTCCTCACCTATGCATTAAGACAAACTCTCTTGTGAGACGTTATATATGTGAGACAGTTTGTGAGACGTGTTAAAGTATGTCTATTATATAGATAAGGTATGTTTAATGATTGTTAAAGTATGTTTTCAAAAGTATGATAAATTATGAATTAAAGTATAATTTTATGATGTTATAATATGATTCATTATTGATATACTTTAACTACAATTAAGCATACTTTACCTATATAATAAGCATACTTTAGTATTTGATCGACCCGTCTCACAACCGTCTCACAAAAAATCATTCTCACAATAGAGTTTCTCATGCATTAAATATTTCTTAATTCACGTGAAATAAAAAAGAAATGCTTCCCCGATGGTGGGATGGAGCTAGTATAGTTCAAATTTGTGGTGTGCGTTGTGAGCTTGACTCATCAATACACCAAACTCATTTAATTATGAAAACTTTGATTCAAGACTGAATAATCACCATCGTTACACTCAAGAGTCGATAATTTGATAAAGATTCATCCATGAAGGGATGCATCCGATGAAGACAAGAAAACGATGGCTGCAGCCCCACCGTGCCCGGTGGCTCCGTCGACAACAAAACAGGCTGTGCCGTCATGCTTGCTCTTCTCCGACAACACATAAACCTTCCTCTTCATTCTTCTCAATCATAACCTTGATTTTCTTGATCTACTTTTCGTAAACATGTTTACATTTGGTCAATCAATCCTTTTTTATATCCATCATAATAAATTACTCAATCCTTTCGAGTAATTTGGTATGCGTACATAAATACGTGGATTAATAATTAAAAAAAAGTGTATAATATAAAATAAAGTATGAGTACATCGCATAATTTTATGAGGTGTGAATTGCTAAAAAAAAAAACCGGTTTATATAAGGATTAACAACGAAATCGTTAGTAAAGTGGTAGTTTGTAAAATTTTAGCTAGCAACGAAAATTTAATTCCGTTGATTATCTATTGGTGATAATTTCGTTGGTAATTTATGTAAGAATTTTGTTGATAATCCGTTGGTAAATAATAATAGATTTTATATCGTTGGTAAAATATAAAAAAAAAATCATTGTTATTTCGTTGCTAAAACTATACTCCGTGAGACTATCTCACGTAAGACCATTTTATACTTTTTAAATTAGTCATCACTTTCGCTATAAAATGTTATCACTTTTCATTTGTACTATAAACTGTTCATGAATAGCATTATCACTTTACTATTAATTGAGCATCACTTTTTATTATAAAAGTTATCACTTTTTATTCGTCTCACGTATTATGTGAGACAGTCTCACACAAGTCTTTGTCATAACTAAAAATAATAGTATGAAATTAGGAGAAATGATTAAATTTTCTTTAGGGGACGGCTATTCGCACTCCCGAAATTACTAAACATACCCAAAAAATATTTAATAAGATATAATTACCCTTATAAAATTTATAGCTGTTTGGATGCAACAACCGAACAAAATAAAGAATGTTCGGTTGCAACAACCGAATAGTCATCTATCTTATCTGTTCGGTTGAAACAACCGAACAAAGAATTTATATATGTTATCTGTTCGGTTGCTGAAACCGAACAGAGCAAGATTTGTATTTTTTTTTATTCATATCAACATTACCAAATAGATAAAATAAATAAGTTTCATGACATCATACTTATCACCAATCAGCATCAAAGATTAGATATGTGCTAAACCTGTAATATATAATTATATACTCCCTAAGTTTTTTTTTTTATTTTGGGTATCTTATTCAAAGAGTGTCCTTTTTCTTTTTAATACATATAGGACCCACACGCACCCATTAATATAATTAAAATATGGGGCACACACTCGCACTAATATATAAACCAACTACACATTAAATAATAATATTCTTTAATTCACGTGAAAAAAGAAAAACACATATTTGGATGAGACGGAGGGAGTATAAGGCTATTCTTAGCTTACGCATGTTCAGGTTGTCCCATTTTTTAATAAATTGTAGTAGCAGGTAATAAGGGACCATTTATGTATGTACTCTTTTTGTCCCAAATTAAGTTCACTATTTCCTATTTGTTTATCTCACAATAAGTTTACCTCCTTCCACTTAAAAAAAAAAGGTTAACATATCAATTCGAAATATCAAAATTATACTAGAATTTCAAGATTATCATCACTTTTTAATACACACAACATACTTTATACATCATTTATTATCTAAAAATATTACTCCCTCCGTCCCACGTATTTTTACCCACTTTCCATTTTGGGGTGTCCCACGTATTTTTACTCATTCTATTTTTGACAAAAATACATAATATTTTATTACCTACTTTTTACAATTTCAATAACTTTAATTATTTTTTTATACTTTATTCATCATTCCCAATAACTTTATTCACCTTTTCTTTTTAAATTACTAATTTATTCCTACTTTCTCTTACATTATATATTAAAAAAATAAAATGTCTTAATCTCCGTGCCCGTACAAACGGGTAAAAAGCTATAGACTTTAGTCAAAAGTTATGAAGTTAGTCAATAAGTAATTCTTAAACGACAAATATTTGTATGAGACTGTTTCACGTAAATCCTTATGTGACATGAATTAAAAAGAATAACAATTTTTTTTTTAGAAAGAGCTACGAAGTTTGCTTGATATATGTTGCATTTCCATGCCAATCTACTTTTTGGACCTCTCTTTAGATGTCTTTTTGGATAATAATTATTCCAGTTAAATATGGATTATTCGGTTAATTTATTTTCCACCCTTGAAAAAAAATTTGTAGATACTCTGATGCCGGTACTGATTAAAGATTTTACAAAACTAAAAAAAAAAAAAATTAGCAACGTAATTCAATCCGTTGCTAATTATCAATGGATTAGCAACAAAAATAACATTTTTGTTTTAGCAACGGAATGCCAACGGAATTATTCTCTATTTTAGCAACGGAATTCAATTCATTGCTATAAATTACCAACGGAATTATTTAGCAACGAAATTGATTTTTCGTTGTTAAAAATTTACCAACCACTACTTTACCAACGGATTTCGTTGGTAAGCCAATTTAACAATGGAATTAAGGTTTTTAGCAACAGAATATTCTGTTGCTAAAAAATAGTTTTTTTAGTTCAAGTTGTGATTAGTATGCTATCTATTGTAATTTATTTGGACAGCCATTTACTTTTTATATATATAAATTCATTAAAACCCTAATTGTAGATAGATTGTAATTGTTTGGTTTTTCACTTCAAATTTCTCTTTGATCATTTGTTCGTCCTTAAGGTGTACACACTTAAAAAAAAACTTAATACATATAATTGTTTCTAGGACACGTGCGCTTATACCCTTTAATATTAAATGGTATATTTTTTAGTATAAGGTTGTGTGCCCTTTATTTCCAGAAAAAAAATATATATACTTCCTCCGTCCCTTCAAAGAGTCTTTTTTTTTTTCATTTTGGGCGTCCTACCTAAAGAGTCCCCTTTCTTTTTTTACACACATAAAACCCACACACATCAACTAATACAATTAAAATATGGGATCCACACTCCCAGTAATACAACTACCCACTACAAATTAAATAATAATACTCCATAATCCACGTGCAAAAAATAAAAAAACCCTATTTGAGTGGGACGGAGGGAGTATATATTCTAATACCTTTTAGAACAAAATATTGTACCCTTATTAATTAAAATGTATACCCTTTAAAACAAAATATTTTACCCATATATATTGTGCACAAAAGAGGTCTATTCATAATTTTTCTTTAACTAAGTGAAAATAACTACAAGAGCGTATAATTTTTTTTAAAAATACAAGTAGGAACACCGCAACTCCCATTATCTATTAAATTTTACATATTTTTTTAATTATGTGAAAAAAAAAACTCGTATACCAAATAAAGTAACTCAACAGATTATAGTTGTATTTTTATTTTTTATTTTTTGTTGGTTAAAAGTTGTATTCTTTCTTGTGAGTACCGGTGCTATTATTAGCACTTCACTAACATGTGAAAACCATGTGAATCCAACCATGAAAAGTCCATCCCAATTTAATATAACTAAATTGCCGCCTTTAAAAATATACTAGATACTGTGTATTACACGGGTTTTAATGTTATAATTTTAAAAAATATAATTCAAATTTAATATAATTATTTATTCAAAAATTTTAAAAATATAATTCAAATTTAATATAATTCAAAAATTTTAAAAATATAATTCAAATTTAATATAACTATCTATTCAATTATAATCTAATATGATATTCAATTATAATCTAATATAATTTAAATTAAAAAGTAAAATTTAATTTATACTCTCAAATGTGAATTTATTTTCGTTGATAAAAGCTTAATTTCGTTATTAAATTGATTTATTAAATTTTGTTATGTTGTTGCAGAATATAATTAATCAAAAATTTTTAAAATATATTAATTTAATCATTGAAGATAAAAAAAATTATAAAAAAGTTAATTAATAAAAGATACAAAAAATATATAAATCAATTCGATGAAATAAAAAAATTAATAAAATTAATTTAAAAAATTATAATATTAACCTTGAAAAAAAATTAATAACTTAAAGAAATAAAAAGTTTAAAATATAATTAAAAAATTTAAAAAAAACAGAATTAAAATAATTTAAAAATAAATAATTAAAAGAAAGTTTGAAAAATATAAAAGAATATTCATAAAATTTATCAATAGAAAATTAAAAAAAATTAATAATAGATACCTTTCTTCAGAAATTTAATAGAACATGAAGAAAACTTTTGTTCTTTATGTATGTATAATGAATGAATAAAGAGTTTTATTTATAGGTGCAGAATATATTATTTGCACAAAAATTCGCATGAAAAAATTAGAAAACATCAATAAAAAAGTTTAAATAAAACAAAAAAATAATTAAAAGAGAATTTAAATTAAAAAATATAAAAGGAACAACAAAATAATCAATAAAAAAATAAAAATAACAAAAGAAATGAAAAACTTTCTTTAGAAAGTGAAGATAATTTTTGTTCGTATTGATAAATAATTTATGTGTACGAATTAATAAATAGACTTATTATATAGGTGGAGAGGGATTTTTTTTTATTTTTTTATGTTTATAAATAAGATTTGATTTTATTTTTATTTGCGTATAAATATTTGAATCTTAAGAAAATTTATGTATTTATCACTAAATATTAATTAGTAAGTATTAAAATTAAAATTAATTCAGTTGCGACACATATTAAAATTTATTTTTTTTTGCAAATTTAATCATGAAAAGACATTTAATAACGTTAAAAAATCAAAGATTACAAATTACTAATAATAATAAAAATCCGAATTAAAACCAAAAAAAAGTAAATAGAAAAATAATCTAAAGAGAAATCATAAAAAAAATTTAATTTAAAAATAATAAAATTAACCAAGAAAAAAATTATTATAGTAAAAAATAAAAGATTAAAAAATTAAATACTATTAAAAATTTTAAAACAACATAACATAATTCAAAAAAATAATAATAAAAACAAAAGTTAATCAAAAGAGAATTTGAAAAATATATAAAAAAAGCAAAAAATTAAAAAAATAAATATATCACATCCATATTCAATCTTAAAATAAATTTATTTTATACCATTAAATTTTAATGTTGGTGAAAATATATTAAAAAAAAAAATGAAAGATAACTAAAACAAACTTTAGATAAATATAAGAAAAAAATTTTACAGGTTAAGATAGTGTTCCATGTGTGAAAGGGGCGGCAAGCATTGATCTTTTGAAATAAAAATAGAAAATAAAAAATAAATTTATTATAAATAAATTTGAAGAAATAAGAAAATAAAAAGAAACCATAACAAAATTAATTAAATAAATTTGCAAAAGCATGAAAGATGAAATTAATAATGTAAAAAAATTATATATATACTAATAATAATAAAAAAATAGAATTGAAACCAAAAAAATAATTAAATAAATAAAATATAATCAAAAGTATTACATACTAACCATTAAAGAAACATACCTAAAAAAACAAAAAAATAAAAAATAATCAAAGGGGAATATAAAAAATATAAAATAAACAATAAGTAAAATATAATCAAAAGTGAAATCATGAAAAAAAAATAAGTTAATTACGTACAAAAAAATCAAAAGATTATAAAATTACATGCTAATAATTAAAAAAAATAAAAAAACAGAAGTAAAACAAAAAATAAATAATTAAATAAATAATTTAAAGAATATAAAAGAAACAACAAAATTAAATAATAATAATAATAATAATAATAGTAATAATAATAAATGGATACCTTTCTTTAAATTTTGAAGAAAGCTTTTGTTCGTCGTGATGAATAAATTATCTGTGTAGAACGAATGAATAAATATTCTTATTTATAGGTGGAGAGAGAATAAATTTTCAAAATCTTATAGTAAATATATGTGTTTATCTATATTATTTTTTAATTAATAGTGATTTGATAATATCATATCAAATCTTAAAATAATATATGTATTTATCTACATTAAATTTTAATTAATAATTAAAATAATTGAAATTTTAATTTTAACTAAAAATTAAAATAATTGAGATTAATTCTCGTGACGACACCTCATCAAAATTAAACTCTCCTTTAGTATATTAAAGATGTAATAATAAATAAATAAATAAATAAATAAAAATTAAAAATTACAGGTCATGCTCTATTGTAAATTGGCCATGATATAGTAATATATAATTAGACTTCTAAAACCAGTATTCCTAGGTAGGTTAATTTGTAAGTTGTAACCATGCATGTACGTAATAACTAATTTTTTTTTAAGTGAAATATAATAATAGAATATATATAATTTTTTTAGAATATAATGCTAGAATATATATAATTTTTAGGTTTGTGATCAATTATCCATGCACGTCATGAGCAAAAGTAAAGTAAAATATAAGATTATTTACAGATTCTGATTTTATGTAATAATCAATAAAATTATCTATTGTATTTCTCATATTTACTTATCTATGACTAATTATTTGAATGAATTATACACAGTATATACATATATACGTACATTATTATTTTTTTAAAAAAAGGTCTATTTGTCTGATTAAAAGTATTGGATAACTTGGTAAGAGAAACAATCTGTTTTTATTTATTTATTTTGCTAATCTTCCGTAGAATGGACCACATATTTAATTGCTAAATAATTCGTCGAACAAATTTCAAAGTAGGTTCCAATAATTGATCTAGATTTTGAATAATTAACAATATTTAATTAACATGGAGTATTCAAGTAGATACCCTGTATATATACTTCCTAAAATATTCATTTTACCATTACAATGTTCACTTTAAATTATTTATTTTCTTTTTTTAAAAAGATCCAATACATGGTTCAGATTCACGCTAATACACATGTCAGTATATATAAAAGTAAATTAATACCTTACCAATAGACGTACTCTTTTATTTTGTGTATTAATTAGTAATTAATCCGAAATTTATTTTGCTAAGTCATTTTATGTAATTTTTGAAAATGTCAATGTTTAAAACTAATTAGATTTTCGTAAGTTCTAGTTAAGAACATAAGATGTAAAAGAAGTTGAATTTGTTTTCCGAAGAGTAATTTGACATTTTTAATTAACCATTAACTGAATTTGTAAATACATTGAAATTGATTTTGTATTTATTAAACTAGAAAGAAGAAGAGGTGCTTGATCAGCTAAAAGAGTACTGCTACTCTTCATTTTTTAAAAAGTATACTCCTTATAATATTTGAATGTTATTATTCTTAAAATAATTTATTACTACTTATTAAACATAAGAATACTATATTTCTCTTTTTATGAAAGGTAGTTACCATTTTTTTAATAAAAAGACTTACTCTAGATTCATACATACAGAATAGAAGTGCAAATGAAAGGATCTTGTGGTGTTTGCATACGGAAGCGGTGCTTGGATTATTTGAAAGTATTAAAATATATATTTTTTATGGTTATAAATGTTGTTTGATTTTCGGTAAATACAACATGTGGTACATTGTATTTGAACACAATCAAAGGTTGTGTGTGAACAGAATCAATGACAATTTTATGTGTGTTAACGCAATATATAACAAATATGCACTACATCTGTTCATCCTAGTTCAATGCGCTGCTTCAAATTCTTTCTTAGTTTGCCCGCATTTAAGATTCATGATAAAAAAAAGTTAAGTAACTCTTCTCTCTAATTTTCAGTTCTTTGTAATAGTAAACAAACATAATTAATCTTACTATAAAATACAAGGGGTTAATTTCAAGTTTTAGCGAAATAGCAAAAAACAAGTAGTTGCTTTATATCGTTACCAAAACACATCTCATCAAATTGAATATCACGTACAGGAAACTGTATGTAATGTAATAATATAAAGTTGGCCTGCACTGCTGTGTTACCGTTGAACCCATCTTCAAAAACTTTCATACGTCTCCAATTTTTAATTTTATGTACACACTATTAGGGGCCACACCACTTATGTCCTAGGAATTAGTAGAGCAGGTAAATCGTAGGATGTGCCTCAAATGACTTATAGAGGGCTCACTGTTTAACTTGTACTTGCAAGGGGCCAAATCCATGCTAAATGCAGGATTCGAACCCTCACCCTGCAGCAACCAAGCTCAATTGAAAGATCTTTCCATCCTTCAAATTTTTATTTCATGTTCACAGTATTGTATGCTCCCATAGATCTCCAATTTGAATTTATTTTAAAATATTTATTTATCTGTCACGCCATTAATTCCTCTGACGCTATTAATTCAATACTAAATAAATATACGAGGGAGTAAAAATATTATATTCTGATTTTACTTACTTCACCATTAAAATCTCAACTAGGCTGTAGGCCCCCACCCCCCCATTACCCACTACTATAAAATTTCTCCTCTTTCTCTCTCCTCACTCCTAACTCTTTCTCTCTCTTTCACTCAAATCGTGCACTCTCGAAAAGAAAGCCTATTCACACCATATTTATGGGTAAAGAACAACGTTGGGAAGATCAACAATTACCGAAAGCTATGTTCTTTTGGATTTTCTTGTAATTAAATCGTGACACCTTCCAGAAGAATGGTTGACGTGGACCTGAGAATGGCCGGTCTAAATCCGGCTCATGTAGCCGGCCTCCGCCGTCTCTCTGCCCGCGCCGCCGCCGCCGCCCCCCCCTCCACGCCGCTTCCGCCGCGCAACAGCCTCATTTCCTTTTCTACCCTTGCTGATAAGATTATTTCCCACTTGAAGAACTCGGGTATAACCGTCCAATCCGGATTATCCGAGCCCGAATTCGCGTTGGCTGAGGCGGAGTTCGGCTTCGTCTTCCCGCCGGACCTTAAAGCCGTTCTCTCGGCTGGCTTGCCTGTCGGAGCCGGCTTCCCCGATTGGCGATCGTCCGGCTCGACTCGGCTTCAGCTCCGCGCCGCTATTGATCTCCCCATTGCTTCGATTTCTTTCCACATCGCCCGAAATGCTCTATGGTCGAAGAGTTGGGGCCAACGCCCGCCCGACCCGGAGAAGGCCCTGAAGATAGCCCGGAATGCTCTGAAACGGGCCCCGTTGCTCATACCCGTTTTCAACCATTGTTATATTCCTTGCAACCCTTGTCTCGCTGGAAATCCGATTTTCTACGTGGATGAGAACAAGATTTTCTGTTGCGGGTTCGATTTACCCGACTTTTTCGATCGTGAATCCACCCTTTTCCGACAAAGCTCCGATCCGAAGATTATCTCCGAGCAACGCTCCATTAGCGAGAGATCAGCCGGGTCGTCGACCCGGAGGAGTTTAGATACGATATGCGGCGGAAAAACGCCGCGATGGGTGGAGTTCTGGAGCGACGCCGCCGTGGATCGCCGCCGGAGGACATCGAACTCGTCGTCTTCTTCTTCGTCTTCGCCGGATAGGTATTCCGACATGCCGAGATCCGAAAGGCCTAAATGGGTCGATGACTACGTCGGCCAAATCGGGTCGGTTTTGAGAGAAAGCGGGTGGGCTGAATCCGAAGTGTCGGAGATCGTCGACGTTTCAGCGTCGGGATTCTTCGACGGCGAAATGGTGATGCTGGATAACCAATCAGTGCTGGACGCGTTGCTGCTGAAAGCGGATCGGTTTTCGGATTCGCTGAGGAAAGGTGGGTGGAGCTCCGAAGAGGTGTCGGAAGCGTTGGGATTTGATTTCCGGCGGGAGGAGGATAAGAAACCGGCGAAGAAGCTTTCGCCGGAGATGGTGGAGAGATTAGGGAAACTGGCGGAGTCGGTGAACCGGTCGTCATCGTCGTCGGCGGCGTCATTATGAACATGGTTTGGGAACCTGCAACCGGCAAATTTAGAGATTCTTTATTGGACTTGTTTTTTCATTGTTCGAAGTCTCGTGTTTGCTTTTTGCTTCATTTGGGTACAAAACTTTGATTTAGGAATTCGAAAAAGTCTTCCTCAGGTGTAAAAAAGAAAAAAAAGAGGTAAAACAATACAGTAAAAGTTAATCTTCCTTATCCACTTTCATATACTACATTTTTCTGTTCTTGTTAAAAAAATTAATGCATTTATAAATATAATGAGAAAGTGAAGAATTTGTTGTATTTTATGTATTTGTAAAATATAACAAATAAATAAAGTGTAAATTAAACTATATGCTTTTGATGTTGGTGATATTTTAAAAAATTCAAGTATATTAAAGAGTTATATATATGCTGTTGGAGTTTTTTTTTTTTTTTATTGAGAAGTGTATTGAAAAGAAACAAAATTTTGGTCATAGTCTAAATTTATAATGTATAAAAAATGAGTAGATTAAAAGTAAATAGAGTTTGTAAATGTATAATTCATTTCTAAATGGTATGATTTGGATTTTAATATTACATTTTTATTACATAGATAAATGACGTATGAGCGGTAAAAAAAAATACTCCCTTCGTCCCGGGTATTTTTACCCGTTTGTACGGGCACGGAGATTAAGACGTTTTATTTTTTTATTATATAATGTAAGAGAAAGTAGGAATAAATTAGTAATTTAAAAAGAAAAAGTAAATAAAGTTATTGAGAATGATGAATAAAGTGTAAAAAAGTAATTAAAGTTGTTGGGATTGTAAAAAGTAGGTAATAAAATATTATGTATTTTTGCCAAAAATGGAATGGGTAAAAATACGTGGGACACCCCAAAATGGAAAGTGGATAAAAATACGTGGGACGGAGGGAGTAGTACATTCCTTATTACATTTAATTTTTTTTTAAGATACTCTTAACTGATTTTTCATTTTAATTTATCTTGAATTAAGTTTTTCTTTTTTAATAAAGTAGAACCCATACATAATAATTAATTGTTCTACATGAGGCTCGCACAGTCACAAATAACACTGACACAACTAATCATTACACATTAAATATTATATTTTGTCAATCTATTATCCTTTAAATTTTTTATTTAAGACAAATTAAAATAAAAAACGTAAAGCTCAACGCAAGACTAAAGGAGTATATCTCTTAATCCGCATATAAAAACGTATAAAGCTTAATTCCGAACAAAAGTAGCATAGATTTTGTAAATCAATCTATCTGTAATTCGTCTATGATCTATCAATAATAGGCAATATGAAATATAACCCGAAGATCTAATAAGATATTGATGATGCCTGACTAATATGGAAAGAAATCTAGCGAACTTATACTGGTATACAGCTAATCTAATTTATTTAATTTTACTCATTAAAATAATAATAATAAATAAATAACTAATTCGGATATGACTAAATGAGGAAGTGTAGTGGCACGGTTGATTAAGGGAGCGCACGCGTGCATCTCTAACCTACGAAAACGACGTCGATCCACTACTAATCTCACTATTCTCATACTTGAAACTTGAAACTTGAAACATAGGAAAATTAACATTTTCTTTGATTATAATTTTGATCCCATATAATTTAAATGATAAATTTAATAGATAAGTTTAAAAACTCCCTTCATATATAGTGATTTGATCACACATAATTTACATCGATCCACTTGTGATTTTCTGATTTGCACTATTGGTTATTAAGTGGTAAACGAATTGATATAAAGTAAAGAAATAAATAAAAAACACTCACTATTGACTCTAAATCGATTTCAGAGTTCAATTAGTCATCTTTCATAAAAATAACATTGGATCACATGCATGATTAAACATCGGATTCAAAATTGTCAATACGGTGAAATCAGAAAACACTCACTATTTAACCTTTAATGTAATTGGATGATTTTTTAAAACAATGAAGAATTACTCTTTAATATAAAGAGTTTAATACTATGATTGAGGATTACTATTTAGAACAATTAAGGGTTACTCTTTAATACAAAGAATAATACTCGCTCCATTCCGGACAAAGGTCTCCATTTACTTTTTGCACATGGATTAAGGAGTATTATATTTTATGTGTAATTGATAGTTGTATTAGTAGTGAGTGGTGGACCATATGTGGGACCATTTTACTAAAAAGGAAAAATGAGGACATTTAAATGGGACATCCAATGTAATAAAATAAGGACCTTTCGATGGGACGGAGGGAGTATATATTAATTTTGTCAATAAACTCTTTCTCCAAGTAAGGTAACACTCTTAAAGAGTAACTATTTTCGCAATGGTGCACCATTCAATTGCACACTAAAATCTCTAAAAAAAATTATTAATCTTCGAAACTCAAAAACATAATACTCCTATCCCATGGTAACTTCTTGTATAACATGTCATACAATTATTTGCCTTTTGAAATATGAAAATTTTACATGGCTCAAAACTGAATGACAAATTCTTGTATGGATGCGTTGTGAGATGTATTTCAATTTATATATTTCTATAGTAGTTTATGACTGATGAGAAATTAGTTGTCTCGAATAATTTTGACATGGGTTGGACTATTAGGGCCCACATTATTGGGCCCAACTGTACCCTTTTTATCCCACCAGTTGGGCCTTTCGTTTAATTACTTGGTCTACTAAATTGGTTAATCTCGTCTCTAGCCCATCTAATTTATGGAAATTAGTATCATCCTTTTTTTATCCACGAAGATATTATTCGTACATAAAAAGGTGTTATATATTTTCTTCACTACAAAAAGTTAGCGCATGTTGATTTGAACAATTTTAAGACATCAAGTTTAAGAAAGTGCTAAAAACGTCTTCCCCCCCTAGACATGCACAAATGAACCGGAACCGGCAAAAAAAATCAGAACCGGCTAAGGAAGGTTCGGTTCCGGTTCCTCATATTTGGAAAAAAAACCGGTGGTTCCGGTTCCGAACCGGCGGTTCCGGTTCGAACCGCCGGTTTTTTAATTTTTTTTATTTTTTAGGCTTAAAATCCAAAAATAAAACCGCCGAACCGAAACCGGAACCGTCGGTTCCGGAACCGAAAGCTTCGTACCCCGGTTCGGTTCCGGTTCCCCCTATCTTGGAACCGAAACCTCCGATTCGGAACCAGAACCGCCGGTTCGGAACCGGAACCGGCGGTTCCGAACCGGGGTGCATATCTACCCCAAAAAAAAATTTCATTAAATACAGCTTTTTAAATTTCATTAAACAAGTACTTCAAATCCCAAATCCATTTAGGGGTTATCCATATTCTTCCCCCAAAAAATTAAGTGGGATGGATATTGAATCCATTGATCTCGATGTCATTTTTTATTTCTCATAATATTCTTATGTTACAAAAGATAATGATTTTTATATTTAATACTCCCTCCATTCCATAATAACTGTCTTACTTTCTGTTTTCTTTCAGTCCCATAATAACTATCACACCCTAAAAATAAAAATTTCACATCAACCAACAACCTAAAAAATTATCTTAATTTCAAAAATACAACTCCCACCTAACACACATAACATATCTTATAATTTATTTATTACTTAAAAATACCACAATACCCCTAAAAAATCAATAAAGTTGATAAAAAAATTCTTAAACTTCGTGTCTATAGTAACTACGACAACAATTATGGTACGGAGGGAGTAGTAGTGATTTTTCCCTTTTAAGATTCTAACTAGCTAGCCCTTGGGCTTTTACTTTTCTTTTCCATTTCTAAACAAAAATAGAGGATGGTGTCGCTCGTCAGATTTTGATCTCTTCTTAATGGTGGATTAATGTGGCTGTTATGGGAAGAAGATCCATTAATCTGCGCAAAGCTAACATAAAGATAGAGATTTGCCCCCTAGGCGTGTTTGTGCCTTTTTTCAAGGGGATGATCGTATTGCTATGGGGGTTTCCCGTATTTATACTGGATAATCTGACGTCACCCGTATCTGGGTAAGTTGGTAGATTATCATGTACAGTGCGGACATTAAATGCATTTAGCCTCATGTGACTACTTTTTAGGATATGATCTAGGATATCCCCTACGCGTGTATCTTGGAGCAGATTCTGCGTATATGAGGCAATTGGATCAAGTGGCCTATTTGGCTTAGTCAGGCAGTGCCTCTTTGCTTCTGGCAAGGAGGCTCGTGGGCTCTTAATGGAGTATTGGGCTAGCGGGCCCAATATATGAACAGGCGAAAGGCCCATTTTCTTAATTCATACCATATTAGCCCCCAGGTTTCATCGTCACGGGCGCGTGGTAAGTGAAGGCGGAACCTTCTTGAAGTATGCGCGTGTCCCGATTTTTGAATTTTTGATCTAAAATGACGTCTTAAAGATCGTGAAGCGACGTTTCAAAATTTTAGGGTATTTTCGACGCACCTTTTCGTCATTCGAGCTGCGTTCGTCAGGCTCCGCATTAATGACCCTCTGAATATAGGTCACGTCGATCAAGAAATTATGCTTTAAAAAGGGCCTTTTCTCCTGTCACAATTTCATCTTTATCATTTGTTTATTCTTTTGACTTTCCGTTCTGCTTATCAATAGCGCTTAAGCATGAGTTTCAGCGATCAACCAACTAGTTAGTCGGGCCCTCGACGAGCGATGAGCGGTGGTGAAGCAGTGTCGGAGTCCTTGGTGAGAGCCTTCCAGAATTTATAAGAAGAAACAGAGGTTTCTTCTTCTCGCCGATGGCTTCGAGCACGAATTGCATCTCACGATGGGGCCCACAATGGGATGTGGGCTCACTATTAGGATATTACTATTCCCCATTCTCAATTTGATGAGCTATCTTCGAGATATGCGGCTCCAGGCGGGGACTTCATTATGCCGGTCAAAAATAAAAAGGCAAGTAAGCCGGCTCTGGGACGAGTGGCGGTGAACGTTCACATGTTGAAACTAGGGTTTCGACTGCCTTTTCACCCTTGTTTAGCGGAGCTTCTTAATTATTGGAATTTGGCACTTCATCAGCTCTCTCCGAATGCCTGGGCAACGATTATTCGGTTCATACTTTTATTCTGCGAGAAGGGGTATCGGCATTGTCCTCCAAGAAAATCGATTACTTGTGCCGTCCTTCGGAGGAGAATGTGCATAAGGGGTTCTACCGAGTCAACCCTTCTCGAGGATTGACTCTCTCGGGGAAGTCCACATCCATCAAAAATTGGAAGGAATGGTGGTGTTGGGCTTCGGGCGTGTGGAAGCCATCGTACATTAGGGTCCCTTCGGCCTTCCAGTTGATTCGTTCTCGCGGAGGTATGTTCGCCTTCTTTTGTCTTTTGTTATTATTTTTGTGTGAACGTGAGGTATAGTCACTATGTTTTAAATTTTCAGATAGGGACACTCGTCCTGGTCCTCCCCCTTCGAAAGAGTTCTTGGAGTTGGTGGCCGTTATTAGCAAAATGAGCATCTAGGAGAGGAGTACCGACATCATTACTGATAAGATTTTGAAAAAGTATGGGCTCATGGTGGATTCGAATGCGCCGGCTCCTCTGCAGATGGTGACCGTGGCTACTCATGCAGGTGCTCATTCGGTGCCACCGACAACCTTCTTCTCTGATCTGGATATCCCTGTCGGGATGGCGATAAATCCTGTAGGGTCGTCCGCCTCCCATGATCAAGCGATCCCAAGGTCTGATGCCTTGACTGATATAATAGAAGTGGACGAGTCCTCCCCGAGGGAGATTAGTCCTTGGGCCTTACAGGGAGGCACGGCAGCACCGATGTCGAGAGCTTTACGGGAGATGATGTCAGAGCGAATCACGAGTCAGTTGGTACCATGCTTCAAGAGGGTCTTGACGATGTGGTAGTCGTTTCAGAGGGGGAACGCGAAGAGGACTTTCTGCTTCATGATTCTGGTTGCTCTTCCCCAGTCGTCCGCATGGTACAGCGCTGTCCTTTGGGATCTAGCGGGGTAGCTTTAGACGATCAATCGGCGCCCGTCAGCAGGCCTTCCAAGCCCTCGAGTAAGAGGGTTAGGGTTGACAGTTATGGTCTCTTCTCCGGCGGAGCTGCTTTAGGAATGCCCTCCACCGAGACCCCTTATCTTGGTTTTAAGGTTGGTGCCTCTACTCCAGAAGTTCGTTCTTTGTCCCCTGTACTCCGCAGCTTGTACCGGTCAAACCCGTATAATCCCAGTCAGCCCACTCTTTCGGCGTATATGTTGAGGGCAATGAAATCTATCCCCACCAGTTTTACTCAGGAGGAGAGTGACATCATAGGAGGTTTGAATCCGGATGATCTCATATACGCGGCGACTGGATACCATGCAAGAGCCTTAAGTTACTCCAGTCAGGTGTCTCTCCTTTTAGCTCGCTAGAATCACAAGGCAGCTCAAGTTGCTGTCATTAATCATCAAAAGAAGGCGGAGCTGACTCAGTTGAAGGAGGAGATGGAGAAAAGGGAACAGAGACACTCGGAAGAGATGACGGGGGTTAAAGAGGAGGCGGATCGCCAAAGCAAGGCTTCAGAAGATGCCTTAAAAGCCCTTCAGGAGGAGCTAAAGCTAGTCGACGGGAAGCTTTTCTCAAGTGAGGCATCTGCGAGGGCTGCCGAGGAAGCTTTGAGAGAGTCGGAGGAAGAAAGGAACCGACTCGTTCAAGAGTTGGATGATGCGAAGAGGCAGCTTGCTGATGCCCAGGAAGGGCTGAAGGTCAAAGGAATGGAGGTAATCGCCTTGTCCCACAAATATGAGGTGGATTTCTCCTCCCTGATTAATTCCGAGAGAAAGGTAGCCGGAATAGTGGGTTTTGCTAAAGCCTTAGCTCATTCGGTGTGGTTGGCTAATGGAATGGCACGACTGTTCTTACAGAAAATTTCCGTCAAATGTTGCATGCCCGTATAGCGGCTTCAGGACTACCGACTGGCATATACTGGGAGTCGGAGGGGATGAACTTAGCTCCATTAGGACTCATGTTGGATTTTTTCCGTGTTCCCGATTTTCCTAGTCGGGTAGCTTCATAGTCTTCTACAGCATTGACTTCCACCGTGGCCCCCACTCGATCTGTCCCTGCTCCGCATGACGGAACTTAGCTTCTAGGATGGAATTGTAACTTTTATTCTCTTTCGTTGGTTTTCTCCTGGCTTGTAATCTTATTCTTTAATAGCAATAATTGCTTTTAATGGTGGTTCTAACATATATTTATTGATCATTTAATGCGGTGGATGCCTCATATCCTCGCCGCCAGTTTTCCTTTTAAACTGTCACATCAACATCCCTATCCCACGATCTTCTATCCTTAATTTTGTCCACGTGTCCTGATCGAACGCCCCATAATTTTCTTTGCAAGTGGGCTCTTAGAATTCTGAGGGGTGGGACGGAGAGTGGGGTAGTTATTGGGCCCACTTCTCTTCTCCTCCGCTTTTTACTATAAAAGGGGGTGGTCATGTTGAAATCTAAACCTACACTTAAACTTTTCAGAGCAAACTTCTTCTTTCAGTTGAACTTGTTTCCCCAAGAATGGCGATTTCTTCATCTCTTGCATTATTTGCGCTTCTCCTTCTGTTTTTTATTGTTATTCTTCCTCCCCTTATGGCGGTGGATTCGCGGTCCTCCCAGAAATTTCTTAGTTCCGAGGAAGAGGAAGAAGCCAGTAATGCTAGGGCTCCTTCCATCACACCCGTGTAAAGGAGTGGGCATCGTTCTGTTCCTCCGTCCCCAAGTTATGAGATTCCTCGGGAGCATGTTCTTCAAGGGGTGGGTTCGTCGTGGCGGCGAGTGGTTCCTAAGATAGAAAGCTGGGCCTCTTCATCTTTTGTTAACCTGGAAGATTCTACCGGCCCTAATAGCACAAGCTGTCCATCCAGTCGGGGCCGCGCGGTGACTGATTCTACTCTGTGGGGTTATCCCACCAGTATGCGGGATGAGGATGTGGACGGGGTCTTCGCTCTATACAGTTATCTTGGGATTGAGTTTGGCACGCCTGGGTTACGCGAACGTCCCTGGAGTGGTGAGCCTGATTATGCTGCCTTTAATACGGGTATATTTGCTGCCGGCGTCAGGTTGCCTCTAGCCCACGTTATCGGGTGAATATTGATTAATTAGGGTTTGGCCCTAATGCAAATAATCCCTTCAGCTTGGGCAAACTTGATTGGTCTGCTAGTATTGCTTTATGAGAATGGATGTCCTTCTCCTTCTGCCCGGGATATCTGTTGGATTGTATACTAAAAGCCTAGCTATAGTATGAACAATGTCATAACAATATTTGAAATGAGAATCATTGATCAAATGATTGCATCTTATAATTTATTTATATGCATGATGCAATAGTCCATTTACTTTATATTGTAGATAATATGTTGTGCGACAACACGCGGAAGATCATATTATCGGTTTCCTTATAAAGTATAAACAGATGCTCATAACCGAGATAGACGGGGACTCTCTATCGGTATGGTTGTAGTGTGGTTTGGTATTAGCTTGTCTTGGCTATAGAATCACATTAGTGCACTTGTGTGTATTGAGCAGGACCGCTTGAGATCGTTCGACTTATACTGACTTATAGAAGAACTTGATCTCTGTTATTATGGAAGTTCGTGCTCTTAATCCCTATACAATAACCTCGACACGTAGGGCAGTATGTGTTTCTTTGATTCATCAATGGGTGAGATTTATAAGTATTAAATCAACAAACTCGGTGAGTTGGGAAGTAGTGCTGTATCTATGGTGTGCTGTTGATTGTAGAAGGAATCCATGTCCGTTATAGGTTGATGATGTCCCCTTGAGGAGCTCATAAGGTTTATCATGTAAATCTTGCAAGTGGATTAATTTCCGGCATGATAAAAAGGTTGAGTGGTACTACTCTCGGATGAGATATTAATTAATTTGAGTTGTCAGTAACTTAATTAATTAATGGACATTGTATATCTTAAACATGAGGAGACTATCGGGCTTATAATAAGAAGGAGCCCAGAACATAATTTGGGATTGGATGGGTAGTGCAATAATAATATTTTAGTGGACTATATTATTATTATTGGATTTAATTAAAAGCTTTGGGCTAAGCTTGGTTAATTAAATTCAATTGAGGCCCAGCCTAATTTCTCCTCCTGGTCCCTGCAGTAGCCCTTATAAATAAGTTATCTCAGTTCCTGTTAACCCTAAGTCAGTGCCTCATTTGACAGTTAGAAAGAACAGGAGCAGATTGAGAGAATCCTGCGGATTGTTGCCCACACAACAGCAGGATTCAACTTGGGACATACTGCAGAAGATTGAGAGGTGGTTCTCTGCAACGGTTCATCCTCTACATCAACCCAGAAGTACGGTAAACGTTTAATTGCTTCCGCTGATTGTTTGCCTATTTAACCTAACGATCACGTTGAACCACACGATCCAATTGCCAACAATTGGTATCAGAGCTATGGTTTCGGGGTGAAACGTGATTCGTTAGGTGGGTTGTGATTATATGATTAATTGTTTTAATCTGGAATAATCGCATGTTTGTAAACCCAGAATTATGTTATTGATTAATTTGATTATGTGATAAAATCTGGAAATTATCTCATGGGTTCTGTAATATTGTTATTTGTGTGATTGTTGTACGATTGATTACGGCTGAACACAACACACACTCTGCTCGAAATCCATCTGCGTTCTATCACACGCTACACACACACACGGGTGATGGTTACACACGGTGGCCGGAGTCACATGTCTGGACGGTGGCACTGATGGAGTGGTCTTCACGGCATCCTTGACACGACTGGATGAAGACTGTTGAGGGGGCGCCGACAATCAGGGATCATCCTGATGGGACGAGTGACAGCGAGCGAGGCGGCGGCGTCAGAGATGGACTGGGTGGCGCTGGGGGAGACGCGATGACCGGGTGGCGCTGGACTCTGTCGCGTCTCGCCGGTGAGATGCGATTAGAAGATCCGGTCAGTCTGCATGTGCGACTGTGGGTCAGTGGGAGTGTCGCTGACGACTGCGCGACTGATGCGGCAAATCCCGTCCAGAGCGGCGTCTGAAGGGGATCCGAGTGAGAGTCCGATCTAGATCGGATCGGAGCAGATCGGCCATCCAGAAGGCGGAGGCGCACGGCGTGAAGTCTCGCGAGGTGGCGCATGACATCAGTGGTGTGCGACTGTACCGGCGCTATCAGATCGACGGCTGGTTAGTCGCTGGCGTCGCTCGGATACAGACGTCGGCGGTAATCTGCTACCGGGACTGGCGGACAAGGCATGGCCGTCGGTGGTCGCGGCGTGACGTCTCAAGCAGTGGGCGGCGCTGGCGGTTGATGGCGGCCGCGCTGGATCGGCTTACAGCGGTGGGCTAGCGGCTGTCTCCTGCGGCAGCGATGTCGGTCGACGGCTGGCGGCACACGGTAGTTGGGCTGTTGGCGCGGCTCCGGCGGCTGACGGCACTATCGCCTGAAGCAGCGGCGCCGGTGTCTTCCGGGCGTGTTGGCGGCTGGCAGGAGCATTAGGGCAGCATGGGTATTGGGCCTATGTTGTTGGGCTGCTTTTGTTTTGATGTTGGGCCTAGTTTAATTATTTGGGCCCAAATTTTTAATTAATAGGATATTGGGCTGCAGGGCCCTATTTTAATTAAGGAGTATTTGGGCTGATGATTAAAGGGCCTAATTCAATTATTATATTAGAGGCTGCTCATTTTTTTTTAATTTGGTTTTGGGCTGTTGGGCCCAAATTTTATTAAAATGGTAATGGGCTGCTGGGCAATTTTAATTGCTGGATTTAATTAATTGTGGGTAATGGGCCAAGCATGATAAATTAATTTTAATAAGCTAATTTTGTGCTTGTGGGCTTGGTGGAATTAATTTGGTTTTGGACTATGATTATGGGCCATAGATAATGAGTATGATTAATTAATTAATCTGCTGCTCATTCTGTGCTTATTTGATGCTCTAGGGCCCATTTAATTGATCCACTTATTATGCAATTAATTAATGTTATATAACTGATTAATTGATTTAATTATCAATTATTGTTGTATATGTGAAAGGCATGTTCTATGTGATTTATTTATTTAAATTACTGTTAATAGCAGCATGTCTTAGTTGTATATTTTATTCTGGAATATTATATGCATGTTAAAAACCCTCGGTAATTAAATAACTAAGTGGGAGAGGGGATTGGTAATTAATTCCCACGGCCTCCATTATTGGTTTGTAAGTGATGTGAGTAAACTTGCGCGTCGGCATTAGAGTCTTCCTCCCTAACGGATGAGTTTATTCACGGATCACTGGTACAGACTTCATTAAATAATTATTGTTTGTAATGTGGCACACAAACTTGCGTGTTGGCATTGGCCTTCCTCCCTAACGGATGAGTTTGTGTGCGGTTCACTAGTACAAACTAATAATAGATGATTGTAGGAAGCTATCTGAGCGCGCGTGTACTTCTCCAACTGTAAGGCACACAAGCTCGCGCAGTGGACTTGGGATCAAATAATGGTGTACACTTAGGTGTAAATAATTTGTATCCTCCCCAACGGAGTCACTGCTATTATTTGCATGGGTAAAAATGAACCGACTATTAATTATTTTGTCATAAAGTTAGGTTGACAAATGAAATTAATGGGTAAAACCTTCTCTTGTAAATGTTCGGGTTTGTAAACGTCCACACTAACGTGGCTTGCAGACTCACGGTGCTTGAGATATCGGTGAATTTATTTTTATATTGTTTTGAGGGAAACAATATAAAAGGATAAAATTCGAAGTTTTGATCGGTAAATTTTTTTGTGATTCTCAGAATTTCGAATGGTATTATCTCACTTATTATTAACTAAAAGAAATTATTTACTTGTCCAAATTAGATGATTAAAAAAGAATCTTGTTTTTTAAAATTACTGCTTAAGAAAATACATGTGTATTCTCACAAAGGACGTCTCATGATGCCTATTAAAGTCTCTAGTGAAGAGATGAGAGGTTCATAGAAATATGATGGTCTCATGTAACTCTTCGGATACTTGAGTAAATTAAAAGACAGAAGATCATAGTTGAATTGATGAATGAATTGGAAGAGCTTGGAATAGAAATTGAAAGGGAAACCTAAAATCAATTTATTCTTCACAATTTTCCTGGATGTTTTGAGAAAGTTCTACCTGAAATACGAAAGGCTGTATATGGTGGGAAAACTTCTAACAAAACATGTGGCAAAAGAAAGCCAATTTTCATCATGATATGAACAAATTTAATATCTTATTTACTAATGGTTTAAACATGATTAGTGATGGCATCTACTGACTCGAAGTGAGTAGATACTGGAATCACTAAATGTTTATCACTTAGTAAGGATAAGATTGTTAAAACATGGGTAAAACTACAAGGGTAGTGGCTATTGCAGTGGGAGTTGTTTATTTATCTCATGATAAGAATAAATGATTGATTATGAGAAATTGCCTTTGCGTACGTTTCATAGAAAGAATTTGATTTCGGTTTCTATGCATTAATGGATGGATACTTCATTTCATTTAAATGACATGGTCATAGTAATGAGGAATGAGGCTATAATCCGTTAAAGTACGTTGGTGGATAATATGTATATTCTTGAATCATGTACATCCCATAGATGAATTAAATAATTATTAATAATGCATCTTCTAATATTAGTAAGAGAAAGGAACCTTCGAAAATGAACTAAACATACATTTGGCGTCTATGACTAATTCATTTTACTAGAGTAGGATTCAAAAGTTGATAGCCGATAGACCGTAAGGTTTATCTGAAGTGGAAACTATCGGACTTGCGAGTCCTGCTTGGAAGTAAAAATGATTAACTGCTTTTTGAAGGCTGTGGGGTGTAGAGCCAAAGATATATATGTTGGAATTAGTTCATTCTGATTCAAGCGAACCTAATATTATCCAGACGAGAGGTGGTTATGAATATTCAAAAATTATTCTGAAAACCGATATATTTATTTGATGCACTGCATGTCTAAGTTCTTGGATTAATTCAAGAATTGTAAGGCTGGTACAGTGAAGAGTCATGGAAAATATATCATATCATTACGATTCAATCGTGATGATGAAAACCTCTTAGGATAGTTAGGAACTTATAATCAGAAGTTGAGATTAAATCTCAAGTTGACTACACCGGGCATGCCCCAGCTGAATGGTGTGGTGGGTAGAAGGTATAAGGCTCTTATGGTTATGATTAGATAGATGATGGATTATTTGGAATAATTAAATTCATTTTATGGATATGCCCTAGAAACAGTAATTCGTAAAACATTTGTCTGTTTGTGGGACATCCTGGAAAAATGAAGGTTGATTTATTTAGTCCAAAAGATCGAATGGTGACTGTTAACACAAACACCAAATTTTTGGAAAAGGACTATGTAATAAATCACAAACCCATGCATAAGTTGTTCTCAAGAAAGTGAGAGGAAAACACCAAGTGTAAGTACCAAGTATACAAGAGGATATACCACAAGGTAAACTGCAACGCGTGTCACGTCTGATACACAATTACATGTAGTGCCTTGTCGTAGTGGGAGGGTTGTGTGACAACCCATAAATATATATTTTGGGAGAGTCGTGAGACTTGATCCCTAGTAAACATGGTATTGTCCCACGGATACGAAGTAGCACTACAAGATGAAAATGCGGAATCTTAGTAAGTTGCAATGCATGTTAAAATAGAATCTACGGGTTCTATATTAAATCTGGGAACTTGTATGACCACTAAATGGTGTAAAAGCCATTGCAAGGGTCAAAGGAAATAAAAGAGGATCATATGGAAAGGTGAAAACCTTAGAAGCAAAGCTTGATGCGAAAAAATGTACTCAGAAAGAAATGGTTCGATTATGAGAGAACATATTCGCTGGTAGCTATGCTTAAATTGATCCGGATTCTTTTATTTATTGCTGCTCATATTGAATCATGAGGGACAACAAATAGATGTCAAGACAGCTTTCCTGATTGGAAGTCTTGAGGAAAACATCTATGTGAAGCAACCAGAGTGATTCATTGCAAAGTACTAATAGCATTTTGATAGTAAGCTTAAAAGTGTCCAGCGATGGACTAAAGCAAGCTTTAAGAGCGTGAAGCATCTGTTTTGATTAGGTAATCCAGTTGCATGGATTTAAATCAATAAGCGGATGAGTCTTGTGTGTTGTAAAGAGTGACGGAAACGTGGTGGTATTTCTTGTACTATACGTAGATAGTATCTTGCTCATTGGAGACAATGAAAGAGTATTATTGGGCGTATGGGTACGGTTAATAAAGCGGTAGAGATGAAGGACTTAAGAAAGGCAAAATATATCCTTTTGATCACGGTAATACGGATCACAAGAAAGGATATTATGCTTATCTCAAGTTTCATAAAATGATACAGTTCATACTCATTTAGCATGTAAATTTATCTAAGTGATTGTGTCTTTGAGACACAAGAAGAAGATAAAAAGGATGAAAGCGCTTCCTTATGCTTCGGCGAATAAGGAAGCTTAATCTAAGGAATGCTATGAACGAAGTTGGATATCTGTGTTGCTGAACGCATGAACAGAAGGTATCAACGTAACCCGGAACAAGAATGATGAACTGTAGTAAGACATATATAAAGTGCCTGAGAAGGACTGGAAATTATATGTGGATTTACTAAACAGGTTCACTGCTTCTTGTGGATTACGTAGATTTAGATTTTTTTGTCAGATTGGACGGCAGTAAATTCTCCTCAAAGGTTATGTGTTTAATTTTAGGAAGTAGAGTCATAATGTGGAGGAGTCTTATATAGAAATATATTTCAGACTCCGGGCTCCATCATGGAAAGATGATAAATTGGAGCCTATGAGGCAGCCAAAGTATCTATATGACTCTAGAAACTTCAAGATGGACTTCGAAGTGTTTCTAAGTTTGCCCAAGAATATCACAATTTATATTGATGATATTGGTGCAGTTGCAAACTTGAAGGAATCACGAGTCCATAAGGCAATTAAACACATGGAGCGCGAGTACCACCTGCTACGAGAAATCGTATGATGAGGGGAAGGTTGTTGTCGCTTAGATTGCATCGGATGATGACCTAGTAAATCCATTTACAAGGACCTTAAGGCGAGAGCTTTTAATGGTCGTGTAGTGGGAGTAGGAATCAGATGTATGGCAGAAGACATGACAGCATAGTCTTTTAGCATAAGTGGGAGATTGTTGGATTGTATACTAAAAGCCTAGCTATAGTATGAACAATGTCATAACAATATTTGAAATGAGAATCATTGATCAAATGATTGCATCTTATAATTTATTTATATGCATGATGCAATAGTCCATTTACTTTATACTGTAGATAATATGTTGTGCGACAACACGCGGAAGATCATATTATCGGTTTCCTTATAAAGTATAAACAGATGCTCACAACCGAGATAGACGGGGACTCTCTATCGGTATGGTTGTAGTGTGGTTTGGTATTAGCTTGTCTTGGCTATAGAATCACATTAGTGCACTTGTGTGTATTGAGCAGGACCGCTTGAGATCGTTCGACTTATACTGACTTATAGAAGAACTTGATCTCTGTTATTATGGAAGTTCGTGCTCTTAATCCCTATACAATAACCTCGACACGTAGGGCAGTATGTGTTTCTTTGATTCATCAATGGGTGAGATTTATAAGTATTAAATCAACAAACTCGGTGAGTTGGGAAGTAGTGCTGTATCTATGGTGTGCTGTTGATTGTAGAAGGAATCCATGTCCGTCATAGGTTGATGATGTCCCCTTGAGGAGCTCATAAGGTTTATCATGTAAATCTTGCAAGTGGATTAATTTCCGGCATGATAAAAAGGTTGAGTGGTACTACTCTCGGATGAGATATTAATTAATTTGAGTTGTCAGTAACTTAATTAATTAATGGACATTGTATATCTTAAACATGGGGAGACTATCGGGCTTATAATAAGAAGGAGCCCAGAACATAATTTGGGATTGGATGGGTAGTGCAATAATAATATTTTAGTGGACTATATTATTATTATTGGATTTAATTAAAAGCTTTGGGCTAAACTTGGTTAATTAAATTCAATTGAGACCCAGCCCAATTTCTCCTCCTGATCCCTGCAGTAGCCCTTATAAATAAGTTATCTCAGTTCCTGTTTACCCTAAGTCAGTGCCTCATTTGACAGTTAGAAAGAACAGGAGCAGATTGAGAGAATCCTGCGGATTGTTGCCCACACAACAGCAGGATTCAACTTGGGACATACTGCAGAAGATTGAGAGGTGGTTCTCTGCAACGGTTCATCCTCTACATCAACCCAGAAGTACGGTAAACGTTTAATTGCTTCCGCTGATTGTTTGCCTGTTTAACCTAACGATCACGTTGAACCACACGATCCAATTGCCAACAATATCGACTATGTCTATCGTTACGTCCGTGACCCTGGTTGTCATGGCCATTACTACTTACAGGTGCAGAGAGGCGTTCGTCCTATATTCAGTAGAAATTCAATCGACGGGCAGCATTGGAGGCGCCAGTGGTTTTGGGTGTGGGGTTTTGAATGTCGTGACCTACACGGAAATTATCTGCCTGTACCGTGTGTCTTTCGGACTCCTGAATCTGGTAAGTCTTATCGTCGCCTCTTTTCCTGTGCTCTTACTGTAACTTACTGGCCTCCCCCTTTTTTTTTTCGGTAGCCTTGGTTCAGCCGGCTGAGGAAGAGCTATCCTTAGGGTTCCACCGTGCTTTTGACGCAATCAACCGCGTGACTCTTCCCCGCGATGTGTTATCGCTTTTGTCGGACGACAGGCTGTCGGGGGCAAATCTTTATCAGAATCCAACTTGGGCTCAGCCGGTAAGCTTCAAAGGGAGAGTAAGTGATAATTTCTCATCTTGGGATGCTGTTCTTGATGAGTATTTTTCGGATCAGGTTATTTTTCCTTTGCCTCGAAGGCCCCGTCAAGAAGCTGGTCCTAGCACGACCGTGGTCGAAGATGCTTCCATAGTGGCAAGGGATAGGACTGGTCTTTGTGGTATTGTAATTGTTCATGCTGACGAAACTGAGAAGGCGGTGGTGAGTGCGACTCAAGGTGGAGCTTCGGCCAGTGAGACGGCGTATCCTCGTTCATTGGACAAGGGAAAAGTTCCTATGAAGGAGACTAAGGTGCAGAAAAGTGAACTTTTAGAGACAACTATCCTAGAAGCCAGTCGTAGGACTAGTCGGGGCACCGGCGTTCGGATCAATCTGATTGAAGATCCGCCTAGTGTCAGTCAGCCTCAAGTTCCCCTCCCCGATAGTGATCCGACTCCTAGAGAGGAAAGGCGTGAGAACATTGCCCAATATCGGGCTCCACCGGTACGGGAGACTTTTGCCCCAAAAGACAGCATTGGTGGGGGCATCCCCCTAGTTGCATTGGATGAGTTGTTACGATTGAGGAGTATGGGTGATGCTCGATCGGCTATTGAGTCAGAGCTGAGTGTCTCGGAAGCCGGCTTTGTCCCTGCTCGTTCATGGAATCCTATGTTGTCTCGCTGGTTGCAGAGTGCGGGGCCTCATGAAATTGGGAATGCCGCCTTGGTGAGTGTTGGGCATGCATTGACTTTTCTGTGCTGCTTCCTTCTCGTGACAGAGTCTGGGCAGTCTATCCCTCCTGAGTCGGTCTTAGCATGGGGGCCTCTACCAGTGTTGAGGGGCTTCCTTCTATGGCGGAGACTCGTTAAGCTATGGTGGCGGAGCAACTTATTACTGCGGCTAACACTAGGGCTACGTCCTTTAAGGAGAGAGCACGCATGGCCAAAAACCAGGTTCATCAGTTGGAGGTTGCGCGTTACCTGACTGAGCATGAATTGGAGCGGGAGAGAGAGCGTGTTGCCCAACTGGAGGCGGAGGTAGCATGGATGAGGAGTCTTCGTAACTTCTCAGGGGCTGGTGATGGTGCGGGCCCTAGCGGGGCCGCGCGGTCAAATTTTAATCTCTTTTTAATGGTAGATTAATGTGGCTGTTATGGGAAGAAGAGACATTAATCTGCGCAAAGCTAACATAAAGAGAGAGAGATTTGCCACCTAGGCGTGTTTGTGCCTTTTTTCAGGGGGTGAAGGGAATGATCGTATTGCTATGGGGGTTTTCCGTATTTATACTGGATAATCTGACATCACCTGTATCTGGGTAAGTTAGTAGATTATCATGTACAGTGTGGGCAGTAAATGCATTTAGCCTCATTTGACTACTTTTTAGGATATAATCTAGGATATCCCCTACGCGTGTACCTTGGAGCAAATTCTGCGTATTTGAGGCAATTGGATCAAGTGGCGTGGCCTATTTGGCTTAGTCAGGTGGAGCCTCTTTGCTTCTGACAGGGAGGCTCGTGGGCTCTTAATGAAGTATTGGGCTAGCGATCCCAATATATGAACAGGCGAGAGCCCATTTTCTTAATTCATACCACATATGGTAAATAAAGAAAAGAAACTGCCTTTCTATTCTTTTGTTTGTTCGTTGCACATTACATTCCAATAATCACAATAATTTAAAAAAAAAACAGCAGTTTTTATTTTAGATTTAGTATAATTTAAAATGTTGAATTTCACACCTAAATGTTTGGAGTATTTTAGTTTATCCCTCAATATCATCAATAGCTATTCATCCCTAATTTACTTTTAAAGATTTTTCCCCAAAACACCAAAAAAAAAAAAATTTTAAATTCCTTATTTGTCCATCCTCTTATAAAACCATAACTGAATTACCTAAATAGGGAGTAATAAATTAGGTAAACAACATTTTTAACCCCAAACTTCCTTTAGAAAAAAAATAAAAAAAATAACCTTATCCATCAATATCCATAAAAGTTAAATTTTTATTGCCAAAACAAATTATACAATCATGACCCAATATGCTAATAGATAAAATGATTAATCGCATAAATATTCATAATTTTCAATAGGGGTAATATCTCTCACGTAGCAATCATTTTTACATATTTTGAATTAGTTGTCGGTGTTTATTTAAGATGTTATCATTTTCTTTAAAAAAATTGTAATTTTTTTTATTCATGTTATAAATTATTTATAAAATAATCTACTAATTATTATAATTTTTTATTAATTAAGTATCACTTTTCATTAAAATAATTATCAGATATCTTATTCGTTTCGCGAAATAACATGTCTTTTTCTTTTCAATAATGGTTCAATCTTGTAGTCTTTCTAAATTGTTCTCAATAATCTATCTATCAAAAAATTTGTGGGCTAATTTTAAGATGTAATGGATATATTATTTTAAAAAAAACTCCACTTATTACTCTTTTTTTATTTAGTATTATTAATGGAGTATTAATTAATATCACTTTTCATCTATCAACGCATACAAATATTTCAATTAAACAATAGCATTTACTATTTTAAAAATTTATTAGTACTTTTTACTAATCTTACAAAACTTATTTCTATAATTTGACAAACACTTGAGTGGGAGAGTCCTACAAAACATACTCTGTGAGCTAATGATATTTTAATAAAATGATATTTGAGTGATGAAAATTGATAACTTTTTTATAAATTAGTAATTTTTTTTAATAATTTGTAAAGTAAAATAAAACTGATACTCCCTTCGTCTCAATAATTTATACACTTTATTTATATTTACAAAGGAAGTGTGCACAAATTATTAGAATGAATGAAGTAATATTTTTAATAAAAGTAATACTCCCCCTATACAAAAATAAAATTTACATTTTGTTATTTTGGTTTCTTTAAAATTAAAATTTATCTTTTTTATTTTATAATTGAAATCCACAAAAAAAAATTAATATTTTATATAAGTCTCCATATAACACAAATATAATTATCCATTATATATTAAAATATTATAATTTTATTATATAGTAATAAATATTACTACATCTCTTCATTTACTTAAAAAAATAAAATAAATAAATATCAAAACGAGAGAGAAAAATCCAAACTTTTGAATCGGGGAATGGCGGGCCCCTTCCATAATTTTCGGTGTTTCATCACATGTATCGAATTTTTACATTCAGACATCGCCAACTCGACCTCCCCACTGCGGCTGTGTTCCTCCTTTTTCTTTCGCGGTGCAATGCACCCAGTTACCGTACACCCGTCGTTTTCGAACACAGCATTTTCCAGCTCACACGTGTCTCGAATATAACGGTACTAGATTGACAGGATCACTGCACCGGATCCACTCGAACATTCCCAACTTCCATTCCGCCATTAATAACCTCATTAAAGTGCGAAAAATTAAAATAAAAAAATCCATCGAATCTAATCGATTTCGAGAGGCGGCAGAGGTCAGTGCAGTATTTCGTCAAACGAACTGTTTCATTTCAACCCTGTGTCTGTGGTTTCACAATGAGCACCTTTTTTTTTTTTTTTTTTTTTGAATTTAAATATTCATGTGATTATGCTTTTCTGTATTTTATTATTACAGCACAAAAAGTGTGATTAGGAAATCATCGAAAGGTTTAAGGAGAAAGACAAAGCCTACAACTGAATAACTTTCTATAATCTTGTCGCTCCATTCCTCTGTATTCGCTTTGGACCAAATCAAAAGTAAGTCCATTTCTATCTTTCCTCTGTTTTCTTGTCCCTCTTTCTCTGTTTTAGTGGATTTTAGAACATGGGTTATTGTCCAAACATTCGAAATCGAAAAGGGTTTTTTGTTATTATAGCCATTTATTTAGTCTATGTATATATTTTTAATGTGTTTTAAATAATCAAGAAAGTAATTGTGTATGAACCATAAGTGGCAACATTGATTTGGATTTTTGGATTTGATGGGGTTTCTTGTATGTGATCATTTGGTTTTGGATATGTGTATTTTTAGGTGGTAATAAAATGAAGTAGAAATGGTAGGGTTGAAAAATGGAGGAAATTGGGATGAATTGAATATGATGAAGAAGAATTCAAAGTCAATAAGACAAAGTGGTGCATATACTAGCCCTGGAACACCTGAACATGTGGATGACATACCTAAATCATGGAGCTCTGAGAGAGTTGCTTTGCCAACTATCTCTAGTAGTGGTAGAAGGCATGTTAGTACAGCTGCTTTGATGCCATTTAACAATGGGAGAGCATTGCCATCTAAATGGGATGATGCTGAGAGATGGATTACTAGCCCTATTTCGAGCTATGGCTCCGTGAGGACCTCGATTCCTCAACCGCAGAGACGGGCCAAGTCGAAGAGTGGCCCTCTTGGCCCTTCCGGCCTCGTCTACTATTCGCCCAATGTGCCTTCGCTTGAAGTTGGGAAATCTAGGAACTTCATGCCTAGATCACCCCTTACTACTGGTGTTTTAGTACCTGATGGTTTGTCGATTCATTACGCCTCGAAATCTGCTTGTCTGAATGTTGAGAGCAGTATGCCTTGGAGTACTAGTGCTCCTGGCTTGTCGGATCTGATCAGCGAAACGTCTGTGCGGAGATCAAATGGTATATTGTCTTTACTCCTTCTCTTTTGTAGTTGATTTTTTATGCATTTGGTTACATGAATACGATTCTGTACGTTGATGATTGATTGTGCACAATGTGTTACTGGCTTTTGACGAGTGATACATGAGAGAGAGGAGAAAATATAATCCCGAAGACAATGCATAAGCCCTATGGGAAAGAGTTTAATTTTTCACTCCCAATTGTTAGTTGTCACTCATCTAACGAGTGGCCAAGACATCCTATATGTAGAAATCCTAGTTAGAATTTTCTGAAATGATGTGATTTGTGTTATCAATTCACTATTACAATCTCCTTCTTAGACAATCTTTTGCCGAATTAGTTAAGTGTAATTGTTTGTCTGATTGTTGGATTTCATGATCAGATGATAATAAACTCAATGGTGGTTGGAAGGAGGAAGAAGAGTTGCACTCTCGAGATCATAATAACCACCGGGATATGGCGACTCAAATGAGCCCTGAGGGGAGCACTCATTCATCCTCGAAAGGGAGGTTATCATTCTCTAATTTACCTTCCTCGATTCAAAATTCATTTCGTCAGAACAGCCTAAGAGCCGCTAAAGATCAAGTCAGAGATGTCCAGGTAGACAAAGGCACTACTGCATCCAAACAGTTCAAGAAACAAGGATCAAAAAAGACTAAGGAGACGAGTAGCATTGACTATGTGCCTTTACCTTGGAATGCTTCTGAAGAATCAGAAAACACATCAAAGTATGTCATTATTAATCATCATAACAATAATAAATACTATAATTCAAATTGTGAAACACCATCATCACTTATATTTGGGAGATAGAAGATGACATTGTTCCGGTTTCAAGCAAGCTTTCGTATTTATATGGTTGCCGTGCTTCTGCAGGTTGCAAGGAGAGGAAGCCAAAATCATCGCGTGGGAGAATTTGCAAAAGGCAAAAGCAGAGGCAGCAGTTCGAAAACTTGAGGTTCGTTTAGCATATTATTATTGATTCTTTTAGTCGAATCTCTAGAGTTGACATGAGCCCGTCCAACCGAATCATTCTTCGTTAATATTTTTTCACTTTAGGTATAACAGAATCTCACTTATTCTAACTCATATCAATAAGCAACGACTTTGCTCAGATGAAACTAGAAAAGAAGAGGTCAGCATCAATGGAAAAAATAGCTAACAAGCTCAAAGCTTCGCAGACGAAAGCTCAAGCCATGCGAAACATGCTGTCGGAAAACAACCACGCACCACCCCCAGCCCGTACTTCTTCTTCACGCATTGGATTATCCGGCTGTATATATGGCAAAACGTACCTCCAGAGTAACTGCCTTCTCTGCCGTAAGAAATAAGAATTTTGATCATTGCTCAATCCTCCTTATATAGTGTTATTGGCTGGTGAAATTGTTCATATGCTGCATTGGTTTCATATTATAGCTCAATTTAGTTAGCGAAAGACGAGCCATTTCATTGTAATGGCCGGAGGTCGTAGCAAACAACTCAATTTGAGGGAACTACTTTGCTATCGTATCATATGATCAATAATAGCTAATAAGAAAAACTTTCAAACCAAATTCTGCAACTAGATAGATGGCTTCCTAGTTAAACATGCTCAAGAAGGTTGTCTTTTTTGGTCGTTCTATCTTTTCCGACTGCTGTTTCTCTTCTTATTAGTTGCTCTCAACCGTAGCTAAGAGCTATGGACGATAACAGGATGGGTTCGACGTGATATCCACTCGTCGAACCCATCCGCATTTTAGCTGAATTGAACTCGTTCGAACCAGACAACTCATCTTCGTAGTAACATTCTTTATAAAGATCCGGCTATGATTTGTAACCACCCTAGTATCAGCCACGGGTTTCATTGATTAAGAAAATTAGTTTGTCATTTTAGGGTTTATAAATCAATTATATAGAGGCTAATTTTTATTTTTATTTTTTAAGTTAAATATTCAATAATGCAGTATTAATTAGTACTACCTCTGCCGTAAGATATCTATTTACTGAACATAGATTAAGAAATATTTTTATTTTTCTTTTCTAGAAATAAAAAATAAATACTTTATACTGAATCCTTGAATTAGTAAAATTGAAATTATTTGGGTGCACTCCATTAAGGCTTTCAATCTTTTGATAGATTCACGAATTTTTAAGTATTATTACTTTTATATTTAATTATTAAAAACAAAAATCATTTGGTGGAGCCGGATCTCTAATAATATTAGTTGTGACTTAAATAAGTCATGAACCACAATGTGGATTAGGATTTTATAGTCTTCTAATATAATACGTGATTTAATTATATAAATTCTAAAGCTTTAATGGGTTAAATATGACTTAGTACACTGGGCCTCCAACAACTACACTGGGCTTCCACTAAAATTATTGGGCCTTAGCCTACACTATTGGGCTTATAGTACCATGTATCTAAAAGGCGATGAGGGAATCTATTAACTGGTTTGTCAAAAATATTATGGAGGATGACGATATTTGCACAATCACTCGCTACTTTATAGACTTCGTTATCTTGTGGGATTAGTATATATAAGACTAATCGAATTATTATTAAAATATATTTATTATATAGATAAAATATAGAATATTTATTAATGGTTAAAATATATTAACAGTGAATTATATTATAATATAATTGAATCATACTTTAATGATCATTCATCATATTTTAAAAAAATACTATACTTTAATTATTAATAAGCATACTTTCCAAATATAACAAATTGTACTTTAATAGTTTCTCACAAACTATCTCACATAAGTACCATCTCACGTATACTTTGAGTGTTATTTTCTTAAACAAAAGTGTGAGGAGAGTTTTGAAATAAATAAATGAGGAAAATATGAATTTATTTATAAAAGGGACATTGTATATAACAATAAAGTATATAAATTATTTGGGACATTCTTTAGTGAGACGGGTCGAACCATTCTTAAAGTATGGTTATTATATACTCCCTCCGTCTCGAGCAAAGTTTTATATTTTGTCATTTTTGTTTGTCATAAGAAAATGTTCCCCCTTTGTCAAGTGAGACCCACAAAAATAATTAACATATCTTCATTGGACTCACACACAATACTAATATTAATACAACTACTCATTATTCATTAAAATATTATTTTATTAATTCAATACACATTAAAATATTATATCTCTTAATCTATTTGCAAAAAAATAAATGTAAATGTTTGATCGAGTGGGAGGGAGTAGATAAAGTTAGCTTATTGACCGATAAAGTATGTTTGTAATAAATTATTTTATAAAACAGTAGAATCATACTTTTAAAAAATATACATTTATTATTAATAAGTCTATTTTACCCCTCTATATATATATATATATATATATATATATATATATATATTATAATAATAATAATAATAATAATAATAATAATAATAATAATAGTATATTTTAATAAAAAAAAAGTCAGACCCATCATAACTATCGTCTCATACAAATATCCTCTCACAAAAAATATTTTCCCCGGTACGTAATTTTTGGTGATAATCAAACCTTCGCAATCAATGTTAATGTATTCATCACGTGATTTTTGGATTTTAAAACCAATAATTAAAAGTAAATTGTAGCATCCATGTTCTATTGCGTGTTATTTATAATTTTTTTTAGTTTCATTTTGGGTTTTATTGTTTATGTGTTTAATTAATTAAGGGTCAATTGAAAATAATTAAGAAGAATTACGACCTTTTATATCTTTAAATTTCTATAATCTTCTTATAATTTTTGTAATTTTATTTTTCTTTAGCAATTCTATTCCCGAGTAATTTCTTATCAGCATTTTTTTTTTCCGACGGGTAGCCGTACACTCACTGTAAATTAAGTTGTAAATAAATTTAAGAGTTGTGATGTTTTTTATTTTTATTTTTAAATATTAATTCACCACAATATTTTGATATTTTTATACTAATTATCAGGTTCAAAATGCTGACTAAAAAAAAACCCCTGATAAGGACTTTTTAAAAAAAAAGTGTACTTAATTGAAAATAAAAATGATACTCCTATATTTATTTAATAAAATGTCAAAACGCTTTCATTTTAGCGTTTTTTTTTTCCAACTGCCAAAAAAAATTATTACTAAACACTTGTCATTACAACTACTTGAAAAGGCTTTAATCAAATAATTAGTGTGTATCAGCTGTAATTTCAAAAACATTAAAGAAAATATTAATTTTAACTAAATTATATGTGCATCAACATCATTTGTGTAATTGTAAAAGCTTTAAAAATATTTCAAAGACAACTATTTGTAGACGCAATTAAATTACGTATTTAAGGCAGAGATATTTGTGAGAACTCAATTTCTTCAAACTATACAAAAGCGGTTAATCAACAAAGAGAACATATGCATCTCACATTCAACACACGTTAATTTATTGCTCAATTTAATTATTCTTTTTACACTTTAAATAAAAACTGCATGACATGTAAAAAATAAAAAATAAAAAATGACTTATTATAGTGATCATCATTAATCCAAGATCCTGGATCATTCCATCTTGGAGAATTTGATGTAAGATTGATGGAGAGATCATCATCAAAAACATGGGATGATCCCAACCTAATAGCTTTCACATAATCTTGAGGGCAGTGAGCTGGCACCCCTGCAACAAATACCCCAATTACCCTAAATACTCTAAGAAGAAACCCTTCTCTGTAATCTGCTTCCCTTTTCAATCCAATCAAGAAACTCCTAATCAACTCCCAACATGCATTCACAAACTTTGGGATTATCCATATGATTGAGAAATAATTCTTGTTTGGCTCTTCATCCACAACCTGTATCAATAATATTACAATTAAACAACTTGTATATAAATTAATACCATTAAGATTACTGAATTTGGTATGTCTGAATTCACATTTAGTCATTTTATTTTTCCCAATTCTCAGTTTTAGTTATTTTTTTTTTCTATTTTGATTCAAATTAATTTCAAATTTTAAATTGATGCTATAAACTCGCACGTGACATTGAAATGGAGAATTTCTGAAATAACCACGTGCGACTTTCTAACACTGATTTAAAATTCGGATTAAATTGAATCACAATTGAACAAAACAACTTAAATTGGAGAAGAAAAATAAAAAATGAAATAATAGAAGGACGAAAAGTCAATTTGAACTTTGGGACCAATAATTTATCTTAATACTCCCTTCCTCTCTCTCTTTAGTTTGCCATTAAGAAAAATGATAACTTTAAGAAATATTAATTTTAATACTATTTTAATACAACTAATATAACTACCCACTTTATATAAAATAAATGATAAAGTATGCAAGTGATTTACGTATAGGTGATTTTTTTTAATGAAGTGCATAAAAGAGAGTGATTGTTTTGATTTGCTCTTTTTTTTTTAAGGATGTAATATTTTTGAGATAAACCAAAATGGGTTTTTTAATGAAGTGCATAAAAGAGAGTGATTGTTTTGATTTGCTCTTTTTTGAGAGGATGTAATATCTTTGAGATAAATCAAAATGGCACACCGGAGCTTCTGCGCCATTTTGGTGCATCATCTTCTATGCTACACGTTAAGTAATTGACACGTAAGAGGGGAAATAAGTCCCATCATACGTGTCGTCCATCTAACGGTGTGGCACAAGAGATGATGTAGCAAATGGCACGGAGGCCTGCCAAAATGCAAAGTAATAGATAAGCTAATTAAACTTACTCTTGATATAAGCTGTTGTAAAAGATGCATGTCCCAAAATGCTTGAACAGCTGAGTGTTGTCGTCGTACGGCAACCTCGGAAAGATGTCGTAGCTGTAAACCGATCGGATGCACTTAAATTCATACTTCTCCATCACTTTCCTCATGTAATCCCCGAACTGCTGGTCACCGTCTCGCGGCTGGCCGAACATGTACACGCCGGCCAGCCGGTCGAGCAGGAACGAGTCGTCGTACAGGCCGAGCACGGCCAGGGCCCCACCTAAGTTGTGGCCCGTGATTATGAACTTGGCATCATCTCGCTTCTTGAGGTGGCCATGCAGGATAGCCCGGATGGCGTAGTAGGCGGTTTCGGGCCGGCCCACAGGCTGTTGTTCGGGCCAGCCGTGGCATTTCTGAAGCCCAAGGGCTTTCATGAATCCGCCGTGGACTTTTCCGACGCCGGGGATTTGGTACCAGGAGAGATCGACGTCGGAAGCCAGGCGTCGTTGTCGAAGGGTTCTGTTCCTCTGAATGCCACCACCACCGTACCTTTTGTGTCGTCCATTATGAAGGCTTGTGTTGTAGCTTTCTCTTGATAATCTGCAAATGTTTCATTTTTCTAAATCACTATTTAAAACTACTTTTATTTATTGTAGGAGTGAGTTGGTGTTAATTATTTTTATAAAATTTCATTTTAGTATATAAAAATTAATCTTTAAGAGTAGTAAACATTTATCTTTAAAAAGTAATATTCATTTATTAAAAAGTAAAAGTAATTGATAAGACAGATTTTCGTGTCGACCCCTATCCACACAAGTGTTTGAATTTTTTTTTGAGTTTAACGTATGATGATATGATTCCAAAAGCGCATAACTAAATCAGAAAAAAAAAATCTTATGCCAATTTTAAAGTGTTAATTGAAGAAAAAAAAACTTTTATAGCAAATTATTCTTGAGAAATGGTAAAAAAAATCTTACTTTATAACATTGTTATAAAACACATTTAATTTTTCAGAAAGAAGGGTGTGTTTGCAGTAATGCTTAAAGATTATTATTAGTTTTTTTTGTTCTTTAATTTTTTTTTTCAATTTCTTAAAGTTAAGGATTTATTTATAATAAACGTAAAATTAATGATTTTTCTTGGAATTAATTTTTTTTAATATATAATTATCAATGTCACTCTTTAAGATGTTCAATACCCGTGAAAATTTAATTTGTTTTTGGATAAAAACAATCATGTTTAAGCATTATTAAATGAAGAAAAAAATTAGGAAAAGGATTACACCCTCTCATATCTAACAAATTTGTACACCTTTTTTAGAATTATCAAAGAACCTCGCCATAAAGAAATTATATATATATATATATATATATATATATATATATATATTCTCTCCGTTCCTGCGTAGGAGGGTTATTTATTTTTTTGCACGTAGATTAAGAAGTATTATTATTTAATGTGTAGTGGGTAGTTATATTAGTAGGAGTGTGGGTCCCATATTTTAATTGTATTAGAGGAGGTGTATGGGTCTCATGTGTGTAAAAAAGAAAATGAGACTCTTTGGAAGGAACGATCAAAATGGAAAAATGATCCTCTTAACCTGGGACGGAGGGAGTATATATATATATATATATATATATATATATATATATAGTTATTTATGAAACGGATGTGAGACGGGTCGACCCATCACTAAAGTATGCTTATTGTATAGATAAATTAGTATGCTTATTTTTTGTTAAAGTACGTTAATTTATAAATCTTATTATAACACGCTAAAATTATACTTTAATGCATAATCAAGCATACTTTAGAAAACATACTTTAACAACCATTAAACATATTTTATCTATATAATAAGCATACTTTAGTGATGAGTCGACCCGTCTCACAAGAGACTTTGTCTTAAGAGTGAGGCTTGCGTGCACCCGGGCGCACGGAACACATTCCGTGCGCCTTTAGAAATTTTGTATTATGGGTAAGGGTACATTAATTTGGTCTAAAGGGTATACACTTTAATTACTAAAAGGTACACAATTTTGTTCTAAAGGGTATACACTTTTCATTAATATTTTTTTTTCTTTAGAAAATAAAGGGTACACATTTTTATACTAAATGGTATACAATTTAACACAAAATTCTAAAGGCGCACGGAGTGTTGTTCGTGCGCCCAGATTTTTCTTTAGAAAATAAAGGGTACACATTTGTATACTAAAAGATATACAATTTAGCACAAATTTCTAAAGGCGCACGGAAAGTGTTCCGTGCGCCCGGGTGCACATGAGCTTTTGCCTTGTCTTAAAGATGGTACTTAATAATATATAGATATACATGAATAATATAATAACAAATAAATAAATAAATAAATAAAAGTAGAAAAATTATATATATGAAATTAAAATAAAAAAATACAACAATTAATCACGTCGTGACACCTCATACTTTTAAAAAGTTATTTATAGCAGCGTATTCACAATTAGTATAATATAAGATAAGATATACACACATAGAAAAATATTTGAAGTAATTTAGGTTAATATTGTTGTTGTTTTATTTTTTATTTTATTTTTATTTTTTTGGTTTATGTTTTTTTTTTCTCCAAAAATTAAGTGATTACTCACCGTTCCAGTGATCGAAGGACCCCAAGAAATCCATCTGCAAGGAAGTACACAAGTAAATTTATTGCTATAATGTCGTGTGGTATATTAAAAATAAAAATAAAAATAAAAAAGTTATATAGACTAAATAATTGATAAAAATAAAAAAGTTATATAGACAAAGTTATATCAGCCAGTGAAAGGAGAACCATTCAATTTTGTTGGGATTGAAAAGAACTTCAGATTTTCGATGATATCAGCAGCAAAAGTACAGCGGTTATTGGAAAGTGGTTGTGAAGGGTATCTGGTGAGTGTGATGAATATTGAGGGACAGCAGTGTCCAGTACTCAGTGATGTGCCAGTGGTTCGGGAATACCCGGAGGTATTTACAGATGATCTTCCAAGTTCACCACCAAATCGGGAAATAGAGTTTGTTATTGAGCTGCAACCGGGAACTGCTCCTATATCTAAAGCGCCATACAGAATGGCACCAGCTGAACTGAAGGAATTAAAGATACAGTTGCAAGAGTTGCTAGACAAAGGATTCATCGAACCTAGTTTCTCACCTTGGGGAGCACCAGTTCTTTTCGTCCGTAAGAAGGATAGCACATTGAGGATGTGCATCGATTACCGAGAGCTCAATAAAGTTACAATCAAGAATAAGTATCCATTGCCTCGCATTGATGATCTGTTCGATCAACTACAGGGTGCAGCTACCTTTTTGAAGATTGATTTACGATCGGGGTATCATCAGTTGAAGATTAAGAAGGAGGACATTCCGAAAACTGCATTCAGTACAAGGTATGGACATTATGAGTTTTTTATAATGCCGTTCGGTTTGACGAATGCTCCAGCAGCATTTATGAATTTGATGAATATAGTATTTCAAGAATTTCTCGATAAGTTTGTGATTGTGTTTATCGATGACATTCTGATTTACTCTAAGAATAAGGAGGATCATGCTCTACACTTGAGAAAGGTGTTAGAGATTCTGAAGGAGAAGCAGTTGTATGCAAAGTTCAAGAAGTGTGAGTTCTAGTTAGACCAAGTTGTTTTCTTGGGACATGTGATATCGAGAGAAAGAATTTCAGTGGATCCAAGTAAAGTAAAAGCAATCCTTGATTGGCCACAACCCTCAAATCCCACTGAGGTTCGTAGCTTTCTTAGATTAACGGGATATTATCGAAGGTTTGTTGAAGGATTTTCTAAGATCGCTTCACCATTAACACAGTTGACCAGGAAAAACAAGAGGTTCACATGGATGGAGGCATGTGAACAGAGTTTTCAGGAATTGAAGAGACTGTTGACATCAGCATCGATCTTGACTATTCCTATGGAGACAGAAAATTTCAAGGTTTACAGTGATGCTTCAAATAATGGTCTTGGATGTGTGTTGATGCAGAATGGTAAAGTGATAGCGTATGCATCCAGACAGTTAAGGGAGTATGAGAAGAATTACCCAACTCATAATTTGGAGTTAGCTGCAGTGGTGTTTGCACTCAAGATTTGGAGGCATTATCTGTATGAAGAACATTGTGAGATTTATACTGATCATAAGAGTTTGAAGTACTTCTTCACTTAGAAAGAGTTGAATATGAGGCAAAGAAGATGGTTGGAATTGGTGAAGGATTACGACTGTGTTATCCATTATCATCCGGGTAAAGCCAATGTCATTGCTGATGCATTGAGCCAAAATGCAATACAGAGTGTAGCTGCTATGACCATAAATCAGAAACTAGAGTTGCTTGACTTGCAAAGAATGGGTGTGGAGATCATTCAGAAAGGATAGTTAGAAGCAAAGATGGCAGCTCTGGCACTTCGACCAACTTTGATGGATAAGATTCGATAGGGACAAGTGGTGGATAAATTGTTTGACAAGATAAGGAATGATATCAGCTCAGGAAAGTCTTCTGACTTCCAATTAAGAGAAGATGGTGTGATTTGTTATAGAGGTCGATTATGTCTACCTGAAGTGGATGACATTCGGAAAGAAGTGATGACAGAAGCTCATTCAACACCGTACTCTATACATCCAGGAGCTACTAAAATGTATAGAGATTAAGTCACATTATTGGTGGCCAGGAATAAAAAGAGATGTCTCTCAATATGTAGAGCAATGTTTGACTTGTCAGAAAGTCAAAGTTGAGCATCGGAGACCAGCAGGAACTTTGCAGCCTCTATTTATTCCAGAGTGGAAGTGGGAGAATATCACCATAGATTTTGTTATCGGGCTACCAAAGACAGTGAAAGGTCACGATGGCATTTGGGATATTGTGGATCGATTGACTAAGTCTGCTCATTTTCTTTCTATTTGCGCTACGTATTCCATAGATCATTATGCCCAGCTATATATACAAGAGATCGTCAGACTCTATGGAGTACCACTTACCATTGTATCAGATAGAGATACAAGATTCTTGTCCACTTTTTGGAAAAGTTTACATAAGGCACTGGGGATACAGTTATCTTTCAGCACAGCATTCCATCCACAAACAGACGGTCAATCTGAACGTACAATATAAATTTTAGAGGATATGCTCAGAGCTTGTGTGTTGGATTTTTAGGGTCAGTGGAATAAATTTTTGCCTTTGATAGAGTTCTCATACAACAACAGTTATCAGTTTACTATTGGGATGACTCCTTATGAAGCATTGTACGGGAGAAAGTGTAGATCTCCAATACATTGGGATGAAGTTAGAGAGAGGAAGCTTTTGGGTCCAGTCTTAATCCGTGAAATGTCAGAAGCTGTAACACGGATTAGAGAGAAGATGAAAGTTGCCCAAGATCGGCAGAAGAGTTATGCAGACAAACGGAGAAGAGAGTTGGAATTTGAAGTGGGTGATCAGGTATTCTTGAAAGTATATCCAATGAAGGGGCTAATGCAGTTTGGAAAGAAAGAAAAACTCAGTCCAAGATATGTTGGTCCATTCACTCTCATTGAGAGAGTCGGAAGTATTGCCTATAAGTTGGAGTTACCAACATCGATGTCTAGAGTACATGACGTGTTTCATGTGTCTGTGTTGAGGAAGTATGTTCCAAATCCATCTCATGTTCTCAGACAGGAACCAGCTGAGTTGAAAGAAGATTTGAGTTATGAAAAGATACCAGTTGAGATCTTGCGGCGAGAAGTGAAGAAGCTCAAAAATAATGAGATACCATTAGTGAAGGTGTTATGGATGAACCAACTAGTTAAGGAGGCTACTTGGGAGAGAGAGGATGAGATGATGACTAAGTATCCAGAACTCTTCAGGTAAGTAAATTTCGAGGACGAATTTTTTATAAGGTGGGGAGGATGTGACACCCGAGCTTCTCACTACTCATGTGTCAATATAATTTAATTTTTATTATGTGCATTTTATAATTATATGATAATAATGTGACAATTATGTGATAATTGTTTCTATATTTTATTTATCTTTACATTTTATTTGAGACATATGTGATAAAAATGGTGACAAAATGTGAATATATGTGTGCATAAATATTTACTTGTAATTATTTGGATATATAATTAAATTATTTTATGTGTATAAATATATTATTTCTTGATTATTAAGTAGTACACGTGTTCTCATAATAATAATAGTGGTAAAGAAAATATACACTTATGTGTATTTATTTGTAAATGTATCATATCTTAACTATTAAGTATTGCACGTATATTCTTAATGGATAATAATAATAATAATAATTATTATTATTATTATTATTATATGGTAAATTGGTATACCATACGTGGCTCATTTATTAATCACAAATATCGTTTGTGAGCTGCCGACTTATCACATGCCAATTCGTATATATTGGGCTAAATGGGTTATGGGGGGTGAGAACCCCATTCAGAAAACCATTCAAAGAAAAAAAAAAGAGAGAAGAGAGAAAAAAAGAGAGAGAAGGAGAGAAAGAGAAAGAAAGAAAAAGAGAGGAAATGGTTCGTGCCTAGACGGAAGATAGGAGATTAGTTGCAGTTCCTCACGAGGGTGATATTACTGTCGGAGTACAGGTAAGTAGAAGTCCAACTACAATGCATAAACATGTTGTTTGTGAATTATTTGTGATTAATATGTGATAATTATGTTATGGATTATATGTGATTAGTTCAATTACATTATGAATTATTTGGGGTTAATTGATGATACAAGTTGCGGATCTATGTGATTTGAAATAATATCATTGTCCTATATAGATCTATGTGATTGAAAACTGTGGAGATATATATGTATGGTTTGAGAAGATATTGATTATAAGGATATGTGTGATCCGAGATGAAGTTATTATTCCAAAAAGGAATCCGTGTGATCCAAGGTGAAGTGGTTATTTGATAAATGAATTTATGTGATTGAGGTAAAGTTGTTATTCCAGAAGTGGATTTGTGTGCAATGAAGTTAAGTTGTTGATTTATTTGTGATTAAATATTGATATTAATATCTTAAATGGTTTATGATGCATATTTAATTGTTCTGGTTGCATATCATGCATAAACATGAAAAGTGTTTTTCCAAAAATTAATAAGATACTAATGGTGTGTGCGACCACTATATATGCATCTCTGTCAGGGTTCGAAAAAATCATTCCCGACACTTTATTCTGAGTTTGGAAAAATTATTCTCAGTACTTTATTCGGGATTCGAAAAAATCATCCCCAACACTCTGTCAGGATTCGGAAAAAATTATTCTCTGCACTTTATATATATTCAGAATTTGGAAAAATCCTCCCCATTGAGCTCATTTGGGATGCATATCATAAGTGTGTCGTGGGGATCCCGCAACATGAACAGTTTTCAAAATAAAAGAGACCAACTAGAAAGACTAGGAAATAAGTGATAGAGAACTAAATGCATTCTCATGCACTGACATGCATGATTTCTAATTACTGAGATTTTTGTCTCACTAGTTTATGCATTGTAGGTCAGCCTGTTGATGATTGAGTTATATGGTGTGCTTGTGCAAGCTGTGGAGCTCCTACAGGGTTTTGAGCGGATGTACATAGATGACCACCTGTTGGGCTAGGTCGTGGGTTTATTTTGTTTTCGCTGATATTTTGTTATGTAATATAATAAGTATTGTGACAAGTTTGAGTTGTTTGAAGTGTTGTCGGAAACTAGTTACGTATATTGAACTGATTTGATGGTTTTGGTTATAAATATATTATGTAAGAAAAAAAAAATATATGCAGATTTTTAATGATGATGTTTATGAAGTATTTTAATTATAAGTTATGTAAGGTGGGTCGTGTCAGTCTTTTTATTTTATTTTGTATACATATTATTCTATTTTGTATACGTGTTTTGTAATAATTGTATACTTTTTTGACATTAAGTTTTCATTAAAAAAACTAACATCCATATGTGTATAACTTTTTATTGAATATTATATACAATTTTTCATTAAAAAAATTAACAATTAATGTTTTCCTTTTTATCTTAATTGTATATGTTTTTGTTTATATTTGTATATGGGTGCACCCTATCTTTAGGTGCACCCGGGTGCACACTATAAATTTTCATGTATCAAAATTTTAAGAGTCTAACTGCAGCGCACCTGGGGCACCGGTGCACCTAAATAATCTTAGTCGTTAGATCGTATTTGCATTTAATCTTCACCACTCAATAAAATAAAATAATTAAAAATAAATTTAAAAACTACTCCACTACACCCTATTTTTACACTATAAATTACCAAGTGCATCGGTGCACCCACTGCACTACAAAATAACCCAAATTTTAAATGTTGTTTTGATATCTTTCAATTGATTTGTTTTCCATAATAAATATCACTAAATTCGAAGTATAAAATCAACAAAAAGCGCCCATGGCCTAATGGATAAGGCGCTTGACTTCTAATCAAGCGATTGTGGGTTCGAGTCTCACTGGGCGTGAATTTGTACGTTTTTTTAACCAATTAATTTTAGGCGTGAATTTGTACTTTTTTTTAACCAATTAATTTTACCTTGCCTATTTTCTGTGTTGTGTGAATTTTTTTTTAATCAATTAATTCTACTTTGCAATATATATATTTTTTTTTTCATTTTTTTAACCAATTAATTTTACCTTGCAGTATCTATTTTCTGTGTTGTGTGAATTTTTTTTTAATCAATTAATTCTACTTTGCAATATATATATATATATATATATATATATATATATATATATATATATATATATATATATATATATTTTTTTTTTTTTTTTTTCATTTTTTTAACCAATTAATTTTACCTTGCAGTATCTATTTTCTGTGTTGTGTGAATTTTTTTTTAATCAATTAATTCTACTTTGCAATATATATACTACCTTGCAGTACGTATTTTCTGTGTTCGAGTCCCACTGTGCGTGAATTTGTACTTTTTTTAATCAATTAATTCTACCTTGCAGTATGTATTTTCTGTGTTATGTGAATTTTTTTAATCAATTAATTCTACTTTGCAATATATATATATATATATATATATATATTTTCAATTAATTCTACCTTGTAGTATGTATTTTCTGTGTTCGAGTCCCACTGGGCGTGAATTTGTACTTTTTTTTAATCAATTAATTCTACTTTGCAATATATATATATTTTTTCAATTAATTCTACCTTGCAGTATGTATTTTCTGTGTTGTGTGAAATTTTTTTTAATCAATTAATTCTACTTTGCAATATATATATTTTTTCAATTAATTCTACCTTACAGTATGTATTTTCTGTGTCGTGTGAATTTTTTTTTTTTTATATATATGTTCTGTTTTGTGAGATTCATGGGATATGGCAAATTCTCATGCAAATATACTATGTGTTATTAAATAAAAATTAATGCACAGAATATCAATTATATATACTCCCCGTCCATCGCTAACGTATCCATTTTGTCATTTTGGGATACCCACTCTTAAAGTATCCATTTTCCTTTTTTAGCAAAAAAAAGTGCATACATGGCCTACCACTCCCTACTAATACAACTACCCACTTTATATAAAATAATAATACTCCTTAATTCACGTGCAAAAAGCAAATGAATACATTTGCGGTGGACGGAGGGAGTATTTTATTACTATTATTTTTCAATATATTTTTTCTGTTTTGATTTGAGTACCAATATTTTTTTACCTTTCTTCATTGCACTCTATTTTAATGAAAATATATATTTTTTCTGTGTCGAGTTATGGGCCATTATTTTTTTAAAATTCTTTTTTCTTTTTTTATTTTTATTTTTATTTTATATTGTAGTCTATTTTCCATGTTTTGATTTAGTGCTTAAAGAACCTAAGCCCCATTAAAATTCTTTTTTTTTTTTAATTTTATTTTATATTGTAGTCTATTTTCCATTGTTTTGATTTAGGGCTTAAAGAACCAAAGGCCCATTGGATAAATTTCAATAATTTAACATAGGCCCCATTGGATAAATTTCAAAATTTTAAAATTGGGCTTTAATTTGCAACATATCATTCAAATTTTAAGATTTGGGCCATAAGACTAATTTGTAATGTACGCAGCGACGCTTATGTGCACTCTTATTAAATACACCCTAAAGAATCAAGACTATAATAATGAATACCTGTGGTAGGATGAAGGAAATATTTAATTGATAAAATGTGATAATTATTAAACATTACTTATTAATGAACAATTGTTGTATATAAATGAAAAACGATAATATATTTAATAAAGTTATAATTAATTATGAAAAAATAATTAATCAACGTTGAGACGGAATTAAATAAGTATTGTTCTTTTATCATATACCCTCTCTATATGCTAATGAAATATTAATTCATTTACCATTTTAGTCGTTTACTTTAAAATATTCATTTTTGCATTTTAGTAAATATATCACACATAATCCATCATTCATTATTAATACAACTACTCATTTTATATAAAATTATATTGCTCTTTAATTCATGGAAAAAAATTTGATACCCTATCAATGAATTATTATGAAAGTACGTGTTTCAAACTTTTAGCATTCTTCAAAAAGTAAAAATAAATAAATAATGGCATTATTATGGATAAGCGGAAATTTAGAATGGAATTGGCGGGGTTTCGGAATTGGAGTGTTGAAGTGATTGAATGCCAAAATTCCCACCACAATTAATCCTGAAAAAGTTGCTCCTTTTTACATATAATAAGAATGTGCAATGGAGGAAACCACGTGTCATGGGTATCTATTTATCCCAACTCAAATTATTCAAACTATTATTCTCAAATAAATATAAAATTTTACCTCGTAACTTTGTACAAATTCAATTTCAATCTTATATTTTTTACTTTTTAATTTTTGTCATTTGAATTCGGGGTTAATATGTAGTGCATCGGTGCACTTGGTAGTTTATAGGTTAAAAATAGGATGTAGTGGGGTAGTTTTTTAAAAAAAATTTATTATTTTATTTTATTGAATGGTGAAGATTAAATAAAAATTCAATCTAAATGCTAAGATTATTTAGGTGCACCGGTGCATCAGGTACACCGCAGTTAAACTCTTAAATTCGTTATAACTTTTTTTTTTAATAATAAAAGTTACCAACGAAATTAAATCATTTGATAATTATCAATAGATTTGTCAACAAACATTAATTTGTCTTTTAGCGATGGAATATCAATGAATTTATAATGTTTTTATTTACAACATATTACCAATGAAAATATTTTTCATCAGTAAAAATTTATTAACTATCATTTTACTTGGAAAAAAATAACAACAAATTTTATTGTTAATTTGGTTAACCAATTTAATAATGAAATGAAATTAAGATTTTTATTAATAGAATATTTTGTTGGCAAAAGAAGTTTTTTTTTATTAATATTAGTCATGTAACTTTTTACTTTTAATTTTGTTACTTAAAAAAAAACCTATTGGACTTAAAAAAAATCATGGGACTATGTAAGTCTTGTAAGTTTTAAATTTCTTTGTTTCATGAGTAAAACTAAAATAGGTGAAAAGTTATTATAAGACTAAAATTTAAAAAAATAAAAAGTTTAAAGACTAAAATTGAAATTTAACGGAAAAAATTTTTATAAAATAAAAAGTTTAAAGACTAAAATTGAATTTTAAAGGACAAAGATGTTAGTATCTCCAAAAGTGTTAAAGGTAATCTTTTCTATTAAATATATCATTAATATAACTATTCACCCTAAATTAAATATTAAGAAATGCATGTAAAAAAAGAAGAAAAAAAGTAAATGATACTTTTGAGTCAGTTGGGGAGAATATTTATAAAAACTATAAATATTATTTAAAAAATTTAAATAGGAGTAATTAAGGTGGATCCTTTTAATTAATTTTTTACTCCATGCTTCTAAATTCTATGTTTTTACTTTAAAAACATACTTCCTCAATCTCATTTATGTATGCGCCTTCTCTTAACACTAAGATTAAGAAAAGTAATAATTTTTAAGAATGTAATAATATCTTTTGTAATAATAAATAAATAATAAAGTGGATTAGGTGTGTTATGTATGGGTTTTTTTTTAATAAATAAAGTGTGAGAAATAATAATTATATTTGATTTTTTGCTATTTTAAGTATGTGCAAATTTTTGTGCGCAATCCAAATTAATTGGAAAGTATATCATTGGAAAGAAGACGGGGAGAGTAATCTTTACTTATTATGAACCGGATTTTGAGACTTTATTTTAGATATAACAAAATAAGGAGTATATTATGTTCCAATGTAAACTAAGTAGTATAATACTCCCACCATCTGCTTCAAAAAATCTCATTTTTCATTTTGGGCGTTTAAAATGATTTTATTTCTCTTTTTACGCACATAGAACACACGTACACTCACTAATACAATTAAAATATAAGTATCACATATTCACTAATACAACTACTCACTACACATTAAATAATAATACTCTTAATAAAAAAAAAAGTAAATGAAACTCATTGTGGCATACAGATGCAGTAGTTATTTAAGTAAAAAAATAATACTTTTTAAAGAAAGAAAACACATGTATCTTAAAGAAAATCAATTTTAATTTTTAAGGTTTGAATTGTATACATGCCAGTTATCACGATTCAACTTAGATTTATAAAATTATTGATGCAAGCCTAGCAAAAATATCAATGTAAGCATAGTGAAGTGAAGTATATATTAATGACTTTTGAATAACAAAATTACTCATTTAAGTGAAAATGTAAAACAAAAAAAAAATTATAGCATAACAAAACATAAAAATAATACATCCTCCTCCCTCACATGTTAAATTATACACTTTTTATTTTTTTCAATCCCATATTAAAACTCAAATTCCAAAAAAAAAAAATATAACACATTATTCTCTATACCTAAGAGTACATTAATTTAATTAACAAATTTACAAATTTTATTTAACACACATTATATATTTTATAATTTATTTATTATATAAAAATATTATATCCTTCAAAAGTCAATAAAATTGATTAAAAATTAATTTTTCTTTTAACTCATATACATATTAACGGTAAAGATTAAGTAGAGACGAGGGATTAAGATTTATTATAATTTTGAATAGTAAATTTCATCACATAAAGTAATAACTTGTCTTAAATGAGTTATAATGCTAGTGTAACTCATTTATGTTAAAGAATAATTACTTTCTTTTAAAATGATTATTTCCCATCCACTTTTAGTTAGTAACATAAGCACTCAAGTCCCAATTATTTTTTTAGTGGAATCATTAGATCTTTCAATTAAACTTGTGGTGTTAAAATCAAATTCAAAGGATTAACTCATGACTCAAACTTTTATGTAAAAGTTGTATATAATGAGCAATAGATCCTCATTATTTGGATGATATTCGATGAATAAGGATGTTCCAAGGCATATATCAAGTTGCTTAAACATTTACTTAGATGTCATTTTCCTAATTGTAATGGATAACTCTGAATTTCCACCACTTTAACTATGGTCCAATACACCCCTCTTATCACATAATTATCCAAATCCTACGTGGCTAATTACCCTTTCATGTAAATTTAAGGATGTTTAAAAAATTAATAAAAAATATTAGTTATGAATATATTTGATGAGCCGCGACGACTCTTGAGCTCCAAATTCAGACTTAGTTTGACGAGGTAATATTAGGGATTAGATTACTATAATACTATTATACCCTCGACATTAATCCTATATGGATTAATTAACTCAAGAAAATGGGTTATTTACGGAAGAGCCAAATCTAATCTAATGAGCCACAATTTCTTTAATAAAAATGTGAACTCCACGTCAAGTCGCAGTTTTATTCGATTTACATTTTTCCCCTTTTTTCCTTTTTTCCAAGTAAAGAAAACTAGAATTATCAAATATAAATGCCTTGTCATAGAATTTGCCACAAACACAATATCAAGAATCTTAATAATTAAAAACTTGATCGTACTTTCCTTATGAATAGAGCAAGTATACTCTAGTTGCGGTGAATATGTGGTGACCAAGTAATAAAATATATCGAACCTTAATGTATCCGTATTCGAGAAATGCTTATTTTAGAAGGACGAATCAATGATAGAGGTTGGAGTTATGCTACAATTAACAACTAAGAAAGCGAAAAGGATAGAATAGCAAACAAATAAGCAAGATACAAATGAGATGGAAGATGGATGAAGATAGAACAATCTAAAAAGTATGCAAGAGTAGCAATATTATGGAAAAGGCATATATAGACACACACACATGCATATATGAACATCATGTTATGATATTAAGGGCACTCACCAGTTCCACCCAAGCTCTTCACAAGATACTTAGGATGTAGACTACATACTGGGTCATTCACAACTAATATATAATCCCTAAAAAGATATTAAGAGTGTCTCCAATTCTCACAATTCTTATAGGTACTTATGACTATTAATGTACCGATTTAGAGATATTATCTCGAAAAATTTTCTCTAATAGGCCCGACATTTGCCTATATTCCCTTCTAAAGTCAAGTGAGTATTTGGCTTGATTCCTCTCATTAGGTCAAACACTTTCACAAGTAATTCTTACTAATGTTCTATTATAAAGTTAAGGCATATTGTGGTCTTCACAAACTCACTCCACACTTATAATATAAACAACTCATGCAACAAATTGATTCAATTAACTACTCATCACATACACACATGTTCATACTTCGTATGCATGTAATTAATAATTAACCACACAAATAATAGCATTCATTGAGAAATAAACATTCATGATAGAAAATATCCACAATAATCAATTAATCAAACATGTGGTGTACAAAGCTACATTATCCTTCACCAATCATATTGCTAGCCTCACAAAAGAGACTAGTCTTGCAACTTCATCTCAGATTCAATACATATTCGATAACAAACTATTGTTTCTACAAAATTAGAAAATGAACAATTCAAAAGTTTGATGGCCTCCCTTGTCACTTGAGAAGAATCTCTCTTTCTCTCTCTCATGCTCAAATCTTCTTTAAGTTGATTGCTCTTCCTTAGATTGGTGGTGGTGATGGAGGAATTTAGTAGATTTGATGGAGGTTTATGGAAGGAATTGATGGAATGGATGGAGGAATGGAATGGAGGAGGAAGTGTGTGAAAATAGAGGTGAAAAGTGTGTGTTTTAGATCTGGAAGGGAAAATTGATTTTCTAAACAGTTGGATGGAGTTAAATAGCCAAAGTGGGAAAATTCTAGAATTTCTGCTCATTTCACGATTTTTAGTCGAACTCGAGTCGAGTATGAAACTCTGGTAAAGCTCGGTAATCGGACTCATGTTGAGTTCAAAATTAGACTTCCCATCGGGGTCGAGTTGGTGTTGCAAGTGTTCAAACTCGACCACCCTCCGATGGTCGAGCTTTGAGCTCGAGTCGAGTTGGTGCAGTTTTCAGCAATTTTATTTTGGCTCGTTCTCCCTCGTTTCAACTCTGAATTGAGCTCTGTCTTTTCCTACAACTTCCTTTTCAATTGTAGAATCTATTTTTACCTGAAAATAATACAAATTCCACCAAAATACCAAGTACCCAAATATTTACAAATATCTTGCAATTTATGGTACTTAATCATGAAATCCAAACATAATTACATAAAATCATACTATGAAAGGGCCCTAAAAACACAAGATTTCCACTCCGAACAACTCACATGCAAAGTTACCAAACTAACTAGGATTGAAGAAGAAGGAAAACAAATCACAAGATGATTTACGTTGTTCAAAGATAAAACTCCTACATCCACGAGTGAGAGAGATCTTTATTGATGGTGAATGTTCACAAGGTGAATGATACAAGTAATTAGCTTAATGAACCCTAAGCTTTGTAATTTGATGCAAAAGATTGGACCCATAGAGTAACTCGACTGATGACCCTTTAATAGTGTGACAACTAGCTCCAAAATATTCAGTAACTAACTAATCTCAAAGCTTGCACATCACACTTAAACCTTCAGCTTATACTTGGTTATTGTTGTTATTTTTGACCCATATAACCATCCACTGCCTCCAAAGTCAGTTGCTCATCTGATGCTTCAAACTTGCTCCAACAATCTTTGTCGCTCCTGCTTTGCATTTTCAGCCACATGTTCATGCCAATTCTTTCATGTTATTCGACCACTTAAAAGCTGACAATTCATCCTACATGATCCACGAATCACATGAAGAAATGTAAGGTCTACAACTCCACAATTCTCCACCAAACCTTGCAACACTCCACCTTAGTCCATCACCTCATCTCTTCAGTTTTGAGGAGCACAAACTTTAAACACTGCTCCACCTTGAGTAATTACCACCATCATACTTACGTTGTTGTCGTTGAGTTCTTTTTTTTGAGCTACAATAGACAGTTCAAACCCTTTTTCCTATTAAAAGTGTATTCACTGAAAGTCAATTCTTACCTTCTAGAAAATCACGATGCATTTCCCCACTTGCTAGTTGAATCCACGCCACTCTTTACCGATCTAGCATCACCGAGACCAAGTTACCGCACCGCTAGCTTTATTCCCTGGTGAATCGCTGCTTCCATACGCCACCATTTACTACCGAAAAGAACCATTCCACCACAAACCTTGTTAAGCTGACTTCTCTGTGGAAAACATATGTCTCTTTTAAGACAACTCTACTATAAGGGAGTACCAGGTTGCTATAGTCCACTGCTCACTCACTGTCCCGCGCTGCCTGCAGTCAAAATCATCACAGCCCGAGTCAGATTTCTCTAGCAACATTGCCACGAAGGCCTGTCACTACCAATCACCATTCAGTAGTCGAATCCACCGGAATTTCCATTGCTATCCAGAACTGTTGATGCCCATTTCTGCTATAAGTAATGTAAATTCTCCTTACTGGAAGAAATTATGAATCACGACTGGGTTAATCTATTTTCCTCACCAGAAGATCATTGATGCCTTCGAGTTTCAACGCCGCCTAGTTCCAATGAATTGTCATAGTGTACTTCAGTCATGCTCATGTTGGTTTATAATTGCACCAACCAATCACGTTATAATATTTTTGGATATGAGAGAACATACTAAAGATAGTACTATAAAAATACAAAAGAAGGAAAAAAGTAAATTGATTACAAAGAAAAATGAAGGAGAAGCAGTAGATGATCTTTGTACACTTTCGTGCAGAATCTTCAAGAAAGAGCGTGTATAAGTCGAGTCAAGATTGGACCTCTTCCCGCAAGAAGTAAAATGCCCCAGTAGTGGTGCCCCGATTTAGGCGGATCTTCCATAAAGGTAAAACAACTTTTTTCTTTTCGCAAGAACTCCGACGAACTAAGAAGGATGGAAAACTGAATCGTTACTAAGATGTAAATACTTTGTGTATGCAGATTCTGATACATTTTTTGTGTGTTGGAATGTATGTTGAATGACCCTATCATTAAACTCGGCCATAATGGCGACAGGCGTTGATTACGATGGATTAATTTCTTATGGCGTAAACTCAATTAGGAGGGTTTGACCCATCCTGGTTCAATGAATCTTTATGCAGAGAGGGATTTGGGCTTCACGGGTTGATCCAAATTTTGAGGTTATTCCTTCTACATTCAACGTGGGATATTAATTTCATATTAATCCCAATTAAGCTATATTACGCTCTATATAACATCTCTAGTATGTGAGCTAAAATAGACTCACCCACCACCCTAATTTAATTGATGATTAATTTAATAATTAATTCTTACTAACCAATTTAATCAGATTAATTTACTTAAATTAATTCCTCAACAACTAGCACATTCTTCTTCAACTTATCTTTTATAACCACCTTCAATTTCTTGACAACCACTGTATTCTTGCTCTGATAGCGTCGAGTTCTGCACCCAGGCCCCAAGGTACTCATCTTCTTCACCAAGTGTAGGTGCCACACTTGCAAAATCATCTGATTGTCAATACTCCCACCTCCAAACTACCGCTTGAAGGATTTTTTTTTCTTTTCCGTCTCGCTGATCTGCAAGAGACACCCATTTGCTTTCTTCATCTTCATCTACTCCTGTGGAACTCATCCTGATCTCCTTCAATTTCCGGCTTCCTTCTTAAAGACGACATCATTTGTCAAGAAATTTAGCAGAAAACTCAAGATAAAAAATCTTGCTAACACACTCACATGCAAAGTTAATGGACTAATTGTGATTGAAGAAGAAAGAAAGTGAAACACAAATTAATTTGTGGTTCAAAGATAAAACTCCTACATCCACATGTGAGAGAAATCTTTTATTGATGGTAAGTATTCACAAAGTGAATGATACAAGTATTTAGCTTAGTGAATCCTAATTGGCCAGAGGGAGTTTTACATAAGGGGAGAACATTAATTTATAGTAAACACACACGTGAGAGGATCTCGAGGGAGAAATTTCTTGAGACATATAATAAGTGATAACATTTCAACATAAAGTACTCCCTCTGTCCCGGTCAAACAGCTACGTTTGACTGCATAAAGCTCTCACAAAAGTTACAGTAAATGCATCTCTTTGCCCGGGACGGAGGGAGTATTACGTAATTGATGAAAAATAATATCAATTTTATGAAATATTTCATACATAATTAATAATATAAATAAAAAGTGATAACATCTCTAATTTAAAGTAATAATATTTTATTAAAAATAACTAATTAAAATGGTCTTACATTTCACGTTTGTGTTGCTTTTAATTTATTACTAAAGAATTTAAAATTTTAGCTAGGGGACAACGGGCCAGTTGACACTCTTCATCATCTGTATTCTAGCTGGAGATCTGTGTCATAAATTTTCAATAAATAAATCATAATTGCATAGCTACATCTATAAAAATCATGCATTAAATTAAAATCTTATTAAAAAAAAATGGCCATTCTGCCGTGTATATAACAGTTAACACCGACGTAAAATACTTTATACCTTTATTTATTATTATAAAAAAATTAAATTAAATTATCCTGAAAAACAAAAAATTAATTAGTACAGTATTATTTTTTAAATAGCCTGAAATTGAAAATTTAAGAGAACTCCATGTCTCTCCAACTCTGTTTGGTAAAAGAGTAGTAAATTTGTTGTGGCAAGGAAGTCAAGACATTAAAAGTCAATTATTTAGAAGACATTTAAAAATGATAGCACTTGCTCGAGTTTAAAAGGCGTGGTCAATTAATTTAGTGTAGCATTACCCTTTCTAAAAAGTCATGCCAAACGTCCCACAATTTAATTTAATTAATAGAAGTTGTGAAATTAATTTCATGATTTTAAAACACGTTTTTCCCACACCCCAAAGGGTACACTTCCTACCAAGTGTTCACTTCCACGTGATCTTTATTTTTTTTTTTTATAAACCAACTAATCAATCCCTCAAGAAACACTTAATAATAAATAAATAAGAAAAAGAAAATATTTATTACATTATGGTATATATAAATAAACTCCGTTCTCACAATCACATATTTCGTACTTTTTGGAGCTCTGTTTTTCAGTTTCCCTCCAAATTTTCCTTTCTTCCCCTCCAAAAACCTAAAAGTAAATCACGAAATTAAAATTTTGATTAATTCTGAGATATGGATTGGATTCGCGGCGAGAAATTAGGGCAAGGGAGTTTCGCGACGGTGAGTTTGGCGGCGCCGGTGAGGCCGAGTTCTGGGCTGCCGCCATTGATGGCGGTGAAGTCGTGTGGGTTTTCTCTCTCTTCATCTCTGATGAGCGAGAAGCTGATTCTGGAGGATCTAAAGGGTTGCCCAGAAATCATTCAGTGCTTCGGCGGAACGTCGTCGTTTGAGAACGGCGAGAAATTGTATAATGTGTTGCTGGAGTATGTTCCCGGCGGGTGTTTGGCCGATAAGTTCAAGAATTCCGGCGAACAGGGGCTGTCTGAATCTGAAGTCCGGCGATACACCAAGGCTTTGCTGAAAGGGCTTCATTATATTCACAAATTTGGGTACGTTCACTGTGATATTAAGCTTCAGAACATTCTGTTAGGCCCAAATGGAGCTGTGAAGATTGCGGATTTCGGGCTTGCGAAGCTGGCTAATGGGAATATGAATTCGGGCTATTCAGGGCCCGAATTGAGGGGCACACCTTTGTATATGTCGCCGGAGATGGTTGCCGGAGGCGATCAGGGCCCTCCTGCGGACATTTGGGCCCTCGGGTGTGTGGTAGCGGAATTGATATCTGGAACTCCGGCGTGGCGGTGCTCCGACGTGGCAGCGTTGCTAATGAAAATCGGCGTCGGCGAGGAGCTGCCGGAGATTCCCAGCAAGTTGTCGGAGGAAGGAAGAGATTTCCTCGGGAAAATATTTGTGAAGGATCCGACAACAAGATGGACGGCTGAGATGCTTCTAAATCATCCATTTATCTGTGATGAAGATTTTGAAGAGAGAGAAGAAAAGAGTGCCACAATTTCTCCCAGATGCCCTTTTGATTTCTCGGATTGGATGTCGTCGCCAACATGTTCAATTACATCTTTGCCCCTGTCGGAATATTCAACGGATTCCGGCTCGTGGTTGCGGTCCAGCTTTCCGGTGGAACGACTGCAGGCGCTGGTTTGTGACCAAACACCTAATTGGTCTGTTTTAGATGATTGGGTCACCGTCAGGTGACGGAGAGAATATTCATCAATTTGAGGTTTTCCTCAACATTTTTTGGTTGAATTATATTTTTTTCATGTAAATTGTAAAGATAAATTTCTGATGTTCATAAATGAGAGCAGATTGTTTTTAACATATAGACCTACAACTTTTCAATAAATAAATTTAAGAGTTGTGAAGTTTAGGATTAATTTTTCTTAAGAGTAAGGTACTAACAAGTTCTATGTACAAGACCAAGGTCTTTGGGGGAAGCTAATGATAAGTTCTATGAACAAAGAGGAGAATGTAGAAGGATGCAAGAGATTTTTAACATTGATTTTCAATTTAATTAGGATTTAAACCTTTCTAATACTTGATTCACTAGAACAATTGCACAAGCGTGGTCAAGGTTTCATACAACATTCAATCAACAAAGAAGTGGATTAGTACAGTGATCAAAGTCTCATTACCTTGGGTTAACTTGCCTCCAAGTGGATTAGTATAGCGATGAAAGTTCGAGTGATTGTTTTACAGGTTTTATCAATAACATTTAAAATTAATCAATCTTAAAAAAATTATCTTAATTTTAAAAATATCTTTTTATTTTCATGAGTCATTTAGACATTAAAATTTTAAAATATCAAATCATCTTTCATACTCCCTTCATCCCTTTTAAAGAGGGTCTTTTTTCCATTTTGGGCGTCCACCCAAATAGTCTCATTTTTTTTTTACAAATATGGGACCCACACTCCCACTAATACAACTACCCATACACATTAAATAATACTCCCTCCGTCCCACGTATTTTTACCCACTTTCCATTTTGGGGTGTCCCACGTATTTTTACCCATTCCATTTTTGGCAAAAATACATAATATTTTATTACCTACTTTTTACAATCCCAACAACTTTAATTACTTTTTTACACTTTATTCATCATTCCCAATAACTTTATTCACTTTTTCTTTATAAATTACTAATTTATCCCTACTTTCTCTTACATTATATATTAAAAAAATAAAACGTCTTAATCTCCGTGCCCGTACAAACGGGTAAAAATACCCGGGACGGAGGGAGTAATACTTCTTAATCTACGTGTCAAAAAGTAAAAGACCCACCTAATAAGGGACCGAGGGATTATTTCATAATCAACCCAAATATTGTAACATAAAGTAATTTATATTAAAATTATATTATAATTCAATATATTCTTCAATAAAATATACTCTACTCCCTCCGTCCCGGGAAGTATTTCGCGTATTGGTGTGCGCGGAGTTTAAGAAAATTTTGTATTTTTATGTATAAAGTAAGAAAGAGAATATATATTTTAGTTGATTTAATGAAAAATGTGTGTAAAGTTATTGAGAGATGTGAAAAAAGTGTGTAAAGTTTTTGGGAGATGTGAAAAAGTAAGTATTATATTGGGATATGTGTAAAAAGTGAGTATTAGTATAATATATTTTTTACCAAATTTAGTAAAAGTAAAGTGTGAAATACTTTGAGGGACGGATGAAAAAGGAAAGTGTGAAATACTTTGGGGGACGGAGGGAGTATATAATTTAAACAGTGTGGTACATTGTAATTTTAAATGAAAATCAAAATTTCACTGTTCATGGGGTGGGATTTTCTCTTATAAAATTAAGACCAATATATGAATAAATATCATTAAAAAAAATTGTATGCTCACCCTAATCAAAGCCGCATTACCTTGGGTTAACTAACTACATCTGGATGCATGTATTATTGCATTTATTTACTCCTTTATTTTGATTTTCCTTTTGAAGTATATATTCTTGTGATTTACTTACTACTTTTTAATTCTTGTGTAATTATGCTCTTACTTACTTTCATTTATTTATATTTGTTGTCCCCTGTATTTTTTTAGGTGAAGGTGAAAATTCTAAATAAAAAGACGTGAAAAAAATATTCATTCATTAATTTTTATTTGTTTTTTTTTATTTGTATAATTTTTTTAATTTTTCAAATAAAAAATCTACCTTGATCCAATTATCTCAAAATACACTCTAATATTAGAATTGTTACATTTATCTAGTTAATTCACATATCATAATTTATAATTTATTTAATACCTTTTTAATTACTTAAACAAATTAATAAAATTAGTCAATAATAACTTTACATAAATGAAACAATATAAACATAAATAATTTTGGATTGAATATCATTGAAATATAGGGAAATTATATAATACATGTATAAAATATAATGGAAGTATAGGGGAAATAATATAATACATGGAGTATAAAATATCAAAAACTTGTAAATAAGAATGAGAGAATTTAAAAAATAACTAAATTTACCATTCGAAATCTTTACCAACAATTGTGTAAGACCGTCCCATGTAAGTGAGACAGACAAAATGTGATAACTTCTATAATTTAAAAAAAATGATATTTAGGTAATTAAAAGTGATAATGCTATTTCATAAATAATTTATAGTATAAATGAAAAGTAATAGCATTTTATAGCGAAAATAATAACATTTTATAATGAAATTGATAACTAATTTACTATAAATGAAAAGTAATACTCCCTCCATCCCAGTGAAATGTGAACCTAGTGTTCGCATGTGAAATGCGAACACATGCGAACACTAGTGTTCGCATTTCACTGGACGGATGGAGTAGCATTTTATAGCGAAAATGATAACAATTTATAATGAAAGTAATAACTAATTTAAAAAATATAAAATTATCTCACGTGAGATGGTTTCACGCAAGAATTACTCACAAACCAATAGCTTTTCTATCAATTTTACAAAATATACGTACTCTTTGGACTTAATGCCTCCTACCTTATATATACTCCCTCCGTCCGGATTCAAGGGTGTCATTTGCTTTTGGGCATGAAGATTAAGGGGTATTGTTATTTAATGTGTAGTGGGTAGTTGTATTAGTAGAGATGTGGGTCCCATTTTTTAGTTGTATTAGTAGGTGTGTGTGGATAAAAAAAGAAATGAGACCCTTGGGGGCGGACGCCAAAAATAAAAAAATGATACCCTTGAAAGCGGATGGAGGGAGTACACTGGTTTTCAAGATAGTGATTTTTCTTTGGACTTAATGCCTCCTTCCTTATATTTTTTTTGGTAAAAAAAGGTAATACTCCCTCCGTCCCTCTAATAATGATTCATTTTGTCATTTTGGTCTGTCCCACTACAAAGTGTCTGTTTCCTATTTTGATAAAGATAGGTCCCACCTTAATTTACAATACCCCACTAAATTACTTAAAATTACAACTAACTTTTAAATTTATTACACATATACACACATAATTTAATTCTTAAATAAAGCTTGCCCCAAATCAGACTTTGTCTCCTCTCTCCCCAAGAAAAGCTCATCCTCCATCTTGAATCAGACTTGGTCTTTTATCTGCAAAAAAAGCTCCTCCTCCGACAGCCGCCGCTCGCCCACCTCGAAAGCCAAGTGCCAACTGGATTCTTCGTCGCAGGTCGCCGCCCGAGCCCTCGCGAACACTGTCGATCGAGCCCTGACGCGGCCTAGCCGCCGAAGAAGTCGCACCGCCGGATCCCGTCGCTCGGCCTTTAGTTGTTGCTTCCCGTTGACCTCCGTCTGCCGGATCTGCTGCAACACCCCACGGCTCCACCGGTAGTGCCGTCAATCGCCGTCTTCCGGATCTGCTACAACACCCGACGGTACCACCGGTCGTGCTGTCAACCGCCGTCTGCCGGATCTGCTACAATACCCGACAGCGCCACCGATCGTGATGTCAACCGCAATACAATCTTCATCGCACCTCTCTAATTTTTCTTTCTGTAAGTTGATTTTTTTTTTCTGCTATTTATTTTTATTTTGGTAGGTTAACAGCGACGATCGGATTATTCGCCGGAGGTCGCCGCCAATAACGCGAGCCCTTGATAACGCCGTCATCGAGCCCCGACGCTGTCTAGCCACCGATAAAGTCGCACCGCCGGATCCCGTCGCTCAGCCTCTGTTGACCGCCATTTGTCGGATCTGCCGCAACACCCCAAAAGTGCCGCCGGTCATACCGTCAACCAAACACAATCTTCATCGCACCTCTAATTTTTCTTTCTGTAAATTAGATCTGTAATTTGATTTTTTTTCTGCTATTTATTTATATTTATATTTTTTTTAGGTTAACATGTTTGTGTAATAGTAAAATTTAGAGGAAATTAATGATAAGCGTATAAGGGTAAAACAACATTTTAAATCTATCCACTATACATAAAATATAATATTTCTTAATCTAAGTGAGAAAAGTAAATGGACACTTTTATAAGGGACGAAGGGAGTATATATATTTATTTCAAAGGTATAAGATATACTCCCTTCGTCCCGCACAAAGGATTTTTTTTTTCATTTTTCTCGTCCTACCCAAAGAGTTTCTTTTCATTTTTTATACGCATAGGTCTCACATTCACTTACTAATACAATTAAAACATAGAGTTCACACTCCTACTAATATAAGTACTCACTATACATTAAATAATAATACTTCTTAATTTACATGCAAAAAAATAAAATGCACCCTTGGTGCGGGACGGAGGGAGTACCTTAAAGAGAATTGTAACAACAAATTTTGTATTTATAATAAAATAAATACAAGTTAATTACAATAATAATCCAGAATAATTAAACTTGATAATTAAGGAAGCGATTTCTATTAATCCTCTGATTCTTCTCTCGAATCAACGTGGCTTTGACTTGACTTTGACTTCTTTGGCTTGACTTCTTTGACGAAGTGTATGCTGACTGTGTTGACAGCTTGTGTGGACTTGACTTGTGTGTTGAGTCGGATCTTCAAATGAAGCTTATCCGGACTCGGATTTAAAGTGTATAACGTTAATCCGGAGGGATTGAACCTTTGTTCGGATTAAAACGCAATTCTTGAACCTATAACGTTAATCCGGATGGGGCGAGCCTTTGTTCGAATTAAAACGTTATTCTTGAAGCTTTCCGTGAAGAACGCTGAAGAACTTGATTTAAATAATGCCGGATCGGAGGGGTGCAGAACCTTGATCTCCAATTGGCGGTTGTTCTTTTGAAAACGCCGGATCGAAGGGGTTTAGAACCTTTCACTTCGATTTGGCGGTTGTTCTTCGCTTGAAGATGCTTGAAGTATTCAAGGGAGCACTGCTCGTATTCTTGATCTCTTCAGAGCTTTTGTTTTCAGATATTTTAGTGTGTGTGTCTGGAATGAATGGAAGATGACTCCTTATATAGGTGAGGAATGAACATGCCTCATAAATAACTTGCAATCTGATTGGTCCATGACAGATTTGACCTAATTCTGCGGGCTTGGGCCGTTCCAAATATAACACAGCTTGAATGAGCATTGCTTAATTTGACCTGATTCTGGAACCTTTCAGACTTTATTTGACTTGGGAGTCAAGTTTTACTTAATTTAAACACTACTTAATTTGTTGGGTTTTAAATTAATTATCAATTATTTATTAATCTATTTTAGGAATTTATTTATTTAAATCCCTTAATAAATAAATAATTAATTGATAATTATTGCATTAATTTGTCACATATTTTTCTTTAATAGGTAATAAAATTCAAGTGCTTACAAATGCCCCCTCGCATTTTGTTCACGGACGCCTTTGTGTTGAAGTGAACAAATTGCGATAATCCATTCTTGATCAACAGGATTGAATTTTATTGCTTGCTTCACCAACTTGATATGAATAGCCTGAATTATGACTGAACTTAGTAAAGTGCTAAGCTGCCTATGTACCTCTTTGAAGAGGATCAAGTCATAACGTAGTTCAAAGAGACATGATTTGATTTGAATGGGGGCCGTACACATTTTATACTCATGCGGACCAGGAGTAACATGCAGTTTAGGCTCGTGCGTCGAGGAGCGTTGGACTTGAATTTGTTGACAGTTTATACTCGTGTCAATGAGTCTTGAATTTGAACTTATAGACAGTTTATACTCGTGTCAATGAGTTTTGAATTTGAACTTGTAGACAGTTTATACTCGTATCAAGGAGCATCGTGTGTAGATAGATTTAACTCATATCAATGAGCCTTTGTGAGGACAATTTTAGCTCATATCGATGAGCTTTGTGTGGAATTTTGGATAGTTTTAGCTCATATCAAGGAGCATAATGTAGACAGTTTATGCTCGTGTCGAAGAGCTAAAAATTTGATTTGGGAGATTTTAGATAGTTTAAGCTCGTATCAAGGAGCATTATGTGGACAGTTTTCGCTCATGTTAAGGAGCTTTGTCTTTGATTTATCAACAGTTCATTGCCCCCAATCCTGGGATGCATTGCTTTCTCTTGCTTCCACTTCATTTCTATGAATCTTTATGGAAACTGCAGTCTTTGTTTGTGGTTCGTCTTCCACGAGCTCATCAGAAGGCATGTCCTCAAACTCGTAGGAGTCTTGAATAGATGGCCATTCAATATCATTTGATATCAAGCTCAACTCCATGTCGTGAGCTCTTGTAGCCAACTCTTCAAAAGTCTTTGGCTGAATTCCTTGAAGTATGTAGCGAAGATTCCATGGCATCCCTTGAATGCACATTTCAATAGCTGAAGTTACTGACAACTTCTCTTTGCAATTGAGGCTGAGGCTCCTCCATCTGTTGATGTAGTCGATGACATATTCTTCATCACTTTGACGAGTATTTGTTAGCTCCATCATGCTAACAGTTCTTCGTGTGCTGTAGAAGCGGTTGATGAACACTTCTTCCATTTGCCCCCAACTGTCGATGGAGTTGGCTTCTAAGTTGATATACCAATCGAACACATTTCCTTTAAGAGAGCGAACAAACTGTTTCACCATGTGATCTCCGTAGGTCCCAGCATCATTGCATGTCTCGACGAAATGCGCCACATGTTGTCTTGGGTTGCCTTTGCTAGGAGTGGGCAAAATTTTTTTAAAACCGCAAAAACCGATCGAACCGCACCGCATTGCACCGCATTAAGTGATTTTTTACCTAAATCGTGGTTAATTTTTTTGGGAAAAACCGCACCGCTTAAATGGTGCAATTTCGATTTTTATGCAAAATTACACCGCACCGCACCGCACCGCACCGCACTCTATTATATAATTATAAATATATTATATAGTATATATATATTATATGTATATGTATTATTAAAAAAATAAAAAGATTTACAAAGGTTAAATACTTTGGATAGCAAAATAATTTTAGTATAAGTTGCTTTATGTTATGAATATTTATTTCGATTGTTTATAAAGTTCTAATAATGATTTTATATATTTAAGATCTTATTATCTAATTTGATAAGTATTCCAATATTTAATTTCTAAGGGTGAAGAAACACTTTAAATTAATTATCTATGCATATTTATTTTTTATATATTCAAATATATTATATTGTTATGTTAAGTATTTTACTAATTAATAAACCGTCAAACCGCCAAACCATAAAAAAATGTATAAAATCGCGTAGAAAATTTTACTTGACAATCCGCAATTTAAAATTAATTGTCAAACCGAACCGCACATAGCAATGCAATTTAAATTTTGACGAAATAACCGCAAAACCGCACCGTGAACACCCCTAGCCTTTGCTGTCAAATTGTTGAAAATTGGGAGGTTGATAGTTAGCTGGCATCCTCAAGTTGTCAATTCTCTTTGTATATGTCTTCTTGTAGGCAACAAGGGATTTTGAGCCCCCTTCAAACTTGTCTTTTATCGTTTCTAAATTGATGTTCTTCAGTTGGTTCACATAAAGCATTTTGTCAGTTGAAACTTGTATTTTTTCTTCAACTGGCTTCTTTTCCAAAGGATGGTGTTTCGCTGAGTCTCCTTCATCGCGCTCATCCTCAACTTGTTTCTCATTTGTATGACTTGTCTCCACATTCTCTATTTTCTTCATAAGTATGGAGATCTTTACGTCTTGAGCTTTCATATTCTTGTTGAGTCCATCAATGGCTCTTATCATAATTGCGAGTTGTTCCTCAATGGTCATAGCATTTGTTTTCATTACTGCAGCTACAGCTAAGGCAGATGGTGAGCTTGGCGTTGAACAAGCAGAAACATTTTCACCACTCTTGTCTCCGTGCAATGGCTTGTTGAGAGTAATCCCCACCATATAATTTGCCTCTACGGAGCCTTCGGGAATACTTCTTGTAACGACTCCAACCTTTTTAGCTTGCAATTCTTGAGGCTTTGATGCAGCAGGCCTTCGTATCGCAATCTTGAGTGGAGTTATCTTTTGAATTTCTTCAGTTTGCAACTCTGAATGCTTCAAGGTAGAAGGTCTTCTTATTGCAATCCTGAGAGGAGTAATTCTTTGTACTTGTGGTGAGAAGAGATGAGAGGTAGAGATGGTCCCACCGGACGTGCCAAAATTTGTAACAACAAATTTTGTATTTATAATAAAATAAATACAAGTTCATTACAATAATAATCCAGAATGATTAAACTTGATAATTAAGGAAGCGATCTCTATCAATCCTCTGATTCTTCTCTCGAACCAACGTGGCTTTGACTTGACTTTGACTTCTTTGGCTTGACTTCATTGACGAAGTGTATGCTGACTGTGTTGACAGCTTGTGTGGACTTGACTTGTGTGTTGAGTCGGATCTTCAAATGAAGCTTATCCGGACTCGGATTTAAAGTGTATAACGTTAATCCGGAGGGATTGAACCTTTGTTCGGATTAAAACGTTATTCTTGAGCCTATAACGTTAATCCGGAGGGGTCGAGCCTTTGTTCGGATTAAAACGTTATTCTTGAAGCTTTCCGCGAAGAACGCTGAAGAACTTGATTTAAATAACGCCGGATCGGAAGGGAGCAGAACCTTGATCTCCAATTGGCGGTTGTTCTTTTGAAAACGCCGGATCGAAGGGGTTTAGAACCTTTCACTTCGATTTGGCGGTTGTTCTTCGCTTGAAGATGCTTGAAGTATTCAAAGGAGCACTGCTCGTATTCTTGATCTCTTCAGAGCTTGTGTCTTCAGATATTTTAGTGTGTGTGTCTGGAATGAATGGAAGAGGACTCCTTATATAGGTGAGGAATGAGCATGCCCCATAAATAACTTGCAATCTGATTGGTCCATGACAGATTTGACCCGATTCTGCGGTCTTGGGCTGTTCCAAATATAACACAGCTTGAATGGTCATTGCTTAATTTGACCTGATTCTGGAACCTTCCAGACTTTATTTGACTTGGGAGTCAAGTTTTACTTAATTTAAACCCTACTTAATTTGTTGGGTTTTAAATTAATTATCAATTATTTATTAATCTATTTTAGGAATTTATTTATTTAAATCCCTTAATAAATAAATAATTAATTGATAATTATTGCATTAATTTGCCACATATTTTCCTTTAATAGGTAATAAAATTCAAGTGCTTACAAGAATATAAAGTACAAGAGGAGAATTAATAAATTATCATTCAATCAAACATTCTAGGATTTCTACTCCATTCTTGAAACGAATACTCTATATGCCACTTCTTTTTCGTCGCTAGTCAACTCCAAATTCTCAACTTCAATTCATTAACCACTTTGTTCACTGAAAACTCCTCATTATTAAAAATTTTAGCATTTCTTGATTTTCAAATAAGCCAAACTATACACTCCTATATACATATAGTCATAGATCTCCTTCTTCTACCATAGAAGAGGTCGCAAAAATATAGAAAATGAGTCAAAGGATCCAAAGCCACAACAAAACAATATCCCAATCATCTACTAATTTCCATCCAGATATTATGGGCAAATTGATATTTAAACAATATACTCCCTCCGTCCCAGTTAAAGAGGTTTTTTTTTAATTTTGGTCGTCCCACCCAAAGGATCTCCTTTTTTTTTACACACATGAGACCCACACACCCCATCTAATACAATTAAAATATGGGTCTCATACTTCCACTAATACAACTATCAACTACACATTGAATAATAATACTCCTTAATCCACGTGCAAAAAAAGTAAAAGATTCTCTAAAAGATTCTCTTTTGACTGAACGAAGGGAGTGTCTCAAAGATTTGATGGCAGTGATTTTGTCGATTGACATGTTAGTGATTTTCAAGTTAGTGATTTTGTCGATTGACATGTTGGTATACACACTATTAAAAATATTTTAATCCTTTTAATTACTAGTATTTAAGTAATTTTAATAAAAATTTAAGTGTGGTGGTAGTAATAATTTTTTACATGTTTATTTTGGCCATTTTTGTATATCACAAAATACTACAAGTTATGGTTGGAGGTTATATCTGTGAATTAACGTTAACAAGCAAAAATATTAATAAATCCTTATTATTATTATTATTTTATTAAAGTGAGACTTGATTCCTTCTTCCATCTTATATTGGACACGTTATGTAATAACTTAATAATAACTAACGATTTATAATATTTTTATGAGATCATGTTACTATGATATGGAGTATATAATATCACTTTTTTATTAAATTAAATATTTATTTACGAATTACTTATAAAATAATTTAAATTATAAATACAACTTTTATGAAAAATCGTAATACGTCTCTCATCTCAAACATTGATAAAAGTTAACTTTCTCTTCCTAATATAATTTTGTCACGTGATAATTGTGTGATCTAAAACTGTTAACATGTTCTTTTCTCTATATTTTTGTTGCTTAAATTATACTAATGGACTTAAATTTGTCATGTAATAACAAACTTGCGAATTTTGATATTTTCCTTAGTATATATATATACACTCCGAGGCACTATCCCACACATTTTCTTCAGTCTTCCGTTACATTAACGTTCATACTAATAAAATAAAATATTTGTATCCAACAACCTAAAAAATATATTAATTTCAAATTTGTCCCTCATATCTAACTCATATTAAATTACTTTACACTTTTATTATTACTTAAAAATACTAAAATATAAATAAAAAACAATAAAAATGGTTTAAAAAAAACAACTTATCTTTAACAATTTAAAATAGTAATAAACATGTATAATGTATTCAATCTTGAAATGGAGGGAGTAGCATTTCTTTTTTCACTTTGCCTTAAGCTGCTGTTAAAGGCTAAGTCTTACATGCTTCATGGACATCGTGCCCCCAAATCCCGCATTTTTTTGGAAGGTATACATTTTTGTATTAACTGATATACCCTTTACTATAAGAACGTGTATCCTTTATTTTTTGAAAAAAAAATTTATGATAAAATTTGGAACATTGAATTTTATTATATACTATAATAACGTTACATTCTTCTTTCATGTGCCAAATAAATTAAGGACACGCAAAAGAAAAAAATAATCTAATATTTCTGTTTTAGATTTATACTTTTCTTAAGATATAGTCCATATACCTTTTTAAAAATATATAATAAATGATCCAAACGTGAATGTTAGAGATGTGATATAGTATAATGGAGCTATATTTAATTTGAGATGTACTTAGAAAAGGACGCATCTTCAAAATTTATTTTTTAAATATTCATTGGCTGACCATGTTTTTAATCTTCAAAATTTATTTTTTAAATATTCATTGGCTGACCATGTTTTTAATTTGAGTAGTCTCAAATGGAGTACTATATAATTAGACACCTAAATTTATTATTAAATACACATCTTATCATTATTTGATTTAAATATATGTTTTAAAAATTCTAGACTATCTCTATTTTATTGAATACACACTTTATATATTTTTAATTTAATTATATTTTCTAAATTTCACACATGCTATAACATAAACTTTAAATCACAAATAAATTTCATAGTTTTTAAAAACACCCCTTCATAGTAGAAAAAGAATACGAAATGAAGAAATTGAAAATATGAATATCAGTTAAGAGCGATTTTATGATACGTTGCTAGTGGAACTAGGATTTATAATCACGTGTAACGATATCAAATTAACATTTGTTGCTGGTTAATAAGAGGTGACAACTAGTACAAAGATGAAAGATCGAATTTCAATGTCGCAATATATGAGTAATATGTCAAAATGAGAGAGATTTCTTGGAGTTAAATTTATTTTATGCCATGTAATGAACAGAAACTTCGATTTTTGTCCCCAAAAAGATAAATGATTCAATTTTATTTCATAACTAACTAATTTTTTTAATCTTTACCCAATTTTCACCGAAAAATGTGAATTTTGCCGGAAAACCCCACGTGCGGCGCACGTGAGGCTTCAATTTGGGGCTTTTTGGTAAAATTGGTCAAAAATTGAACAAATTCATGAGTCATGAGACAAAATTGAACCATTTATCTTTTTTGGGATATAAATCGAATTTTGTCTTAGTTACAGGACAAAAAGTGAATTTAACTCAATTTTTGTAGATTATTGTATTTTCATGTTTCGAACCATTTATATAATGTGAAAACATGCTACCCATATATATTTCAATTTTTCATTGCTATTTTAACCATTATAATGACATAAAAATAATATTCTTTTGGGGCTTAAGCATAGATGCCCAATGTTAATTTTCATTCAACAAAAATGCCCACTTCCTTTTCAATAAGGCAAATTCGCCAACTTTAATATAATTTGACATTAATACCCTTTGACCTACAATTTTGGAAAAAATATAAATACTTAATTTTGGAAAAAGATCATTATTGATTCTGTCAATTAAATAGATTGACCGAATAGAACAAATAGGCATTGACCGAATAGAATAAAATAAAAATTGACAGAATAAAATAAAAATAATTGGCTGAATATAATAAATAGACATTGACCGAATAGAACAAAATAAAGATTGATAGAATAGAACAAAAATAATTGACCGAATAGAACAAAAATAGACAATGACCGAATAGAACAAAATAAAGATTAACAGAATATAACAAAACATTAACAATACACATTGATCTAATAGAACAAAAAATTGACCGAATAGAACAAAAAATACAAGATCGAATAGAATTAACTTACATTGACAGAAAATAAAAAATTTTAATATTAAAACATTCAATTATTGAGTGATTTGACGGGTGTCTGACACATGTGAAGGATATTTTGGTAAATTTAAAAGAAAAGTTGACAAATTTGTAAAGAATATTATTAAATACACACCCCAAATAATTTTTTTATTTTTTAATTTTATTTTATACACACCCCTTAAAATTACAAAATTATCCTTTTTAAAAACTAAGAAATACACACCCCATGTAAAACTCTCCGATCATCCCCTTGTAGATGTTGCCATGACATCGAAGTTTTGCGTTGATGCTTTGATCTCTTCGAGAGAGAAAATTTTGCAGAGATGGGAAGGCAATATTTCTGGGAATAATCACAGAAAAATTGTTGTAATGAAGATGAAACCTTTTGAGTTTCTTAAGACTTGTAAGCTGAAATGGAACACTCCCTGTCAACCTGTTCCACCCTAAGTCAGAAAGATTCGCCGGAATCTCACTGGAGAATGAGTTGTTGGTCAAATTCAAGTGGCAGCCTGAACGAAATGCCTATTTTCGGTGGGATCCCACCATGAAAAGTGTTGAGATCGAGATTCAAGGCAATGAGGAATGTGAGATTAGAGAGGTAAGGTGAGAGAGTGCCCACTAAAGCCATGGACGACAGTTTCAAGACTCTAACTCTCTGATGAAGATGGCCGCAAATCACACCTGCCCATTTGCAAAAATGGAGGGAATCATTCCAGGAGTTGAGGAGATGAACAGTCCGCCGTTTTCACAAGTGATGATGCTGCTTCTGATCCACATGTGAGCGGTGGTGCCGCCGTGGGAGGAAGGCCAATATAATTTAATTTGAAATAGGGTGTGTATTAAATAAAATAAATTAAGGGTAATTTAGATATTTTAAATATATATATTTTAATTACTTCCTCATTCCTGTTTCAATGTTTAAGTTTGCATTTTGCACGTTGATTAAGGAGTATAATATTTTAATAGATAGTGGGTGGAAAAATATAATATTTAATGCAAAATGGGTAGGTGTATTAGTGTTGGATGATATATTAATTGTTTTAGGTGGGTCCCATATTCCAAAAAGAAAAACGTAAACATTGAAATGAGACGCGCAAAATAGAAACGTAAATATTGAAACGGGACGGAGGGAGTATTTAATAATTGGGGTGTGTATTTAGTAAAGAGGGGTGTGTATTTAGTGGTACCCATTTGTAAAATTTTAGTCAAAGCGGACATATTCCAAAAAGAAAAACGTAAACATTGAAATGAGACGCGCAAAATAGAAACGTAAATATTGAAACGGGACGGAGGGAGTATTTAATAATTGGGGTGTGTATTTAGTAAAGAGGGGTGTGTATTTAGTGATACCCATTTGTAAAATTTTAGTCAAAGCGGACATTTTTGCTTATTAAATTTTTATTTTGGGCACAAAGGGCAATTCCTCTACTCTTTTTAGATGGTTAATTTTTGGATTTCGTAGAAAAATCCTTGAACCTTTACAATTATATAGATTTTTGTATTTACATATTTCTAAGCATTAATTTATATAATGTAGAAACATTCTACCCACCTACATTTCATGTTTTATTACTATTTTGGCCATTATAGTGGCATAAAAATACTTTTTTAGGCAGTTTTTGGATTTCATAAAAAAATCCTAACGCCTTTACAATTTTGTAGAGTATCGTATTTTCATGATTACAAGTATTTATATAACTAGCACTTACCAACCCGTAAGTTGCACGGGTAGAAATTAATTTTAGCAATATTGCGTACATAAATTAACAATATAATTATTTTATTTTTTATTGTATACATTTAAAATTATAAATAAAAAACCAGATTCTTTATCCATAGTTATTTAATTATTTTAACAAAATATAATTTTTCCAATAAAGCAATTTAAAAAGATGTATTGTTTAATGTAATATCAATAACTAACAATACGTTAAATGCTTTTAAATACTTTCTAAAAAAATAATTTCTGCAAATTTCCTCAAATGTACGTATCTTTTTTCAAATATTTTACTTCAATACACCTTGAAAAAAGATGACGTATATTTAAGGAAAATATGAGAATCTACAAAATTGTAAAGACGAAAGGATTTTTCTATGAAATCCAAAAACTGCATAAAAAAGTATTTTTATGTCATTATAATGGTCAAAATAGTATTAAAACAAGGATATGTAGGTGGGCATAAATGCTTAGAAATATGAAAATACGAAAATTTATATAATTGTAAAGGTTTAAAGATTTTTCTACGAAATCCACAAAAAAACCTAAAAAGAGTAATATTTTTATGTCATTATAATGGTCAAAATAGCAATGAAAAATTGAAATATATATGGGTACCATGTTTTCACATTATATAAATGCTTAGAAACATGAAAATACAAGAATCTACAAAAATTGAGTTAAATTCACTTTTTGCCCCGTAACTAAAATATAATTCGATTTCTATCTCAAAAAAGATAAATAGTTTAATTTTGTCCCATAACTAACGAATTTGTTTAATCTTTGATCAATTTTGCAGGAAAGCCCCAAATTGAAACCCCATGTGCGCCGCACATGGGGCTTTCCAGAGAAATTTGCGTTTTTCAGCAAAAATTGGGGAAAATTGAAAAAATTCGTTAGTTATGGGACAAAATTGAACCATTTATCGTTTTTTTTGGCAAAAATCGAAGTTTCTCATAGTTACAGGGCATAAAATGAATTTAACTCGAATTTCTTGTATGTAGTAGGTAATAATCTAATCTCTATTAATCAACTGATTCACAGTAATTTACATCTCTACCATTCTATCAAAGTGTAGGGGCGCTTGAGTATACTATTCCAAACTTTCTTTTTACAAAGATTTTGCCTGTTAGACAAGTTAGAGACATCAATCTTTTAAGGTAGGCAAGATCTCCTCAATGGGAATCTACAATTTCCATCCTCCACAAATTAAAGAAAGACGACAGCACTTTAAAAAATACACTTAATCGAATAAAAGTGATTACGTTAGATGGTTATATGTGAAATGGATTGTGAAATAAATTGACTCATTATTAAAATATATTTATTAGGTTAGATATGCTCATTGATAGTTATACTATATTAGAAGTGAATTATAATATAACATTTTAAAATTATACTTTAATAATCATTCATAGTACTTTAGAAAAATATACTTTAATAATTAACAAACATATTTTACCATATAACAATCATACTTCAACACATTTCACAATCCATCTCCCATAAGCACCACCTCACAAGAAACTTTGTTTAATAATAATATTAATACATAAATAATCAAGAAAAAATAAAAATTTTCACATAAACCTACTTTATGTTGATTGATGAATTGAAGAAAATAAAATAAATACCATGAAACATACAAGTTCAATTACACCTTGGATACAACATTCTAATAAGTGGTAACAATATTAAATTACAAGTTAAATTTCATAATATACCCTTGAAAACCCATTATTGCCTCCTAATTATTATAATGATGCTGAAGAAAGATACCAAAATATTCTCATGAATATATCAAATTAAATAATATTAATTCTTTGAAGCATCTCCCAATTACCCTTCACCAGATCCTATCTTCTTCCCAGTGGCTTGTTCTTCCTTTTACTTAAAAAATTAAATTTGAAGACCAATTATTTGGTGTATTTGTATTATCATAAAATAATTAATTAATATTTCAAGTGTAGGTGCAGTTGTTGAGAGGAATGGCCACATTCATTTTCTTGGGGTCCATAACCACTGAACACTGGACTCTTTTGTAGAATTTGGGCTTCACCAATTGGCCCAATATGTAGGCCCTGGCCCGAACTGTGAAATCCAAACTCCAGGGAACCGGCTGCACCGGTTTTCCAAGCTGGCTGTTCAAATCCGCTACTCCTCCGTACGCTGGAATTCTGTTGCCCGTCAAAATCACTGTTATCGTTCTATGACTATTTCTGGGTTGATAAAACCTTTTTATCTGCAAAATTTCAAAGCCAAAATAATAAATTAATTTATCTAATAATAATAATAATAATAGACGTGAGACAGATAAAATTTTAATATTTTAAATTAATAATAATATTTAATTAATGAAAAGTGATGATACTAATGATGTGATAGTGAGGCCATGATAAAAATATGATTGTCTCCTCCACCTATTTTTTAGGGCTAAATATAATTATACTCTTAAAATTAAAACTAAATTATTAAATAATTAAATTTTAGGATAAAACTAATACTCCCTACATCCCGTCCTTATGATTACGTTTACTTTTTGCATGGAGATTAATGAATATAGTATTTTAATGTGTATTGAGGTGAAAGAAATAATAATTTAATGTAAAGTGGGTAGATGTATTAGTGGGATGTGTGGGCCCATGGAGAGATAAGTAATTAATTTGTGTGGGTCTCATATGCTAAAAAGGAAAATGTAACCATTAGAATGAGACGCCCAAAAATGAAATATGTAACTATTAGGATGAGACGGAGGGAGTACTTCTTTCGTTCCATCCATAAATCCCCATTTATTTTTTGCACGTATTATTTTATATATAATAGGTAGTTGTATTAATAGAGAGTGATATCAATATATGAGTTTTTTTTACTAAAAAGAGAAAATATAGATTTTTAAATGAGATATTCAATATAGTAAAATGTTGGATCGAGGGAGTAATAAACTACATAAACAGATAAAAAAACACTCCATACTATGAAACGGTTGGTTAGAATAATTATTAAAAAAAAAACCTATGAATTGGGGTACTTACTGATCCGGTGGCGAGAGGCAGGTCGGTGTAAGAAAGATCCAAGTGTGTTGATGTAACGTGGATTCCAAAGAATGTACCTCGGTTGCGGATGATGATCTTGACCGTTGAATTCATCGTCACCATTTCCGTAGCTACACCCGATGCATCCGATCCAGCTTGGATCATGAATTCGTTGAACGATATACTCTGTTCATGTTAATTCATTTTAACAAAAGAGGAATATTTATCTCATCTAAAAACTTATCTAAAAACTTAATCTGATAAAGATCTAAAAACTTTAGTTGATAAAGAGTTTCAGTTTACACTTTAACAAAAAAAAATTAAAACCCCTTCTCCCCGTTCTGAATAAATGTGTACGCTTTCTATTTTCTTTCTATTCTATTTTCCATTGTGCCATAAGAATGCGCACCACCAAAAAAGAAAAAGAAAAAAAAAACCTCAATCCAATAACAAAAAATATATATTTTAATTTATAAAATATCATACACTCCTAATAGATAACTACATTACATCTATTTATTACTCCCTCTATTCATAAAACCTTTCACACTTTCCTTATTTGTTTGTCTCACAAAATTTTCACATCTCAAAAAAGAAAACATCATTTATCTAACAACCTCAAAATATTTTTTTAATTTTAAAATTTTCAATCATTTTTACACACATATAATTACTTTATACTTTATTTTATTATCTAAAAATACTACAATATCCTCCAAAGTTAATAAAACTGGTTAAAAGTGTAATTTTTTTTAAACAACGTGAAACAATAAACGTGAAAAGTATTATAAAACGAAAATAGTATATAAAAGGTCTGCCCTATTATAGAGAAAATTATTATTACTCCATCTGTCCCGGGTATTTTTACCCGTTTGTACGGGCATGGAGATTAAGACTTTTTATTTTTTTAATATATAATGTAAGAGAAAGTAGGGATAAATTAGTAATATAAAAAGAAAAAGTGAATAAAGGTATTGAGAATGATGAATAAAGTGTATAAAAGTAATTAAAGTTGTTGGGATTGTAAAAAGTAGGTAATAAAATATTATGTATTTTTGTCAAAAATGGAATGGATAAAAATACGTTGGACACCCAAAAATGAAAAGTGGGTAAAAATACGTGGGACGGAGGGAGTATTATTTTTTTTAATACATAAAAACTGTGTAAAGTGACACATCTTTTAAAAAGGGGGGGATGTAGTACTCCATCCGTCCCAAGTATTTTCACCCATTTGTACGGACATGAAAATTAAGACATTTATTTTTTTAATATATAATGTTAATAAAAGTAGGGATAAATTAGTAATTTAAAAAGAAAAATAAATAAAATTATTGGGAATGATGAATAAAGTGTAAAAAAGTAATTAAAGTTGTTAGGATTGTAAAAAGTATGTAATAAAATATTATGAATTTTTACTATTAATTGAATGAGTAAAAATACGTGGGACAACCCAAAATGAAAAGTGAGTAAAAATACGTGGGACGGAGGGGAGGGGGTATGTTGTTAAATTATACTAGTACAATATATTCCCTTCGTCTCATTTCAATGTTTACGTTTGCTTTTTGAATGTTGATTAAGGAATATATTATTTTAATGGATAGTGGATAGAAAGATATAATATTTAATGTAAAGTGGGTAGGTGTATTAGTATTGGATGTGGGGACTATGATGATATATTAATTGTTTTAGGTGGGCCCCATATTCCAAAAAATAAATGTAAACATTGAAATAAAACGCCCAAAATAAAAATATATAAACATTGAAATGAGACGGAGGGAGTATGTATAAAAATTCATGTACATCACTACATCTAATTTGAATTTGTAGTTTTGATGTTAATTTCACGTTTTCTTTCCTCAATCAACGGAAACCGACAAGCCTAAATTTCACCAATTTTTTGAAACCGACATGCATCCTTAAATTGCTCCATTTTTTTTTTAAGTCAATCTTAACCATATATTTCTGAGCTTTGAATATATATTTAAGTAGCAACAACTAATCTCAGGGTTAATAGTCTTAATCGGATATCACACAATTGGTTCCCTATTTCCTAATAGTGAATTTAGTTTAGTATTGTGCAAGGTGAATAAAGCGCCCCTACATCCCAACTCCACATAGTGATGAAGGTAAATTATGGCGATTCAATTCAATTGATTAACAATGTTAAACAACTAACTACTGCATATAAGGAGGTCTTTCAAAAGTGGAAGAGTAAATTATGATGACTCAACTGATCAACATTATTATACCAGTATCTATTACACACGATGAAGATCTTCTAATTTTGAGAGGTTGATTACAGTGATTGGGTTTCGAATCTTTCAATCCATAGTATTTTAATTAAAATCAGTTCAATATTACAGTCCTCTGAAAATAAGAGAACACCCATCTGCCTTGTGATCAGTGTTGACTATAATTGATATACCTAAACAAAGATCTTTAAAACAAACTCTCCACAGCTGTTCATTTTCATCCACATTAGGAAAATTAGGTATAGAAACACGCTTTTAACAGAAGCGTGACATCACATTCATTTAATCAGATACTACTAAATTATATCGTAATTATCATTAATTAATCACAATTAATAACCACCCCCCAAATCAACCAAAGAGTAAATGAATCCCAATTGAAAATGCCTACAGTGTACAAGGAAAAATTAATTGGAAAGATCATATATACTATATACACACACACAAATACATATATAGATATAGTGTGTGTGTGTGTGAGTGTGTGAGAGAGAGTACCTTCATGGTGACGACAGGTTTCTGATTCCGGCTAGAACCCCACAAGATCAAGGCAAAGAAAGAAAACAGCACGAAGAATCCGACAACAAACGCCAAAAAGTAGCACCGCCGCGGCACTCCCCGGCGGCCGCCGTCCTCATCCAAAAGCCCCTCCTCCTCTATGGCATCAAACTCCTTCCACTGCTTCTCCGCCTTCCCGTGATGCCGGTGGTGCCGCCTCGATCCGTTACTCGACTTCTGCGAACCCGGTTTAAGCGAACCGGAATACCGGGTCGACGACGAACCGCGCGAGTGGTGGCCCGGCGACCCCATCGGGCTGAGAACCGGCGTCGAGTGAAACGAATTCGTCGTCTTCTCCCCGTCGTGCGAGTCCCTCGACGGACTCTGCACGTAGTAAACGGCCCGATTCGGAGATGACGGGGCCAGGCTCGTCACCTCCGAATCGGTCTTTGCATGCATAGACATGGCTGATTGATTGATCAATTTTTGTTACAATAAGAATGTGATCGAACAAAATTAAGTAACGTAGAATGATTATAATGTAGTGAGAGAGAGTAGATCTCAGCAATGGAGGATTTGATTCTTGGATGAGTGTAGAAGAAAGTCCAAGGAAACAGAGCACGTTAATGTATTAGATTGTTTAATGTTTTAATGTTTATTTTTTTCTGACTATTAGAAATTAATTAGGGGGTAGGAGAAGTATGCCAGTTGGAATTATGGGTTGTTAATTAAGTTTGTCTCCCCAATTTTGATACTATTTTACTTTATTATTGTTGTGTGTGTTTTTGGGGGATACTTTTGGAATTTGTGTTGTCTTTTGTTGAGCCTAAATATTATTGTGAATTTCATGACTCAACCCATTTAATTATTCAACAATTGTCTGATGTTTTTGTCATTTAATTAATTGTTAGTTACAACTTACACGCACGAAACTGTAACAACTTTTTATTCACAGCTGAATATCGATCTAATTCACTATGTTGATCAAGAATTTACATTTTAATATATTGATTGAATAAAGAAAATCAACAAGTTATGGAGAGAGAAAAAAAAAAGGAGTATTTGAGAAGTAAAAGGCCCTATTTTAAATTTTAATTAGAAAATTAAAAATAATAATTTTTATAAAAATACTTTTAAATATATATGAAGAATATCCTGGAAATGGTTCGTGAAAGAGTAAATTGATGGGGCACCTGTGAGTTATAGAGAAAGTCGTATGTCAATTAATTTAACATAATTAGGTATTTTGACTTCATATATATTTGAAGTCGATGGTGAAGAAAATATTTTTTATGAAGATATAGTTATAATTATATGATTTTTATTTATTTCATCAAATGGTGTACCCACCATTATTTATTTCATCAAATTGACCTTGAAATAGACGCATGAACTTCGAGTTAAAATCTTTTGGTCCCATAACTATAAGGAATTTTTGATTTTATCCCAAAAAAAATAAAAATTTCAATTTCGTCCCGTAACATCTGAAATTGGTCAATTTTGGTCCCAAAGTCCCCGGAACCCCATTTTTTTATCGGGAATTCACACATGCGCATCACATGATCACCAAAATTGGGACTTTCCGGCAAGGTAATCCTACATGGCAAATGAGATTAACATCAAATGAGTGGCCAAGAAAGTAGGCTTCATATCTCCTGCAATTAGTTTCTGCTCGAAGACGGCCATGGTGTTGGCGGCGGAGCTGCTCTTTCCTTTCTCGGCGGCGCCACTCTCAAGGTATCTGTTGCCACCTTCCTCTCCGCCGAAGAGCTTCCAGTAGGAGCACGCAATAATGAGAAGGGCAAAGGCTATGAGACCCAGCATGGCGACCAAGCCGCCGAAGAGGTAGGGCATGGGGAACTGCCAGGGGGAGCGCTGCACGGTGGCGGGAGGCGAGAATGTGGCCTTCGCGGCTGTGGTGGCCTCCACCGCTGTCATCATTGATACTGATCTGGAGTGAAATAGAGCACCACCGGTCTCATAATTGGTTTCGAAAATGGAGGTCGAGAGATATTATAAGAGAGAAAAGACTGATGCATAATATATATTCTACAAACGATCTTCCATTGATGTCAAGATCCCAACACATCTCACCTGTCACATAAAAATAAGCTCTTGAGTTTTCATTACATCACCTAGTTGCTTTGCATCCGATTCGCAGAGAGTGTATAATTTCCACCAATGAGAGCGAGGCTGGTGTTCGTCGTACCGAAACCATTGATGACCGGATTAAACTCGGTGGCGAGGATTCATGCGGCGGTGACAATCAAATGCCCAAATGACGACGCAACGCCGTTGAAGGAAGAGAATGGAATGTGGATGACAGGATGCTGGATCTCACGCTCCACCGTGTACTTATACTTTCTGATGTAATGGCTGCAGAAAATCCCATTTTTCACGTAGGATTATCTTGCCGGAAAGCCCCAATTTTGGTGATCACGTGCCGCACATGCAAATTTCCGATCAAAAAATAGGATTCCGGCGACTTTGGGACCAAAATTGGCCAATTTCAAGTGTTACGGGATGAAATTGAAAATTTTATCTTTTTTGGGACAGAATCAAAAATTCTTTATAGTTATGCGACCAAAAATGATTTTAACTCCATGAACTTCTTCTGTCTTAGCCTTTTAGGCACATGTGTTTCTGTTGTAGTGCTGATTCAAAATGTTAGATGAGTAATACTTTATGATAAATATTTGCGTGAAATCATTTCGAAAAATACATTTCATAAGATCGATATGAAATAATAATATTTTAATAAAAATGATACTTTATCGGTTAAAAAATACTTTACACTTTCTATATTTGTCTGTTTCACAATACCTTTTGTATTCATAAAATGATAAAATAAATTACCAATGTATCCTTCACCTACTCAATAATTTTAAAAGTGTTATTTTTGAGTTTAGACCATATACACGACAATTAATACTAACTCAGGGATTTGGGCCAAATTAAAAAGACTAACTTAATGGAAAATTTTAATCCATAATCCAATTAAAATTTTTGCCCCATAGATCTGGATTCCAATATAAACCTCAACTCATTTCTCTCCACTTTTCCTCTACTTCTTATTATGGTAACTAACTTAGTTTGTAAGGTGAAGCATGTTGCTTGAATCTAAATATTTTTGTAACATTTGATTATAATTACTCTGTGTGCTTCTTTGTAAAGTGTATTTGTTACTTTAATGCTAAAGTTTGTTTATTCTGTGATTATTTTGTGTGTCTTAAGAAATTTTATGTTCTAATCTTGGTAATCTTATACTTTTGGACTTTGTGTTCGTTATCTTTGATTTTTGCATATATACATGTATCTGTGTGGTACTCATGACTTAGTGCCAAACTACCTTTGTGGCATTTCCATGAACTTTTTGTCCAAATTCTCTTCTTTGTGGAGATTTGTAAGTTCTATTTCTTTGTGACTAGTTCTTTTAACTTTGTGCTTTGTGAGTAACTTATTTTGTATTTGGTATAACATTATTTTATTGGTAACTTGTCTTTGTAATTTGTTACTTGTTATGGTGACTATCCTGCAACTTGTCTTTATGACTTGTGTCTTACTTAATGTTGTGTTTGCAGTAGTGTTTCCACATTCGATGATGAAATTCTTGTGAATTCATTGTGGTTGATAGTATGTTGGAGTTGGGCAAAATAGGTGGAGATTTGTTGGCCTTTCAGAAGCCCATATTGATTTGGCCCATGAATAAGTGGAGGTCAGCCCACATTTTAGCCCAAACATATTAACGTTGTTGATAATCTCTTTTTCTCAATTACTGCTCTTAATTTCTTTTGCATTAGGTAGACTTCTTCCTTTGTGAAGATGTTAACCGCCGTAATTCTTCATCCTCCTGTCTCCTTTATTCTCATTACAAACACAAACACTTGTATAAATCGGATTTAAAGTGTAAATCATATGTTCCTCCTTTCAATTCTATATACTTTATGTATTATTAGGGTGTTTAAATTAAGAGGGACTACAAGATTTACAAGGATTTATGTAAATTCAATTTAAAAGAGACTAACTCTATTCTCATACTAAATTTTTCTTCGGTGAAGATAAGTGAGTATTGTAAAGAAAATGGGGGAGAGGGTGAGAAGTGAAATTGAGATGAGAGAGTGTTACACATCATTGATAGTGAGAGAGATACTGTGTGAATCTGCTCCAACACTGTTCAACCTTTAATTTAAACTACAAGGGTGTGTTTGGTTCACTTTGAATTAATAATACTTATTGGTTAGAGAATTTATATACTAATTGAACTTATGCAGGCTTAATTTTCATCTAAGCCCATTAATAAAAAGCAAGGGGCTCGGTGAAATACAACCTTGATGGAAAGTGTATTACAATATCCCATGAAACTAATATGGAATTAAGGAAATTCTAATGCTCATCCATTGCTTATCACATTTACAAGCTTTATTAATCCACCTATTAACCTTAGTGAACCAAACACACCCCAAGTATCTAAGCCCGTTGCAGTTTCCTGCAACTGTTCTGACGACGATGGAGATGGAAGATCCCCAACATATGCTTTAGTACAATGGAGAGTTACTTTTCTATACAAAGATAATACTCCCTCCGTCCCAGGTATTTTTACTCATTTGTACGGGCACGGAGATTAAGACGTGTTATTTTTTTAATATATAATGTAAGAAAAAGTTGGGATAAATTAGTAATTTAAAAGGAAAAAGTAAATAAAGTTGTTGAGAATGATGAATAAAGTGTAAAAAAATAATTAAAGTTGTTGGGATTGTAAAAAGTAGATAATAAAATATTATGTATTTTTGCCATAAATGGAATAAGTAAAAATATGTGGGACAGCCCAAAATGAAAAGTGGGTAAAAATACGTGGAACATGGAGTAGTATAATTATGTATGATCTCTTTTGAATAGAATAACCTAAGTATTTTAAATAACACTCCATAATCTAAAGAGTATAAAAAGGTGCACTGTTACTATCCAACACTACTCTATTTAGAATTACATTGTATTTGAATCTTTATTTTAGTTTACTTTCGTTTAATTTACTTATTTATTTTACCGTAATAGTTGATTTAATTCAGTTTGAACAGACTCACCAAAAAAAATACTAATAATCTTCATTACCTGCCCAACAAATATTCCAAAAACAACTAAGTCAAACGTTGAACAACTAAAACTCTAGAGATTTGTCTTCAAATCTAAAACCCTCCTTCAAAAACCAACAAAGTACAAGAACAATACAACCCACCCACCCCCCCCACCCCCCCTCTCTCTCTCTCTCTCATCTTAGTTGGTGTATACAAACTGTAAAACAGCTCCAGATGCAGGTGAATTTGCATGGAAAAAATGAAGCAAGTTTGTAGCATTTTGTATACCAATGAATTAATCTGGCTATGTATGTTGTACAGGGTTGGAATCCAATGCATCCCATTATCAAGCTCTTCTGCATCACTGCTTTTCTTGTGGGCTACTCCTTCTCTCTCAAGGTGAGTTCACATGATCATCATACATACAAACATAATTAATTAATCCTAATTAATTGAGTTAATTAATTTTCTTGCTAATCAAACTGCAGTTTGGCGAAACGTGTTCCACCAATAGCGACACCTGCAACGCTGGTTTAACATGCGCCACGTGTCCTGCCAACGGTAACACCAGACCACGGTGCACTCGAACACAGCCCATCATTCCCACCTCTACGGTACGACGTCGTGCTGAGCTCGTTTCCCTGAGTCAATGTCGTGATTACGTTTGAAACACGACTTTAGTTCTTTCTTTTGGTTGAACAGGTAAAAGGGCTGCCGTTTAACAAGTATTCATGGCTGACCACCCACAATTCCTTTGCTCGGGCCGGGTCAACTTCCGCTACCGGGTCTGCTATTCTCGCTCCGACCAATCAGGAGGACTCCATTACTGATCAGCTCAAAGTACGTAATTAATTATTTGGTATTATATCTGATTATGTAATGCTCGCAATTAATTTAAGATAACTCAGGACAGAACATGTTGCATCTGAGTTGCAGAAAGTGGAATTACTGTTTTGCCCTGCTTCTCTTTGATGGTGGGGCGGGTAAAATAGTCAACCGCCCCCTAATGGTAGCAGTTTAAAAATATAGTTGCTCATAAGTCGTATCGTAAAGTTCTTTAATGATTAGATAGAGTACATAACATTTCTGATTTGCATTATTAATAGTCATTATTGATGTATTGACATGTGGAACATGGATTTGAATGTGGGCAATTTTGTATCACTTCCCCCTTGATATATATCGCCTTGTATTTTATTTTAGGGATGCTATCTTGTGAGATAACGGATAAATCCATATAGTTGTTATGTAAGTCAAGTATGCTCATTAATAGTTTAATTATGTTTATAGTGATTATAATATTATAATTCATTATTCATTATATTTAAAAAAAATTAACTAAGAATTAACATAATTTAATTATACAATTATCATACTTTAACAAGAATCGACTTGTCTCACAACCTATCTCACATAATTATCATCTTGAGACTATGTCTTTTATGTTAATGGTATTTTGTTTTCTTGATTTTGTTTTGAGTTTTAATATGGTAAATTTTATGCAAGAGTGAAGCTAAGTAAAGTATGTTTTTGTAGAATGGTGTTCGAGGGTTAATGCTTGATATGTACGATTTCAACAACGACATTTGGTTGTGCCATTCTTTCAATGGCATGTGTTTCAACATAACATCATTTGTAAGTAACGTCCATATATATCTATATGTAGTTTTGAGTGTGGTGTTTATGAAAGTTATTTGTGAACAGCAACCTGCTATCAATGTGTTGAGAGAGATTCAAGTATTTCTCCAAGAAAACCCGAGTGAGATAGTCACCATTTTCATCGAGGATTATGTCGCATCTCCTCAAGGCCTCACTAAAGTGTTCAATGCATCTGCCCTCACTCAATACTTATTTCCTCTCTCTCGAATGCCTAAAAATGGCCAAGATTGGCCTACCGTGGATGAAATGGCGCGGGACAACCAGCGTTTGGTTGTCTTCACGTCCAAATCATCCAAGGAGGCTTCAGAAGGAATAGCCTACGAATGGAACTACGTGGTCGAAAATCAATGTCAGTCATCCTTTTCTTTTAGTAATGAGCACATATATATATATTCGGATCAAATCTTGAAAATGGTGGTGGGTGATCATATTTTCAATTTTCAGATGGAAATGAGAATGGTGGGATGCAAGCGGGTACCTGTCCGAGTCGATCAGAATCATCTTCGATGAACACACTTTCGAGATCACTGGTGCTTATGAACTACTTCCCAACAAATCCAAATGCAACAGAAGCTTGTGTTGACAACTCTGCTGACCTGATTAGCATGATGAGGACCTGTTACACAGCCAGTGGCAATCGCTGGCCGAATTTCATTGCAGTCGATTATTACAAGGTCCCAGAACAAATCAAACAATTCATTTAATTGACAAAATATCAATTCAAGTAGTATATACCATCTTTGATCAGTACCTCAGTCTGAACTATCTGTCTTGACTGATCGCAGAGGAGCGATGGTGGGGGATCACCAGAAGCTGTAGATGAAGCAAACGGCCATTTAACCTGTGGCTGTGATAGCATTGCCTATTGCAAGGTACGCACCCACGCACCCTTGTCTTGAATCTCTTGATCAAATATATTCATGAACATGAATACAAAAAAACTGCACAAGTTGGACGACACTTGGTGCAGATCGACTCATGTTTTTACAAAAAAATATGACAGGTAAACGCTACGTTTGGTACATGTGATGTCCCGGTGCTTTCACCACCACCTCCAGCTCAGTTATCTCCTACAGGAACAGCACAAGGGACTAGTAATCACTCTACACAAAACAAACCCTTCCAACTTCATTGTTTCCTCCTAATATTCATCTTAACAGCTCTCCTGCTGCTGTTGTAGTTACATAATGCATTTGTAAAATCCAATATTTTGCTTTCTGGATAGTGCCGCACACGGATTCTTGATCTTAAATAATGTACATCAGATATTTACTATGTCAGCATTAAATATAGACTAGTATCTGTAGCAGCCATTCATTTTGAGGCTTCAGAATCTTATATGAAACTGGATTATATACTAACTGAATTAGTTAGAGAGATCAACCAATTATCAGGTTTATAACCAAAACTCAGAATCAGATAAAAATGTATGATGCATCAAACAATATCATATTCAACTAACCACTGAAGTAAAGAAATTAATTAAAATCTACATAAAAAATCTAATAATAATACAATTGGAATCAAAATTTTCAGAAATCTCTCATTCGATAACAGCAAACTAATTACTGGAGTACTATTTATCAGTAATTTTTTTTTAAAAAAATACTATGATCTACATTTGTGTTGCCAATTTCATCTAAAGGCTATTGATAGTTTAATTGCTTTAATAGGTATAATGCTGATCCCCACACCATGGATAGAGTGAGAAGAAGAGAATTATATACTCATTTGATAATAAGCACTAGATTTTTTAGATTTTTGATAGATCATTTGAGATTGGTTGCTAATGTTTGAATAATTTAAATTACAATTATGATTGGATTTAGGAATTAAGGTTTACATGTTTATGATAATATATCAATAATTTGTTTGGTTATAATATTAGAAGTAATTGCCTAAGAACTGAACAAACTGCCCTTGATTTTATTGCACTAAGAGGTCCGAATTTGAAAAGAAAAAAAATATCTAATTACATGAAATTGCACCAACATTAAAAAAATACAGTAAAATTTTCATCAGTTGGGGTACAAAGATAATGGACCTATATAATTGTGGCCACACCCTTGGCGTGACACAACTGAGGTACTCTATAACATACAAATTTACCATGTATATATTAGTCAAGTAGATCAATAAGGAAAACATGAATTAACAGATCACTAAAGAGAACTTACTACCAACAGAGCATCAATCAAGATACGTAGAAATCATCTGACATATACTCACATGGATTCATTAGAGAAGATAATTCTGGAGAAGCTGCTCCGGTTTCCATCCTGGATTTGCAGGAAGGCGTGGAAGCTTGTGCAGTTGCTGATTCTTCGTTCAGAACTGCAAGGATGGGAGCATCAGTTTCTTGAGCTCTCGGCATGTGATAAGCTCACAGATATGGTGGTTATATAATGAATAAGAGATTATTACATTAGATTCTGAATGAGGTAAATATACTAATTGAGATACTTTTGCTTACCTGATTTCTACTCCCTTACTTGGCAATCAATAGCAAATACCAATGCTCCGTTGACAATTTGCTTTACTGTTGTAAACTTGTATGTTTCTTACAAATACTAGTAAAAAACAGAGTAATTTTTATTCCAATCAATGCAGGAATGTACATTTATTTATTTATTTATTAGGAGTTTGTACTCAATAGAAATACAGGCTATGAACTGGAAGAACGATGTGATAAGCTAACAAAACTAGATTAAGATACATTATATGCTTACAGAAGGAAATATATAGTACATTGACCAAGCTGTTAGCACGGTCATATAAAAAAATGCAAGTCCTGTTCTAATTGGGGTGTACCATTTCTCAAGTTGAATTTATTGCCCATTCTTATACCGTCGCAAATATCTCTCACTGCAATTCTCCCACCGGTGCTTCGTTGAGCCACAAGAAATGAATGAAGTCGTATAATTTTGCACTAACACTAACCTGCCAAGAACATAATGTTACAATGATCACGATTGATGTAATCTTAACTTCTGCCAGAAGGTAGATTAATTAATCCAATTTTTAGTCAATGTACCTTGTAGGGTGTCGGGTTCAACCTTCGCATGTGATCAGGTCGCATCTGCTCCAAATGTTTAATACACCGATCTCTAATCGATTTAAGAGGTGGTAGCTCTTCTCTATATTTTCCTTTAAACAAACATTACACGGAAATGTCAATAGTAGAAGTTATTTCTATAAACTTCATAAGGTGTACGAGTAAACAATATCTAAAGTCTCAAGATTTAGGAGGATTGTCTAAAGAAAAGTCTAATCCAAGTAGAGACCAAAAAACAGAACTTAAATAGACAAAAATTGTTGTGAGTCTGTACTTGTAGACTTTTACTACATTTAAGTATTGTTACAGTTGCATAATATCCCAATAAAAAGAACTTCCACAAGAACATGATAAGATAGTAGCAGATTTTAATTATTAACAACTCAGTTGTAAACGTAATGCGCAGGTTAGATATGCATCTAAATAGAGTAATTTAAGATTATCTGATAGACCTTTAAAATAGACTAGTTGGGATGCTTAAAGATGACTAATTGTGATTTTATTAACATTTTTAAAGGATGATAGTAAATTCTGCTATGTTTCCAATGAATCAGCTATATAAGCCCGTCAAATAATAATATATGGAAATTTCATTATATATATATCCGAAAGATTTACATTGACATTATCTAATAATTATGAGAAAAATGTACAGGAAAAGTTATTTCATTTCAATGTTCCAAGCTGGTGGTATCAATTTCTTAATATTGGAACAAACAAAAAAGAATTTAAAGTCGCTTTACATATGGAACCTAATTAAAAAAAACACACACACACACACAATCTGTACCTGATCTGCCTGGCCAAAAACACATCATCAGCTCCTCAACATACTGTGGTACAACATATGCCCTCTTGGATTCATTAAACGGATGGCGACACAAAATGCGTTCACCTGCCTGCAATACAGGAGTACAAAAGGTCAAGGCACTTACAATCATCCAAGTGTTACAATGAACTGTGTTCTGTACCTAAAGCAGTATAAATTATGCAGTAGGCATGCATAGAAGCAATTTCCTAGGTTCTTAATCATATTGATCACTTGTACATCTGACTCATCTGATGCAAAATATGTAAATACTCTTGCAATATGTCAATATCACTTTTAGATAAATAATAAATCCCCAGAAAGATATGTCTCAGATTTTTATTGGCCCATGGTTCGACCATGGTAGATGTTCCAAGAACCTGTTCTATTTATGTATTCAAACTCACTAATAGATACTCATATCATATTCAGCTGAAACTGGTTAAGATTACAGAAGAAGTCAATAAAACCGCATAATAGTGTTGGATTATTTACTGCAAAGAAACAGAGTAGAAGGGTATACAGAATACAGTACTATAGTACAAATAATGGAGGTGCAGACAAGTTAAATAGTACCTTAGGAGGAGGTTCACTCTCTCCAGTCATGAGGTCTACAAGAGGATAACCTTCCTTCCCATATAGTCTATAACATCTTTTTTTGCAAGGTATGGAGACCTGAATAAAAGTTTAATAAATTCCCAGAATGAATATGTAAGGTAATACCAGAAGGATTAATGAAACCTTTGAAACATCTTCAGAAAGCTTGATGCGAGGCTGATTATTTATTTCGACCAACTTGAAAACAACACCAAGGGCAGGTTGTGCATAGCATGTAACCAAATGAGTTCCAATTCCAAATGCATCAACTTCATGACCCTGTCCAAAGGAAGAGAATAAAAATACAGATTTCTATGCATGGCATCAACATGCTTCCCATCAACAAAAAAATTCACAACATAGCAACTAACTCTTAACCATTTATCACATATATAAATTCAGAATTAATTTAATCTCTTGTTTATTAACATTGTACAAAAGAAATGAGCTTACATTTAAAATTTCTACACCAACTTTTGTTATAAAACAAAACATAAGTTCAATAATGTGGTTTGGTTACTTGTGCTAAAATAGAAATGATCTGTCTATAAAATCTTTAACTAATCCTACAAATTGATCATAAGTCTGTTCAGGATGGCAATTAATTATGCTGCAAACTTGCAAGCAGCAAAGACGTAATAGATTACTGAATCAGGTTTTACTTTCAGACTGGTCATCAGAAACACAGCTTGTGACTCATGGTCACATGAGGAATATTTTGAATATGCTGGGTGAGTGGTAGTAATTGAGTGTAAAAAGAGTAGGTTTTTCCGTTTTCGCAAAGGTATAATTATTCAGATCTTTATTCTATGCTTCCAATAAGCATTTTCCTTTTGCTAAAGAATTAAATCCAAATTCTGAGACTGAATGAATATATGCTGTCAAGAAAAAATGAATAAGAGCTGAAGGATTAGCATTTTCGAGTAAATGCAGTGAAAGAGAAGCCGCATATGAACTACAAGGGAAACTAACAGAGAATATTTTAGGGACTATTAACAAATAGAGGAAAGGTAAGTATAAAAATCATCTAAATCCAAACTTCATATAGATACATATTTTTAGTGCCACAATAACGTATAAGATTCCTGACGAGAAGCATGTATCTTTCAAATCTTGTTATTTACTAGATATATATACCTGTTTATTCAAAGCATCCAAAGTTTCTTCATTGAGGTCATTACTGGCTGTAATGTTTGTTTTTCCAAAATCTGGTATTCCAAATTCTTTCTCAATAGCTTGGAAAAATTTTCGAGCCTCACACGACAAGTAGGCAAGATCACCAGAGTCCAGTCTAATACCTACTGCTTTATACCTGCAAAACATTAAAACTAAAATTAAAAAGTAGTGATCAAGTGGAGGTCTAAAGGATATTGAGTATGCGTTCAATTAATGTAATTGTTTGACAATAAACTGAAGTACTGACAAAAAGCTAGGTATATACAATTTAGCAGGTATGCAAAACGATGGGATTTTATTTCTATATACTCTTATATACACATAAAGATATTGGTGCATGATTATCTGTATAATGATCAAAGCATACATTTGTGAACTGAGACAATTCAGTCCTTTCCTAAGCCTCCAAATCAGGAAAATACTCAAAAGGACGAGATGAAAAGTTTTGGGCAATAACACACCCAAGAGCTAGCATCCATATGTTTAAACAATATAAAGCAAGCCTTTTGTACGCACCCCAAATCATTTAAAGCCAGAGCAACAGCACAATAATTCTGAATCCCACTTCTCGCTACCTGTTCAAATGGATTATAAATGCCTCAATAATGGAGAAAAAAAAGGGAGTAGAAACTATAAAGATCAAAGATGGAAGTTGCATCCCTGAAGAAAAATAAGTGAATTTACTTGAAATATAGAAATGCCAGAAAATTTCATTTGGATGATAATACATTAGATTAGATATAATTCCCATTATGTGTATTCTGAAAAAAACCAAGTCAGCAGACACTTCACCAAGATTTATTTGGGTGTATGACTTGACACTAAAGATTTAAGTAAATAAAATATTGAAAAGATCAATAGAAAATATGATGATCAAAGAAATAGAAATAGATAATCATGATAAATTATATTGAAGAGTCCAGAAATAACTGACATTAGACTTATCATCTGCATTACCTAAGAGCCCCTCAGTTATTCTTAAGAGATCCAAAGCAGAAGGTGAATTAGTATACACTACGGAATTTTATGTTAATTGCGATATACAATGTCATACTTACAAAGAATAAAATTTTTAAAGTTTATTTAAAAAATGAACTGAGATTTGACAAATGTTATAGCCTTCCTCCCAAAAACAGGGCGGGAGGACTGCTTGAGATTAGTCACACGAATGAAACCATAATTAAGCAGCATTTATGTAGTTCAGGAAAAATAAACTGTCCCACTAAACACGAATGCTATATGCAATGACAAAAGTCAATGAACAAGTAGAAAATCCACTTACATCATATGTGTCAACAAGGGCCAAAAAATTTGTTGGAAAGGCAAGAGCATATGAGGCAAAAGCAGCTAACTCACTTTGGTTTGTTTCGCCAAAGACCCCTCCTAATAAATTTGACCACTGAACAGGTGCATAATTTGATTAGCATGCTAATAGTATATCTCAATGCTTTAGAACAAATGAAAAATAGACCGTGAAGCAGTGAAGAAATCCCTATACCTTTAATTTTCTCAACCATGCCTGCACTGAACTAACAAAATCCTCACATACTTTTGAGCCATCATAACTCTTGAGTGACTTCTCAATAATCTCATCAGGTGTCTGCAAAAACATTTGACTGAGTGAATCATCAATGATGTTATAGTAACATGGCTGATGCTGTATCTGGATAATGAGAAACGGAAAATCAAAAAGTATTGACCTGAAGAATCGTATAATAGCCCATAAAAGCCAAGAAAATTGCCACTTGACTTTGAGCATTACTATAATGATTGCTAGATGTATATTTAATATCGAAATTTGAGGTGCAAGTATGAAATAGTCAGATAACACCAGAAGTAAACTCTTATAAAAGCAGCATCAATAAAATAACTTTTAAACAAAAACTTCTCTCAGAGTAAATAATTTTCTTGTACCTAGCCAAAAGAAATAAACTGATATAATAAAAAGGCACATCATTAGGAAGTGAAAATCAGTAAGTGACACAATTTTGCTAAACCGCTTTAAAGGAACAATCTGGTTTTTATGTGCCTGCCTTCTAAAACGAGCACCTAACTTAAGACAAAAACAAGGAAAATAAACAGAATAACCGGAAAATAAGCTAAGATCTGTGGGGAAATGTTTGCTTCTACCAAAAATATTTTGGCATACACAATTAGTCTACTACCTACCATAAATGAGCTGACAAAGGCATGCGAATGTGTTCCACGAAGTGGTATTCCAAATAGATTCCCAGCAGCAACATTACTGTTTACAACCAAAGCAAATGTTGATGAATATTAACGCCGAATCATTATTATTAAAAGGTATTTAAAGATTAAGTAGAAGAAGGAAACTGTATGACTGCTATTGTATCTGAGTTTCATGTCATTTCCAAGAGATAAAACCTGCTACATTGATTGTTGTTTTACTCTTTGTTGTGCAATTTGGGCCTTAATTGTTAGTTTTGGGGGGAAAATAGAAACAACCAGATGCTCATACTGCTGAAATTATTTCAATGATCAACCATGATAATAAATGGTACAATCAATAAAATTTGAACATAGAAGGCAAAAGGTATTTAAAGTAATGAATTGCTGAACTGGTCCTCGAGCCCTGCATGGCTTTCGTTTCTTTAGACTACACACTATGTGGAAAGCAGGCATGAGTTCAGTTTTATATGAATACAGATTTATTTATTGTATCTTATAAACAATAACATAATATCTCAGGAATTCCCTTTGGAACATAAAAACACATGAGCAAAATATGACTATAAGATAATAGATTTTAGCTTGTGAACAAAAAAATTATCAAAACATAACACAACCAATCTTAGACAATGCCAAAAATATTAGCACCTTATACATAATGAAATAGTGCATCTATAATAATCTGTTATGATGATATTGTGAAAGAATCTAGCTATTATTAAATTCACATAAATTCTCTTGATTGTTAATGGTCTTTTAAATTTAACAAAATAAAAACTAAAATATAAGATGTTTTAAGTAAATTAATAACCTTGTTGCATCAAATCCACCCATGTAGCAATACTTTGATGCCCCTATACCTCCATCAGGGCCCTACATGAACACAAGACAAAAAACCTTATGACACAATAGAACAGAGGTAGTACTTCAACAAAGGAATAGAATTGGAAAATCATATTACGTGTGCCCGTCGAAGACCAAATTCCAGGAGCAGCTTGGATTTACCAGCAACAAAACGATGCCTTGCAGCATTTGTGGCAACTAACGACGCAAAATTTATGAGATTAACAAGTGCAGTTTCAAGTAGTTGAACCACCTTTAAAAAAAATGTTAATGAGCAATAAGAAGGACGAATTTGAATAATGTGATGATAATTATTGCGACATAATCAAGCTTGCATAAAAGGCTTATTTAAGAGGTACTTACAGCTACCGGCCCTTCGACTCTCATCAATGGTATCTTGGGAAACACAACAAATCCTTCAGGAATAGCATGTATTTCCACATCAGAACAATCTATCCCTCGGAGATAGGCATAAAAGCCATCCTAGAATCAATATTAATTAGTCCAACAATTCTGAAACATGATGTAATTTATGGCTACAATTATTTTCCATTAAAAATTCTGGCTAAAATAGGATAATCAATGCTGCCACAATACGAAGAATTGGCATTGCCAAATATAAAGCTTATGAACTTAATCAATTATCAGGCTCTAACATCACTAAAACATAGATTGAACATTGTTCCTGACAAGAAAAGGATAACAAAAATAAACCAGATAAGGCCACATGGTCAGTATATATTTACATTATTGAACTTTCTCTGAGCCCAATACTTATGGTTATATGAGGGATTTTGATTCAGAAAATCATAAGCAATATTAAGGAAACCATAAAAATGATTTTTAACTTCTTGAGAAACCGCATTTCACATTTCATAGAGAAGCCTCAGAATAACCTCAAATTTTACACCAAGGTCTCTCCGCACTTCCATTATGTTTGAAATTAATCCATTGCAAATAAGAAATTTAAAAAAAAAAAGTAATTTAAAATTAACCTTCGTGCAGTCATTCTAGATTCTCGTTTAAATAGATTGGCTAAAAGATAACTTTATTACAGAGGGCTGACAACAGGCATCTTTATCTCTCACAAATATAAGACAGTTTGCCGTGGAATATATTACTGTACAGGTGAACTAAAAAGATTGCTACTATACCCACAGCATGTCAAGAGAACCAATATACCTCGCACGACGCGGGTAAGGACGATTTGATAAACGAAATATCATCCTCTGTAAATCTAAAGTTAGCAATTAACTTTATGCACTCTTCCAGACCAGCAAAAACTGTATATTCCCCGCCAAAAGGATTTTTTCGATAATACAAATCAAACCTGAAAGAGGACATAACATTCCAATTGGAAAGAGTATCACTAAAAAAAGAAGAAAAAAATTAAAAAAATTACATAATCTGCTTGAGAAACATACAGTGTAAAAAAAAGAAAAAAAAATGAAATATTTTTGAGAATCTCCCTTTAGGCATTATGTTCTACTATACAAGGCTAAGTTAACATAATTATCACAATTGGCTTAAGAATGCCTGCATTAGGAGTGTTGTATATGCTGATGTTTAATGGGAAAATAAAGAAAATTTATGGAAGCCATGGTAACTGAGGGGATAGAGAAGGCTTTTATTTCATAATTCAACTAAAATGTGATCATCTTATCAACTTAGGAATCGCTGACGACTAAAATGAAGTGGCGTCCAATATTAAAACACAGTAATGAGTTAGGACCACAAATTACTTCCTACTGTTTCCCTCACATTTAACGATGATAAGCAGTGAAAGCAAAAGTAAAACTATTATCTCTCTCATTACTGATCCTCAGAAAACTGCCCTCAATAAAGTTTCGCAGTTCGCCCAAAATTCCAACAAATGATCAGTTACAACTCTACAACACTGAAATAACATGCTTAATATGTCCACCAGAATTAACCAATCTATGATGCATTTTCGACAAAGTAATCTCTCATTCCGAATTCCATAAAAACTGAAGCAACAAAAGGAGGTTGCAGAAAATCAATCAAAACACAGGAATAAAACATGCAGGCATGCTGGCAATCAACACATGATCAAAAATTCAATCGAAGAGAAAAGGAATTACACGGCGCGGTCGTTGTGTTTGCGTGCTTTCCAGTAAGCATAGGCCATGGTGAACTGGTAGAGATCGGTCAATAGAGGCGTCACCATAGGATTGGTAGGGCCGTCGATGGGGCCAGGGCGTTTATCGCGCATCTTGGCCGGCGCCGCCGCCATTTGGAACGACTACACACACAAGAGTGTATCTGCGTATCGGAAACAGCGCGGAGAGGGTTGTTGAAACCGTTTTATGACGACAAATAACACTAATAGAATGTGTGTGTGCATATTATGCTGCCTCGGGACGGAGATTTATATAGAGGAAATTTTAAATTAATAAATTAAATTAAATTAAATGAATAAATAAACCTAACGTATATTTGAGGCAGGGTCGAAAACAGAGTATCGTGGGGGTTGGAGTTGAATCATCACCCTTACGAGTTACAACTTACAATGTGTCCAATAATAATATGTTATAACATAATTTTTATTAAAATATTATAATTAAAAATTTCGTCATTCTGCCAGGTGCACCCGAGCTTTTAGTGTAAATTTTAAAAAGTATTCCTCCGCCTACGTTTTTATTTTGCGTTTCATTTCAATGTTTACGTTTTTCTTTTTGGAATATGGGACTCACCAAAAATAATTAATATATCATCCAACACTAATACACCTACTCATTTTGCATTAAATATTACTCCCTCCGTCCCAACTTCAACTTTACACTTTCCGTTTTGGTCCGTCCCAAATTCAACTTCACACTTCCATAAAAGGAAAAAGTAACAAACTAATATCCCTCTAACATACTTTAATTTCAAATTTGTCATCACCTTTTTAACACACATAACATACTTTATCATTTATTTATTACCCAAAAATATCATATTACCCTCAAAAGTAAGTCAAAAAGTTATTTTTCTTAAACTCCGTATCTACAGTAAATGTGAACTTGAATTTGGGACGGAGGGAGTATATTTTTCCACCCACTATCTATTAAAATATTATACTCCTTGATAAACATGCAAAAAGCAAACATAAACATTGAAACGGGACGGGAGGAGTTTTGGATAATTATTGTACTCCCTCCGTTCATCATCAATGTATCCATTTGCTTTTTGCACGTGAATTAAGGAGTATTATTATTTTATGTGTAGTAGATAGTTGTATTAGTGGAGGGTGTGAGCCCATATTTTATTTGTATTAATGGAGGGTGTGGGTCTATAGTCAAAAAAGAGAAATTGATAGATTAAGGATAGACGACCAAAAATACTAAAATTGATAGATTGATAGTGGACGGAGAGAGTATTTAATTTTAATTATTTTATTTTATTTAGTGGTTAAGATTAAATTACAATATAATCTAATGATTTAGATTATCTAGGAATGGGTGGGCGGTATGGCATACCGAAAATTTTTTGTCATACCAAATATCGTACCGAAATTTTTGGTATATAAAATTATATCGTTACCTTACCTAAACTTTCGGTATACCAAAGTTCGGTATACCGATATTTCGATATAGAAAAATAGTATACCTTCTACTTACCGATATTTCGGTATACCGTATTATACCTAAAATATCGATATATACCGTCCTATTAGATATTTTGCTACACTGTTATGCACCTAAAATTCAATAAATCTAATTAAAACTAGCTATAAAAGTGAAAGATAGCTATAAAAATAAAAAAATAAATATAAAAGTACATAATTGTAATATACTACTATTACTAATTCTTTCCGTGCAATGCACGAATGGATAATATCTAGTCTAGTTCTAATAGATAACAAATTTATAATAAGAAAAATATACTACAATACACAAACGACCAAATTAAATAAGAGTGAGTCTCATGTAAACCCTATTTTTTAAAATTACTCTTTAATATATAAAAATTTACTTTTTGAAGAGTAATAATTTTTATAAGGGAGAGTAATAATTCATGTCTTTAAAGAGTAATTTTTTATGTACTAAAAAGTAATCGATAAATCAGAATTTACAAGAATTTGAAGAGTGATTTTTTTTTATTTAGAAGAGTAACAATTTATTAGCTAAAGAGTAATTTTTTATGTACTAAAGAGTAACATGATTTACATAAGTAATGTATGTAAATCTCATTTACACAAGTGTTTGTCATTAAATAAATACTACCCAAGAGATCTACACAAGTACCATATGGAACTTATATTAAAATCAACACTTTAAAATTTTCATATATGATAGAACTATGTAATTAAAAAAGAAGTACAAGATACCATGAAAGCCAATCAACTTTATCACCCATTTATAATTATTATGAATATACAGTTGGATTTTAGATTTAATCTTTTAATTAAATAGTGTATATATATAATTTAATTAAAAATTATAATATATAAATAATAATTATAATTGTATATCTCATGTAGTATGGTATACCGTATCATATTACCCAAAAATTCAATATTTTACGGTATTTCGGTAAATACCGAAATACCGTTGTATTGATAATTTATATACATTTATCGTACCAAAATTTTTAATATGGTATCATACCTTACCAAAAATTTCGGCATATCTAAAATTTTGGTAAAATCGGTATTTTTCAATATGGTAAGGACGATATACCGAAATTATGGTATTTTTCCCATCCCTAATCTAGGTGCATCGGTTCATTGAAGTTTAACTCTTAAAAGTTTATCATTAAATTCTTGCTAGTAATAATTTAAGCAATGATTTTTTTTAACTCTTAAAAATTTATCATTAAATTCTTGCTAGTAATAATTTAAGCAATGATTTTAACGCACAACATACATTTAATAAATTAATTAAATAGTAATAGATAGAAGAGTAACTCTCTTGTGAGATGGGTGAGTTATTTGTAAGACGGGCGTGAGACGGGTTGGCCCATCACTAAAGTATGCTTATTTGTAGTTAAAGTATGTCAATGATAAATCATATTATAAACACACTAAAATCATACTTTAATGCATGATTCAGCATACTTTAAAAAATATACTTTATCAACCATTAAACATACTTTATCTAAATAATAAACATACTTTAACACGTATCACAAACCGTTTCATCTAAATAACGTCTCAGAAGAAACTTTGTCCAGATGGAATATAAAAATTATATAGATAATCTCATTTAATTTACGAGTTAAATTGCTTGAATAATTTAAATTATCAAATTAGATTTTTTTTTAATTCTTACTACTCAATAAAATAAAATAATTAAAAATAAAATTAATAATTACTCATTACACCCTACATTTTACCTTATAAACTTTAGTACACCGTTGCACCCAACATAACTCTTACTTATACACTAGAAAACATAACTCTTACTTATACACTAGAAAACATCTTGTGGCAGAGAGTTCTTAAGAGGAAAAAAAGGAGTATATTATAGTATGTCATTTCATATTTGACAATAACTACAATGTAATCGGTTCCATGAACGGATCGGCTTCTCTATCTTTTTATTTAATTTTTATATATAATTAAGAATAATTACACTCTTGTGATTTATGTTGTATTTTTCTCTTATGATTCATATTCTATTTTACTCATGAATTGATTTATACTAAGTTTAATTAATTTTTAAGTTACTTGTAATTTTACTTCATGGTATTTTATTCTAGTGTTACATATCCTATTTTGTCCATATATATAGTTGATATGGAGTACTTCCTCCTTTTCGCTGTAATGGTTACATAATACCTTCTTTTGCGTCACATATTAATAGTTGCATTTTTCTTTATGATATATAAAATTTACACAAAACAATTAATATATATCTATAAATTCCACACACAAATAAAATATAACTATTTATTATCATTAAAGTTGTGTTTGAATTGAGTTATTTGAAATTCAAAGAATGAAATTAAAAGGATTTAGAATTCTAGGTATTTTAAATTAATTAATTTGAAATATTTTATTTAGATGTATTATGAATTTATAAATAGAGTTTGAAGTTAATAGATTTTAAATTCATTATTTTATTTTTCTTAATTAGTCAAATTAAAACACTTTATTATGATTAGTTTATAGTACATTACATAAAAATTTATTTATAATAATATATTTAATTATATAAATTTAATTTAATAAGATATAAAAATACTCCCTCCGTTTCGTGATTATTGTTACGCCTCCTTTGTAAATTGCAAAGAAAGCACAATAATCACGAGATGGAGGGAGTAATATACTCTCTCTATTTCCCTGTGATACGTATTCATTTTGTTATTTTGGTTCGTCCCAATATAAAATATTCATTTTATTTTTGGATTGATGTGATCCACAAAATAATATTATTATACTCAACCAACTACACATTAAAATATTATATCTCTCAATTATCCACTATATTTTAAATTGCATGCTCCTTAATTCACGTGTAAAAAATAAATAAATATCTATTAGCCGAACAGAGAGAGCAATTATAGGGAAAAGGTTTTTTTTTATGTATCTTACCCTTGTAGGTTTTTTTTTTCTTTTGCAAATTAGTCACTAATGTGGGTATTTTGAGTATGAGTTGATATTAGGTGCACCCGGGTGCAAGGGTGCACCCATATGTGTACTCCATAATTTTTTATTCTATTTTGTATACAATTTATTCTATTTTGTATACGTGTTTTTTAATAATTGTATACTTTTTTACACTAAGTTTTTCATTAAAAAAATTAGCATCCATATTTGAATTACTTTTTATTCAATAGTGTAGTACATGTTTTTTTAATAATTGTATATTTTTTTACACTCAATTTTTCATTAAAAAACTAACAATTAAATTGTATACTTTTTTATTCATAATTGTATATGTTTTTGTTTATATTTGTATATGTTTTTTAAAGTGGGTGCACAGTATAATTAGCCTTTGAGTATTACATAATATAATTTTGTTTTTAGAAATAATTTTCAATGTATTATATATATGAAATATACATTGTCCCTTTAATTTTCAATGTATTATTCTACACATATTTTGTTTTAATTAATAAAAATATTTTTTTAAATGAAAAAATCGTTTAAATATGAAGAGTATTAAAGTTTGACTATAAAAATTAATTTTTTTTAAATCAAGAATATAAATTCTTATATTATAACATTCCATATCAAAAGGTATAAAATTGAATCAAATTTATATTGTTAAATTAAATCAATAAAAAAGTAAAATTTAAATAATAAAAAAATTCATTATTAGTATAATTAAATTTTATGATTGATTGAAATCAAAGAAAAATCATATGTCCTATTTATATTAAATTAAATTATAATATATGAATATTGATTATATATTAATTTAAATTAAGCATATATTGATTAAAAGTTAATTAAATATGCCAAAAATATCTCTTATATTTACCAAATTTATATTGTTAAATAAAAAAATAAAATTTAAATAACAAAATCCATTATTATTAGTATAATTAGATTAGATTTTATTATTGAAATCAAAAATATTAATTGGACGGTCAAGATTAAAATTGAATTATTTCTAAATAGAGTAAAACTGAAAAAAAATTAAAAATAAAAATAGAAGTTTAGGTTTGCTTTTATATATGTATAGATAGATAGATAGATTATTATTATTATTATCATTATTATTATTATTATTATTATTATTATTATTATTATTATTATTATTATTATTATTATTATTATTATTATTATTACTACGATAAGTTATTTCAATTAATTAGATAAATATTAATAAGTATAAAATACTAAAATAATTATGATGAATATGAAAAGTCATTATTTGTATAATAAAAATAAATTAAATTATTAAATATTATATGCCACTAATAGATGGAAGGGTAAAAAGATGTAATTAAAAAAATAAGTAGGGATATAATTGAAAAAAAAAATTTCTCAATTATATCACACTTTTAATATATTAAGTATTTAATTTAATTTTTCAATTTTAATTATTTATTAATTTTAGTATTTGATTCTAAAATATATTCCTCCATTCTCGAGAACCATTCATGTTGTTTAAGTTACTCTTTAACCAACTTTATTTATTTTTAAACGTATTTTAATAGTTTTGCATAATAAATAATAATTTGCGTTAGTGAAAGTATTAACATTTGTAATTAAAATAACGTTTGAGATTAATTATTGGATGAAGATGTGAATTTTATTTTATTTTATTTATGCGAAAAGTTTTGTGGGACAAATAAATGAAGAAAGCGTGAGGTAGCTGTTCTTGAGGGAGTATTTAAGAATAATAAAATTATAATTTAAGAAAACAAAATCTGAAAAATTGAATAAAAATCATGAAAATATTGATATATATATATATATATATATATATATATATATATATATTGGATATTGTCACCATTGTAAAATTTGTTGAAAGTCATTCATAGTATTTTATTTATTTTTAAACAATATTAAAAAGTTATTAATATTTTAAAAAAATTGAAAAAAAATGCAAAAAATATTAAAATTAAATTTTGTAAAATTATAAATAAATATTTTAATTATAAAATATTTGGGAAAATAAAAAGAAAATAGATGTGTATCGAAAATATTTTGCATCCTATATTATAATGTTTAATTAGAAACTTTTTAGACATAAATAAGTTCTCATGAATACTATTCATTAAGACATTTTTTGTTCAGTATATGTTAATATATTTAAAGTGCTCTGAGCCTTTTTTTTTTTTTTTTTCAATAAATGTTTGCTAAGATGATGGTCCGAAATAAATGTCACCATATTTCTTGTTGAAAAAATTACAAATTTTATCAGGAGTTTTCAAGCCTCACAAATAAATGTCCTCATACTGTCTTCAAAAGACAAATGTCTTTTATGAGGATTTATTCATTACATATAAATGAGTTTGCTATATATATTTTGCCTTCATATTGTGATGTAGGAAGAAGCTATATTGATGAGAAAATAAAAGCTTTGAGAAAGAAATATATAGTTTTGTAATTTTAATTTATTTTATTATTTTTTTAAAAGGAATATTATTGTCATTAGGGTAAGAGGATTACCAAAAAAAAAAGAGAGAGTACAAATTACAAGTGAAAAACATCTATACTACTACCAAATACATAGTAAATCCACAAAATAGTCATTGCTACCCATTTTCCAGCAAGCACTTGCTCGATTCTACAACCTATCAGCGTATCTAACATTTTGAGACAATTTTTTTTCTCCATATCCACCAACTCCATACTTGAGCTTTTATTTCATCCATATTCTTCCTTAAGTTCCATTCAACATCATTAAAAACCACGTTGTTTCTACTTTTCCAAATAATCCACACCGTGCACATCCATATATCAATTGTAAGTCTATTTTTCTCCTTTTCTTTAAATAAATTACTAAAAAGCGATAGATTTACCTGGACGTTGTTGCTTAATGGTGTTTGCATCTTAGCCAACTGAGAATCTCTGACCACAGTTCTGATGAGTATTTGCATTCGCAGAACAGGTGTGGTATTGTTTCTTCACTACTCCTGCATAGCGGATAAGTTGTATCTCCGTTTGGTGGTAGACTCCCTCTTTTCCTAAGCTCGGTTGTCGTCGCCAACCTTCCTCTAATAAGTCGCCAGGCCATTACCTTAATCTTAGGGCATGCATTATTGTTCCAAATTGTTTTGAAAGCTTCCACGTTTGCTTCTATCTCTATCTTTCTTCCTTCTAGTAATACACATACACCCTTCACTTTGTATCCTTCCTTTGAGTTTGGTTCCCACCTCAAGTAGTCGTCTCCATCTTTAATATTGAACCTGTCAATAAGATCAAGCAAATTATGACAGTCAACATGCTCCCAATCCCTAAGATCTCTTCTCCATTCACAATTCCATTTCCAATTCTCCCCTACCCAAGAACACAACCCATTTGTTTTACGGACTTGTTCTTTCCTATACTCAGTTCATATAATCTGGGAAATTTGCTTTTAAGAGTCACCTCACAATATCATTTATCATCCCAAAAGCTTATCCCCTCTCCCCCTAGAACTACCCTCTTCACATTCTCTTCAAACCATTCAAACTTAGCCACAACACACCTCCACCAACCTTTACCTCTCTCTCCTAGACTTAACTTCTCTCTCCCCACATACCCATCTCGACGATCAAATGGCCTAGTCATAATAATTTTAACCCAAAAACTATCTTTTTCTACCAAAGCTTTCCAAGCTCAGTTACCCAACAAGCTTCTATTAGGACACACTAAATTCCTTACCCCTAATCACCCAAAGTCTTTGGGACAAGTGATGAGGTCCCATTTTACCCAAGAGAGTTTTTTAGAGCCCACATTCCCACCCCATAAGAATTGACGCTGCAAAGCCACGATTGATTTTACCACTCAAGGGAGCTAGAAAGATCGACATTGTATAAGTAGGAATTGAAGAAAGAACCGAGATAATTAAGACCACTCTACCTCCCATGGATAATTTTAGAGCTTCCCATATTCTTATTCTGCTTCTGACTTTTTCAACGATGTAGTTCAAATCACTTATTTTTTTATGCAATCATTTATTTAATTATTCAACACTACTAACAAAAACAATAATCTAAAAAAAATGGCTTAACCCTAAAACCACACTGAAGAAAAAAGTTCTTTTAGCTTTTTTTTTGTGGTCGCAAAAATTTTAACATATGTAGCGACAACCATTTATAAAAGTAAATTAAATAAATTATTTTTAAGACAAAATATCTACGAGTATACATTTTTTATTTTCTTTCTAAATACTTTAACACGACTACAAATTATATTAGCAAATATACCATCTTTTCTTTAAGTCTAGTAAACATATTACGCAACAATCAAAGGCAGAAGGTTAAAGGAACAAAGAAAACATATCTAATAAACAAAAATAACAAATCTCAATTATTTTTTTAGGTTATCACATCAATTCCTGAATTAGACTTCTCCAATCCAAACAGTCATGATCCATTAGAGCAATTTCATCGCCATCATATTGTCTTCGATCTTGACACTTAAAATTAATAAATTAAATGAAATATTAAGATTTAAAAATATGAATATTTTAATTTTAAATATTCTCTATTTTATTATAGTATAAAAATAACCTTCAAATTATAATGACTAATTATACTCCCGAAGTGCTCTTAGGACTGAAATGAATGTTATATATAGCTAATATTATATTAATTTAAGTCTTTGTATTATATATATTTCTATGTTTAATATTTATTTTTAGGTTTAAAATATTTAACGGTTTAATTAGTTTTACAATTTTTAATTTTAAATAGGAGGATTTACATGTAAATTCGATAACTGAACACGCTCAAATGTACTTCTATTTAGTGATTACTCTTTAGTAATAAAGAATTATTATTTAGATAAATAAATTAAAACTCTTCTAAATAAAAAAAAATCTTTAAATTCTTGCACACCCTAATTTATTGATTATTATTTAGTATACTGAAAATTTAATTTTTAGAGATATGAAAAGCAAATATTCTTCAAAGAGTAATTTTTTATATATTAAATAGAAATTTTAAATATAGAATTCATGTAGGTACCCAGACCAAACCCACACAATAAAAATTTACTCTTCACAATAATGAATAACCTTTCTAACTCAAAAAAATTTAATCTTGTTTAAATTAAAATCTATTGTGATATTTTTCATATTCTTATAAAATAAGTAATATTTTTCATTCAAGGTTAATAAGTTTATTATTCTAAAGAGTAATTTTAAAATGTGATAAAATTTGAATATATCGTCAACGCGTTCATACAAGATAAATTTCTTCGATCTTATAATAAACTTTACACTTTCCCAACCTGTCAAAATACATTTTAATTTGTAAATTATTATTCTCACATTATAATGCATAGCGTATTTTATAATTTATTTATTATTTAAAATGTATTACCCCACAAGAATCCATATAGTTAGTAAAAAAGAATAATTTTTATGGTTAATCACGTTCTGTAATGGAATTTAATGGGGAAGAGTACATCAATCAAATTTCCGAGACGTTGTTGTAAGACACTTGCCAAATGTCAGAGTAGCTTGAGAGAGAAATGAACCAAAAATGCCTATTATTCATACGTAGACGGAGAAAAAATTCAATTGTTACCCTTAAAGTTTATGATTTTTTTTTAGATATAGTTTTCATCTCTTTCACACTTATTATTCATCCAATGATAAGACGACAACAACAGATAATAACAAAAATAACCGAGAGAAAACAAACCGGTATACATCATATTCAAATGCGCATACATTTCATGACATTAATTAATTTCTTGAATTATGTTGTCACAAAATTCAAACATATAGCAAACTTCATTTTGAATTTGTCCATTTGGATCACGTTACTCACATCCCATGACTTTTATTAAATTATGAGTAAATATCAAAATTGATCCTGTAAGTATGACATTTTCCAACTTTAGTCTTTTATTTATTGTATTTTTTACTTTTGGTTTCTTCGGCGTCCGTTTTTGGTCCTTTTGGTCCAAATTTAGTCATTTTTCGCCGGAAATTCAAAAAACTCGTCGGAAAAATTATGTGTGAGTTGCACGCGCTAAAATTTAGTCCTATAAGTATGGACTGTTCCAACTTCAGTTCTTTTTTTATTGCAATTTTCACTTTTGTTCCTCCGTTGTCCTATTTTAGTCATTTTTTGTCCAAATTTAGTTATTTTTTGTCGAAATTTTAAAAAACTCGTCGGAAATCATGCGTGAGTTGCATGAATCTTCACACCTTCCATTTCTCGCTTCATTTCTTTTTTTTCTTTTTAAATTAAATTACAAACTTTACGTATTTATTACTTATTCACTTGAAAAAGGATTTGAGCAAATTTTTACATTAAATTGTTCTAATTAAAATGAAATTTTTGAATATAAAATTAGATCCGATTGTTGTTAAAAGAATTATTACAAAAATATTGATAAAAAATGGATTTAACCCATAGAACAATGCACTTTTCATTTTTCTCTTCATTTCTCTTTTTTCTTTTTAAATTAAATTACAAACTTAACATACTTATTACTTATTCACTCAAAATTGGATTTGAGCAAATTTTTATATTAAATTAATCAAATTAAAATGAAAATTTTAAATATAAAATTAGATCTGATGGCCGTTAAAAGAAATATTACAAAAATATTGATAAAAATGAATTTGACCCATAGATCAATTCCAACTAATTCAGTCCATTCAATAAAACCCAATAAAAGATTCAATCTTCTTGAAAATTTATGTGTACATCTTAAGAAACTTGAAAATTATATATTAAGACTCAAAAAACTTTATTGAAAAGATTAATAAATAAATAAAACAACATTTATATTATTATGTATAAAAAATTAAAGCCAAAATTGTAACACAAATTTAAATAAATAAATAATCTAGAACATGTATATTATTTAATTAATTGTTAGTCTCAAAATAATATTATTCCCTATGTGATTCATAACAAATGTAATGTGAAATTGTGTTTTTACCTAAATATTATAGCTTTTGGTATTTTAATTAATCGTATCATATACAGATGAAGCAAATGGATATTTTATTAATTTAGCAATTTTAAGTTTAATAAATATAAATTACAATTTTGAAACAATATGTTTTCTCCGCCGCAAACATTAAAGGTTTCTTAAATTGTGAGCATGAGAAATTTGAGCACGTTCAACTTACGCATGATTTCCGACTAGTTTTTTAAAATTTTAGCAAAAAATAATTAAATTTGGAAAAAAAATGACTAAAATATAATAACGGAAGACCAAAAGTAAAAATTGCAATAAAAAAATGACTGAAATTAGAATGGTACACACTTACAGGACCAAATTTAAGCGCGTGCAACTCACGCATAATTTTTTCCGGTGAGTTTTTTAATTTCCAGCGAAAAAAGATTAAATTTGGACCAAAAGGACAAAAAACGGACGCTGGAGGACCAAAAGTGAAAAATCCAATAAAAAAAAGACTAAAGTTGAAAAATGTCATACTTACATGACCAATATTTACTCTTAAATTATTTATCTATTATTATTTGCTTTTGATTTGCTTTTCTTATCCACTCTCTAGCTTTTGATTTGCTTTTCTTATCCACTCTCTAGCTCTGCCTATATTATGATATTATTCATTTATCATCGATAAGCTCAATTCGCAAAATGGATTAGGCCCAATCATATCCGAATAATCCGATACTTAAAATTTCAGTTTAAATCATGTCATGTTAATAGTAATATATAATTAAGGAAAAAATATCAATTTTGGTCCTGTATTTTTATGAAATCCAATTTTAGTTTTATAACTTTTAATATTTTCAATTTTAGTCATTTTAGTTTCAATTTTGGTTCTGTAACTTTTAAAATTTCAATTTTAGTCATATAAGTTTCAAATGTAGTCCTATATCTTTTTGAATTTTCAAAATTTGTCCTATTATAAATTATATCATATTTCAAAAAGATATAGGACTAATTTTGATAATTTAAAAAGATACATGACTAAATTTGAAATTTATAGGATTAAAATTGAAACTTTAAAAGTTACAGGACTAAAATTGAAAATACTAAAAGTTACAGGACTAAAATTGAATTTTGAAAAAGATACAGGACTAAAATTGATATTTTCTCTATAATTAAGCATTCATAAAATTTTATTTTCATTTAGTAGTAATACATGATCATATAAAAATAATAATAATTAACCTAATAAAATACTCATTGTTTACAAAAGTTAACACTTTTTTTTATCCCATAAAAGTCAACACACTTCTAAGAGTGAAGACATCACATTATAACTGATTTCTATACATTTTATTTTTAAAAATATTATTCTTACCTAACACATATAAAATATTTTATATTTATTTATTGTTAAAAAATACCTTAAAATTTTGCATTTTCTTTATGGATATATGATCAAAGACAAAAAGAATGCGCCAACTGTTCAGGACAGAATAAATTTATAATATTAATTGAATTGCATCGAGATACCTGTACTAGATGGGGGTAGGGGTGGCGGTATGCCATGAAAATTTTTTGTCATACCAAATATCGTATCGAAATTTTCGATATATAAAAAATCATACTGTTATCTTACCTAAACTTTCGGTATACCATAGTTCGGTATATCGATATTTCGGTATAATAAGAAAATAGTATACCTTCTGCTTACCATATTTCGTTATACCGTATCATACCTAAAATATCGGTATATATCGTTCTACTAAATAGTTTGCTACGCCGTTATGCACTTAAAATTCAATAAATCTAATTAAAAATTAACTATAAAAATGAAAGATAGCTATAAAATAAATTCTAATTTAGAAAAGTGAAAGATAACTATAAAACAAATTCTAATAGATAACAAATTCTAATTTATGTAAACCCTATTTTTTTAAATTACTCTTTAATATATAAAAAATTACTTTTTGAAGAGTAATAATTTTTATACAGAAGAGTAATAATTCATATCTGTAAAGAGTAATTTTTCATGTACTAAAAAGTAATCGATAAATCAGGATTTACAAGAATTTGAAGAATAATTTTTTTTATTTAGAAGAGTAACAATTTATTAGCTAAAGAGTAATTTTTTATATACTAAAGAGTAACAGGGTTTACATAATTTATGTATGTAAACTCGGTTTACATAAGTATTTGTTATAAATAGTACCCAATAGATCTACACAAGAACCATATGAAACTTATATTAAAATTAATACTTTTAAATTTTCATATAGAATATAACTATGTAATTAAAAAAGCGTACAAAATATCATGAAGTCAATCAACTTTATCACCCATTTATAATTATGAAATATACAGTAGGATTTTAGATTTAATCTTTTAATTAAATAGTATATATATATAATTTAATTAAAAATTATAATATATAAATAATTATTATAATTGCATATATCATGTAGTATGATATACCGTATCATATTACCAAAAATTAAATATTTTACGGTATTTCGGTATATACCAAAATACCGCGGTATTAATAATTTATACTCTCTCCGTACCCCAAAGTATTTCACATTTTCCTTTTTCATCCGTCCCTCGAAGTATTTCACACTTACTTTTACTAAATTTAGTAAAAAAAATGTACATTATAACAATACTCATTTTTTACACACATCCCAATATAATACTTACTTTTTTACACATTTCAACAACTTTACACACCTCCCAACAACTTTACACACCTTTTTCATTAAATCAACTAAAATATATATTCTCTTTCTTACTTTATACATAAAAATACTCCATCCGTCCCGGGTATTTTTACCCGTTTGTACGGGCACGGAGATTAAGACGTTTTATTTTTTTAATATATAATGTAAGAGAAAGTAGGGATAAATTAGTAATTTAAAAAGAAAAAGTGAATAAAGTTATTGGGAATGATGAATAAAGTGTAAAAAAGTACTCCCTCCGTCCCGGGAAGTATTTCGCGTATTGGTGTGCGCGGAGTTTAAGAAAATTTTGTATTTTTATGTATAAAGTAAGAAAGAGAATATATATTTTAGTTGATTTAATGAAAAATGTGTGTAAAGTTATTGAGAGATGTGAAAAAAGTGTGTAAAGTTTTTGGGAGATGTGAAAAAGTAAGTATTATATTGGGATATGTGTAAAAAGTGAGTATTAGTATAATGTATTTTTTACCAAATTTAGTAAAAGTAAAGTGTGAAATACTTTGAGGGACGGATGAAAAAGGAAAGTGTGAAATACTTTGGGGGACGGAGGGAGTAATTAAAGTTGTTGGGATTGTAAAAAGTAGGTAATAAAATATTATGTATTTTTGCCAAAAAATGGAATGGGTAAAAATACGTGGGACACCCCAAAATGGAAAGTGGGTAAAAATACGTGGGACGGAGGGAGTATAAAATTTTCTTAAACTCCGCGCACACCAATACGTGAAATACTTATTGGGACGGAGGGAGTATACCTTTATCGTATCAAAATTTTCAATACGGTATTATACCTTACCAAAAATTTCGGCATACCTAAAATTTTGGTAAAATCGATATTTTTCGATTGGTAAGGACGGTATACCGAAATTTTGATATTTTTTCCCAGTCCTAGATGGGGGTATGTATAGATAAGAAATATTCTCAAACTCAAGGATTGAAAAATAAATAAATTATCAATTTAGAATCTTAATTTTTTTTCCATCAATTTAGGATCTAATATTTTTTATTTTTCCATCAATTAATTCAAGTCCTTAGTTGATATAAAAAATAATACAGGCTTCAAACTAATAATTTATTCATCTTTTAAACCTTAAATCGATAAAATTCTAAAAGAAATGCAAAACCCACGTAATCATATGTCATATTTCATTCTTTTACATATCAGACGTTGTATAGTCGGGAAAAAATAAAACAACAACAATTGAATATCCTCTAATTTACATCTAATTCGTTTCGAAAGTTAGACTTCAATTTTCTACTTTCTTATAAGTTATATCAGATCTATTCACTGTTCGATCAAATATTTAAAGTAGAATAAAAAATTAAATAAAATTAAAAATCACCTTTTAAAAATTTCAACATTATTTCCCTATAGGCAACATCCTACGTGTTACTAGTACAACTCGCACACGATTCTATATACGTAAAATTAATACTCCCTCCATCCCACAAAAAAATTACACCCAATGACACGAATATTAAGAAAGTGATAATTTTTAGAGGTATAATGATATTTTTTTGTAATAAATAAATAATAAAGTACGTTATGTAGAAGTGATTTTTTTTTGTAAATAAAGTGTGTGGGGAAAGGTGGTTGTTTTTTATTTTTGTTTTTTTTGGAAATGTGCAAACTTTTATGGAACAACCCAAAATGGAAAATGTGTCATCTGAATTAAGACGGAGAGAGTATTTTTAAGTTAAACTTTAGTGTTTTATACTTTGATTTTTTCATTGAAAAAAGCCATATTAATTAAAGTGTAAATCATATTTTTCAAAATAAAATGATAACCCTTAATATCTTTTGCTCTTATCTGAATGCACAAGAAACCACTCTTCAATGGGATATTTTTAGACCAACTCTTTATTGGTACGTTTATACATATGCAAATATTTACTCCATTCGTCCGGTGGTCGTTTACTTTTTGCATATAGATTAAAAAATATTATTATTTTATGTGTATTAGATAATTGTATTAGAGATGTGATGAGTGGTGGTGCGCCTTTTTACTAAAAGAGAAAAATGAAAAACTTTGAGAATGAATTGTCAAATATAGTAAAATGGGGACCTCTCAGTAATGGAATGGGAAAGTATACGAGATCGTCATACGGGAAAATTTGTTGAAATAAATAAAAATTAGTGGACAGTGATAACAATTAATAAAAAATAACTAGGTATGCTAGCTCACCTGAACACTTGTAGGTTTGATTCCTATTGAGAACAAATAGGGGAGAGTTATAAGAAAGCTTGAAGAAAAGGGAAATAAGGGTGCTTGGTGAGGTAACTATACTAACAACTAACATTTACTTATCATTAAAAAAAATTACTAATAAAAATAATATACATGAATTAATAAACACTAATTATTTCATGAATAATTAATGGAATAAATAAAGAGTGTGATACTAACATTAATATTAGCTTAAAAATGGAGTAATATCTTTAATAATAATAATAATAATAAATTATTTATATAAAAAAAAAAGCATTAAAAAGCAATGTAATTTGAGATGGTATCTTGGCATTTTACAAGGAGTTATTGTGGAATTAGTGTTTGAAAACAACAGAAACCGCCTCATAAATTGTTGAAGAGCATACAAAAGTAAAAACGACCTTATTCTCATCTCCATTTCAGTCATTTCTTCCCCCTATTCCTATTCTAGAATTGGATTCACCTACAGATGAATGGAGAAGATGAACCCGAAATTGATCGCCTGCCGGTTGACTTATTGGCCTTCATATTCTCCCTTTTGAATTGCTTCAAAGATTTGGCTCAGTCAGTTCATTCATTTCCTTCTCTACCCCATCTGTTCCAATCGTTTTTGTTTTACCTAATTCTGTTGCATATTTGCGATTTTTAGGGTTAGCAGGGTGTGCAAGAAATGGAAGCAGGGAGTGGAAGAATCTCTGGCTCGTAGAGAGAAGCTCAGTTTCTCCGGGTGGAGAATGGATGACGACTCCACAACTCGCTTGGTTCTGCTAGCTTATGGCCTCAAAGAGCTCGATATGTATGCTCTTTTTCATGGTTGATTTATTGATTTCAATTCTATCATGGTAGTTGCTTTATGGTGTTCAATTTTCAGTTGACTTCTCCTTGTTAAGTGTGCATATTCTGATGTTATCAGTTTAATTATACTCCTAAATTTTTTAGGAACAATTAGTGATATGCTTAGATTATAAGCGTTTCCAAACTTAACTTTTTTCTGGAATTGTGAATCTTAGCTTGTATTTTTTCTTGGAAGATTACTATCTGTGTAATGTGATGATGTTTCTGCATAAGAAGAAAATGAGATAATGGAGTTCTATCCGTTGCTTCTTATTTGCAAGGTGTGGTATTCTTTTGATTTTGATATCTGAAGATAATTGTGTATCTCATTCTTGTAGAATACATATAAAGTTGAAGAGAGCGGACTTCTTTCATTTGTTGGAAGAGTGTGAATAATATGCATAACAAGAAAGCAATACTCATAAATAATATCTGTGGTGGATGCATTAGACAGACTCTTAGTTTATGCTGTTGATTTCTATGTGAATTCAGATCAAGGAGCCGGTGGGGCTGCAGGATAACTGATTATGGACTGCACCAATTGTCCATGGCAAAATGCATAGGCAATCTGTGTTCTATTTCTTTGTGGGGATCAACGGCAGTAACGGACAGAGGAGTTATTCAATTGGTATTAGTCAATTTTTTCTCACAGTTCATACATGCACTGAAAATAACGTCAGAGCGACAGTAAATATACTTGCCATCTTGTAACAGCCTAGAAGCATTTTTATTTCTGTTGTATTGCCATTTATGATGACAGCATCCTGTTCATATATGCACACCATATATGTCTAACCAAAATTTGTGAATCTGTTTACTAGGGTATGAAGAGCTTTTACTTAATTGATCTCAATTCAGTTTTCATGAAGTGCTGTTGATTATTTAATTTGTTTTCTAACCTGGTCTGCAATGGTGAAAGATGAGTCTCATGTTCAAATGTGATGGAATTTTGGTTTTCGACGTATAGTTTATTTGTATCATTGCTCATATATTGGCAAGTTTAAAACTAGTGATTCTAAAACAGGCTTAGAATGTTTTCTTCAACAACTTTAACAGGAATTTTTCAGTGTTTCCGATAGTGTAATGTGCGAACAAATATGTCATTTATGGTGATCAACATCCTTCGAAACTGACACTTACAGATAATTATATTGACCTCAGTTTTTGATTGTTGATTTCAGTTCTAATCTGTTAATTTCTGCTGCTGCAGATTAACAGAGCTACTTCTCTACAGCACCTCAACATTGGCGGTACTTTTATCACAGATGAATCCCTTTACGCCATTGCAGATAGCTGCCCTCATCTAAAGGTATGATATCATAAGTGATCAAGGTTCTTGCACACTCTATTAAGTTTTACCATCGTAACTCAATTATTAAAATGATTGATTCATGGTGTTTAACTTCCATCTTATGAAAAAATCTCGAGTCTTGTGATTTTTCCAGACAATTGTTTTGTGGGGTTGTCGTCAAGTGACTGAGAATGGACTCGTTAATATTGTTAATAAATGCCAAAAACTCGAGTCCATCAATGTATGGGGTACGAGGGTACCTCTGCACTGCCTTGTTGCTCTGCTTACAATTAGTCCAGCTCTTCAAATACAGCCCAGAGGTGTGCTGTTGAGCGATGATGACTCTCATACATGGCCTATTTATTGAAGGGTAATTTCACACAAAACTACAGAATATATATCAATTTATTATTTGTTGGTGACTGCTGCTGTGACATGTACATAATCCTCTGTAATTATCAAATTCAAAAAAGAGGAGAAATAACTGAAGGCTTCCTTTATTCACCCTGTATATCACGATTGTAATGTCATTGTTACATGATGAACTCTATCTTAATCCTTGTCTCATATTACACATTAAGTGAGATATAGGTGAGTAAAATAAGACATTTCAATGTCAATGTTCAAGACCTCTCATCCCTACTTTCGTGGTTATATTTACAGCAAGATACACAAGAAATTTACTAGCATCTCTCTCTCTGCAAGAAACAAAAATATTGCCACTCTATCTTTCTCTAGAAAGATCAGGAAGACAAAAGTCAATTTCACAGACAGCAACAAGGATATGCAGAAATCGATCTTTATGATAAACTTTATTCATAACCTTAGATGCAGGTCATGAGATGGGTATTTTGTCGCAGTTGCCTTTCTTCTGTGGCCAAAATAATCTCTTGAAGAAACCTCTGCTCCTGATTTTCTTACGAGGAACAATATCCATTACGGCAATTGAGGTTCTAATTTTGTCTTCTTGATTGAATCCCTCTGTATTACTAGATTTGACTGAATTCTCCATACCTTTATTGGTGCTGACAGAACTGCACATTCCATTTTTATTCTCATTTCCGGTAATTGGAGAAGAGCCATGATGATCACTGTCCTCTGCTAGCATTTTATTTAGTAGGGATGATCTTCGACTAATACTTTTCATAGATGTCGACAATGGAGTGCTGACAGAGTCGGTAGTTTTAGATATGACCTTGTCAAAAAGAGCTGCATCATTAGGTGAAGCCAGTGCTTTTAATTGCTTCCCGAGATTTAGGATAGTTTCTTGGCATTGAGCCAGTTTTTCTGATGCTTCAGTTATCTCCCAATCCTACAGGATATATCAATAGAAAATAATAGATATAGATTTTTGGTGATGTCAAGTAATGGGATGGAAGCTTTAGCTTGATATGTAAAGCAATGAATGTCATAAACTTACACTTTGGAGTTGCTTCTTTTTGTGCTTTCCATTATCTGAAACATCCTTGCTTGTCATACTGAAATAAAAAAAAACTTGAAGAAATGAGCACATGAAAACCATTGTTAGTCAATACTACCTAAGTCTCGCCATAACGTTAATGCTCACTTTGGAAGTGTTTGGAAGCGTTGACGTTATGGCGGGACGGAGGGAGTATGTAAAAACATGGTGAAACGTACCTTTGTATTTGTGTCTTTAGGTCATGGCAGTTTTCTTCCAGTCTTGTACAGTAGTTGCTTTTAATTTCCAGCTCATTTTCTAACAGTGAAATCCTCTCACAAGCTTTTCTCCATTCATGATTGGTTTCTGTAAGCTGCATCTCGAGGTCCTCCTTTATCATCTTTTGCTTTTCGATCTGATTTTCGAATATTTCCCTAGATTGCCCCACGGATTTAATCTCTGAATCAGGATTCTCAGCTATGTCTCTAGATTCTTGAAGATGAATCTTGACAGTTCCTGAATCTTGAATTGATGGTTCTTTATCTTCCCACTCAACATTCCATGCTTTATATGACATATCTTCTCCTTGGGGACACAGTTTACTACATTCTGCAGGATTATCATCCGACTCGCTCTCACTCCTCGATTCATCCCAGTACAAGTTGTTCCTGATAGCATCTTTCATGCTAGACACATCTTGAAGAGAGAAGCAATGATTCATGATCCATTCCAGGTTTGAAGCGACTTGCTGCACAAACTGTTCGAGATCAGCTTTTCCAGTCAACAAATCACTGCAAGTCCTCACGAATTGTTGCAAAATGGCTGATAGCTCGTCCGCTTTCCATTGAAACACTCGAACAATATAGCCTGTCGGGTTCTCCGGATTTCTGTATGGTGAAACTTTGTCAGCAACATTGTCCTGGGATTGTATGTTTATCCCTTCAAGGAGCTCAAGAACTTTGTGAATCGGTACGCTGACACTGGACTCGAACTTCTTTTCACTCTTGTCTGATTTTGAGAGAGTATTTTCATTTCTTATCTCAGATGATGTCTGAGTAATTGCATTACATTCCTCAGAGGATTGATCAGGTGGATGATCAACAGAAACCACTGCTAACTTTTCCATCTCAGCAAAGTCATCCATGAGATTCATATCAGAAGCACCCATATTTCTTTGTCCAACTGTTCTCATCTGTTCATCATTTTTCAAGTTCTCAAGCTCTGATATCAAAGCAGAAGCCCAGGACTCTGCACAGCTGGCTTTGTCATCACTGCCCAAGTCCGAGTAGGGTGGTTCTTCGACCTGTACTTCAGCTCGCGACGATTTGGAAGATGCGCGAGCGTTCATGTTTCTGAAAAATTGCAGTTCGCTCGATTGCTTGTGCAGGGCATTCTTGAGAGCACTGTTTTCTTCTGCCATTGAACACAACTGCTCATTCAAGAGACTGATCCTCTCACTTGGTGCACCATGGACAAATTCGACTCGGCCCTTGAGTGTTTTGACTTCGTTCCTCATTTTCACGAACATGGCAGGGCCGGGCAACCTTTTCTGAACAAGGAGACGCAGCTTTTGACACTCCGTCTCCAAATCTGCAATTCTCTTAGCGCTCTCCAGCTGTTTGTTTTGAGCAACATCAGCTGATCTCCGACTGAATTCCCTCTCCTCGTTGCGAATGTCAAGCTCCTTCTCAAGAACTCGAACCTCATACTTGAGAGAACCATTCTCCTTCTCCGTGGACTCAGCTCTCAGCAGAAGCGCCTTCAACTCGGCCTCTAAATCCTCGATCACCCTGTCCTTCTCCGACAAGGATACAGCAAGCTTCGTGTTCTCACCATCCATTGCGACTCTAGTCTTCTCAAACTCTTCCGACGCCTTCCTCAGCGCGCCATGAATCCTCTTCTCCTGATCGTCTCTAACGACTCGTAATTGCTGCATACATTCCTTCAATGCTGCATCCAGATGGTCGATTCTTTCCTCAGAAGCCACTTTCTGCTGTGCAACCTTATCAAGCTGTTGTTTCAGAGACACTGCTTCACACTCTGCCTTCTCCCAACCTATAACAACACATCAAAATTGATACAACAGAGAGAAATTAAAGCAGCACAAAATAATAACAGTTCTTGAAAACAATTGACCTGCAATGGCTTCCTCTGCTATCTTCACCTGCTTCTTCACGATATCATTCTTGGCATTACATTCAGACAGAGCAGATGAAAGCTTTTCACTAGACATTCGAAGATCTCGTTCGAGATCTGATTTCTCATTCACCAGCTTCTCAACCTGCATATAGATATAGATATAGATACAGGTATATCATATGCAGGTATTCTAGTACCAGCCAGTTACGACATCGTATTTAAGGTTCATGGGTGCAAATGGAATGCCTTAATAAGAAACTGAAAACCATACCTCAGTTGCTTGTTCATTTTTGCTCAAAGAATTGACAGTTTTATCAGCTACCAATGTCTTCTCTGCAGATCTTTTCTTCCACAGCCATGACTTCTGATCCATCCTCTTCTTCCTCAAATATCTTCACAAATCAACAATATCTGGATTCCAAATTCCACCCTAAACATAAACAAATGAAGTACAGTATATACTACCAAATAAAAATAAGTAAATTAAATAAAAAAAGAAAAACCCTACCCAACTGATTCCTCCATAAAAAGTAAAGCTCACATTGCAGAAAGAGTTAAGCTGGATATTCTAAAGCATCCCACATTCTGTGTTCAACCACCAATGGATTGCATATATTATAGAAAAAGAAAAAACGATGAAAAAAGAAATGAGAGAAAAACAGAGTTTTTAACTTTTATGGGTTTAATTAATCTTAGCAAAGGACAAAGATGTAATTTATTATTACCTAGTTGCAGATTCCAGAGAGAGAAATGCAGATGGAGCAAATGCTTTGAATACACGAGACCACTGTGAATGTCTGCTGCTCTCCCTCTCTCTCTCTCTCTCTCTCTCGATGAAAGAGAAAGGTGAGGTTTGGACAGCGGGTGTATGAGTATGTAAATGTTGACCGGGTCGGGTTACCTGATAAGTCGGGTTGCTTTGCTCCGACGGGGAAGAGCGGCTGTCTCTGTCACTAGCAATCTTTTATTTTAATCATAATTCATGATTCATGTGTGTCGTTTAGATGTCCATCTCTTAAAACCAACTGTACATGGAAAAAGCACTGTTGTGTAATAACCAAGTCAATTACCATAAAGTTTTCAATTTTTTTTTTTATGATCGAGGTTCCGGGCTTACGCCCGACTAGTCCTCGAGGAAACAATCCCGGCCCTTCAGAACTGTCTCCAGGTAAACCGCGGTAGCTACACAATGGATCCCAAGTAATATCTTTAACTACTGCGCACAAGGAGTCGATCATCCACCGAGTTTCAGCCTCCCACACTGCCGCTTCTAGCCCTCAATATTAATTGTTCCACCATTGCGCTCCGGGGGACTACCTCAATGTTGACCACTAGGTCAACACATCATTGGTGAAGGCATTGGGGAATCAAATTCCCCTGCCATGTCTCGAACCCAAGACCTCACAATCTTAGGTAGTGCGGCCACGTTTTCAATTTCTACATGGAGTATGATGTTTTCTTGGAGTACTTTTATCTTATTTCTGGAGTATGTTTTTTTTAATTTCACTTTAAATTGTTAGTTCTTGAATGGCATTCGTCCCGGGTATATTTCAAATATTTTCGTGCACTTCCAATGTTATCATTTCGTTGTATTTTATCATTAGTAAAAATATTTAATTATTATATAATGGGATTACAAAATAATATCAATTCTCAAATTTATGAGATTACAAAATAATATCAATTCGTAAATTTATTGCATTTCGAAATATTTTACAAATTTGATTTTTCTATGAATTTAGGTATGTTTCGTGAGATTGCCGCACAATAATATAGTTTTATTGCTGCATATAACATATTAAAACATAGTGATATATTCTGCATATATATTTTAATGGAGACGTGAATAATACTGCACAATTAGTGAATACTTTTGCATAATAAATTAATATTTCTACACAACGAGTGAATAATTATGCACAACATAATTTTTTACTTATTTATCCAGGAACGGGCATAAAATATAGCCCGATGGAGTTGCAAAGTAGAAAAAATTTAAATCCCAATTACGTAGTTTTACTTTCTCTCTTCTATTCATGTAGCACTCTCTCTCATCTCAATGCTTCTTTTTTTTCACATGCTGAAGTACAATGTCCCCACTTCGTCGTCGTCAAGGATGATGTGGCAACTCTTGATGGACATCTCTTGATGAATAGTTTGTACTCGTGCAGCTTGTTGAAGCGATAGATGACGGACCACACTGTGTCGACGAGCACGTCGATCGTTCGGACCGTGCGGGAGCAGCATTGGTTGTGCGCCAACACGTGGGTGTGGTGGTGTAGGTTCACTATGATGATGGTGAGAAGATGAAATACTGAAAACTTATTCATGGACATAGTGATTGACTAATAATAAAATTTTGATGAAAGAATTCCTTATTTAGTGCAGAACATAATAATCAATTGGATAATATATTTATTATTTTTAAAAATATTTAATTGAGGTTATATTAAGTATATATTATTTTAAATTTTTGTATCTAATAGTAAGTAATATTTGAATGCACATATCTTACAGTAATAACATCTAATATTATGTATCTAACATTAATTAAGACAAGTTTGTTTTTTATATAAAAAATAAGAAAGAGAAAAATATTTTAGTTAATTTAATGAAAAATATATATAAAGTTGTTAGGATGTGTGAAAAAAGATATTATATTGGGATGTATATAAAAAGTTGGTATTTTTATAATGTATTTTTTAAACCATTTTTAGTAAATAAAAAGTAAGAAAAACTTTGTGAAATGAATAACCAAAGAAAATGTGAAATATTGAGCATAAAGTATTATATGAAAACTATTTTAAGGTAGATACTTAGGTCTTAGATAATGTTTATTTTGGATGTACGTAGGAATAAGAAATACTCCATGGTTACATTTGTTTTTTACACGGGGTTATGATATATAATATTTTAATATTTATTAAGGTGAAAGAAATAATATTTTAATGTAAAATGAATAGTTGTATTAGTATTGTGTGTTGGATATACAAATAATATATTAGTAATTATTTTGTGTGAGTCTCATTACAAAAATGTGAAATATAACTATTGAACTGAGACGCTCAAAATGAAAGTACGTAACTATTATTTTGAGACGGAGAATATGAATTTAGGATTAGTTGGATTTAGTAAATCTAAATCTATGTATATTTTAGGGGATTTAAGTATAATATATTTTAACTTTATGTCTATATAAGAATAGGAATAATATGTATGAGATAGTAAAATGTGATGTGTATGTTTAATGTGAAAATCTGCGTATTTTAAAATCTGATTTAGCACAATTTTATTGTATTTATATCCATAATTGAGCATCTTAGGGTTTATTGTGTATATTTGTGTTACAGATGCATTTGAGGTATTATTTCGTGTTTTTAGGTGGAAAACGGGGATAAAAAGAGCAAAATCGGAAGTAGGGGTCGAAATCGGGCGAGCGAGATTTTTTGTACAGCACAGCACGACTCGTGCAGGCCACAGTCACTCGTGCCTGCCACATGTAGTAGGAGCCCAGCACTTCCCAGAAGAGCACGACTCATGCCTCACTTTGCACGCCTCGTGCCACACTCAAATGGATAAATTTTTAGGAGTTCTTTATATGGTTAGAAAGTCAAGGAAGAGAGAATTGCGTGAGCATAAAAATCACCTCAATCGGAGTCCGAATAAAAAAGTTATGAGCAAAACTGTAAGATTGCGCAAGCTGCCGATGGGTGGCATGACTCGTGCCGTGTGCCCTGCAAATGCCCATTCCGCCCATCCGTACCAACCAGCCACCGAGAGATGCTGACACGACTCATGCCGCCCATGGAACGACTCCCCATTGAACTACTCAACCTAGAACTTGAAGCACTTGTTAGACTTAACAGAAGTAAGAGAAAGAAGCCAGCCAAACCCATTCCTAGTCCAGAGTTGAATATTTATTATTCATCAGAAGAAGAGAAAGTTGAAGAGACTGAGACATTAGAGATGACTGAAGATGATCAAAGGGCCTCGACTCCCATGCGGAACCAGTATAAGCTGAATCATATCATGAACGCTGGATTGAATGGACCCGCAATCACTGCGAAAAATTTTAAGTTGCCTTTCTGACTGATCCGGATGGTAGAGAGACAACAGTTCAGTGGGACACCTCTGAAAATTCTACTGCTCATTTGCAGTTATTTGATGAGTATACGAGGATACAGAAGCATATGAATGTTCTGGAGGATGATATCAGGATGCGCCTTTTCCCATTCTCACTAATGGGGAGAGCCAAGGAGTGGTACAACAACCTTCCTGCAGGATGTTATACTACATGGGAGCAATTAGCTGACATGTTCTTAAATAAATACTTTCCTCCCTCCAAGAGTTTTAAGGTGAAGCAAAAGATCACACTGTTTAAACAAAGAGGCTTGGAGAGTTTATATGAGGAGTGGAAAAGGTTCAAGGAGCTGTTGCGATGTGGTCCACAACATGGATTTACAAAAGATATTACTTAGACTTCTTCTATCAAGGCCTAAGCGGTGATTCAAGAGTGTTGGTGGACGCGACAGCAGGTGATTCAAGGCCTAAGTAGGAAATTTCATATTTCCAGTGGACTTTATTGTGCTAGATATGGAAAAAGAAGAAGATGACAGAGTTCTTCTAATTTTGGGAAGGTCGTTCCTTGCGACTGTAGAAGCGAATATTGATGTCAAGAAAGAGGAGCTGAAGTTGAAAGTCAATGATGAAGAAGTCGTCTTTTCTCTTGAGAGAGAGATGAAGTGGCCTACTAACATGCAAGAGTGCAGAAGCATCAAATTAGTAGGTAAAATCGCGGAGGAGAGCTTGCCTTTGATCCTATCTAAGGATCCTGTTGAAAAATGCCAAAGCGAACTTCTTGCTTTTCTTTCTACTGATTTTGATGACAGGTTTAATGAGTTTTCTAATGGATACCTTGAATACTTACATAAATCTGATGATTGTAGGAACTTAGTAGGGAAGCTTAAGCCAACTACTGCAAGCCTCACAATTGCAAGTGTAAGAGAAATAAAACATGTAAAGGTGGCAGAGGATGTAGTAGTTGAGGTTGAGAAGAAGGATGTAAGAGGAAGAAGAGTTGATGCTTACTTGAAGCCTCCTAACTTACCACTTGATATCCACAAGTTTGAAAATTCTTTCTCTAAATTCTTATTTCATGATCATATTGATTCTAACCTTTTTGGGCTTGATAATTCTGAGATTGAGTGGAAGATTGACAGGAAAGAGTCTAGAAAGTTTGAGTAAGAAGATTCCAATGATCATACCATGGTGACCAAGAAAGGTAAGGTGATAAGTGTGGATGATAAGAGGGGGAGAAAATATTGGAAGGTTAAGATGAAAGAAGACCGCCCTCATATTCAGTAGTCTACAAATTCTTCATTACGTCGTGACTCTCCGACGTTAATCATGAGCGCTTGTTATGGGCTTACCCTTCTGTTTTATTACTTTTATGTGTTTGTTTGGTGTAGAAAATTTTATTAGGTGCCTCTTCGTCTATGTTATTCATTTTTTACAAACTTAGTTTTTCACTTAGTTTGAACTAAGTTTGGGTGGTGGACGTGCATCCCAATGTCTTGAAGCACCAAGGTAAGTTTCTTTCACTTGTGTATGATGCTTGGAGGTCATTTTTCTTAGAATTTTCTGAATTTATTTCGATCTTTCGAATTTTTTTGCGACTTTTCAAGTGTCTAGTATGTCTTATTTATTTCCTAGATTTGGTGTGGTTAATTTATGGTTGAATCTTTGAGTTTCTCCTATGATTTTACTGATGAGTTCTGATGTGTGATGAGATGTGTTTGAGCTTTAATGATTGTGAAGGATATTGATGCGCCTTTCTTTGCACGTAAAATTAATCCTCAAGTATGAAGAATATCAGTTGCAACTTAAGCAAGCGACCAAGTTAAATATCGAACCCAAAGAATGGTGTATTATCAATTTAATTATTTACTAAATTAATTAAGACAATGGCAATAAAATTGAAGAATTAATTATCAACTAAAATACTAAAATTAAATAATAAATAAAATAAAATAGTACTAGAAGAATACGAAAGTGGATCAAGTATGAGAATAGGTAGCTCTAGGGTAATCCAGTTTTACTATTTAACTTCCCTCTCAAGTGCAGGCCGACTCTACCTTGTGGACTATGAACGCATCACTAAACCATGCAAATCTACTCTATAGACACAAGTAAATATACGTGTAACACGTGTGAATAACCTCAGAGCAAGAGACGTAATTTCACCCTCCTTTCTTGGTACTATCAGTATTAATTATTTCTCACATCTGGAACCTAACCCGATATGATCTCCCTTTATAGGTATTATAAAATTACTCTTTTTATCCTACTTACTAACCCGAATTCAATTTAATTAATAAACATTTATATATGATAGTTCTAATGTAGTTTCGGAGTCTCCTCATTTAGAATCATAACATGGAATCCTGTTCAGCAGTGAACACGCTCAATCTATAATCAAGATATATATTCAGACTCTATATACCAATTGAAGATGCACAAAACGACCGTGAATATGGATTAAGAAAGCATAATCATATATAAAATAAATCTACAAGTAATGTTGTACGGAGGACACACAAGAGAGTTTAATTAATTCATAAAACCTTCAAAACCCTAGATCTACCAAAACGGTTCTAGCTCATGATGTTGCGAAGAACAATCATGGGGGTTGGATAGATTTTACCCATATGTCTGGAAAATACAAGATATATTAGAAAAAGAATAAAACCCTAGATGTGGGCGTCGTCGCGTCCTTCTCCGTCTTGAATCCTCCTCTTGGTTCTCCTCTTGATTCCACAGACGAATCTTCAAAGTGATGGATGGATGGAGGAAAGGATGTGGATGATGGTTTGGGGGGTGATCCCCCCTTGTGGGGTGTAGGATGATTGTGTTGTGTTCTTCATATGAATAATGATGTAAAATATATATAGGTATGAGAAGGGAATTAAATAAGGAAATAAAAGATATGGGTGAATCATGGAGGGAATTAAATAAGGAAATAAAAGATATGGGTGAATCATAGAAGATTATGTGATAAGGAGATTAATTGTGCTCCAAGAAATAGGATTATTGGGCTAATTTTCGAAAATTCTCGCTGGCAGCTGCGCGACTTCACAATTTTGAGCATAACTTCCTCGTCCAAACTTAGATTTTAGTGATTCTTACGCTCACTCGATCCTTTTTTCCTTAGCTTTCATTCATATAAAGATCTCACCAAAAGTCCAACATTTGAAGATGTAACAAGTCATGTAAATTGGAATAGTCGTGCTGAGTAGAAATATCTTGCGCGACATCATCATTTCGATCATAACTTTCTTGTTTGGACTCCGATTGAGGTGTTTCTTACGCTAAAATGACCCACTCTTCTGTGGCTTTCCAACCATGTATTACACTTCTATTTCAGAGCTCCACACGAATACAAAAAAATTACACAAGTTGAACGTGCATTTTTCAGCATTCTTGCACAACTTACACATTTTCTCCAACTTTGCAATTTTGATCATTTTTCCACCTAAAACACAATAAAACACCTCAAGCGTACCTTTTTCTCACATATATCAAATATAAGACACTTGTGCTAATATATAACAATCAATTTCCATCAAAAAGGTGTTAAATTGGACACTAAAATACGCATATTTTCACTCTCATCAATCCCTCAAACTTACCCGTTGTTCGTCCCGAGGCAACAAAATAAAAATAAAGAGAGAGAGAGTAAGAAAATTAACAAGGAATAAGGACTATGAAAAATACTCAATTCAAAATACAATTGTCCTCAACTTAGGTCATGCAACTCTTATTATATGCTATAATCAATTCATAGCATAAAAGATAAGATAATTACCACCAATTCAAATGCTCCATTCACATGCTCTCACGGGAAGTATATATCACTCGCACTCAAGTGTAAAAGATGTACACTTATGGGTTAAGGTGTTTACGCTCATATTCAATTCAAATGCATGCGTAACCATAAGCTTGCCAAAAGTCTCAAACTCTCCACCACTAAAAGTATGATTTGACAATGGGATCAAAAATAATTTTTTTTAATGTAATGTTGGCTCTTTGGGTAGGAAATATATGGATAAGTGACTCAAAACTCGGATCAATCAAGTGTGCACTCCATCATGATCTTTCATTCTTCTTACTCACTTCAATTAAGCACAACATCCTCCTCAACTCTTTCACTATTTTTTTCAAGCTCAACATTTTTTTCTTCTCTTTTTTTTTCTCCTTTTTTTTCTCTCGAGGTACCAGTTTTGGGCACTACCTCGCGCATCCTCCATAGGGTACTAGATTAAGCACTACCCTAGGGTGTTTGATTACATGGAGTACTAGATTTAAGCACTACTCCATGATTCTCCTTAGATGCATTATCAAGATCCATCACTATTTCAACACCAATTTCATTCACTCCCAAACTGTTATCAAACTTCATCAACATACTTTGAAAAGCCATTAATTCTCCACTAGATAGGGCAATCAAGGCTAAAAAAATTTAGATGATCAAAGTGATTATTTCTCGTAGGCTGCCAAAGAATGAGGTTTTTAGGCTCAACGAGGCTAACTACGGATAAACATCATTCGGTAGGGAATTATTTGGCTAAGTGACTTATAAATTCAATGATGATCTAAAATCATCTCCCATCATCTAACACACATGTAGTCTCAAGTAAGACAAAAGGCAAGTTCTAGAATACACGCACAAGAACAATACTCACCAGAAAAGATATATCATGTGATTATGTAACATGATCAACGAGGCTCAAAATCTCACATGGGTTTTTAACAAGTAACAGAGTACTTTTCAAGGTAAGCAATATCCCACAAGTACACATAGAACTTCATACCACAATATAACTCAAGTACACTTCATTCATCAACTTCAAAAGAATATGAATTTCGGGCACAATTCAATAATATAAGTTCATATGGATCACCAAAAATAAAAACTCCATCCTTCCACTCCTACAAATTAAACGCACACATAAGAATCAGAAAAAGGAAACGAAGGTACTTAGTTTATTTCTTTCAAAATATTTACGAGCTCCTCGAGTTATTCAATTTGATCAGGTCAAAGCCTCAGCGTAGAACTCATCTTGCCACTCATGTACCTTTTTTATCATCAAAGCTCAAGCACACCTCATCATCACAGGATTCATCAATAATAAAATAGAAGAACTATAAGAAAGACTCAATTGACTATCTAATCGACTTCACATACCAGACACACCAACAAAACACACTAAATATTAGGTAAGTTGCAAAAAATCGACATACCAACACTAATTAAAATATTAATATGCCACAAAAAAATCAACCCCTAATAAATAAGCAACCAACGAAAGAAAAAATTATACTCTCGGTGCTCATAAGATAAGGTAAGTATATCACACCCCCAAACTTAGTAAAAACGTAAGTCAAAACTAAGTTTGAAAAGAGATGTAATTGCCGAAATATAAGCACCTCAAATATAATAACTCCTCACTCACATGAAATAATAATAAAGCAATAAAACGGAAGGACAAGCCCCCAACAGGTGCTCATGTTTAACGTCGGAGAGTCACGACGGTATGCAACCTTTTAGACTACTTGATCGGAGGGCGGTCTTCTCGCATCCTCACCTTCAAGTACTTTCTTTCCCTCTTCTTGTCTACACTCAACACCTCACATTTCTTGGTCATAAAAATATGATCCTTAGAATTACCTTCCTCCCATGGCTATCTAGACTCCTCTTCAATCTTCCACTCAAATTCAGAATCATCTGTCCTATTAAAATCAAGATTAAACAAGTTAGAAATCACATTTATGCTCTTGCATGATTGAGTCTCCATGGGCGTCTTCATGACTTGATAAAGAGAGAAAACCACATCTTCATTACCCAACTGCAGTCTAAGTTTCTCGACTCTCAACCTCTTTGCTCTTTCCCATTTTTTTTCCACTATAAGCTTAGTATTCTACCTTTGGGATGGCACTAGAGTATCATTAACATCCGGTAAGGCATTCTGCATGAAAAATGGTGCTGGATAGATGGGTTCAACCTTGGTTTGACCTTGAGTGTTGGTCGAACCAGGTATGTAATGGTCGAACCGGTCATCTGAAAGTTCGTCATCTCTCGTATAGGTCTGTTCGACCTTGGTTCGACCTTTAGATTGGTTGAACCAGGGCTATGTTGGTCGAACCCGACATCAGAAAGTTCAGAGTCTCGCGGACAGGCTAATTCAACCATGGTTCGACCAAGGGATTTGGTCGAACCATATATGTAGTGGTCGAACCATGTATTAGAAAGCTCCGGAGAATGCCCAGGTGCTTGGTTCGACTTAATCGAACTGGTTTGACCTATGGTTCTGGTCGAACCATGGTCAAATCGAGCTCCTGAAACTTCATAATCCATCTTTTGTATCATCGTCCCTCATACTGTGTTCCAGACCTTAACATGATGGCTTTATACTCTTTTGGGTTCGTTATGCCTTAAGACAGGAATATTCTTTTCTCTAACATTTGCATTAGTTGATTCACATTCCCAGCCATTTGCCCCATCATCAAAGTAAGGTCCTTCAACTGCTTAGATAAATCTGCATGATTAGAGTTCATAGTAGCCTCGATGCGGTCAACCCTTGCATCATTCCTTGCCATGTATCGATTGAAGGTATCTTCAACACTCTTCACTTCTTGCTGCTGGATACTAGGCCCCCTTTGTGTCAACTCTGTAATCTGCCAATGTTGGGATTCTAATAGTTTGTTGATGTTAGCTAAACTAGAGACGATCTCATCATCCATATTCGGCTTCACCACTTGATGTTCAACCTGCGCCACCTTGCCAAGTACATAAGATCCTCTTACCCTTTCCATACGCCAATCACGTGAATTCATAGAGATGTCTTCAAATAACTTTTCTACTTTAAGTGCTGTCTTAGAGAACAACGTTCCTCCTGATAATGCATAAATAAGAACACGTGACTCACAATCCAATCTATAGTAGAATATACTTATGTACTGAGTCTTAGACATCCCATGCTGTGGACACCTCCTGAGCATGTCTTTAAACCTATCCCACACCTCATGGAATTTCTCACCCTGATTCATAACAAATTGGGTGATGTCTTGCCTCATTCTTAAGATCCTTGAGGGTGGCATGTGTCTCTCTAAGAACTTCTGCTGCAGTTGGTCCCATGTAATGCAGTCTGTGGCATCAAGAGTCTCATACCAATCTTCTGCTCTATCAATTAAAGAGAACTTGAATAGGGCAATCCGTCTAGCATGATCATTAGCTCCAGAACCCTTTAGAGTGTTTGCATAACCAAGAAATCTTCGGAGACGCTGATATGGATCTTCAAAGCAACCTCCAGAAAAGGGATTCTTCTCTACCATGTTAATAAGAGTGGGATGTATCTCAAAATTATCATCTACCCCCTTGCTCCTATCAACCCCACGTTGCCAATTCCATTGTACTTGAAAATATCATGTATGACAATATTATTCGGATTCTGCCTTGCTCCGGCCATGTTTAGCTCAGTGTGTTATTTGTTCATTTCCTTCCTTTCCTTTTCCTAGTGCACAAGTACCTCAGAAAATATAAGGTTAGTTAGAAATAAATAATCACAAATAGAAATTTTAATCAAACTAGAAATAATAAACTAATAATAGCAGTCGTCCATGGCAACGGTGCCAAAAACTTGATGCACGTTTTCTTGCACGCAAAATTAATCCCCAAGTATGAAGGATATCAGTTGCAGCTTAAGCAAGCAACCAAGTTAAATATCAAACCCAAAGGATGATGTATTATTAATTTAATTATTTACTAAATTAATTAAGACAAGGACAATAAGATTGAAGAATTAATTATCAACTAAAATACTAAAATTAAATAACAAATAAAATAAAATAGCACTAGAAGAATACGAAAGTGGATCAAGTATGAGAATAGGTAGTTTTAGGGTAATCCAAATTTACTACTTAACTTCCCTCTCAAGTGCAGGCCGACTCTGCCTTGTGGACTATAGACGCATCACTAAATCATGTTAATCTACTCTATAGACATAAGTAAATATGCGTGTCACGTGTGATTAACCTCGGAGCAAGAGACGTAATTTCATCATCTCTTCTAGGTACTATCAGTATCAATTATTTTTCACGTTTGGAACCTAACCCGATATGATCTCCCTTTATAGGTACTATAAAATTACCCTCTTTATCCTGCTTACTAACTCGAATTCAATTCAATTAATAAACATTCATATATGATAGTTCTAATGAAGGAGTCCCTTCACTTAGAATCATAACATGGAATCCTGTTCAGCGGTGAACGCACTCAATCTACAACCAAGCTATATATTCAGACTCTATATACAAATTGAAGATGCACAAACCGACCGTGAATATGGATTAAGAAAGCATAATCATATATAAAATAAATCCACAAGCAGTGTTGTATGGAGGACACACAAGAGAGTTTAATTAATTCATAAAACTTTCAAAACCCCATATCTACCAAAACAGTTCTAGCTCATGATGTTGCGAAGAACAATCATGGGGGTTGGATAGATCTTACCCATATGTCTGAAAAATACAAGATAAATTAGAAAACGAATAAAACCCTAAATGTGGGTGTCATCGCGCTCTTCTCTGTCTTGAATCCTCCTCTTGGTTCTCCTCTTGATTCCACAAAAGAATCTTCAAAGTGATAGATGGATGGAGGAAAGGATATAGATGATGGTTTAGGGGTGATCCCCCCTTGTGGGGCGTAGGATGATTGTGTTGTGTTCCTCACATGAATAATGATGTAAAATATATATAGGTGTGAGAAGGGAATTAAATAAGGAAATAAAAGATATGGGTGAATCATGGAGGATTATGTACTGATAAGGAGATTAATTGTGCTCCAAGAAATAGAATTATTGGGCAATTTTTTTTTTTCGGAAATTCTCGCTGGCAGCTGCGCGACTTCACAATTTTGAGCATAACTTCCTCGTCCAAACTCGGATTTTAGTAATTTTTATGCTCAATCGATCTTATTTTCCTGGGCTTTCTATTCATATAAAGAGCTTACTGAAAGTCTAACATTTGAAGATGTAACAAATCATGTAAAATGGTACAATCTTGCTGAGTAGAAACAGCTTGCGCGACGCCACCATTTCGATCATAACTTTCTCGTTTAGACTCTGATTGAGGTGTTCCTTACGCCAAAATGACCCAATCTTTTGTAGCTTTCCAATCATATATCACACTTCTATTTCAAAGCTCTATATGATTACAGAAAAATTATACAAGTTGGACGTGTGTTTTTCAGCATTCTTGCATAAGTTACACATTTTCTCCAACTTTGCACTTTTGATCCTTTTTCCACCTAAAACATAATAAAACACCTCAAACGTACATTTTTCTCACATATATCAAATATAAGACACTTGTACTAATATATAACAATCAATTCCCATAAAAAAGATGTTAAATTGGACACTAAAACACACATATTTTTACTCTCATCAGATATCGGAGTAGAAGAGAAGTGAGTTCTATCTGAGGCCTACGCCTGACCGAGTTGGATAATTCGAGGAACATGCAAGATGTGGAGGAGATTAAAATCAGGTGCCTTCATTTTCTTATTTTAATTTTTATGTGATAATTTGTGTTGAGTTTATTGTCTAGTTGTTGAGGTGTTATAATTTGAGTTTCTGGCTATGTGCTTAGTTTGATTTTATTTGTTAGATTTCTGCTAGAAATTCATATACTCTTGAAATCGATGAAGGAATTGTACTTAACTTATATTGTGATATGAAGTTCTATGTGTACTTGTAGGATATTGCTTACCATGAAGAGTGCTCTATTACTTATTAAAACCCATGTGAGATTTGAGCCTTTAGATCATGTACATGCATGATATTTCTTTCTGGTGAGCATCATTCTTGTGTGTGTATTCTACAATTTGCCTTTTGTCTTATTTTAGACTACATATTGTGTTAGATGATGGAAAATGATATTAGGTCATCTTTGATTTATAACCCATATTTTTTCATATACTTTACCTGAATTCATTAAATTCTTAGTCATCCCGTTGAGCCTTTTAAATTCATTCTTTTGATAGCTAATAAAGCTTAATTGAATAGAGTGGTGATTTGTGGGTTGAAAAGGGTGAACAAAAGGATCAAAAGAAAAAAAAATTAAGGAGTAGTACTTAAATCTAGTATTCCACGAAACAGGCACCCTAGGGCAGTGCCCAAAACTGGTACCCAATGGAGGATGTGTGAAGTAGTATCCAAAACTGGTACCTTGAGAGAAAAAAAAAGAAGAAGAGAAAAAAGGAAAAAATATATGTACATGTTGTGCATGGAAGAGAAAAATTGAAGAGTTGAGGAGGATGATGTGCTTAATTGAAGTGAGTAAGAAGAATGTAAGATCATGATAGGAGCGCTGATTGATCCGAGTTTTGAGTCACTTATTCATATATTCCCTATCTTAACCAAAAAGCCAACATTACATCCTAATAAAAGTCCTTTTTGATCTCATTATCGAATCATACTTTTAGTGGTGGAGAGTTTGAGACGTTTGGCAAGCTTATAGTTACGCATGCACTTGAATTGAATTTGAGCGGTACCTAACCCCATAAATGTACATCTTTTACACTAGAGTGCGAGTGATATACTTCCAGTGAGAATTAGTTAATGGAGCATTTTTAATTGGTGGTAATTATCTTTACTTATATGCTATGAACGTATTATTGTATATAATGAGAGTGCATGACCGGAGTTAATGACAATTGTATATTGAATATCCTAGTTGTTGTAACCCTTGTTTTCTCTTAGATTTACACACTATCTTTCTTCTTCTTTGTTCTTTTTCGTTGTTCGGGGACGAACACTATCTTAAGTTTGGGGAGTTTGTGTAGTGTGAAAATTTGTGTATTTTAGGATCCGATTTAGCACTATTTTATGGTATTTATATCCGTAATTGAGCGTCTTTGGATTGTATTGTGTATATTTGTGTTACAAATGCTTTTGAGGTGTTATTTCATATATTTAGATGAAAAAAGGGAGTAAAAAGAGTAAAATTGGAAGTTGGGATCGAAATCGGGTGAGAGAGATTTTTGGTACAGCACGACACGACTCGTGCCGGCCACATGCAGTAGGAGAGGCCATCACCCCCAGCACGTCCCGAAAGAGCATGACTCATGCATCATTTTGCATGACTCGTACCATACTCAAATGGATGAACTTTCAGGAGTTCTTTATATGGTTGGAAAGCCAAGGAAGAGAGGATCGTGTAAGCGTAAAAATTACCTCAATCAGAGTTTGGATGAAGAAGTTATGAGTAAAATCGTGAGATCACGCAAGCTGCCGACGGGTGGCACGACTCGTGCCGTGTGCCCTGCCAGCACCCGTTCCGCCCATCCGTGCCAACCAGCCACCAAGAGATGCTGGCACGACTCGTGCCGCCCATGGCACGACTCGTGCCGATGCCCAACAAAGCCTATTTACTATTTTTCATCATTTTCTCGGCCCGTTCGTGTTTTTTACGTGAAAAAACCCACTTTTGAGTCAGAATTCGGGATTTATCAATCCTCCACTACAAAAGAGAAACTTTGAAAATTTTATATGTAACTCTCCACAACCCTTCATACTTTTCAATACCCTTCTCCTGCCACTATATCGAAATCAAGATTCACCATCCCATCCACCCATCCCGGAGAGTTCATTAGTGTTGCTTACATGAGAAGGAGAACAAGAAGGTTCATAACCACGGAGGAAAGAACGGAGAATCACGCCACATCTAGGATTTTTCTTATTCTTTCTTTCTTAATTTTGAATCATAGACCTATGGAATTGTTTACATATCTAACCATGGGTGTTGCTTATAATACCATGGGCTAGTACTTCTTGGATAATGTTAGGTTTGAAGGTTGAATTGGTTTGAATTGATGATCTAGGCTAGGTTGGATTTCTGCATTATTCTTATTCCTTTATTAATGCTTTGAATTAAGACTTATATTTTTGTCTTATATGGTCTGTTCTCATTCATGATATGTCATTATCTTATGCATATTTATGCTTGTTGCTTGTGCCATACAGGGATTAATTTTGTCAACCTGTTATGGGTAAAGAGGATCTAACCATATAACATTTATTCATTAGAATAATTAATATTGGACACTTAATATATCTATTAATTATCATTCTAGAGGATTTAGTTTATTAGATTATTAGGTGGAAATTGAGGATTAGTTCTTAATTACCTATAAAGGGAAGTTTAGTGCTCTAGCCTTAATATAATTTTGCATGAAGTATCTAGAAATGGAGTATGAATTATTCTTCTGCAGCTGAGGGTTTAAACCAGGTTTATGTGTTAAGTTTACTTTAAAAGATGGATTTAACATAATTACGTGATTGCTTTCATAAGATCTGCAGGAATTCTAACCGATTGTCTAGTGAATTGATTTAACCAATTTAACTGGATTTCCTAGGGCTATCTATCTTCTCTCTTGAACATTTTCATATTTATTTTATCTTCTATTTTATTATTTTAGTACTTATTTCCTGCATTCTTAGGTTTAATTAATTCACTTATAAAACCTAAATTTGTCTTAAGTTAAAATTGTCATAATTAGATTAAATAATTAGTCTAGAATTATCTTTTGTGTTCGATATTTTTACTTGGTCACATGCTGAACTACGATTGATTCCCGAAACACATGCAAAAAGGTGAACAAACAGTGTGTAAATCTATATAGTCAATTTTTACTAAATCCAAACTAAAATAACAAATAAATTAAACAATCCTAAAAAGTCTTGATTTAATAACCGTAAGCAAAAGTACTCAATAAAAATTTTGTTATCTCTTTCTCTTCCCAAAATTATTGAAACTCTTCTCCTCTCTCTTTTCTCAATCCTAACTATAAGTAGTTGTTTCAAATTCAAGAAGAAAGAAAAGAAGCTTATCAGAATTTTTTAAAAAAATTATTAGATCATCAAATGAATGTTTATACAAACAAAATTTATAATTCCAATCCACCAATAAAAAATTATAAGTATATGTTTACATAAGGGAAAATAAAGGAAGAAAATTTCGACAAGTAGAGAGGAAGGTGGAACGTAAGCAATGGCCATTACTGGGCAGTAAGTGTTGAAACAATTCATTTGATTTGTGTGAAGAAGAAGAATAGATGATGTTTAATTGCAATTGTAAATGCAGAACGACGTGAACCGGATCGACGTCGATTCAACGAACGCGGACACTTTGCTGCGTAGACATGTGGTCAACACCACCAATGTCGGCGATCATGTGGTCGGCGGGAATCAATTTTGGGAAATTTAAAAATAGAGGATGCGAATCAGGCGCCTGCAGGTGGAAGATATGAAAAAGATAGATGATTTTCCGGTCAAAATTGAATGCCAGAAGATTGATCAGTCGGAAATTGACGACGGACATGCGCCTAAATGCACTTCTCAATTGACTCCCCTTCTCTAAACCGCCATGGATGCAAGTTTTGCAGCTATTTTGACATTGATTAGTGGCGTTCGTTTCTAACAAACTAATTTTCTGAAATTATGTGTACGTGGGGGGAGTTGATCACACATTAATGGACGACGAGGCCCTGAAGAACACAGTTCCTTTTAAGAGAGAATGTGGTATATTTAGTAAATAAGGGATATTAATTAAAAAAAAATTATTTTATATTTTTTGGTACGAATAACAATTTTGAGGGTGTGAATAGCTGTCATTTTTTTAAAATAACAAATTGTCTAGTGTACTTGAGTACACAAATTTAAATTCGTTAAACTACAATCATAACTTATGTATGTTAATAAGAGTTGATATTCTATGTACCTGCATATGTACGTGCATCCATATATGTATAAATTTTTATTCGATAGTATATACTCTTGTTTCTTAATAATTGTAAAGGTTTTTTACATTCGGTTTTTATTAAAGAAAAACTACAAGAAAATTTACTAATAAAGTGTATATACTTTTATTCATTAGTATAGTACGTTTTGAAAGTAGGTGCACCTGAGTGCATATAATAATTTGTCTTTATCTTATTAAGAGTAGATATCCTATGCACCCAGGTGCACATGTGCATCCATATATATAAATTTTTATTCATATATATGTTTCTTAATTCAAATTTTCATTAAAAAAAACTAACGAAAAATTCACTAACAAAGTGTATATATTTTTATTCATTAGTATATATGTTTTTATTCATAATTGTATAAATTTCTGAAAGTGGGTGCACAGGATAATATAAGAAAATTATCATGTACACCCACATCAAAAATTTTATACATTAATGAATAAAAACTTACACACTTTGTTAGTGATTTTCCGACAAATTTTTTAATGTAAAAATTACACAATTATTAAAAAATACGTATACACTATTGAATAAAAATTAATACACATATGGGTACATGCGTGCACTTGGATGCACATTATAGGTACAAAGGTGGAATCGCCCACCCCAGACGCCCCTATACCCCGATCCGACAGAGTGGTGGAGAGATAGCCCCCAGGGCATAGCTCAAGTGGTAGAGGGGAGGGTGGAAATGCCTTCCAGCTGAGCTTGGTTGCTGCAGGGTGGGGGTTCGAATCCTGCCTTTGGCATGGATTTGGCCCCTTGCAAGCACAAGTTTAACAGTGAGCCCTCCCTATAAGCCACTTGAGGCACATCCTGCGATTTACCTCTTCCACCAATCCTCAGGGCAGGGGCGGTGGGGGCCCCTAATGGTGGGGTACACCATCAGAGTGGTGGAGAGATAATTATGGTGACTCAACTGATCAATAAGGAATAGACCATACCCACTGCACACAAGGAGCACCTCATTTTGAAAGGTTGCTCACTGCGACTGTGGGAATTTAATCCTTGGTTATAAGTATAAAATATCACCTTTATAACTAGTTGAGCTCGCACATTGGCAAAGTATATGATTGTGGGGTTTTACCTTAGTTTCTCCTTGTACTCTTATGCACATCATGTATTAAGTCATAATGTAATTACTTACTATTTAAGGTATTGTATTGTTGAGATTGGCGCTTGAGTGCGGGATCCCCTAATTCTGGCGCAACATAAGCAACAAACTAAAGTTACCATTTACTTTTCAATTAAAACAGAAATAATGTGCCAATGAAATCATTGCTATACCTTTCAATTTCTAACTTTATAATATTTTGTAGGAATACTTTTTTTGAGACAGATAAGTATGTTCATAATAAATCAAACTATAACACATTAAAATATATTTTAATTCATTATTTGTTATATTTATAAAAATATATTTTAACTACAAATTAGCATATCTATATAATAATGATAATTTAACAACAGATTGATTCGTCTCACATGATTACTGTTTCACAAGAGACTTTATTTGTTTTCTATTTTCATTCATAGTAAAATTAAGTTTATATTGCGTTTATGAAATGATAATTAACTAATATTATCACTATAACATATTTTAATTTCAAAATTTATATTTTCTTAATACTCATAATATACTTTACAATTCATCTATTTCGGAAAAAAATAATAATCAAATTTGCCCTAAAATTAAGTATAAAAAATGACTCTTATTAATATACGTACAAACAGTAAATGTGCTTAGTATTATGTACTCTCTTCATCCCATTAAACTTTTTGGATTTCACTTGTTTGTCTCACAATATTCGTCAAATTTAAGAGCAGGAAATGTCCAATCAATCAAATAACTTTAAAATACACATTAATTTCCAACTAATCAAATAACTTCAAAATACATATTAATTTCCAACTAATACACAAAACATCATTTTTAATTTATTTATTAATTAAAAATACTAAATTATCCCAAACAAATCATTAAAATTGGTCTAAAAATTAACTTTTCGTAACGAACTTGTAACAGTAAACATGAGACAATAAAAATTAACTTGCATGTGCTTATTGTGACTAAAGATGTAGACACCATTAAGCAACAAAATCCAGTGAACTTAATGCTTTTTAGTAATTTATTAAAAAAGAGAAAAAGAAGGTTAGCAATTAATATATATATATATATATGAATGTGCCTCATGTGGGTTATTTGAAAAAATAGAAATAACGTTGTATTTAAAGATATAGGATGGAACCTAAAAAAAACATGGATGAAATAAAAGGATGGAGTTAGTGGATATGAAGGACAAAAAGATTGAATCAGAATGTTAGGTACGTTGATTGCTGAAGAGACTCGAGCAAGTGCTTAATGGAAAATAGTTAGTAATGGTTTTGTGTCGTTTGTGATTGAATAGATAGTAGTATAGATGTGTTCTAAAATGTAACAATATTCCTTTTTAAAAAATAAATAAATTTAACTTGCATGTATATTCTAGAACTTTTTTTTCTATGTTGAGATTACATTTGTGTTTTAATATGAGAGATGATTTTAGGACATTTTTTATTTTTATAAGTCACTTAGCTGAAGATTTTATTTTTATTTGATTACTTTAACTCTTTAAATGTATAATTTCTTACTCACCTCACTAGATGATCTATCAACTTCCTCTACTTAAGTTAAATTCATTATCGTTCATGATCTATGCAAATTAATTCGGCTCATATAGAACAAATCATTTATAATGAGTTAACTTTTATATTGAAAAAGAAATTAGAATAACTGAAAGAATCAGTTACATAGAACTTGGGCCAAATTAAGTACTTTTATAGATTAACTCTAAAAAGCCCAATCAGGTTCCAATCTACTGCTCCAAAATGTGGGCCGCAGCCCAAATTTGCAACCATTTGGTAGTTGAAAAGTTCATATTATTAATTATTTCATGTCAATTTCAACATAACCACCGACATTGTTTTTCTAGTACTGGCTTTATTAATAAGAAGATGTTGAGTACAAAGCCCACTAATATAAATGCGGGATGAAAATTATTATATTTTTAAATTAATATTAAATTATACGAAAGAACAGAATAAAATAATAAATTAATTAAAAGAGTGGAAATACTAGTACTATATCATAAAAATTAATATTACATTATAAAATAAAGATTAAAATCAATACTCCATGTAAGGTAGTACATGAACTACAAAGATTATATCACACGAATCATATAATAAGTAAACTACAATAAAGTTCTAAAAAATAACTCTAAATTCTAATAATAAAGATTAAATTCTAAGATTTTTCTTTTTTTTAAAAAAAAAGAACGAAATTGCATTCTACTAAGCTCAAAAATTTCAACTTAATTTCAAGTAAGAGCTTAAAACAGGAAGCTAACACAAGTGTAATTAATATTTGACACATATTAGTTTATTAGTTCCATTAAATGATATAACGATATAAATCAAACACATTTAAAAAATAAAATAGTAGATGAACTAATATATACTCCATACTCTATTTAAAACAAGGCATAAAATTGTATGGTACAATTTTATCGAAAGTTTTTGTAAAATTGTTTCACCCTAATGTATAAAATTTGATTGCACTTCTGTATTATAAGAGTTATTACTATTTCTCTTTTTCATGATGGACAACTATTTTTTATAAAGAGTAACACTTAAAACATTTAAAATAACAACGCTTTAACCATGTATGCCATATTAATATATTTTCTTTTCAAAAGTGAACACCTTTAAAATGAAAATTCTAAACAACTTTACTCCTATAACAATATTAATCATATGATGTATACCGCAATTTCATATCATCATTTTCTATTTGGTAGGAATCTTTTTTTTTTTAAAGATATACTACATGTAATAAAAAAGACGCAATTACGTTCCTCAATCCATCAGTAAGATATTAATTTATTTTTTACACATAAATTAAAGAGTATTATTATTTTATATAAAGTTAATAGTTGTACAGGTGGTGAGTGATGAGTAATGTGTATGACCCTATACCTTTGTAGTGAACTATCAATAGAAAATTTTGATATTTTATCGGCATATGATGAGATTATCAAATACTATTAATAATAAAAATGACAAGATATTCTTATATACAAGTAAATCAAACAAACCCTAATTAGCTTTTGTGGGTGGAAGCTACTGTTCTCCAACATTTTAAGTAAGATGTGACACAAATACTTATAATATACAAATCCAGCATGCTTCATTTCCTCATTTAGGATCTCCACTCCAATTTGATGTCGGCAAAGACAAGATTGATTTGATTTAATCTAAATAATTAATTAATTATTTAAATACACATACATACATGTATATATTCCAGAAATTGAACAACAGAGTTGCTAATTAAGGGACACCTAATTTTGGCATAAAGTTTCAAGTAATTATTTTTGGCAAAAGGTTGGAATCACAGTTTTCAACCCCTTTACTAGTCATGCAAATTTTGCACACAAATACATAGTCATAGTGGTGGTCTAATCTAAGCTTTCGCCATTTGGGGTTCAAGCATTAGGTTTGAATATTGAGAGTATTATTTTTTTCTAAATTAAGAAAAACAAACTTTAAAATCCATCTAGAAATTAAATACAATTAGTATGAATATTTCAACTTCGGCTGCTTGTCATGAAATAATCGATAAAACTAGGTTGAAACCTAACCCTAGATAACGAGTTAGCTGTAAATTTGGTTTACGTAGGGTTGGGGTTTTAATGGATATATTTAAGAGTCTTAATTATATGGAGTAATAATTAAGTATCTATTAAGTTAAGCCATATAATAATAATAATAATAATAATAATAATAATAATAATAATAATAATAATAATAATAATAATAAATTGGATCAGTCAATTTTTCATATAAATTAAGAATTTATATTTATTTGTATTTTAATTTTTTCTTATTTTACTCTTTATTTTTGAAAACTTTAAATATTTGTGTTAAAAACTAAAAATATAAAAATATTAACTGTGATCATTATAGAAAAATACTTATTAAGAAAATTATTGCATATATAGATTTTGTTTCGTGAATTTTGTACACTAATCAATCATTATTACATAATTGAAAAATTAAAAGGATAATTTTAAGTAGTTAAATTACAATTGAATGAGAATTTTATTGAAGAAAATCTTCAATCCTCCGATTAGCACCACAAGTGTAAGATTGGGTGAGTCTGAATCATTCTAAAATGATACGTACAAATACAAATATACAAATATAGTAAGTGATAGTGTTATATACATCACACCATCTCTTCAAAGGAATCTACAAACAATTGTATAACTTATTGATACCATTGGGGATTACATTAGTATGTATGACACACTTGCCTTGTTATTAGGGATCCTAATTGAAGTAAGTTTGATTAGATGTTACAGCGCATCTAGGTTCAAAGAATGTAATTGTCTAGATTTATATATCCATTGAGTGTGTTGGTTCATAGTTTTACAACTTAATATAGCCCACCATAATACTTTCAGCCCACATAATTAAATTCTTAAGTTTATGTATCAATTTTTTCACCCACCAAAAAATCTATTTAGAGATTAATAATTGATGGAGATTATGGAAGATTTAGAATAATTGTAGTCTAGATATATTAGATTTATTATAATTTTGATTTGTTTTCTTTTATTTATAATTATCATTATTACTTTAGATCTTGTTTCACCCATAAATAGGTGGTCAAATTATTGTATCCGAGAGTTGAATTGATTAATGAAAATGAGAGTTGTCTCATAGCCTCTTTTACGGTATTCTTATGAATCAACGTATTTGAGAAGTCTATTTTCTGGTATTTTTTAAGAATCAACGGATTATAGAGTTTGTTCTACGTATTATTATCTTTTAATACGCTCTCGCTGCGTCAGTTGGTAATCAGAGCCAATTTATGATTCTCGATGTTTGATTCGAGATTTCAAATGGTTTTTGATATCGTTGATCAGTTATCGTATGAAGATGATGTTACGCAGAACTACCAACAAAATGATTTGTTGGTATCCGATCCCATATCATTTGATGGATATGATGGACCACCAATCTTCGATGAGGATTATGATGGAGTTTTCTACCGTGGCTATGATGGCTCACCGATCTTCGATGAAGAAGATGGTGGAGTTTTCTATGGTGGCTATGTGGTTCACCTATCTTTGATGAAGAATTTTCAAAAGAATCTCATGATGGCGATGATAGCCTATCAATTTTTGATGAAGAAGACGATGCAGCTCTCTACGATGACTATAATAACTAACAAAAATTTTACAAGGACATTATCATAGTTCATGGCGAATATAATGATGATTTATTTTATTGCCAAGATATTGAAGCCAATAATGCATATGATGATGCATTTGATCCAAAAGATTCATATTTTGTGAATCTCATAATTAACAAAGATGCTGAATATGGAGGTGAACTTCGGAAAGATTTTGGCATATATGAATTTAAAGACGTTCCAGCGCATCTTCGAACTTATTTTGTTTGTGATACAATCAAACACGATTCGAGGGCGAATCGTCTCCAAGCGGAGGAGAATGATGGAGATTATGGAAGATTTAGAATAATTATAGTCTAGATATATTAGATTTATTATAATTTTGATTTGTTTCCTTTTATTTATAATTATCATTATTACTTTAGATCTTGTTTCACCCATAAATAGGTGGTCAAATTATTATATTCGAGAGTTGAATTGATTAATGAAAATGAGAGTTGTCTCATAGCATCTTTTACGGTATTCTTATGAATCAACGTATTTAAGAAGTCTATCTTCCGGTATTTTTTAAGAATCAACGGATTATAGAGTTCGTTCTACATATTATTATCTTTTAATACGCTCTCGCTTCGTCAATAATACACTATAATTATCTACTTGAAACGTATATTAATCTGGTACATTTTAATTCCTCTAAAACTAAACTTCCAACTCTGAATTAAATTGGTGATTTAATGATTCATTCTGATAATTAATAATTCTTACAAACCAATTTTCCCAATATTTTGATCATGTCAAAACAATTATATAATAATAAGGATAGGAATCATTTTTAGTCATACAACAAAGAGGAAATTCGATTTCAATCCCAAAAAAGTTTTTTTTTTCAATTTCATCCCACAATTATTGATATATATTGCTCAATTTCAGCTTAATTTCTGCCGGAAATTATAATTCCCACCAAAAAATAGCATGTGCATTATACATTGGCAAAAACTTGTGTGCACCCAGACGTACGGGAGCACACGCCGTGCGTCTTTAGAATTTTGTATTAAATTGTATACTCTTTAGTATAAAGATGTATACCCTTTATTTTTTGAAAAAAAATTTAAAATATTAATGAAAAGTGTATACCCTTTAGAACAAAATGGTGTACCCTTATTAATTAAAGTGTATACCATTTAGAACAAAATAATGTACCCTTACCCATAATACTAAATTCTAAAGGCGCATGCGGTGTGCCACGGGCGCACGCAAGCCTCACTCTTATACATTATGGTTAATTTGGGGGTATCCGATAGTGTCATCCAACATGGCATGAAAGTAACTAATTACAAAAATATAAAATGATCTTATTGTAAGACGGTCTCACCTAAGACTACCCCAATATTTTAGTGTATAGCGAATATTTGTATTATTATTATATATATGGGCCCTATGTAGAGATATGAATTGATTTGTGTAGGTTTTATATACCAAAAATAGAAATACACACTTTGTATTGAGACAAATTAAAATAGCAAATGCACATATTGTACGTTGCGGGATGGAGGGAATATTATTTTAAACATTATTTTATCTACTTTTATAATCTATTGTATTTTCTTTGAATTAATATTGATCAATTATAAAATTTTAAATTGTGAGAAAATTAAAATCTTATTAATACTACATGTTTTGTTGACAAAGATCCAGATTTCATCACATACTAACAACAAATATTTTGATTGGTATGTACATAGTAAGGTTGGTACTTTTTAACCAAATAAATTTTGAATCCTTTATTAACTATTTCCATATATAATTCATTGCTAAATATTCTGTTAATAAATAAAATTGGATATTATTTTGTTGGTCTAGACATCACATAGTCATTGACATTGTGTTGTTTTTTTTATTATTATTTTGATAAATTTTAAACATGTTGCAAAATATCTACAACCTCTTTCTCTCATTGGATATGAAGATGACCACCATGGGGAAACGAATGGCTACAATAATCTCATCCATTATTTTCCACACCCACTTACAACAACTCTCTCTCTCTCTCCCCTTTTTCTCTCTCTTCAAGACCATCCCAAACATGGCAATTCTTCAAACTAAACGTTTGGAGGTGAAAAAGAATTCGTAGCGTATAAAAAGAAAACTATACGACTTCCTTTATTTCTTCCAACTCTATCTTTATTGTCTTCCATTTTCAGAAACTAAAACACCCCCTAACCTCATTATCCATCTAAATTAACCACTTTTTCCTGAAAAAAAAAATGATAGTTTCATAAATCCATTGCCTTATACTATCAACATATATAGTATAAAACATTATCAAATCAATTGTCAATTCTTCTATATATAATTTTATCTATTTTAATTTTGAGCTTAATTAGGTTTCTTCTCGATTTATATATGAGGTTTCATGTGAAATTCTATTAATACAATTTTTATTTTTTTAGATCTCAATTCACAGTTTTTGTTGCATGAATGATATTTTTTTATGCACAAATATTATAGAATTGTCTTACAGAATGAGTTCATGAGACGAATAAAAGGTAATATTATTTATAAAAAAATGTTATACATGTCATGAAGAACGATAATCATCCTATATATAATTTCATGAATAAAAGTAGCTTGTCCCTTGAATTTCCAATGAACAATTCATGAGATTTCCACTCCCCGGGGTAGACAGGTGAAAACGATAACATTTTAATTTTAAAAAAATGACATCTAATTAAAAAAAAAATTAAATCAGTCTAACATAAAGATTCACTCTTTTTCGTTTAATTGTATTATTGATGTACCGAAAATTATCAGTAAATTAATTTATAAATATCAATATTGGACCCATTGGGCTTATGGTCCAAATTAATAGATTGGTCTTCCTTTCTCCTTCTCTCTACTTTTGTCTTCTTTTCAATGTGATCTAATATGTAACAAAAACTTGAAGAAATTGAATTTACCATTATTAATATAACTCTTTTTTTCTCACTAATTTTAGGATGATCGAATGTTGAATATTTATTTTGTGTGTTTAATATTGAGTACTAATTATATTTAAAAAAAATAAAAAAAAATTAAAGATGAGAGAGAGATGGAGTGGATAGAGGTATAAACGCAAGTTGATAGGGTGAAAGCTGACAGAAAGAAGGGATGCCCAAAAAGCGTAAATAATTAGCCAAATAAGGTTATTTTTGTTTTATTCATTAAAAAAGAGATGGAAATTGTTAGAGGGTTTAGTTTTCAGGTTTTTCAATCCATCTCTTTCTGTTATGTTTTCACTGAAAGGTGGAAAAATAATAGAGGAAAATGATTGGTCAGTTTGTAGGGGTAAGTGAGTAAATTGTTGCATGAATCAATTTATGACCAATAGAAATTATGGATTGGCAGTTGTTAGATTCTGGTTAAAAGTTAAATCCACTTAGTTACTGCACTACCCTTTCACATGATCATTATCATTATTATTCTACCATGCTCAAAGATTCACCCATCCAAAATGCATAAACATGTGTCCATATTTACCAACCTATGGTGTACCCAACATAAGGCCCCTTCTAGATGTGCCTCAATTGATTTATAGAGAGTGATTAGTGTACTTATTATATGCTCCCTTCATCCATTTTCAAAGGTATCATTTTTTTATTTTGGGCGTCAGCCCCTAAGGGTCTCATTTTCTTTTTTATCCACACATCCCCATTAATACAACTAAAAAATGAGACTCAAACTTCCACTAATACAACTACCCACTACACATTAAATAACAATACTCAATCTCTGTACCTAAAAGCAAATGGCAACCTTAAATCCGGATGGAGGGAGTATATAAAAAGGTGGGTAGTGTATTATTTAAAAAAAAAAAAATTTATTAATTATATTTTTATTTTCGTTTTTTAATAAATGATATTTACCAACCACTAAATCTTTCACGTATAATTAATGTTTCACTCTGTTGAAGAAAAAGTTAATTTATTATTTATTTTTTGTATTTTTGTATTTTTTTAATAAATGAGTGTAATAGAATTTTGAACAAATTTATAATTTCAGTTGTTGAATGGATAATTTTATATCTTTCAAATTATTGAATCTTCATTGATAGAAAATAATTTTCAAGTTTAAAATCTATAGTTAATACACTTTCAATTCGCTCGGAGGAGAGTCATTTTACCATTTTAATCGTCTGCCCCAAAGAAGGTTATTTCATTTTTTACACACATAGGATATACACACACTAATATAATTAAAATATGAGGTCCACACTTATATTAATACAACTATTCACTACACATTAAATAATAATACTCCTTAATTAATGTGTACAAAAGTAAAAGAATTTTTTTCGAACGGAGAGAGAGAGAGAATATCTTTCAAGCCTTGCATTAAAAATATTTTTTTTCGTTCTTTCTTATGAGCTAGTAGATAGAGTATGATGCGCGGCTGCTATAAAGGATTTATGATCCGTTTAATGGTATTAACCAAAATTCATAAAATAGAATTGAGTATGAAAAACATGTCATAAATTATAATTGAATCTCCACTCATACCAGGAGAGATGGAGCTAAACAATTTTTGTAGAGGGATTAGAGATAAAACATATTAATCATAATTTATATTTGATCATTGAATAATATACAAAATAATGTAATATAAAAATATAGAGGAACTAGAGATAAAAGAGATACTCTCAGCTCTCTTGTGAGACGGGTTATTTGTGAGACGGTGTGAGACGGGTCGACCAATTACTAAAATATGCTTATTTGATAGATAAAATATGTTTATTTGTAGTTAAAGTATGTCAATAATAAATCATTTCATACCACGCTAAAATCATACTTTAATGCATAATTCAATATAATTTAGAAAACATACTTTAACAACATTTAAACGTACTTTATCTAAATAATAGATATACTTTAACACGTCTAGCAACCCGTCTCACATAAGTAACGTCTCACAAGAGAATTTGTTGAGATAAAAACATATTAATCAAAATTTATATTTGATCATTGAATAATACAAAATAATGCAATATAACTTGCTACCAAAAAGATTTTAGAGATATTTTCATATATTGAAAAAAGATTTTAGAGATATTTTCACATAATTTTTAATATAAAAAGGTGTAGATAATACTTTTTCATTGATTCAAAATAGAAATTAGAGTCACGGTTGAAGCAATTTTCTCTTTATGTAAACTATCAAATTATTTATAAGAAACTCTCAATATCTAAAAAAAATGAAGATGATACTTTTTCATTGACTAAAAATAGAAATTAAAATCGCATGAAAAGGTTCAAAGCAATTTTTTTTTGATGAAATTCATCAATTGTTCTGAAGTATTTTTTTTCTTTAATGGTTGAGAACTCTCTTTCATGTGGTAGTTGTTGATATATGAAGAATATTAGTATTATGCATAAAATATTATTAAATACACCTTCGTATTACATATTTCACATTTTCTTGTATATTTGTTTCGTCACACATTCACACCTAAATAAATTGAAGGATATCAATTCAAGGATGAAGATTTATGAGCGTTTCTTTTACGCTTTTTAATTTAATCCCCAAGTGTGAAGGATATCAATTATAATGGCAAACGATCAAATTTAATTATCGAACCTACGGGATAGCTAATAATCTACTCCTAAAATTACTAACTTAATCAGAATAAGTAACCAATTTCTAGTTGTTGTAAATTATTATCTAAATACTGAAAATTAAATAATTAGTAAAATAAAAATCACAAAAGAAAGATTTAAGATTAATTCAAGAGAGAATAAACAGTTCTAAGGTAATCCAGTATAGATTAATTAATTTGAATTCCTAAACTTCCAATTGTTCATTAATGCAGATTCTATGAAAATACACCACATAACCTTATTTTTTCATCGGATATGATCCGATTCAAAGCTAACAATATAATATGGTTTTAACCCTAAGGTGCATGAATATTACGAAGCTCCATTCCTAGATACTAATCAATGCAAACAACAATACCTCCAGATGGTAAGTTTGACTAACAAGATATTTTCTAAAAGTACTACAAGGCTTTATTCATTTCCTACGTAAAAGTCTAATTGCATTGTTCCACTAAACAATTTAAGTATCTAATTTACCAGTTCTTAGAATTAACGTGTTTATGGACAGACTACTTTAATTTTCAACAGATAGATAAAACAATTCATGAATGCACACAAGCTAACATATTAAATCAAGCATCACGGGCAATGACATGAATTTACTATGAAGACGTTACGAAGCATGAAAGTAAAGTCTGAATTAACCAAGTAAAATCAGAATATCAACTGCATGAATTCACAAAATTGGTCTAGGTCTCCAAATCAATTAAATCTATCATTCAAACCTTAAAACTGTAAACGAAATTAACTCATGGGGTTACAAGCAGCTCCCATGACTATCAAATTCATACCAAGAGTCTTGACAAACGAAAAGAAAAGAAGGAATCGAAAAACCCTGGTGTTGGAGTTGTCTCAGATTCCTTCTCCATCTCTCCGATTGACAGATCTCCCTCTTGAATAGCACTTGAATCTCCTTCGATTTGGATGTATGATGGGATGAATGTGGATGATGTTAGATGATGGATGAGGGTGATCCCCTTGTGGAGGTGGTGTCTCTTATGAATAATTATGTAAAATATATATAGGTTTTTCCTTTCGTTGTGTGATGTACTATTTGTGTGATGTACTTATCTCATCTTATGAGCACTAAGTGTATAATTTTTCCTTTCGTTGGTTGTTTGTTTGTTAGGGGGTTGATTTTTGCGGCATATTAGTATTTTAACCGGTGTTGATATTTTGATTTTTTGCAACTTACCTAATGTTTAGTGTGTTGTGTTGGTGTGTCTAGTGTGTGGAGTCAATTAGATAGTCAATTGAGTCTTTCTTATAGTTCTCTTATTTTATTATTGATGAATCTGTGATGATGAGGTGTGCTTGAGTTTTGATGAAAAACAGGTAAAAGAGTGGCAAGATGAGTTCTACACTGAGGTTTTGACTTGATCGAGTTGAACAACTCGAGGAACTCGTACATACGTTGAAGAAAAATCAGGTGCCCTCTTTTCCTAATTCTAATTTTTATGTGTGCATTTAATTCATGGAGTGGAAGGATTGAGTTTATATTTTTGGTGATCCATGTGAGCTTATATTGTTTTAAATTGTGCCTGAAATTCATATACTCTTAAAATTGATGGAGGAAGTGTACTTGAGTTATATTGCGATATGAAGTTCTATGTGTACTTGTGGGATATTATTTACCATAAAAGGTGCTCTGTTACTTGTTAAAAACCCATGTGAGATTTTGAGCCTCGTTGATCATGTTACATAATCACATGATATTTCTTTTCTGGTGAGTATTATTCTTGTGCGTGTATTCTAGAACTTGCATTGAGTCTCCTTGATATTTAAGATTAGTCAAGCGGATTACGGAAATGATATTAGGCCATCTTTGAATAGCCCATCTTTTCCCATATACTTTACTTGAATTCATTAAATCCCTTGTCAGCCCAATTGAGCATTTAAATCCATTCTTTTGATAGTCAATAACGCTTAATTGAAGAGAGTGATGATTTGAGGGATGTTGAAGGAAGAATCTTAAGGATAAAAAGGAAAATTCCTGGAGTAGTGCTCAAATCTAGCGCTCCATGGAGACAAATACCCTGGGGTAGTGCTTAAATCTAGTACCCTATGGAGGATGTGAGAGGTAGTACCCGAAACTGGTAACTCGAAAAATAAAAAGAAAGAAAAAAAGGTGAAGAAGAGGAGAATGATGGAGTTGAAGAGCTAGAAAAAGTTGAGAAAAATATGTTGTGCTTGAAGGAGAAAGATGAGAGAGTTTGAAGAGGATGTTGTGCTTGATTGAAGTGATGAGGAAGAATGAAAGATCGAGAGAGACAGCAGCTTGATTGATCTGAGTTTTGAGTCACTTATCCATATATTCCCTACCTTTTCCAAAGAGCCTACTACACTACACCCTAATAAAAGACCTTTTTGATTTATGATTTGCTAGCTACAAGTAAAAGGAGAGTTGAGACTTTTGGCAAACTTATGGTTACGCATGCACTTGAATTGACTTTGAGCGTAAATATCTTAAGCCATAAGTGTACATCTTTTAGACTTGAGTGCGAGTGATGTATACTTCCCATGAGAATATGTGATGGAACATTTGAATTGGTGGTGAGTGTCTTAACTTGTATGCTATGAATTGAATATTACATGTAATGAAAGTTGCATGACCTAAGTTGAGGACAATTGAATTGTGAATGGGGTATTTGTCATAGTCCTTGTTTTCTCGCTAATTTTCTTACTCTTTCTTTCTCTTTATTTTTATTTTGTTGCCTCGGGACGAGCAACGGGTAAATTTGGGGGTTTGTTGAGAGTAAAAATTAAAATAAGCGTGTTTTAGTGTCCAATTTAACATCTTTTTGATGAGAATTGTTGTCATATATTAGCACAAGTATCTTATATTCAATATATGTGAGAAAAAATTCACTTGAGGTATTTTGTTGTATTTTAGGTGGAAAAAGGATCAAAAGTGCCAAGTTGGAGAAAAGGTACAACTTGTGTAGGAATGCTAAAAAATGTACTTTCAACTTGTGTAATTTTTTGTATTTGTATGGAGCTCTAAATTGAAAGTGTGATATATGGTTGGAAACTCACAGAAGATAGGATTGTTTTGGCATAAGGAACACCTCAATCGAAATTAAAACGAGAAAGTTATGATCCAAATGGTGACGTCGCGCAAGCTGTTCCTGTTCAGCATGACTGTTTCACTTGTATGACTTTTTATATATTCAAATATTAGAATTTCTGTAATTTATTCATATGTATAGAAAGTCAAGGAAGAGAGGATCACGTGAGCGTAAGAATTACTCAAATCGAAGCTCATATGTGGAAGTTATGCTCAAAATCGTGAAGTCGCGCAGCTGCCAGCGAGAATTTCTGAGAATTTCCGAATTTATACGTGTTTTTACACCCCTAGTGTGTGTTTGCATGTATTTTTGTGTTTTCCAAGAAAAAGCCCATCCAAGATCCATAAGGAGAGCTTACAAGTATAAAAGGGATGTAGATCACATCATTATTCATTAGATTGAATTAGAGAGAGGCCACAACAATACTACACCCACTAGGGGGGATCACCCCCCAACCATCATCCATATCCTTTCCTTCATCCATCACTTTGAAGATTCACCTGTGGAATCTAGAGGAGAATTCAAGACGGATAAGGACGCGACGACTCCCAAATCTAGGGTTTATTTCGTTTTCTAATTTATCTTGTAATTTTCCAGACATCTGGGTAAGATCTATTTAACAACCATGATTGTTCTTTGTAACAACACCATGAGCTAGAGCCTTTTTGGTAGAACTAGGGTTTTGAAGGTTTTATGAATTAATTAAATTCTCTTGTGTGTCCTCCATACAACACTACTTGTGGATTTATTTTATATATGATTGTGCATTTCTAATCCATATTCACGGTCGTTTTGTGCATCTTCAATTGGTATATAGAGTCTAAATATATATCTTGGTTGTAGATTGAATGCGTTCACCGCTGAACAGGATTCCATGTTATGATTCTAAGTGAGGGGACTCTGAAACTTCATTAGAACTGTCATATATGAATGTTTACTAATTGAATTGAATTCGGGTTAGTAAGCAGGATAAAGAGGGTAATTTTATAATACCTATAAAGGGAGATCATATCGGATTAGGTTCCAGACGTGGGAAATAATTGATACTGATAGTACCTAGAAAGGGAGGTGAAAGTACGTCTCTTGCTCCGAGGTTATTCACACGTGTTACACGCATATTTACTTGTGTCTATAGAGTAGATTTGCATGGTTTAGTGATGCGTCCATAGTCCACAAGGCAGAGTCGGCCTGCACTTGAGAGGGAAGTTAAGTAGTAAAACTGGATTACCCTAGAGCTAACTATTCTCCTACTTGATTTACTTTCCTATTCTTTTAGTGTTTATTTTATTGCTATTTTATATTTTTGTTAGTAGATTAATAATTCGTAACCTCAAACGTTATTGTCTTTTGTCATAATTAATTTAGTAAATAATTAAATTGATAATACGCCATCCTTTTGGGTTCGATATTTAACTTGGTCGCTTACTTAAGCTGCAACTGATATCCTTAATAATTGGGGATTAATTTTGCGTACAAAGAAAACGCGCATCAATGTGAGAAGTGAATAAGATAAGGAAATAAAATATTCAAAAAGATATGGTGGAATCATGGAGGATTAAGTTATAAGAAAATTAATTGTGCTCCAAGAAATAGAAAAAATGGGCTAATTTTAGGAAATTTTCACAAATTCCCGTCGGCAGCTGCGTGACCTCACGATTTTGAGTATAACTTCCTCTTTCGAACTCCAATTTTGAGTGATTCTTGCGCTAAAACGATCATCTCTTCTGTGGCTTTCCAACCATATATCACACCACTAGTTTTGAATTCCACACGAATACAGAAAAATTATGCAATGTGAGCGTGCTTTTTTCGGCATTCTTTTAACTTTCACTCTTCATTCCAACTTTGAACTTTTGATATTTTTTCCACCTAAAACTCAACAAAACCCCTTAGTAGCATCTTAACTACGCAAGATATGAAAACCACGCAATTTTACACGAAATCATGATCATATTGTAACAAAAATAGTGTAATGTGAGACCTATAATGCATGAAATTTCACTCTCAATAAAGATTAATTATTATAAAATTTAATGATTTAGATCTTACATGTGCACCGGGTGCACCCTAATAAGACTCACAATTTTTATATACAGTAATTGTGATAATTCTACCAAGGTGAAATTAGCATTATATGTAATATATTACTCTATTATGATTCAATATATTATTGAATAATTAGAAATAATAAATACTTTTTTATAGTATATAGTATATATACATAGATTTTGTTTTAGGGTGTTAAAGCCATCTCATAACTCCTCCTACGCTCCTCCATATATACTAACCCAGTTTTTTTTTTTTTAAATCATAACTATATATTAGAAAACGGCAAAATTGCGTCATATAAAACGGTCTCATACATATATATACATACATATATATATATATATATATATATATATATATATATATATATATATATATATATTTTTTTTTACTAATTTTCCACTTAAATAGATACAAAATTAAAAAAGGGAAGAAAATATAGAAAATTTCAGGGTAGCATTTATAATCGGTAAGTACCATGTGAATGTGTAAGCTCATATTAAATTCACTAAAAATCAAACTGCCAAAAATGGATAGCTCCATCAAGTTTTGACCCGATTGGAGTAAGTTGTAACCAAGTAATTCAAGGAAAACCAATAGCGACGTCGTTCTGCAAATTTGTAAGTGTGAATGAATGAATGAATCAAATGATGTAGAAATGAACATTATAAGATAATAAAGTCCAATTAAATATATTTCAAATTAAAATAAAAAATAATTAAAAAATACTTGATTGTCAATTAATTATAATTGCTTGTTAATTATTTAACTAACGCTATTTATTTTAAAGGATTATCTTGTAAAGAAAATTTATCATAATATCTTTTAAAGAAAATTTATCATACTTAGAGTATTTGTGTTAGATGCTTAATTTGACAAATTAATAATCTTGATTCAGTTAAAATAAATAACTCAATTGTATATACTTATAATTCGATTGTATGTATTTATAATAATTTAATTGTACATCATGATCACTTGGTTGTACATCATCATAACTCGGTTAAGGCTTTTAAATCGAGTTAAGGATCAATACTTTTATCATTTTGGATATTTTAACATGATTAATTGTCATGTGCATTCGAATGCACCGTGCACCCACTTTTATAAACTTATACACTAATGAATAAAAATGTATACACTTTATTAAAGAATTTTCTGTAAGTATTTTTAAAGAAGAACTGAACATAAAAAAACTGTACAATTATTAAAAAATATGTATACACTATTGAATAAAACATTATACATATAGAGATGAAAGCGTGCACCCGAATGCACAAAATATCAACTCTTTTAACATGTATCACTTAAAAAAACTGAACCTATATGGTAATTCTTCACGAAAATTTCTAAATTAGGAGAGCCAGAATGGCAGAGTTTTGTTTCAAAGACTCCATTTCCGGACATTGTAGAATGCTATAGATATCATTGACTGTTTTTCCAACGAATCCATACATAACCCTCCTCCATAGAACCCCACCCACGGGAAAGAAATTATTATTACTCATCATTATCATTATTATTATTATTATTATTATTATTATTATTATATGAACAGGATCAAGAATCATTAAGGAAATTTTACAGAATAAGAAATTAAACCGGCATCTATAATTCAAATCATACCCAAATAAAACCTCCAACATGCCCATCACAACGCCTTTCAAACGGCTAAAACTGGGACTTACAGGAGCATTAATGCATCATTTGATTTTAAGGCCAGTTAATTTTTATCTAACCTATTAGATTCTTATCAGAATATCCTAGCCATAAACTATATAAGTTCCATGCTAGTACAATTAATAGTTATGAATCAACACATGAATAATTTAGCTTATTAGGCTAAACATGAACATAATTAAAAAATAAAAAAATAAATACAAAAATAAATAAAAACTGTAAATACTCACAAGGTATATGTACTCAGAATACTTCTTTTATTGATACAAACTTATATATTACAAAAGAGAGGGATGCTCAACACATGAGCTTACAAATTTGATCAGAAGAGAGAAGGGAGAGCGTTCTGATCGATGCCTCTGCCAATTCTAAACTATCAAATATATAGGCAGGGGAAAACGCGTTATTACACAGTAAAAAGCTAAAATTTTCGGCATACACAGTAACAATTTACAAAAATTCAAAAAGTGGATAGTAAAAGTGCTACAGTGATTAACTGTTGAGACTGATTTTTCAAAAGGTATGCAGTAATTTACAGTTGATGAATAGTAGCTTGCCCGGCTGCTTTACTGTTGATGAACAGTTGTTGATGTGATTTGTCTAGCAGCTTACTGTGTCCGGAATTTCCGGGTCTTTATTTTTCATTCTGAATTCTGGATCATTTTCCTTTATGAATTGATGATGATGAAGATGCTTATTTTTCAGGTGTGAATTTTTCTATTAAAGTATCCTGAATTGCCATAAAAATCTCATCTAGATCCACCTCATTTGAATCTTGAACATCTTGCATTTGTTCTAAAATCATTGTAGATTCTGATTTATTATCATCTCCAAATTGAGATACTAAATCCTTCTTTATTTCCTCAATATAAGCAGCTATCATCTGCTCTCTTGTCAGATTTTCTGACTTCATTTTAGATTTTCTCAAGATATAATCGAATGGAGAAGGAGTATGAACTTCTTTATTAATATCACTATATAATCTCAATTTTTTCTCCAAGAGTTCCATTGTTTCTGTCCCATAAATCTGATTTGTTGTGGGATCTATACATAATATTTTATCCTAAAATTTAGTATAAAATGTCCTGTATATACATGGAATTCTTGTTTCGGTATTACCTACTTCTGGAGACCATTTAAATATCCATGGTATTGAAAATTCAATAAAAAAGTAACATGAGGGTATACCCTCGATATATAATTTTAAATCTTGCTTTTTCAAAAGCTGTGGGTATATATCCACCCATCTATCAAATGAAATTTTCATATTTTCAGGTAAAATAATTGAAGTGGGGCCATAACAATGAAACCAGTTTATAAACCAGTGTGGGATATCATCCTTATAAACATTTGAACATATCTTGATAAACCAAGTATGTTTCTTTTTATCATTTCCATAATTAAGTACCTTCATAAAGGCATCACAATAGCCTAATAATTATATTTCATTGGGGCTCTTTTATTATTCATAGCATCTTTCTCTCTTAATGGAGAGATTCCCCAGTCTACCAAGGATATTACCTTTTTAATAATTATTTTGCTGAAATTATAAATTTCATTACTATTTTCTGTGAAATATGTGATATCACAAGAACCAGTTTGAAGTAATATCTGTTCATACATATCTCTTGACATATAAGTCCTCATTTGCATGGAACTATTATCCATGTATCTTTGCATTAGAGTCCAAGGATCATTAATCCATTTTAAATCTCTTTCTTCTAAAAGAAATATTATTTCTTTATTCATTTTGTATGAACCCAATATTATCAGATTCTTCCTTTTCAACAATTTGAGCATATGATGATGAAGAAGTATTACTTTCTTCATTTGGTTTCTGCTGTTATTTCTTTTATTAAGAAATTCTTGATATGCTTCTTCTTCATCTCTATTCATTGCTACGAGCTTTTTACTGCCATGTTGAGATATTATCTCAGGCATTTTTCCTCTACCTCTTCTTCCTTTATAAGAGGAAGATCCTCTGCCTCGGAAGCTCATACCTGAAAATATTCACGAGTCAAAAAATCTGGAAGACTATTATCTTCTCCTTTTTATAAACAACATCAAAATCAAATGGGGCTAAATGAGCCTGTCACCTAGCAAACATTTGCTTAGAAACATAAACTTAGCTGCATTACAGTCTGTCATAATAGTAAATTTCTAATTATATAAATCATCTTGGAATTTTAAAACACATTTAACAATTGCAAGAATCTCCTTAGCAATAGTAGCATAATTTTTCTGAAAATCATTCCATTTCACAGAATAAAATCTAACAAGATATGTTTGTTTATTATCAGGATTAATTTGGGTTAATATTCCACCAAATCCTATATTAGAGACATATGTCTCTATAATATTTTTCCAATTAGGATTATTAATCATTAAGCAAGGTAGAGTTTTAACTCTAAATTTAATCCTTTTAACAGCATCAGTATGACTATCAGTCCATGGTTTAGGATTTTTCTTAAGTCTATCATATAAAATAGCTGTATCCTTAATCAAATTATTATAATAAGGAGCAATATAATTAAGACTTCCTAAAAATCTTTGTAACTGAGTTTATCAGTAATCTCATCAGGATATTATTATTATTATTATTATTATTATTATTATTATTATTATTATTATTATTATTATTGGTCTTTTGTGTATCGAATGTATAATATGTTCAAGGATTTAAAATTCTATTCTAAAGAGTATTTTAATAAATAAAAGTATTACTTTTTTTTAATGGAATGGATCTTTCATAATATGAAGGGTGATATTGTTGGATTGTATACTAAAAGTCTAGTTTTTTGTATGAACAATGTTATAACAATTAATTTGAAATGAGAATCATATGATCAAATGATTGCATCTTATAATTTATTTATATGTTTGATGCAATAGTTCACTTACTTTATACTGTAGATAATATGTTGTGCGACAACACGCGGAAGATCATATTATCGGTTTCCTTATAAAGTATAAACAGATGCTCACAATCGAGATAGACGGGGACTCTCTATCGGGATGGTTGTAGTGTGGTTTGGTATTAGCTTGTCTTGGCTATAGAATCACATTAGTGCACTTGTGTGTATTGAGCAGGACCGCTTGAGATCGTTCAATTTATACTGACTTATAGGAGAACTTGATCTCAGTTATTATGGATGTTCGTGCTCTTAATCCCTATACAATAACCTCGACACATAGGGCAGTATGTATTTCTTTGATTCATCAATGTGTGAGATTTACATGCAATTAAATCAATAAACTCGGTGAGTTGGGAAGTAGTGCTGTCTCTATGGTGTGCTGTTGATTGTAGAAGGAATCCGTGTCCGTCATAGGTTGATGATGTCCCCTTGAGGAGCTCATAAGAATTATCATGTAAACCCTGCAGGTGGAATTTATTCCGGCATGATAATGAGGTTGAGTGGTACTACTTTTGGATGAGATATTAATTAATTGAGTTTTCAGTAACTTAAATTAATTAATGGACATTGTATATCTTAAACATGGGGAGACTAACGGGCTCATAATAAGAAGGAGCCCAAAACGTAATTTTGGGATTGGTATGGTAGTGCAGTAATAATATTTTAGTGGAATATATTATTATTATTGGACTTAAGTATAAGCTTTGGGCTAAGCTTGGATACTTAAGCCCAATGGAGGCCCAACCGAATTTCTCCTCCTGGTCCCTGCTGTAGCCCATGTATATAAGTCACCTCAACTTATCTGGAACCCTAATCTAATTCATTATTCACGTGTGATGAGGGTTGAGAGCAGATTGAGTAGGTCTCGTAGATCGTCGCCCACACGACGTCGAGATCGGACTTGGGACATTCAGCAGAAGACCAGAAGGTCGTTTGCTGCTGCAGTTCGTCATGTTCCAAAATTCATATAAAATCGTACAGTTCTTCGATTTTAATGTATTATATACTGATGGAAATCTGTCGAAGAGAGGATCGTCTGAGCACAAAGATCACTCAATTCCGACATCATAAAAGGAACTTATGACTATTCTCGTGGGACTGCGCAGACTGCCAGCGAGAATTCAACCTCTACATCAACCCTTGGTGAAAGGTAATGCGTTTCATGTTTACTTGCTTCCGCTGCTTGTTAGAAATACATGAAACCCTAACGGGTCACGTTAACCAAACGATCGAATGCCAACAATTGGTATCAGAGCTTCGGTTTCGTGGTGAAGCGTGACACGTTAGGATAGGGTTTATGTGATTAATTTTTCGGAATTAGGATCACATGTTTAGGGTTTTGGTTTTATTGCGCAAACCATGAATATCCCTATGTAATATATACCCTATATCATATCTATTCGTCCATGGTTGTGTGTGAGAGGATTCGACGAAAACTGTTCGTCAATTTCACATGCAAGGAAGAAAGAGAGGGCAAAAATAGAATCACGCTTTTGAGAGAAAATCCAGCGTAGTGATATTGCAGAGGCAATAACCAGAGTTTCAACGGTTGGATCGAGCTATAATTTGGTCAACACGTTCAGATCTTGTGGATGTACATTGTGAACGGTGGAGATCGAATTTGGAGCTTTTTCTTGCTGGGAGTACGCTGAAAACAGAAGCAGATATTTGGGCGATTCTGTTTTGCGCAGTTGAGGGAAAAGTGCCGTTTCTGACAAACTAATCATTGGATCAAGCTTTAATTTGGTCAGCACGTTCAGACCTTGTGGATGTACATTCTGAATGGTAGAGATCGAATTTGGAGCCTTTTCTTTCTGGGAGTACGTTGAAAACAGAAGTAGATATTTGGGCGATTATGTTTTGCGCAGTCGATAGAAAAGAGCCGTTTCTCACAAAATAACCGTTGGATCGATCTGTAATTTGGACAGAATATTCAGGACTTACAGTAGTAGATTCTGGACGGTGGAGATTGGATTCTGAGGTTCTTTTAGTTTCGAACTATGAACGACAGTTGGTGTAGTTTGGTGTTGCGCGTTGGGCTGAACTTGGTTCCATGCAAGTAGGCCCTTGGACGAGCGACAGTCCGGGCGAGGGGCGCTCGTCAAGGCACTTAGGGCGCTCCCTGACATAATTGGCGGTGGGATATGACGATGGACGTCTTGGGGCACAAGCAATCCTGCTTGTTGCGTAAGGCATCGATTCCACAGTAGGAGTGTCGGACAAGACATTAAAATTTAGAGGCATTTTTTATTCCTAATATATATAACTGTCATAATTGATTTAATTGTCTATTATTGTTATATATATATATGGATGCCTGATCTCTATGATTTATTGTCTTATATAGAAGCATGCTAGATTGCGTATTATATTTGGTATATTATATGCATGTATTGCTAGAGTGTTGGATAAGACATCCAATTTTAAGAAAACTAATTCCTAATATATAACTGCCATAATAGATTGTATATTATTGTTATATATGGATGTCGAATTAATTCCTAATATATGACTGCTATAATTGATTTAATAATCTATTATTGTCATATATGAATGTCGAATTAATTCCTAATATATAACTGCTATAATTGATTGTCTATTATTGTTATATATGGATGTTGAATTGATTCCTAATATATAACTGACATAATTGATTTAATTATCTATTATTGTTATATATGGTTGCTCGTCGATATCGATGATTTTGATAATCTAGACGATATGACGATCGATATCGATAGTTTTGAAATTTTGATAATCTTGATGTTTTTCGAATATTTGATAATCTAGTCGATATCGATGATTTTAATAATCTGGACGACATCGACGGTCGATATCGATGGTTTCGAAAATTGGACAATCTGAAAATTTTGAAAATTTGATAGTCTGGAAGTTTTTGCTGATATTCGTGCCTGGTGGCGAACAATCGAATTCGCTGATATATAACTGTTAATGATTGATTTAATTATTGATTTTTGTTATATATGTATGCATGACTCTCTGTGATTTACTGTCTTATGTGCCGTAATAGAAGCATGCTAGCATTGCGTATTTTATTCTGAATATCATATGCATGTAAAAACCCTCGGTGTTAAATTACTAAGTGGGAGAGGGGATTGGTAAATATTCCCGCGGCCTCCATTATTGGTTTGTAAGTGATGTGAGTAAACTTGCGTGTTGGCAATAGGCCTTCCTCCCTAACGGATGAGTTTATTCACGGATCACTGGTACAGACTTCATTACATAATTATTGTTTGTAATGTGGTACATGAACTTGCGTGTTGGCAATAGGCCTTCCTCCCTAACGGATGAGTTTATGTGGGGCTCACTGGTACAAACTTATAATTGATGATTGTAGGAAGCTATCCGAGCGCGTGTGTACTTCTCCAACTGTAAGGCACACAAGCTCGCGCAGTGGACTTGGTATCAAATAATGGTGTACACTTAGGTGTAAATAATTAGTATCCTCCCCAACGGAGTCACTGCTATTATTTGCATGGCTAAAGAGGAACCGACTATTAATTATTTTGTCATAAAGTTAGGTTGACAAATGAAATTAATGGGTAAAACCTTCTCTTGTAAATGTTTGGGTTTGTAAACGTCCACACTAACGTGGCTTGCAGACTCACGGTGCTTGAGATGTCGGTGAATTTTAATTTTATATAGTTTTGAGGGAATCAATATAAAAGGATAAAATTCGAAGTTTTGATCGGTAAATTAATTTATGATTCTCTAAATTTCAAATAGTTTTATTTCGCTTATTGTTGACTAAAAGAAATTATATTTACTGGTCCAAAATTAGATGATTAGAAAAGAATCTTGGTTTTGAATTTTACTGCTTAAGAAAATACATGTGTGTTCTCACAATGGACGTCTCATGATGCCTATTAAAGTCTCTAGTGAAGAGATGAGAGGTTCATAGAAATATGATGGTCTCATGTAACTCTTCGGATACTTGAGTAAGTTAAAAGGCAGAAGATCATGATTTAATTTGATGAATGAATTGGGAAAGCATGGAGTATAAATTGAAGGGAAACCTAGATCAATTTAATTCTTTGTGAATTGCCTAGATGTTTTTGAGTAAGTTCCACCTGAATTACAATAGGATGTATATGGTGGAAAACTTCTGGCAAAACATGTGGCAAAGGAAAGCCATTTTCATCATAATGTGAACAAGTTTTATATCTTATTCACTAGTTGTTTAAAACATGATTAGTGATGGCATTTACTGACACGAAGTGTGTAGATACTGGAATCACTAAATGTTTATTACTAAGTGAGGATAAGATTGTTATGACATGGGTAAAACTACAAGAGTAGTGGCTATTGCAGTGGGAGTTGTCTATTTATTAAATGATATGAGTAGACGTTTGATTTTATGAAATTGTCTTTACGTACATTTTCATAGAAAGAATTTGATTTCGGTTTCTATGCATTAATAGATGGATACTCCATTTCATTTAAATGATATGGTCATTATAATGAATGATAGAGTTGTAATCTGTTATGGTACGTTGGTGAACAATTTGTACACTCTTAAATCATGTTTATCCCCTGGATGCGACAAATAGTAATTAATAATGAGTCTTCTAATCTAGTAAGAGAAAGGTACCTTCGGAAATGAATTTTCCATCTTAATGGTGTGACGAATAGAAGGAATAGCACTCTTATGGTAGTGATTAGATAGATGATGAATTATTTGGAATTACTAAATTCATTTTATGGATATGCCCTAGGAACAGTAATTCGTAAGAATGTTTTTCTGTTTGTGGGATATCCTAGAAAAATGAAGGATGATTTATTTAGTCCACAAGATCGAAGAGTGATTGTTAACATAAACACTAGATTTTTGGAAAAAGGACTATGTAATAAATCAAATACCCATGTATAAGTTGTTCTAAAGGAAGTGAGAGGAAAACACAAAGTATAAGTACCAAGTGTACAAGAGGATATACCACAAGGTAAACTGCAACGCGTGTCACGTCTGATATACAATTGTATGTAGTGCCTTGTCGTAGTGGGAGGGTTCTTCGACAACTTGTAAGATACATGTTTTGGGAAAGTCGTGAGACTTGGTCCCTCGCAAATATGAAATGGACCCACGGATACGACGAAGCACTACAAGTTAGAAATGCCTAATCCTAGCAAAGTGCAATGAATATTAAAATAGAACGATTTTAAATTAGGTCTGGATGCTTGTTGAACCGCTAAATGGCGTAAAAGCCATTGGAAGCAGGAATGCAAGAATAAAAGAGGATCATAGAATAAGGTGAAAACCTTGGAAGCAAGCTTGTTACGAAAAGGTATACTCAGAAAGAAAGGGTTCGATTATGAGAAAACCTGTTCGCCGGTAGCTATGCCTAAGTTGATCCGAACTCTTTTATTTGTTGCTACTCATATGAAATATGAGGGATAGCAAATAGATGTCGAGACAGCTTTCCTGATTGGAAGTCTTAAGGGAAACATCTATGTGAAGCAACCAGAGTGATTCATTGCAAAGAGCTAAGAGCATTGTGATAGTGAGTTTAAAAGTGTCCATTAATGGACTAAAACAAGCTTCAAGATCATGAAACATCCGTTTTGATGAGGTAATCCAGTGACATGGATCTAATCAATGATCGGATGGGTCTTGTGTATTGAAAAGAGTGATGGAAACGTGGTGGTATTTCTTGTACTATCGTAGATGATATATTGCTCATTGGAGACAATGAAAGAGTATTGTCGGGCGTATGTGTATGGATAATAAAGCGGTATGAAATGAAGGACTTAAGAAGAGCAAAAATATCCTTTTGATCACGGTAATACGGATCACAAGAAAGGATATTATGCTTGTCTCAAGCTTCATGAATTGATACGATCCTTACTTGTTTTAGCAAGTGACTTTATCTAAGAAAATATGTCTTGAGACACAAAAGGAAGATAAAGGTGACAAAAGCGGTTTCTTATGCTTCGGCGAATAAGGAAGCTTAATCTTAGGAATGCTATGCGCAAGAATGGATATCTATTTTGCTGAACGCATGAACAGTGGGTATCAACGTAACCCGGAACAAGAATGATGAACTGTGGTAAGACATATATGAAGTGCCTGAGAAGGACTGGAAATTATATGTAAGCTTACTGGGCAAATTCACTGCTTCTTGTGGATTACGTAGATTCGGATTTTTTAGTCAGATTGGACGGCAGTAAATCTACCTCAAGGTTATGTGTTTAATTTTAGGAAGTTGAGTCATAATGTGGAGGAGTGTTATATAGAAATATATTTCAGACTCCGGACTCCATCATGGAAAGATGATAAATTGGAGCCTATGAGGCAGCCAAAGTATTTGTATGACTCTAGAAACTTCAAGATGGACTTCGAAGTGTTTCTAAGTTTGCCCAAGGATATCACAATTTATATTGATGATATTGGTACAGTTGCAAACTTGAAGGAATCACGAGCCCATAGGGCAATTAAACACATTGAGTGCAAGTACCAACTGTTGCGAGAAATCGTATGATGAGGGGAAGGTTGTTGTCGCCTAGATTGCATAAGATGATGACCTAGTAAATCCATGAGCTTTTAATGGTCGTGTAGTGGGAGTGGGAATCAGATGTATGGCGGAAGACATGACAGCATAGTCTTTTAGTATAAGTGGGAGATTGTTGGATTGTATACTAAAAGTCTAGCTTTTTGTATGAACAATGTTATAACAATTAATTTGAAATGAGAATCATATGATCAAATGATTGCATCTTATAATTTATTTATATGTTCGATGCAATAGTCCACTTACTTTATACTGTAGATAATATGTTGTGCGACAACACGCGGAAGATCATATTATCGGTTTCCTTATAAAGTATAAACAGATGCTCACAATCGAGATAGACGGGGACTCTCTATCGGGATGGTTGTAGTGTGGTTTGGTATTAGCTTGTCTTGGCTATAGAATCACATTAGTGCACTTGTGTGTATTGAGCAGGACCGCTTGAGATCGTTCAATTTATACTGACTTATAGGAGAACTTGATCTCAGTTATTATGGATGTTCGTGCTCTTAATCCCTATACAATAACCTCGACACATAGGGCAGTATGTATTTCTTTGATTCATCAATGGGTGAGATTTACATGCAATTAAATCAATAAACTCTGTGAGTTGGGAAGTAGTGCTGTCTCTATGGTGTGCTGTTGATTGTAGAAGGAATCCGTGTCCGTCATAGGTTGATGATGTCCCATTGAGGAGCTCATAAGAATTATCATGTAAACCCTGCAGGTGGAATTTATTCCGGCATGATAATGAGGTTGAGTGGTACTACTTTTGGATGAGATATTAATTAATTGAGTTGTCAGTAACTTAAATTAATTAATGGACATTGTATATCTTAAACATGGAGAGACTAACGGGCTCATAATAAGAAGGAGCCCAAAACGTAATTTTGGGATTGGTATGGTAGTGCAGTAATAATATTTTAGTGGAATACTTAAGTATAAGCTTTGGGCTAAGCTTGGATACTTAAGCCCAATGGAGGCCCAACACAATTTCTCCTCCTGGTCCCTGCTGTAGCCCATGTATATAAGTCACCTCAACTTATCTGGAACCCTAATCTAATTCATTATTCACGTGTGATGAGGGTTGAGAGCAGATTGAGTAGGTCTCGTAGATCGTCGCCCACACGACGTCGAGATCGGACTTGGGACATTCAGCAGAAGACCGGAAGGTCGTTTGCTGCTGCAGTTCGTCATGTTCCAAAATTCATATAAAATCGTACAATTCTTCGATTTTGATGTATTATATACTGATGGAAAGCCGTCGAAGAGAGGATCGTCTGAGCATAAAGATCACTCAATTCCGACATCAGAAGAGGAACTTATGGCTATTCTCGTGGGACTGCGCAGACTGCCAGCGAGAATTCAACCTCTACATCAACCCTTGGTGAAAGGTAATGCGTTTCATGTTTACTTGCTTCCGCTGCTTGTTAGAAATACATGGAACCCTAACGGGTCACGTTAACCAAACGATCGAATGCCAACAGATATATGATTAAATAGAAAAAATATAAAAAATACACTTGTAAATATGACTGATTTAAATTTTAGTTTTTTTTATTGCAATTCTTAATTTGGGTCAATTTTTGTCCATTTTGATCCTTTTTACAAAATTTAATCCTTTTTTGTTCATTTTTTGTCCAAATTTTAAACATTTTTGGACTAATTTTGGAAATTTATAAACATAAAGGATTAAATTTTGACAAAAAAAAGAGACTAAATTTTAGAAAATGAATATATTTGGACAAAAATTAAGGACAAAAATTGGACAAAAAAATAACCAAAACTGAGAATTGCAAATGAAAAATGTTAAGGTGGAATCGACCATACTTAAACAACCAATTGTGATATTTTCTCTGATGAAATAATGATTTCATTGTATGAGTAATTACAATTAAAATAGGAAATTTATATATATGTAAAAGTATCAAATCAAATCTTCTATTTTAATATAATTGACTAAATCTCAATGATTAAGTAATAAAATAATTGAATATTATCTCTTGCTATCATCCCCTCAAAGCAAGGTGTGGGTAAGACTACACTCGAAGCTTGTTTCTGAAGAACTCGAATAATGGTCAACGGAGACTTTTTGTAAAAATATCAGCAAATTGGAGCTCGAATGAAACAAATTGAGTGACAAGTTTCCTAGACGACTCCAATTCATGAATAAAATGGTAGTCAATGTCGATGTACTTAGCTCGTTTATGTGGAACTAAATTTTAACTAAGAAAAATAGCATTATTGTTGTCACATAACAAAACAGGAGAATTTGAAGAGGATACTTGAATCTTCTTGAATAGATGACTATAAGCAATATAAATTATTTCCAAGGCAGCATTAGCAAGAACTCTATCACTACACCAAAAATGATGATAGACATCGACTAAAAACCGATGTCTATTTCACCAACCAACCGATATTGAAGCCCGTGATGTTGAAAGTGGGCGCTGATAGACATCTGTTTTTAGCCGATGTCTTTTCTTGGAAAGACATCAGTAGATAACCGATGTCTTTTGATATCCAACCGACGTCTTTTCCTGGAAAGTATTGGTTGGTAAACTTTAGACATCGGTTATCAACCGATATCATTCCAAGAAAAAATTGGTTGGTTATCAAAAGACATTGGTTATCTACTGATGTCTTTTCAAGAAAAGACATCGATTTTGACCAAAAGACATTGGTTATAAACTGATGTCTTTCCAAGAAAAGACATTAATTTCGACAAAAAGACATCGGTTATAAACTGATATCTTTCCAGAAAAAGGCATCGATTGCGATCAAAAGACATCGTTTATAAACCGATGTCTATTCTTCGATAGACATCAGTTTCACGTCAAACACATCGTATTTCCACCGATATCGTTCCATGCATAGACACCATTTTTATTCCAATAGACATCGGTTATTACATGATGTCTTTCATTTTTTTAATTTAATTTTTTACATAAATTATATTATTATTAAAATAAAATTAAATACAATCATGCTATATAACTCAAAATTTACGAATTTTTTTCAAGAATTTTAAAATTTTAATTTAAATACACAGAAAATAATCCTTCATATCTAAAAGTAAAAAAATATCCTAACTAATTAAATCCAAACTTCAATTATACATAAATAAAACCTAAATTTATGAGCTAAAACATCAAGAGATGTCCAACCTATTGATTTCAATCCACATATCTGTAAACATTGTATGAACACCACTATAGTCTTCAGACTTCAAATCTTTCCCAGAGAAAAGCATAAAATCATCATTTTTCTCATCCAGAAACTGCAAGAATTTTGAAAGATAAAATCAGTATATTAGTATCATAATAAACAAAATGGAATTAAGGAAATTCAATGAAGATGTGACTGAAGCAAGCGAAGAACAGGAATGCAAAAAACCCAATTGCTTGACCTTTTTCTTGGAAGCCCAGAAAAGTTGCAGAACCATTCATATTGAAAGGTAGAGGGAGTAGTAGTTGATTTAATCATCTGCATCAGCAATCGCACCTGGACTAAATATAATCAAATGAAATCAATACAACCATCTTCTCCACAGCCTCATAGATGTTATTAAAGCCTTAAACAATCATTTGATTCCAGTCAGAGAAGAAGATAAATTTACAGTGGAACAAGTGTGAACTTCTAATGTAAAACATAAAATACATTGCACGTAAAATAGATAAATTTGCATGTAACCCAAGGAACTAAATAGACTAATTCATAAAAGGCAACCCAAGTGAAACTTCGTATTTGTAAAAGAGATCGTACATGCATCAAAGATGAACTAAGAAAGAATGCAAACAGAACTTTCTTTTCAAAGTTTCAGCTTCGAATTCAACTCTGAGATTTTGGAGTAGATATTCACAGTTTCTTAAACTGTAAACAAGTATAGAATCTCCAGAACTATCTTATAGAAATGAGTTGACATTTGTACCTTTTGCAAAAGAAAAGGCCGAGATTAGATGACTAAACGAATTTGGTGAATAGACGTATAATATCACTTGCACTGATGCCACATCCAAAATCTCTTACCTAAATTGTTTTTGTAACACACATCAGCTATAAAGAAATAACGGATGCAAGAACATATAATTAAATGTGTAAAATCAGGCAAGCTCGTACTCCATATTTCTCATTAAATTTATAGCTAGGGGAAATACATAACCATCTTATAAAATGAAGAAAGGGGTTATTATTCAAATATAACACTCAAATCCTTTAACTTAGAGATACTAAGCTGGTATATAGAAAACCCATAAAAAACAACAACAATTAGTATCACGAAGAAGTTTAGCAAGTAGTATGAATTCGCAGAATGAGAAACGAATTAGTAATAAAGTAGCAACCTCAAAAATAAAGAAAAAGAACAGAAGTCTCAATGACAGGCGCAAAGTAGATGAGTTATTCACGAGACTACATTTTGAAGATAGGCATGCACTCACAAATTGAAGTGGCCATCAGTTGATTATGGATAATATTCAGATGGTCACCAACTTTATTTCTGCCGTTCTAGTAAACCCTAAAAATGGGGCCAGAAACTTTGGCACCACTGCGCACTGGCAGCATCGACGGAGCACCACCGCGAGGGTCGCGATAGGGCCTAGACGAGACAGATCTAAAATCACGACACCGCTAGAGCAGCGGCGGAAATTCGCGATACCGATCGTCTGCAACAGTATTGGGTGGTAAAATTTGGAAAGATCTGCACAAAGTTGATGCCCGCTCGATTTGAGAAGGGGCCATCGCACATGATTGGAACCCCTAAGAAATGGTGGCTAATGGGAACCCTAGGTGCGCATCCATCAGAAGTCCACGACCAGCAACTGACCGACGAGAAAGGGACCCTAGGTGGCAGATCTGCCAGATTTCAGCTAGAAAAAGTGGGCACCAAAACCAGAGCATCGCACAGCCATCGGGAGAGGGACAACGGCGCCGATTTGAAGACCCACCGAGCAACACAATCATGAAATTAGATGCTTTAGATTGTGATAGGGTCGTGAAGAGCAAAAAAGCAGTGGAGAAATCTAACAAAGACCAATCTGGAATTAGAGAAAGGAAAACATACAAAGGAGGAAAAAAGAAGAAGAAAAATGGGAAGAGGGACGCGAGGGGGCAGGTCTACACCGGCCACCTGTCCCCTCGCCGGAGGAGGCAAAACAAAGGCTAGAGATTAAAGGGAAGGAGGAGAGAAAAGTGTAGAGAAAGAGTTTGAATGAGAGAGCGTAACTCCAATGGTGGAGTGAATACTTCAGTGGCAGTGGTGTAACTCCGACCTTAGGTCCACTGAGATTTCAAAGTTGGTTGCAGGCTAAAATTTTTTTAAGTTGTGTCGGAGGGGAGTATAAAATGGGCCGTGAATTTCTAGGGTTTAAATAGTAATATTTAAATCTTATTTTTTTAAAACATATTCGTAAGGTTACCTGCATTTGTTGGTTTAGCCTAGAGAAAGAAATGGTGGGATGCTAAGGTTCGAATCCTAGGACTGGTAAATTGATTTTGAAATTAAAATTTTGAACAACATCAGGAAATAGACATCGGTGCTAAAGAAACTGATGCCTATCATCATATTTTTTTAGATATGGTGAATAGACATCGCTTAGAAAGATATCGGTTAGTAAAAACGATGTCTATCAGAGAAACAACATCGCTTAATAGACATCGATTACTTAAAATCGATGTCTATCAGCGTATTTTCTTGGAAAGTCGATGTCTATCAGAGAAACAACATCGCTTAATAGACATCGGTTACTTAAAACCGATGTCTATCAGCGTATTTTTTTAGAAATGCAAATAGACATCGGTTAGTGAAAACCGATGTCTATCAGCGCACTTTTTCTCTGATAGACATCGGTTTTGGAAAAGACATCAGTTTTTAATAAAAAGACATCATATTTAATGAATAACCGATGTCTATCTGGTGATGTCTTTCAACAAATTTGGTGTAGTGTATACTAAGACTCACAATTGGAATGAGAGACAAAAGGTTGCTTTCGAGCATTCCAAGATATAAGATTCCACTAAGATAGATGCAATAACCATAAGTAGGTCGTCGAGTCTATAGACACTTAGCCCAATCTGTATCAAAATAACCCACCACTAGAATCAAATGAGGACGAAAGTTCATAATTTGGAGTACTCTTAACATATCGAAGAATCCTTTTCACAACTTGAAAATGCTTGTTATTGGTTGCTGCAAAAATTAAATTACCAAAATTACAGCAAAACAAACATCAAGTCGAGTTATAATAAGACTGTAGTGTACTAATAGGAGATCTGTATAAAGTGGGATCATCAAATAATGGGCCTATTGAAGCAAATTGAAAACCAGTAGCAAAAGGAGTGGAGACAGGCTTAGGTTCCTCAAGAGTAGCTTGCTTCAAAATATCTATAGCATACTTCGATTAATTCAAAAATAGACCTTATGAAGTATAAGTGGCATCGAGACTCAGAAAGTAACCAAGTTTGCCTATATCCTTAATATTAAATTCTTGTTTCAAACAAGAGATAAAAAAATTGATAAGATTTTGAAAATTTCCTATAAGAACAAAATCATCAACATACATTAGAAGGTAAAGTGAAGAGGAACCCCAAGAAGGATCAAATTTACTGCATAGAAAGTCAATACCAAACCAAAAATTATTGCATGGTAGGGTTCAAATCTTAAACGCACGTGTTTCGAAGCTAATACCTTAGGAATTTCATCCATAAACACCTCAAGTTCTCACTGTATAAGTGACATCAAGACCAAAAAAAAATCGTAATGTTCTATCTTCCTTCCGCATATAAATAAAACTCTTTAATTAATCATTCTACAAATAAAAACCATTCTCCAAGATAAATAGAAACTTTCCGGAAGTTCCTTCAAAGAATTCATTAAAGTTGGCGTTCGATCCGTTATCAAAGTGCTAAATCCTTTAAATCTTACATGATTAAAATCAAGGCTTATGATCGTGTGAGATCAAGGTGGTAACTCCTTCCAGTTCTACAAGGTCTTACTAAATCCATCAATATTTATCTATTCAATTCAATTAATTTTAAAAGTTTATTTATTCTATCAATCCTTACAAGTAAATGATAATCCTCATTAAATATCGTCCATCACACTAAATATTGTTAAAACCTTAAATTCTAAATTTTTTTCTAAAAAAATATACATCATTAAATTTAAAAATGTACTAAGTGAGCAAAAAAAAATATTATAAGGAAATGTGGGTAAAAAAACAGTAAAAACTTGAAATTGGGCTCACTAATTAAAATGATAAACTTAGCAATTTGTTCTTGTGTTGTCGACAGACAAGAAGAAATTCGATTGTCCACATAGAATGGCCCGGCAATAAATTTAAACATATACTGATTTTAAACACAAGTTGATAATATTTATATTTTTCTATTATAAGAAATAATAATGTATTCTAAAGTAGTTCAAAAGCATGTGATTTAATTAATAATTTGAAGGTGTATAAATGATTTCTTGTTTTGTTACCAGATATATACTCCATCTGTTCCCTTGAAAGGTATTCGTTTATTTTTTGCACGTGGATTAAGGAGTATAATAATTTAATGTATAGTAAGGTGAGATAAATAATATTTTAATATGTGGTGGGTAGTTGTATTAGAGTTGAGTGTGGGGCCATGTGTAGTGGTTATGGGTCACATTAATTTAAAAAGGGAAATGGATACTTTGTAATGAGATGAATCAAAATAAAAAAATGAATAAGTACCAAGGGAACGGAGGGAGTATATGGGTAAATTTAAATAAAGAAATGTGGATGAGAGAGAGGGATGGATCTGGTCAGTAGGCTTTTGCAGAGTTTCGAGGATCCTATGCTGAGGAAAGAATCTAGCAATAAGAGTCAATACTGTCACAAAGGAAACATTTTATTTATTTATTTATTTGGGTAAATACGTAATGCTTCTTTTATTACCTTCTCAAAGTATCGAGTGAGTTTTTTCTTTAAAAAATAATAATAATAATAAATAAATAAATAAATAAATAAAATCTTTAATTATTTTTTTCAACTAATTTTATAATTTGTTACTAATTAAAAGAATAATTATATACTCCCTTCGTCCCGGTCAAACTGCATCGTTTGACTGCATAAAGCTCTCACAAAAGTTACAGTAAACGGTGCAATATGGGCGGGACGGAGGGAGTATATAAAAACTTGATCTCTTATATTTCAGGTACACAAGGTGTGTAAGAGATATTTTGTTGTAAGGGATATACACTTTAATTAATAAGAGTAAAATATTTTGTTCTATAGGGATACCGTGTGCCCAAATCCGCTATTTTTTATTAAAGTTATAGTATATTTTAGTATTAAATGGTATATTTTTTTTAATATAAGAATGTGTATCCTTTATTTTCTGAAAAAATTCATATTTCAGCCGATCTTTTCAATAAAAAATTATACCTATATTAATAAAATTATATACCCTTTAAAATAAAATATTATACATTTACGCATTTTATGCACCAATAAACACTTGAGACCTGTTCATAATAAATTTGTTGGTAAATGGACAACATCTTAATTTGAATAATTTTGCCGAGAACTTGTGCCCATATGTACGGATTTATGTTCGATCAATTGGTCAATCTTTTTAAATTTAACTTTAATGAAAAAATTAAAAGTATTGCACACAATACATTTGAGAGTATATTACGAAATATAACTGCATAAGTATTGCTAAAAATTACTTCCTATGTTCCAATAAAATTTGATAAAATCTCTTGTGAGATAATAATTACTATATAAAACGATTTTGTGAGATCATATGTTAAAGTATGATTTCTATATAAATAAAATGATTAATGAGAGTTAAAATATGCTTTTTTAAATTATAATAAATGATCATCAAAATTTAGTTTTAGGATAACTATTAGTACTCCCTCCGTCTCATTTCAGATGACACACTTTCTATTTTGGATTGTCCCATAAAAGTTTGCACATTCCAAAAAAAATAAAAAGTAAAAAACAATCACTCTTCCCCATACACTTTAATTTAAAAAAAATCATCTCTACCTACCATACTTTATCATTTATATATTATATAAAAATACCATTATACCCTTAAAAGTTATCACTTTCTTAATCTCCGTGCCGGAAAGAGGGGTGCAAACTTTTTAGAGATGGAGGGAGTATATTTTAATGACTAATATACTTCCTCCGTCCATTTTAGATGATACATTTTTTATTTTGGGTTATCCCACAAAAATTTGCATATTTCCAAATAAAGCAAAAAGTAAAAAAAAATCACCCTTTCCCATACTCCACTTTATTTAAAAAAAAATTATCTCTACCTAACATACTTTATCATTTATTTATTAAAAAAAATCACTATACGCCTAAAGTTATCAGTTTCTTAATCTCCGTGCCGAAATTGAAAGTACAATTTTTTTGTGACGGAGGAAATACATATTTTGGTTATATAATATATAATATACATATTTTAGTTATATAATAAAATACTTTTATAACGATCAATCAGTATCTGTGCCCCCATAAATTTATAAGTCCGTACACAATTCCTAAACCTTACTCTCGGTAAAAGTATTCATATAAATAACATCTAATTTTTACACTAATTGAAATACGATTCCACACAACAAACATAATTTATTTTGGGGCAAATGGGCGTATGTCCACCCACTTTTAAAAATTATTCACTCCGTCCGAATTTAAGGGTGTCATTTGCTTTTGGGCACGAAGATTAAAGAGTATTGTTATTTAATGTTTAGTGGATAGATGTATTAGTGGAGATGTGTGTCTCATTTTTTAGTTGTATTAGTGGGTGTGTGGATAAAAAAGGAAATGAGACCCTAGGGAGCGGACGCCCAAATTGAAAAAATGATACCCTTGAAAGCGGACGAGTGAGTATATATTATGAATAAAAAAATATATTAATAAATAAAAATGTATACACTTTGTTAGCGAATTTTTTTTAATATTTTTAATGAAAAATTAAATGTAAAAAAATATATGCAATTATTAAAAAGAAAAAGAACTCCCTCCCTCCGTCCAATTTCAATATTTACATATTTTCAATTTGGATGTCTCATTACAATCTTTATATTTTCTTTTTGGTAGATGAGACCCACATCAAACAATTAATATATCTTCATGGGACTCACACACAACATTAATATAATTATGCATTTTACATTAAAATATTACTCCTATTTCTCTCACTCAACCCCATATTAAAATATTATATTCCTTAATCTCTGTGCAAAAAGTAAACGTAAAATTTGAAACGGGATAGAGAGAATATATATATATATATATATATACACACATATATATATAATATCGTTAAATAAAAATTTATACACATATTATGAATACAAGTGTATGCACAAGATATCAATTCTTTATTTTATACTCTCTTCGTCTCATAATACTTTTCGTGTTTACTGTTCCACATTGTTTAAGAAAAGTTGCACTTTTTGACCAACTTTATTAATTTTGGAGGGTATTGTAGTATTTTTAGGTAATAAAAATATATAAAATAATGATATGTATGTGAAAAATAAGTGACAAATTTGAAATTAAAGTAAATTTTGAGGTTGTTAGATAAAGTGATGTTTTCTTTTTTTTGGGTGTGAAAAGTTTTGTGGGACATACAAATGAGAAAAATAAAAAAAAAATTATGGAACGGGGGACTACTTCATTTATTAAATAAAAAAATTAAATTGCCAAACGGAGGAAGTATATGCATATTTTTTTATATAATTTTAATGTGTTAGATCTGTTATATAACATGCTAAATTTACATACTCCAGTATGATGCTTTTTCGTGTGATATGGAACCAATTATCAAGAAAAATATTTATATAATAAATTAGTTGGTATTCCGTTTGTTAAAAGAAAATTATAATTTTTATTAGTAATCCATTGATAATTATTGACAAATTAATTTTTGTTGATAATTATCAATGAATAAAATTTGATAATTAACAACGGATTGATATCCGTTGGTGAATTTTTTTGTTAGAAAAGATTTTATTTTTTTAAGGATTATGTGAATGTAGTAAATTTAACAAATAGTGTGGAGTATTTGTTTTGAAAATTTAAGTAGGATATATTTTCACTTTATGTTAAATCAATATGTTAAAGTAGGTGATGATGTGTGTGAGAAATAGATGTGATATGGGTAAGAGATATATGAGATTTATGTAATTTGCTTCTATTAAACACCAAATTTCTTTTAACAATAAAGAAAAATATCTATTATAAAAATTAAAGTACAAGAAATGCTTAAACCCATACAAATTAAACTCCAATTAAAACAATGAATGAATTACTTAATTCTAAATTTGAACTAAAAAATCGAAAATAAACATAGCCTAGAGTAAAATAGGTCATAAACCACATAGAAATAAAAAATAGTAAATGAAAAAAATTATACTTCCCCATCAATCCGTAAGGGTGCCATTTGTTTTTCACGTGGGTTAAAAAGTCATTTGATAATTAAAAAAAACCGAAAAATTTATTACTCCCTCCGTCCCATCTTTATTGCTACTTTTACTGTAGCTTATGTGAGAGCTTTTTGCAGTCAAAAGTAGCAATAAAGATGGGACGGAGGGAGTATATAAATATTTTAATGTGTTAGATCTTCTTAATTTTTCTAGAATCCAATAATAAAAAAAAAAAAAGTAAATAAAAAAAAATGTTGGGGGCCTCATTAAGACATGATATAAATCGTGGCTCACACTTGGATGTAATATTCTGAGTCGGACCATCTGAATACGCTCCAAACCCGACACGTATTATTCCTCGAATTATTCAAGAAAAGGAAAAAGATAATTCTCTTTTTTTGTAATTATAAAGATGTGAAAGCATTGGACCACCTGAGGTGACTTGTAGATAGATCAGTTCAATAAACCCATAATTAATACTCCACTATTATTTTAATTAACCTACTTGTCAACTGTCAAACAAAATAAGGAATATAATAAAATAAAGGGAAATATCACAATTTGCCCTGTATGGGGAAGTCAACATCTTTTTTGCCATACCTTTTCTAAAACATCTAAATTGCCCTAAAAATACATGCAATGCCATGAATACCTTCAAGGATGGTCCACCTTTTGTATTGGGAATGAGTTGACAAGTACAATTGCATGCAAAATAGATGTGTCAGGGAATATGTTGATTATTTAGGGGTGACACATCATTCTTATTCAAGATTACTGGCGGATAAGATTAAAAATATACTCTAAATATCGTTATTCTTATTCAACATTACCGGCGGACAAGCTTAAAAAAATACTCTAAATATTTGTACACGTCATTCTTATTCTACATTACCGGCGGACAAGCTTAAAAATAAAAAAAATGTACTCTAAATATTTGTACACATCATTCTTATCAAGATTACCGGCGGACAAGCTTAAAAAATACTCTAAATATTTGTACACGTCATTCTTATTCTATATCACCGGTGGACAAGCTTAAAAATAAAAAAAATATACTCTAAATATTTGTACATATCATTTTTATCAAGAATATCGGCGGACAAGCTTAAAAATAAATAAATAAAATACTCTAAATATTTATACACATCAAGATTACGGCGGACAAGCTTAAAAATTAAAATAAAATACTCTAAATATTTGTACACTTCATTCTTACTCAAGATTACTGGCGGACAAGCTTAAAAAAATACTCTAAATATTTGTACACGTCATTCTTATTCTACATTACCGGCGGACAAGCTTAAAAATAAAAAAAATATACTCTAAATATTTGTACACATCATTCTTATTCAAGATTATCGGCGGACAAGCTTAAAAAAAATACTCTAAATATTTGTATACGTCATTCTTATTCTACGTTACCGGCGGACAAGCTTAAAAAAAATATATACTCTAAATATTTGTACACATCATTCTTATTCAAGATTATCGGCGGACAAGCTTAAAAAAATACTCTAAATATTTGTATACGTCATTCTTATTCTACGTTACCGGCGGACAAGCTTAAAAAAAAAAATACTCTAAATATTTGTACACATCATTCTTATCAAGAATATCGGCGGACAAGCTTAAAAATAAATAAAAAAAATACTCTAAATATTTATACACATCAAGATTACGGCAGACAAGCTTAAAAATTAAAATAAAATACTCTAAATATTTGTACACATCATTCTTATTCAAGATTACCGGCGGACAAGCTTAAAAAAATACTCTAAATATTTGTACACGTCATTCTTATTCTACATTACCGCGGACAAGCTTAAAAATAAAAAAATATACTCTAAATATTTGTACACATCATTCTTATTCAAGATTACCAGCGGACAAGCTTAAAAAAATACTCTAAATATTTGTACATGTCATTCTTATTCTATATTACCGGCGGACAAGCTTAAAAATAAAAAAAATATACTCTAAATATTTGTACACATTATACTTATCAAAAATATCGGCGGACAAGCTTAAAAATAAATAAAAAAATACTCTAAATATTTACACACGTCAAGATTACGGCGGACAAGCTTAAAAATTAAAATAAAATACTCTAAATATTTGTACACATCATTATTATTCAAGATTACCGGTGGACAAGCTTAAAAAAATACTCTAAATATTTGTACACGTCATTCTTATTCTACATTACCGCGGACAAGCTTAAAAATAAAAAAAATATACTCTAAATATTTGTACACATCATTCTTATTCAAGACTACCGGCGGACAAGCTTAAAAAAATACTCTAAATATTTGTACACGTCATTCTTATTCTACATTACCGGCGGACAAGCTTAAAAATAAAAAAAATATACTCTAAATATTTGTACACATCATTCTTATTCAAGATTACCGGCGGACAAGCTTAAAAAAATACTCTAAATATTTGTACACATCATTCTTATTCTACATTACAGCGGACAAGCTTAAAAATAAAAAAAATATACTCTAAATATTTGTACACATCATTCTTATCAAGAATATCGGCGGACAAGCTTAAAAATAAATAAAAAAAATACTCTAAATATTTATACACATCAAGATTACGGCGGACAAGCTTAAAAATTAAAATAAAATACTCTAAATATTTGTACACATCATTCTTATTCAAGATTACCGGCGGACAAGCTTAAAAAAATACTCTAAATATTTGTACACGTCATTCTTATTCTACATTACCGCGGACAAGCTTAAAAATAAAAAAAATATACTCTAAATATTTGTACACATCATTCTTATTCAAGATTACCGGCGGACAAGCTTAAAAAAATACTCTAAATATTTGTACACGTCATTCTTATTCTATATTGCCGGCGGACAAGCTTAAAAATAAAAAAAATATACTCTAAATATTTGTACACATTATTCTTAACAAGAATATCGGGGGACAAGCTTAAAAATAAATAAATAAATAAAAATACTCTAAATATTTATACACATCAAGATTACGGCGGACAAGCTTAAAAATTAAAATAAAATACTCTAAATATTTGTACACATCATTCTTATTCAAGATTACCGGCGGACAAGCTTAAAAAAATACTCTAAATATTTGTACACGTCATTCTTATTCTACATTACCGCGGACAAGCTTAAAAATAAAAAAAATATACTCTAAATATTTGTACACATCATTCTTATTCAAGACTACCGGCGGACAAGCTTAAAAAAATACTCTAAATATTTGTACACGTCATTCTTATTCTACATTACCGGCGGACAAGCTTAAAAATAAAAAAATATACTCTAAATATTTGTACACATCATTCTTATTCAAGATTACCGGCGGACAAGCTTAAAAAAATACTCTAAATATTTGTACACGTCATTCTTATTCTACATTACCGGTGGACAAGCTTAAAAATAAAAAAAAATATACTTTAAATATTTGTACACACCATTCTTAAAAAATAACAGAAAAAAATAACAATAATAAAACAAACAGTAACATTTTTAAGATTGAATCTGATTAAATTAGTAAAATTAGAAAACCCACCAATCTTAAAAATTCATATTTTTTTAAATTATATACCATCCATTGTGTATATATATTTTTAAGATATGGATTGTGTGTTAGTGTAACTGAAAAGTAACGTCACTTTTCCAAAAAGTCAGAAAATAAATTCTGACATGTGTAAGTAAGTGGGGGTAGTTCAGGAAATTGAATGAAAAACTGGGCAAAAAAGATGATTTTACAACATTAGAGCAAAATAGATATACCATTATTCAAATAGGGCATTATAAGTGCTGTCCCTAAAATAAATTAAAGGAGGTCATGATTCTTCACCCCCTAATCCTCTCTCTTAATCCTCTATTAACCCCATTATTATAATTAAAATAAGGACAATTAGGGGATTAAATTAATGGACAAAAATGGAAGGTGATCAATAATTAATATAATCGACGATGACGCAACAGGTGACGATTTTGCACAATTATTTTAATAATTATGTACCCAACTGGCTTAAAAAAATTACTGGGATAATCAATGCTGCATATCTGGATGTTACATATTGATTTAATAATTAATTTGGTGCTAGTTGGGATAATAAAAAAGGGTTCTTGATTTTTTTTAAAGATTTACTCCCTCCTTCCCATAAAAGTTGACACATTTTCCTTTTTGGTTTATCCCACTAAAGTTGACACATTTTCTTTTTAATAAATGGGACCCACATAAAAACAATTAATCTATTCTCATGGGCCCTACATATCACCTCTAATACAACTACCCACTACACATTAAATATTATCTCTCTCACTTCACTTTACATTAAATTATTATATTCCTTAATCTCCGTGCCCAAAAAAAATTATACCAATTTGAATGGGACGGATAGAGTAATACTAAAACATAGTAAAGAATTTGTTTGTTGTGAATAAAATATAAGTGGGTGTCCTAAAATGGGATTATACCCAGTTGGGGGGTGGGTGGGTGGGGGGTGGGTGGTGCAGTCCCTTTGAAGCTTTAGTAGAGTTAGGTTAAGTCCCTCTCATAATAATAGCAATTGTCTGTGAATTGCTTTTGCTCATGAGAACTGATTCGAAGGACACCGACGATGGTGACAATACACCACCAATCCGGTGATATTTCCCATATAACCCCCCCCTACCCCCACCCCCACCCCACCCCACTTTTTGTACTTAAGAAAAGAAAATTATTTAAAGTAGGGTGTACAAATTTCCCACTTTTCTTTTGGGCTGATTAATTTGATTTGGGATCATTTTAAGTGATGTAGATAATTGGCAAATATAGATTCTTTAAAAAACCTAAAATAAATAAGGGTGGTCTCATTTTCTAATTGTCTAATTTAGCATGAATAAAAAGTGGGGAGTTTATTCTCATGTAACAAAAACCCATCATCTTTGGCAATACCAAATTTTAGTTGACAAAATAAATATAAATTTTTTGGTATGAAAATTGCTTGTTGAAGCATTAAATAAAGCAAGTTCAAGGTAATTTATGATATAATTACCAAATTTATCTATAAAAAATAAAGGATTATTTCAAGGAAATTGCTACAATCAAAATAACTCGTAACAAATTATTTAACATAAAAAGAAGATACCTAGATTTAAATCAACTAGAAATATTCCTCAATTTCTCTCCATTGATTTTTCTTGAATTTTCATATGAAACTAATGTTCATCAGAAAATCAGAAAAATATAGCAAAGGGTAGATCATGGATCTTTACAGACTTGCAGGAAATTAACCCCAGATGTTTGAATTTCTAATTCTTTTCTAAGGAAAAAAAAAACTGAAATAGTAGAATTAGATGATTGAAAAAAATGGAATGGGAGATATAAGAATTGATTAATTCATGAGGGTCTCATGAGAGGGTGGATCCCATTTTTGTGCAACCAATTTTGAGGTGATCTGATGAATGTTTGTGCCTGTGATGGGAATCCTGATGATGCTGCAGCATTAGCATACATTTGAGGATGCCATTGCTGTGTTTCATGGTTTCTCTCTCCTCCCTCCATGCTGCCACCTGGCATCTGATGAATCTGTCTCAACAACATTTCATCTTTAGCCCACATACATTCATCATTTAAGATTAACTAGCTTCAGTGATATGATATGATATATACCTGGTAGTTCTGGGGGTGGTATGACCTGTTGTTGTACATTTGAAGCATGTGGGGCGGCTCGTTCGTCGTCCGTCTTGCAGTCGAGACGACGCCGTTTGGGGATTTGAGTGATCCGGGAGAATGGAGATGAGCTTGGCTTAGGAGCTGCAGTGTTTCTGTTTCATTGTATCCATCTCTTTGCTGAGATAAGAGATTAATTAATCAAAATTAATATTTTGTTGTCACAATTAATCACAATGAGTAAAAACAGTACTAAGTGACACACCTCTGGTCTTAATCCCTGTCGTCTCCAATGATCCACCTCAAACTGACCAGACAAAGAATGCTGCTGATCCCGCTCTCGATTTTGCGACGAGGCGGCCGGATTACCCAGGCTCAAGTCCAGGTTATGATCAGCTGCATTGTTGGAGGACTCTGGTGTGTGTAGCAGTAGTAATTGTGAGTATAATATAGATGCATTATTGGCATTATAATAATAATGTGTAGGTGGTGGTATGAATATTACCTGCTGATTTAAGTTCATCATCATAAATGGTGGGATCGAAATTGGTAACAGCTTCCTTGCCATTGCATTTGATGGCGGCTTTATCATAAGCTCTAGTACATAGTACACCCAAATAAATAATTCATCTTCAATACTCTTTAAATAAACATTTAATTGTGACCAAGATTGAATTAAACTCTACAAACCAACCTGGCAGCTTCAATCTCGGTATCAAACAAACCCAAATAAACATACCTGCCCCCAAATAAATGCAACCAAATTAAATCAACAAATCATGTTATGTTATGTAATGATAATGAAATCAAGATTATTGAGAATATGTATATATATATATATTATATGGATATAGAATGGTTACTTTTTGCCTAAGAACTGGCCCATTCTGGCTTCCCATCTACCACATTTGTGCAAAGTGACACCTCTATACTTAGAACTCCCTCTTGGAAAACCAGTACTTTGTCTTCTAAGTACATGCACAAATTCTTCCTTGGTTAGATTGCTCATCTGCATACAATATAGTACTTATAAGGTTAATCCTCCTATTTATCTTACACACAATCACAACCAACCATAAACTAAACTACTTCATGTCATGTCTGTTGTAAACAACTGTTGAAGATAAGGAATCTACTGTACAAGATAAGATAAATCCCTCTCTCTCCCTCTTTCTCTCTCTCATAAAACTGAGACCTACCTGTTTTAAGTCGTCTTCGTAATCCTCTAAGCTAAAGTTTATGTCTGCTTCCACTCCTCTGAACTTAATGGCTGCTCTATCATATGCACTGCAGTATATATATATATATATATAAATCCATTTTCAGTATCAAAAACAATTCTTTTTATATGGTGGGGTGGGGTGGGGTGGGTGGGGTGGGGGTTTACCGGGCTGCGGCGTGTGCGGTGTCGAACCCACCTATACAATTTTATGACCACTATCAGACTAATTATATTAATCACCAAATCAAAAGTATTAAGGTTTGAGAATTACAAACCTAAGTAGACTTGTTTACCACAGTCCCTGATCGAAGAAAAAAAAAAAAGAAATGAAATGAATGGGCTATCAAGAGAGAGAAATAATTGATAATGGTAAAATAAATTAATTTCCGTTGTGCGTACCATATGTGGGATTCCCAGCGGCCGGTTCGCCGGTAAAAAGTGACGCCGCGGTACTGGGAGCTTCGGGACCTGGGGCCGCGGCGGCTCTTCTTCATTGGCTGCGCCATCTCCGCCGCCGATTTCCCTAAACCGGCGGCGGCGCCGCGCTCCGACTGGCAGAATTTAACCCCGACCCAGTGCGCCCGGGGGAAATTGGGCTGGTCCCCATCGGCCATGTCGTCCACCGGAAAGAACTGGCGCGTGACCGGCGACGAGCAGGGAGCCGCTTCGTCGTCGTAGCCGTGGGCGACGGAGAAGCCGAATATCCGACTGCTCCTCTTCCTCCCGCCGTTTGCCCTGTCGGCGTCCTCCTCCTCCGACCCGTCCTCCACGACAACTGCCGACGAGCTCGAATCGGACAAGGTTCCGACCCGCTTGCCCTTGTCGTCGGAGCATCCAGATTCGTCATCCCTCCTTTGATCCGGCGAATCGTTGAGATCCCACATTGAAAATTGGGGGAAACAAGAAAATCACAGCTTCTGATCACCACACTCTCATCAAAATCCAAATACTGAGATTGTAGAATATATATACTTGTTGAAGTGTATGTATATATATGTGTTCCCTTGTAAGAACATAAAGAAGCTAGGAGAATAGAGTTAGCTCAAAAGAACAAAGGTTGTTGTTGCAAAAAATGCTGTAAATTCCCACATCCAACTGTAGTACTAGATCCCTCCTGTCTACACATCCCCAATACTTCTTCCCTAGCTATCTAATTCTAATCTCCCCCAATACAGCATAGAGGCAAGATTTTCTAAACCTTGGCCCAAAGCACCACCCCCTCTCTCTGCCCTATTCATTCATTCATTCATTCATCCATCCACAAATACCCAAGTTGCCTTCCTTTTGGGGTTTGAAATAAGGGAGTATAAAATACAAGGGCTAAGCCTAGAGTGGGGAGAGAGAGAGAGAGAGAGAGAGAGAGAGGTGTTATCTTTTTCTTTATTTTTTGTTTTGGGGGTGGATTTAGGGGGGTAGGGGTGTGCAATGTTCAATCAAGTCATAAATACTTGAGGGATGGTTTTCTAAAACTCTTTCTATTTATATGTGTCTGCTGTGGGTGTTCCATTTAACCATTCTCTTTTCTTTAAACTCTATATTTGTGTATCTATCTATGTATCTATATATTTGTACGCCTTTATTACTCACTCCTATCCTATCTAGCCCCCCTCTGACCCTCCAAATCTATCTCTCTCTAACTTCTCCTCTGGCCTCTGTCTTTACCTTCTTTTCTCATTGGTTCTTGTTAAAGAACATTTACATTGCATTTCAAACATAAAGAAAATTAAAGAACCATCTCTTTCTTACGCAACTTTCCGACGTTAACCAAATCGAAAAGCAAACTCTCTCTCTCTCTCTCTCCTCATTTTTTCCCCTCCCCCTACATTGCCCACTAATGGAAATAGACAGCACCAACACTAGATGGATCACTTATTACTCAATTACCTTTATTAGCTACACTAATTGTCATTTCATTTTCATTCATTCAACCCCACGGTCACCCTTCTTTCTTTTTTACCCATCTCTTCACCGCCCCCCCCCCCCCCCCCCCAATTTACTTCAATTGGCTTTCGTATAATGTAACCACACTTGTCAATATACTCTCTCCGTCCAACATTTATCTTCACACCCTCTGTTTTCGTTCGTCCCACATTTATTTTCACACCCCAAAAAGAAAACTTCACACTAACCAACAACCTTAAAAGTTACCTTAATTTCAAAAATATCACTCTCACCTAATACACATAACATGACAATTTATTTATTACTTAAAAATACCACAATACCCTTCAAAAGTCAATAAAGTTGGTCAAAAAATAACTTTTCTTAAACTCCGTGTCAGTAACTACGAAGACAAATATGGGACGGAAGGAGTATACAATAATAAAACCTCAACCCATGCCTCTCAACACTTCACCACAAAACGACACGAAACTAAACTCAACTTTCGTCGTGTTGCCTTCGTCGTTGAATCAAGATCATGAAATACACTCAATCTTGAAGATGGGGGAGAAAAGAAAGTGAAGGGGGGAGGGGGGGTTTGGTCTCAGAAAGGGAAATTGGAACAATAGCAATAAATGGAAAAACTTTCCAGAAAAGTCCAATCCAAGAGTACGGGAGGAGGGCCACCATTTCCCACTTTTGTTCTTTCAGCGACCAATGCCTATCTTACCATGTACCTCGTATTTATTAATCCTATGTCCCAACCCCACTCGCGCTCCCCACGCGCGTGCACCCAACCTCCTTTATTTACTTGCGGGGTGAAATTACCTACCTCTCCCTCCCCCCTTGACTTAGCCGGCAGATGTCAGACCTTGGGTTTGATCCTCTAATCTGTTTTGGTTTGTGGGATTGTGCAACCAACCACATATATTGAAAAGTGAATCAACCATCTTTGTTTATTTATCAGGCAAACCCTTGACTCTACACACATATATACATACACATAAATGGTCCTAAGTGTTTTTTCACACTTACGTAGATAACTGGATTAAGAATAATTATTTTCAAGTGTATAATATAGCAATAGGGTAAATTGGGTAATTTAAAAAGAAATATTAAATAAAATTGTTAGAATTAATGTATAAAGTGTAAAGGGGTATCAGCAAAATCAACATTTTAAATGCTCCCTCCTTCCCGAGTATTTGTTCAAATTTATACAGACACGGAGTTTAAGAAATATTATTTTTTAATATATAATGTAAGAAAAAGAAATGATAAGTTAATAATTTAAAGAGAAAGAGTAAATTCAGTTATTGAGAATAATAAATAAAGTGTAAAAAAGTGAAAAAAGTCGTTGGAAATGATGAATAAAGTATAAAAAATAGGTAAGATGTATAATGTATTTTTATTATTAATAGAATATGAATAAATATTTGGGACACCTCAAAATAGAAAGTGCGAATAAATACGTGGGACAGAGGAAGTAGTTCATTTTGGAAAAATGCCACTCACTATAATTCTTTTAAAAAAAATGCCTGTTTTTTTTTTAAATTTTGGACATAATTAACCCTAGTATGCGACCTTTCTACGACTACGCCTGCAACCACTGCACACGACTATATCTGCGACTATATATTAATTAGGGACAACACTTTTTTTGCCCTATATCACTAATGCAACATCTTTTTTGCCCTAACATTGAAAAAACATCTATTTTGCCCTATTTTTCATTCAATTCCCTGAACTACCCCCACCCACTTATACATGTCAGAACTCATTCCCTGTTTTTTTAAAAACTGTCTCTGATTTTTTAAAAAGTGTCATTGAAAAAGCAGTTTGAAATATGAGAATCTTTGACCCATTTTATTAGATAAAAATTTAAATAAGTTTTATTAAAACTTATTAACTGGATTTATACTGTGAATTTTTGACGGAACATGCAAATTCATTGCAGTTTTCTTAGCGGACAAGGTATTCAACGTTTGTGGCGGACATGTCAATTTATAATTTTTTCATTGGCGGACAAGGTAAATCACGCAATATATTAAGTAGACATGCAAATTTAAACCTTATTTGACGGCGGACATGATTAATTGGTTATTTATTTGTAATTTACTTGTTAAATGAATCATGTCCACTTAAGATTATTTATGTCCGCCATTTTCTTTTATATTATTTTATTTATTTATATCACATCCCCTATTAAAATTATTTTAATTTAAACCCTAATTCCTAATGCAATATAACAAATAAATCATTATAATAAAATATATATATAATATCATATCCTAATTAATTAAGGATATCACACATCAAACATGCGTTATCTTATTTCTTTTAATTAATATTTAATTAGATATCAATTTTTACCAGTTGGATAATTATAATTATTTTATAATTACAAATATACCTAACAAATAAATCATTATAATAAAAAAAATTATAACCTATCTTAATTAATTAAGGATATCATACACGTTATCTTATTATTTTCTTTTAAATACATTCAATTACAATATCTATTATGATATCATATTTTTTTATTAAAATAATTTTTATTGTCCATGTTGCCAATGAAGTTAAACCTTGAGTACTTGTCCGCCGATAGATGTCGAAATATATTAAGTGGATAAGCAATTAAATATATTTTGTTGGCGGACACAATATTTAAGTATCAACTAATCGATGGACATGCAATTTTATTATAATTTTTTCGGCGGAAAAGTTTTTAAAATATTAAAGTAATCGACAGATATGAAAATTTTAAAAATTTTCATCGGCGGACAACATGTTCAAGACTTATTTTTTAGTACGGTGTCCTCTGGGAAAAAATGATTGCGTGTCCGCTGACAAGATTATTTTTCTCATCTTAATTTATCGGCGACATAAAATTTAGAAAAAAATATATATAATATATATCATATGTATTAAGGCTGAAATTGGCAGTGGATAAGCAATTAAATATAAGATATATATAATATATTAATCATGTCCGGCGATGAAATCCTTTAAGCAATGTATTAAAACATAGAAGTTGGCGGACATGTGTGTTTTGAGCAATGTATTCGGCGGACATGCAATTTTAAAACACCAAAATTGGCGGACATGCAATTTTAAGTCGATAAAGTTGGCGGACATGCCATTTTAAGTTGAAAAAGTCGGCGGACATGGTCCAAAATTAAAGAAAAGTGAGAAAAATGTCAGCGGACATGGTCCAAAATTAAAGAAAAGGGAGAAAAGTTTCAGCGGACATGGTCCATGTTAGCAAATTAAAGAAAAATTAAAGGAAATTGAGAAAAATGTTAGCGGACATGGTCCAAAATTAAAGAAAATGGAGAAAAGTTTCAGCGGACATAGTTCAATATTAGCAAATTAAAACAAAATTAAAGAAAATGGAGAAAAATGCTAGCGGACATGGTTCAAAATTAAAGAAAATGGAGAAAAATGTCAGCGGACATGATCCAAAAATTAAAGAAAAGGGTTAAGATAATGGATACGTAAGGATTATAACTTTAAGATATTATTTGTTAAGATATTATTTGTTAAAATATATAAGTAAGGATTATCCTCATATGTTAAGATATTATTTGTTAAGATATTTGATATGTCAAATACTATATTACCTCATTCAAATAATGTATGTATATGCATATATTTAGTTCGATGATCTACTAAATCTCAACTTGTCAATTAACACGCTATTCATTATAATTGTATTGGCGGACAGATTATTTAAGATGAATTAGATTGGCGGACATACTATTTAAATAAAATTTCACGGGCGGACAAGCTATGAAACATCTAATTCATTGGCGGACAAGCAACTATATGTCAAATAAATGGTCGAACATGCAATTTTAACATCTAATTCATTGGCGGACAAGCTACTATATGTCAAAAAAATGGGCGGACATGCAATTTTAACTTAATTATTCATTATCCGCTGAAAATTTATATTAAAAGTTTTGACAATTCAATTTTTACATGAAAGTTTTGACAATTCATTGGCGGACAAGTCATCTATTTCATCTTAAATACTCTGATACAATTTTAATTATTAACATCTGCTGTAGTCAATTTTAAATTGGTAATTTAATTTTAATTATTCACATCAGTTGGTAATATTAAAAGGTTATATTTTAGTAGATTTATTTATTTCTTCTTTAATTAATGTGCCACCCCTAAATAGTCAACATATTCCCTGACACATCTATTTTGCCTGCAACTGTACTTGTCAACTCATTCCCAATACAAAAGGTGGACCATCCTTGAGGGTATTCATGGCATTGCATGTATTTTCAGGGTAATTTAGATGTATTACAAAAGGTAGGGCAAAAAAGATGTTGACTTTCCCATATAGGGCAAATTGTGGTATTTCCCTATTAATTATATAATGAAGAAGGGCAAAAAAGTCAAAAAGTGGCATTTTTTCAAAAAAAATTATGTTGGGTGACATTTTTCCAAAATTAGCTATTAAAAGTGTCATTTTTCACAATTTCTCAAGTGTAAATGTATCATATTGTCATGAGTTCAAATTATTTCATTACAAAGTGTCTATTTCATATTTTAGGGATATGTTTACACACCAATAATAAAATTAAAATATAAGACTACATTCTCTACTATTATAATTACTCATCATACATTGAATAATAATACTCCCTCAATCCCAACTTAAATTGCAACATTACTATAGACACGGAGTTTTATAAAAAAAAATTTTTTTGACTAACTTTATTGATCTTTTTAGGGTAATTTAGTATTTTAGAAATTATAAGTATATATATCCAACAATTGAACTCCTCCCACGTGCACCTAGGTCTCACACTCTCACCCATCGAACCCTAATTCGAGTCCAAAATAGATGCAACTATGCGCAAGCATAGTGCGTCTAGTGGCTTGATTGGTTGCACCATGTGATTCACACATTTAGTTTAATTCAATAATGTGTGTAGACAATAATAAGGAATACAATTCTAATTCTTCCATGACTTTCCTATGTGGAACATCTTCTCACTTCAACATTTTCTCTTCACTTTTCTTCTTTTTTTCTTGTAACAAAATTGCAAACTTCATTTATTAATTACTCATTCATCCGGAATTGAATTTGAGCAAACTTATACATTAAATTCATCTACTCGAAACGTAGTTTTCGAATATGCAATTTATTTTTATTTTTGACAAACAAAATTTACAATAATATTGGTCAAAGATGGGCTTGGCCCACTTCTTTTACTTAACCAATTCCAACAATCCCCACATGAATGCAATTAATGCATATAGACTCTATCGAAAGTTCCTACGAATTGTTATTGCATTAGGATAGGTAGCTTCCAACTTTGAACCTTCTTTAGAATAATGCCATCGGATTTACTTGCTGCTCAGTGAACATGATGTCTTGAATTAGTCAGTGTTTTGTGTAAAACCAAAAAAACGACACCCACACAATAACAATTCTAATATTCTTCGTTTTCACGTTGTGTCCAATTCGGCCCTGGACCATCTTGGATTCATAAGTGTTTTTCTCATTTGAAGTGGTCAAACTTCACACTTATATAGGTGATCTCCTATGAGAAGTATCCTGGTATACTCCACCTTTAAGCTATATGAATCATTAAAAGCTTTTAAAGCTTACCCTTTACCACACTTCAGCAGGCTTGCACTTGAGTTGTTTTGAGAATGAGTTGAAATTATATTTCAAGTGCTATTTTAGAACATTCATAACTTAATTGTCTTATTGAACCATGTTCTCGGGATCTCCAATCACCATGGTTAAGTTACCGCTATGAATGTTCTTTAGTGCGTGGATTTTAATCCCATTCCCATTACTGCACTTGTCATTAGATCTCTATTTATGCCTTTTGTCATTGGATCCTCGATATATTCCTTAGACTTTACATAGTCGGTGAAAATTATCCCACTAGAGTTCAATTGCCTAACGGTATTATGTCTCCTTCTTATGTGTCAAGACTTACCGTTGTACATGTTGCTTTGTGCTCTCCGAATAATAGCCGAGCTAACCTAGCAAAAGAGAAGTCAATATCCGCCAATCTGTCCGAACTAAACTTAGCCGCTGTGATTTTTGAAGCAAACCTTGTGGATAACCCACAAGAATGGTTTGTGGATAGTAGACCTACAAGACACATATTGCTCGGACAAGGAAATGTCTTCTACCTACATCTTGATAAGTGGTAGAAAATTATTTATAGGAAATTCTGCAACATCTGAAGTTGTTGGACTAGACAGAATTGTATTGAAGATGACATCGGGAAAAGAGCTCCAACTTGTGGATATGCTGTATGTCCCAGACATTCGCCAGAATTTAGTATCTAAATCATTGCTTCGCAAATCCTGATTTAGACAAGTGTATGAGTTTGATAAATATGTATTATCCAAAGGTGCCTTAAATACGATAAAATAGCTAAATTGAGAAATCGGAGTACGAAATAAGCAGAACATTAATATGGAATATGACTGGTGAGTAAAGTTGAGAGAATTGAGGCGTGATGATTTGGAATGGGTGGCCACACGAAGCTTCCTCATTACCAAGGCCAGGGTATATAGGGCAGACTGTGAAAATGGAAGTGCGGCATATATAGGAGCAACCATTAGTTTTGACACATCATGTGATAAATGCTTGCGCAATTTGAAAGTCGTTGTTGTGATTGATCCTGCGTCATCTTATGCTTCACAACTTTGCCCCATTTTAGTGATTATGCCTTCACAGCCAAATTAATGTGGGTCGCGGTGTTGTGAAAGAAAAATATTGGTATTAGAGATTTTTTTTTTCATTTTTCATTACCAAACAAATTTTGTCTCTTCTGTCAGAATTTTTTTGTTGACTAGAAAAATATGACAGAAAATAATAAGAATGGAATTTGAGTCGAGTCAAGAGTTATACTCTTTCTCTTTAAGACGAAATTGCCCCACTCTGGTGCTTATGGTTCGATGACAATCATCTCCAAAATACAACGACTTACATCATATGGTATCCATGTTTACGTGATTATGCCCAAAATAAGTTATCTCCACGTTGTGGGCTCCGAACGAAATTCCTATCTGATGGTTCTGTTGATTGTTTAAAAGTTCGTTTAGTTACTCAAGGCTTCACTCAACTTCCTGGTCTTGATTATGATTATACTTTAAGTCCGTTGGTGAAAGCGGCTACTATTCGAGTTGTTCTCTCTTTAGCAGTTCTGCAATAGTTGGTCTCTTCATCAGCTAGATGTCACAAATGCTTTTTTGAATGAACATCTTTCTAAACCAATTTATATGGAGCCTTATTTTGTCGATCTTCAATTTTCAGATCATGTATGTAGTCTAAAGAAGGCCCTTTATGGTCTTAAGCAAGCCCCTCTCGCTTGGTTTTAGCGGTTCAGTTCCTTCCTATTACAGTTGGGTTTTGTAGAAGGTAAGGCAGATGTTTCTCTATTTATCTATCATCGTGGTACGATTATCTTATATCTCCTAGTCTACGTTGATGATATCATTTTTACAGGAAGTTATTCTTCGCATCCATTCTGAATTTGCCATAGAGGATCTTGGTCGTTTGAACTATTTTTTTGGGCTTGAAGTTCATTATACTGAAAATGGTCTTTTTCTTAGTCAGGCTAAATATGCTCGGGGTATTTTAGCTCGGGCACAACTTCTGGATTCTACGTCTGTTGCTATGCCACTTACAGCTGATATTCAATTTACGAGCGTTGGTGACTTATTTTTTGATCCCACGCTCTATCATTCTTTGATGGGGGCTTTACAATATTTGACAATTACTCGTCCCGATCTTTCTTACGCTGTTAACTCTGTTAGTCAATTTTTGCAGGTATCTACGGTTGATCATTTTCTTGCAGTTAAGCATATACTTCGCTATGCTAAAGGGACCATGTATTTTGGTTTGACATTTTCACTGGGCACTTCATCTGATATTCTTGGATATTCAGATGATCATTGGGCAAGTGATCGGTGTGAAATTCACCTAGGTTTTAAGTGGATTTTTGTGTCTTTAATTCAATAATTGAGCATGATTTTAATGAAAATACTATTAATTGCTTGATTATTTGGAGAAAGGTATTTTTATTTATTTTTACAGAAAAATGAGTGATTTTGATAAAAATGGATTCTACAAGTGAAGAGAAAGATGTGGAAGAAAATGGAGCTCGATTTGGAGGTGAAACGAGCAAGAACGGGCCAAAGGAAATTTTGTTACAAATCCCATTTTTGGTCCCATTAGCTAAAATATATCACATTGATTACTTACCACAAATTTCTCTCACTCTACCACTACATGAACCCACTTGTCCCACATTGGAAACCCACTCAAATTTCTTTCATCCTTACTACTATAAATACCCTCTTCCATGAAAGCCCCCATAGATCAATTCTCCACTCATTAAATTCTCCATTAAATTGAATCATTCCAAGATTCAATAGTCGAGAGGGCTTTTAAGTAAGACCTCCATAGTTGAGATCCCTCCCCCTTTCGGAGCGAGGGATCCGTAGTTTTAAATATTTTTTAGATTAGGAATTTAATTGCTTTCCAAGAAGGTGGGGACACCAAGGAAATGATGAGCTTGGTGGATGTAAAAACTTCATTTGGTGAAATTTAATCCTACTTATTATCTTTTTATTTTTTATGTTTTGGATATTTGATTGATGCTTGAATTATGGATTAATTTGTGATATTATTTAATTGTGTTCCCAACTTTGATTAGTTTCATTTATGAATGCTTAATTGCTTAATTTATATGTTTGATTTGTGTGGTTAATTGTCTATTGCATGTGGTTAGAACGAGAGTTCAATTATGTGTCTTAGGAATTAATTGAATCATTTCATCATGTGGATTACGTGGGTTAATATGGGAAGAGTTGGAGACGACCTCTCATGTTTAAAATTACATAAATGGACACTAGAAAGGTTAGATCGAGAGGTCAATTAATCTAGTGAGGAAAACTCAACCTTAGTGAATTCATAGTACCTAAAAAGGGAATATTACCTATGATTTAGTACCTTTTAGGGAACTCGTACTTGTAATTAGTACCTAGTGGGAGGTGTTCACTTTGGTCTCGATCTTATGTGCTATTTTAGGGTCTTTGTAAGGGCCTACATCCTCTTCATCTCGAGAGAGATTTTAGGTGGAATTTGTGATTGCTCTTACTATGATAGCTTAAATTGGGAGGCAATTAAATGTGTTACATGATTGATCCATTTAAAGTGCATCATGAAAACTTTATTTGCATTGATAATTCCAAAAATATTGTAATTAGTTTCTTTTCATGCTTTTTATCTCTCCCTTTTCGGTTGTCCCTAACTAATATGAGCATATAACTTGAAGGCCATGAATCCTAAATTCCCTTGGGTTCGATATTTTATTGCTTGATCGCCCGGACTATTAACGACCAATCAAATTTCGCCATTGCCGTGGAGGCAATGGTTGCTAGTAGCTTGAAGAAGGATCGTTTCGAGTGATCTTAATAGAGACATTTTTTTATTCTATTTGCTTTTTGTATTTGGTGCTTGAAATACTTGTTCTAACTTCTTATCTTTGTGAAGGTGTATGCAAACGAGGTCAAGAGGGACACAATCGGAGCCCATTGACGTGGAAATAGAACAAACTTTTCGAAGAAGGAGAAGAGAGAATAAGAAGAGTGATGAGATGGAAAATTTTCAAGGAGATAATCGTGTGGAGATAGAGCATGATGGGGAAGGAGGACAACATGTGAATATGCAAGACAACACACCTCAATTCAATGCCAATCCTCCTCAACATGCCTATCAAAATCATGGAGCCTTCAACAACCAAGCATTGCTTCAACAAATGGTGCAACAAGCTTTACTTCAACAAGGATATCCACAAGCTTTTGCTCCTCCTCAACAAGCGTATGTGCCACCACCACCACCACCTCCGGTGCAACATGGAATTCAAAATGATCAAAGGGTGATCCGGGATTTCTTCATGCCAAGGGCCATGCCACAAATGATGGATCCACCAATCAATGCCAACAACTTTGAATTTAAGGCGGGCTTGATTTCTATGGTGAGAGAACAACAATTTAGTGGAACCCCGAATGAAGATCCTAATGCACGTCTAGCTCAATTTATTGAGATTGCCAATACCGTGAAGATGAACGGGGTGAGCGATGATTGTCTAAAGATGAGGTTGTTCTCGTTTTCCTTGAGAGATCGTGCTAGAAAATGGCTCTCCACTATTACAGCAGGTACGTGCAACACATGGGATGAACTTGCCCAAATGTTCTTGAATAAGTATTTTCTGCCTTCCAAGACACTTCAAATGAAGAGCTTGATCACTCAATTCAAACAAATGCCTCAAGAGAGCTTTTATGAAGCGTGGAAACAGTTTAAGGATATGCTACGCAAGTGTCCACAATATGATTTTTTGAAAAATCAACAAGTTGGATTTTTCTAACCAAAGTTTGGTGAATAGTCAAAGAGTGCTTGTTGATGCTTCGGCGGGTGGATCCGTACTTGGAGTGACTTCGAAAAGGGCTATAAGGATTTTTGATGAGATTGCTATAAATGTCTACCAATGGCCATCGGAGAGAGTTAGTGGATGCTATGGGTTTGAGAGTTTCGATCAAGGGCAACAATTTAGTGTGAAGAGTGCTAGTGTGGAATCAAGTATGCCAAGTGTTGAGGTGATAGCAGCGGAAGTGTTGAGGCAAATGAGTTTAAATCAAAGTGTGAGTCAAGGAGTCAATATAGTTGAAAGTCAAGTAGATCAAGGGGTGCTATCTCCGAATGTTGTGAGTGGGGAACAATGGGCTATGTCAATGTCATGAGTGGAAGATATGCAATACATGCAAGGAAGAAATTACCAAGGGAATTATCAAAATAATTACCAAGGTAATTTCAACCACAACCAAGAAAATTATCCACCAAGGCAAGGGGGCTTTAATAGTCAAGCTAGTGGAAGCTCTTACCCACAACAACAAAGGCAAGGCAACTTCTCCCATTCTAATTCGAGCAATGCGGTTGCTTATCCTCTGGGATATCAACCGGGGGCTAAGCACCGAACAATGAAGGAAGATCATCGATCGTTGAGCTACTTGAATAATTGATGGTATCAAACCAAGCTCGAGATGAAGTGATGAAAAAGGCCGAAGAAGCTAATGAAAAGAGGCTTAAAGCTTTGGAGCATAATGTGGGATAAATTGCAAGTGCTTTGAGTACTCAACAAAAAGGAAAGTTTTCAGCCACACCCGAGGTTAATCCGAAAGTTCAATATTTGTTAGTTGAGAGGAAAGAGGAACGAAAGGATGAAGAAGGGTTGTGGAAGAAAAGGTTAAAGAAAATGAAGAAATAAGTAAGAAAGAAGAGAAAGGGCCTAAATGGATACCTAAGTGGAAAAAGATGCAAGAGGAAAAGAAAGTAGAGGAGAAGGTCAAAGAAGAGGAGTACAAACGTGACTATTGGGGTATTCCGATCACTCCATTCCCTATTCCCTATCCACAAATGCTTGTAAAAAAGGAGAAGAAAAATAAGTTTGGGGAGCATGTGAAAAATCTCAAAAAGAAATATAAGGAGAAAAAGAAAGAAGAGCTACCCGAAACAAGTGAATCGATGCAAAAAGGGGACCTACAAAAGTTGGTGATCTGGGAAAGTTCATAATCCCTTGTGATTTTGAAGAAAAGGTACTCTTGATGCATTATGTGACTTGGAGGTGAGCGTCAACGTGATGTCTCACACTACCTTCAAGAGCCTTGAAATTGGAGAGCTAAAGCCTACAACTATCCATCTTGAAGTTGTAAATGGTGAGATTGTGAAGCCATTAGGGATTGTTGAAGATGTTGAGGTGAAAGTGAAAGAGCCAACTTTCCCGGTTGATTTCATGGTATTGGAAGTAAAGGCGGATCCTCGAGTTCCACTAATTTTGGGAAGGCCTTTTCTAGCTACGTGAAGAGCTAAAATTAATGTTAGAAAAGAAGAGTTATCCTTAAGCTCAAAAGGAAAGAGTGTCACAATCTTGTGCAACAAGGAAAAAGGAATCAAATCACACTTGAAGCCTCTGAATGTGCCTCCGGATGATTTCATGGATCATGACTCTGTTCTCTTTGACAACTTAAATTCATTTCTTCATGATTATATGAAAATGTCAAATCCTAACTTATCTTCTTGCGATGTTGATAGGATGAAATCATCGGAGCTCGATTGGAAACTAGACAAAAGAGAAAGAGGAAGTTCATTAGAATCGCTCCTTGAAGATGATTTGATGCTTGTGAGCAAGAATGGTGAAGTTAAGTTAGTAGACAAAAAGAAGGCCAAACAAATGTTCAAAGTGAAGATGCGAGGAACAAATGTGGTGGATCAACACTTAGTCCAATGATCATGAAATTCCGTCCGGCTTGAAGACGTTAAACTTAGCGCTAAATGGGAGGCAACCCATTCTTTTATATTTTAATGCTTTTGTTGTTTGAATTTTGATCTTGTAGGTGGATTGTACTCGTGAGAAGAATGCATGTTGAAGGAAAGAGAAGTGCTCCATGGATTTGAGTAGGAATGTCTCACCACTTGTTGCAAACTTAATTCTCGACTCTTGTCTCGAGTTAAGTTTGGGGGGCTAGTGCGTGGTGGACATAGCTCAATTTGTTGGATGTGTTTGCTTCTTCACAAGAAGATCATCAATGGAAACTACAAGGGTAAGTCCCACCACTTTTTGCAAACTTAAGTCTCAACTTGTTTCCATTTAAGTTTGGGGGGAGAGTGTGTGGTGTGACTCACCACTTGAGGGTGCTTGATATGATGATATTTTGATGATGAGAGGTTTTCTTATAAAATTGGGTCCATTTTAAAAATTTTCTCATAAGTATTGGTTGGATTTTGGTATGATTGGTGGTGATTGAAGTGCATGATGATCCATATTTTTAATGAAATTGTTGAGCTAATGGTTTTGTTGAGCATGTATGAAGGGTATTGGAAGCATGAATTGAGCGCGGAGCCAAAAACTTCTACTACCAAATGCCTATTGAGGGAGTTCATTCTACACCCTACACTTTTATGTGCTTAGCATAATTTAATTTGATTTGGATTGATGTGATTAGCATGTTGCTTCATGTGTTATGTTTGTGGGAAGTTTACTTTAGTAATTTAGGATTTCCTTTTCAATTAAGGATGAGATGATTGTGAGCTATATTGATCATGGATGATATGAATGTGTACTTCATTTTCTTATGATGGTGATTTGCATTTTTGCATGTTATGTGTTTTTGGTTGTTTTTTGTTTGGTGAGTTTTTCTTATGTGTTTTGTGTGTATTTTTATTCTTGTTTAGGGATTATTTTGGTGGTTTATTTTTGGGATGTCGTCAGTCATTTTTGAACGTGAGTGATGACATGTTGTTGTGATAAGTGATGACAAATTATGATTAAGAATCTCTACACTTTCGAATTGTGACATGTTTTACTTAACTTGTTCAATTTTGAGATGAATGTGGTGTAATAAGTTCCTTAAGGTCCAATGCATAAGCTTGTGAGCATTTGAGCCTCAACTGTGCATACATGGTATTTTTCTTCATGAGTGGATCGATTGTATTTGATAAGTTAGAACTTGCTCAATGACTATAGGAACGAGCCCGATGTGTGGAGATTAGTGACATGATCTAAGGCCATCCTTGTTATTTGAAGTCATTACCATATATTTTCCTACCATGAACATCATCCTTAGTCAACCACTGTGAGCCTATTTCTTGTGAATTTAGCACATTACAAGCCATGATTACCCACTTAAACCTTATATACATACCTTAGTATGGGTGATTGAGAAGATGGTAGCTAGAAAGGTTTGATGAGACAACAAACGAAGAAAGAAAATGGTAAACAAGTAAGAAGAAGGATGAAAAGAGAAAAAACAAGAATGAACATGCAACCTCAAAACAAGAAAATGAGCAAAGCAATAATAATATGCTCAAGTACTTAAAAGTTCGAAGAAGGAAGCATGCATTGAAAGAGTTCAATCCAAGGAAAGTTGATAATTAGTGCTTGTGAACATTAAAGACAAGAAAGGAAGAAAGAAAAGTGGAGAAGTTGGAGAAATTGGTCATCTCTTCGATTACCTACACTTGATTAGTCACTCTTACCTATATTCTTCCTACCCTACCAAAGAACCTATCATTACATCCAAATACAAGGACCTTTTTGATCACTAATGGAAACTTTGGTGGTTTGTGAATGTAGTCCACGAGCAAGCTTATAACGAGTCGAGCCAATCGATTGATGAGTGTTGTTTTACCACTTTAAAAAGTGTTGAGTGAAATTGATAACCTATGTGAGGCTTGGACTAAAAGGGACTATATTACACTTTTGTTATCTTGAAATTGAACTTGTTAATATTTTTTGCATGTTATAATTTTAATGTTGTAGGATGACTTAGCATAAATTGTGATTCTTATTGCTATTGATGTGTTCGTTTAGTCTTTTTCTAGGTGAAAATCTCACCCATTGGTTTATCATTTTTGTTTTTTAGGGACACACAACACTTTAAGTTTGGGAGTGTGATGAGTGATATTTTCACCTAGATTTTAGTGTCTTTTTACATGTATTTTCGTATTAGTTTATCCGTATTTATGCATATTTTGATGGTATTATGTATTTTTATAAAAATATGTGAGAATGAGCTTAAATGTATGATTTCCAGGTAAAAGAGATTCTAGACGTGAAAAGGAAGATGTAGGAAAAAGCGGATATCAATTCGGAGTTGAAACGAGAGAGAACGAGCCAAAACAAAATGAAAAAAATAGAGGCTGCACCAACACAGCCGGCCGTGTTCAGTACACGGCCAATAGCTACACGAGCTGTGTACCGAATACGGCCCTGTAAGCCGAGACCGAGTTTCGTCATCCGAAACACCTACATGGCCACCCCTGTGGCCGTATACCGTACATGGGCCGTGTAGGTGCAAAATCCGTAAAAAAATCATAATCTTTCTAGAAGCTTCCCAAGGGGTATAAATACCTAATACTTCAATATTTCATCGAATTTTTTGAGGGTTTCACCCCTGCACACACATCACACACATTTTTCTTCATTTTTCACCATCCATTTCCTCCATTCTTCATCCATATCATCTATCTTCATCCTACCATCAAAACCTTCATCCAATTGAGAAAAAGAAGCAAGGAAGAGAGGAGAATTGCAAGGGAAGGAAGGAGATCACCATTGAAGCACTTTATTGGAGTTTTCATCCATACTTTGTAGTAAAACCTTGTTGTTTATCATGTTTTGTAATGATTTTAATATCTATGTTAATGTTCTTATGAATATGGTAGGTTAATCTCCCTTGTGAGTTTAGCAACATGAGAGTTGTTGGATAATTTTGGGATTTATGTATTAAAATTCATATGCTGATTGGGTTAATTGATTTTCTACCATTGATGCTTTAGATCTTGATGTTTGTGATGATTTGTGTGGTTTATTGTTGTAAACATGTTATTAGATTGAGAAGTCAATGATATGTTTAGGATAATTAATTGAATTATTTTGTCATACACTTCATGTGCATTATAAATTATAAAGAGATTGAGATATTCTTTGGAATTTAGAACCCTTTGGTAGGATATTCGATTGATTAGATCGAGAGATTGATTAATTGTGTGAAGGAACTCTCATTTCAAGTTTAGTACCTAGTTGGAATTGTTTGAGTGAGAACCAATTGTTTGAGCTATTTATGATTCATATCATATCCATCTCGAGAGGGAGTTTAGGTGAACTTAGTGTTGGGCCTTAGTCTACACCCATGATTCATATGAATTTGATGCATTTATCCTAAAATTTCTACTTCTTTATTGTTGTTAATCTCACTTTAACTTAACTTGGAAATCCACCCCTCATCTATCTATCTTGTTTGTTGATCATTGCTTGCTTGCTTGCTTTGATTGATTTTATTTACTTATTTGAATAACCTCCTATGATGATTCGTCTCTATAAAATTACAAGAAACGTGAGATCGCTCAAGCACTAGTGTCTACCTCCCTGTGGTTCGATAAATTCTTGAATTGGTCAATCCGACTACAAGTTATGGCTAATCAGCAAGATGTATTTAAACTCGTTGATCCACCTATGGTTATTCAATCTTTTTAGGTGGAAATCTCATTTCTTGGAGTGCCAAAAAGCAACCAACTGTTGTCCGTTCCAGCTGTGAATTGGAGTATAGGGATATGGCAAATGTTGCATCTGAGCTTCTGTGGCTTACTTATTTGTTGTGTGATTTACGCATTTCTTCAACTCCTCCTACGTTATTATGTGATAATAAGAGCGCCATCTTTCTTTCTCAAAATCCTGTTGCGCACAACAGGGCCAAACACATTGGTATAGACTATTATTTTTTTGGGAGTTAGTTTCCTCGAAGAAGTTTGCCTCATCCACTCTATGAGTTCTTTCGTTCCAAACTTCTTGTCGGGCCTAATCACACGCTAAGCTTGAGGGGGGTGATAGAGAAAATAATATTGATTGAGATCTCTTTCCTTGTATATTTTATTTAATTGGTTTTAGAATATCTTTTGTAATTGTAATTATTTGCAATATAATTACACATGTTCACTCCACCATCAATTGTGGTGAGAGATTCTAATTCTCATAACTACAAATCACAAGATTCAGTGAACCATTCGGATGTCACTTGGAAATACACATTTTCAAACTCTTATTCACTCAAAGACACATGTGTCGTAGATGTTCAATGAAGTTCTTTGCTTCAACACAAATTTCACATTTCTTTTGTGGATCTTGTTCCAATATTGGCAACAAATTTAAGTTGACTAATTTTCTTAGTGAATTTAAACTTGCATGTCCTAATCTATCATGCTATATATTAGAACTCTCGGCCAAGTAAGAAATAATTTTTCTTTTATTTTTAAGATCACGGTGTACAGTCATTACATTTAGTTTGAAAAGCCACTTTTCAAAGTAGCATTTTCCTGCAAACATACCACTTTTGGATAGTACATATTTGTCAGACTCATACGCTTGTCTAAATCCGACTTTACTAAGCAATGGTCCAGATACTAAGTTCTTGCGAAAGTCTGGGACGTGATCCACAAGTTGAAACTCTTTTCCCGATGTCACCTTCAATACAATTCTGCCTAGTCCAACAACTTCGGATATTGTAAAATTTTTCATATTATACCGAAACCCAAATATACCCAACATTCGATTGTTGGACTCCATATAATATATTAGTCAACAAAATAAAGAAGATATGTAAAAGAAAAATAAAAAAAAATTATTTTGCCTATTTTCAGATTTTTTTGTGATGGAAGGTTAAGGGTTCAAACCCAGAGGACTCCATATAATATACTCCCTCCGTCCCAACTTAAGAGGGCTACTTTTTCATTTTGATCGTCCTACCTAAAGAGTCTCATTTCATTTTTTATACATATTGGACCCACACACCCTCTCTAATACAATTAAAATATGGGACCCACACTCCCACAAATACAACTACCCACTATACATTAAATAATAATACTTCTTAATGTACGTGCAAAAAAGTAAATGATCCTCTTACGCTGGGATAGAGGGAGTATTAGTCAACAGAAATAAATAAAATATGTGAAAAAAAAAAGTCTTTTCCTATTTTCAGAAATTTTTGTGACGGCTTTAGTAATGATCAATGTCGTCACAATTGTGACAGGTTTTCAAATTTGTGATAGCCTTCTCATTTCCACTGAGTTTATGAATTTTGTTTTTTTTTTTAAATATTTGTGATGATCCAGTTAAGCCATTACATAAGTGTGACGGGCAAAGACTATCACAGATAAACGATCATTTAAAGACGTCACAAAGTACCATCATCACAAAACTTTCAGAATATTGATGGTCCCATCACAAAATATTTGTGACCATATTAATTCTGACGTCCTCAAAGTCGTTACAAAGACCGTCAATAACTCCGTCAAGTCGTCACAAACAAGTAACATTTTTATAGTAATAGTGTTAAATCCTAAACTTCCTGTGTAATTGATTTCAAAGAGAGGTTGATTTTTTTTTGGAGTTTAGAGATACTCCCTCTGTCCCATTTCAATGTTTACGTTTTTGTTTTGCGCGTCTCATTTCAATACTTAGGTTTTCCTTTTTAGGAATATGTGACCAACCTAAAAAAATTAATATATCATCCAACATTGATATACCTATCCACTTCATATCAAATATTATATTTTTCCATCCACTATCTATTAAAATATACTAATTTTCAATCAACGTGTAAAAAGCAAACGTATAAATTGAAACGGGACGGAGGGAGTATAAGGGTGAATGAGGGAAAAAAACCAATTTAATAATAACTAATAATAAAAAGGTAAATGTTGTTAAAAGTTAGTATTACAATTTTACGAAGGTATTAATAATAGTTCATTTTAAATGTTGTAATAAAAGTTTGTACTTTATTAATTAATTCACTGTAATAATTAATTGAAATAACATAAACTAATTATTTGAATTTCTCAGAACATAATCAAATATTAAGAAGCTCGTTCGTGTCGATACAAAACAATGGCATAATTTGCTTTTATATGTAAAAAAACTTTAGCAAGTGCGCATGAACATTTTAATGGATCATATAGGTGATATTTTGTATTAATTAATCAATAATTAATGGTTATATATAAGGATGACATCTTATACTAAATAACCAGTAATCCAATCTTATAAGCAACGAGGCTTTATCAACTTTAACATAATATTTTGTTGTGGGACACCTATATATGTATGGTAAAAAGGAATAGATAGATAAATAAGTAAGAATTGAGAATTTTTTTAAAATAAAATAATTTAATATTTATTAACATCATATATATTTTAAGGGGCATGAGACAAAAACCAACAGGATAATAAGTGAAATTCTCAAAGCAACTGGCATGTTAGTTAGAAAGAAAAAATATTTTTTTTTCAATGAATAATATTTAGATTGGTGTCTAGATACAGCAGTCAAAATGGGCCTACAAGGCGGGCGGGTCTAAAATTCACTTTAATCCGCCATTTGATAAGTTTAAATGGGTGGTAGGTTAGAAAAGCTAGGTCCAATCATTTAAAGGTGGGTTGCGTGCTATGACGGACCAGCCCTCTCTTTATATTTTATTTTTTAAAGGATGATACTCCCTCCGTCCCACACTTATATTTACACTTTTTGTTTTGTTCGTTCCACACTTATATTCACCACTCAAAAAAGGAAACTCCACCTTAACCAACAACCTTAAAAGTTATCTTAATTTCAAAAATATCACTCTCACCTAACACACATAACATACTTTATAATTTATTTATTACCTAAAAATACCACAATACCCCTAAAAAGTCAATAAAGTTAGTCAAAAAATAATTTTTCTTAAACTCCGTATCTACAGTGCCGGTGAACATAAGTCCGGGACGGAGGGAGTATTATTTAAATTATAATTACATAATAATAAAATATCAAAATAATGGAAGTTTTTACAAAATACTATATTGTCTACTAGATAGTTATTAAAATATAAATATAAATCCTACAAAATGGCCCTATGAACTAATTAGTGATAACAATTAATAATAAACAAAGATTACAAATCAAATAATATAAAGTTTACTAATTATACTTCTAAAAAATATCAAATAAAACAACATAAGTCTAATATTTCTCAAATACCATTAATTAAATCACAAAATGTCTAATAGTTCAATACAAGAACAAAAGACAATTATAAAGTCTTTTCAAAACTTATCAATTATAATATTATCATAATATAATAATCTCCATCTCAATTTTACTATTCCCTTTGTCCAATAAAGAAGTTCACGGTTACTGTAGATATGAAGTTCTAAAAAAGTTGTTCTTTTACTTGCTTTTAGGAGTATTTTGGTATTATTATGTGATATATAAATATATTATAAAGTAAGTTATGTGTGTTGTAAAAGGATGATAATTTTAAAATTAAAGTATTTTGTGGGGTTGTTAGTTTGTGTATTATTTCCTTATTTGGTAACATAAACTTCTTTATGGGACGAATAAAAATAATAAATGTGAATTTATTTATGAAACGAAGAAAGTATTAAACTATGATGGGAATTCTTAAGATATACTCCATCTGTCCCAATAAGTATTTCACGTATTGGTGTGCGCGGAGTTTAAGAAAATTTTGTATTTTTATGTATAAAGTAAGAAAGAAAATATATATTTTAGTTGATTTAATGAAAAAAGTGTGAAAAGTTATGAAAAAAGTGTGTAAAGTTGTTGGGAGATGTGGAAAAGTAAGTATTATATTGGGATGTGTGTAAAAAGTGTGTATTATTGTAATGTATTTTTACCAAATTTAGTAAAAGTAAAGCGTGAAATACTTTGAGGGACGAATGAAAAAGGAAAGTGTGAAATACTTTGGGGGACGGAGGGAGTAATTCTTTTTCAACCATTTATTGTTATACACCCTACACATATAAAACTTAATTATTCTTATTCAATATTGAAAAAGTGTGCAGTTTCATAATGTATATGTAGCTTAATAAGTCTTAATCAATATTGAAAAATGTGTGTTTCATAATGTAAATTTTGTTTGGTCAACATCCTAAAATAGGGAAGTACTTGGTACAACATAAGCTCCTCCAAACAATGAAGATGTATTTAAGTAATGCAACTTTAAGTCAATCAACTCTCTAAATAAAACTGTCCTTTGTATGGCATAAATACACCTATCTCTAATTAGGACACAAATTAACTTCTTCCATTATAACAACATTATTAAATTAATAATCAACTCTTCCACCTAACAAATAAATTGTTGTCACCACTCCAATTAATGTAGTATCGTAGTAGACTAATTCATTTATTTGTAACTTTACTGTTATCACGTTAAACACGTATATTTCGAATTTATTATCTCATTGAAAAGAAATTGTATTTAGAATAATTGGTATACACTGTAGAATTATTACTGCAAAAAAATTGAATTTTGTTACTAATGGAAATAAATATTAAATTACGTCGGTTTTAACGATGGATTAATAACAAGTATTTTGATTGGTTAAATGATGGTACGTGAACTTTTTTAAGATTTACGAGTGGGAATTGGATGTATGGTGTATCTTCACTCTTTAAAATATTGAGAGTTGTCTATTTAAAAGAATTCATTTATAATAATATAAGTAATACCCCATCCCAATTTAGATTGCATCTCTCCTTTATTTTATAAGGGAGAGATACAATCTTTTATGAAATGGAGGGAGTACTTTTTATATAAAAGAATGACTATCTCATATATTATTTAAAAAATAATTTCAGTTTATTGTAGAACCGATTCTATGTTGGTTTTAAAACTTTTTAATGTCTAAATTTTAGGTGCTTGGGTATTAATTTTCATGGTAATATATTGCTTATAAATTCGTCTGTTTGTAAATAACAATAAATATTGTTTTGTTTACATTAAAATAAAAATGAAGTAGTTGTTATACTATTAGGTGATGTTTGTTTTGGGGTTTTGAGGAGTTTGAAAATCATGAATAGTGATGTTATATTTGTTTTGAGGTTTTTTTTTATATATTTTGGTAAATCTATGTAAATATGAACATATTACTCCCGGAATTCCTGATACTAAAATCCAAGTTATTTATTTTTTTCGATTGAAGTAAAAAAATAAAGGCAAAGACTTGTATGAAAACGTCTCACATAAGAGCTTACATAAGATATGTAAAAAAATGATAATTTCTATAATGAAAAGTGATACTCAATTAATGAAAAGTGATAATGTTATTTCATGAACAATTTATAATATAAATAAAAAGTGATAATATTTTATAGCGAATATAATAACTAATTTGAAAAGTGTAAAATGATCTCACGTGAGACGATCTCATGTAAAACTTGCCCAAAAGTAAAATGGTCAGTTTAAAATTAACCGTTATTATAGAGTATTATTATTATTATTATTATTATTATTATTATTATTATTATTATTATTATTATTGTTATTATTGTTATTGTTGTTGTTGTTGTTGTACAATCCTATTTACATTAATTAAAAGTGGGGCAGGTCTTGTATGAGATCGTTTCATGTAAGCCATTATATGAGACAGATAAAAAATGATAACATCATTAAAGAAAAATAATACTTAATTGATGAAGAGCGATAATAATACAGTGAATTATTTCATAAATAATTTATAGTATAAATAAAAAGTGATAATATTTTATAGCAAAAATAATAATGATATTATCACTTTTATTCATTTTAAATAAAGTCTTGCGTGAAATGGTATTATAGTAGTCTTTACCTTAAAAGTTTTATTATAGTAAAATTTGTTTATACAAATATTCATTGCTGTTAAATACTCCTTCAGTCCCGTTTCAATGTTTACGTTTACTTTTTGCATTTGATTAAAACGTATTATATTTTAATAGATAGTGGGTGGAAAATATAATACTCCCTCCGTCCCATAGTTATGTTCACCGTTACTGTAGATACGGAGTTTAAGAAAAGTTGCTTTTTGACCAACTTTATTGACTTTTTAGGGGTATTGTGGTATTTTTAGGTAATAAATAAATTATAAAGTAAGTTATGTGTGTTAGGTGTGAGTGGTATTTTTGAAATTAAGATAACTTTTGAGGTTATTGGTTAATGTGAACTTTCCATTTTTGGGTGGTGAACATAAGTGTGGGACGGACGAAAACGGAAAGTGTGAACATAAGTATGGGACGGAGGGAGTATTTAATATAAAGTGGGTAGGTGTATCAATGTTGGATAATGTATTAATTGTTTTAGGTGGGTTTCATATTCCTAAAAAGGAAAACGTAAACATTGAAATGAGACGCGCAAAATAAAAACGTAAATATTGAAACGGGACGGAGGGAGTAAATTTTTTTAATTTATGTGAAGTGGCCTTAAATGTAAATTACTAGAATAACCAAGAGTAGTAGAGTACCATAGTTGTTTAAAAAAGAGTACTCGTCGGTGTGGAAGATATCTAGTCCACTCAAATAATATAAAATCCCTTTTTAACAGGTGGACTTCCACAATTTAAAACAAATATCCAAAGATTTAAATATTAACATAATTTGCCATACTTTTTAATTAAAATTAAAATTAAAGGTCTAAAAAAGTAAACATACCTCAATATACATTTAATATTATGGAATATTTTTTAAACTATGTGTAAAAAATGTAAAAAGTAAGCATACATAGACATGCACCAAAAAATTGAAACCGGCGATTCGAATCGGGGAACCGCCGATTTTAATCGGAACAGGAACTGCCAGTTCTGGAACTGGAAAAAACAGAATCGAAACCGGATATACTCCGGTTCGGTTCCGGTTTCTCATTCTTTGGGGAAAATCGACGGTTCCGGTTTGAACCGCCGGTTTTTTCAATTTTTTTTACGTTTTTACGCTAAAACCAAAAAAAAATTAAAACCGGAACCGACGGTTCTGGTTTGGAACCGAAACCTTTCTATCTTCGGTTCGGTTCCGGTTCCCCATTTTCGAGAATCGGAACCGGTGGTTCCAAATCGGAGTGCATGTCTAAGCATACAACTACAACAGAATTGTGAATACTCCCTTCTAGTTAACGTTTACATTATTTTTTACACAAATTAAAAGATATAATATTTTAATTTATAGTAAGATGAGAAAAATAATATTTAATGTGAAGTGGATATTCATATTAGTATTGTGTGTGGACCCTACATCAAATAATTAATTATTTTGTGGAGGCACAACTTGAAAAAAAATAAATATAAATCTTAATTTAAGATAAAATAAAATAAAAAATATAAACCTTAATGTGTGACGGAGTGATTTACTGTGAGGCAAATCTTGTACCATGTGTCCATCCACTTGCACACTTTCAAATTTTAAAATTTTTTTTGCCCACCTAAACTAATACTAATATTTTTTTCCATATTAATATCCATTTTTCAAATTAACCATAGTGATTACACTATAAATTTTTTAACAACGAAATTTGCCAATGGAATTCAATTCGTTGGTAATTACCAACAGAATAACAACAAAAAATACATTTTTCCTTTAGCAATAGAATGCCAGCGGATTTATTCTCTATTTTACCAACATAATTCAATCCATTCGTAATTAACGGATTACCAACGGAATCATTATATAAATTACCAACGGAATTATTAGCAACGGGTTACCAACAGAATAATTTACCAATAGAATTGAATTTTCGTTGCATAAAATTTGCCAATCACCACTTTACCAACAAAAATTTACCAACGCATTCCGTTGTTAATCCATTGGTAAACCAATTTAACAATGAAATTTATGTTTTTACCAACAGAATATCCTATTAGTAAATTTTTTTTTTTAGTGCTAACAGTACACATTGACATGTCTCCAACTCAAAGGTTGTGGAGCTACTGTTTAACTCTATTGATAGTGAAAAAATTAAAATTTTGTCTATAAATTGAACTAAACTCACAATAACTCCACAATAAAATATTTCCACATTTTAAAGTAACAATAACGAGAGGTTCCGGTAAAAAAAATTTTCAGTGTTGCTTTAAAGATTGAATCCACGAAGTATGTTATTTATTTTAAATTGATGTCGTTAAAATATATTATTTTATAAATATGCTTCCTCCATTCCATTCAAATGGTAGGTTTTACTTTTTGCACGTGAATTAAGAAGTATTACTCCCTCCGTCCAATGTCAATCTATCCATTTACCGGTCGTCCACTCTTAATCTATCAATTTCCACTTTTAGACACATGGAACTCACCCACCCACTAATACAATTAAAATATGGAACATACACACTCCACTAATACAACTATCCACTGGACCACTACACATTAAATAATAATACTCTTTTATACACGCGCAAAAGTAAACGAATAGATTGGGGATGGACGGAGTGAGTATTATTTAATGTATAGTGGGTAGTTGTATTTGTGAGAGTGTGGGTCCCATATTTTAATTGTATTAATGGGTGTGTGTGAGTCTCATGTGTGTAAAAATGAAAGAGGACTCTTTAGGTGGGATGCCAAAAATGAAAAAATGGACTCTTTGGGTGAGACGGAGGAAGTAATTATTTTTAATTATTCATATATTTAATTAAAATTCTACTTTCTTCTAATCTAATATTATGAATTTTAATCCTTTAAAACATCATTATTTTTGGAGTGAATATAAATTTTATGCTGATAAAAAAGAATACTCCCTCTGACCTCTCAAAGAGGAACTTTTTCTTTTCATTTAGGGTGTCTCACTCAAAAAGTCCAATTTAATTTTTAACACATATATGGGACCCACACACATTCTCTAATACAATTAAAATATGAGGTCCACACTCTCACTAATACAATTACTCATTATACATTAAATAATAATAATATTTCTTAATCCACGAGTAAAAAACAAAAGATCCTTTTTGAAGGGAACGGGGGAGTATACTTTAATTTACAACATACACATTAATCAATGACAAGTAATTTAATTTCCTAAACTTCATATATCTCATTATATATCTTACATAAGACACTCTCTTATGAGACGAGTTATTTGTGAGACGGATGTGAGACGGGTCGACCTATCACTAAAATATGTTTATTATATGGATAAAGTATGTTTATTTGTAGTTAAAGTATGTTAATAATAAATTATATTATAACATGCTAAAATCATTATTTAATGCATAATCAAGCATACTTTAAAAAACATACTTTAACAACGATTAAACATATTTTATCTATATAATAATCATACTTTAGTGATGGATCGACCCGTCTCACACTCCTCTCACAAATAATTCATTTCACAAGAGACTTTGTCATCTTACCTATTATAATTTTATAAAAATAAAATTATATTTAATTAGATAAAAATAAATATTTAATTATATTTAATTGTTAAATAAACTAACATGAGAACACATATAAATAATCATATATTACATTATTTAATTATATAAGGATAGTTGTATTAATATTTATTTTTTAAGTGCTTTTGTTTAAATAATTTTTATTATAACTTGATTGATTAATAAATGGTTTGTCCCGATAACTAAACAAATGAGTTTTAGAAGAATAGAGTTGCGCTGGGGTGAGAAATACACCTGGTCGTGCAAGTTGATATGTGTTGGGGTTATGTGTTGGATTTATCAAGAATAAAAGAAGGAATTTTTTTATTTCTTTTGTCCCACATCGGATGAAGAATAAAACGGGAGGGATCCTTGGTATTATATAAGGAGGTTCTTGGACTTGATGTCAAATGCACCAATCAAATACACTTTAATCTTTGGGTTTGAGTCTTTTTAAATTCCTTTTTTGTATTCTTGGTTGTGAGAATGGGGAGAAAGGTGTGAATTAGTCAAAGATTTATAAGAATATAGGGATTGGGGTCGGGAGAGAGAAATTCTGTGTGATTGTAAAAATATTTCACATAGTAGTATTTACTCGGTCGTGATTTTTTTTCCGATTTTGGAGTTTTCGATGTAAATTCTTGTGTTGTGCCTTTTATGCTCTTCTTTAGTTGTCCATTAGGAATGAATGGAGATCTGTTTATCCCAACAAGTGGTATCGGAGCTCGGTTCGGACGCTTATAAAGTTCTTAGTATGCATTGCGGTTGCAACATAGTCTGATCTTTCACATCAGAAAAGACTTTATGAGAGGGTTATTCATTAAGCTAAGGGTGGCATGAAAGAAGTGGGAAAAGCTAGTGACATCTCCTTTCTTGTAGTGAAATGCGCCGGACTGTGGCGACAGTGGTGTGGCAAGGGGTAAAATTTGCGGGGCAGTAGTTTTTGGCGGAGTTCTTGGACCTGCAGCAATATACTGGGACTCCCGGAGGTGGAGTTGGCTTAACAACGGCATGAAGCTTTCCATGGATGTCGGCTAAAGGAGGTTTGGAAGGAACGAGTTTTTTCGGTAATGACTGGTAGCATGGGGAAGCGATGATTTAACTGGAATGATGGCGATGTGGTACTTGGTATCAGTGGCGCTAGATCGGTAAAGATTAGCGGATCGACAAGTGGAAAAGCATCATGAATTCCGAAGGTTAGAATTAGCTTCAAGTGATGACACTTTCAGTAGGAAAAGGATTCGGACTAACCTGGTGTAACTTGGCGGTAAAAGGTAGTGACGCCATGTCGGTACAGTGACAGTTTTTGCTCAAGGTGGAGCAATGGTACGATAATTACTTAAGGTGGAGCAATGACACGATAATTGTGTAAGATAGAGCAATGATGACGTTGCTGGTCAAGGAGGAGTCAGTGTGGCAATAGCTCCAAATGTTGAGTTAATATTATTAGAGATCCTTATGACATGCTCAGTTTTCATGGAAAAGGGTATAATAATATTAGCTGGTCCACAAGTTTGCACATGAACATTGACTTAGCAGGTGATGTAGGGTGTGTGATGGATGTATATCGATGACTGATGGTCTTCCAGGGGAGCCAAGAGTTGGAAGTAGCACCATAAATATCAGCAGGTATTTTTCGATATGTGCTGTAGGAAATTCTTAGAATGATTGATTTTAAGTGGTCTACTCATATGGTGGAGTAGGATTCTCGGGGTTGAGAATGGATTGTCGATGAAGACAATGATTCTTAGAATGGTTGATTCTAAGGGATTCTCGGGGTTAAGAATAGATTGTCGGTGAAGACAATTAGTCTTCTTTTATTTTGACAAGGTGGAGATTGTTGGATTTGTCAAGGATAAAAGAAAGGATTTCTTTTATTTCTTTTGTCCCACATCGGATGAAGAATAAAATGGGAGAGATCCTTGGTGCTATATAAGGAGCCTTGGACTTGATGTCAAGTGCACCAATCAAGTACACTTTAATTTTTGTATTTGATTCTTTTTAAATTCATTTCTTGTATTCTCGGTTGTGAAAATGGGGAGAAAGGTGTAAATTAGTCAAAGATTTGTAAGAGTGTAGGGATTGGAGTTAGGATAGAGAAATTCTGTGTGATTGTAAAAAAAATTCACATAGTGGTATTTTCTCGGCCCGTGATTTTTCTTTGGTTTTGGAGTTTTTCACGTAAATTCTTATGTTGTTCTTTTTATGCCCTTCTTTATTTGTCCCTTAGGAATGAGTGGGGATCTATTTATTCCAACATTATGATATACACGTTTTGAACTTTTGATGGATGGCATGGTCATCTTATCAAATTAAAGATCAAGCATGATCTACAAGTCGAGCAAATTTTTTGTAATCCATAAAAGATATTACACTTTATGTGACTCTCCGTCCTATTTCAGCGAATACCTTTTTTTTATGAATAAGATGACTCCGGTTTAAGGTTTTGAGGTTTAGGGTATGCAAATAAGTTAAAGTACAATAGCGATGCAGGTCTAGTATCACCACAAATACGTCTCTCCAACTGCAAGCACGAGCTCAGTTTAACCTGAAAAGATTATAATTCAACAACATAATTCGAATGGGTTGACTTTCGACGTGCACTAGATGGTAATACAAAAAAAAAGCTAATGAAGATGAAGAAAGTGCAAATGAGTTCTCAGTAGACGAAGAAAACTAGCTAGAGTTTATTACCTCAGCCACTAAGACTACTGACTAGTGATAGTGAGGAGGGTGCAAGAATTGTGACTAAATTGCAATTGAAGTAAGAATTGTGGATTTTTTATATTATTTTTTCCATTAATCCTTACTTGTTCACTATTTTGCGTGTCCCCAAGTATAAGGAATCAATTGTAGTTCCACGTGTGACTAAGTAAAAATAATATCGTACCCAAGGGATAATTATAGATCTACTATTTAATCTAATTATGATTATTCTAATTTAAGACAAATCTGATTTTTTTGAAGAGAATTACCTAAATTAACTATGCAGAAAATAATTACTAAAAATAATAAAATAGCAAATAATTAAATATGGAAAGTATTCAAGAGATATGATAGACAGCAATAGAAAATCCAGTTAAATTGGTCAAATCAAATTACTAGACAATCAGTTAGAACCCCTGCAGTTCTTATGAAAGCAATCACTTAATTATGTTAAATCCTTTTTCTAAAGTAAACTTAACACATAAATCTGGTTCAAACCCTCAGATGCAGGAAAATAATTCCTACTCCATTTCTAGGTACTTCATGCAAAATTTCATTAAAGGTTAGAGCACTAGACTTCCCTTTATAGGTACTTAAGAATTAATCCCCAATTCCCACCTAATAATCTAAGAAACCAAATCCTCTAGAATAGTAATTAATAGATATATTAAGTGTCCTATATTAATTATTCTAATGAATAAAGGTTATATGTTTAGATCCCCTTTACCCATAATAAGTTGACAAATATATTCTTATATAACGCAAGTAGTAAGCATAAGCATGCAAAAGGCATTGACATATACATGAATAAGGACAGATCATATAAGACAAAAATATAAGTCTCAAATCAAAGCATTAATAAAGGAATAAGTATACTGCAGGTATCCAACCTTAAATCTAGATCATCAATTCAAAACAATTTAACCTTCAAACCTAGCGCTATCCAAGGAGTACTAGCCCATGGTGTTACAAGCAACACACATGGTTAGGTATGAAAGCATATTATCCAAAATTAAGAAAGAAATAATAAGAATAACCCTAAATATGGTGTGATTCTCCACTCTCTCCTCCGTGATTCTGAACCTCCTCGTTCTCCTTCTCAAGTAAGCAATGCTGATGAACTTTCCGGGACGGGTGGATGGGATAGTAAATTATAAAAAGGTGTGAAGAGTTCGGGTTTGGAACACCCCAAGGACTCCTTTTATAGTTGAGGACTGATCCTTCACGAATTCTGACTTAAAAATGGGCTTTTTCACGTTAAAAACACGAATGCGCCGAAAAACGACGAAACGACGAACTGGGCCACCCTGGAAATTGGCACGAGTCATGCCACATACGGCACGAGTCGTGCGGGCGCCTGACGTGCGAGATTCCTCGGCAGCCTCGGCAGCACCCGGCGCTCGTGCTCGGCAACTCTCGGCAGCTATCGGCGGGCGCGCTCGGCGGTCATGCGGGCGCCTCTCGGCAGCGCTTGCAGCACGACCTACTCCTCCTTGCCGGCACGACTCGTGCCGGCTTCTCTTCTTCCGACTTCATTTTCGACTTCCGTTTTTACTCTTTTTACCTCGTTTTTCCACCTAAACACACGAAATAACACCTCACGTGCATCTGAAACACAAATTTATACAATTCCACTATAAGATGCTCAAATACGGATATAAACCCCACAAAATGATGTTAAATCGGACTCTAAAATACGCAGATTTTCACACTAATCAAAATAACACTCATCGTGTTTGTGCAATACTCTTTCATGAATTTTTGGTTGGATAAGGGAAATAAAGGGTGATGGGCAAGTTGGAGCGTAAATGAGAGGAATATTAGTCGAAGCATAAAGGTAGAGAAATCAAACATGGGATACTATTACATATAGAGCCGTAGATCCACACTATACATGGTCGACAACACACCCCTAATGCCAATACTACATTAATTCAATCTACCTTGAAATTATTACTTAAAAGAGAAAGAAAGAAAGAAGAATCTAAGAATGATTGCCCCATTTCAGATGGAAACAACCACATACTATGATTTTATGCCACATTAAGATTTCTATTTTATTTAACGTAAAAAAATATCACAAGAATCTCCCTCAAAATGCAACACACAAAAATTCCTAACAGGTAATCCGTTTATTTTGCTCCCTCATGCCCAAAATAGCTTGTAGTACTTTCCAAAGGAATTGTATTTCAGAATGAGGGAGTAATATTTTATATTCCTTTCGGTCTTAAATTCATCTTCATATCTAGTGTTTGCATGAATAATATTAATAAAAATTCACATTTTAATTTATTATTGGGGATAGTTTGATAATTTTGGATAAACAATAAAGTATTTTATGCATGTTAAAAATATGATGACAATTTTAAAATTAAATTGTGTTGAATGAAAATTACTTTTTTCTTTTATTAAAGTGTGAAGTTGAAGTTGGAACAGACCAAAACGAAAAATGTGAAGTTGAAATTGGGACGAAATGAGTACTTTTTGAAACAAAAGATGGGTTTTGGTTTGGTTCGGGTAAGGGTTTAGGGTTGGGTTGGATTGAGAAAAGGGATTCCAATAATGGAAGTAGAATGGTTCTTCAAAGTGATTTCCCCAACAGGAAACACCTCTTTCTCTCACTATTCTCGTATTGAGGTTTGTATGTCATGTGGACCAACCCACCTTCTACCATAACATTAGCAAATGGATGACTAGAGGACCACCAAACTAGGAGTTAAATTCATTTTTTGTCTCATAATTAAGCAAAATTTCGTTTTTTGCCCTATAAAAGATAAATGGTTCAATTTTATCCTATAACTAACAAATTGCTTCAATTTTTGCCCAATTTTTGCCGGAATTTGCAAATTTCGCCGGAATCCGCCACGTCATGCTTCAATTCCGATTGGTCAATCCGAAGTGGCAATTTTGACTTTTTTTGAGCCAATGAATCTGCCACGTCATATCCCACCTATTTATTTTTTTTTTCATTTCCAAATCAGCAAAATATTTAATTAAAATTAAAATAAAATAGAAATAAAAAATAAAGAAATCAATAAAACAAATTAAAACCTATAAAATAAAAAAAGGGATTAAACATGTTAGAGGAGATTAAAACGTCTCCCAGAAACTGCCTATCCCTATCTCTCTCATTCATCAAATTCGCTTTGGAATCCTCACAACTTGAAGAACACGATGAACTTCATATTGGATGCTTGTCGTCGTGGGTCTACCCAGCGGCATTGTGTGTTGTGTAGAAGTCGCCGACCGCTGAGCCGCGGTATCAATCCGACGACTCACAGACCATGAACGAGAGGCGCCTACCTTCCGAGTCAACTGGCCGGATGTACCCCCAATTCGTACCAGAGTGAGGAGGAGGAGGTATTTTCGAAGCAGTGGAGAGTCATCTGCCACGCCTCCACGTGCTCCGCCGACAGCTGGAGATTCTTCTGGAGCTCATCGATCACCACTCTTCCGCCGGCGTGGATGCAGAAGTGCTCGAATTCTTGTTTGAAATCGGGAATGTAGGGCTTCCATTTCGGATTGAAGATTTTTCTTCCGATTAGAGTGAATAGAAACAGTAGCTGCTCCGACGCCTGCAGAACTAGGGGACCAATCGTCGTGATGTTCGATTTCAACGCTTCGCCTCTCGAAAACCAATTGACTCGGAAGGCAGGCGCCTCTCGTTCATGGTCTGTGAGTCGCCGGATTGATACCGCGGCTCGGCGGCTTCAACACGGCACACACGGCTTCAGTTCATATGTTTTTTATTTTTTTTAATTTAATATTTTCATTTTAAATTTTAATTTCTGATTTAATTTATTTTTATTATATGATGTGGAAAATAAAAAAATTGTGTCATATGAAGTGGCGAATTCATTGGCTCACATTAAGTCAAAATTGCCACGTAAGTAAGATCAGCCGGAAATTCCCAAATTGAAGTATGACGTGGCGGATTCCGGTGTAATTTGAAAAATTGGGCAAAAATTGAAACAATTTGTTAGTTATAGGGCAAAATTGAACCACTTACCTTTTTTAGGACAAAAATCAAAATTTTGCTTAGTTATAGGGCAAAAATGAATTTAACTCACCAAAATAGTATTGCTCAACTATAAAATTTATCACTCTAAATGGAGTATATCATTAAAATCAACTTAAAGTATTTTATTAATTTACTTATCAATTTACCGTGGGGAGAACCATATCATTAAAATATTTTATTAATTTACTTAAAATCAACCGTATCAACCTTAGGGTGCACCGATGGTGCATACTAAAATCATCCCAAATTAATGTAAGAAATGGATGACAGTACATGTAAAAGAATAGTAATTCATGTGAGAAAATATTTACGTGAATAGAAAAAAAAAATAATTGAAAAAAAAGAAAACGTGGATAAGACAGGTGGATTGTGAATTCATAGTGTTTTGTAGTCAATAATTGTGTTAGTGTGTCTGAAAATATGTACTAATCCTAACTGTGTGCAGCTTGAATCATTATTATTATTTTTAACAGCAAAAGGTAATATTATTAATAATGAGATAAATTCCAATAAAAAAAGCACATCAGTTTGGATGACATGAAATGAAAAAAATATCAAAACTCATTAGTAATTTCTTCAATACACATTATCTTCCACATGCCAAAACTAATAGAAATAACACACACATCTTAACAACTCTAATGAGCTGATTTTATTAACTCAGTAACATCTCTCCTAATCCAACTCCATATTCTATACTTCATATCACCAACAATTTTCATAACATCCCCTTTTTCTCTCCCAAAAACAACATCATTTTCCAATATGTGCAGCTTGAATTAATTATTAAATATGAATAATTGGTCTCGAAGTAATTTAATCTTGCTGTGAAAACAGCACATTAAAAAAAAAATCTAGCAGGAGTGACCATTGCTTTTTCTATCGGAAGTTCTGAATATAGAAAAATATGGAATATAAAAAATTGATGAGTGAAATTCAACTAATTAATTATCAATTTTGGGATAATTTAGAATGTAGAAGAAACGGTCTTTTTGGGTATAGTTAAAGTGTTATTTTAGGTTATTTGACAGATCTGTTATTTTCTTTTTGGAAGTAAAGAGTGTTGTACAACAAATAAACGGAAGAAAATGTGAAAAATTGTATATGAGTATAAAACTCATAAATCAATGAATTAATGAATAATTAAATAGATAAAATGCACGTTCATCAACTATCATGGATAATCATTGCATTATTTTCTGGTGTGTGGGCATCTCAAATTGTGTCATGTGCAAATATTAGAAATCTTATTTAGATTTGCCAAAACTCTTTTAACTAGTAATTTTTTTATGAGTTTTTTATATTAGGACTAATTCGCAATTCAATGTAGTTTTTCTACCAATCATTTTGCTTCATTTCACACATCAGCATTCTAACATGTCTCATCGATCGAGATAATTCCCATTTGCCAAAATGAATTAAAGTGTTTGTTTTTTTTTTTAAAGAAATTAATATCTCAAATATCTGAACATTACCACAATTAAATAAGTCCTCATTTTAAAAATTAACGAAATGGAAAAATAATAGCCAAACAATTCATGAGATTTTTTTTTTCCTTGAAAAAAAAAAAACCAAGTGTTAAAATTTTAGGATCCTTATAAAGCATAAGTGGAATTGAATGTTGAGCTTAGTTGAGGAGTATATAAACACATGAATATAGAATTAAAATGGTGGTCCCTTGACATACTGTAAAATAGTACAGTGGTCCCAAAAGTCACATAGAGGGAACAAATTCACCCCAATTGTGCTGATAACCCTACCAAATTGACACATAAAATGCATATGTTTCATCATTTTAAATCAAGAAGATGTACTTTCAGCAATTAATAGGAGTGGTCAGATCCCTTTGCCAAGGAGTTAAAGAAACATTGAGATAAACAACCTCCAATTCACTAAGAAGTAAGTGCCACAGATCTAAGCTAAATGTTGCTTCTTTTTTCAATGTACCCATTTTCTTGTAATAAAATCCATGCATGTTTGGTTGAGCTCTCTAAAGAGAGAGAAGAGATATGAGAGAGAGAGGGGGGTAGGGGACCATGAATATGCCATCAAATCTAACAGCTGTATTTTGTGGGGTGCAAATTTACTACTCCCTTCGTCTCGTTTCAATGTTTACGTTTCTATTTTGCGCCTCTCATTTCAATGCTTACGTTTTCCTTTTTAGGAATATGGGAACAACCTAAAACAATTAATATATCATCCAACACTGATACACATACCCACTTCACATCAAATATTATATTTTTCCACCCACTATCTATTACTCCCTCCGTCCCATAGAAGTTGGTATAATTTTTTTTTGGCACGGAGATTAAGGAGTATAATAATTTAATATAAAGTGGAGTAAAGTGAAGTGAGAGAAATAATATTTAATGTGTAGTGGGTAGTTGTATTAGAGATGATATGTGGGGCCCATGAGAATAGATTAATTGTTTTTTGTGTGGATCCATGTATTAAAAAGGAAATGTGTCAATTTTAGCGGGACAAACCAAAAAAGAAAGTGTGTTAACTTCTATGGGATGGAGGGAGTAAAATATAATAATTTTCAACTAACGTGCAAAAAGCAAACGTAAACATTGAAACGGGACGGAGCAGGTACTGCTTTGTCTTGTTACCTTCATTTTTATCAGCCTGCACATGGCCACTCCTTTCTATATCAACTCTTCAATTTCTTCTATCTCTATTTCTTTCTTTTTTTTTTTCCTTTTGCTAGCTAGTTTATTGTACATTAGACACGTGTTTTGATGTGGGGTTTTATTCTTATAGGAGATAGTATATAACGAGGAAAAAATTTTATGTACCTAAATGATTCATTCAATTTTTTAATGTCCAATGTTTAGTAAAAAAATGTTTAAATGCCCAAATTGATAAAAATACTATTTACTAGATTTAAAAGTTATAATCAAGTCATGAATATGCACAATCGAGTTATGAATATTTATAATCGAGTCATAAAAAATATACAATCGACTCATGAATTTGAATAATCGAATCATTTATTTTAATGAAGTTAAGGGTATTTATGTAAACTTGGCATTTTAAAACATGAATTTAAAATTTGGATAAAATAAATTTTCATTGAAATAAGGGTATTTATATAAACTTACATTTTAAAACATAACTTTCAAATTTGGACAACATAAATTTTCATTGTATGGAATTGGACACTGTTGCCCATTTCTTCGTATAGCTATAGTTACTGTAATGTGTTTATGTAGCGTGCGATCAAAAACCAATTACTTGACCGTCTATCGTTAATGTATTTATTTATTTATAATATGTGGATTAAAAAATATTATTATTTTATATAAAGTGGGTAGTTGTATTAGTAGTGAGTGGTGGGTTATTAGATCATGTGTCAAACTTTTTTTTAAAAAAAATGAAAATTTTAAGAGTTAACGAATAAAATAGTAAAATTAATACTTTATCAGGTACAGAAAAGTATTGTTTGATTTAATACCTTATCAGGGTACCGGAGAAGTATTGTTTGATCGATTTATGTAGACTTGACAATACCTCATGTTGATAAAAATAAAACAAATCTATATTAGTAGTATCATCCCTTATCTAAACAACGTGGGACTTGCATGATTGCAAAGCCAACCAACTGTAATGAATTAAAGAATGTGCCAAAAATGAGTCCTTTTTCAAATAAGCCAATGGTTAGCTCAATTTGAAAAATCTTCATTCTCCCACAACCACTTAAACTATGTCAAAGACATAATAAAATATTAACTAGCTATTCATTTAATTTAAGGAAAGGAGCACTCCTCAATCCCATTTTTTACACATGAATTAAGAAATATTATTAGTTATATTAGTGGAAGTGGTCCAAATAATGTTTTGATTTCATCATAAAATTTAATTATACTAATAATGGATTTTATTATTTAAATTTTACTTTTTTATTTTACAATATAAATTTGATAAATATGAGACCCATATTTTAATTGTATTAATGTATGTGGATCTCATATGTATAAAAAATAAAAAAATGACTCTTTGGGTAAGCTGCCCAAATAAAAAAGATTCTTTAAGTGAGATTGAGAAAATAATATTTTTGTATTTGTTTTTAGAGTTGATTTTTATATTATCTTTAGTAGTAATTGATCATTTTATTTAGAAGTATTATACTTATTTATCTTTACAAGAATTAATTTTTTTTCCAAATATCGTACTAACACATTAATATATAAGACACTTATTATAATATTAATAATAATTATTTTTATTTTTATTTTTATTTATAAATGTTATAATATAATGATTAATAACGGAAAGGCAATGGATCATTTCTTAAATAAAATAGATAGCATTTGCATTACATCACAAGGAGATTTTCTACATTAACTTTTAATAATTAATTCTTTTTTCACTATCTTTATATGTATAGAATTTAGACTTTATTTTTAGGGTGTATCTTTCTCTTTTCAACATTATATTCTTTTAAAAGTATAATACAAAAATGTTATATCAAAATGACATAAGAAATTCAAATCGAACATTATGAAAATATTTCGTAAAAGATAATATAATGATGTCACGAATTTATTCTGAAAACACAACAGTTTAATTTTATACTAATAAATATTTTTTTATTGTGGAGTAAGTTATATAGTTAGTCAATTATAGAGAATTAAATGATGTCATATCACAAAAGTTTTTAACGCAACATAAATTAAAATTTTTAATACACAAAATTATTAATTTGTAATAAGTTTATCCCTAGCTGTGTGAATATAACAATTAACACGCAGAAAACATTTAAGAAATTTGTGGAGGATAAATTCTGAGATCTGATTGAAAGATTTTGTCGTAGCCCTTAGAAAATTCCATGCGAGGATACTAGGTATTAGACAAGGACAATTTCGGAATATTATATATTTAGAGAGAGAGAGAGCGCGCGAGCTAGACATGTATCCCGGTTCGGAACCGCCGGTTCCGGTTCCGAACCGGCGGTTCCGGTTCCAAGATAGGGGGAACCGGAACCGAACCGGGGTACGAAGGGTTCGGTTCCGGAACCGACGGTTCCGGTTCCGGTTCGGAACCGCCGGTTCCGGTTTTATTTTTTTATTTTTTTTTTTGAATTTTAAGCGTAAAAAATTAAAAAAAAAAATAAAAAACCGGCGGTTCGAACCAGAACCGCCGGTTTTTTTCCCAAATATGAGGAACCGGAACCGAACCTTTCTTAGCCGGTTTCGGTTTTTTTTTTGCCGGTTCTGGAACCGGCGGTTTCGGTTCCGGTTAAAACCGGCGGTTCCTCGGTTCGAACCGCCGGTTCCGGTTTTTTTGTACATGTCTAGCGCGAGCGATTTCTTTTTATCCTCAAATGAACCGATTCCACATGTAACTTAATTTTGCAAAATATTGAATATTTTTAGTAATGGAAAAACTACTCGCTACAAAGATGAACTAATTCTATATTAAATTAAATAAAAATATATTACTAATCTAAACAACAATATATATAAAAATAATAGTAAGAAATAATATTTTTTATTAAAAAATGTATTAGCTCGTCCCCCCAAAAAATAAATTTTTAAAGTACTAAAAAGTAATTTTGGTAAAATTAGGATGCAAGGTGAATCCGATTCACAGATAGGGGCAAACGCTTATGTGAACCGGGTTTATACGTATACCCTAATTCATTGACTACTGATTGGTCGTTTGTAGTTGGGATGACCAATTAAAGAATTTATCGAACTACAGGGAGGAAGGTACTAGAGTTTAAGCGATCTCAAGTTTATCGTGATTTTATAAGGACGATCGAAAAGGAAGATAAGATGCAAATGAATGCAATTAAACTAATGCAAGAAATAAATGATTAAATGAATGAAAGATAAATAGGTTCCAAATGATGTAAGGATGAGATTAGCAATAATCATGGCATGAATAACAAAGTAATCATGCAATTGATTATAATCTATCATGGACATAGCATAGGAGTGATCACTAATTCCACCTAAACTCTCTACCAAGATGGATAGGATGTAGGCCCTCAATAAGGCTCCCAAAAGCACAAAGGATTGAGACCATAGCGAACACCTCCCAATAGGTACTAATTACTCTACGAGTTCCTCCCAATAGGTACTAATTACTCTACGAGTTCCCTAATTATGTACTAAATCATAAGCAATATTCCCTTTTAAGGTATTATGAATTCACTAATGGCTTGGGTCTCCTCATCTAATTAACTAATCTCTCGATTAAGCTAATCAAATGTTCTATCAAAAGGTTTCAAATCTAGAAGGATATACCTATCTCATTCTAAATTAATGCACATGAAGTGTATGATGAAATGATTCAATGAACTATCCTAAACATATAATTGATCTACCAATCTAATCACATGCCTATGACAATTAATCGCACATATCAATCATACACATCAAGCAATTAACAATCAATGATAGAAATAACACAAAATCCATTCAAGATTAAAATCAATTTGCATAAAAACTAAATTATCCAACACCAATCATGGAGCTAATCTCACAAGGGAGATTAGCCTATCATAGTCTTAGAGAAAACTGTTGGCACTCGATCATTTAGTTAACGTGACCCGTTAGGGATTCATACGTTTCTATCACAGCGGAAGCAATAAATCATAGAAACGATTACCGTTCACCAAGGTATGTTGATGAAGATTGATTCTCGCAGGCAGCATGCGCAGTCCCACGAGAATAGCCATAACTTCTTCGTCTGATGTCGGAATTAAGTGATCTTTACGTTCAGACGATCCTCTCTTCGACGGCTTTCCTTCTGATCTTCTGCTGTATGTCCCAAGTCCGATCTCGACGTCGTGTGGGCGACGATCTACGAGACCTTCTCAATCTGCTCTCAACCCCCTTCACACGTGAATAATCAGTTAGATTAGATTAGGGTTCCAGATAAGCTGAGGTGACTTATATACATGGGCTATAGCAGGGACCAGGAGGAGAAATTGGGTTGGGCCTCCATTGGGCTTAAGTATCCAAGCTTAGCCCAAAGCTTATACTTAAGTCCAATAATAATAATATATTCCACTAAAATATTATTATTGCACTACCGTACCAATCCCAAAATTACGTTTTGGGCTCCTTCTTATTATGAGCCCGTTAGTCTCCCCATATTTAAGATATACAATGTCCATTAATTAATTTAAGTTACTGACAACTCAATTAATTAATATCTCATCCAGGAGTAGTACCACTCAACCTCATTATCATGCCGGAATAAATTCCACCTGCAGGATTTACATGATAATCCTTATGAGCTCCTCAAGGGGACATCATCAATCTCGGTTGTGAGCATCTGTTTATACTTTATAAGAAAACCGATAATATGATCTTCCGCGTGTTGTCGCACAACATATTATCTACAGTATAAAGTAAGTGGACTATTGCATCGAACATATAAATAAATTATAAGATGCAATCATTTGATCATATGATTCTCATTTCAAATTAATTGTTATAACATTGTTCATACAAAAAGCTAGACTTTTAGTATACAATCCAACAATCTCCCACTTATACTAAAAGACTATGCTGTCATGTCTTCCGCCATACATCTGATTTCCACTCCCACTACACGACCATCAAAAGCTCTCGCCTTAAGGTCCTTGTAAATGGATTTACTAGGTTATCATCCGATGCAATCTAGGTGACAACAACCTTCCTCTCATCATACGATTTCTCGTAATAGGTGGTACTCGCGCTCCATGTGTTTAATTTCCTTATGGGCTCGTGATTCCTTCAAGTTTACAACTGCACCAATATCATCAATATAAATTGTGATATCCTTGGGCAAACTTAGAAACACTTCGAAGTCCATCTTGAAGTTTCTAGAGTCATACAGATACTTTGGCTGCCTCATAGGCTCCAATTTATCATCTTTCCATGATGGAGTCCGGAGTCTGAAATATATTTCTATATAACACTCCTCCACATTATGACACAACTTCCTAAAATTAAACGCATAACCTTTGAGGTGGATTTACTTCCATCCCTATCTGATTTGAAAAATCTGAATCTATGTAACCCATAAGAATCAGTGAATCTGTTCGGTAAGCCCACATATAGTTTCTAGTCCTTTTCAGGTACATAAGTATATGTCTTACCACAGTTCAACATTCTTATTTTGGGTTACCTTGATACCCACTGTTCATGCCATCGGCAAAACAGATATCCAATCTCGTGCATAGCATTCCTTAGATTAAGCTTCCTCATTTGCCGAAGCATAAGGAACCGCTTTCATCTTCTTTATCTACTTTTGTGTCACAAGACACATTCACTTAGATAAATTCACATGCTAAACGAGTAAGGATCGTATCATTATATGAAACTTGAGATAAGCATAACATCCTTTCTTGTGATCCATATTACCGTGATCAAAAGGATATTTTTGCTCTTCTTAAGTCCTTCATCTCATACCGCTTTATCAACCATACCCATACGCCCGACAATACTCTTTCATTGTCTCCAATGAGCAAGATACTATCTACGTATAGTACAAGAAATACCACCACATTTCCATCACTCTTTTCAATACACAAGACCCATCCGATCATTGATTAGATCCATGTCACTGGATTACCTCATCAAAACGGATGTTTCATTATCTTGAAGCTTACTTTAGTCCATGAATGGACACTTTTAAGCTTACTATCACAATGCTCTTAGCTTTTTGCAATGAATCACTCTAGTTGCTTCACATAGATGTTTCCCTTAAGACTTCCAATCAGGAAAGCTGTCTCGATATCTATTTGCTATCCCTCATATTTCATATGAGTAGCAACAAATAAAAGAGTCCGGATCAACTTAGGCATAACTACCGGCGAACAGGTTTTCTCATAATCGAACCCTTTCTTTCTGAGTATACCTTTTTGCAACAAGCTTGCTTCCAATGTTTTCACCTTATTCTATGATCCTCTTTTATTCTTGCATGCCCGTTTCCAATGGCTTTTACGCCATTTAGCGGTTCAACAAGCATCCAGACCTAATTTAAAATCCATCGATTCTATTTTAATATTCATTGCACTTTGCTAGGATTTGGCATTTCTAACTTGTAGTGCTTCGTCGTATCCGTGGGTCCATTTCATGTTTGCGAGGGACCAAGTCTCACGACTTTCCTAAAACATGTATCTTATAGGTTGTCGAAGAATCCTCCCACTACGACAAGGCACTACACGCAATTATGTATCAGACGTGACATGCGTTGCAGTTTACCTTGTGGTATATCCTCTTGTACAATTGGTACTTATACTTTGTGTTTTTCCCTCTCACTTCCTTTAGAACAATTTATACATGGGTTTATGATTTAATACATAGTCTTTTTCCAAAAATCTAGTGTTTGTGTTAACAATCACCCTTCGATCTTTTGGACTAAATAAATCACCCTTCATTTTTCTAGGATATCCCACAAACAGACAAACATTCATACGAATTGCTGTTTCTAGGGCATACCCATAAAATGAATTTAATAATTCCAAATAATTCATCATCCATCTAATCATTTCCATAAGAGTGCTACACCTTCTATCCACCACACCATTCAGCTGGGGCATGCCCGGTGCAAACAATTTGAGATTTAATCTCAACCTCTGATTAATAGCTCCTAACTATCCTAAGAGGTACTCGTAATGACGATTAAATCGTCATTACTTGATATATTTTCCATGACGCTTCACTGTACCAGCCTTGCAATTCTTGAATTAATCAAAGAACTTAGACATGCAGTGCATCAAATAAATATATCGGTATCTAGAATAATCATTGATTGACGAATATTCATATCCACCTCTCATCCGGACAATCTTAGGACCACATAAATCATAATGAACTAATTCCAACATATATATCTTTGGTTCTGCACCCCCTTTGCCTTGAAAAAGCAATTAGTCATTTTTTTACTCCCAAGCAAGACTCGAAAGTCAGATAGTTTTCACTTCAGATAAACCTAAGGGTCTATCGGCTATCAACTTTTGAATCCTACTCAAGTAAAATGATCTAGTCTTAGATGCCAAATATATGTTTAGTTCATATCCGAAGGTATCTTTCTCTTACTAAGATTAGAATATTCATTATTAATTACTATTTGTTGCATCTGTGGAATATACATGATTTAAGAGTATACAAATTGTTCACCAACGTACAATAACAGATTACAACTCTATCCTTCATTATAATGACCATGTCATTTAAATGAAATGGAGTATCCATCTATTAATGCATAGAAACTGAAATCAAATTCTTTCTATGAAAACGTACGTAAACAATTTCTCATAATCAAACGTCTACTCATATCATTAGATAAATAGACAACTCCCACTGCAATAGCCACTACTCTTGTAGTTTTACCCATGTCATAACAATCTTATCCTCACTTAGTAATAAACATTTAGTGATTCCAGTATCTACACACTTCGTGTCAGTAAATGTCATCACTAATCATGTTTTAAACAACTAGTGAATAAGATATAAAACTTGTTCACATTATGATGAAAATGGCTTTTCTTTGCCACATGTTTTGCCAGAAGTTTTTCACCATATACATCCTATTGTAATTCAGGTGGAACTTACTCAAAAACATCTAGGCAATTCACGAAGAATTAAATTGATCTAGGTTTCCCTTCAATTTATACTCCATGCTTTCCCAATTCATTCATCTAATTAAATCATGATCTTCTGCCTTTTAACTTACTCAAGTATCCAAAGAGATACATGAGACCATCATATTTCTATGAACCTCTCATCTCTTCACTAGAGACTTTAATAGGCATCATGAGATGTCCCTTGTGAGAACACACATGTATTTTCTTAAGCAGTAAAATTCAAAACCAAGATTCTTTTCTAATCATCTAATTTGGACAAGTAAATATAATTTCTTTTAGTTAATAATATGTGAGATAAAACCATTTGAAAATCAGAGAATCATAAATTAATTTACCGATCAAAACTTCGAATTTTATCCTTTTATATTGATTCCCTCAAAACAATATAAAAATAAAATTCACCGACATCTCAAGCACCGTGAGTCTGCAAGCCACGTTAGTGTGGACGTATACAAACCCGAACATTTACAAGAGAAGGTTTTACCCATTAATTTCATTTGTCAACCTAACTTTATGACAAAATAATTAATAGTCGGTTCCTCTTTAGCCATGCAAATAATAGCAGTGACTCCGTTGGGGAGGATACTAATTATTTACACCTAAGTGTACACCATTATTTGATCCCAAGTTCACTGCGCGAGCTTGTGTGCCTTACAGTTGGAGAAGTACACACGAGCTCGGATAGCTTCCTACAATCATCAATTATAAGTTTGTACCAGTGAGCCCCACATAAACTCATACGTTAGGGAGGAAGGCCTATTGCCAACACGCAAGTTCATGTGCCACATTACAAATAATAATTATGTAATGAAGTCTGTACCAGTGATCCGTGAATAAACTCATCCGTTAGGGAGGAAGGCCTATTGCCAACACGTAAGTTTACTCACATCACTTACAAACCAATAATGGAGGCAGCGAGAATTTTTACCAATCCCCTCTCCCACTTAGTTATTTAAGACCGAGGGTTTTTACATGCATATAATATTTTAGAATAAAATATGCAACCTAGCATGCTCATACTTCCAAATATATAACAATAATTGACCAATAAAACAATTATAGCAGTTATATATAAGGAAATAAATTGCCAAAAATAAGTTGACTTGATCAACACTCCAACATACATGCATATAATATACCAAATATAATACGCAATCTAGCATGCTTCTATTTAAGGCAATAAATCATAGAGAATCATGCATACATATATAACAATAATCAATTAATAAATCAATTATAACAGTTATATAACAGCGAATTCGATTGTTCGCCACCAATCACGAATGCGGACAACAGCGATGGGGATCGACCTCCCTGCAGCCTGCTGCACCACTCTGGCACCCTGCCCGATCATATTGTGAAGACTCAGGCGGAACCTGATGCAGACCAGTCGAACTTGATGCAAACCCACTCGAACCTAGTGCAGAGTCGATCGAACCTGATGCAGACCAATCGAACCTGATGTGAATCTGCTCGAACCTGGTGCATCATTGATCGAACCTGATGCAGACCAACCAAACCTGATGCAAATCCGCTCGAACCTGGTGTAGCATCAATCGAACCTGATGCAGACCAATCGAACCTGATACAAATCCGCTCGAACCTGGTACAGCATCGATAGAACCTGATGTAGACCAACCGAACCTGATGCAAATCCGCTCGAACCTGGTGTAGCATCAATCGAACCTGATGCAGACCAATCGAACCTGATACAAATCTGCTCGAACCTGATACAGTATCGATTGAACTTGATGTAGACCAATCGAACCTGATGCAAATCCGCTCGAACTGTCGCTCGTCCAAGGGCCTACTTGCACGGAATCAAGTTCAGCTCAACGCACAACATCAAACTACACCAACTATCATTCAGGGTTCGCAATCGTAGAAACCTGGGAATCCAATCTCCACCGTCCAGAATCTACGCCTGTGAGTTTTGAACATGCTGTATAAATTACAGGTCGATCCAACGGTTAGATTGTGAGAAATAGCTCTTTTCCCTCAACTGCGCAGAACAGAATCGCCCAAAAAACTGCTTCTGTTTTCGGCGTATTCCCGACAACACAAAGCTCCAAATACGATCTTCACCGTTCAGAATGTACATTCACAAAATTCTAATGTGTTGACAAAAATTCAGCTTGATCCGACTGTTGAAACTCCGGTAATTGCCTCTGCAATATCACTGCGCTGGATTTTCTCTCAATTTCTTCCTTCCATGTGAAATTGACGAACAGTTTTCGTCGAATCCTCTCACACACAACCATCAACGAACATATTGTTGGCTTTCGATCGTTTGGTTAACGTGACCCGTTAGGGTTCCATGTATTTCTAACAAGCAGCGGAAGCAAGTAAACATGAAACGCATTACCTTTCACCAAGGGTTGATGTAGAGGTTGAATTCTCGCTGGCAGACTGCGCAGTCCCACGAGAATAGCCATAAGTTCCTCTTCTGATGTCGGAATTGAGTGGTCTTTATGCTCAGACGATCCTCTCTTCGACAGCTTTCCGTCAGTATATAATACATCAAAATCGGATAACTGTACGATTTTATATGAATTTTGTAACATGACGAACTGCAGCAGCAAACGACCTTCCGGTCTTCTGCTGTATGTCCCAAGTCGATCTCGACGTCGTGTGGGCGACGATCTACGAGACCTACTCAATCTGCTATCAACCCTCATCACACGTGAATAATGAATTAGATTAGGGTTCCAGATAAGCTGAGGTGACTTATATACATGGGCTACAGCAGGGACCAGGAGGAGAAATTGGGTTGGGCCTCCATTGGGCTTAAGTATCCAAGCTTAGCCCAAAGCTTATACTTAAGTCCAATAATAATAATATATTCCACTAAAATATTATTACTGCACTACCGTACCAATCCCAAAATTACGTTTTGGGCTCCTTCTTATTATGAGCCCGTTAGTCTCCCCATGTTTAAGATATACAATGTCCATTAATTAATTTAAGTTACTGACAACTCAATTAATTAATATCTCATCCAAGAGTAGTACCACTCAACCTCATTATCATGCCGGAATAAATTCCACCTGCAGGGTTTACATGATAATCCTTATGAGCTCCTCAAGGGGACATCATCAACCTATGACGGACACGGATTCCTTCTACAATCAACAGCACACCATAGAGACAGCACTACTTCCCAACTCATCGAGTTTGTTGATTTAATTACATCTAAATCTCACACATTGATGAATCAAAGAAATATATACTGCCCTACGTGTCGAGGTTATTGTATAGGGATTAAGAGCACGAACATCCATAATAACAGAGATCAAGTTCTTCTATAAGTCAGTATAAGTTGAACGATCTCAGGTGGTCCTGCTCAATACACATAAGTGCACTAGAGTGATTCTATAGCCAAGACAAGCTAATATCAAACCACACTACAACCATCCCGATAGAGAGTCCCCGTCTATCTCGGTTGTGAGCATCTGTTTATACTTTATAAGGAAACCGATAATATGATCTTCCGCGTGTTGTCGCACAACATATTATCTACAGTATAAAGTAAGTGGACTATTGCATCATGCATATAAATAAATTATAAGACGCAATCATTTGATCATATGATTCTCATTTCAAATTAATTGTTTAAACATTGTTCATACAAAAACCTAGACTTTTAGTATACAATCCAACAATCTCCCACTTATACTAAAAGACTATGCTGTTATGTCTTCTACCATACATCTGATTTCCACTCCCACTACTCGGCCATCAAAAGCTCTCGCCTTAAGGTCCTTGTTAATGGATTTACTAGGTTATCATCCGATGCAATCTAGGTGACAACAACCTTCCCCTCATCATACGATTTCTCATAACAGGTGGTACTCGCGCTCCATGTGTTTAATTGCCTTATGGACTTGTGATTCCTTCAAGTTTGCAACTGCACCAATATCATCAATATAAATTTTGATATCCTTGGGCAAACTTAGAAACACTACAAAGTCCATCATGAAGTTTCTAGAGTCATACAGATACATTGGTTGCCTCATAGGCTCCAATTTATCATCTTTCCATATGGAGTCCGAAGTCTGAAATATATTTCTATATAACACTCCTCCACATTATGACTGAACTTCCTAAAATTAAACACATAACCTTGAGGTGGATTTACTGCCGTCCAATCTGACTAAAAAATCTGAATCTACGTAATCCACAAGAAGCAGTGAATCTGTCCAGTAAGCTTACATATAATTTTCAGTCCTTCTCAGGCACTTCATATATGTCTTACCACAGCTCATCATTCTTGTTCCAGGTTACGTTGATACCCACTGTTCATGCATTTAGCAAAACAGATATCCATACTCATGTATAGCATTCCTTAGATTAGGCTTCCTCATTTATCGAAGCATAAGGAACTGCTTTCATCTCCTTTATCTTCCTTTTGTGTCTCAAGACACATTTCCTTAGATAAAGTCACATGCTAAACGAGTAAGGATCGTATCATTATATGAAACTTGAGATAAGCATGACATCCTTTCTTGTGATCCGTATTATCGTGATCAAAAGGATATTTTTGCTCTTCTTAAGTCCTTCATCTCATACCGCTTTATCAACCATACCCATACGCCCGACAATACTCTTTCATTGTCTCCAATGAGCAAGATACTATCTACGTATAGTACAAGAAATACCACCACATTTCCATCACTCTTTTCAATACACAAGACCCATCCGATCATTGATTAGATCCATGTCACTGGATTACCTCATCAAAACGGATGTTTCATGATCTTGAAGCTTGTTTTAGTCCATTAATGGACACTTTTAAGCTCACTATCACAATGCTCTTAGCTCTTTGCAATGAATCACTCTGGTTGCTTCACATAGATGTTTCCCAAGACTTCCAATTAGGAAAGTTGTCTTGACATCTATTTGGTATCCCTCATATTTCATATGAGTAGCAACAGATAAAAGAGTCCGGATCAACATAAGCATAGCTACTGGCGAACAAGTTTTCTCATAATCGAACCCTTTCTTTCTGAGTATACCTTTTCCCAACAAGCTTTACTTATAAGGTTTTCACCTTACCGTATGATCCTCTTTTATTTTGTATGACCACTTCCAATGGTTTTCACACCATCCGTGGTTCTACAATCATCCAGATCTTATTTAGAATCTATTGATTCTATTTCAACATTTATTGCAATTTGTTAAGATTTAGGCATTTCTAACTTGTAGTGCTTCGTCGTATCCGTGGGTTAACTCCATGTTTACTAGGGACCAAGCCTCACGACTCTCCCAAAACATATATCTATCAGGTGTTAGAACAACATTCCCACTACGAGAAGACACTACACGCAATTGTATATCAGATGTGACACGCGTCGCAGTTTACCTTGTGGTATATCCTCTTGTACACTTGGTACTAATACTTCGTGTTTTCCTCTCACTTCCTTTAGAACAACTTATACATGGGTATTTGATTTATTACATAGTCCTTTTCCAAAAATCTAGTGTTTATGTTAACAATCACTCTTCGATCTTGTGGACTAAATAAATCATCCTTCATTTTTCTAGGATATCCCACAAACAGATAAACATTCTTACGAATTACTGTTCCTAGGGCATATCCATAAAATGAATTTAGTAATTCCAAATAATTCATCATCTATCTAATCACTACCATAAGAGTGCTATTCCTTCTATTCGTCACACCATTAAGGTGGGAAATTCATTTCCGAAGGTACCTTTCTCTTACTAGATTAGAAGACTCATTATTAATTACTATTTGTCGCATCCAGGGAATAAACATGATTTAAGAGTGCACAAATTGTTCACCAACGTACCATAACAGATTACAACTCTATCATTCATTTTAATGACCATGTCATTTAAATGAAATGGAGTATCCATCTATTAATGCATAGAAACCGAAATCAAATTCTTTCTATGAAAATGTACGTAAAGACAATTTCATAAAATCAAACGTTTATTCATATCGTAAGATAAATAAACAACTCCCACTGCAATAGCCACTACTCTTGTAGTTTTACCCATGTCATAACAATCTTATCCTCACTTAGTAATAAACATTTAGTGATTCCAGTATCTACACACTTCGTGTCAGTAAATGCCATCACTAATCATGTTTTAAACAACTAGTGAATAAGATATAAAACTTGTTCACATTATGATGAAAATGGCTTTCCTTTGCCACATGTTTTGCCAGAAGTTTTCCACCATATACATCCTATTGTAATTCAGGTGGAACTTACTCAAAAACATCTAGGCAATTCACAAAGAATTAAATTGATCTAGGTTTCCCTTCAATTTATACTCCATGCTTTCCCAATTCATTCATCAAATTAAATCATGATCTTCTGCCTTTTAACTTACTCAAGTATCCGAAGAGTTACATGAGACCATCATATTTCTATGAACCTCTCATCTCTTCACTAGAGACTTTAATAGGCATCATGAGACGTCCATTGTGAGAACACACATGTATTTTCTTAAGCAGTAAAATTCAAAACCAAGATTCTTTTCTAATCATCTAATTTTAGACCAGTAAATATAATTTCTTTTAGTCAACAATAAGCGAGATAAAACCATTTGAAATTACAGAGAATCATAAATAAATACACCGATCAAATCTTCGAATTTTATCCTTTTATATTGATTCCCTCAAAATAATATAAAATTAAAATTCACCGACATCTCAAGCACCGTGAGTCTGCAAGCCACGATAGTGTGGACGTTTACAAACCCGAACATTTACAAGAGAAGGTTTTACCCATTAATTTCATTTGTCAACCTAACCTCATGACAAAATAATTAATAGTCGGTTCCTCTTTAGCCATGCAAATAAAAGCAGTGACTCCGATGGGGAGGATACTTATTATTCACATCTAAGTGTACACCATTATTTGACCCCAAGTCCGCGGCCCAAGCTTATGTGCCTTACAGATGGAGAAGTACACACGCGCTAGGATAACTTCCTACAGTCATCAATTATAAGTTTGTACAGTGATCCGCACATGAACTCATCCGATAGGGAGGAAGGTCTAAGCCAACGCGCAAGTTCATGTGCATCACATTACAAACATAATTTTAAAGAAGCCTGTTCCAGCAATATCCATGAATAAACTCATCCGATGGGGAGGAAGGCTCTAATGCCGACGCGCAAGTTTATTCACATTGCTAACAAACCAATAATGGAGGCCGCGGGAATTAATTACCAATCCCCTCTCCCACTTAGTTATTTAAAACTGAGGGTTTTTACATGCATATAATATTCATAAAATAAAATACGCAATTCTAGCATGCTCCTATCACGGCACATGAGGCAGTAAATCCCAGAGAGTCATGCATACATATATAACAATAATTAATAATTAAATCAATCATTAACAGTTATATATCAGCGAATTCGATTGTTCGCCATCAGGCACGAATATCAGCAAAGACTTCCACACTATCAAAATTTTAAAATTTCCAGATTGTCCAATTTTCGAAACCATCGATATCGACCGTCGATGTCGTCCAGATTATCAAAATCATCGATATCGATTAGATTATCAAATATTCGAAAAATATCAAGATTATCAACATTCCAAAACTATCGATATCGATCGTCGATATCGTCTAGATTATCGAAATCATCGATATCGACGAGCAACCATATACAACAATAATAGATAATTAAATCAATTATGTCAGTTATATATTAGGAATTAATTCAACATCCATATATAACAATAATAGACAATTAATTATAGCAGTTATATATTAGGAATTAATTCGACATCCATATATGACAATAATAGATTATTAAATCAATTATAGCAGTCATATATTAGGAATTAATTCGACATCCATATATAACAATAATATACAATCTATTATGGCAGTTATATATTAGGAATTAGTTTTCCTAAAATTGGATGTCTTATCCAACACTCTAGCAATACATGCATATAATATACCAAATATAATACGCAATCTAGCATGCTTCTATATAAGACAATAAATCATAGAGATCAGGCATCCATATATATATAACAATAATAGACAATTAAATCAATTATGACAGTTATATATATTAGGAATAAAAACGCCTCTAAATTTTAGTCTTGTCCGACACTCCTACTGTGGAATCGATGCCTTACGCAACAAGCAGGATTGCTTGTGCCCCAAGACGTCCATCGTCATATCCCACCATCAATCGTGTCAGGGAGCGCTCCAAGTGCCTTGACGAGCGCCCCTCGCCCGGACTGTCGCTCGTCCAAGGGCCTACTTGCATGGAACCAAGTTCAGCCAACGCGCAACACCAAACTACACCAACTGTCGTTCGTAGTTCGAAACTGCAAAACTCTCAGAATCCAATCTCCACCGTCCAGAATCTATTACTGTAAGTCCTGAACATGCTGTCCAAATTACAGGTCGATCCAACGGTTATTTTGTGAGAAAAGACTCTTTTCCCTCGACTGCGCAAAACAGAATCGCCCAAAGATCTGCTTCTGTTTTCAGCGTAATCCCAGCAATAACAAGCTCCAAATTCGATCTCCACCGTTCATAATTTATATACACAAGGTATGAACGTTCGGACCAAATTACAGCCCGATCCAATGGATAGTTTGATAGAAACGGCTCTTTTCCCCGACTGCGCAAAACAGAATCGCCCAAATACCTGCTTCTGTTTTCAGCGTAATCCCAGCACGAAAAAGCTCCAAATTCGATCTCCACCGTTCAGAATGTACATCCATAAGGTCTGAACGTGCTGACCAAATTACAGCTCGATCTCACGGTTAGTTTGTGAGAAACGACTCTTTTCCCTCGACTGCGCAAAACAGAATCGCCCAAAAATCTGCTTCTGTTTTCAGCGTAATCCTAGCACGAAAAAGCTCCAAATTCGATCTCCACCGTTCAGAATGTACATCCATAAGGTCTGAACGTGCTGACCAAATTACAGCTCGATCTCACGGTTAGTTTGTGAGAAACGACTCTTTTCCCTCGACTGCGCAAAACAGAATCGCCCAAAAATCTGCTTCGGTTTTCAGCGTAATCCTAGCACGAAAAAGCTCCAAATTCGATCTCCACCGTTCAGAATGTACATCCACAAGATCTGAACGTGCTGACCAAATTACAGCTCAATCCGACCGTTGAAACTCCGGTTATTGCCTCTGCAATATCACTGCGCTGGATTTTCTCTCAAAAACGTGATTCAATTTTTGCCCTCTTTTTCTTCCTTGCATGTGAAATTGACGAACAGTTTTCGTCGAATCCTCTCACACACAACCATGGACGAATAGATATGATACAGGGTATATATCACACAGGAATATTCATGGTTTGCGCAATAAAACCAAAACCCTAAACATGTGATCCTAATTCCGAAAAATTAATCACATAAACCCTAGCCTAACGTGTCACGCTTCACCACGAAACCGAAGCTCTGATACCAATTGTTGGCTTTCGATCGTTTGGTTAACGTGACCCGTTAGGGTTCCATGTATTTCTAACAAGCAGCGGAAGCAAGTAAACATGAAACGCATTACCTTTCACCAAGGGTTGATGTAGAGGTTGAATTCTCGCTGGCAGACTGCGCAGTCCCACGAGAATAGCCATAAGTTCCTCTTCTGATGTCGGAATTGAGTGGTCTTTATGCTCAGACGATCCTCTCTTCGACAGCTTTCCGTCAGTATATAATACATCAAAATCGGATAACTGTACGATTTTATATGAATTTTGTAACATGACGAACTGCAGCAGCAAACGACCTTCCGGTCTTCTGCTGTATGTCCCAAGTCGATCTCGACGTCGTGTGGGCGACGATCTACGAGACCTACTCAATCTGCTATCAACCCTCATCACACGTGAATAATGAATTAGATTAGGGTTCCAGATAAGCTGAGGTGACTTATATACATGGGCTACAGCAGGGACCAGGAGGAGAAATTGGGTTGGGCCTCCATTGGGCTTAAGTATCCAAGCTTAGCCCAAAGCTTATACTTAAGTCCAATAATAATAATATATTCCACTAAAATATTATTACTGCACTACCGTACCAATCCCAAAATTACGTTTTGGGCTCCTTCTTATTATGAGCCCGTTAGTCTCCCCATGTTTAAGATATACAATGTCCATTAATTAATTTAAGTTACTGACAACTCAATTAATTAATATCTCATCCAAGAGTAGTACCACTCAACCTCATTATCATGCCGGAATAAATTCCACCTGCAGGGTTTACATGATAATCCTTATGAGCTCCTCAAGGGGACATCATCAACCTATGACGGACACGGATTCCTTCTACAATCAACAGCACACCATAGAGACAGCACTACTTCCCAACTCATCGAGTTTGTTGATTTAATTACATCTAAATCTCACACATTGATGAATCAAAGAAATATATACTGCCCTACGTGTCGAGGTTATTGTATAGGGATTAAGAGCACGAACATCCATAATAACAGAGATCAAGTTCTTCTATAAGTCAGTATAAGTTGAACGATCTCAGGTGGTCCTGCTCAATACACATAAGTGCACTAGAGTGATTCTATAGCCAAGACAAGCTAATATCAAACCACACTACAACCATCCCGATAGAGAGTCCCCGTCTATCTCGGTTGTGAGCATCTGTTTATACTTTATAAGGAAACCGATAATATGATCTTCCGCGTGTTGTCGCACAACATATTATCTACAGTATAAAGTAAGTGGACTATTGCATCATGCATATAAATAAATTATAAGACGCAATCATTTGATCATATGATTCTCATTTCAAATTAATTGTTTAAACATTGTTCATACAAAAACCTAGACTTTTAGTATACAATCCAACAATCTCCCACTTATACTAAAAGACTATGCTGTTATGTCTTCTACCATACATCTGATTTCCACTCCCACTACTCGGCCATCAAAAGCTCTCGCCTTAAGGTCCTTGTTAATGGATTTACTAGGTTATCATCCGATGCAATCTAGGTGACAACAACCTTCCCCTCATCATACGATTTCTCATAACAGGTGGTACTCGCGCTCCATGTGTTTAATTGCCTTATGGACTTGTGATTCCTTCAAGTTTGCAACTGCACCAATATCATCAATATAAATTTTGATATCCTTGGGCAAACTTAGAAACACTACAAAGTCCATCATGAAGTTTCTAGAGTCATACAGATACATTGGTTGCCTCATAGGCTCCAATTTATCATCTTTCCATATGGAGTCCGAAGTCTGAAATATATTTCTATATAACACTCCTCCACATTATGACTGAACTTCCTAAAATTAAACACATAACCTTGAGGTGGATTTACTGCCGTCCAATCTGACTAAAAAATCTGAATCTACGTAATCCACAAGAAGCAGTGAATCTGTCCAGTAAGCTTACATATAATTTTCAGTCCTTCTCAGGCACTTCATATATGTCTTACCACAGCTCATCATTCTTGTTCCAGGTTACGTTGATACCCACTGTTCATGCATTTAGCAAAACAGATATCCATACTCATGTATAGCATTCCTTAGATTAGGCTTCCTCATTTATCGAAGCATAAGGAACTGCTTTCATCTCCTTTATCTTCCTTTTGTGTCTCAAGACACATTTCCTTAGATAAAGTCACATGCTAAACGAGTAAGGATCGTATCATTATATGAAACTTGAGATAAGCATGACATCCTTTCTTGTGATCCGTATTATCGTGATCAAAAGGATATTTTTGCTCTTCTTAAGTCCTTCATCTCATACCGCTTTATCAACCATACCCATACGCCCGACAATACTCTTTCATTGTCTCCAATGAGCAAGATACTATCTACGTATAGTACAAGAAATACCACCACATTTCCATCACTCTTTTCAATACACAAGACCCATCCGATCATTGATTAGATCCATGTCACTGGATTACCTCATCAAAACGGATGTTTCATGATCTTGAAGCTTGTTTTAGTCCATTAATGGACACTTTTAAGCTCACTATCACAATGCTCTTAGCTCTTTGCAATGAATCACTCTGGTTGCTTCACATAGATGTTTCCCAAGACTTCCAATTAGGAAAGTTGTCTTGACATCTATTTGGTATCCCTCATATTTCATATGAGTAGCAACAGATAAAAGAGTCCGGATCAACATAAGCATAGCTACTGGCGAACAAGTTTTCTCATAATCGAACCCTTTCTTTCTGAGTATACCTTTTCCCAACAAGCTTTACTTATAAGGTTTTCACCTTACCGTATGATCCTCTTTTATTTTGTATGACCACTTCCAATGGTTTTCACACCATCCGTGGTTCTACAATCATCCAGATCTTATTTAGAATCTATTGATTCTATTTCAACATTTATTGCAATTTGTTAAGATTTAGGCATTTCTAACTTGTAGTGCTTCGTCGTATCCGTGGGTTAACTCCATGTTTACTAGGGACCAAGCCTCACGACTCTCCCAAAACATATATCTATCAGGTGTTAGAACAACATTCCCACTACGAGAAGACACTACACGCAATTGTATATCAGATGTGACACGCGTCGCAGTTTACCTTGTGGTATATCCTCTTGTACACTTGGTACTAATACTTCGTGTTTTCCTCTCACTTCCTTTAGAACAACTTATACATGGGTATTTGATTTATTACATAGTCCTTTTCCAAAAATCTAGTGTTTATGTTAACAATCACTCTTCGATCTTGTGGACTAAATAAATCATCCTTCATTTTTCTAGGATATCCCACAAACAGATAAACATTCTTACGAATTACTGTTCCTAGGGCATATCCATAAAATGAATTTAGTAATTCCAAATAATTCATCATCTATCTAATCACTACCATAAGAGTGCTATTCCTTCTATTCGTCACACCATTAAGGTGGGAAATTCATTTCCGAAGGTACCTTTCTCTTACTAGATTAGAAGACTCATTATTAATTACTATTTGTCGCATCCAGGGAATAAACATGATTTAAGAGTGCACAAATTGTTCACCAACGTACCATAACAGATTACAACTCTATCATTCATTTTAATGACCATGTCATTTAAATGAAATGGAGTATCCATCTATTAATGCATAGAAACCGAAATCAAATTCTTTCTATGAAAATGTACGTAAAGACAATTTCATAAAATCAAACGTTTATTCATATCGTAAGATAAATAAACAACTCCCACTGCAATAGCCACTACTCTTGTAGTTTTACCCATGTCATAACAATCTTATCCTCACTTAGTAATAAACATTTAGTGATTCCAGTATCTACACACTTCGTGTCAGTAAATGCCATCACTAATCATGTTTTAAACAACTAGTGAATAAGATATAAAACTTGTTCACATTATGATGAAAATGGCTTTCCTTTGCCACATGTTTTGCCAGAAGTTTTCCACCATATACATCCTATTGTAATTCAGGTGGAACTTACTCAAAAACATCTAGGCAATTCACAAAGAATTAAATTGATCTAGGTTTCCCTTCAATTTATACTCCATGCTTTCCCAATTCATTCATCAAATTAAATCATGATCTTCTGCCTTTTAACTTACTCAAGTATCCGAAGAGTTACATGAGACCATCATATTTCTATGAACCTCTCATCTCTTCACTAGAGACTTTAATAGGCATCATGAGACGTCCATTGTGAGAACACACATGTATTTTCTTAAGCAGTAAAATTCAAAACCAAGATTCTTTTCTAATCATCTAATTTTAGACCAGTAAATATAATTTCTTTTAGTCAACAATAAGCGAGATAAAACCATTTGAAATTACAGAGAATCATAAATAAATACACCGATCAAATCTTCGAATTTTATCCTTTTATATTGATTCCCTCAAAATAATATAAAATTAAAATTCACCGACATCTCAAGCACCGTGAGTCTGCAAGCCACGATAGTGTGGACGTTTACAAACCCGAACATTTACAAGAGAAGGTTTTACCCATTAATTTCATTTGTCAACCTAACCTCATGACAAAATAATTAATAGTCGGTTCCTCTTTAGCCATGCAAATAAAAGCAGTGACTCCGATGGGGAGGATACTTATTATTCACATCTAAGTGTACACCATTATTTGACCCCAAGTCCGCGGCCCAAGCTTATGTGCCTTACAGATGGAGAAGTACACACGCGCTAGGATAACTTCCTACAGTCATCAATTATAAGTTTGTACAGTGATCCGCACATGAACTCATCCGATAGGGAGGAAGGTCTAAGCCAACGCGCAAGTTCATGTGCATCACATTACAAACATAATTTTAAAGAAGCCTGTTCCAGCAATATCCATGAATAAACTCATCCGATGGGGAGGAAGGCTCTAATGCCGACGCGCAAGTTTATTCACATTGCTAACAAACCAATAATGGAGGCCGCGGGAATTAATTACCAATCCCCTCTCCCACTTAGTTATTTAAAACTGAGGGTTTTTACATGCATATAATATTCATAAAATAAAATACGCAATTCTAGCATGCTCCTATCACGGCACATGAGGCAGTAAATCCCAGAGAGTCATGCATACATATATAACAATAATTAATAATTAAATCAATCATTAACAGTTATATATCAGCGAATTCGATTGTTCGCCATCAGGCACGAATATCAGCAAAGACTTCCACACTATCAAAATTTTAAAATTTCCAGATTGTCCAATTTTCGAAACCATCGATATCGACCGTCGATGTCGTCCAGATTATCAAAATCATCGATATCGATTAGATTATCAAATATTCGAAAAATATCAAGATTATCAACATTCCAAAACTATCGATATCGATCGTCGATATCGTCTAGATTATCGAAATCATCGATATCGACGAGCAACCATATACAACAATAATAGATAATTAAATCAATTATGTCAGTTATATATTAGGAATTAATTCAACATCCATATATAACAATAATAGACAATTAATTATAGCAGTTATATATTAGGAATTAATTCGACATCCATATATGACAATAATAGATTATTAAATCAATTATAGCAGTCATATATTAGGAATTAATTCGACATCCATATATAACAATAATATACAATCTATTATGGCAGTTATATATTAGGAATTAGTTTTCCTAAAATTGGATGTCTTATCCAACACTCTAGCAATACATGCATATAATATACCAAATATAATACGCAATCTAGCATGCTTCTATATAAGACAATAAATCATAGAGATCAGGCATCCATATATATATAACAATAATAGACAATTAAATCAATTATGACAGTTATATATATTAGGAATAAAAACGCCTCTAAATTTTAGTCTTGTCCGACACTCCTACTGTGGAATCGATGCCTTACGCAACAAGCAGGATTGCTTGTGCCCCAAGACGTCCATCGTCATATCCCACCATCAATCGTGTCAGGGAGCGCTCCAAGTGCCTTGACGAGCGCCCCTCGCCCGGACTGTCGCTCGTCCAAGGGCCTACTTGCATGGAACCAAGTTCAGCCAACGCGCAACACCAAACTACACCAACTGTCGTTCGTAGTTCGAAACTGCAAAACTCTCAGAATCCAATCTCCACCGTCCAGAATCTATTACTGTAAGTCCTGAACATGCTGTCCAAATTACAGGTCGATCCAACGGTTATTTTGTGAGAAAAGACTCTTTTCCCTCGACTGCGCAAAACAGAATCGCCCAAAGATCTGCTTCTGTTTTCAGCGTAATCCCAGCAATAACAAGCTCCAAATTCGATCTCCACCGTTCATAATTTATATACACAAGGTATGAACGTTCGGACCAAATTACAGCCCGATCCAATGGATAGTTTGATAGAAACGGCTCTTTTCCCCGACTGCGCAAAACAGAATCGCCCAAATACCTGCTTCTGTTTTCAGCGTAATCCCAGCACGAAAAAGCTCCAAATTCGATCTCCACCGTTCAGAATGTACATCCATAAGGTCTGAACGTGCTGACCAAATTACAGCTCGATCTCACGGTTAGTTTGTGAGAAACGACTCTTTTCCCTCGACTGCGCAAAACAGAATCGCCCAAAAATCTGCTTCTGTTTTCAGCGTAATCCTAGCACGAAAAAGCTCCAAATTCGATCTCCACCGTTCAGAATGTACATCCATAAGGTCTGAACGTGCTGACCAAATTACAGCTCGATCTCACGGTTAGTTTGTGAGAAACGACTCTTTTCCCTCGACTGCGCAAAACAGAATCGCCCAAAAATCTGCTTCGGTTTTCAGCGTAATCCTAGCACGAAAAAGCTCCAAATTCGATCTCCACCGTTCAGAATGTACATCCACAAGATCTGAACGTGCTGACCAAATTACAGCTCAATCCGACCGTTGAAACTCCGGTTATTGCCTCTGCAATATCACTGCGCTGGATTTTCTCTCAAAAACGTGATTCAATTTTTGCCCTCTTTTTCTTCCTTGCATGTGAAATTGACGAACAGTTTTCGTCGAATCCTCTCACACACAACCATGGACGAATAGATATGATACAGGGTATATATCACACAGGAATATTCATGGTTTGCGCAATAAAACCAAAACCCTAAACATGTGATCCTAATTCCGAAAAATTAATCACATAAACCCTAGCCTAACGTGTCACGCTTCACCACGAAACCGAAGCTCTGATACCAATTGTTGGCTTTCGATCGTTTGGTTAACGTGACCCGTTAGGGTTCCATGTATTTCTAACAAGCAGCGGAAGCAAGTAAACATGAAACGCATTACCTTTCACCAAGGGTTGATGTAGAGGTTGAATTCTCGCTGGCAGACTGCGCAGTCCCACGAGAATAGCCATAAGTTCCTTTTCTGATGTCGGAATTGAGTGGTCTTTATGCTCAGACGATCCTCTCTTCGACAGCTTTCCGTCAGTATATAATACATCAAAATCGGATAACTGTACGATTTTATATGAATTTTGTAACATGACGAACTGCAGCAGCAAACGACCTTCCGGTCTTCTGCTGTATGTCCCAAGTCGATCTCGACGTCGTGTGGGCGACGATCTACGAGACCTACTCAATCTGCTATCAACCCTCATCACACGTGAATAATGAATTAGATTAGGGTTCCAGATAAGCTGAGGTGACTTATATACATGGGCTACAGCAGGGACCAGGAGGAGAAATTGGGTTGGGCCTCCATTGGGCTTAAGTATCCAAGCTTAGCCCAAAGCTTATACTTAAGTCCAATAATAATAATATATTCCACTAAAATATTATTACTGCACTACCGTACCAATCCCAAAATTACGTTTTGGGCTCCTTCTTATTATGAGCCCGTTAGTCTCCCCATGTTTAAGATATACAATGTCCATTAATTAATTTAAGTTACTGACAACTCAATTAATTAATATCTCATCCAAGAGTAGTACCACTCAACCTCATTATCATGCCGGAATAAATTCCACCTGCAGGGTTTACATGATAATCCTTATGAGCTCCTCAAGGGGACATCATCAACCTATGACGGACACGGATTCCTTCTACAATCAACAGCACACCATAGAGACAGCACTACTTCCCAACTCATCGAGTTTGTTGATTTAATTACATCTAAATCTCACACATTGATGAATCAAAGAAATATATACTGCCCTACGTGTCGAGGTTATTGTATAGGGATTAAGAGCACGAACATCCATAATAACAGAGATCAAGTTCTTCTATAAGTCAGTATAAGTTGAACGATCTCAGGTGGTCCTGCTCAATACACATAAGTGCACTAGAGTGATTCTATAGCCAAGACAAGCTAATATCAAACCACACTACAACCATCCCGATAGAGAGTCCCCGTCTATCTCGGTTGTGAGCATCTGTTTATACTTTATAAGGAAACCGATAATATGATCTTCCGCGTGTTGTCGCACAACATATTATCTACAGTATAAAGTAAGTGGACTATTGCATCATGCATATAAATAAATTATAAGACGCAATCATTTGATCATATGATTCTCATTTCAAATTAATTGTTTAAACATTGTTCATACAAAAACCTAGACTTTTAGTATACAATCCAACACATATATGATATAGGGTATATTTTACATAGGGATATTCATGGTTTGCGCAGTAAAACCAAAACCCTAAACATGCGATCCTAATTTCGAAAAAATTAATCACATAAACCCTAGCCTAACGTGTCACGCTTCACCACGAAACCGAAGCTCTGATACCAATTGTTGGCACTCGATCATTTAGTTAACGTGACCCGTTAGGGATTCATACGTTTCTATCACAGCGGAAGCAATAAATCATAGAAACGATTACCGTTCACCAAGGTATGTTGATAAAGATTGATTCTCGCAGGCAGCATGCGCAGTCCCACGAGAATAGCCATAACTTCTTCGTCTGATGTCGGAATTAAGTGATCTTTACGTTCAGACGATCCTATCTTCGACGGCTTTCCTTCTGATCTTCTGCTGTATGTCCCAAGTTCGATCTCGACGTCGTGTGGGCGACGATCTACGAGACCTCCTCAATCTGCTCTCAACCCCCTTCACACGTGAATAATCAGTTAGATTAGATTAGGGTTCCAGATAAGCTGAGGTGACTTATATACATGGGCTATAGCAGGGACCAGGAGGAGAAATTGGGTTGGGCCTCCATTGGGCTTAAGTATCCAAGCTTAGCCCAAAGCTTATACTTAAGTCCAATAATAATAATATATTCCACTAAAATATTATTATTGCACTACCGTACCAATCCCAAAATTACGTTTTGGGCTCCTTCTTATTATGAGCCCGTTAGTCTCCCCATATTTAAGATATACAATGTCCATTAATTAATTTAAGTTACTGACAACTCAATTAATTAATATCTCATCCAAGAGTAGTACCACTCAACCTCATTATCATGCCGGAATAAATTCCACCTGCAGGATATACATGATAATCCTTATGAGCTCCTCAAGGGGACATCATCAACCTATGACGGACACGAATTCCTTCTACAATCAACAGCACACCATAGAGACAGCACTACTTCCCAACTCATCGAGTTTGTTGATTTAATAACATGTAAATCTCACCCATTGATGAATCAAAGAAATACATACTGCCCTACGTGTCGAGGTTATTGTATAGGGATTAAGAGCACGAACTTCCATAATAACTGAGATCAAGTTCTCCTATAAGTCAGTATAAGTCGAACGATCTCAAGCGGTCCTGCTCAATACACACAAGTGCACTAATGTGATTCTATAGCCAAGACAAGCTAATACCAAACCACACTACAACCATTCCGATAGAGAGTCCCCGTCTATCTCGGTTGTGAGCATCTGTTTATACTTTATAAGGAAACCGATAATATGATCTTCCGCGTGTTGTCGCACAACATATTATCTACAGTATAAAGTAAGTGGACTATTGCATCGAACATATAAATAAATTATAAGATGCAATCATTTGATCATATGATTCTCATTTCAAATTAATTGTTATAACATTGTTCATACAAAAAGCTAGACTTTTAGTATACAATCCAACAAAAACAACATAGACAATTGTATCTACAAATCCCATGACAAAACTATAAAGAAGTTCACAAAATTTAGAATTAGATTCCCCCTTTGAAGTCCTTCAATGGAGTTTCTCCTTCTTCTTCTTGTAATCTTCACTCTCCCTTACTTCCTTGATCGCTTGGATAGTGGATTTGATGGAGGAGATCAAGTGTAGATGGATGGATGGAGATAATGGTATGAAATGGAGTAAATGGTGTGTGATCTAGGTGTAGAGGTGAAACCCTTGTGTGGAATATCCAATCTCCTTTGAAATGTTGAACTTGAGGCTATTTATACCCTCTTCAAGTTGGGCCACGAATTTAATATCAAATGGGTTTTTTACATACATTTACACACATTGGCAGGCAAAAATTCAGATTTTTAGCCCAAAAACATGCAACTCGAGTTGGCCTTACCTAACTCGAGTTGCAACTCGAGTCGAGTTACATGGAGTATAACTCGAGTTAATCCAGCTCGACTCGTGTTGACAACTCGTGCACCCGCCTGTTCGATCGTGTTGCGAGGCTCTGAAATTGAAAATCCCACGGAAGGCAGCTCGACTCGAGCTAGCAACTCGAGTTGCAGCTTGCAAGTCGAGTTGGCTCAGTGTACAATTTTTGGTCGCTGCCCTGCTCCTAGCTCGACTCGAGTTGCATGTCAAGTTGGACCTTGCAACTCGAGTAAGCTCTCTGGACGATTTCTGGACCCTAACTCGATTTTCTCTCAACTCGAGTTGCACCTTGCAACACGAGTTGGGTCCCGTCGGCCCCGTTTCTTGCTCGTTTCAGCTCCTGTTCTGTTTTTACTCTATTTTCACCTGTTTTACATACGTTTAAGCTCATTCACACATATTTCCATGAAAACACATAACACAACCAAATAATACATAAAATACGGATAAAATACTATGAAAACGGACATAAAATGATACTAAAATTTAGGTGAAAATAGCGACGATTGATTGTCGTCATTTTCACCTAGGTTTTAGTGTCTTTATGTGTGTATTTTCGGATGTTTTTATCCGTATTTGTGTTAATTTTGGTGGAGTTATTGTTGTTTTGAGGAAAGTGGTACGAACTGATAGAATTGTGTAAATGAGCTTAAATATGTGTAAAACAGGTCATGGAACGGACAAACACGGAGTCGGGAGCGAAAGGGAGACGAAGAATAGGCCATGCAGCTGCACGGGCCGTGCGCGGAACATGGCCCTGTAGCATCTGGCCGTGTAATGTCATCAGAACACGCTGCTCGGCCAGAGATTCGGCCGTGCGCTGGTGCACGGGCCGTGCGCTGCTGCACGCCCCGTGTGCGGAGCTCGGCCCTGTAAGAAGGAGCCGTGTATTGTCGTCAGAAAGTGCTGCACGGCCATGATCAAGGCCGTGTATTGCAGCTCGAGCCGTGTCCGGAAGCACGCACAAAACGCCGAAGTAGGTGTGCCCTACACGGGCCGTGTACTGCAGCACGGGCCGTGTAGGTGCAAAATCCTGTGAAAATTTCAGAATGTTCCGGAAGCTTCTAGAAGGTCCATAAGTGATATAAAATCATGATTTGTGCGAAATTGAATGATTGAGGAATCATTTTTGGATCAGTTTCCACACACACTAAACACCTAAAATCACACACATTCATCTTCATCTCTTCCATCCTTCACTTCATCCATCCAAACCACTTGATTTCCTCAAATCCATCCATTAATCCATCCATCCACCAATCTAAGAAGAGGAATTCATCAAGGATTGAAGATTGTAGCATGATCAAAGGGGAGGAAGTTCACCATCAAAGGGGAGCCAACTTACCTTTATTTTGTTATTTTCTTCATTATTTGGCTCAATTGGAGCAAGCTATGTATTGTATTGATTCTACTATGATTTGTAGTGGCTAGTCCTTATGTGAGGCTAGCAATGTGATTGGTTAGGAATTATGTAGATTTTGCACACCACATGTTTGATGAAATGATTGTTATGAATATTTTCTATCATGAATGCTTATTCTCATTTGATGCATGATTTGTGTGGTTAAATTCTCTATGCATAGTGTTAGGATGGCCATTCCAATATTATGTATGGTAGTTTAATTGAATCATTGATTGTATGAGGTGACTTAGTTAGTATGAGGGGAGGAAAGCCATTCCCTCCAAGTGCTTAGAACCTCTTGATATGACATTAGTGATGAACTAGTGAGGGGAACCAAGCCAATTTTCACTTGACCTTAGAAAGGGAACACTAGGAAAACGTCCCTGCCCACTAGAGAAAATTCCTCGTGATAATATCTCTACACCGGTATATTAATATCCGTAAGTACCTATAGGAAGGGTGAGAATTGGAGACGCTCTTTGAGTGCCCTTAATATCATAACTTGAAAACCATCAATGCATGTGTGTGTGTGAGTCTACATAAGTCTTTTCCATGAGTGTTGCTTGCCTTGCATACTTCTTAGATTGCTCTATCATCATCCATCTTCTATGTCCATTGTATCCATCTATCTTTAATTGCTTTCTTAGTGTTAGTTTTTAGTGTTAATCATCCCATTCTTATCGATTCGTCCTACTAGAGTAAAGCATTTCTCAAATACGGCTACCCACTTTCGCCCTTGGGTTCGATATCTTATAAATTTTGCACTTGGTCGCTTACGTGCTACACACGATAGAGTACACTTGCTCTTATCAATTACCAAAATTGAAACCAAGTTCATGGCGCCGTTGCCGGGGCGAAAGCCTTCGGTGTAACGTGTTTGAAGTAATAAGGACTTCAAAATCAAGTTAAGTATCCCTACATAATCAAACTTATAACATGAAAGATTAACGAGTTCAATCTCAAGCATGACAAAAGAGTAATTAAATCCCTTTTAATCCAAGCCTTTCATAGGATATCAAAGTCACTCAACACTCTTTGAAGTAAGGTTTTGAACAACACTCATCAACCGGTTGTAACCGACTCACCATAGGCTTGCTCATGGACTATGTTCACAAGCCACCTTAGTTTCAATAAGTGATCAAAGAGGTCTTTATCTTTGGATGTAATGTTTAGGCTCTTTGGTAAGGTAGGAAACTTTGGATCATAGTGACTTTTCAAATGTGGTCTATCGAAGAGATGATTCCTTTCTTCAACATCCTCACTTTCATGCTTCCTTTCTTTTCTACTTTATTCACAAGCACTAAGCATCATTATTCCTTGGATTTCTTGAGCTTGAATGGCATACTTCTTTTCTTTAACTTTTGTGTTCCTTGAGCATATTTTTTCTATTTTGCTCCTTTTTCACTTTTGTTGAAGTTGCACTTGCTTTTCTTAAGCTCTTTCATCCTTTTTCTTGACTAAACCTTTCTTTCCATATACGTTTCTTTGCACATATTTCCACATATTCCCTTGTAAATCATCATCATCCTCAATTACCCACACATAGGTTATATATATAAGGTTTAAATGGGTTTTCAAGGCTTGAAATGTGCTTATATCACAAAAAATAGGCTTAAAGGTTCAAAGTGGCTTACTAGGGATAATGTTTTTGGTAGGAAAATTTTATGGCCATGACTTTCTCAACAAGGATGGCCTAAGATCATTTCACAAATTTCAACCATTCGGGCTTCGTTCCTATAGTCCAAGAGCAAGTTCTAGTTTGTCTAAGTTCAACCGATCCTCTCATCAAGAATTAACCATGGAGGCACGGTTGAGGCTCAACTCTCACAAGCTTTTGCTTGGACCAAAAGAAATCTAATCAACCTTCATACTTCTCAAAATTGAACAAATTATGTAATCCATGTCACAATTTCAACAAGTAGAAACCATTAACATGCTTGCCATCACCTATCACAAACAATGCATCATAGCTCATACTCAAAAACATTACTCAACTCCTTCCCAAAACATACCACCAAAACCACACCTATACAAGAATTAAAATAACAACAAACATCACCTACTAATCAAGGGATCAACCAACAATACAAACATATAACAAGCATAAATCAAATCATCCATCAAAAGAAAATAAAACACCTCAAATCAAATCCATAACAATAAAGATCAATCACCCATCTCAAGAAATAAAGCACATATCCTCAATCCTCCAATAACATGTAAGCTCAAGGTTTTGCCACCTTATTCAAAAATAAAAAAAATAAAGCAAGTAAACTACCTAAATAAAGCAAGTAAACCTCCCAAGTACATAACACATGAAGTAACATGTTAATCCACTACAATCCAAATCAACATCAATTCATGTCAAGCAATTTAGAAGTGATAAGATGTAGAGTGAACTCCCTCAATAGGCATTTTGATAATGAAAGCGTTAGCTCCAAGCTCCATTCATGCTTCCACTATCCTTCATCCATGCTCAAACACTCAACAAACCATTAGCTCAACACTTGCAATAAAAATAAGGATTATTATGCACTCCCACACAACCAAACTAACCAAAATCAATCCAATACTCATGAGAAAAATTTTAAAATTTACCCAATTTTCACAAGACAATCAAGATAATCACTCTATCAACATGATGCATCAAGCATACACAAGTGGTAAGGCACACCATGCACTATCCCCCCAAACTTAAATCGAAACAAGTTGAGAATTAAGTTTGCAAAAAGTGGTAAGACTTACCCTTGTAGTTTCCACCATTGATCATCTTAAACGTACCTTGTGATGACGTATGTGCATGCCAACATTCAAGGATGGCCACCACGCACTCTCCCCCCAAACTTAAATTAACACAAATGTTAAATTTAAGTTTGTAAAGAATGGTGTGACATACATCTTCATTCCAAATCTAGCACATCTCGTCTCCTCCTTATGTATTTTCCTTCATGAGCACAATCCACCTACACACAAAAAAATGCAAAAAAAACTAAATCAAAGCAATTAAATGAAAGCATTAAAATAAATGATGGGTTGCCTCCCATCTAGCGCTAAATTTAACGTCTTCAAGCCGGACGCATAATTCAACTTTTAAACTCCACAAAAATCCTTTGGCCAATCGGCCTTCATCTTCACTTTAAACTTCCTTTTTGCTCTCTTCTTGTCCGTTATGACCGTATCCCCCTTCTTACTAACCATACTTGACATTACGGGGGAATCATACAACGGACGCTTTTTCCTTTTGCAAGAGCAACAATATCCTTCTTTATCTAATTTCCATTCAATATCCGGAACTTCATTCCTATCAAGTTCAACATGAGAAGAATTAAACTTTTCAAATTCCACAAGAGTTTTCTTCAACCGCTCAATGCCAAATTTTTCAAAATTTTCCGAAGGCATCAAATTTGCACTTGAATCAAGATCACATATAGCATTGAAGTCTCCCCCATTCTTGATTTCACATTTAAGTACAAACTTTTCGGGGTCTTTGTCCTTCAACGAAGCTTCATCTTTTTCTACCTCATGATCTTGTTCTAACTCTTTCTCCTCTTCACAACAACTTTCATCATCCAACAAGGATAAGAAGTCACTAATTATCTTTTCCTCATCATTTTTCAACAAGTCTTCAACATTTTCACCATCTTGAACAATACTCGTTATTTCCTCATCCCCTTTCTTTCCATTCTTCACAAAATTTTCCGCAATAGAATTCAAAGCTTCTATGTAGTAAGATTGTTCAATCTTTTCAAACTCATCCGGAGGCACATTTGGGGTCTTAAGATATGATTCATCCTTTCCTCCTTGATGGCATGATAGTAATTCATTCTCGTCCTCCGAGCTCAATGAGACCTTCTCTTTTTCTTCATCTTCACTAGATCTTTCGGTTGTGAAGAATTTTTTTCCAAGAGTAAGCGGGACTCGAGGCTCCGCTTCCATACCAAGTACCATAAAATCAACCGAAAAAACCATCTCATTCACTTTAACCATAACGTCTTCAACCTTTCCAAAAGGCAAAATATAAGATCCATTTTTACCCTTAAGATAAGTTGTGGTAGGCTTGAGTTCCCCCATATCAAGGCTTCTATAAGTAGAATAAGGCATCACATTTTCACTCCTCTCGAAGTCACACCTTGCATTAAGAGTTCTTTTTCCTTTAATTTCACGAGGCATTACATCCTTTCCAAGGTTCTCCACTTTCATGGAATACTCTTCATGCATAGATTTGACCTCTTCATTTTTCACCTTACTCTCCTCCATCTTCTTCTTTTTCAATGCAATGTAAGTCTCAAACTCTTCTCTCTTTTCTTCTTTAACACATCTTTGAGGAAAAGGAATAGGATAAGGAGTAATCGGAATGCCCCAATAATCACATTCAAACTTTTCTACACGCTTTGCTTCTTTTGGCATACTTTCTTTCTTCCTTTTCCATTTTGACTTGTGCTCAACATCCTTTCCTCCTACACACTCTTCTTCAACCAAACCTCTTGAGTCTTCTTCATTATCCCTCGAACATTCTTCTACCTCTAATGTTTCTTCAATCCTTTCATCAAAATTTTCCATTTCATGAACAGTGTTCCTTTCTCTTGTCATTTGACTCATTTGACATTCGAAGGCCCCAAATCTCCTCTTATTTTCCTCACTCGTTTTTCTTAGAAATTCCAACATCTCATTCAATTTATCCGCGAGTTTACTCTCTCTATCTTCTACGGTTGGCTTTATCTCTTCACTCGGTGGTTGCCATCTTTGTCCTTGAAGATAATTCCCTTGATTTTGGAAATTACTCCCTTGCATGTAAGAAATATCCTCCACTTGATGACTTGGCATCATCCAATCTTGTTGCACCGTAGGATAAAATGTTGGCATACTTTGAACACATTGAGACCCATAACTAGGAAGACTTGATTGAAAACTTTGCCTCGCATTGTTCCTTTGGACATACCCATTTTGCATACTTGTTTCATTCCCCATTTGGTAATTGGGCATATTCCACACTTGTCCCCCATTAAAGTTGGAAGTAGGCATTGAGTAGGCATTTTGAGGCTCATAACTTGAAAGACTTGGTTGAAAGCCTTGCCTTGTATCATTTCCATAAACATTTCTTTTAAGCTTTTCTATCAAGGCATCATTTTTGGATAGAAGAGTATCCATAGAAACTTGATTGTTGTAAGAACTCGGAACGGAATAAGTGTTTCCTTGATACGGTTGGAATGTATTAACATTGTAAGCTCCTTGCCATTCCTCATAACTCCCATTGTTGTAGCTTTGAGAGCTTGCTTGACTCATTTGACTACTATACCCATAGTAGCTCTCATTCTTATAGCCATTTGATTGTTGTGGTGGAACCAAACCAATTAGATTTCCATAATTTCCTCCCATGTATTGGTTCCACCCATCCATGTTCATACTCTTCTTTTCAAGGCTTGCTACAACTTTCCTTCACTTACTATTTTTGGTTTTGCTCCTTCTTCTCTTCTTTTAAGGTTGATGTACCTATCAAGAAGAACAAGTAAGAACAAAATTTTCCAAAGCAAATATAAAATGCAAAAATAAGAAAAATGTCCTAAGTAGAGCTAACAAATTCAAACACGTTACACCAAAGGCTTTCGCCCCGGCAACGGCGCCATGAACTTGGTTTCAATTTTGGTAATTGATTTAGAGCAAGTGTACTCTATCGTGTGTAGCACGTAAGCGACCAAGTGCAAAATTTATAAGATATCGAACCCAAGGGCGAAAGTGGGTAGCCGTATTTGAGAAATGCTTTACTCTAGTAGGACGAATCGATAAGAATGGGATGATTAACACTAAAAACTAACACTAAGAAAGCAATTAAAGATAGATGGATACAATGGACATGGAAGATGGATGATGATAAAGCAATCTAAGAAGTATGCAAGGCAAGCAACACTCATGGAAAAGACTTATATAGACTCACACACACACATGCATTGATGGTTTTCAAGTTATGATATTAAGAGCACTCAAAGAGCGTCTCCAATTCTCACCCTTCCTATAGGTACCTACGGATATTAATATACCGGTGTAGAGATATTATCACGAGGAATTTTCTCTAGTGGGCAGGGACGTTTTCCTAGTGTTCCCTTTCTAAGGTCAAGTGAAAATTGGCTTGGTTTCCCTCACTAGTTCATCACTAATGTCCTATCATGAGGTTCTAAGCACTTGGAGGGAATGTCTTTCCTCCCCTCATACTAACTAAGTCACCTCATACAATCAATGATTCAATTAAACTACCATACATAATATTGGAATGGCCATCCTAACACTATGCATAGAGAATTTAACCACACAAATCATGCATCAAATGAGAATAAGCATTCATGATAGAAAATATTCATAACAATCATTTCATCAAACATGTGGTGTGCAAAATCTACATAATTCCTAACCAATCACATTGCTAGCCTCACATAAGGACTAGCCACTACAAATCATAGTAGAATCAATACAATACATAGCTTGCTCCAATTGAGCCAAATAATGAAGAAAATAACAAAATAAAGGTAAGTTGGCTCCCCTTTGATGGTGAACTTCCTCCCCTTTGATCATGCTACAATCTTCAATCCTTGATGAATTCCTCTTCTTAGATTGGTGGATGGATGGATTAATGGATGGATTTGAGGAAATCAAGTGGTTTGGATGGATGAGGTGAAGGATGGAAGAGATGGAGATGAATGTGTGTGATTTAGGTGTTTAGTGTGTGTGGAAACTGATCCAAAATGATTCCTCAATCATTCAATTTCGCACAAATCATGATTTTATATCACTTATGGACCTTCTAGAAGCTTCCGGAACATTCTGAAATTTTCACAGGATTTTGCACCTACACGGCCCGTGCTGCAGTACACGGCCCGTGTAGGGCACACCTACTTCGGCGTTTTGTGCGTGCTTCCGGACACGGCTCGAGCTGCAATACACGGCCTTGATCATGGCCGTGCAGCACTTTCTGACGACAATACACGGCTCCTTCTTACAGGGCCGAGCTCCGCACACGGGGCGTGCAGCAGCGCACGGCCCGTGCACCAGCGCACGGCCGAATCTCTGGCCGAGCAGCGTGTTCTGATGACATTACACGGCCAGATGCTACAGGGCCATGTTCCGCGCACGGCCCGTGCAGCTGCATGGCCTATTCTTCGTCTCCCTTTCGCTCCCGACTCCGTGTTTGTCCGTTCCATGACCTGTTTTACACATATTTAAGCTCATTTACACAATTCTATAAAAAATTACTCTTTACATAAATTAACTATCATTCTTTTCAGTGAAAATTTTTATTTTTAAAATTTTGATAGTTCGTAATTAATTTCTTATATTCTTATTGAGACGTGTAATATTTTTGTTATTTAAAAAAGTTATTTTTCATATACTAAAAAATAATTTTGCAAAAATATGTGTCACTCAAAAAAATACTACTCCCTTTGTCCGTTTCTAAGGTAACCATTTGCTTTTTACACGTGGACAATTTTAAGGTCTTTATTTATTTTTTGCACGTGTATTAAGGATTATTATTATTATAGATAAAGTGGGTAGTTGTATTAGAGGGAAGTTGTGGGTCATATTGTGTATTTTTTTACTAAATAAAGAAAATTGATATCTTTGAAGCGGACGCCAGGAATAGTGAAATGGATACCTTAGAAGCGGACGAAGGGAATATTATTTTTTCTAATAAAATATTCAGTTAGTAAAAACTTTAATTTCATTATTAAATTGGATTACCAACAAATTAATAAAAAAATCCATTAGTAATTAATTGTTGGTAAAATAGTGGTTGATAAATTTTTAACAAAAAATTCAATTATGTTTGGAATTATTTCTGTCGGTAATCCATTGTTAATAATTTCTTTCGTAATATATATAATGATTATGAGAAACTCTCTTGTGAGACGGCTGTGAGGCGGGTTGACCCATTACTAAAGTATGTTTATTATATAGGTAAAGTATGTTTATTTATAGTTAAAGTATGCCAATAATGAATCATATTATAATACCTTAAAATCATACTTTAATTCATCATTTATCATATTTTAAAAAATATACTTTAACAATCCTTAAACATACTTTATCTATATAATAGGCATACTTTAACACGTCTCACAAACCGTTTCACATATATAATATTTCACAAGAGAATTTGTCAATGATTATATTGATAATTCGTTGGTAAATAATGATTAGGGAGGATTACTACTAGGTACACAAAAAAACCCTAAATTACTATGAGATACAAACATACAAAAGTATTACTACTAGGTACAAAAATATATAGTGATATTTCAATATTACCCCTATTAATGTGCTGCACATAAATATTGTGTGCAGCAAAAGTTCATGTGCAGCAAAGTGTGTGCAGCAAAAAAAGTGTGTGCAGGAAAAAAAAAGTGTGTGCAGCAAAAAAATATGGTGGTCCGGCGGCGGCGGTCCGGCAGCTTTTCCGGCGGCGGCAGTTTTTCCGGCGACCAGTTTTTTTTTTTTCTTTTTTTTTTTTGGACGAACAGTTTTTCCGGCGACCGGCTGCCGGAGCTCCGGCGGCGGCGGCGCGGCAGCTTTCCGGCGACCAGTTTTTTTTTTTTTTTTTTCCCTGACGAACAGATTTTCCGGCGTCCGGCCTCCGGAGCTCCGCCGGCGGCGGCGGCGGCGGTCCGGCAGCGGCAGCGGTGGTCCGGTGGTGGGTGGAGGTTGGGGTTAGTGTTTTAAAGGTATATGGGTTTAGGGGTATATTTGGTATTTTACTTTAATATTTTGTATTAAATAATAATTATTTTAAATCAATGTATCTAGTAGTAATTAGGGGTACAAAGTGTGTACCTATCAGTAATTATTTCTAATGATTAATATTATTTATTGGTAAAAATATTATAATTCCATTTCATTATTAAAAGACAAATATTACTTTTGTTGGAAATCGTGGATAATTAACTAAGGGTTGAACCGTTAGTACATTTGACTTCTAAAAAGAATTATTATTATTATTATTATTATTATTATTATTTTAAGTGTGTAATAAGGTTGATACGCAGTCACTCAAATGTATAATTTGTCTTGGTCCTTTATCTTTAATTTCTTTTGACTATGGATAAATATATATGAGTGAGTCTCTTGTGTTCCGGGCATCGTGCCCTTTTGCAATTTTCATGTTACTTTACAATTTAAACCCCTAATAATATATAGATTTAAATAGAATATAAAGGGGGAGAGTTGTGTTCTCATGGAGACACGGCGTGTCCTCGGGACGCAGAAGCTTTTGCCAATAAATATTACTCACCTATAAATACATTAATATCATTTTATAAATAGAGGTTTTGTCCTTGTAAGTTGTTATGGAAAAATCATTTGCTTATGTTCATGATCAAAATATATAAAGTCTCACAAATCCATCATAATTAATTTTTATGCATTTATAAGGTGGTTGTCCCAATTTTTTTTTTTTTTTAATATTTTGTGTCTAGCTGCAAGTAGATAAAACATTAATATTTTCAAATACAATTTAAAAAAAAATAAAAAATGGCAACTACATGTGGTATGAACACATATTTTAGTTATGAATGACTTTCCTCTGCATCAATTACACATATCCTAAACTCATGCAACTAGATTTTCTAAACATACAATCTTCCACATTATTAGTGTGGGGGTTAAGGTCTAAAGGTAATGAATGAATATGCTATAATCAACCTTTTTAAATTTTACTTTTGAAACCATTAGAAACAACATCACAAGTGTGGGGCCTCAACATTAGTAATTAGGTTTCATGGGTGCAGTAGGATTTTGTTATTCAGATATATTAAGCAACTAGTAGTAATATACAGTCATTCACACTTACACATAAGTGAAGTATGCTTTTTTAAGTGTAGTGGAAATATTTTGAAGTGTTTGAGTGAGTATATATGGAAGACTTTGAAGAACTTTTGAAAATTAATTACCGTATGTGGTACCAGATGTCTTGTTATATTTTAATGTTATGCCATCTATTACACGTGTTAAATAAGCAACGCATACGCCCTTTCTCCGTAGGATTGATATTTTTCTTTCAAGGATAAATTTTATCTCTCTCCAATGTGTCATTCATAAAATGATCTGCAACAAGAGATGTAATACTAAAATGTAACAAAAGATTCAAACCAATAATATGTTCAAACATTATAATAGAGAAAATTGCAATAATCGTATCTGTCACAATCTCATTTGATTTTAGTCCTAAGGTTTCGCGTTTCAATCCCGTGCCTTTTTTTCATGATTTTTTGGTCCCACAGTTATGTCAGATATTGTTGATCTATTAAGCAATTTTAGTCCTGCATAACATTCTTCATAACAGGAACCATAATTTTTGCATTTTTTGTCCCAAAACACATGTGCTCGTGAATTTGGCGGGCAACTTGAGCATTATTAATTGAGGGAAATTTCACTCACTTTTTCCTTATATATATATATCTAACCCTAGCATTCATCCACACTACAACTACCCTGAGAGAAAGAAAAGAAAGATTAAGATATAAAAATGTCATCATCATCCATACAAAAAATAAGCAATACCTAATTTGTTATTGTGGAAAAGCCACTACATGTACGTTTCACAAAATACCTAATTTGTTATTGTGTAAATTGTTTCATACCTGTCATGAGTCGATGAGCGGTGGTTGCAATTTTTTTCTTTTAGGCAGATAAATATGAAGTGCTAGTCATGCTCAACTTCCTATTTGTTAACTAGGATCGACAATTTGATGGCTGAGAACTTAGAGATAGAAAATAAGGAAAAGAAAACGACACAAAGGGCTTATGAAAGTGAAGCGGTTGGAGCTAGAATTTAGATGTTCGAGAGCTTCGAAAAATAAAAAAAAACATTGTCCTATTGGTATCTTGGGCTCCTACCATCATCTTAGGGCTATTCATAAAGTAGAATATTATCCTCTGATAATTAGGATTCGTGGCCTTCAAGTATTGTCTTGTGATTAGTTAAAAACGACCGAAATGGTGGTTTTTGAAATAAAAGAAAATAAAATGAATGGAAAATGAATCTAATTACAATATATATATATATATATATATATATATATATATATATATTTATTTTGAATGCCATGGTAATTTTAATGATACACTTATATAATCAATCATCTTTAATTATTTTTATTTTTAAGCTAATTATTGTAAGGGTGAGCACGATTTTCACCTACCCCAATTGTCATAGTGAATAGGATGTAGATTATTTTCATGACCCCTAAAAAGCTTCTAGGATCGACTCCAATGTTCTCAAACGTACTTACGACTATTAGTATTCTCCCAAAGGGTGTTATTCAAGACATTGACTATTTTCCTCTATGTTCCCTTTTTAAGTATTATGATTATATTGGCTTGGTTCCCTTCACTAGTTTAATCCTCTGGCATGAGTAATCTCCCTAGTATCCATTTATGTTGTTCTAAATATAAATTGGTATTGGCCAGACTCCCCTTATATTAAACTCTCACGTAATAAATGGAAGAAACTCAAATATAACAATCATGCAAAGCAACTAAGGTGAAAGCTATGACAAGACATGTCGATACAGAATATACAATCTAACAATTGCACTAATACCAAAGGCATAAATTTTATATTACTACAAGGCATACAAATTTCATAAATGAAACCTAATCAAAGTTGGAAATTAAAAACCACCAAAGTATAGAAAATAGAAAGATAATAAATAGGATTAGATTTCACCTATTGAAGTTTTACATTCATGAAAATCATTATTTCCTTAGTGTCTCCACCTTCTTGAAAATCATTAAAATCCTAATCTAAGAAAACATTTGAAGAAATGAATTCCTCCCCAAACCCTAAATCCTCACTCAACTAGTGGAGATCTCTCTTTAAGAGCTCAAAGAATTCTAATCTAAAAATATGAATATACTTGAATTATGGATTAAAGATTTTATATTATTATGTAAGGCTTCAACTGAGAAAGTATTTATAGTAGTAGAGCGAGAGGAATTTAGGGATAATTTGACTCAAGGGACAAAAATTGAATTTTTAGGAATTTTTATGAGTAAAAAAGGATCATATGCAGGGTTCAAAAGATAGATCTGATGAAAAACCGAACGGCTAGGTGTTTAGGCCGAATTGGTTCAGACGCTGGAGATAAAAATCGGGTCAGCGGTTTAATATGAGGATATTTCCACAGCCCAGCCAGTTTGTTGACTTTCTCGGCAAGTGCTGGGCCTACGCGCAAAAACAAGCCCGGCCCGGAAACAGGGCAGCTCTTGTTCCTACGACTCAACAGATGCGCACAAAATAGAACTTCATGGGTGAAAAAATAAGGCAACACGTTCATTTCTCGGCCAAGGGTATTCCCAACTCAGCACAAACAGAAAAAATACATAGTGAAGAAAAAATACAGTAAAATCAAGAGATTGAAAAACAGAAAATTCGAAATATGTAAGAGAGATGGGAGACGGCGCTGAGGAGAAGAGTAACCCTAAATCTTCTTTTTGATCGCATATAGTTTGAAATTTGATTTCATGAATGTTTTTACCTTTTTTTATTTTTTATTAATTTAATTGATTAAGTGGGCTTCTTGTTATGAGGTGGGAAGTGGGCTAGAATAGTGCACTTTAGTTTTAAGTTCAAATGATATATATTTTGTAATTATTATATAATCTTTTTAAATATAATTAAAAATAAATAAATTTTATTTTTTCGGTTGAACTGTCGGTCCGACCGGTTGAACCTTGAACCATTGGGGCTACCAGTTTGCGCTCCGATTCGATTATAAAAACACTGACATATACAACTATTTTTGGGCATAGTGTTGTCGGAGCTTCGTTGTCTTTCTTACTTTACTATTTATTTTTTCATTTTCGTCATGTTTTCAATCTCGTTGCATTCTTTGCTATTTTAAGCTTGAAATCACCATTTTTCTACAAAAATAAACAAAATACCAGCTTTCTCCAAGTAATTAATCAATTAATAGTAATTTTCATGAAAATCATACTTAATTATTGAATTAAAACCAAATAAATTTAAATAAATTCGTGCGATTTATCCGAAAATCTAGGTGAATTTCATGCCGATCAAACCCCTCAAACTTAAAATATTGTTTGTCCCCAAGCAACGAAAGAAGAAAGAATGAGGAATGGAATTCACCTAAAATTGAATCAAGATTTCAAATAGAATTGAGTCATCTCAAGACCACTTCAATTCAATCAAACCATACAAGTTTAGCTTAGAAAAAATGCAAGCAAATTTAAACATCCATTACTCCTCTCTAGAATTAACAAGAATTAACGCATTCTAGATTTCACGTAAGAAGACACATTCATTTTTCTTTAAGTGAAGCATTGGATACAGAATTCATATGCATTCAAATTCCTTAGCTTAGTTATGACTGTTACAAAAAGAAAGTTCAAAATTGGACATATATATAGGAGGAAATATGATCTACCAACAGTTATGTTTGACTATATTTAGGATCTTGATCGATGGTTTTCAACTGGGAATTTTTTTATGTGATTTATGATGTGTTAGCTACACAATGGAGCATGTAGTAGTTAATTTGGTTCGTCAAATCACTATATAATCAGCCTGCAATGCAGAAAGTTGATTAAAATTTTCAAAGTTTTCAGATTTAATGATTTTAATCTCTTAAGTGTATTTTGGTTAAATAGGTTGTTGATTTTTCATGCTCTATTCATTTCATCCATAAAGAGACTTTTTTTTTCAAGATTGGATATAGATCGATTAATATTGAACTATTATCTTTATTCTTGATTTCATTATCATATGTATGTTTCTTGATCGGATTTTCTGCAAAAAAAATCACAATAATTTATTTTGTGGAGCATCTATTTTAATAAACAAATGGATGACTAGTGAGCAAATATAATACTCCCTCTGTCTCATTAAGCTCTTCACCGTTGCTGTAGATATGGAGTTTAAGAAAAAAATTTTTTTTATCAACTTTATTAATTTTTAGGGGTATTGTTGTATTCTTAAGTAATAAATAAATGATAAAGTGAGTTAGGTGATGGTGGCATTTTTGAAAATATGATGATGTAGTGGGAGGTTATTTATTTTGAAACTTTTATTATTTTTGGAGGGTGAAAAGTGTAGTGGGATAGATAAATTAGGAAAGAGTGAAGAGTTTAGTGGAATGGGGGGAATAAAAAATTGTGATGTTACCCCGGACACCTTTTTGATGTAATAAAAATCTAGGAGGCAATGATAGTGTACTACGAGGTGTTTGAATGGAGAAGGTTTGGCCACGTCGATTTAATAGTTTTAATAATGCTACAAAAATTATCCACCATTCAACTTCTTTTTTATTTGGGCTTCAACCATCTTCCAAGAATCCAATTGCAGAATAGAAAATACTAAGAATACTCATTTATTAAATTCGTGACGCCTATCCCATATTATAAAATGAGAAAGAGTTGGGTGAGATCGTCTGATTTACGTGAGATAGTTGAGAAGTGATAATTTTTATAATGAAAAGTGATACTCAATTAATGAAAAGTGATAATATAATTTCATGAACAATTTATAGTGTAAATGAAAAGTGATAGCATTTTATATCAAAAGTGATAACTATTTTAAAAGGTGTAAAATAGTCTCACGTGAGACGATCTCACGCAAGACCTACTCATATAATATATTATGGTAATAATTTATAATATAATAATGTATTAAATGCCCCCTAGGTTCACTGACACGTGTATCACACAATGTGTGATCGTACTATATTGTAGTGAAAAAATATGTCTTAATCTAGATGTGATTAAATATTATTGACAATTGGTAGGAATCGGCCGTACGGTCATAGGTTACTGTAATTCTATTCCATTTTATTTGATGTAAAAAATTATCGCAGGATAATATTTTGGTAATATACCTTGACTAAATGTGATTAGATGTAGATGTATTATTATTTGAAACACATAAAAGTAACACTTGTTGCTAAAAATAATCATTCATTCTTTCTCGCCAATTACTTCACACTTTATATTTTATTCGCCTCAATATTTATGTGCGTATTCTAAAATTAAAAAAATATATTTTAATAATACTTACTTTTTACATATATCCCAACAATTTACACATTTTTTTCAATAAATTATCTTTAAAAAATACTCATTTTTAACTCACATTTTAATAACAAAAATAATTTTCTTAATCTCCGTATACAAGAATATGTGCACTAATTATCGGGACGAGGGAATATTAAATATTCATACCCTCCTGCAATTTTTGTTACATTTACTGATTACATGAAAATTAAGAAATATAAAATTTTAATATGTAGTGGGTTAAGATATATTGTAGTATATTATTATTTTAATATATAATAGATAGTTGTATTAGTGTTGTGTGTGGGCTTATGAAGATATATTAATTATTTTGTGTTAGTCACATCTACCAAGGGAAACGTAACATTAATTGTGAAAAGCTCTAATTAGTAAAATGTAACAATATTCATTGACGGAGGAAGTATATACTCTCTTCATCCCATCCGAAGAGTTATATGTTATCATTTTAGTCGTCTCACTTCAATAATAACATTTTTCTTTTTGGTAGATGAGATTCATACAAAACAATTATATATCTAAATGAGAGACCACACACTATATTTATACAACTATCTGTTATACATTAAAATGTTATATTTTTTTTATCTCCATGAAAAAGAAAAAAAAACAAATGTAACTCTTCGAATGGGGGAGAGAGTATTTATAATATCTCAATTTAATTCTAAATTAAAAAAAATCTTCGCTAAGTAATAAAATTTAAAATAAATATTAAAAATAATCATAATCATTAAAATATTTTAATAATAAAATTTGCTATAAATGTGTATTGTACTCGCACTAAAGAGTAATGTAATATATGGTCTGAGTCTCACGTTGTTATGCTATTTCTCTTTTACTTATTGTGTGAGATTGAGTACAAGTCTAACAGAGAAGTCCAATCCTTTTGGGCCCATTAAATGTGGAGGAAAATTGAACAATATTCTGTTTTGTCAAAGCTGATATGGATATAATTGGGCTCATCACACTTATTCTTTATGCTGTTTCTCTCTTTTATTAATGGGCTTGACAGTATAAAGCCCAATAGAGCAGTACAGTCTTTTGAAAAAAATCAACTTCCTTGTTATTTTACTCAAAGCTCTCATTTATAATTGGGCCTAAAGATCCTTAACTCATCTTTCGATCCACTATTTCTTCTTCTTCTTTCTAAATACTGATAAAATGCAATAACATTGTTTTATAAATAGTGATGTTTGATCGAGAAAAAATAATATACAGAGTATCTGTTTAATTGAAATATTTTGTGAATAATTCATATATATATATATATATATATATATATATATATATATATATATATATGATTAGGGGAATGAGATAGTTTTACGGTAGAACGGTCTTACACAATTTTTCACTTTTTTCTTTTTTATTAATAAAATATCTTACTCCCTTCGTCCGTCCGTAAGATAACAATTTACTTTTTGCACGTTCAATAACAAGTATTACTAGTTGTATTAGTGATAAGTAGTAAGTCATATTTGGGTTCTTTTTATAAAATAGAGAAAATAAATATATTAAGAGTGAACAATCAAAATGACAAAATAAATTTCTTATAGATGGACGGAGGAGTATTATAAAAAGAGTTTCTCTTTTGCACCCGGAGCGCAAAGTGTTCAAGGGTAAACACTTTATCTAGAATTTCTCATCAAGATACAACATAGCTTAGGATCTAATTCCAATCCATTAAAGGGAAATTTATTTATGAAATTTTTCCCTTTTAGCTAATTTATGATTTCCCTTTACATTTATCTGAGAAAATAATTGGAAATCGTCAAATTTATTTTCTTTATAACTGACTTGTTTATATTTCATATATCACAAACACAAACACACATGTAAACTGGGTTTATATAGGTTTATTTGTAAACCCTATCTTCATTTATTACTCTTTAGTACATGAAAAATTACTTTTTAGAAATATAAATTATTACTTTTCTAAATTAAAAAAACTACTCTTTAAATTCTTGTACACTCTAATTTATCGATAGTTTTTAGTACAAGAAAAATTACTCTTTAAATACAAGTATTATTACTCTTTTGTATAAAAATCATTACTCTTAAAATAGTAATTTTGTATGTATTCCCTCCGTCCCATGCAAAGGGGTGCTTTTGCTTTTTGTACATGAATTAATTAGTATTATTATTTAATGTGTAGTTAGTAGTTGCATTAGTAGGTGTGTGTGGGTCCCATGTGAAAAAAAAATAAAAAAAGACTCTTTGGATGGGACGCCCAAAATGAAAAAAAATGAATCATTTGAAGAGCATTAACGAGTAATTTTAAAAAATAGATATTATATGTAAACCTAATTTACAAGAGACTAACTCTTCATATATATCATATTATACTCCCTCCATCTCACAAAACCTTCACAATTTCCTTATTTATTTATCCTACAAAATATTTCACACCTTAAAAAGGGAATATCAATTTATCCAACAATCTCAAATGTTATTTTAATTTTAAATATATCACTTATTTTTCACACATATACCATTACTTTATTTATTACATAAAAATATTATAATATCCCTCTAAAAACAACAAAATTAATAAAAAAATAAATAAATTTTTTAAACAATGTGAAATAACAAATATGAAGCGTTTCGTTAGATTAAGGAGTATATTTAGAGTTCCTTGGATTCCAAGCAAATTAATTTCCATGTTGTGCTAAGCAAATCAATAAGAGACACCATGTTTATCTTTATCAAATAATAACAATGATCATATTATCTAAACTACTTAATTATATATAATTGAAAAAAAAACATTCTCATCTTCTTTACAAAACGCACAACTTTTTTATAAATGATATATAATAGCAGTTTGAATTGTAATTTATGGGTGATTAAAAAATTATTTTTTCCTTAGAATATTTCATTTATAATCTTACTTTCATTGTTAAATTGGATTATCAAAGGATTAATAGCAAAATTTATTGGTAAAGTGATAATTTGTAAATTTTTACCAATGAAAATCTAAAGCTATAGGAGCTCGCTTAATACTTAATCAAGAGGAGAATTGTTTAATACTTAATCAAGTCACTCTAGAACACCCAGTCACATGCATACGTATTTGAGTTTAATTTTTGCCTCAATCCTTGAATGTAGAATTTTTTTATAAATGAGGTTAAATTTTGCTTTTTTATCTCAAGAATTGCATGTGGAATATTTTTTTTAAATGAAGTTAATTTTTACCTGAAGCCTTGCATGTGAAAATTTTTGCTTCTTTACCACATGCATGTGGAATTTTTTTATAAATGGGTGGTGGTAAAGTTCGAACCCTAAACCTTTGCTAGACCATGACTTTGATATCATGTTAAATGACTACATCATCTAAAAGTTTAAGTTATTACAGAAGAGAATAATTTAATATTTAATCAAGTCACTCTAACATAATAATTCTCCCGAACAAAAGGATCAAAACCTTCCAAACTCCACGATGGATTTACATGTTGCACTCTTTCAGTTAGTCCATAAAGTTCATGTTAGGAAATTTATATTTCCTATATAATTTAATTGTGGGCAATATATTAATACTCAATTATATTAGCTATTCAAATAATATATTGGGCTTAATTAAGTGATTAAAATAAAGTAAGAGCCCATGGACTACACTTATTTGATATGAGCCAATGAGTAGATACCCAATATTACGTATCTGGTGATTATGGGTGACCTGATATGGGTAATATATATAGATACCTAGGTTATGGTCCCCAACACTAAGCCGCACACAGTTCTCTCTTTCCCCATCTGAAGAGATTACGAAGGTCCTTACGGAATCCAGAGGCTTTAGTGAAGGAAGACCTTAAACCTGCTGCTGATCTTCCGTTTAATTCCGCATAAGAAGATCAATAGATCCAGGTATTCCTCTATATAATTATTTTATGGATCTCGTTGAATCATGTTAGGGATTAAAGATATTTGGATTAATTGTTATATTTCCAACAAGTGGTATCAGAGCCACCCTTTTATGATTCTTTGAGATCAGTAATATTAATATTTGGATATTAAGAATGTGGATTAATTTTCGTAATTTTCTTTATTACGATTTGAATTTTCACATGTTAAATATTGAATTATGAACATTTTTTTTTTCGTGAATGATAATCCATGTTAATTGATTACAAATATTCGGAATGTCATGCTTTGGTGAATTAATTGATTAACCATATATTCTGTATTAGTTCCAAATGAAAATTGGATACTGTGGTATGAGAATTAAATATTATTTTTTTTAATTCGTCCAGTCTGTGAAATGGAATTCCAATTTCACATTCTTAATTGATTGTGCCTATTTAACAGTTTAATCCATAGTGCCTATTTAACAATTTAATTGATTGTGCCAATTTTTAAATTGGATTCATGCTATTAAATTGATTTGGCATTTAATTTTATTAAACTGACATGTGACTATATGGAGAAGTACATGCAATTCATATACCCACTTGACAAAAGATGTTCTGCCTATTCCGTGGCAATGAACTGGCATGTATTTTAAGTCAACTTTTGTATACCATTTGGTTCTTGATTTGGCATTTAATTTTATTAAACTGACATGTGACTATACGGAGTGATATACACGTGTATCCTATATTATATTTAGATATCATTATTATCACTATTTAACACACCACTTTTATGGTAATGTTGGTGTATAAATAACCATGGATTTATCAAAAGCTATTTCATATTTTGGTTATTTGATACAGTAATGGTGTTACTTTATTAATTAATTTGTTGCCATTACATTTTCAAATATGTGATGATAAACTCAAATATGGCAGTAAGCTTTATTAAATATGAAAGGCATTGAATTAAACTAGTAGAGATTCTAATTACGTGATTCTGTAAATTATTATCATTTGGTGATTTGGATATGAATGGACTGCAAGGATAGACTGCTAATATGATTATTAGTATGCTGTTAATTTAATTTATTAATCTCATTCTGAACCCATAAGAAATTTATTTAAATTGGGGAGACAGTTCAATGTCGTTTAATTAAATTAAATATTTTAATATTTATTTAATTAGTCTAGTAAACCTTCAATCCAGTCAATCGAAGCACCATGTTGTCACAGCAATATCGTGTGTGGAGAAAAGTTTTATTGAAATTACATAGATGGGTGTGGTATTATTTATGTGTTCTGTGTTCGGCCCACAGGTAGGCACAGTTTGACAGAATAATAACACACATGTGATAATGAGTATGTGATAACTATTTGGATTATTCATGTGAACATGAGTCGGTCTACAGATAAACTCTTGTTTGACAGAACTTATTGTCAATACTTGATTGTTGCACCAAGATTACCACTGTAGTTAATTTTTGTCCACAGACGAGGTTAATGTTACACTTGGTGTCTTGAGATGGGTCCCCAATTTGTTTTACTTATTCGTTCATAATTTGATTTATGATATGAATGTTATGTGAGTATACTTAATGTGTTCTCTATTTAGTTTCTGTTGCTACATCTCCTAACTTTACTCAACAAATCAATAACATCCCAATGCTTAATGGGACAAACTTCAAGAGCTGGAAAGAAATCCTTGAGATCGTTCTGGGCTGTATGGATTTGGATCTGGCTCTTCGGTCTGATCGACCCACTGCTACTACTGAAAATCCAAATGAGGCTAAAATTTAGAAGTGGGATCGGTCAGACCAAATGTGCATGATGATCATGAAGCGCTCCATTCCGGAGGCATTTCGGGACTTTATTGCTGAGAGTAAAAATGCCAAATCGTTCTTCGAGGCTGTTGAGCAGTACTTTGCCAAAAATAAAAAGGCGGAGGCAAGTAGTCTTTTGGCTAAACTTGTCTCCATGAGGTATAATGGCAAAGGGAACATAAGGGAGTATATTATGGAAATGTCTAATCTCACATCAAAGCTTAAGGCACTCAAGTTAGACATTTCTGATGATCTACTTGTGCACTTAGTTCTGATCTCACTTCCTGCACACTTTGGGCAATTCAAAGTGAGCTATAACACTCAAAAGGACAAATGGTCCCTTAATGAGCTTATATCTTACTGTGTCCAAGAGGAAGAGAGAGTGCAGAGAGATAGAGTTGAAAGTGCTCACTTGGCTATAAATGCTCGAGGCAAGAAAAGAAATCGACCTAATGGTACTGTTGTTGCTGCTGCTTCAGAGAAGAAGAAGCAAAAGGTTGAACCTAAGGATGATAGATGCCACTTCTGCAAGAAGCGGGATCATTTTAAGAAAGATTGCTCCAAGTATGCTGCATGGCGTGCTAAGAAGGGTATACCTCTTACTTTGGTTTGTTCTGAGGTTAATTTATCCTTTGTACCTAAAGATACTTGGTGGGTAGATTCTGGTGCTGCTACTCACATAAGTGTGTCTTTGCAGGGTTGCCTGCATTACCAGCTGCCAACTGATGCTGAAAGATTCATCTTTGTGGGCGATGACAATAAAGTTGTAGTAGAGGCTATTAGAACCTTTAGATTGCATTTAAAGAGTGGCTGTTATTTAGACTTGTTTGAGACATTTGTTGTGCCGTCTTTTAGACGGAATTTGGTTTCTATTTCTGCTTTGGATAAACTGGGATTTTTCTGGTCTTTTGGAAATAATAAAGTATGTCTCTTTTAAAATTCCAATTTTATTGGTGATGGCCATTTAATTGAAAATCTTTACATGCTTGATCTTATAAATTCCAATAATGTTATTCTGCAAACACATTCAAGAGGTACAAAGAGAAAATTTTCGGAGGATTCTGCCATTTTGTGGCACAAGCGCTTAGGCCATATTTCTAAACAAAGAATTTAAAGGCTTGTGTCTGATGGAATCCTTAATCCCTTAAATCTTGTATATTTTCAAGTCTGCGTTGAATGTATAAAAGGGAAACAAATTAATATGAGGAAATTAGGAGCCGAAAGAGCTAAAGAAGTCTCAGAACTTATTCACACTGATATATGTGGTCCATTCCCTATGGCATCATGGAATGGGTAACGTTACTTTATCACGTTCATAGACGATTATTCTTATTTTGGATACCTATATTTGATTCATGAGAAATCTCAATCGTTGGATGTTTTCAAGTCTTTCAAAGCTGAAGTAGAACTTCAACTTGGTAAGAAAATTAAGGCTGTCAAATCTGATCGTGGAGGTGAATACTATGGTCGATTTGATGGATCAGGAGAACAACGCCCAGGACCCTTCGCACTTTTCCTCAAAGAATATGGAATTGTTCCGCAATACACTATGCCAGGTTCTCCTCGCATGAATGGTGTTGCTGAACCTCGGAATCGGACTCTTAAGGATATGGTGAGAAGTATGATAAGTCATTCCTCCTTGCCAGAGTCTCTTTGGGGAGAAGCTTTGAAAACAGCAGTGTACATTCTCAATAGAGTACCAAGTAAAGCAGTTTCGAAAACTCCACATGAACTTTGGAAAGGCAAGAAACCTAGCATTAGGCACTTACACATTTGGGGTTGCCTAGCTGAAGCGCGGCCTTATAAGCCACATGAAGGAAAACTGAAATCAAGAACGGTAAGCTGCTATTTCGTTGGTTACTCTGAGCATTCGCGGGGGTTTAAGTTTTACCATCCCACATCAAGAACCTTTTTCGAGACGGGAAATGCTAAATTTCTTAAGGATATTGAGTTTGGGAGGGAAGAAATTATGAGGAAGGTTGTCTTTGAAGAAGATTCTGGAGTAGATAATGATTTAATTACTTTACCGATCATAGCTCAAGAAACAACTCCAGAGACTCATATGGAAATCACAATTCCAAATCAAGATAACATTGAAATCCTTCCTCCATTAGCTGAAGAACAACTCAACCACCTCAAGAAGTGCCATTAAGGAGATCCACTAGAGAGAGGAGAAATTATATTTCAGATGATTATATAGTATTCCTACAAGAGCATGAGGATGGCGTTGGTTTGACCGAAGATGACCCTGTCACTTTTAGTCAAGCCATGCGCAGTTCTAACTCTCAGAGATGTATTGATGCCATGAAAGATGAGATGAAGTCTATGAGTGACAATGATGTTTGGGATCTTGTCGAATTGCCTGAAGGTGTGAAACCCATTGGTTGTAAATGGATATTTAAAACCAAAAGGGATTCAAAAGGCAATATCGAAAGATATAAGGCTTGTCTAGTCGCTAAAGGCTTCACTCAAAAGGAAGGCATTGACTACAAAGAGACTTTATCTCCAGTTTTTTCGAAAGACTCTTTCAGAACTATCATGGCACTTGTAGCTCATTTTGACTTGAAGCTACACCAGATGGATGTAAAGACCGCTTTTCTCAATGGAGACATTGAGGAAACCATTTATATGGCACAACCTGAAAACTTTATCTTCGAAGATGCAAAGTCTACAGTGTGCAAATTAAAGAAATCCATCTATGGTCTCAAGCAAGCATCTCGTCAATGGTATCACAAGTTTCATCAAATTATTACCTCTTTTGGTTTTGAGGTAAATGTTGTTGATGATTGTGTATATTGCAAGTTCAGTGGGAGTAAATATGTTTTCTTGGTTTTATATGTCGATGATATTCTTCTTGCAAGTAATGATATAGGCTTATTGCATGAAACTAAGAGATTTCTTGCGAAGAAATTCGAAATGAAAGATCTTGGTGACGCCTCTTTTGTATTAGAAATTCAAATACATAGAGATCGCTCTCAAGGTATCCTTGGATTATCGCAAAAGAGCTATATCGATATAGTTTTAGGAAGATTCAGCATGAAAGGAAGCAAACCATTAGACACCCCTGTGGCCAAGGGAGAAAAATTCAGTCTTAAGCAATGCCCCAGCAATGATCATGAGAAAAATGAGATGCAAAATATTCCTTATGCATCAGCAGTAGGAAGTCTAATGTACGCTCAAGTTTGCACTCGTCCCAATATAACATTTATAGTGGGAGTTTTGGGGAGGTATTTAAGAAATCCAGGGGAGCAACACTGGAAAGTGGCCAAACGTGTTATGCGTTATTTAAAGAGAACAATGGATTATATGCTCACTTATCGGAGGTTGGAGAATTTGGAGATCGTTGGATACTCTGACTCCGATTTTGCTGGATGTCAAGATAGCAAGCGTTCCACATCGGGTTATGTGTTTACGTTGGCTGGAGGGGCTATTTCTTGGAAGTCTGCTAAACAGACTCTTGTAGCTTCTTCCACCATGGCTGCAGAGTTCATTGCTTGTTATGAAACATCTAATCATGCATTGTGGTCGCGAAACTTTGTCACTGGGCTGCGTGTGGTTGACGGTATCGAAAGACCATTGAAAATGTATTGTGACAATAGTTCAGCAGTGCTATACTCCAATAACAACAGAAGTGTTACTAAAGCAAAATTCATTGAAATTAAGTACCTTGTTGTTAAGGAGAGAATTCAGAATAAACAAATTACTGTTGAACACATAGGAGCAAATAGCATGCTAGCAGATCCACTAACTAAGGCATTAACCCCGAAGGTATTTCATGAGCATACTGCTCAAATGGGTGTTGTTTCTGATGTTACCTTAGTTTAGTGGGAGTTTATGTTCTATGTATTGAACTTCATATTTAAGACATTCGAAATTCTATAGAATAAAGTTGATGACCTTTTGATTTGTTCTGAATTCACTTAAGTCAATTTCCATTTTGTGATATTTGCATTTTGGATTGATCTCACTAAAGTTGGACCAGTTGGAAATAGACATGTTATTAATCAGATTTTACATGTAATTTTCATGCTACTCACCATATTTGATCTATGTCATTGAGTATATTAATATGGTGATTGTCGGGGTTTAACCACGAATAATAATGTGGTGAATGCCGTGGTAATTCCATTGTTAGTGTATGAGATGGACCAGATTGTTGAAGGTAGTCTGAATGAATAGCATAAAGTTGTGCACTTAAGGATTCTTAATATAATTATCTTCGGAAAATAATATATAGCCCAAGTGGGAGATTGTTAGGAAATTTATATTTCCTATATAATTTAATTGTGGGCAATATATTAATACTCAATTATATTAGCTATTCAAATAATATATTGGGCTTAATTAAGTGATTAAAATAAAGTAAGAGCACATGGACTACACTTATTTGATATGGGCCAATGAGTAGATACCCAATATTACGTATCAGGTGATTATGGGTGGCCTGATATGAGTAATATATATAGATACCTAGGTTATGGTCCCCAACACTAAGCCGCACACAGTTCTCTCTTTCCCCATCTGAAGAGATTACGAAGGTCCTTACGGAATCCAGAGGCTTTAGTGAAGGAAGACCTTAAACCTGCTGCTGATCTTCCGTTTAATTCCGCATAAGAAGATCAATGGATCCAGGTATTCCTCTATATAATTATTTTATGGATCTCGTTGAATCATGTTAGGGATTAAAGATATTTGGATTAATTGTTATATTTCCAACAGTTCAGACACCCATATTCTAGGACCGTACATGACATGCACCAAAACCAAAGCAAGTCGCCTTGGAGAGAAATAAATGAATTCTAAAGATTTTAGGCAAATTTAAAAAAGGTTTTCTTATACATTCATAAGAAAATATTACTTAGGAAATAACAACGGTTATTATTCTTTTGATAAAAACATTAAAATTTCATTGGCATTCCAAAGCTACATAATTAATAGACAATAACTGAGATGAATTATTATGTGTATGCATGACTTTTATAGTCTTGGGTACTTTCTTATGAGACGAGTTGTGAAATGAGTCGACTTATTAATACTTTATTGATATTTTCACTTTTTTTTGTTAAAAATATAACTCCCTTCGTCTCATAATAAACATTTTTCGTTTTTGTCTATCCCACAATAAATGTCTTACTCCAAAAATGGAAACTTACCTTAAAAGTTATGTTAATTTAAAAAATATCACTCACACCTAACATACTTACATAACATACTTTATAATTTACTATTTATTATCTAAAAATATCACAATACCCTTAAAAAGTCAATTAGGTCAAAAAACAATTTTCTTTAAATTTCGTGTCTACAGTAACTAAGACAACTATTGTGTGATAGAGGGAGTATAACTTTTTATTATATTACGGATCATGTTCATGAAATATGCACAACTATCACTTTTATTTTATTAATTCAAATACTACTCTTTTCTTTAAAAAAATTATCACTTTTTATTCATTAAAAAAAATCTTCCAATATAACGGTTCTCAAAACAATTTAACGGTGATATTGTATGAAAAATGAGTAAAGTGAATAAGATAAGAGGATATATGTGTATATCAGTTGCTACAGAAAATAGGCATTGGCGAACGAATAAAAATTAGATTAATAATTAGGTTTGTTTAGTAAACATGAGACCCGCCTCCGTTCTTCACGGGCCGGACCCACTAACTTTCCTATGATTGGCGCACACTACACCCTAGACTAGATGATTAGACATCATTCACCCCCAAACCACCCCCCCTTTGTGGGCGGTGACTCACTGAGCCACAATTCTCATCTCGCCTATAACACGTAACATAAGAAAAAATAAAATAAAAAAATCATATTTTTTCAAAATAAAATATGAACCCAAAAATTATAAAAATAAAAAGAGAAATGAAGAGAAAATATATATAAAATAATAAATTCTCATATACACCCATGTTCAGAACAAATACATTTATTAATAAAAATATTTGTACCATTAATTGAATAAGAATTTATATAGTTTGTTAATAGTTTTTTTGTGATTTTCTAATTATTTTTTTAATAAAAATTTAATATTAAAAAGTAATAATTTATTAAAACCACGTATTTTTTATTAGTCCACATGCACTTCAACTCAATTAAAATATACTCTTTCCGTCCGCTTCTAAGATGTCAATTTTACTATTTTTGGCGTCCAGTTTAAATGTATCAATTTCCGTTACTAAGTACACAACATTGCCTACCACTTCCCTCTAATACAATTACCCACTTTACATATAATAATACTCATTAATCCAAGTGCAAAAAGCAACGGACACCATAGAATGGGACGGAGAGAATATATAACTATAAAATTCAAATTAATTAAGTTATGATAATCAAACACGTGCAAATATGAATACTATTTTCAACGATTACTCTTTAATACTCCATAAAAATTACTCCTTCCTTCCCAACTTCAACTTCACATTTTTCGTTTTTGTCCGTCCCAAATTCAATCACACTTCCATAAAAGGAAAAAGCAGCTAACTAATATCCATCTAACATACTTTAATTTCAAATTTGTCATCACCTTTTTAACACACATAACATACTTTATCAATTATTTATTAACCAAAAATATCATACTACCCCCAAAAGTTACTCAAAAAGTAACTTTTCTTAAATTTCATATCTACATTAAATATGAACTTGAATTTGGGAGGGAAGGAGTACTTTTTAAAAACATAATTATTAGTCTTCTAAATGAAATTTTTTCTCTTCGAATTATTATATACTCTAATTTATAGATTACTCTTTAGTACATGAAAATTAACTCTTCAGAGAGATGAATAGTTATTATTCTAAATATAATATAGAGTTAGTCTCCTGTGTACTCGGTACATGACACCGTGCCCCATGAGAATACAAGAATAAAATATTAATTATTATTGTATTCTCATGGGGGCACGGTGCGTCCCCGGGGACACACAATTTTTTTCCTATAATATATTACTCTTCAAAAAGTAAATCTTTTATATGGAGTAAAAAATAATTTTATAAGAATAAAGTTTACGTGTAAACTCGATTCACACCAAATTCATCCTATTTTTCTTTTTTTATTTATAATAATGAATAAATTTGAGTTGGTCTTTTTTGTCTCTGGGTGCACAAGATGTGTAAAGGCATAACATTTTGTTTTAAAGGATATATTTTTTAATTAATAAGGGTATAGTATTTTCGTTGAAAAGATCAGCTGAAATATGAATAATATAAATGTTTTATTAAAAAAATCAAGAAAATAAAGAATACACGTTCTTATACTAAATAATATATCATTTAATACTAAATGCTACTCCCTACATCCGGTTATAAGGTAATTTATTTGCTTTTTGCATGTGAATTAATGAGTATTATTATTATATGTAAAGTGAGTAGTTGTATTAGAGGGAAGTGGTGGGTCATATTGTGTACTTTTTTAACCAATTAATTTCTATTACATCAACTAAACTGGTAAAGTAAAATATTACTAGTATTTTAATTGATTTTATTTAATACCCAATCTAACGATTAAATTAAAATTATATAGTTGCATATCGATATCCTTAGTGCACCATAATTTGACTCTTATTTCAATACTTTTAGAACCAATAAAATATATTATTCTCTATTATATAAATAAATTCACGATTACTAATTTTATTCGTGCCATAAATAAGTTCGCATTACTAAATAAAACACAACTCAATAACATAACAACACAATTTTATTTTGAAATTGTCACTCATTTTCAACTTACACTTAACTCATCAAATAACTTATTTATTATTTAAAAATATCGCATAACTTTCTTAAAAACATGTATAAGAACATTTTTTTCTTGAATTTTGTATCTATTGTAATTTGAACTTATGTGATGGAGAGAATTGTGAATTGTAAGAATATTTTATGTTAAAAATAGGTTTGAAGTCATCTCCGGCCAGCAGAAAAGCAATTCGGGTATAAACTTAAAGAAGAATATAAAGGGAGTGGAGTATTGTATTTCACCCAATCCAAAATCCTATTCTTATCCCTTTGGGAGTATTATTTATTGTTAATAAATACCAACTTGCACCAAACTACATCTATGGTAGGCCCCTTCCCCTTATTTTATTTATTTATGCATATACATGTACTCCACCCATTTTGCATACACACTAAATAAATACTCCCATCATTTTGTTTTTTCACGTGAATTAAAAAGTATTATTATTTAATGGGTAGTGAGTAGTTGTATTAGTGGGGAGTTGGGAGTCATGTGTATAAAAAAAGAAGGGGGACCTTTTGGGTGGGACGACCAAAATGAAAAAAAAAAAAGACTCTTTGGGTGGGACAAAGGGAGTATATAGAGTTAAAAATAAATAAATTGTTATTTTTTAAAACTAATTTAGAGTAATATAATGTTTTAGGTAATAAATAAATATATCATATTTATATTGAGTTAGTCTATTGTAAACTGAGTTTACATCACACATTCTTGTAAACAATGTTTCCTCCTTTAATTTAAACCCCTAACAATACATAAATATAATATGATTGAAAGAGGGAGGACTTAGGGTGAGAAAAAATCAGAGTTTACATAAAAAAACTATGTAAACCAGGTTTACATGAGTGTTTGTGATTTACTCCATATTATATATCTATATGTAGAATTAGATAATACACAAAATTCATTGTGTAAAATCTTTACCAATACTTTTTTATTTGCTATCTTTTTTACACAATTGCACTTTTTGAATTTTTTTATCCTTGTATTCAAAATCAAATATCCAATGTGTCCCCTGTATAAGTGTAGGTCACCCACACGAAATCACCCACATCAGTTCCGATGTAGGTCACCCACACGTATCCACCCACATCAATTCCGATGTAAGTCACGATGTAGGTCACCCACACAATGGTGGTGGCCGGCTGACAGCGACGACGGCGGGTAGTTGCTGACCGGTGGCAAGAATACTTATAATTTTTTTATTTTGGTGGGAGGGGTATAATGGATCATTTTGGGGAATTTGATTAAAACACAAAAAATGTATTTAAATTGTTGATATTGATATTTGATTGGTGAGAGTTGTGTAGTTTTGCTTATTAGCACAAATTAAAAATATAATAATAATCATCTACTCTTATAAAAAAAAAATTTATATTTAATTTTAGAAAGTAAAATTTAGTTTATTTAGCTAGTCTCTATATTAATAAAATAAATTAATTAAATCAAATTATCAATAATCTGAATTATCTTACAGAAATTAAAATATTTTTTCTAAATATAAAATTGGTTTAATTTGGATTTTAATTAAATATAAATTAATTAAAAGTTTAATTAAAGCTATTTACATTTTTTTTTTACAATTTCCATAAATTACAGCAACTTCAAACAGATTTAATAATATTTTGGATGATTTAATTTATGGTGCAATTTAGGGCTATAGAGTTAATAAGTTGAATTCAGGTAAATTTTAATTATACTCCCTCCGTCCCACCCAAAAAGTCCCTTTTTTATATTTTGGGTGTCCCACCCAAAGAATCTCATTTTCTTTTTTATTCACATGGGACCCATACACACCCATTAATACATTTAAAATATGGGGTTCATACTCCTACTAATACAACTACCTACTACACATTAAGTAATAATACTCCTTAATCCACGTGCAAACAGAAAAATAACACTTTTATTGGAACGGAACGAGTATATTTTTTTTAATTTTAATCTAAGAATGTTTATTAATTAATCTAGATTTAAATATCATAAATCACAGGTGCACCAATAAGGTCCAAGTGAACTAAGTGGAAGTATTATTATTTTATATGTGCTGAGTAATTATATTAGTAATAAGTCATATATAAGGCCATTTTATTGAAAGAGAAAATAAAGAGACACTCAATTTAATAAAATGAGGGCAAAAACTCCAATGCCCCCGGAGATAACCGTGCCTCCATGGAAACAAAAGAGTTTTAATACTAAGGAGTATTACTCCCTCCGTCCACTGTTAATCTATCTTTTTTACTATTTTGGACCGTCTACTCTCAATCTATCCATTTTCCTTTTTAGATATATGGGACCCACACTCTCACTAATATAATTAAAATATGGGACTCACACCCTCCACTAATACAACTACGTATCCACTACACATAAAATAGTAATACACCTTAATCCACGTGCAAAAAATAAATGGATACATTAACAATGCAGGAGGGAGTATTATTTAAGGAGTATTATTATTTAATGTGTAGTGGGTAGTTGTATTAGTGGGAGTGTGGGCCCCATATTTTAATTATATTAGAGAGGTTGTGTGGGTCCCATATGTGTAAAAAATGAAAGGGGACCTTTAGGGTAAGATAACCAAAATGGAAAAAAACCTCTTTAAATGGGACGGAGAGAGTATAAAATTTCACGAAATTTCTCATTATCTTCTTTCATGAGGCTCATGAAGTTTGATGATTCTTCATCTTATTTCTCAACTTGATTTTTTTAATCCCCATTGGTCGCCTTTATGAAGAACTTCCACTAATATTTTCATCACTTTATAATAGATAGTAAATTTAGAAAATAAAAGTTATGGAGAAATAGGTGATTTCGAAGTAATTTCATGGGGCTTTGATGTCTCCTCATCTACATATTCTTCCATAAATTTACATACATGCAATCTAAACCCATTTCGACATCATTTTATTTGTCATTTTCCACTATAATAATATAATATAAACAAGTTGATATTATAATAAACTGATATGATTCAATAAAAAATAATATTAGCACTTACCATAATCTGGTTATTTGCAATGAGTTTGAAATGGGTTTCTAAGGATATTTGGCTACGCTTTGCTATTTGACTAGGTCGTTCAGAGTTGTAGTACTTTACTATACGACTCCAAAATAGATCTTAGATTTGGTGTATACTCACGATTAGATTTTGTGAGATGTAAAGGTACAGAGTACACAGACGTTATCCTCACAAGAAGATAAACTAGTTGTATGATTAGAATTTTTTTTTGGAAGATGTTGAAAGATAAATCAATATCAATATGTTGTAAATGATTAGTAGAGATTGGAAAAGTGTGGAAGAATAAATTGGTATAACATCTATTTATAGAGAAGATATGACTTTTAATCCTTAAAAAAACATTGATCCAATGGTTTGGAATTAAAGAGGATATCCCTTATCAACGGCAATAATTGAAAGCATAAATATTGTGTTTTTTTAGTGTGAGCTAATTTGCATCTCTTGATCTGACGATTGGGAATTAAAGATGATACTCTCTCCATCCCATAAAATATTTCACATTTTTCTCATTTGTTTGTCCTACAAAACCATTCAAATCCCAAAAAATGAAATATTACTTTATCCAACAACCTTAAAAGTTACTTTAATTTCAAATTTGCCACTCATTTTACTCAGACATTATTATTTTATACTTTTTTATTATCTAAAAATACTACAATAATACACTCTAAAGTCAACAAAGTTGGTCAAAAAGTATAATTTTTATTAGATAAGGTGGAACAGTAAACGCGAAGTATTTTATGGGACGGAGGAAATATCTTTATCAACACTATAATCGAAATCACAAGGATTGTGTTTTTCTAGTGCGAGCCAATTTGCATCTATTGATCTTACGGTTGGGAATTAAAGAGAATATCTCTTATCAACGACTATTATTGAAAGCACAAGGATTGTGTTTTTAGGTGTATACATATTTATATCTATTGATCTGACGTTTAGTGATTAAGGATAATATCCCTAATCAACGACTATAATTGAAAGCACATGGATTATGCTTTTTAGGTATGTATATATTTGCATATATTGATCTGACATTTGGGAATTAAAGATGATATCCCTTATCATCAGCTATTATTGAATGCACAAAAATTGTACATTTTAGGTGTGTACATTTAGATTATATAATGGGCATTTGGGCAGGTTATTGTAATTCACTTCAATTTGTTATTCTCTACTCATTCGAAATTATCCTTTCATCTTTCTACTCTTACTTCTCTATTCTTACTTTTAAGAAATGAATTTTCATGATATATCATCTTCAAGCTCATCATCCAGTGATGATTTTGATCTATCAATCCTAAAAAGTTATGACTTAGAAGAAAAATGATTATCTAACATATACAAAATAACAATCTTATGCTAGCTGCGTTTCTTGACCAGCAAAATGCACTTCTAGGCGTGGTGGCTCAACTCCAGGTCGGAGAATTATTTTTTCGTGATCGAGAAATTTCAGTAGAAAATCTCTACAACGACTATTTTGCGGAGAATCCAACATATAATGAAGAACAATTCCATTGGCGTTTTTGAATGTCTTGTAATTTGTTCGTTACCATTGTTAATTATGTTGTAAAAGATCATGATCATTATTTTTTGCAACGAACAAATGCAGTTGAAAGGCTACGGTTGTCAACTCTTCAAAAAGCAACAGTTGTAATTCGTATACTAGCATATGCAGTTACAGCTGAAGCAACCGATGAGTACATTAAAATTAGAGATTCTACGGCCATCAAATGTGTTAAATTATTTTGTAGTGCTATTGTGTAAATATTTGGAGAGAAATATCTAAGAACTCCAAATATGAGTAATGTTGTTGGACTACTTTATATTAGAAAGCAACGTGGATTTCCTAGAATGTTTGGAAAGTCTAGATTTTATGTACTAGAAGTAAAAAAATTGTACAACAACTTGGGCAGGATAATATTCTGGTGGGAATAAATTCCCTACAATTATTCTTGAAGTTGTGGTTGATTATGATACATGGATATATCATGCATATTTTGAAATGTCAAGTTCCAATAATGATATTAATATATTAGAGGCCTCTCTTCTTTTCTCTGACCTTGCCAGGGGCATTACTCCTCCAGCACATTATGCCGTTCAAGGAAAGAAATACAACATGGGATATTACTTGGCTGATAGTATATACTCCAAATGATTAACACTTGCTCAAAACTATCTGTGCACATAAAAAAAAAAACATTTTGCAACAAAACAAGATGTGTGTATAAAAGATGTGGAACGTTCATTTGGAGTTCTCCAAAGTTGATTTGCCATTGTAGTAAATCCAACATGTTTTTGGAGTAAAGTTGATCTAAAAATTATTATGCGTGCGTTCATAATAATGCCCGCGATCTTTATTATCCAATTGAATAAGCAAGAGAAATACCACCTTTAAATGTATTGAATTTGCAGACAATGATCCTACTCGATTTCAAGATTTTCTTTCTCGATTTACACAAATTAGAAATGCAGATGCCCATTATGACCTTCAAGAATAATGCCCACATATCCATATATCATAGTCAGCCACAACTTCAAGAATAATGCCCATTATAACCTTCAAAATCCATTTTAGTCTGTATTTAGGAAACTATGATTTGGGTCCTTGGAAGTTCAGAAATAATGCCTTTTTCAACAACATTGTTGTGGATCCTAACTCCATGCTTGAGGAATTTAAATTTTGTATTTGGTCATGAATTAATGTTAGATATTTGAAATATAGTTCCTCTTTATAAGCTGACCTCTCTGTATTTAGAACTTTTTGTTTTTTGGTACCTCTGATACCTCTTAATAATATTTATTTATTTCCCGATAAAAAAATTGAATTAATTGATTATCTATGGATGTAATATTCCAACTCAAAAAATTAGTTGTTTAAATTATTGATCATATTGTAATTTAATTTTTTAAGTATTTTATTAATTAATGAATATTTTTTAAATATTTAAGTTATACTCCTCCGTCCGCCCGAAAGAGAATTTTTTACATTTGTGCACGTTAATTAAGGAATATTATTATTTAATGTGTAGTTGGTAGTTGTATTAGTGGGAGCATGGATCTCATATTTTAGTTGTATTAGTGAGTGTGTGTGGGTCCCATGTGTATAAAGAAATGACCCTCTTTGGACCGGACGATCAAAATAAAAAAAAGACTCTCTTTCGAGCGGACGGAGGGAGTATTAATTTTATTTTAAATTAACGATAAAAGATATTATAATTTTAAGGGATTATTACTGATAGGTACGCGTGTATATAAACTAATTACTAATAAATACATCGATCTAAACGTCTATTTCTTTTTCCAGCTTTACCCTTATTTCAACGCTGAATATTTCAACGTTTTCACTTAACCCTAGTTTCATTGAACACTAATATACACTAAATCAAATAAAGACAATGGGTGAGAGATTTAAGGATAATTATAAAAACCCTATTTTCAAATTAATTAATCACGTTTTTTCTGTTTCTTTTTCAAAGATGCACACTAATTTACATTCGTGTATTTTCTGTTTCTTTCTAAGAATGCATACTAATGTACTTAGTAATAGTTTCAATCGTTTATTTTACGTTTCTCTCTCAAAGATTCACACTGATTTACATTCGTATGGTTTTTCAATTTAATCACGTATTTTTTATTTATTTCTCAAGAATTAAACTAAGTGGTCAATTCATCGAACTAATAACAAAATGTAGTATTTACAAGAATTCCTTTTACAATATTCCAATAACAAAACAAAACTGTTGTATCCAACACCACAAAATTACCAGATTATACATAACAAGAAATTAATAATTAAAATTAAAAACCTAACCCAAATTCGAGGTGCATGTTACCATCCTACCCATGACGAGGAACACTAAGATCACTAAAATTATTTATATTTTAATTTAATTTAATTTAATTATTCAGCAATACTCCAGGCCCGGTGATTCCGGATCGGGCTCCGGGTCGGGCTTCTTGTTCAGATCGATCTCGTCTTGAAACCAGCCCGGTTTCGCCGATTGATGATGATGCTCCGCCGCCGCAGCCGCCATCCCGTTCGTTTGGAGGGCGTCCACCCGCGCGCCGACCTCCGCCGCCTTCTTCCTTATCGAGGCGGCGGAGAGATCCTTCAGCCCGCCGGCCGCGATTTCGTCGGGGAAGTTAAGCTTCGCCGTCGGGCCGCGGAGGTAGTACACGGCGGTGTCGTACGCACGCGCCGCCGCCACCGCGGTGGAGTAGGATCCCAGCCAGATTCTAGATCGCTTGTTGGGTTCCCTAATCTCGGCCACCCACTTCCCCCACTTGCGCATCCGTATGCCCTTGTAAGGCTTGTCGCTCCTCCGCCGGCCCGCCGCCCTCGCACCACCTCCACCCGCAGAAGCGCCGCCGCCCTCCATCTCTCTCTTACAGTCTGGATTTATATACAAAATTAATACCCTCTTTATAAAATTCTCTCTCTCTCTTCTACGGCAGGAAAGGAGGCATGAAGAATTAAGATGGTCAGAAGGTGGCGGTGGATGGCGGCGGCGGTTGGGGTACCGGCGGCAAGCGGTGAAAGAATGTTGTCATCTGGCGAAAACCAGGTTAGCTTATTATTCCGTGAAAGCAAGTTTTATGAGCAAAAAAAAGACTAACTAAAAATATCCACCGACACACCACCTCACCCCACACTCTATCTCATTTTCTCTCTCTTCAGAATACTTATTTATATAGACATGTTGGACCTATACATACATAAATAGTTGTATACTCCATCAAGTATTTCACGTATTAGTGGGTGGGGAGTTTAAGAAAATTTTATATTTTTATATATAAAGTAAGAAAGAAAATATATATTTTAGTTGATTTAATGAAAAAGGTGTATAAAGTTATTGAGAGATGTGAAAAAGTAAGTAAAAATAAGTATTATATTGAGATGTGTGTAAAAAGTGAGTATTATTATAATGTATTTTTTACCTAATTTAGTAAAAGTAAAATGTGAAATACTTTGAGGAACGGATGAAAAAGGAAAGTGTGAAATACTTCGGGAGACGGAGGGAGTATATAAATGTGTATTTATAACTTTACTCCATCTACTTCCGTTTCCTATTTTATTACGTTGTCGTATTAAAAAATAGATTATTATTATCTCATAACAAAAGGTGTATTTGGCTGCGCATAATCTAAATAAAGTACTCTCCCCGTCCCATGTATTTTTACCCACTTTTCATATTGGGGTGCCCCACATATTTTTATTCATTTTATTAATGGAAAAAATACATTATACTCCCTCCGTCCCAGCCTAAGAGGGTCATTTTTTCATTTTGGTCGTCCCACCCAAAGAGTCTCATTTTCTTTTTTACATACATGGGACCCACACCCCCCTAATATAATTAAATATTGGGACTCATACTCCTACTAATACAACTACCCACTACACATTAAATAATAATACTCCTTAATCTACGTACCAAAAAGCAAATGGTCCTCTTAATGAGGGACGGAGTAATAAGGGACATAGTTGACATTCTTTAATTCTGTACATTATTGTATCTTTTGTATTTATTCTTTGATTTGGTCTCCATGATTTACGGAGATTTTATTGTACATTGACATGTATATAATACAACTTTCACATCATCACAAATCAGTGATGATCGCGTATTTCTTCTGTTATGGTATCAAGCTTCTTCCCAAACCCTAATCTGCAACCCTAATCTTCCTCCTCTCATCTTCTTCGCTTTGCCGATCATCCACGGCCTTTCTTCTCTCACGGCCATTCTGAAATTCTGAAATTCTACTCTCTTCTCCTTCCCTCATCCATGGCCGCTGCTAATCCCCCCTCCAATCAGACCACAGCTATGATTAATCTTGTGCAAATCAAGCTGTCTCCCTCGACTTATCTCATGTGGAAGCGCCAATTCCTCTCCATGGTCACCACCTTTGAACTCACCGATCTCATTGATGGTACTTCCATCGCCCCACCGAACACCATCCGCTCTGCCGCCGGTGATGATTCTCCGAACCCGGAGTACACTGCATGGTTTTTACGGGAACAGAAACTACTTGGCGTTCTCTACGCCACTCTCGAACCGGAGGCGATGGCGGAAGTGCTTGACTGCACATCGTTCCGATCGGCCTGGCTCGCTCTCGAGTCTGCCTTTGCGCATGCATCCACATCACGGGCGAATCAACTCCGTGAAGAGCTGTTATCCCTGCGCCGCGACACTCAGACTGTGGCTGAGTATGGTCGCCGCTTTAAGGGCCTCTGCGACCAACTTTCAGCCATCCAGAAGCCTGTTGGAGAGAGCGACAAGAGCCATTGGTTCTTACGAGGGCTTGGTCCGGCGTTCGCCAACTTCGCGGACACCCGAATGGCTATGAATCATGTTCCCCTCTTTCGTGATCTTCTCCACCAGGCTATTCAATTTGATTTGATGACCAAGTCTATGGAAGGGTCTTCATCGTCTTCTTCTACTCCAGTAGCCTTTATGGTGGACGACAGTGGTTCTGTTGCATCTCACACCACTGGACAGCAACGCCCGCGTGGGGGTTCTCAGCCGCACCAGCGCCGTGGTTCTGGCAGTGGGCGTGGAGGTGGCCGTCGGCCCTTTATTCCGCGTTGTCAGCTCTGTCGAGGTGAGCACTACGCGGACAAATGTCCGCGTTATGTCCAGCTGCAGCGACAGGCTAGTTCCGGCCATTCACAGCCTGCCTCCATGGCGAACCTGGCTCACGCCTTTAGTGCAGCCTGCAATGTCTCAGATAGCACCTCCGCATCAGACTGGTTCGTGGATTCAGGTGCATCGGCCCATATGACTCCTCGCAGCTCTCAACTGGACTCCTTCCAACCATATTCGGGTAATGGTTCCATTGTTGTTGGTAATGGACATTCTCTCCCTATCTCTCACATTGGTTCTAGTCGTCTTTCTAATAGTGTGAATTTGTTGGATGTATTGGTGGTTCCGGATATTACTAAAAATCTTCTCTCCATTAGCAAGTTGACATCGGATCATAATGTTGATGTGGTATTTTCTGATAAATCTTTTACTGTTCAGAACCGAATAACAAAAGAAACTCTGGCTCAGGGGAAGTGTGAGAAGGGCCTTTACGTACTGGAGAGAGGAAATTCGGCCCTCATTGCTTCTTTGAATCCTAAAGCTTTAAAAGCTAGTTTTAATTTGTGGCATTTGCGTCTGGGACATGTTAATTTTGGTGTTATTTCATTATTAAATAAATTGGGACATTTATCTGTTACGTCTTTATTACCGAACCCCACTGTCTGTTCTTCTTGTCAAATGGCTAAAAGCAAGAAACTATCTTTTTCATTGAATGATAAACGTGCCACTTCTGTGCTTGACTTGGTTCACTGTGATTTGTGGGGACCAGCCCCAGTTACATCATCAGCTGGTTATCGTTATTATGCTGTATTTGTGGATGATTTTTCACGTTTCTCATGGATCTATCCCTTGCGTGTAAAATCTGATTTCTTTGAGGTGTTGGTTAGATTTCATACTTTTGTTTGCAATCAATTCTCTCGATCCATGAAAGTGTTTCAGTCTGATAGGGGTACAGAATTTATAAATAAGAGAGTTGACGAGTTCATGATTCGTCACGGCATATTTCATAGAATTTCATGTCCCTATACTCCGGAGCAAAATGGTCGAGCTGAGAGAAAACATAGGCACATCACTGAAACAGGTCTTTCTATGTTATTTCAATCTTCAGCCCTTGCATCAATGTGGTTCGATGCCTTTGCCACAGCTGTCTATGTTATCAATCGGCTTCCTTCATCTGTCTTGGGAGATAAATCCCCATTTGAGCTGTTGTTTAATTCTGTGCCAAATTATACTATCTTCAAGCCTTTTGGCTGTCGGGTTTTTCCGTACCTTCGTGATCATGCGGCCAACAAACTATCACCTCGCAGCTTGCCTTGTATATTTCTGGGGTACAGCAGTATTCACAAGGGTTTTCGGTGTCTCGATCCCTCTTCCGCACGCATTTATGTCACTAGGCATGCTCAGTTTGATGAACAGGTTTTTCCTTTTTCCGAAGGCACTGCATCCTCAATACATGATCTTCCTATATCCAGTTTTTTGGATCCAGTTGTTCCTAGTACAGTTGCACAAAATGGTCGGCCACCTCACCTCCATACCGAATCGGAATTTATCAGCCCTGTGCCTCCTGATCCACCGGTGCCAGTTGTGGACCATGATGATCCACCAGTCCCTGCTTCACATGCAAACTCGCCGGTTCATGCTCCACCGAAGTCACCACCTCAGCATTCGATGATTACTAGGGGACGTGCAGGTATCTTTAAGCCTAAGTACCCTGTTAACATTGCTTACACTGCTTTGCTATCTTCGCTTGCAGCCTCTTCCGAGCCACGTGGTTTCAGATCTGCTTGTAAATCTGCTCATTGGATGAGCGCCATGAATGAAGAAATTGATGCATTACGAAGCAACAAGACATGGGAGCTTGTTCCTCCTCCCCCTAACACCAACATTGTGGGTTCTAAGTGGGTCTTTAGGACCAAGTATCGCTCAGATGGCTCTATAGAGCGTCACAAAGCACGCCTCGTTGCTCAGGGTTTCACTCAAGTTCCTGGTGTTGATTTCCACCACACTTTCAGTCCTGTTGTCAAAGCCGCTACTGTTCGCACCATCCTGGCTCTTTCTGTTCTTCACAGATGGTCCTTATACCAGCTAGATGTCAAGAACGCATTTTTAAATGGAGTTCTCACAAACCCGGTTTACATGGCTCAACCACCCGGCTTTGTTGATCCTCAGCGCCCCAATCATGTTTGTCGACTACAGAAGGCCTTATATGGTCTTCGTCAAGCTCCTTTGGCCTGGTTTCAAAGATTTAGTTCTTTTCTCTTGTCTCTGGGTTTTCGGTCGACACAATCTGATTCATCCCTGTTCTGTTTGCACAGAGGATCTTCCGTTGTTTTTCTTCTGCTTTATGTCGATGACATAATCCTCACTGGAAATGATTCAAGAATGCTACAGAATCTTATCAAGCGTATAGATGCGGAATTTGCTATCAAGGACCTCGGTAGATTGAGCTATTTCTTGGGGCTCGAGATATCCTATACTGCTCATGGACTTTTTGTTGGTCAGGCAAAATATGCTTATGATATATTGGAGCGTGCGAAAATGTTGGACAGCAAGCCTGTCTCAACACCTCTACCCACCGGTGTCTCGTTATCTAGTACCGGTTCTTCCTTCAATGATCCAACGTTATATCGGTCTCTTGTGGGTGCCTTGCAATACCTCACCATCACTCGGCCCGATCTGTCCTTTGCTGTGAACTCTGTTAGCCAATTTCTTCAGTCTCCAACAGACGATCACTTCTTGGCTGTCAAGCGTATTCTTCGCTATGTTAAGGGCACCATTCACTATGGCTTGGACTTCACTCATCGCTCAGACACCTCTATAGTTGGTTATTCTGATGCTGACTGGGCTCGGTGTCTGGAGACTCGTCGATCTACATATGGTTTTTCTATCTTCTTGGGGGGAAATCTAGTTTCATGGAGCGCTAAGAAGCAACCCACAGTTGCTCGTTCTAGCTGCGAATCTGAGTATAGGGCTCTCGCTAATACTGCTTCAGAAATGGTTTGGCTTACTAATTTATTGCAGGAACTTCGTCAATTGCCTCAAAGCAGACCGATACTCTTGTCTGATAATAAGAGTGCTATCTTCCTTAGTCAGAATCCTGTGGCTCACAAACGGGCTAAACATATCGACATTGACTGTCACTTTATTCGTGAGCTTGTTTCTGCTGGAAAAATACACACTCAGTTTGTTCCCTCTCATCTCCAGTTGGCGGATATTTTTACAAAGAGCCTCCCTCGCCCCGCTTTTCAGTTTTTAAGATCCAAGCTTTGCGTTGGTTTGCACCCCACGCTACGCTTGACGGGGGGTAATAAGGGACATAGTTGACATTCTTTAATTCTGTACATTATTGTATCTTTTGTATTTATTCTTTGATTTGGTCTCCATGATTTACGGAGATTTTATTGTACATTGACATGTATATAATACAACTTTCACATCATCACAAATCAGTGATGATCGCGTATTTCTTCTGTTACGGAGGGAGTACATATTACCTACTTTTTATACTTCATTCATCAATCCCAACAACTTTATTACTCCCTCCGTTCCGGGTATTTTTACCCATTTGTACGGGCACGGAGATTAAGACGTTTTATTTTTTTAATATATAATGTAAGAGAAAGTAGAGATAAATTAGTAATTTAAAAAGAAAAAGTGAATAAAGTTATTTGGAATGATGAATAAAGTGTAAAAAAGTAATTAAAGTTGTTGGGATTGTAAAAAGTAGGTAATAAAATATTATGTATTTTTGCCAAAAATGAAATGGGTAAAAATACGTAGGACACCCCAAAATGGAAAGTGGGTAAAAATACGTGGTACGGAGGGAATATATACTTATTCACTTTTTCTCTCAAAATTACCAATTTATCACTACTTTTTCTAACATTATATATTCTCTCCGTCCGGTTCTAAAGTATCCATTTACTTTTTGCACTTGGATTAAAAAGTATTATTATTATATGTAAAGTGGGTAGTTGTATTAGAGGGAAGTTGTGGGCCATATTGTGTACTAAATAGGGAAAATTGATACCTTTGAAGCGGACGCCAAAAATAGTAAAATGGATACTTTAGAAGCGGACGAATGGAGTATTAAAAAAACAGCTCTTCTTAATTTTCGTGCCCGTACAAATGGGTAAAAATACCCCGGACGGAGGGAGTAACAGTATTAGATATACTGTGTATTTGGTTGCACACGTCCATGTGTATAAATTTTTATGCAATAGTGTATATATTTTTTTTTATAGTTTTTTTTATATTCAATTTCATTAAAAAATTATTAAAAAATTCGCTAACAGAATATATATATTTTATTAATTAGTGTATATGTTTTTCTTCAAAAATATATATGTTTCTAAAAGTGATACACCGTGCACCTGGGAATACCGGATAATTAGCATTTAAAATTAGGGTTGGTTGTAAATTAGCATGGCATTGGTAGAAATTCTCTATTCGGCTAATGAATTATTCAGTTTGTTTTCTAAATATACTTAAATGGAGTATATAATTCGTTAATTAGAAGTTCATCAAAAAAATTATTTAATGTTTTTTAGGATGATTTTAAACAATTTAGTCAATAACTCGATATATATTATGTGATCAATAGGTATTCAATAGACATATATACACGCATTTAGTGGTCTACTTGTGTGAAATACATGTTTAATTTATTGATTCCCTAAACGATAAATAAGTGACAGTGGTCCCCGTAAAATGCGTATTCATCAAAATTTCATGTAAGACGTTAATTATAAGAGATGAATCATTCGTTGCTAAAATATAATTATTATATACTTCCTCCATCCCACGTTAAGGTTTACGTTTTTCATTTTGATTGTCTCACGTTAAGGTTTACATTTATTTTCTTGTGAAGTTTGACCCACACAAAATAATTAATTATTACAGTAGGGTCACACACAACACTAATACAACTACCCACTTTACATTAAATATTATTTCTCTCACCTCACTACACATTAAAATATTATATCTCTTAATCTCCGTGCAAAAAGCAAATATAAACGTTAACGTGGGACGAAGGGAGTAGTAGATTATGTTAATTGTTAGTTTTTTTAATTATAATGAATAATAAATTAAAATATTATTATATAAAGATATTACAGTATGATTTATTATAAATATACTTTTAACTATTAATAATCACATTTTACCTATATAATAACTAAAGTTGTTATTTAAGTTGAGCGAGTTCGAGTACATACTCGAACTCGACTTGATAAGAAACAATCTCGCTCGAGTAATTTTTTAATCGAGTCGAGTTTGATTAGACTCGTTAAGTAAAGCGAGTCGAGTTTTCGAGCCTTATTAAGCTTATTTTTAATTAATATACTACCTTTAACTTTTGTTATGATTTTTTAATAATATTGTGAGAATATTTATACATAGTAATTGCTACTTTTTCAAGTATGCATAAGTTTTTTATTTATCCGTAAATGTAAGTATATTCAGAAGTTAATTCACCGAGTACCCATACTTTAAAATTCTCTTTGGGAATTTAATGTGGGTCATTCACTTTAGTGAGAAGTCCAGTGGTCAGGTGAGCTAACTCACTTGGGTAAATATGCATAAATTCTACTCCCTCCGTCTCTCCGAAATGTCCTTATTTTATTACATTCAAAGGTTTCAATTTTTCTCTTTTAGTAAAAAAATCCCACCACTATCCATCACATCCCTCTAATATAACTATCAAATACACATTAAATAATAATACTCATTAATCTATGTGTAAAAAGTAAACGTCCACCTTTGCCTGGGATAATATGTATAAAAATAAACAAGTGTAAAACAATTAAGGCGAGATGAACATATGTTACAAATGTGTCTGGAAACATAAATAAATCTTTTTAACATGCAATCACTATTCATGTTTAAGTTCAATTTTAAAATCTTGACGACCTAGATTATTCCTTTAAGGCAAAAATTCCTGTGCTTGCGGGAATACATCGTGCCCCAATGGAAACACAAGAATTTTAATATTAAAATTCTTGTATTTCTATAGGGGCACGGTGTATCCCCGAAGCACAGAAGACCAACTCAAAACAATAAACATAATTCAAATAGCTCAAAGTTCAACTCGACTTCATTTAATCACATCTTGGATTACACTCATCATGTTATTTTATCTTTTATCAAATAAATTAATCTAAAGGAACAAAGTTTTTTTTAAACCCTTTCGTGTCTCAAAGAGAAATTCACCCTTATCATAGATTCAAAGTTTATAAAAAATTTCTCTTTTTATTTTCTTTTGAGTTGTTTGGGTCTTTTTTCTTTTTTTCAAATATAAAAGTTAATATACCACATTTGTATTATGATTAAGGCTAAAACTTGTGTGTCTCCTGAGACACTGTGTGCCTAAATACCTTTTAATATTAAATGATATACTTTTAGTATAAGAACGTGTATCCTTTATTTCCTTAAAAAAAAAAATTAATAAAAATATATATCCTTTAAAACAAAATATTTTAAATTGAGTATACCAATTCTATGATTAATTAAATTGAGTATTTTAGATAAATATAGCATGGACACTAGAATAATAAATATTCTCTCCGTATTTTACATTTATTGTTCTCCGTTGATTGATTTTTTGTTTTTTTTACTTTTTAACTAATTTTATTAAGGTAATATGTTATTTTTAGGTAATAATGAATAGGAATAATTTATAAAGTAAAGGTAATGACAATCTTAATATTAAAGTGTACTTTTGAGATTTTGGATTAAAAAATAGTTTTCGTTTTTTAAAGAGGTGAATTTTATTGTGAAGCGGATAAATGAAAAAAAATGTAAATTTAATAGGCTAAAATTTATGTGTTCATGGGACACTGTGCCCTCAAATTTTACTTTTTTTAAAGTTGTAACATTTAATATTAAATATTATACATTTTATTATAAGAACTTATACTTTTAATATTATTAGAAAAAATTTAAATTTTTTAATCAAATATTTATAATAGTCATATTTCAATAGTCATTTTCAATAAAAAAATTATATTTTTATAAATTATAATATATACCTTTAAAATAAAGATTAATTATACTGTGCACCCGGATGCACCCTAAGATAAGGTGCACCCACTTTAAAAAATGTATACAAATATAAAAAAAACATATACAATTATGAACAAAAATGTATACAATTTAATTGTTAGTTTTTTTAATGAAAAATTGAGTGTAAAAAAATATACAATTATTAAAAAAACATGTATACACTATTGAATAAAAATTATACACATATGAATGCTAGTTTTTTTAATGAAAAACTTAGTATGAAAAAATATACAATTATTAAAAAACACGTATATAAAATAGAATAATATGTATACAAAATAAAATAAAAAGTTATATATACACCTAATATCAACTCTTAAAATAAAATGATACTGTACATACATGCAACCTGAAACACGAGAAACCAACTCAAAGAGTAATTTAATAGGAGCATTAGAGTAGGGTGTGTATAGAAACAATGAAGAGAATAAAGAAAAGGTTGGTCGGTGGTCGGTGGATACCGTTGGGACTTGACTTTAGGTTTTCAGACAACAAATTAACGATTTTGCAAAATTGACCGCCGTCGCTTTTGCGCTTGTGCCGGTGGGCCGCCACTGCACTCTTTCTTTCACGCTTCCCCTTCTTCTAATCATCCATGGATAATCTTAAACATTTCCAATATAATATTTTCTTTTTTTAATATTATTTTTATCATATCATATATATATATACACGTTCAATAATGAAATGCATTTAAAAGATATCTAGGTTAAGTAATTTTATAATTTTCGTCATTTTTCTAGTGCATAATTTAAATACATTAATAGATGAGAATTTATATATTTTGATAGGGAATTTTTAGTTAATTTTTTTATCAAATTTTAGAGTCTTATTTGGGTGTTTCTGGTGCATCGTTGCACCATAATATCTAAACCGTTAAATTTTATAAGAATCAATCTCTATCCTTAAATTCTAATAAATAACTACCATTTTAATTCTGTAATTACTATAATACCCTTCATTATTATACTATTAAATGCTTGAAATGCACCTCACAATTACCCTAAATTTTAATGAAAATTTGAAATATATAAAAAAAAAAATTGTATGCGCTCATGCAGATGTAAAGGATATAAACTCTTATAATTTTTATTATGGTCTAATGGAATAAACCATTAAAGAAACATGAAATGTACAATAAGACGGGATGACAATTTTTTTTTTGAAAATGATATTCTATTAAATTATCAAGAGTTTTAATGTAATAATTTGTCATTTATTAAAAAATTAATTTTTAAATTTTAAATCATGCTATTAATTTTTGATCTAGAGTGTATTTAAGGGTTATTCTGTGGTGCACCGGATGCACCGGTGCACCTGAAAGTTTATAGAGTAAATTAAGGATGTAGTGGGTAGTTATAAAATTTATTTTTAATTATTTTAATTTATTGAATGGTGAGGATTAAATGAAAAATAAATCTAACGATTAAGATTATCCAGGTGCACCCGGTGCATTGCAGTTGAACTCTTTAATTTAGGTAATAAAAGTATGACAAATTATCTTGTACACCAGGATGCATAGTACATTCATTTTCAAAAATGTACTTACATTAATGAATGAAAAAGTATACATTAATAAATAAAAATTTATACACTTTGCTAATGAATTTTTCTGTTAGCTTTTTAAATGAACAATTAAATATAAAAAAGTTATATATTTATTAATTAAGAAAAACATATAAACACTTTTGAATAAAAATTAATATACATATAAGAGCACCTGTGCATCCAGATAGGTAGGATATGACTCTTAATGTAGACAAAATCTCTTGTGAGATAATATTTATATGAAACAGTTGTCTCCTTAATGTATTGCACTTTGATAGTGTCGAATCTAGATCACAATCTAGATCCGTACATCTGAATATATATATATATATATATATGAGATTTTACCATTATATTATTCGAATAATATTTTCTTTACCCACTTTCTGTTTTCATTCATAGTATTTTATTTTTTCATTTTTTAATTTTATTCATTATAATAAACACAAAAAAAACTGATACTTCTCATAATTTTACAATTCATTTAAATTCAAATATATCATTGTTCACACCAAAACATAGTATACACTAAAAAAATATTTTTTAGCAACAGAATTTATTAAGGGAATTCAATCCGTTGATAATTACCAACGAATTACCAAGGGAATCTTTATATAAATTACCAGCAGAATTTTTAGCAACGGATTATCAACATAATTATTTACAAACGAAATTGATTTTTCGTTGCTAAAAATTTACCAACGGGTTATGTTGCTAATCCATTGATAAACCAATTTAACAATGGAATTAAGGCTTTTACCAATATAATATTCTATTGATAAAAAAAAGTTTTTTTAGTGATAAAATAGTTTATATTATACTCCATCTAAAAAGATTAAATTATACCACAAAATTTTTAAAAATAAATGAAAAAGGGGAAATTTATCGTATCTAAAATAATGAAATGGAGGAAGTATTTATTACAAAAACGTGCAAGTATTAAACCGTCCTACCGATCGTGTATCTTGTAGGTGCTGAAAAAGACAATTAAGCGGAAATAATAATTCATTAATTTAATACTTAATTTTTGTCAAGTGTGATAAGGAAAAAGAAAAACAAGTATAATAATAATAATTCATCTGCTGCTCGTTGGCCTTGTTTTGCAACAACGTAAAGATTTATATGTGATAAAAATTGCTTTGGGCTTGTGAATTTATTTTATATGTGTTTTATAGAAATGGAGCAACAAAATTATTTTCGAATCGTGAAGTTGGAATGCTAATAGAGTTATTAACGAGATAAAAAATAGGTTTTGGAGTTGGTGCAAGGTTAAATCCTCAGCCGATTTTGTAATTAGTCCTAGCTTCTGGTATGTAACACCTTTAGTGGTATTCGAGAACATCTATCCGTAAGAAAGAATTACTTGTAAGTCGGCACCTCGGATGCTTGTTTTTTTCTTTTTCTTGTTTAATAAATTAAAAAAAAAAAAGATGAAAAGTGATAATGTTTTTAAAAGTAAAGTGATAACATCTTTTCTTGTAATAAAGTTTGTGGTTTTTATTGCAACTAAAGTTTGTGATTTTTATTACAATTAGCCCTTATTTTAATTGATTGTTAGTATTTTTCTTTTCAAAAATATTATTTCCTCTATTCCACATTAAGTTGCACCGTTACTGTAAATACATGGTTGAATTAGAAATTTTATTTTTTTTGACCAACTTAATTAACTTTTGGAGGTAATTAGTATGTAATAGGTAAATTATAAAGTATTTTATGTGAGAGTAATAAATTTATAATTAAAATATACTTTTAAGGTTGAGGATTAATATGATGTAACTTTTTCTGAATGGTGAAGTTAATGTATGGCGGACAAAGCGGAAAATATGAAATTTAATGGATTAAATATTTAAGTAAAATATTTACTGATGAGATTAATGGATTGATTTGATTATTTATTTAAGATAAGAGGTCTCTTATGTATTTGGATACATATGGTGTTCAAGGATATAACATTTTTGTCTTAAAGGGTACACACTTTATTAATAAGAGTATTATTTTTTCAATGAAAAAGTCGTTGAAATATGAAGAGTATTAAAATTTAACTAAAAATATTTTTTTTTGAATAAATAAAAGGTATAACATTCAATACTGAAGAATATAAAATTAATTTGGTGGCACGGTACTAGCTCCGTTTGCACGCAAGACTTTGCCTCAAGATAAATGTCAAATATTCTGTAATTAAATTAAAGTAATCATATATTAATGAGTTAATAACAAGAAAAGCCACGAACTTTAATTGTTAGAAAAACCACGAACATTATTCGATTGTAAATTAATCCACTTTAATTGTGAAATTGCATAAAATACCCCAACTTTTAAGCATTGTTGCAAAACGCACCCAACGGGCAGACATCTGTCTACCCGTTGAGTACGTTTTGCAAACAATGCTTAAAAGTTGGAATTATTTTTGCAGTTTCTCAAAGATATAGATTAATTTGCAATTTGAGGAAAGTTTATGATTTTTTTTTCAATAAACCATAAATTAATTATTTAATATCAACATAATAACGTACATATTTAAAGTTTGATCATTATCAAATTATAAAATAAATGAATTGTTCATTTATCTAATTAATAATCATATTGATTAAAAAGTCAGGCATATAAAAATAAAATTACTTCACATATTATGGTAATTTATAATGACATAAAAAATATATATCATGACTTCTATTTTTATATTTTTTATTTTATTTTTTTTTAAAAAATCGTGTAATGTAGTAGTATAGTTTTGTATAATAGTATATATAATCATGATTTTTACTTTAATATAATTTTTTTTAGAAAATCATGCAGTAAATAATTAATATATATTGTTTTGGATTTTAGTATGATATATTTTAATTTTATGTCAAAATTTTAACTTTATGTCAAATTAATGTGTCATAATTATGTAGTAATATTTATAAAAGTGTAATAATTAATGTGAAGAAAAAATAATGGTATAATTTATAAGATATATATATATATATATATATATATATATATATATATATATATATATATATATATATATATATATATATATATGGGTGGTTTTGAAAATCTAGGTATAGATTTTAAAAATCAAATTCAGCTTTTAAAATCAAGGGTATCTCTTGCGTGAAATCGTCTTACCTGAGACCATTTTATATTTTTTAAAATATATAGTTCTCACTTTCACTATAAAACATTATCACTTTCGCTATAAAATATTATCACTTTTCTTTTATACTATAAATTATGAGTGAGGCTTGTGTGCGCCCGGGCGTACGGGAACACATTCCGTGCGCCTTTAGAATTTAGTATTATGGGTAAGGGTACATTGTTTTGGTCTAAAGGGTACACACTTTTTAATTAATAAAGGTACACCATTTTGTTCTAAAGAGTATACACTTTATTAATATTTTTTATTTTTCTTCAGAAAATAAAGGGTACACATATTTATACTAAAGGGTATACAATTTAACACAAAATTTCAAAGGCACACGGAATGTATTCCCGTGCGCCCGGACACACACAAGTTTTTGATATGGTACACATCTTTATACTAAAGGGTACACAATTTGACACAAATTTGAAAGGCGCACGGAATGTGCTCCCATGCGCCCGGACTCACACAAGTTTTTGCCATAAATTATTCATGAAATAGCATTATCACTTTTCATAAATTTAATATAATTTTTTATTATAAAAGTTATCACCAGATATACAAGTCTTTGCCTATCAAACATCTAAACATTATAGAACTCGATAATACACTCGGTGAGAATATATTTCACTGATTTAGGATAAATATTTTTTTCAAATCAAAAGAAAAAACAATCAAATAAAAAGTAAAATATTTATAAAGTACAAACAAATTGAGCCCAAAACTATATTTTATTCATAAAGTATAAAATTTAATTAAGGAACTACCAATATAGATTTCACATGGTTGAATATGCATGTATACCCTCAATAATTCATCGCTATAATTAATCGATTGAAAAAAATATATAAAAATAAAAATTCTTGAAGTGATGGTCTAATTATCGTTTAAGTATACCTCGTGGAATTACCTACACCATTAATTATTTATCGTAAATTTTGTTTTGATGGGATTATACAAATACAGAGTCGTGTTATCTACACTAATCCCAAATTTAATTACGGGATGAAATAAATTTTAGTTAAAAGTAATTATAAGCTCTTTACCAAATCATGCATGGAAGCTAGAGATAGAAAAAGATACTCTCCAAATATCTCATGTCGCTTTTTCTTACTCGTGAATTTATTTAATTGTACTCATTATTCTCGAAAACTTTTTCACTCTTTCAATTTAGTTCGCCTCAATACATTTTTTACTATCCAAAATTAATGAAAATTTAAAAACAAATAATCTCTTAATACATTATATCTTACAAAATGTCAATCTCATCAAACTCATATAACTTATTTATTGTTTATATATTTATTACCTAAAAATATTAAATTATCCTCAAAAATTAATAAAATAAAAAAGATTTCTTAAACTCTGTATTTACCGTAGAAATAAACAGTTTGCTGAGACGGAGGGAATAATACTACTAGTCTACTACTATTAACTTGATTTTGTATTTAATAATAAATAATACTTCCTCTATCAATTGCAAACATATTCATTTGCTTTTTACATGTAAATTTATAAGAGTATTATTATTTTATATAAAGTGAATAATTGTATTAGTGGTAAGTGGTATGTCATATTGCTATGTGTGGGCCCTTTCACTAAAATAAGAATATTAATAACTTAAGAGTGGACGATCAAAATGACAAAATTGATACCTTAGTAATGGATAGAGGGAGTAATATAAATTATGAAATATGACAAACATTTGTGTGAACTGGGTTCACCTTGCACCTTGATTTACCGAAATTATTCTTTTGAACAATTCCAAAATTATATTTTAATGAATTACGTATCATATAACTTTATTGAATCATATTATAATTACATTAAAATCACACTTTTATCTATCAATCATGACATATATCCTGAATTATACTTTAATGAATTACATATATTATACTCCCTCCGTCCACTGTCAATCTATCCATTTTATTATTTTGGGCCGTCTAATTTTAATCTATCTATTTCCACTTTTAGACACATGGGATCCACCTACCCACAAATATAATTAAAATATGGAACCTACACACCTCACTAATACAACTACCCACTACACATTAAATAATAATACTTCCTAATCCACGCGCAAAAAGCAAACGAATAGATTTGGGATGGACGGAGGGAGTACTTTACTAAATTATAGTAATATAATTACTCCCTCAGTCCGCCTTTAAGGGTGTCATTTTTTTATTTTGGGCGTCCGTCCCCAAGGGTCTCATTTTTTTACACATATGGGACCCACACACACCCACTAATGCAACTAAAAAATGGACACACATAGCCCCCAGGGCATAGCTCAGGTGGTAGAGGGGAGGGTGGAAAGGTCTTCCAGCTGAGCTTGGTTGCTGCAGAGTGGGGGTTCGAATCCTGCCTTTGGCATGGATTTGGCCCCTTGCAAGCACAAGTTTAACAGTGAGCCCTCCCTATAAGCCACTTGAGGCACATCCTGCGATTTACCTCCTCCACCAATCCCCAGGGCAGGGGCGGTGGGGGCCCCTAATGGTGGGGTACACCATTTTTTTTTCAAAAAATGGACACACACCTCCATTAATATAACTATCTACTATACATTAAATAATAATACTCCTTAATCCACGTACAAAAAGCAAATGACACCCTTAAAGGTAGACGGAGGAGCACATCTTAAAATCATTTTTTAATGAATCATTTGAATATTAATAATTTAACCTTATAATCAGAATTCACCTATTTAATATTCACACGTTTATGGATCTATTAATCTAGCTAGTTATCCTTTTTTTTTTAACAGTAAATTTTATTCATTAATACACCGACTGATCGGTGACAACATCATTCACAAAAAATGAAGGAAGTGATGAACCAAAGTAAAAGGAGCTAATGGAAAATGCATACGAAGCAAGATTATGTGCCATTGAGTTGAACTATCGACCCACCCAATAAAAAGAGACACGCTCGAAATTGGAGTCAAGAGATATGATTTCTTCAACAATACCACCAAAGTACGACAAGTCTGGGCTTGGCTTTGTAAGGGCTAGAAATAAGACTTGGAAGTCCACTTCAAGGATGACATTATTCATTATCTATTCATAGACTATCTCTAACCCCTTCTGAACAGCAAGGGCTTCCTTCACCAACGTCCGCCGTGTAGCTAGCTATCCTCTTTACTATCCGTCTAACGTAAACATTGTGTTAACTTCGTCTTAATTAGAATGCCTAAAGCCACATCAGTATATTTTTAATTCCCTATTTATATTATAACACGATTGTTACTGTAGTGTAGACTGTATAGCACGGCAGCAGCAGTCATAATGTTGGCACGATACATCTTTATCAATTATTAAAAAATTATACAAATCACATTCATTAAAAAAAAAAAAAATCACACAAGTGATAGGATGTACATATGAGTAAATAGAGTCAAACATAAAAATACCTAACATTTTACATGTCTGCCTTTCTTTGGTTTGCCCACCAAAGGGCCTGCTTACCTCATCAAATTTATCCCATTATTTTCTCTATAATATGATCACAACATACACACACAAAAAAAAAAAAAAAAAAAAATATAAACCTTTTTTTATTGCCTTAATAATTAATTACTTATGAATCTTAAGGTGACGATTTAATTAACATCAGATTTTTTTTAGTTGATTAACGAGTCAAATTACGCATGCACCCGCGCGCGATGCCAGTGAACTCAATTAGTAGGAGTCATAAAAAAAATCATAACCACATTTAGATAATTATTTGCTATAAATTTTTATTTTGTCTCTAAAATAAATGTTTATTATTTTTTCTAATAAATTATTATTTTAGCAACAAAATATCAATTTTTATAACAAAATTCAGGGATGATAATCAATTAATTAGTCGCAAATGTTAATATTATCTAAAAAATATTAAAAGCTTATTGCAAATATTAGCTATAAAATTTATTTTATGTCGCCAAAATGAATAACTATATAAATTTAGGAGTGGTCATGGGTGAGACGTCTAACAGTGAGACTATTTTACACTTTCGTAATTAATTATAACTTTTTATTAAAAATATTATCACTTTTCTATTAAATGTTATCTCTTTTTTATTTATATTATAAATTGTTTATGAAATAATTCACTGCATCATTATCACTTTTTGTTAATTGATTATTACATTTCATTGAAAATATTATCACTTTTTATATATCTCACAAAATGACTTTCTACAACGATCTCACACAAGTCTTTGCTTTAAATTTATTAATAATTATTAATTTAGCAACGAAAAACCACAATTCATCGCTATTAGAATGGATTAAGCGATGAAATATGAATGCGCGGGTAATTTTTTGTCGCTATATCTCCTTCGTGTAGTTAAATAAAATAATTAAAATTTTAAAAAATAAAAATAACTACAAAATAAAATAATTAAAATTTTAAAAAATAAAAATAATTGTAGCCTAAAAGACTACTAGCCTTTCAATTTCAATCCTAGGTGCACTTGTAACTAGTACACCAAGAATAACCCAAATAACAGTGCAATTATAAACTTAAAGGAAGAAATAAATGGAACTACAAATATAATTTTGAAATGAAATTTTCTAAAAATGGGCTGTTTCTTGACTGAAAGTAGATTCTAACTTGTAGTGTTCTTTTTAGGTGTATTTAAGCAATACAACTCTTTCATGGATATATTTTTACTTGGCAGTAAAAACCAAAACAAGGCCAATCTTAGTAGGGAGACTTGAGCAATAGTTTTCTTATTAAGTTTTACAATTGTGGGAAGAAAGAAAATTAAAGTAGCTGAGTGAAATTTAAGACTCTACCCCTAAAATAAATATGTTTAGGTGGATTTGGAATATCTTTTTCTATTCGTAGGCTCTCAATTTAAGTAAATTTTATTTAACTGTCACCTCCATCAACAACAACTTGACACGTCACCAACTATTAAAACTTCCTTATTTAATTAAATTTTAAATGTTAATTTTACCTCCGCATATATATTTTTTCTCAAATCATGTTTAGTGACATGACAAATTCAAATTCATAGATGTTAATTGGATGATACAAATTAAAGGAAATTTGCTAAATTATTCCTTGTCTTAGTATTGAAACATGGATCTGGATCTTTCCCGTTCATATTCAAATATGTTCCGATTCAAACGTAACGTTTTAAAAGGTAAAACAACTTTTTCTCCTATCGATATGAACTGCACCTACGTTCATGAGCTCTAACGAACTAGTAGCTAACTAAATTTGACTCTCACACTCAAATACAACAACACAGTATATGTATATGCATCTCATGTGCTCTTTTGTAACTTTGTGCAAGTGGTGATTGATCTTATTTATAAACAACATAGCATTCATATTTGGATGATCCTATAACACATTGGATATCATGTGTTTTTTTAATGCTAATTTTTTTGTGTAATTTGTCATATGATTTATAAGTAAGAGGGAAAGAAAATTTAATTATTATTTCTAGGATTTATATTTTTTTTTCTTAAGATATATTTTACCCCTCTTTCCTATCCCATGTGGTACAGAAAATGTAACGTTAAAATATTTTAGCAAATGGAAACGGGACCATTGATACAGCTATTACAAGTTACAACATCATTAGTTGTAGGTCATTTTGACGGTCAATCATGATGGATGGAGCTGTTACAACCATTAACCCACTACCATATTGTTACAATTTAATTTAAAATTCAACATCTTTTTTTTTGAAAGATAGGAATAATATTTTATTATAGGGCATGAGTGTTGCCCTTATGAACAGTACAATAAGACTTACTCATGCAACAACCACATAGTACAATAAAACTTACAAATATAACAACCACATTGTGAATGATCCTAATGTAGGACATACGAGTGATAACAAGTTAAAATTTTTTTAAACAATAGCCAGGATCAATTATCCAATCTTTGTAATCAATGTCTCTTTTGATCCCCTCTCTTCTCCAAACCTACCAAAACCAAATATGAGATTTGATCTCCTCCATCATTTTCTTTTCACTCCATTCCCCCTCCTCAAAGATAAAATTATTTCTATTTTTTCATAAAGACCAAATTGTACATAACCAAATGTCTATAGCTAGCTCCCGTCTCTCCTTTGATTGGAATAAGTCTCCAAAAAGAAATAACGTATGTGAAGAGTTGTTTGAGATTGGAGACTGTATTCCCATCCATTTCAAGCACTCTCCCCATATTCCTTGTGACATTGGGCATTCGCAGAATCTATGTTCCACTGTTTCGTCATTTTCTCTACATATAGAACATATAGTCGTGCTTGAAGGTGGTAGGCTTTCTCATTTTTTTCAACTCTACCGCTGTTGATATTTTTCCTTGTAGTACTCTCCACGCTAGCATTTTCATTTTTGTGTCTGCTTTGCTCTTCCATATTATCTTGTACAATTCCTGTTGCTGTTCCTCGGCTAATGCTTTTCTTTCTTCCAAGCATGCGTAAGTACTTTTCACGTCGTATGTTCCTGTCTTGCTTGCTTCCCATCTCCAGTGGTCATTTCCTTCCTCTATTTTGTACCTGCATAACAATTCCAATAAATCATTAAGTGAGTTAGATTCTCATTCCCTCAACTCTCTTCTCCATTCACACTTCCATTTCCATTCTCCCCTTTCCCATACCCCATATCATTTACTTTTTAATCTTTACACACACTCAGCTCAAACAACTTATGGTACCCCTTTTTGGAGACTCATTCCCCACCCAGACTTCATCCCAAAAACCCGTATCAGCCCCACTTACTAATACTTTCCTACAATTTTCTTTCTAAACTTTGTGCTCTAAATATTAAGTAATCAATATATTTATTTTTCCGTTCAAAATATTTTTTCTACAATATTTATAATATAACATGTATAATGTGTTGGCGTGTATATATCATTGATTCTTAATCATGTATGAACTACTAATAATAGTGCTATTATAAAGTTATTCAAGCTATATAAGTTACATAATAATATGTCAATAGTATCATTCAAATTTACAAATGTTAATATACTAAACTTAATATATAAGGATAAATTATTTTATAGAAACGTTTTAATTATAGAATATTTTTGTCTTTTAATTTCGTATGTTGTATTTTTACGTGCATGGCTTACAATCTATTTTGTCAGTAGAAGTTAGTAATATTTAGACATACGATTTAATATTAATTTTTAAAGAGCTACTAATGTGCAATTGGATGTATGGTGCAATTTTTCTAGTCTACTCCTCAACATATGAAAATTTATTTTTTATAATATATAAATTACTTTATTAAGAAGAGTTCATATGCAATAGTAACATCGTGACTTTTTCTATAGAAAAGTAATCATCTCTGTAAGTAACTTTCCAATGTATTTGAAGAATAATCATAGTTCCACTATGAAATCAGTTCCATACTAGGTTTTACGTAATTTTTATGATATAATTGTAATTAATTCTAAAAAAAAAAAGTGGGCTCACAAATGGTTCCATTAAATACTCTATTAAGTATAGTTCTTATTTTTCTAATAGTTTCCACCCTTACAATGTAAAATTGTTCCTATAGTACATGTTATCCATAATGATTTAATTTTAAAGATATAAATATAATTGTAAAGAAAAAAATTTGGAAACCATAAAATAGCCACATGTTAATATATGAAATATGAGATGCACCATATTCAAAATTATTTTTTAATACATAAAAAATTACTCTTTTAAATGAATTGTCACTCATCAAAATAAAAAATATTTCTCATTTCAATATAATTTAAAAATCAAAACATATCAGAATATATATATATATATATATATATATATATATATATATATATATATATATATATATATTATGAATTATTGATTAATTGACACTTTTTTGTTAGACGGTATTATATGTCAGGCGATTTGTGAAATGGGTAGGTGAATATAAGTCAAGTATGATTATTAAATAATTAAAATATATTGATTTATTAAAGTATGATTAATTGATTGATGCATTATTTCGAGTATTATATGGTATGAATATTCATTTCCCCATAATCATACATTAGAAAATTATATCACTAACACCCTAAAATCATATTTTAATGTATTATTCATTAAATCATACTATAACTATTTAATATCATATTTATCTATATAATAATTATAATATTATAACAATTGGCTCCGTCTCACAAACCGTATAATCACACTATGACAAAATATTTTGTCTTGACTAATAGCTAGTTTCATTTGGAGAGTATTTTTTCTATGTATACATATTACTAACTAATCTTATCATGCATAATAAATAATTTATAAATCAACACTACATAACAAAAAAAAATATAAACTTTTAATGTTGTTATATGTTCTCGATTCTGAAAAAAAAAAAAAACTTTATCTAAAATAAGTATTGTGTATTTCTGAGTATAATTTAAATACATTTTTGTTAAAATTTCTTAGTGCTTAATTTAAAGAATAAAAATAAGTCATAAATTATGGAGTATAGTATTTTGTTTATGAATATATCTAAATAATAAATATATTTTTATTTTTATTTTGAAAATTAAATTGCATTCAATTATTTAAGGATAATGCTAAAAATTAAACCAGGATATGGACATTCATATTCTAATAAAAATATGAGTGAGGATATGGACATTCATATTCTAATAAAAATATGAGTGAGGCTTTTGTGACCTGGGACACATGTTCACATGGGGACATAGTGTGTTCGAGAGGCAAAAGAATTTTTGCCTAAAAATATTAATAACACGTACAATTACCAAAATAACTATAGTAGAACTTTATAATTAAAAAAAAAACTTATAAACTGTAAAGTCATAAAATCAAAAACACTAAATTCTAAAATTAATTAAGTTAAATATTTTTTATTTAATTTGAATGTCCATATTCTGAACATGCATGCATCTTTGCTGATTATTTAATATATATAATTTCTCTTATACGAGGTCAATGTGGTAATTTACCAGAAAATCATAGATAATTATGATTACATGTTAGATACTTATGATTTGGGACCAACTAATCTTTAAGTTGTTTTAAACGTGTATGTATAGTTTTTCAAACTTCACATATTACTACGAATTTGTCTATCTTGTCAAAAGTTTCTCTTTAACCAGTTCTTTGAAAAGTCTTTCTTGAAATTTTAAGAAAATTATTCTTTCTAAGGACCTTTTATTTATTATATTTAAAGACTATATTTGCATGTGTGCTATAAGATAAAAGGCAAAATTGAACAAGAAAATGAATGACGATTTCTTCTCGAATTAGGATTGGAGTTTGGACTTTTTGGTTAGTACTGGCCAATTTATATTAAGGGATGATATTAGTTAAAATTTGGGAATGAAAGTGAAAATGAGTATCATTAAAATGAAAATGAGAGAGTGTGATTATTGAGTAGTATATAGTTAAGGCCGGACCAATAATACCAATAATTAATGATTAATGAATTTTAATTCTCTAATTCTCATACTTAACTTAAGTGTATAGGTTGGTTAAAATTTAGTATAAATTGTCAACATAATTATTATCAATGGAAATATTTACCAACAGAATTAGGTTTTTGTTGGTAAAAATAGTTAAAACTTGCGTGCCCCCAAATTTCGTATTTTTCGAACGTTATACCCTTTAATATGAAATTATATACTTCCTCCGTCCACTGTTAATATATTAATTTTATCATTTTGGACCGTCCACTCTTAATTTATCCATTTCCACTTTTGGACACATGGGACCCACCCACCCACTAATACAACTATTCACTATACATTAAATAATAATACTCCTTAATCCACGCGCAAAAAGTAAACGGATAGATTTGGGATGGACGGAAAGAGTACTTTTTAGTATAAGACCGCATACCCTTTATTTATTGAAAAAAAAAAATTAATCAAATATTTATATTATTCATATCTCAGTTGATATTTTTAATAAAAAATTATACCCTTATTAATTAAAGTGTATACTATTTAAAAAAAATGTTATACCCTTACACACCTTGTGCACCCGTGACAGAAGAGACCAACTCGGTAAAAGTTTATCAATAACAGTACTTTACCAACAGATTTTATTGTTAATCTATTAATAAATTCATTTAACAATGAAATTAAAATTTTTACAAATAAAATATTCCATCAATAAAAATTGTTTTTTCTTAGTGATCCTCTCAATTCATCATTTACTAAACCATCTTCATATTTTTACTCAACAATCAATTTTCGGGTAATTGCGCTGGTGCATTCTTAAAATATTTAATGTTATTATGATTCTTCTTTCAATTTTTCAACCAAGTAATAAGAATGCAATCACCATTTGGACCATTCCTATTATAATATTGTGATTGACATGTCAAAGATATTCATTGTAGGGTTTGATTAATTTTTGGATTAGTAATTAATTAACGTGGTAATTTATTTGCATGATAAGAAAAGTAATTCTTAGGCCAAAGTTGGCTATGTAATCTATGAATACTAAAATGCTGATTTAGATTATAAAATAGTTCTTGTAGTGGTATGAATGGGGTAAGACTTTGAAAATGTGGTGATGCTCATGTAATATTATATTACATAGTAACGATTGAATTATTAAAAAGCATGACCCCTACAAAAATGTTACTCATTTGTGACGGCCTTAGTGACGGCTTGACGGCCTTTGAGACGGCCTTAGTGACAGTTTTGTGGTCGTCACAATGTTGGTCGTCACTATTTTTTTGTGACGGAAGGCCATCACAATTGTGATGATTTTAGTGACAATTAAAATTTGTGACGGCCATAGTGACGGCTAAAATTTGTGATGGACTTAGTGACGGTTAAAATTTGTGACGACCATAGTGACGGCTAAAAGCCGTCACAAATTAGTGACGTCTTATTACCCGTTACTAAAGCCCTCACAAAATTATTATTTTTTTTTACAAAAAAGGGTTTTGAACCCTAGCCAACCGAGCGATCGAACCGTGCTCGAGCCACTTGGCCCAAACGGTTCACTCTTCTTTTTTTTTCGAATTTGTATTTAATTTTGAATAATGCTGGAATTAGACATGCATGGCTGTTCCAAACCAGCGGTTCCGGTTCCGAACCGCAAGTTTCGTTTCCAAAAATATGGAATCGAAACCGAACCGAGGGTAGGACGGTTTCGATTCTGGTTTGGAACCGCCGTTTTGATTTTTTTTTATTATTTTTTTATTTTTCAACCTAAAAATGTAAAAAAATAAAAAAATTAAAAAACCGCCAATTCCAATTGGGAACTGCCGGTTCCGATTTCACGAAATGAAGAACCGGAACCGAACCGATATATAGTCGATTTCGGTTCGATTTTCACCAATTCCGGTTCCAGTTAAAATATGCATATCTAGCTGGAATATCCTCCCCTTAAGGAGGTTTGAATCCTTGACCTCCCATGTGGGGAGGGTTTTAAGGGCAAGCGATGACCACTTGAGCCAAGATCATTCTTGTTTCTTATTTAACATTTATTGTATATATCATAATTTTACTATGTAATGTTGTACACTCCTAATAATTCAATAATAAATCTTATAATGTATATAAATCATATATAAAACATTAATATATTAAAAAGTAATGTGTATATATATGTCAAAATATATATTCTGCATTCATTATAATAAACAAATTATATGTTATCTTTTTTAAACATCTAGCCACAATATTTAGTTATGTATACATATTTTATATATACTTATTATTATTATTATTTATTTCATATTTATTACAATAATACTTATATTAATTGTTTACTTATTTCACGATCTATATAATGTTTTGAGTAACTCTCTTGTGAGACGGGTTATTTGTGAGACGGGTCGGCCCATCAGTAAAGTATGTTTATTGTATAGTTAAAGTATGCTTATTTATAGTTAAAGTATGTTAATAATAAATCATATTATAACACACTAAAATCATATTTTAATGCATAATTCAGTCTACTTTAGAAAACATACTTTAACAACGTTTAAACATATTTTATGTATACAATAAGCATACTTTAGTGATGGGTCAACCCGTCTCACTAAATAACCCGTCTCAGAAGAGACTTTGTCTAATGTTTTAGTAATTTAATTATATTAATAGTAATTAGTATACTACATTCTCTCACATTAATTGTTCTTGTCTATTAATATCTCACATCTCTTCTTTCGTCCTTATATGTAATATATTTCATATATTCATTTGTATATGTTTATTATCATATATATTTATATACATAAATATAATGTATTACACATGCATATGCATTAATTTTCTATTTATACTCATATAATTCAATAATACATCTTATCTTATACTAAATATAAATCATATTTAAAACATTAATATATTAAAAAGTAATGTGTGTGTATATATATGTCAAAAAAAAAATATTCTGCATTAATTATATTATAATAAATAAATTATCATGGTTGTTTTCTTTTTTAAATATTCAGCCACAATATTTAGTTATGTATACATGTGTAATATATACCTATTAGTATTTATTTCATATTTATTACAATAATATATTAATTAATTTGCTTATTTATGGAGCTGTAGCTAGATTTCACGAGATATATATATATATATATATATATATATATATATATATATATATATATATATATATATATATATATATATATATATATATATATTATTTTAGTTTTATAATCATTTCACATTTTCTTTCATCAATCAATAATTAATACTCCAACATAGAAAACCCCACTACTATAATTAATATATTTTTCTTAATTCCTTGTATGATCTATAAAGTGTTATTTTCTTAACTCCAACTGCCGTTACAAATTAAAAAAAATAATTAATTGGGTGACGGCTTTGAAGCCATTACAAATGAATTTTGGTTGAAACGGTATCGTTTTATGCTTTCATTACTTTATAACGGTCAAAAGCCGTCACAAAATTTAAAAAAATTATAATTTTTGTGAAGGCTTTGAAGTCGTCACAAACGAATTTGGGTTGTGACGGCCTTTTGGCCGTCACAAAGAGCCGTCACAAAATTTAAAAAAATAATAATAATAATTTGTGTGAAGGCTTTGAAGTCGTCACAAACGAATTTGAGTTGAAACGGTATCGTTTCATGCATTCATTACTTTGTGAAGACCAAAAGCCGTCACAAAGAGCCGTCACAAAATTTAAAAAAAAATATAATAATTTGTGTGAAGGCTTTGAAGCCGTCACAAATGAATTTGAATTGAAACGGTATCGTTTCATGCATTCATTACTTTGTGAAGACAAAAGCCGTCACAAAGGTCGTCAATAAATTAAAAAAAATTAATTAATTTTTGTGACGGCTTTGAAGCCGTCACAAATGAATTTGAGTTGAAACGGTACCATTTCATGTATTCATTACTTTGTGAAGGCCAAAAGTCGTCACAAAGGCTGTCACTAAATTTAAAAAAAAATAATTAATTAATTTTTGTGACGGCTTAAAGGCCGTCACAAACAAACACCGTCACTAAAGCCGTCACAAACTAGGTTTGGTCACGAAGCCGTCACAATTCGAAAAAGCTGTCACAAAAACCGTCATAATTGTGAAGGCTTCATGACCGTCACAAATTGACTGCTTTTTGTAGTGTCGACGGTGAATCAAAGTAAAAGAGAAAAATAAGAAGTATGTTAAAAATATACTTTGAAATGGGATTTTGTACTTTTAAAATTCAGCTTTATAATCCGATAAAACATAGAGTACTTAGTTTAAATTTCACTTTTAATAAATTATTTTGGAAAAATATCATTTACTATAAATTTTTTTGTTTGAAAAAAATTGTACTTTCTTAAATTTTTGAATATTACACTGTCCGCAATTACGATTACAACCCCATACATGCACCATTTTTATATGCGGCATCTCCTGCGACAATATCTACAACTACGTCTGCGACTTCATACACAATTTTTTTTCATGGAACCCTATACGCTACTCTATATATATATATAACCATACACATGTTTACTTAAATAACATACTTATTTATAATTCTGGACTTGACCATATGTGCGATTATACATATTAACTATATAATAAAGAAGATTAAAAAAAAGTGATATTTTTCTAAAAAAATAAATTTGGGTGACATTTTTCAAACTATTGAAACATCTTTCACAATTTCTCTTAAACAAATATGCCTTTGAATTATAAAGTAAAATGTGAATTTGCAAGTTGAAAACAAACATGGGGATATTTCAACTTTTTATCTCCTATATGATACACCAAAAGTTCTTATGATGATATGATTAAAATAGGTAGCTACTGAAATCAAATTAATTGAACACCCGTACAAGACGGAGGGACATTAATTGCCTGTAGATATATTTATATTTAATATAAAAAATGGGAGGGATATTACATCAAATGGTTGATAAAAACAGTGAAAACATTGAACATGGATGTTTGTACGGTACGGAGTGCAGTGTTATTAGTAAATATTCTTGTCTTGAAAATCTGAAGCAGATCTTAGCAACCACTATAGTTTTTCAGACATACTTTTTTCTTTTAATCCTTTCTTTTACCTTCCCACCCATTAATTAATCTCCTAATTTATTAATACTCTAAACTAATAGCTACTCCATTCACCATCATTTTTAACTTTTTATCTGGGTTCATCAACCTCAGTTAATTATTATCCATAAAAGAACATAAATCGATGCATAGAGGATTATATAATATACTACAAAAATTTAACAGAACTAAAATTGAATTCTACAAAAGATACATTAGGTAAATTGATATTTTTCTTGCACTATCAACTTTTATTTCTCTATTTTAAAATGGAAGATTTTTATACTAAGATCCGATTTTAAAATATTGTCTCAACTTAACATTCATCTCAAATCAATGCCTCATTTTTGTTTTTTTTATCAAATTAAGATTTACATTTATATAGGGAGTCTCAATCCAAGACCAACTAACGGGATTATCAAACAATTAACTATTTCTTTTCTTCCTTCTATTTCACATTAACTAACGTTCACCAAATAAAGAAGAGAAAGGGAAATACACAGGAAATCGAAGTTCATCAAACCTTGCATCTTGAAATTGGTAATGTAGGAAGAGTATTCGATTTCTGCTCAATTTTCTTAAATAACAGCAAAATATTTTCTCTTTCTAAAGCATCAATTGTTGACATCTACACTTGAAAACAAGGATTCAAGTTAGTTGTGTTCATTTTATGCGGATTATATAATTAATGAGGATTAACTAAGTTGTTCATAACCATTTATTAATTCTTCAGTGAATATTTTACAACACAGAGAAAAGAGGAAGAAGAAAATTTTGATATAAATCAATAAATTACCGGTCATCTAAGAGTTGAACGATTGATTCGAAATCAAATAAAAGAACTGCAACTTGATGGCTTGAAATCTATTGTATTTATTTAGGGTTTATGCTAATTGAGAAAAAAGAGAAGAAGTATTTGACGGAGAAGAAATATTTGACGGTATTTGATAATCACGTTAGTTGGTCTTTGATTGAGACTCTCCAATATAAATGTAAATCTTAATTTGAGAAAAAATAAAAAATGAGATCTTGATTTGAGATGAATATTAAATTGAGACTTATTTTGAAACAATATCTTAAAATCGTGCCTTAATATAAAAATCTTCCATTTTTGTCATTTTAGACGTCCGCACCAAAGATAGTATATTTTCTTTTTTATATACATGAGATCGACACACATCACTAATACAATTAATAGTATATGGAACCCACACACCCCACTAATACAACTACACACTTCACATTATTAAATAATAATACTCCTTAATCCACGTGCAAAAAGCAAAAGCTACCCTTTGATTGGGACAAAGAGAGTATGTAAAAGGCAAATACTTGTATAAATCGAGTTCACGGTATAAACCATGTGGTCCCCCTTTCAATCCTATTATACCCTATTTATTGTTAAGATTTAAATTAAAGATGAACCACAGGATTTACAGCATAAACTCAATTCACATAAAACTAATTTTATGTAAAATATAAAAAGCTGGAAAGTCAAAATCAATAAAGTTCAATATATGAGTAGAAATGCCACTATTAATTAAATGCTTGGCTACAATTTCATATGTATCTAAGGTATACTTCCTCCATCCCCTTCTTAGAGGGTTTTTTTTTTTCATTTTGAACGTTTCATCCAAAGAGTCTCATTTTCTTTTTTACACATAAGGAACCCACACATACCTACTAATACAACTAAAATATGAACCTCACACTCCTACTAATATAAGTACCCACTGCAAATTAAAATAATAATACTCCTTAATACCCGTGCAAAAAAAAAACCTCTTTAAACGGGACAGGAGGGAATACAATTTTAGTTAAGAGGTGATGTGTGAGAGAGGAGGTGGGATGTAATGTATTAGAGATATATGAGATTCATCTTAATCTGATTTTACTAAACCCAATTAGAAAAAAAAAAAAAATGATAATAATAATAAGAAAAAAATTTACATGACCCTAAACCTTGAACTAAAAAACCGAAAAGAAACATAGCCTTACTAAAACCAACTCAAATATTTATATCTTGAAAACCCCACAAAACAAACATATTTCCAATTCAAATTTCTTTAATTACCATTAATGATTTACAGCAATCTCAAAACAGATATAAAGACTGAAGTTCGTGACCAACCCAAGTGGAAATTTTAGTGTCAATGGTGTTAAATCAGATGTCCAAACATGCAAAATTAGCAAATCAATTAAATTCAGTTGGTATTGCCAATAGTCAATAAAGTAGTTGAAGAAAACAATCCCCCCCCACCCCCCACCCCCAACTTGCCACAAATTCTATGCATCTAGAAATATGGAGTAATATAAATTCTGCTACATCTCATCACTTGTATCCACTCTCTCTTATTAGTTCTCTCTACAACAACAAATACCTGCTTTGAGTTTCACATATACCAATTTTTGAATCATAACCATAACTCTGGATGTTACTATACCTCACAATTAATCAACACCATTGTCTCCCAAATGGACTTTTAAGATACAAACAATGCAAATAGGTGAACTCAACACTTCAAACTACATACCATCGAGGTTGTATTCTATCGCTTTCACCGGGACCTCTTGCTGCGCATTCCCATCCGAGATTTTGCATATCTGAATTCTAGTTAAAAAAATCTAACAATAAGTTTGTTCTAAAATGCTATGGATTAGAAGTAAATTTAACTAAGTTATAATGGCAGATTGGTAAGTTGCTCGGAAAGGATACTCGAGACGCATCCCTTCACCAGATGTCGTTGAATAGAGAATGGTGCCTTGTAGATGAGCTAGAGCTTCAGTTGAACAGGCGGTATCCTGAGTGTGCAAGAGGGGGGTTGAAACTTTAGCCGTCTCAAATTAATGATTAAACATAATAATATTGATTAAAATAAGTATAGTTATTGGAAGTGAATTGTGAGATACCTGAAAGTCAACAAATGCAACAGGAGCTCCATAGGTGCTTTGCATCTTCAGTTTTAAAAATCCCCGGCACCTATAAAAAAGCTCCCACAAAGTAAAATATTTCTCGTCAATATGTAGCTATTACGAAAAAATAAATAAATAAATAAAAGAAGATGACGATACCTTGAAAATACTTGCATCAGCTCATCCTCAGAACAGGTCGGTCCAAGATTGGCTACAAAGATTGTCGGACATGGCGTGTTCTGCAATAATGTGAAGGAAATGTGAGAAGGTTATGTGCGTCCTCACCACAAATACAGCCACAAACAAAAAAAGAGCAGAACTACATTTGGAAAAGTTATTCCATACAATAGGCAAAACGCTTCCAATTGCTTAGCACGACTGTAACAAACTTTTACAACTATCACAAAAAAACATAGTTACTATACTTTTGCTCTAATCAAGATAAGGTGAAATATATGTGCTTGAAACACTACACTGGCCCTGAGTTTGTATGAGCAGGAATGTTTAATAGGGAAGAACCAGCTGAACAAAATAGATTTTGATACAGACTTGAGTATACGGTTATTTAATAGAGTGGACCAATTTTTTGCTCTGTAGTTAACGATTTCTATCTAGTTGTCTCTACGTCTCTATATGTTATCAACAAGAGAAAACAACTAGTATAAATTTCAGAAAGTTGGATCAATAATGATGTCGAAATTTGATAAAGAATTAAATATACAGCATTAAATTTTTTATGTATATAGACACCACCTGATGATACTAAACTAACATAAGAAAATACATTCAAATACCAACTGGCTGGTTTAATTTGGCACACTTCAATAATGTACCAAATTGTGTACACTCTTATATATAAACAATAAACAATCCCCTTCTAAGTTGCTCAAGGCTACAAAGCTAGCCGACAACTATCGTAATAATTGCACAAACAGGCATTCAAAAGTGCCCTTAGTTCAACATCTAAACAATTTCATTAGCAGAAACACGGTCATTTATGAGGATCAGGCTTAGTGGGTTTGAGGAATCACAGCTTCGAAATCCTTGAATTTTAGATTTTCAATGGATATTTAATTATGTAACTTTGTTTTGAGATTTTCTAGGGTGTAATTATACAGGGATGTCACATCAACTTTGGAAAGTAGAGAAGTGCTGTATTACGATATTCTGAAAAGATGAGTATAATCGGATGAGTTTAATAGGTATTATCAAAGTATAGATAACCATCGAAATTCATTTTTTAAAAGATGTACAACTTTTAGTTGAACTCGTTAATTCTGATTCATAGAAATATATACCTTACAATGTGCAACAGAACCAGTAATAAATCCATTAATGTAATTAATGAAAAAAAAACCAACAAGATGATTGAGAAACTGCAGCTGAAAACGAAATATTGGATGCAAGGTATCATTACACAGACATAAACAGAGATAGTAGAGCAGAGACTTTACCAACTTGGCAGAAGCCCCAACCACCGAACCACCATCAAGATTGCGCAGACTGGATCAGGGAAAAGATAAAAGTTAAGATAATAGGTTCCACTCGTATATTACAGCACAACTAACTAAGAAAGTATTCCAACTCCGGAGAAATAGGATTAGTTGCAAGTGCTTTGGTTGGCCCTCAACTCTCCAGCTAGATGAAATGAAATCATATAATTTAACTTAAAGGCGCATATAGAAGTATTACTTCCCAAGCAGTACAAGTGTGCATAAGAAGTGCGCATATGACCTTTGTGTGGAAGGATAACCAATCGTGTTGTAAGCAGAATTACCCAATCCAGATGTGTGAATGCTGCCAAGACCTGCTAGTGCCCAAGCGTGCAAACATGTGCAATGTGAGCTCTTAGAATAATGTGTCCTTCATGTGACTAACTAGCTAGAGCCTCAGAGAATAGAAAATTCCATTCAACTAGCAGCATTTAATTAAAAGGTGAATAGAAAAGTAAACTTAATTGGAAGCAATATACACAAATAAAAAGAACCTAGCCCCTTTAAGGCAGAGAGAGGTAAACAGGAGACAAAAATTTGCATTGAATAATTTAAAATCTTACCAGGATCATCACTCATCATATAAGCCACAGATCCTTTTAGTCTCTTTTCTGAACCTTGACTCTCATCATCTGATTGTATGATTACAATTTAGTGCCATAAGTTACTAGAATAAGCTATCCATAGAAAAGACAACTGGATAACCAAGCACAATACAAATTCTAATATACCTGAACGTAAGCGCTTTGACCGGGAATTAGATTTTGCGAGATCAATGTATAAAGTTGAACCTTTTTCAAGGTCAAAAACCATTCCCTGACAAGGTAATTATAAAGAAAAAATGAATAAAATAAATAAATAAATAACCAATTTAAGTTCTCTCCTTAGAATAATTAATTATTTGACTAATAATGACGATACCAATAGAGTAAAAGTAGATAGTACAAAATTATACACACTGGGAACCATATCTAAGAAATAATGATGGAGATTACTAGACTCGGATATTAACCCATCTGAGCAAGTCAGCCCAGTGAAGAAGTGTTTGGAAAGAGTTCAAGATAAAACTCTCCATTAACCCCATCCCCTAATTTAACAACATTTCCTTCGATTATGGTGCTAGAGTTAAGCCACCGGATCAGTCGCAAATCAGTAGGTCTGATTCTCCAGTTTTCCTTCTAAGTGAGTAAAATCAAAAAGGAAGGAGCTTGATTAGCTCTATCAATGCAAATTTTGGGACCCACCAGCTAAGGAAGAATTAAATAAAGACATTGCAAGGTTGAAAGTGTAAGGATGCAATAATCGGCAGAGAGAAAGACGTTCAGGTGGTTATGGGATGAGAGGTGCAATCCTGGCAACGAACCAGAATACCATCTGGTTTTCGTAATTAGGTATTTCTTAGTTGTAAACAAAATCGTATACGCATGGGGATTAACGGATTGTAAGATATGCAAACAGTTCATATCTTTTTCACTTTGTAGCATTGTCTTGTAACTGGTGCAGGTCATTTCTGCATGCAAGGATTTTATCCAAGTTGTAATCAATCAACTTTCAATTAACTGCTAATTCAGTTCTCTAAACGCCCTCTCTACTTTCTGCAAAACAAGTTTCTCATCTATAATGTATCACTCAAATTCAACATTAATCAACCTCTAGACACATATGACAACAGATTCCACATATCACAATATATAAGTCAAAGTTCAACTTCAGATAGAGTTCACTTTTTGAAGAAATTCAAAAGGAATATGTTTTCCTCTCCTAAATTCAATAGTAAACTACCTGTAAATGCATGTGAACAAAGATTCCACATATACAAGAAAAAGCCCAACTTCTGGAATAACAAGGACATCTATATATTGAGAGAATTCAAAGGGATTATACATTTCCCTCTCCTAGAAGTGACTCCAGTGTTGGAGGCCTTGGATGTGGAAAATAACTTGATGGGGATGAAGCTACAAGAAGATTCAAGTCAAGTCATATGTCATTTATCATTCATGTTTTTACCATTTATCTGAATTATGTTATGTGAATTAGTGCTTATTTGATGAGGTTGACTCATATGGTAAATCCTTTTAAAATGAATAACCTTGCTTTTGAAAGTCATTCAGATCATAAGTAAAACTCAAGGGAATTTCCTAATTTCAGTGTTCACCAGAATTTTTTTGGAGAAATCGATGGAGTTCACATCCATTGGCCACACAACTGCATCATAACTGTATACCCACACACGTCTCAAATCGGATACAACTCTTGACTCTTGAAAGAGTTTGAGAACAGCTTTGATCTAGCCATCCTAATCACATTACAAATTATGCACTTAATGACAAGATTTTTATCTAATATGATCTTCCTTATGAACTAACTATCAATAAAATAGAAGTTCTGTTTTGAGATCTCATACAAATTTTGAAAGGTGGATGGCAAACTGGATGAAAAAGACCATTCTTGTCAAGGATGTCAAAAAAAATGAAAATTTTAAAAATGTATACAATCCATATTTTAGGGGTTTGAGCCAAATTAGTAAATCATTTTATAAATTATTAAGACAGTTATTTACTAGCAATGGAAAGCAATCTCAAAACGGAGAATTTCTAAATACTTTCAGCAGGCATTGAACAGATCATATGGTCAAAGCTAGTTCCTTAATTCTCTGAGCTACATGTTAAAGTACACTTTTTGAATCAAGATACCTCAGTCCCAGCTTAAAATTCAGCACTAAAAAGATAAAATTTTATTGAAATTAAGTTATTATAGCCATAGAAATGCTAGATCTAGAAGATAACTGATAATTAACTAATTCAAATCCCCAGATTCCTAATTAAACAATTAACAACATATGATCACTTATAAATCCGTAAAAATGGTCCACTTTGAAGTTTCTCATTACTCAAAGTGCAACAATCATATTTTCCCAACATCAATTAACAAAGATGATCTATAAAATGGTCTCATTTCAAAAACTCGTCTGACATGGCATATGATTAGAAATAATGCTAGGACTTACACTTAGCCCAATGCAGTTCCACATATTCTAAATTCAAAAGATATAGAAAAACTTCTAGATGCTATATGCCTGCAAGATGATGATTTGCAAAGTTGATTATACTTATAAATGTTGAAGTGTTTATGAAGAGGCAATGAATAATAACCTCACGATATCATCCCATTTCTAGGATGTTTGTGCATTCATGTATAGACACACATCTGTGGGAAATAATTGACAAAAAATGCACGGAATATGATAAAAAAAAATAAGAATGCTACAGAAAAGTTTGATACAGCTGAGATTAAGAGAACGCATTAGAATATCTTACATTAAATGTGTGCAAGGCCATGATCGCTGATTGTTGATCCATAAAAGTTGCAAAAGCAAATGGCTGGAACACATGAAATTACGAGTCAGGATACATTTACAATAACAAAGTACGCAAACCTATTAAACCTACATTCTCTGCATAAAGCACAGAAACATCATCAAATGAGTAAGGGATGCTTCAATCTCTCTATGCTTATATTGAAGTCCTCGTTTCAAGTTTTCAACTGCAGATGATGTCATAATGCTGACAAATTTTACATATGGCACTAATAATGCTTGCATAAGCAGGTACCAATCTACTCGCCTAAGCAAAATTGCCATGTATATATATTTAGATGCATTGAAAATTGTCTCAATCAATACAGGACAGTAAATTATGATCAATTCAGTCTTCAGTTTCTTTTCTTGCTTTCCTTCACATCTCCTCATCATCCAGTAGCCAGAAAACACATCCCAATCCCAAAGTAATCATTCAATAGCCCAAATGATTAACCAAACTCAAGGCGTTTTAATTAACAACATCCACTTCACCATGTCTCGCAGTTCCCTTTCTTATAAACTCTAATCCTAAAAGAAGCTACAATTTACGAACTATAATTCGCTGGATATACCTGACTATTAGATGAGGTAGGGGGCCTGAGGTTCGAGGATTGGTATCCAGGGCATTCTCGGAAAAGATTATAAATTTCTCGCGGTTTTACATCGTCGGGAAGGCCGGCGACGAAGAGCGTGCGCACCTGGTCATGCGATGACTGAGCATAAATTGAGGGTGCGTAAGCAACGATTTGGGGTTGAACGTGGGCAACAGCGGTCGGAGGCTGATGCACCGTCCCCGGAGGCGGCGGAGGCGGCTGGTAATACGGGTGGTGGATTGGAGGAGCGTAGTAGGCTGTTAGATCGTCCATTGAAGCAAGATTCACAGCGGCCGTGCCCTAGGATAGTAGCAGATTGCAGACGGAACAGGAAGAATTGCAAGAATGAAATTAACGTATTTTATTTATCTAATTAATTTTTCGAGTGACAAAAAAAATTACCGAAATCTTAGTTAATGTAGTAAAAATTAAATTCGATTTTTAATCATATATAAATAAAGAGTGAAAAGAAAGGTTGAAAACTTGACCTAATTAATACTTTGTTGACGTTGAAAAATGAATTTTTTATCACTATTTATTATATTAATTAATAAATATTTAATCACATATATGAGTCCACTATACATATAGTTGCTTGCAATATTACACATATAATAGTAAAAAAATTTAAATTATGATTATATATATAATCGCGTGTAATGTCATATGAAAAAATTGTATAGTGTAGAGTTACACATATAATTGGAAAAAATTATAATAGTTGTCTCTCCCGTCACTATCTTATTTGATTTTGGTTTGGTACCAAGTTTTCACAATTCAGTTCACAAAAACTAAAGAATTTGGGTAGATTGTTTCCTACTCCCTCCGTCTCGCCCAAAAATATGCATTTGCTTTTTGCACGTAGAATAAGGAGTATTATTATTTTATGTAAAGTGGGTAGGTGTATTAGAGAGATGTAATGGATATTGGTGGGCCCTTTTTACTAAAAGAGGAAAATATTGCAATTTAGATGTGAGCCCAATATAGTAAAATGATGCTATTTGGGTGGGATAGAGGGAGTACATGTTACTACAACAAAAATGTTGATAAACTTCGGCTAAAGTATGAGCCACCGTATTGGCTTTCCGTCTTGTCTAACTATAAGAGACGTCTCTGACACATAAAATTTTCTTAGAATATTCCGTAGAATCCTATCAAGATAAGTAAAATTTTGGAGTTTGCTTCAAAAGAGAATTGAAAACAATTTGAGAATCTAACTCCAATATGATCTCCTTATGTCCTCGTTCCATAGTAATATCAAGAGCCCTCTCCAAAGCCTAGGCCTCCGCAACCTCCACTCAAAAATTCTAGAGTATCGTTTAGAAAACACCGGAGAACTTCTCCACTACAGTTTTGTATTACCCCTTAATTCTATCGCCACTCTACACCCCTTCGGATAGATGCATCAATATTCAGTTTTATCAAAGTGCCTACATGTAGAATGTCTTTGTTACTTGTGTGTTGCCACGTTTCCATGCATCATAAAGGCCTCCATGTATTGTTGACGATGGCCTACCCTTTTCTGTAGCAATTCTCAGGTGAGATTTCTTTTCCCTTAAAAACAAGTTCATTCTTTCCCCATCAATGATTTATAAAAAAGTAACAATCAAACTTCTTTCAACTTCGTCCAGCACTTTTAGCATAGTTTGAATCTAACTTTATATTTGCAGTATTTACCAAAATGCGATATCATCAAAAAAAAATTATGAATCCAACCACAAACTCATAATGCATAGTCTATAGAATATATGTTTGGTGATAAATTCTTTTTACTTTTAGTGCAAGAAACCCGACATGGTCTGACGTCTTAGAATAATAATAGAATCACCATAAATTGCCAAAATTCAAGATATCCAACAAAATTAATAGTGAATATCATTTTGTTTTTAAAATTGGTGTATCAATTTTGTGGAAATACAAAGTTTGTATTAGCAAATAGTAGAAGAATATGAGGAATCACATCGAATTCTCTCTTAATTGATGAACTAAAAAAAAAAAACATGTATAAATTTAGAATTTGATCCAAAGAAATTACAAAATACAAATGTCAAAAAAGAGATATTATACCGAAAACTAATTAAATTATACATATATATGCCCTCGCATCTACGATTATTAACGGCGAAACACTCGACGTTTAACAAACCCAGTCAAGCCGCCGAGGACCGCGGCGAATGGTTATTCCGGCAGAACTGCACGGCGCTGCTCTCCATCCTCTCCACCACAAAATGGCCCAACATATCCTTCGACTTCACCAAATTCTCTCTGCACAAAAATTCATCGCTCGTTTTACGATCAACCTTCATATTGAAATCATGCACGAAAACATGCGTCTTCCCATTGCCGCCCTTCTTGCTCCTCGCCAGCACCGCCGCCGTGAAGATCGCCGCCATCCTCCCCGGCGCCTCCGGCCAGTACCCCCTTGGCCCATCCACCAGAATCACGTCCCAATCCACCTCATACAGCTGGTTGGGTAAATCATTGAGCCCCAATCTACACTCGGAGAAGAGGAGATTCTGCACCGGCCGGCACTCGTTCCTCACCTGTTCCTTCACCGCCGCCACCAGCTCCGCCGCCTCGCTCAGCTTCGTCGCGTACTGGACATCATACGCCTCGATCTCCGGCCACTTCTCCTCGATATAAGCGGCGTAGTAGCGGTTCTCGTCGATGAACACCGTCCTGCCGTGGTGGTTGAGGGCCTTCCAGAGGAGGGTCTCCGGCGTAAGGCCGAAGACGAGGAAGTTGCACGGCGGCGGGCATTGCCGGAGCACGTCGGAGATTTGCTTGATGTCGGTGTAGGACATGTGGTCGGAGTTGTTGGAGTTGGAGGCGTAGTGGAGGAGGGCGGTGGAGACGGCGGTGGATAGGGCGGGGGAGGCGGCGGCAGAGGCGGAGAAGGTGGCGGTGGTGGTTATGGTGTCACGGGTGTATATGAGGGTGGCCAAGAATGCTAGAGTGAGAATAGAGACTAAGGCCAAAAGCCATAGCCTATTGGAGCTTCCTTGCTTTTGAATATAAGGGTGGAGAAGTATAAACTTTGTACCATTACTACTCAAATTGTTCTTCATTTCTCTTTCTCTCTCTTCACTTCTCTCTCTAGAAAAGGTATTGAAGATTCTTGAAATGAAAAAAGGTTTGATCTTTAAAGGGGTGTAATTATGTTGTGGTTGCACCAATATATGATTGTGAAAATTGAAATAGTGGTGATAATTTATAGCCTTGTGTGTTTCATTTTCTTGAATTGATTGGAAGGATCATTCTTGGTGTGTTTTTTCTAAAAAAAATTAATAATTTATTGGGGAGGAATTTAATCATGTTTATTTAAAATGGGGGATGGGGGTGGGTGGTGGGAGGTGGTTGGAGGGGGAAGGAAGGAGTGAGTACTGACTAATAAGGTTGCAAGCGACTCATTAACTAATTACAAGTCAAATGTCGTTTTTCCTTCTTCATTCCATCTTCATTTCTCAAAGCAACCCTTATTTTTTTGTACTACCAATTAATTAGTACTCTTACAACAATTTCATTGTTAATTTTACTATAGTATATATCACGACTTATTTTAGTATTGTTATGAAAAAGTGCAAATTATTGGGTTCTTTTCTTCTCTTCGCAATAATGCATGCATTGAAACTTGCTTTATAAGAAACAAGGCATCATGTTTTTTTTATATTAATCTCACACACACATAATATTAATTATGAACACGTGTTTATATTAATTAAATATTTATAGTTAACTCACTAATATATATAATTATATATATATATATATATATATATATATATATATATATATATATATATTGCCTCATGTGTTATATGATATTTTTTATTACTTTATTTTAAATTTATAAAATTAAATAACTAAACTTTATATATTATAATAAATAATATAACATTTATGTTAAATAAATATTTTTATAGACATTATTATATTTTAATTAAAGATTTATGGTAATTACATACAAAATTTTAGAGTAATTAATTTTTAAGTGTAATTTTATAATGAATGAAAGGAGTAATATAATTTTTAAAATTACATATAAAAAAGGTGGCAATCTCATTTTTTATTCCATATATATTATAATATTTAAATAATTATCTATTTGGAATAATTAATTGAATAAAGACTTATTATCAATTTTCTAGATAAGAATAAATATTTTGGTAATATATAATAGTGATATAATAATAAATATTAATATATAATAATAAAAAATAAAAATAGAAAGATTATATATATATGTAATATTAAAATAAAATATAAAAAATACAAAAATTAACCACATCACAACACACTATATTTTTAAAAGATTATTTAAGGCAGTGTTTTCGCAATTAATAATATATATATATATATAATTATTATTATTTAATATTTAATTATATTTAATATTAATTAGCCCTTAATTTTATATTATATACATTTAAAATATATTACTCCCTCCACCCTTCAATACATATCAATTTTTTTAATCCATCTCATTACAAAGTATTTGTTTACTTTTGGAATTGATGTGACTCACAAAAAACTATTATTATATCCAATCCATTACATATGGTTGACTATCAGCACTAAAACAACTACATATTACACATTAAAATATTATTATATCTCCAATCCACAATATATTAAATTATCTTAATACTTAATCCACGTGCAAAAATAAAATGATTACCTTTCAAGGGGACAGAATGAGTATATAATTTAATTATATAATTAAAATTATTCTATTTATCACACAATAAATAATATTACACTTTAACAAATTATTCTATTTATCACACAATAAATAATATTACACTTTAACTCCATGCAAACTGAAACCTCAAGTCAATCTTTTATTCTATATATACATATTAATTAATGTAAGAATTATTACACAGTATGACACATATATAGCTATGATACTATATGTTATTTTATTAATGATTTTATAGATAATCGTTGAACATTTAATCTGTTAGTTTAAGTAATAATTTTCACTTAATCTTTTTTGTTACTCTTAATCGTTTTGCACTTCGTCTAATATATTAATTTTGCAATTATAATATTTTATGTTAATTTAATTAATGAGTTGGTCTCTTGTATCCTCGGGTGCACAAAGTTTGTAAGGGTACATCATTTTGTTCTAAAAGATATATATTTTAATTAATAAGGGTATATCATTTTGTTTTAAAAGGTATACACTTTTCATTAATATTTTTTATTTTTTTCAAAAAATAAAGGGTACACATCTTTATACTAAAGGGTATACAATTTAATACTAAAGGGTATGACACATGGTGGGCGCACGGCGTTGCCTTAATTAATAGTTTGCACTTAATCATTTTATTACTTCGATTATAAAATTCATATATGCTATATAATACAAAAGACAAATGCTAATATATTTTCTTCACGGGACTTTAATTTATGTTATAATTAAGAGTTATTTTAATTTAATATTATTTGTTGTGTTTATATGATACCACAAAGCACATATTAATCAACATGATATAAATATTATTCTAAAGGGTAATTATATAAATATATTACTACAATTTTTAAATTTATTTAAATTTTGTCAGAGTTTCTTTTGTACTTAAAGTTTAATTTTTTTACTTATATTTATTTAAATTGTGAAAAACTTTATTTATATTTTATACATAATTTCATAATATAATGATGGTCTGGTGGTCTCGAGGCTTAGTGGTGGCATGATGACCATGATTCAAACCTCAATCCGTTCATTTTGATAAATTTAAAGGTTAGAAAGGGCAAAAAATCATCTCTAACACCATCTCAAATCAAAACTGTCTCAAATTGATACGGCAAAAAGTCGTCTCTAAATTAATCGATCCGATTCTCTGGCCTATCGACACTATCCGTCTCCAAAATCGTCTCAAATAGAGACGGCAGTAAACCATCTCTAATTGAGACGGCAGAAAATCATCTCTAATTCCATCTCAAATTAAAACCGTCTCTAATACCATTTCAAAAAGAGACGGTTTGTATCCGTCTCAAAATTGAAACGGTTAAAAGTCGTCTCTAAATTACCCGATCCGGTTCGCCGACACTTTCGTCTCCAAAACCGTCTCTAATATTATCCCAAATCAAAACCGTCTCTAATACCGTTTTTAATTAGAGACGACAAAAAATCATCTCTAATTGAGACGACAAAAATCGTCTCTAATACCGTCTCAACTTTAAATCGTCTCTAATACCATATCAAAAGTAAATTTGTTATTGTTGACCAATGGTCAATAAAAAATGCCGTCTCTAATTCAAAAAATCATCTCAAAAGCCGTTTCAAATAGAGACGGTTATTATACCGTCTCAAATTTTCGTCTCTAATCAAAGCTTTTTTTAGTGGTTGCACCATAAATATATATACCCTGCATAAAAAGATTAATTTTGCTGAATCAGTTTTCTCATAATTTACTTTTGCAATACAAGAGAACACAAAATATATTAAAAGTCAACTTAAAAAGAATCTGATGTATGAACAAATTACAAATAAATAATCCAAATTAACATTAAGTTTGGCATCCTATTTTGCATTATGGGCCCCATCACTAGTACAATATAAAAGTATAGTATGTGAGTTATGGATTATTATATATGTATAGTTTGATAATGTGGGCTTAAAGTTGTAAAAGAGTGGAGGCCAAATTAGGTGTGACAAGTACGCTTTATCTTAAACATGTACACAACTTAAATAAAATGGATTGAAGAAGACAAATAAACTGCTTCATAAATTAATTTTGTTCTCATTTAGATGAATGAATTAAAATAGGACCAACAAATAAGTTAGCTGAGAGTTAGTTTGGGGGTTAACTGAGATTTGTCGAATATTCATATTTTAATTATCTTTTATGTTCTTTGTACTGTATATGAGCGTTAACAATTAATTTGTACGAAAGGAAATGGCAAATGGGTCGGGTTTAAAACGGACTTATTTCCATCATCTGTTTGGAGGAATTGAGAAAAGAGTGAGACTCTTGTGCCTCGGAACATCGTGTCCCTTTGCAATTTTCGTGCCCCTTTGTAATTATTCCCTCCGTCTTGTTCTTATGATTACGTTTGCTTTTTGCACTCAGATTAATGAATATAGTATTTTAATGTGTATTGAGGTGAGAGACATAATATTTTAATGTAAAGTGGGTAGGTGTATTAGTGTGATGTGTGGGCCAGAGAGAAGTAATTAATTTATGTGAGTCCCTTATGCTAAAAAGGGAAATGTAACCATTAGGATGTGACACAAAAAAAATATATGTAAGAGTATGTAATAGCTCTTTTACCCATATATTATATAATACTCCCTCCGTCCGGTTCTAAGGTACCCATTTGCTTTTTGCACGTGAATTAAGGAGTATTATTATTATATGTAAAGTGAGTAGAGTTGTATTAGAGGGAAGTGATGGGTCAAATTGTGTACTTTTTCACTAAATAGGGGAAATTGATACCTTTGAAGGGGACGCCAAAAATAATAAAATGGATAACTTAGAAACGGACGGAGGGAGTATGTAATTGCTTTTTTATGGTTAAAAAAATTGTATGCCATACGTCACAATCATTTCTTAAATTATTGGTGTTCAAATTTTAGTGATTATTACTACTCCCTTGGCAACTGCAAAGGTATCCGTTCAATTCAAAGGTATCATATTCTCTATTTAAGCAAAAAAAAAAGTACATCACATGGCCCAACACTTACTTCTAATACAACTATCCACTACACATATAATAATAATACTCATTAATTTACGTGTAAAAAGTAAACGATTACCTTTGCATTGGCCGGAGGGAGTATTAATTAGATTATATTTTTTTTATGTACTGGTATTTGATTTGTAATACGGATATCCAATCCGTAGACCCACTAAATCGGGAAGACCAGAACTGTTGGCATTCGATCGTTTGGTTAACGTGAACTGTTAGGGTTCCATGCATTTCTAAATCAGTGGAAGCAAGAAACATAAAAACGTATTACCTTTCACTAGGGAATGTTGAAGAAGAACATGAATTCTCGCCGGCAGCATGCGCAGTCTTCCCATTTTGGGTATAACTCTCTCATCCAATCTCCGATTCGAGTGATCTATGCACCAAAATGATCCTCTCTTCAGTGGTTTTCCATTCAGTTTGGAGTTCCACATGATTTTATAAAAATCGTGGAAATTGACAAATAGCAGCAGCAAACAACCTTCCAATCTTCTACTGTATTCCCAAGTCCAATCTTGACGTCGTGTGGGCGACGATCCTCAAGATCTTCTCAATCTGTTGTTCCCTCACCCTCCTCACAATGTTAGGCGTGAATAATCAGTTAGGATTTTTGGACAGTTGAGATGACTTATATATGGGCTACAACAGGGACCAGGAGGAGAAATTAGAGTTGGGTCAATCCCATAATTACGTTATGGGCTCCTTCTTATTATGAGCCCGACAGTCTCTCCATATTTAAGATATACAATGCCCATTTATTAATTAAGTTACTGACAACTCCATTAATTAATATCTCATCCAAGAGTAGTACCACTCAACTTTATTATTATGCCGGAATAAATCCACCTGCAGGGTTTACATGATAATCCTTATGAGCTCCTCAAGGGGACATCATCAACCTAAATAGGATACGGATTTCTTCTAAAATCAACAGCACACCATAGAGACAGCACTATTTCCCAACTCACCGAGTTTGTTGATTTAATACATGTAAATCTCACCCATTGATGAATCAAAGAAATACATACTGCCCTACGTGTCGAGGTTATTGTATACGGATTAAGAGTACGAACATCCATAATAATAGAAATCAAGTTCTCCTATATAGTCAGTTTGTATAGGGATTAAGAGCACGAATATCCATAATAACAGAGATCAAGTTCTCCTATATAGTCAGTATAAGTTGAACGATCTCAAGCGGTCTTGCTCAATACACACAAAGTGTACTAATGTGATTCTATAGTCAAGACAAACCAAATCACACTACAACCATCCCGATAGAAAGTCCCCATCTATCTCAGTTGTGAGCATCTGTTTATACTTTATAAGGAAATCGATAATATGATCTTCCGCGTGTTGTCGAACAACATATTATCTACAGTATGAAGTAAGTGGACTATTGCATCATACATATAAATAAATTATAAGACGCAATCATTTGATCATATGATTCTCATTTCAAATAAATTGTTATAAAATTGTTCATACAAAAAGCTAGACTTTTAGTATACAATCCAACAAGAACTCACCGTCCATTAACGGGGACCTCATTTAAAGCCAGCTGGCCTATCAGTATTCAGTAGTTGATGGCATGCACCTGCGGGTTTCGAACCTGAGACCTTAGGGAATATCAACCTAAGGCACCCCAAGTCCTCACCGCTAGACCAACCCCTAGGGGTAATTATAGTATACTGTTTTAATAAAATTCGTTAAAAATCCGCCTACAAACTGTGTAAATTTTTATTCATTAGTGTGTAATTTTTATTAATAAGTGTATATGTTTTGAATATGAGCGCACACACTAGTGTCTGAATATCTAGTTGAGAAGGATATTTTGCCTAAAAAGTAGTATTATACTCTTAAAAAAATGCAAAAAGATTCGCCCCAAGATAGTGTATAAGTACATTTTACCATTTTAATTTTTCCCAAAATAAAGTATATATTTTCAGTTTTGACAAATGAATCTCATACAAAATAATTAATATTCAGATATGAGGCTCACAAATACACTAATATCATTATAAAAAAATTATTTTTTTACCAACCGAATATTCCGCTTGTAAAAGTCTTAATTCCATTGTTAAATTGATTTACCAACGGATTAGCAGCGAAATTGTTGGTCAATTGGTGGTTACTAAATTTTTAGCAACGAAAATTGAATTCCGTTTATAAATTTCGTTAGTAATCTATTGCTAATAATTTTCTTAATAATTTATATAATGATTCACTTAGTAATCCATTGGTAATTACTAATGGATTGAATTCTATTGGTAAAATAGAGAATAAATTCGGCGTTGCTAAAAGAAAAATATCATTTTTTTTGTCAATCCAAGTAATTACCAAAAGATTAAATTCCGTTGGTAAATTATATTGCTTAAAATTAATTTTTTTTATAATGTACATCTATCCATTATAAATTAAAATATTATATTTATCTCTTAATCTAAAATGTAGTAAACAAATATTTACATAAAATCGAGATGAAGTGAATATATATTAAGTAGATGGGAGTATATAAAATTAGTCACTTCATCAACACCATCACACAAAATAATTAAATTATTTTTTTAGTTGATATCTGCGTACTTCAGAGCACAAATTTAGGTGTATGTATTTTTTTTTCTTTTTATATAATAAACTTGATTTTAATTTAGTGTTGCATATGTGTTAATTATTATATTCTATTTTTTAAAAATTATTATGCATTTATAAATTCATATGTTTATTAATAAGTATGTATAAATTGAATATTTTTCCGTATGCTGTATATGATATTTTTCCATTATTTTTCCTTGCTTCTCCGAAGCTCAAGTGAAATGCTTTCACCATCAGGATTTCTTTTTGTGTACCTTATCAGCATCCTTTTTTTTACTTAATTCAATACGAGTCTACAACAATTTTCCTTTTTTCTTTTTCTTTAATATGTAAGGATCTGTGTCATTATTATTGGGAATTTAATTGGTTAGTGATGATTAATTAATAAATTAATCATCAATTGAATATAATAACTAAAGTGAGGGAAATTAGTCTCACATGTGTAAAAGAGGAATATCATCAAAAGAATCACTCTTGAAAATAGCACAAAGAGAATTACGTGTCATTCGATTTTCATTGCACCTTTAAGAGATATTTCAAAAAAATCTATTCCAATCATTATTATGTCGAGGATGTCGTCACGAACTCCCCTCAAAATATGAAATGAAATGGTAAAGAAACAAATCCAAAAACATATACCTTCTCACTAACATCTCTCCTTATTTTTCTCTCCTATTTTTCGCTGAATCATCTCACTCTCTATTGGATTGATTCATGCCAATAGCTACATGAAAACTACTCTTTCCTTCCGGCTAATTATTGCAAACTTTCTTTTTTATCTGTCCTAACAATTATGCATGTTTCTTAAAATAGAAAAAATACATCTTAACAATACTCATTTTTTACACACATTCCAACAACTTTACAAACATTTGTCATTAAATTAAATTATCTAAAATACTCATTTTTACACACGTTCTAATAACTTTATAAATCTTTATATATATATATATATATATAATAACTTTTCTTAATCTATATGCATAAAAATACACACTAATTATCGAGACGGAGGGAGTATTTATTAACCATGAAGGGTTTTTTATGTTGCACTGTAATTAAATTAAATTATGGGGCCATTATTTCTATCAAACATTGGGCCTTCATAATTTAACCTTTTGGGCCAATAATTATAGGCAGCCCAACAAATACTTTGGGTGAGATTCTTTCATTAACTCAAATATTATTTTTATTAAAATATTATTACTCCATTTGTCTTACACTCATCTTCACATTATTGGTTTTTATCCGTCACACACTTATCTTTACCACTAAAAAAGAAATATCACGTTAATCAATAACTTTAAAAATTATCTTAATTTAAAAAATACCATTTTCATCTAAAGCACATAACATATTTTATACATTTGTTATTACCTAAATATACAACAATACCCTTAAAAAGTTAATAAAGTTGATTAAATAGTAACTTTTTTAAAACTATATATCTACAGTATTTGTGCAGTTAAGTGTGAGACGGAAAAAATATCCTTATTATCCTTTTCACATAAAGTTTCCCGTGAAACAACTAACAACAGCCGAATATTCATTTTATGTATGTACTAGGTGGGTGGCACCTCACGAAGTGAGGTGTTCAACCCGTGTTAGTATATCACAATTTATGTGTTAAGCTATTATTTTGAATAAATGGATTAGTAAAGCATTAATACCATAATAATTGATAAAGAATTTAAATTGGGCGTCAGGATTAGTTATATTTTTTTGGCCTATTCACTTAGTATTAAGGGTCTAATGTATTCTTTTTCAAATATATCATCTGTATGTGGCAGCAAAGAAATAACTTTTAATCTTTCAAAATAACAAAATAAGTGGGAATATATTATAAACAGTCATTTTATACAAGCAGTAAACTATTTACAAAGACATATGTATATAGTGCGTAAGGGCGTAAGGGCCGGAGGTCAGCAGCACCACAAAAAGGATATACTAAGTGTACATAGAGGTACACATAAGTGTTAATTTAGCAGTAGGAAAACGATGTTTATATCAAAAGGATAAACAAGGGCAGCAGATGCTATAGCAATTGTTAGTCTTGTTTTGTGTGCTTCAGATCTACCTGTATGTTGTCTGTTACGTGGTGGAATGTTCTTTTATTTGTTTTTGGGCCTGGCTGTGCGCTATCAACTGATATCGAAGCTGCTGAACTTTCTTTCATGCTAGAGTTGAGGCTTTTGCCTTCCATGGCCATTGATGAGGAGGATGATTCACCTGAATCCATCCAAGATATGATTTTGTGTTGTGCCTTCTTGTTGGGTGCATTGGTTGGTAATATTCTAACATGGAAGAGCAAGGCTACAACAACCTCATAAATTGCATTCCATTAGATTGGTTGATTTTAAGTAATTAGCTTAAAAATAATGAAACCCACCTATGTGTAATTAGTCTGTAACAAGACATACTGAATAACTAACATTAGAATGTTAGTTTCATTAGGCATATATATGTATCAATGATATACAGTGAGTTATAAAGGAAGGTGAGTTATAATATTATGTGAACACGAGAATGTTCTTCTTAATTCAAGTGCAATCAATACATTTATTATTTATACACTTTGTCTATTAACATTTCAGACTATATTCTAACCCACATATTGAAACAATCTCCTGATAGTGTGAAAAAAAATAATTAACAATATATATACACACACACACAAAGTAGTCCACCTACTTATTTATCCATTCAGTTTCTTTCTGACTTCCTAGCAATTATTGACCATATAATGACTCCTTGGTGGACTGTGTACCAATCAACCATAAATGGTGCATCAGTCTTGAGAACTCCAAACTCTCAACCTAATAATAGAGTTCCAATGGAAACTTCTTCTTAGCCTCTTGGTGCATAAAGTGCCTAAAATAACACAACCTTCTGATTCAAAACTTTTCAACCCATACCCAATCCCACAGCAGATTCACACCACTCACCCACCTAAAAAAAAATAAAAATAGAACTTCCAAATATTGAAAAAGATAAAGAAATGATGATAAGAGAAGGTAGAAGGAACATTTATACAAATGATGGTTAAATATTTACTCAACCAGATTCATAGACATAATGATGAAATTCAGCTTCATAATAAAGTGATAAATACAATACAACAAGGAACTCAAGATCCACTGATGGCCTACAAAGCCATGCAAATTAAAAGTGCAGCTCATGTTGTATAAAAGTCACTGCTGCCTTCACAAAATTCTATGACATAAAATATTTTTAAGAGTTAAATAGATAGATGAATAAACTATACACACAACTTAACCCTGAGGAAGCACACTTCTGAGTTCTGCCAACGCTTGACTGCTGCTCAAAATTAATAATTTTATTCCTAGTAATTAATAAAATATAAAACGGGGTCATGCAATATGAAAAGTTTTTTCCGTAATTATCATATGAGAATTTATGAAATATAACTGTGTATGCAATTTTTAAGTTGGTAGTTTCGTAAATTTATTCGTCAAAATAACATGACAATAAATGGTTCAAAGGAATCATCCATCCATCTGCGAAGAAGGTCAATCTACACATCATCAAAGGACATAAATTCCATGTTTCATTCCCAAATCAATTATCACGCATGTATATATAAGGCTATAACAATTCCAGTGCATCAACCTAGAAAGTATGATTTCTAAACAAATTTTTATTTAAGCATTTCATGAAACACCGTGTATGCACAAATGAAATTTGGCTAGGAATGCACTTATAGCATTATAAAGCAAATTGTTTTCTGTACCAATCAAGGAATTTATAAAAATTGAAGATAAGAAGTATAAGTTAACATATTGCATAACAATTGATTGTACCTTGAGTAAGTGAGGGGAAACCTGTTGTAAGGCCAATGAATCTGCTGCGAACTCGAGCGAGAGGCAATCGTACGATTCAACAGAAGAATTTAGCGCAGATAAAGCTTATGGGTATGGTCAGAGTAATGGAAACGGGCAGCAATAGTAGACGAATTGATGGCAGGCGGGAAAGGAGCAACGGCTTTAGGACACATGAAATCAAATGTCTGTGCACTAAATTTGGGATTATGCCCGATGAAATCCAGAGTAGTTGTAGGCAGCGGTGTCGAGAGCAATCACCGGTAGCGCGCTGAAGCAGCTGCCGAGGTGGAAGGCGTATATTTAACCCAATTAATGCGTGGCTGTGCGGGGAAGAAAGGGTGACATCCCGAGCAGCAAATGATTCTCGGAGAGAGCTCTGTAGAGTCCAATTGAAGCAATATTCTTTACCAATATTCAATTCGAAAGGGGAAGGAAATGCAAAAGAAATTGGGAGAAAGGAAATCATGTCTCAAGAGGAAATCCTAACAAAGACTACTGTGAGACAATTTCTCAAACACCTGGTGAGCGGGAGTATACAATCAAATTATACAAAAATTGTACGATATGAAAAGTCACGGAGAGCATCAAGAGAGATAACAGAATATAAAGAAGGAACAGATGCAGCAGAGAATAAAAAAAAAAAACTTAAAGAGAGGCACCTTTTCGTCGCAACGCAAGAACAACAAGCAAACGCGGAGGGAGAAAGATTATCAGATTAAGACGGTGGAGGGAGACGGTGTATGTACCAGAAGAAAAAGAGGAAATTGAAAGACAGAGGATGTGTAGATACAGTAGAAACTTGAGACGGAAAGCAAGATTAAGGCAGAAGTAGCGAAGAGAAGAGGCGAAGAGTACATGAGGCGAAGAGTGACGAAGGCGGAGGTAGAGTTTGGCTGTATCTGAGATGAAGGCGGAAGGAAAGAATTGAGGGACACGTATTACAGAGATGACCACAGATTGACACGTGTAAATTCTTACGACCGACGATTGGAAGGAAACTGGCTTAAAACCGGTTATCCTCCTTTTATATATGTGTATAAATATAGATATAGATAATTGGATTTAATGAGTATTGTAAAAAAAATAGTTAAACCAAATTCAAATGAATACGAATTATAAGTATTTAAACAAATAGTAACCCGTACACTGCCATCCTAGCTATGAATGTTGTCTACCACCAATATTTAACATGTAGTATTAATTTTAGACCCATTATATTAATATTGCTATTTAATGCATTATTTAAAATTTCTACCCGTATGTGATAATGTATAGTTATAAAATGAGCGAGGCTTGCGTGCAACCCAGCCGGTGCGGCTTTAGAACACTAAGACTCTTTTATTAAGACACTTTTGACATAAGTATCCTATAAAATAAATAATGAGACACTCCTATATAAAATATCCTATTTTATGTATTCTTTGAGAACCCTTCCACTAAAGTGTCCTATTTTAATATTTTTTTTAAAAAAAATTCTTAATTTAAACTTAACACTAATATAAAAATTATTTTCTTAATGTAAAATTATTTCTCATATTTTAAGATAATTATTTTAAATAAGAAATGAAGAAAATAAATAATTCTCTCTGCTCGATGTTTAACTCTCAATCTCTCATGAGACCTAACTCGACTTGCACAGTATCAATGGCGAAATTGACAACAACGGCGGGAGAATCGGTGATTATCGGCATCCATGGAGATCAGCAGCGACGGTGAGTGTGAATTTATGTTCTACTAGACGAAGAATCCTAGTGGTGATCGATTCCATTTCGAGCCTGAAATCGCTACGCCCATTTCTAAATGTTTGTGCTTCTAATCTGGTCTACAAGCGTTCCTGATTAATTAAATTTTGATCTCATAAATATGTAAGGTTAGTGAAGTTCCTCTACATCGTGTTTCTCTTAGATCTCGAGCTTCGGTGACGAGGTGCGTATGCCCCGGCGCTTCTCAATTCATAATCCGACGAGTTTTGATACCTTAACGACGACGTGGTGAGATTAGCGGTTTATTAGATTCTTTTGTGTGTGTGTGTGTTTTTTTTCATTCTTCTTCCTTTCTGGCTGTAATGGTTGTAAATTTTGTGATAGGATTCTATAAATGGGTAAATGAATACTCAATTCACGGTTCTATTTGTATGTATTGCTTATGCATGGACCAAATTGTGGAAGAGTACAATTGATTATGGTATTGGATCTATGTAAGGACTACTTTTTGCTGTTTCCTTTAGGTTCAATAATGTGAGAGACTTTCACCTCTCTTCCCTTTGAAGGTTCCTCTTGAGACTTATTCTAAAATTCAGACAGGTTAACCATCTAATTATGAAGAGTTCATTTAAATTCAAGTTGTAAACTTCTTTATATTGACGCTGGTGTGTAATGTTATTGCAGGTTAACTCTAATTACTTATAATGGGGAACGATCCAGGTTACAGATGAAGAAGGGAGGAGGAGGTTAAATGGAGCCTTTACTGATGGCTATTCTTCCAGTTACTACAACACTGTTGGCTCCAAAGAAGGTATTGTGCTGTGCCTGTGGTTTTCTATTTAGTTTTGTAAGTGCATGTTTTTGTATGTATAGACAGTGAAGAACCATTGACAGACTGCTGTTCTGGTATGGATATTCTTTTTGCTGCATGTTTTTATTTTTTTTCTTAAGGTTTTGTGCTTCTTATGATTAGGAGTGAAACTTTTGTTAAAGATGGGATGGCGACAAGGACATTCCATAAAGGATTCTAATAGAGATTCACATACAGAGCCTGATTTTGGTGTGAACGATGAAAACAGAGCCCCTTTGAAACAACAATTGTCCTCTGATGCTCTATTCTGTAAGTTATTGCTGCTCTCTCTCTCTCTCTCTCTCCTCCCTCTCCCTATCTATCTCACTCCTTTCTTCCTCTTTTGAGGTTTAAGAGTGAAAATCTGAGGAATCTGTGTTGGATTCAGGAAAAAGTGGTGTTACTTTTGGTGAAGTAATGAAGAATCCAAGAAGTGCATTGGACAAGACTTCCATGATGGCTTCTTCTGAAATATTTCCATCTTTTGAATGAAAAGTTGCTTGAATCCACTTCTGATGCTTTCAGCCTATTGGTATACATTCAACCTTTAAATTGATTAAATACTACTCCTAAATGTTTAGTATGGCTTATCTCTCTCTCTCTCTCTCTCTCTTTGCAGTTGATGTTTTCATTTATTTACGCGGCAGGGTCATCTACGTTTTCTTGAGAATTACAAGTCCTTTAACCTTAATCATGGGCTTATGGAGGTGCATAGTTGTTAAAGGGGCTCAGGCTCAGGGGTCTGCGCCTAGATTGTTGATTTTTTGCTATTCCAGGCTCATGTATCAAAGGCGCGCGCCTAGGTGTGCCTTTTAGGTGCGCCTAGATGCGCCTAGGCGCGCCTTAGGTGCGCCTCTTCAACATCCTATTTTTTTTTTTTAATTTTTTTGAAGTTGGTACTCAATTATTAAAGGGTTTACACGTTTTTAAGATAAAAATGGACAGCCCACTTATAAAATGAAATAAATAGAGAATTACGGTTAGGGTTTTAGTACTTGAACTTTCAAAACAAAGACAAAAAGGTGGGCTGCCTTCACCTCCACCATCTGCCGCTTACTTGAACTTTATTTGTGTGTATGTTTTATCTGTTATAATGCTATTATGAATTATTATGTATCATTATGTGATGTTATGTGATTTTTACTTTAGTTTAGTTAGGTAATATGATTGTAAGTATGATATATTTGTGTATATACATTGTAAATTAAGTTTTGGGCAAAATGTAGCTCAGGCGCGCGCCTCGGGCGCGCCTTGCGCCTCAGGCGCGCCTAGGGGTCTGTGCGCCTAGGTGCGCCTCTCGCTTTTAACAACTATGTGGAGGTGGGAGATGTCAATCACGCAAAAGTTTGTTCTACTACACATTTAGGAACTGGATGTAATGTAGATAATTCATCTATTTCAATGACATCTACCAAAGACATGTCAGGAAGGCTCGTTCTTGGTAAATTTCAAGTGCTGCTTGCTTTCTCTGTGTATATTTTCTGTGCATGATAATTCATGAGATCAGATCATATTACAGCATGTGTTCATGTAAATTATGGCTTAATTAAGGAAAGATTTCACACACAAGTCACAACACATGCTGAAATATAAGTTGAAGTTTTGTTTTGTGCCATATATATGATTCTTTTGCATTTCTCAGTGCTTCAATGTGGTTGTACAGCACCATGCTAAGCACTCAACAGTTCTGATTTTTTGTTTCTTTGCAGGGTAGCTGATGTTCTATCAACTTATAAATTTCAAAAGAGTTCTTACTGGATTGATTTTCCGACCTCTACATTTAGAGTCTGAGTGGGTGGATTATTTGTTAATTTCTTGCTAATTAGTTGTTGTAGGTAGATTATTTTTTTATGAATCAATTAAGATTGTACTTCAAATTGCGTAATGGTCATGTAATGATAGATTTAGCTTGGAGAACACCAGTTAATTTTGGATATTTAATTAAACCTGAAGAGCGAGGATATTTGGGGATATAATTGAGTCGAGTTGGGTCGACTCAACCCCCTTGGAGGCACTTCACCCGTAACATGTAGTACAAAGCAAACTTTATTTGAGTTGATCTTTGTTTCCTTACACTTGTTACAGATCAAAACTGTGATTGAGGAGTTCATCAATGTCATCCATGCTTATTTTTAGGTATGTATTAGATATCGAAATTTTTTTTTGTTAATCTCATATAGGGCTCGACAATAACTAAGATTTTTTTCTGTTACATGTTTATTATATGTTGTGAAGTAGGAAATATACGCGAAAATTTTGGGAAAAAATAATTTGGAGTACTCTTAGTCTTATTGAAATGAGAATCTATAAGAATTTTGGCAGAAAACAAAATTTATAGGCTTTTGGGTACAAGGTGAATTGTGCAGGACTTTCTGAAGGTACTTATGCACTTTGAAACCAGCCTCATATCTCGCACACGTGAAATGCATTATTTGTCTTTCTCTTGTGATGATTTCAGTTCCTTTTGAAATAACTTCTTTTATGATTCATGCTCAAGACTAATGTGTGTACTCAATTTTCCCATCACTCCTGTGCAGGTACATATAGGAGTATTTGAGGGAAATAACAAAGCATCGACTGAAATGGATAGGTTAAAATTGCTGGTTCAGAATCTTGACTTGTCTTATAGGCTTGAATCTTGACTTGTCTTATAGGCTTGTCTAAATGTTTATGTTCACTGGAAGAAGCCAAGGAGTTTCGTTGGATGTGTTGGAATTATTGAGTCCTTCCAAATAGAGTTTGACAAGAGATGACACTAACTTCTACATATTGATGTTATGATGATTTAAATTTGTTGTAGTATCTAAAATAATATTGAGGTGGTCTTATTTGAAGTATTATTTTGACTAGCTGCTTGTTTCTGATTCAGGCAGCTAGCTCGTAGCTTCTGCAAAAGCATTGATGTTTATGACCAAGATATTCATCTTCGCACTATACGTATGTGAGTGTTTCATTTCTATTTTCTATCCTTTTTTTTTCTCTATTTTTCTCTAGTAATATTTTGACTAGCTGCTTGTTTCTGATTCAGGCAGTTGTAGCTCGCAGCTTCTGCAAAAGCATTGATGTTTATTAATGATAAGCAAGTCTACTGTTCTTTAATGTAATGTTCATGAAACTTTCCCATCTCTATGGATCATAATATATCTTTGGTTGCAGGTCTTTCGATATCCTAATGGGAAAGGCAGAGGATCTTGAAACTTAGCCTTTTCAGCTCCGGAAGAAGCTTCCAGAGCTGTAAGTTACACACTAATGTAGAGAGAGGTTATTTTCTGTTATGATCTAAAGCTTCCTGAGAGCTTTGTTCCTAAGAATGAGGGTCAGGTTCTTCAACTTTATAGTTTCAACTCTAAAGCTTCTATCGACCTGTAATCGAGGTCTTTTTACTTACAGATAGAGAGGTGAAGAGTTTCCAGCTGATCCCTGTTAAACAAGTTGCAAATATCATATGGAGCACACAATTTTTCAAGGAAAACTGCAATCTCTTAATCATAGATTTCCTCTTCCGCCACGGGTATGATCTTTTAGTTATAAAAGTAATCATATGTTTTGTTTATATCCTTTGAATGTTATGTATAATCTTATTTTTCGTCATTCAATATCACCATCTGCAATTTTGCCACTTCTTTTTGGTTCTTGAAACTAAGAAAACAAATCTCGTCATTTTCACTATGTTACTTTTGAGAAAAATCATGTTTTGATACTAATGCATCGATGCAAGGATACTTAATACATATTCTTCTGCTTGACCAAAGCCCCATGGATAATTCTGTTATCTATTTTGAAACTTTGATATAGAGTACTTTAGAGTACCACTCCTTCCTAACACCAAACATTGTAGTTTGTACATATTTATAGCTGTTATATTAATTTGTTTATATATTACTTTTTACGATTGAACAGATGCATGTATTAAAAAAATTCAGCTTGACAGTACAACCAGGGGAAGTAGTTGCCTTTGTAAGTTCATCATGTTTTAGTAAGTTCGTTTCACTCTTATTTCATTTGTTTTACTCGTTAAATTACTCACTGATTGTGTATTTATTACTCCATTAAGATGTATGAGGGTTGTATATACACATGTCACCAAATTTACTCTTACTGTTTTCATAAATTCATTTACAAGGGGAACAGGGGTTTCTGTAGTTGCTACTAATTTCAGTTTGTGTTAACAAGCTTTAACTGCCGCAGTGAACAAATTATTTGTATTGTTATGTTGCATGAACAAAAACTAGAATGTAAGGTACAATCTGTTTCTTCTATACATACATACTAGGGGCCTTCTCGGGTTGGGAAATTCAATCCTTACTGTTTCTCAAGGCACAACAGTTCTGAATACCATATTTCATGAGTATGGACCTAAGGCTGGTTAGTTGTTTTGAACATTCAGATAGTACTTTAATTTTTTTAAAATATACCCCCTTGCAGATAAGAAAAAGAACCACCCAATCAGTGATATGTGATTGATTTGTATGGGCAGTTAACCTTCTATCTGTTTAATTCCTTTTGTATATTTCACTTGTTGTGAATGTGTTTATTTTTCTCTCTTATGTATTTGAATTTGGGATCATTTATGTTGGTTCAGGTTTCAGTTATTCTTCTTGTACTTCAAGGATTTGGTAGGAAGAAAAGTGACTGGAATTGAAAAATGATTCTTCACTCTGTGGATCAGTATCTCAACATTAAGCTGGAGAATGCCAGGGTTGTTGATCAAGACGAGTACCCGCATATGGTATGCTTATTTTCCTGAGATTCTAGGGCTTTAGAGGCAGACTTTTTCTCAACCTTTTTATTTATAAAAGTTAGATTTACGCTTGCATTTAGGAGATTTGGTTTAGGATTTTACATAAATAGTTGGATTTAACCTATGAAGTTGTGATGATGCGGGGTTATGGTTGTGAGTTGAGTATAAATGGATATGATATTGATCCAAGTCTGTGTAAACATTGGTTTGTATTAGAGGCTGACATTTCCTCCCCTGTATCGAAGATTGTGTGTGTTGATGAAGATGCAATCATAATTCATAACTACTGTTTTCTTTATTTTCTTTCCCCCTTTTTTCTGAGTTTTGTATGATATTTAATTAAAATATTTTTTAAATCATATTTTCTTTTATAGAAAATCTTTTTTAAAAAATAAAAATAAAAATTGACTTGTGAAATAATAGGTACACTTATGAAGTGTCCTATAAAAATTATAGGATATTAGGACACTTTAACTTATTGTGACTCAAGTAAAAAGGATACTTTAAGGTGTTTTAATTATCATGCAAGCAAAAAGGATATTTTAAAGTGTTTTAATTATCATGTATTGAGACACTTTTATCTATTGTGACTCGAGCAAAAAGGACACTTTAAAGTGTTTTAATTATCATGTAATGATACACTTTTACCTATTGTGACTCAAACAAAAAAGATACTTTAAAATGTTTTAATTATTACGTAATAAGACACTTTTACCTATTGTGACTCGACGAAAAAGGACACTTAAGATAAGTGTCTTATTCATTTAAAACCTTGAAAATGTCTCATTATACCCCTTAATAAGACACTTACAAGTGTCCTATTAAGGATTTTTTTGTTGTAGTGGAATTTAGTATTATGGATAAAAGTACATTATTTTGTTGTAAAGGGTATACACTTTAATTAATAAGGATATATCATTTTGTTCTAAAAGAGTATATACTTTTTATTATATTTTTTATTTTTCTTCAGAAAATAAAGGATACACATCTTTATACTAAAGGGTATATAATTTAACACAAAATTCTAAAAGCACACTCCGTGTGCTTCCGTGCGCCCGGGCGCACACAAATTTTTGCCGTTACAAAAAGCTTGTAACTGAAAAAGAAAAGTAAAAAGAAAAAGAAACAAAGAGAAACACTCCTATTGGAAGCTATATATCCTTGATATGTTCTTAGCTTTCGGTGGTCTAAGGATCATAAATTCATCAAGCGGTGGCACTCGCATCTATATACAAACATCAAATTAAATAAATAAAAGCTTATTCCCAAGGAAAAATATAACTTAAAATTGAAGAAACAAAACCCCACGTGGCGAGATCTGATTTGGAGGAATTAGGGCAGCATAGATCTTGCATCCTAGATTGCATGCACGTGGTCAGAGGATAAGGAAGTTAGTTGGGCTGTTTAGTGTTCAACCTTTTAATCCACCAGCTAAACCGGTCCAGGTTCAACCTGTACCAACTTTCCTTTTTTGGGTGGTCATGCCTTGGGATGCTCCTACTTCATCTATTCACTCTTCTATTTCAATACATTTTCTGAAATTTAATTTTATAAATATAAAAAAAGATCAATGAAAGTAAGTTTTCACCTTACTTATTTCATGGAGTATTAGTAAGTTTGATAGAAACGTGTCAATTGTTATGAGATAAATGAAAACAGAAACTAAGGTCATCAATTTTGTGGGATGAACGGAGTATTTGATGAAGAAAACACAATATGAAGTGAAATGGCGTATCCACTCGGTCTAGATTCCCTATTCAAAAATAGTGTTTCAATTTGTAATTTATAACATGTTTTTATAAATTATAATTAAATGTTTGTACACTCTACACGGTGATAACACATAATCATATTTTTGAGAAATTGAGTAATACTCTCCCTGTCCGCTTGAAATGTCCACATTTTGCTATTTTGGGTGTCCGCACCAAAGGTTCACATTTCACTTTTTAAACACATGGGACCCACACACATCATCAATACAATAAATTTATGGGACACACACCCCACTAATACAACTACCAACTACACCTTAAATAATAATACTCCTTAATCCACATGTAAAAAATAAATATCCATCTCTGTAGCGGATGGAGGGAGTAGATGAAATATGATCAGAATGGAATAGATGATCCTGTTCCATAATGGTGCTTCACAAACACCCTATAAGAAATTCATAACTCAATTGGTATTTATAACATAAAAAAATGATGCCCTCCAAATAACTATTAAACCCTTAGAGCATGTTAAATTAATACAAGAATCGTGTGAATCATTTAAAAGGTGAAATACTATAATCACGAATAGCCTCACCATTTGTCTATAAAAACCCTACGGTGTCGCCATTTCCTTCAAGCCTAAGCAAAACTTCATTAATTCCCATCTTGTCCTCTTACAGACCAGCCATGCCACTCCACATAGCCACCCTTCTCCTACTCAGCGTCGTCGTTTTAACCCACGGATCCGATTTCTCCATCATCGATCACGACAGAATCTCAAGCCACATAGGCAGCGACGAACACGTGAAGGCGGTGTACGAACGGTGGGTGGCGAGGCACGGCAAAGCATACAACGGAATCGTAGAGAAGGACAAGAGGTTCCAAGTCTTCAAGGACAATCTCCACTTCATCAACCAACACAACTCTGCACCTAATCGAACCTACAAGCTAGGGTTGAACCAGTTTGCTGATCTTACAAACGAGGAGTACAAGAATCTGTACTTGGGTACCCGGATCAGCGCTCATCGCCGGTTCGTCAAGTCGAAGAACGGCAGCCCGCGCTACGCTTTCCGAGCCGGCGATGAGCTCCCGGAATCCGTTGATTGGAGGGAGAAAGGAGCGGTTGCTCCCATCAAGAATCAGGGAACCTGCGGTGAGTAGTACTTCAAACACTTTCTAAAGACAATCAATGCCATGTTGTAATGAATTCTTTGATTAATTACCAGGAAGTTGCTGGGCTTTCTCTACGGTGGCTGCAGTTGAAGGGATAAACAAGATTACTACAGGGGAGCTGATAACCCTGTCGGAACAAGAGCTCATCGACTGCGATAAGACGGAGAACCAGGGCTGCAATGGGGGACTCATGGATTCCGCCTTCGAGTTCATTGTCTCCAATGGAGGAATGGACACTGAAGACCATTATCCTTACAAGGGTGTCGATGGAAAATGCGACCCCATTCGGGTTTGATCACTCTTCAAGAACCAAAACCACTTTATTCCACTCTTACATGGCGTTTGAGGTGATGATCTCTTGCTTCGTGTGTTGCAGAAGAACGCCAAGATTGTGAGCATAGATGGGTACGAGGATGTCCCGAAGAGCGAGAAGGCGCTGCAGAAAGCCGTGGCGAACCAGCCCGTGAGCATTGGCATTGAAGCTTCAGGGAGAGCCCTGCAGCTCTACTCATCGGTAACTTTTGTGAATATTTGTTGTTATTAGTCGAATTCTGTGGGCTAAGGTGGGCGATTTAATGTTTGATAGGGCGTGTTCGATGGCGAATGTGGGACGAATCTAGATCACGGGGTGGTGATCGTCGGGTACGGTTCGGAGGAGGGGGTGGACTACTGGATTGTGAGGAATTCGTGGGGGACGAATTGGGGGGAAGAAGGCTATTTGAGAATCAAAAGAAACGTTGGTGGTGATGGAAAATGTGGGGTTGTGATGATAGCATCTTATCCTACCAAGAATACATCAACCTCTAACTTGGGGTATGCTGATCACTGAAATAGATTTCTCAATTCAGTGTTCACTTAGGTATCACTGCTTCTAGTTCTTTTGCTTTTCAATTAGATTGTTTTTTTATGATAATTTCGTGATGTTTGATGTAGTTTTAGAATATTCATGTACTGGATTAGTTAGCCTCTTATCATATTTATCAGTATTTTGATTTCTAAAGAATTATAATTCCATTTTTATATTTATAATAACTTGGATGTAATAACAACTACCACAACTCAACAACTCCTAAATAGCCCTTTTTATTCGAGTCTTGTTTTGTTTTTTGAATGTCAAAGTTTAATATGACCTCCCGAATATAAAGGTACTAGGTAGCAATTAATCGATATCAAATGAGTCTGTTTGGCAGTTGACATCAAAAGATAAAATTGAATTAACACAGCTCTTAATTATTTTCCTTATTGAAAATTCAATACCATTAAATCCTACTCCTATTTAATCTATATAAATATATATTCAGCTTCTTTATATTTCTCCAATATCACAACACCAACCTATAATTCTATATTAAGTGACAACTCTCCCAACTTACAATTCTTAATGTTCATCAAATTTTTTTATACATTCCAACAATTTCAAGAGCATTATTTTGCCATTCAAACCAGTTTTCATCTTGAAATTGTCATTAGATATTGCAAGCAACAAAAATGACAAATAAGTTATTTTCCTTTTTTATAAGATTTTTTATATTTCAAATCTATATAATCATATTTTACATGAACCCAACAACCCCTGCTGGTATTAAGTTACACATGAGATGTTAATACTCCTCGAAAAGATAAAATGAAGCTCCGATCAGCCAAAGATTTACCTAAGAAGCCAAAATTCCAATAATTACAGAACTGAAGCATCACTAAACATTTGGGAAATCCTTTCAGATGCAACAGCTAATAAAGCAAATGTTTATGCTAACCTGGGGTTTTCAGATCAGGGGAGCAAACTGTTTTCGCTCTCCGGAGAAGATTCTCTCTTGCCATTATAACGCTGAAAAGAATGTAAGATAATAAGTATAATGTTGAGGAAAAACCGTATTAAACGACAGAGGGATGTTCAAAACACCTGCTTCCCAGAAGTAAAGGGAACATATTTGTATTTGATCATGAGCAGTATTTGCCTTCTTAGCATAACAGTGCACAGCATAACCCAGTAAAAAAGAAGAATTGGCCAAAACACAGGGACGTCGAATATGCTAAAGAATGTCACTACGAAAGCAATGCAGAACGCCTTCGTGATTGAGTACCTGAATCACAAAAGAACAATGGGATTTCAATCCAATCATATGCAGTTTTCATATATCTTCCAATAGTCTCTAACTTAACTTGAGAACATGCTACAAGAAAAGAAGTTAATTCCAATCCAAATAAGTCCAGATTTAGTAAGAATGCAGTCAAGAAATGGGAAATCTCAAGTTTTTTCATCACATTATAACCTAAAGTGTGCCATCAGATTCTCAGATTAAACAACACCAGAAGATAGAACCTCAAATCTTCACCATTTACCATTTGCATATGATAATTCCTTTAAAATTTACATAATGGAATCAACCAATTCGACCAGAGTCATCATCTTCAGATATCAATATCATCACAAAATTTCTGCAATTTTTGTGTGCTAACTCATGAAAGATAATAAAAATGGAAGTAACATCATCTCAAAGAACAGAGTATTATTCAAAATTGGGGAAAAAGGAAAGTAATAATAATAATTCACAAAAAATAAAACAAAAAAATTAAAAACAAATTTATGGATGATGCAGTATTGAACTCTATATGCGTACAATTTCACAAGGGAAAATGGCAATTCGAAAACCAACAATAAGTTGAAATCATAATGCCCTAATTCATAATTTCCGGTAGCAATAAAACAAAGAAACGAACCAGAATTTGAACTCAGGGAGGCGGCGGACGAAGGGGCGGAACTCCTCGGAGCTCCGAGTAGGAAGTGAGAGGCCATTATCGAACTCCGGATCCTCCTGCGGCGATAGAAACGCGACCACGAGGTTGAGTAGGTAAATTCCAAGGGCGTAGGAGACGACGTAGAATCCCTGGAGTAGATACACCCGCAGTGCGTAAATGAATGCGATGCAGAGGAAGGCGATCCAGCGGTAGGCCAAGTATGGAGTTGACTTGTCCAGCAGGTGCTGGAAACGCTGAGTAATCGCGAATTTCCACCGAGACAGGTGACCGTTCAAAGATGAATCGCCGACGGCGGAGGCGGAAGGATCGTCGACCATCGGGAGGGGTCACTGCGTCGGACCCGAGCCGAGAAGAAGCAAAGATAATTATCTGAATTTCAATTTGGTCCTTTGTGTTTGCAAACAATTCAATTTTAGTACCCAGATGTGAGAATGAAACACAGAAGAATTTTAGGATAAGAGATAGGGATAGAAGTTAGTTCAGATTCTGTAGATGTTCGAATTTCGATCTTACCAAACGGTATTTATTTTTTGAGTCCGATTTTTTAATGGCCACTTCTGATAAAGTACAATTTAAAATAGGCACATCTCTTAAAACCAATTTTTACTAGCCACTTTCAAGTGGATTCCCCAAATTACCCCCATAACTGTTACACAAAGGACGAAAATAATTGAGCCATCATCATGTCAGTTTTGACTGCAATAAATGCGGGGTGGGTGGACCACATTTTTTGAAGTTTTAAATTTTGAATTTAAGATTTTGGATGTGGGTTGGTGGGGTACATCAATACCCATCACTTTCACCTTTTTCTCTCCCTTCATTCTTTGTTTCTTTGTTTCTTTCTATCTCATATTTCGTCCAACACACTCTCTCTTCTTCTCTCCATTCGTCCAACACCTCTCTCTTCTTCTCTCCATTCGTCCCAGTGAAGAACAGTGCATTTCTTGGTGGAGAATTCTCCATTTGCGGTCTCCAGAATTCTCCATTTGCGGTCTCCAGAGTGCATCAACTTGAAATGGCAAATTTTCAGGTATGTATATAAGCATTGTTATTGGCATGTTAAAATACCTATAATGTACTGTGTGTAATGTAATGTAAGGTGTTGAATTGGCCTTTACTGTAGTAGGAATGCAGTGGTGTTCATTTATTTTTGGTTTTTTTTAAATATTGTCTTGGCTGAGTAGATGTTTTCAGTAGGCCGAATAGAACAATTCTTCAGGCCGAATAGAGCAAAACGTCAGGCCGAATAGAACAAAACTTCAGGCTGAATAGAACAAAACTTCAGGCCGAATAGAACAAGTGTAGGCCGAATAGAACAATACTTCAGGCCGAATAGAACAATACTTCAGGCCGAATAGAACATGTGTAGGCCGAATAGAGCAAAATATATGAGCAATGACATATAATTTTGGTTGGCCGAATAGGGGTTTTCAGTAGGCCGAATAGAACAATACTTCAGGCCGAATAGAACAAGTGTGTAGGCCGAATAGAGCAAAGTGTAGTAATGACTTTTTTAATTTTGGTAGGCCGAATAGAGGTTTTCTTTAGGCCGAATAGAACAAATCTTTAGGCCGAATAGAACAAGTGTTGGCCGAATAGAGTAAACTGGAAGACTTGTATTTTAAAATTTAATGAAATTTTTGTTGGCCGAATAGAGATTTAGAGTTGGCCGAATAGAACAACTCTGTAGGCCGAATAGAGGAATTGGTAGGCCGAATAGAAGGAACTTTGGGCCGAATAGAGTAAATGTTTGTGTTCAAATATTTCGATTTAGGGTTTTCATGAACTTATTGTTATTTTGCCCATAATTATGAATTTATGTCTTATTTAGCAAAAAAAAATATATATGTGCAGGGTGAATGGAAGCGTCCTTCCATGCAGGGTCAACAATGCAGTATACATAATTACTGCAAACCTGGGGTAGTTATGGATATCATTCGTAGGCAGTTAACTAGGGTTGGGGGTAATGCGGAGGAGATATTTAAGAGATCATGTTTTGGTCATTACTGGGATCTCAGCGATGAGTGGAACGCGAATGCTCATCTGCACAGTCTCATGACCTGTGAGATCATACATAGGGGGGACGATTTAACGGCTAGGTATTTTCAGGTTGGAGACGTGTGCCTTAGATTTAGCCGGGTAGAGTTCATGAGGATTATGGGACTCTGTTTTCGGGATAGACTCGGCTTTGATCCGAACGAGACGTATGGTATCCCGTCTGGTGGGTTATATGATAGGTTTTATGGTCAGGGTGAGAGACCTTTAGTAAGTCAGATTGCTAGTGACTTTGAAGGGCGAAGATTTATAGGTGTTAGCCCTGAGGACGCAGTTAAGGTTGCTAAAGTTCTGTTGTTGTACTACTTTCTCCTTGGGTCGGATGTCACCAAGGTGGGAGTAGACAACTGGGTCTGGTGCCTAGTGGAGGACGAACAGAGATGTGATTTATTCCCTTGGGGACAGGTCAGCTATATGACGCTTTTGCACTTTATGGACCACATTGTGACCAAAGTCCCAGCTAAAGCAAATCCCGATCGGTACAGATACCACTTTTACGGGTGCACATTCGCATTACTGGTACGTGTTTTAGGTTTGATATATTAAAGTTATAGTGTATTTTCAATTTTAGTATTAATTATCTGACATATGTGGTTTACGTGTGACAAGTTTGGGCGTACGAGCGTCTACCTGCCGTTGCTGCACCGTATGGCCATGTTCCCCACGGTAGGTTGAATTTAAGGCCACTCTGCTTGCGATGGATTTTTCGCAAATGGAAGAGGGTTGATAGGACTCTGTTTGATCAGGTATGACTTATTAATCCATTTAGTGAAGACATATATGTTTTATATTGTTTCTTATGTAATTGTTTATTTTGAATCAGGCTCTTGATGTGGTTGATTTTCCGATGATCCTTCCTGATGAGCTTAGCCAAGGGTATTGGATTGGCATAGAGGATGAGCCTTTGGAGGGGTTGATCATGGGGATGTACACAAAGTCATTCTCTAAAACCAGCACAAAGGCTGTCCGGGCATACGATCCTACCGGTAATCCATGGGATCAGCGGTACTATACGGGTGTGGCTGTTGATGATGCGTGGAGGGGCCAACATGCGGATGATGCTGCGGCTTGGATGACAAATCGGGATCCCCATTCCTACCAACCTCGCTGTACTCCCAGTCCTGATCACAGCGGATATGCTTCAGGGGAGAGGACGTATGTTGAGCCCGGTTCCTATGATCCGAGTGCTGGCTGGCATGCTCGATTTATGAAAGAGCATGACGAACAACATCGTTACGACGCAGACGCGCAGCAGCCTCTTGACGATAGGATGAATGATTCCCCAGGTTTTCATGGGAGTGGCTCTAGGGACGCATACCGAGGTGATCAACCCCACCAGGGATATGATCAGGACTTCCAAGAAAGGGTCTTTCGTAGGCTGAATGAACAGGATGAATTTTTACACAACCTTGCTTGTCAGGTTGTGTCTGAGCATCAAACAGCTCATTATTTTCGACAGGCACTTACGGCTGAGATTAGGCGCCTTCGATCAGAGCTTGCGCAGACCAGGATATCTGAAGCTGGGCCAACCCGCACACATTCCCTCTATCACCAGCTCCCAGAGAGTATTGTTTCAAGCAAGAGGACGGTTCGAGTTGCGGACCAGCCTGTCTGAGAACCATAGAGGGACTGTTAGTAAGGAACTTTAACTGGGACACCCCTGATCACATCCTGCGCTTCCGTAAGCACGTTGCCTTCACGATCTTTCAGTGTGCTAGAATAGGATGAACTTAGTAAATTTTAATTTTCATTTTTATTTTCTTTTTAAAGGTAGATTATGTTGTATTATATGAACTCATATATTTAATTTATTAAATGAAATTTATTGTCAAAAAGTAATATTAAATTTTGTTTAAAATATAATTAAATAGACAAATATGGATAAATAGGTATGAGACGGGTAGAACAGGATGAACTTTGTTAATTTTAATTTTGTTTAAGAAGGACAATGTAGACGTGTATGACCAATTTCACCACATTTCCCACATTTTTTTTGTCTACGTATACGATGGTTAGGATTATCTATTATAGGAGGAGGTGGATTATCTTGTGAGCACGCCAATCCAGTACAATTTTTACGATTGTGGCCTGGCTGTCGACATCTTGAGCACACATGTTCTTTGTGACGTCTCCTGGACGACTCGATCCCTGACCTTATACGAGACATTCGTGGTCGGCCGGCCTGTCTGTGTGGTAGCGGGGGGTTCACCTTCTGTGACAGGACTCCTTCGGGTATGTCCCACTGAGTGTAGTGGGGAACAGGCAATACTGGACCACGCCACATATTCACGACACTCGTATTATGATAAGCTGTAGACACAAAACCGCTGGCTGGCAAACCGCAAGCACTGTACAACGTATAGTGTAAGAGACACATAAAAATTATAACAATGCAAGTAAGTAAGGTAATGACTGCGTACTCGATTGCCTTCGTCGCATGAATGCATGGAACAAGTTCTTTCTGGAACTTCTGACATGTGCAGATGTAGTAGTTCAGATCAACAGTGAATATATTACTAGCATCCTTGATCGCAAACTTATTTTCAAGGAGCATGGAAAATTCTAGCTTTTGGGCTGATTGAGAAAGTTCCACTAGTTCGTCATGGAGACGCTGGCATAGGATGGTACTCCGTTGTTCAGCTGCTGTTCGACGTTCGTAAAACCACCTCTCAGTGGTAGTCCGACAAACCTCTAGCATTGTGCAGATAGGTAACTTCCGCGCCCAAAGGATGGCATTGTTATACGACTCAGCTGCGTTTGAGGTCATAAACTCGTATCTATTGACAGGACAATGCACCCTTGACCATCTCTCATATCCCCACGACCCAATCAACTCAATTAACTCCTGCGATCGTGTCCCACATCTCAGTAAGTCCATCATCCTGCAAATAACAATGTAGGAGTGGTAAAATTAGGTTAAAGAAGACATTGTACCAACTCGTTCTTGTAAAAAAAATTACAAAAGTGTAATATGTTGGTTGACTCACTTATCAAAATCTCTCGGTAGGTATACATCCATCGCACGATGGAATGTATATAAAACGTTCTTTCCAAAGCCAGCCAATCTGCGCTTTAAATGGTAGCCACATAGACCGTGATGGGCATCAGGGTACACAGTAGAAATAGCGTGTGCAATACTGGCATGACCGTCAGAAACTATCAACAGGTCTCGTGGACATCCGTAGGACTCGCGTAACCTTTCTAGAAACCACGTCCACGACATGTTGCTCTCAACATCGCCAGTGCCTAAGGCGAGTGGAAATATCTGATGGTTTGGATCATGTGTGACTGCGACAAACACGGTTCCTCTGTGACTACCCTTCGTATGAGTGCCGTCAATGACAATGACCGGACGACCAGACTCTAAAAACCCCCACCTCGATGCTCCAAGTACATAAAATGTAAACTTTAAACGGTCATCTTCATCGACAGATATTCGGGTGTACGTACCGGGATTTGTGGATTCCAACTGATACATGTAAGCAGGGAGCAATTCGTATGAGCTATCGTGATCCCCGTACGTGTGTCCAACAGCGTAGTGTTTCGCCTTTAACGCTATATTGTAGCTAATGTTGAATCCAAAATCAGTCCTGATCTCATCTATCATCGCACTGGGTCGGAGGCCATGAACCTTATCAAACTGCCTAGCAACAAAATATTGACCGATTACTTTGGACGACACCTGTGTAGGAGCAGATCTGTCTGGATCATTTAAACAACCAAGATGTTCGACGAATTTAACCACTCTCCACAACCCAGAGCTCATTCTTGCGTGCAACTTAAATGGACAGCCTGTTTGACCCTTCATGTTACATACAACGTTGTACCTTGTCGTGCTAGATCTTTCAACATAGGTCTCCACTCCGTGCCTCAAGTTATACATGCCTACTGCTGTCTGGATCTTCTCTTTTGTCTGAAATACACTGTTCTTTTCAATAACACCAGACGCATCAATCTCAAGGCCAGTCAGCTGATCTACTCTCTCTGCTTCAATCGGCATGCCTGGAATCAACCAAGGACGGGTGTTGGGCCGTGCACTACGCAACTCTTCTGACTGCATTTCAGGACGGCGCAACTCACGATTAATCGGTTCAAGAAAGCTAGGCCCTCCTCTCTTACGTATGTAATCACATATTTCTTCATACAATTGGTGTCTTCTCTCCTCAGCACCATCATCGCTTTCGCTAGAAGACTGATTAGTATCCTGCTGTATGCGATCCCCTTCTTCCACCGTTCTATTCCCGGGGTCATCATCATCATCGTTACAACCGTCTACGTCCTCCGCACCCTCACCAGAGAAATCACCAGATTCTGCATCTACAGATTCTCTAAAACCAGCACACTGCATCTCTGAGGCCGGACAACACTCCACATTCAAATCAAAATCATGCCTCCCAGAAGAATTTGCCCTCGTACATGGGTCATTGCTCGTACCAGCACCTCCGTCATCATAACCCATCCCTAAAACCATACTACTCCCTGCACCCGTGATAGGACAGAGTGTGACGTACATCATTCCGACATCATCAACACACTTGAACACTTCTGCCACACGTGCATCATTCTTTATCTTATATTTGAACAAACGGCCATTGTAATCAACTAGAGAATGAACTACATAACCCCAATGCCCCAAATCAGCTTGCACTATGTCATGAATTTCTTTTAGCAAGCTACAATAACACAAACTGGCCTCTGGCAAGAACAACCAGTTCACCACTCCACCTATATATTGCAATCCTTCCCATGCTCCACCCCAACATATCCCAGCTTTTCTATAACTCATCTGCACATTTTTTCAAAAACAACTTTAATGACATCAACATTAAAAGATTAGATAATTAGTTGCATCATTAAATCATTAGAAAATTTGTACTAAATTTGTATTCTATCCAGTCAACAAATTAATGTATGCAAACCTACACTGTTTCAACAAAACCCTAAACCCTTGACACACCTTAAAATGTGTCAGTATTTTTTTCTTCTATTCGGCCAATTATTCCTCTATTCGGCCCAAAAGTGTCTCCTATTCGGCCTAGTAACTTGCTCTATTCGGCCAACATTGAGTTTCTATTCGGCCTACCAACGCTTTCTCTATTCGGCCAACGGTTTCTCTATTCGGCCCACCAAGCTATTCTATTCGGCCCACTAACTTCTTCTATTCGGCCTACTAAGTTTCAGAAAATAAAAGAACATTTTTTGGGCATTTCGGCCAACGGGTGTTTTATTCGGCCCACTAACTTCTTCTATTCGGCCTACTAACTTTCTGAAATTTAAATAATTTTTTTGAGCTATTCGGCCAACGGTTACTCTATTCGGCCCACCAAGCTATTCTATTCGGCCCACTAACTTCTTCTATTCGGCCTACTAAGTTTCACAAAATAAAAAGATCATTTTTTGGGCATTTCGGCCGACGGGTGTTCTATTCGGCCCAAAAAGTTGTTCTACTCGGCCCAGCAACTGAATCCATTCGGCCTACTCACCATTGTTTAACAAATTTGAAAAGATTAATTAAAAAAACCAAGATGTAACATGAGTGGTGAAGATTTAAAAGAGAAAAACTTTTGAATGTTACAAAATTATTCTACAAGTCATACAATTTTTTCTATTCTATTATAAAAACGTTGAATAATTAGAATACACTCATGAGCCATGTCAACAATTATAAAATTAGGGCATCACAATTATAAAACTTGTTTTAACATACCTTGTACACCTGCTACCCAAATATCTTAATTCTCTCCAAAATTACTGGAAATTTGCTCCCAAATGCTCAACCTCTGGTACAAAAAATTTTAATATGTGTTGGACGACCACCCCCATTTTTCAATTTCCACTATATATTATCCTCATTATTTTGTATGGATATGGGGGAGCTACGGGAGCACATTCCTACATAGTTGTACTAGGTATTAGGTATTGTACTTCCACACTTTATTCACAAATAAAGAAGAATCCGATTCCTTTACTGTACTTTGGGTCAAAAAGTGTGGAATCTCATCTGCAACCACCTGAAAAGTGGGTCCCCCACAAGGGCATTTTGGTCAATTCATTTCAAAGTGGCTAGAAAAAATTATGTATAACAAATGTGGCCACTTAAAATTACAGTTATCCAAAAGTGGCCACTTTTTACCATTTCCACTTATTTTTTTACTACTCTTTTGATTATATTGGAATGGAATTGGGCTTAATTCTAAGTTGGCAAATACAAGACTTCTTACGCCCTATTTGAAGTTAGTCCCAGTAGTGGGTCTAGTTTTCTGGATGAGTCCTTAAATTTTACAGTTCTAGATTAATTTTTAAATTAATCTTTATTATTAAATAAAATAATATAATTAATTTAAAAAAAAAAACCATCCTCTGCACATTTAATCCTATAATCTTGGGTGTATCATGATATATTTTTAGGGGACGATTATTTGCACTCCGATAATACTAAACATACTCCATAAAAATATTAAGTTAAAATATTTTTAATTGAAAAGACTAAAATACCCTACCCCGCTGCCCTTTCCTTCTCCCCCCCACTCAAGAGGACTTCCACCTACCACTGGTATAATCTCCACATTTTTCTCTTCTTTTTTTAATTATTTTTTTTATATGGCGAGAGTGGTGGATTTGGATTTGCTTGCTTCTCTTCCTTTTATTTCCTGGCACATGTATGTTGGTAAAATCGATTAACACCTTTTGAGCAATGTTTTGAAGGAATTAAAATAGAATTGATGATCGGAAAGCATGATTTGAAATTGATTGTTTTAGGTATTAATGGCAGAACGAGAAACGGAGGCATTTGTGGAAGTGGATCCGTTGGGTCATTACAGATGGTACGACGAGCTTCTAGGGCGGGGTGCTATGAAGAAAGTATACAGAACGTTCGATCAGGAGGAAGGAATTGAGGTGGCAGGAACCAGGTGAAATTAAGGCACTTGAGTGAGGACGAAGGCATGATCAATCGATTGTATTCGGAGGTTGGATTGCTGGGGAAGTTAAAGAACAAGAACTATATTTAGAACATCATCTCTCTGTACTCTGTTTGGAGAGACATGAAGAGGAACACCTTGAATGTTATCAATAAATATTTCCTTATAATCTTCATTGCCAACCTTGAGTTCACCTCCGACGACGGCCTCGACATCGGTGCCGAATTCGACATCGACCACTACGAATACGGCAACATCATCATCAAGTTTTTTTTTTAATTTTTAATGAATGGGGTGTAACAGCCCGAAATTTTATTTTCCTAAACGTTTAACTTAAAAATGCATAAAAACAAATATTTAACAATTTCTTATTATTTAAAACATAAAATTCCAATGTTTCAATATTTATACACCAAATACGCTTGACTTATCAAATTTTGAGAAAACACATCCAGTTCAATTACAATATATTTCCTAAATTGATATGCATGTACGACACGATAATATGCATACAAAAGTTTCAAAAATTCTTGACAACGAAATTCATGACAACGATAATATACATACAGAAGTTTCAAAAATTCATGACAATACGCATAAGCTAATACGTAGACTTCTTAAAATTAAAATACTTCACATATCATCAAAGTTTCACCACACCACCACGCCTCTCCGTTCAACCTGTAATCATATGGAAGGGGTGAGCACTACAACCGCTCAGTAAAGTAAAACATTATTACAGTTAAACATCATGTAAATCACTTAAAATCATACAACCGTATAACTTGTGAATTTGGTAAACATGTATCTTGTAGCGATAATGTGCAAAAGTGGCCACACATCCAAATATAAAAAACAATTTTAGCAAGGAAACAAAAAATAACAAAAATAGCCAACATTTCGAAAAATTCCCAAAATGTCCCTAAGGTTGGTCAAGTGGTTCAAGCCCTTTTACAACATGTCTTTAACAACATGTCTTTCACAACACTACTCGACCATGTATCTTAATTAATATATTAACCTCCATACTTTATTTTATACCAATTTTCTTCGTAATCTTCACGCTTCAAAATGGTATCAGAGCCCTAGGTTTATTTATGAAATGGAAAAATTATTATAAACTTATATCACTTAACGAGAGGAGAGTTTCAAAGAAATATGGATCCGAACGAAAGTTCGACATCCGAGAGTAACAGGACTATGAGCCCTGTTCAAAACTGGAGCAACAGCGCCTTCTGGCCCGTTGGATATGATGAAACGAGCAACTCTATACAACAATACTATAATATTTTGTATAGACAATAAGCAGAAAAGAAGGTTGATGCCAACAACCGATTCTAGAAAGGTTTCAGACGAGGATGAAAATGGGCAGAGGCTCGTGCCAATTACATCTAGGAAGAACATCTGGAGAAAAGCCGCCAGATGTAAATAAAATACTCCAAGGAAGTATCAAGGAACATAGTGGAACTCCATAATTTTACAGAGATCCATGGACGTGTCCCCGGACACGAACAATGGAGAAGACGGCCTAATCAAGGTCCAAAAGAGATTTGCAAGCCCTATCACTTTTCATGGAGGTGAAAATGACAGAGTGGAAAAAGACCGAGGCAGATAACTCTAAGATGAATCAAGATCTTAGAGAATTAAAGAAGACGGTGAAATTCTTTGGAGAATATTACTAAAACATGTCCAAGACGATATTTGAGATCAACCTCAGAATGGATAAGGTGGAGACATTGCAAAACAAACAACTCGACCTCATCAAGAAGTTGATAAAGCAAGTAGAGTCCCTGAAAACCAAGGTGACAGGGAGAAGGTCACGAGGAATGTTGCCACCAACCTTCGGAATAGAACTCCTTTTACACCAAAAGGGAAAGACGACGGAGGTCACAAGGCCGAAGACAGAGAGTGAGAAAATGATCGCTATCCTTCTAGGAGAATCCACATCCCCGGATGGAAAGAGCGAATCTTGAGGATCTACAAGATCTATATGAGTCCTTCCAAGGACTAATTATCGTAGATCTAAAGATGAATGTTGGAGAAACTTCAAACTCTCAATAGCAGTCTCAAGCTCCTCAGATGCAACATGATCTAAGCCAGAATGAAGGAACTTCTGGATCACATGGAGTCCATAAAGCAAGACAAGAAGAGACATTCCAAAACCAAGGACACTTCAAGATGAAGATGATGTGATTGTCAACAGGAGCAAGCCGAGTTCGTGGATCTAATCTACACAACACCCCATATGGTCAGTCTCATCTTGAACTGATAAATCCATATGGGTTGATCCTAAACCTCGACACTCTAGACTTCAAGAATAGAGAGACCCTGATCGATGAGTGGACGAATGCAATGAAGATTACCGGAGGTGCACTAGAGCTGGATAAAGAAGGGTTCATAAGATTTCTAACCATGAGCCTAGAAGGATAAGTAAAGTACGCCTGGGAGGAACTCTCAGACAAAGTCAAGAAGGAGGCCATGGAAGGCGAAGACCTCGGTAATATTGTTGATCGCATGGCCAAGATCTTCAAGATCCACTTTATCGGAGTATGTTACTTTGAAGGAATGAAAGAAGAAAAGAAGAAGAAGTATAGGAATGCCCTATACAGCCTGTAGCTACTTGACATCTGTCACGTAGATGAGTATATCAAACTCTTCACAGAGTATAGATGGAAATCGAAGATCAAGAAGGAGAAAGTATTCCACCTATTCTTTACCAAGATTCCAAGCCCATGGAGAGAAATGTTGATCAGAGAATATGAACCATGTGAGCTGGATTCAATAGCCAGGAGAATGTCTTTCCTCAAAGCCAAGATTGCAGAGTGGTGTCATCAGGCATCACTGCACAAAAATTACAAGAGATTAAGGATAATCAACAAGACAGTACCCTTATGTTGTGAAAGCAATGATCTTCCAACTATCATTGGAAGAAGCCCAAGGAAGCAGAAAAGAATGAAGAAAAATCATCCTTTCACTCAAAGAAGCGAAGGATGGAAGTCCAGAAGACCGAGATCCTTTTGGTCTAAACAGAAGGCCTGAAGCTATAAATCAAAGCAAAGGTCTGGACCAATAAGATGGAGTTCAAGAAGTCAAGCCTCATCCTCAGGATCAAACTAGAGGAGTACAGGAAGAACTCCCACGAAAAAGACATTCTGGAGAGCACCCACACGAGCCAATGAAAGATTCAAAGATTGTAACTGCTACACGTGTGGAGACCGATGGCATATCTCACCAGATTGCCCGGAAAACTAGAAGCGGGGAGTGCGACAGTTCGAAACTACTCCAGAAATGGAAGGAGCTGTTTACTTCCAAGATCTAGTACAGGTATATCAGTTTGAAGATATACCCTCAGACGAAAGCATCTACGAAGAAGAATTCTTCAGCCAAGACGAATCATCTGAAGATGAGTCGGAGTGAAGAAGAAAACTTCAGACTAGAGATGCAAGAGGATATGTCTAGATTCTTTTTCCAGACATCTATATCTCATAAAACTCTTATGAGAATCATAAGAGAGGATTCAAGACTCAATCTATACGACGAATTCACCGTGGGACGATTAGAGCGGTTCCTCAGCTTCAAAAGAAGAAAGCACAATATTATATACAAGGTGACCGAAGGGAAAATTACCATCCCCATGGAGCTCACGGGAAATGTAATGAAAATGAAACTAGTTCCTATTGATGAGATAAAGAAGGAACTCAGTAAACTCCAAAGAGAAGTTACCAAGACCATGTCTTGGATCCATATCGGAGCTATTCGGATCCTTATCAAAGCAACATTCAAAGAAGGTATCGATACACCAATCAATATTGCAATCTTTGATAAGAGAATCAAGAATACAAGAGAGGCATGCCTGGGAGGAATCTCAGGAAACCAGTACGCGGGCAAGGTGGCATCCTACATCTATCCAAGGATTGCCTATAATCTGGCAGATAAAGATTTCAGTAGAGTACTCACCATTCATTAAGACTTCAAGAATAAAGATTTGATGAAAGAAGGGAATCAATCGTACTCTATTGCCTATAGTATCTCATATGATCTCTCCAACACTCACCATTCGGATATATTCCAAATGAAGGAGTACATTGAGATACCAGAAGTGTTCGAAAGGGTTGCATGTGCAACCAGGCCAGAAATAATAGAGTTACCGCTAATCCACGACATGGATTTGCAAATCAAGGATAAGCCGGTCTGGAGCAGGCAAGACAGCCTCAGATTCGAACAGAGAATGATTTCTTTCCAAGAAGACAGAATGATTAGTGAAAAATGGGAAAAGAAGCCGATCGTGGAGGTAATCCAGGAACTAGAGAAGTTCACACCAGTCTAGTTTACCGGGCTAAGCCTCGCCCTTCTTCACTTCACTCCATGGGTGAGAAACTTGCCCTAGGCATAACCAATAGACAAAGAGTTCCTCTAGTCCATATCTTCTCTAAAGATCCATCTCGGCCCCCTTTTGACTTGATAGATCAAGAAGACTACAACCGATAACTGCGGCATTCTACTCACTTTGCTAGGACAGATAGATCGCTTCGTTGCTTTAATACTTTCTCTGCAGAAAGTTCTGATACAAATAGATTTCAAATGATGAACACTCACGTCAGAAAGAAGGGTAAATTGCTCGGGATAAGAAAAATAAAGATAGTTGTTTAGTGCCCAGAAGGATGGAGAGGAGTCGAAATAATATTCGATATCACCAAAAAGGAAAACTCTATTCCTTGTGATGTCTTATATTATCTTCAACAGCCAACAACTGGGAGATACCAATGACAACTCAAACTTGGTGATCTTGAGCTAATTATCGAAGGAGTTGCAGGAAGATTCCCAAAACAACTAGTGCCAGGTTTGGAGTTTCTTGAGGATCACAAACCTTGGGAATGATTACAAGATGGAATGGAATTTACGGTCAAGGGGAAGAGATACAAGGTTCACTAATAGAGCCTTGGGGTTATAGTCTCTGATCTACCCATGACCACAAGTCCATTTTTGATATATATCACCGAATGGATGATATATAAAGAGCATCGTGCAGAGTATTTTGCGGCATACATTGATTTAGGAGCTGGTATCTGCACAGCAAAAGGAGTCTTTCCTAAAGGCTCAGGTGAAGATTTGCTAACGGTACTAGGAAGGGATTTCTCACAAAGGGTGTTAATCCTTAAAAGAGGAATCAAGCAAGCGGAAATCATGATCGGAGGAGCGGATCGTAACCCATAGTACAAGATGAAACTCCATCGATATATTTTCATGATACTGGAGTGGATATTCTATTAGGAAATAATTTCCTACAGATATTCAAGCATTTTACCCAAGAAAACGCAACAAGAAGGCTTATTTTCATAATCCTTTGTAAACATAAGATCATCGTACCAAGACTGCGTAATGCATTTCAAAGAAAAATGCCAATCAGATTTCGCAGCAAGCGTGGTGAAATAAAAAAAAATTTAGCCATCCAAAGATGAATGATCAAAGGAGATATGACAAAACGGTCTTTCAAATGAGAACGAAGACTAGAGGAGGATGGAAGATGGAGAAACTAAAGGAAAATACAATCCATCTTCTCGAAGCAAGCTTGGGAGAAAATCTACAGAAAGACGTCACAATCGAAGAACAAACATCTTTAGAGAAAGTCAAGAAGAAGATACAGAGGAACTTCAACGAGGATCCTCTAGCCTGGTGGGACAAGAACAAGCTCAAAGCCTCACTCAAAGTAAAAGAAGGAAAGGAGCATGAGTTCATGAGATACAAGCCTATCCTAATGAACCAAGAGGATTGGAAGGATATGCAGCAAATACTTAAGGAACATCTGAACCTTAAGTTGATATCATCAGGTGTATCTCCATACAGCAGTCCAGGATTTTTGGTTAGAAATCATGGAGAAGTCAAGCGAGGAAAGCTGAGACTTGTAATCAACTACAAAGGAATCAACAATTCTTGGAGTTTGATGGATACTACATACCAAGTAGGGAACATTTGGTCAACTGTATCAAGAATGCCAAGGTATTCTCAAAGTTCGATTGCAAATCTGGGTTTTACCAGATTATGATGGAAAAAGGAAGCAAGAAGTTTACAGCTTTCTCCACACCACAGGGTCACTATATTTGGAAGGTCATGCCCATGGGCTTGGCAAACGCACCCCAGATATATCAAAGAAAGATGGATAATCTTTTTAAAGATTATTTCTCATTCATGTTCGTTTATGTGGATGACATCCTCATAGCCTCAAAGAACATAAAAGAGCATTTGGTGCATCTGGAAGTCTTTTCAGAAGTATGTTACAAGGAAGGATTAGTGCTTTATGAAAAGAAGGCAGTAATTGCAACAAGGCAGATCGAGTTTCTTGGAATAAAGATTGATGAGTCCGGGATTATTCTACAACCACATATTGTAGAAAAGGTTCAAGGATTTCCTGAAGATCTCAAGGACAAAGAAACAACTCCAAAGCTTCTTAGGAGTTGTCAACTTTGCTGGAATGTTCATGAACAATCTAGCGCAACACAGAAAGGTGTTTAGTCCTCTGTTGAAGAAAGATGCCGAGTTTAAATAAGAGGAATCACACCGAGAAATGGTTAAAAAATTAAAGGAGGTTTGCAAGAAGCTCCCGAAGTTAGCTATTCCTAATGACGAGGATGATCTGGTACTATATACAGATGCTAGTGACCATTGGTGGGCAGCAGTTCTTACGAAGGCCACATCCAAAGGAGAAGTGCCATGCAGATACTGTAGTGGACTCTTTGCAGAGAATGAGATAAAGAGATGACACATTAATGAGAAGGAGTTCTTTGCAGTACGGAAAGCGTTCAAAAAATGGCCGCTATTTCTTCTTGCGAAGAAATTCATCCTTAAAATCGATAACACAAGTGTCAAAGCCTTTTTGAAAAATAAAATTGAATCTAAACCAGAAAAGGCTAGACTTTTAAGATGGGAAGCTGAATGTCAATATTATGATTTTAATATTATCATTATTAAATCTGTTGATTATGTTTTGGTAGATTTTCTGACGAGAGATGGAGGGAGGTGAGATAGACTCTATCCTATCGTTTCAAGACACCAGATGGACAACCTTGAGTTACTAAAAAGGGAATTCGAGAATTTGGTGCTCAATGCTGGGCTTGCAAAAAAAGTACAAGAGATCGATCGGACCAAAGTGTCCAATCGCATATGAGACTGTATCCGCTACAATGCGGGTCTATTCGAGAAAATACGAGAGCTATTCCTCTGGGCTGTTGATAGCAATCAACAAAAGAAGAGTATTCGAGAATGGTGCTCTAAATCTGGAGCAAGGGATTCAAGTATCCTTAGCACAAGTCCTGGATTGGAACTTCCAAAGGAAGAACTGGTCCAAGGAAAAATCGAGGCTCTGGAGTCACATCTAGAGTCATCGAGTCAACTCAGCACCTCTGGGATTAAAGAGGAAGAGATCAGCCTTAGGCCAATGACGGGCACCGCTAAGGCTGATATTTACATATCTAATTTTTCTCATTGGCAGGGATACCAAGCTAGCTGGAAAAAATTAAATACCAGACAAGGAATCCATTCGGAAAAATGACGAATAGGTATATCAGGGAAATACCCCCGAGTTTGGATGAGAGAGGGTCAAGTCCGAACGATGTAAAACAGTGGTATGCTTTTGGGGCTTTAGCCTCAATATATACTGTTGCACCAAGTTTCCCAGAACTTTCAAAACTGCCAGACTGGCTAGGGAAAGCAGTTGTGAAGTCATAGGAAAATAATACGATGTTGTCTAGAAGAGATGTATTAGAACTCTACTTCACCAGTGCAACTCCAGAACCGGTGGGAAAAGGCAACCACGAGGCCTTTCATTTTATCAAGCTCAGAAGACCAGATGTCAGGGCATCAAACACAATCAAAGAGTCTTCTAGCAAGGAACCAATCCTAGTTTCTACTTACTCCGAGGATCAAATCTCGATGCGAAGAGCAAGAGGTTTGTATGCCTGTATTCAAGTCATGGATCAGGTGAAGTACCCATTTAAGCTCGAACACAAGTCTATGAATGGGTCTTTTTTGTTAAACACCTTAACAGGAAAAAAGATAATCTTTGCTGAAAAGACCTTCGAAGAAAAGCGAGAGCTTCTTTGGGGAAATAAGATACCGGTGAGTAAACAAACTCATCGAAAATATTGTAACATGGCCCATTTTGGGCAATGGACGAACAAAATATGCACAAGCTACTCCACCCAAACAGAACCAGAGTTTGAAAAAGGAGTAAGGTTGGGCATAGGGAGAATAAGAATTGTTGAATCCCCTCCAGCAAAGGATACACGTGGAAAGAAGAGGATAAAACCTCTTCAAAACACCCAAGAGCCAGAGGACCCTTCAGATACCAAAGGAAGAAATGACTCTCCAAAAAAATGAAAGCCAGGTGACCCGTAAGAAAACAAAGCCATGTGATCCTGCAACAAAGGGGCCAAAAGAAGTGGACCTGGCTAGCTGATAAAGAAGGGCATCCAATGCAGCCAGCTAAGGAAAACATCCAAGACATGTGACGTAAGCAGTGACGTCACAAGAAGTAAAGAGACTTTGAAATCTAGATTTCATGTGCACAAGCCTCTATAAATAGAGAGTGTGAGAAAGCAGAAGGCATCAACCATTCTCCTCTGTTTTATCTCTTTCAATAAACATTGTATTTTCTTTCTTTTCTTTGTATGAGTGTTTCTGTTTCAGCTACCATAGGTAGCTAGAGGAGTCTTCTTCTCTTGTCTAAGTGCTATAAGTGTGTAATAAATCTTTCCATTTTATAAATAAATAATCTTAGGCTACTGCCCGAAATATGTAATCTTTCATTTTTCTACAACCTTAATCTTCATACTTTCCGACTAGAAACAGTAGTAACATCCTGTACACCCGGCATAGGAAACGAACCAGGATTGTACTGAGGTCCGCTAAAGGAATGGGATTGAACCACCACACTGTGGGGCGCGTGGTTGGCTGTGAGGAGCAGCTGTAAAACCTTCCGGATACCCGTGGATTAACGATAAAAAAAGGTACTGTTACTGTTTAAGTTGGTTAATTATGAGATTAATGTTATTTAATTAATGTACGGAAGCATTATAGGCCTGATATGGTCATAATGGACTATGTCTATTTTGAGCAGGAAGAAAATGTTGAAAACGGGAGTTAAAATGGATGTATTTGGAGGTTTAAATGATATTTTATAAAAAATTGAAAAAAGGGTATTTTGATCCATACACAATAAAAATGGCTATTTTTGTTAGTAAAGTTATTTGTTTGCTGGCATTGTTAGTTGGCTTTTTAAAATGGTTATTTTTGTTAACCACCCTATCTTGTATCATGTAATCAATGATTAGAAAATCGGACTGGACGTTAAACCGGTGGAGGTAATGGTTTGAAGTTCGACCGGTCAGACCGGTTCAACCGCGATTCAACCGAAAAATTTAAATTTATTTATTTTTAATTATATTTTAAGTAATTATTAAAGCCCAATCATAAAAATAAAATTTGAAAGTAAAGCCCATTTATAATAAGGAGGTCCAGCTTCATTTCTAGCCATTTAAGCCCACTTAATATTAATTTCAATAGTATACAAGTAGGGTTTTATTTATTGTTCCTGCGCCGCACTCATACTGACAGCTTCTCCCCTCTCTCTCTAAAACAGCAAACGTTCTCCCCTCTCTCTCAAACAGCAAACGAGCGGCGCACTCAGGATCGGCGACTCTCTCGCAAATGGCGGTACACCCACGATAGGCGACACGCACTCTCTCTCACGAACAATGGCTCTCTCTCTCTCTCATAAACGACACCTCTTCAATCGACACAAATCACAATCAATCGGTGGCTTGGCTCCGGATCTGGAAGAGGGTTTTGTTTTTTTTCTTTCTATTATCCTCCCTCTACAAAATTTATTTTAAGACCTAAGAAGAATTGGGAGTATGTATTTAGCATTGCTGATGCATTGTGAGAGTATGTATGTGTGCATGCATTTGATATTTCGGAATAAACAGAAGAAATTTTTTTATGTTTGAATAAAATGTTACTTTAGTAATGAAACCGGTGATCCGACAATTTTATCGGTTTATCAATTTTCTAGTTTTAAGCGGTTAGAACCGGTTCATTCGAAAAACAGTTTAACAGGGTGTTACGGACCGGTCTCGGCTCTGATTCCCGGTTGAACCGGCCGGTCCGGTCCTATTTTCGAATCACTGCATGTAACTATGTCATATCATGTAACTTGTCATGTCGTTGGCCAACTAATGTCTGTGCACGGTGAAGAGGACTTCATATAGGACCGTCGTCCCTGCAATGCATGCTTATGCCACTGTAACACTTATTACATATCACAGGACAAGATTAAGATTTCTGTTCATATCTTTTCATATCATACACATCGCAAGATAACAAATAATTCACATAACATTTAAAGGCAATAATATAAAACCCCACCTCAGATCTTACGAATATCAAAGAGTTAAAATAAATCTTCGCCTTCACTCATAGAATAGCCACATACATCCCGAGGGAGAAAAATATCGTATTTAGTGTGGAAGGGAAAGAACTAAGAACGAAGACGAAAGAATTAAAGAATATTTTCTCTAAAATGTGAGAAATGAAGTAGAAATTGTAACATGAAACTAAAATCACTGAAAAGTTATGATGTGAGATGGAACTGACTCATAGAACTGCAAATTAAAACTGTAACATAAGAGAAATGAGAAAAATGGAAGAAATGACGGGACTAAGCAACTGCCTCCGAAAGAACGTGCAGATAAAAATAGATTTTAAGATAAAATATTTGAAAAACGCTTCTTCGTACATAACTTAATTTTCAAAATTTGAAATTTAAAAATAAATAACTTAATTTCCAAAATTTAAAATTTAAAAATAAATATATATCATATTTAAATAAATAAAAATTCGAGATGTTACATTCTACTCCCCTTAAAATTATATTCCCTCCTCGAAATATAGCTATTGTCGTGCACGCATTTAATCACCTAGACGTATCAAATAATCTCATATAAACATTGAACATTACAATCATGTTAGTAGAGCATATACAATATCATGAGCATTACATAACATATACAATATCATGTGCATATCATGTTAATAAATATCAAAACAAATAAATCATACCTTTCTTGGAGTTCCGTGGCTGATGGGTGGGTATCTTATACTTTCCAACTCAAATATATATATCTTTTTTTTTCTTACAAAATCGTCAATTTTTATAATATGAGACTATATATATATATATATATATATATATATATATATATATATATATATATATATATATATATATATATATATTACAAAAATATCATTTTTTTACAAATATCAAATAAAAGTTTTTAAAAAAAAAAACGCAGGTCTACAGAAACGTCGACCTGCTCTGATACCAACTGTAACAGTCTGAAATTTTATTTTCCTAAAAGTTTAACTTAAAAATGCATAAAAATAAATATTTAACAATTTCATAGTATTTAAAACATAAAATTCTAATGTTTCAATATTTATACACCAAATATGTTTAACTTATCAAATTTTGAGAAAACACCTCCAGTTCAATTACAATAGATTTCCTAAACTGATACGCATCTAAGACACGATAATATGCATACAGAAGTTTTAAAAATTCATGACAATACACATAAGCTAATACGTAGACATCTGAAAATTAAAATACTTCACATATCATCAAAGTTTCACCACACCACCACGCCTCTCCGTTCAACCTGTAATCATATGAAAGGGGTGAGCACTACAACCGCTCAGTGAAATAAAACATTATCATAGTTAAACATCATGTAAATCACTTGAAATCATACAACCGTATAACTTGTGAATTTGGTAAACATGTATCTTGTATCATGTAACTATGTCAAGTCATGTAACTTGTCATGTCGTTGGCCAACTAATGTCTGTGCACGGTGAAGAGAACTTCATATAGGACCGTCGTCCCCGCATGCATGCTTATGCCACTGTAACACTTATTACGTATCACAAGACAAGATTAAGATTTCTATTCATATCTTTTCATATCATACACATCGCAAGATAACAAATAATTCACATAACATTTAAAGGCAATAATATAAAACCCCACCTCAAATCTTACGAATATCAAAGAGTTAAAAATAAATCTTCGCCTTCACTCACAGAATAGCCACATACAACTCGAGGGAGAAAAATATCGTATTTAGTGTGGAAGGGAAAGAACTAAGAACGAAGACGAAAGAATTAAAGAATGTTTTCTCTAAAATATGAGAAATGAAGTGGAAACTGTAACATGAAACTAAAATCGTTGAAGAGTTATAATGTGCGATGGAACTGACTCATAGAACTGCAAATTAAAACTATAACGTAAGAGAAATGATAAAAATGAAAGAAATGAGGGGGACTAAGCAACTGCCTCCGAGAGATCGTGCAGATAAGAATAGATTTTAAGATAAAATATTTGAAAAACGCTTCTTCGTACATCAAACACCGTAAAAAAATAAACAATATCCATAACTTAATTTCCAAATTTTAAAATTTAAAAATAAATACATATATCATATTTAAATAAATAAAAATTTAGGATATTACATGGGGTATGATAAGTAATTTGGGGAAATGATTAGTGTTATAAGGATATTTAAGTCTTTTCAGTTAAAAATATTTTAGTTCAATATTTTTATGGGGTATGTTTAGTATTATCGGGGGTATGTTTAGTATTATCGGGTGCAAACAGCTGCCCCAACTTTATTTACTATTTTTTTATTTATGTGGTAAAAGAAACCTTAATTCTCCCTAAATCTTTATATTAGGCAACTCTAATGTGGAAATTTAATGTTAATTATTAATTATTTCTTTCATTTATGTGGTAAGATTTAGTTCTTTCAAGACATTCTTCCTAAATTATAAACCACATCTTCTCCTCCTCATCAAAGCGTTTGGAGCAATATATTAATCTCATCAAAGTTTGGAGCAATATATTAATCTCATCAAAGTCGTTTGGACTATCCTTTGAAAAAAAAAACACTTATGTAAGGAAAACTGAATAAAAATATATATACTTTATTGGTAAATTTTCATAAGTTTTTTTAATAAAAAATTGAATATAAAAAATTATATAATTATTAAGAAATGTTATTAAATAAAAAATTATACACATATGATGCAAACGTGCATAGATATTTAACTCATTTATATATTTTGATTATAGTATTAGATTTAATTTATTTTTATTGATTATTGTTAATTTTTTAGTTTCTCCACGAAATAATGGCAGAGGTCAAAAGGATGTTTGTTGAAACTAATGGTGATAATTAATTAGGTAGCTCCTTCTTGATTAATGATTCATTGAAGTTGTTCTAAATTCAATAAAAACAAATTTGTATTGATGGCTTTATGGTTTATGAGCCTATGGAATTCAAATGGAGTAGAGTTGGGTGTTGGAACAAGCAAAAGAGAATAGTATGAAGATAGTTTATAATCTTTTTCCTTTCAGATTTATTCTCATATTTTTTCACTAAAAAATTTTATTAAATATTTTGATCTCAATAGATTTATGAACTCTTTTTTTATCTCATGATCGTTGCTCTTATTAATGTTAGATTTTCGTTAATTGAATATAAATAAGAAATTATCATTGAATGTTGAAGAATATTTCTTTATTTAAACTTTTTCTAAGAATGTTGCTAAAATTTCTTTTACATGAGATAGTCTTTAATTTTTGTATTATAAATAAACAAAAAAAGAAGAAATAAAATTTCACCATGCAAAATGATGAAAAAAAAGGATAGGTTTTGGAAAGGAATGAGAAACTAATCAATAGAGATATTTGATAATTCATAAGAAAAATTAAGAATAAAAATACTATAAATAAAAAAATTAATAAATTATAATTAAATTATTAATCATATTTACGAAAAAACATGTCGAGAATTTTCCTCATTGAATTTTGTTTTCAGCTTACAAGAAGACGAGTATAATTATGAACATTAAAAATAGGAGAAAGAGAAAACTTAATATTTTGATAGAGGGGAAAACTAACATTTAACATAATGAAAAGCATTATATATATATATATATATATATATATATATATATATATATATATATATATATATATATTATCATGTTAATAAAATGTAAATATATATATGACATTTTTTTATAATAATTTAGTGGTGTGACTATGTTAATGTTAGTGTAATATTGTTATTATTCAAAATCAGTAAAAATGATGAAATATAGAAAATTGAAAAGAGTGAAAAATACTAATAATGTAAAGTGTACTCCCTCCGTCCCGCCCATATTGCATTGTTTACTGTAGCTTTTGTGAGAGTTTTATGCAGTCAAACGGTGCAGTTTGACCGGGACGGAGGGAGTATTATTTTGTAAAGTTTTATTTCTTTAGCATGACACGATAATTGCGGGTTAGTGTTTGGTCTTATTGATTTCGTGAGTACACGAAAATTTCGTGTCGTGTTCGTGTCGAGTTCGTGTCAACCCTCTAAGCACGATTAATATTAACAGATGACCTATTAACTCGTTAACCACCCATTAACCTGTTAACAACCCAATATAAATATAAAATTAGACAAATATATGATAAAAATACTTAATAATAATTTTAAAATATATATATTTAAAAATTTTTATTTATTTTAATAAGTATTTTTTTATTTTCTTATCATTTTGTTATCGTGTCATGTCGTGTCAACCCGTTATTTTTCGTGTTTGTGTTGTGTTGGAACGAATTCTTATCGTGTAGTGTTCGGATTTGCCCTTATCGTATCGTGTTACTATCGTATCGACACGAAACTCAACCCGTTGGCACGAATTGCCACCCCTATTTACTACTAGTATTTTATTTTTATTTTTTCTAAAATTTCATGGCTGTTTTAATGAACAAAAATATAATATTATCATTTCTTTAGAATTTATTATTGGTACTCTTTTAAAAAACTTCATTGTCTTTATAATGGGTCAAACCCGTTACAAAGGATGCGTCTGAGTGGGACCAAACGTGTTTCAAACCAAGTTCTTACACCAAATAGTCTTGTTTGAAACGAAACATGTACTAATAGATTCAAGAACTCACTTTAAAAAAAAAACATTATTCCTCCCATCTCATCTTTCCCACCTACTTTTACGCTAACACAATACAATTAATGCTTTCTTAATCTACGTAAAAAAACGTCTAAAAAAGAAATACTCAATCCATTTGTTAATTTATTTTATCTGTCCTCAGTAAAACTTGCACATCCGGAAACAAACATACTGTCAGCACTCTTACAATATATTATATAATATTACAAAAATGGAGTATATCTTATTACACACAATCTAATGAAAGTAATATCATACACTTTAAAAGTTTAAATCACCAAATATTTGATGAAGTGGGGGTTATATGATGTAAGGAACAAAAAGAATGAAGGGGCAAAAGCAGTGCAGCATTACGGTATGATAAGTCATATATTAGCATGATTATTTGGTGGAAATTAAAGTCTATTTTATTGAATTATATGTTATTTATATGTTAATATTGACTTATTTTATTTTTAAGAGATAAATATGTTAATGATATGAATTATTTGGAAACAGGCTGTTAAGTGGAGCAAATAAGGAAACAAATCAGCCAGCATATCTTCCACATATTTGAAGGACCAGATCTCCTCTAAATCTGTTGGAGTCACAATCAAGAAGGAAAAACCTGGTAAAGAGATCCTGGAGATCAAGAGAGAAATAATGAAAGAGATCAAGCAGTCTTAGGGGACAAGGAGTTAAAAAAGGAAGATATTTTTTATTTATTCTTGGAGGCTGTCACACAAGGAATTTCGAAGAGAAGAGAAGGCAGCGGCGTTAATCTTCCCCCAGGCAGAAGTGAAGAACAACAAAGAACAATCTGACATCCTGATTTTTATTTTTAATTTGTTTTTCAGTATGAACATGCGGGGCTAATTTCCTTTTCTAGTTTAGGATTTCGTGAACCTCCTGTTGAATATTAGATTAATTATTAAGGATTTTTATATTGAATCTTTTGTGTGAATTTATTCCATTACATGTTGAATTGATTTATAGCACTTTGATAATTAATTTAGTCTGATCAACTAGTTTAATTATTTAATTGCTTAATGCTATTTCGTGATCCACAATCCGTAATTCTTGTGAGGAGTGAATTTAGTAGCAAATAGAGATAATTCCCTCTAGATGTAATAGAATTTAGGTTGTATGATTCCTAGTCGATTTTCGTAGCCTAGTAATCCTATGTTTGGAGTCTTAATGCGTTTTCGAGTTCGAATCCATAGGGTCACTCGTAAATAGTTCAATTAAGCCTAATTGATGAACTTAAAAATATTCGGGTTGATTGGTCGTACCGTCAATCTAGAGATTTGAGTTTGCACACTAGCCTGAGTTTGCACTAGGCTAGATGTTTAATTTCTATAATTAATTAATTATCTAGGGATTTGAGTTTGCACACCAGACTAGATGTTTTATTTCTATAATTAATTAATTTAGTAAACGGGAGGGGATCGTCATCCTAAACTAGGTTTTTCTCACTTATTTAATTTTATAAATAAATTTCGTTCACTTTGCTAATTAAAAATTGAGTTAATTTATTATTCGTGTTATTTAAAGTTTTTCTCAAATAAAATTCCCCCTTATTTATTTTATTTGTTTTCAACACTTTAATTTAATTAAAATTTCATTATACTCTCTTAGGTTCGACGGGTACTCGTTGCTATACTCGGTATTGAAGTAAGTCGGAAATAATTTTATTTGTTTTCAACACTTTAATTTAATTAAAATTTCATTATACTCTTGTGGGTTCGACCCGTACTCATTGCTATACTCAGTATTGAAGTAAGTCGGAAAAAAAATTTATTTTGGTAGGCCGGCGACAGCCTATCACTGTATTACAGTTGAACATATGAAAATAGGCTTAGCATGTTAATAAATCAAGATATCAGATGTTTCATCAAAAGGGCTACTCCAAATGGATCTTACTAACTGTCACATGTTCTGAGAGATCATATACAAACAATGCAAAATACACCATAAATACAGAGCCAGAAAAGCCCTCACAATGTGCAAATCCACACAACACATATGGAACAAGAGTCGAAATTCACCTATCGTTCGAACCACCATTGCCATTTATTAACCTCTGGAAAGCACAAGCAGCAAGACTCCTTCCAGCAAAAAGACTAAACCTCGACTTATTGGAGGCCGATCGGCCCCCATTGCTCGTTGATGTCGACTCCACGCCATCATCCATCGTCAATGTATCCATCGCGTTCGATTCAACCTCATCCACATCTAAGTTCACGTCCAACGACACCCTCCTCGCCCTCAGCCAATCCACCACATCACTCGACACTCCTCCACACTTCTTCACTTTAATCTTCACCAAATTCGGACATCCAAAGGCGAATGCCTCGATTCCAGAATCCGTTACATGACAACCCTTTATACAAAGCTTCTTCAGTGCCTTGCATTTTGCAGCAAGACATGAAATCTCAGCATCTCCGACGGTCTCACTCCCACAAAGCGCCAATCTTTCCAACTTCTGGCAATTCGACGCCATAGCCGTTAAGCTCAACGAGCTAGGGTTCACCCCAATAAGCACCAACTCCACCAGATTAACACTGTTCTTTGCAACAGCAATCAATCCCTCATCACCTATCCTATTAGTTCTCCACCCATCGATATGGAGCTTCCTCAAAAGCTTACAATTCTCAGCAATGGCTGAAACCCCTTGATTAGAGCAATCAGGAGCCTTCACCAGATGAAAATTCTCCAAATCTGAACACTTAGAGATAGCCATTAACCCAACATCGCTCACCTGTAATCTCTCCAGATGAATCTCCGATAAACAGTTCTTCCTCCCAGAAACCCCCTCCAGTAATCTATCCCAATCCCCTAAACATCTCAAAATCTTCAGAGTTTTTAAATTTTTCGATCCAACAATCAATGGGCCGAAAAATTGGCCATTATAGAGCTCCTTAAGCGTGATCGATTTAAGCGACGAAGCCGCAATCCCAGGGCCGATCGGCTCAGCTGCAGATCCATTTTCAATTCCTCGCAATCGCTTAACAGAGAGTTCCTCTAGAGAATTGCAATTATTTAAAAGCGCATTCATGCCTTTGGCACCAAACATACACGATCCACAGGAGAATTTACGGAGAGATTTGCAATTTTGAGCCAATGCCAACATACCCTGATCGGTGATTTGGCGGCAGCCGCGGAGCTTGAGGCGGGTGAGGTTGCGGCAGCGCAGGGAAACCAGAGTCAATGCGTCGTCATTTATGCTAACGGATTTCCGGTCACAGCGGAGGGAGAGCTTGGTGACCGAGTCAAAGCGGGTGAAGATGGCGGGGAGGTGGGTGGCGACATCAGCGGTGGCGTTAAGGGAGAGACGGTGCCGACTCTGGCCCTCCACGGCGAGCCAGCGACGGCAGACCAAGGAGCACCGATTCCTGTCGCCGGAGCTCAGGCATTGAAAGATCTGCGACAAGCATTCGTCGGGGATTTCGGAGGTCCAATCATGCTCCTGATTCACGAAAACGACGTCGTCGGAGAGGGGCGGGTTAAAATTGGCGATATGGGTCGAGCCACCCGGGGTGTAGCCGTGGGCGGAGGTGGTCTGACCCATGTTTAGGTAGTCCCACGATGGCTCGTAACCAACACGCGCCGTCGGAGGAGGGAGTGAATTCGGAGTTTTTGGGGATAAAAATGATTCAGATGTGGGAGGATTGGAAATGGTGGTGGGGGGTGAAGGTGGTTTAATAATTAATAAGAGGAGTAGGGTTAGTATTTAATTTTGACCAATCAAAACCGCGGATTTGAACAAAGCGATTTTATTTCAGTATTCAAATCATTATTACCCACCCAATTATTAACATACGCTTTCCTAATTTAATTCACCAATTATATACTTTCCAACAAATATATCTCTATGTTTTTATCCCAAAAATAAATACAGGAGAATAGGGTGTACAACAATACTCCCTCCGTCCCGTTTCAATGTTTACGTTTCTATTTTGCGCGTCTCATTTCAATGTTTACGTTTTCCTTTTTAGGAATATGAGACCCACTTAAAATAATTAATATATCATCGAACACTGATACACATACCCACTTCACATTAAATATTATATTTTTCCATCCACTATCTATTAAAATATAATACTTTTTAATCAACGTGCAAAAAACAGACGTAAACATTGAAACGAGACGGAGGGAGTACATGAGTCGACCCAATTCGAGTCGAAAGATGAGTTCTTTAAACATTTTTGAAATATTATCAGCTTCAAGGTATATATTTGAATTTGTTTAATAAAAAATTGAACTGAGTCTTGACGAACTTTTATCAGTCAAACATGAGTTGAACTCGAGTAATTTGATAAAAAGTATGAAATGATAATATAATAATAATAATTATTATAAATAAAAGGAAATAAATTAAAATCTTATTATACTCCGTATTAATTATTCTATATCTTCATCAAATCTCCATCATTCTCCTCCACTTGGAGAGTTCTCCTCCACTTGGAGACGATTTGTTTACGCTTACTCTATGATTAAAATAAAATAATGATAATTACAAATAAAAGAAAATAAATCAAAACCTTATTATATTAATTATTCTATATCTTTATCAAATCTCCATCATTCTTCTCCACTTTGAGATGATTTGCCCTCAATCAAGTTATGAAATGAGAACAAAATAACCCAAAATTCTTTAAAATGATTTGCCCTCAATCAAGTTATGAAATGAGAACAAAATTCTTTAAAATAACGCTTTCATATTCAAGTTTGCTACTAATTATGACATCCAAAAAATATAAATCATTTGGATCATACAAATCTTCTGAATTAAGCGTATCATTAACAGCAACTTCAATCATCTCTCTATAAAAAATTGGATCACCATAAATGTCGTGGAAAATTGCATCGACTTCTTTATAAAAATTGGTGGGTTATCTTCTCCATCAAGGATGGGTGGGCCATCATAGCCACCACAAGAAACTTTATCATCTACCTCATCAAATATTGGTGGACCTTCATAGCTACCACCAACAAATTCGTCCAAATTAGGATTTAACAGAGAAAATAGAATAGAAACATAAAGATTATCATATTCATACATGTGCTCATCATGCATGATATCATATACCAATTGATATCTCGGAATCATCATCAAGGATCATAAATTAGCTCTGATTACCAACTGATGCAGCGGAAGGTATAAAATGATGATAAAATAATGATAGTTATAAGTAAAAGGAAATAAATCAAAACCTTATTATATTAATTATTCACTATCTTCATCAAATCTTCATCACTTTATATATTTTCATGAATTGAACTTGAGATGTGCTTTTGATTTTATCAAAAATTAAAATCTGTTCAAACTTGTTTGATATTTCTATTAAATTGAACTCAAATAAGCTTTTATCGAACTATCTCAAGTCGAGTATCAAGTAGTTTAATCTGATTTTCAAGAATTATTATAGGGTGAGGCTCTTGTATCTCCGGGATACCGTGTCCTCAATCTCAATTTAGCTCTTGTGTCACGGGGACACCATGTTCCCAAACTCAATTTAATTTAAACCTTTAACAATACATAAGTTAAATAGGATATGGAGGGAGAGAATAGGATAAAGAGTAATAAGTAATACTACTATTTTTATAAATTAAAATAAAAATAAAACGATTTCGTTATCAAACTAAATAGGCGTATTCAAACTTTAGAGAGTATTTATAATTTTTTTTAGTAAATAATTTTTTATTGTTTTATTACCGACATATTCAAAATAATTAATAATTAAGGTAAATTTTCCGTGTACTCGCTGCACAAATTTAAATTCATGCAGCCTATATTTAAAAATTAAATATTAATCAATAAAAATAAATACACTAATGTATAAGAACTTTGTTAACAAAATTTTAGATGAATTTTCTATTAATTTTTTAATAAAAAACTTAATATAAAAATATGGAGTATAATTTATTAAGAAATACGTATAGAATAAAAATTGATGCACATATATGCGAATACTTATACATAGTGCACGGGATATCAACTTTTAGATTAAATGGATTAAGACAAAATTTTATTTAAAAATGTAATAATAATATAATAAATCTGATAAAAGATAAGCTTTTTGATTATATTTAATAGGAATGGAGCCCAATACCAAACATGAAGTAGGCCAACAGTGAATAAAAATTCTTTCTATCTATGAATTAGAAGAAGTTTTTAAAATATTTTATATTATGCTTTAATTAGTATCTAATATCAATTATTTAAAAGTAATTAAAAAATACATTATAAACATGAAATGACTAAAAGATTTTATTCATTATTTTAATTTTCAACATTCATAAACAAACAAATTTCACCCAAATTAAAGATGTAAATATTAACAAGATTTTTTAATAATAAAAAAGAACATTATGAACAAAAAAATATTTTATTAAAAAATAATTTAATAAGAGAATTTATGTGAACTCGGTTACACGAAATAAATTGAATGAATCTAAAAAAACTCACAACAGAATTTGAAAAATAATATTTTATATGAATTTGCTTAATTAAATTCCTCAAAATATCAATTTATTTATTTTAATAATTAAATAGTTACTATTATTAACGAATAAATAAATAAATTTACTTTTATTCATTAAGGATTAAATGAAATAAATAAAATAAAATAAAGAGTTTCCAGAATGGGTCAATTGGAGGTGGTGGATACGTATAGCGGTCCAAATGTTTTCTTAATATGCGGCTGGACTTTGAAACTCCGACCCCGTCAGATGGGAAAAGCCCATATTATAATTTTTTTTAATAATATTAAATTTTATATTATAAATAAAATTTCAAATCGTCAACTACGTCTACAACCGCCTAAAATTCTTATGAAATGAAATACTCATAATTCTTTCAAATATCCTGTTGCATTAGTAATACATTTATAATTAGAACAAATATCTTATGAAAATGAAATATAATTCTTTTAAATATCGTCTTGCATATACGGCAAAATCTCTAAATATTATTTGAACCAAAGAAATTTATAAATTTAAAAAATTATTATATAATTAATTAATAATTTATTAATTTAGAGAGATTATATATATATATATATATATATATATATATATATATATATATATATATATATATATATATATATATATATATATATATATATATATGAAATGTTTTCGTGAACTTATAAATGAACTTATAAATATTAAAAATATGTCGATTAGTATATAATTATATGATTTAGAAAATTCACAATTTATATATAAATCGTAATAGCTTTCGCGCTCTCAACATTGTCGCCCTCACATCTAAAGGGCATTATTTGATTATCATTACTGAATATACATGTAATAATTATTAATCTATAATTTCTTCGGAATCTTAAATATATATTAGGATTTTCACAGAATATTATCTTATTATTTAATTGATTAGTACCTAAATTTAAACTAATATATAGTTGAGATCCAATAAATTATTAGTTTTATGGAGATTATTAATTTATTGAGTATTATTTTATGAAAATTTTACTGTGATTGATGCCCTTACTCAGCTCGGCTCGACTCGTGTCTACTCGAGCTCGACTTAATACTCGTTACGTTATCGAGTCGAGCTCGACTCGGCTCGATAAGGCTCGATAAATAATATTAATATTAAAAATAAATATTATATAATGATAATTATATATATTAATAATAATTACATTAAATACAGTATTAAATATATTAATTAAAATCCGGCTCGAAAGCTCGTTAAGGCTCGAAAGCTCGACTCATTTTGCTTAATGAGATGAGCTCGAGCTCGAGCTCGATTGAGTAATTTTCGAGTCGAGCTCGAACTCGCTCGTAGGTTCGTTATCAAATTGAGTCGAGCTCGAGTATACACTACTCAAGGTCGCTCGGAAGGGCTTTAAAGAACAAGTGAAACAAATTATGCCCCTACTTTGTCAATAAATGTTCCATCGAATTAACATACAATTAATAAATCCTGATAATGTTACATAATTACTTAATAATCCATACATAAATTAACTAACTCAAACATTAAAAGTAAAAATAAGTAGAGAAATATATATTAAAATAAAATAAAGAGAGAAAGAAGTCAACTAAATGAGAACAAATTCCACAAGGATATTCCACTAATTTGATGTTCAAACATCTTTTGGAAAAGAAGAGAAAAAAATCTTTTGGAAAATAATACTCCTCTAAGTCGAAAAATGGAGGAAGAAAAAATACAATGAAATTTTATTCTATTACACCCCAAATTAGTATTTTGAATTGTGGGTTAGCGTAGAAAATGATAAATGAATTGAAGCTATCATCTCCACCTCCTCTAAGACGAAATTAATTGGAAAAATAATTTATTTGTTTTGGGTCATTTTCAATTAATTATTGGGCCTAATCAGCATATGGGCTATCAATTAAAGTAGCAGTCATTATTTAGGACGTTGTTGTTGTCACCCGAGTTTTTGTTAAAAAACACTCCAATACAAATAAATCTATATAAAATTACTATAATATCCTTATACCCTACATTTTAAGTCTAACCCATAAAATTTAGGGTAATTCTGAGGTGCACCCCAAATTTATATGTTAAATAGGTAGTGGGGTAGTTTTTGTTTTTTAAAAAATTAATTATTTAACTTTTTTTAATAGTGGAGATTAAATTGTACATTAATCTAAAATTTATAGTATTTTGTTTTACACATTCAAAAGTCAATCTCACCTAAAACATACAACAAACACAGTACACCAAAAAATACGCACCACATCAAAAGAAAGAAAGAGAAAGGAGAAAGAGATTTAGTTTTAGATAATATTGGATTATCGTTGTAAATTATGGATGAACATTGAGTTTAAGAGAGAATAAAGTAATGAATTGCAGTTTTATAAGTTTGAGTGTTGTTGTTTTCAACAATAGAAAATCGAAATTGGTCTGCCAAATTTTTGAACAAATTTGGGCCACCACTTGTTGAATTCAACCACTCTTTGCCGAAATTTAAATAAAATTCAGCTACTCATGTGCCAAAATTTTGCTTTTATTCAACCAACCAGTATGCGTTCTCCAAGCGATTTTTGTTTTTTTTTTTTTCTAATGAAATTTAAAAATAAAAAATGCACCATATGCCATTTTAGAATGTAAAAGAAGTACAAAACTTCCAATTTCCATTAATTTATCATCTTCATGCTCTATATATATATATATATATATTAGTAGAGAACAATCTATTGTAAGAAAAAAAAAATCTTATATTAGGGTTTACATTTAAAATGTTGGTTTTATTTGCTTTTTGCTTGATGAGAATAAGAAAATCTTTTAAATTGTTTTGGCTTGGGAATAAAAAATATTTTAAGGATATAATAATTTAATGAGTTTATTTTGAATTAAGAAGATGATCTTTTTATTTACTTTCTTCTTCAATTTTGTTTCTTCTTTAGTCTTCTTCCACCTTCAATGTTGTTGTTGTGTTAAATTTGTGTGTTTAGATGGGGATTGAGTAAATTTAGAAGGATATAAAGTTGGGTGTGAAAAGCAATTTAAAATAGATATAGTTTAAAATGAGTGAGGCTCCTGTGCACCCGGGCGCACGGAGGACATTCCGTGCGCCTTTGCAATTTCCATGCCCTTTGCAATTTAGGCCCCTAACAATACATATGTTTATATAGGATTGGAGGGGGAAGAGTTGTGTTTACATGGGGACACGGAGTATTCCTCCGTGTCCCGGGGGCGCAGGAGCTTTTGCCGTTTAAAATATGAGTGTTTGGGGTGTTATAGTATTTTCATATAAATAAATTTATTTGTGATTATATGAGTGGGGGTATTATAATATTTTCATATAAATTTTGTTTGTGATTGAGGTGCCTTTAGCAAATATGTACCCCTTCAGAGTTTTTAACTCCAAGTGGTAGTTGCTCTTCATTTAAAATGGGCTCTCTTTTAAATTTAATTTAGGCCTACTATTGTTGATCCAAATTTGGGTCCAGGAAAAGGTTGAAATTATAGCAAATGGGCCACAATATCTGAAAATTTTAGCATTTTGCATATTTTCATTCTCTGTCTCCCTTATTATTTTAAGAAGGCCATTTAATTGGCAATAAAATCCTGAAAATCACAATAAAATTCATTTTCTCCATAAATCAAGAAATTAAGATATTATTATGCACTTAAAATCTAACCTAATTTTTCAAAACCCAACTAAAAAGAATCAAATTAATAAGGAATTTCGTACCCATATCAATGTTAAATAAACTCCAGAAAACAAAGAATAACGTTCGTCAGTGTCTAAGTATTATGGTGAAATACAATTTTATCCTAAAAATTAAAAGTAATTCAAAAAGTAAATAATAAATTCAAGTGGTGAAATAAAATATGAATAATAATTCAAAAAGTAAATAATAAATTCAAATAATTCAAAAAGTAAATAATAAATTCAAGTGGTGAAATAAAATATGAATAATAATTCAAAAAGTAAATAATAAATTCAAGTAGTAAAATAAAATATGAACCACATGACCTATGAAGGTGAAACTACAATCATACCATTCCAGATAATATTAAACTCTATGACTAATAGTCATAAAAAAAAATTCACAATATATCATAAAGAATAAATTGTAATTCGTTGTACCTTCATGCAAACTATTTAGATAAAAAGATATTGTTAGAGTAAGATGATTAAATATTAAATAATATTTTTAAGTAAATAATAAATTCAAGTAGTAAAATAAAATATGAACCACATGACCTATGAAGGTGAAACTACAATCATACCATTAGAGATAATATTAAACTCTATGACTAATAGTTATAAAAAAGAAAAATTCACAATATATCATAAAGAATAAATTGTAAGATTCCACGTTGTACCTTCATGCAAACTATTTAGGTAAAAAGATATTGTTAGAGTAAGATGATTAAATATTAAATAATTTTCTTTTTATTAGTTTAAGTTTTTAGGTTGTCATTTAACATGGTATTAAAATCATGACCTAACCACTATTTATAAAAAAGAATTTCACGTACAAGGTTTGAGATAAAAATAAACTCTGTCTGCATGAGAGAGGACGTGTTGCAGTGCCTTCATTAAATATTAAACGATTCTCCTCTCTACCCGACTTTTAGATAAGGTAGTCATTTAATAATGAAAGAAAAAAAATACTCCATTTGGATGGATGAAAAACACAAAAATAGTGAGGTAAAGGAATAGTGAGGAAATAAATGGCAATTTATTTATGATAACAGAAAGTGGGGCAAAAGAGAAGCAGTGTCTGTAGCTAAGTTGAAAGAAGAAAGTGATCAAATGGATGTGTGGTTGGCCAACATTGTTGCAGATTTTCTTGTTGCGGAATGGGGTTCCTATCCAACTAGGAAAAACAATGCACAATGATATATCCGGCACAGCGGAAACACAATAAATCCCAAATAATATCAATGCACAACCTTCCACTCAAATATCACAGAAACCACAAACCAAATAAATATGCAGAAATGTACGGAATTAACACCAATAATTTTAACGTGGAAAACCCCTCAAGTAAAGGGTAAAAACCACGGGACCCTGTCCAGGAAATAATCCACTATCAAGCAAGAGTACACCGTTTATCTCTCTATTACAAATAGAGGCACACTACAGAATCACCAAAATAACCTCAAGAGAATCACTCTTGGAATACAAGACAATAATGGGAGAAGAGATAATAAAATAGCACAAAGAGAATACGAATATCCCAATTCTCGTTTGTACCTCCCGGAGATATTTCTACGAAATCCACTCCGATCAATGTGTAGAGTACGTCACCACGAACTCCCCCTTCAAATTTGGAGTGAAACGGTGAAGAAACGGACCTCCAAATTGAAGAATTTCTCTCGAAACCCTCTTCTCCCTCTCACGCCTGTTTTCTGATTCTGTACTCCCTCCTTTGCTCTCTTCTGCTGAAGCACGCCATCAGCAAACTTAAATCAATTAATTAACCCATCAAATTGGGTCATGCATTTGTGGGCCTAATTAATTAATCACATGGGCTTTCTTTTCTTTTATTATTTTGGGCCAACATTTGGGGCAAGCCCAACAATCTCCCCCTCCCCAAATAATTGGCTGCAACATCACACTTATCTCGAGCTCATGCCGGCCAGCCCGACACACAATTCATGCTTCTCGCGCATAACCACTTTAGTCTTCATACCCGCGGAATTTCTGTCAGTGTGAGTTTTCTCCAGCTTCAAGCGCTGCTTCTCTAGCACCATTCTGAACCAATGATACCTCATCCTCTGTTCTTTTCTGCTCACATGGGTAGGTCTCTCATAACTACCACCCTCCATGGTTACTGCCTAACCGTGGCTCTGATACCACTGTTGTGGAATGGGGTTCCTATCCAACTAGGAAAAACAATGCACAATGATATATCCGGCACAGCGGAAACACAATAAATCCCAAATAATATCAATGCACAACCTTCCACTCAAATATCACAGAAACCACAAACCAAATAAATATGCAGAAATGTACGGAATTAACACCAATAATTTTAACGTGGAAAACCCCTCAAGTAAAGGGTAAAAACCACGGGACCCTGTCCAGGAAATAATCCACTATCAAGCAAGAGTACACCGTTTATCTCTCTATTACAAATAGAGGCACACTACAGAATCACCAAAATAACCTCAAGAGAATCACTCTTGGAATACAAGACAATAATGGGAGAAGAGATAATAAAATAGCACAAAGAGAATACGAATATCCCAATTCTCGTTTGTACCTCCCGGAGATATTTCTACGAAATCCACTCCGATCAATGTGTAGAGTACGTCACCACGAACTCCCCCTTCAAATTTGGAGTGAAACGGTGAAGAAACGGACCTCCAAATTGAAGAATTTCTCTCGAAACCCTCTTCTCCCTCTCACGCCTGTTTTCTGATTCTGTACTCCCTCCTTTGCTCTCTTCTGCTGAAGCACGCCATCAGCAAACTTAAATCAATTAATTAACCCATCAAATTGGGTCATGCATTTGTGGGCCTAATTAATTAATCACATGGGCTTTCTTTTCTTTTATTATTTTGGGCCAACATTTGGGGCAAGCCCAACATTTCTCTCCTCTGTGTGGAATGGAAAAGGACTTGTTATCCTCCAAAGTTGATTTCTTCGTGCAGGACTCAACAGCTGTCCATCCCTATTAACCCTTACCCTTACATTAATCTTAGGAGGTAGGGAGAGGGGAGAGTTTTACACTTTTAATACGCAATCTTTCGTCCGGCTTAAGGTTTACGTCTGATTTTTCCATTCAAATTAAGGATATAATAATATTTAAATGGTAGTGGGTTGACATATAGTATAATATTTAAAGCAAATACTAATGTAAATCGCATTCACACGTGAACCCCATTTTTACAGTACTAGTATACTACATCCGTCCAACAACAAGGAGTGCATTTTACTATTTTTGTACATCCCAATACAAGAGGTGCATTTTCATTTTTTAGTAAATGTGACCCACACAAAACAATTAATATATCTCCATGGGACTCATACACCATACTAATACATCTATCAACTATACATTAAAATATTATTTATCTCACCTCAACTACCCATTAAATATAATATCTCTTAATCTACGTGCAAAAAAGTTTCGCTATTCTTGTTGTGGGACGGAGGGAGTATATGAAAAATTATTCTTTAGAAAGATAAATTTTTACCGACTACTCTTCTGTATATAAAAAATTAATCTATAAAGAGATAAACTATTACTCTTTAAAATGAAAAAAATAGACTTTAAATTCTTGCAAAACCTGATTTATGAATTACTTTTTAATACATGAAAAATGGGTTAATTGCATTAAAATATATATGATCTTTTCCTCTTTTTTCAATTTAATCACAAACTCTTTTTATTGTCAAAATAATACATGAGCTTCTATTTTTCTCTCAATTTAATCACAAATTTTCTTTTTATCAATTAAATACACGACCTTTTTAATATATTCTCAATGGAGTATATCATAAAATTTTCATTTTAGAATAATTTTTATATTTGGTCATTTAATCCAAATTCTTCCGCAAATAAAAAAAATTCTATTAAACAGTTTTTACAAAATCTTATTAATAATAAAATTTTTAAGAATTAATAAAAAATAAACTACTACGACAATTAAATTATACAACGACTAGCTATATTTTTAGTCTACCAATATACGGCTAATATTAATTAAAATTTGTATTTAATACATATATTAAATATAAATTATATAACATAATTTTATTAATAATAATTAAGGATTGAATTTTATATTTAATTCTTTTTAAAATACACGTGACATCGATTAAGATTTCTTGCAAACTTTTTTTATGTGGAGTATTTTTATAGATGTTTATTTTTATTTTTTATTTTTTTAAATATTTTGGTAATCAATTTTCATTCTCAACTTTTATAATTTTAATTCAAGTTTTTCTTAATTATGTTATTGATTTATGTTATTAACCGTACCAACTCTTAATATTTTACTGAATTTATATTTAATTATTCATTCAAATATTAATATATATTTTTTAATTTATCAATTCTCTAATTATTTAAAAAGATAATTAATTAAATTTGAGACAAATTACGTGAATTTTTATGAATTTTTTATAATTTATTTAATATTTAAAATATAATTTATGCATTATATTTAAATTATTTAATGTGCATTGATTTTTCATTAATAAAAGAATTTTGAACAAATGGCAAAATATAAAAGATTATAAAAATAAAAAATTGTGATTGAATTGAAAAAATGCAAAAAATATCATGCATTTAATTGATAAAAAGAAAGTTTGTGATTAAATTGAGGAAATATAAGAAGGTCATGCATTTTTTTGACAATAAAAAATGTTCGTGATTAAATTAAAAAAAGTGGAAAAGGTAGTGTGTTTTTGAAAAATTACTCTTTAGATAGATGAAATATTACTTTTTTGAATAAAAAAATACTCTTTAAAGAGTAATTTTTTATGCATTAAAGAGTAATTTTACAAAATCAAGGTTCATTTGTGAATTTGATTTACACAAGACTCACTCAATATTTAATGTGTAGTGAATAGTTGTATTAATATTGTGTGCAAGTCCCACTTGAAAAAAAAAAGAAATATAAGCATTAACTTGGAATACATTAAAATAGAAAATGAAAATTCATCAGTATTCATTTATTTTTTTCAACTCTTATTTATTTATTACCATTCATTAATAATGGCATGGAATAATATTTAGTTAAATCAATTAATTATCATTAATTCAATAATTTTGAAATTAATATAATATTTTTCCATATAAAATCATATTGGTTAGGAATTAACACTGGTCAACAATATATTACTCATCAAATTAATTTTATCAATTTCCAAAGAACTATATAATCAAAATAAATTTTAGAAAGAGTGAGGATCCTTTAGAATTAATATTTATGACTAAAAAGTCAATATTAAATTTCCAAAATTAACTATAATCGTTCGTTGATTTCATTCGATGAATGATTACCTACCATGTAAAGAACTAATGAACTATAATTAATTAGGGTAAATACATTTTTTTATTTATTAACTTTTTCCGATTTTGAAATTGGTTCATCAGTTTTACACTTTTGAAATTGGTCCATTAAGTTTACAAAATTTGACAAATTCATCCTTTAACCGGCTGTAGCGAGTCTCTCACCCGATAATACTGACTTGTAATTTTTTTTTCGTAATTCTTTTTCTATATTTTCTGATTTTTAAGACTATGGGTAAGATCTATCCAACCTCATGCGTGTTGCTTGTAACACTATGGGCTATATAACCTTTTTGGTAGTGCTAGAGTTTTGAAGATTTTATGAATTAATTGAACTCTCTTGGGTATCCTTTGACAACACTACTTGGGGGTTTATTTCATATTTGATTGAGCATTTTTAACTCATATTCATGGTCATTTTGTGCATCTTCAACTGTTATATAGAGTTTGAATATATATCTGGTTATTGATTGAGTGTGTTCACCGCTGAACATGATTGCATGTTATGATTCTAAGTGAGAGGATTCCGAAACTTCATTAGAATTGTCTTATATGAATGTTTATTAATTGAATTAATTTTGGGTTAATAAGTAGGATAAATAGGTTAATTTTACAGTAATTAGAGGGAGATCATATCGGGTTAGAGTACCAGAAATAATAGATACTGATAGTACCTAGAAAGGAGGGTGAAATTATATCTCTTGCTCCAAGGTGTTTTACACGTGTTACACGCTTATTTACTCGTATTTATAGATTAGATTTGCATGGTTTAGTGATGCTTGCATAGTCCACAGGGCAGATTTGGCCAATACACTTGAGAGAGAAATTAAGTAATAAAACTGAATTACTCTAGAACTACATATTCTCCATTCCTGAAACATTTTTGTCTTCTTCTTAGTGCTATTTTATTTTTAATTGTTATTTACTCCCTCCGTCCCGTCCTTATGGTTACGTTTATTTTTTGCACGGTGATTAATGAATATATTATTTTAAGGTGTATTGAGGTGAGAGAAATAATAATTTAATATAAAATGGGTTAGTGTATTAGTGGGATGTGTGGGCCCAAGGAGAGAGAAGTAATTAATTTGTGTGGGTCCCATATGCTAAAAAGGAAAATGTAACCATTAGGATGAGACGCCCAAAATGAAAATATGTAACTATTAGGATGGGACGGAGGAAGTAATAATTGATTTTCTTAGTAGATTAATAATTAAATTCTCAAACTTTATTTCCAATTTTATTTTTAATTAATTAGTTTATAATTAAATTGATAATACTCCGTCCTGTGTATTCGATAATTTAACTTGGTTACCTGTTGAGTTACAGCTGATATCCTTATTACTTGGGGATTATTTTGTATGCAAAGAAGATGCATAACATTCAACTATGGTGGAATTAGGGGTGGGTAATATCGGCATATCGAAAATACCGATATTGTATCGATACCATACCAAAAATTTTGATATGAAAAAATCCATACCGATAACGATACCAAAATTTCGGTAAATTTGTAAGAGAGTTCCTAAAATACCATCCATAAATATATCAGCACTTATGTTAGGTGTATTGTATGACAGAAATGAATGCCCACTTAGCTATCATATAAAAAATAGGTGAATTTGGGACGAATAAAGGTAAATTAGGAACGAATTGATAAATTTGGGAAGAATAGGTAAATTTAAGATGAATAGATAAGTTTGTGATAACAAAAAAGAAACTAATTTGTCACTAATAGAGAATATGTAAATTTGGAACGATAGACAAATTTGAGACGAATAGGTAAATTTTGGACAAATAGATAGATTATGGATGAATAGACAAATTTGGACAAAAATGATTATTAACAACAAAATGGAGAAAAACATTAATTTTTTCAATTTATTCCATTTTTGCTTATTCATCCAAAATTTCATATTCTTTCCTTACTAATCAAAAGAGACAAAATTATGGAAACAGGTATAGCTTCTCTCCCATCTCACCCCATTGCGTCTTCCAGTTCAGGTATACACCATGTATGGAAAATATCTTTGGAAACTCAAACTCCCGCCACACATTAAGCATTTCCTATGAAGATGTTGTACCAATAGTCTCCCAATTGTAGATAACCTGTCTAGGCGTGGGATTTCCTCTTATCTCACCTGCAATTTCTGTTTTTCTTCGAATGGGATAGCAACACATATTTTCTTGCATTGTGGGCTTACTATCAACACCTGGATGCACTATGGTCTTCTCGAATTTGTACAACACTTTCAACAGCTGGAAGCCAACCTTTGATTTAAAGACATTATCCTTGAAGGAGAACCATCGGACTGAACTATTTTCTATACTGCCTACTTTATTTGGTTTGCAAGGAATAAATTATTATTTGAACAAGTTAAAACTGAACCAATGAATACTGTTATTTTAGCCTCGTGGTCTCTTACTGATCATCGTTGTGCCATGAATTGACATGAGAGTCCAACTTCTTCTCTATCTTCTTTGCAACTACAATCCCCTAATGGAGGCCTGTGTATCTTCTTTGTTCTCGCGTAGACCTTCTTGCGCTGGGGTTGGTATTTTTGTGCATAACTCAGATAATTCTTTTTGTTGTGGGGTGTAACTCGTAAGTTTGAAGGTATTGTCGACCATGAAATGACTGAATTCCTTGCCCTCCGACTTGCTATTGAGGTGGCCATATCCCGCAAGTACTCCGTACTTTCATTTATCTGTGAAGCTTCTACAGTTCTACTTAGTGCTTTGAATGAAGTTGATTGCCTTGTTGCTGCTATCCCTATCTTAAGTGATATTTGGAGTCTCATGCCTTCTTTACAATCTGTTTCTTTTTATTTGGTTAGTCGAGCATTTAATCTTGTTGCTCATGAGTTAACTTTTTTTGCAAAACACAATGTACTTAGCGAATCTTCTTGGAACTCTCCTCCATAGTTCATCTTATCATCACCGAGTGCTGGCTGTTTCCAATATCCGTAATAATATTTATTTTTCCCGTCAAAAGAAAAAAACTGTTAGGAGAGTATTTTAGGAATAAGGGTATAAAAGTGTGTATTTTTTATAATTTTAAAAATATTGAGGAATAGTAAACTTTTAAGACTTTTTAAAATGGATATTTTTTTATTTTCGCCCTAAAATTTAGAGTCCATTCATGGTGCACCTAGATGATTTTAATCGTTAGATTCATTTTTAATCTAACCTCAATCATTAATAAAATAATATAATTAAATTTATTTTTTTTAAAAAAACTACCAACTACCCATTTTTTGCCCACAAACATAGGGAGTGCACCGATGCTCTAGGTGCACCCCATGATCACCCTAAAATTTAATATGGCCATAAGTTACTCCCTCTTTATATATTATGTATTAAAAGCATGGAGATGAAATTAGATTTGTGGGCAAATGAGAGAAAAATGGTTTAACTTTAGTTGATTGACCAAGAAAAAGGAATGAAAGGTTCTTTATTTGATCAGTTTTGCAGGTGCAATGGGTGTAATTGATGCTGTGTTCTCTTATTTTCATGCTGCCCTGCCCTGCCCGGCCCTGCAATAAAGACTATTACCAACTCCACTGCCCAAACCACCACCACCTCCCCCCCCCCCCCCCCCCCAACCCCCCAACTTGTGAAAAATATGAGAGAGAATTTTGCCTTTTCTACTTTATTTATTTCGACTTTTTAAGACTGAGAATTCCGGCGTATTGCTTCCTTTAATTCAGAATTTGGCCAACATTAATTCACCATCTATATTTAAAAAATCATTTATTAAAGAGTGTATATTAGGTGCACCCGGGTGCACCCTTGCACCCATATTTGTATAACTTTTTATTCTATTTTGTATACATATTATTCTCTTTTGTATACGTGTTTTGTAATAATTGTATACTTTTTTCACACTAAGTTTTTCATTAAAAAACAAGCATTCATATGTGTATAACTTTTTATTCAATAGTGTATACATGTATTTTAATAATTGTACATTTTTTTACACTCAATTTTTTATTAAAAAAATTAACAATTAAATTGTATACATTTTTACTCATAATTGTATATGTTTTTGCTTATATTTGTACGTGGGTGCACACGAAGCTTCGTGTGCACCCGGGTGCACACTATATTTAGCCTTTATTAAATATATCAAACATTCAATTGATACACTGAGGAGAAGTATACAATTATTTTTATCATCTAAAGTAAGAGTTATGATACTTTAATATGGAGTAGTTTGTAAATTTTAATTGTATTTTTTGTGTGCTCTTAATTTTAATTTAAATTGACGATAAAATGTACTCTTTCCGTTCATCACAAGATTTACATTATTTATTAGGCGTCCCATCTAAGAGCATTCACATTGGTTAAAAAAAATGAGTTTAAACTGAAAAATCTTTAAACCAACCAATGCGACTTATCAGTTTAATCTCAAAAGTCTTTCCAATTCATAACCATGAACTAGGTTTAATTTGGAGGGATGTAAAATAATGTAGATGTATTTTTTAGGTTTGTATATCACGTCACCATTCTCTAGGGAGGTGTATCACACACCCTAAAAAAGAGGGTGGATTTATTTAAGGGAAATACCACAATTTGCCCTATATGGGGAAGTCAACATCTTTTTTGCCCTACCTTTTCTAATACATCTAAATTGCCCTAAAAATACATGCATTGCCATGAATACCCTCAAGGATGGTCCACCTTTTGTATTGGGAATGAGTTGACAAGTACAGTTGCAGGCAAAATAGATGTGTCAGGAAATATATTGATTATTTAGGTTTGACACATTAATTAAAGAAGAAATAAATAAATAAGTCAACTAAAATATAACCCCTAATTCGCGGACAAGCTGAATGAAATTTTTAAATTCCTTAAATTGTTAAATTATAATAGGCTTTTTATTAATAAACACATGCAGTAGTATTTAGGTGATTAAACACATGCAACTACCTACCACTCCACTGAAACACACTTCATTTAATGGGGTGAAAAGGCTATGTTTTCACAATCAGTTCATTTATGTAAATTCTTGTCACATTAAACTCTCAACTATCCCCACCAACCAAATAACTTCACCACCAACAAACATTTGGGCAAAGTGGATTCAAACTTTATTCATCTGTATCCACAAATTATTGGAGCATAAAAAGGTCATCGGCTCCCGCATTGACCCACCGGTTTTGTCGACGGATCCATAGTTAGAGTCAAAGGTAAGATACGAACGCTTTTTGCATTGTATTTTATTTATTACTTTCTTTTAATGTTTTAGGGTTTTTAGGGCTTTAGGGTTTCAAAAATGCATGTCCGCTGAGTAAAATGGTTATATATATCCATGTCCGCCAAAGAAAATGGTGAAGTATGCATGTAATATGCATGAATACCATTACGTACACCCATCGTAGACTTTTTCGCTAATATGCATGGTTAATTGTGCATGTCCACCCATTATTTGAGACTTATCGTCCATATCCGCCTATTATTTGACAGTATTTCAGCTTGTCCGCCGAAAATAGTAGCCCAATTTAAGGAGTCCGCCAAAAGTAGGTGTCCAGTAGATCCTGTCCGCCGAAAATTTAGCCTGTCCGCCGAATATTGAGCCTGTCCGCCGATGTTTTCCCATATTTACGCATGTCCGCCGAATCTGTACCATATATGAGCTTGTCCGCCGATGTTTTGACCCTATATGAGCATGTCCGCCGATTTTGTCACCCTAAATTATCATGTCCGCCGTTTTTTTCACACTATATGAGCATGTCCGCCGATTTTCTCACCCTAAATTATCATGTCCGCCTTTTTTTTACCCTATATGAGCATGTCCGCCGATTTTCTCAGCCTAATTTATCATGTCCGCCGATTTTTTTACCCGTAATAGTCTTGTCCGCCGATTTTTCCTTCCTAAGTGAACATGTCCGCCGATATTTTCATTCTAATTGACCATGTCCGCCGATTATTTGGTGGTTTTTGAACAACTCCGCCGATTTGTAATGCATTATTGAGCATGTTTGGCTATTTTTTAAGCATATTATATGATGTCTTTCGATTATAATAGACCTGTTCGTTGATTTAGGAACTTAATTGAGGTTGTCCACGTACGTACGACTTAATGTTTAACTTTCATGTGTGCTTGATAATTTAATGCTTAATTTGTGTGTACCTACTAAGTTGGCGTATTATTTTTTATGAATTCTGTGTAAATATAACAATTAATTGTCGTTTTGTTGAAAGATTTAGGCGTTGGATTTGAAATGAGAAATTTTTGTATATGGTGGGGCGGCTGGTGGCAAGGTTTAGAGTATGTACGTGGCCAACAGACGAGCTTAGTTTTAGATTCAGATCAGCTGACGTTGGATTTTATTCTTGGGCATGTGCACAGTTTAGTTTGCATCGATTTGAATCATTTCAAATATGTTATACACACACTTGTGGACATCGGTGGTTGTATAACAAAACATAAGGTGAAGGATGATATGGATATAAGGAGGTTGTATCAGCAGGTTGATGAGCCGATGTTGTTTGTCACAGTTAAGGCCATACCACAACATTCAGTTGATAATCGGTCACAAATTCCATCTGTCGATATTCATTGTCCCGAACATTTGGCCGGACCGAGCACGAGTATAGGTGTGGGCGTGGGCGTGTCCAGTCGTACGACAAATATTGATTTAAACATTGAGTATGCTAGCGAACAACAGGACGAAGAAGAGATGGAGAATGTAGATGAGATGTGCTCATCTGATGGGTTTGAGGGTTCAGAGGGTGATGGGTTTGATGGTTTTGCTGGTTCGCAAGACTATAGGTCCGATGGATCGCAAGGCCATGGGAATGATTCATTTGAGGGTCCACATCGTCAGGATTTTGAGGGTGCTGATGCTTCGCAAGATGAGGAACGCGATGCTGATCAACACAATGCTGCAGATGAGGATCCTGAAACAGCTATGTTAGAAAGGTTCTGTTCCTACATAAGAGCCAAAGGAGGAATGAGCTTCCTGGAACCCGTTACCACACACATGCAGATGCCCACACCGGTACGTCCTAGTCAAGACAGAGATAGGGCTTGCAGCCGTCCATGGAGCATTCCAGGTATGTGTTGAATATAGTACCCGGTAATTTACTGCACCTTATTATATTCTAATACCAATTGAATAATAACTAATCCTTCGTTGCAGGTTTCTTGGAACAGTGTAATGTGTACAATGAAGTTGAAGACAACAACAACATTGATACATCAGTGGAGATTCATGAAAAAAGTGTCTTCGATAATAAAGGTGATTGCCAGTATGCGTTGGGTATGTACAACTTGCGGAATCAAGTGGAGACACGTGTCAAGAAATCTGACACGTACAGGCTCAACGTCGCGTGCAAGTACCGAGCGGAGCAGCGTTGTATGTTTGAGATGCATTCTAGTGGCCTAGGTGGAGTATGGAGGGTAATCAAGTTCGGACCTCCACATATATGTCGTTTGAACCCAGACACTAATGCGCCAAGGCAAGTTGGTTCGAAAACTGTTGGAAGATACTACGCAGCTCGACAGTTCAATAAAACTACGTCATTGTGTCCTGCTGGAATGGCAGATGAGATATGTAAAGAATTTGGTTTCGACATCTCCTATAATTTGGCCCTCAAGTCAAAACATATTGATGTAGGACACACTTACGGAGACCATAGTTCATCCTTCAGTTCCCTACCTTCGTACTTGCATCACCTAAAGTTGGAAAATCCAGGCACGCATACAGCACTTGCAACTGCAGATGACAACTCTTTCAAGTAAGTCAATACACAACCCTTCTATATAATGAGGTATATCTGTGTACTAAGTAGTTCGATGTAGGTATGTCTACTACGCACTTGGTGCTTCGATACGGGATTTTGCTCGAGCCGACCGTCCCGTGATTGTGATTGATGGTACACACATAAAAGCTAAGTACCGTGGGATCGTGTTCGTTGCAGTCACACAGGATGGTAACCACAATGTTTTCCCCCTGGCCGTTGGTGTAGGTGACACTGAAAATAATGAGTCATGGTGCTGGTTTCTTCAAAGATTGAAAGAATCGTATGGAGCTCCTAATGGCCTAGTAATAGTCTCAAACGCGCATAAAAGTATATCACACGCTATACATACTGTGTACCCTGAGGCACACCATGTTTTATGTTCGTATCATCTAAAGAAACGGCTCAAAGGTTTCGGTAAGGATGTGTTGTTTCAGTTCAATATGGCATTGGAGGCATACACAAATAATGAATTTAAGAGGTATGGTCACTTTTTAGCATTAGTATGTAATTTTTATTTGTTTTTATGACATTACCGTGCTGCACAGATGGGAAGGGAAGCTGCGCAACCATAATAATTCTCGATTGATGGCTTTGCTGGAGGTGTGGGGTTACAGTAAATGGTCAAGGTTTCACTGTCCGGTCAGTCGTTACGAGTTCATGTCATCGAACGCCGCTGAGACATTTAACAAGGCCATCCTTTGGGCCAGGACACTACCCATTTGTAGTTTGTTAGAGGTTGTACGTGTTCTCATTCAAAAATGGTTTTATGAGAGAAGAACGAGTGTACAGAACAGTCGGGATATTCTTTGCACACGAGTACATAGCGAGTTGGCTGCATTGAACGCTGAGGCGTGGAAACTTAAAGTTGATAATATTACAGCGACAAAATTCCAGGTCACTTCCACCACAAAAAACTTCACAATTGATTTAAGTGAGTGTACTTGTTCGTGTGGAAAATTCCAGTACCATCAATACCCATGCATTCACGCATTGAAGGCGATAGAGTAAGTTCACATGCGTATAATATAATCTTCCATATTTAATACTTCCATTAGTAAAAGAATTATCTATATCAATGTGCATGTAACAGCCATTGCAAACTTGCGACTAGTGCATTTGTTGCACCGTGGTATCATCAAACGGCTATCATTTCATTATGGCAAGATGTTGTGATGCCTGTGCCCGATCCATCTGATTGGTCAATACCTGAGCATGTGGGTAGTGTCCATGTGAATGAGCCACCAGCACATCGCCAAGCAGGCAGACCTCGTACCACCCGTCTGCGTAGTGCAGCAGAGACTTCGAGCCGAACTCGGGTGCGTCAGCGTTGCAGCAGATGTGGAGAGCCGGGACACAATAAAGTGAAATGTCGAGCCAATATTTAAGTACGATGTAATATGATTTGAAAATTAATATTATTTTTTCTACCTTTCGTTCTCAAAATGGTTTAGTACAGCACCTCATATAATACATCATGAAAAAGAAAGAACAAACTAACTAACGAAAAGAAAGGTCTGTATTCGCACCCTTTCTCCCGTAAAGGTTGTACGAAAAAATATCTCGAGCCCATTTTCTCCGGTACTCCATCAGGTGTGGATCATTTCCCCATGAATCGTCCCCAGTGAGTAGATACTGTATTTCTCTGACGCATGCCTGACCACAACACCAACTGTCATCCTGAACGTAGCACATGGATGGTTGTGGTCTAGCCCACTTCAGAGTGGCTCTGAACTTCAGCTCAGTACTATCATAGATGGCACCACTTCGGTGGAACATCAAAGGCAGTAATCGTCGCAGGTGAATAGTGCTCTCCTTTCTACTATCTTCAACGGCCTTGTTTTCAACCCACGTATGAAACAAAGAGTCGAAGACGGCGATCTTCATCGACCTAATATAGACACACACAGCGAAATGGTGCGAATGCGAACACTCTACGAAGACCAACTGTAGATTGAATTCCGAATAATGTCAGTGATGATGTAGTTCTTCACACAAAAAGTAAATAATGGTGGCATACTCACCCGTTCAACCTTATCCCACTCTTTACGGCCACATGTCCATTGCGGAGGCCTCCAGAATGACAGCTCTCCTTTCCACCATCTATCCAATATTTCAAGCTTGTCTTGAGGTAAGTCGGCCAACTCTGAGGGGTTATCGCCATGTGTCGTAACATGCTCAGCCCAAATTGCTTTTAAAGTCGCCTGATAAAGAAAGAATTACAAAATATAAGGTAAATTATAACGACAAATTATACGCCTTATTCCATGTAAAAACTTACCGAAAACTGACACGGTAGAATAGCATACGATTGCATTCGATGATCTGGGTGAACTCCAACGTAGTCAGGGGCTTGTGTTAGTATAGCCAAACACGCATCAATATGCTGGGAAAAAAATATTTCAACAATGAGACATATGGGATTAATGTCTACATATAGTTAAGCTGTATTTACAAACCTCATCATCCAGCCAGACTTTGGGGGTCATCATTCTCACGAAGAAATCATTCCTCACCTGGAACCCTATGCCGACATCGATCCTGCACATGTATGTTAAAAACATTACATAATAAACAACGAAATCAAAAAAGAAGAACACATTTAACAGCCATTTCTTACGTTACAGGGGATAGCATGAACTTTTCCCACGCTCTGTTGACCTTGACGTCATCCACAGTTGTGTATGGGGATTTTATGTTTTTTAAAATACACTTTTTATTCAAGATATTATCACGGTTTAATTTATATTACGAATTATTTGTAAAATAGTTTACTATTTCACGAATATTATTATTTTACAAAAATTTTATTATTTTTTATCTGTCTCAAACAAATATTTGGCTTATTAATTATTCACGCATATTTTCTGGCCATTATAATATATTTCCACAAGATATTGCAGAGTGATGAGTTGTTTCTTTATTTTTCCTCTTCTTTTCTTTATAATTGGTGTATGTGTTATGTTGGGCATTGGGTGTGGGCAGGCAAAGAAATCAGCAATTTCAATGTCATAAATTTTGGAGTAGCATTTTGAGCATGGGATTAGAATAATCTTTTCATGTGTCCACCTCTTTTATTTATTCCATGTGTTAATGTATTACTCTCTCCTTCGAAATATAGTATTTTAATATATAATTTTAATATATAGTGAATTAAGAAATATGATATTTCAAAGTAAAGGAAATAATAGATTAGTGTTGTGGGTATATCCTAAAGAGATATATTAATTTTTTTTTGTCTCATCTTTAAAATATAAAACTTAAAATGTAACGCTTTAAATGAAAATACATAAACATCATAGTAGAAAAGATGTCTAGTACTAGCACAAGATTTTTTTGTTATTTTTTTTATAATATCATGTGTCAGAGTTTATAGTTTTCTTTTTATGTATAGTATTTTCATCTTTGTATCCAATTGTATGGTATAATAATATTACTAAATCAAAACAACAAAATTCAAACAATATTTTATTCAATATATTTAAGACTCCTTTCGGAACTTATATTAATTCTAAGAGTATAATTATAATTTATTTTTTAAGTCATGATGTACTAAACCTTCGTAGTTTGTAATTTACGTTCAAAATTTAATATTAGTATAATTATTCTTTTTTAATTATAATTTAAAATAAAGAAAAAGACTAATATTAACTTATAACGGTTGAACGGTGTAACCATTTCCATAGTAATAGTAATCTTTTAACTGTTGGGTTTATCCGCTCAGGAAGCCGGGCCCACTCAATCTAATAGCATGATATTGTCCGCTTTGGGCCGCCCACTAGTCCGCACGATTTTACCACTTTGGGCTCAGGCCCAAAAAGTCTCATGATAGGGAGAATCAATCCCTCATATATAAACTCATTGTCATCCCTACTTCTAACCGATGTGGGACTTTTGGTTGACATACAACCAACATTTCCCCCTCAAACAAACTCCCGCGGCTAGACCACCAGTTTGAGGCGAGAACATCCCACCAACCCGGGCCGGTTAAGTTTGGGGTCTGGCTCTGATACCACTTGTTGGGTTTATCCGCCCCTAAAATAGTCAGGCCGATATGGGCCCCTAGAATAGTCAGACTCACTCAATCCACTAGCATGATATTGTCCGCTTTGGGCCGCCCACTGGCCCGCACGATTTTGCTCTCTAGCCCAAAAGGCCTCATGCTAGGGAGAGTCTTGCTTATACTTATAAACCCACAGCCTTCCCCATCTCTAACCGATGTGGGACTTTGGTTGACACCCAACCAACATTTCCCCCTTAAATAAAGTCTCGCAACTAGACCATCCAATTTGAGGTCCGAACATCCCACCAACTTGGATAGGTATGTCAATAATTACCCGACCCGCGGGTACCCGTCCCGCCCCACATGCTTCGGGCTGCCCTAGACCCGCCTCGTATTGAAAACGGGGCGGGCCGCCCCGGACCCATTCTGAAATGGGCCAGGTCCGGGTCTCACTTATGCCCCGAGGGTACTCGACCCGGCCCGGACCCAACCTGTAAGGAGTAAATATATTATATTATTTGTATTTTATATTATTTTATGTTATATATGGAAACCTATAATTTAATGCTAATTCTTAACTTTCTATTCTAATTTTTAAGTGTATGGTCAAAGTTATTATTATTATTATTATTATTACTATTACTATTATTATTATTATTATTATTATTATTATTATTATTATTATTATTATTATTATTATTATATTGACGAAGTGTAGAACAATTAGCAATTTGCCTAATTATTGATTATAATGATGATGAAGACTCGAGAGGATCCACGTTAAATAAAAAATGCAGCCACAAAGGATAAAAAAATAATAAAAAAAAGATAACCAGACTGGGCGGGGTGGACCCGCCCCGTATGGGTTTGGGTCTGTGTAGAAAAACCCGTACGGGGAACGGGTGGGTTTGGGCCAGTAATTTAAGAATGGGTCGGGTCTGGGTAGTTAACTACTCGGCCTGACCTGGCCCGTTGACATCCCTGAACCCGGGCCGGTTAAGTTTGGGGCCTGGCTCTGATAACACTTGTTGAATTTATCCGCCCAGGAAGTCGGATCCACTCAATCCAATAGCATGATATTATCCACTTTGGGCCGCCCAGTGGCCCGCATGGTTTTACTACTTTGGGCTCGCGCCCATAAGACCTCATGCTAGGAAGAGTTCATTCCTCATATATAAACTTATTGCCATCCCCATTTCTAACCGATGTGGAATTTTTGGTTGACACCCAACCAACATTTTCCCCTCAAACAAAGTCCCGCGCTTAGACCACTAGTTTGATGCGAGAACATCCCACCACTCGGGCCGGTCAAGTTTGGTGCCTGGCTCTGATACAACTTGTTGGGTTTATCCGCCCCTAGAATAGTCAGGCCGATGTGAGCCCCTAGAATAGTCTGGCCCACTCAATCCACTAGCATGATATTGTCTGCTTTGGGCCGCCCACTAGCCCGCACGATTTTGCTCTCTAGGCTCACGCCTAAAAGGCCTCATGCTAGGGAGAGTATTGCTCACACTCATAAACCCACAGCCTTCCCCATGTCTAACCGTTGTGGGACTTTGGTTGACACCCAACCAACATTAACATTAGTGACCGCCCCTTAAAAAATAGAGGCAAACGTATGTTAATTTTCTCCGAGCCTCTTTATAACTCCTCTCTATTCATTTTCAAAAGGAATTGAATTTGGGCCACTCATTTTAGTAAGGAGCGGTCAAGTGAGCTAGCCCACTTGGCTGTTAATTCGTTGTTGTTAAAGTATATTTTTAAAGTATGATGAATAATGACATAAATTATGTTTTAAAGTGTTATAATACGATTCACTACAAATATACTTTAAGTACCAATAAGCATACTTTATCTATGTAAAAACTACACTTTAATAAGTGGGTGAAATCACCTTTTTGCACAATAACTATATTTTAACAATGGGTCGATCCGTCTCACAATCCGTCTCAAAAAAATTCATCTCACAAGAGAGTGTCGCAAATAGATTTAAGTAATTGATTTTTCTTCTAAAATTCTACTCCCTCCGTCCCATATTTGTATTCACACTTTCTATTTTTATCTGTCCCACATTTATCTTCACACCCTTAAAAATGAAAGTTTTTTTTACTAAAATACCCTTTTGTTACCCCTTATTTACCTAATTACCTACCCCCTAATTATAATTACTAACCTAACTAATTAAATAACTTAATCACCTAACCTAATTAACACACCACTAACTCATTTGTTTATCTACCTGTTGGGCTTCACTTTCGTCTCTTTTTCTGAAATCCTAGTTCACTCATCTTCTTCACTCTCTTGCTCTACCACTCTATAGCTGACACCATCCCCTTCACTCTTAAATGAATTTGAACCCTAGCCACCCTCGTCGTCTTCTCCCCATGTCCACCTCAGATCCATCCGTTGACTCTGAGAAAGAAGAAGGTTGGACGGCGTCGGAGTCGATTCCCTCCAACTGTGGCAATTCCGTCCATGGATCCGTGGTCCAGGAGTCCGATGAGGGACATCCGACCATGTTCAATGTGGTTCCAGATTTGTGGCTTTCCGATCCGCTAGATTCAAGCATAGATTCAGTGTATTCGGGTTTAGGGTTGCCGGATCCTCTCGATTCATCCACTAATACGGTGGTTCCAGAGTCGTTGCTACCGGATGTGGACTCTGTACCCCCGATGTTGCTCTTGATCCTCTATCTCCGTCATTGTACTGGGCAGTGGTTCCGAATTCTCTCGATCCAGAAGTCGATCTATACGTTCTAGACTCTGTTGAGGGAGATTCCGATGAGAAAACTCCATACCAGCCTTTATACCATAATGACGATGAGAAAGAGTTCATGTTTTAACTCATCTGTACGTTTCTGCCAGCATATAGGTATAATGGTTATTCAGGGCTGAATGTATGGAGTTTAATTTATGATAAAAAAATTTTCCCAGGTTAATTTTAATTAGTTTTTTGTGATTAACTTTAATGATGTAATTAATCCCAACAAAATCAGATCTATATGGATCATTTTACCCCAGTAAAAGTGGGTTAAAAAAGTAAAAAGTTATATTTCTTAAACTTCGTGTCTACAGTAACTATGAAGACAAATATGAGACGGAGGGAGTATGTGAATAAATATAGTAAAGATATTTAGCATATCTTTTTATTTCTTGTAAAATATATTTGTTTGGATATTTCTCGCACTCTTTGTATGTTTATCGTAATCAATAACATATTCTGCTCAATTGAGACAGAATATTTCCTTTCTCATAGTATCAGCCTTTTTGGCTAAACCCTTGCGCCGCTGCTCTTGATCGTTGTCTTCTTACTCTTCTTCTTTGATGGCTACTGCAACAGACACTCCCACCCTTCCTCTCTCAACCATGATACACATGGTCACCATCAAACTTACGTCCTCCAATTATCTGTTATGGCATGCGCAAGTCCATCTTCTTACGAGTCAACAATTTATGCCGCTCGTTGATGGATCAAGTTCTATTACTTTCGTTTCTGGTCAGACTATTAAGAATCCAACCTATAAATCATGGTATTCACGTGATCAAACTCTCAAGCTTTTTTTATTTCCACTCTAACGGAAGAATCTATGTCCGTCGTCATTGGCTACAAAACGGCAAGAGATGTTTGGCAGGCCCTCGAATCAGCCTACAACCATGGCACTAAGGCTCGTGAATTAAGCCTTAAAGATGACATGCTCTCTGCAAAATGTGATTCTCAATCAGTTGATAAATACGATCGTCACTATAAATCCATTTGTGATCAACTTGCTGCTATTGGACGATCTATCTATGAATCCGACAAATCACATTGGTTTTTGAGGGGTCTTGGTTCTTCGTTCTCCAACTTCACAGTTGCACAATTAGCCCAGGACCCTCTGATAGATTTTCACACGTTGCTGGCCCGGGCTCAAAGCCACGAATTATTTCAAAAAATAGTTGATGAATCTCCTGTTGTCCAGCCCGCCTTCACTGCTGTCACACGAGGACGAGGCAGCAGCAGTAGCCCCCATTTTCTCTTTCTTCTGTGGTCGCGGCAATAATAATAATCAGGGACGAGGTCGTTGATGCGGCCATCGGAACTACAATTCCCGTGCCTCTTTCTGTCAGCTTTTTCGCCAGAAATCTGATCATCAGGCTTTCGATTGTCCTCATTGCTTTGATCGGGACTTTGATCGACAGTCACGTCCAGTCTCTACAGCAAATTTAGCCGAGGCTTTTTCTGCTGGATGTTCTATTTCTTCTTATAATACGTCAGACTGGTTCTTGGACACTGGGGCTTCAGCACATATGACGTTAGATGTCAACCGTCTGGACTCCGCCTCATCTTATTCAAGATCAGATCAAGTTCAAGTCGGTAATGGTGCAACTCTCTCAATATCTCATAAAGGGTCTTTATCTATTAGTAGTGATCTAACATTGCAGGATGTTCTTGTTATGCCGGGACTCATTAAAAATTTGTTATTTATCAGTAAGTTGACACGTGATTATCCTGTGCGTGTTTTGTTTGATCATTCTCAGTTTCATGTTCAGAACAAAAACACGGGCTAGCTACTCGCCATTGGCAAACTTTGGTCGTGGGCTCTATATTCTTGATTCGCCTACTACTGCTTTTACTGCTATTACGGAAAATAAGAAGCTTCATGCCTCCTTTGATTTATGGCACTATAGACTGGGCCATGTTTCACATTCAATTGTCTCTTTGTTGAATAAACTCAGAGTTGTTTCACTTACTTCATTGTTGCCTTCTCCCAATTTGTATACTTCTTGCCAAATGGCGAAGAGCAAACGATTGCCCTTTATTCATAATGAAAAACGTGCTGCTAAATTACTTGATTTGGTGCATTACGACTTATGGGTCCTTCGTCTGTTATGTCTGAGTCTGGTTTTCGTTACTATGTTATTTTTATTGATGATTACAGCAGGTTTACGTGGTTTTATCCCATGAAAGCCAAGTCAGAATTCAATGATATTTTTATTTGCTTTCAGTGCTTTGTGGAAAATCAGTTCTCCACCAAAATTAAACAATTTCAGAGTGACAGAGGCACTGAATTTACTAGTCGTCGCATGCAGTCTCATTTATCCTCTTGTGGTATACATCACATCATGTCTTGTCCAAATACATCTGCTCAAAATGATCATGCTGAGCGTAAACACCGTCACATCACTGAGACTGGTTTGGCACTTTTATTTCATTTGTCGGTTCCCATGCACTTTTGGGTAGAAGCTTTCAGCTGTGTTATTTTTATTGTAAATCGTCTACCTTTATTATTATTGGGTCAAAAATTACCTTTTAAAATTGTGTATGGACAACTTTCGGCTTATGATGTTTTTCATATCTTTGGTTGTTGTGTATATCGTACCTCAGGGATTATGTTCCTAACAAGTTTGCACCAAGGAGTATTGATTGTGTTTTACTTAGTTACAGCTCGCAACACAAAGGTTACAGATGTCTTGATATTAATACCACTCGAATTTATATTAGCCGCCATGCTATTTTTGATGAATTTAGTTTTTTGTATGCTCGGAATTCTTCATCACGCCCTCCATCTAAACTGGATGTTTCTGAATTCTAGGATTTAATTCCATCTCCTCCCACCTCAGATCTCTCCCAGTCTCTTACTCCACGAGTTTCGGTCTCAGCTACTCCTTTGCCGTGCCGAGTATGTATTGAGAAAACCCCAGATCCACTGGGTCCGGTTCTTGTTGACTCACCTCCGCCGAGTCCTTCTCTTGCACCGCTGCCTCTGCCGCCACCAGTTCAGCCCTTGGCTCAGCGCATTCACTTCATTCGCATGAGAGCCCAGGACGGCATATTTAAGCCGCGCTATCCTGCTGATTTTGCTTTGCTTGCAATCTAACTCTCTATATTCGGCCCTCACAGCTGCTTCTAAACCTAAGGGTATAAAGTCTGCATTAAAATCTCCTCAGTGGGTTTCTGCTATGGATGAGGAGATAGAGGCTCTTCGTTCAAATGCTACTTGGGATATTATTCCTCGGCCTTCAAACACCAATATTGTTGGCTCCAATGGGTGTATCGCATCAAGTTCTTCGTTGATGGCAGCATTGACCGGTACAAAGCCTTGGTCACGCAAGGTTTTAGCCAACTTTCTGAGTTTGACTTTACTCACACCTACAGCCCGGTTGTCAAAGCCTCTACAGTTTGTATTGTCCCATCTCTTGCTGTCATGCGCTTCTGGTCTCTGCATCAGCTTGACGTCAAGAATGCATTCTTGAATGGTCAGTTAACTCAGCCTGTTTATATGGATAAACCTCTAAGTTATGTTGATGTTGTTCATCCGAATTATGTGTGTCAACTCAAAAAGGCTCTGTACGGTCTTCGATTGGCTCCATTAGCCTGGTACCAATGTTTTCGTGCCTTTCTTCTCAATTTAGGCTTCCGCTGCAGCAATGCCGACACTTCATTGTTTGTTTTCAAGGATAGTTCCACTCTAATCTATCTACTTGTCTATGTCGATGACATTGTGGTCACGGGAAATAACGGTGATGCGCTTCGCTTGCTCATTTCTCGCATTCAAAAAGAGTTCCCCATTAAGGATCTCGGTAAACTGGGATATTTTCTAGGTCTTGATGTGACTTATCCTTCATCTGGTCTCTTCCTTAGCCAATCCAAGTATGCTCGCAATATACTGATTCGAGGAGAGTTACTTGATTCGAAGCCCGTGGCTACTCCTCTAGCCCCTGGCGCTTCTTTCACGGCTTCGGGTGATTCTTTTTCCGATCATACTCTTTATAGGTCTCTTGTTGGGGCACTACAGTACTTAACGATCACTCGCCCAGACATTGCCTACTCCGTCAATACAGTGAGTCAATTCCAGCAGAATCCTACAGTGGATCACTATCAGGCTGTCAAGCGAATACTTCGCTATGTAAAAGGAACCATATCGCATGGTTTAATTTTCTCACCTGGTGAATGTACATTACTTAGCTATTCGGATGCGGATTGGGCTAGGTTTATTGATACTCGGCGTTCTACTTATGGTTATTCCATCTTTCTCGATCCAAATCTCGTCTCTTGGAGTGCCAAGAAACAACCTACAGTTTCTCGCTCTAGTTGTGAGTTTGAGTATCGTGCTATGGCTAGTACTGCTGCAGAGTTAGTATGGGTTTCACATCTTCTCCGTGATCTCCACTCTTTACCTTCATCGTCGCCAGTTCTATTGAGTGACAACAAGAGTGCTCTCTTTCTGTCCCAGAATCCGGTGTCTCATAAAAGAGCTAAACATATTGACATTGATTGTCATTTTATTCGGGAGCTAGTTGAGAGTGGTCGACTACAAACTCAGTTCGTCCCATCAAATCTTCAACTTGCAGATGTATTCACTAAGAGTTTGGCTCGCCCACAGTTCGAATTCTTCCGGTCCAAACTTCGCGTGTTCTCTAATCCCACGCTTTGCTTGGGGGTGTGAATAAATATAGTAAAGATATTTAGCATATCTTTTTATTTCTTGTAAATTATATTTGTTTGCGTATTTCTCGCACTCTATGTATATTTATCGTGATCAATAACATATTCTACTCAATTGAGGTAGAATATTTCCTCTCTCAGAGTAGAATATAAAAGAGCAGTGTTCTCTCGTCTTTCTTTGTTATGGTTTATGACAAAAGCTCCTGCGACCCAGGGACATGGTCCGTGTCCCCATGTGAACACAACCCTTCCCCTCCATATTCTATTTAAACCTATGTATTGCTAGGGAATTTAAATTGTAAAGGGGCACAGAAATTGTATAGGGGTACGTATCTAAATCAGTGTGCCAGGGCGCACAAGAGACTCACTTAGGGATGGCAATGGGACGGGTATTTCCGGGTACCCGATCTACCCGAACCCTAATGGGTAGGGTACGGGTAGTTGTAAATGAGTTTGGGACGGGTATGGGTAGTTGTAAAAAATACCATTAGGGTTTGGGACGGGCACAAGTAATGCCTCAAATACCTGCAGGTACCCTGATTATATATATTTTTTATATAATTTATATTATATAATTGATATATTATAAGATATTTTATTTATTTAATTAATAGCTGTAAGCTTTTATTTAACTATATTTATTAAATATTTATTTAAAATAATACAATTTATATTATATTTATTTTATATTTAATTAATAATAATGTAATTTTTATTATTATACTTATTTAGACAATAAAAAATATAAATATATATAAAATAAATGAATATTAAACGGGTATGGATATCCGCGGATATTGATAAACGGTAATGAGGTGGATACGGGTACCAAAATAAAATTTTTAAACGGGACGAATACAGATACAGATAGTTATTTTTTTAATCGGATTTGGGTACGGGTACCCCAAAATAAACGGGTACCCTACCCGTTGTCATCACTAGACTCACTCATGGTTTATATCAAACCATATAATGAATCATACGTTATAAGCTTAAAATTGGATATTTCAAAATTTTAGTTTATAACTAATGTCTATATTTATTTTTCATTTAATAGATTAAATTTAGGGTTTTAAAACTCATCTTATATTTATAATTTCTGAAGTCTATAATGCTGGCCCGTTTAGCTTAAAAAAAATAAAATAAAAAATAAATAAAATAGGGTTAGGACTATATTTTTTAAACCTGTTTAAAATCTAGTATTTTTAGTCTGGATCGATTAGCCAACGAGCTTATTTGGCCGATGCTTTTTTTGAAAGATTTGTGTGAATCATCTCACGGTGAGATCATTTTACTTTTTCATAATTAATTATCACTATTTATTAAAGATGTTATTATTTTTCTTTTATAATGTTGACTTCTTTAATTTATATTATAAATTATTTATGAAATATATACAGTATCGTTATCACTTTTCATTAATTTATTACTATTACTTTTTCATAATAAAAGTTATTATTTCTTAGTCATTCATGAAACGATTTCACTAAGCGTTTGAATTTATTTATTTATTTAATTAGTTTTGCCTATGAAGAATGTGAATATATCTTTTAGTATTTTAAAATCAAACACATAAAGCATGTGAATACGTGGATTATAAATGAAAAATACAAAAGTATGGGACAAATTATCTGAATTATGTCTTTTATTATTGCTTTTGACGTTTTTGTTTGATTCCAACTGGCATTTTTCATTTTTCTGCTTGAACTTACTTGCACTTTGTCCAATCAATATTTAAAAACATAGGTAATTATTATCGACTTAAAATGATACAACTATTAATTAATTTAAATTTAAATTACATTACATCTACCACCAGTTCACTCCAAAGTTTATTGTTGCTTATAATTTTGATAGAGTCACTATTTTATTCACGCAATTATTTATTTCATCTAATTAATATACACATCCCAACTATTATTTATTATATTTTTGTTTATGACTCAATCCAATTTATTTTTGTGTCTGGTAAACTATGCATTTAAGTGCAGTTGTAATAAATTAAATAATCATGCTAGCAAGCTATAAGTAAAAAAATACTTTAAAAATAAACTAGAATAATGATTTAATTAGTTATGTAAATATTATGAGCTTAATTGTCTAGGGTAAAATGGGGTTTATGTACACTCTCTTATGAAATAAAAAGACAATCAGAAAAAAAGTACGATACGTAATGAACTACAAAACTAAATTAAATAGATCATTAATAATAAAAGATAATGAATTAAAATAATAAAAGACATTAAATCCTAAAGTTAAATATTAATCCTATGAATTAAATAGGCATAAACCACCGTGGGAGTACATGTAATAAATTATAAGAATTACCATATCAAGCCATAGCTCAATGGATTCAATGGATTATAAGGGTGACATCTTATACTTATAAAAAAAATACTCCTTCCGTCTGCCTTTAAGGGTGTCATTTGCTTTTTGCACGTGGATTAAGAAGTATTATTATTTAATGTGTAGTGGATAGTTGTATTAGTGGAGGTGTGTGTCCCATTTTTTAGTTGTATTAGTGGGTGTGTGTGGGTCCCATATATATAAAAAATAAAATGAAATCCTTGAGGGCGGACACTCAAAATGGAAAAACGATACCCTTGAAAGCGGACGTAGGGAGTATTCCACATCAGTCACATCAGTTCTCAACATTAAAACTTAAGAATATATTTTGGCAAAAACTTCTGTGCATCCGGGCGCACGGACCACATTCCGTGCTCCTTTAGAATTTTTTGTTAAATTGTATACCCTTTAGTATAAAGATGTGTACCCTTTATTTTCTAAAAAAAATTATTGTGTGTATCTGGGCGCATGGACAACATTTCGTGCGCCTTTAGAATTTTGTTTTAAATTGTATACCCTTTAGTATAAAAATGTGTACCCTTTATTTTCTAAAGAAAAAAAATATTAATGAAAAGTGTATACACTTTAGAATAAAATAGTGTACCTTTTATTAATTAAAGTGTATACACTTTAGACCAAAGCAATGTACCCTTACCTATAATACTAAATTTCTAAAGGCGCACGTGCGCCGGGCGCACGCAAGTCTCACTCATATATTTTAGTTACAAATTTATCACTACCAACTCCACACATAACATATTTTAAATAATGTCTTTATTACCTAAATAACTTATTTTATTCTCCAAAAGTTAATAAAATTAGTAAAAAATAATTTTCCATAAACATAAGAGCTATAATAACGAAAAAATTAAATATGAAAGGGAGTAAAAAATTTTCAGCACCAATCATACTCATCAATGATATGCAATTATAAATTATTATTTTAATAAAGGTAATTGGTAAATGTAGTAATTATTAAATAAAAGAACAGCTAGATAAAGAGAACGTGCAGTGCAACACCAACACTAAACAGTAAACCTAATTAATGCAAAGTCCCTCATATTCAATTAATAATGGGGGGCTTAATTAATTTCGTGACGATCTTAAAAACAATTTCGAAAGTAAAACAATTTCGAAAGTACTCATAAATTTAATTTCGAGGTGATGATTAAGAATAAAAACTATAAAGTCACTCTTACAATTATTTATGTTATAATAGCAAAAAGTAGCCACTTTAACTTAAATATAATTTTTTCTAATCACCTATGTTAAAATCAATTTTTTCTAGCTACTTTTTATATTTAAAACCATTTTACCCAAAACTTCAATTTAAATTCAATTTTAAATCAAAAAGAATATTCAAACAAATAATTTTATCCGATTGACACCCGAAATGACCTATATACCCTTAACATTTTCGAACCAAATATTTGTTCTATTCGGCCTATACGTATTGTTCTATTCGGCCTATATGTATTGGTCTATTCGGCCTATATATTTTCGGACCAAATAGTTGTCCTATTCGGCCTATACATATTTGCATATTCGGCCTATATGTATTGTTCTATTCGGCCTATACGTATTTGCCTATTCAGCCTATATGTTTTTTTAATTTTTATCACTTTTATCACGCTTTAAAATGGTATCAAAGCCCTAGGTTTATTTATTTATGAATGGAAAAATTTATTATAAGCTTATATCACTTAACGAGAGGAGAGTTTCAAATAGATATGGATCCGAATGAAAGTTCGACATCCGAGAGTGACAGGACTATCAGCCCTGTTCCAAGCTGGAGCAATAGGGATTTTTTGCCTGTCAACTATGATGAGACAAGCAGCTCTATACAACAATATTATTGTGTGTTGTATAGACAATATGCAGAAAAAACATGAGGACGCCGACCGATATTGGGAAGGTGTAAACCAAAGGAGAGAGTTGGCAAATATTCGTGCCAACCACACCATGGAAGAACATCTGGAGGAACTACGCCAGATGCAGATAAGATACTCTAAAGAAGTATGAAGAAACATCAGGGAAATCCAAAGTTTCACCGAGATCCATGGAAGCGTCTCCAGACACAGACAATGGAGAAAATGACCCAACTATGATACAAGAGAGATATGCAAGCCTTACCACTTTTCACATTGGATAGAATGATAGAGTGGAAGGAGATCGAGGCAGACAACTCTAAGATAAACCAAGATCTTAGAGAATTACAGAAGACGGTGATATTCTTTGGAGAAAATTGCCAAAATATGTCCAAGACAATATTTGAGATCAGCCTCAAAATGGATAAGGTGGAAACATTGCAGAACAGGCAACTCGACCTCATCTAGAAGCTGATAAATCAAGTGGAATACTTGGAAATTAAAGTAGCCGGGAAAAGATCAGGAGGAAGGTTGCCACCAACCTTCGGAAAGAACCCTTTTTACACCAAAAAAGGAAGACGACAGAGGTCACAAGACCAAAGTCCGAAAGCTAAAAGATGATTGCTATCCTTCGAGGAGAATCCACATCCCCGGATGAAAAGAGCAAATCTTGAAGATCTACAAGATCTATATGAGTCCTTCCAAGGACTATCAATTGTATATCTAAAAATGAATGTCGGAGAAACATCAAGCTCTCAACAACGGTCGCAGGCCCATCAGACACAACATGATCAGAGCCAAAATAAAGAAACCTCTGGATTCCGACGGAATCCATGGGGCAAGGCAAAAAGAGACATTCCAACAACCAGGAAACTTCAAGATGAAGGCAATAGGAATGTCAACAGGAGCAAGTCGAGTTCGAGGATCTAACCTACATAACACCCCATATGGTCGGTCTCACCTTGAACTAATAAATCCATACGGGTTGATCTTGAACCTCGATACTTTCGACTTAAAAAATAGAAAGACCTTGATCTACGAATAGACCAATGCAATGAAGATTGCAGGAGACGCGCTGGAGCTAGATAAAGAAGGGTTCATAAGATTCCTAACTATGAGTCTGGAAGGATCAATAAAATGTGCATGGGAGGTACTCTCAGACGAAGTCAAGAAAGAAGCCATGGAAGGTGAAGATCTAGGCAATATTGTTGATCGAATGGCCAAGATCTTCAAGATCCACTTCATCGGAGTAGGCTACTTCGAGGGAATGGAAGAAGAAAAGAAGAAAAAGTATAGGAATGCCCTATACAGCTTGGAGCTACTTGACATCTGTCACGTAGACGAGTACATCAAACTCTTCACAGAGTATAGATAGAAATCGAAGATCAAAGAGGAGGAAGTATTCCACCTATTCTTTGCCAAGATTCCAAGCCCATGGAGGGAAATGCTAATCAGAGAGTATGAACCATGCGAGCTAGACTCAATAGTAAGAAGGATGTCTTTCCTCAAAGCCAAGATTGCAAAGTGGTGCCATCAAGCATCACTGCACAAGAACTACAAGAGACTAAGGAGAATCAACAAGACAGTACCCTTATGTTGCGAGAATAATGATCTTCCAACTATCATTGTGAGAAGCCCAAGGAAGCAGAAAAGGATGAAGAGAAATCATCCTTACACACAAAGAAGCGGAGGATGGAGGTCCAGAAGACCAAGATTCTTTTGGTCCAAGCAAAAGGCCCGGAGCTATAAATCGGGACAAAGGACCGGACCATCAAGATAGAGTTCAAGAAGTCAAGCCTCATCCTCAGGGTCAAACCAGAGGAGTACAGGAAGAACTCAAGGACAAGAATCAACTCCAAGTAGGGAACACTTGGTCAACTGTATCAAGAATGCCAAGGTATTCTCAAAGTTTGATTGCAAATCTGGGTTCTACCAGATTATGATGGAAGAAGGAAGCAAGAAGTTCACAACCTTCTCCACACCACAAGGCCACTATATCTGGAATATCATGCCTATGGGTTTGGCGAATGTACCCCAGATATACCAAAGGAAGATGGATAATCTATTCAAAGAATATTTCTCATTCATGTTTGTTTATGTGGATGACATCCTCATAGCCTCAAAGATCATGAAGGAACATTTGATGCATCTGAAAGTATTTTCAAAAGCATGTCACAAGGAGGAATTAGTGCTTTCTGAAAAGAAGGCAGTAATTGCAACAAGGCAGATCGAGTTTCTTGGAGTGGAGATCGATGAGTCTGGAATCATCCTACAACCACATATTGTAGAAAGGTTCAGGGATTTCCTGAAGATCTCAAGGACAAGAAGCAACTCCAGAGCTTCTTAGTAGTGGTCAATTTTGCTGGAATGTTCATCAACAATCTAGCACAATACAGAAAGGTGTTCAGTCCTCTGTTGAAAAAAGATATTGAGTTCAAATAGGAGGAATCACACCGAGCAATGGTTAAACAACTAAAGGAGGCTTGCAAGAAGCTCCCCAAGTTAGCCATTCCTAATGACGAGGGTAAATTGATACTCTACACAGATGCCAGTGACCATTGGTGGGCAGCGGTCCTAACTAAGTCCACACCAGAAGGAGAAGTGCCATACAGATACTGTAGTGGATTCTTTGTGGAGAATGAAGTGAAAAGATGGCACATCAATGAAAAAGAGTTCTTTGCGGTTCGAAAAGCGTTCAAGAAATGACCGCTATTTCTTCTCGCGAAGAAATTGATCCTTATAATTGATAATACAAGCGTCAAAGCCTTTTTAAAAAATAAAATTGAATCTAAACCAGAAAAGGCTAGACTCTTAAGATGGCAAGCAGAATGCTAATATTATGATTTTAATATTGTCATTATTAAATCTGTTGATAATGTTTTGGCAGATTTCCTGACAAGAGATGGAAGGAGCTGAAATAGACTCCATCCTAACTGGATCAAAGCACCTGATGGACAACCTTGAGTTGCTCCAAAGGGAATTCGAGAATCTGACACTCAATGCAAAGCGTGCTGGAAGAATACAAGAAAGTGATCAGACCAAAGTGTCTAATTGCATACGAGATTGTATTCGCAACAATGTGAGTCTATTCGAGTCACTACGAGAGTCACTCCTTCGTACTGTTGATGGCAATAGCAATTGATAATAGGAGAGTAGTTGAGAACGGAACTCTAAACCCGGAGTAAGGGATTCAAGTACCCTTAACACAAGTCCTAGATTGGAACCTCCAAAAGAGGAACCGGTCCAAGAAAAAATTGAAGACCTGGAGTCACATCTAGAGTCGACGAGTCTGTTGGCAATTGGATCGTGCGGTTCAACGTGATCCGTTTAGGTTATCAGGTAAACAGTAACAGCGGAAGCAATAAAACCGTTTACCGTACTTCAGGGTTGATGTAGAGTCTGAATCGCTGCAGAAGAACACCTCTTGATCTTCTGCTGTATGTCCCAAGTCAACTCTGGTGTTGGGTGGTCAACAATCCCCAGAGTTCTCTCAATCTGCTTCTCTAACTCACGTCAAAAGAGGCGCAGGAAGTTAGGTTTCCAGAAGCTGAGATGACTATATATATTGGGCTACAGCAGGGACCAGGAGGAGAAATTGGGCTGGGCCTCAATTGAACTTAATTAACCAAGCTTAGCCCAAAGCTTTTAATTAAATCCAATAATAATAATATAGTCCACTAAAATATTATTACTGCACTACCCGTCCAATCCCAAAATTATGTTCTGGGCTCCTTCTTATTATAAGCCCGATAGTCTCCCCATGTTTAAGATATACAATGTCCATTAATTAATTAAGTTACTGACAACTCAAATTAATTAATATCTCATCCAAGAGTAGTACCACTCAACCTTTTTATCATGCCGGAAATTAATCCACTTGCAAGATTTACATGATAAACCTTATGAGCTCCTCAAGGGGACATCATCAACCTATGACGGACATGGATTCCTTCTACAATCAACAGCACACCATAGATACAGCACTACTTCCCAACTCACCGAGTTTGTTGATTTAATACTTATAAATCTCACCCATTGATGAATCAAAGAAATACATACTGCCCTACGTGTCGAGGTTATTGTATAGGGATTAAGAGCACGAACTTCTATAATAACAGAGATCAAGTTCTTCTATAAGTCAGTATAAGTCGAACGATCTCAGGCGGTCCTACTCAATACACACAAGTGCACTAATGTGATTCTATAGCCAAGATAAGCTAATACCAAACCACACTACAACCATACCGATAGAGAGCCCCCGTCTATCTCAGTTGTGAGCATCTGTTTATACTTTATAAGGAAACCGATAATATGATCTTCCGCGTGTTGTCGCACAACATATTATCTACAGTATAAAGTAAATGGACTATTGCATCATGCATATAAAATAAATTATAAGATGCAATCATTTGATCAATGATTCTCATTTCAAATAATGTTATGACATTGTTCATACTAAAGCTAGACTTTTAGTATACAATCCAACAATCTCCCACTTATACTAAAAGACTATGCTGTCATGTCTTCTGCCATACATCTGATTCCTACTCCCACTACACGACCATTAAAAGCTCTCGCCTTAAGGTCCTTGTAAATGGATTTACTAGGTCATCATCCGATGTAATCTAGGCGACAACAACCTTCCCCTCATCATACGATTTCTCGTAACAGGTGGTACTCGCGCTCCATGTATTTAATTGCCTTATGGACTTGTGATTTCTTCAAGTTTGCAACTGCACCAATATCATCAATATAAATTGTGATTTCCTTGGGCAAACTTAGAAACACTTCGAAGTCCATCTTGAAGTTTCTAGAGTCACATAAATACTTTGGCAGCCTCATAGGCTCCAATTTATCATCATTCCATGATGGAGTCCGGAGTCTGAAATATATTTCTATATAACACTCCTCCACATTATGACTCTACTTCCTAAAATTAAACACATAACCTTTGAGGAGAATTTACTACCGTCCAATCTGACTAAAAATCCGAATCTACGTAATCCACAAGAAGCAGTGAATCTGTCCAGTAAGTTCATATATAATTTCCAGTCCTTCTCAGGCACTTTATATATGTCTTACTACAGTTCATCATTCTTGATCCGGGTTACGTTGATACCCACTGTTCATGCGTTAACCAAAACAGATATCCAACTTCGTTCATAGCATTCCATGAATAAACTCATCCGATGGGGAGGAAGGCTCTAATGCCGACGCGCAAGTCTATTCACATGCTAAATGAGTATGGACTGTATCATTTTATGAAACTTGAGATAAGCATAATATCCTTTCTTGTGATCCGTATTACCGTGATCAAAAGGATATATTTTGCCTTTCTTAAGTCCTTCATTTCTACCGCTTTCCGTACCCATACGCCCGATAATACTCTTTCATTGTCTCCAATGAGCAAGATACTATCTACGTATAGTACAAGAAACACCACCACGTTTCCGTCACTCTTTAGAACACACAAGACTCATCCACTCATTGATTTAAATCCATGCCACTGGATTATCTAATCAAAACAGATACTTCACGATCTTAAAACTTGCTTTAGTCCATCGCTGGACACTTTTAAGCTTACTATCAAAATGCTATTAGTACTTTGCAATGAATTACTCTGGTTGCTTCACATAGATGTTTTCCTCAAGACTTCCAATCAGGAAAGCTGTCTTGACATCTATTTGCTGTCCCTCATAATTTAATATGAGCAGCAATAAATAAAAGAATCTGGATCAACATAAGCATAGCTACCAGCGAACATGTTTCCTCATAATCGAACCATTTCTTTATGAGTACATCTTTTCGCAACAAGCTTTGCTTCCAAGATTTTAACCTTTCCGTATGATCCTCTTTTATTTCCTATGATCACTTGCAATGGTTTTTACACCATTTAGTGGTCATACAAGTTCCCAGACTTAATATAGAATCCGTAGATTCTATTTCAACGTACATTGCAACTTACTAAGATTCCGCATTTTAATCTTGTAGTGCTACGTCGTATCCGTGGGATAATATCATGTTCACTAGGGATCAAGTCTCACGACTCTCCCAAAACATATATTTATGGGTTGTCACACAACCCTCCCACTACGACAAGGCACTACATGTAATTGTGTATCAGACGTGAACGCGTTGCAGTTTACCTTGTGGTATATCATCTTGTACACTTGGTACTTATACTTAGTGTTTTCCTCTCACTTCCTTTAGAACAACTTATACATGGGTTTGTGATTTATTACATAGTCCTTTTCCAAAAATCTAGTTATTGAGTTAACAATTATCCTTCGATCTTTTCGACTAAATAAATCACCCTTCATTTTTCTAGGATATCCCATATACAGACAAACGTTTCACGAATTACTGTATCTAAGGCATATCCATAAAATGAATTTAATTATTCCAAATAATTCATCATCTATCTAATCATAACCATAAGAGCCTAATACCTTCTTCCCACCACACCATTCAGCTGGGGCATACTCGGTGTAGTCAACTTGAGATTTAATCTTAACTTCTGATCAATAGCTCCTAACTATCCCAAGAGGTATTCGCCATCATGATTGAATCGTAATGACTTAATATATTTTTCATGACGCTTCACTGTACCAGCCTTACAATTCTTGAATTAATCAAAGAACTTAGACATGCAGTGCATCATATAAATATATTGGTTTCCAGAATAATCTTCGAATATTCATAACCACCTCTCGCCTGGATAATATTAGGTTCACTTGAATCAGAATGAACTAATTCCAACATATATATCTTTGGCTCTATACCCCACAGCCTTGAAAAGGCAGTTAATCATTTTTACTTCCAAGTAAGACTCACAAGTCCGATAGTTTCCACTTCAGATAAACCTTACGGTCTATCGGCTATCAACTTTTGAATCCTACTCAAGTAAAATGAATTAATCATAGATGCCAAATGTATGTTTAGTTCATCTCCGAAGGTTCCTTTCTCTTACTAATATTAGAAGATGCATTATTAATTACTATTTATTGCATCTGTGGGATGAACATGATTCAAGAGTATAATTATTATCCACCAACGTACTATAACGGATTATACCCCCATTCCTCATCATTATGGCCATGTCATATAAATGAAATGAAGTATCCATCCGTTAATGCATAGAAACCGAAATTAAATTCTTTCCATGAAAACGTACGTAAAGATAATTTCTCATAATCAATTATTTATTCCTATCATAAGATAGATAAATAACTCCCACTGCAATAGCCACTACCTTCGTAGTTTTACCCATGTCATAACTATCTTATCCTCACTTAGTAATAAACATTTAGTGATTCCAGTATCTACACACTTCGTGTCATTAGATGCCATCACTAATCATGTTTAAGCCATTAGTAAATAAGATATTAAACTTGTTCACTTTATGATGAAAATGGTTTTCCTTTGCCACATGTTTTGTTAGAAGTTTCCCACCATTTACATCCTCTTGTAATTGAGGTGGAACTTTCTCAAAACATCTAGGCAATTATGGAAAATAAAATTGACTTAGGTTTCCCTTTCAACTTCTATTCCATATATATTTCCAATTCATTCATCAAATTCTATCATGATCTTGCGCCTTTTAAATTACTCAAGTATCTGAAGAGTTACATGAGTTCATCATATTTCTATGATCCTCTCATCTCTTCACTAAAGACTTTAATAGGCATCATGAGCCGTCCTTTGAGAGAACACATGTATTTTCTTAAGCAGTAAATTTCAAAATTAAGATTCTTTTCTAATCAGTTAATTTGGACAAGTAAATATAATTTCTTTTAGTTAACAATTAGTGAAATAATACCATTCGAAATTCAGAGAATCAAAAATAAATTTACCGATCAAATCTTCGAATTTTATCCTTTTATATTATTTCCCTCAAAACAATATAAAATTAAAATTCACCGACATCTCAAGCACCGTGAGTCTGCAAGCCACGATAGTGTGGACGTTTACAAACCCGAACATTTACAAGAGAAGGTTTTACCCATTAATTTCATTTGTCAACCTCACTTTATGACAAAATAATTAATAGTCGGTTTCTCTTTAGCCATGCAAATAAAAGCAGTGACTCCGATGGGGAGGATACTTATTATTTACATCTAAGTGTACACCATTATTTGACCCCAAGTCCGCGGCCCAAGCTTGTGTGCCTTACAGATAGAGAAGTACACACGCGCTCGGATAACTTCCTACAGTCATCAATTACAAGTTTGTACCAGTGAACCGCATATAAACTCATCCGATAGGGAGGAAGGTCTAAGCCAACGCGCAAGTTCATATGCATCACATTACAAACGTAATTATTTAATGAAGTCTGTTCCAGCAATCCATGAATAAACTCATCCGATGGGGAGGAAGGCTCTAATGCCGACGCGCAAGTCTATTCACATTGCTAACAAACCAATAATGTAGGCTGCGGGAATTTATAACCAATCCCCTCTCCCACTTAGTTATTTAAACACCGAGGGTTTTTAACATGCATATAATATTCGAGAATAAAATATACAACTTAGACATGCTTCTATTAACAGCAATTTAAATAAATAAATTACATAGAACATGTCTTACACATATACAACAATAATCGACAATTAAATCAATTAATCAGTTATATAACATAATTAATTGTATAAATAGTGGATCAATTAATTTGGGCCTGAAGAGCAACAAATAAGCACAAAATGAGCAGCAGATTAATTAATTAATCAAGCCCATTTTCCATGACCCATATACTCAGCCCAAAATTAAATTAAATCCACCAAGCCCACTAGCACAAAATTAGTCCATTAATATAATTAATTAATTATCATGCTTGGCCCATTATCCACAATTAATTAAAACCAGCAGCCCAAAACCATTTTAATTAAAATTGAGCCCAAAAACCCAAAACCATTTAATTAAAATTGGGCCCAAAAGCCCAAAACCATTTAATTAAAATTGGGCCAGGAGAACAGCCCAAACCATAATTAAACACAAGGCCCTAAAGGCTTCCTGCTTGTAATGGATGGCCCAAAACCCATTGTCATGAAATTAAGCCCAGCAGCCCAATCACCACATAACAAAAATTGAGCCCCCTTTAACTATTTTAATTAAAATTGGGCCCATTAGCCCAAAACTAAAATTAAAATAAGGCCCATTATGAAGCCCACAGTCCAAACTGCTGCCCTACCAAAACCAGCAGCCGCCGTTCTCCTTCCAAACACGAGCAGCAGCGACCAGCCGACAGCCACCGGAAACGAGCCGCGCCGACAGCCGCCTTCATCCGTCCCTGCCAGCCTCGTCGGCCGCCTATAGCCAAGCAAACTCCCAGCCTGCTTTCGCGCTGTCAGTCGCCTCTGCCGCCGGTGGCCGCGCCAGCATCCGCCGCCAACAGCGCCGCCGCCCGCTGAGTCGCCACCCTCGATTCCAGCTCCGCCAGAGCCGCCACCAATCGAGCCCGAAACGCCGCTGCTTCAACCGACGGCTGCGCCCACAGCCTAATGCTGTCGCGCCATCAGACCGCCCGGAAGCTCGTGGTCCGCCGATTTCCGCCACCGATCCAGCCACCCAAGGCCACCGCCGGTTGCCGATTTCCGCCGCCTGACGACCAGATCTTCCCCAGGACGGGATCCACCACCGATCGAAAAGAGAGATGAGAGGGGAAGGATGGGATCGCCTCTTCATTCGAACGAGTCATCCGGCGACAAACCCAGAAGCGGCTCCGTCCGATGCCTCTTCGAACACACCCGGGAGCGTCAACAGACAAGCTCCCCGCCGATGCCTGCACCCAACGAACGACACGCCGCCGATCCGCCACGAAGCCTTCCGTCAGCCGGTGTCAACAGCCTACCGAAGTCTTGTCGCCTGCCACCGGGAATCGAGCCTCCAGTGTCGCGATTGCGCGACAGTAATCCAGTCACCGTCTGGTCCAGTCGCTCGTCGGGAACGACGCACAGCAGACAAGCCCAAGTCCACCGTCGATCCTGAGGCTCGGCCACCAGACGCCGCCGCGACGTCCTCCTTCCTTGACGCGCCGCCGGTCGTCCATTTCTCCCATCGATCAGGGTGTGTGTGTGATACAGAGTGATGGGATGGAGATGGGATGGATGTGATGTGATTGCAGGCAGTAATTAAAAAGACAACAATCATACACGATCACCAAGCAATATGCGATTTCAAAGTTAAAAACTTCAATCACATATTCACATACAGACCGACTGTCTAACATGCGATTAATCCAGATTATTACATTTAATCAATTAATCACATACCCATCTATCAAATCACGTTTCACCAAGAAACCATGCTCTGATACCAATTGTTGGCAATTGGATCTTATGGTTAACGTGATTCGATAATTAAAACAGGCAATTAAACAGCGGAAGCATAAAATAATTACCCGTCTTCTGGTTTGGTGTAGTGGATGATGATCTGAGAAGAACACCTCTTGATCTTCTGCTGTATGTCCCAAGTCAACTCTGGTGTTGGGTGGTCAACAATCCCCAGAGTTCTCTCAATCTGCTTCTCTAACTCACGTCAAAAGAGGCGCAGGAAGTTAGGTTTCCAGAAGCTGAGATGACTATATATATTGGGCTACAGCAGGGACCAGGAGGAGAAATTGGGCTGGGCCTCAATTGAACTTAATTAACCAAGCTTAGCCCAAAGCTTTTAATTAAATCCAATAATAATAATATAGTCCACTAAAATATTATTACTGCACTACCCGTCCAATCCCAAAATTATGTTCTGGGCTCCTTCTTATTATAAGCCCGATAGTCTCCCCATGTTTAAGATATACAATGTCCATTAATTAATTAAGTTACTGACAACTCAAATTAATTAATATCTCATCCAAGAGTAGTACCACTCAACCTTTTTATCATGCCGGAAATTAATCCACTTGCAAGATTTACATGATAAACCTTATGAGCTCCTCAAGGGGACATCATCAACCTATGACGGACATGGATTCCTTCTACAATCAACAGCACACCATAGATACAGCACTACTTCCCAACTCACCGAGTTTGTTGATTTAATACTTATAAATCTCACCCATTGATGAATCAAAGAAATACATACTGCCCTACGTGTCGAGGTTATTGTATAGGGATTAAGAGCACGAACTTCTATAATAACAGAGATCAAGTTCTTCTATAAGTTAGTATAAGTCGAACGATCTCAGGCGGTCCTACTCAATACACACAAGTGCACTAATGTGATTCTATAGCCAAGATAAGCTAATACCAAACCACACTACAACCATACCGATAGAGAGCCCCCGTCTATCTCAGTTGTGAGCATCTGTTTATACTTTATAAGGAAACCGATAATATGATCTTCCGCGTGTTGTCGCACAACATATTATCTACAGTATAAAGTAAATGGACTATTGCATCATGCATATAAAATAAATTATAAGATGCAATCATTTGATCAATGATTCTCATTTCAAATAATGTTATGACATTGTTCATACTAAAGCTAGACTTTTAGTATACAATCCAACAGAGTCAACCCAGCACCTCTGGGTTAAAGAGTGAGAGATCAACCTTAGCCCGATGACAGGCACTGCTAAGGTTGGTATTATCCTAGCTGATTTCTCTTATTGGCAGGAATATCAGGCCAGCTGGGAAAAATTAAATACTAGACAAGGAATCCGACCGGAGAAATACCGAGTGGATATATCTGGGGAATACCCCCGAATTTGGATGCGAGAGGGATCAAATCCAATAGATGTGAAGCAGTGGTATGACTTTGGGGCACTAGCCTCAATCTATGTTGTTGCACCGGGTTTCCCAGAACTTGCAAAACTTCCAAATTGGCTGAGAGAAAAGGTTTTCAAGGCATGGAAAAATAACTTGACTCTATCCAGAGGCGATGTATTAGAGCTGTACTTTACCAGTGCGGTCCCAGAACTGGTCGAGAAAAGCAACCACGAGGCCTTCCATTTCATCAAGCTAAGAAGACCAGATGTTTCAGCATTAAATAAGATCAAAGAGTCTTCTGGAAAGGAACCAGTCTTGGTTTCTACATTTTCTGAGGAATAGGTCACTACGCGAAGAGCGAGGGGTTTGTATGCTTGTATCAAAGCCATGGTGGAGGTGAAATTCCCATTCAAGTTCGAGCACAAGTCTTTGAATGGGTCTTTTCTGTTGAATACTTTAACAGGAAAGAAAACAGGATTTGCGGAGAAGGCGTTCCAAGAAAAACAAGAACTTCTCTAGAGAAATAAGATTCCTGTGAGTAAACAAACTCATCGGAGATATTGCAACATGGCCCATTTTGGGTAGTGGACCAACAAGGTATGTTCGAGCTGTTCCACCCAAACAGAGCCAGAGTTTGGAAAAGAATAAGGCTGGGCATAGGGATGGTCAGAACTGCTGATCCACCCCCAAAGGAGACACGTGGAAAGAAGAGGGTAAAACCTCTTCAGAATACCCAAGAACCGGGAGAATCATCAGGCACCAAAGAGGACAAATGACTCCTCAAAAAAGCAAGAGCCAGATGACATTTTCGAAGGGGTAAGAGACATGTGACCAACAAGGGTGGCCCACAAGAAGGCATCCAATAAAAAAGAAAAGACCAGCCAGCTACTAAAGTTGGAATCCAATGGGAATGACGTAAGAGCTTACGTAAGAATATTGATATAGGCAGTGACGTTATAGAAATTAGAGAGGCTTTGAAATCCAGATTTCGGGTCCGAGAGCCTCTATAAATAAGAGGATTGAGGAAGCAGAAGGCATCAACCATCACCCTCTGTTTTCTCTCATTCGATAAACATTGTAGTTTATTTTCTTTCTTTATATGAGTGTTTCTGTTCCAGCTACCATAGGTAGCTGAAGAAGTTTCTCTTCTTGTTCGGTGAGGATGAGTGTGTAATAAATTTCTCCATTCAATAAATAAATAATCTTAGGCTACTGCCCGAAACATGTAACCTTCCATTTTCTTCTGCAATTTTAATCTCCATACTTTCCGACGAGAAACAGTAGCAGCATCCAATACACCCAGTGTAGGAAACGAACCAGGGTTGTGCTGAAGTTCGCTGAAGGAACGGGATCGAACCATCACACTGCGGGGCGCGTGGTTGGCTGTGAGGAGAAACTGTAAAACCTCCCGGATACCCGGTGGATTGACGGTCAAAGAAAATACTATTACTGTTTTAAGTTGGTTAGTTATGGCATTAATATTGTTTAATTTGTGTACGGAAGCATGTTGGGTCTGATATGGTCGTAATAGACTATGTCTATTTTAAAGAAGAAAATTGTGATGAAAAAAAGAAGGGATATTGAAAATCATATACGGATATCAATCGAGAAGAGTAAATAAAAGGATTTATTTGTTTTAAAGAGAAGAGTATTTTTGGAATGAATAGTATAAAGTAGCTAGAAAAAATTTATTATTATGAAGGTGGCTAGAAAAAATTTAACTTAAGGAATAATGACTATTTTAAAATTTTGTCGTTATTTATTTATATTTTTTTAATTGAGATAATAATTGTCGAGTTTTAATAATTATATATGATGATTGAGTCATGATTAGTCATTTTCCCAATATAATTACTTTGTACGAATTGAAGGATGCACTGAGTGAAATTCTTAAATTGCTAGAAATTAGGGCATCAATTATATTATGTTATATTGTACGACATTATGATATATATCATGAAGTGCTGGCAATAAAGTTTTCCACATTATATGCCACTTTAAATGATTTATTGATGGTACTCTATCTATCGCAATTTACATTAATAACTGTTTCAAGATTTTTTTTATAATGATTAATTTTATTTAGAATAATTTAATATTTTTAGGTATTAAAAGTTAAATAAAGTGAATTATTATGGGTGTAATAAGAATTGATAATTTTGAAATAAAGTATACATGTTGGATTGAGATTTTATTTTCGGAAGGGAAATTTATGAGATAAATAAATTAATAACTTTTCTTAAACTCGGTGATTTTTTAAACTTTTCCTTTCTTTATTAATTATTTTTATTTGAAATACTATTTGAATAACCTAAAGTTTTTATTTTTAATTATAATGAAATTAAAATAAAATCAAAATAAAAATAAAACGAATAGACTTGTTTGAGATCGTCTCACATAAGGTTTACGTGAAACGAATAATGATGTTATCACTTTTCATCCATTTCACATAAGTTATTATCACTTTTTAGCCGTCTTCGTCTTACGTAAGGAATTACCTAAGACGATCTCACACAACACTTATCCCTTTAATAATAATTTCATCAATCTCACATGTTTTCGTCCCAAAAAGAGAATCCTTCTTTATAATTTACGCTCAACAAACCAAATTAATAAACTAATACTCCCTCCGTCCTCTTGAAAGGTATCTATTTCACTATTTCTGGCATTCGCTTCAAAAGTATAAATTTCCTCTATTTAATAAAAAAAATACACAATATGACCCACAACTTCCCTCTAATACAATTATCCACTTTATCTATAATAATACTCCTTAATTTACGTGCAAAAAGCAAATAAAACGTGCAAAAAGCAAATAAAGAACTTAAAACCGTCCACGTGCAAACAGCAAACGAGTACCTTTCAAGGGGATGGGGGGAGTATTCTTTATTACTTGTGTTATTACTTGTGAATGAAGAGAATTCGAAAAATAATTAAAATAAATAAATTAAAGTATTAAAGTCCAAATTATAACACACAGAAGATAATGCTTAGATTGCCAGCTGACGTATTTACTCTTGGTCATGAGGAACTCATGTGAACATTATAAGGATACAGATATGAGATATTTATATTTGATTCATCCGAGAGAGCTGCATTTTTCCGTCCAAAAATATGAGTGCATTTTTTTTAAAAAAAATAGAATTACATAAAATAATTAATATTATATCTATAAGGCATATACACAATATTAATATAACTATCCACTATTTACATTAAAATAATATATTTTTCTTCTCGTCTACACATTAAATATTATATGTATCAATTAATTTACGTGAAAAAACAAACGCACTTCTTTCAGAGAGACGGATAAAGTAGATGATGATAAACTATTCATACCCCAAAATTATTAAACATACTTAAAAAATAATTTTAATTAAAATATTTTAATTTAATATGACTTAAATATCCTACGAATAATATATTTCTAAATTAATTACTAAACATACTCGTCCTTTTAAATACTACGTATATTCTTACATGGAGTAATACATTACTAATAATATCCATTAGCACTATAATGGCTTTTTAATCATAATTACAGTCATGAATCATGATGATCATGTAATTGTTTACTGTTTTTATTTTTGTTTCATTTTTAGATCATTCGTTATTATGATAGTAGAACTCCCACAATGATTACTAAATTTAATTTTAGGTGATTGCTTATTCTATATCGGCTCAATTTGATCCGGCTCAATAGCATTTATTAGGTGTTTGACTAATTAAAAAGACACTTTTAACCTTAATAAATTATTTTATTTTTTAATTTCTTTTCCTTTAACAACACATATTTTAAGAATAATCAATACTACATTAATTACATGATTTAACTACTCAAATTAAAAATCAATTTCATTTAAATTTAAGAAGGAAATCATAACGACATGATTTGCAAGGTTACAAATGCTATAATTATAAAAATGTTATTATAATGCTATAAATATAAATATATATAAAAATAATACTCCACTTATACATGTTTCTATTATAAATATATCTTTTTAAAAATAAAGAGCAAATATTTGTGTGAACCGTAAGCTTGAGATAGATAAAAGTGAGCTTGAGATGGATAAAAAATGATAAAATTATTATCACTTTCGCTATAAAATATTACCATTACTTTTTATTTATACTATAAATTATTCATGAAATAATCTACTGCATTATTATCACTTTTCATTAATTATTTTGTTATTTTTTATCCGTCTAAAGTAAAAGTTTATGTGAGACGTTTCACACAAAACTTGCCCAAAATAAATTTAACATACAACACATTGTAATATAAATAAATACATAAAAGGAAAAAAAATACTCACTCCGACCACTTTAGTTTGCACCTTCACTCCAACATGGGGATTAAAAAAATAGATAACTTTTTCACAAAATCATTTTTATACTTGTAGATTTTCTGGTTTAAAAAAAAATTATTTTCATTAGCAACAAATTATCTAAAAAACTATATTTTTTAATAAGAAAATGTCAATGCATTTATAATATTTTTATTAACAAAATAATATATATTGTTATATGCCAATAAATTACTAGCTAATCATTATATAAACTGCTAGCGGAATTATTTAGAATTTTGTTGTTAAAAATTATCAACTATCATTTTTACCAATAAAAATTACTAATAAATACTCTCTCCATCCCGTTTCAATGTTTACGTTTGCTTTTTGCACGTTGATTAAAGAGTATAATATTTTAATAGATAGTGGGTGAAAAAATATAATATTTAATGTAAAGTGGGTGGTGTATCAATGTTGGATGATATATTAATTGTTTTAGGTGGATCCCATATTCCTAAAAGAAGAACGTAAACATTGAAATGAGAGGCGCAAAATAGAAACGTAAACATTGAAACGGGAGGGAGGGAGTATTCCCTTATCCTATTGATAACCAAATTAAAATATGAAATAAAAAATTTTACCAACATAATATTATAATATTTTCTTCAATAAATACTCTCTATGTTCAGCGTTAACATTGACATTTTTTTTCTGTACGGAGATTAAGAGAGTATAATATTGGAATTTTATTAATTCAAAATGGATAAACTATTAATGTGGGGTCTGAATTATTTTTTTATCCATTCGAGACCTGAAATATGTAAAATTATCAATTCAAAACCTGAATTTATCAAATATTATCTCTTATTTTATCAATTGAGAGCCTAAATCCAGACCCCAAATTGATATTTATACATATTTCATGCCCTGGATTGATAGAAAAATAATTCAGGCCCATATTGTTAGTTTACTTATTTTTCAGGCCTTTAATTGATAAAATCCCTATAATATTTTAATAGGTAGTGAATTGAGAAATATAGTGAGTAGTTGTATTAGTGTTGTGTGTGACTATATGTGAAATAAATAATTGTTTTGTGTGGGTTCCATTTAAAAAAAAAAAGGTAAACCTTGACCTGAAATAAATCAAAATAAAAAATATAAATCTTAACATGGGATGGAATGAACATACATTAACTTAACACATAATATACATGTCTATATAAAATTATAAATTTATTTATAATTTAATGAGCCATTTAGATTTTTTTTATTGACAAAGATCTTTTATTTTTAATATGTATAATAAAATTAATTAAGAATTTTGAAATATATTTTGGTTCTGTTTAATTTTGTTGTGTCTCGCAAGAAAACGTTACATCCTACTCTTATCTCACAAAATACATTTGTGCGAATTAAATTATTTCATACACATTAATTATGGTTACTCCTCAATACATAAAAAATTATTTTTTAAAAAGTTAAATTATCACCTTTTATTTATGAAAACTATTACTAGTCTGATTCTTGCTCACTAATTTAATAATGAATGAGGCTTGCGTGCGCCCGGGCACATTTCGTGCGCCTTTAGAAATTTAATATTATGGGTAAGGGTACATTGCTTAGGTCTAAAGGATATACACTTTAATTAATAAAAGGTACACCATTTTGTTCTAAAGGGCATACACTTTTCATTAATATTTTTTTTCTTTAGAAAATAAAAGGTACACATTTATATACTAAAGGGTATACAATTTAACACAAAATTTTAAAGACGCACGGAGTGTTGTCTATGCGCTCAGATACACACAATAATTTTCTTTAGAAAATAAAGGGTACACATCTGTATACTAAAGGGTACACAATTTAACATAAAATTCTAAAGGCGCACAGAATGTGTTCCGTGCGCCCGGGTGTACAGGAGTTTTTGCCTTTAATAATTACTCTTTAATATATAAAATTTTACTTAAAAAATGAACCATTCTTCTACCAAATGAATAATTCTTCAAATTTTAAGATATTGTGATTTTTTATATTCTTGTTGAGATAAGTAGTACTCTTATTTTTCATTCAAAAAATAATAGTAATTCATTTTTTAAAAAAATAATTTTTCACGTATTAAAAATTAATTTTGCAAAAATAAAATGCATGATCAACCCAATTTATAAATTCTATTGCATTTTAAAAATATAATTAATGGAATATATATATATATATATATATATATATTTAAAAAGTAAATCAATTAATTATAATTATTATAGTAATTAGTTGAATATAATTTTAGTAGTAAAGTTATAATATATATATATATATATATATATATATATATATATATATATATATATATATATATATAAATAAAAAGCAAATATATATTTTTTGTAAGATGAACAGTCAGACGCATGGCTAGATTATTAAATTAATGATAGTAAGTACAGTTAACGAATTTAATGAGGAGAGTCATTAAATCGGAGAGATTAGCAATAATTAGGATCTTAATGAATATTAACTTATTAAAAAAAAGGGTAAAACAGTCTTAATAAAGTTTAAATGGCATCAATTTGATCCATAGAGAATTATCCTTCGATATAATAGTAGTTCGCTCCCAGCCATCTACTCCAATTTATTTGAGACTTTAAAAAAAAAAAAAAAATGACATTAATGAAAGATTAATTAGGATGTGTGAAATCCGATGACTTATTATAAATGATGTCCATAATTTGAATATTTTGTATGATGTAGCCTTTTTTGAAATTTCAAAAAGACATACCAGATCTTTATATATTAGTATAAAAGTTTTATCACAAAGTCTATTATGAGACGGGCCGACCAAACACTAAAGTATGTTTAATGTTTGTTAAAGTATGTTATATGAAGTATGCTGGATTATGCATTAAAATATGATTTTAGTGTATTATAATATGATTTATTGTTAACATACTTTAACTGTAAATAAACATATTTTATCTATATAATAATCATATTTTAGTGATGAGTCGACCCGTCTCACGCCCATAAGAGAGTGTCTCAAGTTTTATTTTATTTTTTCTCTTTCAAACATTTTTCCTTTTACTTTATTTTTCGTTTTCGACCCTGGATTTATTCTTATAATTTTTTATTCATCGTGAAATTTTATTTTTATTAAAATTTATGCTGGAATTGGTTAATAAAAAGGAATGGACAAAGTCTATATTTGACTACTAATTAAATTGTTATATACGAGAGCATAGACTTTGCAAAAAATAGAAATGCATTGTAAATTCGAAAACTCGTTTCAAGCAAATAATGTACTCCATAATATTTTCTCAAAACCAATTTTTGGATGAATAAATATTAATACAAGAAATTTGCAACTAAAATTACAAAGAAATGAAAATAAATGGAAAAGAAATTTGCAATTTAAATGAACTTGCAGAATAATCATTAAATTTTCAAGCATCCAAGCACCATAGCTAGTATTTAAGTATATTATGTAAATATTCGACATATATACTCCTTTGTTTACGTTTCTTATTTTGAGTTGTTTCAAGTTAAAGTTTACATTTATCTATTTGTCAAGTAGAATCTACACAAAACAATTAATTACATGTATACTCCTTTTGTCCCGCGTTAAGATTTACGTTTTTATTTTGGTTTGTTCCAAGTTATAGTTTGCATTTATCTATTTGTCAAGTAGGATCCACACAAAACAATTAATTATTTCACATAGAACTCCCAACCTCACACACAACACTAATACAAGTATTCAATACATATTAAATATTATATTAAATATTATATTCTTAGCCCACTATTTATTAAAATATTATATCTCACAATTTACTAGAAAAACAAATGTAATATTAACACATGAAAGAGGAAATAAGTGCATAAGCACTTATTGAGTAAAAAGAGTAATACTTTTTTGTGGTGATAAAATTGGGTTTGAAATTTAGATTTAGATTTAATAAATCTCATTTGAATATCCTTTATATATGCCTATAAATACTAGAGTAAAGTCTTGTATGAGATTGTCTCACGTGAAATCGTAATTATGATTTTTTTAAATAATTATCACTTTTTGTCAAACATATTATTACTTTTTAATAAAAATATTATATTTTTTTTACTACGAATTATTCATGAAATAATCAACTCTCTTTATCTCACGAGGATCTTTCCATGAGAAGGTATTATACATGTCTTTGCCTAAATACTGTTCCCTCCGTCCGCCGGATATATATACATTTATTTTTTACACGTGGATTAAGGAGTATTATTATTTAATATGTAGTGGTTAGTGGTATTAGTGGGGTGTGTAGGTCCTATATATTAATTATATTAGTGATGTATGTAGCATCCATGTGTTTAAAAGGGAAATGTGTACATTTGGTGCAGACGCTCAAAATAGCAAAGTGTGTACCTTGTCGGCGGATGGAGGGAGTATTATTCTTCACCCAGTTCTTATACATTATCTCTCCTTAATTAATACTCCCTCCATTCTAATAAGTATTTTACACTTTCTTTTTTAACCGTCTCACGAAGTATTTCACACTTTTCTTTTACTAAAATTGGTAAAAGTGGTAAAAGATACACTTTAATATTAGTATTTTTTATACACATCCCAACATAACATTTATTGTTTTACACTTCCCAACAACTTTATACGTTTTTTAAAAAATAAATTAGCTAAAATATTTTTTTTATCTTTTTTACTTTATACATAAAAATACAAATTTTTCTTAAACTGCACACATAAAAATACGTGATATACATCCGAGATGAAAGAAGTATTTTCTTTTTCTCCATTTCTCTATTATCTTTAATTCATCTCTTTCTCATAATTATAAAAAAAAATATAGGTTCATAATACATTCTTATTTCATAATTTTCATATTTTCTTAGCACACAAAATATACTCTACATTTCATTCATTACTAAAAATTATACCTTATTCTATCAAAAGTTAATAAAATTAATAAAAATGTACTCATCTTAATTTTCATTATGCAATTTAGAGGGACAAATGGATAATATAAATACTTCCTCCATTTCTTAGAAGATATTAATTTTGTAATTTTAAGTCGTCTCATTTTAAAGAACATTTTTTCTTTTTGCCTAATGAAACCTACAAAAATAATTATTATACTAAATTATTATAAATGAATCAACTTACCACACTAACACAATTACTCACTACATATTATAATATTATATTTATTCATCAACTACACATTATATTATTATAATTTTTAATTTACTTATAAAAAGCAAATAATACACCGTACAAGTAATATACTAGTTCAATCTGTTTTTTTTTTTTTAGAAAAATAGAACCAAGGTGGCAAGAGTGAACAATCTACAATGATGGAGGGTGTATTTTATACGAGGCTCACACAAATATTATACAACTACTCATTACATATTAAATATTATATTTCTCAACTTACTAATTAAAATATTTTAACTCATACTCACTCCGTTCCATAAATAAATTTACACTTTCTATTTTTGTCTGTTCCATAAACAAGTTTATACCTCCAAATAAGGAATTATACACAAATCAATAACCTCACAATATACTTTAATTTCAAAATTGTCACCACTTTACAACTCACATGACTTATTTTATAATTTATTTATTATCTAAAAATACCAAATTATCCCTAAAAGTAAAGCAAAAAATAATTTTTTTTAAACTCCATATTTACAGTAATCGTGAACTTCTCTTTGGGACAGATGTAGTAATTTACATACAAAAAATAAACGTAAACCTTAATATCACTCCGTTAATCCCATGTTTATTTTTACACTTTCCGTTATCATTCATCTCACACTTATCTTTACCATTAAAAAAAGAAACAATATCATATCAATCAATACCTTAAAAGTTATCTTCATTTCAAAAATATCACTAGTCACTACTACCTAATACACATGATAACATATTTTATATTTTTTTTATTATCTAAAAATACAACAATACCTTTAAAAAATCAATAAAATTGATCAATAAATAACTTTTCGTAAATTACGTATCTACAGTGACGTTGCACTTAAGTGTAAGACTAGCAATAGGGACGGTGGGAGCATATATATACTCCCTCCATCCTACACAAGGCATATATTTTTCCATTTTAGTCAATTCCAAAATAAAGTATATATATATATATTTTTTTTATAAATGAGACTCATACAAAATAATTATTCCCTCCCTCCCGAGCAAAGGTGATCGTTTGTTTTTTGCATGTGAATTAAGAAGGGTTAATTGAAAAAAAATCATGAACTTTACTCATATTGCAAATTAATCCTCACATTTGAGAAATTGTAAAAAAAATAACCTTTAAGTATTGTTGCAAAACTCACCCAATTTCTAATTAAAAGTATGATTTTTGGGATTTTTTTTGCAACAATACTTAAAGATAGTGGTTTTTTTTTGTAATTTCTAAAAAGTGAGGATTGATTTGCAATAGGAGTAAAGTTCGTGGTTTTTTTGCAATTAACCTAATTAAGAAGTATTATTATTTTATGTGTATTTGGTAATTGTATTAGAGAGATGTGATGGGTAGCTGTGGGCCCTTTTTATTAAAAGGGAAAAATGATATCTGTAGATAGTTGATTTTTGATGGGTGAGGTGAGTGTCTAATGTGGCTGTTATATGGTTTAATCGGACTAATCTAACATAATATGGAGAAAGCATAGAAGAAGAAAACACAAGAATTCCTTCCACGTTTGTGGGAGTTTAAAGTAGAGAGTTTGTTTCTCTCTGTTTTATTTATTTGTGTGGTAGAGGAGATAATTCTCCTTTTACGGTGGTAACAATGGTGACCTTGGTGTTGATGGTGAAGATGAACTGATGTTGAAGATGAAGGTGTCGACTCCTCTTATACAGGTGGGTGAGCCTTGTAGCAAGTGGACATTAAATGCGTATTCGCATGAGGCTATTAAAGAGATCTCTTAGGATTATCTTCATAGTAGATATCTTAGAAGATATCTACTAGGCTTGTAGAGTGTCAGATCCAAGTGGACAACTTGGGTGGGAGTCAGTAGAGAGAGAGTTAGGGAGTAAGTGGGTAGAGAGGGAGTCGGTAGAGAGAGAGAGTTAGGGAGTAAGTGGGTGAGAGAGAGTCGGTAGAGAGAGTTAGGGAGCAGCAAATGGGTAGATTGGGAGGGGGTAGAGAGAGGGAATGCCTTCCACTTGCTTCTCCCAGGTGGGCGAGCTCATCTCTCCCACTCGCTCGCTCTTTCATTGTAGCGCTTCCTATTGCAGATGGGGAGTGCGGACGCTAGCTCTCTTTCTCGGACCACATGATATAATTTTTGGGCTCGGATATGGGCCCTATCACATTAACCCCCAAGCTTTGGCTTCACGGGGCTTGTAGAGTGAAGGTGAAGCCTCTTCACACATGTAATAAATTATCACGTCAATTTTGAAGACGCAGATGGTGGTCAGGATGAAGATGGATATAAAGGTGTGGAAGCCTTTTTGGAGTTGCGAAAGGTTGCCTTGGGTGATAGAAAGACCTGCAGCCTTAACTGTTGATGGGACAACTTCTTCGGGAGATAGGGAAGCTTGCGACTCAGATGGTGCAGGAGGTTCGGAGGTCGACTTCGAAGAACTCGGATTTTGGAGGCGCATCGGCTTGGAGGGACTCCGGTCGGTCAGCTTGGAGGGACCTCAGTCGGAGATGCGGAGGGTCAGAGGAACCTCGGTCAATCGACTCGGAGGGACTCCGGTCGTCAGCGCGAAAAGATCTCGACTGGTTAGCTTGGTGGGACCTCGGAGAGAGCGTGGCTTCGTCCTCTATGCTATGTGGTAACATAGGTGTGGACCACCTATCGCATTAGCCACCAAGGTGTAACCTCACACAGAAGTGATTGGTCTCCTGGCTACAAATGACCCTTTGTTGGCCTTATTAAAAAATCTTCCTACAAAAAAACCCAATGAAAAAAATCGCAGGTAGGGAAAAAGAGTACCAACTCGTCGGTAAGTCAATCGTCTTGAATGTAGCTCTACTATTCCCTTCAATTATGTGGTAGCTCATCCAGAGGACTCAATTTTGGAAGTGTGAGCCCCCGGCTTTTGTCATGTAGGATACCTTTCTAGGACTCTCGCTTTTGCTCCGGGCTCATGCTATAGCTTGGTGATCGACTATGTTGGTCGAATCCAACTTGACTCATATTTTTGGCCCTCCGGAATTTGATCGCAGTCCTAGACAAAGGGAGGATGGCTACAGAGATAAGTATATAGTTAATGCACTGTTATTTGTCAAATAAAATATATGAAGGCTTAAATTATTTGAGATTTATTAAAGGGTCTATTGTCCCTTGACTCATCTTTAGCCATTTGGATGATGGAGCTTGGGTACTAAGGCTCGCAGTCTCCTAGGGACTCAATGACCTTTCTGCGAGTTGTGGCTCACCTTGTGGTGAGCTCGCAAGGTGTGAACCTCCTGTACGAGCCTTCTCGCGTCTAGGTCTTTCTTTGGCTTGAACCTCATAAGGTTTGAGCCTCGTGTGGGAGCTTCTATGAGCTCGTACTTTAGCTATCTGGGCTTGCTCCTTAGCTATTGGAGCCTTTGCATGGAGATCGATACGACTTCTTGAGCTTAAACCTTTGGCTATTGGGCCTTAGCTCCCGATCTTAGCCTTTTTGGGCGTGTACCTTGGCTGTTCGGGGGCATTGAGCCTACGTCTGGTTTAATAGGGCTCTTTGAGCTTACTCTCTCGGCTATCGGGCCTTAGCCCCCAAACTTTAACTTTTTGGTCTGTGCCTTGGCTGCTTGGGGGGCTTCAGCACCTATGCTCGAGGTTGAGTAAGGCATCTTGAGCTTTTCCCTTGGCTGTTGGGCCTTAGCCCCTGAGCTTGACTACTTTGGGTCCGCGACTCGGCTACTTGGGAGCTTTTGGCTTAGGATAATTTTTGAGTCTCCACGCTCTCGAATATCCTCATGGCGACTCATTTGGTGGGTTCATATGGGACCGAATGTGTGGAGAGTTTCTGCCTTCGAATAGGTCAGCTTTGCCTTCGGTAGGCCGGCTATGCCTTATGGATATGTCGGATCTGTCTATGATATGGTCCACTCGCTCGGATCTACCTGTGAATATGTCAGATCTGCCTTTGGACATGTTGGATCTACCCACGAGCTGGTCTGCTCTCGGTCGGATCAGTTGAGTGTATTGAATCTGCCTTTTAGTGGGTTGGATTTTTTATTCGTGAGTAGGCCAATTCTCTCTAACCACTTCCCAAGCTTGTTCTAGCCGGATAAAGGGGTGTGCCATCGCCATGAATGCTTCGTAAGATGGCGGAGGGTTTAGTTAGATGGCTGCCCACATGTCTGATCCTGGTCGAAAGGCAGCAACAGCTAGCACGGTGCATGTCTCATCGCTCATCTTCTCTCCTGTGGCCTTCTGTTCGTTGAATCTTTTAAGGAAGCTTTGGAGAGACTCTTCAGAACCTTGTTTTATGTTGGCTAACTTCAACTTGGAGCCCTTCACTTGGACCAGATAGGCAAATTGAGATAGGAAGAGCTTGGAAAGCTCATCCCAGCTACCGATAGAGGCTGGGGAGAGTGAATTGTACCATGTGTATGCCACGTCCCCGAGAGTCAACGAGAATAGTTAGCACTTGGTGGCTTCTGAGCTTCCATGGGCGGTCATCCATGTCGTGAATTTCTTTAGGTGCACCATGAGGTCATATTTGCCCTCATAGGTGCCAATTTGTGGGAACTTCACTTCCGGTTGGTACGATTGAGAGGTGAATTTAGTGTGAATGGGTTTCCATCCAGGGGTGGTTCATTCACCCCTGACTGTTGTCCTTTTTCTAACTTGTCCAGCCTTTTTTTCAAGACTATCATTTCTTCATCCATTGCTTCCATTAAAGTCATTCCGTGGGTATGACCCCTGTTGTGGGTTGCTTGCTTCTCTTTAGAGTTGGAAGTCTTTGAACTTGTGTTCCCTCGGTGAGAGTTGGACGCCATGACTTCTTGGAGTTGCAGAGGGGAGCTCCCTTCCTCTAGCGCCAAATGTAGATAGTCGATTTTTGATGGGTGAGGTAAGTGTCTAATATGGCTATTATATGATTTAATCGGACTAATCTAACATAATATGGAGAAAGCATAGAAGAAGAAGACATAAGAATTCATCCCACGTTTGTGGGATTTAAAGTAGAGAGTTTGTTTCTCTCTGTTTTATTTATTTGTGTGGTAGAGGAGATAATTCTCCTTTACAGTGGTAACAATGGTGACCTTGGTGTTGATGGCGAAGATGAACTGATGTTGAAGATGAAGGTGCCGCCTCCTCTTATACAGGTGGGGTGAGCCTTGTAGCAAGTGAGCATTAAATGCGTATCCGCATGAGGCTATTAAAGAAATCTCTTAGGATTATCTTCCTAGTAGATATCTTAGGGGATATCTACTAGGCTTGTAGGGTGTCAGACCTAAATGGGCAACTTGGGTGAGAGTCGGTAGAGAGAGAGAGTTAGGGAGTAAGTGGATAGAGAGAGAGTCGGTAGAGAGAGAGAGTTAGGGAGTAAGTGGGTGAGAGGAAGTCGGTAGAGAGAGAGTTAGTGAGCAGCAAATGGGTAGAGTGGGGGGGAGTAGAGAGAGGGAATGCCTTCCACTTGCTTCTCCCAAGTGGGCGAGCGCATCTCTCCCACTCGTTCGCTCTTTCATTGTGGCGCTTCCTATTGCAGATGGGGAGTTCGGACGCTAGCTCTCTTTCTCTGGTCACATGATGTAATTTTTGGGCTCGGATATGGGCCCTACCACAATATCTTTAAATGAGACGTCCAATATAATAAAATGAAGACATTTCAGTGGGACAGAGAGAATATTATACTCACATAAAACCCACGCAATATGCTAATATAACTACCCATTATTTCGAGACGGGAGGGAGTATATATCAGCGTGGCACGAAAGCAAAGCAGGTCAAACGGTAGGCGTAAACATCCATGCTGCATCTCATCACACTTCATTGCAGTAGTCTTTCTCTCTCTCTAAATCAACTTTTTGTCTCTTTCTCTCTCTTGAAATCCCAAACGTTCTATTTCCCCTCGCATCCCCCCATAAAAGACAAAACCCGGTCGGGGTGGTCAACTTTAATCCGAACCACCTTCCACTAAATCAGCCGCGTGCGCATCACGCTCCACTTAATTACAGTGATTATGTTAATAAATACGTATAATTGGTATTCTACTTTGAGCAGTGTGTACATAAGGTGGTCCTTCTCTTCTACTCATTCATTTTAACAAGGGCTGGGGAAAAATACCGAAATTTCGGTATACCGCCCTTACCATAACGAAAAATACCGATTTTACCGAAATTTTAGGTATGCCGAAATTTTTGGTAAGGTATGATACCGTATTGAAAATTTTGGTACGATAAAGGTATATAAATGATCAATACCGCGGTATTTTGGTATATGCCGAAATACAGTAAAATATTCAATTTTGAGTAATATGATACGATATTACCATATTAGATGATACATACAATTATAATTATTATTTATGTATTATAATGTTTAATTAAATTATATATATACACTATTTTATTAAAGATTAAATCTAAAATCCTACTGTATATTTCTTCATAATTATAAATTATTGATAAAGTTCATTGACTAATTTCATGACATTAGTACTTCTTTTTTAATTAAGTATTCTATTTTATATGAAAATTTAAAAGTGTTGATTTTAATATAAGTTCCATATATTTTTGTGTAGATCTCTTAGGTACTATTTATTTAATGACAAATACTTGTGTAAAACGAGTTTAGATATATTAATTATGTAAACTCGATTACTGTTTAATACATAAAAAATTACTCTTTAGCACATAAATTGTTACTTTTTAAATTAAAAAATTACTCTTCAAATTCTTTTAAATCACGATGTATCGATTACTTTAAGTACATAAAAATTACTTTTTAGAGATACGAATTATTACTCTATAGTGTAAAAATTATTACTCTTCAAAGAGTAATTTTTTATATATTAAAGAGTAATAAGGCTTACCTGTAAACCCAGTTTTCATGAGACTTACTCTTATTAATTTGGTCGTTTGTAGATTGTCGTATATTTTTGAATTTGTTATTTATTAGAGTTTGTTTTATAGCTATCTTTCACTTTTCTAGTACATGTTTTTATTATATTTATTGAATTTTAGATGTATAACGGCATAGCAAACTATCTAATAGGATGGTATATACCGATATTTTAGGTATGGTATGACATATCGAAATATTGGTAAGTAGAAGGTATACTATTTTCTTACACCGAAATATTGGTATACCGAACTAAGGTATACCGAAAGTTTAGGTAAGGTAACGGTATGATTTTTTATATACCGAAAATTTTGGTACGGTATGTGGTATGACCAAAAATCTTCGGTATGCCATACCGCCCACCCCTAATTACAACCCCCGTGAACTCCAACTAATCTAAACCTAACAACTATTTATTGCCACCCAATTACTATTTTCTCCATTCTTAGTTTCGTTGTTTTGTAGAAAATATATAAACTACAAACAAATTAAACAACAATCAACCAATATTCCTACTTTCTAATACCAATAGTATTTCAATTTGAAATGCCAAGTCAATAAAGTGTAAACAAGGCTAAATTTAATTTTCTATATGAGAGTATAAAACTTATTGAAATTAAAAGATATAATATTTTAATCAGTGGTGAATTGATAGATATAATTTTAATGTATAGTGAATAGTTATATTAGTATTATGTGACGGTTCCATGTAAAATAATTAATTATTTTGCGTGGGTTTCACTTCAACAAAGAAATGCAAACATTGACTTTAAACAAATCAAAATAAAAAATATAACGTGAGCAGCATTCACCTTTCTAAATATATATATATATATTAAGGCAAAATATTTATTATTATTATGATTCATCCTACATCCTAATAATTTATGTCATATTATACCTTAACGTTAATATATATTCTTAAGCTTTATAATTAAAAGGGACAATTATAGTCTTACATAAGAAGAGTTAATCATACATTCTAATTCACATAAACTAGTTCACATATTTAAAGTTTTTTTTATAAATAAAATTAAATGTATGATTTATGACCGCATATAATTCTTTTTTTTCTTTTTTTTTTTCAATAATCATTTGTCTAAATTCCACTAGGAGTCACCTAGAGTTGTCACACATTAACGTCATTAACTTCCTTAATAAACGTAGCTCTTTCCACACGGAGATTTTATTAATAATCACTATTATATACTCAATTATGCCAAAAATAATGATAACATAAGATTGTTGTAGGTGTATATATATATGTTTAATAAATCTATATATTTATTTGAATCACCTTGCGCGTGTGTCCAATCTACTATATATTAGTAGAATTATTATAGAAAAATTGTATACTTTAGGTGATCAATGATCATGAATTAATAGAAATAAATTGAAAGTTGTAAAATATAAACATGATTATGATGAATATATAGTCTATAGAATTTGATACTTTTGAAATTTTTATAATTTCACGAATTGATGATTTCTTACCATTAAAATTACATTTGAATACACTAAAAAAACTCAAGGAATTTTATCGATTCAAGGCCTGAAAAATTGGTAAACTATCAATTCGGGACCTGAATTATTATTTTTTAATTAATCCAGGCCTAAAATATGTATAAATATCAATTCGGGGGTTGAATTTAGGCCCTAAATCGATAAAATAATAGATAATATTAAATTGATAAAATAATAGATAATATTTGATAAATTCAGGCCCCGAATTGATAGTTATACATATTTCAGGCCCCGAATTGATAGAAAAAATAATTCAGACCCAAATTGATAGTTTACCCATTTTTCAAGCCTTGAATTGATAAAACTCCATTTTTGAATTAGTAATTGTGGGTATGTTTCATTTTCTTTTTTATTTAAATTATATAGCTGTCTTTTGGTCCTTTTAAATTAGTTTAATTAGAATATCAGATCTCCTTAGTAATTTTTTGAGTGGTAATGTCACCTTTTTTTAACTATATTTTTGTTATATTTTTCATTGTTTTAAATATGATACATTTTGTTATATTTTATGAATTTAGACATGTGGGTGGGGTGGCTTGGATTCGATGGATTCGAATGGAATTTAAGTTGTATCTGGACCAATTACAGAGAATTACATTTAGACAAGGACTTGTGTGAGACCGTCTCACATAAGGGCTTATGTGAGACGATCAGAAAATGATAACTTTTATACTGTAAAGTGATACTAAATTAATGAAAAGTGATAATTAATGTGATTTCATGAACAATTTATAGTATAAATAAAAAATGATAACATTTTATAGCGAAAGTGATAATATTTTATAGCAAAAGTGATAACTATTTTAAAAAGTGTAAAATGGTCTTACGTGAGACGATCTCATGCAAGACCTACCCTTGTATTTATATAATTCACGAGGCAAAATTTTTTTATAATTTTTTTATATAGAAAAAATGAATGGACTAGGTATTTAAAAACAAATAGATTGGTTCAAATAGTCAAAGAATTAGAATAAACACAAGATATTAATTTGAAATTGAGAAGAGTTAAACGTAAAAAATAGCATGTTATTAGAAAAAATGCTATTTTTAATAGTTCCTTTTTAATAAATGCCACTTATTATAATATTTTTTCTTTTTTGAAAAATGCTATTTTTTTTTAAATTTTGGACATAATTAAACCATAGTTTGCAATCTCTTCTACAGTTATGTCTGCAACAACATTTGAAAACAAATACATAATTTTCATGCAATACCTCAAGTGACTACGTTCGCAACTACGCTTGCAACCCACAAATTTTTATATGTGAATTTCCTAGGATTATGCCTGTAACTATGCTTGTGACTTCATACACAATTTTTTTTGTACTACCATATATACGACTATAGGTGCGATCATATACATACTTTATTTATTAACACATATACAACTCCCACGCGTCATATGTGCGACTATACATGACATGTATTAATTATATGATGAAGATTGACACAAAAAATAAAAAAGTGTCATTTCTAAAAAATAAATATATATATTGGGTGACCATTTTTCAAAATTAACTATTTTTGAGGTACTTTGCACAATTTTTCAACATATAACCATATTTAAAGATGTTAAATATGTCAGCCATAATCTATTTGGGCTAGCGGATTAAATGGGCTTCGTTAATCGAGTTTATTTATAAGGATTCTTAAATGGTAAACCTAACTCTAATTCTAATGGACGGTTAATCAGGTCAGCTCTGAATTATACAATAAAAAATATAAATATGTGTATAAATACATATTTAAATTTAAAATAGTTATACACAATACAATCAGTTTAACATTATTTAAATTTTGACACAGCTGAAATTAATGCATATAAAATGTTGTTTGAATATAAAATTTAGATAAATTTTAAAATAATTAAGAATAATTTTAATTTATTTATTCATTATTCAATTTATAAAATAAATTTATTTTTTCTATAAATAAGTAAAGTTGTTCTAGAATTATAAGAAGAATTATAAAAATAGAAAAGATAGAGGGTTTTAATGTCACATGAAAATTAGAAAGAGGGGGATAGATGGAGGAGTGATAGGGTAGGGGGAAGAAAAAGTAGGAAGAGGGGGGTTGGGAGGAGTCACATGACAATTGACAAGAATGCGGGGTAGGGCTATAAATGAGTCGAGCTTTACGAAGATTGAGTCCAATTTGTTAAGTCGGAAATAAGCTCGAGCTCATTAGTGAAAACTCGTTTTGTTCGCGAACAAGTTTGTTAATGTGTTCGCGTGAAACTTTCGTTCGTGAACATGTTTGGTAACGTGTTCATGAAACTTTTGTTTGTGAACATCTATATAATTTCGTTCGTGAACATAATAAACAAACACACCACTATCCTAAAATAACAAAATATTCATCAACTACCAATAATTTTTATTTTATTATTTCATAAAAATAAGGAAATTTAACATCTATAAATGTTTTAATATTTTTAATATTCTATTTATATTATAAAGAATAATAATAAATTATATATATATAGCTTGTTCACGAACACGTTAAATGAACATTAAACGAGCTTATTCACGAGCTTTTAACAAACGAGCTATGCAATGCTTAAATTCTATTCATTTACATAATGAGCTTAATCTAACAAACACAAACGAGCTCTTAACGAGCCAAATCACGAGGTGTTTGCCGCATGCTTTGTTCGCTTACACCCCTATACGGGGAATAGAAGGGGGAGAAATAGCGTGTAATGGTACAGGTAAAAAAATATAGAAGCAACTCGTCGGGCCAGCTCAGTTAACCCGTTTAGCCCGTAGGCTGATCGGTTTAGACAAAAAAGCTCTGATTTTAAATGGGCTGAAAAATGGCAACTTTTTGCGAACTTTCAAGACGAATACCTCTAAACTTGAGTTTGATTTGATGAACTATTCGAACTCAAATTTTGAGTTTGATCTAACTCGTTAAGGTTAACAAATGAGCTCGAACACTTTATCGAATCAAAACTTGAATACTTCCCAAACAGTTTGGTTCTATCGCTTATATTCTTAAACAAGAGAGGTTATAATTGCGATTCACTCCCCTCGAGCAATATGTATACTCTAAAATTTAATTATTTTAATTTGTTCAAGTATTTTTGAAATTATTTTCTTCCAAAAAATAGGTAATAAATTGATATAAATCCTGTTTAAATTGATTACTAAATTGTAAATCTAACCCTAACTCTAATGAGTTTCGGATTTTACGGGCCATCCTTTTAGAATATACAATAAAATTTACCAAAAATTATACATATGAATTTAAAATTTAAATGAATAATACATAACACAATAAAAAAAATTAAATCATCAATTTTTAAGGATTTAAACAATTAAAATTAATGCACGAAAAAAATTATAAGAAAGTATTATCAATTTCGACGGAATTTGTGGTAATTAAAATCAATTTATTTATAAATTGTAATTATTTTGTATAGAATAAGAGTGGTAAAATATGAATTTTTGATAACTAAAATCAATTTATTTATAAATTGTAATTATTTTGTATAGAATAAGAGTGGTAAGATAGAAGAAAATTTGTGATGATTAAAATTACTCTTAATATAATTATAATAATTATTTTTGTATATAGTGAGAGGAGTAAAGTGAAGGAGAGAATATGATAGAGGAGTAAGGGGTGAAACAAAAACAAGTAAGAAAAAGTGTTGTGGTTGTCACCGTATGAAAGAAAAGATGAGTGGGGGAAGGTTAAGGTAGAAGAGGAGTGAGAACTCAGAAGTAGGGATCATATTAGGTAGAGCATCCACTTATTTTGGGACAGATACTTATCCGTTTAAATATCAACTAGTCATCTGTGCATGTACTATTTAAATTTTTTACTATTATAATATCTGAACTCGTCCCATACCCGTTATCAATATTCACGAGTTACTCATATTCGTTTAATATTCATTTATTTTATACTCCCCCCGTTTCACCGAAATGTCTCCATTTTATTATATTGGGCGTCCCATTCAAAGGTCCCAATTTTTCTCTTTTAGTAAAATAAAATGAGCCCACCACTACCCATTATATTCCTCTAATATAACTACCCAATACACATAAAATAATAATACTCCTTAATCCACGTGCAGAAAGTAAAAGACCACCTTTGACCGAGACGGAGGGAGTAGTATATACAACATTTATTTATTTTATTGTATAAATTAATACATTATTAAAAATCATACTTTTATTAACTATTTATAAAATAAATATAATATAAATTCTATTATTTTAAAAAATTATTTACTAATAAATATGATTATAACTATTAATAAAATATAGGGTTATTATGTGGTGCACCGGGTACACCGGTTTGCCTATGATTTTTAAGTTATTTTATAGGGCATGATTATTTTTAATTTTCAAAAATTGAATTATTGTATTTTGATTCAAAGGTGGTTATTATGTAGTTTCTTAATCTAAAGGATAATATTAACAAGGTGCACCCTAGTTCAACTCTAAAATATATCTAAGTATAATATAGTAAATTATACTACAATATATATAAGTATTTGTGGATATTAAGACATTACCCGTACTCATCTCAAACTTTAATGGAATTTTATTTAATTATGTGTATTCATTCCAAATCTGTTTAGAACTACTCATACTCCTTCCATTAAAATTTGAGTAGATCGAGTACTTGAAAATACATATCCTGTTATCGTTTATAGTGTGGAGGTGAGATAAAAATATAAGGAAAAAACTGGATAGAAAAAAAAAACACTCAATTCTGCGGATCAACCCTATTAACATTTGGACTAATGGATCGAATCTAAAAGATTAGATTTTAAACGAGTTGATAAAGCACGGCCCTAACTTAACCCTATTTTTTGTAAGTATGTATCATGTAAACCATAAACGGGTTTACATGGGTTAACATGTAAACACTATTTTGTAAAATACAAATATTCATATAAATTCGATTTATACAGCTTATTATGTAAACCGTGATTTTTTCTAACCCTAAGTCCTCCCAGTATTGTACCTTATGTATTGCTAGTGATTTAAATTAAAGGAGGAAACTGAGTTTACAAGAATTTGTGATGTAAAACCGATTTACAAGAGACTAACTCTTTTTAAAATTATTTTTTAGTATATAAAAAATTATTTTTTAAAGAGTAATAATTTTTATATAAAAGAGTAATAATTATTGTCTCTAAAGAGCAATTTTTCATATATTAAAAGTAATCGAAAAATCAGAATTTATAATAATTTGAAGAGTAATTTTTTTATTTTAAAAAGTATGTGTCTAAAAAATAATTTTTCATGTAACAAATAGTAACAGGTTTACATGAGTATCCAAATTAGTAAATTAAAAGAGGAAATACCCTCTGTTGCCCTATCCTGCATTTTAAAATGCAAAAGAGCCCACTTTAACTTTAAAACTAAAAAATTGCTCACTTTCGTACTTGAATGATCTTAATATATGTATTTTTTGGGCAATTGTACCTTAAGGGGGCAATGACAACTTTAAGGGGGCAATTGGTCTTCTAATCGATCAATGATAATTTTAAGGGGGCAATTGGTCTTCTAATCGGACAATGATAATTTTAAGGGGTCAATCATTTAATGATTGGTTTTCTAATCGGTCAATCATTTAATGATTGACAGAATCAATTATTTTGTTCAAAATTTATTATTTAATTTTAAATAAAAATGGTAGGTCAAAGGGTATTAATGAAAAATTATACGGAGTATGAAAGTGGGCAGATTTACTTCTTAAAAAAAGAAAGTTGACATTTTGCATGTTCATCTTCCCCAAATTAAAATTGCAACAACATACCCCTTACAAGCAAAGTTAAACAGTGAGTCCACTCTATAAGCCACTTGAGACACATCCTGCTATTTACCTCCTCCCCATATCAGGGGGGTTAGGGCTCTAATGGTGGGTACACAATTTTTTAAATTGCAACATAACCTTGTGATTTTAGTAAATTAAATTTGTACGTGTGACAGTGGGTTGTATAAATTTACAGAAAAGCCCTCAAATTCCGATTGTACCCTCACCACCCTAACCCTCCATCACTTGGGATAAAACCCCCTGCGCTCGCTTCCTCCGTTGGCTCTCTCTTTCTCTTCTTCTCTCTCTCCATCTCTCTTTCCAGTACAGAGAGAGATTGAGGTCCAAAAAGGGGGTAAATACAAACACAAGAAGATATGCTACTGAGCCCAAGATTCAATCTCTTGAGCTCTACCTTGTTGTCCTAAAGATAATGAGCAGAGCCTCCTCTGTCTTCTTCCCCCAAGAAGAAGATGGTTGCACATTTTCTTGACCTGCACAATCCCCTTCTTGATGCCCTCTACTGTAACGACGAGCGTCTCGATGATAATCTAGGCCTTGCGTTTTGCTCGCCGATCCAAGATTTTCATTTTAATAATAATATTAATATTAATAATAATAATAAAGAAGACCCATTTGCGTTGCCGTCGGAGCACGACCTTTTCTGGGAGGATGAGGAGGTTACCACTCTGTTGTTTAAAGAGAAGCAGCAGCAGCGGCGTTTGAGTTACGACTGTGTGAATTCCGATGGGTCTCTGAAAATGGCGAGGAATGATGCTATTAATTGGATGTTGAAGGTGGTTGCGCATTACGGGTTCTCCGCCATGACTGCTATGTTGGCTGTTGACTATTACGATAGGTTCGTCGTGAATCCTTGTTTCCAGAGAGATAAGCCGTGGATGAATCAATTGACTGCTGTTGCGTGCCTTTCTATAGCTGCCAAGGTGGAGGAGACTCGAGTGCCGCTGTTGTTGGATTTACAGGTGCGGCATTTTACTTTTATGTTGCCTTCAAAGTGTTTGTTAAAATGCCTGTGTGAAAGTTGATTGATAATGTTGGGCATTTGTGGGGATTTTTATTTTTTATTTTTTAATTGCTTTTATAAAGGATTCTGATGGCTACTGGATCGAAATCTTTGACTTGCTCTTCTGTTATATCGATTCTCGACTAGCTTCTTCAGCTGTGTGATCTTGATTATCAACTGGTGAAATTCTGTAGTTATTTTCTGTGATAAAATTGATTCAACTTTTCAGGTGGAAGAATCCAAGCATGTGTTTGAAGCAAAAGCTATCCAGAGAATGGAGCTTTTGGTGCTTTCTACTCTCCAATGGAAGATGAATCCAGTGACTCCAATCTCCTTCTTTGACCACATTGCCAGGAGATTCAAGCTGATAGCTAACCTGCATTTGGAGTTCTTGAGGAGGTGTGAGAGTATTGTTCTCTCTCTCATCACTGGTATGTAGATCTCTGTTCTGATGAGCTTTTATTCTGATTATGGTGGATAGAGTTCACCATTGACTTGTTTTGATTTTGTTAATTAGATCCTTAATTCCTTCTAATTTGTGTACTAATGCAGATTGCAAGCTTGTTGATTATCTTCCTTCTGTTATTGCTGCTGCCACTATGAAATATGTAATTGAAGAGATTGAGCCTTTTGATGCACTGGAATACCAGAATCAACTTCTGAGTGCTCTCAGAACTAGCAAGGTTCTCTTAATTCGATGTTTGGGTGTGTTAATGTATCAACATTTCTATTGGATGTGAGAATTTTAGTTAACAATTAAAACATTCTTTCTTGATGTTCAATTATTACAGGAAAACATTGATGATTGCTATAAACTTGTAGTGGGGGCAAGTGATGATCACGGTCTTAAACAATGCCAGAAGCGCAGGCACAAGTCGGTACCGAGTAGTCCATGTGGTGTTATCGATGCCTATTTCGGTTCCGATAGCTCCAATGACTCGTGGTCAGTCACATCGTCCATGTCCTCGTCGCCAGAGCCTCCGTCTAAGAGAAGCAGAGTCCATGACCCGCACGAGGTTGGCTCCACTAAGCACTGTCTCTGTTGGCATTGCTAACGAACCCTCATTGATCTCTTGATTCCATTAATTTATCTGATATTGACAATGGTTGCTATGTTCTTTAATCATAATTCTGTGAAAATTATGCGAGCATCTCACTGTTTTTCTGGCCATCCCATGTGATGATGGGTTACAAATGTTTTAGACAAATTGACACCATCAGTTTGATTGGGAATGGAGAGTGAGATGATTGGAGTTGCTACATTGAGTGGCATCCATAGACCCCTTATTGTGTTAATGAACATATATTCAAGACTACATTTTTATCTGTACAATTATGTTGCCATCTAGCATGTTGCTCATAAATAATGAATGCTATACCTAGGTTAGATCAAGAATCACAGACAGGGATGGGTGCCCCAAGTAAGTCCATGGGTATTCTCAAAGCTGAATTAAATGAATAGAGAATGCTTTTCAAACTAAGACAGGGTGGCAATGGACTTCCTGCTTCTCCTTGTATGTACATGTATATTTTACTCCAATTACTTTAGGTTTTATTTTACTTTTCTTTTGACTTCATTGCCAAATCTCATAACCATGGGGTGTAGCAAACCTAACAAGATTGGCCAACAACTTAAGTCATGTTGTGTTGGTTGTTGGGAGTCCAAATTCCCTACTCCACTAGGCGTTCTATCTGGTGTTTCAGACACACCAAATGGATGACACCTCAGCATTTTCAAAATCGAATGTTGTCATCCATCCGGTGAACACCAGATGGAACACCAAGTGGAGTAGGTGATCTCCCACCCGTTAGTTGTGGGTATTGGTTTGTAGATGCAAGATATAGTGAAATAGAGTATAGGGCAAACCAAACGAACCCTAGTCACGAACCACTCGAACTCACCCTCCTACGGCCACGAGGGCATCGTTGCTGCGAATTCTACACCGGATGGAATGCATCTAACGAGCGTAACGGAAGATGATAAAATGCAAGACTTGGGTGTGTTAGTTTTGATGAAAGGAGGTAGATGAAATGCATCAAAGATGAATAATGTTGTTTAAATGAGTGAAATAGAATTGTTTTACAGCTCATGTCATCACATGGGTACTTGATTATATACTATTGTTAGTAGTAATGATGTTGCTCAGAGTTGAATTGGTCGACAAATAGGACAATGGAAGGGTAGGAGCATTTAGTTCTAACTTGTAAGTTTATTTCACATATTGGGACCAACTTTTCCACTATCATAAAATGTACATATTAGCAAATTTGGGTAACACACCAACCATTTTAACAATCCTTAATATAAGTATATATTTATGTGATGGTTTTATTAGATACACGTCACTGAAAAGTTATTGCTAAAATAATTGTACAATAATATTGCATTTTGATATTATTTAAAGAACATTTTTAACCTCGTAGAAAATAAAAAGAATGAAGCATATATATTAAATATTGAACATATGGTGGAGTTTATGCTACATTGCTAGATATACTATATATTTATGTGTATGTACATTTTTTTTATATAGAGTTTATTGGTTTTGTACACATTCACAGAGTTTTAATATTGAATTCATTGATGTATTTCTAAAGGAATCAAATAACTTGTGTTGTAAGTGAGATATTGAGTTAAAGATGTATTAACATAAAAGATCTGTCGAGGTGACAACGCTCAATTCATTTGGCTCTCTAGAAAAAGCTATAGTGGGCATATACTATATTCCATACCTCCATGTTTGGGGCAGTTTGGATGAGAAAGTTTTACGGTGAGATCATTCTACGCATTCCTAATTAGTTATTTCTTTTAATAAAAAAATATTATTACTTTTTATTAATTGAGTATTACTTTTAATTAATTATATTATCACTTATTATATGTCTTATGAAATGACTTCCGTAAGATGGTTTCACAGATGTCTTTGCTATATACTCCCTCCATCTCACAATAATGATTATATATTTTGTTCAATTTGAATGTCACTTTTTAGGCAAAAACTTGTGTGCTCCTGGGGATACGCCGTGCCCCATGAGAACACAACACTCCCCCTCCATATTCTATTTAATCATACGTATTGCTAAGGGTTTAAATTGCAAAGGGGCACGGTGTCCCGGAGGCACAAGAGCCTCACTCCACTTTTTAATAGTAATATTTTCGTTTTTGATATATGAGATTAACACAAAACAATTAATGTATCTTTATGGGGAGACAATGCAAAAATAATTATCCAATAGTATATGTTAAAATATTATATTTTCAACATACTATATACTAAACATTGTATTTTTTTAATTTTCTTAAAAAAATCAAAGGTAAATATTGAGAAAGAATGGAGGGATTTTTTGTTCTATCTCTTTGCATAAGAATACATTATAGTTCTTTTTCTTCGCACCGAAGATTTGTCCATAACAGATTGATCAATTAATTTTATTTGATGTAAAAGAAAGGAATTATTTATTTGGATGAAAGTAATTGAGATAATGTGGCAATGATTTAATATGTGGGAAAAAGGAGCAATGATATCAATCCAATTGGACCCCTTAATTATTGTCCAGTGATGGCCAATTGCTGTTATTTGCATGTAGTCAAATAATTGGTGATTAAATTAAATAAACTTTTTTTTTATCTTTTTTTTGTTTATTTTTTAGTTTCCCGATAGTTTAATAAATATATTTGTATTATATAGAGAAAAAATATATTTTGGAGTGAAATTGAAGGCAAAATGGCTCGTTTTAAGAGTGAAGAAAAGATACGTTTAGCCAACTTTTGTGTTTAAAATTTTAGGTCTATTTAACAAAGTTTAGGTTTTAATATGAACCTTTATCTGCGTGATGGACTTCTTTTTATAAATTTATAGTAAGTCTTTTGAGAACTATCCTATTTAAGTAAAAGAAATTTCGAAAAAAAAGTTTAAAGGTGCATTTTTTTATTTTAAACCATATACATTGTTATCTTATGCATGCAACATTATTGTTCCAATATACCTTTTAATAATATTGTCTTATGAGATGAAAATTGCAATCGAATTTGATGGAAACTTGACATCCCACCCAAGTGGAAGATCATATATTTTAAATTCGATTAAATAAATAGATAATTGAGAATGAAGACTTATGAATATGGCGATGAGAGTTGATGTAAGATTAAAATCATATTTCGTTCCAAATACTTCGAGTTTAGTTTTAGTGTATATTATATAGTATACACTAAAACTAAACTCAAAGTATTTGGAACGAAATATGATTTTAATCTTACATATATATATTATTATATATACTAATTACGAATATGCTGTTATAAATAACTTTTTAAAAGTATGAGGTATCGCAACGTGGTTAAATTTCGTATATTTTTTATTTTTATTTTAAAATTACATATATAATCTTTCTACTTTTATTTATTATTATTATTATTATTATTATTATTATTATTATTATTATTATTATTATTATTATTATTATTATTATTATTATTATTATTATTATTATTATTATTATTATTATTATTATTATTATATCTTTAAATCATGTATATCTATAAATTAAAATCACCTTTAATCATATTTTTTTTGGTTGATTAAGGAATAAATAATCAATAAAATATATCCAACTTATTAATATTATTATTCATGTACATCTTCAAATTAAATACCACCTTTAATCATATTTTTTATTAGTTAGAATACTACTTTTATTTATTTATTTATTATTATTATTATTATTCATGTATATTTTTAAATTATGTATATCTATAAATTAAATACCACCTTTAATTATATTTTTTGATTGATTATAATAATTCATCCGCGTATTATGTGGGAATCTGTACTCGTATATGTAATAATAATAATAATAATAATAATAATAATAATTGAAATGACTCAATTTTGGTTAATTATTTTTGCCAGAAATAAAAAATGAGTGAGGTTCTTGTACTCTTGGGAACACCGTGCCCCTTTGCAATTTAAACTCCTAGAAATATATAGGTTTAAATAGAATATAGAGGGGAAGGATTGTATTTCTATTGGAGCACGGTGTGTTCCGAGGGCGCAGGAACTTTTGCCATAAAAAATTAATTGAAAAATGTCACGTTGACACACCTCAATTTGGGTAAATCCGACAATATCATCCAACGTGACGGATTAAAAAAAAGAAAGAAAAAAAAGAAGCTCGCATTTTAACTCTATAGTACATCTTATTATTAATTAAATTTAATAAAGTTTGGTGTTTAGGGTTGTGAAATTGTAAATTTTCTTTCTTCCATCTATTTTTTTTTAATTAAGTTGGTCTTTTGTGTTATTGAGTGTACAAGGGTATAACATTTTGTTCTAAAATGCAGACACTTTAATTAATAAGGGTATATTTTTTTCATTAAAAAGATAGGCTGAAATATGAATAATATAAATGTTCGATTAAAAAAATTATTTTTTTTAGAAAATAAAGGGTACATATTCTTATAATAAAGGATATAACATTTAATATTAGATAACTTTCGAAAAATATAAGATTTGAGGGCACCGTGTTCCAAGGACACCCAAGTTTTAGCTCTTTTTTATTTTTTTATTATTCTCTTTTTGTGTATTTCTCATAATAATCAATTCTATGAAGACAAAGTCTCTTGTGAGACGTTACTTACGTGAGATGATTTGTGAGACGTATTAAAGTATGTCTATTATACAGATAAAATATGTTTAATGGTCATTAAAATATATTATAATCATAATTATAATATATTAAAAATGGCTTAGCAAGTGTTAATATTTTTTTCCTATTTTATCCTCAGATATTTTTCTTTACTACATTTTTACCCTTTATCATATTATTATTCATACTAATTAAAAAATGAAATTATTGATTGCAAAATAAATATAAGAAATAATTACTGATAGGTACACACTTTGTACCCCTAATTACTACTAGATACATTGATTTAAAATAATTATTATTTAATACAAAATATTAAAGTAAAATACCAAATATACCCCTAAACCCATATACCTTTAAAACACTAACCCCAACCTCCACCCACCACCGGACCACCGCTGCCGCTGCCGGCGGAGCTCTGGCGGCCGATCGCCGGAAAATCTGTTCGTCAGAAAAAAAAAAAAAAAAAAAAAAAAAAAAAAAAAAAGGTCGCCGGAAAGCTGCCGCCCCGCCGCCGCCGGAGCTCCGGCAGCCGGTCGCCGGAAAAACTGTTCGTCCAAAAAAAAAAAAAGAAAAAAAAACTGGTCGCCGAAAAAACTGCCGCCGCCGGAAAAGCTGCCGGACCGCCGCCGCCGGACCACCACATTTTTTTGCTGCACACACTTTTTTTTTTCCTGCACACACTTTTTTTGCTGCACACATTTTGCTGCACATGAACTTTTGCTGCACACAATATTTATGTGCATCACATTAATAGGGGTAATATTGGAATATCACTATATATTTTTGTACCTAGTAGTAATACTTTTGTATGTTTGTATCTCATAGTAATTTAGGGTTTTTTTTGTGTACCTAGTAGTAATCCTCCCTAAATATAAATGTGATCTTTTCATTTTCATATTATTTATTTTAATATTTAATCTTAACTCATAAATTTTATTTTTACCTCTTATAATAATTATAATCATAATTTATTAAAAGTACTCGAGTCTTGAAAAATATTTTTTCTCATTTTATCCTTATTTTTTTTTTACATTCTTAACTTAAATTATTGATATTTATAATTAATTAATAATAGTTATTTATTATTTAACTCATATTCATATTCTTAAGGAAGTTTTAAAGTCCAAACAACAAATGTGCACAACCTCTACACATCAAAAATAAATTAAGTCATTAATGAGTAATATGAAGAGACAAATTCAACATTATAAAAAAATGGTGTACCCCACCATTAGGGGCCCCCACCGCCCCTGCCCTGGGGATTGGTGTGGGAGGTAAATCGCAGGATGTGCCTCAGGTGGCTTATTGAGAGGGCTCACTGTTTAACTTGTACTTGCAAGGGGCCAAATCTATACTAAAGGCAGGATTCGAACCCCCACCCTACAGCAACCAAACTCAGTTAGAAGGTCATTCCACCCTTCCCTCTACCACTTGAGCTATGCCCTAGGGGCACAAATTCAACATTATAAAATGTGTGGAAAGTATGCGGAGATGATACAGACACCAAAATCAAAGTCCGTGTACGGCTGTACGGGTCCTCAAAGGTAATGGAATTTCTCAAATCTTAATTAATGGATACATTTACTCCATTATTTACGTGATATTAATTTATTTTCCTCAGTGATCATTTAGTTTATAAGGCTTGCAACTCATGAAACCTACAACGTCTCATCATCCATTGTTGTAGAAGAAGAGTCGGTGATTAGCATCTTTGGGACCTTTTTTGTTTTGCTTTCGTTATTGAGTTAGTTTTCTATAAATCGGGTTACGGTGTGAACCCTATGTTTCCTCTTTAATTTAAAATCTAGCAATACGTAGGGTATAATAGAATTAATACATAGGGCATAATAGAATTAAAAGAGAGATCACAGGGTTTACACCATGAATACGGTTTACACAAATATTTTCCATCTTTATTTTATTAGTAATTTGCTTAAAGTAGTTCAATCAATTTGCCATATTCATAGATTTATGTCGCCATGATGATGTAACTCCTTAGAAAGATCCCAAGGAAGGTGACTTATATTTTTCATGTATTTGTATTGATAAGATCCCAAGGAAGGTGACTTATATTTTTCATGTATTTGTATTACTCAATTATATATGCAATAGTTTCTAAAACTTGAGTGAAACGCCTCGCATGATATTCGTAAACAGGAACGAGACTTTCTTCGAAAAGATCAAATTACGTATTGGTAAAGGAGACTTTCTTCGAAAAGATCAAATTACACTACCTCACATTTTTAATCACTTATAAATGTCAAATTAACTAAATATTAACATTTCACATTTTTAATTTTTATTTCTTATAAGCCAAATTAGCAAATATTGAATTCTTCCCATTCTTTTTCTTCTTTAAATTCAATAGTATGTGTAAAGATTCTATTGAAAATCTTGATTTTTTGAAATTTAAATAAAATCACATAAAGATCTATTTATAAAGTATGACGTGCTTGCGACGTGCAGCGCACGTCTTGAAAAAACTAGTTTTTTAAAGTATGCTGAATTATATATTAAAATATGATTTTAGTGTATTATGATATGATTTATTGTTAAGTACAAATAAACATACTAAGTACAAATAAATATATTTTACCTATATAATAAGTACACTTTAGTGATGGATCGACCCGTCTAAAAAAATCCCATCTCATAAGAGGGTGTCTCTTCTATTAATTGCAATCTTCTTTACTGATAAATAAATTAATAAATTTTGGTAGTCACCAGTTATTGACGACATTTTCTGAAAAGTTAACTATAGAAAACTAAAATACTATGAAGAAGAAGTATTTAACCAACATATTATAATACCATTTACAAAATGTTATTGGAAAAAAATATTATACTTAACATATCTCTATAGACTATAATAATACTAAATTAAGCATAATAAGTTTAAATTATTAATGTTAACACAAAATTGGTCGCTAAGATATGTACAATTGGATCAAAAATAATTATTCTCATAATAAATTTAAAATTCTTTTAACTTAATTATGAGAAAAATATTAAAAAAGTATCAAGTTATCATATTTTAAAGTATATTATTTATAAGACAAATTTCCCTATGCACCCGATTGCATGAATTCAGATGTGTACATTCACATTCAAATTTATATATTAATGATAAAAATATGTATTCTCTATCCCAACTATTTTCATATTTTGACTTTCGCGTATATTAAGAGAAATTATTTTTTAATTTATTTTTGGGGATAATTTGAAAATTTTGGGTATTAAATAAATTATAAATTATGTTGTGTGTAAAGTGTAAATCATAACAAATTTAAATTAAAGTGTATTATAATATTATTTGATATATTATTTCCTTTTATAGGCTGTGAAGATGAGTTGGAGAATGATAGAAATAGAAAGTGTGAAGTTGAGTTCGGGACGGAAGGAATATATACTTTAGTGTGATATTTCCTATGATATTTCATTGGATGAGTAACACGTAGGAGAGAAGAGATAAACTATACTCTAATTCAATATATAAACTCTAGGGGCAAGATATTGAATTTCTCCATCCCGTATTAATCTATAAAAATATGTTACAGGAGATGTTACACCAAAGTGTTACAGAAAATCCCTTGCCCTTGTGCATTTTGTTAGTGAAATTTTAACGAATTTTTTTGTTAGATTTTAATGAAAAATAAATTAAAAAAATATACATTTATTAAGAAACACATATATATTATTGGATAAAAATTAATACATATATGAGTGTATGCGTATACTCGGGAGAGGATATCAACTCTATTTATAATTAGTTAACATATAAAATATGATTGAAATAATTTTATGATTTCAGATTTTAAATTGATAATTTCGTGACCTATGTTTTAGGTTTTTAATTAATAGAAAAATAAAAATAAAATCTCAAATTCATAATTAATTGATCAAATTTTGAAGTTTTTTTTTGAAAATATACGAATTTTTTTGTTAGATTTTAATGAAAAATAAATTAAAAAAATATACATTTATTAAGAAACACATATATATTATTGGATAAAAATTAATACATATATGAGTGTGTGCGTATACTCGGGAGAGGATATCAACTCTATTTATAATTAGTTAACATATAAAATATGATTGAAATAATTTTATGATTTCAGATTTTAAATTGATAATTTCGTGACCTATGTTTTAGGTTTTTAATTAATAGAAAAATAAAAATAAAATCTCAAATTCATAATTAATTGATCAAATTTTGAAGTTTTTTTTTGAAAATATTCCTCTTAACTTTTACAAAACTGAATTTGTTAAATACATGGTAATTTATAATAATTGATTTAAAAAAGTTAATTTGTCCATAATATAGCTTTATAACCTTCATGATTCTTTGAACAGGGACAATATTTTGGTATTGTTTTGTCTGTTTATCGAATTTCAAAGCAATCATGAAATTAATTTTGTACTAATTAACTTTTTATGAATTATATTCATGAAAAGTGCATTATAACAAAACAATATGCTTGCAAGTTGCATCACATCTATCTCACTTTCTATTTCAATTGTTTTATTTTATTTTTATTTGTACTAATATATATGCTAATTAAAGTTATGTGGGAGATCACTAAATTTTGTCACATATTTCTCAAAAAATAAATATAAAAATTTGGAACTTTCATAATTGACACTCACCCTGCTGGATACCACAACATCTAATATTTGTTGGTATTTTAGGGGATACTTAACTATAGATAAAATAATGGATGTAAAAACACTTAATTTAATTAGCACATGTAAATTTTTATTTTATTTTTTTTATGTAAATCTATTTGAAGAGTTTCTCAAGAAAAAAATGTTTTGAGTCATCTAAACATTTTAAAACACATAAGTTTTTTTTTTTTTTTTTTTTTTTTTAACAGATATCGGTAAACAATTGTGCGAGGATTGAGTTTCGTGATAAGGAATAAAAATTAATATTCCGCATTCTAATAAAAAAATATTATCTGATAGATGAACAATATAACTGTTCAAGTGAAGAGTATTTTATGAATAATTCGCAGTGTAAATAAAAAAAAATAACATTTTTAATGTAATTAACATAACTTCATTACTGAAACGAGATAAATTAATTAATGAAAAATAAAATAATCTCACATTAATTAAAATTATCTTTATACAAGTGTTGCTATCAAATTTAGATGTGTTTTTCCAGTCATTTTTAGGATCATCACCTAAAAATTACAGGAATTAAAATTATATATATATGGCGAAAAACTTGTCTTAATATTATTAAAGCTATGTGAAAGAAAAAATTGTGTGCTCCCAGAGCACGCTGTGTGCCCATACCCTTTAGTATTAAATTGTATATTTTTTAGTATTAAGATGTGTACTTTTTATTTTCTGAAAAAAAAATAAAAAATATTAATGAAAAGTGTATACCTTGTAGAATAAAATGATGTGGCGAAAAACTTGTCTTAATATTATTAAAGCTATGTGAAAGAAAAAATTGTGTGCTCCCAGAGCACGCTGTGTGCCCATACCCTTTAGTATTAAATTGTATATTTTTTAGTATTAAGATGTGTACTTTTTATTTTCTGAAAAAAAATAAAAAATATTAATGAAAAGTGTATACCTTGTAGAATAAAATGATGTACCCTTATTAATTAAAATATATACTCTATAGAACAAAATAGTGTACTTTTATTTACTTTGTGCACTTGGGGACACAAGATACCAACTATTGAAAAGTACTTAACGAAGCCATTATATACATAGGTCTTGAAAAGTTTTGTGGGAGCTCAGAAAAAAGAAAAACTTTCAATGCTATTTAAAAATAAATGTTTAAAATAAAAAATACTCCCTCTATCCCAGGCAAAGATAATATTTTTTATACGTGAATTAATGAATATTACTATTCTATATGTAGTGAGTAGTTGTATTAGTAGTGAATGATGGGCTAAATGTGAGGCCCTTTTACTAAAAAGGAAAAAATAGAAACTTTTGATTGAAACGCCCAATATAGTAAAATGTGAAACTTTCGGTGGGATAGAAAGGATAGTGTGTATAAATATCTGTTGAATTAAATGTTAATAGTCATTTTGCCTAAATTATACAAGAATATATATCAAACTAAATAATAAATGAAAAAGGCTTCTTACTATTTCTTAAACGACAAGCTTAATTAATTTTTTCCATATATTTTTTTTCAAAAATATTAAAACGCAAAGAAAACTTCCGTTCCTTTAAAAATTAATCTTGCTTTCCCTCCATCCTGTCCAGATTTATCTATTTTGTTATTTTATTTTATTATTATATACTATATATTTAAAAAAAATTATTCCTAATAAAATTACACAACGCACCATTCTTTTAAATTGAAAATGAAGAGTAAAAGGATAAAAGGTGGTTTAAAAAACACCAAAAACAGCGTAATAAGTAATTCATCCATTCCACTAAAAGATTACTATTTTACTATATTGAATGTTTATAAATGGGACGGAGGGATTACTTATTAGTGTACGATACCCAAAAAAAAAAAAACTCCCATTTGTTCCGGGAAGTATTTCATACGTTCTTTTTATTAAAAGTGATAAAAAAATACACTATAATAATACTTACATTTTACACACATTTCAACATAATATCCATTTTTTCACACATCCCAACAACTTTACAAATTTTTTTCATTAAATTGTAGAATATTTTTTCATTTTTCCACTATATACAAAATAAAAAAGTAATTTTTTTAAAAAAATTATGCGTACAAAAATATGTGAAATAAATCTCGAAATTGAGTAATTTAAGATGATAATGTGTACGGAGTACAACCCATATACTTTAGTTGGTGAATAGAAAGGAGAGGTAGACTGGTCGAATTGGGGCTTCCCTAATTTAATACAAATTCAGAGATTTGTTGGAATGTGTTATAACCATTTACGTGAGAATGACCCATCAAAATGCCACTGGATTTTGTGCAATCATTTCTTATTTCATTTCGTTATATTATTAACTTGTTACAATTCAATAACACTCACTCCTAATATGAGACATTCACAAATTCATATTATGTAGTTAATATCTTTGAGATGAATGGAGTAACTAACTAAATTAGTTATTCATTTGCCAGAAGAGAAGTGAACATATTTATCTTATATCATTGGGTAAATATGTACGGTTCCTCTGGGAACAGAGAGTATATATTATTAAAACGTAAGAAAAAATAATATCTAACCATTATTTTAAGAGTGTATGATTGTTTTAGGGTTTATTTTTAGGTTTTTTTTAGGGTTTTTTTTAACGTACTTATGTCTTATCAAACGGTGTGATGCATAAAATGATATATCAGACTGAAAATTTGGACTTCATCAAATCAATTTGCTCCTCTTCATGATTTATTTAATATCAACACTGTGTAAGATCACAAATATATATAGTTGCATGTAAGGTTTGCACGCATCTGATGTGAAGAGTTTTTCTTAGGACCGCATGAAGAGTTGTGTGCTGGTAGCACGCATGGTTGTATATATAGTTGCATTGTGGTTACATGTATGTTAATGGTATGCAAAAATTTTAAAATACATCATTTTATATATATATATATAATTTATGAGTTGATCTATTGTGTAACAAGTGCACCTTAAAAATATAATCCGTATTTGAAAACGGGTCAAATAAAAAAGGAAAAAAAAACCAATTAACTCATTTCACGCTCATTCATTCCTCTAGATCCACTCATTCACTCCTCTCTCTCTTCCAATCTACGTTTCTTCTCTTTTCTCTCTAAGGTTTCCGGTTAAAAGCGACGTATGGCAACAAACTTCAGCGACGAATAGTGACTGCTAGATTCCCAGTAGATAGGCGACGTGGGTCAAAATAGTGACGGCTAGATTCCCGTCATTTTAAAAAGTCAATTTATATAAACTTGAATTGAATAAATAAAATTAATTTAAATTTTTTTTGAATATTAGGAGAGAGATCATGAAGAAGCCTAGTAGAGAGGGAGAAAAATAAGGGGAGAGAGAAAATTAAAAGAACGGGGTAGATGAGAAAAGAAAGGGAATGAAAAAAAAAGGGAATTAAAATAGCGGGTCAAAATTACTTATATATATGAAGAGTCAATTGAATTTGATTCATGTGATGTAACTTAAAAACTGGTGCACACTAGTATTTACCCTAAATTATATGTCAAAATTAAAGTATTTAAAGTAATGTTCTTACAAATAATCCTTGTCAATTATATTGTAAAGGATAATTTATTCCTTTCAAAATAAGAGTAAAATCAAGTTACTAATACGGTTAGAATTATACTAAAGAATTATGAGAACCAAAATTGATCATACAAAGAGATTATATTGTAAACTCAGTGTAAGTTATATTATTATTTTTAATATGAAATATTATTTTTAGATTAATAAACTATCTCTTATTAATAAGAAATTATTACTCATTCAGAAATATGGAAAATTCAGAATATAATAGAATTTGAATATAAGTAATACTCTCTCCTACTGAATATTTCACTTTATTTTATAAATTATAAAGGAAGGGTGAAAATTTTGACGAGATGGGGAATAATATTTATTAGGAGAGCAGTACTAGTTGATTTTAAAGTATAAAGTTTTAGTCGAAAATTAAACTTTATAATAAAAAATACTCCCTCCGTCTCATTTCAAATGACACACTTTTCATTTTTGGTTGTCCCAGAAAAGTTTGCACATTTTCATAGAAAGTAAAAAGTAAAAAACAACCACATTTCCCGATACACTTTATTTAAAAAAAAACCATCTCTTCCTAACATACTTTATCATTGATTTATTACAAAAAATATCATTATACTCCTAAAAGTTGTCACTACTTTAATCTCCGTATTGAAATTAGGGGTGCAATCTTTTGTGGGACGGAGGAAGAGTATATATTTTTTCATATCATCAAATTAAAGAACATCATGTTTGAATTCCAGTCAAAGAAGGGAAGTGGACCGATATCAGAAAAGAGGAATGGGCCTGAAAAATTCAATGAAGTTATTTATATGAAGTGGGATTTATATTTATTTATCATCTGCCCTCTGATTTGGGCATAAATGAAATATCTGCCCAATGGGGTTATGATTTATGAAAGATATTGTAGAATTAAATAATTAATGCCTGACATTTTTTTTTAAGAATACAGTTGTATAGTTTTTATTTTTATTTTTTGAAAAAACAATAAAAACTATTTCAAGTATTTGGTTGATCAGCTAAAATATCTCCCTCAATTCTCTGCGTCACTTCAAGCGAAAAGTACGAGGATTCATATAAAAATGCAAATAAAACCAAATTGTTAGGTTTTCTTCCTGCCCTACTTTGTTTAACATCCTCCATTTGAAGAGCCATCATCATAATATTCTGGATATACTCCTCCAAAGATAGGATAAATTAGATGATTTTTTTTAATCGCATCTACCACAATTTAAGAGTCTGATTCCACCACAATTTTCTCATAGCCACGATTAATTGCTAATTCAAGTCTTTTCTTCACCGTCATCGCCTCAACAACCTCAATTTCATATACTCTGGCCTACTCACCGCTCAGGAAAGCACTAGAGAACCTCCTCTCTATTATTTCTCATCATACCTAATACTGTAGTACCGCACGCTTGATAGGGGTTTTCTCAACACACAAATTAATCCTCAAGTATAAGGATATCAATTGTAGTCGCGAAGATGACCAAGTTATAATATCGAACCCAAGGGACGGATAAATATCAATTTTGTTATCTTCTAGTATATTTTAGACTATGTTTGGTAGTTGAAAAGGTTTAATGGATAATAACTTCTAATCGAAATAGCAAAAAGAAATAGCAAGAGTAGAGAAAAGTGAGTTGTGATCAATAAGAATAATAGGTAGTTCGTCGGGTCATCCAGTTTCACTAGCAATTCGTATTTTCATGTGATGGTGTCCGACTCTGCCCTGTGGTTTGTGGACGCATCACTAGACCATGCAAGTTTACTCTATAGACACAAGTAAATATGCGCTTGACACGTGTGAGTATCATCGGAGCAAGAGATATGCTTCACCCCCCTTTCTAGGTACTATCATAATCAATTATCTTCTACGTCTAGAATCTAACCCGATTTGATCTCCCTTTTTAGGTACTATAAAGTTATACTCTTCATCTTATTCATCAACCCGGATTTAATTCAATTCATGAATATTCATATAAGACAGTTCTAATAATACTTCGGAATCCCTTTACTTAGAATTATAACAATAAACCCTGCTCAGTAGTGAACGTACTCAATCAATAACCATGTTATGTATTCAGACTCTACACAACGATCATTGATGCACAAAACGACTATGAGTATGGATTAAATATGCAATCTTATATAAAACAAACCACAGGTAGTGTTGTACGGAGTTTTACACACGAAATACGAATTACATCATGAAACTTTCATAACCCTAGAACTACCAAGGTGGTTCTAGCCCATGATTGATCTAGGAACAATCATGGTTAGATTAATCATTCTTACTTGAACCTTCAGCGAACCTCTGTCACAGCCCTCCGGATGGATCACCACCTCTACTCTTGTCTCTCTTATGATTGACGATCAAAAGCTCTCTTTATTCTCTGTATGAGCCTCCTTTTATACTTGTAATCACGTCTCTAGGGCTTGGAATGAGCTTTCTAAGTGATCTCACGCGTTTCGGCCTCGAAAATTCGGATAAGGTAAGTTCTCGCGCATAGGTTCGACCACGTCAAACAGATCGAACCCCTGGCCACAGGTCGAACCCCACTACTGGAAGAATTCTGCACAGGTTCGACCTTCTGGACAGGTCGAACCACTTAGGCCTTGGTCGAACCCCAGGTCGAACCTCAACACTGGACAACTCCCGCTCCCGATTCGACCAAATGGCAAGTCGAACTCAAACGTCGTGGTCGAATCCTCTTTCTTGCAAACTGGTTCGACCATGGTTCGACCTGATGGCCAGGTCGAACCAACTGAGTCGTGGTCGAATCCATCTCTGCAAGTTCAGCAATGTTGGTTCGACCTGCTGGAGAGGTCGAACCCTCCTCCAACCAGGTCGAACCCACCTAATTCTTGGGCGGTTAGCGTGGCTTCGACTCCGTCTCTTCGATTCTTGGCTCTTTCACTTCGTTTTTGCTAAGAAAACACTCAAATAGCCCCACTAACACCTGGTTCATGCTAATTCACAATATATATAGGTTTTTCACCTATTTCCACATCAAAACTCTCCAAAACTAGCACAAAACATAGCGCCAAACTTGTGAATTTACACACTTATCAAACCCCCAAACTTACATGTTGCTCGTCCCGAGGCAACCAATTTAAACCACAGGAGTCTTGTATAATTCAACAAGATCTAGTACAACACATATTACACATGCCACTTCATTGAATCAAATAAGAATTACTTGCATCATATATTTCACTCATGTAAAATCAATCCAATCACACACCATTCGGAGTACTAAGTAATCTCACTGACAAGATAAGTCTTTACTCTCTTTCGCTCGTGCGTGAGGCACTATAGGCTAGTATAAACACTCATATCAATTCATATTCACGCGTAACCATAAGCTTGACAAAGGTCTCAAAAATCAACTTACATTAGATTAATACTAGTATCACAAAGGACTTGTTTCTAGGTTGTAATGTTGGCTCTTTGGAAAGGGTAGGAAAATTTGATCATAGTAACTTAATACACTAGTAGAGAGTTACCTTGGAGGTTCTTGATTTCTCATTCGGCTTCATATTCTCCTCCAATTCTTCTCTTGCACTTGCAATTTTCAATTTTCCTTCTCTTCCTTGCATCAACATCATTCTTCTTTTAACTGCTCGGGTACCAGTTGTAGGCACTACCTTCTCGAACATCATTCGGCTGTTTCTTAAAAACTTCAAGCCCCATGTATAAGCAATTCGGGGTACCAATTTCAGGCAGTACCCCTAACAAGATTTAACCATGCACTTTTCTTACTGAACCTCATTCCATCTTCCCTTTGTTTCTTCCACACTTATTCACCTTATTCTCTCTACCAATGAATAGGGTATTTTCAAAGCTCAAATAAGGTAATTAAGGCTCTTACATTTGGCTTGCCAAAGAAAAAGCTTTTAAAAGGCTCAAACAGGGCTACCAAAGATTTATAAAATCATTAGGAAAGGTAAAATTTGACTAAGTGACTCAATTAATCAAAAATGACCTAAGATCATATCCTAATATTTCGTCAATTGTAAGTTTCACACAAGACTCCAAGCCAAGTTCTAGAATACGTTCATACGAATGATTCTCTCAAAAATAAACTATCATGATTAATCATGATAAAGGCTCAAATCCTCACATAGGTAATCAATTCCTAATACTCCTCATAGCACATAATCAAAATCAATTCCTCATGAATTCCACATACTTAAAAATTATTCATGCTCTTTCCAAATGAAAATAAACACGTAAACACATGAATGCACAGAATCAATAACCCATATACAAAACAATGATACAAGATCAACTATATCAGGTACATGCCACTCACACATGAATCACACCCCAATCTGTAAAAATAAAAAGAAGAATGAGAGATAAGATGAATCGGAGAAGCCAAAAGAAAACCTGAAACTACTCCCTAGGAGCATCATCATCCTCATCATCATCGTCATCCTCATCCATTCTATTCTCCACAACTCGGCATAGACTGGTAATGTGCTTATCCATCATATCCACTCGACTACTCACTCTACCAACACGCTCATCCAAGGCAGAGTACCTTTCGTTCAGCGTGGCGTAGTTGGCGTTAGCGAGCGAGAGCTGCCTATTCGTCTCCTGCTGCGCAGCTACCACCGCGATCAGCTGCTCATGAATCAAGCGAAGCTGCTCCCGAGTACTTGGAACTGCTCACCGCTGCTGCGGTACCGGAGCATGTTGAGGCGCATCATGCTGCTCTTCTCCCGGAATCTCCATCTCCGGCTGCTCATCTACCTGATCCTCCTCTTCAGGCTGCTGTGGCTGAGGTGGACGGAACTCTCCTTGATCAACGATCTGCTGTAACTCAGCCATCCTCCCCTCAACACACATCTGTGCTACCGCTCTCCAATCACCACCTGACTTCACTGCCACGGATAAAGCGGTGTGTCCAAGAGAATTCATTAACTTATTCCTTGCTCCCCGAATAATTGTCAAGTTGCTCACGTCGAAGGGGAACATAAATTCAAAAGGCTTGAGACCCCTCGTGAAAAACCAATCTCCATTTCTAAAATGGGCAAATTCTCCCTTCGCGCACGTGCTCATCATCAAATCGGGTTCTCCTTCTACTGGTGTAATGCCGGTGAGATCCAAGTTATAATGCTCAGCCACGATCGTCAATAACCCTCCAATATTCACTTTTTGAAATCCAATGGTCTTGAATCGATTCAGCTGCGCAATAAAATAAGCTCCAACATTGAACTTCACCCCATTCAGCATACACCACAGGGCATATAGCTCTCCTCTAGATACAACACTCCCCTCCGAGCGGGCGAATAACGTGTTGCTCAGGACGCGGTCCATGTACCTCAAGACTGGGTTCTTTATTGCGGAAGCACGAGCCTGTCTGGTCTTATAATCATGAATCTCCCCAGTGATCTCCCTCCAAAACCGCTTTACACTGAATGCAGCATTTTCTAAACGAGGGATCTCTAAAGGCGTCTCAAACAGCTCATTGAAATCCTCAGACGTCCATCCCCTACTCACTCCACCAAGCTGAAACGTACACCGATATGGGTATCCAAGCGGGTCCTTCTCCATCTCAAATGAGCAAACTACTTTCACTATAACATGGAAGTACGTCGGCCTCTTCAACTCCATGAATCTTCGGATCCCTACTTGATCAAACATCCAAAATATATCATCCCCTATTCTCATTATCCTCATCGCTTCATCATCTTGGTATCGAGTGCGAGCTATCTTGTCTGAAACTTCTTCCCACTTCTCTTTAATCTCATCCCAATCTTGCATCCGAATCTTGAAGTTATCGGGTAAACGATCTTGTAGCCTCAGTTTTCTTGTCACTTTGTCCAAATTTGAAGGCCTGTCATGCCTCTTCTTCGATCTTTTCTCCTCTGCCTTTCCTTTTCCTTTACTTGATCATTGTCCCTTTCCTGAAAACAAATACTTCAATCCAACCAACAAGACAAGAAAGCAAGTACTGTACTAGCACATCACATACTCTACTCAAGACTTCAAGCATCAATGCATAATCACGCAAACTATCACCTCAACACCACTTGCTTATTCAAAATTCTCAAAACATCTTCAATCACACCTTCCTTAATCATCAAAACATAACCAACAAGCATGCATTAAGCAATTCAAGCAATTCAATCAAAAATTCAACATGTTTCCCTCAATGAACTACTTCAATTTCATCAATTTCAAACCAAATCAACATGCTCATTCTATGATATGTTCTATCCTTGATTAATCCACATAAAATTCAAGTTCTATCAATAATCAAACAACCAAAAACCAAGAAACAAGAATTCATATGAAACAAATCATGATATCAACATTCACCATGAAATTCAACCATACTCAATATCAATCCTCTTATTCACATCGAATTTCTTACCTAAACCTTCAATCCTAGAGTAATTGAGTTGGAAAAACATACCTTCTGACTTGCCCATGGTGAACAACCGATCGAGAACACACAACAACCAAAAATTACGATTTCAGCCCTAACTCGCGACGAAATCCGCCCAAATCCGCGACCGAATCAAAAATTCAAGGTGTAGTGTTGTGTAATCGGTGTAAAATCAAGTGTAATTGAAGAATTTGTGCAAGGGTGTAGAGGTTCGAAGAGGGTTCGAGGTTTGGTGTTTCGAAAAAGTGATCGAACCCCTCTGAAAAATCGAATTTAAATCGCGTACCTGGCTTGGTTCGACCTCAGGTTCGACCACCTGAATAGGTCGAACCATGGATGGTGAGGTCGAACCTCTCTTCTGGACAAACGATCTTCTCGGTTCGACCAGGGGTTCGACTTGCTAAACAGGTCGAACCTTCCTTGCATTGGTCGAACCCCTCTTCTGGAAAACGGAGTGCTTCCAACTGACAGGTTCAACCTTAGGTTCGACCTTCTGATCAGGTCGAACAACTATGGCTTAGGTCGAACCTCCTCTCTGGACAACTTTCGACGCCGGTTCGACTTCCTCTGCTTTTGTTCGACCTCTGGCTCTGGTCGAACCACTCCTAGAGTTGGTTGATTAGAGCTATTTTCACCTATATTTTAGTGTTTTTTTATATGTGTTTTCGTATTATTTTATTCGTATTTTATATGTTATTTGGTTGTGTTTTGTATTTTTATTGAAATGTGTGTGAATGAGCTTAAACGTAAGATTTTCACTTTTTATTTGATGCTAAACATGATAAGGAAGATGTAGGAAAAAGCGGATCTCAATTTGGAGTTGAAACGAGGAAGAACGAGCCGAAACAGTGAAAGAGGAGAAGAAGCTGCACAACACGGCCGGCCGTGTGCAGGAACACGGGTCGTGTCTTGAACACGCCTCGAGTTCCGCACACGGGCCTGTGTATGAGGCCGTGTGATGTCGCCAGAAACACCAACTCGGCCACCCCTGTGGCCGAGCGCAGAGCACGGGTCGAGCGCAGAACACGGGCCGTGTACCGCGCACGGCCCTGTCCTAGAAGCCGTGTGCGGACACCAGATTACACAACACGGCCACCCCTGTGGCCGTGTGCAGAGCTCGAGCCGTGTAGGTGTAATTCCTGCTAAAAAATCAGAATCTTCTAGAAGGCCCACATGGGGTATAAATAGACCCCATTTCAACATTTTTCAGAGGAGATCCGAAAATCCATCTTCTACACACACATCACACACCTTTCCTCCCATTTCCCACCACCATCTAGATCCACCTTCATCCACTTTGATCCATCTTCATCCATTCCATCAATTCTCCACCAAATCTTCATCTCTTCCATTGGGTGTGAGAGATCTCAAGATTTCAAGAGCTAGAGTGGGAGATCCATGAGTGTTGAAGATTTCCTACAAGAAATTGTTGGGGAAGATTTACATCTCTTTTGAACCTCTTTTGGATTTAGAACTATGGATTTGTGTAATAGATCATTTATGTGTTTTGTTACCCTAATCATGTTAGGCTAATCCCTCTAGTGGGATTAGGAATATGAAGAACATATTAGATTTATATTATCATGTGGATTAAATTGGTTTTTCATTTAATTGATGTTGATTTCTATTCATGGGATTTAATTGCTTTGATATTATGATAGCATGGTTTGTTATTCATGAATGTTTATTGGTTTAATGGATTGTTGATCAATGGATTATTTGTGGTAATTAAGTGCTATTATGATGTTCATGTGTGTATTGCTTGGAGTGAGACGGAAACGACCCTCTATAGTATTAGGAAGGCATGGATAGACATTGAGTTTGGGTTTGACCGAAAGGATATTTGAATTCAATGAGGGGAACCAATCCATTCGTTGGCCTTAGTACACAAAAAGGGAGAGTTTAATCTAACTAGTACCTAGATGGAAGGGGTTAATGTTGGGCTTTGATCTTAAGTGCTTTTGGGAGTCTAAAATGGATCAACAACCTTTGTAACCCGAAAGGGAGCTTAGGATACAATCATGATCACCCTTAGTCTACATCAATTGAGTTGAATTCCGTTTGCATGATAATATGAATCGAGTGTGCTTGGATGTTTCTAATCCCATGTTTTTCCATACTTGAACTTTAACACCCATTTTCTTTACTTGTCATTTATCTTATTTGCTATCTTATTTACTTGCTCCTTGCTTTAGTTGTTAACCAATCTCAAAACCCCCGATCATCTTTACAAAAACAACATGAACATGAGCTCACGTATTTTGCTAGTCCGAACATAACTCCTTATTGGATTGATAATTTTTCTCGGGATATACTACTACAACGATCGAGTATTCTTGCTCGTGAGTGCTATAAAAATAGGCAAACAAGAAAATTGCGCCGTTGCCGGGGAGTTTGACGGACTAGTGGAGTACTGTGTTATTGTTTTAGTTGTTCTTGATAAGGATTCTTTTTATTTTCTTTTATTTATTATTTGTGTTTGTGGTCTCATTCTTTGACTTTTCGTAGGTGTTTTATGATCACAATATCAAAGGGAAATCAATCGATCATTCTTTTGAATTTGGAGATTGAAAGGACCGCACGATAAAGGAAACGAGAGAGGCGTAAAGCTAGAAAAGAAAAAAATATGGAGAATCAACGGGGAGATAATGTTAATTATAACCCACCCCAAGATCCTTTACAAGATCAAAGGGGGGTACAAGAAGGAGTGCAAGATAATCAAGTGGAGATAATGAGGAATTTCTTTGCTCAAAATCAAGAATATATGCAATTGCTTGCCAATCAAGAAGCTCAAAGGATACTCCAACAACAAGAGGCACAACCACATGTTCGTAGAAATGTCCAAGAGATGGTTAATATGTTCAATAACCAAGCAATGCAAGGAAATGTGCAAATACCTCAAGAGAGGCCAAGGCCTAGAGCAATCCGGGATTACTTCCAACCGAGAGCCGTACACAACATGGTTCCTCCGGTTCAAGCCAACAATTTAGAAATCAAGACCGGATTGATCAACATGGTCAAAGAAAATCAGTTTGGGGGAGGTCCTCTTGAGGATCCAAACATGCATCTAGCTAGCTTCTTGGAGGTTGCAAATACCATTAAGATGAATGGAGTATCGGAAGATGCTATTCGGATGAGGTTGTTCTCTTTCTCTTTAAGAGACAAGGCTAAGGCATGGTATAATGCAATTCCTTTGGGAAGTTGTAACACATGGGAAGATCTTGAGCAAAGGTTCCTAAACAAATACTTTCCTCCTTCAAAGACACTCCAATTGAAGAGCCTTATCACTCAGTTTAAGCAACTTCCGGATGAAAGCTTTTATGAGGCATGGGAACGCTACAAAGAGATGCTAAGAAAGTGCACTCAACATGATTTTCATGAGAATCAACAAGTGGCTTTCTTCTATCAAGGGTTGAGCCAACAACATCGGATGCATGTAGATGCCTCATCCGGAGGATCTATATTTGGAGTGGATGCAATGAAAGCTATGGAAATTTTTGAAGATATTGCAATGAATGCTTATCAATGGCCGTCCGAGAGGATATTGGGAGGTTATACATACGGAAAGGTGGCTCAAGTGGAAAGTGTGCATAAAGTGAAGAACGATGTGTTTCAAGGCCAAGGCATGAAAGAATTTAATGAAAGCATCGATGCTTTAACTAAGCAATTGAATTTGATCACTCAAGGAGTGAGTCAAGGGGGAAGCACAAGTGCTACTGTGAATTATGAGAGCCATGTTACGCAAAATGTAGAGGATGTTGCCTATTTAGATGGGAGAAATTACCAAGGAAATTTTCAACGTCAAGGGAATTTTCAAGGTAACTATCCTTCTAACCAAGGTAATTATCAAGGAGGATATCAAGGGCAAGCTCGGGTGAGTAATTTCAATCAATCAAGTGGAGGTTATCAAGCGCCAAGGAAGCATGAAAATTTCTCTTACTCTAATCCTCAAGCCGCCGTGTCATTTCCTCCGGGATTCGATCCAAGTGCCAAACCATCAAATGGAGAGGGTAAAGCATCGGTGGAAGAGACATTGCTAGCATTTATGAAAAAGATGGAGGCTAGAATGGAGGAAAATGAGAAGAAGTCCGACAATAGGATGAGAGCTTTTGAACATCAAATGGGACAAATTGCTTCCTCCGTTGGATCTCAGCACCAACAAGGAAAGTTTCCCTCTACCACGGTAACTAATCCTAAGGAGCAATGTTTGTATGTTACCGTGTGCAACATGGAAAGTAAGGTGGAGAACGGGTTGGTGGAAACAACAAACATTGTTTCTAAGGTTGAAGAAGTAGTTTGTGATGAAGTGGTGTCAAAAATGGAGGAGGAGATTATCATTGATGAAGAGTTGTCTTTGGATGAAGAGAAGATAATTGATGAATTCTTGTTTTTGTTGGACGAGGAAAGTAAGTGTGATGAAGAGATGATGTTGAAATAAGATCATGACATTGTTGAAGTTGATGCTTCATTAAAGGTGGAAGACCCCGGTAAATTCGTTCTTACTTGTAAAATTGGAAATGGGGAACACTTTAATGCTATATGTGATCTTGGTTCAAGCATTAATGTAATGCCTTTGGAGATTTTTGAAAAACTTGGCATTGGGAGGTTAAAGGAAACGGATGTGGAAATCGGAATAATGGATGGTTCAATGATAAAGCCCCATGGAGTTGTGGAGGATACGCTTGTGCAAATAGAGAATTTTGTATTTCCGGTGGATTTTATGATAGTTGAGAAGCAAGCGGATCCTTGGATTCCATTAATTTTTGGAAGGCCGCTTTTGGCAACCGCAAAAGCAAAATTTGACATGGATAAGAAGGAACTCACACTCCGATCACATGAAAGAGAATTGGTGTTATCAAGCAAAAATTTAATAGGGCGAAATCTTCATTTGAACCCACCCATTAAGCCTCCGGATATTCGAGATGAAGTGGTAAGTGCAATTTTAAAAGATGAAGAATTAACTAACTTTATGCTTGAAATTGCAGGAAATTTTTCTTCAAAAAGAAATACGCTTGGGGGAGATCCACATGTTGATTTGAAGATTGATAAAGGGCCTCCGGAATTTAAGAATGTGAGAAAAAGAGGAAACGAAGTGAGCTCAAGTGTTAAAGGAGCACGAAGTGTGGATAAAAAGGTTGCTAAAGAGATGTTTAAAGTGAAGATGCGGCCCGATGGGGTCTTGGATTTCTCCGACTGTTAAGAGCTTACATTCGTCCGGCTTGAAGACGTTAAACTTAGAGCTAAATGGGAGGCAACCCATTCTTTTTATCTTTTGTTGCTTGTTTGTTTTGGCCTTGTAGGTTGATTGTACTCATGGAGAAAAATGCACATTGAAGAAAAGAGAAGTGCTTCATGGATTCCAGTTGATATGTTCCACCATTTGTTGCAAACTTAATTCGTGACTCTTGTCTCGAGTTAAGTTTGGGGGGTGATAGTGCGTGGTGGGCATAGCTTGAGTCGTGTGGATGCGGTTACTTCTCAACAAGAAGATCATCAATGGAAACTACAAGGGTAAGTCTCACCATTTTTTGCAAACTTAAGTCTCAACTCTTGTTTCGATTTAAGTTTGGGGGGAGATTGTGTGGTGTGACTCACCACTTGAGTATGATTCTTGTAAAATTGGACAAATTTTAAAATTTTTCTCATGAGTTTGGGTTGATTTTGGTATGATTGGTGGTGTTGAAGTGCATGATAGTCCATATTTATAATGAAATTGTTGAAATAATGGTGTTTGTTGAGTGTTTGAGCATGAATGAGAGGCATTGGAAGCATGATGGAGCTTGAAGCTAACGCTTTCCTTACCAAATGCCTATTGAGGGAGTACTCTACACCTTATTATTTTATTACTTGAAATGATTTGATTTTGATTTGGATTGTTGTGACTAGCATGCTACTTCATTTGTTATGTTTATGGGAGGTTTACTTTCGTATATTAGGATTTCCTTTTCAATAAAGGTTGAGATGGATGTGTGCTTAATTTTCTTATGGATGATGATATTTTGTGTTTTTGCATGTTTTGTGTTTTTGTTGTGTCTTGTTTGTTGAGTCCTTATTTGTATGTTATGTGATTTTCATTCTTGTCTTGGGATGTTTGGTGGTTTGTTTAGGGATGTTGTGAGTCATTTTTGAATGTGAGTGATGATAAGTTGCGGTGATAAGTGATGACAAATTATGATTAAGAATCTCTACACTTTCAAATTGTGACATGTTTTACTTAACTTGTTCAATTTTGAGATGAATGTGGTGTAATAAGTTCCTTAAGGTCCGAGCACAAGCTTGTGAGCATTTGAGCCTCAACCATGCATACATGGTATTTCTTCATGAGTGGATCGATTATGTTTGATAAGTTAGAACTTGCTCAAGGACTATAGGAACGAGCCCGATTAGTGGAGATTGGTGAAATGATCTAAGGCCATCCTTGTTATTATAGTCATTGCCATATATGTTCCTTACCATGAACATCATCCTTAGTTAACCATTTTGAGCCTATAAGCCTATTCCTTGTGAATTTAGCACATTACAAGCCTTAATTACCCATTCAAGCTTATATATACCTTTGTGTGGGTGATTGAGGAGATGGTAGCTAGAAAGGATTGATTGATTAGCAAAAGAAGAAAAATGACATGGTAAACAAGCAAGAAAAAGGATGAAAAGAGCAAAACAAGAATGCACATGCAACCTCAAAGTAAGAAAGGAGCAAATCAACATCAAAATGCTCAAGTAAACAAAATTCAAAGATAGGAAGCATGCATCAAAAGAAGCTCAATCCAAGGAAAGTTAATGAATAGTGCTTGAGATTTGTAAAGATAAGCAAGGAAGAAAAGAAAGTGAAGAAGTTGAGGAAATTGGCCATCTCTTTGATTACTTACACATGATTAGTCACTCTTATCCATATACTTCCTACCCTACCAAAGAGCCTATCATTATATCCTAATTAAAGACCTTTTTGATCATTGATTGAAACTTTGGTGGTTTGTGAATATAGTCCGCGAGCAAGCTTATAGTGATTCGAACCAATCGATTAATGAGTGTGATCTACCCTATTTCAAAAGAGTGTTGAGAGACATCAATATCCATTGTGAGGCTTGGACTTAAAAGGGGACTATATTACATTTTATTCTCTTTTGATTGAACTTGTTAATTTCCCATGTCATGATTTTAATGTTGTAGGATGACTTAGCATAGTTTGTAGTTATTATTGCTAACGATGTGTTATTGCTTATGTTCGTTTAGTCTTTTTCTAGGTGAAAATTTCTCCTTTTAGTTTGTCATTTTCGTTGCTCGGGGACGAGCAACACCTTAAGTTTGGGGGGTTGATTAGAGCTATTTTCACCTATATTTTAGTGTCTTTTTATATGTGTTTTCGTATTATTTTATCCGTATTTTATATGTTATTTGGTTGTGTTTTGTATTTTTATTGAAATGTGTGTGAATGAGCTTAAACGTAAGATTTTCACTTTTTATTTGATGCTAAACATGATAAGGAAGATGTAGGAAAAAGCGGATCTCAATTTGGAGTTGAAACGAGGAAGAACGAGCCGAAACAGTGAAAGAGGAGAAGAAGCTGCACAACACGGCCGGCCGTGTGCAGGAACACGGGTCGTGTCTTGAACACGCCTCGAGTTCCGCACACGGGCCTATGCATGAGGCCGTGTGATGTCGCCAGAAACACCAACTCGGCCACCCCTGTGGCCGAGCGCAGAGCACGGGTCGAGCGCAGAACACGGGCCGTGTACCGCGCACGGCCCTGTCCTAGAAGGCGTGTGCGGACACCAGATTACACAACACGGCCACCCCTGTGGCCGTGTGCAGAGCTCGAGCCGTGTAGGTGTAATTCCTGCTAAAAAATCAGAATCTTCTAGAAGGCCCACATGGGGTATAAATAGACCCCATTTCAATATTTTTCAGAGGAGATCCGAAAATCCATCTTCTACACACACATCACACACCTTTCCTCCCATTTCCCACCACCATCTAGATCCACCTTCATCCACTTTGATCCATCTTCATCCATTCCATCAATTCTCCACCAAATCTTCATCTCTTCCATTGGGTGTGAGAGATCTCAAGATTTCAAGAGCTAGAGTGGGAGATCCATGAGTGTTGAAGATTTCCTACAAGAAATTGTTGGGGAAGATTTACATCTCTTTTGAACCTCTTTTGGATTTAGAACTATGGATTTGTGTAATAGATCATTTATGTGTTTTGTTACCCTAATCATGTTAGGCTAATCCCTCTAGTGGGATTAGGAATATGAAGAGCATATTAGATTTATATTATCATGTGGATTAAATTGGTTTTTCATTTAATTGATGTTGATTTCTATTCATGGGATTTAATTGCTTTGATATTATGATAACATGGTTTGTTATTCATGAATGTTTATTGGTTTAATGGATTGTTGATCAATGGATTATTTGTGGTAATTAAGTGCTATTATGATGTTCATGTGTGTATTGCTTGGAGTGAGACGGAAACGACCCTCTATAGTATTAGGAAGGCATGGATAGACATTGAGTTTGGGTTTGACCGAAAGGATATTTGAATTCAATGAGGGGAACCAATCCATTCGTTGGCCTTAGTACACAAAAAGGGAGAGTTTAATCTAACTAGTACCTAGATGGAAGGGGTTAATGTTGGGCTTTGATCTTAAGTGCTTTTGGGAGTCTAAAATGGATCAACAACCTTTGTAACCCGAAAGGGAGCTTAGGATACAATCGTGATCACCCTTAGTCTACATCAATTGAGTTGAATTCCGTTTGCATGATAATATGAATCGAGTGTGCTTGGATGTTTCTAATCCCATGTTTTTCCATACTTGAACTTTAACACCCATTTTCTTTACTTGTCATTTATCTTATTTGCTATCTTATTTACTTGCTCCTTGCTTTAGTTGTTAACCAATCTCAAAACCCCCGATCATCTTTACAAAAACAACATGAACATGAGCTCACGTATTTTGCTAGTCCGAACATAACTCCTTATTGGATTGATAATTTTTCTTGGGATATACTACTACAACGATCGAGTATTCTTGCTCGTGAGTGCTATAAAAATAGGCAAACAAGATTGGTCGAACCTTCCTCCTGATTTCCAAAACTGAGTGTTCTTCATTCACTACATACTTCAAGCTTCAACACAACTTCATTAAGTACAATCTAGAGCACAACTTCAAAAATTGTTCCACATAACATCATTCATGAGTAACTCCGTAAAAGAAAACACAACCAAAAACCACTGAACATTAGGCAAGTTGTAAAAAATCGTCACATTAAAATCGATTAAAATTTCAATATGGCCGCAAAAACCAACTCCCCTAACGAACAATACAAAGAAAAGATTATACTCTTAATGCTTCAATGAGGTAATAACATCACACCCCCCCAAACTTAGTAAAAACGTAAGTCGAAACTAAGTTTGAAAAGAGATGTAATTGCCGATTAGTAAGCATCTTAAATACAAAAATTTCTTACTCACACAAAAGAAATAAAGCAATAAAACAGAAGAGTAAGCTCTCAACAAGCGCTCATGTTTAACGTCGTAGAGTCACGACGGTACCAAATCAGAACAAGGTATCATCAAAAATGACACACGCATCATCCGGTGACTTATAATGCTTCAACCGATGCCCATTCGCCGTGATAACGTTTCCATCTTTGTCAATAAGCTCAAAACTCCCCCCTCCTAAGGCTCGATGAATCATGAACGGTCCCGTCCACTTAGACTTCAACTTGCCTGCAAAAAGCTTCAAACGAGAGTTAAAAAGTAGTACCTCATCTCCTTGCTTGAACTCCTTGTATGAGATCTTAGAATCATGCCACCTCTTCATTCTTTCCTTAAAAATCTCTGAATTCTTGTAAGTACGACTCCTAAACTCATCCAATTGATTCATGTGAGTTATCCTCAACTCCTTTACATCCTTAAGGGTCAAGTTCAAGCGTCGCAAAGCCCAAAACGCTCTGTGTTGAATTTCTACAGGTAAGTGGCACGGCTTCCCATAGACAATTTGATACGGTGACATATCTAACACCGTCTTGTAAGCGGTCCGGAACCCCCATAACATATCATCAAGCTTCATAGCCCAATCCTTTCTATTAGTTCCTACCACTTTCTCCAGAATCTGCTTTACTTGACGGTTGGAGACCTTTGCTTGCCCATTCGCTTACGGATGATAGGGTGTAGTAACCCTATGCTTAACACCATAATTCTTAAGCACCTTCTCTAGAAATTTATTGACGAAGTGGGAACCTCCATCACTAACTAATGCTCTAGGAACTCCATAACGGGCAAAAATATATTTCTTCAGGAAAGATAAAATAACTTTCGAGTCATTAACATAAGTAGGAATCGCTTCCACCCACTTCGAAACATAATCCACCGCAAGAATAATGTAGAGAAACCCATTCGACGGGGGAAAAGGCCCCATAAAATCGATCCCCCATACATCAAATATCTCCACAACTATGCTAGGCTGCATTGGCATCTCATCTCTCCGACCTATATTTCCCATGCGCTGACATCTATCGCAAGACGCCACATAGCTCTCACTATCTCTAAACAATGTAGGCCAATAAAGAGCGGATTGAAGTACCTTATCTGCAGTCTTTTGCGCTCCGAAATGTCCCCCATTCGGTTGTGCATGGCAGAACTCAAGCACACTTTCCATTTCCATCTCGGGTACACATCTTCAGACAATAGAATCTGTACAAATCTTGTAAACAAACGGATCATACTATATAAATGCCTCAACTTCCCTCTGAAATTTCGCAAGTTGATATCGGTTGAGATCCCTTGGAATTTCTCCAATGACAATGTAATTAACATAATCCGCGTACCATGGATCCATACCTTGCGCTGCAACCACACATGCTCGCTCGGTACCTTCAACAGCCACAACCATGATCTTCTCATCAGGGAACATCTCTTCAATATACTCGAAAGAATTATCACAATGCTCCCTAGTCTCCAACCTTGACAAGTGATCTGCCAACACATTTTCTGTTCCTTTCTTATCCCGAATCTCCAAGTCAAACTCCTGCAGTAGTAGAATCCATCTTATAATACTAGGCTTCGTCTCCTTCTTCTCCATCAAATACCGAATACCGACAAATTTACCGACGGAAAAAAATCGTCGGTAATTACCGACAGTTTAATGACGAATTACCGACGGTTTATTGATTTAATAGTATTTATTTTAAAAAAATCTTCAATAAAAATTTCTGACGGAATTTGCGACGGATTACCGACGGAATTAGAGACGGAGTTTTTATTCCGTCGGTAAAGCCGTCGGTATTTTGGAGGGAATAAATCTCAGAAATTTACCGACGAATTAAATCCGTCGGTAAATATATAAAATTTTATTTAAAGGAAATTAATTTTAAATTTTTTATTTAGCGACGGAAAATTTCGTCGGTAATTATATTAAATTTTAGTTTTAAAAAAATAATTTTAGTTTTTAATTTACCGACGGATATTTTCGTCGGTAAATATATTAAATTTTATATTTTCAAAATTTTATTTGTCTTTAATTTCCCGACGGAATAATCCGTCGGTAAACATATTTGATTTTATTTAAAAAAATTAACTATCTTTATTTTACTGACGAATTAAATCCGTCGGTAATTATATCTTAATTTTAAAAAATAATTATTTTAGTTTTTAATTACCGACGGAATAAAATCCGTCGAAAAATATATCTTTATTTTTAAAAATAATTATTTTAGATTTTAATTAACGACGGAATAAAATCCGTCGGTAAATAGGACCACTTTTTATCTGGACGTGAATAGCTTGTAAACCCAAACCTAATTCAAATCAATTCATCTTCCCCAAATTAGCTTCCCGTCGACAAAATCGAAGAGCCCGCCACCATTTTTCGCCGCCGCTGCTGGAATTCGACGAACAGGGCTTTCTCTTCCAACTTTCCGCCGTCGATTAACAATAGGCTTTAAAGATGCTTTAGATGAAACCTCTCCTGCCCTAGACAAAACCGCGATGGTTTCTTTCTTGCAGCAGCGATATTAATGGTGCTTTCATTGTCTACCGTTAATCCACCATAGGCGCTCCTGTACCATTCTTGGAGCAGCACCTCCGACCTCTCAATTACTGTGGAGTACTGTTATACCTCTGTAAGTCTTTACCTCTTATCCAATTTTTTTTTATTTCGTTGAATGCAATATGCTTTTTCCCAAAATTATTGAGCACTTTCGAAATTTTTTTGTCTATTAATGTGCTGGGTACAGTTTTCAACTATGCAATTGGGGTGAAGTTCTATTTCCATAGTTTTTTGTTGCTGCGATTATTTATTGCTTTGGTGTCCCTCTTAACTCATTTGTTAACTGGGTGGTGCTCCAGGTTAGAGTGTGCACAGCAAATCATTATTTTCTTTACTCTTTTATGAATTAAGTGGTGGTCCATTTAGAGTGTAGAGTTCCAACTCATTGTTTGGTGGCTTCCTAATAGTGTTTTTTGTTATTTAATTGGGTAATTTCTGATGTAAGAACCACAACTTTTAAAGGCAAGAGCAGTTTTGCTATGATACCTTCTTTTCTCTCTCTTTCTCTCTATATATCTGGGTTCATAATTAATCTCACTTCTTAATTTGCATGTGGCTAGGGCTCCCTTTTTGACCTTCGGAGTCATTTAGAGGAGAGTGAAGCTTAAGGTTCTCAAAGTGTTCCCTCACTCTCCACTTTAATCTCTCCTACATTGGAGATCTATACGTAAATCATTTGGTTTACTTAATTATTTTTTCATTCGGGATGTTTTGTTGTCGAGTTGTGTTTTATTCTGTACAATTGAAATAGGGACAGAACGATATTAAATTATTGGGCGTTATTGTTGTGAAGATGAAATTAATTGGAAATTGAGAAGTGGCTGATTTATAGTGGATATGGTATCTTTGATTGAATGCTGATGAGTTTTTATCTGAAGTGAAGTTTGTGATTGTATTTTCTTGTCATGCTCTGGTCTTCTGTATATTTTTTCATCTCAATTCTGCTATGATCACATATGATAACAACACTCTGGCATGGTGACTTAAGGAACAAATGTATTGTTCTAGTTTCACTACTCCTGAATCCCTATTTTTGCCATATTTTTGCAGTCAGTTTCTTACAAAAAGATATATGTATATCTACTTTTGGAGTATTAATTGTATGGTTATGTGCTGCAATGCCAAAATTTAAATGGACTGAATATGGTACTTTATCAAGTGAAGGCAAACTTAGGTGAATCAAAGGCACACGAGTAACAATCTGTCATGTTTTTTCAGCAATAATAGAAGAGAGAAGCAAACTTGGATTGTCAATGGATAAATGTATAAACTTGAAATTTATTTCATTTTTTTAATTGAGAATTTGACTTTTGGAGATCCATAGTTATTAAAAGCGCGCCTCCCCCAAGGCTATACCCCTGGCGACTCGATATAGGTTTTCAAGGCACGAAGTTTCAAGGCGCACGCCTTGGTGTGCCTCAACGTATGCGCGCCTTAGGCGCGCCTTGAGAATGACCATGTTTTTGTGTTGATTTTCATTTTTGATAATTGAAGTAACACCAGATAGCACTTTTAATTAGGGTAAATACACTTTATTTATCAATTTCACACAATTTTATTTACCTTTTTTTTTACCTTTATTCTTCATTAACAATAACTTTATTTATTTTTCTTTTTAAATTACCAACTTACCCTTATTTTTTCTAAAATGATCCCATATATTTACTCCCTCCGTCTCGCTCAAAGGGTTGTTTTTGCCTTTTGACACGTGGATTAAGGAGTATTATATGAACCTTTGCTAGTATACGACTATAAGAACTTTTGACTTCATCTAAATTGTTTCTGCATCTATAATTGTTGGCTGTTTCGTTGATCAACACACGATATATCTTTATTGTTTCCTATGACACTTGGTGCACTTTTTATCTACGATAAATATGCTTTTTGAATTCTGCTTTTGAATTACGATTATACAGACTAGATTGCACAATGAAGTCAACTCGTTTGTGGATGTACAATCGCATGAGAAATGGGGGATTGACTTTTGAATTTTTGAAAGGGGTTGATGAATTCATTGAATTTGCAACTAGTCAACATGAGTGGAAGGATGGTAAAAAAATTAAGTGTCCATGTGTTAAAAGAAAATGTCGAAACAAAGGCTTTTTACCTGTTGACGTAGGAAAAAGGACATCTAGTCAAAAATGGATTCACTCCAGATTATTTTGAGTGGATTTTCCATGGTGAGCAATGGTCGAGAAATGACATGGAGATAGATGCTGATAGATCAATTCCTTTATCTAATCATGAAATGAATGAGGAAGAATATAGTACATACCACGAAATGGTCATGGATGCGGCTGGACCAGCTTTTAATGCTGAAAACGTTGATGAAGAGAATCCTAATCCAGAAGCTCAAAAATTCTTTGACATGCTTGAAGCAGCAGACCAGGACTTGTGGCCCGGATGTAGTCATTCATAATTATCATTCATTTCTCGACTTATGAGCATGAAATCTGAGAATCACATGTCTGAGAAGTTGTTTAATGAGGTTGTCGGATTAGTAAAAGAGTTAGCACCGGAAGAAAACTCCGTTCCTGACGACTTCTACAAGTGCAAGAAATTGCTACGGGGAATGGGCTTACCAGTGCAAAAGATTGATTGTTGTCCTAAGAATTGCATGATTTATTGGCGAGCAGATGAGGAGTTGACTTGTTGCAAGTTCTGTAATGAACCTCGATATGATAAGAAAAATGTAGCCCGCAAGATTATGTATTACTTTCCTTTGGCTCCGCGTTTACAAAGATTGTTTGCCTCTAAAGTTACGGCTAATGAGATGAGGTGGCATGCTAATCATGATAAGGATCAGGGCATGGAACATCCATCCGACTCGGCGGCATGGAAACAATTGAACAACAGGTATCCTGAGTTTGCAGCTGAAAGTAGGAATGTAAGATTGGGTCTTTGCACTGATATTTTTCAGCCATTTGGTCAATCGGGGCAGCAATACTCATTTTGGCCAGTTATACTTACGCCTTACAATATGCCTCCATCCATGTGTATGAAGGAACAACACATGTTTCTTACTGTGTTGGTTCCCAGGCCACAGAATCCAAAGGAGAAATTGGATGTTTTTCTACAACCCCTTATACATGAGTTGATACAATTATGGGAAGTTGGAGTGGAAACTTATGATGTCTCCAAGAAAAATAATTTCATGATGAGAGCTGCAATTTTATGGACAATAAGTGATTTTCCAGCTTATTCAATGTTGTGTGGATGGAGTACTGCAGGAAGATTAGCATGTCCTCATTGCATGCACCATTCAGAAGCCTTTACTCTTAAGTGTAGTGGGAAGCAATCATGGTTTGACAATCATAGAAAGTTTTTAGTGAATGATCACACATGGCGGAGAAATAAAACTTGGTTCCTCAAGAATAGAACTGTTTTCACCGAGGCTCCTCCAATTAGAACGGGACAGGAGATATTAGCTGAGATAGAATATCTGGGGTTTAAAAAGGTGACTGAACTAGGTGGTTGTGAAGTTAATGAATCGCTTAAAAATTTGGGTTGGAGAAGGAAGTGTATATTCTGGGATTTGCCATATTGGGGTGATTTATTGATTCGACATAACTTGGACGTAATGCACATTGAAAAAATTGTGTTCGACAATATATTCAATATTGTGGTGAATGTTCAAGGAAAGACAAAAGATACTCGTAAATCAAGAGATGAGTTGAATGATTATTGTCGACGTCCTGAGTTAAAGAAGAATGAAGAGACAGGAAAATTTCCAAAGGCATGTTATACTCTTAACAAAAAACAAAAGGAAGTTTTGTTTGAGTGGATCAAAGAGCTGAGATTTCCTGATAGTTATGTCTCAAACATGAGTAGATGTGTGGACAAGAAAAAATTGAGAATGTTTGGTATGAAAAGCCATGATTGCCACATATTCATGCAGCGATTGATCCCAATGGCATTTCAGGATCTACTCCCACGGGATGTTTGGAAAGCTATCACTGAATTAAGCTTGTTCTTCAAAGACTTAACTTCTACAACCATTAAGGAAGAAGATATGGAATGTTTGCATAAGGATATTCCAGTGATATTATGTAAGCTTGAACGTATCTTTCCACCAAGTTTTTTTGATTCAATGGAGCATCTACCAGTTCATTTGGCTTATGAGGCAAAGATAGCCGGTCCAGTTCAGTACAGATGGATGTATCCTTTTGAGAGATACCTTCGCAAGTTGAAGAAAAATGTAAGGAATAAAACAAAGGTTGAAGGTTCGATTTGCAATGCTTATTTAGTAGAGGAAGCATCATCATTCTGTTCTTATTATTTTGAGGATCATGTGATGACAAGACACAATAGGACTCCTAGAAATGATGATGGTTGTGGAGATTTTGTCGTGAGTAATAGTGAATGTCTTTCTATATTTCATCTGCCCGGTCGTACATTTGAAAAGGTAAAGAAAAGATATCTAGATGATGCGGAGTTTCGAGCAGCACACTCATACGTATTACTGAATTGTGAAGAAGTACAACCTTATATAGAGTAAGTTTTATAACTTGTTAATACAAGTAATAACATTATTATTATGCTCAACTCTTAATACATTTCATTGTTAATGACCGCACCTATTGTTTTTGAAGTGTTTACACGACTGGGTTGCAACATAGTCAACCAATCATGTCAGTTGGTGAGATTGATTCAAGGATATCAAGTGAATTTGCAACTTGGTTCAAATCTCATGTAAGAGTAAATTCCCTAAATTTATATGTTCTGCATATTGTAATATTCTTGCAATGAATAATTTAAAAATCTTCTTACAATGACTTATATTATTAGGTGCTCAACAATCCAATCATTCATAGTAAAATGATTAGAGATCTCTCAAATGGCCCATCTCGCAAAGTTAACATATATCATGGATATTATGTGAATGGCTATAAATTCCACACTGTTCGATATGGAGCTTCTAAATCAACATCAAATAGTGGGATCTGCATAAAAGGAACAAATTACCTTACAGATGAGAGTGACTATTATGGGATGTTGGATGAGGTAGTAGAATTAGATTATCCTGGTTTACCTATTAAAAAGGTTGTGCTGTTCAAGTGCGAGTGGTTTGACCCATCACCTTTGGGAACAAGAATTCATCCGGAATATAAACTTGTCGAGATTAACCACAAAAGGAGGTTCAGGCAATATGAGCCATTTGTATTGGCAATTCAAGCGGTCCAAGTGTATTATTGTACATATCCAACTGAGAAGAAAACAAAGAGTGATTGGTGGCCAGTTTGTAAAGTGAAGTCGAAGTTGCACATTGCAAAAATGTCCAAAAGTTGTGAAGATTCTATTCCTCCTCCATTTCAAGAGGATTTTATAGATGAGCCAAACAATGTGCAATCAGATGATGGGCCATCAGGTTTAAACGATGAGAGTGGTGCATTCATGGAAATCATTGATGAAGAAGATGATATCGATGAAGAGTTGCAGTCTGAAAATAGTTTTGAAAATTTGAATAATTCAGATTCTGAAAATAACTCTTGACATCGATTTTCGAGATGTATTTCACAAACTATATATGATATGTATAAAGACTTTTGTGAGTTTCTTCTTCTTGTTATTTTTATTTGTACTTTACAATATTTAATATACTTTATAGCTTGAAAAATTGAATATATTATAATTTTTTGGGTTGCAGATGACAGGTGGACGTACTGATGGACGTATTGGTGGACGTGGTCGAGGTAGACGAGGTGGACATAGTGCATCTTCGGCTGTACTATCAACTTCAGCTGCTCCATCAACCTCAGCTCCAACTCCCAGACCATCTGCACCATCAACCTCAGCTCCACCTCCCAGACCATCTGCACCATCAACCTCAGCTCCACCTCCCATACCATCTGCACCATCAACCTCAGCTCCACCTACTATACCATCTGCACCAGCACAATCAACATCATCTGCTGTACAAAATTCTCAAACTACGACTCAAAAGCAAGAAGTAGAGATCATTAAGGGAAGGTAATTATTTCCTTATAATTCTTATAGAGGGTGTTATTATAAATTATATTGTGTAACCATGATTTGCTTAATTCGTAGTTTACAGCCTGGTCATAAACTAGCCCACATGTTTAGAGAGATAGTTTTAGGTCGGGTTGAAAAAGGAGCAACTCGTTGGAAAAAGATATCTGCGGAGACCAAACGTATATATTTTGAGGAGTTTAAGGTATGCATTAAAAAGTTTAGAGTTCTATTTTGATATGATATTAATCTTTTATTTAATTTATGTAGAAAAATGCATGTGGAGCGAAGACATCGATGCACTAGTTCCGGACAAATGGAACTTTTTATGTGCTCGTCGTTATGGTGACATTGTCCATGACTGGAAGAAAATATGGGAAGATAAGGATGAAAAACTAGAATATATGACTGATGAGACTTGGGCTAGCTTTATTGCTCATTGGCAAGATCCAAAAGAGATAGCAAAGGCTGAACAGAATAAGAAAAATCGTCGAAGCGAGCCGGCAGGAGAGGGTACTGGTATTTCTTGCCACAAAGGAGGTTCAGTAGGAGCTTGTGAATTTGCTGAAAAGTTTGTGAGTTTCTATCTCTTATTCACTTATCTTTTATGAATATCTATTGTGTTAATTAATCTTTTTAATGATTGGGCTAAAATTGATGGCAAGAAATACCATTATGAAATATATGTTTAATTTTTTGTAGATTTTGTTGGTATACAAATATGCTTAATTTGTTTTCTTTGTTAATAAGGCCAAAAAGCATAAAAAGGAAGCCAATGAGTATGACATCTTTTTAAACTTCCATCCTCCGGATAAAAATGGAAAGTACGCCTATGCCGTAGCTGAAAATGTGGCTGTAAGTATAATATTTTGTGTTTTTAAAGTATTTATGAGTAAAATGATAAATTTATAATATTTGAGTAATAATTCATTATTAACCATGTAAATTCACAGAATACAATCCAACAAAAGAAAGACGAACTGAGTCAAATGTCTGATGCTCCTGAGATCAATATGGGAGATATCTTCCGTCAAACCGTTGCACCAAAAAAAGGTCGCATCTTCGGCATTGGTAATTTGGGAGAAGGAAGTTCAAGTAGCCAATCCAGTGTTACTCAAGTTGTCTGTTCAAAATCAGAGTGCAAGAGACAGTTAGATGAAAAAATCTTGGAGGTGCGTACTGAGATGCAAGCAGAAATTCAAGTGCTTCAAGCCCAAGTGCAACAACTTATGGAAATGATGCGAGGTGGAAGTACAATGGCTTCTCCTTATGGTGGTGGATCTACATCTGGTGTCGCTCATAATGATGTTGATATTGAAGCTGATGCTGATGACGAGGTTGATGCTGATTTGGGAGACTTGTGATCATGTTTATTGTATTGGATGTTTTGTGTCAAAGATTGAGTAGAATTTGATATTTTGTGTCGAATTTGGATAATCTATTTCAAATTATGGAGATTGTTGAATTTAAATCTTACATTGGGTTGTGTTTTGAAGATTTAATTAATTAGAATTTTATATTAATTAACAGGTATTAATATTAATTTTAAAATATAAAATTCAAATATATACATAAATTTGCGATGGAAATTTTCGTCGGTAAATGAAATATGTAATTTGAAAATAAATATTACCGACGGATAATTCCGTCGCAAAGTTTATGATGGATTATTTTCGTCGCTAATTACTGACGAAATCGCCGATGGATTACCGTCAGTAAACTAATTTTCATATGATTTTGCTTTTTTAAATTTGCGACATAAATTTCCGTCGCTAATTTACCGATGGATAAATCCGTCGCTAATTTGCAGCACCGACGAATTTTATTTTCATGATTACCGATGGAAAATTCTATTTACCGACGTCCATAATCCGTCGGTAAATACCGACGGAATATAATTTCCGTCGGTAATAAATTACCGACCATGGTTTTAGCGACGGATTAATGTTCGTCGCTAATCCGTCGGTAACCTCATTACCGACGGATTTTTCAAGTATTACCGATGGTAATTTCCATCGGTAATCCGAGAGTTTTTTGTAGTGGTGATTAGGTGATTATGGGTGGTCTAGTCAAGTAGTATATAAAGGCTTTCAGGTTATGGTCCCCAATTATACTAAGCCGCACATTGTCTTCCCTTCTCCCCATCGGGAGGGATTACTACGGTCCCCATAAGGAATTAGGAGGCTTAGTTGAGGAAGATCATATAACCACTGATCCTGAGTTCGTGTTCCACCTAGAGACTCATTTGATCAGGTATGCTTCCGCTTTACAGTTTAAATCTCGTTAATCATAATAAGGTTAAGGTTTCATGGATTAATTTCCAACACGAACCCCAAAGGCTTACCGCAGCTATCCATGTGGCCCAGGGGTTGGATCGATCCCCTGCATCATAATCTCTGAAAGCATGTTCAGTCGTTTCAATATCTTTCTCACATCTCATACATATCAGATCAATTCAACAAATCCGCCTATTAGATTGATTGAGGTTGAAAATATATTGTGAAGGGCACACCAAATAAACATGGAGATTTTCTGGATTGTGTTTAGCTTCCAAGCTTTGCTCCATTGCACAAATTTAAATTCTTCATTCTCTCCAGTACTCGACAGTGTTCGACTTATTTTCATAAGCTGACAAAACGGTATAGACCTTTTTTTTTTTTTTGTAAAATAACATGAAAACTTATTTATTTATTTATTTTTATGAAAAACAAGATTTAGTGGTACTGATTTATAATTTGAAAAAGTATGTGGATCTAGTCTAGATTCAATGGGTAGATAATATTAGTAAAAATATCACACAAATAGGACATGGTGTTACTATGGTGTAAGATAAATTATCACGATTAAATACAATAATTAGATCAATTTATTTATTAAAAAGTATCACATGAAACACATAAAATATGAACAAATATAAAGGTAAGAAGTAAATATATTACATCATATAAGTAAAGTTATTTAACAAATTATATCACTTACCACACCTAAAGGTATTATTATGTATAAAGGTAAAAGTATTATCTTATATAAATTAAAATATTACATAGTATGATATAAGTAGTAAAGTACTACATAAATATGAAAGGCTTCATACTTTTTCCATGAGAGTGGAAATATATCAAGTCGGGCCAAATCTAATATTGAAAAGGCCCAACATATTTAATAAGCATAGGCCTGACCCATATATAACACAGGTAGCATGTAAACCGCTTACATGCTTACATTGGATAATTGTATTTTTAATCGAGTAGTCTCATCTCATTTTTTTTTAATTATTTTTTTCTCCAAAAAAGTATTATTTCTTCAATGAAATACTCGGTTGAAATATAAATAATATTAATATTTGAAAAAATAATTATTTTTCTTTCAAAAAATTAAAGTTAAAATTTTTTATACTAAAAGGTACAATATTTAATACTAAAGAGTACAACTTTATGAAGCTTCGGATCTGAGAGCACGGTGCTTCCGGAGACACGCAAGTTTTATTCATAAGTGATATCCGGGAAAAAATATACTTTTGGTCCCATACAAAAGTACATTTTCATGTTTGGTAGCTAATTTTTTTTTTCTGAAAATTGCAGTTTTTGGTTCTGTTCGTTAAATAATGGACGAAAATGTTAATAATGAAAGAGAAGAAAAATAAGCCATTATGGAGGAATTTGGACTTCTTCTTTAAATAGCCTTAACCCAACCCTTGCACACAATTATTCCCTACAAATATTCACACCATAAACTAAAAGGGCTCTAAAAGATAACTTCATCTTGATCTACAAGTTTTCCATCATAGAAAACCTCCACTATAAAAAAACTAGTATTTTTTACCAACGAAATATCCTGTTGGTAAAAACCTTAATTTCATTGTTAAATTGACTTACCAACGGAATCCATTGGTAAAATTCTGTTAGTAAAGTGGTGGTTGGTAAATTTTTAGCAACGAAAAATCAATTCCGTTGGTAAATAATTCAGTTAGTAATCCGATACTACTGATTCCGTTGGTAATTTATATAATGATTACATTAGTAATTACCAACGGATTGAATTCCGTTGTTAAAAAAAAGAATAAATCTGCTGGCGTTCCGTTGCTAAAACAAAAATGTCATTTTTGTTGCTAATCTATTGGTAATTACCAACAAATTGAATTCTGTTGGTAAATTATGTTGCTAAAAAATATTTTTTTTTGTAGTTATGTTTTTTCAATCAAAATATAATACTTACTCCATATATAGTTATGAGAAGCACAAACTTTTTACGCCTGTAATTTTTTGGTGTCAAACTTTTATCTTTTATGGTATACTATCACTCAATCTAATAACATCAACATTTTAAAATTGCTTTCCCCACCTACTTACATGCTTTAAAATTTATCTACTTTGCAAATGTTACATTTAAAAAAAAAAAACAAAACAAAAAAAACAAAACAAAAAAACTCCCTATTAATAAATTTACACTCTCCACATTTTTATTTTTTTTTCAAAACTATTTTAACTTGACTTTCTTACAAGAAAATATACTCTATATACAATAACCTTTTAATATATACTCCCTCCATACCATCTAAAGAATCTAATGTGTAGTGGGTAGTTGTATTAGTGAGAATGTGTGCCCCATATTTTAATTGTATTAGTGAGTGTGTTTGGGTTCCATGTGTGTAATAAAGGAAATGTGACTCTTTGGATGAACGCCCAAAATGAAAAAAATACCCCCTTGAAGGAGATAGAGGGAGTATACTTTTAGTTTCAAAATTGGCATCTCACCAATACACTTAAACAACTTTACAATTTATACTCTCTCCGTCCACTTTCAAGGGTATTATTTTTTCATTTTGGACATCCGCCCCCAATTGTCTCATTTCCTTTTTTATCCATACACTTAACCAATGATATGTTGGCCCAGTGGTTGAGGGGTCAACATTGAGGTGCCCCTGATTGAAAGGTCAGGGGTTCAAGCCCCCCAGAGCGCAATGGTGGAACAATTAATATTGAGGGCTACAAGCGGCAGTGTGGGAGGCTGAAACTCAGTGGGAACCTGCGGCTCGGTGGGAACCTGCGGCTGAGCTAGGGGAAGGGCCAGCATGGAGCAATCACCAGCATGGAGCAATCACTTGGGGATCGACTCCTTGTGCGCAGTAGTTAAAGATATTAGGAACCTGTGATCCATTGTGTGGTTACCGCGATTTACTTGGAGGCAGTTCTGAGGGGCCGGGACTGTTTCCTCGAGGACTAGTCGGGCGTAAGCCCGGAACCTCGGTATCAAAAAAAAAAAAAAAAAAAAAAAAAAAAAAAAAATGGGACACATACCTCCACTAATACAACTACCCACTACACATTAAATAATAATACTCCTTAATTTCCGTACCCAAAAGCAAATGACACCCTTAAATCCGGATGAAGGGAGTATTTCATTACGAGAAAAGAAAAGAATTTTTTTTTCCAAAACTAACCCTAAAAGTTCATAAAAAAGAAAAAGGCATTCACAAACTTCAAATCTACCATAATAATGATTTTCTTTATTAGAAGGTGGAAATACTAAATTACTCTAAAAAATCAATAAAGTTAATCACCAATTTATGGAGAGTTTCGAATTACGGAGAAATGAATCTCAAATTCACTTCTAGAAGATATTTTATGATTATTAAAGAATACCGTGTAATTAGTTTGCATAATTAATTATGTGTATTCTAGTGCTCTATGTTCTTTTATACTATGTTTAATATTTTATTTTTAAGATTTAGTATATTCAATAGTATAATTATCTTTTGTGATTTGATAAGCAGAACATTTATAGTGTAATTACACAAAAAGGTGTGATGCTTTGGCTATGGAAGGTAGAGAAAAGAATGAGAGAATATGATTCTAAATGAAAGTCATGTATTCTGGAATAAAGTGCACTCTTTTGTTTCCCTTTTAGCTTTAAATCACACCAAAAACATTACTTGAAGAATATATTCTATCATGGTTTTGGATTCCACTCTAATCTTTTAATTTTACACTCAAAATGTATATACTTGGTATAGACATTTTCTAGTGTTTTATATATTTCTTTGTCCTCAATATTTTATTTTTATTTTAGGGTTTTAATGTATTTTTATGCCTATATCATTTTTGTCTTGCGACTATAATGAGAAGAGTCATTTTTGTTTATTTTATAAACCCAAATCCTCTTTGGAAGGGTAAATATTATGACTGTCAATTTTATTAATGGGTATGGATCTTCAGGGAATAATACCCTATCGTATGCGGGTAGGGTATGATATTTCATGCTTTAGGTAGGGCAGTACCCGCGCCTACATGGAAACATGAAGGTAAGGATAGAGTATGAATTTTGTAACATACTCGATTAACCGACGGAATATGCATTAGTTTGTATTTTTATTTAATTTATGTTTTGATTGTGTTGTATGGTTGTTTAAGGTAAGAGTCACTCGATTATATTTTAAAATTATTTTTATATTAATCAGATTGCATTTATTAGAAACAGAAATATTCTTGATTGCCACTACAAGAAACTGGCAGATTACCGACGGAAAAATCCGTCGGTAAAATATGAAAAATTCGTCGGTAAAGCATTTACCGACGGATTGCCGACGAAAATGGATCTGTCGCGATTTTCTGCGTCGGTAACTATTTACCGACGGAAATTAAAATCCATCGGTAATTACCGACGGATTTTTTCGTCGGTAAAAATAAATTCTGTCGGTAATAATTCAATGTGAATTCGTCGGAAACGTCCAAATAGTGACGTTTTTACCGACAAAAAAATCCGTCGGTTACCGACGGATTTTTTCGTCGGTAAATTCATAATGCAAAAGCATAAAAATTAATAGATTACCGACGGATATTGTTCGTCGCTAAATTACAAACAGAAAAAATCGTCGGTGAATTACGTATTTTTTAATGAATTTTTTATTTTACCAAAAAATTAATCCGTCAATAATTTATATATATACTATATATATTAATATTATATCCTAAAAATTAATAATGGATAATATTAAATTCACTCGAAGAAACCTATTTAGAATTTAGATGACAATAACAAGAATTCCAAATATTAAATGCATAAACATAAGGAAAAATGTATTTATATATCTCAAAACTATCAATTCTGAATACTCAACAAAAATCATAGGCGAAAACATGCCTTCAATTCCAAAATAACAAAAATTCTCCTATCAAAAATAGGATTTCAGCTATAAACTTCATTTCCAAATAGCTAGCAATCCAAAGTCATGAAACTAGTGGAGTTGAATTTCATCCTGCAATCCAAAAAAATTCAAAATGAAAGATAGATATGTGCGACAACATTGTAATATAAAAGGTACAAATTCATTACTATGATCAGTCATATTAATTTCAGAAGCATAACAAATTCAGAAGGTCCCCCATTCATACTTGAAACAGATCCACAAATGATAACTATGCTTAAGTTATTTCATACTAAAAACTATAACAATAATCTGAGAAGTTTTTTTTTATAAAGCATATACCAAGTTATTTGCATGATTCCATTCCCATTAATTATACCAAGCCCTTAGTTATAGCCTTAGCATTCAAACAATAGGACAAGTTATTGGATTTTGACAAAGAATATGCCAATTCAAAGCATCATTTCTAAGTAATCAAAGGAGCAATTTTATATAAATAAATATACTATAATCAACTTTCAAGTGCAGAAAAATACATAAAAATGCATGCAAAGTGACAGTATCGGTAAGCATGCTTTCGTACAGGTGTTGTAGAATAGTCCCACATAACAAGAAATCATGCCTCCACCTCAAACAGAATAGCCTTCACTACTGTATATGACGTTCAAATAATGGATGTTTCATAATGTAATTGAATATGTTTCTTTCTTTCTCAAAAGTTTTTAATGTAGATCATTTTGTAATTTGTACAGGTAACATTATAAATTTCCCAACCTCTTATATTCCATATTGGTGCCATTTAAAAAAAAAAACTCCAAAATAAACAACTTAGCACAATAACTACTTCAGATGCTAAACATAACAATACCTAAAAAATAAAAAATCACTACTACGACAAACAAACAAAATAATAGTAATTCAAGGTCCCTATTCAAAATATAATCAAGTTGAGCCCTAAAAGAGCCTTTAGGTAAAATGGGATAGAGAAGGAAGCTTACTTTCATCTGCATGGGACGAGGATTTGGAGGAGGAACCACATGACCAATCATATGATGCTGAACAGGTTTATTCCCAACATCAGATGCAAAAGATATCAAAATCAAAAGCTATGAAACCATAAAAACAGAAAAGTGTAACATCATAACATAAAATAGAAAGAAATAAATTAGCATACAAGACAGTAGATATTGTGCCTAGAGTATTGATAAAAACATAGCTAAAAAAAAAGTCAAAAACATTACCTTCTACTTTCATGTCCCTTAAACACAGAACAATAACAACAAATTAAATGCCCCTTAACATAGTAAAGTAAGCATATACTTCCATAACAATCAGATTATAGACTAATTTATTACAACGTATAATGCATACAACCTTAATCCAATATTTGCAATTTGGGCAGTCTCACCAAATAGATACACTTAGTTAATAAATAATTAAGGACAACAAATAACCAACCAATAGAGTAGTGAAAGACCTAATTAGGGAAAATTCAATATCAGTATGCACTGAAAGTCGTGCCACAAAGAGTGGACCCTTGTAACTCACAGCAAAAGCGATTCCAGCAATTGCAGCTCTATTGACACCTAACGAGTTCTATAAAGGAAGCATTAACCTTAATATAACTTGCTGAAAACCCTTAATGGCTAGTATTAGTTAAACTTAGAAGAAATGAATACATATCAGAGTCCCATTTAGTCATTTACCATGAGAAAACATCATATTGGTGCTAGTTATTTCCCCTTAATTGTTCCCATAAATAAGCATAGCATGCTCAAGGGAAACATAATAAATAATGAGAATAAAAAGTTGATTCCATATAAACATTCAGAACAAAATCCTAAGGTGCACAAAAGTGAAATCCTCATTGATTTAAATTATATAAAAAAAATATTTATTAAAAACATGCATTAAATCAACATCAATCGTCATTCACATAAAAGCCAGAAAATATACCAAACAACATCAATACATAACCTAGAGGAATTAAACACGCTCGAACATGTATGAGACGAAATCCAAGCAAAATTCAGCAACCCCAAAACTAGATAACCAAAAAATTACATGAAATTGTACCTCTATGTAGAGCTTGGATGAATTTCTGTCCAGTAAAACCCTAGATAGTGTGACTTAGAATTAGAGAGGGAAATAATTATTAAATTCAAATAAGATTTTTAGGGTAATAACAGGGGAAAAATTATAATAATAAATACTGAGGGAGCAATAGCGGCAGTTAGGAGCCATATATGGCGGTGGTGGCAAGGGAAGAAGCACGGTGGGAGGAGCGTGCAAATGTAACTTAGCGGAAAACAAAAGCAAAAAAAACCTTAGCGGAAGACAGCGACAGGATGGGAACGAGAGAGGGAGAGAGAAAGGGGGGGAAGAGAAGGCTTACGCGGCGGGCGGAGGGTAGTTAGCGATGCCCTGGAATGTGCCTGCCGTCGATGAAATTTGCGTGGACTCAGCCGACGATGCTGGCGTCGCAATGTCGATGAATTCCGACAGCGTGCGGTTGGAGATGCAGTGACAGAAAACGGCGATGGACTGGTGGTGAGCATCGAACGGCAGTCGCTTGTGGTCGCGTTTTCCTTAGCCGATGGAAATGGGAACCCTAATTTCAAGAGGCAGCGAGGTTGCAGATTGGAATTGTGAGACCCTAGTTTTATTTAGAATTAGGCTCAACATTACCGACCGATATAATCCGTCGGTATCTTTTAAAAATATTTTTACAAACACAAAATATTTAACGACGGATTAATTTAGTCGTTAATTATAATTGATAAATTTATAAAATTATTTACTGACTATGAATGATTCTTCCTTAATATAATTCAAAAGAAATATTTTCATACCTTATTTACCGACGGAAATATCCGTCGGTAAGTTCATAAATTAAAATTAATAAACATTTACTGACGAATTATGAACCGTCAGTAACCTAATTAAAGGAAATATTTTAATTTTTTTTTTAGCGACAGAAATATTCGTCAGTGATTCTATAAATTAAAATTCATTTATAAATATAAATATTTACTGACGAAATATAATCCGTCGGTAATCTTATTCAAAAAAAATAAAAATCATATAGCATATTTACCGACGAAATTATCTGTCGGTAAATTTTTGGGAATTATTCCCTCTTAAATAGCGACGGATTTAGCGACGGATTTAGATTACGTCGCAAAATCCGTCGGTAATCTGTCGGTAATAATGTTGGAATATTCATTTAATTATTTTTTGATAATTCGTCAGTATTATGTCGGTAATTCGTCGGTATTTACCGACGATTTACTGTCCGTCGGTAATTCCATCGGTAATCTGACAGTTTCTTGTAGTGTGCATCGTAATTTTGAACGAGGCGATAAATGAAGCGAAGAAAAGGGGAATAGGCAGAACTTTTCTTAAGATTGATTTTGCCAAGGCTTATGATTCGGTGGATTGGGATTTTTTGAATCTTATGATGGAAAATTTTAACTTCAACCATATATGGAGGAGATCGATAATGGAGTGTGTGTTAATAGCTATAGCATCAGTATTAGTAAATGGAAGCCAATCAGGAGAATTCTGTTTGGAACGAGGCCTTAGATAAGGTGACCCTCTTTCTCCATTCTTGTTTTTAATAGCAGCAGAAAGTCTCAACATTCTTATATCAAAAGCAACAAACCTGGGGTTTTTTGAGGCAGTAAAAATCAGAAGTAAGAATGTGGAGGTATCGCATCTTTAATTTGCAGATGACACCATATTGATGGGAAGTGATAGAATGGAGAATGCTATAGTAATCAAGCAAATCCTTAGAAATTTAGAGTTGATATCAGGATTGAACGTCAACTTCAATAAATGTTGCCTTTTTGGTGTGAATGTGGAGGAGAGAAGACTGGGTGAAATGGCGAAAGTTATGGGATGCGAGTGGGAGTGATGCCATTCACATATTTGGGCATCAAGATTGGCATGAATCATCGACGTACAGTGGAATGGGATGGCATTATACAAAAAATCAAAAACCGCATCAAGAAGTGGGAGGGGAGCAAAATCTCTATTGGTGGAAGAATCATACTACTGAACACAGTATTATCTTCTCTACCAATCTATCATTTTTTTATCTTATGCCAAAAGAAACTTTGCAGGTGATTATTAAATTATTTCGTAATTTTCTGTGGGGATGAGGATTGGATAGATTAGAAAATTATATGTAGTCCTAAAGAGAAAGGGGGATTAGGGATATGGGATTTGGAGCTTGTTAATAAAGCACTTGTTGGGAAATAGATGTGGAGATGGTTGAACGATAAACATAGTCTTTGGGTGAAGGTTATTGAATCTAAATACAAGTATGCCAATGATGAACAATCAATTCATAACATCAAGAAAGGTAATACCAGGTAGTCAGGATGGTGGAAAGATGTAGTCAATACTTCCCTCGGAGAATGTGGTGGCTGGTTTAAAGATAAATTGGAAAAAGTCATAGGTAATGGAAAGAACATTCTATTTTGGGAAGACATTTGAGTTGGTGGAGAAGTGTTGAGAGAGAAATTTTCTACACTCTTTCATCTTAATCTAGATAAAAATAAGAAAATCTGTGAAATGGTGAGATGGGAGGGGAGTAGATGGAGATGGATATGGAGATAGAGAAGAGATCTATTTGACAGAGAACTGGAAAATTTTAATATGCTTGTATCTTTGGTTATAGTGTTCAAATAAGATAAGGAAGACAAGATGGGTGGTAATGGAATGGAGAGACCGAGTCTTACTATTGTATCAAGGATGCCTACAATACTATGGCAGAAACTCGTGGATTTATAACTGTTGAGGCTGAGTAGGAGAGATATTTCAAAGATATATAGAATAAATTTACTCCTTCAAAGGTAGTAGCACATTCTTGGAGACTATTATGGGATCGGTTACCGACAAAGATGAACTTACAAGGAGAAACAGTCTACATTCCAATAATAATATTAAGTGTGTCTTTTGCAATGAGAATGAGGAAACAAGAAGACATGTATTTTTTGAATGTGATCTTTCTTATAAACTGTGAATGACATTCTTTGATTGAATGGGGAGTTCAACAGTGTTGCATTCAAACGCAAAAGCTAATTTTACTGCTACATATAATCTGTTCAGAAAGAAAGACAGACAGAAAGCTATAGTATTTTGGCAATCTGTTGTCTGAATTCTTTGGAAGCATAGAAACTCTATCATATTCGAAGGAACCGTACTATCAATTGAGAAGATGATTGAGGAGGTAAAGTATAGACTATGGAGTTGGTTTGTAGTGAAAGATTTGGGGTGGTTGATGAGTGATATTTTCACCTAAATTTTAGTATCTTTTTATATGTATTTTTGTATTATTTTATCTGTATTTGTGTACTATTTGATTGTGTTTTGTGTTTTCATGAAAATGTATGAGAATGAGCTTAAACTTATTATTTTCAAGTAAAAATTGATTCTAGACGCGAAAAAAAAGATGTGAAAAAAGTGGATCTTAATTCGGAGTTGAAACGAGGGAGAACGAGCCAAACGAAAGAAGAAAAGCAGGGGCAGCACCAACAGGACCAGTGTACGTACACACGACTAACCGTGTGCGGAACACGCCCCTGTAAGCCAAGGCTGTGTGCCGGCACCTAAAATACCTACACGGCCATAGGCATGGCCGTGTGCGGAACACCACCAGTGTGCATGTACACGGCTAGCCGTGTGAACGCACACGAGCCGTTTAGGTGCAAAAAATTAGAAAATACCAGCAACCTTTAAGAAGCTCCCAAGGGGTATAAATACCTCCAATTTCAACATTTCCACAAATTTTCGAAGGGTTTCAGCTGCACACCTAGATCACACACTATTTTCTCCATTTTACATCATTATTTCCTCCATTCTTCATCCATCCATCTACACTTGATCACCTCCATCAAATCCACCATCCAAATGATTAAGGAAGTAAGGGGGAGTGAAGATTGCAAGAAGAAGAAGGAGATCTCCATTGAAACACTTCAAAGGGGGAATCTATTTCTAATTTTTGTAAACTTCTTTATAGTTTGATCATGGGATTTGTAAATTCAATTGTCTATGTTGTTTTTTCTAAGACTATGATATACTAATCTTCTTTGTGAGATTAACTCCATGAGTGGTGTTGGATAATTTAGTTTTTATGCAATTGAATTTTAATCTTAATTGGGTATTTGTGTTATTTTTATCATGGATGTGAATTACTTGATATATATGTATGATTTGTGTGATTAATTATCATGGGCATATGATTAGATTGAGAAATCAATTATGTGTTTATGATAGTTCATTGAATCATTTCATCATACATTTCACGTGCATTAATTTAGAATGAGATAGAGATATCCTTCTAGATTTAGAACCCTTTAATAGAACATTTGATTAGCTTAATCGAAAGATTGGTTGATTAAGTGAGGAGAACCAAGCCATTAGTGAATTCATAGTACCTTAAAAGGGAATATTGCCTATGATTTAGTACCTCATTAGGGAATTCGTAGAGTAATTAGTACCTAGTGGGAGGTGTTTGCTTTGGTCACGATCCTGTGTGCTTTTGGGAGCCTTATTGAGGGCCTACATACTATCCATCTCGAGAGAGAGTTTAGGTGGAATTAGTGATCGCTCCTATGCCATGTCCATGAAAGATTAGAAATAATTGCATGATTTCTTTATTATCTATACTATGATTGTTGCTAATCTCATCTTGCATCATTTGGAAACCATTTATTCTTGCATTTGTTTTATTCTTGTTCTTGCATTAATTTACTTGCATTTACTTGCAATCTATCCTCCTTTTCGATCGTCCTTATAAAATCACGATAAATTTGAGATCGCTTCAACTCTAGCACGTTCCTTCCTTGAGTTCGATAAATTCTTTGATTGATCATTCCGACTATAAATGACCAATCAAATGGCGCCGTTGCCGGGGACGTAATGGCCGCTAGTAGTTTGACGAAGGATTGTTTAGAGTTGTCTTAATAAGGATATTTATTTTTATTTTATTTTTCATCTTATATTTGCTTTAGAAAATTTTGTTCAAATTTTTCTTTCTCTTGTAGGTGCATACCTTGAGAAGGAAGAAGAAGTAGAACAAACCAAAAATATGAGCTACATGGATATTGTTTGAGATATGTTGAATAAAAGTGCTCTTCCCACTATGAATGCACAAGGAAATAGAAATTTTCAAGGAGTTCAAATGCCAAATTGTAGGCCAAATTTGCAACCGGATTTTGGAGTATAAGTGCCTAATATTCAATTCCAACAACAAAGTTATGAAGATATTGGAGTTCCTCATCAAATGTGTCAACAATTATGCCTTCAAGGTATGGAAGATGTTTTTCAAGAAAATTTTTCTAGACATCAAGAAGAAAATCAACCACAACTATGAGGAAATTTTCAAGACTCCAACACCTCTTATTCCATCCAAAGTGACCACAAAGAAAGACTTAGAGAAGAGCTGTTTGAAAGGATGATAGCACGCATTGAAAATGATAGAAAGTCTAATGAATTGTGGATGGATCGAATCGGAAATTGGTGTGACATGGTGACAACTGACAAGTGCAATTATAGCATTCGGTGCTAGGATGAACTCAATTGAGCACCAAGTTAGTCAAGTTATGTTCACCGTGGAAAGACTTCAAGAAGAGAACAACAAGCCTTCTACTTCTGGAACAAAGAATCTATACATGGTTATGAAGGTTCGGAATTAGGATAGTTTAGGGGATGATGATGTTATGAAGGAAAAGAGAGAAAGAGTTTCTAAGTGGGTGAAAGCAAAATAGTTGAAGGAGGAATTCAATAGATTTGTCGAATCTCTTGAAGAGATGGTTAAGAAAGTGAAGCTTCAAAATTAAGAAGAGATTCATGCACTTATGGAAGAAAAGAAGCATCCGAAAACTAAGATTATGGACTCTACTTCACACAAGCCAAAAATTTCTCATTCGCTTGAACTTTCAAATTCTCTTAAGAATTTTCATGATTTCATTGATAAAAATTTATTTGTTGAAATTGTAGGAAAAGGGTTGCAATAGGGCACCAACACTTGTCAATGCCCGAATTCTTACCGGAGGATGTGGTTGAAGTTCAAAACTCATGTAGAGCCCCATGAAAAAAGTGGAACAAGTGAAAAGGGTCATTCCTTGTGAAGAACGCCTTTGGAGACCAATTGCTTGAATTATTCAACAATAAAGGAAACGTTCTAGTGGTTGAGCATGAAAGCACAAGACGCTACTTCAAGAAGAAACCTATGACAGTGCCTAAGGACTATTCTAGATCACCATGAGCTTGCTAATCTTGTCAGACTTGAAGACGTTAAACTTTGCGCTAGATGGGAGGCAACCCATCATTATCTTTATTGTTTTATTTCTTGTTTTCAATAAGGATTATGGATTTGATTTTGTTTTGCAATTTTGGTATGTAGGTTGATTGTGCTCATGAGGAAGATTCGTATTGGAGATATGAGAAGTGCTTGATTTGAAGTGTGTAGGTAAGTCTCACCACTTTTTGCAAACTTAATTATCAACTCTTGTTTTGATTTAAGTTTGAGGGGATATGGCGTGGTGTGACATAATTTATCTTGAAGGCATATACTTTTCGTGTTTTTGGGCTAATTTTAAATTTTCTCATGAGCATTGGTTTGATTTTGGTATGATTGGTTGTGTTGAAGTGCATACTAGTCCATATATTTATTACAATTGTTGAACTAATGGTTTGATGAGTTTTTGAGCATGTATGAAGTGTAGTGGTAGCACGAATTGAGTCCGAAAATCAAGTCGAGATTCGTTGTGCATGACGATCGGAAGCCCGTGCCAACCATTTCCACTACCAAATGCCTTTCTAAGGGAGTTCACTTTACATCTCATCACTTCTATATGCTTAGCATGACTTGATATTGATTTGGATTGTCGGGATTAGCATGGTATTTCATTTGTTATGTTTGTGGGAAGTTTACTTTCGTAATTTAGGATTCATTTTCAATCAAAGATGGGATGATTGTGAGCTTACTTGATCATTGATGATGTAGAGTGCGTACTTCATTGTCTTATGATGGTAATTTTTGTTCTTGCATGTTCTGTGTTTTTTTGTTCCTTGTTTAGTGAGTCCTTCTTTTATGTTTTGTGTGTTTCTTGTTCTTGTTTAGGAATGTTTGATGGTTTGTTTTGGGATGTCATGAGTCGTTTTTGAATATGAGTGATGATATGTTGATTGTGATGGGTAATGACAAGTTATGATTAAGAGTTTCTACACTTTCAAACTGTGACATGTTTTATTTAACTTATTCAAATTTTGAGAAGAATGTGGTGTAATAAGTTCCTTAAGGTCCAATGCATAAGCTTGTGAGTATTTGAGCCTCAACCGTGCATACATGGTTATTTCTTCATGAGTGGATCGATTGAGCGTTGATAAGTTAGAACTTGCTCAAGGACTACGGAAACGAGCCCAATTAGTGGAGATTAATGATATGATTTAAGGTCATCCTTGTCATTGATAGTCATAGCCATATAATATCCTTACCATGAACATCATTCCTAGTTAACCATTTTGAGCATTTAAGCCTATTTCTTGTGATTTAAGCACATTACAAGTCATGATTATCCACTTAAGCCTTATATACATACCTTTGTGTGGGTGATTGAGGAGATGGAAACTAGAAAGGTTTGATAAGAAAGAAAAAGAAGAAAGAAAATGGTAAGCAAGTAAGAAAAATGATGAAAAGAGCTTGAACAAAAATGCACATGCAACCTTAAAACAAGATAAGGAGCAAAGCAACAACAATATGCTTAAGAAAACCATGAACATCAAAGGAAGGACGCATGAATCAAAAGAAGGTCAAGAATCTAAGGAAAGTTGATGATTAGTGCTTATGAGCAATAAAGAAAAGAAAGGAAGAAAGAAAAGTTAAGGAATGGAAGAAGTTGATCATCTCTTCGATTACTTACACATGATTAGTCACTTTTATCCATACTCTTCCTACCCTAACCAAAGAGCCTATCATTACATCCTTAATGAAATACCTTTTTGATCATTGATTGAAACTTTGATGGTTTGTGAATGTAGTTCACGAGCAAGTTTATAGCGAGTCGAGCCAATCGGTTAATGAGTGTTGATTTACCCACTTTAAAGAGTATTGAGTGAAATTGATATCCGTTGTGAGGCTTGGATAGAAAGGGACTATATTATATTTTATTCTCTTTAAATTGAACTTGTTAATATTTTTTACATGTTATGAGTTTAATGTTGTAGGATGACTTAGCATAGTTTGTAATTCTTATTATTATTGATGTGTTATTATTTATGTTCTTTAGTCTTTTCCTAGGTGAAAATCTCTCCCCTTGGTTTATCATTTTCATTGTTCGGGGATGCACAATACTTTAAATTTGGGAGTGTGATGAGTGATATTTTCACCTAGATTTTAGTATCTTTTTATATGTGCTTTCATATTATTTTATCCGTATTTGTGTACTATTTGGTTGTATTTTGTGTTTTTATGAAAATGTGTGAGAATGAGCTTAAACGTATAATTTTCAGGTAAAAATAGATTCTAGACGTGAAAAGAAAGACGTGAAAAAAAGTGGATCTCAATTCGAAGTTGAAATGAGGGAGAACGAGCCAAAACGAAAGAAGAAAAATAAGAGCAGCACCAACATGACCAGTCCGTGTGCACGCACACGAGCCGTTTGCGGAACACGTCCCTGTAAGCCAAGGCCGTGTGCCAACACCTGAAATACCTACACGGTCATAGGCATGGCCGTGTGCGGAACACGACCAGTGTGTATGCACACGGCTAGCCGTGTGCACGCACACGAGCCGTGTATGTGAAAAAAATCAAAAAATACCAGCAACCTTCTAGAAACTCCCAAGGGGTATAAATACCTCAAATTTCAACATTTCCACAGATTTTCGATGGGTTTCAGCTGCACACCTAGATCACACACCATTTCCTCCATTTTACACTATCATCTTCATTCATTCTTCATCCATTCATCTACACTTGATCTCCTCCATCAAATCCATGCAATTGGATTTTAATCTTAATTGGGTATTTGTGTTATTTCTATCATTGATGTGAATTGCTTGATGTATATGTATGATTTGTGTGATTAATTATCATGGACATGTGGTTAGATTGAAAAATCAATTATGTGTTTAGGACAGTTCATTGAATTATTTCATCATACACTTCATGTGCATTAATTTAAAATGAGATAGAGATATCTTTCTAGATTTAGAACCCTTTGATAGAACATTTGATTAGCTTAATCGAGAAATTGGTTCATTAGGTGAGGAGAACCAAGCCATTAGTGAATTCATAGTACCTTAAAATGGAATATAATTGCCTATAATTTAGTACCTCATTAGGGAACTCGTAGAGTAATTAGTACCTAGTGGGAGGTGTTTGCTTTGGTCACGATCCTATGTGCTTTGGGAGCCTTATTGAGGGCATATGATGAGTGTGTAAATTCACGTAATTTGAGCTTTGATTCTTGTGATAATGATGTATGATTTGATCCTAAGTAAAGATAAATCGAGATATGTAGTGTAAAGTTACGAATGTGAGGCTGTTTGAATGGATTTTTGAAGGAAAACAGGATAGAAGTGCTCGGAATCGGAAAATTAAGAAGTCAAGCGCTCAGTTTGACCAAAAGAGAAGTGGTTCGACCAACACTCTTGGTCGAACCAAGCATCAGAAGTTACGTTTCAGCACGGTTCGACCACGATATTATGGTTCGACCAGGCATAGTGGTCGAACCGTAGTCGAACCAAAAGCCTAAAGAGAAGCAGTGATAATTCGACCACGAAGCTTTTGGTTCGACCGGCGATTTAGGTCGAACCAGACATCTGCCAATATAGAACAGGCTGGTTCGGCCAGGCTATGAGTGGTTCGACCAAGAGCCTTGGTCGAACCAATGTGTGAAAAGATTTCAAATCCGTATTTTTACACATTCAGTACATGTTTTCTCTCAAAAAGCCTATCCAAGGTTCATAAGGAAATCTTACAAGTATAAAAGGAAGGCCTACGTAGCTAGACAAGAAGTCATTCGCCACCTTCATTCTACACAACATCCGAAACCCTACCATCATCCATGGAACTGTGGAGAGAGATTCGTCTGTCGAATCAAGTGAAAACTAAGTGAAGATTCAAGATGGAGAGACATGCGAAGGCGCCCACATCTAGGGTTTACTTCACATCTTAATTTATCTTGTAATTTTCAAGACTATGGGTAAGATATATCCAACTACCATGATTGTTCTTCGATCAATCATGGGCTAGAACCGCTTCGGTAGTTCTAGGGTTTATGAAGGTTTTACTAATTAATTTAACTACCGTGTGTATACTCCATACAACACTACTTGTGGTTTATTTTATATAAGACTATGCCTTTTTAATTCATACTCAGAGTTATTTTGTGCATCATTAATTGTTATAAAGAGTCTGAATACATATCTTGATTATTGATTGAGTGAGTTCACTACTGGGTAGGATTACATGTTATGATTCTAAGTGAGGAGACTCTGAAGTCTTATTAGAACTATCTTATATAAATACTTGTTAATTGAATCTTATTCGAGTTAATAAGTAGGACAAAGTGAATAACTTTATAGTACCTATAAAGGGAGATCATATCGGGTTAGAGTACTTAGTGCACGGAAAATAATTGATACTGATAGTACCTAGAAAATGGGTGAATTATATCTCTTACTCCAAGGATATTCACACATGTCACACACTTATTTACTTGTGTCTATAGAGTAGATTTGCATGGTTTAGTGATGCGTCCATACTCCACAAGATAGAGTCAGACATTTATACATGGAAGGAAAGTTAATTAGTGGAATTGGATGACCCAAAGAACTACCTATCTTCTCACTTATTCACTTTCGTTTAATCTCTACTGCTTATTTATTTTAATTGCTATTTAAATTATTTATTTATTAGTTACTTAATTCGTCACAATTATATTTCCAACTAGTCTTAATAAGTTAGATTATAATTAAACTGATAATAATATATCATTTTGGTTCGATAATCACTTGGTCGCTTATCAAAGCTACAATAGCATCCTTCATACTTGGGGATTAATATTGTGTGTTGAGAAAACGCTCATCAGCCTACATCCTATTCATCTCGAGAGAGAGTTTTGGTGGAATTAGTGATCGCTCCTATGCTATGTCCATGAGAGATTAGAATTAATTTCATGATTTCTTTATTATCTATACCATAATTGTTGCTAATCTAATCCTTACATAATTTGGAACCCATTTATTCTTGCATTTATTTTATTCTTGTTCTTGCATTAATTTACTTGCATTTATTTGCAATCTATCATCATTTTCGATCGTCCTTATAAAATCACGATAAATTTGAGATCGCTTCAACTCTAGCACGTTCCTCCCTTAGGTTCGATAAATTCTTTAATTGGTCATCCGACTACAAATGACCAATCAGTGGTCTAGATACTCTTTTAGTGAATGAATTTTGAAACAAAAATACTCCTTGATAGTTAGATGTAAATTGTATTTGTGTGGTATATCTTGTATCTATATTTATTAATGATAATGATTTTTACCGATAATTTTTTTTTTATATTAATGAATCTCATACTATGTACACTATCATATATATATATATATATATATATATATATATATATATATATATATATATATATATATATATATATATATATATATATATTCAAATATTAGGTTATATTGGATATGGTAGGTTGAACTTTTACAAATAAGGTAAGTGGATATTGACCATTCACATTATTTTTTTATATATATGATATGAAATGAAAGTAAACATCCTATAACCACCATTTACACCCCTAGTAAATATATAGATTTAAACGAGTTTAAAATGAATGGAGGTTCTTTTAAAATAAAAATATCCCTTAAGACACATTAAGATAAATTCGAGTATCCATGTAAAAATTTGCCAGCAGATAATTGTTAAATTCTTATAAAAGCAACAGTAGTTGACTTTTTACATATCTTTTCTTGACAACTTGTAAATTATGAGCATGCAGCATATGATTAAGACATAATTAAAAAGACTAGATATGGTACAACCACTAGTGCATGCATGGATCCATTACCCAATTATATCTTGTTAATAGTTAATACAACAAATTAATTAATTAAATCTCTTAATTTATTTTAAAAAAATACAACGGTCAAAATTTTGCACACAGTTACTATCAAATAAGATAGTATTCAAACATCTAAATTGAATTTTGACTTAAAGACAATATTATTGAAATGGTTAGTTAATGATACATACATGTTTTCTACAATTAGCTAAAGATATTCTTATTCTATGACTCAAGAAAATGAATAAGTTGGAAATCTCTCTAGTGCTTGAAGAGCTTCTTTCATGGAAGGTCTCTTTTGTTGAACGGGTGATATGCAATTATACCCTAATTTTAGTAATGCCAACAAGGCTTCCTCTTTTCCCTCCATCTCAGCACGGATAGCCACGTCAGCCACCTTTAAAATTTTACCCTTACTTTCATCCGAAAACGTGGACGATCCAACGACTAGTCCAAGTCCCGTCTCATCCGCGGACACTATGACTTTTCCGGTCAATAATTCGAGCAAAACGACTCCGAACGAGTACACATCCCATTTGGGATGGGGCTTGAGGCTCCTAAGTGACTCGGGCGCGTGATACGGCGAAAGCCCTATCACACTGGAACTCGGGCTTGGAGTTGCATAATCTTGAAAGCTTTCTTTCGAGGCGGTGGATCTCTTGCTACCGAAGTTCCGGGCCGATCCACCAACCTTGGAACTAACATCGCCCGCGACAAGCCTTTCGAGCCCAAAATCTCCAATCTTGGGCTCCATATCCTTGTCCAGGACAATGTTACTGGGCTTCAAGTTACCATGAACATGCTTCTTTTCGTGGATGTAGGATAAGCCACGTGCCACCCCTTTTGCTATCTTGAGCCGCAGCTCCCAGGGTAAAGGACAAGGTGAGGAGCCAGCTTTCCCTGACAATTTAGGACAACCAAGAAAGCGCAAGTTAGCAAACATAAAAGGGCAGGTCACATTCCATGCAAATGACCAATGATAATACACACATCGCTATTGTGCTCAGTGGTCCTAGGATAAGAAAATTAATGCAACCATGGCCAATGGGTAACTGTTGACTTTCAATTAATATTGTGATAAAATGAACCTACTCCACCGTTGGCTTCAGTCCAACAACGGCTCACATTAGCAGCCACTTTATATTTTCCTCCAACAGCAAGAAAGAGATTGAAATAAACATTTAAAGAAATGGTCCCTTTATAAGCTTAATGTCCCTATATGGTACCAATCCATTTTTCTTGATTATTGATTGTGACAATGCATTCAATTTACCTCAATCTAGTTAATCTATTAACAAGCCATGCATGTGATAAAATCTAATTGGTTAATTACTACTAATTTAGAATCAATAAGATTAATTAAGTATGAACTTACTAAAACGGGCATTGGCGAGGCTTCCATTGGGGACGAAGTCGTAGATAATGAGCTTCTCGTCGGGGCCCCAATAGAAGCCCCGAATTCGAACCAGATTTGGGTGAACCATTTTGGCTATCGCCCGAACCTGGTTATCGAAATCTTTGAACCTCTCGACTCCGTTCTCCCCGATTCTTCGGACGGCGAATGTGGTGCCGTCTTCGAGTACGGCCTTGTAGATTATGCTGGATCCCGACGCTGCCCATAATGTAGGCGGAAGCTTTGAGCAACGTCTCCAGTTCGAGTTCCTGCTCGCCGTCTACAGTTACAAGAGAGCCAGTGTGTTGTTCTTGGGATCCGTGATTCCTGTGCAGATTCTCCGTGTCCTGTTCTGCCTCGGAGTTGGTGGATTCTGAGGTGGTTTCTGCGTCGTCAGTGGCGGCGTGTCGCTGCTTTTTCAGGCAGGTCCATGATCTCAGCCAGTTGTATTCTTCCGAAGATGATTCCGGCGACCCCCAATCGAAATCTTGTGTCGTCTCCGCCTCTGTTTTGATCCTCTTCTCCTCTGTTCTTCTTTTCTTTGCTCTGTAGACCAACAGGAAAATCATCGCCACGATTCCGATTCCGGCGACGTCTCCGATCACGATCACCAGTATTGTACTCGTCTTCAATCCCGTACTTTTCTCCCGGGGCGGTTGTCCGGCGGTTGCTGGGGTGGAGTTGATGATCTCCGGTATGGCGGCGATTGCCGGTGGGGAGTTCGGTGGGTTTTCGATGGCGGAAGGAACAGAGCACGCGTTCAGCGGCGTCCCGCATAATTCAGGATTGCCGGAGAATGACGTCATTGGCTGATGGGAGAAAAGATCCGATTCAGGAACCCGACCCGTGAGGTTGTTGAACGAGACGTCCACGGCGGCGTTGGTTGGGATTCTTGCCCCGAATCCCGGCGGGATTTCGCCGGAGAGTCTATTGAACGAGACATTCAGGTAAGAAATCCGACCGCCGCCGAAATCCGGCGGCAAAGACTCGTTGATCAAATTCGACGACAGATCTAAAACCTCGACTGAATTGAACCCACCCGGAATCGAACCAGAAAAATAGTTATTCTTCAACGAAACGTCGGTCAAATTCTGAATCGCAGTCAAATTCGACGGGAGATTTCCGGTGAGGGCATTGTTGGAGAGGTTAAGAAGCTGCAGATTCTGTAACTTTCCGACGAGCTCCGGAACGCCACCGGAGATCCAATTGTTGGACAAATCGACGGTTCGGAGCTCCGAAGCACCGTAGAGGGTAAAAGGGATTGACCCATTTATGGAATTGTTGGACAAATCAAGATTCCGGAGGTGTTGGATGGTGCCAATAGTTGCAGGGATGGAGCCCTCAAGGCCCGAATCGGGGAGAGAAAGGCCCGTAACCCGAAAAAAGGCGTCGGCGGAGCCCGGAGTGCCGCATACGACGCCGTTCCATGAGCAAGGATTGTCATCATTGTAGTTCCAACTCCGCAGAACTCCGGTAGGATCGGAGATGATACTGTACTTGAAAGTCAACAAGAGAAGCCCATCAGTGTTGAGCCCGAAACATTGGGCCCGAATGAGAAGAATCAATGCAAGAACCCTCATATTAAAAATTTGGGGTCTCATGATTCTTTACAATGAACCCACATCTCTGTTTTTCCAAAACAAAAAGAGAGAGAGAGAGAGGGGTAAAATGAAAGAAATAAAGAAATAAGTGAGATTTGTTGATCATGTGAGGGATTATTTAGAATTAGCGACTTGAATTCCCTATTACACATTTCATGTTTCATTGGTGTTTTCTTATATAAAAAAACTATACTTTATAAATGACCATTAAACCCTTGGGGCATGTATTGAATTTTGACCTTTGATTATGACACGTGACAAGTATTTAATTTGTGTAATAGGAGATAAACACCATTGTTTAACGTGTGATTCCAATTATAGAACTAGAAGGGAAGGGAGAGCCAAACTTGGTTGAAAATAAGAGGATAGTACATAACAGTGATGAATTGACAAAGTTAGTGTTTATTTAAAGTACAAAAGGCAGAAATGAATATGGGAAATTGGCATCTTTGCTAACTGACACATAGTTGGAAATCAGAAGTATCTCCCTACAGATTTATGGCTTTCACCTTTTTTCCAACTTTACAACAGGATTAATACATTATTCAATTTTTTTTAATGTAATTATTATCACAATAATGTACCTACTCTTGTTATGATCTTCCAACTATAGATAAATATATATTACTCATCCGTTCCATAATAAGTGTCTTACTTTCCCTTTTTGTTCATTCCACAATAACTGTCATACTCAAAAATGAAAATTTCACATCAACCAACCTCAAAAGTTATCTTAATTTCAAAAATATCGCTCTCACCTCACACATAATATACTTTATAATTTATTTATTACTTAAAAATACCACAATACTCGTAAAAAATCAATAAAGTTGGTCATAAAGTAATTTTTCTTAAATTCCGTGTCTACCGTAACTACGATAACAATTATGGGACGGAGGGATTATGTAATTTCGCAAAGGTAGAATAAGTATAATTTCGATCAACTAAACTTTGAAGTTCTTTTTATAATTATCTGGCCTTGTCGATTTTCTTATATTAGACTCATTTTGAACCTATGTAAATCGCCCCAAGTTTGTTATTTGTTTTCAATTTCAACTATATTTTTCATTATATTTATATTAAGCTTTTCCGATTTAACAATATTAACTAATTGGAGTATATCAAAGCATTTTCCATGGACACAAGATAATTATAAACAAATTAAGGCCCTTCGCAAGAATACAAATTCCACATAATTTCAGAGCAGCTAAAAGGTGATACATTTTGCTTATAATTTAAATCTCGTTATTTAGTAAAGTTGTCATATTTTATTCTTTTTAAATAAAATAAAGATCAACTCAATAACTCCATAATATACTATACTTTCAAATTTTTTCTAAGTGTTCTATTATTGGAGGTGCTTGCAATATAATTCATTGTACTAAAAATATTATTGAATGTCCATCAACAATTATTTTATGTGACATTCAAGCTCTTCTCTCATCTCTTATTACATTTGATTTATATTGTGTCAATCGCTATTATATAATGTTATAGTCCACGAACTTGCTTTCTTTGCTAAGAATAATGACCAACTAGAAAGCTCATAGGAAACCTCCTTAATTTTCCCTTGTCAATCAGTGCTGGCTGATTTCAGTTATTTAATTATGTTGAATATTTTTCTTTTTTTAAAAAAACCTCATCTTAATTTCCATTTCACACCTAATTTATTTATTTATTATTTAAAAGTATCAAAATATACTTCAAAGTAAATAAATGAAAAAATAACTTTATTTTAAAACTTCGAATTCATATAACTTTTTGGCTAATTATAGTGCGCACCCGGGTGCACCCTAAGATAAGGTGCACCCATATAAAAATATAAACATAAACATATACAATTAAGAGTAAAAATGTATACAATTTAATTGTTAAGTTCTTTAATGAAAAATTGAGTGTAAAAAAATATACAATTATTAAAAAATATATATACACTATTGAATAAAAAATTATACACTATGATGCTAGTTTTTTTAATGAAAAATTTAGTGTGAAAAAAATATACAATTACGAAACACGTATACAAAATAGAATAACATGTATATAAAATAAAATAAAAAGTTATACACATGTGGATGCACCCTTGCACCCGGTGCACCCAATATACACTCTAACTTTTTTATTAAATGATTACATATCACAAGATTTCATTTTACTTTCCTCCTTTATGGAAAAAAGATAGTACTACTCAATACTTCCTCATCCCTTGGTAAGAGTCTCATTTGTTTTTGGGTACGTGGATTAAGGAGTATTATTATTTAATGTGTAGTAGGTATTTGTATTAGTGGGTGTGTGGAGCCCATGTTTTAATTGTATTAGTGGGTGTGGATGGATTCTATATGTCCAAAAAAGAAAATGGAATCCTTTGAGTGGGACAACCAAAATAATAAGATGAGACTTTTACATAGAGGCAGTATATTCTTTTGGGCTTTTTATCCATGGACCAAGATCACATCTTACAAATAAGTCTGAATTCAGGTTTTGATCTTATTTAAGGATTAAATTTAATTGATAAATCTTGCTTGGGAAAATTGGTGCCCCATTTAATAATTAATTAATCCTAAACTTTATTTAATGTTTGTACCAAATATTCTGCCAGAAAAGTTATTATGGATGTGATGATTGAGATATGATTAAACTATAAATGGTGATATTATTTCACTTCAATTTAAATGATTTTCTTTGTTATATCAAATTGTTTAGTCATAAATAATATGAAGCAGGTTGAATTTCAATGGTTACATAATCCTAATTTATTCATCTAGCCACAAAAAGAAATATTGTGAGAAGGTTGTTAGTTATAAGTTGAGCAGGTAGGCAGGCAACCATGTCCATTCTCAAGTGTGGTGCTCTAAATTTTAACTAACCAAACAAATATGCTCCAATCATCATCAATCACTAGTCCCCATCTTCTATTAAATCAATTTATATATTTCCTCTTACAGAGAAATGAGAAATGCGAACAAATTATAAGGTAATTTTGTGCATTTCTCTAGAACGGAAAGAATAATTTTTATTTCATCCAATTATATACTCCCTCGTCCCAGGCTGAGAGGGTCATTTTACCATTTTGGTCGTTCCATCCAAAGAGTCTCATTTTCTTTTTTGGACACATAAGACCCACCCTCACCCACTAATACAATTAAAACATGGGACCCCAACACCCACTAATACAACTACCCACTACACATTAAATAATAATACACCTTAATCCACGTGCTCAAAAACAAATGAGACTCTTAACCTGGGACGGAGGGAGTATTACCGTATAAACTATGAATATTTTCAATTTAAGATATTTAAACTATCAATTCGAGGTCTGCATTATTTTTTTATTAATTAGGAACTTGTAATATATAAAATCATCAATTTAGGGCTTTAAATCATAAAATTATCTAAAATAATTTTGTTATAATAATATAAATTTACCACATATTGAAATGTTATTTTAATGCTAATAAATTGATATATTTAAAAAAAATATGAAATATGTAAAGTTTAATATAGTTAAAATTATATTGTTTTAAATATTTTTATGATATTCAAACTATGAATTGATAATTTTATATGTTTTAATCTTTTAAATAATAGAAAAATAATTTATTCTCCAATATATGCATAAAGTTAGTATTTATGTAGTACAAGGGTGAAACTTCGAAAATCATAATCCAATTCCTCATTAATTTGTTCCATGCTTGCAATACCATCTCTTAATTTTTAAGGATTTTTTTTCCTCCAATACATAGAAATTATTGTCTCAATCTCACAATACTATTTACTTATTTTTATTTAGTACATCCCATCATAAGATTTTCATTTTCTTTTATATTCTTTTATAGTATATAAAAGGCAAATGCCCCGGGTACATACCCTGTCCCCATATGAACACAAGAATTTTAGTATTAAAATTCTTGTATTCCCATGGGACACAAAAACATCACTCTAAATAAAATCCACACAAAGTAATTAATATATTTTTATGGAACTTACACTTAATATTAATACAACTATATATTATACATTAAAATATTATTATATATTTTTTACCACACTACACATTAAATTATTATTATATTTCTTTTAATGGTGGGGTGCAATATTTCTTAAACTCTATGTAAAAAGCAACCTGTCAGCATTTGAACAGGCCTCCGTCTGCTTTTAAGATATCCATTTTACTATTTTTGACGTCCTCTTCAAAGGTATCAATTTCCCCTATTTAGTAAAAAAATACACAAATATGGTTCATCACTTCCCTCTAATACAACTACCCACTTTACATATAACAATAAAGAGTATTCCTTAATTCACGTGCAAAAAGCAAATGGATACCTTAGAACCGGACGGAGGGAGTATAATCTCTACCCAATTTATTTTTTCTTTTTTCTTTTGAGGTAGAGAGTATTATTTTTTCATGTAAAACATCTTTCAATTAAATGTGAGGTTAACAAAGCAAATCAATCATCCGTAAAATTTAATGTGCAACAAGGATCGATATCACATTGACCGAATATAAAAGCTAGTGAAGAAAATGATAGAAGCTAAGGAAAAGGGTCATACAAGTATATCAGTATGGAAAAAGAAATTAAATAAAAACACGAAAATAAATTGTTAGATGGTATGAAAGGAGGAGAATAGTAACATTTTTCAGTAAATAACATTATTTTTATAACATAATAGTTTCACATATACTTAAGTTTTTATATTAAGTTAATTATTATAATAGTTTCACATATACTTAAGTTATAACATTATTAAAGAAAATAAAAAAATAAATAAAAAGGGTGTTGGGGGGGGGGGGGGGGGACAAAATAGTGCCCGTGAAACGACGTTGAAATTGATCTGTTGGGACCCACAATTCTATCCAATTTACTCCTTCGACCCGCATACTCTTCCTACCTTATACTCCACCTACTCTATCACCATGCATCCTTCTCCTAATAACTTTGACAATGACACTTCAACTGTAAATTCTATTTAATCATTCACTCTCTCACTTAGAAAAATAAAGATATACTCCCTCCGTCCCTACGTAGGAAGGTCATTTGCTTTTTTATACGTAAATTAAAGAGTATTATTATTTAATGTGTAGTGGGTAGTTGTATTAGTGGGAGTGTTTGTCCATATTTTAATTGTATTATAGGGTGTGTGTGTGGGTCTCATGTGTATAAAAAAGGAAAGGGACTTCTTTGAGTGAATCGACCAAAATGGAAAAATGACCCTCTTAGCCTGGGACGGAGGGAGTATATTTATTTTTTACATGTAAATTAAAGAATTTTCTCAACTTTGATTAAATATTAAACAATTTATCAGTTTAAACTTTTAGATGAAATGATCATTTAACATAGTATCAGAATCATGGTCTAGCAAAAGTTAGAGTTTGAACATCACCGCCACATGCGTCTTTCGTGAAGAACAACCGAAAGATTTAGTTTTAAGAAAGTTACAATACAAATACTTTCTCCGTCCGCCCGTAAAACACATATATTCCCATTTTAGATATTCATTTCAAAGAGTCTCATTTCTTTTTATATACACATGAGACACACCCATTAATACAATTAAACTATGAAGCCATATATCCACTAATACAACTATCCATTACACACTAAATAATAATACTCCTTAATTCACATGCAGAAAACAAATGTCCCTTTTGGCGACGGACAGATGGGATACATTTCATAAAAAAAAAATCTTAATTTTCATTTCAAATATAATTGTTTCTCTTCTCCAAATTTTGTAAAGTTATTGTTGACATGTTTAATGAAACTAACGTATATGGAGTATATTTTTGGAGAACAACGACTAATCTTATAAATACGATAATGATCGTATGTCTGATGCTAGAGGGGATTTTGTTTGGCATGTTACTGCTCTTTCTGATATTCTCCGTCTTATGTTTACGGATATGAACTTTGAGCATTTCAGAATTAAATGATTGCTCAGCATTGCTGTTTTATGGGTTATCACTTGCTTCTAGCCCATGCTGACTTTGTCTCTCCGGTGGCGAGGTAGCCGGGTGTCCCAGGTGATATATTTTCATTTGAATTCTATATTTATCATTTCTCTTTCGAGCTTTTGATGCTTCTTATATTCATGGGCGATAGATGGAGGATTTCGTGGTGCGATTTCTGGTGGAGGATTTGCTCGAGTTCCTGGCCTTCTGTTAGGTCTGGGTTAGATGGTGAGTTTTTTTACTTCCTTTTTTGGAAGACGCTCTTTTCCTTTATATGGGTTTTTTCTACTGGGTTTTTCCACATAGAGGTTTTTAGTGAGGCACTCCGGGAGGTTTACGGCAGCTCATCTTTTGTTATAGGTTTCATTTCCAGCCGTGTATTTGGCTTTACATGTTTAGGCTTCATCTTTTTAGATTGAGTCTTGTCCGTAGGGTAACAGGATCCTCTGTCTGTTCCTTAAGCTATTGGGTAAAAGTATCCCTCGCCTGTTCCCATTTATCTTGGTCTTTTTGATCCTGTGTCGTATACTTTTAATTTGATTTCATTTATGGTACTGATTAGTTTGATAATGAAACCTCATTTAAGCTTAATTTAATGGAAGAATGGACCTAGCTAGGGAGTAGTAAGGTGTACCCTAAATGAGAGAGAGAGAGAGAGCAAATGTAATTATCAACATGCTCTTATATTCATGGAGATGCTCAACATTTTTTTATACAAAATAACTCTAAAATATGTTGTTGGGTTAATCGGTCCAGCGGAGAGCCGAGCTCACTCAATCTAATAGCATGATATTGTCCGTTTTTGGCCACCTACAAGCCCGCATGGTTTTACTCTTTTGGGTTTACACCCAAAAGGTCTCATTCTAGGGGAAATTTAATTTACACTTATAAACTCATTCTCATCCCCACTTCTAATCGATCAATATAGAACTTTAGTTGACACCCAACCAACATATATTTTATAATTAGCAAAATGAAAAGATTAATTGAACTAATAATAAACATCATTTTACCGATGAATTCTAGTAAATTGTATTATTGTACAATGAAATGCGAGAAAGCGCTAGCTTTACTAATTAAATATGTTAGAAAACAAATAAAATCCCTCTTAAATATTGTAACATATATATTATGCTATTCTGATTTTCAAGCAGTAAAGGATTTATATTCTTTTTAACAAGTATAAGTTTCACGTCCAATATCACACCATAAAAAATTGTTAAAATCACACAGCATAAATTATAATTTCGTCTTCGTGCACAAATTTAATTTTAAATAAATTGATGGTAAAATTTCAATAAGAAAATGTAATTAACCTTAAGGGTAATAATTATTTCTACATGTAGAGTAAAATAATAATATCACACTTCTATTACACACTAATTGAATTATTTGGTTATAAATGAATGAATTAATAAAAACCCCAAATATAAAATGTAATAAGAAAGCCCAAACCTAAACCACAATATTCAAAAAGTAATAGTATATCTTATAAGTTTACTAATATTTCATACACATGGTGCACTTATCATTTAAAATTTGTAAAACTTTATTACATAATCAATTTATATGAAATTTAAAATCCAATGCAATTTACTCTTTATCATTCACAACATGTAAATTGAATAAGGACTTCATACAAAATAAACTTCAACAAATAAAAATTTGTTCTGGCCCAATAGCCTAAACTAATGGCTTTTTTCTTTAGTGGGAGCCCAATACAACAGCTGAATATGGGTTTATTTTAATAATAGGCTTATAGGACCACAGTTTATGGACTTCTAGACTTCTAGTATCTCTAGTGGGCTAATAATTGGGCCTAGGCGTTCCTCACTTCTAAATAGACTGCTAAATATTAAAGTTTGCACAAAGTGAGTGCAGATGAGGGTAGGGAACTGAACCTCCTGAAATCTTAATAAAATTTACGATAAAAAAATATTTATAACCTTTATCTATTACTCCCTCCGTCCGCTCGAAAGAGGGTCTTTTTTCCATTTTGGTCGTCCGCTCCAAAGAGGGTCATTTCCTTTTTTACACACATGGGACCCACACACACCCTCTAATACAACTAAAATATGGGGTCCACACTCCCACTAATACAACTACCCACTACACATTAAATAATAATACTCCTTAATCCACGTGCCCAAAAGTAAATTGCCCTCTTTGGGGCGGACGGAGGGAGTATTATAATAGTATATATTATGTGGAAGAATATGCATAAATGTTAATGTACCTCTCATTAAAGGGAAATAATTATGTGAGATCGTCTTACAGAAGTTATTCAGTAAGATGAATAAAAAGTGATAATATTTTAATGAAAAATAATAATTAATTGATGAAAAGTCATAATAGCGCAGTAAATCATTTCATTAACCATTTATCGTATAAAAACAAAGTGTTGTTCTTAAAGAAAAATGACTACCGACATCTTTATTTTTTAATAAAAATTGATAACTAATTAAGAAAATGTAAATTAGTATCAACGTATAAAATGGTGATTTATGAACTCTGTCTCCAACTTCCACGTTATTTTTAAAGTAATTAACAATTTTAATTAATTTTATCGTCTTTTTTAAGAGTAATTTGATAGGTTATAAGTTATAAATTGAAAAAGGTAATCTCTTATGTGCATTCACATTCAAAACATTTATACCTATTAATAAAAATATACTTCGTCTGTCTCAATTTAAATTTCACATTTTTTGTTTTTATCCGTCACACATTAAATTTCATCACCTAAAATTAAGTATATCTTAATTACAAATTTATCATCCTAATTAACGCACATAACATACTTTATAATTTATTTACTCTCCAAAAATTAATAAAGTTGGTCAAAAAATATTTTTTTTCTTAAATTTTGTATCTATTATAACAGTTAAAAATAATATGAGACGGATTATTTAGCGAATTTTCTATTATTTTTTAATAAAAAAAAGTTCAATATAAAAAAATAATATATTTATTAATAAACAAATTATACAATAATGAATAAAAGTAATATAGTAATATTGATAAGACATGTACTTGGACACACACAATATAAACTCAATACAAAAATATGTTATGTGTGTAGTTATTGTTCCTTTTATATAATTTCTTATTTTTTTGCGAAGCTAGAGAGTGTTATGTGATAAATAAATAAATAAATAAGATTAAAATAAAGAGTTTTCCGGGACAAAATGTGTTATGTGATAAATAAATAAGATGAAAATGAAGAGTCCTATCATTTTAATTTTTATTTAAGACGAGCATATATATAAATATATATATATATATATATATATTTAAAATATTCTAATATTCATGTCTGTTGTTTTTGAGCTTATTATATCAGCAATATATCACGATCCTTGCTCTGAACACCTAAATGGTGACAGAAAAAGGTGTTAGGGTTGAGTATTTGGTAAGACTTGATGATCGAATTAAGATGTTAATTGCTAATTATGATGTCATAATCTCATAATTATTGCTAATCATTGAATAAGAAAAGTAGAGTGGGGGAGGAAATGACAAATAGCTAAATGCATGTACATCTCTAATTGGTTTATTGTTCAAATAAATATAAACTTTTTTTCCTTTTCCATTTGTTTCTCATTAATGATTGGAAACCCACCTATGTCTAATACATTATCCACATTCAATGATCAATTCAATATAATATTACCACACTAATTTAGGTAGTATTAATTTCATATCCTATCAAGATGAAATTTAATACTCTCCCTAGAGTCCTATAGTTTATTTATAAACAATATTTATATAGTTTCAAGAGACGCATAAACTTCAAAATAAATTGTCAATTAATCAATTTGTTAAATATGTTATATGGTTTGAATTTGGTTACTTTTAATGCCATGAATGAGTGATGATATATAAGATTAAAGAAAATTAAATAATATATAAGTGAGATTTTTTTTATTATTAATTGTTTTAAAAAGAGGTAATCATTTTTTATTTTGTGTTTATGATCTCTTTCTTGTTTTACTAAACCAAGGAAATGGATTATACTTTTTAGTCAAATTAAATTGTGTAAATAAATATTATAACATTTCATAATAAAAATATGGTGAGTGGGTGCCAAATCATTACTATAATTAAAATAGAGGTTTCAACCTCAATCTACAGGGTCTATGGATTAATATATTATGTATGAATTGGTTAACAATCATAGTCACAATTTTATCATTTAATTAGCGTCCCACAATTCTTTTGAATTTCTTACATTCTCCTTTGGCTTTTATTAATCAAAGTCAAAATCAAACAAAGCTACTCCATATTCTATTTAAGATCGTTATGATAAAAGTTTTATTTAGACAGATAGATATAGATATTAAACAAACTTGAATAATTTTTGTGTTTGATAACATTAAAAGCTTGACTTGATTTGAGTTCAATACGTGAAAATCAATAAATAAATATAAAATTTTTAAATTTGATCTCAACTCGTGTTTGACTCAATTAAGACTCTTTCAAGTTTAGATCACTAGCTTATCAAATAAGTTCAAATATATATTTTAAACTTCGATACTATTTCAAATAAGTTTGAACAAATCTGCATTCGGCTCAACTCAACTCATTTACACCTAATTATTTAATGTACCCCCTAATTCACTCAATGCCTACCCCATGCATTAATCCTGCCTAACTATTTATTAAAAATACACTATTTTCCTTAATTCCAGAATTGAAATGAAGTTCCTTACTTGAAAATTCGGAAAAATCTTTGTGGTAACTAAATTTATAAAAAGTGATACTTTGTTTCAAGAATATCTGCAAATTTATTTTTAGTCCGTTTCAAACGGAGAATGTAAAAAAAAAAAAAAATTCAAAATTTAAAATAATAATAAAAAAGTACAATGGTGAAATGTATGATCACTCTTTGTTTTAGCGTCCAACATTTTTTTGAGTTAATTGTTGGGTTGGATTTCCAAATATGTAGAGAAGCTCAATAGCCAACAAGGCGGAAAGTACTTGGTGTTATCTTGCCCTAGAAGTCATTGAGGGAATATAGAAGAAAAAAATTCACGTTTTTTAGAAAAAATCCAGCGCAAAAATATTGTAGAGGTCATATTTGGAGTTTCAACCGTCGGATCGAGCTGAAATTTGGTCAGCACGTACGAAACATGTGGAATTGTATCCTGAATGGTGGAGATCGTGTTTGGAGCTTTGTGTTGACGGTAATAAGACAAAAACGGACGTCAGGTTTTTGGGCGATTCTGTTTTGCGCAGTCGAGGGAAAAGGGTCATTTCTCACAAACCAGCCATTGGATTGAGCTATAATTTTGACAGCACGTTCAAGACTTACAGAGGTTGATTCTGGACGATAAAGATCGGTTCTGATATTTGCAGAGTTACGAAAAATGAACGAAAGTTGGTGTTTTAGGGTGAGTTCTTTCTAATCTCGTTGTTGTTATCCAGTATTGATTGTCTTGATACGTTTGTGGTAGAACGTCTATGGTGGTAGATTGTAATACTTGAATATAATGAAGTTTTTGGTGGACTCTGGTCCCGTGGTTTTTACTCAACCACCTTACATTGAGGAGGTTTTCTATATTAAATTGTGTTGTGCTTTGTTGATTACTTATTTTACTATGCATTATATTGTTAGTATCGTTTCCTACTAGATTCACATAAGAAAGATAATTGATCATTCCGCTGCATAGCCGAATAGTTTGTTGTTTAGTTATTCTTGTGTTTATCCCAACAAAGTGGTATGGTTTCAGCTCTGTGCCTTGTGGTGTATATGGAAACCAAACTAGTAGAATGGTGAATCTCAATAGTTCAAATTATCATTTGTGGAAAGGAAAGATGGAGGATCTTTTCTATGTGAAAGATTATTATGTGCTCTAATACCACTTTATTGGGATAAACACATGAATAATTAAACTACAGAGTATTCGTTTAAACAGCGGAATGATTAATTATCCCTCTCTTATGTGAATCTAGTAGGAAACGATACTAACAATATAATGCACGGTTAAACAAATAATCAACAAAGCACAACACAATTAACGTGGAAAACCTTCTCAATGTGAATAGTAAAAACTACGAGATCGAAGTCCACCAAAAACTTCACTATGAGCAAATATCCAATTATTACAATCTACCACCATAGACGTTCTACTACAAACGTATCAAGACAATCAATATTTGATAACAACAACGACATTAGAAAGACCTCACCTGATAACACCAACTTCCATTCAGTGTTCGTAACTCTAATAACCTCAGAATTCGATCTCCACCATCCAGAATCAAACCCTATAAGTTCTAAATGTGTTGTCCAAATTACAGCTCGATCCAACGGCTGATTTATGATAAACAACTCTTTCCCCTCAACTGCGCATAGCAAAATCGCCCAAAAACCTGACTTATGTTTTCAGCATATTCCCGTCAATACAAAACTCCAAACACGAAACTCCGGATATGACCTTTGCAATATTTTTGCGCTCTTAGACTCTCTCAAAACATGAATTTTATTTTTACCCTCTTTTTTCTTCTATCTTCCCTCAATGACTTCTAGGACAAGATAACACAAGTATCAGGCTTACTTGGGCTTTTTCACCTTGTTGGCTATTGGGCTCATCTACCTATTTGATACCCAACCCAACATTAATCTCTTGTAAATTGGATCTACATCATAAACCATGTGGTCTCCCTTAATTTAAATACACTAACAATACATAAGGTATATAAGATTGGAAAGGGGACCATATGATTTACACCGTGAACTCGGTTTACATAAGTATTTGTGCATTTTTTTTGTCCGATTTTTCGAGATTCATATTATTACTCATAATTATTAGTATTATTTTTTAAAGTACAATGCTAAATAGATATTCATATTCTAATAAAATGTTAATAATATACTCTTTTCGTCCGCTCGAAAGAGGATTTTTTTTCATTTTGATCGTTTGCCCCAAAGAGGGTTGTTTCTTTTTTTACACACATGAGACTCACATACACCCATTAATAGAATTAAAATATAGGGACCACACTCCCTCTAATACAATTACTCACTATATATTAAATAATAATACTTCTTAATCAATGTGTACAAAAGTAAAAGATCATTTTTCGAGCGGACGGAGGAAGTATTAATTATCAATATAATTTTTTAAAATCCTACACTTTGTTTTTTGAAATCCTACACTTCTAAACCCTAAACCTCTATTTTCCTAAACCTTAAAATTTTAAGTTAATTATATGTTTAAAAATAAATACATTTTTTATTTTATGTATATGTCTGTATTCTGGATAGATATTTTCCGTATTTTAAATTGGGTGAGTTTTGTGAGAGGCCGTCTCACGAATTCTATTCCGTGAGACGGATTATCTATATAATTCAAAGAGAGGGACTAGGGTACAACCGATTGTACCAATTGAATTGGTACAATCTTGGTCCCCACCCTTCTTAATTAATTCCTGCTCCTTCATTAATATTATTTTTTATTTTATTTTTTAAAATTTATTTTATTTAAATGACTATTATACCCTAAACCCTAAATCCTAGGGATAAATTATACTCTAAACCACAAGGGTAAAATTACAATTATACCCTAAACCCTAGGGATAAATTATACCCTAAATCACAAGGGTAAAATTACAATTATAACCTAAACTCTAAGGATAAATTATACCCTAAACCACAATGGTAAAATTACAATTATACCCTAAACCCTAGGGGATAAATTATACCCTAAACCACAAGGGTAAATTATAATTATACCCTAAACCCTAGGGGATAAATTATACCCTAAATCACAAGGGTAAAATTATAATTATTCCCTAAACCCTAAACCCTAGGGATAAATTATACCCTAAACCACAAGGGTAAAATTGCAATTATATCCTTAAAATTAAAAAAAAAAACAAAAAACAAAAAAAAACAAAACAGTAACAGCAACAGTTAAAAAAAAAAAAACACACACTGTAGGTGAATGAAGGAGATTGTACCAGAAATTGTATCAATTGGAGGTTGTACGCAAGTCTTTGTCCAATTCAAATAGCGTGATTAAGGAAAGGAGAAGGAGCGCTGGCTATTATTGACATTAATTAATCATGAAAACTTTTTTTTAATCTTTTTTTTCAATTAAATTTAAATAGATTTTTTTAATCAATATATAATTTTATTATTATTAACGGTTCCAAATTGTCACGTGTTTTTATTTTATTTTTTATTAAAAAATTATTTTTATTTTTCTATCACTTTTTATTATAATTATTATAATTACTTTTTATTAATTTTATGAATTATTCATAAAATAGTAATTTATTTGAACGGTTGTCACTTTTTAGTTATTAAATATGTCTTTATATATTTTTTTTAGAATTGCTATCACTTTTTATTCATCTAAAAAATTGTTCATAAAATTGTTCAATTGGACGGTTATAACTTTCATTAATTCAATCACTTTTTATTAAACATATGAGACCCACACACATCACTAATATAATAAATTTATGGGACTCATACACCCTACTAATACAACTACCAACTGCACCTTAAATAATAATATTTTTTAATACACGTGCAAAAAGCAAATGTCCACCTTTGTGGCGGACGGATGGAGTATATTAATTGTTCATGAAATAATTGAACGGTATGATATTGTGTTGTTTAAATATCAATTTTTATTAAAAATATTAGTATTACTTTTTATAATAAAATAGTTTAATTGATTTTATTACTTTTTGTTAAGTATCGGTTTTTGTTTTAAAAATCAGTAAATAATAAAAAAAATACTTAAAAGAAAAAATAGAGGGATTAAAAATATATATATATATATCATCAGCAAGAAAACCAATTAATTGAATTCAAGCAGGGGTTGAGTCTGCGGGTCATTTCTGAATAATGGAGCTCCATCTCACGAGAGTAGATCCATTTTAAATTTAGGTTTCAATCTTTTGTAGGTGTATGGTTTACACGTGTCAACGTGTAAGTGGGCTTTTACAGTAACAAAATCCAAAACTGGGGGCCCACAATAAGACCCAAATCAACCGTCCAATTACTTACCGCCCATTGACTTATTTGAACTAACAAATTGTTGCAACAGAATAATTCGTCAGCCGGTTTTTTCTTTACCACGAAAATGTGAAACAATTTCACAAAATTTGGAGGTCAGTAAATTCATATTAGTACATAAGACGAGCTGAATGAGTTTTTTTTTAAATTAATTAATTATCACTATCTACTAAAATATTACTTCCTCTCCAAAAGTATCCATTTTATCATTTTGGGTGTTCAATTCAAAGGAATTCATATTTTCTTTTTAGTAAAAGATACATCACATGACTCACCACTTCTCTCTAATATAGCTACCCACTACATTTATAATAATAATAGTCCTTAATCTACGAGTAAAAAGCAAACGATTACCTTTAGATTGATCGAAGAGAGTACTATACATTATGATCATAACATAATATAACTTCTGAAAAACTTCTCTACAAAATGAAATTCGTGAATCCGTGCTCTCTCTTGTTTGTTCTTTTATTTTTCCTTTTTTTCTAAGAAAAATAATTAATTGTAAAAGTATAATGATAAATATACCCTTGTCGTTTAGGCTATATCTTATTCCAGTGGTTTAGAGTATAATAACATGTTTATTGTTTATTTTTTAGAATTTAGGATTAAATATAAGGATATAATTGCAATTTTACTCTTGTGATTTATGGTATAATTGAGTTTAAGATTTATGGTATATAATTAAAGTTGATATCCAATGCACCCGAGTGTAAGGGTGTACCCATATGTGTATAACTTTTTATTCTATATTGTATACATATTTCTTAATAATTGTATACTTTTTTCACACTCAGTTTTTCATTAAAAAAAAAAAACTAGCATCCATATGTGTATAACTTTTTATTCAATAGTATATACATGTTTTTTAATAATTATATATTTTTTTACACTCAATTTTTAATTAAAAAAACTAACAAAAAATTCACTAATAAAGTGTATATATTTTTATTCATAATTGTATACTTATATTTTTGTTCATAATTATATACGTTTATGAAAGTGGGTGCACTGTATCCTGTGGTATACCCAGGTGCACAGTAGTATTAGCCATATAATTATAATTTTTCCTTTGTGATTTAGCGTATATTTTTTACCTCCATTGATTTAGGGTATATTTACCCCTAGGTTTAGGGTATATTTCACCCTAGAATTTAGAGTATAATTTTAATTTCACTCATAGGATTTATGGTATAATTGTAATTCCACCATTATGGTTTAGGATATATTTTAACCATAGGATTTAAGGTTTAGGGTATAATTTTAATTTCACTCTTGTGTTTTATAGTATATTTTACTCTTAGGATTTAGGTATAATAGTCATTTAAGTATAGTAAATTTAAAAAATAAAAACAATATTAACAAAAAATGATAAATTAATTCAGAAGGATGAGGACCACATATTCCATCAATTCATTTGATGAGATTGATTCCACCCAAATTACACTCAAATGGTTTCATTATACTTCCTCCGTCCCACAGTAAGAGTGGTGAAATTTTTTTGCACGTAAATTAAGAGATATAATATTTAATGGGTAGTTAAGGGTAGTTGAGGTGAGAGAAATAATATTTTAATGTATAGTGGATAGGTTATTAGTATGGCGTATGGGTCCCATGGAGATATAATTATTTTTTGTAGGTCTCATTTACTAAAAAGATAAATGCACCTTTTGTGTTGGGATTGACGAAAATGATAAAATGCATTCCTTATTGTGGGACGGAGGGAGTTATAGTTAGTGTGAAGATTAGGTGGTGTGGTTGAGTTGGAGTATGACAGGTTTGTATTAAAATATTGTTGTGAAAATGGCAAAAAGTAGCCACTATTACTTAAAAGTAATTTTAAGTGGTCACTGATGCTATATATAATTTATTCTATCAACTTTTCGTGGAATAGACCAAAATACCCTTGAGGGGCCCCACATTTTCACATCAGATTCTTACTATTTCTGAAAAAAATGTCAAAGTACTACTATGTAGGCATGTGGGGCCGAGCAGATTCCTCACTTTTATGACCAAAAGTACACTAGGGGAATCCGATTCTTCCTATTTCTGAAAGAGATGTCAAAGTACAACTATTTAGGCATGTGGGGCCCTCATATGCATACAAAAAATGAGGTATTATATAATAGCGGTCCAACCGTGGTTCTGCATCGTACACATACATTCATTTTCATTGTTCTAGTTTTTTTTCTTTAGTGTTGAGCATTCGGGGAGCAACCATTTTAACTAGATTTTTAGAGGCGTGAGAATTTGGGGAGCAGCATACAAGGTATGTTGTAAACTTGTTTTATTGTTCTAATTTTTTCTTTAGTGTTGAGCATTCGGGGAACAACTATTTTAACTTCATTTTTAGAGGCATGAGAATTTGGGGAGCAGTATACAAGGTATGTTGTAAACTTGTTTTAACAGCTATGAATGCATTAATTTGATCATCTTTACATGCCGTATGAGTATATTTTATCTATTTCAACGTTTTATAATAGAAATAATAGTATGCCGAATAGTATATGTGAATTGTAAAATGTATCACCATTAAATTTTATTTTTTTAAATTAGCAACTCGTAGGCCGAATAGAACAACTATATAGGACGAATAGAAGAAACGTTGGCCGAAAAGTTCCAAAAATATAACTTATGATAAAAAAAATAAGTAGGCCGAATAGAACAATCTTATTGGCCGAATACAAGAAAAGCAGACCGAATAGAAGAACTTAAATTTCCACAATTAATTTTTTTTTGTAAAAAAATATGTAGGCCGAATAGAACAAGTGTTGTAGGCCGAATAGAACAATCTTATGGGCCGAATACAAGAAACACAGGCCGAATAGAAGAACTGAAATTTCCACATTTAATTTTCTTTTGTAAAAAAATATGTAGGCCGAATAGAGTACATTGTGGTTGGCCGAATAGAACAACCTTAAAGGTCGAATAAGAGAGACTTTAGGCCGAATAGAAGAAAAACATACAGAATTTGAAAAGCATCTGAAGGTAGGCCGAATAGTGAAACAGTTGAGGGCCGAATAAAATAATATGTTGGCCGAATAGAGTACATTGTTGGCCGAATAGAATACTTGCAACTAATTATGATGTTGTCATTTATATTTTCCTAAATAAATATGCAGATGAGCTACAAACAAGTTGGGATGTGTTGGGGTGGATATTGGGATGGGTTACTATACAAAGGTGGACAGGTTCACTGGTTATACTTGCGGGATGACAATCTGTACTATACTAGTTTGTTATTAGAAATTCATAACATAATACAAGCTGATTTGGATAATTGGGGTTATGAAGTTCATTCTCTCGTCGAGTACAATGGCCGTATATGTAAATATAAGATAAAGAATGATGCTCGTGTGGCAGAAGTTTTCAACTGTGTTGATGTAGGAATGGTGTATGTGACACTCGTTCTTGTCGCTGGCCATGCATTCGTTGAACCTCCTGCACAAGGTTCAGGGCATAGTTTGGAGTTAGGGTTGGGTTATAATGACGGAAGTCCTGGTCCGAGCAATGATCCATGTTCGAGGGCACAGTCTAGTGCTAGGCCTGATTTTGATTTGAATGTGGCGTACAGTCCGACCATAGATGCTGAAGCTGATGACAACGCTGGTGAGGGTGAGGATGATGCACATGCTTATAATGATGATGTTGAGCTCGGGAATAGGACTATCGAAGAAGAACATGAAAACAACGAAGATGACATACAACAGGATTGTAATCTGTCTTTTAGCGAAAGTGATGATGATGCTGAGGATAGAAGAATCCAATTGTATGAAGAAGTCTGTGATTACATACGTCAGAGAGGCGGCCCTAGCTTTCTTGAACCGATTAGTCGCGACTTGTCCTGTCCTGAAATGCAGCCATAAGATTGTCAAAGTATTCGGCCCACCACCCGTCCATGGTTGATTCCAGGTATGAATAGTATGTTTATTTAGAGGAGAGCTAAAGTAAACTTGTACTTTGAACTAATGCACCTGATACGGTCTTAGACATTCCGATTGTAGCTGACAGAGAAGATCAGATGACTGCCTCTGACTTTGATGCGTCTGGCGTTCTTCACCAGAAAAGTGTATTTGATACAAAAAAGAAATTGCAGACTGCTGTAGGAATGTATAACTTGCGGAACGGAGTTGAGACCACTGTTGAAAGATCTAGCTCGACCAGATATAACGTGTAATGCAAGCTCAAAGGGAAAACTAGTTGTCGATTTGCGATGCACGCACGAATGAGCCTTGGGCTGTGGGGGATAGTTAAATTTGTTCAACATCACGAGTGTTTGAATGATCCAGACAGGCCTACTCCTACATAGGTGTCATCCAACGTCATCAGTCAATATTTTGCTACTAGGCAATTTGACAAAATTACTGGGCTCCGACCCCAGGCGATGAGACAGGAGATATTGAAGGATTTCGGGTTTGACATTAGCTACAACGTGGCGTTAAAGGCGAAACAACCGGCTGTTGGACATACGTACGGGGATCACGACAGCTCATTTCATATACTCCCTGCGTACATGGTCATACGGTGCATCAAGGGCAGGTAGACGCTCGTTCGTCCAAACCTGTCACACGTAAACTACATATGTTAGATTATTACTATTGCTGAAACTAGTAATACACTATAACTTTAAGTGATCTACTATAACACGTACCAGGAGCGCAAATGTACACCCGTAAAAGTGGTATCTGTACTTGTTGGAGTTTGCTCCTTTAGGAAGTTCGGTCAAAATGTGATCCATGAAGTGCAGTAGAGTCATATAACTGACCTGGCCCCAAGGGAATAAATCCCATCTACGCTCGTCCTCTACTAGGACCCAAACCCAGTTGTCTACACTCACCTTGGTAACATCCGATCCAAGGAGAAAATAGTACAACAACAAGACCTTAGCAATTTTAACCGCGTTCTCGGGGCTAACACCGCTAAATTTTGCACCCTCAAAATCACGGGCAATCTCACTTATTAGTGGTCTTTCGCCCTGACCATAATAAATATCGTATACCCCACCAGACGGGATATGATACGACAAATTCGGATCAAACCTCACTCTATCCCGAAAGCAGAGTCCCATTATCCGCATGAACTCTACCCTACTAAAGCTAAGACACTCGTTCCCAACTTGAAAATATCTAGCGGTGGCATCATCCCCGCTACGTATGACCTCCCGTGTCATTAGACCGTGGAGATTAGAATGCGCGATCCAATCGTCGTGAAGACCCCAGTAATGACCAAAACAAGATCGCCTGAACATCTCCTCCGCATTACCCCCAACCGTTGTTAATTGCTTGCGGATAAGTGTTATAACAACCCCAGGTTTGCAGTAATTATGTATACTGCAGTTCTGCCGCTGCATGGTTGGACGCTTCCATTCACCCTGCACAAATTTAACTTTTTGTTAAATAATATTTAACACACATCAAAAAGATGTACTCTGCATCAATTCAACCAGCTTACTTAATAAGACAATTATTTCCTTCTATTCAGCCTACAACTGTTCTATTCGGCCTACACATTCATTCTATTCGGTCTTCAAAGAAACCCTATTCGGCCTACAAAAATTAAAAAAATACCTACACTTTGTTCTATTCGGTCTACAGTTGTTCTATTTGGCCTACAAATTTGTTCTATTCGGCCTACTAAAAAAGCTCTATTCGGCAAACCCACATTTTCAAAAATTCAAAAAAATAACTCCTAGAATTTGTTCTATTCGGCCTACAACTGTTCTATTCGGTCTTCAAAGAAACCCTATTCGGCCTAGAAAAATTAAAAAAACTCATACACTTTGTTCTATTCAGTCTACAGTTGTTCTATTCGGCCTACAAATTTATTCTATTCGGCCTACTGAAAAAGCTCTATTCGGCAAACCCACATTTTCAAAAATTCAAAAAAATAACTCCTAGAATTTGTTCTATTCGGCCTACAACTGTTCTATTCGGCCTACACATTCGTTCTATTCGGTCTTCAAGGAAACCCTATTCGGCCAACAAAAATTTTCAAAAAATTCAAAAATAAAATACCCTAAACAACACCGCACAAAAAATTCTAAACATGATGCAAAAAATTCTAAACATGATGTATACACAGTTACAAAATGAAATCGCATTTTACACATATGAACAAAACCACACAAATCCTCCAAAACGAGTACCACAAACTCAATGTAGGACACATTTTCAATTATAAAATAACTCACAATTTAAAATACAAATAAAACAACTTTCATAAATACCCGAAAATTTGCCATTTCGAAAATTCACCAAATTCACGTCGTCGGAAACGCCTATTCCGGCAGATGGAAAGGAGATTTGAGAAATGTGTACTTCAAATGGGTGGCGCTGCTCTTTGTGCTTTGGGACGAAAGGGAGAGAAGAAAGGAATAGGATGTTGGACGAAAAGGAGAGAGGAAGAGAGAGGATGTTGGACGAAAAGGAGAGAGGAAGAGAGAAGGTTGTTGGACAAAAGATGAGAGAGATGAAAGATGGATTATTGAGAATGAATGACTTAATGATATGATATATACCCCCACCAACCCGCATCCAAAAATTTAATTTGAAAAGTTTTAAAACTTTAAATGTGGTCCACCAACCCACTAAGTACAATTTTAAAAGTGGTCCACCCACCCCATTTACTGCAGTCAAACTGACATGATAAGGCCCCTTAATTTTCGTACTTAAGGCGACAATTATTGAGGGTAATTTGGGGAGTTTACTAAATAGTGGCTAGTAAAAATTGTTCTTATCAGATGTGACTACTTAAAATTGTACTTAGTCAAAAGTGACTATTAAAAAATCGCTCCAAATATTGTTTGGGTACGCATAATTGGGGCACCATCATTGTCATTGTTTAGGAAAAGTAGTAATCATAACTAACAATATATATTGGCCATATACACAATTTGCATATAAAAACCTATTTGCTTTTTTTTTTTTTTTGAAGTTGTAAATTTATTAATTACTTAGCTAATTAGATGATCACAGAAGATGATTTCGAATTCAAAGTAAACATTTCGAACTCTAATCAATCTCAGTATTCCATTTCGATTTCATATAGAATTATTAAACACTTGTCAATGTGCTATCCCAAATTGAAAGAGTTATTTATATCTGAGTTTTATTAATTAACTAGCCATCATAACTCATGCGTTGCACGGACATGGTTGATATTTAATTTATTTTTTTTATTTTTTTATTTTTTGCATATACCCCCTACGTTCATCGTAAAGTTCTTATTTTACCATTTTAGATGTTTTCTCTAAATGTATCAATTTTTTTCTTTTAGTAAAATGGTCCCACATATGACTCACTACTCACTAGATATATACAATTACCCACTACACATAAAAATAAAATAATACTCATTAATTCACGTGAAAAAAATAATGACCACCTTTAAAGTATGCGGAAGGATTATCATATTGTAATTTTTTGAGATCAAATGTTTGAAAATTGATTAAATTGTTTAAAGGGTGGGTCTGTAATTTATTTAAATTATTTAAATAATTTGAAAAAAATTGATTAAAATATTATTTTAAATATATATATATATATATATATATATATATAACCTCCGGTCCGATAATAATTTTTACATTCCTATGCAAAGTGTTATAAATAATTACTACAACACATTGCATAAATTTTATAGAAAAGCAAACAGTAATTTTATGTTACCGTAAAAGTATTATATTATTATGTGCATAAATTTTGAGATAAACAAAAAAAATGTGAAGTTATAGCATGTAAGAATAGAGATAGCAACAGGTAAGGTACCCACTTATTTTGGAATACTCATACTCATATCCGTTTAAATATTAATTACCCGTGTCTCATTTTAAATTAATATTTTCTTAAAAATTAGTATACTATTATTAATTAAATATAATATAAAATCTATTATTTAATTTTGTGGTACCTTAAGAGTGTTAATATTGTACTATATATTATTATGTGCATAAATTTTGAAATAAACAAAAAAAGTGTGAAGTTATAACATGTAGGAATAGAGATAGCAACGCCCAGGGTACCCGCATTTTTTTGGGTACTTATACTTGTATCTGTTTATTAAATACCCGTATATGTACCCGTCCTATTAAAAATAATTATTATCATACAAGTACCTATCTCATACCCATTTATCAAAACTCGCGGGTTACCCATACTCATTTAATATTAATTTATTTTATCTATATTTATATTTATTTATTGTTTGAATTAATATTTTATTAAAAATATTTTATTATTAATTAAATATAATATAAATTCTCTTTTGATATTTAATTAATTATATTTTAGACAAATTTTACAATTAAAATAAAATTTTAACATAAGAAAATATTTTGGACAATGAAATTAATAATATACAAAATAAATAAAATATTACAACAATAAAGATAAAGATTGTGTAATTGATGTTATGTATTCACGTTAAAAACAATACAAAAAATATTACTTTTAACAATAAATTTCAATTATCCGCTTATTTTGGGATACTCATACTCATATCCTTTTAAATATTAATTACACGTATTCGTACCCATCTTATTTTAAATTAATATTTTATTAAAAATTAGTATATTATTATTAATTAAATATAATATAAAATCTATTATTTAATTTTGTGGTACCTTAAGAGTGTTAATATTGTACTATGTATTATTATGTGCATAAATTTTGAAATAAACAAAAATAAAAAGTGTAAAGTTTTGGCGTGCAGGAATAGAGATAGCAATGGGCAGGGTGCCCGCATTTTTTTTGTACTTATACTCGTATCCGTTTATTAAATACATGTATATATACCCGATCGAATGATCTATAAAATAAAAAAGGTAAAAATACAAGAAAACCGCCAAGAAGGCGATCTTTGGTTTTGATTCAAGATAAAAAGACAATAAAATAAAAAATATATAAAATAAATAAAATATTACAACAATATAGATAAAGATTGTCCAAATGATATTATGAATTCATGTAAAAAAAATACTTAGATATATAAATAATCAATTGACATATATATATATATTATGGGAGGTCAAGAAAATGAATGGATGAGATAAAAAAATAAAAATAAATGAATGAGATGTTGTTTAAGATTGGAAGTCACAATCAAGGGATAAGATGTTACAATAATTAATGAAGGACCAATATTTAATATTACCAAGCTAAATTAGGTAGGTTAAAATGGGAAGGAAAATTTGGTCAAATTTTTACTTTTAAAGTGTGTTTTATATATATATATATATATATATATATATATATATATATATATATATATATATATATATATATATATATATATATATATATATATATATATATATATATATATATATATATATATATAAAGAAAGATTTGTTCAATCCTGATTAGGGAGTTTCCCCTAAATTTCTTCTCCGATCCAAAAAATTATTTTTTTACCAACAAAATATTCTATTGATAAAGTTTAATTTAATTAAACTACCAACTGATTAGCGACAAAATTTGTTGATGAATTTTAATTGGTAAAGTGGTTATTGGTAAATTTTTAACAATGAAAATTCAATTTCGATGATAACCCATTGCTAGTAATTTTTGTGCAATTTTTATAATGATTTTGTTGGTAAATAACAATGAATATTATTCTATTGATAAAAAAATACTAAAAATTCATTGACATTCCGTTGCAAAAAAAAAAAAAATTTTGTTGGCAATTTGGTAGTAATTATAAAAGGATTGAATTCTTATGGTAAATTATGTTGTTAAAATTTTTTTTAGTTGTTATCGATTACTTTTTAGTGTATGAAAAATTACTCTTTCTTTAAAGAGATGAATTATTAATTTTTTAATAAAAAAGTTTTACTTTTCAAATATGGAGTATATATTACGATTTTTTATATTCTTATTGAGTATAATTTTATATTTTTTTCTTCATGTAATTAAATTGATGACAGTTTTAAATTTTATATTACTATTACTTTCTTATTTGAGGGGTGAATTTGTTTTTGGGATGGACAAAATATATATTATTAATGAAAAATGATATAAAAATCGTACAATTAGATTATTTTATGAACAATTTGTAAAATGAATTAGACAAAGACTTGTGTGACATCGTCTCACGTAAGTCCTTACATGAGGAGGTGGGTAAAAAGTGATAATATCATTATCACTTTCGCTATACAATGTTATCACTTTTTATTTATACTATAATTATTCATAAAATAGTTCACTGCACCATTATCAATTTTCATCGATTGAGTATCACTTTTCGTTAATAATATTATTATTTTTTATTCGTCTCACGTAATGACTTACGTAAGACAGTCTCATACAAGACTTGCCCAATAAATTAAGAGTAATAATATTTTTTGTAAAAAGTAATAAACACTTAAAAAAATTATAATAATAATAATAGGGCATCTATTCAAACTTTATATATATTCAAAAGACAAATAATAGTGTGCAACAGTTTTAAAGGTGCAACACATGATCCAAATCTAATTGACTCATCGTATATAAATAATTTTGACCCATATTTAATTCTCTTCATTTTCTTCTTCTCTCTCTCTTAATTTCCTCACTCATCTAAATTCACAATCTCTCTTAATTTCCCCACTCTCTCTCCTTATTTTTTTTCACGCTTATATTCAAATATTTTTGGAACTAATTTAAATTTTTTATTCAATTCAAATTAATAATAATTGACTTTTAAAATGAAAGTATGAATGTATATGATTGTATTTATAATTGTACTCCCTCCCTCTCGGTCGTAGGTCCCTATTTATTTTTGTCTGTGGATTAAGGAGTAGTATTATTATTTTATATGTGGGGGATAATTTTAGTTGTGAGTGGTGAACCATATGTGGGCTTTTTTACTAAAAGGGAAAAATGAGGACCTTTAGATGGGACGCCCAATTTTATAAAATGGGGATCTTTCGATGGGACGGAAGGAGTATTACTTTTTTAAAAATAGTACTCCCTCCGTCCCGGTCAAACTGCACCGTTTGACTACATAAAGCTCTCACAAAAGTTACAGTAAACGGTGCAATATGGGTGGGACGGAGGGAGTATATAAAACTAAAAATATTAGAAAAATAAAAAATCAATAATTTTTTGGGAGAGAAAATGATATGAAAGTGAAAGCCTGATGGGCTGACAAGGATATCCTACTCATTGAAGAGCTTCAAATAATGCAAAAGCTTGCACCACTAAATGTCATCATACTATAATAATTAAAAAACAGTAAGAAAAACTTGTACACTATTGAATTAAAATATATATATATATATATATAATATCTAAAAACAAATATTTAAAACAATAGAAGGATGGCAGATTTGAAGCATAGTAAATAAATTCACCAGCGATATTTTTTCTTTAATTTCATATCTCCACCATTTTAACACATATACATGTGGGTTTTTTGTCAAGAATAGAAGAAGGGAATTCTTTTATTTCTTTTGTCCCACATCGGATGAAGAGTAAAAGAGAAGGTATCATTGGTGCTATATAAGGAGGCTCTTGGACTTGATGTCAAGTGCACCAATCAAGTATACTTTAATCTTTGTGTTTGATTCTAGTTAAATTCATTTCTTAGATTCTCGATTGTGAGAATGGGAAGAAAGGTGTGAATTAGTCATAGATTTGTAAGAGTGTAGTTAAGTTAAGGGTGGCATGAAAGAAGTGGGAAAAGCTAGTGGCATAAGGGGGTCAGAAGATCAGCCGGATGCGATGGCATCTCCTTTCTTACGATGAAATACGCCGGACTGTGGTGACAGTGGCGTGGCAAGGGATAGGATTTGTAGGTCAGCAGTTTTTGGCGGAGTTCTTGAACCTGCAGCAATGTGAATTGCTGGGACTCCCGGTGGTGGAGTTGGGTTAATAGTGGCATGGGATTTTTCATGAATGTCGGCTCAAGGAGGTTTGAAAGGAATGGATTTTTCTGATAATAAATGGTGACGTGGGAAAGCAGCGATTCAACGGGGAAGAAGGCGATGTAGTGGCTTGGTATCGAGTGGCGCTAGATCGGTAAAGAATAGCGTGGATTCAATCGACAAGTGGGGAAAAACATCATGAATTCCGAAGGTTGGAATCGACTTCAAGTGACGACACTTTTAGTAAAAAAAGGGTTCGGACAAACCTGGTGTAGCTTAGCGGTAAAGGGCAGCAACGTCATGTCGGTACAATGACGATTTTTGCTCAAGGTGTAGCAATGGTGCAGTAATTATGGTGGAGCAATGGCACGGTAATTGCTTAAGGTGGAGCAATGGTGACGTTGCTGGTCAATGAGGAGTTGGTGCAGCAATAACTCCGAATATTTAGTTAATATTATTGGGGATCCTTATGACATGTTCAGTTGTCATGGAAAAGGATTTAATAGTATTAGCTGGTCCATAAGTTTGCACACGGACATTGACTTGGCAGGTGATGTAGGATGTGTGGTGGATGTATATCGATGACTGATGGACTTCCAGGGGAGCCAAGAGTTGAAAGTAGCACCATAAATATAAGTAGGTGTTTTCGATATGTGCTGTAGGAAATTCTTAAAATGGTCAACTCATATAGTGGAGTAGGATTCTCGGGATTGATAATGGATTGTCGGTGAAGACAATGGGTCTTTTTTTATTTCGACAAGGTGGAGATTGTTGGTTTTTTGTCAGAATAAAAGAAGAAAATTCTTTTATTTCTTTTGTCCCACATCGGATGAAGAGTAAAAGGGGAGGGATCCTTGGTACTATATAAGGAGACCCTTGGACTTGATGTCAAGTTTACCAATCAAGTACACTTTAATCTTTGTGTTTGATTCTAGTTAAATTCCTTTCTTAGATTCTCGGTTGTGAGAATGGGGAGAAATGTGTGAATTAGTCATAGATTTGTAAGAGTGTAGGGATTGGGGTTGGGAGAGAGAAATTCTATGTGATTGTAAAATTTTTTCACATAGTGATATTTTTCGGTCCATGGTTTTTCTCCGATTTTTGAGTTTTCGACGTAAATTCTTGTGTTGTATTTTTTATGCTCTTCTTTATTTGTCTCTTAAGAATGAATGAGGATCTGTTTATCCCAATAATACATTAATTAATAATAAGTAATACAGTATTATTAAAAAAGTAATAAAGTTTATCATTATATGCAAAGAAACTTGGATTTGTTCTATTGATCACCCAATTAATCCACAACACCAAATCTGAGATTCACTTTATCGGACTTCGAATTTTCATGTCATCTTCAATCAATCATGACCTATTCTATCTCCAATTTCACCATCGCAGATCCGATTGAAGGCATCAGCAATTTCGACAAATTTTGACGATACTGTGGTCGGGACGTTGGAGGGGAGAGGGAGCAGACGTGCGTTGGAGGGGAGAAAGAACAGCAAACACGTTGGAATGAAAAGAAATATTTTCAAATGAGTTAATATTTCTTTATAAAATTGATTCATTTTTCTAAATAGATTTAGGTGTACCTTAAAAATCATTGTACATTAGATGCACTCTATTCAAAATGATATGTGGGTTTATGCTAGGATAAATATAAATAAATAAATATCCAAAATGCCGTATGCACTGTTCCATAATCAATGGAGGAAGAATACATTAGCTCAATTTAATTATTAATCATATGCGTGCGATTGCATTACAAAAATAAACAATGATTGAATCAAAATAGAAAGCCCTAGAGACGGTTTAAAGCAAGACTAGATCATACACGTACCAAAGTACTCCCATATTATTTAATTATAATACAACTTATTTTATTGTAAGATTCGTTTACAGGGTAGAAATTGTCGTAATCCCCCATAGCGGGAATAATGGGATATGCAGGTGGGTCAATACTGCACCATATATATAATAAAAACAACACTAATATCATCACAAAATTTTATTTGCTTTAATTATGCTCCATGATTTAGCAATATAAAATAAGATACCATTATTTTAATAATTATCACTTTTAATTATATATGATGCAGGTGGGTGAATGAGAGTCTTAGTAAGACTGTCTACAACGACAATTTTACATTTTTTTAAAATAATTATCACTTTTTATTATAAATGTTGTCAATTTTAATTTTTTACAATATTGTTATTTGTACTTTTTTATTTATACTATAATTTATTCATGAAATACTTTACTACACAATTATTATATTTCACTAATTGAGTATTAAGCTTTTATTAAAATGTTATTGAAATATTATAACTTCTTATTCGTATTATGAAAGTTACTCTGTATAAATTTTTAGGAACTTAAAAACCTTAAAATTAGTTTTATACAGAGGTTTGAAACTTATGCGGTATGTGCATTCTTGTTAGAAGGTTTTGGATCGACACACCAACTAATTAACACGCAAAATTTATCAATGCACGTAAAAAACTTCAACATTATACTGAAATACTTCTTCTGTTCCATTAAAACATGAACATTTGCTTTTTGCACGTAAATTAAAAAATATAATATTTTTATATGTAGTGATGTGAGAGAAATAGTAATATTTTAATGTAAAGTGTATATGTCATGTATTAATGTAATATGTAGGCCTATAGATAGAATACTAATTAATTTATAGGTCTCTATTACCAAAAAAAAAATACATACTTTATATATTGGGACAGATTAAAATGATAAAACGCATACATGTCAGGTTGGGATGGGAAACATACACGCGGTGGAAACAACTTTGAAATTCCATTCAATAAGTAGTGATATGTTTGTTTGGGTTGATGGTAATGATTTTAAAATCAATTAATACTTTAAAATTTATTTAGGCTATTCTAATTTTAAAATTTTCATTTTCACCTAAATAACACTCCTTTCGTCCCGGACCACTATTCTCGTTTATTGTGCCATAATCTATAAGAAAAGTTGCACTTATTGACTGATTTTGTTGACTTTAGAGGGTATTGTATTATTTTTAGATAATAAAAATATTATAAAATAATAGTATGAGCGTGAAAAAAGAATAACAAAATTAAAATTAAAACAATTTTTTAGGTTATTGAACAAAGTGATATTTCATTATTTTAGTTGTGAGGTGGAAAGGACGAATGAGGAAAGTCTCAAGAATAGTGCATAATGAGGGGAGTACAATTTATTATTTATTTATTATTATAAAAAAAATACCTAACCATCCTTATAAAAAGTAAGGAAGAAAAATTTTCGTAAATTCCGTTTTTATTTTAAATCAAAATGCAACCTAGCTAGTAATCTTATGGAGTAATATAAACTTTAATTTGAGAATTATTATTGGCACCTAATACACATAAAATATTTTAAAATTTATTTATTAAACTAGTCCAAATAAATTAAAGGGTGAATTTGTAATACTCCGTCCTATAGAAGTCGGAATATTTTTTTTTGGGCACGGAGATTAAGGAGTATAATAATTTAATATAAAGTGAAGTAAAGTGAAGTGAGAGAAAAAATATTTAATGTGTAGTGAATAGTTGTATTAGAGGTGATATGTGGGGTCCATGAGAATAGATTAATTATTTTTTTGTGGGTCCCATGTATTAAAAAGGAAATGTGTCAACTTTAGTGGGACAAAGCAAAAAGTAAATTGTGTCAACTTTTATGGGATGGAGGGTGTAAGTAGTACTCCCTCCGTCCCAGGTTAAGAGGGTCATTTTACCATTTTGGTCGTCCCACCCAAAGAGTCTCATTTCCTTTTTTGGACACATGAGACCCACCTACACCCACTAATACAATTAAAACATGGGGCCCCGCACCCACTAATACAACTACCCACTACACATTAAATAATAATACTCCTTAATCCACGTGCCCAAAAACAAATGAGACTCTTAAGTTGGGACGAAGGGAGTATGAACTTTGTTTAGAAGAAATATTACCAAAAAAAATTAATTTTATATGAAACATAATTGGCAAAGGGTAGTGGTATATATTCGGACATATCCATAAGGTGACCAAGCAGAAAACGACAAAAAGTGGGTTATGATCCAAGTAAAAGTACACGTGGCGATATGTGGGGGGATGGGACATAATAAGTGAGGTGGAGTGTTTTGTCTGAGGTTCAACCGTCACGCAATGTCCATCAACCACCTGTCTAACCAACAGTACCCACCAACGCCGCCCCTTCTATTCTTCCACTCATTTTCCACGTGCTCTTTTAACCTATCCTTCAATTATTGAACCATAATTCATATTGCCACACTATTCTTCGCCTTGCCAGATCTACAATTAAACCAATCTTGACTCCTCCCCTCTTCATAATTCCTAAAACTTACTAAACCATTACAATGTACAACCTTCCTTATGCGAAAATGAACAAACTCCCTCCGTTCCACACTAAGGATAATTTTTTCTTTTTGGTACGTGGATTAAAAAATATTATTATTTAATGTGTAGTGGATAGTTGTATTAGTTAGAGTGTAGGCCCCATGTTTTAATTGTATTAAAGGGTGTGTGTGGGTCTCATATGTGTAAAAAAAGAAAGAGGACCCTTTGGGTGAGACGCCCAAAATAGCAAAAAGAGACTCGTTGTAGAAACGATAGGATGAAGAACAGTGAAGAGATTCATCATAGAAGGAAGAAGATCCATCGGCAGTTAGAAGTAGAAGAAAAGAGAGAAAATTCTGATTTCATTAATTGGAAAAACTTCCGAGTGGTTACAAGTTTTCAAGTACGTATACAAATCAAGTATCAATCGAAAAATGCCAAGTGGCAACAGTATTGAAAATATCTATTAACTAACATGTGCTAGGCACATGTCTACACCCCCTCCTCAAGTTGGACATCCAACTTGGACAACAATGAACAAAAACCATGAGCAGTAGCATTCTTCCGAAATCAGCACGCTACAAAGAAAAACAGAGCAGATATCATATCAGCAAATCTTCAAGAAACCAAACAAACCACCATAATCCACGTCCAGCAATCCAGAAACGAAGCAAGATAGCAAACCATAAGCAAGATCGCCATAGCAAAGTCTTCAAATGAATCAGATGGAACAGTAGTCTTGTAGCAATCCATTAGTAACAAACCATAGCAATAGAAGAATCATTTAGCAGCAAAACCAAATAGAATAAGCAGCATCAGAGTGAGTAGCAATAACAATCCAATATCAATAGCAATAGAGGTAGCAATCCAAATAGCAATAGGAGAAAATCAGCATTGAAGCAAAAGAAAACCCAATAGCAGCAGCAACAAATCAGGTAGAATTAACACTAGCAAATCAGAGGCATGCCAATCCATCAATACCATCACCAGCAAATCATAGCAGAATCATAAAGGTAGCAGCAAATCAATAGCAGTAGGAGAGTAGCAAACAGGAACCGAGAAAAGTCAGAAATCCAAAAGCAAACCAGCTAAGCCTCAAACCAAGAGTAGCAATGAACCAATAGCACCAAATCATAAGCATGGTGAATAAACCATAACTAAACAGCAGCAGCAACTATACCAACGCAGCAGAAGAATGGACATGAAATAGCACTAGCACTTAGTACTACCAAAAGACGTAGAACAATCAGAAAAAAAAAACAGACTACCAAAACCAACATACCACCAGACTACCAAGAACCCAAAGAAGGTTCGAAATCATTCGTTTCAGCAAAATGAACATGTTGTTCATGAGAAGCGTGAGTTGATGAAGGCTGGGGCATGCCATTGGAACCAAAGTACTTGCTCATCTCTTGCTGAAAAAGAGTAGAAAACTCCGACGAAAAATTAGCGGACGAAGCATGAGAACAAGAATCATGTGTGACAACCGAATTGACCTGATCAGTTTTATCCTTGTAAGCCTTATACCAATCTGGAAAACCATGTATCTTGAAACAAGTTGATGACTCATGCCCGGGGCGACCACAATGCCCACAACTCAATTTATTCTTTTCTTCTCTTGTCATCCTAGAAGGGCCCTTACCCATAGCACCACCAAGAATAGGAGAAGGGGAATTGGAACTCTTAACCAACATGGCAGGGGCATCAGGAGTAAAATGAACATCCACCGACCTATGCCTTTCAGCTTGAATCAACAGAGAATAAACCTTACTCACAGTAGGCGAAGGCTCCATAAGAAGTATTTGATCACGAATTGTCTCAAAAGTTTCATTAAGTCCCATTAAGAACTCCAAGACCCTAGTTGCCTGATCACGATCAAGAATAGCCTGCCTAAGAGCACACTGACAAACTAACAGAGGCTGAACACAAGCCAATTGATCCCAAAGCCCTTTTAGACGAGTATAGTAAAGAGCAACAGAATCATTCCCTTGCCTAATGCTACTAATTTCACGACGTAATTGATAAATGAGAGGGCCATTACTCTCACCAAAACGTTGGGCTAAATCATCCCACAACTCTTTAGCAGAATTAGCAAACACAATAGAATCAAAAATCTCTTTGGAGACACAGTTTAGAATCCAACTAATCACCAAACTGTCAATACGTTTCCAATTGGGAAAAACAGCATCAGTTTCAGAGGGAGAAGGAAATGTACCATCAATAAAGCCAAGCTTCAACTTCGTGCTCAAAGCTAAAAGCATGGATCTCTTCCATGAAATGTAATTAGAGCCGGTAAGAAGATGACTTACAAGTGTAATACCAGAATGATCCGAGGGAGACAAATAAAGTGGATCATTTATATTGACAGTCGGAAAACCACTCGCCGCCGGATCGGAAAAAGAAGCAGCAACCGTCGAAGAACCAATCGCAGGGGCAGATGTGCGAGTATTCGCTGTAGTAGAAGTACGATTAGTCGTCGCTGCAAGAACAGGCCACTCTGTATTCCACTGATTCGCCATGTGCGGAAGCGAAATGAAGAACATGAAATAAATCCCAAAATCGAAGGAATCCCGTAGCAATCAAAACGAAGCAAAAACCATAGCAATCAAAAAGGAATTACTGTAGCAAATCGTAGCAATCAAAATGGATCGAAATCTGGTAACTGATACCATGTAGAAACGATAGGATGAAGAACAGTGAAGAGATTCATCATAGAAGGAAGAAGATCCATCGGCAGTTAGAAGTAGAAGAAAAGAGAGAAAATTCTGATTTCATTAATTGGAAAAACTTCCGAGTGGTTACAAGTTTTCAAGTACGTATACAAATCAAGTACCAATCGAAAAATGCCAAGTGGCAACAGTATTGAAAATATCTATTAACTAACATGTGCTAGGCACATGTCTACACTCGTTGGGTGGGACGGAGGGAGTATTTATTTTTTCAGGAGATTAATAATATAATATTTTAATGTGTAATAAGTTAGAAATGATATTTTAATATATAGTGGGTAGTTGTATAGTGTTATATGTATGCTCTATGTAGATATATTATACTACAAAAAAAATTACTCCCTCCGTCCGTTTCTAAGGTGTCCGTTTGCTTTTTGCACGTAGATTAAGGAATATTATTATATTATATGTAAAGTGGGTACTTATATTAGAGAAAAGTGGTGGGCCATATTGTGTATTTTTTACTAAATATGGGAAATAAATACCTTTGAAGCGGACGCCAAAAATAGTAAAATGTACACCTTAGAAGCGGATGGAGGGAGTATTTTTTAGCAACCGAATTTACCAACGAAATTCAATCCGTTGGTAATTACCAATGGATTAGCAACAAAAATAATTTTTTTGCTTTAGCAATGGAATGCCAACGGATTTATTCTCTATTTTAATAACGGGATTCAATCCGTTGGTAATTACCAACGGAATACCAAGGGAATCATTATATAAATTACCAACAGAATTATTAGCAATGAATTACCAATGGAATTGGTTTTTCGTTGTTAAAAATTTACCAACCACCACTTTATCAATGAAATTTTACCAACGGATTCCATTGCTAATTCGTTGGTAAACCAATTTAACAATGAAATTAAAGTTTTTACCAACGGAATATTCCGTTGGTAAAAAATAATTTTTGTAGTGTTAATTATTTTGTATGAATCTCTTCCGAGGTTTAAAATTTTTCGGAAATATCCACGATATTTTCATGATATATCCATATTTGGAGAGTACCGATATCGATATTGGAGAAAAAGATATATATTTTCTGATGTCGAGGATATATCGGGAAATATCGATAATAATATCGATATCGGTTTGCCACAGTTCAAATTTTTTCAGATGTCGAGATATATCGAGGAAATATCGCTAAAATATCGAGGATACATCGAAAAAATTAAAAAATTATCCATATTTTTATGAAAATTTTAATGATTTTTATATTACTTTTACCAACTAAATACAATTTTTTTCATTAATAAGATCAATTTTAAAAATATATATATAGAACAACATTTGCATGAAATTATTAAGACTGTTCTATTTTATTTAATTAATTATATCACTTATTATCACTCTTTATTAAAATTATTACTACTTAGTAAATGAGGAGTTTCCTTTCATGTACACAGTGTGATAGTATACTTTGATTAAAAATACAATTATTTTGGTACAGTGCGATAGTATACTTTGACTATCACTGACGCATTCAAAACTATGTTCAGAAATTCTCTAATTCGATGAGTTGATACCAATATTTTTAAGATCAAGATGACATCACATGTTTTACATTTGAACATCATAAATTATCATTTTAAAATTAGTTATTAAGTATTGTATGACTTTACACTATTTAAATATGTTGTAATTTATTTGTTTATCATATGTTATGAGTTTTATTGAGATTTTAAATTGTATTTATATATTAAAATTAGTTAAAATATATTGCAAAGTTAAATAATTGATTTTCTCAAATTTTTCCAAGTTTTCGTGATTTTTTTAATTTTTACAGATATCGATATCGATATTCAATATATCCATTGATATATTCGTAAATTTGAGATACCGATATTTCTACCGATATCGATATTTTAAACCTTGATCTCCTCTACTCAAAATATATATAATTATTGAAATGTGACACCCAAAATGGTACTTGGTACTATTATGATGGAATGTAGAGAGTATCGTGTTATAAGAAAATGCACTTGGTTGCCCAATTTCTAATTGTATACTTCCTTCATCAGCCATCTAATTTGTAAATAATAAATAAATGATAAAATAATTGTTAGATGTGTTAGGTAATAATGATATATTTGAAAATATTATAATAACAAATTTTGTATGACAGAACTCTTGACCTTTATTGTAAATACATACGAAATTTAAGAAAAAATATTTTTTTTAACCAACTTGAGGTTAAAGTTGTATTTTTAATTAATAATGATAAAGTACACTACAAAAAAAATTACTCCCTCCGTTCCGTTTCAATGTTTACGTTTGCTTTTTGCATGTTGATTAAGAAGTATAATATTTTAATAGATAGTGGGTAGAAAATATAATATTTAATGTAAAGTGGGTAGGTGGATTAGTGTTGGATGATATATTAATTATTTTAGGTGTGTCTCATATTCTAAAAAGGAGAACATAAACATTGAAATGGGACGCGCAAAATAGAAACATAAATATTGAAACGGGACGGAGGGAGTATATTTTACCAATAGAATATTCTGTCGGTAAAAGCCTTAATTTTATTGTTAAATTGATTTACCAACGGATTAATCATAAAATCAATTGGTAATTTTCTGTTGGTAAAGTGGTGGTTGATAAATTTTTAATAACGAAAATTCAATTCCGTTGATAATTACCAACTAATTAAATTTCGTTATTAAAATAGAGAATAAACTCATTCGCATTCCATTACTAAAAGAAAAATATATTTTTTGTTGCCAATCCGTTGATAATTACCAACGGATTGAATTCCGTTGCTAAAAAAGAGTTTTTTGTAGTATTACATGTGTAATAGTGGCATTTTTGAAAATATTATAACAACAAATTTTGTACTCTTTACATCCTACTGAAAGGTTCCTATTTTACTATATTGGGTGTTTCATTCAAATGTCCCTATTTTATATTTTTTTTGTAAAAGGACCCCACATATGGCACACCACTCGCTATTAATACAACTACCCATTATACATAATATTAATATTTATTTATCCACGTGCAAAAAATAAATGAGGACTTATGGATAAGACGGAGAAAGTATTTATGCTGAAATAAACACAAAACGAAGTACAAAGATAATTTAGGCGGATTTTATTTAAAGGATTTGTAAAACGAGTTAAAATCTCTAATCGATTAATCCTCGGATTATTCTCTCGAATCAATTTGTTAACTTTGACTTGACTTGGTGTTGACTTGATTTGTGTGTTGATTGTGTGTTTAGCCGAATCTTTAATTGAAGCTTGTTTGAGCTCGAATTTGAAGTTTTATAACGTTTATTTGGAAGCATCGAACATTTGTTTGGATCAAAAGTTACTTTTGAAGCTTTCCATGAATAACGCCTTTAAATGTGGTAGAATATTTAATGTGTAATTTGCCATATATTTTCATTTAAAAGACAATAAAATTTAAGTACTTTAGAAGGTGAAGAGTGTAATGAAACAAACAAATGAGGAAAGCGTGAAAATTTTACTAGAATAGAGGGAGTAACATATAATATAATATAATATTATATATATATATATATATATATATATATATATATATATATATATTAAGAGAAACTCTCTTGTGAGACGGTTTGTGAGACATGTTAAAATATGACTATTATATAGATAAAGTATACTTAATGATTGTTAAAGTATGTTTTCTAAAGTATGAAAAATGATGAATTAAAATATGATTTTAGGGTGTTATAATATGATTCATTATTTTCATATTTTAACAACAAATAAATATACTTTACCTAGTATATAATAAGCATACTTTAGTAATAAGTCGACTCGTCTCACAATCGTCACAAAAAAAACTTGTCTCATAAGAGAGTATCTCATATATTAATGTGAGATTTAAATTTTGACTTTAAAATATATTATATGATAATTATTGAATTGAGTGTATCTCTTTTTATAAAAATATAAAGATAATTTCGAGAGAATCAAACGATAAACGCGTATGTTTATTGTTTATTCATGCGACGTGATTAGGGAATAAGTTTTAATGAATTAATCAATGATGGAGCAAGAAAAAATAAGTAGGGGGCCAAATATATGTAAAAGTTTAATTAGGGATCAAATATATGTAAAAACTTATGATGTTAGACGAAAAGAGAATAAAATATTAAAATTTAAATAATTGAAAAGGATTTAAATTAAAAATAATAATTAATAAAGAAATAAAAAACAAAAGATAAAGGAAACACGGTTAAACAGATAGAGAATAAAATATAAAAATATAAATAAATAGAATAGATTTAAAAAATAGGTAGGGGGCCAAATATATGTAAGAGTTTAGCTAGGGACCAAATCTACGTAAAATTTATAATGTTAGAAGAAAAGAGAATAAAATATTAAAATTTAAATAATTAAAAAAATTTAAATTCAAAATAATTATTAATAAAATAAAAATAAAAAGATAAAGGAAATGCAGTTAGACCAATAGAGAATAAAATATAAAAATATAAATAAATAGAATAAATTTAAAATTAAATATAATAATAATAAAAAAAAGTAAAGCCCAAAAAATAAAACGCCACTAGAGGAATTCAGGAGGGTTTGAACCTGCGAGTCTGCTACGAGGATTGTTATGGTGGAGTAACAATCCACTAGGACAAACTTAATTTCTATGCTACTTCTGTCATTGAAATTAATCATACATTAATTTATATACCCGAGGTTATACTTATTTTCAGTTTCAAGATCGGATGTTAGTTTTGAAAATATAATCTTATTTCAGGTTGAGTTGTGAAAAACTTGATTTTATAAATCAATTCTTTGAAAAATGTCAAATGCCATTTTTGCGTCGAGGATCAAGAGACGGTACGCTACATATTCTTCAAATGCAAATTTTCTTATCTTCTTTGGATGGAATGTTTCAAATGAGTTGGCTTACAAGTAGTGATGTCCTCTGAATCCTTCTGTTAATTTACTACATTTTAATAAACTAATTAGAGGGAGGAAAGGGAAGATGTTCATGGTTTGTTTGTTTGTGGGAGTGTGTGGTTTGGTTGTTATGGAAAAGAATGCCATTATTTTTAAAAATAAATTCGATCGTGTTTGAAAAGGTGGTGGAAAAACTTAAAGCTCGTATGTGGAATTGGATTTTTAGAAAGTTTTCTACAAAGTTGATCATTTGCTATGAGGAATGGAGACAATGTCCAAAATTTATCCTATAATAGTTTCTAGTTAATCTTGGAGTAAGAATGTACTCCCTCCATCCCACCCAAAGGGTCCCTTTTATCCATTTTGGGCATCCCACCAAAATAGTTCACTTTCCCTTTTTACACACATGAGACATACACACACTCTCTAATACAATTAAAATATGGGGCTCACACTCCTACTAATACAACTACCCACTACACATTAAATAATAATACTCCTTAATCGAGGTGCAAAAAGCAAAAACAACCCTTTGGGCGGGACGGAGAGAGTACTGTAAAATCATCAAGGCTGATTGTTGTATATTTTTTTCAGGGGTAATTCTCTTACCCATATTATTGAATACATAACTGTTTTTTCTAATAAAAAAAATCACACATACTTTTTAATAAATTTACTTAAAAGCTCAAAATAAATACTCCCATAGAAACAGGCCTATTTAAATACTCCAAAACAAATATATATTATCACTACTTATTTTATTTTTGAAACCCAGATTTTTTATTTTAAACATTCAAACCCCACATAAATCGATAACAAACATATGATTAAAAAAAAAATTCCAAGAGAAATAGAAGAGAGAAAAGGAAAGGACATGTAAGATGTGCACGCTCTTGAAGCACTTCAATATTAAAGATATTATAAAGTATAAACCATATACACACATTACTCTTGTTGCACTGTCGGTGGACAAAATTTAGGGTTATCATTCTTTATCGCCACCCAATTCGCTCATGTCCTTTTCTTTTGTCACACATTCATTAAAAAAAAAAAGAGGTGTTCAACAATCGCTTCTAAATAGACCTGTCAATTTGGGTTGAGCCCAATGGGCCAACCCGTCCCGCCCCTCAAAAACTCGCAACACAATAACCCACAAGTAACCCGCCCCACCAATGACCTACCCCACCAATGGCCCGCCCCACTGTAACCCGCCCCACCCTAACCTATTAACAGGTGGGTTGCGGTGGGTTGTGGGTTGACCCACCCTAACCCACCATCAATCCACAATTTTCCATTAACCTCTTACCCACTCTCACCACCCCCACCCCACCCCCCACCCCCACCCCATCGATATCGATACCAAAATTTTGATATTTCAAAAAAATTTCAATAAATTAAATTCGATATCGTACAAAATTTTTATCAATATCGATAAATATTGATTAATATCGATATTTTAGCATAGCGTTTCACATCGAAAAATTAGCATACCAAAAAAATATCGATTTATCGACCAAAAAAATATCAAAAATCGAAAAAATAATAAAAATATCAAAAATAAAAAATCAAAATATTGACTACACCAAATTAGTGGACACAAAAAAATTCATACTCTAATTTAATGTTTATTATTAGAGATTAAATTATTTGTTGAAGAGTATAAAAAGTAAATGTAAGATGTCATAAAAAATCTATTAAAAAATTGGAAAAAAATTCAAAAAAATAATAAAGAGAGAGGTGGGTTGACCCGCCCCGCGAGTGGCCCGCCCCGCCAACAACCCGCCCCACCAATGACCCGCCCCACTTAAGCCCACTAAAGAGTGGGTTGTGGTGGGTTGTGACATAACCCGCCCCACAACCCATTTTGACAGCTCTACTTATAAGTATAGTCTCGTGGTTCATAGTTCATTGGCTTAAATTTTTTTTATGATTTATTTACCCTTGTAATTAAACTACTATTGTGATTCATTGTCTATATTTTTAGTTATATGATTACGGTATACCCTTAAAGTGTGTTTGGTTTACAAAATTAGGTACGTAATATGCAGGTTAATAAATAAATCTCATAAAATGTAAAGATAATATATACAAATGAAAATTACATTAATTATCAAAATAATTTTATGAGTTACTATTACTCACACTTATATGGATTGCATTCCATTAAGCCGGTTGGTTTATTTTTTTTCATCGGGTTCAACTTGCTCGTGATTTATATCTTAGTATACTTTTACGCTGGTTTAATGTTGATTCTTAAAGTGAAAAGGCACAATACAACTACTTTAAGATATGTGATAAATAATGAAACGAACCACTTTATCATAAAAATGTAAATAATCTTTTAAGAGAAATTTTTTAGATCCAATAAGATTTAACTAAAGAGATTGACACTGAGATATAACATTATTTGCCGCGGAAATAAATTAAAAAAAATAAAAATGAATCAAATTTCATAGCGTAGTTAAAATGAGAATTTTATTTAAGAAATAAAGTAATCATGCAATTGAATATCAAATACTTTATTTCAAGTAAAAATAAACAATGAAAGATTTTCATTAAATTAAATTACTTCACATGAAATATAAATAAATATAAAGCTATAACTATTGATTATTAATTTTATAATAATTTATGTGATAAATAATGAAACGAACCACTTTATCATAAAAATGTAAATAATCTTTTAAGAGAAATTTTTTAAATCCAATAAGATTTAATTAAAAGAGATTGACACTGAGATATAACATTATTTGCCGCGAAAATAAATTAAAAAAAATAAAAATGAATCAAATTTCATAGCGTAGTTAAAATGAGAATTTTATTTAAGAAATAAAGTAATCTTGCAATTGAATATCAAATACTTTATTTCAAATAAAAATAAACAATGAAAGATTTTCATTAAATTATATTACTTCACATGAAATATAAATAAATATAAAGTTATAACTATTGAATAATTATAAAACATTTCATCATGATAAACATGTTAATGAATGTAAATAATGTTTCTTAAACCTTAACTTTTATCGCTAGTGGACAGAATGATAAAAGGAATAAACGGTCCCATTTCTCTTTTATATTTAAATAAATTGGGCTTGAGATTTTTGACTTGGACTTAGCTATTTTTATTCTATAAACAAACTTAAATTAAAAAGAAATTAAAGTTAAACTCTTTTAGAATAACTAAAAGTTTAATGTTTTTAAATAAAAATAATTATCATGATTTAAAATTATATAAAAATGTCGAGATATTACAAATAAAGAATTAATAACTAATTTTAATAAAAATGTAATTCTTGATTCAGAAAAAAATTAAAATTGTTTTGCATAGTCATTTGGTGAGAAGTTTTAAAAAAAAAAAAATTCGTCCCAGCAAATGAGTTGATCCTTTTTTTTCCCTTACAAAATAAACACATTTCTGAAAGTGAAAAGGCACAATACAACTAACATATATTCTCTCCATATCGAAACAAAGGTATACAATTTGTTATTTTAATTCGTACCAATATAAAATGAGTGTATGTATTTTTTCCTTTTCTGTAGATAGAACCTACACAAAATAAACTATCAGGGGTTGGTCTAGCGGTGAGAACTTGAGGTGCGTAAGGGTGAAATTCCCAAAGGTCTCAGGTTCGAAACCAAAAAAAAAAAAAGAACCTACATAAAATAATTATTATATATAAATAGAACTCACACACAACATAATACAACTATACACTATATATTAAAATAGAGGTGCGTTTTTTTTTTTGCACATAGAGTAAGAGATATAATATTTAATGGATAGTTGATGGTAGTTGAGGTGAGAGAAATAATATTTTAATGTATAGTGGGTAGGTGTATTAATATGGTGTGTGGGTCCCATGAAGATATATTAATTGTTTTGTATGGGTCCTATTTAGTAAGAGATATAATATTTAATGGATAGTTAAAGGGATATACTAATATTTAATGGATAGTTGAGGGTAGTTGAGATGAGAGAAATGGAGTAATATTTTAATGTATAGTGGGTAGGTGTATTAATGTGGTATGTGAGTCCCATAAAGATATATTAATTATTTTGTGTGGGTCTCATTTACTAAAAAAGGAAATGCACCTCTTCTATTGGGATAGACGAAAATGTCAAAATGCATTTCTTGTTGTGGGACGGAGGGAGTACTATTTAATCTATGTATAAAGAGGAGATGCATATCTTGTATCGGATAAATGGAATATTATTTTTTATTCTTAAAAAGATCATAAAAAGTAGGGTTAATTGCAAAAAAATTCAACATTTACTTTTATTGCAAATAAATCCCAACATTTGAGAAATTGCAAAAAAAAACCCTCGACCTTTAAATTTCATTCAAAACGCACCCAACGGGCATGAGAGGGTTGCCCGACGTGTGACGTGGCGTTGACCTTTGCCACATCAGCTTTGAGTTTATTGCAAAAAAAAACCTCAACCTTTACTTCTATTGCAAATAAATCCCAACCTTTGAAATTTTAGCAAAAAAACATCAGATTTTTTATTTTTTTTTTAAATTGCATAAATCTAATAAAATATTATATTTTATATTAAAATTATATTCTCAAAAATTATTATGTACTCCATATTTAAAACTTACATTTCAATAATTACTTTTATTTTTTGCACGTTGATTAAATAATATACTAGTATTTTAATGGATAATGAGTTTAAAAATATAATATTTAATACAAGTGGATAAGTGTATTATTATTGTATGTTAGTCACATGGTAATATATTAATTATTTTAGGTGGTCCATATGCCAAAAAGAGAAACGTAAAGATTGAAATTAGACGCCAAAAATAGAAATATGTAAAGATTGAAATGGGCGGAAGGATTACATGAAAATTTGGTTTGTATAAATTAAAACTTAACTAATACTATTATTTGTCCGTATAAAACTATGAGTTTATAAAATAAGTCTACATGAATTATAAACTATTTTTTTAATAATTTCTTTGTCATATATATATAATTTTTATATAAAATTTTTATAATTTATATATATATATATATATATATATATATATATATATATATATATATATATATATATATATATATATATATATATATATTGTCATATTAAATATAACATAAAATTATGAAAAAATCTTAAGACATGTTTAAGAATACTTTGATTTATAAATTATAAAAATTTTATAATGCATAAAATATTTTAAAAACTAAAATAAATTTATTATTTTATTTAATAATTTTTTAGAATTTAAATTTTAAATATAAAATATAATTAGTGTAATTTAAAATAAAAAATAAAAATTTATGGTTTTTTTGTCAAAATCTCAAAGGTTGGGATTAAATCACAATTTAAGTAAATATTTGGATTTTTCTGCATAAAACTCATATCTGACGTGACAAAGGTCAATGCCACGTCGGACGTCGAACAACCCTCTCCTGCTCGTTGGGTGCGTTTTGCACGAAACTTAAATGTCGAGGTTTTTTTGTAATTTCTCAAAGATTGAAATTTATTTACAATAAAAGTAAATGTAATTTTTTTATGCAATTAACCCTAAAAAGTATAACATATATAACTTATTTTACTCCATGCATCCGTCCTAGAGAACTCTTTATTTTTATTGTTTCACGTTGCTTAAAAAAAAGTTAATCTTTTTGATCAACTTTGTTAATTTGAGAATGTATTGTAGTATTTTTATATTAATAAAAAAGTACTATGAAGTAATAGTATATTTGTTAGGTGAGAGGGACAAATTTGAAATTTAAATAATTTTTTAAGTTATAAATAAAAGAGTTGATTCCTTTATGGAGGGTGTGAAGAGTGTTATGAGACGAATAAACATTAGAAGCGTAAAGAGTTTTTTTAGATGGAGTGAGTATATTTTATTTATTAAAAAAACAAAAGCATAACTATTCTAAAAATGCATTTTCTTAAACTAATGTACACCAAAAATATGTCAATCTTACCGGAACGGAGAGAGTAATGTTTATTTTGAATTTAAGTTGGAATAAAAAATTTGTATTTAGGATTAGTTGGATTTAATAAATCTAACAAGTTAATAGTATTAATCTATAAACTTAAGATAAATTATCCTGTGCATCCAAGAGCACGGTGCACTCACGTTCAGATGAAAAGAAATATACTCCATCTGTCTATTGGATTGTATACTAAAAGTCTAGCTTTAGTATGAACAATATTTTAACAATATTTGAAATGAGAATCATTGATCAAATGATTGTCTCTTATAATTTATTTATATATTCGATGCAATAGTCTACTTACTTTATACTGTAGATAATATGTTGTGCGACAACACGCGGAAGATCATATTATCGGTTTTCGTATAAAGTATAAACAGATGCTCACAACCGAGATAGACGGGGACTCTCTATTGGGATGGTTGTAGTGTGGTTTCGGATAATTAGTTTGTCTTGACTATAAAATCACATTAGTGCACTTTGTGTATTGAGCAGGACCGCTTGAGATCGTTCGATTTATATTGACTATATAGGAGAACTTGATCTCAGTTATTATGGATGTTCGTGCTCTTAATCCCTATATAGTAACCTCGACACGTAAGGCACTATGTATTTCTTTGATTCATCAATGAGTGAGATTTACATGTAATTAAATCAATAAACTCGGTGAGTTGGGAAATAGTGCTGTCTCTATGGTGTGCTGTTGATGTAGAAGGAATCCGTGTCCGATATAGGTTGATGATGTCCCCTTGAGGAGCTCATAAGGATTATCATGTAAACCCTGAAAGTGGATTTATTCCGGCATGATAATGAGGCTGAGTGGTACTACTCTCAGATGAGATATTGATTAATGGAATTGTCAATAACTTAATTAATTGATGGACATTGTATATCTTAAACATAGGAAGACTAACGGGCTCATAATAAGAAGGAGCCCATAATGTAATTATGGGATTAGAGCGACAGTTCAGTAATAATATTTTAGTGGAATATATTATTATTATTGGACTTAAGTATAAGTTTTGGGCTAAACTTGGATACTTAAGCCCAATGGAGGCCCGACTCTAATTTCTCCTCCTGGTCCCTGCTATAGCCCATATATAAGTAATCTCAACTGTCTGGAAACCCTAATCAAATCACGTCTAACACTTTGAGGAGGGTGAGGGAACAGCAGATTGAGAAGATCTCGAAGATCTTCGCCCACACGACGTCGAGATTGGACTTGGGAATACAGCAGAAGATCGGAAGGTTATTTTCTGCTGCCGTTCGTCAATTTCTATGATTTTTCTAAAATCATGTGAAACTCCAAACTGGACGTGTGATACAGCGTTGGAAAGCCACTGCAGAGAGGATCGTTTTGGCGCGTAGATCACTTGAATTGGAGATCGGATAAGGAAGTTATGCCCAAAACCGTGAGGCTGCGCAGACTGCATGCGAGAATTCATCTTTTTTTAATATACCCTAGTGAAAGATAATACGTTTCTATCTTTTCTTACTTCCGCTGATTATAGAATCGTATGGAACCCTAACGGTTCACGTTAACCAAAAATCGAACGCCAACACTGTCCTCTTCAAAGAGACCTTTTTTTTTATTTTGGTCGTCTCACCCAAAGAGTCTCTTTTTTTTATACACATGGGACATACACACACTCATACAATTAAAATATGAGGCTCACGTCCCACTAATACAACTATGTACCTATTACATATTAAATAATAATACAACTATGTACCTATTACACATTAAATAATAATACTCTTTAATCAGCGTGCAAAAAGTAAAAGACTCTCTTTGGTGGGATGGAGGGAGTATACAGTTTATTAGCGAATTTTCTGTTGTTTTTTTATTGAAAAATTGAATGTAAAAAAAATACTCCCTCCGTCCCACAGCAAGGGTAGTTTTTGCTTTTTGACACGTGAATTAAGGAGTATTATTATTTAATGTGTAGTGGATAGTTGTATTAGTGGGAGTATGGGCCCCATGTTTTTATTGTATTAGAGGGGATGAGTGGGTCCCATGTGTGTAAAAAAGGAAATAGGATCATTTGGGTGGGACGACCAAAATGAAAAAAAAAAGACCCTTGCTGTGGGACGGAGGAAGTATACTATTACTCCATCTGTCCCAACTTCAACTTCACACTTTCCGTTTTGATCCGTCCCAAATTCAACTTTACACTTTCATAAAAGGAAAAAAGCAACTAACTAATATCCCTCTAACATACTTTAATTTCAAATTTGTCATCACATTTTTCACACACATATATAACATATTTTATCATTTATTTATTACCCAAAAATACCATACTACCACCAAAAGTAAGTCAAAATGACATTTCTTAAACTCTGTATCTACAGTAAACGTGAATTTTGAATTTAGAATGGAGAGAGTATTAAGAAACATATATATATTATTAAATATAAATTTGTATACATATGGATATACATGTACACCTAAATTCACTGAATATTAACTCTAAATTTAATTGGGATATATTTTAATTTTCAAATCAATACATAAAATATATAAGTAGTAGATGATATACGAGAGAGTCTAAGAGTAGATAACAATAAGATCCCATTGCTATATTAAGGATATATTTTAACTTTCAAATCAATATATGAAATATATAAGTAGTGGATGATATATGAGAGAGTTTAAGAGGTAGATAACAATAAAATCCTATTGCTATATTTTTAGGATTAAGGGCCAATTCATAGAGCTTAGGTTAATTAGTTTATAGATTAGGAGATTTTGGGATACAAATGTGGGGGGAGTGAGTTGTCTTCCCTAATACACATTATTGAAAGCAAGCAAATAAGTGGAAGACAAGTGAGTGATTTGTAGTTAGGAAATAAAGGAGGGTGATTGGTTGATGAGAAACCGACCAAGTGAGTGAAAGAGACAAGTTGTTTGGTTGGATTAGCTTTTGCAAAAAGTCAAATATTGCGGTTTGCTTGTTTAATTATTTAGGTTACTGTTCCCTCTTATCTATCCATCAATCTTCACCTCACGTGACCTCTCAACATTCTACTACTTGTTTCCAAAGATTTAATAAATTAATTAAGAATGTTAACCTTCATAAGAGTAATATTTTGTAGTAAATAATGGGAGCAATTTCCTAGTATGAATGATTCATCATGCCATTGGAGAATGGCAAAAACTCTCCTGCGCGTACACAATGTGCCTCATGGGAATAAAAAAAATTAATATTTACTAAATATTAAATTCTTGTATTTTCATAGGGTACGATGAGTTTTCGAGAATATAGGAGATCAACTCTTAAAAAATGATTTAATTTTTATTTATTAATTGAGTAATTATAATTTATATCTTCATTACTTTATCGAATTAGGGTACGAGAGCGCATGAAATTGAGAATTTCACCTTTTATATCAACTCTTACTCTCTATCAATTTTTTTTCAAGTGAATTAAAGCATAATTTTATTTTGAAATATTTTTAATTTACGGCCTGAAAATTGATAAAACTATTAATTTGAGATCTGAAATGTAGTATAAAATTACAAATTTAGAATCTGAAAAAAATAAAATTATCTAAAATAATTTTATGATAATCATATAAATTTACGACATAGTGAAATGTGACTTTAATGCTAATAAATTATTTAAAAAGATCTTTACAAACATATCAAATATGTGAAGTTATATGGTTTTGTAATTATGTTTATTAAACACTTTCATGATTTTCAGTTCATCAATTAATATTTTCGTATATTTAGATATAAAAAATAATTCAAGTCTCTAATTGATAGTTTTTTATTTTTAGATTTGGGATTGAAAAGACTCTTATTATTTTATTTAAAATGAGTAGTTGTATATATATTAGTAATAAGTAATGGAATCATGCTAGGGAGAGTCTTGTCCACACTTATAAACTTATCGACATCCCCAATATTTACCCCTCAAACAAAGTCCCGTAGCTAGACATTAGTTTGAGGCGAGAACATCCCACTAACCGCGCCGGTTAAGTCTAGGACTTGACTCTGATGCTACTATTGGGTTTATCGGCCCAGCGGAGAGCCGGCCTCACTCAATTCAATAGCATGATATTGTCTGCTTTGGGCCACCCACAGGTCCGCGTGACTTTGCTCTTTGAGCTCATGCCCAAAAGGCCTCATAGGGAAAGTCTTGTCTGCACTTATAAACTCATCGTCATCCCCACTTCTAACCGATATGAGACTTTGGTTGACACCCAACAAACATAGTTGACACTCAAAACTAAAAAAAAAAGTACTTTTTCAGCAAATGTCTTCCGATTAGGTGTATTTTGCAACAATGCGTAAAGATGAGGTTATTTTTTGTAATTTCCCAAAGGTAAGGATTAATTTTCAATAGGAGTAAAGTTCATGATTTTTCTTGCAATTAACACTTTAAAAAATCATCTCTATATACACTACAAACACTTTATATACTCTTTCAATCCGCTAATAAGATATTCATTTTGTTATTTTGAGCCCCCATTCTAAAGGTATCTATTTTCATATTAAAGAAAAAAATGGTCTCACACATGTGTTCACTAATTTTCCACAGGAAATATAATTTCACTCTCAACTGTAAGGGATCAACCGTAGTGCGCATGTGACCAAGTTGAATTATCGAACCACAAGACAGTTTTAGACCCACTAATAAATTTTATTTATGACTTTTCTAATTTAAGACAAATAGGTTTTTTAAGATTGTGATTAATAAACTAGCATAAAATTATACTAAAGTAAGAATGAGAAAACGTTCCAATATTCAAGGTAAAAGACTAGTAATGCTAAGGCAAATTCAGTTTGACCTTGTAAAATGAATCTCTAAACTTATAATTCAATACCTGTAGATACTTATAGGAGAATCTCTAAGCCAAGCAAAACTATCATGATCAAGTGAAATCTAGCACTTATGATTAATTGAGATTCCTAAGATCGATTAGTTATTAATCTCCTCTCCCTTTCTATGTACTTATGCAATTAAGGTGTTCCATTACAAGGTACTTACGTACCAATAGATTTTCTCTTTTTATGTGCTAAGAAATTAATCCTACTTCCCCTTATCAAATACCAACAATGATGTTTTGATAGAATTTGATATTTCTATACTATTGTATAGAAGTTAAAAGTTATAATGATCAATCCTCTTTTAACTGCCAAATAAAACAACTACGTTTATACAAAAATACAGATTTCTTGCAACACCTCAATTCGAGCTAACTTCATAAAACATCATATAAAATTGAAATTAAAACATAATTATAGAAGTCTCAAATCTTCCCCTCAATATAGAAATAAACATTCTGTAGTGTTCTTGAATGAAAATCTAAAACATCAAATCACAAAATTTAAAATTTGAAAACCAGAACATCACCATTAGAAACTTATCCCATAGTATTAAAGAAGTAAACACAAAAATGCAATAAACCTCTAACCATGAGTCCAATTACTGTAAAGAAATTAATAGAATCAGAAAAACCCTTAAGAAGACTAAACTCCCCTATTTCAACTTCCGTCTTCGCTAGGATTCCCGTCTCCAACCAAATAAGTAACACCGTCTTGATTCCTCTCTAAAGTACGATAGATTTAGATGGGTGATGGTGAAGACGTAGGATAGAATGGATATGTGTGGAATGTATTGGTTCTAGAATTCTCCTTTTTTATGTCCAGAACTATGCTTTTTATAGTGAAACGCGGATATATATCTGGGCCACGAACTAATAGTGCTCGGCATCGAGCACCTCTTGCTCTCCCTTCTGCTTGGCATCGAGTGAACCCCTCGCTTTGTTGGAGCAACATTTGCTCGATTGTTAGGCTGGATTCTTCTCTTCCAGAACTCTCGCTTTGCACCGAGCAGTAATAATCGGTAGTCACCAAGCATTCTTTGTGTCGAACACCACTTCTTCCATAATGACTGCTCGGTTTCGAGCATAGATGCTACGCTATGACAAAGCATTATTCGCCTTCTCTCTGTTTCCTCTCTGAACCAAGCAATAACGCTCGATTATGGCCGAGCATGGCTCCTTCTCTAGCTAATCAACTCCAATTCCGACTTTTGACCATTTTGTCCCTCTTTTCTTGTCTAAAACTCAACAAAATACCTATCAACCACTTTTTTGTCAGTAACATCTAGAGCATTACAATTTGTGTAAGTAATACCAACGAATGCACTTAAAGATGTATCAAATTGGACTCAACATTATATGAATTTTCACTCTCATGCATTAACCTTACTTACCACTTATCACTAATACAACTACTCACCATAAAAAATAATAATAATTGTTAATTCACATGAAAAAATAAATGTGTACCTTATGGTGGAAGGAGTCAGTATTAATCTTCACCATACCCACCTATCATATATTATCTTTTTATTAAAAATATTATTATTTTTAATATAAAACAATATCCAATCGTTGACGGAATTACGTTGGGTCAGGGGCATTGGGCCTCTTGGAAATATTTACTTACATATACACGTAAGAAATTTCTTAGAGTGAAATATTTACTTTTCACTTTAAAAATAAATAAATAAAAATTTTAAAATAAATAATCTTTTTTAAACATTACAAATTCAAAAAGTGTTATCATCAAACTCACGTAAATTAATTTATCATTTATTTATTACATACAATTAAATATTTCTTTATTTTCAAAAGTAAATATAATTGGTAAAAAATGTACATTTCTTCAATTCCTTATCTGTAGGAAAAATGAAGATTTTAATTTAAAACAAAAGAAGTATTAATGTAGCCCCTGAATAGAATTCCTAACTCCGTCACTGTATCCAATTAAGGTAAAGTAATAACAGAATAGTTGAACTATAATGATTAATTAATTATAATTATTATTACAATATATTAATTATTAAAAGTAATATCGAATTATGGAAAATTTATCTTTTATAAATAAAAATATATATTATTTTTAATAATAATAAAATAATTTATTTAAAAAATCTTGTAAAATAAATATTGTATAATTAGTTAATTAATTGACAACAAGCCACAATAATAATTAATCGAAATTTAATAACAATCAAACGCAACCCAAATTTATGCCCATATTTATTATTTATTGAATTAATTAATAATTTGTTGGGATTTGTGAGACGATCTAATCTCATGTAGAGTGTTAAAATGGGTTTGGCCCATAAAGACCAATTCGCTCTGCCCCACCAATAACTACACCTGCAAATGGCACACCCCGCATATGCCAACCTTACCAATAATCCACCATGTTTAATTTCGAAAAGTAATTGGTTTTTATGAATTTTTTTTTATATTTTTTATCAATTAATTCATTTTGATATTTTATTTTGATATGTTAATTTTATTTTTTATAAATATTACTGTACATAAAAATGTAAAATGAGATTTGGCCGCATGGCGCCCAATCTGCCTCGCCCCACCAAAACCTGGCACATCAATTTCCAACCCATATATGCCTGCCCATCGTTGGCCCAAAACCATACTCCCTCCGTCCCAGGTAATGAGGGTCAGAGACCTTATATTTAACATAAGGTCTCTGGCCCTCTTAGCTTGGAACGGAGGGAGTATAAATCTGTACCATTCTAACTCCCACATGGTGGGTCATGGTTAACATAACCCACCTACCTATTTTGACACCTCTAAACACATGTAAGTATGTGGGGTAAATATCAAAATTGGTCATGTAAGTATGTCATTTTCCAACTTTAGTCCTTTATCATTTGAAATTCTCAATTTTGATTTTTTTGTCCACTTTTAGTCATTTTTGTCCAAATTTAGTCTTTTATGTTAAAAAAATTCCAAAAATGGTCCGAAAATGTATACATTTAGGACCAATAGTGGAAAAAAAGGACAAAAAGAACTAAAACTGGACAAAAAAAGATAAAATTTGAGAATTGCAAATGATATAGGACTAAAGTTGGAAAATAACATTTTACAGGACTAATCTTGATATTTACCCTAAATGTGCAAGAAAAAAATGGAATATTGAGAGTTTCTTACCTAATTGTATAACTTTTAAAATGTCCAAATAATAATAATAATAAAATTCTTACCATGGTTTTTGGCTTAGATTAGGTATTTTATAAATTTGCACACATGAATCGACCCTACTAAAAATGAATTCTAAAAATATGACTCAGTTTTGTACTCAATATATTACTCGGAACTCAATTAAATATAAATATAAATATAAATATTTAATATAGGAATCCAACTGTGGTGCGCCTGAACGATTTAAACCGTTAGATTCAATTTTCAATCTAATCTCAACCATTAAATAATTAATTAATATAATTAAGGATAATTTTTAGGTGACCCGTGGTCACCAGTGATCCCCTCACATGGGGTGTACACACTCCCATGTGAGGGAGTCACAGATGACCACGAGTCACCTAAGTAACCCCTTATAATTATAAAAAAATCACCCAACTACCCATTTTCTACCTTAAACATAGGGTGCACTTGGTGCACCTAGAATCACTCTTAATTTAGTTATAAGTTATGAATTATAATTATGATTAGATAAAATGACTCGGATACTAATATTTATTATTGAGTCATTTAGGCAATGTTCGTTTACGGGTTTCAAACTCACGTTTTAGTTTTCAAAACCCACCTCCAAAATTTAAAAACCACCTCTAATATACCTACTACATTTTCTCTCCTCAATTAATACATTTTTCTCTCTTTATTTCTCCTCTCTCATTTAACATTTTAAATAAATTAATACATTGATTTGACATAAAGTTAAAACCTACCCTACTCAAAACAAACATAGAACATACTATTCATGATTTTCAAACCCCACGTAACCCCAAATCAAACATCATCTTACAATATCAAATTGAGTCACTTCTTTTTTTAATTCAGCTTCATTCTAAATACATTTCCATTTATAACTTACTCCCTCCGTCCCAGGTAATGAGGATCAGAGATATAAGGTTTCTGGCCCTCATTCCCTGAGACGGAGGGAGTATATATATATTTATATTAAATGGAGTTATTAGTATTTATAATTGAATCATTGATTTATATTATTTCTTCCATCAATAAATTCAGGCTTTCTATTTTTTTGGTCTTATAAACAAGTTAATACCCTCAAATATTGAAATACACACAAATCAATAACCCCCAACACACTTTAAATTCAAGATTATCACCCATTTATAACTTTAATAACTTACTTTATAATTTTTTTTATTTATTAACTAAAAATACCAAACTACTACTAAAAATAAAGCAAAATTTTTTTTTTCTTAAATTCCCTATCTACAGTAAGTGTAAACTTCTCTTTGAATCGGAGATAGTAGTAATTAAAACTATTTGTTATCTTACTAAATTCATTTAATTTTAATTTTTTAATATTAATTTAATCCAAAATTACTGTTGATACATGGAAAACATTGGGTAAAACCAAAAACCCATGTACGATTCCTTTCCTTTATTTTGAAAGTGACTGTGACAGTAAAAAAAAGTTGGAGAAGCAGCACGTTTAAAATGTAAGTTAGAGAAAGATGCAGTCGAAAGTGAAAAGGCAATTTTAAAGGAAAGTGGGAGGAAGGAGCGTCGTGTTTGGTGATTGTAAAAGCGTGTGAGATCTCCCAAATCCGTACGCTTTATCCTTCGCCGGAAGGGACGGTCCTAGTACTTACGGGTGGGTGCCCCACCCACTAGCTAACAACTATTTCCTTTTATTTATTTAATGTTTTATTTTTATTTTTATAAATTATTATACAGGCTGGAGTGTCAGGAATCGCTCTCCGATTGGGTGACCAAAGTTGTCCTTTAGTGCCACGTCATTTGTGCCGTGCGGCCGTTTTTGCGGTGGGGACCCCTAACTGATTTAAATGATTAAATATTCCAATTTAATTGAACTAAGGAAATGCGATCCAGTCTGGCCGACCTTCTCTCTCTAGTCAAAGGTGATAGGATCTCTCTATAGTCTCTCTTATCTTCTTTATTAAATAGGTATCAGATTACATTAGGAATGATTTGAGTTAATAGACAATAGACCCCTAAGGGAAAAAAAAAAAAAACTCCTTCTATCCTATTTTAATATTTTACCGTTAATGAGAATTATGAGATTGGGGAGTACTCCCTCCGTCCCTCCTTAAGAGGGCCAAATGCTTTTTGGCAGAGTATTATTATTTAATGTGTAGTGGGTAGTTGTATTAGTAGGAGTGTGGGTCCCAACATTTAATTGTATTAGAGGGAGTGTGTGGGTCCCATGTGTATAAAAAAGGAAAGGGGACTCTTTGGGTGGGACGACCAAAATGGAAAAATTCCTCTTAACCTGGGACGGAGGGAGTATATGTTAAGCTATTATTGTGTAGTAGTCACTTCGTCACATCTAAATAGTATCATTTTATTATATTAGGCGTCTCATCCAAATTGCTACATTTTTCTCTTTTAGTAAAAATGGTTTATGACCACCACTACTCATCACATCTCTCAAATACACCTATTCACTTTACATAAAATAATAATATTCCTTAATCTATATGCAAAAAGCAAATACATCTCTTTGGGCGAGGGAGGGAGAATATGTGTTCATCATATTCATTCTTCAAAATATTGCATATGACAAAATTTATTTATTTATTTATTTATTTTTGTCACTAATCTCCTTTTTTTTCCGCCAAAAGTAGTAAGTTTACTCTGTCATTAACTTTTAAATGGAATAGTTCACTGTTCTAACTCTCTATTTAATTTTATTTTTTAAGGGTAATTATATTGTGCACTCAGGTGTACCTCAAGATACGGTGCATTCACTTTCAAAAAAGATATTCCCTCCGTCCCACGTATTTTTACCCACTTTCCATTTTGGGGTGTCCCACGTATTTTTACTAATTCCATTTTTGGCAAAAATACATAATATTTTATTACCTACTTTTTGCAATCCCAACAACTTTAATTACTTTTTTACACTTTATTCATCATTCCCAATAACTTTATTCACTTTTTCTTTTTAAATTACTAATTTATCTTACATTATATATTAAAAAAATAAAACGTCTTAATCTCCGTGCCCGTACAAACGGGTAAAAATACACAAAACGGAGGGAGTATATAAACAAAAATATACTGCATACAATTATGAACAAAAATGTATACAATTTAATTGTTAGTTTTTTTAATGAAAAATTGAGTGTAAAAACATATACAATTATTAAAAAAATATGTATACAATATTGAATAAAAAGTTATACACATATGGATGCTAATTTTTTTAATAAAAATTTGAGTGAAAAAAAAAGTATACAATTATTAAGAAACATGTATACAAAATAGAATAAAAAATTATACACATATGGGTGCACCATTGCACCCGGGTGAACCTAATATCATCTCTTTTTGAATTCTTACTCTCTATTTCATCCACACTTGAAAAATATTCGTTTGCTTTTTATATGTGAATTAAGGAATATTATATGTGTAATGAATAGTTGTATTAAAGAAGAGTGGTGTGTCATAATGTGAGACCTTTAACTAAAAAGAAAATATTAATATCTTTCATGTGGTCGGAGTTAGTATTTAATTAGTAGTTTAATATTTTTAAAATTTTACTCTCTATCTAGTTTTATTTTTTTAATTTAATAGTTTTCATCCAAAAGTAATACTAATAAAGATAAAATTATAATTTTTGGGAAAAGAAAAAAAAACCAAAAATAAAATGAGTCTTCGGCAAAAAAGCAGTCGATTTGTGATGGATCTTTTGTGACGGCCATGAAGCCGTCACAATTGTGACGGGTTTTCCAAATTGTGACGGCATTTTGGTGACCGTTGAAAGAATCGTAATCAAACTCAGTTTGTTTAGTGACAGTGTTTGTTTGTGATGGGCTTTAAGCCTTCACAAAAATTAATTAATTTTTTTTTAAAATTTTGTGACAGCTTTTGGCCTTCACAAAATAATGAATGCATGAAATAGTACCGTTTTAACTCAAATTCATTTGTGACGACTTCAAAGCCTTCACAAAATTTATTATTATTATTTTTTAAATTTTGTGACGGTTCTTTATGACGGCTTTTGACCGTCACAACCCAAATTCATTTGTGACGGCTCAAAGCCTTCATAATTTTTTTTTAATTTTGTGACGGCTTTTGAACGTCACAAAGTAATGAATGCATGAAACAATACCGTTTCAACCCAAATTCGTTTGTAACGGCTTCAAAGCAGTCACAAATTTTTTTTTAAAATAATAATTTTATATTTTAAATAATACTCCCTCCGTCCGGTTCTAAAATATTCATTTGCTTTTTGCACGTGAATTAAGGAGTATTATTATTATATGTAAAGTGGGTGTTGTATTAAACGGAAGTGGTAGGCCATATTGTATACTTTTTTACTAAATAGGGAAAATGAAAACCTTTAAAGCGGACACCAAAAATAATAAAATTGATATCTTAAAGCGGACGGAGGGAGTATTATTTTATTTAAAATTTTATTAATTTTAACTTGTTATTCATTTAATTTATTTTTATTTAAATATTATAAAACTATAAAATGTGATACTCAATTGATGAAAAATGATAACAATTACCTGAACAATTTATAATATAAATAAAAAGTTATAATATTTTAAAAGCAAAGTAACAATATCTTCAGTAAAATGTTATAACTAATTAAAAAAATGAGATAACAAGACCTACCCAAATTATTAGGAGATAAGATCAATTTATACGAGATATATTATTACTAATTAATTACTATGATTAAATTACTGCAGCATCGTACATCGAAAATGTTACTGCGCCTCCATAAATAAGTATATTATTGTAATAAATATGTATTAAATATATAATAAGTAATTATATATATATATATATATATATATATATATATATATATATATATATATATATATATATATATATATATATATATATTGCGACTTGATTAGCCATTTGTAGTCGGAATGACTAATTAAAGAATTTATCGAACCACAGGGAGGTAGGTACTAGGATCTAAGCGATCTCGTGTTCATCATAGTATTATAGAGATGATTATAAAGGTGAGATAATCAAGAAATGACAGGAAATAAATGGATAGATGAATGAATGAATGGATGAATGAGCCAAGTAGATAGAGAATGAGACTAGCAATACTTATAGTATGGAGAATCTAGGTATCTTGCAATGAATTCATATATGTCATGGATTAATAACTAAGGGCCAACACGAATTTCACCTAAACTCCCTCTCGAGATGGTTAGGTTATAGATCCTCACAAAGGTCTTAAAATAGCTCAAATGTTGGTTCTCAATCAAACAATTCCAACTAGGTACTAAGTTCAATTGGAGAGTCCCCTCACACGATCAATTAACCTCTCGATCTAACCAATCGAATGTTCTATCAAAGGGTTCTAAATCCTAAAGGATTTCTCAATCTCTTTACAATTTATAATGCACATGAAGTGTTTGATAAAAGGATTCAATGAACTATCCTAAACGTATAATTGATTTCTAGATCTAATCACATGCCCGTGACAATTAATCACACAAATCAACAATACAAATCAAGCAATTAACAATCAATGATAGAAAATTAACAAATCCAATTAACATATGAATTCAATTGCAAAATACCCAAAATTATCCAATACAATTCATATTGCTAATCTCACAAGGGAGTCTCATATTCATAAGAAAATTAACATAGACATTAAAATCCTTACAAAACATGATAAACAATAAGGTTTCAATACAAAGTTTGGATGAAAACTCCCTTGGATGTCTCCAATGGTGATCTTCTTCTTCCCCTTGCAATTCACATCTCTTCCTTGCTTCTCTAACTACTTGGATGAAGGATTTGATGGTGGGATGAAGGTAGATGATATGGATAAAGAATGGAGGAAATGGATGGTGAAAAATGAAGGAAAATGTATGTGATGTGTGTGCAGGGGTGAAACCCTCGAAAATATCATGAAATATTGAAGTTTGGGGGTATTTATATCCCTTGGGAAGCTTCTAGAAGGATTCTGATTTTTTTTTGAATTTTTGCACCAACACGGGCCGTGTTTGGTATACTGGCCGTGTTCAGAACACGGCCAGCCATATGCGGAACTCGGCCACAGGGGTGGCCGTGTAGGTATTTCGGATGACGGAACTCGGCCAACCCTGACAGGACCGTGTTCGGTATACGGTCCGTGTAGGTGCTGGCCGTGTTCGGTACACTGGCCGTGTTCGTGCTGCCTCTATTTTCTCTTCTTCCATTTTGGCCCATTCTCCCTTGTTTTAACTCCGAATTGAGATCCGTTTTTTTCTACGTATTTCTTTTCGCATCTAGAATTTATTTTTACCTGGAAATCATACATCTAAGCTCATTCTCACACATTTCTATAAAAATACAAAACACAACCAAATAGAACACAAATACGGATAAATAATATAAAATACACATAAAAATACTCTAAAATTTAGGTGAAAATATCACTTATAATGACTACATATTAAATAGAACAATTGTTCTTAATTTAATGATAATTATTAATATATTTGGAACTTTGAGTAGATGTTCTTATATTAGAAATTCAAAATATGTATTACTATTGAATATATGCATCAAACATTGAGTAATAAATACTCCCTCCATCCGCTTCTAAGGTATCCATTTTATTATTTTTGGCGTCCGCATCAAAGTTATCCAATTTTCATATTTAGTAAAAAAATACACAATATGGCCCACCACTTCTCTCTAATACAACTACCCACTTTACATATAATAATAATAATATTTCTTAATCCACGTGCAAAAAGCAAATGGATACCTTAGAATCGGACGGAGGGAATATATCTTAATTATGTTACAGGTTATATGATATGAGAGGTTAATAGAAGGAAGTACTCTTGTCAAATTTTTTATAAAATAACATTTCATAGATTATACTTGGGGTCTTCTATGTATTAATTATAGTAATCGGGGTCTTATGTGTATCAATTATTGATTAATAAAAGAAAATGTGTAATGATCATACATAATGAGGTAATTACTAATGTTTATATTAAATGTATTCTCAGATGAATATTAAAAATTTTAACAAATTAAAATTGATTAATAAAATTAATTACTGACCGATCGTAACACTATAATCTTTATAAATTACATAGTGGTACATATTATACATATACACATGTAGTACATTATATTTACGTATATAATTAGTACATATACATTATAAGTATAAATATATATGATAATAAACATATACACATGAATATATGAAATATATTATATCTAAGGACGAATGAAGAAATGTGAGATATTACTAGATAAAAATAATTAATGTAAGACAATGTAGTATACTAATTACTATAATTTAATTACTGAAATATTATATATATATATATATATATATATATATATATATATATATATATATATATATATATATATATATATATCGTGAAATCTAGCTACGACTCCATAAATAAGCAAATTAATTAATAATAATATATGAAATATATAATAATAGGTATATATTACATATGAATACATAACTAAATATTGTGGCTAAATATTTAAAAAAGAAAACAACCACGATAATTTGTTTATTATAATATAGTGAATACAGAATATATAATTTGACATATATATACACACACATTACTTTTTAATGTATTAATGTTTTAAACATGATGTATATATAGTATAAGATGTATTATTAAATTATGAGTATAAATAGAAAATTAATGCACATACATGTGTAATACATTATATTTACCTATATAATTAGTATATATACATTATAAGTATAATATATATATTATAATAAACATATACAAACATATAAGGACGAAGGAAGAGATGTGAGATATTAATAGACAAAACAATTAATGTGAGAGAATGTAGTATACTAATTACTATTAGTATAATTAAATTAATGAAACATTATATAGATCGTAAAATAAGTAAACTAATTAATATATTATTGTAATAAATATGAAATAAATATAATAAGTATATATTAAATATGTATACATAACTAAATATTGTGGCTAAATGTTTAAAAAAGAAAACAACCATTCATGATAATTTGTTTATTATAATATATAATGAATGCAGAATATATATTTTGACATACACACACACATATATACTCCTTATATACTCCATATATTACTTTTTAATATATTAATGTTTTAAATATGATTTATATACAATATAAGATTTATTATAGAATTATGATTGTACAACATTACATATTAAAATTATGATATGTACAATAAATGTTAAATATGAAACAAGAATCATCTTGACTCAAGTGATCATCCCTTACCCTTAAAACCCTCCCCCACATGGGGTCAATGGTTCAAATCTTCTAGGGGAGGATATTCCAGCATATAATGTTGGGCCAAAATTAAATACAAATTTGAAACATAAAAAAAAAAGAATGAGCACCTTAAGCCAGGTGCACCGTTGCACGGTTAGGTTCGATTGCCCTGTGAGGGCTTTAGTGACGGGTAATAAGCCGTCACAGAAGGCCGTCACAAACTCTATCGCCCTGTGAGGGCATTAGTGACGGGTTCTAACCCCTTTTTTTTGTGAGGGCAACCCGTCACTAGAAGTCCGTCTACAAAAGGCCGTCACAAAAAATTAGTGACAATCAACAATGTGACAATCAATTTAGTGACGGGTTCTAACCCCTTTTTTTTGTGAGGGCTTTAGTGACGGGTAACAAGCCGTCACAGAAGTCCGTCTACAAAAGGCCATCACAAAAAATTAGTGACAATCAACAATGTGACAATCAACATTGTGACGGCCACAAAGCCCGTCAAGCAATCACAAATGAGCAACATTTTTGTAGTGCGGTACAGTGAATTAAAATGTTGGGTTAGCGTTTGATTTATCTCATGAATTGCTAGCATAGGATATAGTAAGCCATGTAGGATGAATCTTGCCTAAATTTTCACTATGCATCGATTTTAAATATTAATTAATTAAAAATATATATGCATTTTTTTCTAAAATTATTAAAAATAAAAAGTATGACCTGAAATTGATCATGTGATGGAGACCCAATTTAAATGATGAATTAAGATATCCCTCCATCCCTCTTATTAGATAAACAATTCCCATGAGCAAATAAGGGCAAATAAGAGCAAATAAGAGGTTGGTGTAACTGCACGATCCTGTTAAATTATATTTTAATTTAAATTTCATCTCAAAATAAAATAAAGGATAAAAATATTTAAAAAATTAACTATCCACCACACTATATTTTAAACCTAAAAACCTAAGTGCACTAATACACCCTATTAACCCCAAATCACCCATAAATCCTAAATAAAACTATTGAATATATTGAATGTCGTAGAAGTTATATGCTTTATTAATTTTTGGCAAATGATAGCAGATATGCCGAATGTTATATTACTATTCTACTTTAATGGTTTTAATTTTATGGATATACGTCCTCTTATCATATTACATTTTCATGCTCTCACCTTATTTTTCTTGCTTTAAAAAAAATAAAAATTTCAAAACATTGAGTCAATCTTTCATGGGTATATATATATGGTAAACTCTTCTTAGTTATGTGTAGAAAAAATAATTATAATATTTATATATTTTTATCCATATGACACAATACGATACAAACTATTAAGATGTAAGGTGAGCTTTTTTCAAGAAAAATACTTTGCCCAAAATGATACTCTTACCAAACATATAGTATTATAATTTATTTTATCATTTATTTTAAAAAAAGCTATATAATCATAAATTTCGTATCCATAAGAATTGTAAAGAGTCAATTGAGACGGAAAACGTAAGTGCTAACCTTTTATTTTTTTACAACTAATTGGGTGGGATCGTCTTAAACAAAATTCTTATAAACGATTAAGAAATGATAAATGCTAAGTAATGATTTCATATAAGTTTTCATTAAATAATGGGGAATTTATTTAAATATTTAAATGCTAAATGTAACATCTATATTTAGACAAAATATATAGATTTATTAGTATAAAATATTCTAAACCTTAAAATTTTAGATCTTAAACTCTAACTCTAAAAACACAATCAATTGTATAAATTGAGTTCACAATATAATCCGCTATATAAATAATGTGGTCCCCCTTCCAATCCAATATATCCTATGTATTGCTATGATATTTAAATTAAGGGATACCGCAGGGTTTACAAGGATTTTAAAACACAAATACTTGTGTAAATCAGTTCACGATGTAAGCTATGTGGTCCCCATTCCAATCCAATATACCCTTGTATTGCTATGGTATTTAAATTAAGGGATACCATAGAGTTTACAATGATTTATGATGTAAACCCGATTTACAAGAGACTAACTCAAATAAAAAACCTTAAACACCAAAATTAGGAGTATATCTTAAATGGTATAAAGTGGAATCGCCCACCCCAAGCGTCTCTGCACCCCGGCTCTACAAAGTGGTGAAGATGTTAATCATAGTAACTTAACTGATCAATAGAGACTAAACCATGCCCACTGCACACTAAGAGCCCTCATTTTAAGAGATTGCTCCCACACTATGACAGTAGAATTCGATGGTTATAGATACTACCAGATGCCACTTATAATATATTTTCTTAATATGAATTCCATCTTTCCCATATATATAAAAGGATTATGATGTTTGCACAAGTAAAAGTAACTACATAAATTAAAAAAAAAAAAAAACAAACTAATAATATAGATGAAACCAAACGTCAGCTATAACTACCTAAAAAACAAAATAACCGTTCATTGATGGTTACGCGTAAATGTAAAATAATGATATAAAACCAATCGAAATATATACCTAACTCTTTACAACTCCATGCTTCTTGTTACCATTTATCTATTAAGTTTGTTGGCTTCTAAATTTAGCAATCATGTTTCATGTTTGACCAATCTTTTTTTAATTTCAATCTTTTAATTGATATATAAATCATAAGAAGAACATCATCTCAATGTGTGATAGTTTTATTTTTTTTTAATTTTAAATAATTATCATTTTTCATTTAAATATTATATTTTTTAATTAAAAATAGTATACTTTTAATTGCATCAATCGTGTATTATTTTTTAATAAAATTTATTATTATTTCATATTTATTTTACAAACTTATTTCGTTCGTAAAACGATAATACATAAATGTTTCTCAAATCATAATAGTGGGTGTGGAATCATTTTACGAAGAGATTTACAAAACTCTTTGTATTAATTCATTATTATTTTACTCATAAAATTTATATTTGTTATTAGAGTGAGTTTGGTTCAGTTCAATGTTATTAAATGGACTTAACATACTGAAATTAGTAAATTACTAAAAGTATGATATATTCATTCAATGGACTTAACATACTGTAATTAAAGTATGATATGTTAAGTACTAAATGCATGCATAGTTATTATTGTATTACAAATCAACATAAATTTTATTTACCTACATTATTTTTATATTTTATAAGTTTTATTAATTTATACATATGACTTGTGCAGACAAGCCGTCTCACAAAATTACTTACGTGAGAATAAAATTGACCATCATCATAATAAAAAAATAATACCTAATTAATGAATGTGATAACTAATTAAAAATAAAAGTGATAACATTTTATTACAAAAAAATTATAACTAATAACGAAAACATAATTCTCTCACTGTGAGACAGTTTCACGCAAGTGTGCACCTTAACTGATAATAAGTTACTCCCTCTATCTCATAAACAAATTTTCAATTAATTTTTGTTCGTCCCACAAATAAGTTCACTCTAAATAAAGAAATAGTGCACAATTCAACAACCTCACAACATATATTAATTTCAAAATTATCACCCTTTACAACTCAAATAGTTTACTTTATAATTTATTTATTACTTAAAAATATCAAACTTTTATGATTAAAAACAAAGTGAAAAGTCAACTTTTGATAGAATTCCATATCTATTGTAATTGTAAAATTTATTATGAGTTGAGGAGTATAAAAGAAAATTTTAAAAGGAGTATAACATATACTACTCCGTCTATCACAAAGGTATTCATTTTACCATTTTGGTCCGCACAATCTTAAAGTATTCATTTTTCATTTTTAGTAAAAAATGTACACACATGGTCCACTACTCACCACTAATACAACGTCCCACTTTATATAAAATAATAATACTATTTAATTTTCGTGCAAAAAACAAACAAATATCTTTGCATTGAACGGAGGGAGTATAAAAATTTAATGTGATTGTTGTGAAATTATTTTAAATAATTTAAATTTTAGATCCTAATTAATAATATTATTCTTCTAGGTTTGATATAAAAATAATAATCGGTTGTTATTCTTTGATGTGAATAATTTTTATTCAGTTCCAATATATTATTCACATTTATAACCTTTTATAAATGAGGTGTTACTTTTTGATAAATATTATCACTTATTTATTCATCTCATAAGACATTTTTCGTAAGATAACCTCACAATCAAATGTTTGCTAATGGAGTATTTCACCAAAAACTCATGAAATTAGTTATACTATGGAACTAAGTTACATTTTGTAGAATATAAGGTTACTCTACAGTATAAAAACGATTACTTTTTTAATTTATTGTTTTTAAAGAATTTTTTTGAGTAGAATAACTGAGTAACATATGTATTTTTAAAAAATAACTCTCACTACTTTAATCTAGGATTAGAATTATGTAATTCATTCCCTATTCTAATTAGAGTTGAGTAAAATCAAATTACATCTATCTTTTACACACATTATATCTTACTCTCTCACATACATCATCCCTACTTTTATATGTATATATTAATTTGATATAAAATTAAAATCTATCATACTTGACAATAACTAGTATAGGCAAGATTTATTTTTCAAAATTGGTGGAACCTTCTTCCTTCACCTTCAATGTGTGTTTCGCTATTTCATCTAATTGATATATGGAACCCACACACCCTACTAATACATTTACCAACTACACATTAAATAATAATACTCTCTTCGTCCCGCCCAAAGGGTTGTTTTTGTTTTTTGCACGTAGATTAAGGAGTATTATTATTTAATGTGTAGTATGTAGTTGTATTAGTCGGAGTGTAGGCCCCATATTTTAATTGTATTAGTGGGTGTGCGTGGGTCCCATGTGTGTAAAAAGGGAAAGGAGACTCATTGGGTTGGACGCTCAAAATGGAAAAAAGTGACCCTTTGAGTGGGACGGATGAAGTATTCCTTAATCCGCGTATAAAAAACAAATGTAGTATATTTTACCCGCAGTTGAAGGGAGTGTTAATCTTATAAATAAAAAATATTACTCCTTTTCCGAAATAAACTTCACAGTTACTGTAGGCACGAAGTTTAAGAAAAATTACTTTTTGACCAATTTTATTGACTTTTGGAGGGTAATGTAGTATTATTAAGTGATAAGTAAATTATAAAGTATGTTATGTGTGTTATGTGGGTATAATAAATTTATAATTAAGATGAACTTTTAGGGGTGAGAATTGATGTGATGTTTTCTTTTTTGGGTAGTAAAGTTTAATGTGAAACGAACGAAAATGAAAAGTGTGAAGTTTATTATAGAAGACAAAGGTAGTATTATTTTTAAAAAGTAATTTAATTAATTTGTTACCCAATTCACACCATAGGATCGGCAAAACAAATAATTTCTCCATTCCATAGAAATATTTAACTTTTTATATGAGAATTAAGGAATATAATATTTTAATATGTATTAAAGTAAAAAAAATAATATTTTAATGTGTAGTAGGTAATTGTATTAATTTAGTGTTGTGAGCTCCATAAAATTTCTTAAATATTTTGTGTTGGCTTCATTCATCTTTTTATGGACGTCCAAAATTAAAATGTATAATTATGGGGGAGTACCACCTAAAACATAACCTCTAGGAAAGAATGCATCCGACATCATACTACAATTTGCACCGTATCTCTTATTAAACTTACTATTGTAGGCTAAAATTTGCGTATATGTATATACGAAATATAGTTATTTTTGGACAATTTTGTAAATAAATACCAGATGTTATACAGAGTGACAGCAATATATTATTAAATAAATACAAGATATTATCAAATAATTTCCAAAAATAGTTCCAAAAATTCTCTAATATTTACATACATACACTTTTCTTTTTTACCGTTGCTAACTTGCTCCATACCCTAACCACCCACCCACCCACCCCCCCCCTTTTGTTTCCTCGAAGCGGTGCACACAACGCTCCCCCAACCGCCTCCCACCTCTCTCTCTATCTCTATATATATATATATACCTTCCACCCTAATTTCTCAGCCCGCAAAACAAATATCATCTTCTATATCCTGTATTGCAAACGAAATAAAGGTTGAAAATTTTTCTATAAATTCCAATTCGTTTCATGTTTCTTTGAATTCCAAGAATGTCTGGAAATATGGATCGAATCAAGGGCCCTTGGAGCCCGGAAGAAGACGATCTATTACAGCAATTGGTAATGAAACACGGCCCGAGAAACTGGTCACTCATCAGCAAATCCATACCGGGCCGGTCCGGAAAGAGCTGCCGGCTGAGGTGGTGCAACCAGCTCTCCCCCCAGGTCGAGCATCGGGCTTTCACGCCCGAGGAAGACGAAGCCATTATTCGGGCCCACGCCCAGTTCGGCAACAGATGGGCCACCATAGCCCGACTCCTCTCGGGCCGGACCGACAACGCCATCAAGAATCACTGGAACTCCACCCTCAAGCGCAAGTGCGCTTCACTCGCCTCCGACGACGATGACCACCGCCCGATCAAGAGATCCCTCAGTTCGGGCCCGGCGAGCCCATCGGGCTCCGAGATCAGCGACTCATGCTTACCGATTTATAAACCGGTGGCCGGCGTTCCGCCGCCGCCGCTTGAATTTTCTCCGGCCGACGAGAATGACCCACTGACCTGCCTCAGCCTTTCTCCTCCCGGAGTTGAGTCAACCAAACTCAATCCCGAGTCAACTCAGGCGAAGCCGGATCCCATCCCGGGTCCGGCGGCGGCGGCGCCGTTCAGCGCGGAGGTGATGGCGGTGATGCAAGAAATGATCAGAGTGGAAGTACGGAATTACATGATAAGCTTAGAACAGAAAAAATTACACTACCATCATCATAATCTGCAGAAGATGGGGATATGCTATCAACAAGCCAATGTGAATGAGGGATTCAGAAATACAGCCATTGGAATCGCCAGGATTGATTAATTAATCTTTAATCAGATTTGGTTATGATCGATGAAGAAGGGAAAGAAACCATCTTTGTAGTTTGAAATTAATTATATCTATTATATTTCAAATTTTAAAAAATAAATAAATTGTAAAATCAATGTATTTTGGTAATGTATAGAGAGAGAGAGGTGAGAGAATGGAGTATATAATCTGGAAGCATAAAATGCAAACCAGAAAAGGAGAAATGAATAAAAGAGGGGTAGAAATTCAGTTTGCTTAATAACACACTTACCTTTTAACTAAATCTTATTATTGGGGGTATTATATTATTGTTTGAAGTAAAGCATGAAAATGCTTTTTATTATTTTGAATTTTTTTTCATTCTCTTTAGTGATATATTTTAAAATGTCATATTTGATAAAAATACCTTGACTCGGTTAATGATTTGATCAAAATAAATGATTTGATTATGCATATTTTTATAATTGAGTAAGGAATTGTTGAAAGTAGGGATGTAACCAAACCAAACAGTTCGCGAACTATTCGAGTCTCGGTTTGGTTAAATATTCGTTCGAACTCGTTCGTTAACCTTAACGAGCCAAACCAAACTTGAATTTTGGGTTCGAATAGTTTATCAAACCAAACTCAAGCCTAAGGGTGTTCGGTTCGAAAGCTCGCGAACATATTCGTTTATAGGCTCGCTAATGGCTCGCAAACGCGTTCGTAAATTTTATAGTTATTCTTTAGAATTATATATTATTATTAATTTATTAATATTCAATAATTAAATATTTTATATTAAACCACACAAATATGATAATAACTTATTTGATTATTTAAATATTTAAATATTTTTTACCGTTTATTATTATATTTTGTTAGTTTGTTTATTTAATATTATGAATAACATTAAATGTTTATAAACGAAACATTCTTTTAATATCCAGGCACAAAATTATTTAAATATTCATGAAAATATATTCATAAACAAGTTACTTTATGTGTTCGTGAACATGTTCGCGAGTTTTAACAAATAGTTTGAGTTCGAGCTCGAGTTCGATATTTTTTTTCTTGAGGAGTTCGAGCTCGAGCTCGAGCTCGATAATTTCTTAACAAACGATCCTCAAACCTAATAGTGTTCGACTCCATTCGGTTCGATTACATCCCTAGTTGAAAGGAGCAGATATTCATAAGTGAAATGAAGATATTAGAAATCTAGTGCGGAAAAGTTAGAAATTGTGACGGAGAGAAGATATCGTGGATTGTATTCTTATAAGTCTTCTATTCTTTTGCTGCTATCTGTTGTTCTATTATTGTAATAAGTTGGTAAATCTCTTACTTTTGTTAATAAAATCATTTTCCTGCTTAAAAAAAATCAATTGAGTTAAGGGTATCATTAATCCATTAAACTTTTAAATTGACTCACCAATTGAGTTAATGATATTTTAGTCATTTAGGTATTTTAAAACTTATACTCCCTCCGTCCCGGCGTAAGAGGACCATTTACTTTTTTGCACGTAGATTAAGGAATATTATTATTTAATGTGTAGTGGGTAGTTGTATTAGTGGGAGTGTGGATTCCATATTTTAATTGTATTAGAGGGGGTGCGGGTCACATGTGTGTAAAAAAGAAAAGAGGACTCTTTGGGTGAGACGACCAAAATTTAAAAATGACCCTCTTAAGATGGGACGGAGGGAGTAATTAAAAATGTGGTAAAAAGATTTTTATAAAAAAAATCTTTTTGTATACATTTGAATATTTTCCTTATTGTTTTGGTGTGGCTAAGTAGTCTTAAATTTGAATGCACCCACAACAGATTGTCATTCTTCTCATCTCCTGAAATTCCAGATTTAATCTTCTTTTACACGCTACTAAACAAAACACTTGTGTAAACGGGGTTCACGCGTAAATCCTGTAATCCCTCTTCCAATCCTATATTATACCCTATAAATTAGTAAGATGTTAAAATTAAGGGGGTACCACAAAGTTTAAAAAAGTTTATGATTTAAACCCGGTTTATAATAGACTAACTCAAAAAACAATTATGATTTTTAAAAATATAATTGAATTTAAAATGAACTCCTTAGACGCAAAAATTAGTACTCCTTCCATTCTGCCACAATATTTAAATTTTACTATTTAGGGCGTCCTGTTACAAGAGTTACATTTTATTTTTTAATAGATAAGACCCGCATAAATCAATCATTTTATTTTTATGGAACTCATACATAACATTAATACAACTACTCATTATACATTAAATTATTATAACTCTCAACCCACAACACATTTAAATGGTATATTTCTTGAATTGTAAAAACAGTAAGTGTAACTTTTTTTATGAGATTGAGAGAATAACAATAAAGAAAAAAAAAAATGAAAAGGATAAGTACGTCCAAGAGTGATGGAGATAGTGATAAGGATGAATTTGTGTAATCATTGATAGAATATAATTATAGTATTTGTAGCACATTCATGTGAGTTTGTACAATAAATGCAATTATAGTATTTGTAGCACATTGCATAATACTTAATTAATAAAAAAAATGATAATGGTAAGGTAAATTATTACATAAATAATTTATAGTATAAATAAAAAGAAAAATATTTTTTGAAAAATATGATAACATATTTAATTCTAATAAAAATATATAACTAATTATAAAGAGTTGATATTATGTGCATCTAAGTGCACGCTTTCACCCATATGTGTAAAAAAATTTATTCAAAATTGTATATATATTTCTTGATAATTATATAGTTTTTTTTACATTCGGTTATACATTAAAAAAAACTTACAAAAAATTCGTTAACAAAGTATATATATTTTTAATTATTAATATATACATTTTTATATATAAATATATAAATTTCTAAAATTCATACACGATGCATTTGGGTGCACCGGATAATTAGCCAATTATAAGAGTATCTACAAGATTGGCACCAATATTTATTTATCCCACTACAACGACAAATAACGCCACATTTATTTAGTCACATGTTCTTTGTAAACGAATACCTCTAAATAATGTACTAATTATAATACTCCAATAATGTCATAAAGCTTCGATGAACGCATATTCTTGGAATCCCAAAAATATATTCATTTGATGAGTTCATTCATTCATGAATTTGTGTTATGTAGTATGGGTGTGTCAATATATTTGGATGAATTTTAAATCCATTAGAGGGGATATAAGCTTGAAGTAAAAGGGAAAAAAAATCAATTTAAGGAGATATAAATTCATACTAACTTTTTTAAAAATAAAGTGCATTATGGGTTATTTATTTGATGTTTTTATTATATTTTATGTGAAAAGAATCATTCTATATCTTTAAGGTTATGTTCACTTTTAAGGATTTTTATCATTAATTTATTCATAATCAAATTAATGATTCTAGATGTATGGAAATGCAACATAGGTACTACATTTTTTACTTTAAATTTTTATAGTTAATTCATTCCGCATAAAACTATAATTTGTGGACAAAAGGTTTCTTAGTCGGTGTATATGTGTAACAAATCGATCTATTGTTAAATATAATTATTGTGCAGTTAAAATATACGGATTTGAGAAAAAATAAAAATTTCCATTAGAGTTTGGGTAGGGTTCAGATTCACCCATCTCGAATACCCGCTACTCGAACCCAGATAAATAATCGGATGAGGGTAGCAGGTAACTGTATATACCCGCCCCATCTAATGCTTATATGTATGTGTTTTATAGAGTGTTCGAATACTTAACCTCATATTATAAAAATACTCATTCACCATTTAGACACACAAATAATTCTTATTACATGTTTCAATATTTAAATAAATTTACAAATCATTAGTCACAATCACAATGTTTGAGACATGAAATTTAATATTTCAGATTAAAAAAAACATGTTAGATGGGTTCGGGTACCCACGAATAGGAATAATTGGGTATGGGATGGATACAGGTGTTACAAGTAGTATTTTAAATAGTAATGGGACAGATACGTGTAGTAATATTTTTATCGGATACGGGCTCGGGTAATCCAAAAAATGCAGGTACCTTACCCGCTGTCATCCCTATAGGTGACCCTTAAGGTTCATTCTTTTATTATTATTATTATTATTATTATTATTATTATTATTATTATTATTATTATTATTATTATTATTATTATTATTATTATTATTATTATTATTATTATTATTATTATTATTATTATTATTATTATATAATTGAATATATATTTAAAAGGTGTTATATGGATAAAAATATTTATTACCTTAATTGTCACTATTTGTCTTGTTACTCCTTATAGAATCCTATCAAATAAGAGTAATATTTATTTTTATTATTTTTCTATCTGATTGAATACGAAGAGAACAAGTACCTTTTATTTTATTAAAAAAAATTCTAGCGAGAAATACGCTTTTTTTTTTCTTTTTTTTTTTTTATAAATAAACAAGAAAAAATACATTGTATTTAATTTCAAAATTGAGAACTCAATTACGAAAAATCTGTTTATGATTTTCCTATTAAAACTGCAAGAGATCATTTTTTTCATAGTTAGTTTTCTATGTAAATTTTATAATACACTATTCCCTCCGTCCGTTTCTAAGGTATACATTTTACTATTTTTGGCGTCCGCTTCAAAGATATTCATTTTCCCTATTTAGTAAAAAAAGTACACAATATGGCCCACTACTTCCCTCTAATACAACTACCCATTTTACATATAATAATAATACTCATTAATCTACGTGCAAAAAGCAAATGGATATCTTAGAACTGAACGGAGGGAGCACTATATTGTACTTATTTTTTATTTTTTTTAATTTGATGAGTTAATTCAAAGATAATGTGACGTCTATTATCATTTTTATACGAAAAAAATTATGTTTATAACCATTATAAGTAATTAATTCATATTACGATATATGTGCTTTTTATAAAAGTAAAAGGCTCAAAGAATTATAATATTCATTTATATAAGTGAAAAAACAAATATTCTATCCATTATTTTGGTTCGTCCCAATAAAAAGTATACTCCCTCCGTCCCAAAACAATTGACACATTTTTTTTGGGCACGGAGATTAAGGAGTATAATAATTTAATGTAAAGTGAAGTGAGAGAAATAATATTAATGTGTAGTGGTAGTTGTATTAGTGGTGAGTGTGATGTGTGTGTGGGTCCATGTAAATAAATAAATTGCTTTTGTGTGGGTCCCATGTCCTTAAAAAGAAAATATGTCAATTGTTGTGGGACAACTCAAAAAAGAAAGTGTGTCAATATCTTTGAGACGGAGGGAGTATATTTTTTCTTTTTTAATGGATGAGGTCCACACATAATTATTAATATTCCTGTATGGAGTCCACAAATAATATTAATATAACTGTTTAATATACATAAAAATATTACTCCCCCTGTCCTAGGAATATATTTGCGTATTTTCTGGCACGGAGTTTAAGAAAAATAACTTTTTGGTAATGTGAGGTAAGAAAAAGAAGGGTATTTTGGGTAATTGAGTATAATCAAGTGTATGATATAGTTAACTTTGACTAAATTGTGTGTAAAAAGAAGGTGATATTTTTGTAATATTGTACTCCAGTATTGTAATATTATTGATATTGTATATTATTTTCATTTTTAGGGGGGTGAAAGTATTCTTGAGATGAATCAAAATAAAAAGGATGAATTTATTTTTAGGACGGAGGGAGTAATATTTAATTTACGTATAAAAAATAAACGTCTACCGAGTGTCGGGATAGAGGCAGTGAGCAGTAGATACTTTCCCCTTGAATTGTAGTACAGTAGTAGTTTATTTAGATGGAATAATTAGGCCATCAAAAGCTAAACAGTGAACAGTAATTAGACCAGCAAAAGCTAACCAGTGAACAGTGTTTTAGTACAAGATATTTAAGTAACTGAAAATGAAATTAAATTATTGAAGAATCTTTTCTTCTGGTTTAGATGGTGACATTGAATTTTCTTATTAAGTTGGAATTGAATAGACGTTTAGAATTGAGCTGTTATTTTCCAATTCCGTGGCTAGTAACATTTCTTTATTTATTTATTTATTTATTTATTTATTTATTTATTTATTTATTTATTTTGTACATAATGTGCATGTGTCTAAATTAGTTTTTCTTATGTGTGGGATACATCATATACTATGTACATACATGCATGGGTCTACATTAGTTTTTCTTATGTGGGATATATTTGTATGATTTTTTTTCCCTCAAGTTATTTTAGTAGGTCCTACTCCTCATTTATTTGGTGTTTAGAAGAGTATCATTACATTATTATTTGATGTGAGATAAAAAATTATATAAAAAAAACATAGATAAAAATATAGTATATTTATCAATTGCATAGAGTGAATGTGTAAAAATGTGAATTTAATATTAATAGGGCGTGGCGGATCTACAAAATACATGAGGTACAAATGTATCCCAAAATTGAAAATAAAACTTTTGAATTCCTTATTTAATTATGAATTTAGTATAGAAGATATATGTTGTCAATGATCCTACACTAAACTTTGAAGCTATATTTATTTTGAATTTAAGTAGATTTAATAGACTAATAAATAAGAGTAATAATTCATGTTTGTTCGAGTATTACTCTTTAAATACAAAACCCACTTTAATCGGAATAATAAACTAACTTTTTTACTTAAGATTAATTTTTTATTGTTCTAAAGAGTAACTCCTTGTAGTACTAAAGAGTAACTCCGATCCTACTATAAAACTATAACCATCCTAGTTTTTTGCGATAAATAAATGAAAAAATTATAAATGATATTATGGAACAGCATATCACCATATTTACTAGTATACATTGACAACCTTGGTATTTTTGTCATAAATAATGAGAAAATAATAAAGGATATTATGGAATAGAAGAAATATATGCCCATATTTTACTGTATACTTTGACATGCCATATAACGGTATTGAATTTCACATTCCGCATCTAGTGTTTCAGTACTGCATAATAATTATTATTAGTGCACAAATTACAGTCCTATGGGTTTTCTCTCTCTGGAGTCAATTCTTTAGCACCCGTGTCCTGTTTCTAGGGTTTTGATCTTTTATTTTATTTTAATTTTTTCCTTTAATCTCTTTTCCCCTCTTTGTTTTTTAGGTTTTGATCCAGTGAAGTTTTTGGAGTTTGGTCTTCGATTTCTCCTCCTTTTTCCTCTTTGTTGGGTTTGCATGATTCCCCCTTCCATGGATGATCCTATAGAGTCACTTTATGCAAATCTCTCCTTATGTGAAGATGAAGAAGCCCCACTCAAAATTGGTGATAATGTTGAAACATCCTTTGATGGATTGTACTGCCTAATAGGAAAACTCATGGCCCTTCGAGTGATATCCCCCTTTGAGATTGATTCTCTTTTTCGAAAACTTTAGGCTCCAAAAAAATCGATGAAATGTAAGTCCATTGAAGACAACACAGTTCTCTTCTCTTTTGATTCAGAGGCTGATTTCCTTCGTACTCAAAAGGGCTCCCCATGGTTGTTTGATAGATACCTCTTGGTTCTTATGCCTGTTGATCCGAAGTCTATCCCGGCTAAAGTCATGCCAAAATCATGCCCATTTTGGATTCAAATACATGGTCTTCCTATTGGACTTTTGAATATGGAATTTGCACAGATGGCTGGAAATCAATTGGGCTCCTTCAGTGAAGTTGACTCGGAAAAAGATGGTAAGTCTCATGGCCGTTTTCTCCGCATCCGAACTGTCATTGATATTTCAAAGCCTCTTCGTCGAGTTCTCAAAGTTAACCACAAAGGTATGGACATCATGTGTGCTTTGAAATATGAAAGGCTTCCGCTCTTCTGTTATTTATGTGGTCGTATAGGCCATGTTGATAAAGACTGTGAGATGAAACTCCTTAATGGCTCTATAAATTCTCATGTCTTCTCTTATGGTAACTGGCTTCGTGCGTCTGCTGTAAATCATTTCCAATCCCATAATTCTAGCCCTCATAGCCCCCATACAAAAACTACATCAAACAACACTCACCCCGAACATAATTCCCGTCCCACTTCAGCTGCTTCTCCGGGGATAATTCCACTACCTCTGCCACAAATTCCCTAGCCACCACTACTCCTAATCCATTCCCTCACAGCCAAACCAACCACCTTCAACATTTCCCTACTCAACCTTCTTCAATCCCTCTCAGTCATTCTACAAATTCTCTAGTCCTGCATACTCACATTCCTACCACTCAACCTCTCACTCCATCTCATTCTTCCTTAATGCATAACTCTCATTCCTCTCATATCCAACCAAATTCCACCAATGTCACTTCCAAGATCTCTTCTCAGACTCAACCTACTTCCAATTCTCCACATGATCTCATACCTTACAGTAATATTGCCTCTTCTACATTGGATGATGAAACGGCTACCCAAAAGCTCACTTCAATCCAACCTCAGCCAAGCCCAACTACCCCCAACACACCTATCATTGAACAAGATCTTGCTCTTCCAATCACTACACCTCTACAATCCACTCATTCCCCTCCGAACCCTTTCTCTCATTTTTCGCCAACTCATGATTGCATCACTCCAATCCACTCTCCTCACCATATTTTTCAAGCCCATAAAAACATACATCCTTCACCTTCTTTCCCCACTACAGATACTCTACTTGATGCTTTTTTTGTCAACATTCAAGTTAAAGATACTCTATCTGCCAAGAAAACAATCAAAAAATTCATGCGTACCAAAGATAAAATCATTCGAACGGCCTTACCAACCCCTATGGATTTCAAACTCTCAAAAAGGAAACTTATCGATGATGATGCTGATTTTGATGATGGAGGTTCTTCTCCTAAACGCCCCAAATCAACCAAGCCAGAGGTTTCTGTAGATTGTGATACTTGCATGGTTAACAAGGATCTTTCTTTAACGGCGGAGACTGTGATCTTTTCCAGTCCCGCCGAACGCCATGAGTCTTCTTAGCTGGAACTGTCGAGGGCTTAGGAACCATCGTACAGTTCAAGAGCTACGCGATATTGTTTGCAAAAAGTGCCCCCATGTGATCTTCTTATGTGAAACAAAGTGTGATTCCAAATATTTAGAAAAAATAAAGCAAATGTTCAATCTTTTTGGTGTTGATGTTCCTGCTTTGGGCCGATTGGGAGGCTTAGCTCTCCTTTGGAAGAAGGATGTCGTTGTCTCCATCCGTGGTTTTTCTAACATATTTATTGATGCAAGTCTCTATCTTGGGAGTCTCTTTTCGAATTACTGGGATTTATGGGGAACCAGATGTCTCACAAAGGCGTAATGCTTGGTCAAACTTTTAAAATCTCAACACTGATCCTACTATTCCCTGGCTATGTTTTGGTGACTTCAATGAAATCCTTACTCAAGACGAGTTCGACAGTCGAAACTCGCGAGCAAATTGGCAAATGTCTTCTTTTAGAGAAGCTCTTGACTTCTGTGGACTATCTGATTTGGGATTTACGGGCCGTAAGTTTACTTGGGAGCGTCTATCGGTTCATCCTTATACCCAAAGAGCTCAACTTGATAGATTCACTTCTAATGAGCATTGGCGAAATCATTTTACCTGGTCAAAAATCACTCATATCCAGACATTTTTTTCTGACCATGCTTGTCTTCATATCCAGTTTGGTACAAGACACCCAACTACATCAGAATGGCATGGGGGTAGGCTATTTAGAGTTGAGGCTCTTTGGGTGAAAAAGGTGGAATGTGAGAAAATCATACTCCTTTCGTCTCGTTTTAATATTTATATTTCTATTTTGCGCGTCTCATTTCAATGTTTACATTTTCCTTTTTAGGAATATGAGACCCACCTAAAACAATTAATATATCATCCAACACTGATACACCTACCCACTTCACATTAAATATTATATTTTTCCACCCACTATCTATTAAAATATAATACTTTTTAATCAACGTGTAAAAAGCAAACGTAAACATTGAAACGGGACGGAGGGAGTAAAGGACAGTTGGAACTCGAATTAATTACCCCTACCTGAGAAAATTGATAAATGTTCCATTGGCTTGCTCTCTTGGGGTGGCACTGATTTTAAAAAGTTAAAAGTAAAGATTGCAGATATACGTAGAGATATCCATGACTCAAATCAGGGATTATTTCTGATGAAGTTAAGAATCAGTTAGTTGATTTACACTTTCAACTTGATTTTTACCTTGAACAAGAAAGTATAAGTTGGAAGCAAAGAACAAAGCAGTATTGGCACAAAGAAGGAGATAGAAACACTGGATTTTTTCATTCCTTTGCCAGAAAACGTCGAGAGATTAACCATATCTCCTCACTTCTTGATGAAAATACAGTCCTAAAGGAATTTAAAAAAGACATGGAAAATATTATCCTGAATTACTTTGGGGATATTTTCACTTCTTCCCAGCCTCTTGATTCTGATATCCAATAGGCCATTCTCAGATTGAGGAATAAAGTTTATTATGAAAAAAAGACCTTTCTCCAACAACAGTTCACCGGTGATGAAGTCAGAAAAGCTTTGAGGTCTATGCATCCTTTCAAATCTCCAGGTCCAGATGGTATGAGTCCTATTTTTTTTCAAAAATTTTGGTATGTTGTTGGTATTGATGTTACTTCTTATGTGCTTAATTTTCTCAATTCTTGCTCTATTGATCCTTGCATTAATAGAACTTTTATTGTTCTCATTCCAAAGATAAAAGATCCCAAATCAGTCTCACATTTTCGTCCGATTAGTCTTTGCAATATTGTCTATAAACTAGCATCAAAATGCATTGCTAATCGTATTCGTAGTGTGCTACCATCTATTATCTCTGAGTCTGTCTGCTTTTATTCCTGGAAGGTTGATCACAGATAATATTCTTATTGCTTATGAGTCCCACCATTTCTTGAAAATCGCAAATCTGGCCCCAATGCCTTGGTGTCAGTAAAATTGGACATGAGTAAAGCATTTGAAAAAATTGAGTGGAACTTTTTTAAAGCTGTCTTGCTCTAAATTTTCCAAGTCACATTGTTTCGTTGATTCTTAGATGCATCTCTACCTCTACTCTCTCTTTCATGCTTAATGGATGCTCTTTTGGCAACCTTGTGCCTCAGCTAGGCCTCCAACAAGGCGATCCCCTATCGCCCTACTTATTCATCATTTGCTCGGAGGTTTTCTCTTGTATTTTGCAGGATCTGCAAAATTGCCAAAAAATCCGCGGTATAAAGGTGTCCAGATCAGCCCCGAGTATCTCACATCTTTTCTTTGCTGATGACACTCTACTGCTCGGTTCTGCCACTGTTGATGAAGCTTATTTCTTCAAGTTTGCTATTGACTTGTATGAAAAAGTCTATGGACAAAGCATAAACTATGATAAGTCAGGCATTCTCTTCAGTCCAAATACAAGCCAAGAACTAATTTTCTCCATTTGTCAGATTTTGGGAATGAACCAAGTGGACTCTCATGGTAAATATTTAGGGTTGCCATCTATTGTGGGTAAAAATAAAAAGGAGATCTTCAATGATATCAAAGATAGAATCTGGAAGCATATATCGGGATGGAATGAAAAATCTCTATCTCGGGCCGGGAAAGAGGTTTTGATCAAATCAGTCATCCAAGCTATTCCAACTTTACCATGTCATGTTTTAGGATCCCAGATGGTGTGCTCGATGAGATTAACTCAATGATGCTAAAATTTTGGTGGGGCTAAAAAACATAAGCAAAAAAGATCAATTGGATCTCATGGTCCAAGATGACGATCAGAAAAAAAGCAGGACTTGGATTTAGGGATTTGAAAGCTTTCAACTTGGCACTGCTTTCAAAACAAGGATAGAGAATTCTGAACAACCCTCACTCTCTTCTTACTCGTGTTTTAAAGGCAAAATATTTCCCTAATGATTCTTTCTTTGATGCACAACTAGGCCATAAACCTTCTTGGACATGGAGAAGCATCTTAGAAGGGAGAAATGTACTTCAAGCAAGTTGCAGAAGACTTATTGGGTCAGGAACAAATACACACATCTTTTTGGATAGATGGCTACCTGGATCTTTGAACATAAGTGCCTCATTTGTATCTACTTTAGATCATGATTCTCTCGTCTCAACCTTAATTGATCATGTTTCTCATTGTTGGAGGTCTGAAGTTCATTGCTACACATTTCACTCCTTAGGATGCCTCTCTCATTCTTTCCATCCCTATCCAGCACACTCACATGCCTGATAAATGGAGTTGGAGTTATACAAAATCTGGCTCGTTTACGGTAAAATCTGCATATCATGCACTTAGAGATTCTGTAATCAACCCTCTTCCTACTTCTAGTACTGGTCCAAATCAGACATGGAAAAGACTTTGAAACTCAAACTTCCACCACGGATTATCCATTTTCTATGGCGATGCTGCAATGACTCTCTTCCATTTGCAAATAATCTTGCTCGTCGGGGTGTCATTATTACATCTATTTGTCATCTTTGCTCTTCAAGCAATGGTTCATTCCGTCATCTCTTTTTTGAATGTGAGTTTGCCAAGTCTATTTGGAGAAAGACCGGACTATTTGAAGCCATCTACTCTTATTCCCAAGATCACGCTATGTACTGATTTAAGGATATTATTCTTTTGGGAGATTCTTCTACAGTTGGCTTTTTTGGAACTCTTTGTTATTTGATATTGTACCATCGGAATAGAAAACTTTGGGATGAGATAGAACCAAATGAAAGATCTCTGATTGCCTCTGCTTTAAAATTGCTCGCAGACTTTCACACCGCAAATCTATGGCATGAAAGACTGTAGATGCCCTTCTTAAGCCTCCATGGCTATCTCCTCCAACCAGCGCATTTCGTATCTTTTTTTATGGAGCTATTTCTACTCGTTTTTCATGTGCAGGATGTGGGATCTACATTACTGATAAAGACAACAATTTTCATCTTAGTTTCTCTAAAAAATTCCCCGGTATTACCCATGCAGAAAGTGTTGAGCTCCTAGCTCTACGAGAATGTCTTTTCCTTTTGCAACGCCTCAAACTTCATCCTGCTGCTATTTTGGGAGATGTTGATTGCTTGGCTATTAATAGCTTACTTCTTGATGAGATTCGAGTTCTTTTAAGATCAATTTCTTTTTCAGTCATTTTTTGGACTCATCGTTCCAACAATATTGTAGCTTATGAATTTGCTTTTTTCGCAAAACACAGTTCAGAGAGTGAGTACACCTGGTACTCTCCTCCTGACTTCCTCTTGTCAATCAGTGCTGGCTGATTCCAGTTTTTTAATATATATATTTTGCTTTCAAAAAAAAGTACTTCATAATATATATAAAAAAAATAAAATTCAATCTATTAAAAATATATACCGTACAAATGATTATTAAAACCTTGAAAGGATCATAACACATGTAAATCATTTAGAAGGTAAAATATAAGATAAAACACCATGTTAAAATAGGTGATTCAGTGTCCCTTGTATAATTGTTAAAGGCGCGCCTCAGGCGAGGCGAAGCCCTGATCGCCTGGGTTTCTTGGTTTTTTGGGGTTTCGGTTGATGTTAAAAAAACCTAGCCTTTGTGCGCCTTTTTTGATGAAAAAGGCGCGCCTTGAGTACATTTCCAAATTTTGGTTTTTTTTTCCTACTTTCCTATGTTTTTTATGAAGAGTAAGAATTTAATGAATACAATGATCAATTTGATGGTGGAGAAGAGAATGAAGATTATAAGGACCATAGACCATGATAATTAAGATTTTTATCTCATTGGTAATCATGTGTGTCACTAACATTTGATATTTTCTTAGAATTGAAGGATTCTGCTTATTTGCTTTTTGTGGTTGTCTATTTGCGTTTAGAACTAGAATTGTGAAATTCATTATGACATTGTGCACGGGTTTTTTAATTGTGATTATGTTATTTATGAGTTATTATGTATTATTATGTGATATTATTTTATTTTACCTATATTTAGTTGGAAAATTATGTGTTGAGTTGGATATATTAATGTATATGTTTTAAAGTATCTTGTACCTCAGGCGCGCCTTGCGCCTCAGGCTCCAACAAGGCCTTTGCGCCTTTCGCCTTTAACAACTATGGTCCCTTGCAACACGTTTTTAAATACAAATAATACGCTTTATTAGTTAAAACAACACTCAAGAACTCTCGACTAATGACACTTTCAACTGCATTAATTACATTTTAAATTATAACGGCATACTTTTATTTAAATCACTTAAGTATTCATTTATAAGTGTGTATAACCTCCTACATATATGGCCAATTAGGTTCAAACCTATTAATCTTATTTTATGAGTGATTATTCAAACCGATTGACAAGAATCTAACACACAAATGAATAAATGTGTAAAATACAATCAACTAGGTTGAATGTGTACTCGTCTAACACAAGAATCTGCAGATTGTGCACAAAGAATACAACCACCACTGCCTAGCAATCTGATTGCGTCGCGTAAAATGGTTGGAAACAGAAAATATTTTGACATTTTTTTAATTGTAATATGATGGAAACAAGCTAAGGATCTGTGATTACTTCAATGAGTTGATGTTTCTTAAAGGAGCCTATCAACAACATACAGCAATTATACAGATGCTTCTATCGGGCCTTGTATATCGAACCTAAGATTGAAACTTGCATACCTTATTGCATTGTTGAGTCAGTGATCCTTGCTCTTGCTACCTTCGGCAACTTTTGGACCATCATACGAAGCAATGAAAAAAGCACTCTCGTTGCTCTGCAAAAACCTGTATCACGTAAAGCCAGATGAACATGCCGTAAAGCACTGGAAGATCAGATATGTTTTAGATGGCGAATGAATTAAGTTTTAATGCCAAAAGAACGTCTAACAATTGAGTCAAGTGAACTGGAAATTAACAAGAAAGATCAATGGAGCACATACTTAAGAAACTCAAGCAATTTCTGCTGCAACCGAATCAAAGTCTCCTCATCGATTTTAACATATGCCAACAACTCTGGCAACTTCACTGCATATAATAGAAGATACCAGCGCAACAAGATAAGAGAACACATTTAAAAAGGGGAAATTTCCACAAGCAAAACAATCCTTTCAGAGCATAGCATATCAGCATTTTCTATAGAGATAAATCGGAGACTAAATGGGGAAGCAGAAAATTTAACCATCATGGGTAATTAATTTGCCCAAATGAACATAAATTTAAACATACCAAAAAGGCGCAAAAAATGCTCAGCTCCATATATACTCGATGGAGATTTATTATCTGATATAGCATCTCGATACTGTTGGCGTTCCTTTTTGTACAAAAGAATAGCTGGCAATGCTTTGTCAAAGTAACTTCTTAACCCATTCAAAATTTCTCCGACTGCATCAGTCATCCTGTACTCACAGAAACACGCAGATATAAAATGCTACTACAACATGAAATAAAGCACAACAGAAACAAAAGAATTGAGGTATTACAAATTAACAGAGTATTATAAGTAGAAACTTCTAGAGACAGAGCAACAAATAAAATAACTCAAATTACTTCAAATGTATAAGGGCATAGTTGCTTGAAGGGAGAGGCTCAGGGGCCTCATTGCACCCAATCCCTCTTCAACCCGAGAATAACAAAATGTGCAAATGGTGAGCATCACGTATTAGAAATTGGAATTGAAAAAACCTACGACTAACATGTTACGACATTCCAGATCGATTCTATATGAAAGTGTGGAAGGGCATAAAACTTGGGGTCAACTTACACACCTTGTACCAAGGTTTTGGGTTTAGTGAGGGAACCCTAATTTATATGTCTAACCTAACAATTTGATCCAACCTACCAAATTAAGATAGACTGTGGGGGCTACGCAATGGTAGGCTCAAGGGTTCCACCTGGAGATGGGCCTAGGCATGTGGGTTGCCACCTGGCGTGAGCTGTCCGTGGGTGTCTGGCTTGAAGGGGATGGATTGCTACAATACCCCACATCGATTTCACATGAAAGTGTGGAAGTACATTTAAATGGGGTTCAACCCTTAACCTACAACTATGATTTTGGGTTAAGTTAGGGAACCTAAACTTATATTCCTAAGGTAACATTTTTGCCATAGTTATTAAGGGCAAAGGCGTACTGAGGGAGGAGATTTTATGCCTAAGGCACAAGTTACATTCCTTGAGCATAAATGCATAATAATGAAATATATATGACTACCCCTCACGAAATATGAGAATATAAGGGAAACAATTAACATATGAAGTAGCAAAGTTTTTTATTTAACCATCCATACACCGAGTTGTTTGTTTCCTTTCAGCTCATTAAACACTAAAAATTAAAACTGCTCATTCTTATTTAAAAAATCAGGAATATGATTGAGTGTTGCAGATAAGAAAAGAAACTCACATGCCATCCTTCTTGGACCTGTGTTCAAGATATTTTGTCAATATATCATCAACATTTGGGGATCTAGGAAGCTTCACAAGCTGCAAGAAAAGGAATCTTTAGTGTCAACTTTGAACTTTCTACTTGGCTTGTCACAAATATACTAAAAATACTAAAAAAACCAGTCACACAAGAGTAATATTGACTGAAGACGCAGGTTTTATATCATGAGCGATGAGTCCATAATGTGTAGACTAAAGAAAAATATATGTAGATTTATATAATAAAGATAATATGTTAAAATTAGAAGCCATGACGGTAATAAACTTCCTATTTCAAGAGACAATGATGAACAAAGTCCACACATCTTTCACGAAAATTCGAAGCAGCACTACATAGTCTTGTAATAGATAATCTAGGGGGAGGAGGTGGTATTCTCAACCTACAAATACAATTACCTTGTTCTGCTGAGTGATAAACTCCCAATCATCAGCTAATCGCTTCTTCAGACTTGGTGGAATTTGGATTTTAACGAGTTTTTCTATCTCAGGATTGTCCTATCAATGAAAAGACAAAAACGTGGGCCATCAATTCTAGAAAACATTAGCAAGTAGCAACTTAATGGCATCTACAATCATAAAAGTGTAGAATAAACTCCCGACTCAAAAACAGATGAGCAGAATTCTGCAAGCAGAATGAAGCTGGAATAGTATTAGTTTTCAAGAAAATAATTTTGATGCATCAATTCAGTTAACTGCTACTGCAGAGTACAAGGAGCAAGTGAAATAATCAAGTCCTGGGAGAAGAAAGGTTTCAATTTTAGGATTTGGAAATGTCATATTACTTCGGTACAAAGTCTCTTAACCCTTACACGACCCTATTGGAGGTTTGCCAAGAAGCAGCCACCCTCGAAACTTGAAAGATTGCTTAATAGATCACTGATCGAGCGCTCTTAAGTTGTACTAAGAATCTAAGACAATTTTAGGGGCATAAGTTCAAAACTAAAAAGCAATAATTCATAGACCAACTGGATTAAGAAACGTCCAAAATCAAAGCCAATAATTGGCATGTGGTAATAATGGCAGGTAAAGGGAAATGGTAGATGAAAATCATGCAACAACTAGACCATAAAGCTGAAGGCACTAAGTATACATAAAAAGTGACTTTGAAACAGAACTTGTGACTTGTAAGATATAACTAGACGATAGAGCAAACCTCAATACCGCCTGAATCAGCCTTTCGCTTTTTCCCCTTCGCAACTACAAAATCATAAAGACTAATAGGTAATTTTTTTTGGAGTGTTAGTCAGAAATGAAAATGATCTGTTAAGAGCGAGAGAACACCTACTGCATGAAGCATCAATAACTCAACCAAATTTAGCATAGACAAGTAGACAACAATACACCAACATGAAGTTTGTCTTGAAGAAATCCAGTCACATCAACAGAATTTAAGAAAATGAAGAAAATAAAATAATAAAACTACAATGTATACAATTTAAATTGAAAGAATCAGTGCCTAAAAATAAATAAATAAATAAATAATATTAAAGATGGCAAATCGAGATACATAAAATAGGGGGAAATGTCTTACTTGTAGTCGTTGTTTCCTCTTTGTCCACTTTATCCACTTTAGCATCTGCAAAATCCACAAGGAATATAAACCATGTTATTACAAGAAATACCAGCTTTCCCTTTCAGGCATTCAACAGAATTATCTACAAGAAGAAACAATAATGTAACGAACCATTAGAATCATTTAGTCAGAGAAATTTTTCTATGCATACCGGGAAGAGGAGGACCTTTTGATTTTGTTTGAGCAGAACGCCCTGATTTAGTATTCTTGTCCACACCAGCTTTCTTATCAAGGGCCTGTTGCTTCATAATGTTCTCTTCAGTAGTTTTCATCAGGCGATCCACGCCCACCCATTCATCCCAACTAATTGGCAAAATTATTAAGGCTTTAATAAGCAGAATTATTGATATAACCACCATTAAATTTATACAAGCTAACTTTAACAGTATAGGCATGTAATCCAAGATTTAGTAATACTATAAACACAATTAGCGCTAAATACATGATTAGAACCCTCTCAACACAAACCCAAGGTAAAAAAAGACCAGTTCAACAAGTAAAGAATATTCAGAGATGTGAATTCTATTTACAGCAAAGGAGCAGTTGCTCCACCACAGAGGATTATTGTTGGATCTCTCTCTCATCCTCTATAAGTGAGACATGTTTGTAGAATATCATGCTACTACATGCATATATGGCACAAATTAGGGATATATATTTAAACACAATATATTTATATACAATCGAATGAACCCTTTGGATGTCTTTAACACTATTCCATACTTGTTCCCTACGAAAGAAACTTATAGACACAGAATAAGTCAATCATACAATTATAAAAGAACAGATGAGTAAAATGAGGCTGAGATAGGACCTTGATGTCTGAGAAAAAGAAGACAAACTAAATTGAAAAAAGAAGGATAGCGTGGGCTTGAGGAGCTTGCTTCTAGTTTCTCATCCAATGCAGACTTAAAATTTTCATTGGATAAGCCACAAGCCAGCACCAGTATACTCACTTTTTATTCCATCCCTGCAGAAATAAAATTATCAATTAGTCTAAAAGCAGCAGTAAGCCAGTTTACAAAAATACAAAGGATAACATAAGCTGTACAGGAAAGGCCAAATACGAGATTAGTAAATCTTTAGATAACTCACAAACAGATGACAGATAGTACAAGCAATACAAATCAATGATCAATGAAAAAATAAAGAGGAAGAAGAAGAAGAAGAGAGAAAGAGAGAGAGAGAGAGAGAGAGAGGAAAGAGCTGGATAAGAAACTTACAAGGTAATGAAGAAAATATCTCCACTCGTTCTTCCGGAACTCTGCTTTTTGAACCTTGAATAAACCAGAGGAACTAATGATATAACATTGTTTTGCACACAAATTTATTAAGTAAATAGATCATATAACAATGTAGCAGATAAAATAGAAGTTGAACGCTGAAAATATTCTCGATTATTTATAATAATACTATAACTATAAACACATGATTGTTAATTAACATAAGCAAGTCACTAAACAGAACATAATTCAGGTTGTAGCCAATTCAATGATGAAAGATGCACATACACAAAATAGCAACTAATATAAAGTATTGTATTGTACGGAAAAATAGTGAGTAGACCATATGCAATATAAGCAGATAATGTAATAGATGAGTGCTCAAACAATCTCATTTCCACAACAATAACACTAAAATACGATTCATAATTTGAACACAGCAGCAACAAGATAGAGGATCTTATTTCAGGTTAAAACTAATTTAAAGATAAAAAACCCTAACATAGCCTTAGCAGAAGCACCAACATATTATTTTTGTCTCTTCATGATGTGCTATAGGTATATACATAGTTAAAGGGCTACGCCATAGATAAATAAGTAAAAGGAGCATGGAGCCTAGAGACGTGTGTCTTCTGAACCCTTTTCTACAGCCTCCAGACCTCCAGAACACCAGTATATCCCATCTCCAAAAAATGTTTAAATTTTGATTTTACATTGATTTAACATAACATTATAAATTTGATCTATTTTAATCAATTATTTAGTTTGTTAAGTAATACATTTTACATCGTAGAACCAATAATAAGTAGATTGAATCAAATTATTAACATATTATAGTCATTATATGCCAAACATATTTGTAGTGTTTTTTTTTTTGTACTTCATGCACCAGGGAGCTCTTTGCACCTCTAAAAACTACAGTATAAGTGCAACAATAGTAATTAAAATTCTCAACACATGAATGCCACAGAGTGAGAATCGATAATTCTGATGAGCCATGATATTCAGCACAGAATACTGAATGCCATCAAACGGAAGCAGATGGAATTAAATTAGAAATTTGCAAATTTGAAATTTCCTCCAAGTGTCATGGTTAAAATGATCTATCTAATTCCAATTCCTAGAATCTGAAGCTGATGAACATTTATATAGGCCTCCTCATTAGGACTTGGCGTTTTTGAAATATCAGAGCAAAGAGACTTTAATCAATGGGTAATATTTCAGAACATCTGAACAACATAGTCAAATTTGCATACTGACATTACAAGTAATGCCCATGGGAAAGTGAGGAAGCAAAGCTTGGACAGGAACATAACATAACAACATTAAAATAAAAACAGCAAGCCCTGCAAAAAACAGATAATACAAAATATGCATCTTTATGCTGCATTCAACAAAGCATGTGTGAATTACAAATAAGGGCAGAATATGTATGTCTACAATACATTTAAAATTGCGGCCAAACAGAATGCGCCCACATATTTTTTTAAAAAAAGAGCACGAATATATTACATTAAAATGTGCATTCATAAAGGTAAAAGTACTTATATCCACTGATTAAATTCAGCCATTGCATAGTGAAAAGAAAATGTGTATAAGTTGCATAGATAATAAAACTAACCTAGAACAGAGAATCCTAAAAGGAAAACAATAAACATCTTACACTCATCAGTTAAAAAAATCGGTGCACTTGGAGAAAGAAATACTACTTTACATATTCATTTATGCATTACGTTTACCCGCAACCCCAGAGAGATAAAACAAAACATGTAACAAATAATCAAACAGAAATCCACATGCACTATTGCAGATGAACCTTTGTAGATAAATAAGTCTTCAGATTGAAATTTCACTATAATAATATATACCCCCACCCTATTACAAGGACAATTATCATCTTTCACTATTTTGACAAGAAATTATCCATAGCTTCGAAACAAAAATAATCATCATAGAATGAAAAAAACATAAATTACATATCCAAGTCCAACATCAAACCAATAAGACAATCTTGCTGAAAAGAAAATCGAAGCATCTGTTCTATTTCGACATTTACGACTTGCAAATACTGGCGTTAACAAAAGAAGTACCACTTCACATTTGAGATAGTACTATTTAACATCACAAAACAAACAAAGAAAAAGGAGTTCTCTGAGTACCAAAGGAATTCCAAAACATGATAATCAATCATAAGTTCAGTACACCACAAATTCAGATTTAAACGTATTTTCAGCGGAATTATAACAATACCCTAAGGAGAAACGAAATTGGGGGGTATACCTTGGCTTCGTAGATGCGGGGGCCATGGTAGGCAAGAACCTTCTCGCCTTCGGTGAATTGGCTCTGAGACTCCGACTCCGGCGCATCGCCGGAGGAATTCTCGCCGTCGCTAGCGGATTCTCCCTTCGAACTGCTCCCCATTAACTAACTTTGTGGAAATTTGTTTTCTCTTTAAATCCGATAAATTTAGGGAGTATCTCGTTCTACTGATTAGAGAATCAAGGATGCATTGCTGCTTTGTGGAATTGGTGGTGCAAGAAGAAATGTTTCCCACTTTTTTGGTGGTTTCAAATCTGGAAAACGAGTGGATCCGGTTTTGAATAGCGGTGTTTTGTGTCCAAACCCGCATATGTAACCACGATTATTAAGTTTATGTATTTTTTTTATGGCAAAAGCTCCTGAGCCCTGGGGACACGTCGTGTCCATAGGAACATGACCCTCTCCTCCATATTTTATTTAATCTTATGTATTGCTAGTAGTTTAAATTGTAAAGGGGCACAAAAATTGCAAAGGGGCACGGTGTCCCAAGCACAAGAGTCTCACTATTTTTTTATTTATTTTATTTATTCTTTTGAGTTTAAGTACATTTAGAAATTTCTCTTGTGGGTGTACAACATTTAGATTTAGAGAAAACTTCTTCCTCCATTACTCAATGGGCGGTGTTTAAAACAAAATTACTCCTATTTTGTAATATTATCTCTGTCCGGTTTTAAGGTGTTTTTTATTTTTTGCACGTGGATTAAGGAGTATTATTATTATATGTAAAATGGGTAGTTGTATTAGAGGAAAGTGGTGAGCATATTCTGTATTTTTTTACTAAATAGGAAAAATTGATACCTTTGAACTGAAAGTCAAAAATAGTAAAATGAACACTTAAAAATGGACGGAGGGAATATATAAAGTAAGAATGAGAAGAAGTATTTTAATTAATTTAATAAAAAAAGTGTGTAAAGTTGTTGGATATGTGAAGAAGTGAGTATTATGTTGAGAAATGTGTAAAAAATAGGTATTATTATAATACTCCCTTCGGCTACTTGAAAGGTACTCGTTTGCTTTGCGCGTTGATTAAGGATTATTATTATTATATGTGAAGTGGGTAGTTGTATTAGAGGGAAGTGGTGGTCATATAGTGTACTTTTTTACTAAATAGAAGAAATTGATACCTTTGGGTGATTTTGGCTTTGGGTCATGTGAGGTTTGAAAACCATGAATAGTGATTTTATGTTTGTTTTGGATTTTGGGTAAGGTAGGTTTTAACTTTATGTCAAATCAATGTATTAATTTATTTAAAAAGTTAAATTAAAGAGGAGAGATAAAGAGAGAAAGTATATTAATTGAGGATAGAGAATGTAGTAGGTATATATAGAGGTGGTTTTTAAAATTTAGATGTGGGTTTTGAAATGTAGTAGGTATATATATGGGTGATTTTTAAAATTTGGATGTGGGTTTTGAAAACCAAAATCTGAGTTTAAAACCCCGAAACGAACACCACCTTGAAGTGGACGCCCAAAGTGGTAAAATGGATATCTTGTAAGTGGCCGGAGGGAGTATATTTTTTACTATTTTTAGTAAACATAAAGTGTGAAATACTTTGAGGAATGAATGAAATGAAAAGTGTGAAATACAACACGGACAGAGGGAGTAAAAATAATACTACGTGTATGTTTGTTTTAAGTTTGGTAGATGAATTTAAATTACATCAAATTAATACTCCCTCCGTCCGCTATCAAGTGTATCATTTTACTATTTTGGACGTTCGCCCCCAAGGGTCTCATTTTTTTTATATGTATGAGACCCACACACATCCACTAATACAACTAAAAAATGGGACTCACACATTCACTAATACAATTACCCACTACACAGTAAATAATAATACTCCTTAATCCACGTGTAAAAAGCAAATAGCACCCTTAAAAATGGACGGAGGGAGTATGTTAAAGGTTCATAGTAATATGTACTCCCTCCGTCCCACATTTATCTTCACACTTTCCGTTTTCGTCCGTCCCACATTTATCTTCACACCCCAAAAAAGGAAACTTCACACTAACCAACAACCTCAAAAGTTACCTTAATTTCAAAAATATCACTCTCACCTAACACACATAACATACTTTACAATTTATTTATTACTTAAAAATACCACAATACCCTTCAAAAGTCAATAAAATTGGTCAAAAGCAACTTTTTTAAACTTCGTGTCTACAGTAATTACGAAAACAAATATGAGACGGAGGGAGTATAAAATAATATTAATTGATGAGAGAAAAGAAATGAGAGATGATAGAGAAAGGGGAAAAAGATAACTAACAAGAGATTAGCAAGAACTTTTTCTTAAACAACTTCTTCTTTTTTTTCCCATATCAGAATTCGATTTTTTTCTCTCGAGCTCTTTGTTTCTTAGTATACTCCCATCAAAGTGATTCATATTTTGTCAACTTGATGACAATCAACTTCACCTTGCAATCTTCATGAACTTTATTATGATATTCAAACAAAATATTTGGATGCCTTTTATATACATGGAAAATATCATTAAAATTTACAAATTCAATAGGAATGTATGCTCTCTTACATAGTGTGTTAAACTAGAAATTTTGGCTTCCAAACCAACTTTTTCATAAAAAAAATTATCTAACCTAGCTACATGAAAACCCCATTGATTTAAATATTGAATGAATGTCTAAATTAATATGATGGAGTTTTTTTTGGCTATTCTTAACATGAAATAGAAATCAAATTAAAATAATAATTCTAATTAAATTTAATTATAAGAATCAAATTCTTGAAGCCTTGTGGTTGCAAGGAGAAATTAGTTACGACAACGCTAAACCTACACCAAGATTCCCAGCCCGTTGCCACACTTTCGTTGAGTGCTGCCACATTGTTCAACTTCAAACCATCAATGAGTTGCTGCCGCTGTCCAAATCCAGCAATGGTTGCTCAACCGCCATTTCCTCTCCAAGCCATTCTAGCGGACCGCTGTCACTGTTGAGGATTAATCCATGCGTGTCATTCCCCAACTTATTCATGGTGCCGGCTATTTGTACTTCCAATATTATTAAATACACCCCGTTTACTAAATAAACCTCGTTAAAAAATATTAAAATATAAAATATCTACTACATGTACCCACTTTTATACTCTCTTACCTATCAAATTTGATTCACTCATTCTCTTTGAACTAACAAATTCAAAGAAGAAAACAGGAATAGAAGCAATCAAGCATCTTTAATCTAACCAAGTCTCATTAATATCATATCTGAATATCAACCAATTGATCACCATATTAGTATTGAATCTCATGATACAAACTCAATCAATGAACACTTCTTTCATCTAAATTTAGACCTCTTGATGTAAACCAATAATTTTAATACGCAACACAAACTCGTTATTTGTATCTTGAATAATTGCCTAAAAATATTGTTCAAAAAACTATTGAAAAAACGTGGTTCTTCATAGCCTTGGTTTGTTTCTTTGTTCAAAATTCTATATTTATCGCGAAGAAAGCTTGGTAGCTTTCATTTTTTTGGGGTTCAACCAAATTGTACATTTACTATATAATAATCAATGCCCAAAATTCACCACATGCGTTTAATGATCATTTGTAAGGTATATTTTTTATATATTATGAAACACCAAATGTGGAATATGGAATTCAATCTGTAAAGCCAGAATTTCGGGGAATCTCGACATCCATGAAGTATTTGTCTTTAAAGAACAATAAGAACGATGTAAATAGAAAAATGGAAGAACTTAAATAAATTGACGGTTGAACATAAGCCAGGGGCGGATCCAGGAAAAAAGATTTGAGAGTACGACATATAATTGGGTGATTCTGCTGTGTACCTAGTGTATTGGTGCACCAAGACTTAATGGGTTAAAAATGGGGTTAGTGGCTAGTTATGTTTTTTAAGAAATAATTATTTTATTTTATTTGATGGTGGAGATCAAACTAAAATATAATCTAACGATAAAAATCGACCAGGTGCACAGCATTGAACTACATATAATTATTAAAATATTATTTATTTCATATTTAAAATCATATAATAATAAATCAAAATGGAGAAATTATGATTACTATTGACATCGTCTAATTTTTATTTTTAAAAAATAATTTAAGATATTATTATCATGAATTTATAACACATACTAAGTATTTAAAAAAATAATAACGAATTGAATATTAATTTATATTGCAATTAATAATTTAAGTAAAAAGATCAAAAGAAACACCAAAGTTTATTAAAAAAAAAAAGAAAGAAGCCAAGGTGTAGTATAACATTAAAAGAAACATATTTGAATAGTAACATAAAAAATTCAAAGAAATAATATATAAATATAAATAGAAATGCAAGAGTGGGCATTTGAAAATAAAAAATACTATAAAATAAATTATAGAAATAATATAAATATAAATAAAGAAAGAAAGAAAAAAGAGGAATAAGACTTGCGGGAATCGAACCCTTAACAAGGGGGTCAAATATGAGAGCCCAAACCACCAAGCTACTGGAGAATAAAGTTAGATATATACTATATATATAACTATTACTTTTTAATTTGGGGGTACAACTGTACCCATGTACCTATACTGCATCCGCCTCTGATAAGCAAGTTTTATTGTAGGGTTTAACATGAGGAAATCATTAAAAACTAAAGGAAAAATCCATCGGGTTCCAAAGTGTAAATGATTGCATGCATATATAATTGAGCTTTCAAGAAAATTAATATGTTTGGTGAGTTTGGAGATGATACTATCTGTATGTGTTGTTAATTATAAAAGGAATCTATATCTCAATTAGTTAGATCGATAATGCCCTCTTAAGAAGCTCATAAGGATTATCATGTAAACCCTGTTATTGATTAATCAGACTTATGATAATAAAATTGAGAGGTATTACTCTTGGAATATTAGAGATAAATTAATTGAGTTGTTTGTAACTCATTTAATAAGTGAACATTGAATATTTTAAATACTTGGAGATAAATGAGCTCATGATAAGGAGAAAATGACAATAATGAGATTAGAGTGATAGTGCAATAATAATTCTTTAGTGGAATGAATTACTATTATTGAGCTTAAATTATAAGTTTTGGCATAAATTTGAATGCCTAAGTTCAATAAGAGACAATCCTATTTTCTCCTTCTGGTCCATTGTAATCTATAAATTAGTTGTCTCAGCACTCTAAATAATAATTCACGTCTTTTACACGAAGAGGGGTGAGGAGATAAAAAAAATTCAAAATATAATTTTAATTTATATATGTTTATTTTATATAATAAATATGAGTCTTCTATTAACACGGCTCACAACTTCACATATGTATCATATTTTTGCAAAATTATTATTTAGTATATAAAAAATTATTTTTTATAGAGATGTAGTATTACTCTTTTGAATGAAAAATATTAATCATATCAACATCAATAAGAATATACCCTCATGGGCTGCTCAACTGGTTATAGAGGTGATATCCTGTACAAATGACTAAGGATCGGATGAGGAGCAACCTCTCAAAACGAGGGGCTCCTTGTGTGCAGTGACTAATGGTCTAATCCCTATTGATCAGTTGAGTCACCATAATTTATCTTTCTACCACTTTGTCCGATCAAAATGTAGGGGCGCCTGAGGTGGACAATTCCAACTTTTTGTACCAAATCTCAATAAGAATATATGAAATTGCAACATATAAAAATTTGAAGAGAAATATTTTCCATTTAAAAGAGTAGTAATTCATTTGTCTAGAGTAATTTTTTCTTACACTAAAGAGTAAATTAATTAGGATGCAAGAGAATATGTATTATTTTTCATTTAAAAGAGAATCACAAAAGAAAAAAAAGTTTTATTTTTCATTTAAAAGAGAATCACAAAAGAAAAAAAAAGTTTATTGCTTTCTAAAGAGTAATTTTTCGTATAATAAAAATAATTCAGAATACATGTGTGAATCCGATTCACATAAATGCTTGTCCAATATATATATATATATATATATATATATATATATATATATATATATATATATATATATATATATATTGTTTCGACTATGTATACATTTATTCGGTGCTAAAAAAAAAGACACTCTCTTATGAGTCGGATTTTTGTGAGACGGGTCAACCCATTACTAAAGTATGTTTATTATATAGATAAAAGTATCCTTATTCTTATTCGTAGTTAAAGTGTATCAATAATTATCATATTATAACAACCTAAAATTAAACTTTAATCCATCATCTATCATACTTTAAAAAACATATTTTAACCATCATTAAATATATATTATTTATATAATATGCATCATGTTAAAGTAACCCTCACAAGAGATTTTGTAAAAAAGAAAAAGAAAAACTCATGAGGCGCCACTTATGCTCTAAATTATAATTCGATCCGACCGTATGTATGCCATAAATAGGTAGTTGCAACTCTATAAAGTATATCATAATTCTTGTGGTAATCGGATAAGATGCATACAATTGTTATTTTTTAATTAAACAGCCAACCCACCAACAACCCAACATGGAACACCCATTCTCTAGACAAAATATCAAGTTGGCAAAGATCCTCAAAATCCTCACAGGAATCACAATCTCATAATACATGTCACTACCATATACCAATTAATCCACAACTTTTGTACTAATAAAACCTGTCTTTGTTACGAATTAAGTATGTCTAATTCGTACCAATCAAAATAATATTTTAACTGAAATATTTAAATTTATAATACTTTTTAAAGTAATATAAATATACTTTCACAATTTATTGAAAAGTACACAAATTATCTTGTAACACATTATATATGTGAGATGGTTTGCGAGACGTGTTAAAGTATGTCTATTATATAGATAAATATGTTTGATGGTTGTTAAAGTATGTTTTCTATCAGAATTTTATCAATGCAAGGCCTAAAATAATAAATGATGAATTAAAGTATGATTTAGGGTGTTATAGAAATACTTTAAGTACAAATAAACATATTTTACCTATATAATAAGCATACTTTATTAATTGGTCGACCTATCTCACAACCGTCTCACAAAAAACTCGTCTAAGAAAGTATCCACAAATACTCATCTATAAAGTATTAGTAATATATGATTATGTATATATATATATATAAATATAAAGTATCGACAAATATAAAAATATATTATATTATAGGGTCACTTACTATTGGATACATAAAATATAATGCATAATTGCTGTAAACTATATGACTCAAAGTACTATTACTCATAACTACACAATTATGATTGTGATATCATAAATACCCCTATGTATTTGCACAATTTATTTGCACAATTTGGTTTGCACAATTTGCTTTGCACAAATTTATTTTTGCACATTTTGTTTGCACATTTTAAATTCCGGCAACAGGCGGCGGTGGTCGGCGACTGTCCGGCCGGCGATCAACGCCGGTCAACGATGGTCCGGCCGTCGGTCAATGGCTGTCCGACAGCGGTCAATGCCGGTCAACTGCGGGTGGGTGGGTGAGAGGTAGGATTGGTGGTTTAAAAGTGTATGGGATTATAAGGTTATATTTGGTATTTTACTTTAATATTTTGCATGTGAGAGTAATTATTTAAATTCCTTGTATCTCATAATAATTTATATTAAAAGTGTTTATCTATTAGTGATTTTTTCTATATTTATTATATTATATTATATAATATAATACCATATAGAGATATTAAAATTTTTATATCAGTTTAATAAGCAATATATAAACTAATATTAAATTAGTGTAACCGATCCACAAGTGTCACTCTTTTAATGTTAGTCTCACTGTATGATTCTCTAAACCCTCCCCCTCTTGGGAGTTTTTAAATGACAACAACTATCTCAAATAACAATAAATAAATTATATAACAGGACACAAAATGATTTTAAAAAAAGTAGAATCTGTAGTTAATCTGATACATATGACCTATATATGAATCATCAATTTGAGATCACCTGTTACACTCTCATGTTTCATCTAATATTCCATATATTAAAATCTTGACACGTGTCACAATCAATTGCCAAAATTCAATACTTGCCCCAAGGGTTTAACGGTAAATTGTAGGGTATAATTTTATTACTTTATGGAATACCAATGGAACATGGAAAATGTAACAGAGGATTCAAGTTGATGAATCATGCATGCAGGAATAATACTGCTTACATTAATTTAGACAAACACCGGTATGAAATCGTATTACAGAAAACTTTAGTGAGAAATAAAAAGTTATACTTGAATTAACTAAAAGTGATAATGGTGCAGTTAACAATCATAGTATAATTTTAAAATGATAAAATCATTAATAAAAAGTTATAATCATTTAAAGAAATGTACTATAAACAGTCTCGCATAAGACGATCTCATGCAAGTGTTGCTCAATAATTTATCAATAAATGGAAGTGCATATTAAAGACATTTAACCAAAGTATAAGGCATGATAATCACTGCAAAGTACACATCTTTTGTAGGCAGCTAATACAGTTTTACAGATCTAATTAAGCAATTAACATATCTCAGACATTTAACCAAAGGGCTCATTTTACTCACAGCGCATTAGTTTATTCGTTAGATGTTACTTAAGACAGTTTCTCCATCTCAGCGAATTGATCACATTTTATGAAAGAGTTAGCATTAAAAAAAACTATTTTTTAGCAACGGAATACCAACGGATTAGCAACGGAATTCGTTGGTAAAATTCCTTTGATAAAGTGGTAGTTGGTAAATTTTTATCAATGAAAAATCAATTCCGTTGGTAAATAATTCCGTTGGTAATCCGTTGCTAATAATTCCGTTGGTAATTTATATAATGATTCCCTTACTAATCCATTGGTAATTACCAACGGATTGAATTCCGTTGCTAAAATAGAGAATAAATCCGTTGGCATTCTGTTACTAATTTTAAAATGTCATTTTGGTTGCTAATCCATTGCTAATTACTAACGGGTTGAATTCCGTTGGTAAATTCAATTACTAAAAAATATTTTTTTTGTAGTGTAGTCTCTTATGAACCGAGTTTACGGTGTAAACCCTATTTTCTCCCTTTAATTTAAATCTCTAACAATACATTGTGTATAATATGATTGGAAGGTTGAAAGAAGAAGGGCTTAGGATGAGAGAAAAAATCAGGATTCACACAATAAATCATGTAAACGGGATTTATAAGAGTGCTTGTGATTATAAAAATGGTTTTTTAGGTTCATTTATTAACCAAATACACATGCATGCAACATAATGCTATATTTATTATTTTAACTTTGTCTCTTATTCTTTACTTTTAGAGTTTATTACAATTTCTCTTTAGGGTTGGGTTTTTATCTTCAACTCATGCAAAATTAAAAAAACAATATGGAGGTGTGATATTGCTATTTAATTTTGACAAATATTTGTATGAAATCATCAAACAAACTCATTATGTGAAACGAATAAAAAGAGATAATAATAATTAAAAAATAATATTTAATTGATGAAAAGTGATAATCATTCAATAAACTATTTCACTAATACTTCGTAGTTCAAATAAAAAGTGATAACATTTAAATAACAAAATTAATAACAAATAAAAAAAAAAAGTAAAATAGTCTCTAATATTCTCTTACAAGTATTTGTTTTACTCTTCTGCATATATATATAGTTTAGGACTTATCAATCCTTTACCTTTAAAGTTTGTTACATTATTTTCTAGAATTTTTGTAGTTAATTTACCCAAAATTAAATGGCAGTCAATCCAGGTCCGTGCAACTAAATTCACACGATATTAACTTTTACATATATATATATATATATATATATATATATATATATATATATATATATATATATATATATATATATATATATTTATTTATATATAAATATAAAATAGTCTATAAATATAAGAATTGATCTTGACAAATCAGTTTCTTAGAAAATGCTTAACTATATATAAGATTTCTCAAGAATTAACAGATAACTTATTTAGAGAAACCAATTACTAACTTAGCCTTCCATTTTCAATATGATTATATTCAATCTGAAAATTATGAACAACTAAAACAATAAAAAAGAAAAATAAGGTAATAATTATGCAGTTGAAGAGTAGTTGTTAAAACTAATATGGCTAGAAGTAACATTATTATTCCAACACAGCTGAAATTAACTAAATCCAAAGTTTAAATGATATGCAGTTTGATGGTCAATTATTTGTTGATATCACTCACAATATTCATCTGGTCACCCCTGATTATTTATAGAGTTGTTCAATTTATCTTGCAGCTCCAATGTATTGATGCTCGTTGCATCCAATGCCTGCAACACATAATCAACATAGGTTAGTCTTTTGTGAATCGGGTTCCCAGTGTAAACCTTGTGGTCCCCCTTCATATGCTATTATACGCTATATTTAGATAGTGTTTAAATTAAGGGTACTGCATGATTTACACTGTAAACCTGATTCACACAAGTGTTTGCCAGTTACGATAAATCTATTCTATACGATAATGTACAATACTTGTATCATTTTAAAAGTACTTAACTACTGTCAAAAAATATATAACCTCGATTTGGATTTTATGGAGAAATCCTTCGTTGGTTCTGGTTGAGATACAACTAACCACGTCGAGCTCACTTTCCATCAATTCTTGGAGTACAGTTGAGAGTCCAAAGCAAACAGGCTTGATGGAACAGAAGATGAGAATCTCCATTCCATGAGGAACCGGATTCAACGTAACTCGGTCCCTCAACTCCTCGTCTCTGCCACTTGAGCTAGTTGCGACCTGGCTTGATTTCTCAAGCTTCTCCTTTCGAATTCTTAGTTCTTGAATGTTGCTCTTCATCTGTTTTATGTAACTCACAGCTTCTTGCATTTGATCACAAACTGCACGTTTCCCCTTCATTCACAGAATTAAACATGAACACAAAATTAGCTAATTAATTCTCTATATATATATATACTTAGGTGGCCATATTTTCCATCTATTTTCTAACAAGGGTTTTCTCTTCCACAAGGGTTTCAAACTCATGATGGCTAATACACAACTTATTTACCATATTTTTTTAATCATTTTGCATATTCACACCATAGAAAAAAAATAGGGTTTTCTCTTCCACAAAAGAGGGAATAAAAACAAGACCTTGAACATGGCTTCCATGCATCCAAGATTAATGACAAAATCAGAGTAATCAAGAAAAAAAGTAATTAATTAGCCATTAATTATTAACTCACCTTGAGGTGTTGAATTGGAATAAGGGATCTAAGTGTAAGATGAAGATTTGACATTTCTTTCCTTCTCTTTCTCTCAATATCTCTATGCAGAACCCTCCTAATATTACCCTCATACTTTCCCTCTCTCTCTCTTTCTCTCTGCTCTGCCATTCCACTCAAATTGCTATTTCCAGAGGAGAAATTAATGAAATTGTTGGGCTTGAAACCCTGGTCCATGGTCAGATCTTCAGTGATTTGATCTTCTTTATGATCTTGAGGATGATTTGGGGTCCCAAAAACCAGCTCATCTCTGGGTTGTAAAGAGAACATCTTTGATCTTCAAATCCTATTTTCAAATGGATATTGTGGAAGCTTGAATCTAGAATTGGATACTGTTGGTCAGTGGTTGAGATCTACAAAGGCACTCAGATAATCTGTAGAATCCTTGGAAGAAATTTTAAACAAGGAGATAAGAAGAAATGGACCCACATGCTTCATTTTTAATTTGGTATCATAATTGATAATGACTTACTTTGTTTCAAATAATACACTCCTGAAGTGACCCACATGTTATTGTATTCACACATGAAATAAACACATAATTGAAGATCAGACCCTGGGATTGTCATACATGATATAAATGATTTTCTGGAATCCTTGTTGTGCATAATATTGATTTTTATAATTAGAGTTTAACATTTCTCACTCTAGCTGTTCACACTGATTTTAAATAAAAGTTACTCTAGTCTTTTTAAATAATAAATAAATAATTGATTTTTTATATGTGAAATATGATTTTGAGATAGTTAAAGTATGATTAAGTGAAATATGCTTCCTCCGTCCACTTGAAAAGGGAGTTTTTTTTTTCCACATATATTAAGGAGAGATGTATAATATCTTAATGTATAATGGGTAGTTGTATTAGGTGATGTGTGCGGACTCCATGAAAATATATTAATTGTTTGTGTGAGTCTTATTTACCAAAATTGAAAATGCACCTCTTGTATTAAAATGAAAAAAAAATATATCTGATTGATTTATACAATGAAAAAAATATCTTGGACGGATTAAAATAAAAATAAAATATAATTTTTGGACGGATTAAAATGAAAAAAAATACAATTCTTTCAGAGGGACGGAGAGAGTAATAAATGGCAAAATATCATGTACACTTCTTGCGCCTACATTTAATTTATTTATTAATAAAGTATATATACATTAATTGATAAAATTTTATAAAAGGGTCTCACTAAATACACACCCTCTTTTATTAAATACACACCCTCATTAATATATAATTAAAAAATATATTTTTAAAAAGTCTAAATTATCCTTAATTTGTTAAATACACATCCTCTATATATTTTATATTAAATAAATAATAAACCCTAAATTATAACACGTCATATACACTCTTCTGAATTCTGCATACCTCTTGAGATGAAAAAAGATATTGCGATGGAAAAAAGATAAATAACATTTTGAAGACAGAAAAGCAAGTTAATGTAAGTTAATTTATTGTTTTATGAACAAGTTCATCAATTTTATATTTTTGTTATAAACCCTAATTAAGAAATCTTATAAGAGAAGAACTTTGGAAATTAAGAACTTCTCTTCGATGCTAACTTCGCTTGGTTCTTTCCCTTGGGGCATCTTTGCTTTCTAGTGTAGGTGTAATTTGTCAGAATACCAGGGGCAGGCTTGTAGATGGTAGGGGCAGTACAAGAGAAATCATAGAGAAATGATCGAATCTTCAGACGCTCCGAAAATACTATGAGGTGCTCGGAAATGGTTGAAGTAGTTGAATAGGAGGATCACTATGACTATAGCCCTTGCTGCCGCTAGCGAGGTATGGAAAGAGATCAAATTTGAATTTAAACCAGTGGATTCCCCTAGGGTAGGAGATCCATATATTCCAAGGACTGGCCCTATTATTAATATTTTTCGTTTTGATAATCACAAGTACTTTTCCTATCCTTATGAATCCGCCAATACTATGTTATTTTTTTTACTTCTATTAGTCTTATTTACTTAATGTATTTTATATATAGTTTTCATCGAATTCGTATTAAATCATCACTAACACTGGAATAGTAGTCAGCAGATTGGAGTTTGTCAATAAATATCATTGAATGAAAAAGAATTGTCAGATTATAAGATATACCATGCGAGAGGGTACTGGTCATAGGTTGCTCAATCAGAAAACCTATGATGTAATGTAATGCATACAAGCTCTTCAACATATGACCAAGCAATAGAACTTCATTTAGATAATTGAATGCTGGACGGAAAAATACTGTAACATAAAATCAAAACTTGGTGGAGAATTCAAGCTCGTCAGAGAGGCGCGGGGAATGCGACGGTGATGACTGGTTGTCGTTTGGAATAAGTATTTGTGGGTTCTTTCTTCTATTTCAATTCTATTTCTCTTATGAATGTAGCAAGCTTTTGATCACCTTAGATTGCTCACACTCTAACCTAATATCTAATTGTATATTGAATCAAACCAAATTTTAAAGAAATGAAGAAGGAAGACAAGAATTATAGTGGTTCGATTATTGTTGATCTACATCCACTTGCCAAAGGAGAAGAATTCACTATGATGATGATGAAGGTTACAAAAACTTACAAGCACACTTATTAAACCCTAATTCTTAATGCTTGAAAACTGATGTGTGAAGATGATGTAATGAAGATGATGATCGATGCAAGTTGCTGTTCTTTTTATAGTTATTATGCATATATAACTACCAGCAAGCTTCCCACGTGTTTTGCTAGTTGCATGCGGTTGTAACTGACCTAAGAACAACTCAAGAATCTTGCCATGTCATCAATCTACGGTTCGTTCTTCACACTGATCATAACTGACATGCAGCATTTTTTGTTCGACCTGATACCATGTCGAACCCAGGTCGAACCTTGATCGAACCACAATTCTATTTCAGTTTATCATTTGGTTCGACCACGACACTTATGGTTCGACCAAACCTACTGGTCGAACCTAGGTCGAACCCTGCCATATTTTTAAATTCTTATTGGTTCGACCACGACACTTATGGTTCGACCAAACCTACTGGTCGAACCTAGGTCGAACCCTGCCATGTTTTTGAATTCTTATTGGTTTGACCACGACACTTATGGTTCGACCAAACCTACTGGTCGAACCTTGGTCGAACCCTGCCAAAACAACCATGCAAGCTTGTGCATACATGATCTACACTTAACAAATCTCCACCTTAGACCATGCATCATCACAAGTAATACTTCTCCACCTTGCTGCAATTACAGGCTGCAACCCACCTTTCTTCCTCCATCCTTAGGAAATACCAATAAGACTCTTACACAATTCAAACTTTTGAATAGGTAGAGCCTTAGTAAACATATCAGCAGGATTCTCAGCTGTCTTAATCTTCTTGACAGTAACTAGCTTCTCATCTATCATATCTCTTATGAAATAGAGTCCCACATCAATGTGTTTAGTCCTTTCATGATACCCCTGATGTTTTGAGAGATGTACAGCACGTTGGTTATCACAATACACTTCAATAGTGTCTTGCAGAACACCAAACTCTCTCAAAATTCCAACTAACCAAACACCCTCCTTGATTGCTTCTGTGAGAGCAACAAATTCTGCCTCTGTGGTTGAAAGTGCTACAATGTGCTGATGTGTAGCCTTCCAACTTATTGTTGTGCCAAATAAATTGAACACATAACCTGTCATGGACCTTCTTGTATCAAGGTTAGCTACATAATCTGCATCCACATAACCAACAATTGCCTTATCCCAAGTATCTTACTTCTGAAACTTCAATCCAAATGACATAGTTCCTCTAACATACCTTAATGCCCACTTCACAGCATTCCAATGAACTAGACCAGGATCACTCATAAACCTACTGATCACACTCATCACATAGGCTAAGTCTGGTCTACAGCATACCATAGCATACATCAGACTGCCTACTACACTAGCATATGGTATTTTACTCATTTTAAAACTTTCTTTATCTGTTTGAGGTCCTTGCAGTGATGACAGACTTATCCCTTGCTTAACTGGTACTGATGCACACTTACAAAGATTCATATTATTCCTATTAAGCACTTTATCCAAGTATGACTCTTGAAACAACCTCAACAGTCCAGCTGATCTGTTCATTTCTATCTGCATTCCAAGTATCATCCTTGCCTCATCAAGATCTTTCATGTCAAACTCATTTCTTAAGGTATCCTTTACTGAATTGATTCCTACCATATCTCTGCAATCTATTAGTATATCATCTACATAGAGTAGTAGATAAGTATACCTTCCTTTATCACATCTTATGTACACACAGCTATCATACATACTTCTGACAAAACCATTAGAAGTAATGTACTCATCAAACCTGAGATACCATTGTCTTGGGCTTTGCTTCAGACCATATAATGACTTAAGTAACAAACAAGCCTTTGAGTATGCTCCTTGTAGACTAACACCTTCAGGAATCTTCATGTAAATTTTTTCATCTAAATTTTCATGCAAGAAAGCTGTTGTTACATCCATCTGATGTAATTCCAAATCCAACTGAGTAACTAATGACAGCAATATCCTTATTGAGCAGTGTTTAACCACTGGTGAAAAGATTTCATTATAATCCACACCTTCTTGCTGTGAAAACCCTCTTGCCACAAGCCTTGCTTTATATCTTATTCCTCATTCCTTGCTTGTAACTGGTTTCTTCTTATATATCCATTTACAACCTACAAGTTTCTGGTTAGCAGCCCTGTCAACAATCATCCAAGTATTGTTCCTTTTTAAAGATTGCAACTCTTCTTCCATAGCATCCAACCAATGCATACTCTCCTTACTTGAAACTGCTTCTAAGTATGTCCTAGGTTCATAGACATCAACATCTGATGCTACATATAATGCATATGATACAGTGTCTGCCTCTATGTATCTTATAGGTGTTTTGATCTGCCTTCTCAATCTGTCCCTAACCAATTGATAGCTACTTAGAGTTCTTCTTTCATTTGAACTAGATGACTCAGACCTCTCTTCAGCTGCTATTTCTTCTGGTATATTATCCTCTCTATGATCTTGATCATGCTGTACAATTATTTTGCCATCATGCTCCACCTCAAACTCACTCTTATCAGCAGTTATCACCTTATCAGATCTTCTCTCCAACAAAGGCATCCTTTCTTCATTGAATGTAACATCTCTACTAACTATGAACTTGTTATTCTCATAACACCATAGTCTATACCCTTTTACCTCTTTAGGATAGCAAATTAGCACACACTTAACTGCTCTAGGATCCAACTTATCTTGTTTCTGATGTGAATACACCAGACAACCAATAATCCTCAAATGACTGTAATCTGGTACCCTTCCAGATCATACTTCTTCAGGTGGTTTAAACTTGAGTGCTGTGCATGGTGACAAATTGATTAAGTAAACTGCAGTAGATACTAGCTCACCCCAGAAACCTTTTGAGAAACCTCCACTACTCATCATACACCTAACTCTTGCAAGAAGTGTCTGATTCATTCTCTCAGCCACTCCATTTTGCTGTGGAGTACCTGGTGCTGTCCTATGCCTCTTTATACCTTTTTCTTGACAAAACTTATTGAATTCATGTGACACAAATTCAAGACCATTGTCTGTTCTTAAGCACTTGACCTTGTTTCCAGTCTGTAGTTCTACCTCTGTCAACCATACTTTAAACACTGACAGTGCTTCATCCTTGGTTTTCAGAATCTTAATCCATACCTTTCTTGAATAATCATCAATGAATGAAATGAAGTATTTCCTACCTCCTATTGTTGAAGTCTTGGAAGGCCCCCAAAGATCTGAGTGAACATATTCTAACCTAGCTTTGGTATTATGTTCAGCTGCACCAAACTGCAATCTCTTTGCCTTTCCTAATATACAAGCTTCACATTGATCCAACTTACAAGTTGAACTGATCTCAAGAATCTTCTGTCTTGCAAGTTCTTGTAAACCTCTTTCACTTATATGACCAAGCCTTCCATGCCAAACCTTAACACTACTATCATCCTTAGTTGTATTAATTTATCCAGTTACTACAGAACCATCCAAGAAGTACAGATCAGACCTCTTGAATCCTTTAACAACTACTAACTTTCCTTTCAAGACAGCAAGTGTATTTCCTTTTAAATGGCACTCATATCCTTGAGAAACTAACATTCCAAGAGATATTAGATTTCTCCTTAAGTTTGGTACATATCTAACATTATTTAACATTTTGACTTTTCCATCAAACATTCTAAGTTTGACAGAACCAATTCCAACAATCTTGCAAGTATGATCATCACCTAGCGTTACTGATCCTTCATCTTGTAGCTTTAATTCAGTAAACCAATCTTTCCTAGAAGTCATATGAAAAGTACATCCAGAATCCATAACCCATTCTTCTGATACTGAACTAGAACACACAGACATTGCTTCAATGAAATCAGAATTTGTAGCAACTTGATTTGTTGTTACCTGATTTGCATGAGGCCTCTTATCTCCTCCCTTTTCAGCTATCTTCTTTGCTACCATTGCTTTCCATTTGAAACATTGCTTCTTGTAATGTCCAGGCTTATTGCAGTGAAAGCAATTCTTGTTTTCTTCTTCATCTGCTGGTGCACTATAGTTCTTTTCTGGCTTCCTCTTATCAACATTACTCTTATTATTCTTGTTGTTCTTGCTCCACTGGTTCTGTTTCTTCACTGTCAATCCTTCTACACTTGCTTGTTGTTCTGGATTCTTGTGAAGAACCTTTGCCTTAACTGCCAACAACACTTGCTCTATGGAGATTGATTCAGCATTAGCAAACAACAAAGTGTCTCTTAAACCTTCAAAAGACTTTGGAAGTGCTGACATGAGAATAACAACCTTGTCTTCAGTTGACAGGGCCACATCTATGTTTTCTAAGTCATCAATGATCTTGTTAAACTCATCTAACTGACCAATTATAGACTTATCTTCTGATACTTTGAAGGAGTACAACTTCTGCTTCATGTACAAATGGTTGGCTAAACTTTTAACCATGTACAGCTCCTCCAGTTTCTTCCAAACACCTCTTGTAGCAACTTCTTTTGAAATCTCCCTTAGGGCCTTATCTCCAAGACACAAGATGAGAGCACTTCTGGCTTTAGTTTGTTGATCTTGATCTGCTGCAAGAACCGCAGCATTAACTCCTGTAATTTGACCTTCAGGCAATGGTTTAATGGCATTTGATAAACCTTGTTGAACCAAAATGGCCTCCATCTTCATCCTCCATAGGCTGAAATCTGCCTTCTCTGTGAACTTCTCAATATCAAACTTTGTTGTAACCATTTGATCTTCTTCTTCTCCACTGAGTCTTCTTCTTCTTATTCTGGTTTTGGCTTCCCACAGACGGCGCCAATTCTTATGAATGTAGCAAGCTTTTGATCACCTTAGATTGCTCACACTCTAACCTAATATCTAATTGTATATTGAATCAAATCAAATTTTAAAGAAATGAAGAAGGAAGACAAGAATTATAGTGGTTCGATCATTGTTGATCTATATCCACTTGCCAAAGGAGAAGAATTCACTATGATGATGATGAAGGTTACAAAAACTTACAAGCACACTTATTAAACCCTAATTCTTAATGCTTGAAAACTGATGTGTGAAGATGATGTGATGAAGATGATGATCGATGCAAGTTGCTGCTCTTTTTATAGTTACTATGCATGTATAACTACCAGCAAGCTTCCCACGTATTTTGCTAGTTGCATGCGGTTGTAACTGACCTAACAACAACTCAAGAATCTTACCATGTCATCAATCTATCGGTTCGTTCTTCACACTGATCATAACTGACATGCAGCATTTTTGGTTCGACCTGATACCATGTCGAACCCAGGTCGAACCTTGATCGAACCACAATTCTGTTTCAGTTTATCATTTGGTTCGACCACGACACTTATGGTTCGACCAAACCTACTGGTCGAACCTAGGTCGAACCCTGCCATGTTTTTGAATTCTTATTGGTTCGACCACGACACTTATGGTTCGACCAAACCTACTGGTCGAACCTTGACCGAACCCTGCCAAAACAACCATGCAAGCTTGTGCATGCATGATCTACACTTAACAATTTCAAATCTGAAAGTAGCAATTCAACAGATCGTGTACAGCGCATGCAAAGGGATGTGTAATTTATTAAAATTAAAAAGAATGTGTATTTTATTAAAATGAAAAAGAATATGTATTTAATTAAAATTAAAAAAGGGTAAATTTGAGTTTCTAGGGGGTGTGTATACAATAAAATTAAGATTTAGACAATTAAATAAGGATGTGTATTTAATAAAGGGTGTGTATTCAATAAAATGGGGTGTGTATTTAACAATACTCTTTATAAAATTTGATAGCGATTTTTTAGTGAATTTATATATTTTTATATTCTATTTGATAGATGAAATCCACACAAATCAATTCATATCTCTTCATTAGACCCACACAAAATACTAATACAAGTACTCACTTTACATGAATTAAAATAGTATATCCCTTAACCCACTACACATACTACACATTAAATATTATATCTCATTTATATATAGGCAAAAAGTAAATACTCACGTTGCGGTGGAACGGAGAATTACATATTACAATTTTATGCGTCACATTTAAACATTTACATTTACTTTTTAACAAGTGTAGACCTAAAAATTAATATCCCTAATGCAATACTCCGTTACACAATTTATTATCAATTCAAAATAAAGTTGAGCACATAAAAGTAAAATTACTTTTTAACTCTACCCACCACACATTTTGCAAAAATTTAAACATTAATTTTAAGATGGGATAGAGATATTAAATTTTTTAAAGAAATTTAATTATGATTTACTAATTTAATTTAGGATCCTCTTATTTGCACACCTCCTATTATTAAATACACATCCTATTATTATATAATTAAAATTTATATTTTTAAAATGTCTAAATTACCCTTAATTGATTAAATAAACACTTTTAATTCAATAAATACACACCTAATTTAAATAAAAAATCTTACATAAATTATATCCCTATCATCTTATCTTCATATCTATTTGCAGCTCAGTCATCTTGAAAACTTAAAATTGAACAACTCTCTTTGATCTCCGTTCAACACTTAGTTTCTCCAATTTTAATTTATTTACAATTTTTTATTTTTGTTTTTAATTTCAATTTAATTAATACAACTGCGTAGTTAAGAAAAAAAGTAACCAATTTCGCTGAAGCTTTTCCCATAATCATGTTTCATTTTTCAATTTAAGTTCTACTTTCAAGTTTCATCATTGCCGTCTAATATTTTGAGAGATTAAATATTTGCCCTTTACTTTTACTGAAGGTCTTTCATATTTTCCGAATTCTCGACATAGATAAATGAATTGGGATTTGGGTATTTAGGAGTGAATGAGATAGGTGAATTTTTGGAGAGAGGAGGAAAATTATGAATTTAATTAAAATGTGAAAGTGGGATTTGGATGACTAGTGAATAGAAGAGTTGAATAAGAAGTGAGTAAAAAGATGAGGGGATAATTAATGACTCCAGCATAGGAGTATTGGAGAATTTGAAAGTGGTGGTCTTCGACAATTTTGACACAGAGTGGCGATGATGGTTGTGGAGGATGAATTAATACTTATTTTAATATTGGAGTATTTATTTATTATATAAATAAGTGTGCATAATTTTGAATTTAAAATGGTATTTTTGAAATTTTATGGGATGTGTATATAATAAAATTAATAAAAAGATAAAATAAAGAGATGTGTATTTAATAAAAGGGTTGTACTTAATAAAAAGGGGAGTGCAAATTACAACCAGAGGCGGACGTACGAAGGGAGTAGGGGGGGCACTGGCCCCCTGAATTTTTAAAAATTACTAGTATAGATATAGAAATTTTCTTGAAATACTTTTGTGTCCAAGTAATGAAGTGAGGATGTTTTAGTTTTAAAGGTCCGTGTTTGATTCATGCAGCACTGTTATTTTTTTCCCCTCTTCTATTTCTTTTATTTATTTATTTTCCCTCTAAATAATATATTTATTTAATAATTTTAATGACTTTAGTTTCAAAATTGTTACTCTTACATAATACAATTAAAAATACTAAAACATCTTTAGAAAAATGTTAATAAAAGTTGGTAAATAAAATAATTCTTCTTAAAATTTGTAGAACAAAAAACACGAACTATTGTATGAGAAAAATTGGGCCCCCTCGACGGAAATCCTGCGTCCGCCACTGATTACAACACTCTTTAATTTAACTATAAAATTGTTACAGGGGATATATTAGTATTAGTAGAAGAAAAGGCAACAAAATAAAATAATTTCACATCCCTTAGAATTTGGAGAGCCCCATTAATCTGCATATAACAGCAAAAAGGAAAGGGAAGAAAAAAGCGAAATTTGTCTTTCCATGAAAGCTCTCAATTCCGACAACATTATTCTCCTATTTACATTCTCCACCAATCTTCAAAGCAATAACAGTAGGACCCTTCAATAGTGAGATGCGACCACATATGACATATATGCATGTGTGTCTCTTTCTTTCTCTAATTTCCTTCTCCAGGGCTTGGACCCGAAGTCATGACTTTAAAGCTTGCTTCTTGTTTAATTTCAGCGTCCGTGGCTTTGAATCCGCTGCCCGAATTCAACCAGACTTGTTCGGAGGAAACTGCAGAATCATAGGTGTGGAGGGAGCTAGTTAGCAATACAATGAGGATTGAGATGCATATTGCATTCATTTTCCAATATGTTATTGTTTGGAATGTTGAAATTTAACTATTGGCAGCTACTTTAGGCTTTATATATATATGAGGAGAAATGAGTTTGCATGCAAATGTTAGAGGTACGTAGAGTGACTCTAAGTTGGATGGCGTTGAGTTTGTTTAGGGTGCATTTTTAATGGCGATTTCTATTGATGATGTAATTCTATTTTTAGGATAATTTATCCTCAAGTGAGACTGAAATTAGTGTGGTCATTTGGATTTACTCAAACATTAAAAAAGAAATTAAAGACACATGTAATTCTATTTTTAGGATAATTAATCCTCAAGTGAGACTGAAACGAGTGTAGTCATTTGGATTTGCTCAAATATTAGTTAAGAAAAGACATATTTTCATATTCATGTAACCATGCATCCACGTTCAAAACTTATACACTGAATAAAAGTTTATATGCTTTGTTAGCGAATTTTATGTTAATTTTAAAATAAAAAATTAAATATAAAAATATTGCACATTTATTAAGAAACATATATACATTATTAAATAAAAACTAATAAAAACAGGTGTACACATATCAAGTCAAAAATTAAAGTAAAATATTTGTGTATATTTTATACTTGATAATTTTCTATACTTGTTTTTATAATTTATTATAAGAAATTATTTTTTAGTTATATCATATTTAATAATTAATATATCTAAAATCCATATTATAAATTATATATATATATATATATATATATATATATATATATATATATATTGTCTACAAATTATATTTGATTACGACTGATCCGTGTAATAAGCAAGTGAATTAAAATTATTATAATTTAAAAAATATAATTGAAAAATATTCTTAAAATAAATATTAATAAGTACTTGAAAAAAAAAACTCTTATGAATTATTGAATTACAAATTTTATTTGATTAGGACTGATCCGCGGAATTATAATTATAATTTAAAAAAATATAATTGAAAAATATTCTTAAAACACTACAAAAAAATATTTTTTAGCAACCAAATTTAGCAACGAAATTCAATTCTTTGGTAATTAGCAATGGATTAGCAACAAAAATTACTTTTTTGTTTTAGCAACGGAATGCCAACGGATTTATTCTCTATTTTATCAACGAAATTCAATCTATTGCTAATTACCAACGGATTACCAAGGGAATCATTAATAAATTACCAACGGAATTGTTAGCAACAGATTACTAACGGAATTATTTACCAACGGAATTGATTTTTCGTTGCTAAAAATTTACTAATCACCACTTTACCAACGAAATTTTACCAACGGCTAATCCGTTGGTAAGCCAATTTAACAATTGAATTAAGCCTTTTAGCAACGGAATATTCCGTTGTTAAAAAACAGTTTTTTTGTAGTGAAATAAATATTAATAAAATACTTGAAAAAAAAAACTCATATGAATTATCTAGAATTTAAGATTTAGAATTTGAAAAACCTTCTATTTTATTTTTTTAATTTTTTTTTTTTAAAAAATTATATGTTCAATTTTCTATCATTTGAAAATTGCTGATATTCGAGAGACATGATAATTTATATTTTAATATTCAATTCTCTAAAAAATAAAGAAAAACTTATTTTTAATACTATATAACATGAGTTTTAATTGATTTTTAAGATTTTTACAATGCCTCATCGATTTCACGTAACAAATGAAACTCCAAACCACGATGATCAAATTCTGATTTTGAAGATGTCGAACAAAGACATTGAAGAATGGATCAAGAGAAGATTAATGGAATGATAATGTCACTAATAATTTATCGCTGAAATAATACTCCCTCCGTCCCATAAAAAGATTGCACCCTCAATTTCGCCATGAAAATTAAGGAAGTGATAACTTTTAGGGGTATAATGGTATTTTTTTAATAAATAAATGATAAAGTATGTTAGATAGAGATGATTTTTTTTAAAATAAAGTGTACGGGGAAGAGTGGTTGTTTTTTACTTTTTACTTTTTATAAAAATGTGCAAACTTTTGTGGGACAACCCAAAATAAAAAGTGTGTCATCTGAAATGAGACGGAGTGAGTAAAAAAGAGTGTGGTAGACACACGAGAGACAAAGAGAAAGTATACGGGTGTATGGGGTAGAATTAAATTTTAAATGTAAATTTTAAGAATTGATATTTATATTTAAGTGTGCGGGTAATATAGTAATCTCTCCCTTCTACATTAAAATTTCATACTTTTGTTGTTCATGCCATATTAAATTATACAAGATGAAAACATCACAACAATTCATAACCTTTAAGTATTTCTTAATTATAAAATTATCATTCCCACTTAACAGACATTATTTATTACTCCATTTAAAAAAATTACATTACCATAAAAAATCAATAAAATTCGTAAAAAATAATTTTTTTAAAAATTTCATCTCTATAATAACGGTGCAAGTAAATAAGGGACGAAGAGATTATATCACAATAACTTTTAGGGTGATTATGTGGTGCACCGTTACACATAGGGTTAATGGGTTAAAAATAAAGGTTAGTGAATAGTTATATTTTAAAATTTTAATTATTTTATTTTATTTGATGATAGAAATCGAATTTAAATATAAACTAATAATTAAGATCGTCCAAATATATCGATGCAACATACGTATAGCAGCTGGAGTCAAATTTTTAACGAGTTTTGAGGGTAATAATATTGCCGCCTAACATCAATAAGCCCCATATTATAAGCCCAATAGCCCCATAAAATGCCATTTTAATTTCTAGGAACCCGCTCGTCAATTGATCCTTCCCTTCAACAATAACCTTCAAAATCCAGCTGATTTCTCTTTCTTCAATCCGTTGGAATAATAATGATCAGTGTTCTAGCTCAGGTTTTCTCCTTGTTAATATCCTTGAATTATCAAAACTATGCCTTCAATTTCTGCGATTTTGTTTATATCTTCTTCTTTTTTTAATTGATTCTGTGCACAAATGTATGAACTTGTGTATATAGATTTGTGTATTTATGTTAATGTGCAGGAGCGTCTGTTAGGCGTCGCACTAGGGACTATATTAACTGGTGCGGTGATCTTTGAGCAGCGGAGAAGCATCTATAATTCCATTTATCAGTTCGAACGACAGGTTTGTTTTTAATTTTTTTGATTATTTATATCGGATTATTTTTAAAGTATGGTTGGTTGTGTTTGATGATGGATTATTTATGTCAATGTTGGCTACTGAGAGCTAATTTTGTGCGGAATTAAGCTAATTTTATATTCTGGTGGGACTTGTCTCATTGCGCGACTTTCCCTTTTCTGGGACTTAGCGTGATTTTGTGGAATTGAAATCTTGGAATCAAGTATAACCATATTTTGAAAATTTTTAAAAGATATTTGTGGTTTAGTTGAAAACAATATATATTCGAACATTTATCATTCGTTGATAGATGCATACTTGTATAAACTACTGTATAACTTTTTTAATTATGTCTATGTTAATATGGTTGTGCAAGTGGTAATTGTAGTTATCTAGGCAGCTACAGGGGATGTTTAAGTAGCCCTGGAATTAGCCAGATTAATGTGTAATTGGCTTATTTGGAGAATAATAGGCTTTATGATACCTGGAAGGATATGTAATAACTTATAAGCTTAACCTATATGACACGAACATCGTTTAAAATTAAACACGACTTAGTGGTGCATGCATCTAAGCAAATAGGGACATTCTTCATGATTTCATCAGTTTATTATATGCAGACTACATAACTTGAATGGAAACACACACACAAGTACATGATACGCTTAACATAGCTTCATCAATCACCTACATTGAAGTATAATCTCTTACAGATAATATGTTGGAACCATAGTCGGGGCATTGTAGGTCTATTATGAAATACGATGGATTATTGGGCTATAAAGGCTAAATTTCAGCCCTTTCTAGGTTTTTAACTTCTGCCAATCACCATGCGATATTAGGTAGGTCATCAACAGAAGAAAAACATGTTTTGAATTTCTATTGCCAGAATGACACTTTTTCTACTATTAGTCAGATTTTCATACAGACGATTAGATTTCAAATGCTCGTGATATTCCCATTTTCTAATTTAAGTATCTAACATCATTGACTTGCATAACCATCAACATATTACACAAAGAAATGGAAGCTTCTCCAAGTTGTCACTAATTCAAGACTCCAAATTTAGAGGTTCTTTCTCCTTCATTAGTCTGTCTTCCTTATAGAGCAGCTTTTGTTAGGGAGATAAATGCTAACAACCCAATTTCTTTTTGCAAGTTATTTTCTGCTGAGAGTGTACTGATATGCATTCATGCAATGCTATCTCAGATGAATTAGAAATGCTCATCTCTGAACTCAAAACAAGTTCTTCAATATGTAAAAAAACAGAGAAACAGTTAACAAAAAGTAGAAAAGAGATGTAGAATGAGGGACATGTCTTGATATAGGGACAAAATGGACAACACTTGAGCTTCAAAGATAAAAAATCCTACACTTTTAACCTGATTACTTTATGCCATGACCATCATTAAGTCAACAATTAGAAAGAGAAGTACTCTGAATGAGAATGGGACCGAAAAGTGTAGAGTGTTTCTGAGAGTGAGAGAGAGAGAGAGAGGGGGCTGAAGAGGTAGAGATGCACGATGCAAGATAAAAGGGTTGCCTCGGGCACTACTTAATTCTTCTTCCATAGAATAATTAACTGTTAATTTTACAATTTAAAATTCACTATTCTGAGTGTTCCTTCTTTGGTAACTGTATCTCAAGAGGTATCAAGGTTTAGTTGCATTTTTCTGTTGTGGCTTGAGTGATAAGGTACGGTCTGGAGGTATCTAGATTTATGCAGTCTAAGATGAGTGCATGTTATGACGTCTGCCTTTTAGACTTCATGGAAAATTCGCCAAAAAAAAAAAAGGTATACTTGGATGTGATGTACACGTCCTTTACACTTGCAAGTTGCACTTCTTATTTTTAATATCCTTTTCTATTTGTTGAAATTTCTGAATTTTGTACTTGACAGAGCCAAACCAAGCAAGAAAAAGTAGAAAGTGAAAGGAACTTATTTGAATAGGATACTTAATAGACACAGGACATATGCATTCTACATCTTACAGTTTTCATTAATACGCATGCAATTCTATATGCATCTTAGTTTTTTACTTAGAGATATGAAGCATTTTGAGTCAAAAAGCATGTCTCTCTAGGATTATGAGGTTGTAAGAGTTTTGGTTAGATACCAGGCTAAACTATGATCTTGCCAAATGAGCTGTGGTTGTGATTATTTCTGATGGTGTTTATAATCGCAGTGTAAAATGGTAATAGCACAGTAACAAAATGTGTAGCAATTGGTTCTATCTGTCTCTTTGATTTATATCAATTGTCAAGTTAAAAAACAGACAGTAAGCACTCTTTTTATTTATCCATGCCTGCTATGGCAAAGAGTAGTATTGTAGTTTTTATATGACTTGACACTTTTGTTTCTATCTTTTTTGCAAGCCAAAAGAGCCTATTTTTGGTCAGAAGGCTCGCCGAGAGTTTGCCCATGCGTGGAATAAATCTTTGGATAGCACATTCGGAACTATGATCGGATATCTGAGCTCTCGTGGATGGTAGCGATGTTCAATTCTTTGGCTTCAAGGTTATTCTTTGTTTTGTAAGTTTGTACCTGTCGTGGGGCTTAGATATCTAAGTCGTCGCGGATTTCTTGCTCTCTTAATCTTTCTGGGTGGAAGAGTGAGGTAAATGACAGTTCATGTAGCAATATGTACATTTATATCCTGCATTAGGAAATTGTGATTGAACACATAAATTTTTAAGTTTCCATGGATGCAGTGTACGTTCTGATGTTGTCATAATCGCAAATCCTGTATTCTGCACTACGCCTAATTCTCCGTTGCGTGGATAAGTCAGATTTCTTTATCAATTTACTTTCACAAGTTTATTGTCTCCAAATCCGATTATTTTATGATTCTCCTGGTGAAGCATTGTGTAGAGCCTAGATGGTCCAGTCTCTTTTTTATCATATTGCTGGGAGAGTAGCAATCTTGATTGTTAATCCAGCTGATAATTTATATTTGCTGCAAATTAGTCTGAATTATCCATTCTTTCTTCACTCACACACACAAACATACAGATACATGTATATATTATTTATATTTATTTTTTCTTGTTTGTGTGTGTGCATCATGATGGATTCTCGTGTTTGTTCTTTCTTCATGGTTGACCTAATGAATAGGGTACTCAATTTTCGATTACTGCTTTGGTAATCTGGCGCAGAAAAGTTGAAACTCAACCTCAATCAATGTCCTATTTTAAAGGATAAAATATTCCTCGATTATTTACTACCAATAAATATTTTAATAAGACCCACCTGGACCTAGTACTGAAGTCACAACTCATAAATCATTTGGAAAAACAGAACAGAGATGTACATGATGATAGGACAAACAAAAAAAGTAGAAATAACAATTTCAGATCACCTATTCCAAATGTTATTTCATCCGATGTTCCAACGATTCTACATCACATTTTTTAAATTTTTTAAATTGAACAAGTATGATGTGACATCAATCTAGCGTTGTTGAAATACTGGATAGAATATCATTTTGAATATGGAATTTGGATTCTTATGATTTTTCATCCATTTCAACTCTAATTTCTTCTTTGTGTTCTTTTGTCTTTGATTTTCACCTAAAACATCTCAAATTCGTTCTTTTCACAAATATATGGAAAGTAAGGTTTTTATGCAAAAAATGACAATAAATCCTCATAAAAAGGTATCAAATTGATCATTAAAATTCCCAAATTTTCACCAAATCTGCAACCTTTAGGGGACCATTTTTGCCAAAAGTTTTTCATGTAGGTGGTCATAAACCTATGGAGGATTCTCATTGGTTGAACGGTGTATTATGCCATTTGTATGATGTTCTCAGTTCTATGATAGGGGATATTAAGAGTGATTTACTCCTATCCATTATGAGGTGTTCATATTTGGATAAGTTCTTGACAAACTAACTACCGAAGAGTCTTTATTGTTCTTGACCTTTGCCCTTTGGGCGTCGGTTTCTACAAAGGGCCGGCCTCATCTTGGACCTTGTATATGGTTGGCATGCTGGACCTTGGACCTAATAGCTCTCTTTAGCTTATTGTTTTGCTCTTGGGCCTCACTCATATTAAAAGTGAGATATAACATCCATAAAACATGGCATTGTACATCCTATTATATTTTGGTGTTATATTTACTAATATAAATATTGGATAAGTGACATTCATCCAACCATTTTTTTATAAAAGATGCAACACAAAAATATAATAGAAACTCCAAACCACCTTTTTGTAGGCACTCCTCGTGACCTTTCTGTACACACTCTTCGCGTTGTACTGATAACATTCTTTGTTTTCTAAATCTTTAATCCCTCCAAGCGTATTATATTCTATGATTATACTCTCTCTGTATATAACATACTCTCTGTCTCTTTGATATATGTATCAATTTATTTTTTCACGTAAATTAAAAAATATAATAATTTAATATGTAATGAGGTGAAATATATATTCCCTCCGTCTCGGACGAAGATGATCGTTTACTTTTTGCACGTGAAAGTATTATTATTGTGTGATAGGTAGTTGTATTAGTGAGATGTGATGGGAAGTGGTGAACCCTTTTTACTAAAAGGGGAAAATGGAAACCTTTGAATGAGATGCTCAATATAATAAAATTGAGACCTTTCGACGGGATGGAGGGAATACTATTTTAATGTGTTGTGGGTAGTTGTATTACTATTATGTATGGGCCACATATTTTATAAAAATTGAAACTTTGTAATGAGACAGAATTACTAAAATGATAAAATGAATATTTTTAACGAACGGAGGGAATATATATCATAAATAAAATCCTATGACACATAAAAAGGGGGAGTAATAATTTACAAAAGCAACGTGAACCATTCTTTGTAACGGAGGAGTATCATTTTAAGCAATATTGTCAAAATCGAATTGGATCGGTCGATTCAACCGGCACCGGAAGTCGGAATTGATTCGGAAGGCTGAAGACCTAAAAATTGGATTTTGAGGTTAAATCGGGTGGATCAGGTTGGACTGGTTGAACCAAATTCCATAAAAAAAATTTTTTATTTATTATTTCTTTTCAAATTTTTATTATATTTTTTTACTCTTTTTTATTTATTTATTTTTATTTTTATTCTTATATTTTAGAATATAATAATTAAATTTTGAATTAAATTATAAATTATGTTGTGGCATGTTATAAACTAGGTAAAAATTATAGATTAAAAATATTTTTATTTAAATTAATTTTTTAACCTTGTAAAATAATTTGGGTGGTTATATATTTTTTATGAATAGTAGTTTATAAAATACTATAATTAAAAAGATATGAAATGTAATTTAGTTTAGAGTTGAAGACTTGACGATGGAATTCTTGAGATACATAAACTCGATCCATGAATGAATACAGTAATGTCCGCATGTGGACTTTGATATGTGAGGGGCCTACATACATGAATCAATGACAGTAAAACTCAACATGTACATATTTGGAGAAAACAATCCATTCACTAATATGATATTGTATTGATTATATATAACTGTTTTCACATTTCTTATGCGATCAAAGTATTCGTACATTCCCTTAAAAAGGGGGAAATTAATAAAAGAATGACTAAAAATGATTTAGCTAATTAGTCATCAAAAGAATAAATATCTAGCAATGATCAATTATACATGTATGTGTGCATGTTATATAAGTACTAATGTCCTGTTTTGGGACTTTGTTCCGAATCCTTAATTCCACCCATGGGGTCAGCAGTTACAAACTTGTGACCTTCACCAGGGCTCGGACCAGATTCTTTGATATCTTGCAGAGAATAAATTTTTAAAATTCTGACTTCTTCACCCTCACCGGGACCATCCCTAGCAACATCGGGCAAAAGTACCGCTTTCGGATCGTTAAGAAGACGAGCATCGAGTGTCGAGAAAATCGAGGCGAGCAACATGAAGAGGATGAGCAAATTGAAGGGTTTCATTATGATGGAGTTTTGGAAGTTGAAATAGTGAGTTGTGGAGATGATTTGGTTAAGTGTATATGAATGAGCATAATATTTATAGTGGTGGGTGAGTAGGAATTAAGGAAGGGTGTTTCCCTTTGCTACACATTTGACTATATATGAATCACATTCAAACCCCACGTCACTATAATTTGAATTGAACTTTATTTTTTGAATAATGGAAATTGCATGGCTGCTTCATAATTTTTAAGACCACCATCCACATGAATGAATATATATATATATATATATATATATATATATATATATATATATATATATATATATATATATATATATATATATATATATTTGAATTCAACTTTTTTTAATCTCATATTATTTTCATGTTCTCTGTTGGTCAATTTTCAATAGCCAGTTCGTTACCCAGCACGCACCTAATTCATGAAATCATAACCTTCAATTTTATTTTTCTTTTCTTTCTTCACCAATTTTTTTTTCTTTATATATATCTTTTTATGTCTGGCGGTTATTTTTCAATACAGTAATCTTCCCGTCTCGGTATTTATGTCTGTTTTTACGGGCACGTAATTTTAAAAAAATGTTGTTATATATAATAAGAAAATGTTGAGGTAAATTGATAATTTAAAGAGAAAAAGTTAATAAAGTTATTGGAATTAATAAATAGTGTAAAAATAGGTAAAATGTATAGTAATAATGGAACATGCATAAATACTTGAGACACCTCAAAATGGAAAGTGTGCATAAATACGGACGGTGAGAATATATATTTTTTTTGAGGTAATCTCTTGTGAGACAAATATATGTGAGAGACTGAGACGGTTTGTGAGACGGGTCGACTTATTACTAAAATACATTTGTAGTGAATCATAGTATATTACAACATCCTATAATTACATTTCAGAAAATCATATTTTAACAATCAGTAAACATATTTTAAATTATATTTTATTTATATAACACTCATACTTTAAAAAATTTCACAAATTATCTCACATAAACAAAGTTTTACTAAACACTTTTGTCTTTTTTTTCTTTTGGGTGAATATCCGAAATCACTAAATTTATTTATTTATTTATTTATTTTTAAATTTGGGAAAATGTCCAATATACTCTTCTCTCTTTTTTTCGAATGGTAGATCTATTAATTTTTTTTTTTTAAACAGAGCTCATTTATGAGTTACCTAATGGTAATTTAGATTTGATTTAAAAAGTGAAAATAAAAATGTAATATGTAAAGTGAAAAAATAAAAATATATATTTTATGCTTTTAGGCATTTTGTGTTATATCGGCAAAACATGATCAACTTTAATTCATAATTAAGCTAATAGGTACAGATCAGTCTGACCTTTGGAAATAAAACATAAAAAAATGAAGTCTATAAATTACACCTCGCAGTTTTGTTGCATCCTTTTTCAAGCAAAAGACAAAATTCATTAGAATAGTTGGGTCGTTACTGATCTAGAGAGGAAAACTATGAGTTACAACTTCAAATAACTACTAGTCTAAAAACACGTGTTCATGAACTTATGTGAAACAAAATGAATTTATTGATAATAAGTAATACTAATATTTTTAATAAAAAATAATACTCTCTCCGTTCTTTTTTTTTTCTTTTTGAGTGTTTCACCCAAGAAATCTTTTTTTTTTATACATGTGACCCCCACACACCTACTAATACAATTAATATTGAGGGCTACAAGCGGCAGTGTGGGAGGCTGAAACTCAGTGGGAACCTGCGGCTCGGTGGGAACCTGCGGCTGAGTTAGGGGAAGGGCCAGCATGGAGCAATCACCAGCATGGAGCAATCACTTGGGGATCGACTCCTTGTGCGCAGTAGTTAAAGATATTAGGAACCTGTGATCCATTGTGTGGTTACCGCGATTTACTTGGAGGCAGTTCTGAGGGGCCGGGACTGTTTCCTCGAGGACTAGTCGGGCGTAAGCCCGGAACCTCGGTATCAAAAAAAAAAAAAAAAAAAAAATATGGGATCTACACTCCCACTAATATAACTACCAACTACACATTAAATAATAATACTCTTAATCCATGTGCAAAAAACAAAGGACCTTCTTTGAGTGGGATGGAGAAAATATATAAAAGTGACAACTATCTACTTAAATCACAAACTTGTGTGAAATAGAATGAATTTCTTCACCAACAAGAAGCAAGATATAACATTTTTAATAAAAACTACTCCCTCCATTTTCTTTCAAATGACATATTTTTAATTTTAAATTATCACACAAAAGTTTAACTTTTGGCCCATAGGAAATAGCTCAAGTGGTAGAGGGGAGGGTGGAAAGACATTCCAACTGAGCTTGGTTGCTGCAGGGTGGGGGTTCGAATCCTGCCTCTGGCATGGATTTGGCCCCTTGCAAGTACACGTTTAACAGTGTGTCATCTCTATAAACCACTTGAAGCACATCCTGCGATTTACCTCTTTTGTGTCATCTCTATAAACCACTTGAGGCACATCCTGCGATTTACCTCTTATCAATCCACGGGACAGGGGCGATGGGGGCCCCTAATGGTGGGGTACACCATTTTCTAAAAAAATCAAAAAGTAAAAAAGCAACACCTTTTCCAAGGACTTCTCCAATAGTGTACCAAATCATCATCTTCTCTCCAATCATTGTACCAATATACAAAAAAATTGGTATATTTGGGTAAATTTGTGTGTACTAAATTCACATACCAAATTTTTTAATTTACTTTTCATTTATTTTAACGCTCACTTATAAATATGAAATTTTTTTATATATTTTTACCACACTTAATAATAATTAAATATTATTATTAATTATATTTTTATACTTTTATATTTAATTGGTAATTGTATTTTTATGTTGTTATATTTTATATAATTAATATATAAAAAATTATGTATCATAATAAGTTAAAATAAATATTCAAAAAATACTCTTTATACAATTATAATTACATATTACAATAAAAAAATTACATTGGACATTAAAAAAAATAGACTTACAAATACATTAGACACTAGACATATAAAATAATAAATACTCTAAAACTTAAATACTACTAAGATGAATAAAAATACAAATGCAAATACTAATACTTAAAAAATTAAATAAGATAATGTTTACTATCAACAATTAAAATAGGGGTAAATCACCACCCAAACCTCTAAGATCACCCGGAAAGTAAGTCCCGTAAATATTATCTTGATTAATAGATTGGTTGAATTTTTGACTCATTCTTTGCATAATACTCCGTCCCGAACTTATGTTCGCTGGCACTATAGATACGGAGTTTAAGAAAAATTACTTTTTGACCAACTTTATTGACTTTTTAGGAGCATTGTGGTATTTTTAGGTAATAAATAAATTAAAAAATATATTATATGTGTTAGAAAATAGATGATATTATAAAAAGGAGAAAAATAAAAGAGTACAGAAGTAAAAGAAATTGAAAAAATGATCCAAAAGTGATTATTGAAAAAGTCAAACAGATGCTTTAAAAAGAGAACCAAAACAGTTGGCCTCATAAAAGTAAAGAGAATGCCGCCTAAGACTAGTAATTCATCTGTCCAAAACATGCTGCAGGAAGGTGGCCTGAAATAATGTCCAAAATCCATCGAATAGACCGTAAAAGATGCTATCCAAGAGGCAAATGATGTCAACAATTCGGGACCTCCAAGGGATAACACGTATGCATTCAGTGGGCAAAATAACCAAAATATCCGAGCAGTGCTAGTAATCAAACTAAATCTAACAAACCACACCAAATACCAGCCACAACAAGGAGTATACATAGGAAACAAAGATGTTGTCCAAAAATTACTAAGTGTCCACATTAGCATCAGCAACGAACCCATACAAACAGCAAATATGAACAAGCAAAAGGATCTTTCAAAGCATAATCTAAATCAAAATCTAAAGATCCATTTGCATAACAAAGAATAGGGGTGTTTGAGGCAACCCCTTTCACCATTGGGACGCTTAGATTTGGAGTTACAAAATAGCCTCATCGATTGTAATCAATATCTCATTAATTTACAATTCAATGCCCTGTGATGACGCCACAACCGTTGGTGATGGCGGCGAAGAGGAGACCCTATGGCAGGTCAGAAGCAGAGGCGCTGCGACCAGCACGCACCGAATCCTCATCAGGGAAGAGTCGGAAAAGAAGCCCTAGGCGCCAGTGGCGGATCCAGAAAACCGCGGTGGGGTGGGCTAAGTTTATTGAAGAAAATAAAAAATATTAATAATAATTAAAAAATAATATATATATATATATATATATATATATATATATATATATATATATATATATATATAAATAAATAAAATTTAAGAAGATATATTTATTTTTTAGCTTCATTTCGGTGGGCTTAAAATATTTTTGGGTTGGGCTAAACTTAAAAATACAAAGAAGAAAGAAGATATATTTATTTTTTAGCTTTATTTAGGTGGGCTGAAAATATTTTTGGGGTGGACTAAACTTAAAAATACAAATTATTTATAAATTATTTACATATGATATAATGGGCTTTTGGGGGACCCTGGGCTTTAGCCCGGGGCTGCCCCAACATACATCCGCCACTGCTAGGCGCTGTGTCTATCGGAGTAAGCCCAGTAGATCGCTGCCAGATGTGTACAAGCAGGGCAGAAATTGAGAAAAACCCAATAGTAATATCGCGGGAGGCGAGGCAAACTAAAATCGTCACGGAATTGCGTTTGACAGAATAGTAAATGGCGGCAGTGGAGAGAAACGACGGCTGGAGCCTCGTCGAAAACATCGAGGGCCATGAGAAAACCAGAGCAAACGCGTCTGACTTATTATCATGGACTGCGTGGCCGACTTCAATTTGAAAAGTGAGCCCTAGGCTCCTTGAAGAAAGAGCGTCGATGGCTGTGAGAGGACCAGTCGTGATAAATCAGTGGCAGCGAAAGCCCTAACAACAAATGGCGGCGCGAGGGCGGCGAACTGCACTAGTCAGCAAAAATCGCATAAGCGACGATTGGGGCTCGTCGGTGGAGACAGGGCTGTCGAACAAGGCCTCAGACCATTTTAGAAATTCGCATCTGCACAAAAGGCCGCATCTATCGATGGCCGAAAAATCGCACAGAGCGATGTCAACCGGTGGCCAGGAGCGGCCACGACGGCGGCGATATATTATGTGTGTTAGGTGGGAGTGATATTTTTAAAATTAAGATAACTTTTGACGTTGTTGGTTGGGTAGTGAACATAAATGTGAGATGGACGAAATCGGAAAGTGTGATTATAAGTGTGGGACGGAGGGAGATTTTATTGAATTAAAAAATATTCACGCCGAAAATGTGTGTTATTTATAATTTTTTTAATTTCATGTTGATATTTATTTTGATGTAATTTGTAAAATTTATATAAAATTAGAAGTTAGAAATTAAATTTAAAATTTAAACATAAATTAAATTCATTAATATAAAATGCTTTTAATTGAAGCAAATTTAGGGGAAAAATTAATATACTCATTATTATATATTCTCCCCATATTTTAAAAGTTTTCACTAAGCATACACATTAAAAAAATATACCCCCTTCGTCCCATTTTAGATGACACGCTTTCCATTTTGGGTTGTCCCACAAAAGTTTGCACATTCCTAAAAAAGTAAAAAGTCAAACACAATCACCCTTCTCCATACACTTTATTTACAAAAAAACACCCCTACCTAACACGCTTAACATACTTTATCATTTATTTATTATCAAAAAATATCATAATACCCCTAAAAGTTATCACTTTCTTAATCTCCGTGCTAGAAAAGAGGGTGCAGTCTTTCCTGGGATGGAGGGAGTATTATTTTTCGTTATAAAGAGATATCCTTATCAATCGACTCACGAAATATCTTCTATATGATGATCTCACATAAGTCTTTGTCGTTATTATTATTAGGGTTAATGACAAAAAAATCCAACTTTTACTTCTATTGCAAATAAATCAAAACCTTTGAGAATTTGCAAGAAAAACCTCGACCTTTGAGTTTCGTGCAAAATTAGGATTGGCAACGGGGCGATTTTTACTAATACCGTCCCCGAACCGATTGAACATGTTCCATCCCCGAACCCGCCCTATACCCGACGGGGAATTAATCTTGCACCCAATCACCACCCGTATCGGTGTCGGTATCCCTAACCCTAACCGATTTTTTTAAATTTATTAAAATAATTGTATTATTTTAAAAAATAATGAAGTTATTACTTTAAAAAAATCTAAAATACATAAAAAAATATATAAATAAATTAATTAAAAGAGACATATTATGTATAATTCAAAGTAGCACACAAATTAATTATTACTTTATATACATATATATATATATATATATATATATATATATATATATATATATATATATATATATATATATATATATATATATATATATTGGCTGGGTTTGGGGGTATTTAAATACCGTCCCAGCCCCGTTAGTATTAATTTTTTATTTGGTTTTCCCCGAAACCCGAATCATACCTGGTCAAAAATAAAAAAACTGCCCCAATCAGATCGGAGTCGACTCGGTTGTCTTCGGTTTCGGATTCCATAGCCATCCCTATGCAAAATGCATCTAACGGGCAGGAGAGGGAGGTCCGACGTGGTGTTGACATTTGCCACATCAGATTTGAGTTTATTGCAGAAAAAACCCATCCTTTACTTAAATTGTGATTTAATCCCAACCTTTAAGATTTTGACAAAATGACCATAAGAATTTTTTTATTTTTTATTTAAATTGCACCCATTATATTTTATATTTAAAATTTACTTTCTAAAAAATTATTAAATAAAATAATAAATTTATTTTAGTTTTTAAAATATTTTATGCATTATAAAATTTTTATAATTTATAAAATCAAAATATTCTTAAACATGACTTAAGATTTTTTCGTAATTTTATGTTATATTTAATATGACAAAAAATATATGTATTTAGATGACAAAAAAATCATACCAAAAATAGTTTATAATTCATGTAGACTTAATTTATAAATAAACTCATAGTTTTATACGAACAAAAAATAATATTAGTTAAGTTTTAATTTATACAAACCAAATTTTCATGTACTCCCTCCGCCCATTTTAATCTTTAAATATTTATATTTTTGGCGTCTCATTTTAATCTTTACGTTTCTCTTTTTGGCATATGACCCACCTAAAACAATTAATATATTATCATGGATCCACATACAATACACTTACCTACTTGCATTAAATATTATATCTTTAAACTCACTATCTATTAAAAGGGGCCAGCTATTTGCACCCCCAAAATTACTGAATGTACCCCAAAAATATTTAAATTGACATAATTATCCTTATAAAATTTATATCTATTCGGTTGCAACAACCGAACAGTTATCCATCTTATCTGTTTGGTTGCAGCAACCGAACAGAATACAGAATTCATATATCTTATCTGTTAAGTTGCAGCAACCGAACAGAACAAAAGAATTCATTTATCTTGTGTTCGGTTGCAGCAACCGAACAAAACAAGATTTATGATTTTTTTTAATTCATATCTATATTACCGAATAAATAAGATAACAGAAAAGTTTTATAGATATCATCATCTTTGTTTAAAGATCGATGATATCTATAAAACTTATCTGTTATCTTATCTGTTGGGTAATTAAAAAAATCACAAATCTTATTCTGTTCGGTTGCAGCAATCGAATAGATAACATGAATGAACTCTTTGTTCTGTTCGGTTGCTGCAACCGAACAGGTAATAGATAAATTTTCTTTGTTCTGTTCGATTGTTGTAACCGAACAGTTTGTTAGATGACTGTTCAGGTTGCAACAACCAAACAGATATAAATTTTATAAGGGTAATTATGTCAATTTAAATATTTTTGGGGTACGTTCAGTAATTCTGGGGGTGCAAATATCCGCTCCTCTATTAAAATATTATATTCCTTAATCAACGTGCAAAAAGTAAACGTGAGCATTGAAACAAACATAAGCATTGAAATGTAAGTTTTAAAAATTAAAAGAATTTAAATATTTAGATGTTTTATATTTTTTCACAACTTAAAACATTAGAGATAATAAATTTTGGTCACATAATAAAATATAAAATTAATTTTTTTTTTACCATATTAGTTTGTTGTAATATATTTTTTTTGAATTAAATCAATATCATATTAAAACTTTATTATATTGCATAATAATTTTTGAGAATATAATTTTAATATAAAATATAAAAATTTTATTAGATTGGTGCAATTTAAAAAAAATAAAAATTTTGATGGGTTTTTTTTGCCAAAATTTCAAAGGTTGAGATTTATTTGCAATAAACTCAAATTTGGCGTGGCAAAAGTCAACGCCACGTCAGACGTCGGACAACCCTCTCCTACCTGTTGGGTGTGTTTTGCACGAAACTTAAATGTCAAAGTATTTTTTTTGTTGTTGCAAATTCTAAAATGTTAGAATTTTTTTGCAATAGAAATAAAGGTTGAGTTTTTTTTTTCAATTAATCTATTATTATTATTATTATTATTATTTCAGAAATTGTGATCAACATCAGACCAAGTCGACATTTGTGAATTGCGTGCAGCCAGAGTTAGTTGTTGACAATTAGATGGAGAAATATATTTAATTCCAAAACGTGGAACCAAGAATTTTAATACTACCAAATTGACTAACACATTGAATTTTTTTGTTGTTAGGCGATTTCCAAAATCATGTTTTAGAGTTCATCATTCATCAAAGTAAATATTTGATTTTCTATATTAAAAATAATAATAAAAAATCTTCTTCAACCATATTTCTCTATTTTTTATATACTTTTTTGAAAATAAAATAAATGCATTTTTATATGATTATAACTTGTTTAATATTCTCTCAATCCTTCTAACATCTTCATATTTTTCTTTTCTGTTTTCTCAACACTATAGTATATTCACATCCCAAAAGGAAATTATTAAATACATTGCACTATATGACTCAAATTATGTTGGTCTTTCGTAATGGGCCGACCTATTGTATAGGCCATGGCCTAGCTACTTGATTAATTTGTTCCTTCCCCCTTTATTGCTCTAGTCTCTTTAATTCTCAATCAATTCTCTCCTTTTTCCAATGAGTTTACCTATTCCTCTCCTTAGAGAAATCGGGCATGGTTAAAAATGTGCACCCATTCCATCTTTTGTCCATGTGTTGTTGAAGATGTTCTATTATATTTTGGTGTTACATCTCCTATTACACGCATTAGATGAGTGACACGTATGTAGAGAGAAAAATCTCAACCTTTCCCCCTTAGGGTTGATTGTTATGGTATAGATTATTTTATCCTACGTGTCAATCATCCAATGATTTGTAACAAGAGATGTAACACCAAAATATAACAGGAGATTCGAACCGGTTTTGCAACAGTAATGATTCCTCGCTACTTCCTCGATTCTTTTGTTTTCAATTTAAAATTTTCGGATAACTTATGTCTTCTCATAATATTTTACTCCTTTCATTTCAAACTCAACTTCACACTTTTCATTTTAGTTCGTCCAAAATTCAACTTCTTATATTTTACTAATTAGGGCGTCCTGCTACAAGAGTTATATTTATTTTTAGTAAATGAGACCCACATAAATCAATCACTTTATCTTCATGGGACCCATACACAATACTAATACAACTATCCACTATGCATTAAATTATTATATCTCTCAACCCATTACACATTAAAATAGTATATTATTTCTTAATCTCCGTGCAAACAGTAAACATAAGTCTTTTCATGGGATAGAGAGAGTGTCTTTCTAACATATTTTAATTTTAAATTTGTCATCATATTTTTAACACACATAGCATACTTTATCATTTATTTATTACCCAAAAATATCATACTACCCCCAACAGTAAGTAAAAAAATAATTTTTCTTAAATTTCATATTTACAGTAAACGTGGGATGGAAGTGCTGGTGCTTGGATCGTTTGGTTAACGTGACCCGTTAGGGATTCATACGTTTCTAATATCACAGCGGAAGCAATAAATCATAGAAACGATTACCGTTCATCAGAGTATATTGATGAAGATTGATTCTCGCAGGCAGCCTGCGCAGTCCCACGAGAATGGCCATAACTTCCTCGTCTGATGTCGGAATTGAGTGATCTTTGCGTTCAGACGATCCTCTCTTCGACAGCTTTCCGTCAGTATATTGATCATCAAATTCTAAGCACTTTACGATTTTATATCAATTTCGCAAGGTGGCGGACAGCAGCAGCAAACTACCTTATGATCTTCTGCCGTATGTCCCAAGTCCGATCTCGACGTCGTGTGGGCGACGATCTACGAGACCTCCTCAATATGCTCTCAACCCTCATCACACGTGAATAATCAGTTAGATTAGATTAGATTAGGGTTCCAGATGAGCTGAGGTGACTTATATACATGGGCTACAGCAGGGACCAGGAGGAGAAATTGGGTTGGGCCTCCATTGGGCTTAAGTATCCAAGCTTAGCCCAAAGCTTATACTTAAATCCAATAATAATAATATATTCCACTAAAATATTATTATTGCACTACCGTACCAATCTCAAAATTATGTTTTGGGCTCCTTCTTATTATGAACCCGTTAGTCTCCCCATGTTTAAGATATACAATGTCCATTAATTAATTTAAGTTACTGACAACTCAATTAATTAATATCTCATCCAAGAGTAGTACCACTCAACCTCATTATCATGTCGGAATAAATTCCACCTGCAGGGTTTACATGATAATCCTTATGAGCTTCTCAAGGGGACATCATCAACCTATGACGGACACGGATTCCTTCTACAATCAACAACACACCATAGAGACAACACTATTTCCCAACTCATTGAGTTTGTTGATTTAATTACATGTAAATCTCACCCATTGATGAATCAAAGAAATACATAATGCCCTACATGTCGAGGTTATTGTATAGGGATTAAGAGCACGAACTTTCATAATAACTGAGATCAAGTTCTCCTATAAGTCAGTATAAGTCAAACGATCTCAAGCGGTCCTGCTCAATACACACAAGTGCACTAGTGTGATTCTATAGTCAAGACAAGCTAATACCAAAACACACTACAACCATCCCGATAGAGAGTCCCCGTCTATCTCGGTTGTGAGCATCTGTTTATAGTTTATAAGGAAACCGATAATATGATCTTCCGCGTGTTGTCGCACAACATATTATCTACAGTATAAAGTAAGTGGACTATTGCATCGAACATATAAATAAATTATAAGATGCAATCATTTGATCATATGATTCTCATTTCAAATTAATTGTTATAACATTGTTCATACAAAAAGCTAGACTTTTAGTATACAATCCAACAATCTCCCACTTATACTAAAAGACTATGCTGTCATGTCTTCCGCCATACATCTGATTTCCACTCCCACTACACGACCATCAAAAGCTCTCGCCTTAAGGTCCTTGTAAATGGATTTACTAGGTTATCATCCGATGCAATCTAAGTGACAACAACCTTCCCCTCATCATACGATTTCTCGTAACAGGTGGTACTCGCGCTCCACGTGTTTAATTTCCTTATGGGCTCGTGATTCCTTCAAGTTTGCAAATGCACCAATATCATCAATATAAATTGTGATATCCTTGGGCAAACTTAGAAATACTTCGAAGTCCATCTTGAAGTTTCTAGAGTCATACAGATACTTTGGCTGCCTCATAGGCTCCAATTTATCATCTTTCCATGATGGAGTCCGGAGTCTGAAATATATTTCTATATAACACTCCTCCACATTATGACTCAACTTCCTAAAATTAAACGCATAATCTTTGAGGTGGATTTACTGCCGTCCCTATCTGATTTGAAAAATCTGAATCTATGTAACCCATAAGAATCAGTGAATCTGTTCGATAAGCCCACATATAGTTTCTAGTCCTTTTCAGGTACATAAGTATATGTCTTACCACAGTTCAACATTCTTATTTTGGGTTACCTTGATACCCACTGTTTATGCCATCGGCAAAATAGATATCCAATCTCGTGCATAGCATTCCTTAGATTAAGCTTCCTCATTTGCCGAAGCATAAGGAACCGCTTTTATCTTCTTTATCTACTTTTGTGTCACAAGACACATTCACTTAGATAAATTCACATGCTAAACGAGTAAGGATCGTATCATTATATGAAACTTGAGATAAACATAACATCCTTTCTTGTGATCCGTATTACCGTGATCAAAAGGATATTTTTTCTCTTCTTAAGTCCTTCATCTCATACCGCTTTATCAACCATACCCATACGCCCGACAATACTCTTTCATTGTCTCCAATGAGCAAGATACTATCTACGTATAGTACAAGAAATACCACCACGTTTCCATCACTCTTTTCAATACACAAGACCCATCCGATCATTGATTAGATCCATGTCACTGGATTACCTCATTAAAACGGATGTTTCATGATCTTGAAGCTTGTTTTAGTCCTTGAATGGACACTTTTAAGCTCACTATCACAATGCTCTTAGCTCTTTGCAATGAATCACTCTGGTTGCTTCACATAGATGTTTCCCTTAAAACTTCCAATCAGAAAAGCGGTCTCGACATCTATTTACTATCCCTCATATTTCATATGAGTAGCAACAAATAAAAGAGTTCGGATCAACTTAGGCATAACTACCGGCGAACAGGTTTTCTCATAGTCGAACTCTTTCTTTCTGAGTATACCTTTTCGCAATAAGCTTGCTTCCAAGGTTTTCACCTTATTCTATGATCCTCTTTTATTCTTGCATGCCCGCTTCCAATGACTTTTACGCCATTTAGCGGTTCAATAAGCATCCAGACCTAAGAACAAGTCTTACGGCTTTCCCAAAACATGTATCTCACGGGTTGTCGAATAATCCTCCCACTGCGACAAGGCACTACATGTAATTGTGTATCAGACGTGACACGCATTGCAGTTTACCTTGTGGTATATCCTCTTGTACACTTGGTACTTATACTTTGTGTTTTCTTCTCACTACCTTTAGAACAACTCATACATGAGTTTGTGATTTATTACATAGTCCCTTTCCAAAAATATAGTGTTTGTGTTAACAATCACCCTTCGATCTTTTAGACTAAATAAATCACCTTCATTTTTATAGCATATCCCACAAACAGACAAACATTCAAATGAATTACTGTTTTTAGGGCTTATCCATAAAATGAATTAAGTAATTCGAAATAATTCATCATCTATCTAATCATTACCATAAGAGTCTTATTCCTTCTATCCACCACACCATTCAACTAGAGCATGCCCGGTGTAGACCACTTGAGATTTAATCTCAATCTCTGATTAATAGTTCCTAATTATCCTAAGAGGTACTCGTAATGACGATTAAATCGTCATTATTTGATATATTTTCCATGATGCTTTACTGTACCAACCTTGTAATTCTTGAATAAATCAAAGAATTTAGACATGCAGTGCATCAAATAAATATATCGGTATCTAGAATAATCTTCGATTATTCATAACCACCTCTCGCCTAGATAATATTAGGCCCGCTTGAATCAGAATGAACCAATTCCAACATATATATCTTTGGCTCTACACCCCTTTACCTTGAAAAGGTAATTAATCATTTTTACTTTCAAGTAAGACTCGCAAGTCCGATAGTTTCCACTTCAGATAAACCTTACGGTCCATCTGCTATCAACTTTTGAGTCCTACTCAAGTAAAATGATCTAGTCTTAGACGCCAAATGCATGTTTAGTTCATCTCCGAATGTTACTTTCTCTTACTAAGATCAGAAGATGCATTATTAATTACTATTTGTTGCATCTGTGGAATATACATGATTTAAGAGTATACAAATTGTCCATCAACGTACCATAACAGATTACAACTCTATCATTTATTATAATGACCATGTCATTTAAATAAAATGGAGTATCCATCTATTAATGCATAGAAACCGAAATCAAATTCTTTCTATGAAAACGTAAGTAAAGACAATTTTACAAAATCAAACGTTTATTCATATCGTAAGATAAATAAACAACTCCCACTGCAATAGCCACTAGTCTTGTAGTTTTACCCATGTCATAACAATCTTATCCTCACTTAGTAATGAACATTCAGTGATTCCAGTATCTACACACTTCGTGTCAGTAGATGCCATCACTAATCATGTTTAAACAACTAGTAAGTAAGATTCTATCCTTGTTCACTCCTTTTATGAAATTGAATTTTCTTTACCACATGTTTTGTCAGAAGTTTCCCACCATATACAACATCTTGTAATTCATGAGAAACTTACTCAAAACATCTAGGCAATTATGAAGAATAAAATTGACTTAGGTTTCCCCTTCAACTTCTATTCCATGTATTTCCAATTCATTCATCAAATTCAATCATGACCTACTGCCTTTTAAATTATTCAAGTATCCGAAGAGTTACATGAGACCATCATATTTCTATGAACCTCTCATCTCTTCACTAGAGACTTTAATAGGCATCATGAGACGTCCTTTGTGAGAACACACATGTATTTTCTTAAGCAGTAAAATTCAAAACCAAGATTCTTTTCTAATCATCTAATTTGGACAAGTAAATATAATTTCTTTTAGTTAATAATAAGTGAGATAAAACCATTTGAAAATCAGAGAATCACAAATAAATATACCGATCAAAACTTCGAATTTTATCCTTTTATATTGATTCCCTCAAAACAATATAAAAATAAAATTCACCGACATCTCAAGCACCGTGAGTCTGCAAGCCACGATAGTGTGGACGTTTACAAACCCGAACATTTACAAGAGAAGGTTTTACCCATTAATTTTATTTGTCAACCTAACTTTATGACAAAATAATTAATAGTCGGTTCCTCTTTAGCCATGCAAATAAAAGCAATGACTCCGATGGGGAGGATACTTATTATTTACACCTAAGTGTACACCATTATTTGACTCCAAGTTCACGGCCCAAGCTTATGTGCCTTACAGATGGAGAAGTACACACGCGCTCGGATAACTTCCTACAGTCATCAATTATAAGTCTGTACAGTGATCCGCACATGAACTCATCCGATAGGGAGGAAGGTCTATGCCAACGCGCAAGTTCATATGCATCACATTACAAACATAATTATTTAAAGAAGTCTGTCCCAGCAATCCATGAATAAACTCATCCGATGGGGAGGAAGGCTCTAATGCCGACGCGCAAGTTTATTCACATTGCTAACAAACCAATAATGGAGGCCGCGGGAATTTTTACCAATCCCCTCTCCCACTTAGTTATTCAACACCGAGGGTTTTTACATGCATATAATATTTAAAAATAAAATACGCAACCTAGCATGCTCATACTTCCAAATATATAACAATAATTGACCAATAAAACAATTATAGCAGTTATATATAAGGAAATAAATTGCCAAAAATAAGTTGACTTGATCAACACTCCAACATACATGCATATAATATACCAAATATAATACGCAATCTAGCATGCTTCTATTTAAGGCAATAAATCATAGAGAATCATGCATACATATATAACAATAATCAATTAATAAATCAATTATAACAGTTATATAACAGCGAATTCGATTGTTCGCCACCAATCACGAATGTGGACAACTGCGATGGGGATCGACCTCCCCGCAGCTTGCTCCACCACTCTGGCATCCTGCCCGATCATATTGTGAAGACTCACGCGGAACCTGATGCAGACCAGTCGAACTTGATACAAACCCGCTCGAACCTGGTGCAGAGTCGATCAAACCTGATGCAGACCAATCGAACCTGATGTGAATCCGCTCGAACCTGGTGCAGCATTGATCGAACCTGATGCAGACCAATCGAACCTGATGCAAATCCACTCAAACCTGGTGCAGCATCGATCGAACCTGATGCAGACCAATCGAACCTGATGAAAATATGCTCGAACCTGGTGCAGCATCGATCGAACCTGATGCAGACCAATCGAACCTGATGCAAATCTGCTCAAACCTGGTGTAGCATCGATCGAACCTGATGCAGACCAATCGAACCTGATGAAAATCTGCTCGAACCTGGTGCAGCATCGATCGAACCTGATGCAAATCCGCTCGTCCAAGGGCCTACTTGCACGGAACCAAGTTCAGCCCAACGCGCAACATCAAACTACAACAACTGTCGTTCAGGGTTTGTAACTTTAGGAACCCGAGAATCCAATCTTTACCGTCCAGAATCTACGCCTGTGAATTTTGAACATGCTGTCCAAATTACAGGTCGATCCAACGGTTAGATTGTGAGAAACAACTCTTTTCCCTCGACTGCGCAGAACAGAATCGCCCAAAAAACTGCTTCTATTTTTGGCGTATTCCCAACAACACAACGCTCTAAATACGATCTTCACCGTTCAGAATGTACATCCACAAAATTCTAACGTGCTGACCAAAATTCAGCCTGATCCGACGGTTGAAACTCTAGTTATTGCCTCTGCAATATCACTGCGCTGGATTTTCTCTCAATTTCTTCCTTCCATGTGAAATTGACGAACAGTTTTCGTCGAATCCTCTCACACACAACCATCAACGAACAGATATGATATGATATAGGGTATATTTCATATAAGGATATTCATGGTTTGCGCAATAAAACCAAAACCCTAAACATGCGATCCTAATTTCAAAAAATTAATCACATAAACCCTAGCCTAACGTGTCACGCTTCACCACGAAACCGAAGCTCTGATACCAATTGCTGGTACTTGGATCATTTGGTTAACGTGACCCGTTAGGGATTCATACGTTTCTAATATCACAGCGGAAGCAATAAATCATAGAAACAATTACCGTTCATCAGGGTATATTGATGAAGATTGATTCTCGCAGGCAGCCTGCGCAGTCCCACGAGAATGGCCATAACTTTCTCGTCTGATGTCGGAATTGAGTGATCTTTGCGTTCAGACGATCCTCTCTTTGACAGATTTCTGTCAGTATATTGATCATCAAATTCTGAGTACTTTACGATTTTATATCAATTTCGCAAGATGGCAGACAGCAGCAGCAAACTACCTTCTGATCTTCTGCCGTATGTCCCAAGTCCGATCTCGACGTCGTGTGGGCGAAGATCTACGAGACCTCCTCAATCTGCTCTCAACCCTCATCACACGTGAATAATCAGTTAGATTAGATTAGATTAGGGTTCCAGATGAGCTGAGGTGACTTATATACATGGGCTACAGCAGGGATCAGGAGGAGAAATTGGGTTGGGCCTCCATTGGGCTTAAGTATCCAAGCTTAGCCCAAAGCTTATACTTAAGTCCAATAATAATAATATATTCCACTAAAATATTATTATTGCACTACCGTACCAATCCCAAAATTACATTTTGGGCTCCTTCTTATTATGAGCCCGTTAGTCTCCCCATGTTTAAGATATACAATGTCCATTAATTAATTTAAGTTACTGACAACTCAATTAATTAATATCTCATCCAAGAGTAGTACCACTCAACCTCATTATCATGTCGGAATAAATTCCACCTGCAGGGTTTACATGATAATCCTTATGAGCTCCTCAAGGGGACATCATCAACCTATGACGGACACGGATTCCTTCTACAATCAACAACACACCATAGAGACAACACTATTTCCCAACTCATCGAGTTTGTTGATTTAATTACTTGTAAATCTCACCCATTGATGAATCAAAGAAATACATACTGCCCTACGTGTCGAGGTTATTGTATAGGGATTAAGAGCACGAACTTCCATAATAACTGAGATCAAGTTCTCCTATAAGTCAGTATAAGTCAAACGATCTCAAGCGGTCCTACTCAATACACACAAGTGCACTAGTGTGATTCTATAGCCAAGACAAGCTAATACCAAAACACACTATAACCATCCCGATAGAGAGTCCCCGTCTATCTCGGTTGTGAGCATTTGTTTATACTTTATAAGGAAACCGATAATATGATCTTCCGCGTGTTGTCGCACAACATATTATCTACAGTATAAAGTAAGTGGACTATTGCATCGAACATATAAATAAATTATAAGATGCAATCATTTGATCATATGATTCTCATTTCAAATTAATTGTTATAACATTGTTCATACAAAAAGCTAGACTTTTAGTATACAATCCAACAGGAAGGAGTAATATTTTGGATTCTTCTCTCGAACGGGGCTACTAGTCTTGTTGTGATTTTCTCGAACAGGGTTGCTAGTCCTACAACACTTGTCCGAAACAAAGCTACTAATCCCGCTATACATCGAATAGGGCTATTAGTCTTGCTGCCCTCGGATATCGAATTTTCGTTCGGATTCATAAGTTTTTAAAATCTGCTCTCGTTAAGTTAATTACGAATGTATAATAAAATTTTCCATTTAAAAAAAATAAATTAACCTAAGTCTCTAACAAAAACGTTAAAATATCATAGAAAATTGAGTAGAAAATGGAGTCATCACTTGTTATAAAAATAAAATAAATAAAATAAAAGTTATCACTTGTTACAGTAATACGAAACTTATTTTTCAAAACAGTCTTGCAGCTAGCTATATTTTGTTGAAAAATTTAATTGGTTAGTAAGGATTAATTTAATAAATTAATCACCAATTAAATAATTATTTAAGTGAGTGAAATCAGTCTCACATTTGGAGAGATATTTTGAAATCAATCTCAGATTTGGGAAAATATTCTGTGATTCTCTCCAACAGATTTGATACATTGTATGTGGTTAACAGTTCTGTGTGTGAACACAAATTTGTGTGTGTGAATGCAGATCTGAGTGTGTGAACACAGATCAGTGAAGAGGTCCCTGACACCTATAAATAGGGTCATTTTCATTCATTCTAAAAACACCAAAAAACCAAAAGCATTTGCATACATCAAAAAATATTTGCATCTAGTAGCAATCTAGTTCTCCATTCTCCTTAGTTCGCCGGAGTTCCTGCGATAGCAGTGCTGCTTCGCCGGAAAGGAAAGCCGTTTTACCTTTGGGGAAGATCCGCCAAGACCGGAGCACTACCGGGGCATATTTTTTCTTACGGGGAGAGGTTCAACCTTGACTCGACTTCTACACGATGTTCTTTTGAAGATTCTATACAAAGTTGTAAGAAGATTCATTGCTTCTTCTCCTTTAATTTTTAATTGTAATTTTTGTTAGTACTGTTTTTAGTACAATCTCTCTTCTTCATTTCTATCCATATATTGTAACATGATTGATTGGTGTATCATTAAACCAACAATCACAAGAAGAAACAACTAGCCTTTGCACCCATCAATCACCATGACAACTGATATGGATATTGACGGAGCATCGGTCCCAAAAATGGGTGAAACCTCCAATATCAATATGGACTCTGTTGGGACTGATTCCCAAAGAGTAAACTCTGTTGGGACTGATTCCCAAAGAGTAATTGTGAATCCTGTTGGGTTTGAATCCCAAAGGATGTATCCTCCAATGGGAATGTCGAGACCATTCATGGTTCCAACTCCAGCGGAGAAGCCCAAGAAGTTTGGGGTGCAAACTTCAAGAGATGGCAGCAAAAGATGCTGTTCTACCTCACCACGTTGAATCTGGTGAACTTCTTAAAGGAGTCTGCACCAGTGATGGATGAGAATGAGACTGATACGCAAAAGCATATAGCTCTGGATCAGTGGATCTCCGCTGATTATTTGTGCAAGAACTATATCCTCAGTGGACTTAGTGATGCACTGTACAACATGTATCTGAACACGAAGACATCTAAAGAATTGTGGGATTCTTTGGAGAAGAAGTACAAGGCAGAAGATGTTGGTATGAAAAAGTACACGATATCCAAGTACTTGGAGTTCATGATGGTGGACTCTAAATCTGTGGTTGAACAAGTGCAGCAGTTCCAACTGATAGTGCACGAAATCCTCTCCGAGGGGATGATGATTCCAGAAGCATTCGTTGTCGGCTCTGTGATTGAGAAGTTGCCTCCAATGTGGAAGGACTTCAAATGCTATCTCAAATACAAGCGAAAGGAGATGTCTCTTAAAGACTTAATTGTTAAGTTGAGAATCGAAGAGGACAACAGGAAGATGGATGGGAAGTTAGACCAATCCTCAATTGAGGCAAATGCAAACTTAACTGAACATCATGCTGGACCCTCCAAAAAGAGGAAGATGTCTGACGATAAGGGCAAGAAGCCGATGCAAAAACCCAAGTTCAGTGGGAATTGCTACAATGTGGCAAGCCCAACCACATGGCCAAGGATTGTCGCCTACCAAAGAAAAATAAAGACAAGAACTACAATGCCAATGTGGTTGAACGGGCTCTAACTGATGGCGACATGACTGCTGTGGTTTTTTAAGCCAACTTGGTGGTAAATCCAAAGGAGTGGTTCGTGGACACTGGGGCCACCTGTCACGTTTGCTCGGAGAAAAGTGCCTTCTCCACTTATGCACCCGTTGAAGAGAGAAAATTGCACATGAGAAACCATACTTCATCCGAAGTAGCCGGTGTTGGGAGCGTGACTCTAAAGCTCACCTCTGGAAAAGAATTGAAGTTGAAGGATATGCTGCATGTCCCAGACATCCGAAAGAACCTGATCTCAGACTCCCTGCTGGTTAGTCATCAGTTCAAGCTTGTATTTGAGTCTGATAAACTAGTGCTTAGCAAATTTGGCCAATTCTTGGGCCGTGACTATCTAGATAATGAGCTTTTTAGGCTCAATGCAATGGTTGTAAGCCTTGAAGGCAAGAAAGTTATCAATAAAACTACTTCTACTTCTGCTTTTATCGTTGAGTGCTCCTCTATATGGCATTTAAGATTGGGACATGTAAATCTTAAATCAATCAAAAGATTAAATAATCTTGATTTGCTTAAAGTAGCAAATGTTAAAACTTCAAATATATGTGAAGTGTGTGTAGAAGCAAAAATGACAAAGAAACTATTTCCAAGAACGGAAAGGAGTACTAAACCTCTAGAGTTGATCCACACTGATATGTGTGATTTAAAACTTGTGCAAACTAGAGGGGGGAAAAGTATTTCATTACTTTTATTGACGACTGCACAAGATTCTGTTATGTATATCTCTTGAGAAGCAAAGATGAAGCTTTAGAAGCATTCAAACGCTACAAGAATGAAGTTGAAAATCAACTTAACTCTCGAATTAAAGCAGTTCAGAGTGATAGAGGTGGCGAATACATAGCACCGTTTGAACAAATATGTGTCAAATCGGGCATCATACATCAAACAACGTCTCCTTATTCACCTCAATCAAATGGCGTTGCAGAACGTAAAAATAGAACTCTGAAGGAAATGATGAACGCAATGTTAATCAGTTCAGGGTTGCCTCAGAACTTGTGGGGGGAAGCTATCTTGTCGGCTAACCACATTCTGAATAAGATTCCACACAAATCTAAGGATCAAACTCCTTATAAAATGTGGAAGGGACGTAAACCGTCATACAAATACCTCAAAGTGTGGGGGTGTTTCGCTAAGGTTGAAGTGCCTCTACCTAAATAAGTTAGAATCGGACCTAAAACGGTAGATTGTATATTTATAGGGTACGTACTTAACAGCAGTGCTTACAGATTTCTGATTCATAAATCGAAAGTACCTGACATGACTGAAGGCACTATGATAGAATCAAGGAATGCAATATTCTTTGAAGAAATATTTCCTAGCGAAAGAAATGAACAAGTGACATCTTATAAGAGACCACTTGTAGATGCTACTACGGTTCAGTCTACACAAGAAAGTGTAGAACCAAGACGTAGCAAGAGAGCTAGAGTAGAAAAGGACTTTGGTCAAGACTTCTTCACCTACGCAGTTGAATATGAGCCCAAATCCGTATCTGAAGCTCTATCTCGTCCAGATGCATCATTCTGGAAAGATGCTATAGATAGTGAGATTGATTCCATTATGCAAAATCATACATGGGAATTGGTAGATTTACCGAAGGGTTGCAAGACCTTAGGATGCAAATGGATCCTTAAAATAAAATATAAAGCTGATGGGTCAATAGACAAGTATAAAACCCGATTGGTGGCCAAAGGCTTCAGGCAAAGGAAGGGTATGATTTCTTTGATACCTACTCACCAGTGACATGAATTACGTCTATTCGTGTGTTTATAGCGATTGTTGCATTGTACAATCTAGAAATACATCAAATGGATGTAAAAACATCCTTCTTAAATGGTGAGTTAGAAGAAGAAATATACATGGATCAACCAGAAGGCTTTATAGCGCCTGGTAATGAGAAAAAAGTATGCAAACTTGTGTGATCATTGTATGGACTTAAACAAGCTCCAAAACAATGGCATGTGAAATTTGACAACATAATGATGTCAAATGATTTCCGAATCAATGAGTGTGACAAATGCGTGTATGTGAAAAATACACCCAAGGGATTTGTCATTGTCTGCCTCTATGTAGATAATATGCTTATCATGGGAAGCAGTAATGACATAATTGTTGACACTAATCGGATGTTGAATCAAAACTTTGACATGAAGGATATGGGTATAGCGGATGTGATACTTGGAATAAAAATTCTAAGAACATCTGATGGAATTGCATTGTCACAATCTCATTACATTGAGAAAGTGTTGAAGAAATTCAATGTATTCGATGATTCACCAGCTAAGACACCCATGGATCCAAGTGTATACTTTAGTCAGAATAAAGGTGAACCAGTGGCTCAATCTGAGTATGCAAGGGTTATAGGGAGCAAAATGTACATAATCAATTGTACGCGTCCTGACATAGCGTGTTCAGTTAACAAACTGAGTAGATACACGAGTAATCCAAGCAATGAGCATTGGAAAGCATTAAGAAGAATGTTGAGATTCCTGAAATACACTTTTGATGTGGGGCTACACTACTCTAAGTATCCAGCAGTACTTGAAGGGTACAGTGACGCCAACTGGATATCTGAAATAAAAGACTCGTTCTCCACAAGTGGATACGTATTCACTATCGGAGGTGGAGCAGTGTCTTGGAGGTCTACTAAACAGACCTGTATAGCTCATTCCACAATGGAATCTGAGTTCATAGCTCTAGATAAAGTTGGGGAAGAAGCAGAATGGCTTCGTAATTTCCTTGAGGACATTCCATATTGGAACAAACCGGTCCGGTGATGGTACATTGTGACAGTCAAGCCACAATTGGAAGAGCTCTTAATAATATATATAACGGAAAGTCTAGACATATCCGTAGGCGACACAACACGGTGAGACAATTGGTCTCGAGTGATGTAATGTCAATTGACTACGTGAAGTCAAAAGACAACATAACGGATCCGCTTACAAAAGTAGTTAATCGAGATCAAATGAATAAATTGCTAGAAAGAATGGGGCTAAAATCCACAAAGTAATGAGCTAAAACAGTGGAAAACCCAACCATGATGACTGGAGATCCCAATAACTTGGTTCAAAGGGACAACGAAACTGTAGAGGTTCAAGTGAAACTTGGTACCTACCATTCCTTAGTAGAGCAACTCTACATAGTATAGACTTGTATTGTGGTGAGGTTAAGTCTCTGGCTTTTAATGATTCCAAAAGGCCAAGTAATGGCTGGTTGAGTATAACAGGATATTCAAAATATGAAATCACCTATGTAAGTGTGAAGTGAGTGGCCGCTTCAAGTGAAACACTTATGAATCCAAAAGGGGTCCATGGCCGAAACAGACCAAAACTTGAGAACAAGGAGAATGCGAGATGTTGATGCGTTCGCACTATTGTCTAAGTATACACTAAGGAGGAGTAGTTCAAAGACATCATGTCTACTAAGCCACCGGTATACTCGATAATATTGGACTACGGAAGGTTCAAAGTCCCAAGCTATCTATCCGGATACTAGATAATCGTTCGCACTATTCATAGTTATGCTTGAAAGTTTTAGAGGGACCGGTGGTATTTTGAAAGCAGGTTTACGTTTAATTTTACAAGTAATTGAAGTATTCTAATATATATATATATATATATATATATATATATATATATATATATATATATATATATATATATATATATATATATATATATATATATATACTAAAAAATAATTTTGAGAAAAAAAAGGGATTCACATCAACTCACTCAAGAATAATTCTTATTTATTTTTGCTAAGCATGTGTTGATTTCGCTTTTTCTTGGTAAAGTACTAGCTATTTTTCATTAAAAATTTAGCAACTTTTCAATAGATTACTCGTGAAATATACTATTATTACTCTTCATCTATGAATCATTCAAGTTTTGCCACTCTTTTTAAGAAGGAATTGGGTACAATGGAGAAGATTGTCACAAGTTTGAAAGCTAAACAATAGAGAATAAGAAGATTACATGTACACCTTGGTTTCACTCTTCATTACATCGTATAATATTTAATTACTCAAAACAAAACTACAACTCCCACAAATGTACATACATACAAACATAAGGTAATAACACAAGTATACTAACACATACACCAAATGAAAGCATGAATTATCTATCTAGGTTCATCATTGTTCAAGAGGGAAAACACCACACTTGCATCAGAGATACTCATGTGTTCATCTTCTTCAATGGCATTCATGCTGTCAGAGGGCAACCTCTGAACAACATTCATCGGAACGACCCAGGAAACCTCGGTCGTGCTATCCTCGTAGGGTTGTTTGGGGATGGCTGACTGCTGAAGCTGCAGACAGTATTCCAAGTCCCACAAAACATCGACCATCTTAGGCCGATCCGCCCCAAATTCTTGCAAACACTTTTCCACTGTCTCCCCGAACTTCCTCAGAGAGTTCGGGTTGATTTTGCCATCAAGAAAAGGGTCAACCGTCCTCTCTAGATCCCCCTTCCTCAGCCACGAAAGCGCCCAATCCGCCAAGTTCACTTCGTCTCTCGGAAGGGTGTGGTCTATAACTGGCCTAGCACAAAGCACTTCAAGAAGTACGACCCCAAACGAGTAGACGTCGGACTTCTGAGTGAGCTGCAGGCATCTGAAGTACTCCGGGTCCAGATACCCGAAGCTGCCCTTCACCTCAGTACTCACATGAGTCTGATCAACAAGGCCCGATCGAGACAGCCCGAAATCAGCAACCTTAGCCACATAGTTCTCATCTAGAAGGATGTTAGTGGACTTGATATCCCTGTGGATGATTGCTCCAGCTGAGCCTGTGTGAAGGTAGTAAATACCTTTAGCTGCTCCTATGCAGATTTCAAGCCTCTTCTCCCACGAAAACCGACTACCCGTCTTCTTACCCTCTGCATTGTACAGATGATCTCTCAAAGTCCCATTCTCCATGAACTCATAAACCAGTATCATCTCGTTCCTTTCATCACAGTACCCGATCAAAGAAACGAGATGATGGTGGCGGATCTTCGACAGAACCATTATCTCCGTGTGGAACTCGGGCAGCCCCTGCCCATGCCCTGGCTCACTCCTCTTGACAGCAACCTTAGTGCCATTCCTCAGCACCCCTTTGTACACTTTCCCGAAACCTCCCTCACCGATCATCAATTTCGGGTTGAAATGTTTGGTGGTGAGAGAGATCTCGGAGAAAGGAACCTTTAAACCAAGGTTCAGCTCAGCATAGGTGGATCCAACGCTAGTTTTCACAGTAGTTCTACTGTGAGAACTTCCTCCATTGAGTGGCCCTAATGGCCAATCAAACACCTCAATGTGCTTCCACTTCTTTTTCCTCAAACAAACAACAAACACAATCAAGATCACCAGAAGAACAACAGCACCCCCAACACATGAACCAGCAATGATCAGCAGGTGTTTTCTTGTCAAACCACCACCACCTTTTTCACCTAAACCCTCACCTCTAATCACCTCCATAATCTCCACTCCATTCAAGAAAGCAGTTTTGGCCTCACTTGTGCCGTTAGGACCAACACTGATCCTCAGAAAACCCGAATCATCCGAATACACAACTAAATCAACGTAAAAAGGAGCTGCATTCTGACTAGAATAATCATAAGGGCGTATGTTCATTTCAAAATTACTGTAGACGTAAAGAATGAAATAAAACAATTCATTCGTGGTTCCTAAAACAATCTCACTGAAATGCAATCTCACAAAATGCTCCACTCTCCTTCGAACATCAAAACGCCATGTAATATTGAACTCATTTAGACTATTTTCATTACTATTAATGTTCATTTCTTTTGCAGTTCTGTAAACAGAATCAGGGGCATCACAGCTTGTGGCACCTCCAATAAAGTAATTTGGATTGCCACTGGTACTTCTGTTTCTAGCAGTAACCTTATTAAGCAAAAAACCATCATCAGCAATCCATGATCTAAACATGGTATCAACATCCGGGGTGATGTCATCACCCCCAACATTTATCCTATGAACAACGTGCAGTGAGGTGTTCTGGACACCATTAAAGGTACCAAGAGGACCTTGTGTATTCACATGAGGAGCAAAATCAGGAATGAAATCAGTGGGTGTAAGAATTACTTCCATTGCACTAACAAAGGCAAAACTAGACTGCTGTGGTGAGAAATCAATTTTGAACTTCCCCTTTGGAAGTCGCAGCAAGAATTCTTCAATGTGTGGATAAGAACGATTATTTCCGACTCTAAAATCGGGCAAGAGAGAAAACCCAGAAGCGGAAACGCTGAATTGAGCATTTTCCAGAGAGGGAAAAGGGTAGAAATGAAAACGCACCATGTAAGTCCCATCTTGGTCCAAATTGAGCTCGTAATTAGATTTTTTCTCGAACCTTCTTGCAGTTTTGTAAACCTCGTTTACCGACAAAGACTGATCCTCCACTTTTCTGCCACCGGAGAATCGCACGGCGGCGCGCTCGTCGCCGGTGAAGTTCTTCCCGTAGAGCTGGGCGGTGGAGGAGGAGCCACAGTTGATGTAGTAGCTATTAGGTGGCACGCAATCTTCCGCTGAAGAAGGGAAGAGAGAGAGAATATGGAGGAGAGAGAGAAGGGGTAATATCCAGTGGGATTGAGAGTTTGCCATTGAAGTGGAGGGGGTGGGAGTGGGAGGGGGTGTAGGGAAGACGATAGGTGAGAGGAGGAAGACAGTTGCAACATGGAATTTAATTTAATTAGTTAGAAGAATTAACGTCACTTTATTAATAAATGGAGTATTAAAAAGGATGAGATTGACTTCAAGTTGACTTTGGCACCCCTAATCATAAGGTATAAAATAACCTTGAGCAATAAAAAATGCAGTCTTGATATCTTTTACTTCATTACAAGTGTTTCGAAAATTTCCCTAGTTTTTCAAATATTTCATCCCCCAAAACAAAACATCACAACATAAAGTTGTTCTTGTATAGATTCATTAATCCATTTAATACACAATGAGTTTGAATGAGATAGGATATCCCAAATTGCTTTGCTAGGAAGGGCTTGGTTAATATTTTAATAAAAGTCATATACAATCTTTCTCGGTATATTATTGACAACTGTATGTCACATGTTCTGGGGTGAATAGCAAGAGAGAATTGAAGATACTTTATCTTCGTGTTGAAATAAAATCAACAATTAAGGCTCTTGTGGTGTATAGAGAAGCTTTTCAAAATTTGATTTAAATAATTTAAGCAAAAATTCTTGCGCCCCCGTGATACATCGTGCTTCCATGGGAACACAACACTCCCCCTCCATATTCTATTTAAATCTATGTATTGCTAGGAGTTTAAATTGCAAAGGGCACAGAAATTGCAAAGGAGCACGGTATCTTCGGGGCACAAGAACCTCACTCAATAATTTATTGGGTGTTATTTCACTTATTAAAGTATACTCCCTCCGTCCCAGGCTAAGAGGCCATTTTTTCATTTTGGTCGTCACACCCAAAGAGTCCCCTTTCTTTTTTACACACATGAGACCCACACAACCCCTCTAATACAATTAAATATTGGGACCCACACTCCTACTAATACAACTACCCACTACACATTAAATAATAATACTCCTTAATCTACATACCAAAAAGCAAATGGCCCTCTTAACTAGGGACGGAGGAAGTACTATTAATTTCTGAATAAGAGTTTGTATGATGTTGAATTTCATCTAATAGAATTTTAATTAATAACAAGGAGTATACGTGTAATTTATTTTTCTTTATTAATATTATTAGAAACTTTATTTTATTATGTGCATAAAATGAAGTAGTAATAAATCTATACATATATAAAAGCAAACCTGAATTTTCACTTTTGTTTTCAATTTTGTTTTCAATTTTATTTTATTTAGAAATAATTCAATTTTAATCTTAATCGTCCAATTTAATTTTAATCTTAACCATTCAATTATTGCTTTTGATAGATTATTATACTAATAATGGATTTCATTAATTAAATTTTAAATTTTTTATTTCATACTATAAATTTGATAAATATAGAAAATATTTTTCAGTTTTACTTAGGAAACTTTTCAATAATATTTTTTATTTCAATCATAAAATCTAATTATACTAATAATGAATTTTGTTATTTAAATTTTACTTTTTTATTTAACAACAAATGCTTCTTCTTTTTCCTCTCTTTTAAAGATTCTACTTTCATATTATTTTGTTTTGTCTTTTATACTTTTATATATGATCTAATATGTAGGTTCAACCATTCTCTTTAAAGGTATCATTATACATAATTTATAATTTTTTGTTATCTTATTTTTTTCTTTTAGATTTTTTTTAATAATAATTCTATAAACTCTATTTTTATAATTTAGTTTATTTTATCTTCTTTTATACTTTTATTTGATTGATATTATTTTTAGGTTTAATTATTATCATATTTGATCTTATTTATAGGTCCAATCATTCTTATTTAAGGTATATTCTATTTTTTTTGTCTATCTTTTTTCTCTTTAATTTTTGTGTTTGCTTTATAAAATTCTATGAGCCCTATTTTTATATTTTAATATTCTTTCTTTTGTTCTTCTTTTTAATAATCTTTTTATTATTTTTTCTCTAATACTTCTTCTTTTTTTTTCTCTTTTATAGATTTTACTTTCATATTATTTATAATCTACTTTAATTTTTTTTTGTTTTTTATACTTTTATTATATGATCTTATGCGTAGGTTCAACAATTCTCCTTAAAGGTATCATTATAACTTTTATTTTTTTGTTATCTTATTTTTTTCTCTTCGATTTTTGTGTGTTTTTTTAATAATTCTATAAACTCTAATGTATAATTTAGTTTATGTTATCTTCTTTTATACTTTTATTTGATTGATATTATTTTTAGGTTTAATTATTATTATATTTGATCTTATTTGTAGGTCAAATCATTCTTATTTGAGGTAATATTCTCTTTTTTTATATATTTTTTCTTTAATTTTATCTGGTTGTTCTATAATAAATCTACGAACCCAATTTTTATATTTTAATATTTTATCTTTTGTTTTAATTGATAAATATAAAATTATGTTATATTAAAAAAATACATTTATATATTATACATAAATAATTAGTAGTTTTTTATAAAATACATAAATTCAAATAAATAAAGAAATATTATATATATATATATATCACAGTTAAAAAAATAAATATATAAGTACATAATTGTAAAATACTTAATTATTTCCGTGCAACGCACGGATGAGTATTATCTAGTTTTAAATAACAACATGAAAATTATACTTATAAAGATAGATGTATGTGTATAAATGAAGAATAACTTGAAATATATTAATGTAAAATAAATAGAGAATGAATGTTTTTCATTTCATTGAATTTATATATGTTAAGGCATTTTTTTTTTGTCAAACAAAATATTATAATTTCAATTGTCCTAAGGGACCGGCTTTTTGTACACCGAAAATACTAAATATATCTTAATTAAAAATTTAAATTAAACTAATGAGACTAAAATACCCTTATAAAAATGTGTTTATATATCTCTACTATTTATATCCAAAACTATTTAGAGATACCCCATTCATTAAACCTCAATTCAATTATATTATTTAAGCTTGAATTATAAATGGGCTCTTGGGCGTAAGGATTAAACCCTCGTCTACGATGCATCGCCAATTTCAAGAAATTTTGAAATTTGTTCATCGATGATAAAAAAAATATTTAGAATGAATGTTTATGTTCATCTATAGTGACAGGGCAGACGATATAGCAGTTGGAGACCAGGAAGGGATGCAATGATTTAAGTTTATGTTTATTTATTTGATCAATTAAATTTCCCTATCAATATTTGCGATTTGCCTGCAGTGAGACTATAGTATTGGAGGGAAAAAAAATTCAAAGCTACCAAATGGTTTATAGATTTTAATTGATTAAGCTAAGGTTTAATGAATTGAGCATGTTTAAGTAATTTGAGTATAAATAGTAGAGATATTATAAACATATTTTTTTATAATTGTATTTTAGTCTTATTAGTTTAGTTTAAATTTTTAAGAGTATATTTAATATTTTCAGGGTGCAAATAGTTGATCTCTTATCCTAAATCGATATGATTAACTTTCATTTAAAAATATAAATTTAAAAATAATAAATAAGTAACGGACATATACTTAAATCGGCATGTAAAATCACAATCGAAGGGAGAGAGAAACTAGGATATTTCATACAGTTAATAATAAATTAACGTACTCTTTACCCATTTTATTTATCACATTTTCAAATTTTAATTGACTCATATATTAAGTTTATAAACCAATCACAGTGTTATAGTATATTTCTTTAGGTCACATTTATCAGGATATTGTTTAAAAGTTGTACTTCCGTCCCGAATATTTTCACTCATTTGTACGAGTACGGAGATTAAGACGTGTTATTTTTTTATATAAGGTAAGAAAAAGTAGGGATAAATTAGTAATTTAAAATAGAAAAAGTAAATAAAGTTGTTGAGAATGATGAATAAAGAGTAAAAAATAATTAAAGTTGTTGGTATTATAAAAAGTATGTAATAAAATATATTATGTATTTTATCATTAATGAAATGTGTAAAAATACGTGGGACAACCCAAAATAAAAAGTGGATAAAATACGTAGGACGGAGGGAGTATAACTTTTCATAAAATGAGCATACTCAAAAAAAATACTACCTCCTCCATCCCACTAAGCTCTTCACTCTTCCTTTGTAACAAAGAAAGAGTGAAGAGCTTAGCGGGACGGAGGGAGTACTACTTAACTTTTTGGAGTAATAAAGTTTTAAATTTTATTGGGGTCCAACATTTCAGCCCAAAATAATTGTCTTACGTCTCTTGAAAGCCCAAGTTGTATTTTAAAGCCCTAATTTTAATCTGAAACCCATTCTCTAATTTAAATTTTCTTTTACGATGCTATTTTCAACGTGAATCCTGTTAGGATACTTTTTGGATTTCTAAGATATTTCTAAATATATTTGTTTATTTATTTTTACTTTTATGTCTTTTTTCAAATTAAAAAGCAATCTGGAGCTTGAAAATTCCCCAAGACGAAAATTCGTTTGTGGAAAGTATGCATTGGCTTGCTTCCTTAACGATATTTTCTTAAAAAATAATAATTAAAATATTATATCTCTCAATTCATTATATATTAAAGTATTATAATTTTAATATTCATGAAAAAAATAAAGGCAAAAGTTTGTGTGTGCCCGGACACACGGGAGCACATTCCGTGTGCCTTTAGAATTTTGTGCTAAATTGTATACTCTTTAGTATAAAGATGTGTACCCTTTATTTTACAAGACAAAAATTTATGTGCGTCCGGGCACACGGAAGCACACTCCGTGTGCCTTTAAAATTTTGTTTTAAATTGTATATCCTTTAGTACAAAGATGTGTACTCTTTATTTTCTAAAGAAAAATAAAAAATATAATGAAAAATATATACCCTTTAGAACAACATGGTGTATTGTTATTAATTAAAGTGTATACCCTTTAGAACAAAATAATGTATATTTATTCATAATACTAAATTCTAAAGGCACACGGCGTGCGCCAGGGCACACGCAAGCCTCACTCAAAAATAAATGTAATATTTTAGACGAGACAGAGGAAGTAATCCCTCCGTCCCAGCTTAAGAGGGCCATTTTTCCATTTTGGTCGTCCCACCCAAAGAGTCCTCTTTCCTTTTTTACACACATGGGACCCACACCCCTCTAATACAATTAAAATATCGGACCCACACTCCCACCAATACAATTACCCACTACATATTAAATAATAATATTCCTTAATTTACGTGCAAAAAAACAAATGACCCTCTTACGCCGGGACGGAAGGAGTATAGGATATTTGTGAAAAAATAAATAGAGTTATTGAATTTGGTGAAAAAGTGTAAAATGTAAGTGGGATTATGTGAGTGTTGATGTATTGTGGAGTCTATTATTTAGTACACTAGTATAACACCCGTGCGTTGCACGGTGAAAAAGAAAATTTGTTTAAATTAAAAATTATATTTGAAAATAATAATATAAATTAAAAATTAAATTAAAAAATAAAAATTGATATAAGTATGAAATATTTATTACAATTGTGTTAATCCAAAAAAATATAAATATCGAAAAAAATTAACAACATGAGTAACAATAAAAATTTTCAACCATATAAATTCCAAGAAAATATATATTTATTAATAAGAATTTAAAGAAATCATACAAATAAATTTTTTTTAAAAAATCTATACATCATCAAGTGAAATGGAATAAGGATGTATATTATAGTAGTAATTATGTAGTAAATACTTATTACATAAAATTTAGGTACTCCATTAAAAACAAAATTTTCAAAATTTAATATTATATATATATAAATTATTAATGAAATATTAACTTTTAAATAGCATATATAATTATAAATTTATCAAACCAAATAAATATTCATTATATATAAAATAAGAATCATAATCATAAGACCAAATTCATCTATACTCAAAACGGATTATCTAAATTTATTGACCAAATATTCTTTATTTCCTCACCCTTTGCAACGAATTCACCATGTTTCAATTAATATATATTTTTTAATATATATATATATATATATATATATATATATATATTTCCTCTATACAATAGATTCATATGATCACTGTGTTTTAATTATTTTTATTTATATGTGAACATTAACCAAAATTATAGAAAATGAGAAAAAATCTAATTCATTAATTTTCATCAATTAATGATTGATATTTATAAAAATATTTTCACTATAAATATTTTCTGATCTTTCTAATCTTTATTTATTTTCTCATAAAAATATCATTAACAATTTATAATTGATATTTTTTGATTGATATTTTCTATTTGTTAAAATATTTGACATTAACATTTTATAATTGATATTTTCTATTTGTTAAAATATTTGACAATTCTTGTGAGACAGTTAAATATGTGAGACGGTTTGTTAGACGTGTTAAAGTATGTTTATTATATAGATAAAGTACGCTTAATGATTATTAAAATATATTTTTTAAAGTACATAAATGATGAAGTAAAGTACTCCCTTCATCCACTGTCAATCTATCAATTTTATCATTTTGGGTAGTTCACTTTTAATCTATCAATTTCTCCTTTTAGACACATGGAACCCACCCACACACTAATACAATTAACATATGGGACCCACACACCTCACTAATACAAATATCCATTACACATAAAATAATTACTCCTTGATCTACACGCAAAAAGAAAACGAATAGATTGATGTTGGACGGAGGGAGTATAATTTTAGGGTGTTATAATATGATTCATTATGGGCATACTTTAACTACAAATAAGCATATTTTACCTATATAATAAGCATACTTTAGTAATGGATCGACCCATCTCACAACTGTCTCACAAAAAAAATTCATCTCACAAGAAAGTGTCTCTTTTACTTATCCATTATAAATTCATTTACTACACTTCCCTGCAACCGTTGATCTTTTTCACTAACATCACCGTCAGGTGGCCCTTACCCCTGCCAATCAGCACAAGAGCTTTTTCAATGTAACTTTTTTTTTAATTGGATTTTTTTGCGGCAACTTTTCCTATATGCTACTATTCCATTTTTATATGTATATATATAGATATAGATTCCTTTTCTCATCCACTACACTTCTCTACACTTTTCTTCAATGCTAACATAGTCGACAATATTAACATCACCACACCGCAAGTGCTGGGAAAAAATACCAAAATTTTGATATATCGTCCTTATCATATCGAAAAATACTGTTTCTACTGAAATTTTAGTATTACGAAATTTTTGGTAAGGTATTATACCATATTGAAAATTTTGGTACGATAAAGGTATATAAATTATCAATACCGTAAAATATTCAATTTTTGGGTAATATGATATGGTATTCCATACTACATGATATATGCATAATTATTATTTATATATTATATTTTTTAATTAAATTATATATTTACACTATTTAATTAAAAAATTAAATCTAAAATCCTACTTTATATTTCTTATAAATGGGTGATATAGTTGATTGACTTTCATGATATCTTTTACTTCTTTTTTAATTACGTAGTTCTATCTATATGAAAATTTAAAAGTGTTGATTTTAATATAAGTTCCATATGGTTCATGTCTAGATCTTTTGGATACTATTTATTTAATGACAAATACTTGTATAAACTGGGTTTACATACATTAATTATGTAAACACTGTTACTCTTTAGTACATAAAATATTAATCTTTAGCACATAAATTGTTACTCTTCTAAATTAAAAAATTACTCTTCAAATTCTTGTAAATCATGATTTATCGATTACTTTTTAGTATATGAAAAATTACTCTTTAGAGACATGAATTTTTACTCTTCTGTATAAAAATTATTACTCTTCAAAGAGTAATTTTTTATATACTAAAGAGTAATTTTAAAAAGTAGGGTTTTCATATAAACCCGTTTTGCATGAGACTCACTCTTATTTAATTTGGTTGTTTGTGAATTGTCGTATGTTATTATGAATTTGTTATCTATTAAAATTTATTTTATAACTATCTTTCACTTTTCTAGTACAGTTTTTAATTAAATTTATTGAATTTTAGGTGCATAATGGCATAGCAAACTATCTAATAGGACAGTATATATCGATATTTTAAATATGATACGGTATATCGAAATATTGGTAAGTAGAAGATATACTATTTTCCTATACTGAAATATTGGTATACCAAACTATGGTATACCGAAAGTTTAGGTAAGGTAACAGTATGATTTTTTATATACCAAAAATTTCGGTATGGTATTTGGTATGACCAAAAATCTTCGATATACCATACCGTCCACCCCTACCGCCAATCCACCCTAAAATAATCCACCATAAAAGTAGTATATAGACAAAGACAAATGTATCTTCTTGCAGAAGGTTCACTTTTATCGAAATACACACTTACACAATCACACAAGCTCACTTTTATCGAGATCATACTTACACAATCATTACCGTTTAATGTATATAGCCAAATGTATCTTCTTGACTTCTTACATACTTACACAATCATTACCGTTTAATGTATATAGCCAAAATGTATCTTTTTGCAGAAGTTTTATTTTATGGAGATACACAATTTATTGTCTGTAGCCACCCTATACCTATGTTAGCTATGTTTTTATCTTTCACTTTCCCCTAATGGTTATATCTTTCACTTTTTTAATATAACTTTAATTTATTGAATTTTTTTCTTCTCTGCACGCTGCTATTTTGATTTTATCTATATATATAGATAGATACTAATTAGATATAGATTTTTTCAATTTCATAGTATAATTTTAATAAAATACCTTCGTATTATTCTTTCCTATCTCTTCAAAATCAACAATTTTATTTGTTTTATAATCATCAAATTTCAAAATTTCTTTATTTGAAAAATATTTTTATTGACTTGGACTTCTTTCCATCGAGTTTCATAAGTGTTATATATATATATATTCAAAATCTTTTGACTATATTCTAAAATGAACTACAGATACTCACTTTTTTTAATGGGTTTCAAATAATTGATATGTCTTTTTTCTTTCTTAATTTATTGCACTTTTTTCTTTTCCTTCTATATACAAAATTTATAATTTTTCAATCAAATATAAAATGAGATAATCAAATATTCAGTCAAGTGTATAATAATTAATGTAATGGTATATTTGAATATATATTTTGAAATGAACTATAGATATTCAATTATTTTTCCAATGATGCACTTTTTTTCTCTACTATATACAAAATCTACATATATTTTCAATAAAAATATACAATCAGATATTCAAATATTCAGTCAAATGTATAATAATTAAATAATTGAATCTTCGGTTCCTTTATTAACTCATTAGAGAGGTCTATTAAATGTGTTAGACTATCCCATTAACAACCCACCACAACCCAACATTCCAATAAAATATTCATTCCTCTCACATCCACATATACAATTCACAACCCAACCCAATCTTAAAATTTTAATACTCCATCAACAACCCAATCCAACTCAAACTTTTTAATAAAATATTCATTTCTCTCCCATTTACGAATATACAATATAATTATTAATATAAAATTATATATTATTTAAAGAATTTTAAAATTATATATTTAAAATTATAACAATTTCATATTTTAAAATTATTTTAGTTCCGGAATTATAGTAAAAAAATTATTTTAAAAACACACCAAAAATAATTTACGAACCAATAACATGAAATTGAAATAAAATATTTTTTTTTATAATAATTCAAAATGTGCTAATATTATAATCTATTATTGAAAAAGAAAATATAAGAATTTTAATTATTTTTTATAAAATAAAAATAAATTATATTATTATTTATAAAGAATATAAATTATATATATATAATTTATATATATATATATATATATATATATATATATATATATATATATATATATAATATTTAATTAAAATGTAATGGGGTGTGACACGTGTCACGTGTACATATGTTTGGTGATGGTTGTGGAGTGGGTTGCTGCATAACTCTGCAGTCCAACCGTTGCCATATTAGTCAACATTTTCTATTTTTTTTTTATTTTACAAAGTTTTGTTGTATGTGAACGACCTGAGTTGCAGGTTATGAATGTGGGTGGTCTTAAAGCCACTAAGCAATATCTACTTCATATTTCTTTAACCAATTGCATAATCAATGGGAAACAGCCATAACTGTTACCCTTTGCGATGCGTTCTAAGGCCATCTCCAACGGCACTGCAAAATGCGGTGAAAAGGCGATTTGTCGTGAGAATTCATCTCCAGCGGAAACCGCAATTTCTCGGCATTTTTGTGTTGAGTGTCTAAATCACACCAAATTGCGGTGGTAATGCTGTCCTTGACTTTCTTTTTATTTTTTTAATTTCCTATTTTAATTGACTGCAATAAAAGAATTATATATTAATATTTTATTACTAAAATATTTATTATTTATATGTAATTTGTAATATTGTTATATATTAATATGAGGTAATATAATATTTAATAATTATGAGTCCATGTTAATAGGTAATATTGTTATATATTAATATTACAAATATATATTTAAAAAAGCAATTAAAATAAATATGAAATTTAAACATAAATTTAAGATAGATTTATTTTATTTAAATTAAAGATAAATGTATCAAAATTAAATGTATAATAATTTCAATTATGTTGGAAAAAAATTAAATAAAGATTAAATGATTTTTTTATTTTTTAGTGGAAAAAGTAGTGCAAATTGCTGGAGATGAATTACTGTTTTCACACCATTTTTGTGCTTATGTGCTAAAGACCCAATAGCTTCCTTGAGTTTCTTTTGATATGCACCATTCCCATCTTGAAATTGAAATCAACAAAAAAAAATCAGCTTATATTTTTCAACAAATGTTTCTTCCCCATAAATGGAGGTTTCTTGATGCTTACCTGAGATTTGATCTCATTTAGATCATCTGCAGAACAACCAACTATTCTCTCAGCTTGTTCATTGAACACTGAGACCTGTTGGATTCACCCCCTATCTTTCTCTTCTTTCTCTCTCCCCCAGAAACAAACCAATCCCACTCTTCCTCCCTTTCTCTCTCTCTCTGCAATGGAAGAAGCTTAACTTGCTGCGAAGAGAAAGAGAAATAAATCCCCATAAAAATCCAGTCTTTGAAGATGAAAGCTGATTTATACTCAACCAAGTTTCTGTCGTTCTACCATCGACGGAGCTCGCGGCTCTCCAACACCGTGTGCATCCTCTCTCTCCTTCAAGAACTCTCTTTTCAACCCCACCCAGCTCCCCTGCAACTTCCATGATGCTTCCTATCAGAACTCCAAAGTTTCCACCATTGACCTCTCCGGCTACCACCTCGACTCTCCACCTTCATTCTCTCTCTCCAGACCCTGGAATCTCTCGTCCTCAAATATGCCAACATCTCCGGTCCAATCTCCTTTGTTGAACAATCAACTCGTACTCGTCCATGTTACGGAGCGCACGTGGCGGACGACCTCAATATCATTGCCGGTTCAGGCTACCACAGTGGCCAGCCAACGTTGCAATATCTCTTGAATTTATTTTTCCATAGTTTTTCTCCCCTTCTACTTCTCGTAAGAAGGGATTTGGTTGTGGCAGAACATTAACTTGATAACCCAAACCCATATTGATATGTGTATTAAAACTTAGGGACAACACTTTTTATGCCCTATTTGAATAATGATACATCTATTTTGCCCTAATGTTGTAAAATCATCTTTTTTGTCCTGTTTTTCATTCAATTTCTTGAACTACCCCCACCTACTTACACATGTCAGAATTTATTTCCTGACTTTTTGAAAAAGTGACTTTATTTTTCAGTTACACTAACACACAATCCATATCTTAAAAATATATATACACAATTGATGGTATATACTTTAAAAAAATATGAATTTTTAAGATTGGTGGGTTATCTAATTTTACTAATTTAATCAGATTCAATCTTAAAAATGTTACTGTTTGTTTTATTATTGTTATTTTTTTCTGTTATTTTTTTAAATCTATTTTATTGATGAGTTGATATCTTGCTCTTGAATTATCTTTTTTTTTATTATTTAAATTCTAATATGTTATGATTTTTTATTTTTTTTATTGATATGAGTAATATTTTATGAATAAATTATTATTTATACTATAACTTATTATTGTGTTTTTGGGCATGTAAAAGAATTATGTTTGACGTATATTAGCACATGTCCGCAAATAGAAAAAAAAGAATTTTGTTGGTGTCCGCATAAAAAAATAAAAAGAATTTTGTTTGGTGCATGTCCGCCGAAAGAATTTTATTAATATTATAAAATATTGTTTCACGTTGGGGAGTACACGTTGAAACAATTTATAATTTTTGATGATGTAAGTTAGTCAAATTAAGTGTAAGAATAATAAACTGAGCTCGATATTTGTGTGTCCGCCGAAAATTTTGCATGTCCGCCACCTCAATTAAGCTTATATAATGTGTTCGCTGACAAAATTGCTATATAATTGCGTGTCCTCCATTAAATTTGATAAGTACTTGCATGTCCGTCAATAAATTATGCTTTATATAGTGTGTCCGCCAAAGAATTTGATAAGTAATTGTATGTCCGCTACTAAAATCCATCTTTAATGGCTTGTCCGCCGTTAAAAAAAATTGATTTTTTTTTATTTATAAAAATATTAGAGTATTTTTTTTTAATGAAAATTGGATTTTTTTTTATTTGTACAAATATTAGGATATTTTTTTAAGCTTGTCCGCCGGTAATCTTGATAAGCTTGTCCATCGGTATTTTTTTTATTTTTAAGCTTGTCCACTGGTAATCTTGAATAAAAATGATGTGTACAAATATTTAGAGTATTTTTTTAAGCTTGTCTGCCGGTAATCTTTATAAGAATGATGCGTACAAATATTTAGAGTATTTTTTTTTTATTTTTAAGCTTGTCCGCCAGTAATCTTGAATAAGAATGATGTGTACAAATATTTAGAGTATTTTATTTTAATTCTTAAGCTTGTCCACTGTAATCTTGATAAGGATGATGTGTATAAATATTTAGAGTATTTTTTTTTTATTTTTAAGCTTGTCCGCCAGTAATCTTGATAAGAATGATGTGTACAAATATTTAGAGTATATATTTTCTTTATTTTTAAGCTTGTCCGCCGGTAATGTTGAATAAGAATGACGTGTACAAATATTTAGAGTATTTTTTTAAGCTTGTCCGCCGGTAATCTTGATAAGAATGATGTGTACTAATATTTAGAGTATTTTATTTTAATTTTTAAGCTTGTCCGCCGGTAATCTTGATAAGAATAATGTGTACAAATATTTAGAGTATATATTTTTTATTTTTAAGCTTGTCCGCCGGTAATGTTTAATAACAATGATATGTATAAATATTTAAAGTATTTTTTTTAATTTATTTTTAAGCTTGTCCACCGTAATTTTGATAAGGATGATGTGTATAAATATTTAGAGTATTTTTTTAAATTTATTTTTAAGCTTGTCCGCCGGTTATCTTGAATAAGAATGATGTGTACAAATATTTAGAGTATATTTTTGAGTATATTTTTTTTTAATTTTTAAGCTTGTCCGCCGGTAATGCTGAATAAGAATGATGTGTACAAATATTTAGAGTATTTTTTTTAAGCTTGTCCGCTGGTAATGTTTATAAGAACGATGTGTACAAATATTTAGAGTATTTTTTTTTTTATTTTTAAGCTTGTCCGCCGGTAATCTTGAATAAGAATGATATGTACAAATATTTAGAGTATTTTTTTTTATTTTTAAGCTCATCCGCTGGTAATGTTTATAAGAACGATGTGTACAAATATTTAGAGTATTTTTTTTTTATTTTTAAGCTTGTCTGCCGGTAATCTTGAATAAGAATGATATGTACAAATATTTAGAGTATTTTTTTTATTTTTAAGCTCATCCGCCGGTAATGCTGAATAAGAATAATGTGTACAAATATTTAGAGTATTTTTTTAAGCTTGTCCGCTGGTAATGTTTATAAGAATGATGTGTACAAATATTTAGAGTATTTTTTTTATTTTTAAGCTTGTCCGCCGGTAATCTTGAATAAGAATGATGTGTACAAATATTTAGAGTATTTTTTTTTATTTTTAAGCTTGTCCGCCGTAATCTTGATAAGAATGATGTGTATAAATATTTTTTAAGCTTGTCCGCCGTATTTTTAAGCTTGTCCGCCGTAATCTCGTTGATGTGTTTCAGATTTTTTTTTAATATTACGGTGTATTTTTTATTTTTGTAATTATTTATGATAGTGATTAGATTAGATTGGATTAGATTATATTCTTTTTTCTTTAGATATTCCCCCCAAATCTCAGTCGATATCTCCATATTTAAAAAAAATTAATATATCTTAATTAACGATGTGTCCGCCATGTTAAAAAAAAGTATAATTAAAATGATATCAGGTAAATTTTAAATAGTTGCGTTCGCTTAGATTTTATTATTATTATATTAATTTGCGTCCGCTTAGATTTTATTTATAAGATGATATCATTTTAAAGATTTATTTTATTAGTAAGTAATATATCATAAAAGAACAGCCAAATTCTGACATATGACTTGTGTCCTCCAACTGTACTTGTTATCTCATTCCAATGTTAAATGGTGGGCCACCCTTTAGGGGTATTCATGGCATTACATGTATTTTGTGGGCAAATTAGATGTAATACAAATGATAGGGCAATTTAGATGTTGCACATCCTATATAGGGCAAGTTGTGGGATTTCCCTAAAAGTTATTGGAGAAGGGATGCACGTCTTTCAAAATACATAATAAATAAATATTAATCTCTAATCTCATTAAAATATTAGTATTAAATTAGAACATAACAATTATTCTTCCACCGTATATTATACAACTGTAATCTACATCATTAATATTTTTATCATTTTCCTTTTTTAAAAAGAAATTTTTGGCGGGAAATTTCTATTTATAGCACTATTGTGTTTATATATATATATATATATATATATATATATATATATATATATATATATATATATATATATATATATATATATATATATTTACGTGTTTTTTTTAGGTTAAAAATTATATTTTAATGTGTGGTGAGTTGAAAGATACTCCATCTGTCCCACAACAAGGAATGTATTTTATCATTTTTGTCCGTCTCAATACAAGAGGTGCATTTCCCTTTTTAATAAATGGGACTCACACAAAACAATTAATATATCTCCATGGGACCCACACACCATACTAATACACCTACCCACTATACATTAAAATATTATTTCTCTCACCTCAACTACCCCTAACTACCCATTAAATATTATATCACTTAATCTACGTGCAAAAAAGTTTCATCACTCTTGTTGTGGGACAGAGGGAGTATAATATTTTAATGTAAAGTGAGTAGTTGTATTAGTATTGCATGTGAGTTCCACATAGATATATTAATTGTTTTTTATGTGTCTCATCTACCCAAAAAAATTGTAAAGATTATATTATTTTTTTGTGTGTCCTATCTATAAATAATAATAATAATAATAATAATAATAATAATAATAATAATAATGTAAAGATTAAAATAAAATGTCCAAATTGAAAATATATAAATATTGAAATGAAAGCACTGAGTAAATTTTAATATTAATAGAAATTTTGGATTTTATGTGAGGTTTAAAATCATTGAATAATAGTCTATTTGTTTTGGATTTTTTTTTAGGATATATTTTATCTTTATTTCAAAATCAATATGTAAGATGTATGTTGCAATATGTGCAAAAAATATATTAATTAATGCGTGAAAAATAAAAGAGAAAGAGAATAAAAAATAATTAAGAAATAATAGATAAAAGGTGAATGAGCTTCATATAAATAGAATAGAAGATAAATATAGAGATGATTTGAAAATGAAACTAAAATCTAATTTAAAAAGATAAAAATAAGTCGTCTCACTTAAGTCTTTATATAAAATGGATAAAAAGTGAAAATATTATCATCACTCTTGCTATGCTATAAAATGTTATACGGAGTATTTTTTATTTATACTTTAAATTATTATTTATTAAATAATTAACTATACCATTATCACTTTATATCTATTGAGTTTTATTGATATTATCACATCTTTATTCGTCTCACGTTAGGATTTACGTGAGACAGTGTCACACAAAATTGAACTATTTTTAAAATCTAAAATGAATACTTTCTTCATTCCACCAGAAGTCCCCATTTTACTTTATTGGGTATCCCACTCAAAGGTCACCATTTCCCCTTTTAGTAAACTCACTACTAATACAAATATACAACTATCCATTATATATAAAATAGTACTCCCTCGGGCCACTTGAAAGGTAATCGTTTGTTTTTTATGCTTAAATTAAGTAGTATTATTATTATATGTAAAATGAGTAGTTGTATTAGAGGGAAATTGTGGGTCATATGATATACTTTTTTACTAAATAAGGGAAATGAATACCTTTGAAGTTGACACTCAAAATAATAAAATAGTGTACCCTATCATTAGGGGCCCCTACCTGCCCTGCCCTGGGGATTGGTGGAGGAGGTAAATTGCAGGATGTGCCTCAAGTGACTTATAGGGAGGACTCACTGTTTAACTTGTGCTTATAATGAGCCAAATCCATGCCAAAGACAGGATTCGAACTCCCATCCTGCAGCAACCAAGCTCAGGTGGAAGGCCTTTTCACCCTCCATTTTATCAATTGAGCTCTATCCTGAGGGCCCCAAAATAATAAAATGTAGAAGGAAATAGTACTCATTAATTTAGGCGTATAAAGAAAATAGGGGCATTTGCCCAATACGGAGGGAGAATGATTTGGAAAATGAATTGGAAGAAACATGTAACACGGAGGACTAGTCAGTAATCCCAAGTTTCATGCCAATGGGTCCCTCCAGATTTGGGCAGATTTTTATCGGTCTAGATCGAATAGGCGGGTTTGGGTCTGATTAATTAAATAAATAAATAAATAAATAAAAGTAATAATTCGTTTAAATAAGGTATAATTCATTAAATATGTCACAATAGAAAGGAATCTATTTCAAGGAAAAGGAAAGATGAAAGTAATAATTCGACGTTTTTAACATTTCTACATATCGGAGCCGACAACTGCTTTAACCTTCCCTTTTAATTAATTTAATGCCCTTATCTCGCATTTATTGACTTGTCAATTATGAAACATTACAGTCCTTAAAATAAATAAAATAATAATTATGAAAAGACACCCAATGGAGATGAGACGCATGTTACAATCTCGTAGAACCTTAACTCTATTTGTTCAAAATAGCTGCCGTGAATTGCGTAATGCATATAAGCATAGGCTGAGATGGCGCCTTAATTAAATCACTGTTTCATTCATTAGAATAGAAATAATAACACTCATTCCATACCATTAATACATTCACGTATTTGGTGACACGAGATTTAAGAAAAGTAAATTTTTGTTTTAGTGTGATGTAAGAAAAAGAGGAAGTATTTTGGATAATTGAATAAAATAAAATGTATGATATAGTTGACTTTGACTAAATTATATGTAAAAGAAGGTGGCATTTTTGTAATATTGTAGTATTGTGAGGTTATTGATATTGTGTATTATTTATATATTTAGAGTGTGCAAGTATTTTTGGGACGGATCAAAATAGAAAGTGTGCAGATATTCTTGGGACGGAGGAAGTATTTAATAGGTGTACACATAATTATTTGCACAAAACATTAGTCATATAGTAAATTGTAAAATAAAATAATATGTAAGATGAATAAATAATAATAATATTTTAATAATAAAAATGTAATATTTGATTAATGAAAAGAGTAATATTTAAATAAATTATTATTCATAGTAATTTAGTAAACATAAAAAAATATAACATCTCTAAAATAAAATAAAAATTATATAACTAATTAATTAAGTAAAATGTTTCATCGTATGGTTGGTAGCCAGTTTTATAAGTTCCTTTTAGAAGTATTTGTAGTCGAATGTTTTATGCAGTACAAATGCGGTTGACTCCTCAATTCCTTCATGTCTCATCCAATAGTTATGTTTGCATTTTGCATATAGATTAGGGAATATAATATTTATTATGTAATGAATTGAGAGATATCATATTCTAATATAAAGTAGATAGTTATATTAATATTGTGTGTGGATTTCATGAAGATATATTAATTATTTTGTGTGGTTTTTATCTATAAAAAAGGAAATTCACCTATTAAAATAAGATGTCCAAATTAAATAAAATATGCAATTATCGTCGTGAGACCCAGGAATAGGGTTGTAATCAAATGCACATATTCGTATTCGATTCGGCATTCGAATTCGATTACGAGTATTCGAATTCGAAATTTTCGAATTCGAATACGAATTCGAATGCGAATTTTGATTCGAAACTTAATCGAATCGAATATGAAATGCAAGATGTTCGATTCGAATATTCACGAATATATTCGAATAAATAATATATTTATTTTTAATATATATTAATTATATATAATAATATATTATTATTATTAAATTATTTTATAAATATAAATATAGATTAGGGTTTTACTTGCAGTTGCAGCCGCAGCCCACACTCCAGTCCACACCATTTACCCGCTCTTCTTCTCCTGGGCTTCGTCTTCTCCGGTGGTGAGGCCGTAGGGGGATTGCAGCCGCACCATCGTCGCTCTCTGCTTCTTCTTCTCCAAGTGGTGACACCACTAAGTTGAAGGTATCACTCTATCTCTCATCGGTATATGGTATTTACTCCATCTTTCCCATTTTAATATATGTGTTTATAACGGTGGTATTCTGTTTTGAAAATTAATGGTGGTATTCTGGCCATAGTTTTTCCCTTTGATGCAAGGGGGGGGGGGGGGGAATCATGATCTATCTACCTTACTTTGAATAATAATCCTCTCTCTAAGATTTTCTCTCCACCTTCTCTCTACCCTTTCGTTCTTTGTTGCTCTCCTCCGGCGAGGGGGCAGGCTGCCGGAATTGCCGGACCTGCCCCCCTCGCGACTCCTGTCACTTTTATTTTTATTTGTATATTTCTTTTCCTTTCCTTCCATCTTTGTATGGATCGTTTTTATCACTCTAGCTCTCCTTGCTGGGTTTGAGTATTTACAGCCCTTAAACGTGTATTAATTGAAGATCCGAGGGCTTTTTTCCGTCGACTTTATGGAAGAGGGAGAGGATTTCGCTCCCTGTCCAGATCTGGTGTTCTTCACGTTCTGTGTACTGCTGCCATTTCCAGCCATGACTCTCTAGGTTCAGATCTCGTTTCAGCCTTGGGATGGAGCTGATATGGTGGGTCGGCGCTTCTTCCTTCAACAACTCTGACTTTGTTAGATGTTATCCATGGTGAGCTCAGTCGGCGCATCCCGTCCCTGCGCTCCTGTGCGGCTTGCCTTCATCTACCTGGTCTCCACAATTCGTTGTTGCCCATGGTGAGCTTTGCCGGTGCATCCCATCCCGGCGCTTCTGTGCGGTCTACGCGGCGAATCTGTTCCGGTCAGCTCAGTGGCTGCTTGTTCACGTCCAAATCTGGCATGTTCACACCGGCAGAGCTGAGGCGATGTTCTTCCAGATCCCAGATCGCTCAAATCCTCACATCTTAATAATAAAGTTGAGAAACCCTCACATCTTATGGAAATTTGTAGCGGAATAAACCCTCACATCTTAATAATAAAGTTGAGAAAAAAATTAATAAACATAAAAATTTTAGTAAATATGGTGCCACACATGCTTCAGAAATTGTATCAGTCTGAATTTTAGTAAGTATGGTATCCACTGAAGTTGCTATAAATAAATACAGTAATTTAGGGATGGATTCCTTATTCAATTTACATGCTATTGTTTTGTAGTATTTGATTTTTTTCAATACTGCGTGGATTAGAAATTGTATTCATGGAGGCTACATTTAGTCTTGGAATGGATCAATCAACCACAAAGGATAATATGTCTCTAGAAGATAGTCACATACATCAAGGGAAAAGTATTGGAGACGAAGAGAATCAAACAATTCTAGAAAATGACATGCCAATGGAAGAGGGTGAGGTAAATTTTATATTTTATCAATATTCATCTATTGTGTCTTTTATTTATTTCCACCTCATAAGATCTAATTAATATTTTTTTTATTAAAGGGGCGGTCTAGAATTGAGATAATTTATGATGGACCTGAGGATTTTGAATATGAAGATGATGATGGTGGTTTAAGGGGTGAAGAGGCAAAAATGGATAACGTCATAGGAGATGAGGAAGATCATAAACACGAAGAAGATGGGAAAAATCATGAGAATGAAGATGCGAAAGATCATGAGCATGAAGATGAGAAGAACACTTTTGTAAAGAAAAAAAGAAAGAAGACTTCCAAAGCTCATGATGATTTCATTGATGTGAAAGTTGCTGGGAAAGACAAACATCAATGCATCCATTGCAAGACTTTTCTTAGTAAGCCAGCTTCTAAAACAACAACACATCTTTGGAATCATTTGAATAAGTGCAACCTAAAAAAACTCCATGTAAAGAAGCAAAAGAAGTTGCAATTTCAACCGACAGAATCGAAGTTTGAGATGAAACCTTTGTCAGATGGTAGATATGATCATATGAAACAGAGAGAAGCTATTGCTCATTGGGTTCTGATGAATGAGCAACCATTTAACGTTGTGGAAAATTATGGCTTTAATTTTATGTTCAAAATTAATTTGCCACAATTTGAGAAGATCTCTCGGGCTATGGTCAAGAGTGATGTGATAAATGTTTATGACATTGAGAGGAAAAAGCTGCAGTTGATGTTAAAAGGCATTAATAAAATATCATTGACCACGGATATTTGGAAGTCTAAGGTGCAAAAGATTTTCTATATGTGTGTTACTGGCCACTTTGTTGATTCTCAATGGAAACTTCAAAAGAGAGTTCTTAGTTTCATACCTCTTCCTCCTCCACATACAGGTAACATTATTTTTTATATTCGATTATTATTAAACGTTATCTTTATTGCGTATATTCTTACTCTAATAAATAATAAATAATTTTCTTTTTTTAGGAGGTGATATTTTTGATGGACTCATAAAGTGCACTAAAGATTGGGAAATTGGACATAAAGTCTTCACTGTATCAGTGGACAATGCCTCAAATAATGATGCAGCAATGAATATTGCTAAAGGAACTTTCTCCAAGAGTCGTAAGTTGCCATTGGATGGTAAGTTGTTCCATGTTAGATGCACTGCACATATATTGAATCTTGTCGTGCAAGATGGTCTTTCAATGATTAAATCTATCATTCAAAATGTAAAAGAAAGTGTGCGGTTCATTAATCTATCTGAGTCTAGATTGAAGAAATTTTCTGAAATTATTCAACATTTGGGAATTCCTGTGAAAAGGTTGATCATTGATTGTTCTACTCGTTGGAATTCCACATATGAAATGTTAGTTGAGGCCATTAGAGTTAAGGATGCATTCCCCATATTTGCACATAGAGATGCGTCATACACTCTTTGCCCTAGCCCAGAAGATTGGAAAAAAGTAGAAGAAGTTGTTAGGATCTTGAATGTGTTTTATGAAGCTACTCAAGTAATTTCTGGAAGTGATTATCCTACTTCTAATGCTTTTCTAGCTGTCATTTGGAGAGTAAAGCATGTGTTGAATGAGAATGAAAAACATGTTGATGTATTTGTAAGAGATATGGTTGAGAAGATGAAAGTAAAGTTTGACAAATATTGGGGGAATTGTAATCTTTTGATGGCTATTGGAGCAGTACTTGATCCTAGGTTCAAAATGAGGTTGGTTGACTTTGCTTTCAATAAAATATATAATGAGGCTGATGCACGTGCAAATGTGACAATGGTTCGAAATGCATTGCATGATTTATTTTCTGAGTATGTTGCAATAGATCACATGAAGACGCGTAAATTGAATTCTAAGAAATTAGATGATACATGTACAGATTGGACAACTAGTTCTACCTCTAAAGATAGAGTTATACCATCTGGTTTGTCTATGTATGATGAGTACTTGAATACTGTTGAGCACAATGTTCCTTCAAAGTCAGAGTTGGATATTTATTTGGAGGAAGGAGTTTTTAGATGTCAAGATGGGGATGATAGCGTAGCGTTTGATGCTTTAAGTTGGTGGAAATCTCAAGATCTGAAATTCATTGTCTTGTCTAAGATGGCTCGTGATGTTTTAGCTATTCCTATTAGCACAGTGGCATCAGAGGCTACATTTAGTGCAGGGACTCGGATTTTAGATCCTTATCGTTCTAGATTGACTCCAGATGTGGTACAAGTACTGATTTGTGGATCAGATTGGGTTCGTCAACTCCATGGGATTAAGAAGCCTCTAATGACTTATGTAAGTTCTCTTTTCTTGAGTTATATTAATATACTTTTGTTTTCTACATAATAATAATTGATATATGATTTTTTTTTCTATTGTAGGAAAAGGAAGAGCCCATGCATGTTACATTGCCAATATAATGGTGGGATGCTAGTTGATCTATAACTGTATTGTTTTTATGATTAAACAATGATCATTTGTATTTATGGAGACTTAGTTCGGATTTATGATTAAACAATTGTCGAGACTTTGTTTGGATTTATGATTGAACAATTGTCGTTTGTATTTATGGAGACTTGGTTTGGATTATGCAACTTAGGATTGGAAAATTTTATTTATTGTCATTGAAATTTTTTTTTATAATTTTTGGATGAGAAAAATTATTTATTAATGTTATAATCTTATTTACAACTGCAAATCTGATTTTTCGAATCGAATTCGAATATACTTTATTCGAATCGAATTCGAATATAAGGAATCGAATTCGAATATAAGGAATCGAATCGAATTCGAAGGATATCTTCAAAATAATTAGAATAAAAAATTTACGAATACGAATACTCGAATACTTTCGAATAATTCGAATAATATCATCGAATCGAATACGAATCAGATTTAAAATTCGATTAATAATCAAATTCGAATACGAATATTCGAATATTAAATCGAATATATTCGAATACAGCACTATTCGCTTCGATTCGATTCGTTTACAACCCTACCCAGGAATACTCCATTGGAGGGTTGGGAGTAATCATTGAAGTGATCCAAAGTGTTTTTTTGTACATACATTATGGCTAATGAGGAATTGAATCAAGGTTGAACTAATATAATGATTGATAGAATTTATTATGAAGTGATGATAATAAAGTGTCTAAATATGGGTCAAATTTTATGTGACACTTTGGTGTGATATCTCTTGTGTCACTTCGTTGGATGAGTGATACGTAAGAGAGAAGAGGAAAACTATACACTAAGTCAACTAGGAAACCTTAGAGGAAAGGGATTGGATTTCTCCATTGTTGAGAGTAGAATTTCATGCATTTTATGTGTGCACATTACACCATTTTGCTTAGAAAAGTTATTGTTTTTGCATGGAATTATGTACATTTTAGTATTTACACGATTTTGAGGCTACTAAGGTGTTTTTGTGAGTTTGAAGGCAAGAAAATAGGGGAAAACAGAGCAGGATCGGAAGCGGAGCGGAGTAGACCAGCTCGGGTAGCCGCTCGGCCGGCCAAGTGAGCCAAATGGGGTCCAGGTGGGTCTCCGCTGACGAGGCAGGTCAGCCTGGTGCGGCTCGGATGCCGCTCGGTCAGGTCAAGGCCCAGCTCGAGTCGAGCTGGGTGCCGAGCGGCCCAGAATTGAGCCCAATCGTGGCCTGTTCATTTCTGCAATGAATTTATACCCTTCAGATCACGTTTTGAAGCAGAGTCGTCAAAAAAAAGTCCTTTATCAGTCCAAGACATAATAGGGGAGATCAACACACAATTGGAGAGAACCCATCCATAACCCATCAATTTCTCACACAAAAAAACTCCATATCAGATTCACATCTGATTTTCATCTTCCATACACTTTCAAGTGGTTCCAAGTGCTAATTGAGGGAGATCAGACGATCGGAGAGACATAGAAGGAACGCAGACTTACGCTTACGCTAGAGTTTTGGGTTTCTTATCTTTTCTTTCCTTTTATCTTGATTTGTGATATGAATTGCATAGCCATGAGTGTTGATTGTAACCTCATGGGCTAATTTTCTTAAACAGTTCTAGGGTTTGATGGTTTGACTTGATTGATTTGGGAACCTAGACCAAAGATTGGAATTTTATGAAGTGGATATTTTGATTTGACTTATTTTATTAAAACTTGCTTTTCTGCTTCGTAACGTCTTCATAATATTTTCATGATATCCGCTATAATGCTTGAATTATTATGTTAGCTTGTGTGCGTTCATGATTGGTATTGTCTATCTATTAGGGATTGAAGTAGTTCCGCTATAAACACTTTAATTCCATGAACTGGTAAATCAAATACTTGAATTGTTTAGTGGAACAATGCAATTAGACAATCAAGTAGAAAATGAATAGAACTTAGTAGTAATTCCAGATAATATCTTGTTAGTCGAACTTACCATCCGGAGGTTGATTGTCGCTATTTTTACCTAGATTTTAATGTCATTTTGTTTGTCTTTTCGTATTATTTTATCCGTATTTCATGTGTTATTTGGTTGTGTTATGTGTTTTTATGGAAATGTGTGTGAATGAGCCTAAACATGTTAAACACAGGTAAAAAATGGAGTCAGGAGCTGAAACAAGCAAGACACGAACTCACGGGACCCAACTCGAGTTGCATGGTGCAACTCAAGTTGTCAACTCGAGTCGAGTAGGTGCCCGAAAGTTGTTCAGAATCGTCCAGTAGCTTAACTCGACTTGGGAGAGCCAACTTGACTTACAGCTCGAGTCGAGCTGCGTCTCTCCAAGTCGAGTAGCAAGTCGTGCGGAGTAGGACAGGAGTTCAAAATCATACAGTGTGCTTACTCGAGTTTCAAGTCGCAACACGACTTGGCAACTCGAGTCGAGTAGGGCCTCCGGAGTCAGATAAGTTTCAGAGCCTCACAACACGACCGAACAGGTGAGAGCTTGAGTTGACGACTCGAGTCGAGCTGTGTAGCTCGAGTTACATTACATGCAGCTCGACTCGAGCTGCTAACTCGAGTAAGACAGACCAAGTCGAGTAAGAGCATTTTGGGCCAAAAATCTGGATTTTCACTTGCCAATGTGTGTAAGTGTGTGTAAAAAGCCCAGTTGATGATTAATTCGTGGCCCAACTTGGAGAGGGTATAAATAGCCTCAAGTTCAACATTTGAAGGGAGATTGGATATTTTTCACCCAAGGGTTTCACTCCTACACCTAGATCACACATCATTTTTTCCATTTTACACCATCATCTTCATCCATTCTTCATTCCTTTCATTTGGGTATTAAAGACCTCAAGAAATCAAGAGCTAGAGGTGGAGATCAATGAGTGTTGAAGATTCTCTACAAGGAATTGCTAGGGAAGATTTACATCTCTTTTGTTTTTCATTTGGATTTAAGACTATGGATATGTGTAATGAATCTTTCATGTGTTTTGTTACTATTATTATGTTAGGCTAATCCCTCTAGTGGGATTAGGAATATGAAGAGCACACTAGGTTTATATTATTATGTGGATTAAATTGATTTTTGACTTAATTGATGTTGGTTTCTATTCATGGGCTTTAATTGATTTGATGTTGTGATGGCATGGTTTGTTATTCATGAATGATTATTGGTTTAATAGATTGTTGATCAATGGATGATTTATGATAATTAAGTTCTATTATAATGTTCATGTGTATATTGCTTGGAGTGAGACGGAAACGACCCTCTTAAGTATTAGAAAGGTATGAGTAGACATCGAGTTTGGGTTTGACCGAAAAGATATTTGAATTCGATGAGGGGAACCAATCCATTCGTTAACTCTAGTACACAAAAAGGGAGAGTTAATCCTAATTAGTACCTTGGAAGGGAGAATTGGAAATTAATTAGTACCTAGATGGAAGAGGTTAATGTTGGACTTTGATCTTAAGTGCTTTTGGGAGTCTCAAGTGGATCAACAACCTTTGTAACCCGAAAGGGAGCTTAGGATATATTCGTGATCACCCTTAATCTACATCAATTGAGTTGAATTTCCTTTGCATGATAATATGAATTGAATGTGCTTGGATGTTTCTAATCCCTTTTTTTTCCATACTTGAACTTTAGCACCTATTCTCTTTTCTCGTTAATCATATTACTTGTCATTTCTCTTAGTTTCTATCTTATTTACTTGCTACTTGCTTTGGTTGTTTATTTCAAACTCAAAACCCCTATCATCCTTACAAAAACGACATAAACATGAGCTCACGTATTTTGCTAATCCAAATCTAACTCCCTGTGGATTCGATAATTTTATTTCTTGGGATATACTACTACAACAATCGAGTATTCTTACTCGTGAGTATCAAATATTCAAACAAGAAATTGGTGCCATTGCCAAAGGGGAGTTTAACGGATTAGTCGAATACTGTGTTATTATTTTAGTTGTTCTTGATAAGGATACTTTTTATTTTATTTTATTTCCTATTTTTATTTGTGGTCTCACTCTTTGAATTTTTGTAGGTGTTTTATGATCACAAGATCAAAGAGAAATCAATCGATTATTCCTTTGAATTTGGAGATAGAGAAGACCGCACGATAAAGGAAACGAGAGAGACGGAAAGCTAGAAAAGGAACAAAAATGGAGAATCAACGTGGAGATAATGTTAACCATGATCCACCCCAAGATCCATTACAAGATCAAATGGGGGTACAAGAAGGAGTGCAAGAGAATCAAGCGGAGATGTTTAGGAATTTCATTGCTCAAAACCAAGAATATATGAAATTGCTTGCAAATCAAGAAGCTCAAAGGATACTTCAACAACAAGAGGCACAACCACATGTTTGTGGAAATGTCCAAGAGATGGTTAATATGTTCAATAACCAAGCTATGCAAGGAAATGTGCAAATACCTCAAGAGAGGCCAAGGCCTAGAGTAATTCGGGATTACTTCCAACCGAGAGCCGTGCACAATATGGTTCCTCCGGTTCAAGCCAACAATTTTGAAATTAAGATCGGATTGATCAATATGGTCAAAGCAAATCAGTTTGGGGGAGGTCCTCTTGAAGACCCGAACGCTCATCTAGCTACTTTCTTGGAGGTTGCAAATACCGTCAAGATGAATGGAGTGTCGGAAGATGCTATTCGAATGAGGTTGTTCTCTTTTTCTTTAAGAGACAAGGCTAAAGCATGATACAATACAATTCCATTGGGAAGTTGTAATACATGGGAAGATCTTGAGCAAAGGTTCCTACACAAGTACTTTCCTCCTTCGAAGACTCTCCAAATGAAAAGCCTTATCACTCAATTTAGGCAACTTCCGGATGAGAATTTTTATGAAGCATGAGAACGCTACAAAGAGATGCTACGAAAGTATCCTCAACATGATTTTCATGAGAATCAACAAGTGGCTTTCTTTTATCAAGGGTTGAGTCAACAAAATCGGATGCATGTAGATGCCTCATCCGGAGGGTCTATATTTGGAGTGGATGCTATGAAAGCTATGGAAATTTTTGAAGATATTGCAATGAATGCTTATCAATGGCCTTTCGAGAGAGTAATGGGAGGTTATGCATTCGGAAAGGTGGCTCAAGTGAAAAGTGTTAATAAAGTGAAGAGTGATGTGTTTCAAAGTGAAGGAATGAAAGAATTTAATAAGGGCATCCATGCTTTAACAAAGCAATTGAATTTGATCACTCAAGGAGTGAGTCAAGAGGGAAGTACAAGTGCTAATTTGAATGATGAGAGCACTGTTATGCAAGGTGTAGAGGATGTTGCCTATTTAGATAGGAGAAATTACCAAGGGAATTTCCAACATCAAGGGAATTTCCAAGGTAATTATCCTTCTAACCAATGTAATTTTCAAGGAGGATATCAAGGGCAAGCTCGGGGGAATACTTTTAATCAATCGAGTGGAGGAAATTATCAAGCTCCGAGGAAGCATGAAAATCTTTCTTACTCCAATACTCAAGCCGCCGTGACACTTCCTCAAGGAATGGATCCGAGTGCTAAGCCGCCCAATGGAGAAGGTAAATCATATTGGAAGAGACATTGCTAGCATTCATGAAAGATACAAGGGTTTATATGGAAAAGAGAGATGCTAAGCTTGAATCTCAAATGGAAAAGAGGGAGGCTAAGCTTGTGGCTAGAATGGAGGAAAATGAAAAGAAATCCGACAATAGGATGAGATCTTTTGAGTATCAAATGGGGCAAATTGCTTCTTCTGTGGGATCCCAATACTAACAAGGAAAATTTTCATCTACCACGGAAATAAATCCAAAAGAGCATTGCATGTGCATAAAGGTGAAAGAGGATAGATTGGTTGAAGAAGGGTTTGTAGATTGTAAGGTGGATAAAGAGAAAGAAGAAGCAAAAAGAGTAGAGATTGAGTTAGAAGAAAAGAGGAAGAAATGGAAAGAAGAGCATGTACCTAAGAATATGAACGTGATTATTGGGGAATTCCAATTACTCCTTATCCAATCCCTTATCCTCAAAGATTTGTTAAAAAAGAAAAGATGGAGGAATTTCAAAAGTTTGTTGAAATTTGAAGAAGAAATATGAGGAGAGAAAAAAAGCGAAGCTAGTTGAAAAAATAAACCATTGCATGAGGAGCCTTCTATGAAAGTTGGTGATCCGGGATAGTTCATTATCCCTTGTGAAGTTGAAGGAAAGAAGGTTGTTAATGCATTGTGTGACTTGGGAGCTAGTGTGAATGTTATGCCTCATTCTCTCTTTGAATAATTGGATATTGGAGAGCTCAAGCCTTCTACTACATGCCTTCAAGTGGCGGATGGATCAACTATTAAGCCCTTAGGGGTGGTGGAGGATGTAGTGGTCGAAGTGAAGAAGTTGACTTTTCCGGTGGATTTTGTCATCTTAGAGATGAAAGTTGATCCTCAAACACCTATGATCTTGGGAAGACCATTCTTAGCCACGGGAAAGGCTCATATTGATGTGGAAAGAGGAGAAATTTCTTTGAGTTCAAATACGAAGAGTGTTACATTTTCATGTAACAAAGCAAGAAAGAAGGATGATTCTTACCTCAAGCCTCCAACCATACCTCCGGATGATCTTCATGGATTTGAAAATTTTTACTCTTTTAAATCTTCTAATTCTCTTTTCCATGATGATATTGAAGATTTTAATCTTAACTTGTCTTTGCTTGATATTTGTAGGAGTGAGGACTCGGACATCGAATGGAAGGTTGATAAAGGAGAATTTCATTTACCTTATGGAGACGAAGCATTTCCATCCACAATTCTTCTGGATGATTTGATGATTATGAGCAAGAATGAAGAAATCATGTTGATGGAAAAGAAAAGAGCCAAACAATTTCTCAAAGTAAAAATGAGGGAAGAAATAGTGAAGGATCGCTCTTTGGTTCCATGATCTTGCACTCCGTCTAGCTTGAAGACGTTAAACTCAGCGCTTAATGGGAGGCAACCCATTATTATCTTTATTGCTTTATTTAGTGTTTTCAATAATGTTTGTGGATTCATTGTTGTTTTTCATTCTTGACTTGTAGATGGATTGTGCTCATAGAGAAAAAATGCACATTGAAGAAAAGAGAAGTGTTTTGTGGATTCGAGTATATATATCACACTACTTGTTGCAAACTTAATTCTCGACCCTTGTCTCGAGTTAAGTTTGGGGGGTGCTAGTGCGTGGTGGAGATAACTTATTTCATTTGGATGCATATGCTTCTCTACAAGAAGATCATTGATGGAAACTACAAGGGTAAGTCCCACCACTTTTTGCAAACTTAATTCTCAACTCTTGTCTCGAGTTAAGTTTGGGGGGAGAGTGTGTGGTGTGACTCACCACTTGAATTATGATTCTTGTAAAATTGGGTCAATTTTAAAAAATTTTCTCATGAGTTTGGGTATGATTTTGGCATGGTTGGTTTGTTGAAGTGCATGGTAATCCGTATTTTTAATAAAATTGTTGAGCTAATGGTGTTTGTTGAATATTTGAGCATGAATGAAGAGTATTGGAAGCATGAATGGAGCTCGGAGCTTACGTTTTCCACTACCAAATGCCTATTGAGGGAGTACTCTACACCTTATAATTTTTAATTGCTTGACATGAAGTGATTTTGATTTGGATTGTTGTCATTCGCATGCTACTTCATTTGTTATGTTTGTGGGAGATTTACTTTCGTAATTTAGGATTTCAATTTTCAATCAAAGAAGGGGATGAATGTGTGCTTAATTTTCTTATGGATGGATGTAATTTGTATTTTTTTGGATGCTATGTGTTTTTGTTGTGTCTTGTTTGTTGAATCCTTATTTTTATATTTTGTGTGTATCTTTAATTTTGTCTTGGGATGTTTGGTGGTTTGTTTTTGGGATGTTGTGAGTCATTTTTGAATGTGAGTAATGACGTGTTATTGTGATAAGTGATGACAAATTATGATTAAGAATCTCTACACTTTCAAATTGTGACATGTTTTACTTAACTTGTTCAATTTTGAGATGAATATTGTGTAATAAATTTCTTAAGGTCCAATGCATAAGCTTGTGAGAATTTGAGCCTCAACCGAGCATACATGATATTTCTTCATGAGTGAATCGATTGTATTTGATAAACTAGAACTTGCTCAAGAACTAGAGGAACGAGCCCGATTTGTGGAGATTAGTGATATGATCTAAGGCCATCCTTGTCATTAATAGTCATTGCCAAATATTTCCACACCTTGAACATCATCCTTAGTCAACCACTTTGAGCCTTAAAGCCTATTTATTATGATTTAGTACATTACAAGCCATGATTACCCACTTAAAACCTTATATATATACCCTTTGTATGGGTGATTGAGGAGGTGGTAGCTAGAAAGGATAGATTGAATAACAAGAGAAGAAAAGGAAATGGTAAACAAGCAAGAAAAAGGATGAAAAGAGTACAAGCAAAGAATGGACATGCAACCATAAAATAAGAAAAAGAGCAAAGCACCAACATATGCTTAGGTACTTAAAAGTCAAAAGAAGGAAGCATGAATCAAAAGAAGCTCAATCTAAGGAAAGTTGATGATTAGTGCTTGTAATTACCAAAGTTGAGAAAGGAAGAAAGATAAGTTAAGGAATGGAAGAAAGTAGCTACCTCTTCGATTACTTACACTTGATTAGTCACTTGTATCCATATTATTCCTACCCTACCAAAGAGCCTATCATTACATCCTTAATGAAAGACCTTTTTGATCATTAATTGAAACTTTGGTGGTTTGTGAATGTAGTCCACGAGCAAGCTTATAGTGAGTCAAGCCAATCGATTGATGAATGTTGTTTTACCACTTTAAAGAGTATTGAGTGACATTGATAACCTATATGAGGCTTGGACCAAAAAGAGACTATATTACACTTTATTCTCTTGTGATTGAACATGTTAATTCTTCATGTTATGATTTTAATGTTGTAGGGTGACTTATCATAATTTGTAGTTATTATTGCTAACGATGTGTTATTACTTATGTTCGTTTAGTCTTTTCCTAGGTGAAAATCTCTCCTCCTATTTTGTCATTTCTGTTGTTCGGGGACGAGCAACACCTTAAGTTTGAGGGGTTGATTGTCGCTATTTTCACCTAGATTTTAGTGTCGTTTTGTTTATCTTTTCGTATTATTTTATCCGTATTTCATGTGTTATTTGGTTGTGTTATATGTTTTCATGGAAATATGTGTGAATGAGCCTAAACATGTTAAAAACAGGTCAAAAATGGAGTTGGGAGCTAAAACGAGCAAGACATGAACTCACGGGACCCAACTCGAGGTGCATGGTGCAACTCGAGTTGTCAGCTCGAGTCGAGTAGGTGCCCGAAAGTTGTCAGAATCGTCCAGTAGCTTAACTCGACTTGGGAGAGCCAACTCGACTTGCAACTCGAGTCGAGCTGCGTCTCTCCAAGTCGAGTAGCAAGTTGTGCGGAGCAGGGCAGGAGTTCAAAATCATACAGTGTGCTTACTCGAGTTGCAAGTCGCAACACGACTTGGCAACTCGAGTCGAGTAGGGCCTCCCGAGTCAGATCAGTTTCAGAGCCTCGCAACACGACCGAACAGGCAAGAGCTCAAGTTGGCGACATGAGTCGAGCTGTGTAGCTCGAGTTGCATTACATGCAGCTCGACTCGAGCTGCTAACTTAGTAAGACAGGCCAAGTTCGAGTAAGGGCATTTTGAGCCAAAAATCCGGATTTCACCTGCCAATGTGTGTAAGTGTGTGTAAAAAGCTCAGTTGATGATTAATTCGTGGTCCAACTTGGAGAGGGTATAAATAGCCTCAAGTTCCACATTTGAAGGGAGATTGGATATTTTCCACACAAGGGTTTCACTCCTACACCTAGATCACACACAATTTCTTCCATTTTACACCATCATCTTCATCCATCTTCATCCATTCTTCATTTCTTTCATTTGGGTGTTAAAGACCTCAAGAAATCAAGAGCTAGAGGTGGATATCAATGAGTGTTGAAGATTCTCTACAAGGAATTGCTAGGGAAGATTTACATCTCTTTTATTTTTCATTTGGATTTTAGACTATGGATATGTGTAATGAATCATTCATGTGTTTTGTTACCATTATCATGTTAGGCTAATCCCTCTAGTGGGATTAGGAATATGAAGAGCACACTAGGTTTATATTATTATGTGGATTAAATTGGTTTTTGACTTAATTGATGTTGGTTTCTATTCATGGGCTTTAATTGATTTGATGTTGTGATGGCATGGTTTGTTATTCATGAATAATTATTGGTTTAATGGATTGTTGATCAATGGATGATTTATGATAATTAAGTTATTATAATGTTCATGTGTATATTGCTTGGAGTGAGATGGAAACGACCCTCTTAAGTATTAGAAAGGCATGAGTAGACATCGAGTTTGGGTTTAACCAAAAGGATATTTGAATTCGATAAGGGGAACCAATCCATTCGTTAGCTTTAGTACATAAAAAGGGAGAGTTAATCCTAATTGGTACCTTGGAAGGGAGAATTGGGAATTAATTAGTACCTAGATGGAAGAGGTTAATGTTGAACTTTGATCTTAAGTGCTTTTGAGAGTCTCAAGTGGATCCACAACCTTTGTAACCCGAAAGGGAGCTTAGGATATATTCGTGATCACCCTTAATCTACTTCAATTGAGTTGAATTCCCTTTGCATGATAATATGAATTGAATGTGCTTGGATATTTCTAATCCCATGTTTTTCCATACTTGAACTTTAGCACCTATTCTCTTTTCTCGTTAATCATATTACTTGTCATTTCACTTAGTTTCTATCTTATTTACTTGCTACTTGCTTTAGTTGTTTATTTCAAACTCAAAACCCCTATCATCCTTACAAAAGCGATATAAACATGAGCTCACGTATTTTGCTAATCCAAACCTAACTCCCTGTGGATTCGATAATTTTATTTCTTGGAATATACTACTACAACGATCGAGTATTCTTGCTCGTGAGTATCAAATATTCAAACAAGAAATTATTGTTTGCTTTGATTAGTATCTAGGAATAAGGCTTGGTAATATTTGCGCACCTTAGAATTTAAATCAGAATATACTGTTACCTTAAAATCGGATCATATCTGGTGGGTTAACGAGATTAAGTGGTGTATTTTTATTGAAACTGCATGAATGAACAATTGAAAGTCTAGTAACCCGAATTAATTGGTCTATACCTGATACCTTAGAACTGTCGTTTATCCCCTGATTAAAGCTTGCTTATTTTCCTTTTCTTTAATTATTCAGTAATTTATTATTTCAGTATTTTAGTTAATTAATCCACAACAAACTTGGAAATTGGTTACACAATTCTTCTTAAATAGTAATATAGAATAAATAAATAATTAACTATTTCAGTAGGATCGATAATTTAACTTGGGCACTTGCTGCTACAATTGACATCCTTTCACTTGAGGATTAAATTGGAGTGCGCAAAATACGCCTATCAAGTTTATGGCGCCGTTGTGCCGGGGACAGTTTTAATTGTTTATTTATCTTTCATTACTAATTTAATTAGAATATTTTTGTTGAGATTTAATTTTCTTTAACTTGAATTTTTCTTGAGTTGCATGCTTACTAGATCGAAGACATGATTGAAAGATCTTAAATTTGATCCGGAGATAGAAGCTTCTGCAAGGAAAATAAGAGGAACATGAAAGACTCTCAACGCACGTCCCATAGCTGCTAAGGTTCCACCTCCGAAGAAGAAAACGGATACTCAGGATCCTAAAATAGTCGTTGGGGAGGAAAAAGAGCAGATTGAAAATCAGGTTATCCCAAAAGAGGCTGGATTAGAATTAGAATCAGAATCCGAATCTGAATCAAAAACAATAAGTATGAGAGATAGAACTCATGAGGATGACTTCGTCATCTGAGAGACATTCAAGTCCACCAATGTAGGAGGATCAGGCATAGTTGAAGCCATTCAAGCTAATGAGGCGAACGACATAAGGCCAGCCCTAATTAATATGGTGGAGAAAAACCCCTTCGCCAGAGGCATTTTCGATGAACCTTACGGACATCTTAAGCGTTTCAACAGCTACATGGATACACTGAAAGCTGCTGATGCTACTAATAATAGATGGAAGATGAGGCTTTTTCAGTTTTCATTAGTTGATAAGGCAAGAGAGTGGTATGATAAATTGAAGGGAGACAGTTGTTCTAACTGGACTAAGTTGCAGCAGTTGTTTGTGGGTCGATTTATGCCACCGGGTAAGGTTCTTGCACTGAAACAGGAGATCAATCAATTCAAGCAGCGGAGAGATAAATCATTTGGAGAGGTTTGGGAAAGGTTTACAGATGCATTGAGGAGATGCCCACTACATGGATTTAAGAAGTCTCAACTCATCAGTGTCTTCTATAATGGCCTTGACAACGAAGCAAGAGTGTTGGTTGATGCTTCTGCTGGAGGAATAATTTTTGGTAAAACATCCAATGTCGTAGAGAAGCTGTTTTATGATATTTCAATGAACTCTAGGGATTGGCCGTCCGAGAGGATTCGAGGAACGTATATACTTGGAAAAGTTGCACAAGTTGAACAAAAGTTTTCTGAATCTGACATGAATGATAAGGTTGTTTCTCAATTGGAGCAGATGAACAAACATCTGGTTACTCTGATATCAGGTAATAATGTGGAAGGCAACCGAGGGCCTGCAAGAGATGATGTGGTGATGAACCTTCAAGAAGTTGAGGACGCAAATTGGGCAATGGGACAGAGTTTCCAAGGTACAAGAGCACCTCAGAATTGGCAAGGAAACAGGTACCCTCAAGGGAATTCCAACCAAAGGAATAACCAGGAGGGAGGACCTAGTAATCAAGGAGGAAACTGACAGAACCAGAGGCATGAGAACTTCGCTTATTCAAATCCGAATAATGCAGTTCAATACCCTCCTAATTTTGATCATGGAGCCAAGACTGAAGAAGGAAAGCCCAGTATTTATGATGTGTTGGCAAAATATATGCAGAAGAATGATGCTAACATCAACAAGATCAATAACTGAATAGTACTAATGGACTCCAATATGACAAAGCAGCATGAAGAAGTCAATAAGTAGTTGCAGAGTCTCATATATTCTATGGGTCAGCTCTCCACTATGGTAAATCAGCAGCAGCTGCAGATTCAGAAGGGGAAGTTTCCTTCAGATACATAAATAAATCCTAAAAAGAGTGCAAATGCGATCACTTTGAGGTCCGGGAAGCAGTGTAAAGGTGCAGAACTGATGCATGACTTAACAAAACTGATACAGAATGAAGCAGAACTGAAGCAGAACTGAAGCAGGACGAAACAGGGACGGAGCATGACCGCTCGGTCGCAGCTCGACAGCCAACTCGAGCCGAGCTGGGTCTTGAGGAAGCCGAGTTGAAGCCGAGCGGGGTCCAGACCATTTCAGATGAGTCCTTCGGTTCGAACCAATCCCAGCTCGGCACCGTTTGTCCTCTGCTCGGGTCGTGCGAGCATCCGAGCAACCCTCCAGGTTTTTCAGCGCGTCCGAATTCTGTACAGAACCAATCTGATCAGGCAATCGCTGATAAAAAGTGGCAGAGAGCTAAGAAACTGAGAGAAGCAGAAGTGGTATTCAAGAGAGACGGTTTGGGACTTTCGAAAACAAATGTACCAATTCTTTTCCCTCAGAGATTCTTGTCGAAGAGCCTTGATGAGAAGTTCCGAAAGTTCACTGATAATATGAGGAATGTCCAAATCACTATTCCTTTCTCGGATGCATTGGAAGAGATGCCACATTATGCAAGGTTCATCAAGGAACTCATCTCGAGAAAGAGAAAGTTATACAGTATGGAGACAGTGAATTTGACAGAGAACTGTAGCTCCATTATTTAGAAGAAGCTTCCTGAAAAATTGAAGGATCCAAGAAGCTTCATCATTCCCTGTGCAATTGAAAAAGGACCATCTAAGAGAGCACTGTGTGATTCAGGAGCCAATATAAATTTTGATGTCCTTCTTAGTATTCAAGAAGCTTAGTTTGGGGAGTTGAAACCCACATCTATTGCTCTACAGTTAGCAGATCGATCGTTGACATACCCTGAAGGAGTGATTGAAGATGTACTGGTGAAGGTATCAAATTTGACTTTTCCTGTGGACTTTCTAGTACTTGATATGGAGGATGACAAGGATGGCGCGCCTCTTATCTTAGGGCGTCCATTCCTTGCTACTGGAAGAGCTCTGATTGATGTGTTCAAATGAGAGTTGAGGCTGAGGGCTAATGATAAGGAGATCGTCTTTTCTTTAAATAAGGAGATGCAGTGGCCTGCAGATCAGCAGCAATGCAAGTATGTGGAAGTAGTAGAGGACTTCGCCTTGTCTGACGTAGAGTTTGAGGCTCTATCTAATGATGCATGTATTGATTATCTTGAGAATTTACTTGCATTGAGTGATGCCAGGGATGAACAGAGAAGGAAGACCACTGCTTACATGGTAAATCAAAATAAGAAGACCACTGTTGAAGAGGAGATGAAGCCTGCTACTAAGGAAGAGAAGCATGAGAGCAAAAGAATTGAAGTGGTAGAGGAGATCGCAGAAACGAGCGTATCTCTTACTTTTTCTACTACAACTTTAATGTGATATTTGATAATCTTTTAGTTACAGGAAAAATTGATGATCTATATCTGAAGCCTCCAAACTTACCACCCGATTTTTATTCTTATATTGGTATTGAAAATTCTAACTTGTTTGATCCTTGTTTTGCTACGCAGGTTGAGCCTACAATTGAGTGGACGATTGATAAGAAGGAATCAAGCCAGTCATGGGAGGAAAAGAATTCAAAGAGTCCTGTTTCAGTGACAAAGAAGGGTGAGATAGTTGGTGCAGAAAATAAGAGAGGAAAGAAGTACTTGAAGGTAAGAATGCGAGAGGACTGTCCTCCGATGCAGTAGTCAAATAGAGGTATCCCGTCATGACTCTCCGACGTTAAACATGAGCGCCTGTTGGGGGCTGTCCCTTCCGTTTTAATTGATTTTATGTGTTTGTTGATGTAGGAATTTTATTAGGTATTATATACTTCTTTGCAAACTTAGTTTCTCACTTCGTTTGATCTAAGTTTGAGGGGATAACATACATACCTTGTCTTGCAGTACCGAGGTAAATTTTTCTGCGTGGCTTGGAGGGTCGATTTTTTTGTGGATTTTTAATATTTTTGATTTATTCGTGAATGTTGAGGGTTCGATTTTTTGCAATTTTTCAGGTTTCGTGTTTTGTTTTTATGTGTCGTTTATTGGTCTTAGTGTTAGTTTACTCGATTTATGGATCTCTAGGATGATTTTTTTATTTTTTCTTAGCACTTGATGGTATTATGTTGAGAAATAATTTGATATTGTGCTTTGATATTAAGATGCTTGAAATTTGATTATATGCATAGATGATTAGCTATGTAGCTTTATTAGGAGTGCTCGTTCATTCGTATAGCCATGTGAGATTTGAGCCTTTTGAAATCATGACAAGTTGCATGATTCAATTTACTCTTGTGAGTGTCGTTCGTACACACGTATTCTAGAACATGACTTTATATTTTGCTTGAAGCTACGTGTTTGTATTTCTTAGACACTAGCTAAATTATTATCCTACCTAATGAAGTTATCCGTAGTCAACCCTTTTAAGCCTAAAAGCCTTATTTGTTGGAAGCCTACGTGATTAGTCAATTGATCCCTTTGCTAGCCTTAAAAATTCCTACCTAGTAGAGAATTGAAGGAGTCAAGTTGGTGTCTTATGAAGAAGAATATGAGGAGAAATAATTTGAAAGTGAATAAAATGGTGGAATAAAATGGTTAAATTATTGCATGAAGGGGGTAGTGCCCGAAACTGGTACCCCATGAAAGAGGATAGTGCCTGAAACTGGTACCCTTATTTGAACTCAAAGAAGAGAAAAAAAAGAGAGATTCAAGTAAGGAAGTTGGTGTTCGAAAGTGAAGGAGGAATCAAGTTGCAAAAAGAATTGAAGAGTATTAAAGAAGAAATAAGAAAATGAAGCTGTTTGTTGAAAAGCTGTAAGTCTTCTTTGATTTTCCACTAGTGATTAAGTCACTTTATCTATATATGTTCCCTACCTTTACCAAAGAGCTAACGTTACACCCTAATACAAGACCTTTGTAATCCTATTGTCGACATTATCCCTTTAGTCAAGAATTGAGATGATTGCCAAGCTTATGGTTACGCGTGTGTTTGAATTGACTTTGAGTGTAAACACCTAACCATATAGTGTATATCTCGCACTTGAGCGATGAGCGTAAATACTACCTGTGAGAAGGGGTGGATGAGCATTTCGAAAAAGTGAAGTAGTTGATTTGAATTGTATGTATTTAGATGGATGGTTATCTTGTATTTGAAGTATGATTTTTGAATTGTTATATTGTCTTGGATGTCTTCTGCTGTGAAATTTTCTCTCAATTACTCTATTGGTGTTATATATCGTTGCCTCGGGACGAGCAACATGTAAGTTTGGGGGTTTGTTGAGAGTAGAATTTCATGCATTTTATGTGTGCACAATACACCATTTTACTTAGGAAAGTTATTATTTTTGCATGGAATTGTGTACGTTTTAGTATATACACGATTTTGAGGCTACTAAGGTGTTTTTATGAGTTTGAAGGCAGAAAACAGGGGAAAGCAGAGCAGGATCGGAAGCGGAATGGAGCTTAGCCAGAACGAACCAGCTTTGGAATAGCTCGGGCCACGCTGGTACCGCTCGGCCGGCTAAGTGAGCTGAGTGGGGTCCAGGTGGGTCCCTGCTGACGTGGCAGGTCAGCCTGGTGCGGCTCGGATGCTGCTCGGCCAGGTCAAGGCCCAGCTCGAGCCGAGAAGGGTGCCGAGCGGCCCAGAATTGAGCCCAGCCGTGGTCTGTTCATTTTTGCACTGTATTTATACCCTTCAGATCACATTTTGAAGCAGAGTCGTCGAAAAAACAGCCCTTCATCAGTCCAAGACATAATAGGGGAGATCAACACACAATTGGAGAGAACCCATCCTTAACCCATCAATTTCTTACACTAAAAACACTCCATATCAGATTCACATCTGATTTTCATCTTCCATCCATCTTCAAGTGGTTCTAAGTGCTAGTTGAGGGAGATCGCACGATCAGAGACACGGAGAAGGAACGCAGACTTACGCTTACACTAGGGTTTTGTGTTTCTTATCTTTTCTTTCCTTTTATCTTGATTTGTGATATGAATTGCATAGCCATGAGTGTTGATTGTAACCTCATGAGCTAATTTTCTTAAACAGTTCTAGGGTTTGATGGTTTGACTTGATTAATTTGGGAATCTAGACCAAAGATTGGAATTTTATGCAGTGGATATTTTGATTTGACTTATTTTATTAAGACTTGCTTTTTTACTTTGTAACGTCTTCATAATATTTTCATGACATCCGCTATAATACTTGAATTATTATGTTAGCTTGTGTGCGTTCATGATTGGTATTGTCTATCTGTTAGGGATTGAAGTAGTTCTGCTATAAACACTTTAATTCCATGAACTGGTAAATCAAATACTTGAATTGTTTAGTGGAAAAATGCAATTAGACAATCAAGTAGGAATTGAATAGAACCTAGTAGTAATTCCAGAGAATATCTTGTTAGTCGAACTTACCATCCGGAGGTATTGTTGTTTGCTTTGATTAGTATCTAGGAATAAGGCTTGGTAATATTTGCGCACCTTAGGATTTAAATCAGAATATACTGTTAGCTTAAAATTGAATCATATCTGGTGGGTTAACGGGATTAAATGGTGTATTTTCATTAAAACTGTATGAATGAACAATTGAAGGTCTAGTAACCCGAATTAATTGGTCTATACCTGATACCTTAGAACTGTTGTTTATCCCCTGATTAAACTTGCTTATTTTCCTTTTCTTTAATTCTTCAGTAATTTATTATTTCAGTATTTTAGTTAATTAATCCTCAACAAACTTGAAAATTGGTTACATAATTCTTCTTAAATAGTAATATAGAATAAATAAATAATTAACTGTTTCAATGGGATAGATAATTTAACTTGGGTACTTGCTGCTACAATTGACATCCTTTCACTTGAGGATTAAATTGGAGTGCGCAAAATACCTCTATCATCCATCTCGCCACGTGTCATTCAATAAGAAGATGTTATATGAAACGTCACACCAAAATGTCATAGGACATCCCGTGCCCTAAATATGTAACAATAGCATAAATGTATTTTTTATACTACTATACACTACTCCCTCCGTCCCGGGCAAACAATACCATTTATTTTTTTGCACGTATGTTAAGAAGTATTATTATTTTATGTAAAGTGGGTAGGTGTATTAGAGAGATGTGATGTGTAGTGGTGGACCATTGGTGGACTATTTTTACTAAAAGAGGAAAATAGTGCAATTTGGACGGGACGCCCAATATAGTAAAATGGTACTGTTTGGGCGAAACGGAGGGAGTATTCACCATGTGTCGATGCAGAGGCGGATTTACACTAGGGCAACCCTGGGCTCAAGCCCATGGGCTGCCCACCGAGAGCCAATTATATTTTATGTAAATAATTTGATTTTTTAAGATTAGCCCACCCTAAAAATATTTTAAGCCCACCTAAAAGAAGCCCAAAAATAAATATACATTCTCAAATTATATATTCTATAAGCCCATTACAATAAATATTAAAAATTGGTCCATCCTCTATTATTTTGTTATACTATATATACTCTTTCCGCCCATGGTATTTTATTTTTTGCACGTGGATTAAGGAGTATTATTATTTAATTTGTAATATTTAGTTGTATTAGTGGGAGTGTGAGTCCCATATTTTAATTGTATTAGTGGGTGTGTGTGGGTCCCATGTGTATATAAAAAAAGAACTCTTTGGATGGGATGCTGGGACGCCCAAAATGAAAAAAAAACCATCTTTAAAGGGGATGGAGGGAATATATATATTTCTAATAAACTTAGTCCACCTCATCGCGAATTTTTGGATCTGCCCCTGTGTCGATGTACTATTAACTTTATAGTGCGGTTCTTGAATATTCCATCTCACATTGCATCTTGAACCAGATTATAAGATTGTATTTGAATTATTAAGATTATATTGTTGATGTGGTACCATATGAAGCTTTAGGCTTAGGATGTGGGGATAGAATCTCGTTTGTACATTTTACTATGTACTTTGTGTGCTGAAATAAAATTTATATTTTTAGTGAATATTAACGACGAATGTGGATTCGACACCTCACCTAAATTGCACTAATCTTGCTAGACCGAGCTTTGACCCGTTTTTATGTATTAAAACTTTCCATTCTTAACCTAAACCTATTTGTGTCACTGGACTAATTTTTATTTTTTAATTTCTAATTTTTAATTTTTTGTTTAGGCATAAGAGCATGTGATTTTTTATTTTTTTTTGCATTTAAGCTCAATAAGTGAGAAGCTAAAAATGAAGATAGGCTTATCAATTATGAGTTTCAATTAAAAAAATAAATGTGAATATTAGCCGAGTTTAATTTTAAAGTATGAGAATTTTGGGTAAATAAAAATTTTTGTTTAAACCCCATCAAAATGGATGTTCTAAGGTAATTTCAATATGTGGCATAAAAATGTTACTCCCTCAAGTTAACACCCTTAATAAGGACATAACACACAATTTAATAACCCTACAATACACTTTTTGTGATGTCTATTTTTAGTTCTAAAAATCACATTATGATTTTTAAAACTTATACCTTGGTATTTTAAATTCATATCTACATACACCTACAAACAATATAATTTTAAACATGCTCACCTCTCAAAAAAATATATCTTCTCAATTAATACTCTTCTCTCTTTTTCTTCAATCTCTTTTCTTATATAATTTAATATATTTTTACACATTCATTATTTGACATAAAAGTCGAGCTCATAACATGTCGAGCTTGCAAGCTCATACAGAAGCAGAGCTCACAAGGAAGATGAGATCACGACATGTCGAACTCATAACATGCTAAGCTCACACAACAGAACGCGCTCAAGAACTCACAATGACGCCAAGCTCACGAGCTCACAAAAAAGTCTAGCTCAGGAGTTCATAAATTGTTGAGCTCACTAATAAGTCGAGTTTGCAAACTCATATCATGTCGAGCTCACATGGAGACATAGACCTATTGAGGTCGAGCACACAAGCTGAGCTCATAACATATTGAGCTTACGAGCCTGCAAAAATATAGATGGGTAACAACTCACAAAAATACTGAGCTTACGAGCTCACAAAATAAAGATGAGTCACAACTCGCACAAAAGCGGAGCTCACAAAATGAAGACGAGTCACAACTCGCACAAAAGCCGAGCTCACGAACTCACAAAATAAAGATGAGTCACAACTCACAAGAATACCAATTTTATGAGCTTGCAAAATAAAGACAAGTCACGACTTGCATAAAAGCTGAGCTCACGAGGTCTCAAAATAAAGACGAGTAACAACTTACAAAAATACCTAGCTTACAAGTTCACAAATTAAAGACGGGTCACGACTCGCACAAAAGTCGAGCTCACGAGCTCGCAAAATGAAGATAAGTTACGACTCGCAAGAATATCGAGCTCACAAGCTCGCAAAATAAATATGAGTCACGACTTATACAAAGATGAATTACAACTCGCAAGAATACCAAGCACACGAGCTCATAATATAAAGATGAGCCTCAACTCATACAAAACCGAACTCACGAGCTCATAAAAAAAAGACGAGTCACGATTCGCATAATGATGATGATCTCCTGAGGCTCATGAAAATCTCAACATGCAACTCACAAGCAGTTACCTCATGCATGGGGCTAATTTTAGGAGTTATGGGCTTGGAGTAATGCTCATTAAGTCAACTATCTTATGAGAAATATCACTACATAACTGAGATTCACAAACAAGATTATAGACCAACTTATATATAAGCTAGTAATCATTTTCCTATAGGTTTTACGCATGTAGGTTTTAACAATGCCGTCGAGGGTTATTCTGTTGATTTGCACAATACTGTAGAGTTATAGTAACTTCTATATTTAAAAGTTTCTCCTTGCAGCTCAACTAAAAGCAATGACATCAGGGGCTAATATTGGTAGTGCGATACCATAGTTATAATAAGACTCGGTCCCACATGCTATAGAAAAATCACATACTTGCTCAACTTTTGGTAGTTCTACTTCTGGAGAACGTTTACATTGAGGGTTATCCCCTGCTCAACCCTGGTTAGTGATTGAGTACTTTGAAGGTTAGGCCCGAAGGATAACCCTTGGACTTTTGTTGGCCCGGTATGAAACATGGCTTAGTAAGTGCTATGTCAACCATCACAACACGGGTGGTTAATTCTCATCTCTCGAGTTAAAGGTGTGAGATTCTTATTTTGCCCCTCATTTAAAATAAAAAATATACTCCCTCTGTCCCATTACAACGTACGCATTTGCTTTTTGCACGTAGATTAAGGGATATAATATTTTAATGTGTAGTGAAGTGAGAGAAATAATATTTTAATGTAAAGTGGGTAAGTGTATTAGTATGACATGTGGGCCCATGGAGAGAGAAGTAATTAATATGTGTGGGTCCCTTTACCAAAAAAAAATCCACACCTTGTATTTGGACGGACCAAAATGAAAAAACGCGTACGTTTCAATAGGACAGAGAGAGTACTTCTCACTTCTCATATTGGATCTAACTAGGGTTCTAAACTTGGTTTCAATTTTGGTTAAATTGATTTAGAGAAAGTGTACTCTATCGTGTGTAGCACGTAAGCGACCAAGTGCAAAATTTATAATATATCGAACCCAAGGGCAAAAGTGGGTAGCTGTGTTTGAAAAGTGCTTTACTCTAGTAGGACGAATCAAATAAGGAGGGGGACAATTAACACTAATAACTAACAACTAGGAAAGCAATTAAAGGATAGAAAATGTACACATGTGATTGATGATGGGTGAAGGTGAACAATCTAAGAAGTATGTAAGGCAAGCAACATTCATGGATAAGGTATATATAGACTCACACACACACATGCATTGATGATTTTCATGTTATGATATTAAGGGCACTCTAAGAGTGTCTCCAATCCTCACTCTTCCTATAGGTACTTACAGATATTAATATACCGGTATAGAGATATTATCACGAAAAATTTTCTCTAGTAGCAGGGACGTTTTCCTTGTGTTCCCTTTCTAAGGTCAAGTGAAAATTGGCTTGGTTCCCCTCATCATTTCAAACACTTTCACAAGTAATTATCAATAATGTCCTATCATGAGATTCTAAGCACTTGAAGGGTATGGCTTACCTCTCCTCACACTAATAGAGTCACCTCATGCAATCAATGATTCAATTAAACCACTAAGCATAATATTGGAATGACCATCCTAACACTATGAATATGGAATTTAATCACATAAATCATACATAAAATGAGAATAAACATTCATGATAGAAAATATTCATAACAATCATTTCATCAAACATGTGGTGTGCAAAATCTATATAATTCCTAACCAATCACATTGCTAGCCTCACATGAGGACTAGCCACTACATATCATTACAAATTCAATACAATCCATGGCATGCTCCAATTGAGCCAAATAATGAAGAAAATAACAAAATAAAGGTAAGTTGGCTCCCCTTTGATGGTGAATTTCCTCCTCCTTGATCATGCTATAATATTCAACCAATGATGAATTTCTCTTCTTAGATTGGTGGATGAATTTGAGACAATCAAGTGGATTGGATGGATGAAGTGAAGGATGGAAGAGATGGAGATGAATGTGTGTGATTTAGGTGTCTAGTATGTGTGGAAACTGATCCAAAATGATTCCTCTCATAATTTGTGGTCAAAACAGGTCCTTACATGGAAGCTTCTAGAACACCTGCATATCATAAAACTGACTTTTGCACCTACACGGGTCGTGTAGGTGCAGCACGGGGCGTGTAGGTGCATTACGTGCAGCGCAGTCTCACCGTTTCGCGCATAACTTTCTCATTCGAACCCCGATTCGAGTGATTCTTGCGCTCACGCAATCTTCTCTTCCGTGGCTTTTCAACCATATATCACAAGTCTAGTTTTGAGCTCCACAAAAATACAGAAAAATTATACAAGTTGGACTTGTATTTTTCATCATTTTGCTTTGGCTCATTCTTCCTCATTTCAACTCCGAATTAAGCTCCGTTTTTTCTCACATCTTCCTTATCATATCTAGAATCTATTTTTACCTAAAAATTACACAAATTATACCAAAGTATCAATTCTCTAAATATTTACAAATATCGCTCAATTTAAGGCACTTAATCATGAAAATCACACATTTATCATTTCAAAACTCACATCTCCATATCTTCATATAACACCACCAAATGATATATAAAAAAGAATACAAACACATAAAATACCTAATAAAAAGACACTAAAATTTAGGTGAAAACGACACCGATCAGGTTCTTCACTTTTCTTCATCCGTTGTCTTCTCAGATGGTGAGATTAGAGGCGACAATTAAGGTTTGGGGAAAAGCTTTTTTCTAGTACATTGGGGAGAAGGCGAATCCCAGGGTAAATACGCCATCGTGGAAGTAGAAGAGGGGGAGTGTGTCGCCGGAGTTGGCGTCCGCTGGTAGATACAAGAGAGCACGGAGGTTGATTTTCGACATGATTACGACGTCTTTGGATTGGATGCCGGTGGGTGGATGGAGGGACGTTATCTTGGGCGGTGATTGAGCGGTCAACGCTGTCAGTTTTAATGGCGGCGGCAAGCAATGAGGATAAATAGCAGAGTATTTGATCAGAGTTTGCTGCAGCCGTTGTTGTTGGTGAATGAATGGAGGTGATCTGCTTCTTTTATGAATATAAAAGTTTGTGATGCAGGTGATCTGATTCTTTTATGAATATAAAAGTTTGTGATGCTTATGTGCTCTCAGATCTGCTCCAGACTTTCTCTATCATCCCTCTCCTTCTAAAATTCATCTCGAAATGCTTCAAGTAGTTGAGAATCTGGATGATACACTGTAATGTAGAATTTAGGATATATATTTAATTATGGTTATAAGTTGTGGAAGTATAACCTTGATGGATTTATGAATGGGTTTGGAAATCTTCATGTTATTTTTGGCAAGACTTCAAATTGATAGATTTTAAATTTCTATTTGATATTAAGTTAAAAAATAAGCATAATTTTAGGTTCTGATTGTTGCAATAATTATGGTAAGAAATCAAACACTGCCGGGGTGATGTTCAGCTTCAAATTTGGACCGCCAGAGTGGTGCAGTGATAGTTATTTTCAGGCTTCAAATTTTCTCTCACCAAATTGTATTATTCTGAATTGTTTGATATATATTTAATTTAATATATTTACACAGGGTATTATAGTAAAATCTTTATAGTTGAACCTTCAAAGTAAACAATGTTGGACATTCTTTACCAGAGTAATTAATTTTAACTCAACCCATTCTAAACCTTTACTCAAGGTTTCGTATCCCTAACCCCAACCTCAAAAGTAAACGGACCCATGGCAATCAGACCTTGGAAGCTCATACATAATAGCTCAGCTCATACTTGGATAATTGGCTCATATATGGCCTTTAGGCCTTGACAGCTCTACATCTGGCAGTCATATCTTGGCAAAAATATTCATACTTGGCAGTCATACCTTGGTAGCTTTACCCATGGAAGTTCTACTCATTCTTAATAGCTCTACTCATACTTGGCAAACAGGTCGTGACAGTTCATACTTGGCAATTAGGTCTTGACAGCTTCACCTCTGGCAGCCAGCACTTCTTATGTGTATCACGGAAATTTTCCCGTAATGTAATTTCATTCAAGTATTTATCTAAAAAATAATTATTGTTATATCCTATAACTTACCCTATATATATCACTAATTGTACCATAAAATCTTCATGCACCTGGTTGCACGAAGTTAAATTCTATTCATGTATTTTTTATTTTATTTTATGTTTAGTTTAACCATTAATTTTTTATTAAAAAACTAACACTCCCTCCGTCCCAGGAATACATTCATGTATTTGGTGGCATGGAGTTTAAGAAAATTAATTTTTTGTTGCAGTGATGTAAGAAAGATAGGGGTTATTTGGGTAAATGAATAGAATAAAGTGTATGATATAATTGACTTTGACTAGATTGTGTGTAGAAAGAAGATGACATTTTTGTAATATTGTAATTTTGTAAGGTTATTGATATTATGTATTGTTTCCATTTTAAGGGTGTGAAAGTATTCTTGGGATGGATTGGAATGAAAAATGTAAATGTATTATTGGGACGGAGGTTGTAATTATTATAATTCGCTAACAAATTTTATAAGTTTTGCATGGTATATTATGTCTTTCAATTTTTTATTTTATGATATTTAGCCTTTCAATTTTTGTATTAATTCATAGTATTGTAAATATATTAATAATTATTATAATCGTATATAAGTATTACTAGTATGGATCCCGTGTATTACACGGGTTTTTAAGTTACAATTTAAAAAAATAATAATTCAAGTTTAATATACCTATCTATTCAATCATAATCTAATATAACTTAAATTGAAAAGTAAAATTCAATATATATGCACTCAAATATGAATTTGTTTTCATTGGTAAAAGTTTAATTTCGTTATTAAATTGATTTATTAAATTTTTTTTAATAAAACATAAGATTTGATTTGATTTTTATTTGATCTAATCATATAAATATTCGAATCTTAAGAAAATTTATGTATTTATCATTAAATATTTATTAGTAATTATTAAAATTTAAATTAATTCACATGACAACACATCATTAGAATTTATTTTTTGAAATAATTACTGATAGGTACACACTTTGTACCCCTAATTACTACTAGATACATTGATTTAAAATAATTATTATTTAATACAAAATATTAAAGTAAAATACCAAATATACCCCTAAACCCATATACCTTTAAAACACTAACCCCAACCTCCACCCACCACCGGACAACCGCTGCCGCTGCCGGACCGCCGCCGCCGGCGGAGCTCCGGCGGCCGGTCGCCGAAAAATCTGTTCGTCAGAAAAAAAAAAAAAAAAAAAAAAAAAAAAAAAAAAAAACTGGTCGCCGGAAAGCTGCCGCGCCTCCGCCGCCGGAGCTCCGGCAGCCGGTCGCCGGGAAAACTATTCGTCCAAAAAAAAAAAGAAAAAAAAAAACTGGTCGCCGGAAAAACTGCCGGACCGCCGCCGCCGGACCACCACATTTTTTTGCTGCACACACTTTTTTTTTCCTGCACACACTTTTTTTGCTGCACACTTTGCTGCACATGAACTTTTGCTGCACACAATATTTATGTGCAGCACATTAATAGGGGTAATATTGGAATATCACTATATATTTTTGTAACTAGTAGTAATACTTTTGTATGTTTGTATCTCATAGTAATTTAGAGTTTTTTTGTGTACCTAGTAGTAATCATCCCTTATTTTTTTTTAATTTAATTATGAAAAAAATTTAATAACGTTAAAAAATCAAAGATTAAAAATTACTAATAAAAATAAAAATCTGAATTAAAATGAAAAAAATTAAGTTAATATAAAAAATAATCTAAAGAGAAATCATACAATACTTAATTAAAAACAATAATAAAACTAATCAAGAAAAAAATTATTAACGAAAAAAAATAAAAGATTAAAAAATTATATACTAAAAAAAATTAAAACAACATAATAGAATTTAAAAAATAATAATAGTAATAAAAATAAAAGTTAATCCACAGAGAATTTGAAAATATAAAAAAAGCAAAAATTAAAAAAAATATTTTATCCATATTCAATCTTAAAATAAACTAATTTATATATCATTAAATTTTAATGTTGATGAAAATATATTAAAAAATAAAAAAATTAAAAAAATAAATTTTAAAAATAAGATAATTAAAAAAACTTTAGAAAAATATTAAAGAAAAATTATAATAAAATTAATATATATTTTATAAAAATAAAAAATAAACTTATTGTAAATAAATTCGAAGAAATAAAAAAAAGAAATCATAACAAAATTAATTAAATAAAATAAATTTGTAAAAGCATGAAAAGTGAAATTAATAATGTAAAAAATTTACATACTAATAATAATAGAAAAAGAATTAAAACAAAAAAAAATAATTAAATTAAAAAATATAATCAAAAGTGTTACGTATACTAACAATTAAAAAAAACTAAAACAAAAAATAATTAAAAGAGAATATAAAAAAATATAAAAGAAACCATAAGTAAAGTATAATCAAAGTGAAATTATTAAAAAAATAAATTAAAAATTTATAAAAGTAACCATGAAAAAATAAGTGAATTATGTAAAAAAATCACAAGATTATAAAATTACATGTTAACCATTTAAAAAAAATGAAAAAAATAGAACTAAAACCAAAAAATATGGAAATAAATATATAATTTAAAAATATAAAAGAAACAACAAAAATAAATAAATAATAATAAATGGATACCTTTCTTTAAAATTTGAAGAAATCTTTTGTTTGTCCTGAATTCTTCAATCTTTTGTTTGTCCTGAATAAATTATGTGTGTAAAATGAATGAATAAAGAGTCTTATTTATAGGTAGGGAGGAGATTAATTTTCTAAATCATATCAGTAAATATAAGTAATTATCTATATTATTTTTTAATTAATAGTAATTAATTTTAATGTGATAATATCATATCAAATTTTAAAATAATATATTTATTTATCTACATAAAATTTTAATTAATTAATAATTAAAATAATTAAAATTTTTTATTTTATTAAAAATTAAAATAATTGAGATTAATTCTGGTGACAATACCTCATCAAAATTAAACTCTCCTTTAGTATATTAAATATTTCAGACTTTCAGTAGAGGACAACACTTTATATGAGACATTTCATGTGAAACAATTTTTTTTTAATGTTTGTTTAAATAATTATCATTTTTTATTAAATATAATATTATTTTTATTAAAAATATTACTCCATTACTTTTTTTTAAACAATAATTCATGAAAAAATATTATTTTTTATTAATTTTTTATATAACTTTTTGTTAATATATTTTACTTCTAATCTACTCCTCCGTCCCAGGTTAAGAGAGTGACCTTATAGAGTATATATCAAGTCTTGCAGGGTGAGATGATCTCACGTACATTTTTACGGTAAAAAATACTCATAAATAATCACATTAATCATTATCACATGAAAACACTTTATTGTACTAAATGAAAAATTAATTTCTTAAAATAAATTTATTTTAATCCCACATGTTACGAAGGTTTATAACAGTACAAATTTTGGTCTTCACACTTAGGGTTGTCAATTTTACCCGCCGGGTCGGGTTACCCGCGGGTACCCGGGTGATCGGGTAATACCCGCACCCGAAAAAAAATCAGCGGGTGAGGGTAGGGTACGGGTTCACATGTTATACCCGCGTACCCGACCCGATACCCGACTCGTTTACCTGTTTAGATATATATATATATATATATATATATATATATATATATATAATTACTAATTTAATATTAATATTAATATAATTACTTTAAACATTATTACATCAATTTGTACACAATTATTTCTTGTTATCTAGGTTTAATATTTAAAGAAATATACACATTATTACTTATGATTACAAATTCACACTCAAAACCCTAGATAACATCACTTTGTCATTCTTCCCCTGCCCACACAATATTATTCACGAATCACGCACGCCGCGCCTTTGTCACTTGGAGGTTGGAGAAGAACCCTACAGGAGGACAGACGGCTATCGACGTCTGAGCAGCGGCTGTTCCTAGGTGACGAAACCACTGCTCGCGGCGGATAGATCTTGACGTCGGAGGCAGTGCGTTGCAGGTCGCGACTCCCGGTGGTGGCTGTTCCTCCCGATCCGGTGACAAAACCAGCAACGGCGGCGGTGATAAAACCAGCAACGGCGGCGGCGCGTCCCTCTCGATCCTGTCTCGATCTCGACGGTGGCTGTTCGGCGACGGGTTTTGGCCCGATTTAGTTACTGCGCGTATCCGTATTTTACCCGTATTATATATCCGTCTATTATTTTATTGCGGGTATCCGTATACCCGCGGGTAATCCGTTTATCCGATGGACAAACCCGTATCCTACCCGCTGATGACATTGAGGGTAATAGGGTAGGGTACGGATAGGGTAATTGGGTAGCGGGTAGTAGGTGAACTTGTTAAACCCGTACCCTACCCGTTTACATCCACTTTTCCCCTAAAATCGTGTACATCATCACTTTATTAAAGTAAGATTAAGAAAAAACAAAATAAAAAATGAATAAAATTTCAGTTTCAGAGTTCACAAAATCATGGGGTATTCAATTCCCCCAACTACGCACTCAATTGAAATGCAGAATCGCCCCACCATGCTTCGCCTGCCCTGTCGGTGATCTCTTTCCTTCCTTCCTTCATAAAATTCTTTCTGCACACTCCACTCTCATCTCTCTCATTCATTCATCCCAACAATTTCAATTATGATTCTCCCTTTCTCATCTAAACCCCTCATTTCATTCCTCACCTACGTTTCTTCCCACCCTCGTTTTTGGATCTTCATCGCTTTCCTATTAATCCAACTCCTCCTCATCTCCCTCACCCGCAATTCGCCCCCCTGTTTTCCCGATCGAACCTCCGCCGTCTCCCGCCAAGAAGCCGCTGCGCCGCCCACTGCCGCTGATAATTCCGAAGAATGCCCCTATGGTAGGGTTTATGCCTACGATCTCCCTTCCATGTTCAATAGAGACTTGTTGTTGCAGAACTGCACCGATTTAGACCCGTGGAATTGGCAATGCGGAATCGCCACCAACCACGGGTTCGGCGGTCCCGCCGCCGAGCTCCGCCGCATCCTGCCGGAGAATCTCTCGAAATCGTGGTTCAGAACAAACCAGTTCTCGTCGGAGCTGATATTCCACAACCGTATTCTGAAGCATAAATGCAGAACCATGGAGGCGGAATCCGCTACGGCGTACTACATCCCGTTTTACGCTGGACTCGCAGTGGGAAAGTACTTGTGGACGAACGACACCGTTTCACGCGACGCCTCTTGCACGATGATGCTACAGTGGGTCCAGAGGCAGAAATACTGGAAGAAATTCAACGGCTCTGATCATTTCATAACCGTGGGTCGAATCACATGGGATTTCCGACGGATGACTGACCCGGGAAAAATATGGGGCTCCAGTTTCCTCAACATGCCGGAGATGCAGAGAGTCACTCGTTTCATCATAGAGAAATCGCCCGATGATCCACGGGACGTCAGTGTACCCTACCCCACCGGATTCCACCCCAAAACCGGAGAAACGGTCGACAATTGGCGGAATTTCGTGCGCAATTACAACCGGTCAAGCTTGTTCACCTTCATCGGGGCGACACGTGGATGGGTCAGTAATGATTTCCGACAGCTTTTACTGAGTTACTGTTACAACGAAACGGGTCTGTGCCGAGTCGTGGACTGTGCCGTGACTCAGTGTTCCACCGACTCGTCGGCCATTTTGGAATCTCTGTTGGGGTCGGAATTTTGCCTGCAGCCCCGGGGAGACAGCTTGACCCGGCGGTCGGTTTTCGACTGCATGGTCGCCGGTTCAGTTCCGGTTTTTTTCTGGAAGAGGACGGCTTACGAGCAGTACGAGTGGTTTTTGCCGGGTGAACCGGAGAGCTATTCGGTTTTTATTGACCATGAAGAAGTGAGAAATGGGAGTAGAACGATTAAGGATGTATTATTGAGGTATAGTAAAGAGGAAATTAGGAAGAAGAGAGAGAAAGTGATTGAAACAATTCCTAGAATTATTTATGGGGTTAGGAATGAAGGATTAGGGAATATTAAGGATGCTTTTGATATTGCTTTTGATGGGGTTTTAGAGAAGATTAAGGAGGAAAAAGAATTTTTTGATTTGATATAAAGATTTATAGGAGATTATATGAACTATTTAGTATAGTATGTAGAAGTAGTAGTACATTAGTATGTGATAATTGTAGCTTGTAATAATGAACAAGCAAGAGATTGGCTGGCAATCTTTCTTTTTTAATTTTAATTTTTGAATGAAATATTATTTTACTCCTAAAAATGAGATAAAATGGTGAGCAAATCATGCATAGCAGTGTGAAATTCTTATTGAAAGGTAGATAAAGAAAGCACAAATTGCGCAGAATAAAGATTGCATACTTTAAGGCTTTGTTTGTTTATTTAATTGGGGGTTTAACTATATCATTATATATTCGACACGTATTTTTCCCGTATGCCTATTAACAGTTTTGGGTGTGTAGGTAGTACCAGGTTACTTTTTTTCAGATTGACAAACAATATGCGAGTCCGTACCGCAACAAGAAACATTGTCCCACGTCAAAGGTATTCATTTCACTATTCTTGGCACCCATTTTAAAAGCATCAATTTTCTCTATTTAATAAAGAAAATACACAATATGACCCACCACTTCCCTCTAATACAATTACTCACCTTATTTATAATAATAATACTCCTTAATTTACGTGTAAAAAGTAAATAAAGACCTTAGAACCGTCCACGTGCAAACAACAAACGAGTACCTTTCAAAGGGACAAGGGAGTATCATTTTAACAAAAGCTGATACTTATAGATGAAACCATCCTCTGGGACTACCTACACACACACAATTAAATTTATAAAGTAAAGGTGAAACCATCCTCTGGGACGGAGGGAGTATAATTTAATTTATAAAAGTATAATTTTTTCGATTGAAATATAAATAATATAAATATTTGATTAAATTTTTTTTTCTAAAATTAAAGGTACAAGTTTTCCAATGGCTGATATATCCATCTTTCTTCCACCTCGCCTTCCATGTGTACAAGTCACTCTACACTTATTAAGGCGTCGTTTTGATTTTTGTAATTAAAATTTAATTTATATCCAAAAGAACATCCTCATATATCACACATTAACATTATCCATCAAAATTCGCCATGCGAGGGGTAGTAAAAGACAACTTCTGAATTTCGAATAGATGATTCATACGATAATTGTTGTTTCTATTAGGACAATTAGAGAATATAAAAGATTAAAAATTTAGGGTAAATAAGCATATAGGGAACGAGTTCATCAGCAAGAGCTAAAGAGGTTTTTGTAGAATTTGCAGATCAATCATAAATACCACCTAAAAGATAGATAAATCTGTCACAAGAACAGAGAAAAAGGTTTCGACATCTTTTTTTGGGTATGAAGAGAGAGAAAAAGGTATTGGGGACAAGAATAGTAATTAATCGACTCCTTCAATTCTATGGCTCTGTTCTTGGCTTTAACCATTCAGAAGTACATTGTCGGATTTTCTTTCTCCATCTACCCCCGTGATTCAGATTTTGATCGAATTATATTAGTGTGTGATATATGAGGTTTTTTTTTGAAATTTTAATAAATAAAAAAAATCAAAACGACGTCGTTTTGTTAACAAGTGTAGAGTGACTTGGCATATACAGTGACACGTCAGCGTCCAGGCAGCCCTCCAGTTGCCCGGTGGTTCGAGTTGCAATACGTGCTTAAAGTCGGGTACTTATTTGCAAATATTCCAAAGTTTGGACTAATTCGCAATCTGCGAAAAGGTTGAGACTTTTTATGCAATTATTTTTTTGGCAGGCAGAAGGTTGAAACGATGTTGTTTTCTACACGTTGAAGGTGACGTGAAAGAAAAATGGGCACGTCAACCACCGGGCAGACCCCCAGCTGCTCGATGACTTGATTTGCAAAACGGGTTTAAAGTCGAAAACTTATTTTTAAATATTGAAAAGTTTGGACTAATCCACAATTTGCGAAAATGTTAGAACTTTTAGTATAATTAATCCTTACTAATTTTATATAGGAGGATTTACATGTGATATAGGTTCACACCAAATTCATTTATAATTAGTAGTATAAATGAAATGTTATAACATCTTTAATGAAAATAATAATATCTTATAAAATGTGATACTCCATCCGTCCCATTAAAACGTACACGCTTCCATTAAAATGTACGCGAAAGTGCTTACGTTTTAATGGGACTGAGGGAGTAATTAATTTATTCTTTCACACATATATTGCTTTTTGAGATTTAGTAGAAGACATATCACATCAAAATTACAGGTAAAATCCACATTTTCTTGCAAAATTTAAATAACGGGAGTATTAAATGTTTTTAAATGCATTTAATTTTTTAAGATTGGGCATCCTATCAACTCGGTTAACACATACTCTATCTGTCCCGTTTCAAACTTTACGTTTGCTTTTTGCACGTAGATTAAGGAATATAGTATTTTAATGTGTAGTGAGGTGAGAGAAATAATATTTTAATGTAAAGTGGGTAGGTGTATTAGTGTGAAATGTGGGGTTATGGAGAGAGAAAAAATTAATTTGTGTGGGTCCCATCTACCAAAAAGAGAAATGTAAAGATTGAAATAGGACGCCCAAATTAGAAATATGTAAAGATTGAAATGGGACGGAGGGAGTATATTCTAATTTTCAAATTTACAGGAAATTTATTTTTTAGGGAGATTGATAATTACCTTTTCGAATGAAAGATACTCCATCCGTCCCTTGGTAAGAGTCTCATTTGCTTTTTGGCACGTAAATTAAAGAGTATTATTATTTAATATGTAGTTGGTAGTTGTATTAGTGGATGTGTGGGCCCCATGTTTTAATTGTATTAGTGGGTGTGGATGAGTCTCATGTGTCCAAAAAAGGAAATGAGATTCTTTGGGTGGGCAACCAAAATGGTAAAATGAAACTCTTACCTAGGGACGGAGGGAATATTACTTATCTCAATATGAATATATAAAAAATAATAATATATCAAAATTTGAAGAGTAATATTTTTCATTCCAGAGTAATAATTCATTTTTACAAAGAGTAAATTTTCATGTATGAAAAATAATCGATAAATTATAGTGCAAGAATTTAAAAAGTAATATTTTTAATTCAAAAGAGTAATACTTCCTCTGGCCACTTACAAGATATCATTTTATTATTTAGACGTCCACTCTAAAGGTATCCATATTTCATTTTTAGTAAAAAAATATATCATATGCCCCATTATTTCCTTCTAATACAACTATTCACTACATATATAATAATAATACTCCTTAATCTATGCGTAAAAAACAAATGATTACCTTCTAAGTGGCCGGAGGGAATAATTAATTTTTTTAAAGAGTTTTTTTTTAATGTATTTAAGAGTAATAGTTCAATTAGAAAGCACATGTATTTGTCATTTTTTAATTTAAAATAAAAAAAAAAACAGAATATTAGTGTTTTTTTTTTAATTTTATAAAATAGGAAATAGAAATTTAAATTTCCAAAAAAAATAAATAATGAATAGTTCCGATGACACTAGCATATACCCGATATAAGTGGTCTTTGTTTGGTTGACCGTGCGCATGGTTTAGCTCCATACATGATTTCCTTTCCTTAATATCGTCTACTTCGATTTTTGGGCTTATGGGAATCCATTCTATATAATAGGCCCATCAAAGACAATTTTTTCTTTCTTTCTTTCTCACTCTCTTCTATTATTATTATTTTTTATTTTTATTTTTCTTCAGTTGTATGCCTAAAATGAACAAACATGTAATATATTTTTCAAATAATAGTTACATTTTCTATATATGATTTTGGGCACAATTTATGTGAGATATGTATATATTTTTTTATCGACAATATTAGTTGGTAGTATAATTAGTTCACTAAGTACTATACTCTCTCTTTCTCCAAGCCTTCTTATAATTCTCCTCCTATTTGTTTTCAAAGAAAATCGAACCTAGGTCACTCACTAATTGATGCTTATTATATAAGTAAAATATGCTCGATGATAGTTAAAGTATGTTTATAATGAATTACTATATTATAAAACTTTAAGATCATACTTTAATGATCATTCGTTATAGTTAAAAAAATATATTTTAATGATAATTAGAGTTGTTAAACGATTCGAGCGAGCCCGAGTAGTGGGGGTTCGAACTCGACTCGAGTTGTCAACGAGCCAGGGTCAAGCTCGACTCGAAATCCATTGCTAGCTTAGAATTGAGCTCGACTCGGCTCGAAGAATTCTATATTTAAGGTCGAGCTCGACTCGAGTACCCAAACAAAACTGCTCAATATATCATTATTCACCTCATACAAAATCCATCTTTCTACTCTGCTGCTTAAAAAAAGGAAAATTAATTCATACAGTGCATTATACATGATTTAGTACCACAAACAAACCACAAATGGAACAAAAAGGAATAGAATTATAAATCCCAAAAATTTTGAAATATTGAAAATCAAAATCCCTAAATTAATTCATTGAATAGAAATGGAGAAAAAAAATAGAAAATAGAAGAGGAGAAACTCCTTCACAAATGATAAAACTAGAGTATGGAGACGGAGAGTCGAACACGATACAGATGGGGGCAATGCCCTTCTACGAGAAAAAAAATCTTCATACGAAAAAGTGGTGGTAACATCTGACCATCCAAAAATACTCTAATCGAGTGTTCACACTAGTCGTGCGGATTTGGGAGGCTCACGGTGGGAAAGATGAGATAAATTAGGGTTTGAGTTGGGAAAGATAAATTGAGGATATGGACTGGAATCGCGATATTGGAATTTGAAAGAAAGAATTTTTGAATCTTACCACCTGCTGCTGCCGCTGTTATTGTGTGGATGCAGATTGCAGAGTGTGAAGCGTTGGGGAGGCAGTCTGTGGTGGAGGAATATTTAGAATGAATATTATTAGGGTTACATCAATATATATACTAATATAATATATTATTTATTAAAAAATCGAGTACTCGCGAGCTTCACGAGTCGAGCCAAGCTCGGCTCGACAACTTGATGAGTATTTGATGGGCTCGAACTCGAACTTGAGCGGACACGAGTCGAGCCGAGTCGAGCCGAGCCGAGGAGCTGCTCGATTTACATAACAACTCTAATGACAATAGACATATTTTACCTATGCAATAATCATACTTTAACATGTCTCACAAACTATCTCATATAAGGACCGTCTCCCAATAAACTTTGTCATATACTCCCTGTTTGAATATTTTTTACTCACGAGTAAGAATACTCGTTCGTTACAGAAATATACCCCAAGGAATAAAATTATCGAACCCACATGGAGTTTAAGTTGGGACTAATAAAATACGTGAGCTCATGTTTATGTCACTTTTGTAAGGGTGATCGGGGGTTTTGAGTTTGATTTTTGAAATTAACAACTATAGCAAGTAGCAAGTAAATAAAAAAGCAAATAAGAGAAATGACAAGTAAAAATAGTTAAAAATAAAAGAGAATAGGTGTTAAAGTTCAAGTATGGAAAAACATGAGACTAAAAATATCCAAGCACACTCAATTGATATTATCATGCAAAGGGAATTCAACTCAATTGATGTAGATTAAAGGTGATCACGATTATATCCTAAGCTCCCTTTCGGGTTACAAAGGTTGTTGATCTTATAGAGACTCCCAAAAGTACTTAAGATCAAAGCCCAATATTAACCTCTTCCATCTAGGTACTAATTAATCCTCAATTCTCCATTAGAAGGTACTAATTAGAATTAACTCTCCCTTTTTGTGTACTAGAGCTAACGAATGGATTGGTTTCCCTTATCGAGTTCAAATATCGTCTCGGTCAAACCTAAACTCGATGTCAATTCATGACTTTCTAATACTTAAGAGGGTCGTTTCTGTTTCACTCCAAGCAATATACACATGAACATCATGATAGCATTTAATTACCATAAATTATCCATTGATCAAAAATTCATTAAACCAATAATCATTCATGAATAACAAACCATGTCATCACAACATCAAAACAATTAAAGCCCATGAGTAGAAACCAACATCAATTACGTCAAAAATCAATTAATCCACATGATAATATAAACCTAATGTGCTCTTCATATCCCTAATCCCACTAGAGGGATTAACCTAACATGATAATGATAACAAAACAAATAAATGATTCATTACACATATCCATAGTTTCAAAACCAAAAGAAATACAAAAGAGATGTAAATCTTCCTTAACAATTCCTTGTAGAGAATCTTCAACACTCATTGATCTCCACCTCTAGCTCTTGACTTTCTTGAGCTCTTCAACACCAAATGATGAAAGGTATGGAAAATGGATTGAAAATATGGAGTGAAAGTGTGGAAATGCTCCAAATCACCTAAGGAATGGGTTGTGCTCTGTTCCAGCTGCCTCCAATTTTGTATCTCCACCTTTTATATGGTGTAGAGTGGCTGCTAATGAAAAATTAGGGCAACTCTCGATGCAGCAGATTTTTACAGAAATTCGACCAGAATATGAGTCATGGTCGAATTTCTCATCCTGGACAAGTGCCCCTGTATTTCGCCACACTAAGAAATTCAGGCGGAATTTTTGCTCTTGGATATTCGACCAGAATATGAGAAATTCGGGTCGAATTTCCCAAATTTCTGCATTTTTCCATTTTCCAGCGATTTTTCCCACATTTCTTGATATATTCCTCTTCAAGTTTGATCATTTTAGTACCATTTCCTTTAAGAATTTCACACACAAATCACATTTCTCTTACAAACATCAATCCAACATAAATACGAAAATAAAGACTAAAAAACACTCACTAAAATTTACATACAAAACAACTCTAAATTTATGCCAATTTTGACACTAAACAAACCCTTCGTCCCAAATTTATCTTCACGTTTACTATAAATACGGAGTTTAAGAAAAATCACTTTTTGACTTGCTTTTGGGGGTATTATGGTATTTTTGTGTAATAAATAAATGATAAAGTATGTTATGTGTATTAAAAAGGTGATGAAAATTTTGAATTTAATGTATGGTAGAGGGATATTAGTTAGTTGCTTTTTTTCTTTATGAGAGTGTGAAGTTGAATTTGAGACGGATTAAAACGGAAAGTGTGAAGTTTAAGTTGGGACAGAGAGAGTATTTATACGAGTAACAATATATTTTTTGTAACTACAATTGAAAATTTAATTTTTCAACACGTCTCTTATATTTTAATTTCATAACTGTCTCAATTTTACCGCTTGCATGGGCAGTTTAACTGGTTATAGAGATGACATCTTGAAATAATGACTACGAATTGAATCTCACAGTCGCAGTGTGAGAGCAATCTCTTAAAATGAAGAACTTCTTATATGTAGTGAATAGTGATTTAGTCACTATTGATCAGTTGAGTCTCTATAATTTAACAATAACGTTTTGTTGGGATCACCATAATTTACCTTGCACTAATTTGTTGGGCTAGGGTGTGGAGTGAATAGTGATCTTAACCTCTATTAATTAGTTTTATGTCACTAGGATTTATCTCTCCACCCCTTTGTTAGACCAAAATGTAGGGTTCATGCACTCCACGTTTTGCAACAATGGTCTCAACTCTCAATCTAGCTAGCCTGAAATTTACAAAATAATAATAAATGTGAATTAATGCTCTATATAAGTCACGACATTTGGTTATAATTAAAAACTAATTATTTAGCAAACTCGGAATAATTGGAAAATAAAAAATAGAAGAGAAAAATTGCGTGGAGAACGATGAGAGACGAAAGAGACGTATATGTAAATGTTTAATTTTCCGTGAAAATGATTAACCTTTTAAGATAGAAAAATTCATGCACAGAACTACGTTTTAATTTAGATAATAACAACATATATTAGTTCATTAGTGGGTTTTTAATTACCAAATTTCTGAAGTTCGTATTTTTTAAAATTAAAGTGGAATTATTGATTTATTTGGAAATTAACTAATTGAATAATGAGCGTGAATTATGTACTCATTTTACAATTTGTCCCTTTCATAATTTTCTTTATAAATTAAAAAAGAATAAAATTATTTTACTCAATTTTTAGCTTTACCTTGCATCCTAATGACTTATGTTCTATTATAGCTTAGATTTAATATTTATGTTTAAGGTTTAGATGTTGGAATTGGTTAAGTAATATAAGTGGATCAAGTCCACATTTGACCAATGTTCTTGTAATTTTCATTTGTCGAAAATAAAAACAAATGGCATATTCGAAATCTACGTTTTGAGTAGATGAATTTAATATATAAATTTGCTCAAATCCAATTCCGGGTGAATGAGTAATTAATACAGAAAGTTTACAATTTAATTACAAGAGAAAAAAAAAGAAAAGTGAAGAGTAAAGGTTGAAGTGGGAAGTTGTCCCACATTGGAAAAATATGGAAGAATTGAACTCCTTATTACCTACACACATTGTTGAATTAAAATAAAATGTGTGGACCACATGATGCAACCAACTAAGCCACGAGCCGCACCCATACTCGCACATAGCCCCACTCATTTGGGGTCCACATGGGGTGGACTGGACAGTCCGTGTCTGGCCGGGCCGGTCACCAACCTGGTCGGGTTGGGTTCGTCAAACGAATCGAGTCCCGCGGGCTCAGTTGTGGTTCAAACCAAAAATAGTGGAGGGTAAAATTTGGCTTCAAAAGTTTGAATTGAAATATTCAAATTCAAATCCAAATGGAGGGGTGCAATGTGAGCCATTAGATCAAGACTTTAATCTAAAGACATGATCCAACGGCCCAGATCAAATCAAAGAAACTCTTCTTCAAAGGGCACGTCACCTCTTCACTTATTATAAATAGACCCCAATATCATTTGAAACATTCATTCAAGTCCTGCAATACATATTTGCATTCATTCAAGTCCTGCAATACATATTTGCATATTATATTCTAGTACCCATAGTTCTAGAATTCCTACCCAAGTCCGAAAGTTCTAAAATATTAGTTCGTTCGCTGATAATTTTGGATTCGTTGTGCTACAAGTCCGAAATTCAAAGTCGTTGTATCTTGGAGGCAATTGCTTTAGTCCGTAAGCACCTGAAGTATGGAGCAATTTCATCTTAAGGAGAAAGAATATAACTCTTGACTCGACTTTACCAAAAATAATTCATAAGCCATTTTAAATATATACTATCCCATATTCCCAATATTAGAATATTAAAAAATATACATGTCTTTTTAATTCATAAATAAATAAGAATGGTTCAAAAGACAATTCATAAATAAGAAGAGTTCACCTATAAATATAGAGGGTTCATCATGCACTTTAATTCACATGAGACTAATTATTAAATTTAATATATATTCTTAATAAGATACTTCATCAGGAAAAAAAAATAATTTTTTTCAATGGAACATTTTAGGTATAGGTCAATGCTTGTGTGGGATTCTTTGAGACTAAATTAAATCTAATCCTTGGTGCGTTATAAAATTAAATTTCCACACACGAAATGTTATTTAATTAATCATGACTTAGAATTAATAAGCAATGGAGCTTGACTTTGTGTTTGATAGTTAGAGAAGAAGGAGATGAACATACGCAACTTGGTTTATGATAATGTGAGACAGCTTAATTTACAACCAGAATAATTAAGCAATCTTGGTTGACTCAAATTCTAAGTTAATTAATTAGTCATGGTATAAGGCTATAAGCTTCATATTTTCCAAATAAAGACTAATCCATCATTTTAGCGTATCGTTTGGTTATAATGTGAATTGTCACGACCTAATTAATCACCTAATTAAGACTAAGTCATGATTATATATGTCATGAGCGAATTAATTATTGTTATTATAAATAAGTTAATCCCAAACTATTTGGGCGCACTATTAATTAAAGTATTAGTATCTTATTTAGAAGAAAATGTCTCCCAATTGGATGAAAATGAGAAGGATATTTATGGGTTTTTGTTTTGCCTTTATTTTATTTTAATAATAATAATGATATTATTATTATTATTTTTATGGTTTCAGTTGTTAATTTATGAGTTTGAGGAAGGTTTCATGATACAGATATCTGATTAGCATTCGTTCAATTCTTTCAAGTTAAATGAATAAAAAACAAATTATATCTCAAATTAAATTAGCTAGAAGAATTTTAAAATTCGTCGAATGGTAAGAAGATGAGACAATGGTGATGACTTATAAGTAGAGAACATAAGAGGTGGTTCAATTCATAAGATCAATATTTCATTAGAGTTCTTATATTAGAAAGACTTATTAACGTAGTACTCGATCAGGTGATTATATTTGAAATTATCTTTGAAACTAAGCATGACATATTTAGAAAATATCAAAATATAATTTATTATATTTAAAAAAATTGGATGATGACATCTTGAGCTTAGATAATGTTGATGATTTTAAGCAATAACGATTTATTAGGTTCTACCAATGATGGGAAAAAAAATTCATATGTTTGAGTTTTTTTTTAAATGATAAATTATTCATAATTTACTTCTTCCATTTTTTTTATTCATTTGGGATGTTTTGGGAGAATTGTGTAACAATTTCATTTTTTGCAAGTTTCATGCTTCATGGAGCTTTCAGGGTGTTGAGAAATATAAAATGCTAATTGATGTCTATTTATTTAATTAATTTTTTGTAATATAATGTGTAAAAGTAATTGGTTAAATATTATTATATGATGCCATGTACGTGAATTTAAATGAATTCCCCCAAGTTAGAATGTCACTAAGTCGCTTACGTTCAATTCTAATGAAATTTCAAAATTTCAAAGTAAATTGAGATCAATTAAAAGAAGTTATGTTACTGAAATGATAAAAATAACTATTTTAAGACCAAAATAGAATTTTATTCTTGTTTTAGGACCAAAATCGAGCCCTTATAATTCCTTTACTGGGATCAACATGTCATAGTGCATAGCATGTGAATTCAGGCAAAAAATCAACTTTCTGGCCAAAATTAGACAAAAATCAAGCAATGTTTTATAGACAAAATTAAAAAATTAACTCCCTCCGCTCCAAGAATACTTGCACACTTTCTATTTTGATTCCATAAATATTTGTACATCTTAAAATAGAAACAATACACAATATCAATAACCGTACAATACACAATATACCACATACTTTTTATTCACAATCTAGTAAAAACCAACTATAACATACTCCCTCTGTCCCGTTTCAATGTTTACGTTTGCTTTTTGCATATTGATTGAAAAGTATTATATTTTAATAGATAGTGGGTGGAAAATATAATATTTGATGTGAAGTGGATAGGTGTATCAGTGTTGGATGATATATTAATTGTTTTAGGTTGGTCCCATATTCTTAAAAAGGAAAACGTAAGCATTGAAATAAGATGCGCAAAATAGAAACGTAAACATTGAAACGAGACGAAGGGAGTATATTTTATTCTATTTAATTACCCAAAATACTCTCATCTTTCTTACTCCGTATATAATTGTAACAAAAAGTTACAAATACGTGCATGTATTCGTGAGACGGAGGGAGTACCATTTTGGAAATAAAATCGTATTTTTATTTTGGTGTAGGACTGAAAATGATTTTAACTCATACTCTTTTACCACCATCAACCGTCCATGCGTCACAATATTGACTTACACGACCTCTTATTCAAGTTTTATGTACTGCGTTGCATAATCTAATGGACCAATGGTAATTACATATTGCTTAGCTTAGTCTTATATGATCCTCTTACTCGTCGACTTATTTGAAAAGGCCCTAACTTAATTGAAAATTTAATATTAATTAAATCTTGCAATTCTGTAATAATTAAAATAAATAAATAAGTAAGAGGAAGGTAATGCTATTGTTACTTGATATATAGGGAGAAATTATGAGGCCATGCATTAAGAAAATTTGCTCTCTATTTTGGATTTATCATGAAGAATTATGTGGTTAGAATTAAGCATTAATTATAAGTCGTACGTAACCTCTCCAACAAATTAACAAGTCTATTTTAATCGACTAAAATTGATGACTATGCATACATAAATACGTAAAGTATTTTGTGTCATGGTTTCATAGTGGAACAGGTCAATTTTAAATTTCAAATACTTTGTAAATAGTAAAAAATGCTTTAGAAAAAAAACAAAAAACAAAAAAACCTCTTATCATGTTTGGTTTAACACATCCAATTGATTATTTGAGTCGAGATAGTGCGACAATTCCCAACCATCGCCTTTTTTTTAAATTATTTAATACTCTCTCCGTCCGGTTCTAAGGTATCCATTTACTTTTTGTACATGGATTAAGGAGTATTATTATATGTAAAGTTGGTAGTTGTATTAGAGGGAAGTGGTGAGCCATATTGTGTACTTTTTTACTAAATAGGGGAAATTGATACATTTGAAACGTACGCCAAAAATAGTAAAATGGATACCTTAGAAGTGGACGGAGGGAGTATTTAATTACGTCGAATTATTATTTTATGATTAATTATTCTATGCACTTGGGTGCACCGTGCATCAACTTTAAAAAATTTATACATTTATAAATAAAAATGTATACGTTTCGTTGGCGAATTTTATGTTAATTTTTTTAATGAAAAGATGAGTGTAAAATATCTATACAATAATTAAGAAACATGTATACACTATTACATAAAAAAGTTATATAAATATAGATGCACACCCCACCAAATATCAACTCTTATACTACAAAAAAGTTACTCGACAGTGACGGATTTTTGTGACGGAAAATTTGCCGTCACAATTGTGATGGACTTTGTGACGAAATTTTGAAAATAATGACGGTTAATAGTTGACCGTTTAAAATTTCGTCATTCTCTATATTTGTGACGGCATTTGTTATGAAAAAATTTGTGACGGTCTTTTTTTCGTCATATATATTTTTTAATTAGTGACGGAAAAATGCGGTCACAATGTAAATGGTCTCATTTATGACGGACTTTGTCCTTCACAAAGTCCGTCACAAAGTTTGTGACGGACTTTGTGATGGACAAAGTCCGTCACAATTTACAGTTTTAAAAAAAATCATTAAAATTGTACTTGTTCATTACACATGTACATTATGCTATTTAATTTAATTATATAAAACAAAAGGTTCAACTTATATGTTTTTTAAAGAAATTATTATTATTTTAATATGTATTGTGAATTTATTTAAATTTTAATAATTAAATATATTATATTGTTGTATATTATAATATTAATTTTAATCAAAATAATTATAAGAACAAAGTTACTTCTTTTTTTTAATGAATTTTTTTTAATATTTATTGTGAATTTATTTAAACTTAAATATTAAATATACCTTGTCGTATATAATAATATTAATTTTAAAATTAAAATAATAATGAGAACAGAGTTTTTTTAATTATTATTATTTTAATATTTATTGTGAATTTTATACCTTGAATTATTGAATATACCGTGTTGTATAATAATTTTAATTTTAAAATCAAAATAATTATGAGAACAGAGTTACTTTAATTTTAAACGGCAATAAGTCGTATGAATTGTTATAATTTAAATATTTATGTGTCTTGATTTTTATTAAATAATAAAGTCATATATTTTGTAATAGATGAATTTATAATTACATAATAAAACTTTAAAGATTATATATATACGAGTACAGATTCCCACGTAATTCGCGGATGAATTATTATAACCAATCAAAAAAATCTAATTAAAGGTGGTATTTAATTTATATATATACATAATTTAAAATATATATAAATAATAACTATAATAAACAAATAAATAAATAAAAGTAGTATTCTAACTAATAAAAAATATGATTAAAAGTGGTATTTAATTTGAAGATAGACATGAATAGCCCTAAAGAATTAGTACGCCTGATTTATGTATATTAATTAATATTTGCTCTATTTATATAGTTATATATATATATATATATATATATATATATATATATATATATATATATATATATATATATATATATATATATATATATATATATATATATATATATTAATATTTGCTCTATTTATATAGTTTTTTTTAAAGATATATATGCTTTTATTGATTGATTTAATTATCTATTTGTAATCAAGAAAGAATAAAAATAAAAAATAAATTATTAGTTGGATATATTTTTATTGATTGACTTAATTATCTATTTCCAATAAAAAATATGATTAAAGGTTATATTTAATTTAAAGATGTACATGAACAATAAAATAAATAAGTTGGATATATTTTATTGGTCATTTATTCCTTAACTTATAAAAAAAATATGATTAAAGGTGATTTTAATTTATAGATATATATGATTTAAAGATAAATACATGAATAATAATAATAATAAATAAATAAATAAATAAATAAAAGTGGAAATATTATATATATATAATATTAAAATAAAAATCAAATACGAAATTTAACTATGTTGCGACACCTCATACTTTTAAAAAATTATTTGTAGCAGTGTACTCCTAATTTGTATATATAATATATATATAAAAAGGAAAGTTGATAATTAAATTAAAAAGAAGATCGTGTGTTTAATTGATAAAAATAAAGTTTTTGATTAAATTTAGAAAAATATAAAGGTTATGTATTTTCTAAATTGAGAAATTAGAAGAATGTTATTTATTTTAATGCAAATTAACCTATTTTCATTTATAAATAAATAATATATTTAGATATTATTTATAGATTGAGAATTTAAAATTTATAAGGATGTTTTAATTTAATTTTGAAATTTTTAATATTTATCTTAAATAAATAATAAAATTAATTAATTAATATTTTAATAATTATTTGTCATATTAATATATATATTACATCAATCAATATTACCACCATATTTATTTTGAAAGTTGGTTGATGTTATTTTAATACAAATTAATGGAATATATACAATATTTATTAAAAACTAACACTAAACTCTTGGCTCAACACTTTGCACAAGCACTCTTCCTTGGTGCCCACCCAGGTTCAAACCCGATTGGGGAGAATTTACACAATTAAATTCTAAAGAAGGTATAAGGGGTAGAAATGTAATAAAATGTTAATGGGTTAGTTGTAGCCGAGGTTGGAGCCGCCATGCACTCAAGTGAGCAAATAAGGTTCGATTCTTGCCAAATTAATTTTTTTAGAATTTAAGTATGTGACGGAAAATTTCGTCACAAATGGAGTCCGTCACAAAAATCCGCCACAAATATTAAATATGGGGTCCACATTCCCACTAATACAACTACTCACTACACATTAAATAATAATACTCCTTAATCAACGTGAAAAAAAAGTCTCTCATTCGAATGGACGGGGAGGGAGTAATTGTTTTAAAATATAATCACTTCTAATCAACACTATTGCATATCAGTCCTACTTTGAAAAATGTGCAAATACTTTAAATAATATTTCACCTTTTGAACTTATATATAATATATGGTTAAATTTTTAAGAGACATAAATATGAACTTATTAACATTTCAAATGCAAATATAAATACAATATTTTATTCATCGTAGGAGATAATAAGTAATATTAAAAAAATAAAATATAAATTTAATTCAAAATATAAACTATAAGAGAACGTAAATGTGAACGATAATTTAACCAAGCGCTTGACGATATTCAAATAAAAATAGTAAAATACTAACACTTTATTTAACCCTCACCTTAATTTATTTAACATACTCCATTTTTCATGGTCTACCCTAAATCATTTAAATAATAATTATTAATACACTAATTATGATAAAGGATATATATAGGTAAACATTCGTGTGAGATCGTCTTGAAACCCCAGAAGTCATGCAGAAGAGAAGTAGGAGCGACAAACAAATAAAGAAGATAATTAATAGGGACGAGCTAGAAGCAAGAGAAATTTGGAACATGGGGAAAGCCATGGGACTGAAGAGCAATGCTTTAGATGTACAGATGGTGAACAGTGTTGAAAACCTTATCAGAGCACAAAACACCAAGGAAGAGCACAAGAACAGGAGCAAGGAGACACAGGTTAGTAAATGAAGATTTTCAGCTTAAATTGTAGAGGCTTGGGGTCGGTTGCAAAAAAAACTGAAATTAGAGATTGGTGGATTAAAGAAAAATTTGATGTTATGTTTTTACAAGAAACTAAACTAGAAGTAGTTGATGATAATACTTGTAGACAGATGGGAGGTTATATTAATATGGGAAAAGCTTTTAAAGGCTCGGATGGGAGGTCGGGAGGAATCCTAACAGTATGGAATACAGATAAATTCATGGCAAGGAGTTGGTGGGATATGAGTGGAGCAGTTGTCGTGAATGGTACTTGGATTGATGGATGCATAGAGTGTTGTCTACTGAACATCTATGCTCCAAATAACCCTTCTGAAAGAGCCAACCTATGGGAGAGGATAAAAATGGTCATCAATCAGCAAGATGGCTGCTGTATATGTATAGGGGGGGACTTTAACACAATAAGAAGAGCATCAGAAAGGGTTGGTACTGGGTCTAGGTTTGACAGTAGGGATGCAAACAGATTCGAGGATTTCATTTGGGACATGGAGCTAGTTGATTTGCCACTTCATGGAAGGACATACACGTGGTATAAACCGGATGGAAAATGTAGAAGCAGGCTGGATAGGTTCATACTTAACAAACACTGGATGGATGTATGGCCAGAAGTCTATCAGAGAGGGCTGAAACGGGGATTATCAGACCACTGCCCTATTATTATAGAAATCAGAGTGGATAATTGGGGCCCTAAACCATTCAGGAGCCAGAATTCATGGCTTTCACATCCTGATTTCTACAACTTCGTGAAGGATAAATGGGAAAGCTATGCGGTGGACGGATGGGGGGGCTATGTGATCAAAGAGAAACTTAAAAAACTTAAAGCAGATATCAAAGATTGGAGCGAGAGAGTTTTTGGAAAGTTGAACAGCAAAATAACAAAAAGGAAGGAGAAAATTTGGCAACTTGACATGGTGGATGACACATTTGGCCTCAAAGAATCTGAGATCATGGATAGAAATAAAGAAAGAGCTCTCTTACTATGTGACATCAACACAAAAAAGAGATTCCTAAACCAGCAAGCAAAAATTAGATGGGTGAAATTTGGCGACATAAATTCTTCAGTCTTCCACAGGGTCATCAACGGTCGCAAGAGAAAGAATGAAATTAAAGGGCTCTACATAAATGGAACTTGGAGCCAAGAAGTCCAACAAGTCAAAGAAGTAGTTTTTACTTCATTCGAAAATCATTTTAAGAGTGTAAGCATGCTAAGACCGAGGATTGATATTGACTTCATGTCCAATTTTATTACGGAGGAGGATAATGAATTCTTGATGAAGCCATTCTTGGAGCAGGAAGTCTTAGATATTTTGAATAGCTGCGACGAACAAAAGAGTCCGGGGCCCGACGGATTCAATATGGCGGTCTTCAGTAAATGTTGGGATGTTATTAGGGAGGATTTTATGAGGTTTCTTAATGAGTTCCATTCCAACGGAACTCTTTCTAAGGGTCTGAACCACTCATTTATAACTCTGATTCAGAAGGTGGAAGATGCAGTGGAGTTAAAGGACTTCAGACCCATCTCTCTTATTGGAGGCCCATACAAGATTTTGGCAAAGATACTAGCTAGTAGATTGAGCTCAGTACTCCATTCTATTATTGCAGAAGAACAGACAGCTTTTGTTAAGGGAAGAAGTATCTTGGAAAGCATTGTGGCTCTACAAGAAATCTTAGAAGATGTGAAAGAAAGAAAGAAAGCCAGCTTTTGCTTTAAAATTGACTTTGAAAAAGCTTATGATTCGGTCGAATGGAACTTCCTGGAAGATGTGATGATGGCTTTTAAATTTGGAGAGAAGTGGATACAGTGGATTATGGCATGTGTGAGAACTGCACACGCTGATGTTCTTGTAAATGGTAGCCCTACTGGAGATTTCCAACTGAAGAGAGGCTTGAGACAAGGAGACCCGTTGTCACCATTTTTATTCATTATAGTGGCGGAAGTGATTAGTCTTATGATAAAAAAGGCTATCAGCCTAGACTTGTATGATTCTGTTGAAGTGGGATTGAACGGGTTGAAAGTATCACACTTACAGTATGCGGATGATACCATCTTTGTCGGGAAAGCATGTTTAAAGAACGCCATCTGCCTTAAAAGAGTTCTGATCCTTCTAGAATGGGCCTCGGGTATGAAGATCAATCTGGACAAAAGCACATTGATTGGTATGAATATGGAAGAAGGTCTAGAAGCTGACATGGCAGAAATTCTAAGATGCAAAAGGACTACACTTCCTATTAAATACCTAGGGTTGATGGTGGGGTGCTCACACAAAAAAGCTGCTGACTGGAGATATGTGATTGATAAGGTGAGGAGAAGAATTAGAAAGTGGGAAGATTGTAATATGTCGATTGGTGGTAGATTGGTTCTGGTCAACTCAGTCTTGGCCTCGGTTCCTACTTACGCTATGTCGGTATTTCGAGCCCCTCTATGTGTGATCAATGAGCTAATTGCCTTACAAAGGAACTTTCTTTGGGGGGGGAGAGAAAAATCCAGGAAAATCCCTTGGGTTGATTGGCAAACAGTGTCCTTACCAAAGGATTATGGGGGTCTTGGGGTTAAAAACTTAGTAAATTTCAATAAAAGTTTGATGGGTAAATGGGTTTGGAAATTGTTAGTAGACAAGGGGAGTCTATGGGTTAAAATTTTAAAGGCTAGATTGGGTGTTAGGATGGGTCTGTCAGAGTTGTCGATCGGTCAGAGGGAAGGGTGCACGGGAAAGGGATGGTGGAGGGGGGTCCTGTCATGTCTCAAAGATGATAAAGGAAATTGGTTCTATAATAACATAGATAGAGTTGTGGGGGATGGGACAAATATTGATTTTTGGAATGATATCTGGGTCGGGGATACAAGTCTTAAAACATCTTTTCCTAGATTGTATTACTTGAGTGAGAACAAACATAAAACAGTGGCTGAGATGGGGAGCTGGGAAGGGGGGATATGGGATTGGAAATGGGAATGGAGAAGGGAACTTAGGGAGAGGGAGTCTAACATCTTTGCTGATTTGTTATCTCTATTTAACAGGTTCACTCTTATTAAAGACAAGAAAGATGGATGGGACTGGAAGCCGAATAAGCTTGGAGAGTACAAGGTCAGCGAAGCTTATAAGATTATTGAAGCGAGAGGGAGGTTGCAGAACACTATTAAGGCTGAGAATTACAAGAGGATTTGGAAAAGCTGGGCTCCTACGAAAGTCCAGATTCTAGCGTGGAGGATTCTGCAAAGAAAAATTCCAACATCTGTCGAGTTAAAGAGAAGGAAGACCTTACCACCTAACACTCCTACCGCTTGTAATCTTTGCAAAAAGGAGGAAGAGACAGTAAGCCATCTAATTTGCTGCTGCAATATTGTTCAAGAGTTGTGGAGTAGGTGCCTTGGTTGGCTTGGAGTCCAAACTGTGCTAGCAAATAATCCAACAGGTACATTCTTACAGTTTACCAATCTGTTCCAAAACAAAATCAAGAACAGACTAGCTTGCGATGTTTGGTTATGCACCACCTGGACCATTTGGAGCAACCGCAACAAAATAGTTTTTCAAGGTAAATCATGGGACAGCGACAAGATGTTGAACGAAATAAAATCACAAATTTGGAGCTGGTGGGCTTGGAAGAGGAAATGTTTAAGAAGTGATATCGACTTCTCATATTGGTCGAATAACCCTTGTTATTGTATCATTTAATTGTGTTCCCCTCCTACTAAGAGATGTGAGACTTCTAGTAAGTTTCACGATTATGTATTCCTTCGGGTAAAACTCTTGCTCGGAAATATACTTTTCATTTTCAAAAAAAAAAAAAAAAAGTAACAACATTAATAAAAAAATATAATAACATTTTTAATAAAAAATAATAACTAATTACGAAAATATAAAATATTCTTCTAAACGGTCTCACACAAAATTATATTAATACACTTAAAATATGACATAATAAATATAATTTGATAATGGACTAGGTAATCATTTTGAATTGTGGGTGGACAAAAACATTCAGGGTAAATTTCTATTCCATAATCTAATAGTGAGGGATAATGTTTTTTATTCTAACCAATAGAATATAAATTTTCTGAAAAATGGATATCACGCCTATATCTATCTCGAAAAATCTTAAGTCTCCATTATTAACTTTTATGTCAGGGTAAAATTAAGGAATGTATTACTCCATCCAGTTTACTATAATTTTCACTCACATCTTTGTGTAGATTAAGAAAAATCAATAATTTTAATAATATTATGATATTTTTTAATAATAAATAAATGATAAAATAGGTTAATTATATTAGGTATAAATAATTTTTTTTAAATATATTATGTAATATTTTTAACTTTTTACTTTTTAGAAAATCGAAAGTTTTTATGTGACAGTCACAAAATAGAAAAGATGAAATTAAAAAGAATAGAAGGAAGTAATTATAACTTTTTAATTTTATGTTTACGAGTATTAAACCTTTTAAAAAAATTATTAGAATTATTATTTCAAGAAAAAGTACATTTATGTATTTAAAAATTTTTAAATAGGGGTTAATAACGAAAATGAAATCATTAAAGAGTACGTATAATGGAAAAAACATAAGAATATTTTAAAAAATGTTTTTTTTTAAAAAAAAATCATATTAATTAACTTAAGAATGATGTATTAAAAATTTTAGGGGTGCGTGCACTGAGGAAATTCCATACGAGTATTCTTTAGTAATTTACCTTGACTGAAGATGGAATTTAAACAACTAAAATTCCCGCTACATCATCTACTGTGTCATGGTTGGATTTATACCCTAAACATTAAATTTTAGGGGGACAATGGTTGGATTTATTTCTCCCTCTTATGTATACATCACTTAACCTGTGGATCGTGTCATAAAAGATAATGCACGAAAATGGCGTAGAAAATTCGGTGTGCTAAAATTCCGTACACTTGTTCTCAATGTAAACAACGTCTTAAATAAAAGAAGAATAAAAATTAGAAATAAAAAAATGCGACACCATTACTTGCCAACAGGAATAACTACAAACTAAAAATTCCTGTCCACTTTGATTGCTTCACAATTAATATTAAATGGTTATTGATTGACATTTAATTATAAACCCGCTACGCATGAATCGCAACTTCATTATATTTAAAGTTGCTAATTTTGGATTATTGGTGGATTAAAAAACATCTCAAAACTAATCATCTTCATGGGCAAACATAAACTAAACGAATCTTGCCGGCAATCCATCATTATGGGGACGATATAGTCAGTGTAACGTCTTTAGCTATGATGTTGAGGATAAACAATAAATAAATAAATAAATAAATAATATAAATGTAAAATATTCATTGCACATGTATATCATAGTGATTTATGTCATCTATCTATTTTACTTTAGAGTTGATGCTTACTCTTAAGAGTTTAGTATTAATTTTTAAAGAAAAATATTTCAAATTAATTGATTTTAAAAAATATCACCCCCACATATAGTAGGGAGGATTACTACTAGGTAAAAAAAATATATTTAATTACTATGAGATACAAACATATAAAAATATTACTACTAACTACAAAAATATATTGTGATATTTCAATATTACCCCTACAATGTGCTGCACATAAATGTTTTGTGTAGCAAAAGTTCATGTGCAGCAAAAAAAGTGTGTGCAGTAAAAAAAAATGTGTGCAGCAAAAAAGTGGGGTGGTCCGGCGGAGCTCCGGCGGCGGTTCCGGCGATCGGCCGGCGGAGCTCCGGCGGCTGCAGCAGGTTTCCGGCGGCCGGCCGCGCGGTCTGGCGGAGCTCCGACGATCGGCCGATGGCGGTCCGGCGGCGGTCCGGTGGTGGGTGGGGGTTTGGATTTGTGGTTTAAAAGTGTACGAGTTTAGGGTTATATTTGATATTTTACTCTAATATTTTGTATGTGATAATAATTATTTTAAATTAATGTATCTAATAGTAATTAGGAATACAAAGTGTGTACCTAGTAGGAATTTTTCCCATATAGTATACTCCCTCCGTCCCAAATTCAAGTTCACGTTTACTATAGATACAGAGTTTAAGAAAAGTCACTTTTTGACTTACTTTTGAGGGTAGTATGATATTTTTGGGTAATAAATAAATGATAAAGTATGTTATGTGTGTTAAAAAGGTGATGACAAATTTGAAATTAAAGTATGTTAGAGGGATATTAGTTTGTTGCTTTTTCCTTTTATGGAAGTGTGAAGTTGAATTTGGGACGGACCAAAACGGAAAGTGTGAAGTTGAAGTTGGGACGGAGGGAGTATATATTTTGGAAAAATGCCACTTATAGTATTTATTTACAGCAAGTTTGAAGTTTTTGTGTTAATAGAGCATGCGTATTTTTTTTATATCAAATTGTATACTCCCTCCGTCCCAACGGAGTTTCCACATATACTGTTACAAAAAAAAATTACTGTTCACATTTTTGACTGGTCAAGCTTACTTTCTTAAGGACAAAGTTGTACATTCAAATATAATATGCAAAGGGATTAACTTTAGTAATTAAAATTAATTTCAACTACAGTCTGCCTAACCCTCCTCCCACACCTTTACTCAATAATAAAGGTAATTTAATATTAAAAGAAAATGAGAAACACCGAATCAAAGAACCAAAGCAACCACCATCGACCAAATATCTCTCGATGGTTCTGGAAATTTTACAAAGATGAGAGGAATCTGGGAATACAGAAGCATACAGAGATATAAATAGTCCCAAATTTTTTGGATTCTTCAAATGCCACGGTCGACTCCATCCAGATCCACTCCTACCTTCTCTTTCTTCTTCCAGATTTCACATGCAATCTGATTATTGGAACAGCCCATCATCACTATCAACCACTAATACTCCTATGGTGAGGGATGACTAACCAGCATGGGTAGAGAAGACGCAGATCTTACCAATGTGGGTAGAGTTGATGCAGATCTGATCGATGGTGGCTAGAATCAGATCCGGCGGCGCATCCGACGAGGGCGGTGGGGAAAACGACGATGGTTGTGGTGGTTGGAGTCGAATCCGGCGGCGCATCATTCGCGAGGGTGGTGGGGGAAAAAGACGACGGTTATGACAGATCCGATGGCGCATCCGGCGAGGGTGCTGGAGGGGGGACGACGACGAGTTATGGCGGCTGGAGTCAGATCCGGCAGCTCGTCGTCCGACGAGAGTAATGGGGTTGAGATTTAAGTGTGAGGGAGAGAGAGAGAGAGAGGTGGATCTTGAGTTTGAAGATGATAATGAGCAGTGTGAGAGAGAGAGAGAGGTGGATCTTGAGTTTGAAGATGATAATGAGCAGTCGAATATGTTGGCTTTTAGTGTTTTGATTTGGGTTGGGTATTTGGGTTGGGTTAGGATAATTTTGTTAACTTAAATATGTTTAAGTATATAATTAGTGTTTTAAATATATAAAAGATATGATGACATTTTTGAAAATAAGAGATTATGTAAGGATATTTTTATTGTGTTTTTTTCCTTTTTTGGGGTGTGAAACCGTATTGAGACGGACAAATGAGGAAATGTGAAAACTATATTAAGACGGAGGGAGTAATAAATAACACATAATTAAAAAAACAAAAAAAAGAACTTCAGCAATAATAAAAAAATTTCGATACTTGTTACTCATATTTTTTTCTAACACAAATATAAGGTGAAATTAGCACAAGAGATATGCCATACTAGCTAGCATGTTGGGTTAATTTTTTTCATTATACATTTATCATCTCTTACACAATGTCATTACGACCCGTGACCACAACAGCCACTACCACCAAAAAAAAACAAAAACAAACTAAATATATTGTTCGTAAAATCTTAACTTTATTATTAAATTGAATTATAAATGAATTAACAACAAAATTTATTAATAAATATTTACGCTGATAATTCCATTAGTAAACAAGTAATAACACTTAACCACATAATTTATTTAGTTGATAAAAACAATATAAATTCATTGTCATTCTATTTTGATTGAATTCTATTAATAAACGAAATTTTTTAGTGATCTCGAATTAGCTTATGTATAACAACTTTGGTCCACGTGTCTACTGTACTGCAGCAAAATGGTAACAAGTGGGGTCCACATGCCCCCTTGTAATATTACATTCACTATGTCACAAATTTTCATTGTCTACCAATGGCCAAGTAATTCCAAACGCAAAACGGAAAAGAGATAAACAGTCCGGCTTCCACGTCTGCAGTCTACCTGGCGTCTGACGTAATACCTCTGTCCTAACCCCCGACCTTTCTTGTCTATATAAACCATGCCATTATACCTCACGACTCACACCATTTTCTAAAAAATAATTAATCAAAATATAAAATTCCTCTCTAAGCAATTTTTCCCATCATGGCGGTTGACAATTTTCCCTCTTCACCTATCAACCGACAACCAAACGAAAGATTCGATAAGGCTCTTCAATTTATTGAAGATATGACTAAAAATACTGATAAGGTGCAAGAAAAGGTGTTGGGTGAAATACTTGGAAGAAATGCCAACACTGAGTACGTGCAAAGATTCAATCTCGGCGGCGCCACCGATCGCCGCACCTTTAAGTCGAGGGTTCCGGTCGTCAAATACGAGGATCTTTTGCCGGAGATTCAACGGATTGCAAATGGTGATCGATCGCCTATTCTTTGCTCTCACCCCATCTCTGAATTCCTCACCAGGTAGTTTAATATATACTAATTAGTAGTGAAAGGCATAGTTTGTTACACGATTTCAATATGAAACCTTAATACTACAAGAAAAATAACTTTTAATGATATGTCATTATTACTTTCGTCTAATCATTATTGCTTCGGTTAATGACAGAAAAGTGATTAATAGACATATCATTATTGATTATTTTTTTGTCATTAAAGAATTTGGAAACAATAATGACGGAACCTTGTCATTAAAAAAATTCTTGTAGTCCAGAAGTATTTTTTTATCCATAGGGTTTATTGTTTCTCAGGTGTAAGTAGACATGTACAAAAAAACCGGAACCGGCGGTTCGAACCGGGGAACCGCCGGTTTTAATCGGAACCGGAACCGCCGGTTCCGGAACCGGCTAAGGAAGGTTCGGTTCCGGTTCCTCATATTTGGGAAAAAAACCGGCGGTTCCGGTTCGAACGGCCGGTTTTTTATTTTTTATTTTTTACGCTTAAAATTCAAAAAAAAAAATAAAAAAAATAAAACCGGAATCGGCGGTTCCGAATCGGAACCGGAACCGTCGGTTCCGGAACCGAACCCTTCGTACCCCGGTTCGGTTCCGGTTCCCCTTATCTTGGAACCGAAACCGCCGGTTCGGAACCGGAACCGGCGGTTCCGAACCGGGGTGCATATCTAGGTGTAAGACTCTAAAATTTTAACACAAATAATTGTAATTATTCTTTTCTTTTTTTGTTCATATAGTATTTTTCTTGTGGTTCATAAATTATGTTACACTTCAATTGGTAGACTTATGGTTCTTATACTAATTTACTCATATTGTTTAATCTTTGTCCGTAGACTTTGTAGTATTAAATATTTCTAAGTAGTATATGATTGTAGTTTTATTCTTTTCATGATTCATATATTATTTTCTCAAGAAAAACATATGTTAGAAATATTATATAAGAAGTCATACTATTTTTGATAAATGGATACATAATCAATAAAAATTAATTTATAATTGAATTATTTTTTGAACATGTGAGACGGGTTTTTGTGAGACGAGTCGACCCATTACTAAAGTACATATTATATAGGTAAAACATGTTTATTTGTAGTTAATCATATTATAACACTCTAAAATCATACTTTAATTCATCATCCATCGTAATTTAAAAAACATATTTTCGCAACCATAAAACATACTTTATTTATATATATAATAGACATATTTTAAGACATCATTCCTTAACTTAATTATCGTTTCAACTCATAAATATTCCAGTTCGGGAACATCAGCCGGTGAAAGGAAGCTGATGCCGACGATTAGTGAGGAGATGGACCGCCGGCAGCTCTTGTACTCCCTTCTCATGCCAGTCATGGACTTGTCAGACCCTTTTCTCAATTTCTCATTTTATGTACTTTATTTATAAACTGCTTAATCATAAAATAACAAATTATAATCATAAAAAAAAAAGTATAAACAATAAATAATAGGCCTTGATTGTTGAAATTTCAACAGATACGTGCCGGGATTGGACAAAGGAAAAGGCCTATACTTCCTATTCATAAAAGCCGAAACCAAGACTCCAAGCGGTCTCGTAGCCCGCCCCGTTCTCACCAGCTACTACAAAAGCGACCAGTTCAAGACCCGACCCTACGACCCGTACAACGTCTACACCAGCCCGGATGAAGCAATCCTCTGCTGCGATTCATTCCAAAGCATGTACACTCAAATGCTGTGCGGCCTCATCATGCGCAACCAAGTCTTGCGGGTCGGGGCGGTTTTCGCCTCGGGCCTCCTTCGGGCCATCAAATTCCTCCAAAGCAACTGGAAACAGCTGGCCAACGACATCGCCACCGGGTCGCTGAACCCTAGAGTTACGGATCCCGCCATTCAAGAACGCATGCTGGATATCCTTAAACCGGATCCGGATCTTGCCGAATTCATAATCAAGGAATGTGAGGATGAGAATTGGGATGGGATAATTCGTAGAATGTGGCCAAACACCAGATATCTTGACGTGATTGTTACTGGTGCTATGGCACAGTATATTCCACTCCTGGATTTCTACAGTGGAGGATTACCACAAGCTTGCACCATGTACGCTTCATCGGAGTGCTATTTCGGGATTAATTTAAGGCCCATGACGAAGCCCGAACACGTCTCCTACACCATCATGCCTAACATGGGCTATTTCGAGTTCATTCCCCATGACCCGGCTGTTCAGCCGGGTCAGCCGATGGACATGGCCGACGTCGAGGTCGGGAAGGAATACGAGCTTGTTGTCACCACCTACTCCGGGCTGTGCCGGTACCGAGTCGGGGACATTCTCCGAGTCACCGGGTTCCACAACTCGGCGCCGGAGTTCAAGTTCATACGGCGGAAGAATGTTCTCCTCAGTATCGACGCCGACAAGACGGACGAGTCGGAGCTGCAGAAAGCGGTGGAGAATGCGAGTGTTTTATTGGCGGAGTTCGATACCTCCGTGGTTGAGTACACCAGCTATGCAGACACGAAAACGATTCCAGGGCATTATGTTATATACTGGGAATTGCTGGTGAAGGACTCGCCCAACTCACCGAGTCATGATGTTCTGGAGAGGTGCTGTATGGCGATGGAAGAGTCGATGAACTCGGTTTACAGACAGTGCCGAGTCGCGGACAACTCGGTGGGCCCGCTGGAAATCAGGGTTGTGAGTAACGGAACGTTTGAGGAGGTGATGGATTACGCTATATCAAGAGGCGCGTCGATTAATCAATACAAGGCGCCGAGGTGCGTGAGCTACACGCCCATCGTGGAGCTGCTGGACTCTAGGGTGGTGTCAGCACATGTCAGCCCATCGCCGCCGCACTGGACGCCGGAGAAGCGAGTTGACTCTGTTGGAAAGTGACGTCACTCTCGCGTCGATCAGATTTGGTTAGCTACCAACAAACAAACGTGCAGTTGCAAATGTCGACCAAATAAATCCCTAATAAATTTTATGTTTTTTTTTTGGGTAAATATTTTTGGTGTATGCATGTATATATTCCAAATAATATGTACACATAATGTGATTATTGTACTTCCTCCACCTCATTTCAGATGACACACTTTTCATTTTGGGTTATCCCACAAAAGTTTGCACATTCCTAAAAAGCAAAAAGTCAAACACAATCACCCTTTCCCATACACTTTATTTACAAAAAAATCACTCTTACCTAACACACCTTAATATACTTTATCATTTATTTATTACCAAAAAATACCATAATACCCAAAAAAGTTATCACTTTCTTAATCTCCGTGCCGGAAATAGGGGTGCAAACTTTCTTGGAATGGAAGGAGTATAATTTACTTTTCGTAACTAAAGGGTGTACGTGCTATTATAACTAGTTAAGCAAATCGGATCTTCTACGCTATTTCCATGCATTATCTTCTGTGTCACACGTTAACTGATTGACACGTAAGATGGAAAAATAAATCCAACCATTACCCCTAGGATTTAAGGATTAGGGTATAGTTTCTCTCTCCTTCGTGTCGTCCATCTAACGGTGTGGCACAAGAGATGATGTACCAAATGACATAGAGAATCCAAGTCGCTATTTAAGTATTCTACTATTCAAAGTATATTATAGTATGTTGGTAAATTTAATTATAGTTGGTAAATTTAATTATAGTTGCAATATGCATAAGGTAAATATACATCGGGTTCTTGCTGGTCTAGATTTTCTATGTTATTTTGGTGTATCAGAATTAATGTAGGAATATCTTAAATTCTCAAAGAACTCTCACATAATCTTACTATCAACAATTTCACTCACGGATTGGTTGAAGAAGAAAAACAAACATAGAACACCAACGATTATAGTAGTTCGAAAAATTGTCTACGTCCATTCTTAAGGGAGAAAAAGATATTTCAGATTAAAAGATTTTACTGATGCTGATTTTGCAGCTAGCATCGACGACCGTCGCAACACTAGTGGTTATTGCATCAAGCTTCGCACTAATCTTCTCTCGTGGAGCTCCAAGAAACAAAATGTTGTTGGTCGAAGCAGTACTGAAGCATAATACATGTCTCTTGCTATGGCCACTACAGACTTATTATGGATCAACTCACTTTTCTCTGAACTTCGACTTTCGCTTGCCAAACCTTCTGTTCTTTGGTGTGACAACCAAGGAGCAGATTTTACAAGTGATGAAGATTGAAACTTAATTCTCATATAAACCCTAATCTTAATCCATGGAATACAGGGATATTTATGAACTGCCGTATCTTGTCCTTACATATAGAGTTGCAACTTGATAACTTGCATAGCACGTTGCTCCACAATATCAATATACCTAGAAGATTAGTTTAGATCTCATAACTATCTATCCAACCCATCCTTATTTTTATTTATCCAACCAACCCTTATCTTATCATAAATCATCCACTATAATTTAAACAACGTCCACATGGCATCATGCAATCCATGCAAGCGTTTTACTCTCAACAATAGATGAATTTTAGTTTCTAGGTAACGTGTCAATCATATAATTAATGACATATATAGGATAATACACAAAATGGCAATGGAGATCCCGTGTGGTTCGTGATAAACTTTTTCATGTCTCCTAGACTGCTCTAAATCTTCTCTTAAATTTTGAAGTTACATTTCCTATTATAAATTGTTGATAAATGACACGAAACAAAGAGATAAATATCTATGCTCAGGGGTAAGGTTCAAATCTTCCTTTCACGTTGCGTTATTCATTTAACGTGTGTAACATAAAATGTAACCGGACATATGTGCATTCCAAACTCCAACCATCTATCTAGTTTTAGCGCATGTTTGCAAAGTAAATTAAATACATACATCTATACTATCTATAATGAGTCTTGAACTGGTTTGTACCCAGTTTCAAGCCGATAGCCGGTAAGCCTAAAATATAACGTGTCAAATTCTTCATTATCTCGATGTTATATGTGGCTACAATTCCTTCTGCCAACACATCTCCTCTCCTTTGCATGCACCTTTATTCTCTCGCCCTGAACTCACTTCTTGTAATTTTTGTGCTTCCAGCCATCAGTAGCCCCTTTTGGTCTCTAGTCTCATGTATCTGGGATTTCTTCATTCTTGGAGGATTATTTTTTCAATTTGAACAGAATGCTCTACGTATGGTGGAGGGCCGCTCAACCCCCGCTCCCGTTACGTCCCTACTTCTCCATCTTTCTAAGTGCCGGCGATGCTGTATGAACGGTACGCTGATCGATATTCTTTCCTCCTGTTAGTATAGTTAGTAGTTAGTTCATCAAACACCCATACTCTTCTTTTCTCTAAATCTTCTTATAACTCCTCTAATCATTCCCAAAGGGAATCGAACTTGAGTCATTCACTTTAATGAGGAGTCCAGTAGTCAAGTGAGTTAGCTCACCTGATTAGATCCAGGTGAATTCTGATCGTCGCTGACATTGTATTACTCGCTGAAACATTTGCAAGAAGGAGGAGAAAGCAGCTTGAGGTTGCGAGTGGATTCTAATATGGATATGATCCACACCGGATCTTCTGCGCCATTTTCGTGCATCATCTCCTGTGCCACACGTTAAGTGATTGACACATAAGAGGAGAATTAAATCCAATCATTGCCCCTAGGGTTTAAGGATTAGGGTATTGTTTTCTCTCTCATACGTGTCATCCATCCAACGGTTTGACACAGAAAATAATGTACCAAAATGGCACAGAGAATCCGAGCTGCATATGATCCATGTGTTTTGATTCTTTATACCTTTGATAAGCTATTGATGAATTTCTAAAATTTAATGCAAAAGTGATATATATATATATATATATATATATATATATATATATATATATATATATATATATATAAAGTTGAGCCTTTATATAAAATTTTTCTAAAAAATATTTATTGATAATCTATTTTGTTGTCATCCCTTATTGATTTCACTCTATTGTTTATATATGATTATTAATACTTCATCCGTCCCATGTAAATGGGTGCTTTTGTTTTTTTACGTAGATTAAAGAGTATTATTATTTAATGTGTAATAAGTAGTTTTATTAGTGGATGTGTGGCCCCATCTTTTAATTATACTAGATTTTCAAAACGTGCTACTTTATACTGTAATATATTTTAAATCAAGTTATAATTGTATAATTTATATTTATTTAAAGCACGATATTTAAGTCTTCCTTTATGATGAGTGTGTAAAGAATATTAAAAAAAAATGCACTTTTGAATATAAATTATGTAAAACAAATGAAAAGTTAAGCTGTTGCAAGTTAAACAAATAAAGTGTAAGAAATACATAGTGTTATTATGAAAATGTAATGTTAATATTGTAAATCAAAATCTGTTTGCACTTTTATTATTTTTTATTTTTGGCACATAAATATAAAAAAAGTTGCTTCCTAGGTCTTTTTGTTTTTTTTATTATTATTATTTTTTTGTTATAAATCATTAATATAATATGTTAGGTGTATAAAATATGAATTGTATTTTCATTATCAAATTATAACTTTAAGAAGGTAAAATATTTTTGGGACAAAATGAATATGAAGAAAAGGTGAAACCAGTTTTGGCAAGGGGGGAGCAGGAGCAATGTTTTAATAAAAGTGCATAATACATCAAACAGACTAAAGCAAAAATACCAAGAAATAAGTGGGATAAATAAAAAACAGAATTATAAACTACTTGATATCCAGACCTGCAGAGGCAATCCTTACTACAAACACCAGGGGATCCAGTTGTGGATCTGCAGGAACAAAAGATGCCATCATCCTCTAGACGCCGTTTATCTTCTTAGTCAGATGCGGTGTAGCTATCTGCTACCTGTATTATGCAGTCAATACCAAAAACGTCAAGCCCTCGTTTAATAAGAAATGACAATGTGGCGTCTCTCAAACTGTATAGATGACAAACATAAAAGAATATCACTCTGTTGATATAAGTAACATTGTCATACTTTTAGTGTTAATGTAAAGATACTACAACAATCACAACTTGCATCATAATATGTGGATATAAAGTTTCCCCTTTTGAATTGGTGGGTTTAGAATGGCAACCACAAAGATATGTGGTTGGTTAAACTGCAAGAAGATGATTTAAAGCAATTACCGTCAATGAGTTAATAAAATAGGTAAGAGAATATAAAAAACTATGCAAAAGGACAACCCTTTCTAAATTTATGCTTATAAAATTATTCACTTAGACTTAAAAAAAAATTAAAAGTGATATGCAGAACCTAAGCAGCCAAAAAACACGCATGAAACTATTGAACTTTGAAGTTATTTGCTTGTCCTTATAGGCGCAAAAATGAGAGATGAAGTTCAATATTGTATTGCTATGAAGAAGAAATTTAAAGTCAGAAATCTTGTAATGGACCAACCTGGAGCTGTTAACTATTAGACAGTTTCGCCACCAACCTAGGAGTTAGTACATCAATTCCATCAAAAGTAACACCAGCTTCTTCACCTCCTGCACCAACATCTACCATTGGCACAATCTTGTCTCTGAACACCTAACCAGCACGCAGCAGCTAACACTAGCCAAGAAGTTGAGAGTTGTTATAATTGTCCCACATTAAGTACTTGGAGGGAAAAAAAAAAAAGTGGAACTTCAAAGTGAGAAAGAATTGGCAGATGATTTTTTTATAAATTATATTTTTTCACAACTTATATATAGATAATCTTATTTTCTAAATGAGTCAACCGTGTGCTACAGTAACATTCTCAGCTAACTTTACATACATGACAGCAATAGAGAACCTTGTGCGTTCTGTTTGCAGAAAGCACCATTGCCAATCAACCTTTAAGTTAATCAGATCAATAGGTTCAAGATAGCCCTCACCCTTTGCAAAGCACTTATGCAGAAGAGGCAAAAACTCAAAGACGCGACCATTGGATAAAGTATTCCTTATGGAAGCTTCAACCGACCCGACCTGTGTAAAGAAATTACAAATTGTCTACTAAATAACATGTCACCATAAGATTCAACAGCACATAGCTCCACTATAAAACTGATCAATTTCCTTATACTTGTAAAAGAAAAATTGGCCCATCACATGTTGCATAATAATTTCATATACATAGGAGAATGGGTAATCTTCTAAGTTCAGTGTTCAAACAAATTCATATGATGGTAATAGTCAACTTGTGTTATTTGGACAAAGGATACATGTATGAACCAAGTTTGAATATCAAAATTGACTTTATGTCAAAAAAATCGTCTAAACTTAGAATTTAGGTAAAATGTCAATTGAAAGAAAAGAGCTCTAGAAGTACTAATTAAAACAGAGAGTTGCTGACATCAAATTTATGAAAGCACACAAATAAAGCATATTAATCTATTTACATTGGAAGGTATACTGTGCAATTGATGACCTTTAAAGACTGAATGACTATAAAGAAAGTATGAAGTATCATACCTGTTCAATCTGTCGGTGAAGTATGCGGTATTACACCTACTCAATCTGTGTTGCCGATTTGCACGGAATCGTCGCTAATATAACTATATGCTGCAGTGTCACCGTCGTCAACATTTCCATCTCCGGGTCTACTCTTAAAGCCCAAACCGCACTAATCAACTCTTTTTCTGCGATAATGGATGATAAGACATTTAGGCTTGAAAAAATGCACAGCCGTTCAGAGCGGGGCCTCGCTAAATCTGTCAATCTCGTCTTAGTCTGATTTCCATGAACTCCCTCATTTTATATTCAAAAGTAAATATCTAAATTACAACCCTAAACTCTTTAAAATAGTAATATGCATAATTCATCAGCCAAATATAAACAAACAAAGCATTCTTCAGGTAAAGGTGGGAATAGGCCAGAGACGAAGGAGCAACTTGATGCGGATCTTATCCAAAAAAAATTCTGTTTGGTAAGTGACCTGAAATAGGTTGATGCAGCAATAGGTTTTTTCTGCCAGTACCCAAATTTCAATGCTATTCTTTATTAGACGAGAACAAATAATTGCATAATGGCAAATGGTAAAGCCAGAGCGCGACAACTTTGGCTTGGTAAAACATTTGTGGTCTTTGAATGTCTGGTACAGCTTCTCTGCAAATGTCTCATGAGTAGATCTTGGAAACATGCTACAAGATTTTAAAAATACGTGTCAACAAGGCCATTGCATTGCCTACAGATAAAGAATATTACTCATAAAAGACACATACCAAGCCTCATCAAGAATAGTGGTGAATCAGGATTGTTGATCTTGTTAACTAGGCTGACACAGAAAGCAATTATGGCTTAGTAGGTAGAGTCATAAAGATCTAAATGCGCCAACATTGTATATTACAAACCAATCAAATAATCTTGAATAAACTTCTCATCACACCTATTTATTCACATAAACTATTATGAGAGAAATCATAAAAATAGAACAAATTGGAAAAGATACTTGCATCAAGAGCTCAGCAGCTGTTTTCAGATGAAATCGTGATTGATCGTCCTTTGGTTCTGAAGCATCACCATCACTTGCCTTTGCAAACTCTATATTACCCAAGTGAAGAATTGCAGCCACAACTTGGAATATCCCTTCCTGCATTGGAAACGTTACCATGCTATTTGAAGCAAAAACCATATAATGTGATCATAAAGGAAGATATTTATACCTGCTCATCAGGACTGATCCCAACTACATCCATAGCCCTCCTTGTAGCTAGATATTCTTTTGCATCCAATTCATAGCAATTTGACTGGTTTAAATAATGAAACATCCTTGGATTACCCAATTTATATTTCTTCACAACCTGTATATTAGAAAAGGAAAATTTAATTGGCTATGAAAGAATAGAGATTCAACTAAACTCAAACTGAAACGATGAAATAACAAAACCACGTCAGGAAAAAAGCAAATTGTATAACATATGCCATGGGGATAAAGGCTTGATGCCATAATCAGATTGAAGCCTAAACAAAAGCAGGTTTTCTTTTTTGTAATATTTCAAAACAGGCCGACTAATGTTTCTTGGAAGGCAAAACATGTCATAAACATCATCAGCCGTGACATGGAAACTTCTGTACTCATCAATAAAAAACAGCTTAGAAATTAGGTTAAAATCAAGCATCTCATGGTTTGAGAACCTTTCAAATTTCACAAAAAACAACCCACCAAATCCTATACTTTGAACAACCGTTCTTTGTCTGTCATTCAGATTTGCCATTACTTTGCCCAATCCACGTGGATTACACTGAGTAGTGAGTAAGCTGAAAAACACACAAAAATGTACAGATATAATATTCTGATATCAAATTTACAAATATAAATTTAGTTAATATGTGTACACTATAAGTTAAAACGTATACAATTTTAGGCAAATATGTATAGAAAAAACAAAGCACAACATAAAATTTTATAACATACCCATAAATCAAGAGCTGCATAAGGAGATAATAAGTATCATAGATGAGAATAATTTATGCAAGTACTTGAATGTGAATAGCATACTTTTTTCTCCAATAATAATCAGTTTGCGTACTACAATTTGAAAATCATGCACACTTTTGTGCACAAATGAATTGATGTAAATTAAAAATAAAGCGTATAACATGTAGACCAAGCAACTTTAACAACCATTTCTGATATTTATACATCAATTCATTGATTTGCAAAGAAAAACATGAATCAAGTAACATACAAAACTACAAATGTAGGCAAAATATACATATACATATTAAAATAAAAAAGACCTTTTTTAGTGCTTAGTGAATTAATGGAGAAAACATACACAATTAAAATAATCCACCATACAATCATGCTCACGTACAATTCAGACCATACATATATACAATTAACGGAAAAAACAAACAGCAAAGAAAAATTTATCACATCGTGCCCACATACAATTCAGAACATACATATATACACTTAATTGTGAAAACATATACAATTAAAAAGATATTTGCTTTTTGAGTGAAAAGCAAATATGAGCAATGCTAGTTTTTTGATGTGATTGATATTCTTTCCTCTTATTTATTTACATTTGTTCGATATTTTTTAGAATTATAACTCTAAATTACACTATTACTCATAGATATAAGGTACATTTATAAAATTAGTAATAATTACAAAAAATAATGATAATCTTTCTGTTATATCCCTTATCTTATTGATTTTGTAATATTTGAATCTTGCGTAAAAAGATATAAATATTCATTCTTTTTTTTTTTAAAAAAAATTTATACCATTTTTTTTACTCCCTCATAAACAAATTCACATTTTCTATTTTTGTCAATCCCATAAATAAATTCACACTCCTAAATAAAAAAATACACACAAATCAATAACCCCACAACACACTTTAATTTTAAAATTGTCACCCTTTTACAACTCACATAACTTACTTTATAATTTATTTATTGTCTAAAAATACCAAACTACCCCTGAAAGTAAAGTAAAAAGATGATTTTTTCTTAAATCGTATCCATAGTGACCGTGAACTTCTCTTTAGAATGGAGGTAGTATTATATCATTAATTATCTTTAGGCCAATTAAATTGCCACGTCACCTTAAATTAATTAAAAAATAAAAAGAAATTCCAACACACATCTACATGAAAACGAGGTGGTCGAATACAGACACGAAGATTGGGATGAAAACGTCCTTCTAGGATATAAAATAGGTTGTGCAGGAATATAAATTAGTTGTGCTTGTCGTACAGCAATATAACCGTATCGTGCAGCAAACTAATTATATTATTTAATGTGTTGCGCAACAATATAAGGCGTATTGTGCAGCAATTTAATTATAATGATGCAAAGATTTATAAGAAATGAATTCTCATTTAATATTAAATTAAATTATGCAACAATATTATGTAATAATATAACTATGTTGTGCAACAATTAAACTGTATTGTTCATATTTATACCCTTATTGTGCAGATTTAGTTAATATATATTTAAACTCTATATTTTCTAATTATTTTATAGCTTAATATTACTATTAGTTAATCAGAGTTTAGGATGAATGCGTTAATCAGAGTTTAGGATGAATGCGTTAAATTATTATGTGGCAAAAATTAAATTTTTATAAATATATCTTGTTTTCCTAAAAAATAGTTGGATAAGAGAACAAATCATACTAATTAAGAAATTTATAAATTTAATTTTGAAAATACATGTATGTAATTGGGGTAAGAAGGACATTATATTTTGTAATTTTGTATTTCATAATAATTAAATTTTGAATTTGTATCTAACAGTAAATATGTATTCTATTTTGTAGTTGAAAATAAGTATGCCATATTTTTTTCAAATGGATGTTCAGAATTGATCCACTTTATATTTTGTAATTGGGTGTGACTAAATACACCTCTTTATTAAATACACACCCTTATTATTATATAATTAAAATATGTATTTTTAAAATATCTAAATTACCCTTAATTTATTTTATTTAATACACACAATTTGAAGTTAAATTAAATTAATCTCCCACGGCAGCACCACCACTCACCGGTGGATTAGAAGCAGCAATAGGGCGGGCTGTTCATAGTTGTTTACCAAAATGTGAAATACTCAGACTTCTTGATAATATTCTTCCCAAAGTGATACCCCATATCACTCAGTGTACTCCAAACGTAAGCTGGCCATTATATCCACGCAGAAATCTTATCCTGGGAGTTCATGTTCCTGTAAGGGAAGGTAGTAGATTTGAGAGACATCATGAGAATGACATTTCTGTTATACGGATCTTGATTACTCTTTTGTGAGATTAAGCTGGAAGTAACCCTGCAAAACCGAGGGTGTTGATTTCTGTCGATGATCAGACGGAGGAAATTCAGGCCAAAGTTATTTTCTGGACCAGCGGCACTCAGATCAAGATAATCCAGCCGTAGTCTTTCGACGGCTAATCCAGAATTGATTGCGGACACTTCATCGCTGACGGGAAGAAAGGTGGGGATCTTCGGTGATTACGCCGTAGGCAGTGTGGTCGGCGTCTTTGCGGTGGCTGCGGTAGTAAGTTTGATTTTTATATGGCGTTAAGAAGAACTCTACCACTATTTTCGGTGTGTCAACGTGGGATGATCGAGAAGAACTCTACCACTATTTTCGTGGGTCAACGTGGGATAATCGAGACTTTTAATGGGGTATATTTCTTAATTTTTTAAAAGGATAGTATTTCTTAATTTTTTAAAAGGGTAATTTTGTATTTTTAAGGAGTGTGTATAAAATAAAATTAAAAATTAAAATGGGGTGTGTATTTAATAAATGATGTGTATTTAATAAAAAGAGTGTGTATTTAACAATACTCTTTTATTTTGTATTTCATAGTAATTAAATTTTGAATCTGTATCTAACAGTAAATATGTATTCTATTTTGTAGTTGAAAATAAGTATGCCATATTTTTTTCAAATGAAAGTTCTGAATTGATCCTCTTTACCTATCATTTGTTTTTTTTTTTTTTTTTTTACCATGGATTCTAATATGGTATGATTCATGTGTTTTGAGTCTTTATATGAAAATTTTCCAAATAATATTTATTGATAAACTATACATTTGAAAAATGCAAAAGTGACATTTATATTAAAATTGAGTCTTTATATAAAAATTTTCAAAAAAATATTTATTGTTAAAAAGGGCTCAAATTCAATATTTGAATGGCTGAAAGAAATACTAATATAATCATCAATTAATTATTATATAATCTGTAAAAATAAATAAATTAAATTATTATCTAAACCCAGCAACCAAACTATAGACATTTATGATTTAATCACAAAGCCATTTATTTGTTTTTGAGTTTTTATATGAAAATTTTCCAAAAAAATATTTAAAAAATATTTATGGATAAACTATACCTTTGAGAAAATTTTAAAATTAGTAAAAGTGATATTTGTATTAAAAGTTGAGCCTTTATATAAAAATTTTCAAAAAAAATATTTATTCATAATTTATACTCTTGTCGTCCACTATTCATTTCACTTTGTATATATGAATATTAATAAAAATTATGTATTTATTGGATAAGAAATAAATGATGAAATATATTATATATTATGTATTTAAATAGCGTTTACTGTAATATGTTGCGTGCTTGTTTTGCTTTAAAAAAATTATTCTCTCTCTTTTCCAACCAAGTAAAAACGTGTTTTTCTTTTCTAGAATGTCTTGCAAAGGGTATTTACTTACTCCCGTAGCATGTTGTCTGCTTGTTTTGCTTTAAAAAAAATACTCTCCCTTTTTCAAGTAAGTAAAAACGTTTTTTTTTCCTAGAATGTCTTGCAATCGGCACACATATCCACTCCATGGGAACATGAAACCCTCTCTTTTTTTCAATTTGTCATCCACCCCTATACGATCTTCAACAATCTTATCCAATCTAGATAAAAAGATGTACTCCATATAGTTTGTCAAACAAACGAGTAGCTAAAGGAAAGGAATATATCACGTCTCACATATATTTATCCACTTTTCATATTAAAGTGTTTCACATATTTTTACTTTTCTATAAATAATAAAAATACATTATACATCTTACATACTTTTTACACTTTATTCATCAATCACAATAACTTTATTTATTTTTTCTTTCAAAATTACCAATTTATCCTTACTTTTTTTTACATTATACATTAAAAAACAAAAAAAAAAATCTAAAAAAAATTTATTGATAATCTATGCTCTTGTCCTCACCTACTATTATTTCACTCTAGTGTTGATATGAATATTTATAAAAATTACTTTTTTATTTACTTTTGGATAGTTATGTGTTTCGAGAAGAAATAAATGATAAAAATACATTATACATCTTACATACTTTTTACACTTTATTCATCAATCACAATAATTTTATTTATTTTTTCTTTCAAAATTACCAATTTATCCTTACTTTTTTTTACATTATACATTAAAAAACAAAAAAAAAGTTCTAAAAAAAATTTATTGATAATCTATGCTCTTGTCCTCACCTACTATTATTTCACTCTAGTGTTGATATGAATATTTATAAAAATTACTTTTTTATTTACTTTTGGATAGTTATGTGTTTCGAGAAGAAATAAATGATAAATATATTATTATATATTAAAAAGGTGAATTCAATTTTAAAATTAAAATGTGCAACGAAATGTGTACAACAAACTTTTCTTGTAAGACGGTAATTAAGTGATACGAGTTGTGAACGATAAGTTGTCTTCTTGTTCGGTGGTATAGGGTTGCCAAAGATCTAATCTTACATTGTATTGCACGCTCATGGTTATGATTCATGTGTTCTTGTCATTGCTTTCATGTCATAGGTGTTCTTTTTAGCTACTGTAAAAAAATATGAGATGTTTCTTGGCTGTGATATTTCATAAAAAAATATGAGATGTTTCTTTGATGTGATATTTCAATAAGGAATATACGTATGTAAATGGTTAGTAACAAATTCGAGATGATTATGAGAACTCCTAGAGGATAATATTATGAAAAAGGTAGGTAAATGAATTAAAATAATTTTTCGTCCCATAACAATATGAAATTTTTTATTCTGTCCCAAAAAAGATATCATTTTCAATTTAGTCTCATAACTTTTTATATTGACCAATGTTGGTCCCAAAATCACCGGAATTCAGCACGTGCGCCTCACGTGACCCCTCAATTTGGGGCTTTCCGGCGATTTGGGACCAAAATCGGCCAATATTGAGAGTTACGGGACTAAATTGAAAATAATATCTTTTTTGGGACAAAATCAAAAATATATATTGTTATGGGACCAAAAGTGATTTTAACTCCTATTAATTTTTTATTTAAATTCTTAACACAATTTATATATATATATATATATATATATATATATATATATATATATATATATATATTATGACGACTTGATTTTTAGTTTAGGTCTTAAAATAAGACCCAATTTTATAAATGTTTCAAATTAAGATATAAATTTAGTTTCTTTTCTCAAATTAAGGCCAGATTTTTTACAAAATGAGCCACTTCAAATAGGTTCATTGCTATATATTTGTTATTTTTTTATCATTTTAAGACTTACCATGAAATTTATATTTTCATTTCAAGTCATACAAAATAATTTAAAAATATTATTATACACCTTCAAATCAAATCATAAAATTAAATATGTTATTTTTATTAATATCTTATATTAATTTATAAAATATATTCAATTCGGAAAAAAATAAAATTACAACATACCTTAATTTGAGAAAAAAAGTAAAATTGAGCCTTGAAATGAGACATTTCTTAAATGAAAACTAAAATTGAGACCTAACTTAAAAATTGGATCCTTACATGAAAATTTTCATATATATATATATATATATATATATATATATATATATATATATATATATATATATATATATAAACTATTCTTTAATTTTTAGTATTTAAAAAATATTCATCTCATATAATATAATCTAAATAATAATACATTACAAAAATTATGTTCTCATAGTACAAAATTCATCTCTCATATTAATTTAAGTTTTAATCTCCAATTTCAAATCTTGACATGGTCTCATAGGGTATATATCCTATATAATTTAATTTTATATATTAAAAAAATGATAAAACATCAAAGGTAATGGAATAAATAGAAGTTACTAATATTTTATAAAAAAAAATCGAAGGTAGTATATTTTTAGGGTTCAACTATTAAATTAAAATCATTTTTCGTCCTATAACAATATGAAATTTTTGATTCTGTCCCAAAAAAGATATCATTTTCAATTTAGTCCCGTAACTCTCAATATTGGCCGATTTTGGTCCCAAATCGCCGGAAAACCCCAAATTGAGGGGTCACGTGAGGCGCACGTGCTGAATTCCGGTGATTTTGGGACCAAAATTGGCCAATATAGAAAGTTATGAGACTAAATTGAAAATGATATCTTTTTTGGGACAGAATCAAAAATTTCATATTGTTATGGGACGAAAAATGATTTTAACTCGTATGTAAATAGTTAGTAACAAATTCGAGATGATTATGAGAACTTCTAAAGGATAATATTATGCAAAAATGTTCGTTTAGTGTATAGTGTTTATAGTTAAACACCTCCTATATTCAATAATCCTTTGGCAAGATCAACATGAAAATATTTCTTCTTTGAAGCTTTCTTGATAGGTGTCAATACCCGTGTACACTTCTGGTATCCTCATCTTCTTCAAATACATGCCGATGTCTTTTATTGCTCTCTGATTTCATGACAATATCCAAAATAATTAACAACATATCATGCAGCAATGCCAGCTTAACTGAAATCCATATCCATATTTACTGGTCTGGAAAATCTGGCGTAACACAATTAAAGATATGATGACCATGATTATTGTTATAAGGGTGGTCTCATTATCTGCAAGGGTTTGAGATGTGAAGGGTATTCTACCACTGTTCCATTGATGGTCTGGACATAAAAAAAGAATAGTTTTAGTGCTACTGTAATTGGTGTTGTGACAGCCTAATGGAATAATTGCAACTCTGTTTCATATTTGGCTTTCCAAAAGTAGGCTGTTAGCTTGAGATTGAAATAATAGGGAAACTTAGAGACATGCATTGATAATAATCTAGGGATTTACCTAAAATCAATCATTTTAAAAACACAACTACAATATGGTAATTGTGATGCTAGCTGTTGGCTTTTTCTACAACTATTCATTTAAATCATGCAGTATGCCATTAATTATAATATGGAATATGCTGGATTCTTTTATTTTGTTTTGTGTAGAGTCTTATAAAATTAACAATATTTTATGATTCGTGCGAAAAGGTTGATCCAGAGGAATTATCATAGGAGCTAACTTAGCAGTTAGCATACAAAAAGCCCTGTTCTAATTCATTTCACACCCAGTTTTACTTTATATTAATGGTTGGCTTTATAATACAGGAGTTGCTTGCCCTTGGTGAAGTCGTAGGGACCGAGAGCAGATTGTTTCCTTGCCTTCAACCAACTACAATTCGCATGGCATTCAGGAAGGGATTAGTGATTCGTAAGTAAACATGATATGTTGTTTGCCAAACATAGTTTTTGAACCAAAATGATTCTGTTTAGGGTGTGTATGGTAGTGAAATTGTTTTCCATTAAGAACTTCACATGAATCACATTCTCATTTCCTAAAACATTGCACCTTGATTCTCATCATTATACTTTTTTCAAATTTACACTAATTAATTTTTCCACTATTATTCATCTTAAGAACAATTTCATCAGGTGCAGTTGGTTGTGATAAAATTTTCATTTTTTATTAATTTCTTAATAATTTTTTCTCTGATCTATAAGATAACATTATACTATTTTTTTCCCCCCCTAATTTTCTTATATGCATTTTTCTTGAAATAATGGCATGGAAAAGAAATTAGTTATTGGTTTTCTGTTTAGTTTAATCAAAATGTGTTCCTCCAATCGTTTTATCCATTTGATCTCATTTTCCTTAAAAACGACGACGTTATGCTGATGAATATTGTTGTGTTTTAGCTGTGTTATATATGTAGGTTGGATTATGGGGATGGCAACAACATGATGTTATGTACTCAACTTTTTAAGTTTGCAGAACACTTGATTCTGTTTGCCTGCCTGTAACAGGTATCTTAATTACTGTATGAAATGATGAAAATTTTCCAGCAAGAGCTCACTGAGGATGAATTTGGAGCTGAAACGTAAATGTAAATGGAAATTTAATGGGAATATAGATTTTGTTAGTAATTGTGATGTGTTCTCTTAAAGCTGTGAATTATATCTGAATCATACTCTAGTAACTCTACTAAAATTTATTTATTTATCTATTTATTTGTTTATTTATGTGTTTGTGTTATTTTTTATATAAAAATTTGATGATCATATATATGTAAGCATTTCGTGACTCTTTACTACTCAATTGGTTGTTCTGGTCTCCCCGGATTAGTTAGTCTACGGATATTCAATTGATTGTTCTTGTCTCCTAGATTAGTTGGTCTACGGATTGGATATCGGTACATAAAAAAAATAATTTGTTGTTTTCAGCTTATCTTTAGGATTGTCATATGATATTGTTGCTATTGCAAATCAACATGCTAGATTTGGTTAGACTGCCATAAGAATGATTTAAATGTTGTGGGGTATGGCATGCATTATGTGTTATAATATTATGTTAATCCTCTTTAAAATAATAATATGATTGAATTTATGAGTTTGAGAGGTTGGCTTTCCCAGTTGACCAGTTCTGCTATATTCTTGCTAAATCCGGACTTATATGGATTCATTCACTTGTTTCATCATAGCATGTTCTCAAGATTTGTGAGTGTTGAAAGATATACGAAAATTGCAAATTGTTATATTGAGAGCTAATTTTTTTTTTATTTATTTTTTGATATAGGTACTCAATCACTAGCTAAGGTTTCTACATTGCTATCACTTATAACATTTTTAAGTATATTGAATGTGCTTGTGTTTTGTTCAAACTCCAAAGTTCAAATATTCATTTTTAATGTATTATGTTGTGCACCTTTGGCCTAAGAAGGCAATTATTGATTGGAGTATTTGATGTAAATTAGAATTATTGATCAGATGTGAGGTGGTGTGATGGAGATCCATTTGCTATGGTCACATTACTCTCCCCATCCCATAGACACGTTTACATTAAATGGGATCACCTGTTCCACAATAATGTTTCATCTCCTATTCCACTAATTAAATGATTGTCACGTGTCATAATCAATTCTCAAAATTCAATACTTGCCCCAAGGGTTTAATGGTCATTTATAGGGTATAGTTTTTTTATATTGTGAAACACCAATGAAACACCGAAAATATAACAGGGAATTCAACTTGCGTTTACGTTTGTTTTTATACGGGAATTAAGGAATATAATATTTTAATATGTATTGAGGTGAGAGAAATAATATTTTATTGTGTGGTTGTAGTTATATTAGTGTACGTGGTGTTGTGGACCCATAAAAATATTTAAATATTTTGTGTGTATGGAGGGAGTATTTTTTATGTTGTACGAACTTCTCTTTTTTCCTTTAATTTTATGATCTAATTACTGGATTAATCATGATCAATTGATATGAAAAATTATCATAATTGGTGCACGACAAAATCAGCGTTTGGTCCTCCCCTTTTGAAAATTTTAATTTTAATAATTTTTTGTACAATTTCAATCCTATTTGTACAATTTAATTGGATCCAATGTGTCCAAATTTGTTCAAAAAATACTAATCGAGTCCAAATTCCCTTTCTTCTTCCTCACATTCTCGCCACTACAGCTATTGGCCTATTGCTTTCCAACCACCACCTCCACCTCCACCTCCTCCTCCTCCGCGTCTGCCTCCATCACCATTCCTTTGCATCTTTAGACCAAGCCTTCGTGGACCTCTTCCACTGTCACCGCATCTACTCCACCACACATTGAGTTTAGGTGATAAAATGAAATAATTCAACTGTGATATCTATAATAAGTGCTTATGTACTAATTCAACTCTGATATGTATAGGTCACCGGAAAAGTATACTGCTTCAAGTGTCAGAAATCCCATAATACATTCGTATACTGTGTGTGTAAAAAAGGGGATCTGAATTTTCAATCGGTAAAATTACTTCCACGGTTGATCAATCGGGATTTCCTGTGATTCTCACCCCATATTTCTTCGCTGATTTTAAGTCTCGCTTTGCTAGGGCAGACCACTCTCTGGTTCGGTGCCTTGCTTCCTGTTTCTTCCCTGAAGCTTGGATTCGTTTATTGGACAGAAGCGCTTATCGCTTAAATTTGCAACTACCTCTTCAGATATGGATCTATCATCACTTGTGTAGATCTACCTCTTTTTTCGCTTCTTTGTGTGTCTCTTTTACTTTGGAGAGGCGGATTTAATTCAGATCTGGAGTAAGTGATACACTCATTAGGTTTATTTTAGCTGATTTCTGTAAATTGAGTTTGGTAATTGTTTCATTGCTTGTGAGCTCTTGTTTCCTCGTCGATGCGGCCGCTCCCCCGCCCACTCCAGCTCCGGGTAAGGAACACTCCACCCATATTATAGATCATGAAACACAGAGTAAAAAAAAAATACTGAGCCCCATAAAGTTTTTCTTGGGCCGAGTATTGAGTGGGCCGCTCCAAGGAGGGCCCTACATATAAGCACATATAAATACTATAGCTGCTTTAATTTATAAGCACTGTATACTATACATGAACATAAAATGTTACACCAAAATAATGAATGTTGTGGTACGGCAGGTTCTTGTGAAGCAATGTGCGAGGCTCGTTGCGAAAAGGCGGGAACACACGAGCGTTGCTTCCATTACTGCTGCTTGTGCTGCGATAAGTGCAAGTGTGTGCCGTCGGGGACGTACGGGAACAGAGCCGAGTGCCCTTGCTACAGAGACTGGCTTAACTCCAAGGGCACATCCAAATGCCCTTAACTTCATTCTTTCTTCTATACTACTTCACTACTCTTTAATTTCAATGCATTTATGTAATTCATTTGTCAGGATTATTTCAATATTGATGATAATGAATTAAATACCATGATCTTATTTGCGTGCATATACTGATCAGCAATTCAAACCAGAAAGGATCTCTGAATTAGTGGAAGAGGTGGGTGTTTTATTGTTTATAAACTTGATTTATGAGATATAATTCATGAGTACTATACATGATCACTTGTGTTGATATTCAAAATTTCAAATCAAGAACGGCTGCAGATTATTCAACATAACTGCAATATATAAACGCGTGAGTGCTGTATTTATTGTTATAATGCCTTCCTCTTTTATTCCATCCGTCTCATATATATCCCCTCTATGCCAACTTATTCTGCGCCGCAGCCCTAAACACAAAATTTAATTTTTATCGACTTTATTGATTTTTAAAAATAATTTAATATTTTTATATAATAAATAAATTATTAAATATACTCCATATATATTAAATTGGAGTGATAATTTCATAATTAAATTTACATTTAGAGTTTGGGATTAATTTTTTTTTATTTTTTATTTTTATGATGAATTTAATGTGCAGTACAAAATGAGTGTGTGAAATTTAACTGTGTGGAGGAAGAGTGTATATGATGTCTTTGAAGGGGAATTGCTTTTTAATTTCTTTACTCTTTCTAAATAAAGTTTTAATATCTTTCCTCCCTCTATAAGAGTAACACTTGTGAGTTGTGACCACCATTAATATAACGGAAGTATTAGCAGATTATAAATGAATTATTTATCAATCGGATCGAATTGAATTTTCGTAACTAAAATTTATCAACAACTTTACCAACCAACAAAAAATTAGTAATGAATTTCAATGTTAATCCGTTGGTAAACCAATTGAATATGTCGTTGGTAAAAAATAATTTTTTTTAGTGTATAAAGAATAGGCAAACACCTGTATAAATCAAGGTTCGCGTTTCACTTTAATTTTATTGAAATTTCTTTTTAGTACATGAAAATTTTACTTTTAAGATGAATGAAATATTGCTCTTCTAAATAAAAAATAATGCTCCTCAAATTTTGATATGTTGTTAAGATGAGTAATATTCTTTATTTAAAAAATAATATTTATTTAAAAAAAAAATCTGTACTATTAATAATATTGTAAAATTAGAGTGCATGATAACATGATTTCTGGATACTTCCTCCAAAGAAAATGTCTAATTGTATTAAAATTTTGGGTGTTGTATTTTGTGCCTTATCAATATGAACCTATGTAATCTAAAAAATTAAAATAATTTGAGATATACATCCAACTTGCCAATTTGAAAATCATATGCGAGTGCTACGCAGACGGCAAGAAGGTTCTAGGAACTGAGGGATTATTCTACAAATTTCGCACTATCAAACCAAAACGAATCAGTACTCGAATTTTTTTCAATTCTTCCTACATTTGGTTTTATATTTTTTTATTGCGTATTGTTGATGGTTGACGCATATGATATAATAAAACGATCTTTATACTGAATGCTCGAAATTTTTTCAGTTCTTCTTACATTTTGGTATTATATTTTTTTATTGCGCATCGTTAGATGATTGACGCATATGATATTATAAAACATACTTATATCTTAAAAGAAAAACTTAAATTCTAGGGGTAATAGTTGTGATTTTCCTTCTCGTTTTTATTGTGCATCGTTGGATGATTGACGCATATATGATATAATAAAACATACTTATATCTTAAAAGGAAAGCTTAAATTCTAGGGGTAATAGTTATGATTTTCTTTCTCGCATACGTATCACTCATCTAACACCAAAAACAAGAAATGTAACACCAATAATTCTATTTCTCCTTCTTGGGCGAAGCAGAACATCCAAGATCCCTTAAACGGCTGTTGGAGAATCAAGTTTCTTTTGAATTGCTTCTTTCCATTTATACCTTAATTTCCAAAATAATAATAATAATAATAATAAAAAAATTCTTACTGCTTAAAAAAAATAATACTCTATTTTTACTGCTTATAACTCTATTTTTTTAGTTAAACTTTAATACTCTTTATATTTCATCATTTTTTATTAAAAAAATAATATTCTTACTGCTTAAATGTGTAATCTTTACAACAAAATGTCATACACTTTTGAACACATTGTTCATCAGATGCACATGAGACCAACTTTTCTAACTAGTGCTCAATAACATGTTGGCAAAAACTTGTGGGTCTCGGGTACATCGTACGCCCATACTCTTTAATATTAAATTGTACAATTTAATACTACATCCGTCCCATTTCAATGTTTACGTTTTTTTTTTTGGAATATGTGACTCACCTAAAACAATTAATATATCACCATGGTCCCCACATCCAACACTAATACACCTACCAATTTTACATTAAATATTACTCCCTTCGTCCCATGCTAAGAGTCACATTTGCTTTTGGGCACGTGGATTAAGGAGTATTATTATTTAATGTGTAGTGAGTAGTTGTATTAGTGGGTGTGGGGGCCCCATGTTTTAATTGTATTAGTGGTGTGGGTGAGTCCCATGTGTCCAAAAAAGGAAATGAGACTCTTTGGTTGGGACAACCAAAATGGTAAAATGACCCTCTTAGCCTGGGATGGAGGAAGTATATCTTTCCACCCACTATCTATTAAAATATTATACTCCTTAATCAACGTGTAAAAAGTAAATGTAAACATTTAAACAGGACGGAGGGAGTATTAAAGAGTATGAACCACGGTGTGCCCCGGGCACAAAAGACCAACTCTAAGGTGTTTTAATCGATAATATATAAACACGATTCACCTATCACAATATTAACTTAAAATATGGTCCAAACAGACCTTGAGGATTCTCTTGTGGCCACATTTTAAGTCTTAGTCCAATAGTCCTCTTGGAATCTAATAGTAGTCATGTACAGTCCACTAAACTAACTCGTTAGTTTCCTTATTATGCCACTATCTTTCAAATTCAATGTTAGCATTACTATTTGGTGAAGCCTAACAAGATTTAATGTAGATGGCATGATAAAATTTAATATGATCACTATGTCATTGGGTGGGTTTCTATGATTTTTATCATTGTCATTGGGTATCAATAATTTGGATTTTCCTTGTCCTACTATTAATTGTCATGTCTCAACCATCCTTTTCCTTTTAGTCAAATGAGTTTTGCTGATAAAATACATGGGACACTTATCATTAATCTAGAAAAATGATAATAACACTTCTCATCCATCTAAAAAGTATACTCTAAAAAGGATTGAAGCAGATAATCTCATCTGAAAATTAGTATGATGAAAAAAATGTTAGAAACGGGATCAGGATCCTCTCCGGTACTCCAGTGCAGTGTAGCATGCTACAAAGACACCAGAGAGCTACACAGCTGTCACCAGAGAGCCGGAGATGATCCCTTTACTCATGAATTAGATGTAATGGATATTAATGATCAGTTATATAGTTGTATTTCTTCTCAAGACTTCTTTACAATGTATTACTTCCTAACTCATTCTTATAAGAGTTTTGACTACTTTGTCCTTCATCAATCATTCATTATCAAAGACACATGATTTAGAACAATCAATAAATAATGTGCATATGAAGTATAATCAAACAGATTGGCAACATCTCTAAATCAACAATAATAATAACATAACAATCAATAGAATAAATGATTCTATGTAAAAAGACCAAAATAACCAGAAGAAAAGTAGTGAATACAAAAGTCTCTGTCCTCCCAATTTTCACCCTCTCTCAACACCAAACAAACAAAGAATGGAATCAAAAGAGAGCAAAAAAAATCGGCAAATCCCCGTGAAATCTGGCACAGTCTAACATAGAGAAAGAAAGTATGAGAGTGTATGACCCAACTCACAATGCACGTGGGGGACGCCCTGGGGCCCATCAAGTCTTAAAATAAATTAACAAATCTGAATAATTTTGTCTAAAATAAAAACAGCCACCCAAACAGGGCCCCTGCCATTGCTATTGCCAAGCTGCTAATCAATTTCTCTGCTCCACTCTGTAAAATAAACAACCTTCATTAATTTTTCTGTTTTTAATTTGGCCCTTCCTATATTAATTTCCTATTTATGAATCTAACAACAAAATATGTGTGTCGTGCTGTGACATCCTGTCATGCAAAGATAGATTCTTGATTATTACATCCATTTCTAAAATTATTAATGAAATAATTGAATTTCACATTTAAGTGTCATGCAGTTTTGCTCAAAGTTCAATTAGTCTAAAGTTTGGTAATCCATTCAAGTCTATGTTTTCTTTAAAAAGAAATATCCCAAAATTAAATACTAGTATCAAATAAAGATACTTTAGCCAACAAACAAATAATTAATGACTCATTTTAATAGGAAAAATGTGTGTCCAATGAAACAGAATACAATAAAGGGCGGGTCTTATCTTAAAAGTATGGAGGAAGTAATAATTTTGAATGATAGATTAACAGGTTAGCAGTATTGCCGTATTGGAATTAATGATAGATTACTTTGAATGCTATCATGCGCAGTTTACTAAGGCGTTGCTATTGTGCGCTCTAAGTCAATTCACCAGGCTGGCTACATTCCAAGTCTAACCTAATTTTGGTTCGGATCGAACATGCAAGGACAGGACGACGACTTGTGTCGTCACGGTTCTATAATGTACGGACATGGCTCATGTTAGAGGACACCACCAAACTAAACCTCATTGTCTAATGTACTCTATTTAATAATGACGTAACATGAAACACAAAACTCAGTTCCAGATGGGGATCTGGAAAATCCCACATTACTTCATTTTCAAGCATTTTTTATCCTAATTAATGCATCAAATCTGCAGATCAAGGCAGTATTTGATGGAAATGAGAAGATAGTTTCCAGATCTGGAAGTGCATTACAGAATGTATGTGAAGATAGCAAGGAAGAATTGAAATGCGTACCAAATCGTTCAGCGCGCCGGGAGCCGGAGAATCGGCGGCGTTGGGTCCGGGAGCTTCGGACGGCGGCGCCGGTGGGCCCTGCAGCTCGGGAGCCGGAGCTGGAGCCGCATTCTTCTTGCCCTTCTTCTTTCCTGCCGTCGGCGCCTTAGCCGGTGCCTCAGCCGGAGCTGGAGGGGAGGACTCGGTGGGGGGAGTGGCGGCCTCTGGAGCTGGAGACGGCGGCGACTGAACGGGGGCGGTTGTCGGTGGTGAGCTCACGGGGGGAGGAACAGGGGGGGAGCTTACTGGGGCGGGTGTCGGTGGGGTTTTGGCAGGGGCGGAAGCGGGGGGAGTTGAGACTGGAGCTGCAGCCGGTGGAGTAGAAACGGGAGCCGCCGCCGGAGGAGTTGAGACGGGTGCCGGGGTGGTCGGAGGGGTGGCGGTGGAAGGGGAGGCGGCGGGTGGTGTGGTTGTTTTGGCGGCGACGGGAGCCTTGGCTGGCGCAGAGGAGGGAGATTGGCCGGCGGCGGTGGCTACGACAATGCAGATCAATGCGAGTAGGAATCCCGTTCTTCTATCCATGGCTGCAGAGAGTTTTTAGAGAGAGAAAGAGGGAGATGGGAGAGAGAGTGTGCAGAAGAGAAGAAGGGAGTGACATAAATAGGGGTAAAAGAGGAAGAAAGGAAGGGGGGAGGGTGGACATTTGGGTGGGGCCATGCAAGAGCAAACAAAAATGTGGCGATTAAACAGACTGGAATGGGTCCCATTTTGCATGTGATCCGCCACCTCACCAACGGCTCTTTTCCGCGTACCTCTTTCATTACAATTATTACCATTATCATAATAATAATAATTTTATTATAATTAATATTATTAATTATTTATTATTCTTCCCATCCACAATATTTTTACTCTCTCCGTCCCCCAAAGTATTTCATACTTCACTTTTATTAAAATTGGTAAAAAATAAATTATTATAATATTCACTTTTTACACACATCCCAATATAATATTTACTTTTTCACATCTTCCAACAACTTTACACACTTTTTTCATTAAATTAACTAAAATATATATTCTCTCTCTTACTTTATACTACATCAAAAAAATAAAATTTTCTTAATCTCCGCGCACACCAATACGTGAAATACTCCACAGGCGGAGGGAGTACATATTTATACGGGCATGAAAATTTAAAAGTGTTATTTTTTAATACTCCCTCCGTCCCATAATACTTTTCACGTTTATTGTTCCACCTTGTTTAAGAAAAGTTGCACTTTTTGACCAACTTTATTGACTTTGGAGGGTATTGTAGTATTTTTAGGTAATAAAAAAGTATAAAGTAATAATATGTGTGTGAAAAATGAGTGGTAAATTTGAAAATAAAGAAACTTTTGAGGTTGTTAGATAAAGTGATGTTTCCTTTTTAGGGTGTGAAATGTTTTGTGGGACAAATAAATGAGGAAAGTATGAAAGTTATTATGGGACGGAGGGAGTATATAATATAAGAAAAAGTGGGAGATAAATTGATAATTTTTAGAGAAAAATAAATAAAATTATTGGAAATGATGAATAAAGTGTAAAAAGTAAACAAAATTGTTGTGATTGATGAATAAAATATAAAAAATAAGGTAATATGGAGTGTAGTACTAGTATATTTTTATCATTAATGTACTAGATAAAAATACGTGGGACGACTCAAAATGAAAAGTAAATAAAAGGGAATACTAATACTCCCTCAGTCCCATTTCAATGCTTCGTTTGCTTTTTACACGTTGATTAAAGAGTATAATATTTTAGTAGATAGTGGGCAAAAAGGTAGTAATATTTAATGTAAAGTTGGTAGATGTATTTAGTGTTGAATGTGGGTCCCATGATGATATATTAATTATTTTAGATGAGTCCTATATATCAAAAAGGGAAACGTAAACATTGGAATGGAACGCCTAAAATAGAAATATGTAAATATTGAAATGAGACGGAGGGAGTATTTTTCTTGTATGAAAATACTTTTACTCTTACAGAAGAGCTATTAACAAGTAACAAGTGTATAAAGGGGAAAATGTGGGAGGGGAAAAGAATTTTCATCATTTGGGTATTAAATTACGCTAAAGTTCATTTAATGTTATCTTGAGTAGATTATTTACTGATTTTCACTTTAAACAAAGATATTACAAACTATAAAGTCAAAATCTTTGTGGTGGTAATATTGTTGGGTTTACAAGGTAGTATTTAAAACGATTTTGGAGTAAATTTATAAAGTGGAGTTAAGAGTTACGTTTTTTTCTTTTTTAATACAAAAATGCTATGTATTCAAGTGTTTACGAACTTTAGCAATTGTCTAGAAAGTATGTCTTTGAATTTTGGACTAATAGTACAATGAGTCCAAAATTATTAGTGAACGACGAATATTTAAAATTTCTAAACTTGCTAGCATGTTTTCTAGAACACCTAGACTAGAATGCAATATATGCTTTATTGGTGAATGAACGAGTATTTGAAATTTCCGAACTTAGTAGGATAATTTCTAAAACATCTAGACTGTAATGAAATAGTATGTTTTTGTAGTGCAAGACTATAGTGAAATGTTGCAAATGATTCTAGATCTATTAATAATAGTTGAAGAGACATGGTGCATTTCCAAGAATAGGTATCTTGATTTAATTTTGATAGTTGGATCATGCCTTTTGATTTAAAACTCCATCGGAAGCTCCGCAAGCATGAATTCGGATAGTGGCTGGGTTGGTTGCACTACTCATTTTAGTTGATATAATTAGGTGTGTTGGCACTAAGGTGTAAGAAATTTTCATGTATTTTTTATGCTTGACAAGTTCCCTCAAATTCTTAATTTTACTATTCATTTTTTTATATTTTTGTGTAATTAAATTGCAAACTTCATGCATTAATTACTCTCACTACAACATAACTTGTTTTATATAACACGTCAAAATTGTTACTCTTTCCGTCCCATAGAAGTTGGTATAATTTTTTTGGGCATGGAGATTAAGGAGTATAATAATTTAATGTAAAGTGGAGTAAAGTGAAGTGAGAGAAATAATATTTAATGTGTAGTGAGTAGTTGTATTAGAGGTGATATGTGGGGCCCATGAGAATAGATTAATTATTTTTTGTGTGGGTCCATGTATTAAAAAGGAAATGTGTCAACTTTAGTGGGACAAACCAAAAAGGAAAGTGTGTCAATTTCTATGGGATGGAGGGAGTATTTAATAATAAAAATATGTAACTATAGACAATATATAACATTTTTTATGATGCAATGTTTGCTCATGCTGCCTATTATCTAAGGCTACACTATTTCGAGCATTAATAACACTTTTAAAAAAATGTTACAATAGATAAAAAACTTTATTTAACACTTTATGAATGTTATATTTGATATTCTTTTTAATATAACACTATTTATAAGGAAAAAAAATGCACTACAAAGGTTTGAACCCTTAATCTTCTTATTAGAAGGTGTGACTTCAACCACCTTAACTAAACTACAATCTTACTTTTATTTTGAGTTTTTATTTTACTATACACTTCAAAAAATTTTATTTAATTTTTTAAAATATCTTTTAAAACAATTTAATACATTTAAACTTGAGTGTTACTATACTAACTAATTTTAAAATATTAATTAATATTTTATATTATACGATATAATTTTATTCAAAATTATATTTATTTAAATAATTAAAAGTAATCAAATTATATGTAATAAAAATCTATTATTATATAATAAATTTATATGAATTAAAATTATTTTAAAATAAATATAAATATTTTTTATACATTATTAATATTTTATATAATATAATAAATATTTTACATAATAAATATTTTATTTATATGAGTACATATTTTTTCAACTAGTATAATATAAAAATTATTTAATAGTGCTTAATAGTGTTAGTTTATTTAATTATTTAATCTATTTAAAATATTACATTATTATTTATATAAATGTTATGTATTTAAAATATATTATGATAGTATTAAATATACCATAATGTTACATAAAAAGTACAACATATGAAAAATGATACATATAAAAAAATGTAATCTAAAAATATTACATTTACAAAAGTGTTATTTAAAAAGTGTTACTTTCATAAAATGTTACATATAGATGATATATACTCCCTCCGTCCCGTTTCTATTTTGCGCGTCTCATTTCAATGTTTACGTTTTCCTTTTTGGAATATGGGACCCACCTAAAATAATTAATACTATATCATCCAACACTAATACACCTACCCACTTTATATTAATATTATATTTTTCCACCCACTATCTATTAAAATATTATATTCCTTAATAAACCTACAAAAAACAAACGTAAACATTGAAACGGGACGGAGGAAGTATTAAACAAGTGTTATATATTATTAAAATTTGAATAATATTACAATTATGTGTTATATATAATAAAAATATTATTATGAGGTGTAATATAATGTCATTTATGTTGTAGTGTCATTCACTTGAAATTATATTTGACCAAATATATACATTAAATTTATCTACTTGAAACATGATTCCGAATATACAATTAGTTTCCATTTTTGACAAATGAAATATTACAAGAATATTGATCGAAGATGGATTTGACTCACCTTATATAAAGACCAATTCCAACTACAATTCATCAATTCGAATCTCCTATTATACTTTTGTGTTACATATCATTTACAAACTATTAGATAAATTGCACATATATGAGAGACAAAATCTATACTCTAAAAAGAGAATGTCAATTCTAAAGGGAAATAGTGAGATTTTACTACCGTGGAGATGTCAATCATCTAATGCATACTGTATCAAAAAATATAACATCAAATGTAACATGACATTCGGTGTCTAGTTCATTGTTTCGAATCACTTTCACTTTTTCTCTCATATATATATATATATGCCCTCTATGAAATTCAATAATAGTTAGTGTAGTTAATAAAATTATTAAATTGATATCTATGTACCTGGGTATAGAGTTAGTTTTTAAATTTTTATGTATTCCATATGTATTATTTATTTAATAATATATATTTTTTTTTAATGAATGTATTTTTTTAAATTCAATTGTTATTTAAAAAATTAATTTCACTAAAAATTTAATAATAAACTGTATAAATTTTTATTTAATAATTTATAATTTTTATTAATAATTGTAAATATTTTAAATGTGGATATACGAATTAGAGTATGTGCATCCAAGTACACATAATATTTTGCCAAAATTATTTGATCAACTGTTTTTTCCCCTTGCAAAACTACTTCTCATAATAGTTTGGGCAATTTTAGAGATGAGAAAGTTTCTTGTGAACCCAGTTTATCATGCATTCTAATCTAATAAAATTACTCTTTACTACATGAAAAAAATTTTTTTTGGAGAGATCTACAATTCATCTCAACAAAAATATAAAAAATCACAGTATATCTAAATTTAGAAGTAATATTTTTTATTTTAAAGTATAATAGTTACCTCTCTAAAAAATTAAGTTTTCATATACTAAAAAATAATTTTAGTAAAATTAGGGTGTAAGGTGAATTCAAGTCACACAATTGTTTGTCTTTAGAAATTGGGGATGTGAGTCGATCTAAATCTGCTCTGCTATGCGTGTTTGAGACAAAATCGATATGGTTCGTTTTGAGAATTGGACGGGTTAGAATATTGACCATGCTCAATATTTTCCCGAACCAATTCGCCCCATTCATATGTTCGGGAATTTAATTGGTTAATAAGGATTAATTAATAAATTAATCTTTAATTAAATAATAATTAAAGTGAGTGAAATTAGTCTCACATGTGAAGAAAATTAAATATAATAAATTGGAGGGTTTTTTGGGCCTTGAGCCTAGCCCAATAGTCTATTTAATTTTGGGCATAAAATGGATCGTGATTGGGGATCCCCTCCAGCAGATAGGACATGTGATACATTGTATCTGGTTGATAATTCTGTGTGTGAACGCAGATCTATATGTGTTAACGCAGATCTGTGTGTGAACATAAATCCTACAACATGAGGAGTGGTCTCTAGAGCCTATAAATAGAGTCATTCTGCATTCATTCAAAACACACCAAAATCATTCAAACATCTGCATACACAAAGCATTTGCATCTAGAAGCGATCCAGTTCTCCATCCTCCTTAGTTCGCCGGAGTTCTTGCAATATTGGTATTGCTTCGCCAAAAACGAGAAGTCGTTTCACCTTTGGAAAAGATCCGCCAAGTCCGGAGTATTACCGGAGCATGTTTCTTCTTTCGGGAAGAGTTCTGTTCGACTCGACTTCGCCCATCCCTCAAGACGTTCCAGATATGAGATCTAAGACCTAGATCTCTAAGTAGAGATAGAAGATCCTTTGTTTCTACTCTCTTTGTTTTTTTGTATTTTTCAATTTAGTATTCTCCCTTCTAGATTTCTACCCCAATTATTATAATAGTGATTAATTGGTGTACCTATAAACCAACATCATATACATCTTATACACTCCCACAATCTCATGTAATATATCCTATATACTCTCATAATCTCAATCTCACGTAATAAATCTTATATACTCCCACAAGTAATTATGCCAGCTGGCAAGGAAATTAAAAAAAATGTTATATATAAAAAAAGTAAGAGTAAGTTGGTAATTTAAAGAGAAAAAGTAAATTAAGTTGTTGAGTGATGAAGAAAGTGTAAAAAAAATAAAGATGTTAAAATGATGAATAAAATGTAAAAAGTAGATAATTTGTAAAGTGTATTTTTATAATTAATTGAATGTGCATAAATATTTGAAAAACCTCAAAATAAAAAGATAAATACATAGGACTGAGTATTATGCATTATGTGTATAAGTATATTTTATTAATATGGGTTAAATCACAAATTCTAAAAGGTTTAACATAATTCTATTTGTCCCATGTATAACAATGTTTATAAATTCCCGAAATTACATAAAAATCTTTTAAATTTATTGTTTATGTGGGAATAAACAGATCTTTATTCATTCCTAAGGGATAAATAAAGAAGAGCATAATAAGCAAAACACCAGAATTTAAGTGGAAAACTCCAAAACCGAAGAAATACAACAGATCGAGAAAATACCACTATGTGAATTTTTTTATAATCACACAAAATTTTTCTCTCTCAATCCCAATTCCTACACTATTACAAATCTTTGACTAATTCACACATTTCTCTCCAACTCTCACAACCGAGAATACAAGAAAGGAATTTAAAATAATCAAACATAAAAATTAAAGTGTACTTGATTGGTACACTGGATATCAAGACAATAGCCTCCTTAAATAGGACTAAGGATCCCTCCCTTTTACTCTTCATCCGATGTGGGACAAAAGAAATAAGAGAAATCCCTTCTTTTATCTTTGACAAATTCAACAATCTTCACATTGTCAAAATAAAAGAAGACGCATTATCTTCATCGACAATCCATTCTCAACCTCGAGAATCCTACTCCACCATATGAGTAGACCAATTACAATCAACCATTCTAAGAATTTTCTGCTGCATATATCGAAAAATATCTGCTTATATTTATGGTGTTACTTCCAGCTCTTGGCTCCCCTGAAAGTCCATCAGCCATCGATATATATCCACCACACACCCTACATTCCCATCAAGTCAATGTCCGTGTGCAAACTTATACATCCACCACATAGCTTGCATTCCCATCAAATCAATGTCCATGTGCAAACTTGTGGACCAGCTAACATTATTACATACTCTTCCATGACAAATGAGTATGTCATAAGAGTCTCCAGTAATATTAACTCAACATTTGGAGATGTTTGTACCAGCTTCTCCTTGACCAAATGTCGTCACCATTGCTTCACCTTATACAATTAATGTGCCATTGCTCCACCTTGAGTAATTACCGCATCATTACTACACCTTGAGCAATTATCATCAATGTAACGATGTTGACGTTGCTGCCTTTTATCATCAAGCTACAACAGGATTGTTCAAATCATTTTTCTACTGAAAGTGTCATCACTTGAAATCGATTCTAACCCTCAGGAATTCACGATGCTTTCCCACTTTTTGGTCTGCTACTCTTTACCGATCTAGCACCACTAATACCAAGTACCACATCGCCATCTTTCCCAGTGAATTGCTGCTTCCCCATTCCACTAGTCACTACCGAAAAAATACGTTCCTTTCAAATTTCGATGAGCTGACATCCACGGAAAATCCCATGGCAATGTTAAGCCAAATCCACCACTGGTGTACCAGCACATAGCTACAGGTCCAAGAACTCCGCAAAAAATTATTGTTCCGCAAATTCTACCCATTGTCACGCCACTGTCGCCACAATCTGATGCCTTTCACCGTAAGAAAGGAGATGCCACAGCATCCGGTTGATCTTCTGACCCTCTTATGCTATTAGCTTTTCCCACTTCTTTCATGCCAACCTTAGTTTAATAAATAACCCTCTCATAAATTCTTTTCTGATGTGGAAGGTCACACTATGCTGTAACAACAGAGCATACTATGAACTTTATAAGCGTCTGAGCCGCGCTCTGATACCACTTGTTGGGATAAACAGATCTCCATTCATTCCTAAAGGACATATAAAGAAGAGTATAAAAAGCACAACACAATAATTTACTTGGAAAACTCCAAAATCGGAGAAAAATAACGGATTGAAAAAATACCACTATGTGAATTTTTTTTACAATCACACAGAATTTCTCTCCTTCAATCCCAATCCCTACACTATTACAAATCTTTGACTAATTCAAATATTTCTTCCAACTCTCACAATTGAGAATACAAGAAAGAAATTTAAAAGAATCAAACATAAAGACTAAAGTGTACTTGATTGATGCACTTGATATCAAGACCAAGGGCCTTTTGAGTATGAAAATAAGCGTGTTTTAGTGTCCAATTTAACATCTTTTATTATGAGAACTGTTGTAATAGATTAGCACAAGTGTCTTATATTTAGCATATGCGAGAAAAATGTGCATTTGAGGTGTTTTATTGTATTTTAGGTGGAAAAATGATCAAAAGTGCAAAGTTGGAGAAAAGATACAACCTGTGCAAGAATGCTGAAAAACACACATCCAACTTATATAATTTTTATGTATTTATGTGGAAGTTAAAATTGATCATGTGATACACCTTGGAAAGCCACGGAAGAGAGAATCTTTTTGGCGCAAGAATAACTTAAATCAAAGTTTGGATGTGAAAGTTATGCGCTAAACGGTGAGACTGCGCAAAGTTCCTCGACCAATGGAGAGTTGCTCGACCAAGACCAGTTTGGTCGAATAATGGTCGAACGAAGAAGGAAAGAAGATTCAGTTTATAGACGTGTTGCTCGACCAGAACAACTTTGGTCGAGCGATGTCGTGGGTTTCCTTATATTTCGTCGAGTTTTACACCTTCAGTGCACGTTTTCGATGAAAAATCCCATCAAAGGTCCATTAAGAGATTTTACAAGTATAAAAGGGATGCAGTTTACATCTGAAAAGAGATCGCAACACCGCTACCACCTTCACAAGGGGGGATCACCCCCCACACCATCATCTACATCCATCCCTTCTTCCATCCATCCATCACTGTGAAGATTCGTCTGTTGGATCAAGAGGAAAACTAAGAGGATAATTCAAGACGGAGAAGGACGCGACGAGGCCCACATCTAGGGTTTATTTTATTTTTTAATTCATCTTGTAATTTTTCAGACATATGAATAAGATCTATCCAACCCCCATGATTGTTCTTCGCAACATCATGGGCTAGAACTGTTTTCGTAGTTCTAGGATTTTTGAAGGTTTTATAAATTAATTAAACTCTCTTGTGTATCTTCTGTACAACACTACTTGTGAATTTATTTTATATATGATTGTATTTTTTAACTCATATTCACGGTCGTTTTGTGCATCTTCAACTGTTATATAAAGTTTAAATATATATATCTTAGTTGTTGATTGAACACGTTCACCACTGAACAGGGTTTTATGTTATGATTCTAAGTGATGGGACTTCAAAACTTCATTAGAACAGTCATATATGAATGTTTATTAATTGAATTGAATTCAAGTTGATAAGCAGGATAAAGAGGTTAATTTTATAGTACCCATAAAGGGAGATCATATCGTGCTAGAGTACCAACATAGAGGAAAATAATTGATACTGATAGTACTTCGAAAGAGGGGTGAAATTATATCTCTTGCTACGAGGTTATTTACACTTGTTACACGCATATTTACTTGTGTCTATAGAATAGATTTGCATGGTTTAGTGATGCGTCCATAGTCCATATGGTAGAGTCTGCTAGCACACTTAAGAGGAAAGTTAAGTAGTAAAACTGGATTACCCTAGAGATACATATTCTCCATTCTTAAGACACTTTCGTATTCTTCTAGTGCTATTTTATTTTAATTGTTATTTAATAATTTTACTTAGTAGTTTAATGAGATTATTACCACTTAGTACATACTATCTACTATAATTAATACAAGATACATGAGAAAAAAATTACTACTACATACAAATAAATGTATTGTTATACCTAATATACGTTCAGCCTCAACTAAAGAATCATATCTAATATATCTAAACTAATTATGTGAGTGAATTAAGATTAGAGTATTGTTAAATACACACCCTTTTTTATTGAATACACACCCTTATTAAATACACATCCCTATTTATTTATCTAAATCTTAATTTTATTGTATACACACCTCATGAAAACCCAAATTTACCCTTTTTTTAATTTTGAGATGATACACACCCCTCCATACCGTCATACACATATGTTGAATTGCACCCTTGTTGCCGCCGTCCATGAATTCATTTCTCTTGCTGGGTTCACAACACTCCATCGATGGGATATTACTTCCCTTCGATTACTTCTTGCTCCATGCTGCAGATTTCACAAGGAGTGAACCTCCGGAATGGGAAGACATTCGGGGAGTCTTTTACACGGGGAGTTCGTACAGAAATATGTTGGAGTGCTTGGGACATGCGCGTTCATGTGAGCAGAAATAGCTCTTGGGAGATCATGTACTGGTATTGATTCAGTTCCCCCAATTGGTTTAATATGTGGTGTTTAATTTGGGAATAGCATTCTGCTTACTTCTTGATCAATTGATTCATTAGTTTATATTGTTTTATATAGATTATTACTTATGCAATTTATTTTTATGAACTACGAATAATCCAGACATCAAGTCTTTTAATCCTCTACAATTTCGGATAGGATTTCAAAGGGGTTTACTGTCCTGCTATGCATATGAAGTGTTGGAGAAGGTTATAGTACAAGAAGACTTCTTAATTAGATATTATTTCTGAACTTTTTTTTATTTTCAATAACACTCTATTTGCCTTTTGCTTTTAGGTAGCCGACTGTTCGTGTCTAGTGATCCTTCTCCCTCCTCCAAATCGATGAAGGATGTTGCTGTCGGCGGTGTCGACCTCCCTATAGGCGGCCACGTTCTTCTCTCGCCGCTGAAAGTTTTCCGACAGAGTTAGCGCCGTCTGGGCCGCTCCGTCCACTATCCTCACTTGCTGTTGTGAAGGAGGAATTTGCTCCGTCTATTGTCCTCAATCGCCACTTCATGTGATGGAGAATTTTTGGTACAAGAAACCACGATCCCCCGCCCCTGTTGCTGTGAAGTCACTTTTATGAACATATTGACTGTTCGTGTTTATACGTTAAATACATCAATTTTATACACAAATTCAATGAACAAGTTCCAGTATTAGGGTTTATGAAAAAAATATAAAATTAATGAACTTGTTCATAAAAATAAGAAATTAACTTACATTAACTTGTTTTTCCGTCTACATCTCAATATGTTCTTCATCTTTTTTTCTTTCTTCATCTCAAGAGGTACGTTGATTTAGAATTTATTAAAGATATTTAGTATAAAATATATAGGGGTGTGTATTTAATAAATTAAGGATAATTTAGACTTTTAAAAAATATATTTTAATTATATATTAATGTGGGTGTGTACTTAATAAAAAGGGGTGTGTATTTAGTCCATGCCTTAAGATTATCATCACATATATATTTATAAATATATTCATTATTCAATATATGATTATATTTCATCAATTTTTATCTATCCACACATATAATTGAAAGGATTATCTTCAATATATTTTCAATTTTCGTAATTAACTTATAAATTATTGGAGATATTGGTTTAGAGATTAATATTCAATTTAATTGATTATTTAACAACCAATATGCTTAAGGGTTATTTTAGAATATATGATTTTAGTGAGTGTGACAACAAATATAGTATTTATAATGAAATAAATACAAATTGGCGTATAAAGATAATTTCAGATTGATTTAATTTATAAGATATGTAAACGGGTTACAATCTCAATCAATCATTTGATTCTTCTCTCAAACCAATTTGGCTTGACTTGACTTTGACTGGAGTGTGTGTTGACTGCACTGAATGTGTTGACAGCATGTGTGTTGAGTCGGATCTTTGGATGAAGCTTGTCTGAGCTCGGATGTGCAGTCTTGACGTTGATCCGGAGGCGTCGAGCATTTGTTCGAATTGAACGTTAACTTGAAGACTTCTTATAAAGAACGTCGTTTAATTTGGTAGAACACCGTTGACTTCACAAAGACTGCTGGATGAGTCTGACTGGAAGAAACATCGAATCTGAGGGGCTTAGCACCTTGATCTCAGGTCGAGTGTTGTTTCTGTCCAACGCTGGATCAGAAGGGTGTAGAATCTTGATATCTGATCAGAGGGGCTTGGCACCTTGATCTCTGATAGGAGGCGACTAGTTGGAAGAACGCCGGATCGGAGGGGCTTGCCACCTTGATCTCTGATAGGAGGCGGCTGGCTGGAAGAATACCAGATCGGAGGGGCTTGACACCTTAATCTCTGATCGGAGATGGTTGGCTGGAAGAACGCCGGATCGAAGGGGCTTGACACCTTGATCTCTGATCAGAGGTGGTTCTTAGCTTGAAGATGCTTGAAGATCTCAAGGGAGCACTGCTCGTGTTCTTGATCTCTTCAGAAGCATCTGTGTCTTCAGATATTTTAATGTGTCTAGAATGAATGGAGGAGTGCTCCTTATATAAGTGAAGGGTGAGGATGCCCCATAAATAACCCGCAGTCTGATTGGTCCATGCCTGATTTGACCTGATTTTTTGGGATTGGGCCTTTCCATATATAACACAGTTTGATTGGTCATTGCTTGATTTGACCTAATTTTGCGGGCTTAGGCCTCTAACTTGCTTAGACTTTAAGTCAGACTTATTTGACTGGATCTGGCCCAATTATCAATTATTTACTCATTTATTTTAGGAATTTATTTATTTAAATTCTATAATAAATAAATAATTAATTGATAATTATTGCATTAATTTGTCACATATTTTTCTTTAATAGGCAATAAAATTCAAGTGCGTACAGTGAGCAAATAATCTCAAAACCAAGTCATGGTGAGTGAGAAATAATACACAAGTTGAATGATTGAAAGAAAATTATGTGGGAGTTACTCATGTTCAAATGGTTTGAATCGCATATAATGGACATTTATGATAACCAACATAAATCAAATAGATATTTATGTAGCCAACATAAATTAATGTTATTATGGAATTTAGTGTGGGAATTAAAATTCTCAAGCACTACTTGAGAGCCACTACTATATGCTTTATGAAGAATTAAAGTATATTTTTTACTTTTCGACAATGGTCCAATCAGGTAAAAACTCAAATGAAGGAAGATCATTTGAGTGGGCTCATTCCATAATATTTTCAACTGAAAGTGAGGCCTATATGGTTCACAACAATAGGAAACGTTCAACCTTCAGTTACAAATTTAAATTTGAATATGTAACAGTTGAGTACAAACATGGCAGAGTCAATCTGTAACTCCATGTAAGAACTGGTAACAGCCAGCATTTATTAGTCTATTTAATGTTGTAACTACTGCAGGAACCTGAAACATGAGTGGGGTGATGCCTATAAATAGGATCATTCATCATTTGTTAGACAACAATAAGAGACACACACAAGCATACAAGCACATAAAAAATATTTTGAAAGTGAAAAAGCATACATTGCATACTAATTGCATATGTTAGAGTGTCATTGTGAGTCTCATATAGTGAGCAACCTAGTTCAATCATTTCTTAGTTCGTTGAAGCTCTCGTACGTGGGGTGCAACTCGTACAAGAGATGAGGTCGTTTTACCTTTGGGAACAACACGTCGGAATCGTGAACACTACCGGGACATGATTGTTTTGTGGGTAAAGTCCTGGACTTGACTCGGCTTAATTTTTGTCTAACGATTCTTCTTGTTTATTCTGGAAATCTGCACAACTCTGTTCGTGTAAGAACTGGAAGCTGATGATTTTGGAAGATCAAATCAGAACTGGATCTCAACACACTCCGAAGCTCAATTTTAAACTAGAATTCAACCTACTTGAGAAGATTGATCAGATTTAACAATCTGATAGACGTTCAACCCGCCCGTGTTAGAACTGAAACTGCTCCAGAAAGCTAATTTTTTGTAAGTTCTTACCCAAGGCTGTACCGTGTTCTTTCATCCAATTTTTGTAATTATTTTAGTTTGTTCATCCACTGTAATTTACATTATTTGGTGATCCAAATCCCCAACAATCGTAAAATAATCATAGTTACCCGAACTATCACTAAACAATGAGGGATGTGGATGGAACATCAAATCCGAATGGAGTTGAAACTTCAAACCCTTCTAAAGGGAATGAAAATCTAAAAATTTATCATCCATCGGTAATGCCTAAGAGCATTTGTTGCTCCGGCTCCCGTGGAGAAACCCGAGTTCACGAGTGTTGACTTCAAGAGATGGCAACAAAAGATGTTGTTTTATCTCACAACTTTTCACATGGCTAATTTCCTAAAGGGAAAAGCGCATGTAGTCGCTGAAGGCGATGATGACACTGAAAGACGTGTTGCCTTTGATCAATGGAGTCATGGAGACTTCTTGTGTCGTAACTACATACTAGGTGATCTAAGTGACACACTTTATGGTGTGTACTGTGATGTTAAAATATCTAAGGAATTGTGGGATTCCTTAGAGAGAAAGTATATAACAGAAATTGCTGGTACCAAAAAGTTTGTGGTAGCCAAGTTCTTAGATTTCAAAATGGTTGGTGGGAAATTTGTGGTTGAAAAAGTTCAAGAATTTCAATTAATTCTACATGATATCCTCGCTGAGGGGATGGTTCTTCCATATGTATTTATTGTCACTGCGGTGATTGAGAAGCTTCCTCCTATATGGAGAGAGTTTAAAAACTATCTCAAACACAAGCGAAAAGAAATAACATTAGTAGACTTGATTGTGAAATTGAGGATTGAAGAAGACAATCAAAGGATGGAGAATTATTATTATAATCACAACTCCATGGCTAGAGCAAACTTAACTGAGCTTAATAGAGACAATGCAAATAAAAGGCAAAGGGTTGAAGACAGAGACGATCAACCTACTCAGAAAATCAAGTTCAAAAGAAATTGCTACAATTGTGGAAAACCTAATCATAAGGTGAAATATTGTCGTTTGCCTAAAGAAAATGTCAATGGAGGCAATGAACAACAAAATGAAAATATTGTTGAAACTCGAGTTCTTACTAAGTCTGAATTATCAGCATAGTAAAGTTTGTGCTATTTGAGCAAATAACCTTGTAAGCCATAAAGGCTAATGAATAAAATCTTTCATTTAAGTACTTATTTTTGTCTTGGACTTGACTTGACTTAATTTTTGTCTAACGATTCTTCATGTTTATTCAGGAAATCTGCACAACTATGTTCGTGTAAGAACTGGAAGCTGCTGATTTTGGAAGATTAAGTCGGAACCAGGGGTGGGTAATATTGGTATACCAAAAATACCGATATCATATCAAAAATTTCGATACGGAAAAGTCCATACCGATACCGATACCGAAATTTTGATATACCAAAATTTCAGTAAATTAAATCGGATATGGTATACCGAAATTTAAATCATACCGATTTTTTGATAAATACCAATTAATACCAAAATATTGACATACTGTTTCATATCGAAAATTCAACATGCCGAAAAATACCGATTTACCGAAACCATAATGAAAAATAATATATTTAATTTTAATCAAAATAATAAAATTAATATAAAAATATTTCAAAATAATTAAATTTTCTAATCTCAAACATTCTACTTTAAGGACACTTATGTTGCTTTTAATTTATTCATGATTAAATAACAAATTTTTTATTATTATATTTTTATACTCCTATATTTTAATTTAGATGTGTATTATATTTTTATTTATTTTTATTAGAGCTTATTTTAAAATTTAAAAAATATATATGAATAAATGTAATACATAATAAAATAAAAATAATTTAAATATATTAATAATATAAAATATACTTAAATATAGTATTATGTATAATTAAATTTTAAAAAACTAATATAAAATTTTTGGTATATCGGTATCGGTATACCGATATCGAAATACCGAAAATAATTTTAGTATACCGAAATACCAAAAATTTTAATATCTAATACTGATACCATACTTAAATTATCGGTACGACAACCATACCGTACAAAAAATTTCGGTATGTTGAATCTTCGACATTTTTATGTATTTTTCGATACGGCGAGCGCGGTATACCGAGTTTTTGGTATTTTTCCTACTCCTAGTCGGAACTGGATCTCAACACACTCCGAAGCTCAGATTCAAACTGAAATTCAACCTACTTGAGAAGATTAGTCAGATTTAACAATCTGATAGACGTTCAAACCGCCCGTGTTAGAACTGAAACTGCTCAGAAAGCTGATTTTTCTGAAGTTTTTAATGTTCTTAGTCACATTTTAGTAAAATATTTAAGAGTAAGAGACTCTATCGTTGTTGTACACGTGTGACCAAGTAACAAAATTTATAAGAATGTCATCCCAAGGAAAAGTAAACTCATGATTATATCCGGATTTGTCATTGATTTATGCTTTGTAAGAGTGACAAGATTGAAGGTTTGGTATTTAGACTACTTAATATTCTAATCAATTTAACTAAGAAATCAATTAACAACTAAATGTATCAAGTATCAAACACATGAGAAGATGAATGGAATGAGGATAGATGCACTTAAGAAGAGAACAAGCTAATCATACTCATAGTTAAGAATCTAGCTAGATATGTATAACTCTTGATATTGAACTTCATTAATTGAGGACTAAAAGTAATCATATTTTTACCCCTAATCCTTATGCCAAGGCAATTAGTTTCTCGACTCTTTAACAAGTCTAAATCTCCTAGGATTGTACTTACTCTCAATTCGCTTAAGGTACTATGATCATAAGTTTGGTTCTTTTCATTCAATCTCTTAAGTGTCCCCCTATGAATGTTCTAAGCATAAGAAGGGTATGGCTTACCTCCCCTCACACTAACATACATGCTCATCTTAATATATGATTCAATTAAACACTTAATCATAATATTGGAATGACCATCCTAACACTATGAATAGAGAATTTAATCACACAAGTATTGAAATGAAACATGATTCATTAATCATAAAAGGAAGTCCAAAATTAACTCAATTCAATATCTCAAATCCTACATATCTAGCATTCTTATCAACCAATCATATGATTAGCCCTACTATAGGACTAGCCACTATACATTGTGTTTAGATTAATACAATAACAGGCTTGCTCCATTTTAGCCAAAATAAGAAGAAAATCAACAATTGTAAAGTAGATTGGCTTCTCTTTTGTGGAGATAACTTTCATTTTCTCCAAAATGCTAACTTCTTCAATCATTGATGCCTCTTTTTAAAGTGGTGGAAGGATGGGTGAATGGATGGATTGTTGAAGATCAAGTGGAATTGATGGATCAAATATATGGAGATGAATCAAATGGATTTAGTGTGTGAAAATGTGGTGGGAAATTGTGTGTAACTGCTCAAAATCTGTATTCCTCTGTGTTCTCTTCGCAATTTCACACAAGTCAGTCTTTTATATCACTTAGGGACCTTCTAGAAGCTTCCGGAATATTTTAAAATTTGCACTGCCTTTTGCACCTACATAGGCCGTGTAGCAGCACACGGCTCGTGTAGTACACACGCAGTTCGGCGTGCACTACGTGTTCCCAAACACGGCTCGTGCAGCAGTGCACGGCCTCTCCCATGGGCGTGTAGTATTTTTTGACGACTACGCACGGCCTTCTCAAATATGCCCGTGTTCTGCACACGGGGCGTGTACTGGCGCACGACTCGTGCGCCGGAACACGGCCTTCTCCTGGGCGAGTCCTGTGTTCTGATGCTCGAACACGGCCACCTCGGACAAGCCCGTATTCCGCACACCGGGCGTGTCCGAGCGTGCCATGTTCTTCCTTCTCCGTTTTGCTCTCGATTCTGTTTTTCTCAATTTCTTGACCTGTTTTGCACATATTTACGCACATTTATACATTTCTATCAATCCATACCACATTTCTCATAATTACATAAACTCCAACAAAAGTCACACAAATACGGATGAAAACATACGAAAATCCACAAACAAAAATACTAAAATTTAGGTAAAAATGACAACGATCACTTACCCAAGGCTGTACCGTGTTCTTTCATTCCATTTTTGTAATTATTTTAGTTTGTTCATTCACTGTAATTTGCATTGTGTGGTGACCCAAATCCCCAATATAAATTGATATATATATATATATATATATATATATATATATATATATATATATATATATATATATATATATATATATATATATATATATATATATATATTCAACCGATAAAAGAAAATGATGAATTTAAAAATTTTATAATTAAAAAAATAATTTATTTTTTATATACATTTAGTACCTATATATATATATATATATATTTTCCATTAGTAATTTAGTATAAGATACGTCATTTTTTTTTTAAAATTACCTAACATCAACATTTTTTGTTCTATCCATAGCACTTACAATTTTTTTGTTGCACACAAAATTTATGATTGAAATAACATTTGCTGCACACAAATATTTTTGCTGCACATAACATAAATATTTGTGTGCAGTATATTTTTTTTTTAAATTTTACTGCACACAAATATTTTTGCTGTACATAACACAAATGTTTGTGTGCAGTATATTTTAAAAAAAAAATTACTGCACACAAATATTTTTGGTGCACATAAAGCTTATGATTCACGTAATATTTGTTGCACACAAATATTTTTGATGTACATAATATAAATATTTGTGTGCAGTATAAAAATTTGTTGCACATAACATTTTGACTGCATATAACACTTACAATTTACATAACATTTACGTTCACAAAGCACTTTTTTAATTCACAATATAATTTCGCTGCACAAAATATTAACAATTCACATAACATTAATTTTACGCTGCATATAATATTTATTTTATTATTTTCATAATTATTAATCATTATGCCGCACACAAATTTTGTATACTCCATATGGTATTTGAAGCGACAAATTGCAATAAAAGGTGAAAATATAATTTTATGATGCAAGGGAAAGGTGAAATATGTTATAGGAATGAAATAAAAAAAATAAAAAAATTAATAATTTAACGATGTAAAATAGGAATGAAATAAAAAAAAAAGTTTAATCTACATGTGCAACAAAAAATTTTTTTGGTAGGAGATTTGACATTCTGCAGAGGGCATTTTTTAAGAACAAAGACGTTTTATACACCTTTTATATTTTGATCAAACAAGGATAATAATGGAAAATTGTAATATAATTGTGTAGTTATTAGTAATAGTTTTTAATGATTATATCTCACTGTAATAATAGGGTATAACATGTATCTCTTAGTAAGTGACCCTAGTTTAATAATTCAATACTCAAACTTTATTGCCTTGTCTTAATTAATTTAATAAATAATTAAATTAATAATACGTCGTCCTTTGGGTTCGATATTTAACTTGATCGCTTGTCTAAGTTGCAATTGATATCCTTAATACTTGGAGATTAATTTTATGTGCAAAAAAACGCTCATCCGGCCTTCTTAAATAGGACTAAGGATCCTTCCCCTTTTACTCTTCATCCAATGTGGGACAAAAAAAAATCACTTCTTATATCTTTGACAAATCCAGCAGTTTACTCAATTACATATTCATAAACCAACCCAATTATGTATATCAAACTAAAAAAAAAACCTTTGGAAATATAGGTAGACAACTTATCAAAAACCATAAGCAATTCCAAGGATGTGGCATTTTTTTTACTGTATGAGTAATCTTTCTAGTGTTATTTCTTAAGTGTTCTAAGCGTTTGGAGATCTTTGTCTGACTCTCCTTACACCAACATACATAAATCCTAGAATGAGACGACCACTCTAACATCTAATTGGATTGACTCTTCTAATTACATGAATTCATAAATCAAGCACACTTCTCAAAATAGCATTTAAGGAATAAGCATTATATCAAAGATCAATTCAACAAACCACTATAAATTCACAAATCTAGAAATCTTTATTCCACCATTGGCTAGCATCACTAATGAGACTAGCCTACTATAAAATTTGTGAAAATAGTAATAGAATCATTACCTAACTTAATAGTAGTTCTTAAAATGAAAAGATTACAAAACAATATAAGAATTCTCCCTAAATCTCTTTAAGGATGAGTTTTCTCTTTCCTTGATAATCCTTCATCTTCTTTGATGATCTTCCCTTAGAAGGATGATGGATGAGTAAATGATGTAAGAATTGGTAGAAATTATGGAGGAATTGATGGGTATTGATGGAGGATGTTGGATGATGAAAATGAGAAAAAATATGAGTGAAAAAGATGTGAAGTGTGTGTATTTGATTCAGGAAATGAAAACTGGTTTTTGTTTGTTGAAAGTGAGTTAAAAAATTTAATTTGGTGATTATTCAAGATTAATAGAACTCTAAGTAATCATGTCCCTTGCAATACGAGTCTCACAATGTATAAATTCACTCGATTCTCTTTAAAAATAAGAATAAGAATCACTCATCAATCAATCAAGTTTTTTTGATAACCCGGTGTCCAGCTTCGCTGACTAATCCGGACCCTCCACTGGTCTAGCCGGCAAAAACCAAAGAGGGGATAAACCAGCCTAGGAAAACCCTGGCTGACCGGCTCCACGAAGTGGCTTCGGGGATTCGAACACGGGTCTCCCCCCGTTTTGGTCCCTTTCTACCACTCCGCCATCCCCTAGGGGACTCAATCAATCAAGTTTGACTCACCATAAACTTATAAGTAAACTACATTCACAAGCTATCATAACCTATTTGGTAAGGTAAAAGAAGAATTTAGGCAATAATAACTAAGATCAAATATGTTATAAATATCTCTTCTTAAACATCGTTCATCTTTAATATTCCACGTTGTTTAATAAAAAAATTGGAATTTTTTTTAATTAATTTTATTGACTTTTTGGATTTATTTTTTGGTACTTTTAGTTAATAAATAAATACTATGACATTTTTATATTAAATTATAATTTTGAGGTTTTGGATTAAAATAATTTATTATTATTATATTTATTTATTTATTTATTTGGATTGAACCAAATGAGAGAAGAAGCAAACGAGGATACGGAATGTATATGTATAAAAGAGTTATGATAAAATTTTAAATTATACTGTAGAAATATTAATTAAGTATTCATATTTCCCTTTATAAAAATGTAAGTTTAATTTGAGATGTACAAAAATGAAAAAAAAAACTCATTGTTTTACAAGTAACACTTTTGTGAGACGAGTTTATGTGAGAAGGATAGTGAGACGGGTCGACCCATTGTTAAAATATTGTTGTTATATAGGTAAAATATACTTATTAGTATTTAAAGTATGTTTGTAGTAAATCATACTAGGTATAACTTTTTGTAAACATATTTTAATTCATTATTACTTTGAAAAAATATAGTATTTTAACTACAAATTAACACACTTTACCTATATAGTAAGCATATTTTAATAACAAATCGACTCGTCTCACATATTTACCATCTCATAGTAGACTTTGTCTTGTTTTACATATGGATTGTAAAATTAAATTTATTTTTTTTGATGCAATTGTAAAATTAATTTGTGGTTATTGGGGTAAAGCGATGAATGGATTAGTACAGCTGGAAGTTAAGGTGTAGGAGCAGGTAGAAGGGGGTGAGACACAAAGGAGATGAGGTGGAATTGAGCGGCGGTGATTAAGGAGGTGTACAGGTTTAGCTGGACGCTCCCCTCCGTGGGCCCTCCCATGCTTCGCATTTTCTCTATTGCATAAATTAAAATAAAGATATTATTATTACTTTTTAATGTTGGAATTGGTTAAGTATAGAAGTGGCTCAAGCCATGCCACCGGGTCGGGTCGACAGGTCGCTGACAGGTCGGATCGACGAGCCATGCCACTAGGTTGGGCCGGGCCGGGCTGGGCTCAACCCAAAGATGCTTTAGATGGAAAATATGGCTCCAAGATTTGAATTTAAAATTCAAATGAAGAGGTGCAATCTCAACCATTAGATCTTGATCTTGATCAAGAGGCATGATCTAATGACCCATAATGAATCAAGATATCAATTCTTCAAGGGGCACCATGACTCTTCAACTATTATAAATAGACCCCCAACTCATTTGAAAAAATTCATTCCAATCCTGCATTACATATTACATTCTAGCCCATAAGTTCTAGAATTATCCTACCCAAGTCCGAAAGTTCTAAATATTAGTTCGTTCGTCGATAATTTTGGACTCGTTGTGCTACAAGTCCGAAATTCAAAGTCGTTGTATCTTGGAGGCGGTTGCTATAGTCCGTAAGCACCTGAAGTATGGAGCAATTTCGTCTCAAGAAGAAAGAGTGTAACTCTTGACTCGACTTTACCAAAAGTAATCCATAAGCTGTGTTAAATACTACCCTATATACCCAACAATCTTAAGACAGAATTCTAGTATTTAAAAATGGCTACTGATGTACCTGCTACTGTTACGACTGCACCTGTTCACGCCGAGAGACCGCCTAAGTTCGATGGAACTGAATTTAAGCGCTGGCAACAGAAAATATTATTCTACTTAACAACACTCAACCTCGTCCGTTTCTGACGGAAGTTGCTCCAACAGTTGAAGAAGATGAAACTGATGATCAAAAGAAAGTTGTCGTTCAAATCTGGAAACATAGTGACTTCATGTGTCGTAACTCCATTCTAAACGGGTTAGATGACTCACTTTATAATGTTTATACAGATTTTAAAACTTCTAAAGAATTATGGGAGTCACTTGAAAAGAAGTACAAAGCGGATGACGCCGGAATGAAGAAATTCATAGTCGGACGATTCCTCGAGTACAAAATGGTGGACTTCAAGACTGTATTGGATCAAGTTAGAGAACTACAACTGGTCCTACATGGCATCCATGCCGAGGGTATGGAATTGAGTGAATCTTTTCAAGTAGCTGCTTTAATTTAAAAGCTACCGCCTCTGTGGAAAGATTTTAAGAACTATCTCAAGTATAAAAGGAAAGAAATGGGGCTTGAGGACTTGATCGTAAGATTAAGGATCGAAGAAGATAATCGAAAATCCGAAATCAAGTCTAACAAAGAGGCAAGAGTTAACTTGGCTGAATCCGGGGCAAACAAAAAGAGAAAGCGGAATAACAAAAAGAAAAAGCCTGCGAAGAAAATTAAAGGCAACTTCTACAACTGCGACAAGCCCGGACACATGGCGAAAAACTGTCGTCAACTAAAGAAGGAAAACAATAGCCGAGCTAACCTAGCGGAAGAAAAGTCAGTATTCGCCAATCTATCCGAACTAAACCTAGCCGCTGTGGTCTTTGAAGCAAACCTTGTGGATAATCCACAAGAATGGTTTGTGGATAGTGGAGCTACAAGACACATCTGCTCGGACAAGGAAATGTTTTCTACCTACATCCCGATAAGTTGTAGAAAATTATTTATGGGAAATTCTGCAACATCCGAAGTTGTTGGACTAGGCAGAATTATGCTAAAGATGACATCAGGAAAAGATCTCCAACTTGTGGATGTTCTACATGTCCCTGACATCCACAAGAACTTAGTGTCTGGATCATTGCTTAGTAAAGCTGGATTTAGATAAGTGTATGAGTCTGACAAATATGTACTATCCAAAAGTGGAATGTTTGTAGGAAAAGGTTACCTTAAAAAGGGACTTTTCAAACTAAATGTAATGACTGTACAGCGTGATATTAAAAATAAAGGAAAATTTTTTTTTTACTTGGCCGAGAGTTCTAATATATGGCATGATAGATTAGAACATGCAAGTTTAAATTCACTAAGAAAATTAGTCAACTTAAATTTGTTGCCGATAATGGAACTAGATCCACAAAAGAAATGTGAAATTTGTGTTGAAGCAAAAATGAAAAAAGCTCCATTTCATTCAATGGAAAAAGAAGTACTACACCTCTAGAACTAATCCATACTGATATATGTGATTTAAAGTTCGCACCAACAAGAGGGGGTAAGTATTACTTCATTACATTTATCGTTGATTGCACAAGATATTGTTATGTATATCTTCTAAGAGGGAAATATGAAGCAATAGATGCATTCATAAACTTTAAGAATGAAGTCGAAAATCAACTAAGCATTAGAATCAATTCGAAGTGATAGAGGTGGAGAATATGTGGCTCCATTTGAAGAATTTTGTCTGCAAAACGGCATTATTCATCAAACCACAACATCATACTCACCAATGGCGTTGTCGAATGCAAAAATAGAACTCTCAAAGAGATGATGAATGTTATGTTGATTAGCTCGGGCCTACCCCAGAACATGTGGGGGGAAACTGTACTTTCTGCAAACCACATTCTTAATAAACTACCACACAAGAAAAGAGATAAAACTCCATATGAATTATGGAAATGAAGAAAACCATCATACGGTTACCTCAAAGTGTGGGGGTGCCTAGCAAAAGTTGAAGTACCTAAACCAAAAAAAGTAAAGCTAGGACCTAAAACAGTTGATTGCATCTTTATTGGCTATGCATACAATAGTAGTGCATATCGTTTCTTGGTTCACAAGTCATAAGTTCCTGAAATGAATGAGGGAATGATTATTGAATCTAGAAATGCAGTGTTCTTTGAGAACATTTTTCCTAAGAAGGAAAAACAAGAAGTGAGCTCGCATAAAAAAAACTCATGACGCTATAGAAAAAAGATTTACATCAAAGGGAGGAAGAACCAAGGCATAGTAAAAAAACCAAGAAGGAAAAGTCCTTTGGTCCTAATTTTATAAGCTACATGCTAGAAAATGAACCAAGGACAATACAAGAAATATTGTCTAGTCCAGATGCTCCTCTCTGGAAAGAGGCTATCAACAGCGAAATTGAATCCATTATGCAAAACCATACTTGGAAGGTGGTCGATCTCCCACCGGGCAACAAATCTTTAGGATGCAAATGGATTCTAAAGAAGAAATACAAGGCTGATGGATCAATTGACAAATACAAGGCTTGCTTGGTAGCTAAAGGGTTCAAACAAAAGGAAGGATATGATTTCTTCGATACATATTCACCTGTAACATGAATATCATCCATTAGAGTTCTCATTGCAATTGCAGCTTTGCATAACCTTGAGATACACCAAATGGATGTAAAAACAGCTTTCTTAAATGCTGAATTAGAAGAGGAGATATATATGGAACAACCTGAAGGGTTTGTTGCCCCTGGCCAAGAAAAGAAAGTGTTCAAGTTAATAAAATCCTTATACGGATTAAAACAAGCACCTAAACAATAGCATCAAAAGTTTGATCAAACTATGCTATTAAATGGATTCAAAATCAACGAATGTGACAAATATGTCTATATAAAAGGCACGCCTAATGAGTATATAATTGTATGTCTATACGTAGACGACATGCTCATAATAGGAAGTAATCACAAAGTGATTGTGAATACTAAGAACATGTTGAAAAGAAATTTTGACATGAAGGATATGGGTGAGGTTGATATCATAATAGGGATAAAAATCTCTAGATCACCTGACGAAATTGTCTTAACACAATCTCACTACGTTTAGAATATACTTAAGAAATTCGATGCCTTTGACTTACCCCCGGCTAAAACTCATGTGGATGTGAATCTACATCTAGCTAAAAATAAAGGCAAACCCATATCACAATAGAAAATGCAAGAATTATCGGAAGCTTGATGTACTTAACAAACTGTACATGTCTGGATATAGCATAATCTGTTCATAAACTTAGTAGGTTCACAAGCAATCCAAATGAAGAACATTGGACAGCATTGGCAAGAGTACTTAGATTTTTGAAACATACTCTAAGTTATGGGATATTGTATACAAGATATCCATCCGTGGTCGAAGGATTCATGGATGCTAATTGGATAACTGATTCAAAAGACTCCAAATCCACAAGTGGTTACGTATTTACCATAGGTGGTGGAGCAGTATCATGGAAATCCTCTAAACAAACATGCATAGCTCATTCCACAATGGAGTCGGTGTTCATTGCATTAGACAAAGCTAGTGAAGAAGCCGAATGGCTTAGAAACTTCTTAGAGGATATTCCTTGTTGTAGCAAACCAGTGCCTCCTATAATGATACATTGTGATAGCATGGCAACTATTGGGAGAGCACAAAGTAACGTGTACAATGGTAAATCTCGACACATAAGAAGGAGACATAATACCGTTAGGCAATTGATCTCTAGTGGGATAATTTCCATCGACTATGTAAAGTCTAAGAAAAATATCGCGGATCCGCTGACAAAAGGCATAAATAGAGATCTAATGACAAGTGCAGTAAAGGGAATGGGTTTAAAATCCACGCACTAAAGAACGTTTATAGCGGTAACTTAATCATGATAATTGTAGATCCCAAGAATATGGTTCAATAAGACAACTAAGTTATAAATGTTCCGAAATAGTACTTGAAATGTAATTCCAACTCATTCTCAAACAAATCAAGTGCAAGCCTGCAGAAGTGTGGTAAAGGGTAAGCCTTAAAAACTTTTAATGATTCCTATACCTTAAAGATGGAGTATAGTAGGATACTCTATATAGAAGATCACCTATATAAGTGTGAAGTTTGGCCACTTCAAATGAGAAAAATACTTATGAATCCAAGATGGTCCAGGGTCGAATTGGACACCACGTGAGAATGAAGAATATTAGAATTGTTATTGTATAGGTGTCGTTGTCTTGGTTTACCCAAAATGCTGACTAGTTCAAGACATCATGTTCACTAAGCAGCAAGTAAATTCGATGTCATTCTACTAAGAAAGGTTTAAAGACGGAAGCTACCTATCCTGATACAATAGCAGTTCGTCAAAACTTTCAATAGAGTTTGCATGCATTAATTACATTCATGTGGGGGATTGTTGGAATTGGTTAAGTATAGAAGTGGGTCAAGCCCACCTTTGACCAATATTCTTGTAATTTTTCGTTTGTCAAAAATGAAAAACAAATTGTATATTCAGAAACTACGTTTCGAGTAGATGAATTTAATGTATAAGTTTGCTCAAATCCAATTCCGGGTGAATGAGTAATTAATACATGAAGTTTGTAATTTAATTACAAGAAAAAATAAGAAAAGTGAAGAGTAAAGGTTGAAGTGGGAAGTTGTCCCACATGAAAAAAATGGAAGAATTGAACCCTTTATTACTACCTACACACATTATTAAACTAAATAAAATGTGTGGACCACATGGTGCAACCAACCTAGCCACGAGCCGCACCCATGCTCGTACATAGTCGGACTTATTTTGGACTCAAACTCGATTAGGGTCCGATGGTTTAGACTTGGGCGCACGTAAGGTGGACCGATCGCTGACGGGTCGGGTAGACGAGCCATGCCACCGGGCTGGGTAGACGGGTCAGGCCACCGGGTTGGGTCACTGTCGGGTCGGTTCTTTGGGCCGGATCGGGCTGGACTCAATCCAAAGATACTTTGGAGGGAAAATATGGCTCCAAGATTTAAATTTAAATTCAAATAAAGGGGTTCAATCTCAGTCATTGGATCTTGATCTTGATCAAGAGGCATGATCTAATGGCCCATAATGAATCAAGATATCAATTCTTCAAGGGGCACCATGACTCTTTAACTATTATAAATAGACCCCCAACTCATTTGGAAAAATTCATTCCAATCCTGCATTACAATACTTGCATATTACATTTTAGCCAATAAGTTCTAGAATTATCCTACCCAAGTCCAAAAGTTCTAAATATTAGTTCGTTCGTCGATAATTTTGGACTCGTTGTGCTACAAGTCCGAAATTCAAAGTTGTTGTATCTTGGAGGCAATTGCTATAGTCCGTAAGCACTTGAAGTACGTAGCAATTTCGTCTTAAGGAGAAAGAGTGTAATTCTTGACTCGACTTTACCAAAAGTAATCCATAAGCCATTTTAAATACTACCCCATATACCCAATTTAATATATTACGTGTTAGATGAGAAAGGTAAATTTGTAATTAAGGTATATTTTTAGGTGATGTTTGGTTTGGGGTTATATGGGATTTGAAAATCAAGAATAGTATGTTCTATGTTTATTTTGGGTTTTGAGTAGAATAGGTTTTAACTTTATGTCAAATAAATGTATTAATTTATTTAAGAAGTTAAATGAAAGAGGAGAGATAAATAGAGAAAGTGTATTAATTGAGGAAAAAGAATTTAGTAGGTATATATAGGGGTGGTTTTTAAAATCTGGATGTGAATTTTGAAAACCAAAACCTGAGTTTGAAAATCGTAAACGAACATCGCCTTAGGGTTAGGATTGAAATGATATTTTCTCTCTTTTAAGTGCTAAAATTTAATGTAGAATGGACGAAAATGGAAAATGTAAAATTTAAGTTGGGATTGAGAGAGTATTACTTTTTTAATTTATTTTATGAAATTATATAAAATAATTAATTGCACTACTATTAATTTTTATTACACTTTTCTTAATTTTCATGCCCTAATAAAAATAATTTTTTTCAGGACAAAGTCTCTTATAAGACGATAATTATGTGAGATATGTCGACTCGTTATTAAAATATGTTTGTTATATAAGTAAAGTATGTCGATTTATAGTTAAAATATATTTTTTTAAATATGATGATAAATAATGATTAAAGTATACTAGTTTATAATGTAATAGTATGATTCACCATAAACATAATTTTTTTAAACACCATAAATATATTTTAACTACAAATAAGCATTACTTTATCTATATAACCGCTATACTTTAACAATGAGTCAATCGATTTTACAATCTGTCTCATATATACCCGTCTCGAAGGAGAGTATCATTATTTTATAACTTAAGTAAAATCTTTTTTAGAGAATGACTACAGTACAAGCAGTCCTACCAAAATTTGGTACAATCGGATCTGTATGAAATCTCGCGGGTTAATAGATATTATCTAATCAAATCTCTCTTCTTTCTCTTTTGACTTTTCCATGGTCCTTTTTCTCTCTCATCAACCTGATTTCTCTATTCAATCCCACGTCAATTCTCTACTTTCCCAAATCCTTCATTCTCTCTCCTTCTTTCACATCAATTCTATTATTTTCCAAGTCCATCATTCTCTTTCATTCCTTCTTATTTTCTCTTTCCTCCTTCGCAGCTTCTTCATTTCTTCCCTGCAACTCCACCACACCATACTTCGTTTTCAATAATCAAGAAAATAGAGAGGAAAACTTTGACCACTGGAGAGCTGACGTACGGGTTTCGCCGTCGTAAACCCACACGCCACCAAATCTGCCACCGTGCACAACTGTTGCATCTCGCGACTGGCATCCCACCGTGCGACCAGCCACAATCTGTAAACAGATCCACACTCTATAAGTCTATAAATACTCTATCTCGATCTAGACTCATTATTTTTCAACAAACTCTGACTCATATTCAAAACTTTTCAAGTTTCAAAATCAAATTCTTGGCAGTCATACGAATTGAATTGGAGATTCTTGAGACCCTGGTTTCAAGATTCTTCAATATTGATCAGTAGAGAGTATGGCCAGAGAAGAGGATACTGGTGGAGATTTAAAGTGTTAGAGTCAGTGATGACGGTACTACGAAAGAAGTGGGGGAGAGTTCATGCAAGATGGCCGGAGAGTAGGATTCCAGCGACGATGATGATGTGAACGGTGTGAAAGACATGGGGGAGGGTTCACGCCAGAAGAGCAGGATGGCCGGAGAGGAGGATTCCATCGCGGTGGAAGAAGTGGGCAGTTCGAAAGAAGTGGGGGAGGGTTCCCGTAAGATGGCCGGAGAGGAGGATTCCGGTGCAAATTCAGACATGGTGGAAGAAGTGGGTGGCGATAAGAAGCCCAAGTACAAAATTCTGACGGAAGAGTTGATATGAGAAATACAAGAAAATGATATATTGCAAGTTTCTGAAACCTTAATGGTTTCCAAGGGCGTAGCCTGCTCCCAGCTTTACAAGGAGAGGTGGAACCTCACCTCGGCTGTACACAAATTTATAGGAAAATCCTACAACTTGCCCTATATGGGATGACCAACATCTAATTTGCCCAACTTTTTGTAATACATCTAATTTGCCCTAAAAAAATACAATGCCATGAATACCCCAATGGAGTGGTGATGAGTGATATTTTCACCTAGTTTTTAGTGTCTTTTTATGTTTATTTTTGGTTTATTTTATCCGTATTTTGAGTCATTATTGGTGGTGTTATGTGTTTCTTAGAATTTGTGTGTGAATGAACTTATAAATGATGAATCAGGTGAAAAATAGAACAAAAACGGAGTCGAGAGAAAAAGAGAGGAAAAACAACACAACACGGCCAGCCGTGTCGCGTACACGGGCCGTGTCGCATACACGGGTCGAGTTCCTCGCACGGGCCTGTGCCGTTAGCCGTGCGCGGAAGCCAGACAGCACAACACGGCCACACCTGTGGCCATGTGCGGCGCACGAGCCGTGCGCTGCTTGAAGCGTGCGTTGACCAGAAACCCTAAACACGACTCGAGCCGAGCTGCAGCGCACGAGCCGTGTAGGTGTTAATTGTGCTAAAAAATCCAAATTCCTTCTAGAAGGCCCATGGGGGTATAAATACCTCTCCATTCAATATTTTGATCATCACCCCACGAAATTGAGCTGCCAACACACACCTCACACACAATTCTTTTCATATTACACCTTTTCTTCTTCCATTCATCATCTATCATCATCCTTTCATCAATCCACTATCATTCATTTTCAAATCAAGTGAGGAAGCAAAGAAGAGGAGGGTTTCACTCAAGGAAGGAAGGAGATTCAATTGGATTCAATCCAAGGGAGTTTTCATCTTGATTTAGTGTTAGACCTTTTAGTTTACTATGACTTGTAGGATTTCTAATGTCTATGTTATGGATCTTGTGATGATTGTAGGCTAATCTCCTTTGTGAGATTAGCAACATGATAGGAGTTGAATAATTTGTGATATTCATGTACTTAAATTCATGTGTGGATTTGGTAATTGATTTTCTATCATTGATGTTTAATATCTTGAGGTTGATGATGTTTTGTGTGTTTAATTATTTTAAGCATGTGATTAGATTGAGAAATCAATTGCATATTTAGGATAGTTAAGTGAATCATTTCATCAAACACTTCATGTGCATTATAGATTATTAGGAGATTGAGAAGTCCTTAATAGTTTAGAACCCTTTGATAGAACATATAATTTATTAGATTGAGAAGTCAATAGATTATGTGAAGGGACTCTTAATTGAATCTAGTACCTAGTTGGAATGATTTAATTGAGAACTAACCATGGAACCTTTATAAGATCATATCCTACCCATTCCGAGAGGAAGCTTAGGTGACATTAGTGTTAGCTCTTAGTCAAGCCTTAAACCATATGAGTTTGAATGCATGAATATATAAATTACCACTCCTTGATTGTTGTTAATCTCACCCTTGCTTAATTTGGAAAACACTCATTTAATCATTAATCTTGCTTGCATTGATTGATTTAATTTTTTGTTTGATCACTCCTCCATTGATATCCATCTCTATAAAATTACAATGAACATGAGATCGCTTGAGCTCTAGTGCCGTCCTCCTTGAGGTTCGATAATTTTAAGTTGGTCATACCACTAAACTATGGCTAATCAAATGGCGCCGTTGCCGGGGAGGTAACGGTTGCTAGTAGCTTAACGAAGGATCGTTTTGAGTAATCTTAATAGAGACATTTTTTTTATTTTATTTGTTTACTTGTATTTCTTTGTGAAACCTTGTTCTAACTTCTTTTGCTTTGGAGGTGTATGCAAACAAGATCCAAGGGGAAACAAGTAGAACCTATCGATTGAGAGATTGAGCATACGTTGAGAAGGAGAGGAAAGGAGAACAAAAATAGTGAGCGAATGGAGAACTTTCAAGAGGATAATCGTGTGGAGATAGAGCATGATGGGGAAGGAGGACACAATATGAACGTGCATGACAACGAACCACAATTCAATGCAAATCTTCCTCAACAAGCCTATCAAAATCATGGAGCTATGAACAACCAAGCTTTGCTTCAACAAATGGTGCAACAAGTTCAAGGCAACAAGGCTTTCAACAAGCTTATGCTCCTCCGCAACAAGCATATGTACCACCACCACCACCTCCGGTGCAACATGAAATGCAAAATGATCAAAGGGTGATCCGGGATTTCTTTATGCCAAGAGCAATGCCACAAATGATGGGGCCACCAATCCATGCCAATAACTTTGAATTTAAAATGGGCTTGATTTCATTGGTGAGAGAGCAACAATTTAGTGGAACTCCGAATGAAGATCCTAATGCTCATCTAGCTCAATTCATTGAGATTGCTAACACCGTGAAGATGAATGGGGTGAGCGAGGATTGCATAAAAATGAGGTTATTTCCATTTTCTTTGAGAGATCGTGCTCGCACATGGTTATCTACTCTTACTCCAGGAATGTGCAACATTTGGGAGGAACTTGCATAAATGTTCTTGAACAAGTATTTCCCACCTTCCAAGACACTTCAAATGAAGAGTTTGATTACTCAATTCAAGCAATTGCCTCAAGAAAGCTTTTACGAAGTGTGGGAAAGATTTAAGGAAATGCTACGCAAGTGTCCTCAACATGGATTCCTGGAGAATCAACAAGTGGGGTTTTTCTACCAAGGTTTGGTAAATGGTCAAAGAGTGCTTGTTGATGCTTCGGCGGATGGATCCGTACTTGGAGTGACTCCGGAAAGGGCTATAAGAATTTTTGATGAAATTGCTACAAATGTCTACCAATGGCCATCGGAGAGGGTTAGTGGATGCTACAGATTTGAGAGCTATGATCAAGGGCAACACTCGAGTGTGAAGAGTGTGAATGTTGAGCCACAAACGCCAAGCATGGAAATGATAGTAGCGGAGGTAATGAAGCAAATGAGTTTGAAACAAGGAGTGACTAATCAAGGAGTTAATATGGTTGATGGCCAAATGGATCAAAGTGTGCTTCCTCCAAATGGTGTTAGTGGGGAACAATGGGCTATGACAATGCCACGTGTGGAGGATGTGTAATACATGCAAGGAAGAAACTACCAAGGGAATTACCAAAATAATTTCCAAGGTAGTTTCAACCAAAGTCAAGGAAACTATCCACCAAGGCAAGGAGGTTTCAATGGTCAAAGTAGTGGAAGCTCATACCCACAACAACAACAAAGGCATGGTAACTTTTCCTACTCTAATCCGAACAATGCGGTTGCGTATCCTCCGGGATATCAACCGGGGGCTAAGGCACCGAACAATGAGGGAAGAGCATCAACCGATGAGCTACTTGAACAATTGATTGCATCAAACAAAGCTAGAGAAGTATCGAAAAAAGCTAGAGATGAAGCTAATGAAAGAAGATTCAAAGCTATTGAGGAAAATAGTGATAGAAGATGCGAAGCTTTGGAGTACAATGTTGGACAAATGGCAAGTTCATTGAGTGCTCAACAAAAAGGAAAGTTTTCGGCCACAACCGAAGTTAATCCAAAGGCTCAATGTTTGTTGGTTGATATGAAAGAGGAACGAAAGGTTGAAGAATGGTTGGTGGAAAGCAAGGTTGTTGGAGAAATGGAAGAAGTATGTAAGAAAGAAGAGAAGGGGCCTAAATGGATACCCAAGTGGAAGAGGGTGCAAGAGGAAAAGAAAGTAGAGGAGAAGGTCAAAGAAGAAGAGTACAAACGTGACTATTGGGGTATCCCGATCACTCCATTCCCTATTCCCTATCCACAAATGTTTGTAAAGGATGAGAAGAAGAAGGAATTTAAGGAGTATGTCATGTCGCTTAAGAAGAAGTATGAGGAGAAAAAGAAAGATGAGCAACCTGAAACGAGTGAGTCGATGCAAAAAGGGGGACCTACTGATAGGTTTTTCTTCGTACTATAATTTAATCCTCAAGTATAAGGATGTCAATTGTAGCAACAAGTACCCAAGTTAAATTATCGATCCCGCTAAGACAGCTAATTATTTATTTATTCTGTAAATTACTAATTAATCAGAATTGAGTAACCAATTTCCAATGTTTTGTTGTGAATTAATCTAAATAACGAAATATTAAATAACTGAATTAATTAAAAGCAAGGAAAAATAAAAGCAAGTGTCTAATCAAGAGATAGCAAACAGTTCTAAGGTATCAGGTATTGTCCAATTAATTTGGGTTATTAAACTTACGATTGTTCATTCATGCAGTTTCACTGAAAATACACCACATATCCCTGTTATCCCACCGAATATGATTCGATTCAAAGCTAACAGTTTAATCTGGTTTAAATCCTAAGGTGCGCAAATATTACCAAGTCTTATTCCTAGATACTAATCCAGCGAACAACAATACCTCCGGATGGTAAGTTCGACTAACAAGATATTTTCTGGAATTACTACAAGGTTCTATTCACTTCCTACTTGATTGTCTAATTGCATTGTTCCACTAAACTAATCAAGTATTCGATTCACCAGTTCATGAAATTAAAGTGCTTATAGCGGAGCTACTCTAATCCCTAACAGATAGACAATACCAATCATGAACGCACACAAGCTAACACAATAATCCAAGCATTATAGCGGATGTCATGAATATATTATGAAGACGTAACGAAGCAGATTAACATGTCTTAGTAAAATAAGTAGAATCAAAAGCTCAACTGCATAAAATCCCAATCTTTGGTCTAAATCCCCAAATCAATTAAATCAATCCATCAAACCCTAGAACTGTATATAAAATTAGCCCATGAGATTACAAGCAATCCTCATGGCTAAGCAATTCATAACAATAATCAAAGTAATAGAAAGGAATAGATAGGAATGGTAAAACCCTAGTGTAGGAGCAATCTCACGTTCCTTCTCCGTCTCTTCAGTTGCTTGATTTTCCTTCAATTAGCACTTGAAACCCTTGTGGAATTGGATGGATGGTGAATCAGGTTGTAATCTGATATAGGTGTGAAAGGAGTGTGGATTGATGATGGTTTATGGCTGGGCTCTCTCCGATTGACGTCTCGATCTCCCTAATTATTTCTAAGATGGATGCAGGGCTGTTTTCGTGACGGAACTGCTTCAGAATCGCGTCTGGAAGGTATTTATACAGTGTTGCATCGAACAGGCCCCGTCTGGGCTCTGAACTGGGCCGCTCGGCACCCAGCTCGGCTCGAGCTGGGTCTGGACCCAGCCGAGCGGCCTGCCACGTCACTGGCCACGTCACTGGGGTCCAGGTGGGACCCCACTCGGCAGCTTCTACCACGGCTCGGCACCCAGCTCGGCTCGAGCGACTCGCCGAGCTGCTCCCGAGCTGGGCCGTTCCGGGTCTGTTTTGCTCCTCTTCCGATCCTGCCCTGTTTTACCCTGTTTCCTGCCTTTAAAACTCACAAAAACACTTTAATAGCCTTAAAATCGTGTAAATACTTAAACATACACAATTCCATGCAAAAACGATAAATTTCCTAAGCAAAACGGTGTAATGTGCACACATAAAATGCGTGAAATTCCACTCTCAACACCTACGAAGGTTGGTGATCCGGGGAAGTTCATAATTCCTTGTGATTTTGAAGGAAAAAGCACCCTTGATGCATTGTGTGACTTGGGGGCAAGTGTCAACGTGATGTCTCATGCCACATTTAAAGACCTTGAAATTGGAGAGCTAAAGCCTACGACTATCCATCTTGAAGTGGTAAATGGTGAAGTTGTGAAGCCACTTGGGATTGTTGAAGACGTGGAGGTGAAAGTGAAGGGGCTAGCTTTCCCGGTTGATTTCATGATGTTGGAAGTAAAGGCGGACCCTCGAGTTCCAATCATTTTGGGAAGACCATTTCTAGCCACCGGAAGAGCAAAGATTGATGTTGGGAGAGAAGAGCTTTCTTTGAGCTCAAATTGAGAGAATGTCACATTCTTGTGCAAGAAAGATAAAGGGATCAAGCCTCATCATACAGGGCCTCCGGATGATTTTGATGATCATGATTCTCTTCTCTTTGACAATTTAAATTCATTTCTTCATGATTATATGAAATTTTCAAATGCTAACTTATCTTCTTATGATGTTAATAGGATGAAAGAATCGGAGCTTGATTGGAAAATCGATAAAGGAGAAAAAGGAAGTCCACTAGAATCACTCCTTGATGAAGATTTGATGCTTGTAAGCAAGAATGGAGAAGTTGAATTAGTGGACAAAAAGAGGGCTAAGCTATTGTTCAAAGTGAGGATGCGAGGAGAAAGTGGGATGTACCATCCTTTGGTTCGATGAGCATGAAAATTCCGTCCGGCTTGAAGACGTTAAACTTAGCGCTAAATGGGAGGCAACCCATTCTTTTTATATTTTGATGCTTTTTGTTGATTTTGGTCATGTAGGTGGATTGAGCTCGTGAGAAGAAAGCGTATTGAAGAAAAGAGAAGTGTTTCATGGCTTCTCCATAAGAAGACCATCAATGGAAACTACAAGGGTAAGTCTCACCACTTTTTGCAAACTTAAGTCTCAACTTGTTTCGATTTAAGTTTGGGGGGAGAGTGTGTGGTGTGACTCACCACTTGAGTAAGTCTTCTTGTAAAAATTGGTCAATTTTAAAATTTTTCTCATGAGTTTTGGTTGGATTTTGGTATGATTGGTTGTGTTGAAGTTCATGATTGTCCATATTTTTATGAAATTGTTGAGCTAATGGTGTTTGTTGAGTCTTTGAGCATGAGTGAAAGGTATTGGAAGCATGAATGGAGCTTGGAGCTAACACTTTTATTATTAAATGCCTATTGAGGGAGTACTCTACACCTTATCACTTCTAGTTACTTGACATATTTTGATTTGGATTGATGGATTAACATGCTACTTTATGTGTTATGTCTTTGGGAGGTTTCCTTTTCAATCAAGGATGAGGATGATTGTGAGCTTACATTGTTATGGATGATTGAATATGTGCTTCATTTTCTAATAATGGTGATTGTTGTTTTTGCATGTTATGTGTTTTTGTTTTGTTTCTTGTTTGTTGAGTCTTTATTTTATGTTTTGTGTGTTTTCTTATTTTTGTCTTGGTATGTTTGGTGGTTTGTTTTGGGATGTTGTGAGTCATTTTTGAACATGAGTGGTGATATGTTGTGGTAGTAAGTGATGACAAGTTATGATTAAGAATCTCTACACTTTCGAATTGTGACATGTTTTACTTAACTTGTTCAATTTTGAGATGAATGTGGTGTAATAAGTTTCTTAAGGTCCAATGCATAAGCTTGTGAGAATTTGAGCCTCAACCGTGAATACATGGTTTTTCTTCATGAGTGGATTTATTGTGTTTGATAAGCTAAAACTTGCTCAAGGACTATAGGAACGAGCCTGATTAGTGGAGATTAGTGAAATGATCTAAGGCCATCTTTGTTATTCATAGTCATTGCCATATATTTTCCTACCATGAACATCATCCCTAGTTAACCACTTTGAACCTATAAGCCTTTTTATTGTGAATATAGCACATTACAAGCCTTGATTACCTTCTTAAGCCATGTATATATACCCTTTGTGTAGGTGATTGAGGAGATGGTAGCTAGTAAGGTTTGATGAGAAAAAAAAAGTGGAAATGGTAAATAAATAAGAAAAAGGATGAAAAGAGCAAAATGAAGAATGCACATGCAACCTCAAAACAAGAAATATGAGCAAAACAACAATAATATGCTCAAGTACTTAAAAATCCAAAGAAGGAAGCATGAATCATAAGAAGCTCAAGAAATCCAAGGAAAGTTGATGAGTAGAACTTGTGAGTACCAAAGACAAGAAAGGAAGAAAGAAAAGTGGAGAAGTTGAGGAAGTTGATCATCTCTTCGATTACTTACACTTGTTTAGTCACTATTACCTATATTCTTCCTACCTTACCAAAGAGCCTATCATTACATCCAAATTAAAGACCTTTTTGATCGCTAATGGAAACTTTGGTAGTTTGTGAATGTAGTCCACGAGCAAGCTTATAGCGAGTCGAGTCAATCGATTAATGAGTGTTGATTTACCTTACTTTAAAGAGTGTTGAGAGACATTGATATCCTATGTGAGGCTTGGACTAAAAAGGGATTATATTACACTTTTATTCTCTTTTGATTGAACTTGTTAATTCTTCATGTCATGAATCTAATGTTGTAGGATGACTTAGCATAAATTGTGATTCTTATTATTATTGATGTGTTGTTACTTATGTTCGTTTAGTCTTTTCCTAGGTGAAAATCACTCTCCTTGGTTTATCATTTTCGTTGTGCGGGAACGCACAACACTTTAAGTTTGGGGGTGTGATGAGTGATATTTTCACCTAGTTTTTAGTGTCTTTTTATGTTTATTTTTGGTTTGTTTTATCCGTATTTTGAGTCATTATTGGTGGTGTTATGTGTTTCTTGGAATTTGTGTGTGAATGAACTTATAAATGATGAATCAGGTGAAAAACGGAACAAAAATGGAGTCGGGAGAAAAAGAGAGGAAAAACAACACAACACGGCCGGCCGTGTCGCGTACACGGGTCGAGTTCCTCGCACGAGCCTGTGCCGTTAGCCGTGCGCGAAAGCCAGATAGCACAACACGGCCACACCTGTGGCCATGTGCGGCGCACGAGCCGTGCGCTGCTTGAAGCGTGCGTTGACCAGAAACCCTAAACACGACTCGAGCCGAGCTGCAGCGCACGAGCCGTGTAGGTGTTAATTGTGCTAAAAATCCAAATTCCTTCTAGAAGGCCCATGGGGGTATAAATACCTCTCCATTCAATATTTTGATCATCACCCCACGAAATTGAGCTGCCAACACACACCTCACACACAATTCTCTTCATATTACACCTTTTCTTCTTCCATTCATCATCTATCATCATCCTTTCATCAATCCACCATCATTTCATTTTCAATTCAAGTGAGGAAGCACAGAAGAGGAGGATTTCACTCAAGGAAGGAAGGAGATTCAATTGGATTCAATCCAAGGGAGTTTTCATCTTGATTTAGTGTTAGACCTTTTAGTTTACTATGACTTGTAGGATTTCTAATGTCTATGTTATGGATCTTGTGATGATTGTAGGCTAATCTCCTTTGTGAGATTAGCAACATGATAGGAGTTGAATAATATGTGATATTCATGTACTTAAATTCATGTGTGGATTTGGTAATTGATTTTCTATCATTGATGTTTAATATCTTGAGGTTGATGATGTTTTGTGTGTTTAATTATTTTAAGCATGTGATTAGATTGAGAAATCAATTGCATATTTAGGATAGTTAAGTGAATCATTTCATCAAACACTTCATGTGCATTATAGATTATTAGGAGATTGAGAAGTCCTTAATAGTTTAGAACCCTTTGATAGAACATATCATTTATTAGATTGAGAAGTCAATAGATTATGTGAAGGGACTCTTAATTAAATCTAGTACCTAGTTGGAATGATTTAATTGAGAACTAACCATGGAACCTTTATAAGATCATATCCTACCCATTCCGAGAAGAAGCTTAGGTGACATTAGTGTTAGCTCTTAGTCAAGCCTTAAACCATATGAGTTTGAATGCATGAATATATAAATTACCACTCCTTGATTGTTGTTAATCTCACCCTTGCTTAATTTGGAAAACACTCATTTAATCATTTAATCTTGCTTGTATTGATTGATTTAATTTTTTGTTTGATAACTCCTCCATTGATATCCGTCTCTATAAAATTACAATGAACATGAGATCGCTTGAGCTCTAGTGCCGTCCTCCTTGAGGTTCGATAATTTTTAGTTGGTCATACCACTAAACTATGGCTAATCAAGTGGCCCACCTTTAGTATTGGGAATGAGATGACAAGTACACTTGCAGGCACAATCCATGTGTCAGAATAATATGGGATTATTTTATGATACATTAAGTACAAAAGGAATATATAAATGTATAAAATGTTATCACTTCCTAAATAAAAACTCTCGGCGGACAAGCAAATTATATTCTATTTTGAAATATAAAATCTCGGCGGACAAAATAAAAACTGTCGGCGGACAAGAAAATTATATTCTATTATTTTGAAATATAAAATCTCAGTGGACAACCAAATATCATTTAAAAATTCCTTAAATTATTATCAAAATAAGCGAACATAATATGCATATTTAAATTAAACACATGCACTAATTAGGTGATTAAACACATGCATTAATTAGCTACCACTGTCACTCAAACACAGTTTATTTAATGGACTGAATTTTAGCAATTAAGGAACTGTTCACAAACAATTCATTTATGTTAATTTTTGTCTCATTAAACTCTCACATATCCCCACCAACCAAATAACTACACCACCAACAAACAACAAAATTAGAGACAGTGGATTTAAACTTCATTCCTCTTGTTCCAAAAATTAATTGAGCATAAAAAGGTGATCGGCTCCCCTATTTACCCACCATTTTTGTCGACGGATCCATAGTTAGAGGCAAAGGTAAGATACGAACACTGTTTGCATTGTATTTTATTTAGTGGTTTAACTATTTTTTCAATATTGCTGTTAATTTATTTGTGGGTTATAATGTATCAGTTTTAGAGTTTTTACGATTTTTGGGTTTTAAAAATGCATGTCCGCTGAGTAAATGGTTATATATATTCATGTCTTCCTATGTAATTGCCTAAATATGTGCTTCCGCTGAAGAAATGGACAGGTATGCATGTAATATGCATGTCCGCCGAGGAAAAAGGTCAAGTATGCATGTAATAGGTATGAATACCACCACATACACCCACTGTAGACTTGTCCGCTAATTATGCATGGTCAATTATGCATGTCCGCCCATTATTTGAGCCTTATCGAACATGTCCACCCATTATCTGAGCCTTATCGAACCTGTCTGCCATTTTTGTAGCCTAATAAAGTGTGTCCGCCTATTATTTGACCCTAATTGAGCATATCCGCCAATTTTTTAGGCTAAGTGAGCGTGTCCGTCGAAATTTGTAGCCCAATTGAGCCTGTCCGTCGAAAATTTGACTATAATTGAACATGTCTGTCGATTATTTGACCATAAATGAGCATGTCCGCCGATAATTTGACCATACTGGCGCATGTCCACTGATTTTGTAGCCTAATTAACCCTGTCCGCCGATTATTTGACCATAATTGAGCATGCGTGAATTCAAGAGGTACAGAACTTTTTTAGTATTAGTATTCAGTTTTTATATAATTTATCATATTACCGTACTACACAGATGGGAAGGGAAGCTGTGCAGCCATAATAATGCTCGATTGATGGCTTTGCTAGAGGGGTAGGGCTATGATAAATGGTCGAGGTTTCACTGCCCGGTTACCCATTACGAGTTCACATCATCGAATGCAGCTAATACCTTTAACAAGGCCATCCTATGGGCTAGGACACTACCCATTTGTAGTTTGTTAGAGGTTGTACGTGCTCTCATTCAGAGATGGTTCTATGATAGAAGAACGAGTGTAGAGAATAGTCGGGATATACTTTGCACACGAGTGCACAGAGAGTTCGCAGCGTTGAATGGTGAGGCATGGAAACTTAAAGTGGAAAATCTTACAGCGACAACATTCCAGGTCACTTCCACCACGAAAAACTTCACTGTTGATTAAAGGGATTGTACTTACTCATGTGGCATCTTTCAGTACTACCAATACCCCTGCATTCACGCATTGAAGGTGATAGAGTACGTTGAAATGATATTATGCTTAACATATAAGCTTTCATCGTCATTCATTGCCTTAATATGATAATCATCAAGTACATAAGACTATGGTGTCCATGTTTACTTGTAACAGCCATTGCAAACTTGCAACTAGTGCATTTGTTGTACCTTGGTAGCATCGAACTGCCATACTCTCATTATGGCAAGATGTTGTTATGTCTGCCTCGATCCTTCAGATTGGTCAACACCAGAGTATGTGAGTAGTCTATGTGTGAATGAGCCACCATCACATCGACAGGCAGGCAGACCTCGTACGAGCCGTATGCGTTCTGCTGCAGAGTCATCGAGGGGTAGTAGGGTTGGTCAATATTGCAGCAGATACATAGAGCCGGGACACAACAGGGTTCAGTGTCGAGCCTATGTACCCTTATCAAGGGATACAGGCACTCCTGACGAAGTCCCTACTCCTCGGGCACCGACGGTGATGAGGTGCAGTTGTTGTCATCTACCAGGTCACACAAGAGGGAACTGTGGATCAACTGATTGAAACATCACTGGTGGATGAAGAACAGTCTGGATTTAGTGTTAATTTTCATGTTTCAAGTATGTTATCATTGTATGTTTCAAGTATGTTTTCAAGTATGAAGAACAAGTAAAATTTCTCCTGTTTTCATTCTCAAGATGTTTTAACACACTAGTTTCATATAACAACAATGAGACAGAAGTACATATGCCCTTTGGTGTTACTAACGAAAAGTAAGGTCCTTATTCGCACCCTTCCTCACATACAGATTGTACGCAAATATATTCCAAGCCTTATTTTTTCGGTACTCCATCAGGTGTGCATCATCTCCCCATGTATCGTCACCTGTGAGGAGATATTATATCTCTCTGACGCTAGCCTGACTACAACACCAACTGTCAGTCTGTATATAGCACATAGATACTTGTGGTCTAGCACACTTAAGTGAGGCTCTGAACTTCTGATCTAGAGTGTCATATAGGGCACCATTTCGATGGAGCATGATAGGGATCAACCTTTGCAGGTGTGTTGTGCACTCTTTTCTACTATATTTAATAGTTTTAGAATCTGACTACGTGTGAAATAGAGAATCATATACAGCGATCTTCAAAGATCTTATATACACACACATGGCGAAATGGTATGAATGCGCATGCACTACGAACAGTAGCTGCAAATGGAAATAAAAAATGCATCCATAAGAGTTTAAAATATATAAGTAACTTGATCTTCACGAAAGATAAAAAATTCAAGACATACTCACCCGTTCAACCTTATCCCAGTCCCTATGCCCACATGTCCATTCAGGAGGCCTCCACAATATGGCTAATGACATCTCTCCATTCCACCACCTATCTAGAATTGCTAGCTTCTCTGTGGACAGGTCAACCAACTTGGAGGGGTCATCGCCATGTACTGTAACATGCTCATCCCATATTGCTTTTAGAGTCGCCTGATACAGAATACGTTATACTGTAATAGGGTGTAATAGCCAAAAAAATTTCATTCTTCATCTAAATAAAAACCTAAATCATAGTGCATGTAAAAACTTACCAAAAATTGACAGGGTAGAATAGCATACATTGCATTCGAGGATCTGGATGAACACCGACATACTCAGGTGCTTGTGCCAGTATAGCCGAACATGCATCGATGTGCTGAAAATAAAACAATTCAGAGATTAAAATATATAAGTATACTAGGTAAAGAATTTTATGTTGATCACGTACCTCATCCTCCTTCCAAACTTTTGGAGTAATCATCCTCACGAAGAAATCATTCTTCACTAAAAACCCTACTCCAACGTCCATACTACACATCATTCAAGACAATTATATATGCCTGTATTATGTTAAACATAAAAATGAGGAAAGATTATGCGTTAACAACATTTCTTACAATACAGTGGACATCATGAACTTTTCTCATGCCTTTCTGATCTTCACGTCATCCATTGTTGTGTACGGGAATTGGACTGTCGTCGCTTTTCTCTTCGGACGTTGCGCACATTTTTGGAAGTACCGCTAAAGTGACACCATATTGAAACCCGCATTTACACGGGAACCTATCCCGAGACCTCCACGCAATGGCTCTGTGACACCGGGTGTTGAATAATCAAGCGATTGTTGTGCAACTGGTACTTCAGGCAATCTTGTTAACACACTCGGTATTAGCTCTACATCTCCAGCAAAGATACCACCTGGTGTTGCATAAGTAGTCTGTTGTTGTGTAGTTTGAGCACTTTCATGTTCATCCCAAGTAGATGGAAAACTTGGTGGGTTGAACGTAGAAGGCTCAAGCGGTGGACCCTTGAATCCTTCCTTAAATATTTTATATATAGCACCAGTAATTGACCTCTCGTACCCGGTTTGCATCTGGACGTGTTCTCCAATCACCAAACTAGTAACTTTTCTGATGTCAGTGCGGTGCTCCTCTTGGTGTCTACGCAGATCAGCAAACTGTACGTCCTGTGACTGAAACCTCTTCTCCCATTTATCGTTTCGATCAAGCAGTTGTGTGAGAAGGGCTTCATGTTCAAAAAAATTTTGATCATGATCATCCATTCTCTGAATTATCCTATCGTACTGCTCCTGAGACATACCCCCACTGTCTGGGTCCTGCTGCTGGGGTACGGACTGATCCCACTAATGACTTGATCTGGATTGCGGCTGGTAATCATCTGGAGGAGATTGAGGGCGAGACTGCTCTCTGTGAAACCCCAAACCTCCTGCACTATGGAAATGAGCCTTCTGTGGTCCTTCATAATAAGAAGAGTGATGCGGCCCCTGAAATCCACCAAAAGGAAACTGAAATGGCCCCTGATAAGCACCATAGTGGGATGGTCCTTCAAATCCACCAAAAGGAATATATGGTTGTCCAAAGCCAGGAGGGTATGAACTCTCCAGAGTTGCCGACAGGGCATGTGGAAGTATAGCATAATGGGTGGATTGGTCAGTATAATCCGGCTCATCAGAACGAGTCTGGTGGACATGTGTGTCATGCATATACGAGGACGACTCTCGACCATCATGATATGGGCACGGAGGTGAATCCACAACTGATATATAAGAACTATCATTATATTCTTCCATATACTCATCATCATCATCATCCCATCCGGTGTCATGAAAAGCGCGTAGTATGTCCACTGGATTCCTCCCAAAACCCCAAATGTTGTATCGTCCCCAACCTCAACATTTATTGCTCTAAAATCTGTCTCCCTACCAGCATACTTGGAAAAAATGTTCACTTCAACAGGAATGTCATGTTGATTAGGAGCGTCATTTTCTGAATCAGAAGTGGAGCTCACAACCTTTTCTTATCCCTCCCTTTTGGTTTTGGATCCCCAAAAGACCTAAATTGAACCCTAAAACCATAACTCATATTAAAATATATCCCCCTAAAATATTGTTTGTGGGATTCCTATGGGAGGATGGCGGGTAAGTCAACAACAAGAGGTGCCTGAAAGCAGAATATGAAATAATTAAATATAATAACTCGAATTACCGTATCTTAAGCCTTTTCAATACCTTAATCATAAAATATAAAACACTTACTAACATGTTTAAAAAATTTTGTAAAGTCAGGTTTATTTTCATTTGTATACTTCCACCGAAAACAAAGACGTCTAACATCAGCAGCGGGGGATCCAACAGTCAGTTCAACTGCAAAATCAGGAATACGCTCATAACCTCAAACCTGTGACAAAAAAAACATTAAATTACATAACACATACAACTTTTATGTACAAATAATATAAGTATATAAAATATTCTCAAAACATAAATCTCACTTACAGTTAGGGCGAATGAGCATCCACAGAAATTGTAGCGCTTCTGTTTACCTACACTTTGCATGTTGGTCTTCACATTGTCTATGTGTTGCAGTAGGGTGAGATACGTGTACTTAACTAAGGGAATGAGTTCCACTTTCTAGCATCCTCCGCCAAGAACCATACCCAGGGATCTACATATGCTTTTGACATATCCCGGCCTAGCAAAAAGTTGTACAACAATAGAATCTTGGCTGCTTTCACGATAACATGGCCCTTATACCTCCTATTAGTGAATTTCTTCATTAGTTCATCGACTAATACCCTCCTCTTACCAAAACTGGCAAAGAAACTATCATCTCCTAGCTCAAACTGGTCATTAGGGTCAAACTCCCTACTATCTTCAAACCCTAAACCCATAATACGCATGAACTCCATCGGTGTGAATTGTAGAAATGGTTAGACACCCTGAAATATCTGGTGTACCTATCTCCACCAGGAATCAGAACCTCTTGAGCCAACAAGTGATGCAGTGCCTGAGGGGACCCATAATCTGAATCCAATTCCCAAAATGACCAAAACAAGTTCTACGAAACATCGCTACTGTTTGATCACCGCTTGTCTTAAGCACAGAACGTATCAAGTCCAAGACTTTTTTCAGCCGACAATACCCTTTAATTCCAACTTTATGTGATTGAAGAGTATACCATTTCCAGGTCCACTACAATGCATACCAACTCTATTAGAAATAATACATGACGATAACTATATACAAATGAGTTTATTGGCATTTCAAAATAAGTTGTACCTAATAATATGTGGTGTGACTAAAATTCGATGTACTTGCACAAACAAAGTATAAATATATAGTACAATGGGGATGCACTAATTATCAACACTTGTGATTTTATAACTCCACTTTTACTTAAATTAATTAGAGTGTGCCACATATGTTTTATATATAAACTACTTCTCAATTATGTATATATACGATCAACTACATAGGCAAATAAGCAATTTAAGAGGCGAACAAGCAGAATAATGCTCAACAAATAGGCGGACATGATCAATTATGATAAAAAAATTAGGCGGACAGGCTCAATCAGGATCAAAATATTGGCGGACATGCTCAATTACACTGAAAACAAAGGCAGACACGCTTAATTATGCTAAAATAAAGATTTATTCATCGGCGAACAAGCTCAATTATGCACAAAAAGTAGGCGGACATGATCAATTAAGATAAACAAATTCGGCGGACAGGCTCAATCAGGCTCAAAATATTGGCGGACATGCTCAATTACACTGAAAACATAGGCGGACATGCTCAATTAGGCTCAAAATATTGGCGGACATGCTAAATTAGACTCAAAATATTGGCGGACATGCTCAATTATATTCAAAATATTGGCGGACATACTCAATCAGACTCATAACATTGGCGGACATGCTCAATTAGACTCATAACATTGGCGGACATGCTCAATTACGCTTAACACAGTGGCGGACATGCTCAATTTGCCTCAAAAATCAAATAGGCTCAAAAATCCAGGGGACATGCTGAATTATGCTCAAATTTTGAAAAAACATCGGTGGACATGAAAATATCTAACTATTTCATCAGCGGACATGACAAATTTAGGCTCAAATATACCTCAATTTTCAGATTTAGGCTCAAATATCCTTCAATTTCATCAAACTTTCATAAAAATTACAGAAAAAGCCGTAAAGTTTATGCACAATCAAATTATGAACAAATAAACCCTAATCAATAAACTGGAGAATGAATATAAATTATTCTAACAAATACCACAATTGCAAATTTACTTCATTATAATACCTGGTCACCCATGCTTAGGGGTGGGCGGTATGGTATACCAAAGAATTTTGGTCATAGCAAATACCGTACCGAAATTTTAGGTATATAAAAAATCATACTGTTATCTTACCTAAACTTTCGGTATACCATAGTTCGGTATAACAATATTTCGGTATAGAACAATAGTATACCTTCTACTTACCAATATTTCGATATACCGTATCATACCTAAAATATCGGTATATACCGTCCTATTAGATAGTTTGTTATGTCATTATGCACCTAAAATTCAATAAATTTAATTAAAAATTGTACTAAAAAAGTGAAAGATAGCTATAAAATAAATTATAATAGATAACAAATTCATAATAAGAAAAATATACGACAATTCACAAACGTCCAAATTAAATAAGGGTAAATCGGGTTTACATGTAAATTCTATTTTTTTAAATTACTCTTAATATAAAAAATTACTCTTTGAAGAGTAATGATTTTTATATAGAAGAGTATTAATTCATGTCTCTAAAAAGTAATTTTTCATTTACTATAAAGTAATCGATAAACAAGGATTTACAAGAATTTGAAGAGTAATTTTTTAATTTAGAACAATAATAATTTATGTGCTAAAGAGTAATTTTTTATATACTAAAGAATAACAGAGTTTATATAATTAAATATAAACCCGATTTACACAAGTGTTTGTCATTAAATAAATAGTACCCAAGAGATTTACACAAGAATCCTATGAAACTTATATTAAAATCAACACTTTTAAATTTTCATATAGGATAGAACTACATAATTAAAAAAGAAGTACAAGATATCGCGAAAGCCAATCAACTTTATCAACAATTTATAATTATGAAATTTACAGTAGGATTTTAAATTTAATCTTTTAATTAAATAGTGTATATACATAATTTAATTAAAAATTATAAAATATAAATAATAATTATAATTGCATATATCATGTATTATGGTATACTGTATCATATTACCCAAAAATTAAATATTTTACGGTATTTCGATATATACCAAAATACCGCGGTATTGATAATTTATATACCTTTATCATACCAAAATTTTCAATACGGTATCATACCTTACCAAAAATTTTGGCATACCTAAAATTTCGATAAAAATGATATTTTTTATTTGATAAGGGCGGTATACCGAAATTTTGGTATTTTTCCCCAGCCCTACCCATACTATATCGTCTGTCAAACGGTGGGCGACAAAGACTGACCGGATGTTTGGGGAGGGCGACTGCGTCGGAGAGAGGTTGCAGGGGACAGTTTCTGCCGTGTCGACAGTGAACACTGACAGACAGAGCGCCGTGTCTGCCGTAAAGAGTGAGAGACAGAGCGTCGATGTCCGCCGTGAAGAGTGAGAGATGGAGCGCCGGTGTCCGCTGTGAAGAGTGAGAGAGAGAGAGAGTCTGTGTGGGCGGAAGAAACACCAGAAAAATCTAATATGAATTGTAAATTCAAAATATTGGTCAAAGATTCTGCTATTTCAATGCCCACTATTTGAGTAAAAAGTGGTAACTAATTCAACGCCACTTTTCAGAAATATCAGGGAATATATTCTGACATGAGGTTGGGGGTAGTTTAGGCACATCACCATAAAATATGGCAAATAAGGTGTTTTTAAAACATTAGGGTAAATTAGATGTCACACAATTGATATAGGCATTTCAAGTACTGTCCCAAATTTATATGAATTGATTATTTTGTTTTTAAGTATTCTGCCTATATCATTAAACTAAATAGTGATGCAATTAATTTAATTTGAAAGAGTAACCTAATTAATTTAAAAGAGTAATCATATTAATTTATAAGAATAATCTATCTAATTTTATAGAGTGATTTATCAATCTACAGATTATATACAATTTAATTTTTTGCAACACATGAAAATCAGAGTTTAAAATTAATTCAATTCATTATAAAAAGTAACTCATTTAATAGAAAAAGTAACATTTATTTTCAAAAAATTAGAATTTCAAATCAAAGAGTAATCTAATTATTTATAAAGAATAACCTAATTAATTTTACAGGGTAATCTATGCATTTTCAAAGTCAAGTTAAATTATGGTCCAATAAATTTAAAAGTGATCTAATTAATTTCAAAGCATAACCTAATTAATATTGGGAATAGCAACAGTGACTAATGAATAGTAGATGTCAGATAAAAAACACTTTTGACTAATATTGGAATGAGCAATAAATTAGTTGATAGAGGCAAAGACAAATAAGTGCTCTTTTATAGTTTATTTGAAAATAATGATTCAACTCATTGCAAAAAGTGATAATTATTGATTTATTTCTATAAAGCAACTCATTAACTTAATTTATTATAAATAGTAATTCAATTAATTTTAGAGAATAATTAATTATTTTTATAAAGTAATTTAATTGGGTAACCTAATTAGTGAAAAAAAGTATTCTAAAAATTTGATTAAATAAAATGTAAAAATAACAAATTAAAATATAGAGTAATTAAAAAACTTGTTTATAGTAATCCAATTTATAATAAATAGTAACTCAATTAATAGAAAATAGTAACTTAGAAGCATAATGAAATTTAAAGAATGATCCAATTAATTTCAAAGAGTGATTTAATTATTTTTATAGAGTAACCGTATATATTGCATACAATTTAATTAATTTAAAAAATTAATCTAATTAATTTTAAAAAATAATCTAATTAATTCTAAGAGTGATCTAATTAATTTAAAAAAGTATCCTTATTAATAATAATGATGATAACGAGGCTATGCTTAGGCTTAATTTAGTTAATCACATTTGCTCCAAAATGAAAAAATGACATGACTAACACAAATATAAATAGCTTTGCATACTCCCTATTTTTTACATTCATGCACTGATGTCATGAATCAGTGTTGAACATTTTTTATATAAGTTTCATTTGGTGTTTAATATATGTACGTTGATTCTCATATTCTAAAATTAACATTAATACGCACTAATTGTCATCAAACTCTCCTATGTATATTCTAAAATTCACATTTCTCATATTCTAAAATTAACATTAATACGCACTAATTGTCATCAAACTCTCCTATTTTATTTTCTAATTTCCTGCACATCCCCCTGCAACTAATTTGAATTTAAATCCAACACCCTCAAATATTGTAAGTTACGAATTCCAAAAAGAAATCCTCCAGAGAAATTATCGTTAGACAAATTGGCAAAATGCAGAGCCCAACCCCAACGCTGCTGGAGCTCGCGTTAATGGACGCCACCGAGTTCCGTCTGCTGCCGCCGAACGACACGGACGTCGAATCCGCTGCCGGAATCGCGAAGTGTCGTCTCTGCCATTAGGGTGCTCCCACAAATACAATATGGAGAAATTCTCTGTTGAAGGCTCGAGAATAAGAAAGAGAGTGGGTCAAAGAATACAGCGTTGTATAATAGAGGGAGAGAGGTGGTGGGTCCACTGACACATCTCATGCCAGGCTGTGTATTTAAAAAAATTTAACCCAATTCAATAATGGAAGTCAGAACCCGTATTTTTACTCACTCGGTCGCATAAAAGTTGGTATAATTTTTTTTGTGCACGGAAATTAAGGAGTATAATAATTTAATGTAAAGTGAAGTAAAGTGAGAGAAATAATATTTAATGTGTAGTGGGTAGTTGTATTAGAGGTGATATGTGGGGCCCATGATAATAAATTAATTGTTTTTTGTGTGGGTCCATGTATTAAAAAGAAAATGTGTCAACTTTAGTGAGACAAATCAAAAAGGAAAGTGTGTCAACTTTTATTGGACGGAGGGAGTACTATTTAACCTACTTTCAGTTAAAATAATCGGGTTCACCAAATAAAAAGAAAAAAGACTGTTGTATCCTAAGTCTTTGTCTTTTTTTTTTTATTTAAAATATTATAATTCTTATTTTTATTTAAAAATGTTCTCGAGATATAATCTCTGTGATATTTGCGTTTATGTTTGACTTATTCTTTTTCTCTGCCTCGCGTAACCGTTTCCATTTGTTTCCTTTTGTTTTCTCTTTGATCTATTATTAGTAGTATCTGTCTTCTTTTTTCTTTTTCTCAAATTTTTTTTTTAATTTTTGGTAAAAATTCTTCCAAGCATTGAAAATTTCCAAATCATTGTAAGGAGGGTGTGTATGAAACTCATTTCAAGTGTAACTTCCGTGGTTACTTTTTTTTTTTTTAAAGATTTGTTGTCCTCATTTTTTTCTATTATTTTATAAATAAATGAATCATGATAATTATAATTATATCTTTTAGAAATCTTAAAAGAGATATATGAAATCTCAGAGCAAAAATATAGACTAATCAGATTTCATGAATTGAGGGTAAAAGGAGTCCGTTCTCTTTGAAGAGTGTCTTTTTTTTTAGTGTATCACTCGATGAGTTTTTTTTCTTTTTTTATATACATGAGACTTACACTCTTCCACTAATACAATTAAGATTTAGGGCTCACACAACGCAAAAACTATCTCGTTATGAGAGGAAGAGAGTATATATATATATATCAAATCAATCTATAATCTAAAAGTCATCTTAATATAATATCATATTCATCTAACATACAAAACGTATTTTATATTTTATTTACTGCATTACCTAAAAATGCCACGAGGCTCCTAGAAAATTAATAAAATTTATGAAAAAGTAACTTTCTTAACTACTTATGTATAGTACCGATGCAATTAAGTGGGACAAATGAAATATTGTACGTAATAGAAACATAAATTTTTTTAATTTTGAATTCATTATTATATTTAATTAATCTTTTATATCATATAACTATCGAAAAGAGAGAATTAGCAAATCGAGATACTCTATTCTCTGTGCATTTTCTCATGCAAGTAAAAAAACTTAATAAAGCATTTTCTTAAAATTCTCAAATTTATCTTTTTTTTGGAGAATAAATTCTTCATTTTTTACTTGAAAACACTTGTACAGTAAGTATTAATATAGTACTTCCTATGTAGATGAAGAGTTTAAGAAAAGTTATTTTTTAACAAACTTTATTGATTTTGGAGGGTATTATAGTATTTTTAGGTGATAAATAAATTATAAAGTATATTATGTGTGTTAGGTGGGAGTGATAAATTTGTAATTAAAATGAACTTTTGAGGTTAGGAATTAGTGTGATGTTTCCTAAAAACTTTTTTGGGTGGTGAAAATTATTGTAGGACGGACGAAAATGGAAAATGTGAAATTTATTGTAGGACGGAGGGAGTATAATATTTAAAAATAAAATTTTATAAATAAATTTAAAACATGCATAAATTAATGAACGAATAACCTTGACGAAAATGAAAAATACATACTTCTTCCGTCCCATTTCAGATGGTACACTTTTCATTTTGGGTTGTCCCACAAAAGTTTGCACATTACTAAAAAAAGCAAAAATTCAAATATAATCACCCTTACCCATACACTTTATTTACAAAAAAAAATCACCCTTACTTAACACACGAAACACACTTTATGATGAAGATATGATTGTAATTAAAATATATATTATAATAATGTTATGATTTATTTCCTTTTATTTATATTTATCATTAATATGTGAGATCCTATAAACAAGTGATATTGTAATAGTGTTAGGGAGTTGAATTTGATTAATGAAAAGTTTGGGTTAATCCTTTTATCGTGTTTTATTAGTATTCTTCCGATATTCCTCTTGAATCAACGAACTAATACTCTTAATCACGTTTTCGTCTACTCCTATGGTATTCTTGTGAGAATCAACGTTTGGGTATATATTTATCTTACTATTCCGGTATTCTTTGTAGAATCAATGGATTAGTGTCTTTATTTATCGTTCTTTCGTATCTTCCACTGCATCAGTTGGTAATCGATCCAATTTATGATTCTCGATGTTTGATTCGAGATTTCAAATGGTTTTTGATATCATTGATCAGTCATCGAATGAAGATGATGTTATGCAGATCTACCAACAAAATAATTTGTTGGTATCCGTTCTCATATCATTTTATGGATATGACAGACCACCAATCTTCGATGAGAACATATCATTTTATGAATATGACGAACCACCAATCTTCGATGAGGATTATGGTGGAGATGAGGATTATGGTAGAAATGAATACTCTGACGAAGATTTGTGGTAGGAACCTCTAATTTTCGATGAGTGTATTGATTCGGTGGACATTATAAATTGTGGTAATGATGATACATAATTTTCCAATAAGGAGATTGAGTATCGTTCGTTGGAAGTGGATTGTGTTTTTGAGGTGGAATGACAAAGTCAAAATTATACTTTGATTTTTGGTCAATTTGTTGAGATTGATGATGAAATGGCTTATATTGTTATTGTTAAATCTTATGGTATTTTTGGAGATGAATCCATGTATGTTGCAACTATTTGGCTACTAGAGTTTAAGGATATTCCTGCACGTCTTCGAACCCGAACCTTTAGGATCGCTATTACGCAAGACTGGATTCGAGGGCGAATCCTTTTCAAGAGAAGGAGAATGGTGCAGATAATTATAGTATAGATTAATTAGAATTGATATGATTTAATTTTGATTTGTTTCATTTAATTTTAGAATAATTAGTATTAATGTTTTAATTTATTTCCTTTATATAAGTTTATCATTAATGTAATACATTTTGTTATCACCTATAAATAGGTGATCTTATTATTGTATCAGGGGAGTTGAATTTTTTAATGAAAATGAGTGTTGGTCTCATAACCTCTTTTACGGTATTTTTATGAATCAACGTATTTGAGTAGTCTATTTTTCGATATTCTTTAGGAATCAATGGATTATAGAGTTTGTTCTTCGTATATTTATCTTTTTAATACGCTCTCGTTGCATCAGTTGGTATCAAAGATAAAGAAGGTTTCGGCTATGATAACCCACCAACTTTTTATAAAGAATGTGATGATGTTTATGGTGATCCAATTTTTTATAGAGAGATGATTGAAGTTGTTGTTAATACGCCTAATTCAAAAGATTCGTATGATCCAAAAAAGATTCATATTTTCTGGATCTCATAATTTATTGCAACATTAAACATGAAAGTGTTATTTTAAAGGATTTTGGGTTATATGGATTCAAGGATGTTCCAGCGTGTCTTCGCACTATCATTCGTGATACAACCATGCACGATTCGAGGTTGAATCGTCTCCAAGCGGAGGAGAATGATAGAGATATGATTGTAATTAGAATATATTTTATAATAATATTATGATTTATTTCTTTTTATTTATATTTGTCATTAATATGTGAGATCCTATAAATAAGTGATATTGTAATAGTGTTAGGGAGTTGAATTTGATTAATGAAAAGTTTGGGTTAATCCCTTTATCGTGTTTTATTTGTATTCTTCCGGTATTCCTCTTGAATCAATAGACTAATACTCTTAATCGTATTTTCATCTATTCCTACGGTAATCTTGTGAGAATCAAAGTTAGGGTAGACATTTATCTCGCTATTCCGGTATTCTTTGTAGAATCAATGGATTAGTATCTTTGTTTATCGTTCTTTCGTATCTTCAAATGCATCAGTTGGTAATCAGAGCCAATTTACGATTCTCGATGTTTGATTCGAGATTTCAAATAGTTTTTGATATCATTGATTAGTCATCGTATGAAGATGATGTTAAGCAGATCTACCAACAAAATGATTTGTTGGTATCCGATCCTATATCATTTTATGGATATGACGGACCACCAATCTTCAATGAAGACATACCATTTTATGGATATGACGAACCACCAATCTTCGATGAGGATTATGGTGGAGATGAGGATTATGGTGGAAATGAATACTCTGACAAAGATTTGTGGTATGAACCTCCAATTTTCGATGAGTGTATTGATTCGGTGGACATTATAAATTTTGGTAATGATGATACACAGTTTTCCAATAAGGAGATTGAGTATCCGTTCGTTGGAAGCGAATTGTGTTTTTGAGGTGGAATGTCAAAGTCAAAATTATACTTTGATTTTTGGTCAATTTGTTGAGATTGATGATGAAATGGCTTATATTGTTATTGTTAAATCTTATGGTATTTTTGGAGATGAATCCATGTATGTTGCAATTATTTGGCTACAAGAGTTTAAGGATATTCTTGCACGTCTTCGAACCCGAACTTTTAGGATCGCTATTACGTAAGACTGGATTCGAGGGCGAATCCTTTTCAAGAGGAGGAGATTGATGCAGATAATTATAGTATAGATTAATAAGAATTGATATGATTTAATTTTGATTTGTTTCATTTAATTTTAGAATAATTAGTATTAATGTTTTGATTTATTTCCTTTATATAAGTTTATCATTAATGTAATAGATTTTTATTATCACCTATAAATAGGTGATCTTATTATTGTATCAGGGGAGTTGAATTTTTTAATGAAAATGAGTGTTAGTCTCATAACCTCTTTTACGATATTTTTATGAATCAACGTATTTGAGTAATCTATTTTCCGGTATTCTTTAGGAATCAACGGATTATAGAGTTTGTTCTTCGTATATTTATCTTTTTAATACGCTCTCGCTGTATTAGTTGGTATCAAAGATGAAGAAGGTTTCGGCTATGATAACCCACCAACTTTTTATAAAGAAAGTGATGACGTTTATGGTGATCCAATTTTTTATAGAGAGATGATTGAAGTTGTTGTTAATACGCCTAATTCAAAAGATTCATATGATTCAAAAGATTCATATTTTCTGGATCTCATAATTTGTTGCAACATTGAACATGAAAATGTCATTTTAAAGGATTTTGGGTTATATGGATTCAAGGATGTTCCAGCGTGTCTTCGCACTATCGTTCGTGATACAACCCTGCACGATTCGAGGTCGAATCGTCTCCAAGCGGAGGAGAATGATGGAGATATGATTGTAATTAAAATATATTTTATAATAATGTTATGATTTATTTCCTTTTATTTATATTTGTCATTAATATGTGAGATCCTATAAATAAGTGATATTGTAATAGTGTTAGGGAGTTGAATTTGATTAATGAAAAGTTTGGGTTAATCCATTTATCGTGTTTTATTTATATTCTTCAGGTATTCCTCTTGAATCAACAGACTAATACTCTTAATCGCGTTTTCGTCTACTCCTACGGTATTCTTGTGAGAATCAATGTTTGGGTAGACATTTATCTCGCTATTCTGGTATTCTTTGTAGAATCAACGGATTAATGTCTTTGTTTATCGTTCTTTCGTATCTTCCGCTGCATCACTTTATCATTTATTTATTACCAAAAAATATCATAATACCCCTAAAAGTTATCACTTTTTGTAATCTCGGTGTTGGAAGAGGCATGCAAACTTTTGTAGGACGGAGGGACAACAGTGGTGAGATTAATTTGTTACGATTTAATGTTGTACCAAATCATACCCTACAACGTTGCAATCATACATTCCAATAAAATGTGATTTTGGGAACATTTTTTATTTAATTTTCTTAACTTTTAAAATCGTAGTTAGAAACTTTAAGAAGTGAAAGAAACAATTCAGAATTTATAATGACAAATAATTTAAACATTGACCCAAGTGTACACTTTTTATTGGCATGTAATTAATCCTACTGATCATGTGACATGATTAGAGAAAAAAGAAAATAATCATTTCTTTAGTACGATAAATGTTCCAAATTAAATGTCCAACGTATTACATGTATATTAGACTATTCTAAGAAAAAAATTTAAGTCTCTAGTATGCATGTAAATGATTTTTTTTTGTTTAATTGTGATAAAATATACTATCTTTTTCTTTTTTTTTCAATTTAATCACGAATTAATTTTTTTATAAAAAAAATACACAATTTTTTTCTTTTTTCTCAATTTATCACGAACTTTCTTTTTATCAATTAAATAAACAATCTTATACTCCCTCCGTCCCATTAAACTCTTCACCGTTACTGTAGATACGAAGTTTAAGAAAAAAAAAATTTTACCAACTTTATTGACTTTTAGGGGTATTGTGGTATTTTTAAGTAATAAATAAATGATAAAGTAAGTTATGTGAGTTAGGTGAGGGTGTCATTTTTGAAAATAAGATGTAGTGAGAGGTTATTTGTTTTGAAATTTTTACTATTTTTGGAGGGTGAATAGTATAGTGGGACAAACCAACGAGGAAAGAGTGAAGAGCTTAATGAGACGGAGGGGGTATCATTTTCTCAATTTTATCACGACCTTTTCCTTTCATTAGTTAAATAATATTTTATTTTATGTTTTATAATTTAATTAATTAAAATTCTTCTATTATTAAAATTCTATATGCATTAAATATTCGAATGTAAAGTAGTACAAATTACATACGGAGTATTAAATATTAAAAAATTAATAAAAATATATATAATTTTATATAAATTAACTCAATTTATAATTAATTAGTTTTTTAATAATTAAAGTAATGATGAATTTAAATTTAAAAATAATTTTTTCGGTGGACATGTATATATGCTTGCATAGTCGAAATCCAGAATATATACAATCACATTAATACAGTAAGTTGGAGATTTTTTATATTTTTAATTCTTGAATTATCTAAAAAGATAATTAATTTAAATTTGAGATATATATGAATTAATTTTACGATTTTTAATATATTTTTCATATTTAATATTTAATTTTTATATTATATTTTAAGTATTTATTGTGTATTGATTTTTATTAATAGAAGAATTTAAATTAAATTAAATTGTAAAACATAGTAAAAGATAACATGGAGTATTTAATTAAAAGAAAATTTGTGATAAAATTGAGAAAATGAAATAAGATCGTATATTTAATTGATAAAAAGAAAATTCATAATTAAATTGAGAAAAAAGAAAAATGCAGTGTATTTTTTTGATAAAAAAAATAGTTCGTGATTTGAGAAAAAGAAAAAGATTGTTAATTTTATCGCAACTAACTCTTTTTTTAAAAAAATATTTATTTAATTGAATTCTTGCTCGAAAGGGTTTGTTGCTTAAATCTTGTAAACATGCTATGAAATGAAAGAGAAATAGATCCTTGAATCATTATTTGGGTTTGAAATTACATGATCTTATTTAATTACTTTTCTACGTTTGGTAGCAGTTTTTACAATTAAACATGATCTGTGTCAACTAATTTAATTTCTTAATTATGTTGAACATAAGTTGGTTTTTCAAAATTGTATATGAAATATCTCCATATATAAGTTTTTTTAAAAAAAAATTGTAAGAAATGTCGAACTTTTTAGACAGATAATAATAAGACTAGGTAGGGTGCTACCCAGACTATATAGGGTTTGCGAATTATATGATACAACAATTATGTCATAGTGAGTAGTACATATTCTTGTAATTAAACTGACGCACAAATAAGCATCCAAGATTCGTGTATCAAGATTTTAATCATGTTTGATGTTTTGGTGGTGCTTAAGTTGTTTCTATTTTGCAGGTGGCGATTCTTTTACCAATGTTGAACTACTTTCTTACATGTTCGATTCTTGACCTGTTGATTCTAAAACTTAAGATGTTTGGGGTGTATCAGCTAGCTGTAGGCATTTCATGACGGTGTGGGTTCTTCTGATCACATTGGATGGAATGAATTATAGGTGAATGCCTATCTAATTTCACAATAGATCCATCAAGAAATTTGTACAAAGGTGCTCCTATCCAATAGTGTCTCCACTATAAATCCACATTAGATTATCTCCCAGGAAATAGAGAACATGATTGATAGTTTCATTGGACAACATACACAATGCACATAAATAACATGGTGCACACTCAGAAAACAAATGTCTCATCAATTTATTGGTAATCCTGGATATGAAAACATTTAAGTAAATTATATTTCACGTGTGTTAGGCGGACAGGGTCGTCATCATCGTCCGTGTACGTCGTCTACGCCGGAGAAGGTGGTCGAGGGAAGAACTCCACAGTGCTCAGATTCCCGTTGAACTCACAAAAGAATTCAAATCCACGTTCTACCCGAGAGGGTCACAAATGGGAGATCAAATAGGCCACAAGTGTAAGGCTATGGGCCAAGACAAACTTGGCCCAATACTTTGAGAAAGAAGACCGGCATTTGGGCCAAAAGCCCAACGGGCCCAACAAATCGTCCGTCTGTCTCCCGAAGCTGCTGATCGTCAGCCGCCGGTGGGAGATCGCCGCCGTCCGGCCGCAGCCGGATTTTCTCGCAGGAATCGCGACCTCCAGCTGCTGACCGAAGCAGCGCCGCTGCTAGGGCTCCTCCGCCGCCACAGATCTGTTCCGATCTGGTCGGCACTCATCAGATCGCGCCTCCTCTCGTCGGATCGGAGCCGCCACCGCTTCCAGCCGCCGGGATCTGGAGGATCTGGTCGCGATCGAAGCCTTCCCGTCGCCGAACTGCCCGAAGCCGCCGCGCCGACGCCGCTTGGGTTTCGTCAGCCCACCGTTCGCGACGCCGCTGACCAGACGAAGGGTGCCGACCGCCGCTGCCAGAGCTAGGGTTTCAGACGCCGCCGCTGCCGGAGCTAGGGTTTCAGACGCCGCCGTCAGCAGTTGACCACCGCCGCCGCTGACCTCCGGCCACCGCCGCCGTTGACTGCCGGAGTTGACCGCCGGAGCTAGGGTTCCGGTCAGATTGGAGTGTCCATTTGAGGAAGGGAAGTGTCTCTCCTCTTCTCCTTTTATATTGTTCCGAAAAATTTCAGATTTGTTTTGTTATTTTTCCGGATAGTTCTTTTCTGAAAATTTTCAGATTGTGCCTTCACTAACCCCCAATATTTCTCACTTTGTGTGTAGGTTGAAACTTGGAGTGGAGGCTGCCACGTTCGTGTTTGGTACGTGAACAAGACTACGAGGGATCCGCCCCCGTTAAGTAACGGGCTGGTGGCTCGTAGAGGTGGTACGGTGTTCTCGTCGGAGACACCGCTCTGGTGAAATAGCTTGAGCCTTTCTTATTTAATTTTCTTGTCTGATGCCCTGAGGCGGCTGGCCCTCTTATTTGCTCTTGTGTGATGCTCTGAGGCGGCTGGCCCTCTTATTACTGTTCTTGTTTGTTTCTTTTGTGAAACTGTTATCTTAGTCTTTCAATTTCCGCTGCTGAAAATATGTCCTTGTGTGTTATACTGCTCCGTTTCTCGCTTTGTGTGTGATTAGAGTAGTGTTAACCTGGTGTGTGACAGATTGTTGCTCTGTATTTCTGTATTTTCTCCGTTCAAAGTGGGTTCTACTCAACTTTAAATACCCATGGCTTCGTCTTCGTTTGGACAAGCACCGTTTGATGGTAAGCGAGACTTCAGTATCTGGAAACAGAAAATGAAGTGTATACTCATTCAACAAAGGGTATTCAAAGCTGTAGATCACTCGTATGACAAGGATGATACACCTGCTAAAAAGACTGAGATGAATGAGCTTGCTTTATCTGCGATTATCTTGAATCTTTCTGATCCTGTGCTTAGAAAAGTTGGTGTGCATGAGTCCGCAAAAGTTTTGTGGGAAACGTTGGATAAGCTGTACACTGAAACATCTTTGCCTAGTAAAATGTTTCTTCTGGAAAAATTCTTCCGTTTTAAACTTGATTTAAACAAAGATGTTGAAGAAAATTTGGATGTGTTCACGAAATTGATTCAAGATATTAAGCTAACTGGTGACAAGCATATTGATGAATACACTCCTATTGTGCTTTTAAATGCTATACCTGATTCTTACAATGATGTCAAGTCTGCTATAAAGTATGGTCGTGATGACGTTACTCTTGATATTGTGGTGAATGCCTTAAAAAGCAAAGAGCATGATTTAAAACAAAATAGGGGTGTTAAGAATTCTGGGGAGGTTATGCATGTTAAGGGGAAACCTAACAATCGTAACAAGAACAAGAACAACAATAAGAACAAGGATAAAAATTCTGATGTGAAATCCCAGAATAATCAGAATGGGGACAAGAAAAAGAAGAAATACTTTAATTGCCATGAAAGGGGACATTTTGTAAACAAGTGTCCTCATCCTAAGAGGAATAATTCTAATGATCATGCTAATGTTGCCTCTGAATCTGTGAATTATGGTGATGTGTTTGCTATTTCTGATAATTGTGTGAATTCTGTGCATTCATCTCTGTGTGATAGTGAATGGCTTGTGGATTCCGGTTGCACATTTCATATGACACCTTTTAAACATCTTTTCTCTTCATATAAAAATATTTCTCATGGATCTGTGTCTATGGCTAATGAAAGAAGATGTGATGTGCTTGGTGTGGGTGACATTTGCTTGCGTTTTGAAGATGATTCTGTGTTCACTTTGAAAAACGTGCGACATGTGCCTGATTTGTGTAACAATTTGATTTCCTGTACTGCACTTGAAGATGAGGGGCTTGAGGGTAGGTGGGGAAAGGGTTGCATGTCTATTGTAAAGGGTTCTGTGCCCATCTTTAATGCTGAAAAGAGGAATAACCTGTATGTTTGTTGTGCTAAATCTGTTGTTATGTCTGCTAACGCGGTTAAAGAAGATAAAACAAATATTTGGCATGGTAGGTTAGGTCACATGAGTGGAAAAGGTCTTGAAATATTGCATAAAGCTGGTTCTTTTGGTAATGATAAGCTTACATGCATTCCTTTCTGTGATTCTTGTGTGCAAGGCAAACATGCGAAGGTGAAATTTCCTGTTTCCCCATACCCTAAGACTTCTTCGTGTAGTGATATACTTGAGTACCTGCATGCTGATGTGTGGGGGCCTTCTAGTGAGCCAACTCAAGGTGGCAATGTGTATTTTCTGTCCATTATTGATGATTTTTCAAGAAAAGTGTGGGTAATTTTGCTTAAAAACAAATCTGATGTTTTTGAAAAGTTCAAAAATTGGAAAACTTTGATTGAAAATCAAATGGGTAAAAAGATTAAGTATCTTAGAACTGATAATGGATTGGAATTTTGCAATAATGCCATGGATGATTTATGTGTCAAATCTGGAATTGTGAGACATAAGTCTGCTCCTTACACTCCCCAACAGAATGGGGTTGCTGAGAGGATGAATAGGACTTTGTTAGAAAGGGTGAGGAGCATGTTGGTGTCTTCTGGACTTTCTAAAAAGTTTTGGGGTGAGGCGCTTATTACCGCAGCATTTTTAATAAACAAGTCCCCCTCTGTGCCTTTGAAGGGTAAGTGCCCTGACTATGTGTTTTTTGGCAAAAGTATTGATTATTCTGTGCTACGTGTATTTGGTTGTGCTGCGTTTGTGCGTCAGAAACATGACAAATTGAATCCTAGGAGTAGAAAATGTGTTTTTCTTGGTTATCCTGAGGGTGTTAAAGGTTATAGGCTGTGGGATATTTCTGAACCTGGTTTCAAAATTGTGATTAGTAGGGATGTGATTTTCAATGAATCTGAATTTCCTTGCTTAGCTGCTCCTTTGCCTGATGTTGTGCCTTTACATGATCCTACCACCTCTTCGAGTGAGGTGGAGTTGACTCATGTGTTATCTGATGTTGAAAACTTGCCTGATACTGTTGTTGATCAAGAACTTGTTGCCAATGAACCTGTTATCAATGATGAAAATGTGCATGATATTCCTGAAGATGATGACTATGTGTTGCATAGTGATAGACCTAGAAGGAATATTAGGCCACCTGCTAGGTATGATGATTTTCATATTGATACTCATGCTTTCAATGTGTTTGAAAATGTTGATAATGAACCTAAGACCTATCAAGAGGCTTTAAAATCTGACAACTCTGTGAAATGGTTAAATGCTATGAAAGATGAAATGAAATCGTTGCATGTTAATCATACTTGGACTTTGGTTCCAAAACCTGCTCATTGCTCTGTTGTTGATTGCAAGTGGCTTTTCAAAGTGAAACATGAGCCTGAAAATGTTAGATTTAAAGCTAGATTGGTAGCAAAAAGTTTTACTCAAAAGGAAGGGGTTGATTATAATGAAATATTTGCTCCTGTTGTTAAATTCACCACTGTTCGTATAATGCTTGCATTAGTTGCTCATTTTGATTGGGAATTGAAGCAAATGGATGTAAAAACGGCTTTTCTTAATGGTGATTTGGACAAAAAGATTTTCATGAAACAACCTGAGGGTTTTGTGGACCCCAAAAATCCTGATCATGTGTGTTTCTTGAAGAAATCCTTGTATGGATTGAAACAATCTCCTAGACAGTGGAATAAGAAGTTTGATCAATGCATGACATCGTTGAAGTTTAAGAGAAGCTTGCATGATAACTGTCTTTACTTCAAGATTGATACTTCTGTTCCTGTTTTTCTGCTCATATATGTGGATGATATGCTAATTGTTAGCCCTGATCTTGAATATGTTGAGCTTGTTCAAAAGAGTCTATGTGATAATTTTGATATGAAAGATCTTGGAGATGCTAAAAGGATTCTTGGAATGAACATTGATAGAGATAGGAAGAACCATGTTCTCTTGCTTAATCAGATTTCATATGTTGAAAAGATTTTGAGTAAATTCTCTATGATGTCTGCTAAAACTGTGAATGTACCTCTTGCTGCTCACTTTGTGTTAAGTAAGGATCAGTCTCCAAAGACCGATTCTGAAATTGCTGAAATGGAAAAGGTTCCTTATTCCAATGCCATTGGGTCTGTTATGTATCTTATGGTTAGCATTAGACCAGATATTGCATATTCTGTTAGTTGCTTGAGTAGGTATATGGCTAATCCAGGTGCACCTCATTGGGAGGCTTTGAAATGGCTCTTGAGATACCTCAAGGGCTCCATGGAGGTAAGTTTACGCTTTTCCAAATCTGCAAATGGTGTGAGCCTTGTTGGCTATGTTGATTCCAATTATGCAAATGATAAGGATAATAGGAAGTCTACAACTTCTTATGTGTTTACTTTATGTGGCTCTTGCATAAGTTGGAAGTCTCAGTTACAGCATGTGGTTGCTTTATCTACAACTGAATCTGAATACGTGGCTATTACTGATGCTTTAAAGGAAGCTATTTGGCTGCAAGATCTTCTGAATGAAATAGGTTTTCTTGACAAATGTGCCACTGTGTTTTCTGATAGTATGTCTGCGATTCAGTTGTGTAAAAATCCTGTTTTCCATGATAGAACCAAGCATATAGATGTTAGGTATCATTTCATTCGTGATATTGTGGAAAAAGGTATTGTTAACCTGGAAAATATTGCATCTGAGTTTAATCCTGCTGATATGGGTACTAAATGCTTATCTGTTGAAAAATTTAGGTCTTGCATGAGGACTTTAAATTTTGACTCTCTTGATTGAAGCATGTTGTATGCAGTTCTTTTCCGTGGATGTTGTGTCCACTCTTGAGCTTGTGTGCTCCGTTTATTTTGTCCTTGGGATATTTTAAACATTTTGTGACTATGTGTCCGTGATCTTTGCTTCGGCTTAGATTTGTGTATCTTTTGTGATACCTTGACTTTTGTGTCAAATTTCTGGATCTTGCATTTGACTTTGTGTCTTTCGTTTTGCAGGTGTCCGGGAAAAGTGCAATGATGAATTCCCATTTAGTTATACACAAGGGTAGATGATTTGGGCCAAGGTGAAGATTTGTTGGGCCCGTTGGGCTTTTGGCCCAAATGCCGGTCTTCTTTCTCAAAGTATTGAGCCAAGTTTGTCTTGGCCCATAGCCTTACACTTGTGGCCTATTTGATCTCCCATTTGTGACCCTCTCGGGTAGAACGTGAATTTGAATTCTTTTGTGAGTTCAACGGGAATCTGAGCACTGTGGAGTTCTTCCCTCGACCACCTTCTCCGGCGTAGACGACGTACACGGACGACGATGACGACCCTATCCGCCTAACAACGTGGAGTGTGATGCAATAGAATTAACTTATAGCATAAAAATTTAAATGCCTCAAACTAACATACATTTTCAGTGGTGTAATAGTTATACAGCTCCTCAATATACTGCGAATCCGAAAACACGGTATAAGAACTCACTATAGACAATCAAAATGGTCTCCCATCATTCACATAACTGCATAATATCAGATGTTGGGTTTGCTAATTGCTATAAGAAACGAAGAAAACCAAGAACTGTTATCATCACTAAATGCTGCAATGTAATACAATTTCATCTATTGTTCACACTAAGTATGGTGACTTTAACTCCAACATACATCATTATTTAATTGTACAGAAAGAGACAAGAATATCACCTGAGGCATGATCTACCTCTCAAAGCTATCAATGACGACAAAAATTAATTATAAACAGTTAAAATAATCTATTGAAAATTTAATCAATAAACGGGGAAAATGAAAATGAAAGAAGCATACCGTCAGTCTCAGTATCCCCAGAATTGGAGTTTATTACTTAAAAAATTTTGAACTTGCTAATTTAGATCAACACTGGAAATAGAAACTGTATTATTTCTAGTGCTAAGAATATGACATAGGCCATCAAACCAAAAAGTGAATATCTAGAATTATATTTAAATTTAATGAAGTAATAACGAATCAAAAACTTCAAGCACGTTCCAAACAGACAAGGTGAGAGTTTAGTCTTATAAACTCAATGATTTCAGTTCATGATGCTACGAAAGAGAATAAAACTTGACTACACCAGAACCCAAGATGTGATCAAGGTTTGACATCCATAATCAATCAAAATAAAGTACAAACATATTATAACATCATTAAACAAAAATCTATGTGCAATGTATGTGATTGGGTATAACATTTTGTTTAAAGTTTATATACTTTAATGAATAAGGTAGATTTTTTTCATTAAAAAAATAGGCTGAAATATGAATAATATGATGTTTGATAAAATAAATTAATTTATTTTCTTCAAAAGTATACATATTCTTATACTAATTATATTTATATTTATTTTATAATATTAAAATAAAGTAGATAAGTATATGGATAAATATATGTAATTGAAAAAAGAAAGAAAAAATAAAGAACAGAATAGCGTTGAAAACAACGCTGCGCCGCATCTGGCTCGGTACTGCTGATATCTTTAGAATAGCGTGGCGGATAGCAGATTGCTGGAGGGAATAGATATTGTTATCTTTAGAATAGCGTGGCAGACCGCGGATATTAAAGAAAAATATTCAATATGAAATACTAATTAAATTTATATTTAAAAATATTAATAAAATTATGAAATTAGACCATGACTAATAAGAATTTAAGTTAAAATAAATTATAAATAAATTAAAAAAAAGGGGAGCATAAGATAAAACAGGATTTGAAAAAATTTATTATATAATTCATATCATTGGGTCATGATTATCTTCACCTAAAAATATAAATAGGATCCAAATATATTTTAAATATTACTATGTATAAAAAAATTGCCAATGATTAAAAAAAAACACATTTTATTAGCAAAAAATCATTATCACGCCAAAATTTAATTTTCTATTGTCTATACCCAGTGATTATTTTTGGATTAAAATGCTCCTATACTTTTTTTTAAAATTATTTTAAATAAAGTACTAAATGTAAAATAAATACAAGAGTGACACATGTACACACTTTTTACAGAATAAATGTGGTGACTCCACGAGCACGTTTCGAAATATTCATTTTTAACGAGAAAACTAATAGTACTCCATCCGTTAGATTAAACTCTTTATTGTAACTATAAATATATAATTTAAGAAAGGTTATTTTTTTATTAATTTCATTGACTTTTGAGTATAAAGTTGTTGTAGGCACCTGAATTTTATTGCCTAATAAATAAAAATGCAAAGGAAACTATATTAAATATTAATTAAATATTTATTTATTAAGGAATATAAATAAATTAATTCCTAAAATAAATAAATAAATAATTGATAATTAATATAATTATTTGAGCCAAAATCCAAGTCAAATGGGTTCGATTCAAGTTAAATGGTCTCAATCCAAGTCAAATGGGCCCGACTCAAGTCAACAAGTCCAGCAAATTAAATCCAGCAGGCCTAATTAAATTAAATAGGTCCAAATAAAACCAAGAATGCCTAATTAAATTAAATAGGCTCAAGTCAAAGCCTAATTAAATTAAATAGGCCCAAGTCAAATCCAGCAGGCTTATTTAAATTAAATAGGCCCGTATCCAGTCCAGCAGGCTTAATTAAAGGAAGAAGCCCAACATATCTTTTCGAAGGAGAAAATATCTCTCAGGTGGTTATTTTCTCCACCTATAAATAAGGACATTCAGTCCTCATTCCAGACACATTCAAGCACCCGAAGACAAGACGCTCTTGAAGAGATCAAGAACATTCAAAGACCTTCGAATCTTCAAGCTCAAGACCTTCGAGGATCTTCAAATCTTCGAATCTTCAAGTTCAAGAACACTCGAGGATCTTCAAATCTTCGAATCTTCAAGCTCAAGAACACTCGAGGATCTTCAAATCTTCGAATCTTCAAGCTCAAGACCTTCGAGGATCTTCAAATCTTCGAGTCTTCAAGCTCCAGATCTTCAAATCTTCAAAGCTTCAAATCGAAGGCTTCAAGCTAGTCTTCAAGCAGCTTCAAAGTAACTTCAAGTCAAGAACTGCCTCCGATCAAGGATTAAGGTGCTAAGCCTCTCCGATTCGGCGTTCTTCATCCAGTAAAAATCGTGAGGTCAACGGTGTTCTACCAAATTGAACGACGTTCTTCAAAACAAATATTCAAGTCAACGTTCGATCCGAACAAAGGCTAGACGCCTCCGGATAAACGTTTTAAAGCTTCAAGTCCCGAACCCGAGATCGGACAAGCTTCATCCGAAGATCCGACTCAGAAAGTTGGTAAAAGTCAAGAAAGTCAACTCAAGAGATGAATCAGAGGATAAATAGAAGCTGTTCATTAAATTATTAAGTTCAATCCATCTCGGATTATCATTGTAATTTCTTTTGTGTTTATTATTTAATAAATACAATTTTGTTGTTACAAATTTTGGCACGCCCAGTTGGACCGTTTCTACCTCTCATCTCCTCTTCGAGCAAAGTAAGATGGTTCCGCTAAGAATCAAAGTCAACAGATCAACTTCTGTCTTCAAGTCTTCAGAATTACAAGTGGAAGACGTTAATGTAACAACTAGAAGCATGTCAAAGATGGCACGATCTGAAGCCTCTTCAGAGATAAATTCTTCAGTTGGAGTTACCTCTGGAGTGATACCATATGATGATAAAGATGAGAAAAACGACTCAGCTAACTCAACCCCTATACTTGAAGAAAGCTCATCGTCTGATTCATCCATAGCCTCGACAATGGCAATAAACACTTCGTCTGTCGAAGAACAGTTGGCAAGCTTAACTGAATACGTTGCTGCACTTGCCAAACAGAACCAAGAACAAAATACTTTGATTTTCAAACTGATGGAGAAAATGGCTGGTGCTGAAACTAGCCATGCGAACGAAAAGCAAGAAGAATATGCTGAAAATGAAGTAGATGAGTCTGCGAAGCGTCAGACGATGGGAAAAAGGGTGATTGAAGAAGAATTGAACATCTCCCATGATGGAATGGTTCCTATCAGCCAGTTAAAAAGCATTATACTTGGCACAATGAAGGACCAATTCGAAGAGAGCTCTAAACCTTCATTCGCTCATGCTAAGCCTTATACTAGGAGGGTTGGCAACTTGAGGATGCCACCTAACTATCAACCCCCCAAGTTCCAACAGTTTGATGGCAAAGGTAATCCAAGGCAACATATAGCACATTTCATAGAAACGTGCAATGATGCTGGCACTCACGGAGATCATATGGTGAGACAATTCGTTCGCTCTCTGAAGGGAAATGCTTTTGAATGGTACACCGACTTGGAGGCTGATTCTATAGACAGTTGGGATCAGATAGAATATCAATTCCTTAACCGTTTCTATAGTACTAGGAGGACGGTTAGCATGATAGAGTTGACTAACACCCGTCAGTTAAAAGAAGAGCCAGTAATTGAGTACATTAATCGATGGAGAAATTTGAGCCTAAACTGTAAAGATCAATTGTCTGAAGTTTCTGGCATTGAGATGTGCACAGCAGGAATGCAATGGAACCTTCGTTACATACTTCAAGGGATTAAGCCTAAAACCTTTGAAGACTTGGCCACAAGAGCTCACGACATGGAGCTAAGTATGGGGATAAGTGGAGTTGTAGAACCACCAATTCCTGGATCCTACAAGTATAAAGAAAAGCAAGAGGTAAGGAAAGGGGGCAAACCCTACAACAAATCTTCCGAAAAAGGGTCTATGGCAACAAATGCATCAACTGTCAAGTTCCGAAGAAATGAGAATGAAAAAGATGATAAAGTGAAGAATGAGTCCCAAGAAATGGGGCAAAGAAGATTGACCTTGAAAGAAATGCAAGAAAGGAAATACCCATTCCTTGATTCGGATGTCCCAGGCATACTCGATGATCTGCTCAAAGATAAACTTATCGAGCTTCCTGAAATGAAGCGACCAGAGGAAGCGGGACAAACAGACAATCCGAAATACTGCAAGTATCATAGACTGGTGGGACATTCTATCAAAGATTGCTTTGTCTTTAAAGACAAAGTTATGCGATTGGTTGAGCAAGGGAAGATCTTTCTAGATGAAGATGCAACTGCAAACTCTACTTCTGCAGACGGTGGAAATAATTATTCATGCCATATGGCAGGCGAAGCTGTTGTGCCTAAAGTTGAAAGTAAGGTCCATGCTATGAAGATTACCTTCACTGAGGAAGACTTACTGCTCGGTTCACAATCTCACAACCGACCCTTGTTCGTAGCTGGTTGCACTCAAAAGCAAAGGGTGAATCGAATACTGATTGATGGAGGTTCAGCGGTCAATATCCTACCTCTAATGACATTGAAAAGGTTAGGGATTTCAACAGATGAACTTGGCAGTAGCCGACTGACGATTCACGGGTTCAATCAAGAGGGCCAGAGAACACTTGGTACGATAGTCATGAGCTTAATAATAGATGAGATGGCCTCAACAGTTCTGTTTCATGTCATTGATGATAAAACATCATATAACATGCTCTTGGGGCGCCCATGGTTGCATGAAAATGGAGTGATTCCTTCTACGCTGCATCAGTGCTTCAAATACTGCGATGGAGGTAACATAAAGAAGGTACTCGGTGATGAAAAACCATTTACAGAAGCAGAGTCATACTTCGCAGACGCTAGATATTTTCTGAAAAGTATCAAGGCCGATAAGCAAGAAGGAACTTCATCACAAGATAAAGATGATGATAAACAAGAAAAAGAGAATGCAGATGATGTTTCATCCATACAGTCTAATGAAAGTAAACAGTTGATCAAAACTGTAGAAGGGTTGACACTACCCCTGACTAAGGTTGACGCTGAGAAGCCCTCTCCCCCTCCACTCAAAGGATTCACTCGCCCAACTCAAGCGGCTAAAACTGAGCACGGAGATGTATTTGAGGCGGCGGTTTCCAAATCGTATAGCCCACAAGCTTACAAACTTCTTGTGAAAGCTGGTTATGACCCTCAAGAAAAAGGTGCGGCAAATGAACTGTCTCATAAGACTCCTAGTAGAACCACCCAAGAGAAATTGAAGAGTAATGGCCGTACTTCCAAGTATACTAGAACAGGTATAGGATATGTTCCGCAAAAACCTGTTCGCATTGCGATAAAGAGGGCAAACACAAACTACATCACTGAAGATTAAATTCTCTCTGAAGAAGAGGAGTCTCATGAGGAAGATAGAAAGACAGAAAGAATCTCAGTATTCGAGAGGCTCAAACCAGCTGGAGCTAAAAGGACTACTAAGTTCCCAAGTTTCCCAAAGATACATAGTCGGATCCCATCTCGCATGAAAAGACGACATTTCCTGACTATATCATGTGGCACAATATTGAAAGCTAAGAAACGAACAATAATCTTCACCCGAAGTGAAGAAGATGATCGTGAAAGTGTAGGCTCATCAGATGTTGTTCATTCCATCATCATGCAAACAGATCTACAAAGTGCAGAAAGAGATCTACAAAGCAAGATCGTCGAGATGAGGAGAGATGGCTATGAAGTGGGGAGCATTGTTAAAGTGGGAGAGAATGAACAAGTTGGATCTAATCCACAGTTTCAAAGGCAAGAATTTCTGGAGGATGTTGCTGCAGTAAATCATGTCACTATAATAGAAGAAACCTCAACTGAAGAGGAAGATGCCGATGATGCTCCCCCAGAATTTGAGGAGGGTATTAAATCTACTGTTGATCAATTGAAGGAGATTAATTTAGGTGATGCTAATGATCCGCGTCCAACCTATATAAGTGCTTTGTTAACATCTGAGGAGGAAAAGGCTTACATTGAGCTTCTTCAAGAGTTTAGAGACGTGTTTGCATGGTCATTCAAGGAGATGCCCGGATTAGATCCAAAAGTGGCAGTTCATCATCTAGCAGTAAAGAAAGGAGTCAAGCCAGTTAAGCAGATGCAGCGTCGATTTCGACCAGAGCTGGTTCCATTGATTGAAGCTGAGGTTAATAAGCTCCTTGAAACGGGAAAGATACGAGAAGTCAAGTATCCCACTTGGCTCTCTAACATTGTGCCAGTAAGGAAGACAAATGGGCAGCTTAGAGTGTGTGTTGACTTCCGTGACTTGAACTTGGCATGCCCAAAAGATGATTTTCCACTACCAATCACAGAACTTATGATTGATACAACGACCGGGCATGAAGTGCTTTCATTTATGGATGGATCATCTGGTTACAATCAAATTAGCCTAGCTCCGGAAGATCAAGAGAAAACAGCCTTCCGCACTCCTAAAGGAATATACTGCTATAATGTTATGCCGTTTGGCTTGAGGAATGCTGGCGCTACGTATCAACGAGCTATGCAAAAGATATTTGACGACATGCTTCATAAGAATGTTGAGTGTTATGTGGATGACATTGTAGTGAAATCAAAGAAGAAAAAGGATCATCTTAAGGATCTAAGGCAAATATTTGAGCGTCTCAGAAAATTCCAACTCAAGATGAACCCGCTTAAGTGCGCATTCGGAGTCTCTTCTGGTAAGTTCCTTGGATTCATTGTCCGACATCGTGGCATTGAGATTGACAAAGCAAAGATTGATGCGATAATGAAGATGCAGGTGCCCCGAAACATACATGAGCTCAAGAGTTTGCAAGGTAAGCTGGCATACTTAAGAAGATTCATAGCAAATTTGGCCGGCCGATGCCAACCATTTAGCCATCTTATGAAAAAAGGCAGTCCATTTGAATGGGATGAAGCTTGCACTAATGCATTTAACAGCATTAAAGCATATTTGATGAAGCCGCCAGTGTTGGTTGCTCCAATAGTCGGACGTCCATTAATTCTCTATATATCTGCTCAAGAAAAATCAGTTGGAGCCTTGCTTGCACAAAATAATGATGAAGGAAAGGAGTGTGCGTTGTACTATTTGAGTAGAACAATGACTCCAAATGAGTTAAAATACTCACCAATTGAAAAGATTTGTCTGGCTCTCATCTTTGCAATTCAGAAGTTAAGACACTACTTCCAAGCTCATACTGTTTACTTGGTCTCAAAGGCCAACCCATTAAAATTCGTCATGTCGAAACCAGTGCTCTCTGATAGGCTTGAAAGGTGGTATCTTCAATTGCAGCAATTCGAGATTATATATGTCCCTCAAAAGGCAGTGAAAGGGCAAGTATTGGCGGATTTCTTAGCTGATCATCCCATGCCTGCAGAATGGGAGTTATCTGATGATCTCCCCGATGAAGATATATTGGCTATTGAAATCACTCCTCCTTGGAAGATGTATTTCGATGGAGCTGCTCACAGAGAAGGAGCCGGCGCAGGAGTGGTATTTGTGACCTCAGATGGAGAAGTTCTGCCATACTCCTTCAATCTAACTGAAAATTGCTCTAACAATGTAGCTGAATATCAAGCTCTTATACTTGGTCTGGAGATGGCAGTAGATGTAAAGCAACGACACCTGAAGATATATGGAGATTCGTTGTTAATAATCAACCAGCTGCTTGGTTTATATGAGGTTAAGAAACCCGAGCTACGTCCGTATTATGACTATGCTCAAAGGCTTATGAATTGGCTTGGAGATGTAGAGATTGAACATCTTTCAAGGAGCAAGAACAAACAAGCCGATGCTTTGGCAAAGCTAGCATCAACCATAGCAATGCCTGAAGCACATTTCCAAGTTCCGATCTGCAAAAGTTGGGTGGTACCTCCCTTCTTCGAAAAGGAAGATGATGAAGAAGTTGGGTATTGTGCCATAGAAGTGTTCGATATTGGGAAGGAAGATTGGCGACAACCGTTCATGGATTATTTGAAGTATGATAAGCTCCCCAATGATCCACACCTAAGGGTTGATGTCCGTCGTAGAGTACCGCGATTCTTCTATTACAAAGATATACTTTATAGAAGATCGTTTGATGGTATTCTCTTAAGATGCTTAAGTGATGAAGAAGCTCTACAAGCTATGGAGGAAGCTCATTCTGGAATATGTGGCGCCCATCAGTCTGGACCCAAGTTACATTTCAGAATCAAGAGGATGGGATATTACTGGCCTTCTATGGTGAAGGATTGCATAGATTATGCACAAAAATGTCAACCATGCCAGTTTCATGCAAATCTCATTCATCAGCCTCCCGAGCCATTACATCCAACAGTTTCTTCGTGGCCATTTGATGCATGGGGCTTAGATGTGGTGGGGCCGTTAACAAAGTCTTCTGGAGGCCATCTTTATATTCTGGCTGCCCTTGAGAGAAGTGAAGAAGGAAAATGTTGTTGATTTCATCCGCATCAACATCATATATAGATATGGAGTGCCTCGATACATTATCACAGACAATGGGAGGCCATTCAGTAACTCTTTGATTGATAAGCTTTGTGAGAAGTTTGACTTCAAGCAAAGAAAATCTTCTATGTATAATGCAGCAGCTAATGGGCTTGCCGAAGCCTTCAACAAAACACTGTGTAATTTATTGAAGAAGGTGGTCTCCAAGTCAAAGCGAGACTGGCATGAAAGGATTCATGAAGCTTTATGGGCGTATCGAACTACTTATAGAACCTTCTTCCAGTCAATGATCCACACCTAAGGGTTGATGTCCGGCGTAGAGCACCGCGATTCTTCTATTACAAAGATATACTTTATAGAAGATCGTTTGATGGTATTCTCTTAAGATGCTTAAGTGATGAAGAAGCTCTACAAGCTATGGAGGAAGCTCATTCTGGAATATGTGGCGCCCATCAGTCTGGACCCAAGTTACATTTCAGAATCAAGAGGATGGGATATTACTGGCCTTCTATGGTGAAGGATTGCATAGATTATGCACAAAAATGTCAACCATGCTAGTTTCATGCAAATCTCATTCATCAGCCTCCCGAGCCATTACATCCAACAGTTTCTTCGTGGCCATTTGATGCATGGGGCTTAGATGTGGTGGGGCCGTTAACAAAGTCTTCTGGAGGCCATCTTTATATTCTGGCTGCCACTGATTACTTTTCCAAGTGGGCGGAAGTTGTACCCTTGAGAGAAGTGAAGAAGGAAAATGTTGTTGATTTCATCCGCATCAACATCATATATAGATATGGAGTGCCTCGATACATTATCACAGACAATGGGAGGCCATTCAGTAACTCTTTGATTGATAAGCTTTGTGAGAAGTTTGACTTCAAGCAAAGAAAATCTTCTATGTATAATGCAGCAGCTAATGGGCTTGCCGAAGCCTTCAACAAAACACTGTGTAATTTATTGAAGAAGGTGGTCTCCAAGTCAAAGCGAGACTGGCATGAAAGGATTCATGAAGCTTTATGGGCGTATCGAACTACTTATAGAACGCCTACTCAAGCTACTCCGTACTCTCTTGTATATGGGGTTGAAGTTGTGGTGCCCCTTGAAAAGCAAATATCATCTTTGAGAATAGTCATACAAGAAGGTTTAACTGAAGAAGAGAACGCACGATTGCGTCTCGAAGAATTAGAGGCACTTGATGAGAAGAGGTTAGAAGCACAACAAAGACTTGAGTGCTATCAAGCTCGCCTCTCCAGAACGTTTAACAAGAAAGTAAAGATACGTTCTTTTCAAGTCGGAGACTTAGTCCTTGCTGTAAGAAGGCCTATTGTCATCACTCACCGAGTGGGAAATAAATTCTTGTCCAAGTGGGATGGCCCACATGTTGTGAAAGAAGTATATACAAATGGTGCATACAAGTTGATATCTGAAGATGGAGTGGGAATTGGCCCCATAAATGGTAAATTCCTGAAACGCTACTACGCGTAATCCAGTCAAACCTAGGGAACGCTCCATGATGCATGAGCCTAAACTGCATGTTACTCCTGGTCCGCACGAGTATAAACTGTGTATGACGAACTCCTGGTCCGCACGAGTATAAACTGTGTACGACATCCACCAAAGGTAATTATACGTGGTTAAACTGTTAATTCACCCCACTCGGGTATTTTAAGTGGTTAAAGCATTAAATACCCTACTTTGTCTAAAGTAGTTAAAGAATAGTCACTCCTGGCCCGCATGAGTATAAACTGTGTACGGCACCCCCCCTATTCAAATCAAATTATGTCCCTTTGAACTACGTAATGACTTGATTCTCTGCAAAGAAGTACGTAGGCAGCTTAGCATTTTGTTGAGTTCAGTCATATTTTCGCCTTTCACATCAAGTTTGTGAAGCAAGCAATAAATTGAAGCATGAATGAGTTGAGAAGAAAAAATGGTTGACAAGGAGAAGATGGTGGTTGAATGCGAAGTTAAGTGAAGAAATTCAAATTATTGAAGTGGTAAAGGAAGTTCAAGTTCTTGGAGTGATGAAATAATTCCAAATTCTTGCAGCATTAAAGGAATGAAAATGATCCATGTTGCCGCAAAAAAAAAGGTTGCAAAGGGAATCACTGAGTCTCTCTTCTTTCCGAAAGAAAAGAAAGAAAAAAAAAAGGAAAGTGATGTGGAGAGTTAGTTGCTTTATTTAATCAACAATTGTATCTTCATGGTATCAACTTCATGGCATCAACGATCATGTTGTTAGGGAAATAATAAATTTGGGTTATCAATTCTCATATAGAGCACAAAATCAAAGTTTTGGGCTTAACATTGTTAAGGCCCATAATACTAAACCGTGAGCATGATGTTGGAATATCACTCAAATCATGGACCATACACATGATATTTAATTGAGCCCAATACATGCAAAAGAGCCCAGCATTCACAAAGTCAAAATTGAATACTGGTCAACTCACTTTCTTCTCTCCCAGAAATCACAAAGACCCGTTTCTCCTTCCTCTCTAAAAATTTGGTGCCGCCCTTTCACGGAGAAGGATCAGTGGTCCCTCATCGAGACTGACCACCTCTTCGCCGCGACACCAAGCTCCGGCGCATGTAACCACCTTCATCTACCAGCACCCGATCTGCTGTTGTCCGACTCCAACCACCAATCTGCCGCCCTGTGCGTGTCGCTGAGCAGCAGCGCCGGGAACGCGCGAACTCTCGCCACCAATCGCTGCACGTGGCTGCCACCGGATCTCCCACTCGCCATCCGCTGCTGCAAATCACCAACAGCTTCTTCTCTCCGCCGCCATGGACCACCGCGCGCGCTGTCGCCGCCACTCGCCACGCCTCGCCGTCAATCCGATGCTGGAATCCACGCTGCTGTGACCCGTTCCACGCTCCACCAGAAGCTCGGTCACCATTTGCCGCAGCGCCCACCGGTCGTCACCGCCGGCTGGAACCAGATCCCGGCAGCTGCTTGACCAATCTAGTTTGCCACTCATCACTAGGCCGATTACCAGCATCGGCGATCGCCACTGGGTCCACCGCAGCTTCAAAGCAGGCCGTCACCAACAGCTTCTTCTCTCCGCCGCCGTGTCACCGCGATCCCGCCAAAGCCCAGCCACGACACTACCACTACACCGACGGGATTGCGAAGCCGCCGCGGATGATCTGATGCCTCGCCAACAGCCGATCCCGATCACACCGCCGCTCAGCTGCGTCTTCACCGGAACAGCCGCTACCATGGATCGCGGCACCACCCCCATCCGCTGCTGCAAATCGCCACCACCGGATCCGCTTCCTGTCGCCAAGAATATTGCCGAGCCCAGTCTCAATCGGCTTCTGCTCGTCGCCACCAAAATCAAGTTCCCATGCCGTTTCTTAACCGGAAAAGTTTGCCCATCAATCCACTCAAACTTCCGCCTGCTGTTCCAGCCGAGCATCCACCCAAATCCGCCGCTGCCACCGCTGGTTAATTGCATCCTTTCATGGAGAATTGTTTTTGCCCGCAGCTGCCCTCGACCAGTAACAGTCTGCGAGAAATCTCTACTTCCACTACCTGCCACCGTGCGCGGCCAGAATTGCGAAGTGCTGCCCCTGCCATTAGCCACCTTTTGTTTCCCCGTCGCTAAGTGCTCTTTGTTGCGGTTCGAGCCGGGGTGTGTCGCTGCCTCGAATATGCGCATGTCTTCGCCATAGAAGCCCAATGTGCTCACTGATGAGTCGGAGCTCACCCCAGCCGCGTTGTTGCTGTTTATCGTCGACAGTGGCATTACCAATTTCCTCGGCCTCATGATTCTTTCTCCAACGGAAACTTCTCCTACGTACACAGTTGGCTTCAGAAGAATCCACTGTCGGGAGCCCCAAGAGTGCCACACAAGTATCTTCTAGCCCTCAAAATTGAATATCGTCTTGCCCTCGAGCTTGAAGCCTTTGATAAAAGCAAGAACCTGCAAAGAAGAAACGATATTGATTAGTTGATATCCATGAAGTTGATGTGAAAATTGAAGGTATGAAGCCCTTCTTATATAGTGGTTGAAATTTTTGTGGATATGTCTCGGAAAATTACATAATATTGGTTAGATTCACTTTCATTGATATATCTGCGTAATTGAAGTTATCATGTTGATTTTGAGTAAATTTGATAAGGATTCAATATATTGTGTAATATTTGAGATAAGGAATGGATATGTTGATTATTGAGCCATGAGGATATGTTGATTATTGAGCCATGATCCTCAAAGATGCGTTGCGTATGATCATCCGTAAGTCATATAGGCAAAGAAAAGAAAATGAAAATTGATGAATGCCCAAACAAAAGGCGGACAAAAAAAGTGGACGAAGCCCAAGTTTAAAGAAAAAGAAAAAGAAAAAGAAAAAGAAAAAGAAAAAGAAAAATGATGAGAGCCCAAAGGGAATGAAGAAAAGAAAGGATGCATGAAGCATGGAAATAAAGTTTTTGCAATTTATTCACTTCGAAGATATTTTCAGTGAACAAAATGCAAGGGGGCATTTGTAGGCACCTGAATTTTATTGCCTAATAAATAAAAATGCAAAGGAAAATATATTAAATATTAATTAAATATTTATTTATTAAGGAATATAAATAAATTAATTCCTAAAATAAATAAATAAATAATTGATAATTAATATAATTATTTGAGCCAAAATCCAAGTCAAATGGGTTCGATTCAAGTTAAATGGTCTCAATCCAAGTCAAATGGGCCCGACTCAAGTCAACAAGTCCAGCAAATTAAATCCAGCAGGCCTAATTAAATTAAATAGGTCCAAATAAAACCAAGAATGCCTAATTAAATTAAATAGGCCCAAGTCAAAGCCTAATTAAATTAAATAGGCCCAAGTCAAATCCAGCAGGCTTATTTAAATTAAATAGGCCCGTATCCAGTCCAGCAGGCTTAATTAAAGGAAGAAGCCCAACATATCTTTTCGAATGAGAAAATATCTCTCAGGTGGTTATTTTCTCCACCTATAAATAAGGACCTTCAGTCCTCATTCCAGACACATTCAAGCACCCGAAGACAAGACGCTCTTGAAGAGATCAAGAACATTCAAAGACCTTCGAATCTTCAAGCTCAAGACCTTCGAGGATCTTCAAATCTTCGAATCTTCAAGTTCAAGAACACTCGAGGATCTTCAAATCTTCGAATCTTCAAGCTCAAGAACACTCGAGGATCTTCAAATCTTCGAATCTTCAAGCTCAAGACCTTCGAGGATCTTCAAATCTTCGAGTCTTCAAGCTCCAGATCTTCAAATCTTCAAAGCTTCAAATCGAAGGCTTCAAGCTAGTCTTCAAGCAGCTTCAAAGTAACTTCAAGTCAAGAACTGCCTCCGATCAAGGATTAAGGTGCTAAGCCTCTCCGATTCGGCGTTCTTCATCCAGTAAAAATCGTGAGGTCAACGGTGTTCTACCAAATTGAACGACGTTCTTCACAACAAATATTCAAGTCAACGTTCGATCCGAACAAAGGCTAGACGCCTCCGGATAAACGTTTTAAAGCTTCAAGTCCCGAACCCGAGATCGGACAAGCTTCATCCAAAGATCCGACTCAGAAAGTTGGTAAAAGTCAAGAAAGTCAACTCAAGAGAGGAATCAGAGGATAAATAGAAGATGTTCATTAAATTATTAAGTTCAATCCATCTCGGATTATCATTGTAATTTCTTTTGTGTTTATTATTTAATAAATACAATTTTGTTGTTACAGTTGTATTTTAAAATAATAAAAGTAATTTATGTGTATTAGGAGAGGGTAACATTTTTTTAAAGACTGACATAGTAATTAAAAGATACTAGTCTTGGAACTTTTATTTTTTTAAGGATAAAGAGAGTAAGGAAACAAACAAATAAAGAAAGAGATACGTAAAAATAAATCAATACTTTGGATTAGAATTGGAGCAAGCAAAGCATAGGCGTTTCTCTGCAACCCATAAAGATAATTTGAGTTGTCAGCTCATATCTCAGCAACGAATTAAATTTATGTTAGAGCCCAGCCCATGCTTAACGAGGCCCATTTATTTGAATGGGCCCATGAATTAAAAAGAGAAGGGCACCGTGGCCCTGGTTTATTTAATAAGAAGAAGCAGAATTCGACAGTCTTGAGACCAAGTTTCATGTGAGATGGTGTCTTATTAAGGTGAGTGTGAGAATGATAGATTCATTATTAAAATAAGATAAGATTAATTATATATAAAATATAATTATTGAATTATTAAAGTATAATTTATTATGATAAATAATTAATTAAAATATAATTTTAAGTTGTAATAATATGATTTGGAGAAATATGAATTAAAGTATTGAACGGGTGAATCATCATTCTATAAAAACATCTCCAACATTGTTCGACTACACTGCTCTAGCGTGAGATGTTCCCTCCAGCAATCTGCTATCCGCCACGCTATTCCAAAGATAATAATACATGTTCCCTCCAACAATCTGCTATGTGCCACACTATTCTAAAGATATTAGCCGTTCCCTCCAGCAATCCGCAATCCGTCACGCTATTCTAAATATAACAATATGCGGCAGATGTTTCCTCCGACAATCTACTATCCGCCACACTATTCTAAAGATAATAATACCGCGCCAGATGTTTCCTACAACAATCTGCTACCCGCTACGCTATTCTAAAAATAATAATACCGTGCCAGATGTTCCCTCCAGCAATCTGCTATCTGCCACCCTATTCTAAAGATATCAACAGTACCGCGCCAGATGTCGTGCAGCGTTATTTCAACGCTATTCTGTTCTTTATTTTTTCTTTCTTTTTTTTCAATTATATATATTTATCCATATATTTATCTACTTTGTTTTAATATTATAAAATAACTATAAACATAATTATTTTAAAATTTATTATATTTATTAAATTAATATTAATATATATAATTTATTAATACTAAATTAATTTATTAAAAAATATTTAATTTATTAAATTAAAATATCATATAAATATTAATTTTAAAATTTAATATAAAATGAAATATTCTTAAAATGACCTAACATTCTAAAATTATACTCATTAGTTAATTATATTTTAACTAGCCAATATATATTATTCCTTTAATTACCACTAAAATCTAAACCATTTTAAGGATAATGTTTTTAAATTCATCCCATACTAAGTCCGTAACACTAAGCATAACAGAGATTATTTCATCAAATGAAAATTTCCATTAAAAGGCTACATGCATACAAATAAACACAATTCACATCTAACCATATGACAGAATCATAAAAGAAATTCCAGATGGGCTCATGGATCCTGGATATCATGTTGTATATGGCTGAGCAGCACCGGAATGGTGAGTTCCGGCGCACTGAGCTGCGGCAGGTGTCCCTCGGTGGCCATCACCTCCACAATGGACTTACCGCCGAGGTTCTGGTGGAGATACTCCGCCACCGCCACGGGCACCGCCGAGTCCTTGGAACTTTGTACTATGTGACACGGCACATCACCTGATCCAGATAGTGCCTCAGATCAAAATTGAAAATCGTTCGGAAAATGCTGAGAGCGATGTCCGGACGCATGTTGAACATTGTCCGGTTGAACTCCTGCACTGCCACCGACTCCATGTCGCCGCCCTCCACCAGCGCGCAAATCCTGAGATCCACGACTTGCAGTTAGTCTCGGCGCAAATCCTGAGATCCACGACTTGTAGTTAGTCTCCGTCGCACTGCACAGCTGGTTGATTTCCTGATGTTCGAATCCTCCGTAGTAATCGACAGTGTTAGTTAGGAGAAACAAAAAAAATCCCCCCCCCCCCCCAAATTAATTAAGGGTCCTTAAGGTCCTGAGTTACCTGGGAGAAGCGGAGATCATAATGAGTTTGTGGAAGCGATTGGGAAGATGGAAGCAATGGCGCCAATCATGGAGGTGAGAGAGTGGCCGACGTAGATGCATTTAGCGACGTTGAGTTCCTCGAATTTATTACATTAAAATGTGCATTCATAAAGGTAAAAGTACTTATATCCACTGATTAAATTCAGTCATTGCATAGTGAAAAGAAAATGTGTATAAGTTGCATAGATAATAAAATCGTAGTTTGAAATTTTAAGAAGTGAAAGAAATAATTCAGAATTAATAATGACAAATAATTTAAACATTGACCCAAGTGTACACTTTTTATTGGCATGTAATAATCCTACTGATCATGTGACATGATTAGGGAAAGAAAAAAAATAATCATTTCTTTAGTACGATAAATGTTCCAAATTAAATGTCCAACGTATTAAATGTATATTAGACTACTCAAAAAAAAAGAAGTTAAGTCTCTAATATGTAAGTAAATGATTTTTTTTTAAAATTATTTATTTAATTGAATTCTTGCTCGAACGGGTTTGTTGCTTAATCTTGTAGACATGCTATGAAATGAAAGAGAAATAGATCCTAGAATCATTGTTTTGGTTTGAAATTATATGATCTAATTTAATTATTTTTCTACATTTGTTAGAAGTTTTTACAATTAAACATGATCAGTGTCAACTAATTTAATTTTTTAATTATGTTGAATATAAGTTGGTTTTTCAAAATTGTATATGAAATATCTACCTATATTGAGATTAATTTTTTAACTATTGTGAATATAAGTTGTTTTTCAAAAAAATTGTAAGAAATCTCTCCATAGTGAGCTTTTTAGACAGATAATAAGATATACTATGTCAATTTGAAGGTCTAACAAATGAAAAATTTGAGCAATTGAGCACATATAATCCATAAATTTTTTTTGTGTTGGAGTTGAAGAAGCATGGCCCCATTCAATAAGTACCAATGACAAGCCCATTTATTTAAATGATCGCCAACAATTCCAATCATTGTCTCCAAAAAATTTACATGCATATATTTGCGGTACGAATTCTTAGTTAGGTTTATATACTTGAAAATTTATTTAACGTGAACTATTTAGCCCGCTATAAGATTGCCCTATAAAATCAGGGTCAGTCCGTTTATAAATCTTAATGGACAATCACTTTAAAAAAAAAACTATAAGAAACTTTTGTCTCTAGATGTACCATGTATGCAATTGGGTATAACATTTTGTTTTAAAGTTTATATACTTTAATGAATAAGTGTAGATTTTTTTCATTAAAAAAATCGGCTGAAATATGAATAGTATGATGTTTGATAAAAAAAATTAATTTATTTTCTTCAAAAGTATACATATTCTTATACTAATTATAGTTATATTTATTTTATAATATTAAAACAAAGTAGATAAGTATATGGATAAATATATGTAATTGAAAAAAAGAAAGAAAAATAAAGAACAGAATAGCGTTGAAATAATGATGCGCCACATCTGGCCCGGTACTGCTGATATCTTTAAAATAGCATGACGGATAGCAGATTGCTAGAGGGAACATATGGCAAGATATTGTTATCTTTATAATAGGGTGGCAGATAACGGATATTAAAGGAAAATATTCAATATGAAATTACTAATTAAATTTATATTTAAAAATATTAATAAAATTATGAAATTAGACCATGACTGATAAGAATTTAAGTTAAAATAAATTATAAAATAAATTAAAAAAAGGGGAGCATAAGATAAAATAGGATTTGAATAAATTTATTATATAATTCATATAATTGGGTTATGATTATCTTCACCTAAAAATATAAATAGGATCCAAATATATTTTAAATATTATATATAAAAAATGAGTGAGTCTCTTGTGCGCCCGGGCACACGAATTTAGATCCATGCCCCTTTGCAATTTTCGTGTCCCTTTATAATTTAAACTCTCTAGCAATACATAGGTTTAAATATAATGGAGGGGAAGAGTTATGTTCACATGGGGACACGAATTGTGTCCCCGTGTCCCCGGAGGCGCAGGAGCTTTTACCATAAAAAATTGCCAATGATTAAAAAAAACACATTTTAATAGCTAAAAATCATTATCACCCCATAATTTAATTTTCTATTGTCTCTACCCAATAATTATTTTTGGATTAAAATGCTCCTATACTCTTTTTTTTAATAATTTAATTAAGTATTCCATGTCGATCAGGATGTTGGAAGTTCGAGACACAGAATACCGATATTATATCCGATATCATCGTCATAATACCGAACATTGGATTTGGTGTTGATAAAGTTGTCGAGTCCTAATATTGGATATCGACATGGTATGTCGGAATTTCGACACTTTGAATGATATTGAATCCGACATCTGATAGTATCGAATATGATGTCATTATCCTGTACCGATATCATTGTCGACACTAAATAAGTAAAACAATTAAAAAAAACCAATGGAGATAAAGGCATTTTGATTAAAAAAAAGTCATTTAAGTATAAATAATATAAAATTTAGTTGTAGGGTAATTATGATTTCTAACTTTAAATTTTAACTATTTCGTTGATTCTCCCTATCAATAATTTAAATAAATATTAAAAGATGCTTTTATTATTATTATTATTAAGAAGAGAAAAATTATTTTAAATAAAATACTAAATGTAAAATAAATACAAGAGTGACACATGTACGAACTTTTTATAGAATAAATGTGGTGACTCTTCGAGCACGTTTCGAAATATTCATTTTTGACGAGCAAATTTATACTCCCCCTGCACCCGGGAAGCTATACGTTTTACTATTTTGGGCGTTTGCATCAAAAGCATACATTTTTTTTTAAATATATCACTAATACATTTAATTTAATATATGTGTCCCACACACCTAACTAATACAACTACCTAACACCCATTAAATAATAACACTCCTTAATCCACATGCAAAAAACAAATGTATACGTTTTGGGTGGACGGAGGGAGTAGTACTCTTTTTGTTCCATTAAACTCTTTATCGTAATTTTAAATACAGAATTTAAGAAAGGTTATTTTTTTTATTAATTTTTGAGGATAAAGTTGTGTTTTTAAGTAATAAAAGTAATTTATGTGTATTAAGAGAGGGTAACATTGAAAAAACAACGTAGTAATGAAAAGATATTTGTCTTGAAACTTTTATTTTTTTAAGGATAAAGAGTAAAAGGAAACAAACAAAGAAAGAAAGAGTTAAAAGGGTGACGAAGGAGTATTAAATAGGGTTAATTGCGTTAAAATACACAACCTTTCTCTCTTTTTTCAGTTTAATCACGAACTATTTTTTTGAAAAAAAAAATAACGACTTTTTCCATTTTTCTCAATTTAATCATGAAGTTTCTTTTTATCAATTAAATACATGATCTTATTTCATTTTCTCAATTTTATCACGGCCTATTTCTTTTATTAATTAAATATGTAATATTTTATGTTTCACAATTTAATTAAAATTCTAGACCCATTAAATATTTGAATATAATGTACAAAATTAAATATTAAAAAATTCATAAAAATATACATAAATTTTATATAATTTAATTCAATTTAATATTAATTACCTTTTTAGATAATTAAAGAATTGATAAATTTAAATAAAAAAACATTTTATGTAGTCCAGTATACTATATGATTTCCTTGTTGATTAGAATACATTAACATTAAACTGTAAAATGAGATTATTTTTTTTAAAATTCTTGAATTATCCAAAAAGATAATTAATTTTGAATTTGAGATTATTATATAAATCTTACGAGTTTTTTAATATTTTTTCCATATTTAATATGTAATTTTTGTAATATATTTTTAGTATTTATTGGGTATTGGTTTTTATTAATAGAAGAATTTCAATTAAATTAAATTGTAAAACATAAAAGATCACATGTTTAATTAATAAAAGAAAATTTGTGATAAAATTAAGAAAAATATAATAAAGTTGTGTATTTAATTGATAAAAAGAAAGTTCAGGATTAAATTGAAGAAAATGAAAAAGATCATTTATTTTTTTAATTAAAAATATAGTTCGTGATTAAATTGAAAAAAGAGAGAAAAATCGTGTATTTTATCGCAATTAACATTATTAAATATACGTAAAATTGAATAAATCAATACTTTGGATTAGAATTGGAGCAAGCATAGGCGTTTCTCTCCAACCCATAAAGATAATTCGAGTTGTCAGCTCATTTCTTAGCAACTAATTAAATTTATATTTAGAGCCCAGCCCATGCTTAACGAATTGTAGGCCCATTTATTTGAATTGGCCCGTGAATTAAAAAGAGAAGGGCACCGTGGCCCTGGTTTATTTAGTTTAATAAGCAGCAGCAGAATTCGACAAGTCTTGAGACCAAGTTTCATGTGAGATGGTTCTCATTAAGGTGAGTGTGATAATAATACCACGTGTTCATTCCAGCAATCTGCTATTGCCACGCTATTCTAAAGATATTAGTAGTTCCCTCCAGTAATCCGCAGTCCGTCATGCTATTCCAAAGATAACAATACTGAGCCAAATGTTTCCTCCAAAGGATAATAATACCGCGCCAGATTTTCCCTCTAGTAATCTGCTATCTGCCACGCCAAACTAAAGATAGCAATAGTTCCCTCCACTGCTATCTGTCACGCTATTCTAAAGATAATAATAATGCGCCAGATGTTTCCTCCAGCAATCTACTACTCGTCACGCTATTCTAAAGATAATAATACCGCGCAACAGTACGGCGCCAGATGTGGTGCATGCAGCGCCAGATATCAACAGTACGGCGCCATATATGGTGCATGCAGCGTTATTTCAATGCTATTCTGTTCTTTATTTTTTTCTTTTTTTGTCTTCAATTACATATATTTATCCATATATTTATCTACTTTGTTTTAATATTATAAAATAAATATAAATATATATTTTTAAATATATTACATTTATTAAATTAATATTAATATATATATATATATATATAATTTATTAATACTAAATTAATTTAATTAAAAATATTTAATTTATTAAATTAAAATATCATATAAATATTAATTTAAAATTTAATATAAAATGAAATATTCTTAAAATCACCTAACATTCTAAAATTATACTCATTAGTTAATTATATTTTAACTAGCCAATATTACTATAATTACCACTAAAATCTAAACCATTTTAAGGATAATGTTTTTAAATTCATCCATCGGTAACACTAAGCATAACAGAGATTATTTCATGAAATGAAAATTTCCATTAAACTACATGCATACAAATAAACACAATTCACATCTAACCATAAGACAGAATCATAAAAGAAATTTCAGATGGGCTCATGGATCCTGGATATCATGTTGTATATGGCGGAGCAGCACCGGAATGGTGAGTTCCGGTGCACTGAGCTGCGGCAGGTGTCCCTCGGTGGCCATCACCTCCACAATGGACTTACCGCCGAGGTTCTGGTGGAGATACTCCGCCACCGCCACGGGCACTGCCAAGTCCTTGGAACTCTGTACTATGTGACACGGCACGTTAACCTGATCCAGATAGTGCCTCAGATCAAAGTTGAAAATCATTCGGAAAATGCTGAGAGCGATGTCTGGCCGCATGTTGAACAGTGTCCGGCTGAACTCCTGCACCGCCACCGACTCCATGTCGCCGCCCACCACCAGCGGCGCAAATCCCGAGATCCACGACTTGTAGTTAGTCTCCATCGCACTGCATAGCTGGTCGATTTCCACTTGTTCGAATCCTCCGTAGTAATCCGCAGTGTTCAGAAACCTAACAGGACAGGAACAATTTAGGGAAAATTCAATCAATTGATCAGCCACAAACCCTAGCTAGAGAAACAAAAAAATCCCCAAAATTAATTAAGGGTACTGGGTAACCTGGGAGAAGCGGAGATCATAATGAGCTTGTGGAAGCGATCAGGGCGGAAGATGGAAGCAATGGCTCCAGTCATGGAGGAGAGAGAGTGGCCGACGTAGATGCATTTAGCGACGTTAAGTTCCTCGAGGATGGCGAGGAGGTCGTAGGCGAAGCCTTCGAGGGTGGCGTAGCGGTCGAAATCGAAGTAATCGGGGTTGGTGGTTCCGGCACCCATGTTGTCATAGATGATGACTTTGTAGTGGTCGACGAGATGAGGGACGAGGTGCTTCCAGACGGATTGATCGGTGCCAAAGCCGTGGCCGAGAACGACGGTGGTGTCGCCGGAACCGAGAACTCGTATGTTGTGAGCTGCTTCGACGGAGCTACCCATCTTCTAGCTCTGCTCTGCTCTGCTCTATAGTAGGTAGGGGACTGTAGATGGATAAATGGGATATACATATATATTTATTTATTAATTTAATTATTAGAAATATTATTAGTATAATTTAATTTTGATATAAAGGATGAAGATATTTGGACTAGTGGGATGCTACTTTTGACTTTTCGAGGGGCAGGCAGGGCTGTGCCCGTCGCATTTAAGTCATCAAACATCTCTTGTGAGGACAAAATTGGTGCAACACAGATTTATGGTTGTATTTAAGTGCTGCGTCAAAAACAAGGTGATGCTTATTTTTTATTATCGCATGCTGTAAAAATTAATTAAATATTGATATACTACCTAGTCCTCTTGTTATTAAAATTATGTCACTCTTTACTTTTTATTTATTTATTAATTTGTTCCATATAATTGTTCATTAAAAAAAAGTCATTATAATTTAATAATACCTCAAAAGTATTTATTAATTAAAAAAATGACATTTCTTTTTTCTACCCATAATATAGTAGTTTATACTTTACACCCTTGTTCCACCACGTGAATTAAGAAATATTATTATTTAATTTGTGATGGATAATTGTATTAGTGTGAGTGTGGGCTCATACTCCCTCCGTCCCAAAGATATTGACACACTTTCCTTTTTGGGTTGTCCCACAGAAATTGACATATTTCCTTTTTAAGAACATGGGACCCACACAAAAACAATTTATTTATTTACATGGACCCACACACCCATCACACTCACCACTAATACAACTACCCACTACACATTAAATATTATTTCTCTCACTTCACTTTATATTAAATTATTATACTCCTTAATCTCCGTGCCCAAAAAAAATGTGTCAATACTTCCGGGACGGAGGGAGTATTTTAATTGTATTAGTGGGTGTGTGTGGTCACATGTATGTAGAAAAGGAAACGAGACCCTTTGGTGAGACGCTCAAAATATAAAAAATAAACTCTTGAAAGGGGACAGATGAAGTACTTATTACCCAAAAATATAATATTATCCCTAAAAATTAATAAATTTAATAAAATAAAAAAAAATTCTTAATTTCATGATACTTTCATGATATAGTGAATATGAATAATCTCAAGGAACGGATAGAGTACACCCATTATTTTTTAGTGTAGTGCGTATAATATTTTTTTAATTTTTTTTTAAAGGCAGTATAATCTGAAAGTAATAAAATAAAGATTTGTGTGAGATCGTGTCACATAAATTTTTTGTGAAACGGATAGTAATAATATTATTATTACTTTCGCTATAAAATTGATAAAAAGTGATAATAGGTATAAAAATGGATAAAAAATGATATTATCATTTTCGCTATAAAATGTTACCACTTTTTTTACTATAATTTTTCATGAAATAGTTCACTGCACCGTTATCACTTTTTATCGATTAAGTCATTTTTACTTTTCATCATTGAGTATTATTTTTGTTAATGATGTTTTCACTTTTTAGATTGAGTATCACTATTTTGTTAATGATGTTATCACTTTTATCCATCTCAAGTAAGTGCTTACTTGAGATATTCTCACACAAGACTTGCCCAAGTAATAAAAAGTATGAGATACTCTCTTGTGAGACGGGTGTGAGACGGGTCGACCCATTACTAAAGTATTCTTATTATATAGTATAGTATGCTTATTTGTAGTTAAATTATGTTAATAATAAATCATATTATAACAGCCTAAAATCATATTTTAAATCATCATCCATCATAATTTATAAAACATATTTTAACAACTATTAAATATATTTTATCTATATAATAAACATACTTTAACACGTCTCATATAACGTTTCACAAAACTAATACAAGAGACTTCGTCAAAACGTATATTGTGTGTATTAATTTTTGATGATAATTTTGAAATTATAATGTATGGTTGAATTATTAATTGGAGTTATATTGCCATTTTTAGATTGCGCACGATGTGATTGGAACAAAAACAAAATTGACAATTTTCATATTGCTCTAGCACAATGATAATTGTTTTGGATTTTTAATAGTGTAATTTTATGTCAAAGTGAAAAAATATTAATTTATATAAAAATGAGATGAGTGATGAAAAATAAAATTAAAGGTGTACGTGATATGGATTATAGAGTTTGTATGTGTATATAAAGACCATTTTTTAAAACCTAAGTGGGAGTATTGAAAATTAATTGATTTTCAAAATAGAAAATAAACATCACGTTACAGTATGTTTTGTAGCTAGCAGTATTGTCATGCCTAAACTAGATACCAGTTCGAAGTTGAACCTGTCATACTAATTTAAATGGAAGTTTAACTGAAAATAAAATTAACAAAATGTCAATTACATTTTACAAACACCATTCATAAATAAATAAATGTAAAATTAGTTCATTGTATTATTTTTACCCTTATAAGTCTATGGACTATTTTAACTCTTGTGATTTATAAAACTGTGTAATTCATGTAATATTTTATCGATATGTTCAATGTTTCACCACAATGAAATTAGGAACAAAATTTAAAATGGTCACTATGCATTAAGTTACATTTTATTTAGTCACCTACATAAAAAAGAATTTTTTCTAGTCATTATAAAGATTTATTCTTTATTTACCCCATAACTGTGAGGAGAAATGACAAAAATCATGGGACATCATTATATTTTTGTTGACTGCATTGAATGGTGCTGAATAAGACCACATTTAAAATTATAGAAAAATTTTAGAAAATTTATTCTTTTATTCGGCCTAAGTTTCTTCTATTCGGCCATACGACTTAGTTTATTCGACCTATATTTTTTTTCCAGAAAAAATTAGAAAAAATTTTCATGCGGATAAGATTTTTCTTCTATTCGTCCTACGTGTCATCTATTCTGCCCAAATAATTATTATATTCGGCCTATATTCTTTTTTCAAAAAAAAATTAGAAATTTTTTTCATACGGATATAATTTTTCTTCTATTCGTCCTACATGTCTTCTATTTGCCAAAATGGTTGTTCTATTCGGCCTATATTTTTTTTCAAAAAAAATTAGAAAAAAGTTTTATACGGATAAAATTTTTCTTCTATTCGACCCAAATGTTTGTTCTATTCGGCTTACATTTTTTTCTTCAGAAAAAATTAGAAATTTTTTTCATACAGATAAATCTTTTCTTCTATTCGGCCTACATGTCTTCTATTCGGCCCAAATGGTTGTTCTATTCGGCCTATATATTTTTTCCCCAGAAAAAATCGTAGAATGCATCTTTTTGCATTTTATAAATAAATACATTTATGAGGCATGTAAAAGCAACAAATTAATGCATTCAATAGATTGCAAAACAAATTATTGTACTTTGGTACTTCTTGGTCAAAAAGAGAGACATCAGATTCCTCAATATGTAATTAGTGGATCCCTTTCAAATGACATTTTGGCCACTCCCAATAAAAGTAGCTAGAATAAATTATTTTTAAGTAGGTGGCTAAAAAAATTTATTTTTAAATAAAAGTGGCTAATAGGTGTCATTTTCACATAAAGTTATAAAATTATAACAGAAAAAAGCCATTAAGAAATTTTTTTTAATTCTAACTAAAAATCCAGCCATGCATGTATTTTATTTTACCGTTAGAAATGTTTAATTATTTTGGCACCTGATTGTTGGGATAGTTAGGGCCCAAAAGAAGGAAGTGAAGCCCAAAACTATTTAATAAGTTGATGGCCCACACAATGAATTAGAAGAAAATTTTAGGTATGCAAGATATGATTTGTTTATGAGAAAAATAAGAAAGCATTAGTTAATGGATGAAAAGTAAGAAAGCATTAGTTAATGGATGAAAAGTGATAGTACTCACATTGAACTGGTATTTCTTAAACAATTTGTGAGAAGTAATAAGATTTTTAATATAAAGTCGTGTTAAAATGCACATTAATTTTTATTAAATTCATTAATTTCTTTTATTGAATACACATTTTTTAAATTTTTGTGTTTTTACTTTTATTATTATTATATATATAGGCAAACATTTGTGTGCATGAGATATTCTCACAGAGAAAATTTATGTGATAAGTAATAACATTTTAATAAAGATTGGTATCCAATAAATGAAAAGTTATAAAAGTGCAGTGAATTACTTTATAAACAATTTATAGTACAAATAAAAAGTACTAATAAATTTTTTAATGAGAAGTAATAGTATTTTTAATAAAAAATTATAATTAATTTTAAAAAATAAATAAAACGATCTTATGACATTGTTCCCATATTATAGTACTATACACCACCAAATTCTCAAACCGTTCTTTCAAAATTAGCATTATTACACCCTTGTACAAATTGTACTCTCTTCAAAAACTTCAAGTTATACGATGCTACAAACCACAAATGGAGTTATCAAACACTAATCAGTGCATTTCTTTTTATTTCTAAAAATGCAATGTGTTAATTGATGTCTGAATGCAATGAGTGTCTAAGGAATTTAATATTGTAGAGAAAATAATATTAATTGAGATTACTCTCCTTGTATTTTTTTTTATTAAATATTGATAATAGAATATTCTTGTAATTGTAAATATATCTAATAATAATCTCAATTATAAATACATATACTCCACCATGGGTAATAGATTCTAATTCTCATACGAAAAAATTCTTTTCATTACATGAAATTCGTCACACTTTCATATCCTCGTACATCTGTCCAAAATTATTTTTTATTCCTTTTATAAAACCTCTTATATAAAACTATCTTATGCAAGTGTTTGATATATGTATAAAACATTCTCATATCTATAATAATGTTAATTGTATTAATTCGTAGGTTGTCGTTAAACCAGATATTTGAAGATACAGATGCAGCCAAGCTGAGAGGAGAGTGAATTATAGATAAGAAATCCAAAAATGAGGATTGGATAATATTTTATTTTATCTGATTGCATGCAAAATCAGGACCCACCTTTCACATTTATTAAATTTTCTGATTATTTATTTCTACTACCTAATAATTATATGATTTAATTTAGGCAAATACTTGTGTGAAACTGTCGTACGTAAGGGGTTTACGTGAGATGAATAAAAGATAATAATTTTTATAATAAAAGTAATAATACTATTTCACGAACAATTATAATACAAATAAAAAGTGATAATACTTTATAATGAGGACGATAATTAATTTAAAAAGTGTAAAATGATCTCACGCAAGACTTGCAAGATGAGTATGTACACACTCCGTCTCTTTTAATTGAAACTAATTTATTTTTATTCCATTCCTCTAACTAGAACAATAATTTTTTGGTTGAAGTTTTTAAGCAAATAACCTAACTAATAACATTTTGATGTAATATCTTTTATATCATCTTTTAATATTAATTGATATGTGATGGAAAGGAAAAATCTAATTCTTTACTTCTACAATTTATCCGTTTACTTAGAGCATAAATTCTTTCATTTCTCATATTGTCGTTCTTTTAGTAAAGCTGAAACACATGAAGCATCCCAACAAAATATCACCGAGCAAATAGCAAAGGCAATTTATAGTGTGCACCCGGGTGCACCTAAAGATAGGGTGCACCCATATACAAATATAAACAAAAATATATACAATTAAGAGTAAAAATGTATACAATTTAATTGTTAATTTTTTTAATGAAAATTTGTATATAATATTCAATAAAAAGTTATACACATATGGATGTTAGTTTTTTTAATGAAAACTTAATGTGAAAAAAATATACAATTATTACAAAACACGTATACAAAATAGAATAATATATATACAAAATAAAATAAAAGACATACACATATGAGTGCACCCTTACCCCGGGTGCACCCAATATACACTCAATAGCAAATATAACTCTTTTAAATGTTAAAGAGTTCGTAATAATTTGTCAAAAACATCCAATAACGAGTCTATTCCATCATATTCTCTTTTTAAATTCCATGCATGTCCTATATCTAATTCCCCTTGATTTTATCTTGGTACTCTCCTCTCTTCATACCACTCACATGTACCGCCAAAACTTTCACGAACTCCACCCACCACCACATCTCCAAACGGGCCCCATTTCAACAACTCCTTGAATCATTCCAACTTTTATACTCATTCCGAAATTGTAGACACGGAGTTTTAGAAAAGTTATTTTTAAATTAATTTTATTAACTTTTTAAGGGTATTGTGGTATTTTTAGGTAATAAATAAATTATAAAGTATGTTATGTGTGTTAGGTGGGAGTGATATTTTTGAAATTAAGATAACTTTTGAGGTTGTTGGTTAATGTGAAGTTTACTTTTTGAATGGTGAAAATAAGTATGGAACGAACGAAAACGGAAAGTGTGAATATAAGTGTGGGAGAAAGAGTAGTTTCTTATAAATGCTACCACTAAAAAACCTATTTTTACTATTCTATCAATATCTTAATTTCATTATTAAATTAATTTATTAACAACAATAATTTTCCGTTGCTATTCTTTTAGCAACCAAAATTCTTATATATAAAATATAATCCTAACTCATATAACGTGGAGAAGCGCATATTAATTGTCACTTCAATATCGTTATAAATAATTTTTTTTTGTGGGGATTAATTATGCACTCATTTAGTTGGCTGGTTGTTATCTAATGCCACATCAAATAATGCCTTAACTGACACATTAATTAATTCAATATCATGATACGACATTCAAGATTTAATTATAACTGGTGTCCATTGAAAAAAATGTAATATTCTGATGCGAATGTAATTGTACATATATGCTGAAATACTAGTGTCACTGAAAAAAATTATTAATGATAACGATAATCAATATAGTTAACATTTTTAGGTTGATTTATATATAATATGATTTAAATAGTTGAATAATTTTAGGTGATTTAATATATAAAACTTATTATTGAAGGAAATAAATTGCAATATGTGTGATTCAAGTAATTTATGGTACAAAGCTACTGTTGCACTACAAGAAAATTGTTGAATTCCAACGGCGAAAAATCGTTGGAATTAATGATTACAACAATTTTTTTTTTTGAAAAAGTGGTCGTTGGAATGTCATTTTTCCAACAACTTTTCCAACGGTTTCAAAATCCAATCGTGAATCCAACAACATTTTTTTGTTGAAATTTTTTTTATCTAAAAGTGATTCAAACATTTTTCCAACGGAATTTTCTTTTGGAATTAGCGTTGGATTCTAATGATCTTTGAACTCCATTTGAATTTTCCAACAATAAAATAAAAATATTTATTCGAATTTGAACCCTTGACCTCTTGAATATATCACCTTATCATTTACCAACTTAACTAATATATAATTTATGTTATAAATTGACATTTAAATTTATTGAAGTCTTTTTTTCGATGGAATTTCATTGAAATTTTTCAACGGCTTAAGTTTAATTGGAATTTCTATTGGAAATTTTCAAAGGTTTATCAACCTATTGGAATTAGCATTGGAATTTTTCAACGGTTTAAATTTATATGGGAATTTTCGTTGGAAGTTTTCAACAGTTTTAGGTTTTATAAGAATTTTCGTTGAAAATTTTCAATAGTTTAATAGACTATTGGAATTAGCATTGGAAATTTTCAACGGTTTAAATTTTCATGGGAATTTTTGCTTGAATTTTCCAACGGTTTAAAGTTTCATTGAAAAATTCGTTGGAACTCTAAATTTTCCAACGGATTTGCTTTTTGTTGGAATTTTTCTATTGGAATTTGACAGTTTTCTTGTAGTGTTGAAGGAGGTCAAGGAAATTTATGATAGGGAAACTCTTGCGTAAACCGGGTTTACGGTGTAAACCTTATTATTTCCCTTTCAATTCTCACTACACCAAAAAACCACTAAGACAACAGAAAATATACAACATAAATCAGAAATATGTGTTGTCGTATACCTTATTTGTGTAGTCTTAAATATATATGTTGTCTTAAATTTTTTGTCATGCACAAGGACAACACATATTATCTGGTGTTGTCTTATTATGTTGTCGTATATACCAGTTTTCAAATGAATTCACTATAAGACAACATATATGATATTATATGTTGACGTAAAATTTTTCACGCACAAAGACAACATATATTCATCTATGTTGTCTTAAATTATCTTAATATTTTATTTTAAGAATACATATATAATATTTTACATATATTTTAAATATAAAACCTAGAGAGATATAAATAGGAGACTTAGAAATTTTTGCTTTCCTCCCTTTTGCCCTAATCGTGCGTGAACACGCCGCGTCTCCCTTCCCACCTCGTTCGCCCATCATCGTTTCCAGCCCCATCGCCCCCTCCGCTGCGTTCGCCCATCGCCGTTCCCAGCCCCGTCGCTCTTTTGTCGCTGCCCGCCGCGTCGCCCTCTCCGCCTTATTCGCCCATCGCCGATCCCAGCCCTGTTGCCCTTTGCCGCTGCCTGCTGCGTCGCCCTTGCTATTCGCCGTCAACGTTGCCCGCCGCGTGGCCTGCTGAGTCGACCTAGCTGTTCGTCCGCCGCCAGCAGTCGCCTGCCTGCCGCTAGTCTCGACCGTCGTCCACTACCCCTCCTGTCGCCAGCAGGCGCCCACCCGTCGCCAGTCTTTCCCGTCTTTACTCTCATCACGGTACTCTCACTCCCACCTCTTTCTTGCTCTATTTTGAATCAGCAACCAAATTGTGAAAATGAAAGATTAAAGCATTTTGGGAGTGGGTTGGTTGGGTAGGTTTCTGAAATTGAAATAATAATCTGTGATGCTCTAGGATGTAAGAATTAAAGTGATGGGAACTGGAAATTTCCTTGCTATGGTGTACAATGTTGGTTGTTCTCTGTTATTTGACTGCTTTCATGTATTATTTGCTTGGATTTGTTGGATGGTATATGCAGTGAATTTTTTAATAGATTAAATTGCCTAACTAATACTCCCTCCGTCCCATAGAAGTTGACACATTTCCTTTTTAATATATGGGACCCACATCAAAATAATTAATTTATTCTCATGGAGCCCACGTACCACCTCTAATACAACTACCCACTACACATTAAATATTATTTCTCTTACCTCACTTTACTTCACTTTACATTAAATTATTATACTACTTAATCTCTGTGCCCAAAAAAAATGTGCTAACTTCTCCGGGACGGAGGAAGTACTTTTTTTGGGTTTATGAGGAAATAAGGTTTAACTAATTATGATAATTTATGGTTGTGGAGATAGGGAATTACTTGTATTTTTTAAAATTTTAATATAAACGCAGAATTAACTATTGGCTGTTAATAATATGATGCTGGTGGCTTCATTCGTATGTGTCAAACCACAGGTTTTATTAATAATCTTGATTAACTTGTGCCTTTTATTTAATTCATACAGATTATTGATTGTGTTCTTATTTTTTTTCTTCTCTTGGTATTTCCCATTTGATGCTATAGTAATCTTCCGATGCACTGAAGTAGTAAAGAGTTTCTATAACTTGATAATTTCTTTCATTCAACTGATAATAATTTCTATTTTTTTCTTTTTATATCAAATTCTCTTACGACTTCATTTTTTATTGTCAATTTGGTGTAATATGCATACCAGATGAACTCTCCTTATGATCTGCATTCAGATTTTTTTCAGTAATGATATACATCCATTATCCTGTACTTGGATCTAATATCTGCGATGAAATAGTTTAATCATGTAAAACTTTATGACATGGACTTGGGGGAGGAAATATAGCTTAAAATTAGAATTTAGTTGGTCAACTTTAGATAATTTTCCATGATAACCGTTGTGAAAATAGAAGGTGCATTTGTTGCACCTGCAAGAAATTTTTAAGTATTTCAATGGTATTTTTTTACCCGACAATCTATCTTATAGGATATATTAGAACTACGGAAAGCGTGAAAAAAGTGTTAAAAATAAGGTCATACCATTTGTAATCATTCTATAATTAATATTTCTATCCAACATCAATCCTGTAAAATAAATGTACATGTAGCATTTTAGTTCTTGGCTAGTCTCTCTCCAGTCTCCTCCAAGGATTTTTATTTTTAGTTTCCCTATTACTTATTAAGAAATTGATTATTTTCTCATTTTACAAATTTTAGTTTATGTGTTCTGCATTTTTATATTGTAAGTTACTATAAGTATTTTAGAACTCATACTTGTATAAAGTTGCTTGAATAATTAGAATTATAATGGAAAGAAAATATATCTGTCATGAATAGAAATTTTAACATAGAGAAATAGATGTCATTCATCTGGTATTTACCAATATCTGGATGTGAAAAATTCAAGTAAAAGATCATTTAATTTAATGCAGTCAGTGCCAAAGTTTGAGCATCACAATTCTTTTGTTCTTTAAATTATTAAGAATTGGTAATATTTTGTCGAAATGGTTTATAATTACATTATATTACTTCAAGTAATTAAGTAGGGTAGGTATTCATGATTAATAAAAAATTTCCGATAGTTGATTTCACATGTCAAGTGATCTATTCTTTTCCAAGGTTAAGATCTGTAATTTGAATGAATATTGTCATTTAACTATTTGAATGAAATATATCGTCAATTATAAATGTAGCTTTGCTTGTTAAGGTCCCTTGCCTCAGTTTTCTGCTTCAATTCTCTCTATGTATTCTTTATTAACTATTTTCATGGCTTTCTTGAAGGTTTTGTGCACACTGCTTTTAATTTTCACCATGAGGCTACTATAAAGGAGTACCCATTCCATAGATACTTGTTTCCATGTGGAGCTCTTGTCAGACTTACTCGTAAAGGACTAAAGTACATTGTAATGGAGGCAAATGATAGCAACTTTGTAATCCACTATTGTCTACTTGTGTTTAAAATATTACATACTATTTATTGATTTATGTTTAGTTCATGTGATCAGGGAAAGATTGACGTAAATAAACAACAGTATCTGAAACCCATGGATCTCATTACAAAGGATGTGCATGAATTGCAGAAGATTGTAGCTGACAGGAAGAAGCAGGATCTGGAAAGAGTAACAAAATTTGCCAATAACAAACAGAAAAGGGTTCGGTTCAAATTTTAGTAGTTGTCAAGAACTAAAGTCAGATGTCAACTGGGGAAGGATTTGGGGATTTTCATGGTAAATCTATCTTAGTTAACACTGAATGATTTCTTGACAGTATTTCATTTTTTGTGGGAGTCCATCTTGATGCAGATTGGGGCTTGATGAGAAATTATCAATATTGATGGAGTAGTTTGCATGGATACAATTTAATCATTGGTAATGAATTTTATTATAAATTTTACATTTTCTATTTAGTTTGGTTTATGTATCTGTTTTTTTATTATTGAATATTCTCTTGTGATTAAACAGTTTTCATCAATTGTTGACTACTTGATTAGCTATTTGTAGTCGGGATGACTAATTAAAGAATTTATCGAACCACAGGGAGGAAGATACTCGGGTTTAAGCGATCTCGTGTTCGTCATAGTTTTATAGAGACGATAATAAAGGGAAATGATTAATCAAGAAATGACAATTAAGCAAATAAATGACAAGATAAACAATGGGATAGATGAATGGAGGATGGATGAATGAGCCAAGTAGATAGAGAATGAGACTAGCAATACTTAAAGTATGAAAAATTTAGGTATCATGCAACGAATTCATATGTGTCAAGGGTTAATAACTAATGGCCAACACGAATTCCACCGAAACTTCCTCTCGAGATGGATAAGATGTAGATCCTCACAAAGGTCTCAAAATAGTTCAAAGGTTGGTTGTCAATCAAACAATTCCAACTAGGTACTAAGTTCAATTGAAGAGTCCTCTCACACGATCAATTAACCTCTTGATCTAACCAATCAAATGTTCTATCAAAGGGTTCTAAATCCTAAAGGATTTCTCAATCTCTTTACAATTTATAATGCACATGAAGTGTTTGATGAAATGATTCACTTAATTATCTTAAGCACATAATTAATTTCTCAATCTAATCACATATTTAGAGCAACTTAACACACAAATCATCAAAAACCTCAAGATCTCAAGCATGAATGATAGAAAATTAATAAACCCAATCAACATAATCATTCAATTGCAAATACTCAAAATTATCCAACACAATTCATATTGCTAATCTCACAAAGGAGATTAGGCTCTCATAGTCACAAGGAATTCAACATAGACATTAAAATCCTTACAAAACATGATAAACAACAAGGATTCAATGCAAAGTTTAGATGAAAACTCCCTTGGATGGCTCCAATGGTGATCTTCTTCTTCCCTTTGCAATTCTCCTCTCCCCCTTGCTTCTCTAACTACTTGGATGATGGATTAGATGGTGGATTCAAGGATGGGTGAATGGGATGAAGGGTAGATGGAATGGAGGGTATGGAGATGGATGAAATAGAGTTAGTGTGTGAAAATATGGTGTGAATTAGGTGTGGAGCTGATCCCTACTGATCCTTCTCTTATTTTACACTCAAAATGGAAATTTATACCCCCTGGAAGCTTCTAGAACATGTTCTAATCATAAAATTGATTTCGGGCCGAGCTCGGGTCGAGTTCGGGTTGATGCAGCGCAGTCTCACCGTTTCGCACATAACTTTCACATCTAAAATTCAATTTGGGTGATTCTTACGCTCACGCAATCCTCTCTTCCTTGGCTTTCTATTCATATAAGGAACTGACAAAATTTCTATTATTTAAAGGTGTAACAAGTCATGCAAAGTAGCACAATCGAGCTGAGTAGGAACAGCTTGCGCGATGCCACCATTTTAATCATAATTTTCTCGTTTGGGCTTCAATTGAGGTGTTTCTTATGCCAAAACGATCATCTCTTCTGTAGCTTTCCAACTATATATCACACTTCTAGTTTTGATCTCTACACGAGTACAGATAAATTACACAAGTTGGACATGCATTTTTCAGCATTTTGCTTTGACTCGTTCTCCCTCGTTTCAACTCCGAATTGAGCTCCGTTTTCTCCTACGTCTTGCTTTTCGCGTCTAGAATCTATTTTTACCTGAAAATTATACATTTAAGTTTATTTTCACATATTTCCATAAAAACACGAAACACAACCTAATGGTACATAAATACAGATAAAATAATACAAAAAATACATATAAAAAGATACTAAAATTTAGGTGAAAATATCACTTATCACACCCTCAAATTTAAAGTGTTGTGCATCCCCAAACAACGAAAATGATAAACCAAGGGATGAGATTTTCACCTAGGAAAATACTAAACGAACATAAGTAATAACACATCAATAGAAATAAGCATTACAAACTATGCTAAGTCATCCTACAACATTAAAATCATAACATGCAAAAAATATTAACAAGTTCAATCACAAGATAATAAAGTGTAATATAGTCCCTTTTAATCCAAGTCTCTCGTCGGATATCACTTTCACTTAACACTCTTTAAAGTGGTAAAACAACACTCATCAATCGATTGGCTCGACTCACTATAAGCTTGCTCGTGGAATACATTCATAAATCTTCAAAGTTTCCATTAGTGATCAAAAAGGTCTTTAATTAAGGATGTAATGATAGGCTCTTTGGTAGGGCAAGAAGAATATAGGTAAGAGTGACTAATCAAGTATAAGTAATCGAAGAGGTAGCTACTTTCTTCCATTCCTTAACATTTTCTTTCTTCCTTTCTTTCCTTAATTGATCACAAGCACTATCAATCAACTTTCCTTAAATTGAGCTTCTTTCAATGCATGCTTCCTTCTTCTAACTTTTAAATTCTTGAGCATATTATTGTTGCTTTGCTCATTTTTTTGTTTTGAGGTTACATGTCCATTCTTGTTCGTGCTCTTTTCATCCTTTTTCTTGCTTGTTACAATTTTCTTTCTTTTCTTGCACAATTCTCATCAAACCTTTCTAAACCACATCACCTCAATCACTCATACAAAAGGATATTTATATAAGGTCAAATGGGTAATCAAGGCTTATAATGTGCTAAATTCACAAGAAATAGGCTTTAAGGCTCAAAGTGGTTGACTAGGGATGATGTTCAAGGTAAGGAAATATATGGCAATGACTATAAATAACAAGGATGGCCTTAGATCATTTCACTAATCTCCACTAATCGGGCTCGTTCCTATAGTCCTTGAGCAAGTTCTAGTTTATCAAACACAACCGATTCACTTATGAAGAAATACCATGTATCCACGGTTGAGGCTCAAATTCTCACAAGCTTATGCTCGAACTTTAAGGAACTTATTACACCACATTCATCTCAAAATTGAACGAGTTAAATAAAACATGTCACAATTCGAAAGTGTAGAGATTCTTAATTATAACTTGTCATCACTTATTACCACAACATGTCATCACTCATGTTCAAAAATGAATCATGACCTCCCTAAACAAACCACCAAACATACCAAGACAAAAATAAAAAAAACACACAAAATAAAAATAAAGACTCACCAAACAAGAAATAACACAAAAACATATAACATGCAAAAACAACAAAACCACCATCAATAGAAAATAAAGCACACATTTATATCATCCACATTCAATTAAGCTCACAATCATCCCCATCTTTGATTGAAAAGTAAACATCCCAAAAACATAACAAATAAAGTAGCATGCTAATCACAACAATCTAATTCAACATAAATTCATGTCAAGCAACTAGAAGTGGTAGAGTATAGAGTGAACTCCCTCAATAGGCATTTGGTAGTGGAAATGATTGGCACTAGCTTCCGGATTGAATACACAGCGAATCTCGACTTGATCTCCGAACTCAATTCGTGCTTCCACTACACTTCATTCATGCTCAACAACTCATCAAAAATATTAGCTCAACAATATCATTAAAAATATGGATTATCATGTACTTCAACACAACCAAACGTACCAAAATCAAACCAAAACTCATAGAAAATTTTTAAAATTAGCCCAAAAACACGAAAAGTATATGCCTTCATGAAAAAGTATGTCACACCACGCCATATCCCCCCAAACTTAAATTATAATAAGAGTTTCGAGTTAAGTTTACAAAAAATGGTATGACGTACCTATATACTTCAAATCAAGCACTTCCCGTATCTTCAATAAGCATTCTCCTCACGAGCACAATCAACCTACATACCAAAATTGCAAAACAAAATCAAATCAACAATTCTTATTGAAAACAAGAAATAAAGTAATAAAGATACTGATGGGTTGTCTCCCATCTAACGCTAAGTTTAATGTCTTCAAGCCGGACGGAATATGAAGAACTCATCGGAATGACCACGGATATCTTTCGTCCTTGCCATCAAATTTTAAACCTTGTGCTTCTTCCTCTATTAGGCACTTGTGGCAAGTAACGACCTCCTTTGCATCATCCGAGCATGGCTTTAGAAATTCAACTCTCTTGAGCTTACACTCCATTGCCCTCTCCATTCTTGAACACCACTTATTTCTTCTTTCCAAGTAAACTCCCAACATCTCTTCGAGTTCTCTTTTATTCCTAAGGATGTGAGAAGAATCAATGGGTAAGACAAAATCAATGTAAATAATATTTTGAAATTCAAAGCAACTTAAAGAATGTAAAGGTTTAGAAAAGCTCATTTCACTTTTCAAGTTATCATCACTTGCTTCTTGACTTTGTTCCTCTTCATCAACATCATTTGCCTCAATAGGCTCTTCAAAAACCTCATTTGATTCTTCATCTCCCAAATTCTCTTCTTTCTCCAACTCTTCTTCAACTTTGCTCTCCTCCTCAAGTTCTTCAACTTGCTGAAAATTGATCAAAACACTTACAATTTGGCTTACTTGATGCTCCAAGGCTTCAAACCTCTTCTCAGTTGCCTCATCTCTTTTCTTGTCCTCCTCAAGGCTTGCTTCCATCATCTCAATCAAGACTTCTATGGATAATTTTTCTTCCTTAACTTGTTGAAAGTTTTCTCCCTCTTTGTTGTCAAAATTCCATCCTTGAATTGGTGAATAATTCTCTTGAAAACTTCTTTCATAGTTGTTTAGAAAATTTCCTTGGAAATCATTCATTCCCATGAAAGAAGCATCTCCTACTTGATGGTTAGACATCCTCCACTCTTCTTGCTCCATAGGACTAGGAATCGACATACCTTGCACATTTTCACTACCCCCCAAACTTGAACTATGCAAGACTTGACCATAAACACTTTGATTCATCATCCTTATTTGTCTTATCAATTCCAAGATAGCGGGTGAAATTATCTCGGAGGATTCGTTGAATAATAAACTTGATTGAGAATTTTGGACTTCATCACTTCCTTGAGCACTTCTTCTATATAATTCAAGTAAGGCGTAATTTTGGAACGGAGGGTTGGTGTTGGGATATGGTGATGAATAAGCACATGCTTGATAAGGGTGGAATGTATTTGCATTGTAAGCTTGTTTCCATTCTCCATTTCTTCCTTGATTGTAGTATTGAGAGCTATCTTGATTCATTTGAAAATTGTAACCATAGTTGCTCTCATTCATGTAGCCTCTTGATTGTTGAGGTGGAACACTTACACTTTGATCCCCAAAGATATCACTCAAGTATTGGTTCCAACCTTCCATTTAAATGCTCTTCTCAATGCTTACTACAATTCTTCTTCAAACTTGTTCTTTTTGGTTTTGATCCCCCTTCTTCTTCTCTCAAGGTAATTTCCAAGTACCTATCAAAACGAAAAAGTGAGATCAAAATTTTTTCAAAATAAATAATGAAAAGCAATAAAAATATATCTCTAGTAATACCAATTGAAAACTCCTTCGTTAAACCACTAGCAACCATTGCCTCCCCGGCAACGGTGCCATTTGATTAGCCATTTGTAGTCGGGATGGCTAATTAAAGAATTTATCGAACCACAGGGAGGAAGGTACTAGGGTTTAAGCGATCTCGCGTTAGTCATAGTTTTATAGAGACGATAATAAAGGGGGAAGGATTAATCAAGAAATGACAATTAAGCAATTAAATGATAAGATAAACAATGGGATAGATGAATGGAGGATGGATGAATAAGCCAAGTAGATAGAGAATGAGACTAGCAATACTTAAAGTATGGAAAATCTAGGTATCATGCAACGAATTCATATGTGTCAAGGGTTAATAACTAATGGCCAACACGAATTCCACCTAAACTTCCTCTCGAGATGGATATGATGTAGATCCTCACAAAGGTCTCAAAATAGCTCAAAGGTTGGTTCTCAATCAAACAATTCCAACTAGGTACTAAGTTCAATTGGAGAGTCCCCTCACACGATCAATTGATCTCTCGTTCTAACCAATCGAATGTTCTATCAAAGGGTTCTAAATCCTAAAGGATTTCTCAATCTCTTTACAATTTATAATGCACATGAAGTGTTTGATGAAATAATTCACTTAATTATCCTAATAACATAATTGATTTCTCAATCTAATCATATATTTAGAGCAACTAAACACACAAATCATCAAAATCTTCAAGATCTCAAACATGAATGATAGAAAATTAATAAACCCAATCAACATAATCATTCAATTTCAAATACCCAAAATTATCCAACACAATTTATATTGCTAATCTCACAAAGGAGAATAGCATCTCATAGTCACAAGAAATTCAACATAGACATTAAAATCCTTACAAAACATGATAAACAACAAGGATTCAATACAAAGTTTAGATGAAAACTCCATTGGATGGCTCCAATGGTAATCTTCTTCTTTCCTTTGCAACTCTCCTCTCCCCCTTGCTTCTCTAACTACTTGGATGATGGATTTGATGGTGGATTCAAGGATGGGTGAATGGGATGAAGGGTAGATGGAATGGAGGGTATGGAGATGGATGGAATAGAGTTAGTGTGTGAAAATGTGGTGTGAATTAGGTGTGGAGCTGATCCCTACTGATCATTCTCTTATTTTACACTCAAAATGAACATGTATACCCCCTGGAAGCTTCTAGAATACGTTCTAATCATAAAATTGATTTCCGGCCGAGCTCGGGTAGAGTTCGGGTTGGTGCAGCACAGTCTCACCGTTTTGCACATAACTTTCACATCTAAAATCCGATTTGGGTGATTCTTACGCTCACGCAATTCTCTCTTCCTTGCCTTTCTATTCATATAAGGAACTGATAAAATTTCTAATACTTAAAGGTATAACAAGTCATGCAAAGTAGCACAATCGTGCTGAGTAGGAACAGCTTGCGCGACGCCACTATTTTAATCATAATTTTCTCGTTTGGGCTTCAATTGAGGTGTTTCTTATGCCAAAACGATTATCTCTTCTGTAGCTTTCCAACCATATATCATACTTCTAGTTTTGAGCTCCACACGAGTACAGATAAATTACACAAGTTGGACGTGCATTTTTCAGTATTTTGCTTTGACTCGTTCTCCCTAGTTTCAACTCCGAATTGAGCTCCGTTTTCTCCTACGTCTTGCTTTTCGCATCTAGAATCCATTTTTATCTGAAAATCATACGTTTAAGTTCATTTTTACATATTTTCATAAAATACAAAATACAACCAAATAGTACACAAATACGGATAAAATAATACGAAAAATACATATAAAAATATACTAAAATCTAGGTGAAAATATCACTCATCACAACTTTAAAGATGATATTGTTGAAGTTCGAGAAGAGTGGGCAGGTTTCCTTCGGGTTCATATAAAGTAATAAAGCTGGTACTTAACTATGCATACTTTAATGATCCATTATTTTATAGATTTCTTGCTATATTGAAATTGGTGTTAGACCAACTGAGATTCCGTTATCTCTTAATGTTAAATCTGTATTCGTTAAATATGCCCTTAGAATGAAAAATTGGTATATTAGGGTACGTCTGTTAAAGCAATGGATTGTACTGCCATTTTTCTTCATGAGATAATATGAGATTTGAATTATTGGTGTAGCTAACTTATTTCCTCAAGTTTATTTTCTCAACTCTTACATGGTTATATTGTAAATTGGAATTTTCTAGTTGACTTTATATTATTTAATATGGTTATCCTCAACTATTTTCAAGATTTTTAGCCGGCAGGTGTTTTAACTTTTTATGATAAAGTTATGGTTGTGTTCGGACAGGCACATACAATTGAAAGAAGAGACTTCAGAGCTAAAGGGAATGATCATGTCTTGTTGGATGTATTTGGATTTTTTCATTAATTATCTAGACTTGGATCCATAGTTTCATGGTCTTTAAACTAATTTTATTTATGTCATGTCTTATGGGATATATTTGGATTTTGTCAACATTTAGATTTGAGAGGGATATTTGATATTTAGCATGTTTTGGATTATTTAGAATGTTTTAATACATTTTAAATTTTATTATTTCGTTTATCAATTAATTATAAATTTTTTTGTATAATAATTAATTGGTTCGACAACACATATAAAATGTACACGCTATGAATAATTTAATAATACTATATTAATAGAAAATACATATATATGTTGTCTTAACCAAGAAAGACAACATATATAATCTGAATTAATATTTTTTTTAAAAAGACGCACAACGACAACACATAAAGACGCACAACGAGAATACATAAATATGTATTGTCGTTGTGCGTTTTTTTTATAAAAAGAATGTACAACGACAATACATAATATGTGTTGTCGTTGTGCGTCTTTCCAAATGCCCTACGACAACAAGGACTTCGACAACAGAGATTTTTTCTAAAAAGAAGCTAACAGACAACATATTATATGTGTTGTCTTAATGGATTTTTGGTATAGTGTCTCTTATACCTTATGTATTGCTAGGATTTAAATTAAAAGGAGACCATAAGATTTACACCGCAAATCCGATTCAAAGAAGACTAACTCTTTATAGCAAAAGATTTAACTATCATAGGATGACAATAGCTTTTTTTTTTTTTGAAAAGAAATAACTTTCATTAGGATAACTGGAAATCAGCCAATACTAATAGACATAAAAAGTCTAGTAAAGTGGACCAACGATGCTCAAGAAATGTACTACATTTAACAAAAGAAGCAAGAGAATAAGTTATAATATTGCATGAGCGGGATTGTCAAAAGCTCCTCTGAAATTTTCTTGAGAAGTGTAGAGAAGGGTATCTTCAAGGATGGGAAGACAAGGCTAGGCAATCACAATCTTTCCTTGTTGAGAAAATAATAAAAGTTGCATCTTCAATAATGACAAAACATTGCAGGTTTAGTTCATTGACCGATCAGCCTTCATGGCTAAGAACTCCTTAAAATGGCCCCACCATGGCCTTACATATACTACACAAAATAATAATCCCTTCGTCTCGTAAGAGTTTCACTCTTTATATTTCGGTTAGTTCCACCATTAAAATTTTATCTTCATAAAATTTTCACCTTTATTAAAAAAGTCCTACCTAATGTATCCAATATACTTTTTTATTAATTAAAAAAATACCACACAACACTCTTAAGAGTTATACTTTTATTAATCCAAGTGCAGAAAAAACAAACATAAATATTTCTAAAACACCCCTAAAAGTTACTTTTATTAATCAAGTGCAGAATAGACAAACGTAAATATTTCTAATTGGAAGAGAGAATATCATTATATTTTATGAGTTATTTTACTCTAAATTTATGATTTATCTTTAATATATAACATTATTTCTTATATTATAATTATCTGATTAATTCATAATTTATTAAAAGGGTCATCCATGTCAGTTACACACAATACATACTCTTGATTAAAAACTAATAAAAAATTGTAAATATTTTTATACATTCGGCTGTACATATACATTCGACTGTTTATTTTTGGATTTTAAACTCAGGTTTTGATTTTCAAAATCACATTCATAATTTAAAAAAGTCCTACCTAACATATCCAATATATTTTTTTATTAATTAAAAAAATACCACACAACACCCTTAAGAGTTATACTTTTATTAATCCAAGTGCAGAAAAAACAAACGTAAATATTTCTAAAACACCCCTAAAAGTTACTTTTATTAATCCAAGTGCATAATAGACAAACATAAATATTTCTAATTGGAAGAGAGAATATCATTACTCCGTCCGTCCTAGGCTAAGAGGGCCAGAGACCTTATGTTAAACATAAGGTCTTTGACCCTTATTACCTGGGACGGAAGGAGTATATTTTATGAGTTATTTTACTCTAAATTTATGATTTATCTTTAATATATAACATTAATTCTTATATTATAATTATTTAGTTAATTCATAATTTATTAAAAGGGTTAATCCATGTCAGTTACACACAATACATACTCTTGATTAAAAACTAATAAAAAATTGTAAATATTTTTATACATTCGGCTGTACAAATACATTCGGCTGTTTATTTTTGGGTTTTAAACTCAGGTTTTTGTTTTCAAAATCACATTCAAATTTAAAAAACCACCCCTATATATACCTACTACATTCTCTCTCCTCAATATAATACACTTTCTCTCTTTATCTCTCCTCTCTCATTTAACTTTTTAAATAAATTAATACATTGATTTGACATAAAGTTAAAACTTACCATACCCAAAACTCAAAACTCAAAATAAATATAAAACTCACTATTCATGGTTTTCAAACCCCACACAACCCCAAACCAAACATTTTATATTCTGTTTTACTAATAGGAATATTCTTTCTCTTTAATGGTTCATATAAAATTTGTTAGGAATTAATTTAATTAATCGGATTTAATTGGTTAGTAAAGGTTAATTGTTAAATTAGTCACCAATTAAACGAGTGTAGTGGGTAAGTGTAATTTGACTCACCTAGTAGAGAGGTTTTATGAAGCGTAATAAGGCTTAATGGGGATTAATACTAAATAAATTATTATCCCACATTGAATATGTGGGGAGAATCCTCAAAAGTTGGGTCAAGCCGTAAAGACGAATCTCTTTGAGTGTAAAGATTCGTTGAACCTGGAGTAGGTTCGTTGAACTTGGACGCAGTCAAATCCTCCATAATTATTGATTAGAGGAATTTACGCCCATCAACAACTATTCATCGTAAATCACTTCCATCGTCATTATGACTGAGTAGATTGTTGCGCCTATAATTAGGTAATTAGGGTCATTCAGCATATATTTCAGCACATCACAAACAAACGAGCATTTGCATCTAGTAACAATTCAGTTTTCTATTCTCCTTTGTTTGACGGAGTTCATGCGATAGTGGTGCTGCTTCGCCTGAAACTAGAAAGTCATTTTACTTTGGGAAAAATCTGTCAAGACATGAGAACTATCGGGGCGTGTTTCTTCTTGCGGAAAGAGTTCAACTCGACCGACTTTGCCCTCTTCCTCAAGACGTTCAAGATTCAAGATTCAAATATGTAAGAAGAGTTAGAAGATCCTTCGCTTTTCTCTTTATTTTTAATTATAATTTTGTTAGTACTATTTTAGTACATTCTTCCTTCTATATTTCTATTAAAAAATAATTATAACGTGATTAGTTGGTGCACTTATAAACCAACAAAATTTTATTTGTATAGTTCATATAATATTTTACTCTTATAAATTATGTTATTAATTTATTTTTAAATTTTGATCATTAATATTTTATAAGGAAAAAAATGTACTTTTGGTCTCATACGAAATATCTCATTTCAATTTTGGTCCCTAACCTTTTTTTGGGTCCCAAAAGTTACGATTTTAGTCCCAACGGTTAATTTTTAGAAGGAAAACGTTAATTCAAAGTCAAAAGTAAATAAAATAAAATAAATTCATATAAAATTGAAAAAGGAAAAATTAACTAAAAACCAAATAAAATATGAAATTAATTGCAACAACCACCGATCCATCACAGCAGCCAAATCTCAATCAACCCAAACCCCCCTCTTGGTCACCCCAAACAAAATCCACCAGCACCACCACCTCAAATCTACCACCCACCCCCACCTCCTTGACAGAGATGGAAATCGATCAAAACAAGAGAAAAATCTGCTCTGCTGCATCGACCCTACACGCTCTGCTTCCACGGATCGTGCATCGACTCACCACACAAGATCCGCCACAAATCCCACCCCAACCACCCCTCACCCTGAGCTCTTCTCCTACTACCATTTCACCCCTTCACCTTCTCAATCTCACCTATGGCAAAATCCAGACTTCCCCTCCTCTCCTTCAACATGAATGGTAAAAATGCCCTCGTTCCCCTTAATTCCCTCTGTTTCATCCGCAAAGTGATAAAAAAACATGGCGAATCGACTCCCCCTCCTTTCCCTCGGCGTGAATGGTAAAAATTACCCCCATTTCACCCCTCAATTCGCTCGATATATTTCATCTCCAAAGAGAAGAAAAACAACCCACATCAAGAAAAAAAGCAGATTTGTGGTGGTGGTGGAGACGAACGGCGTGACGCGATGGCGAAAGCAGAAAACGGCGCGGCACGACGGCAGAGAGGCGGTTGACGGTGATGCTGTTGGGATTGAGGATTTGGTGGAGTTGTAGTATGGTCAAGGAATAGGGTTCGTTGGAGGCGGCGGCGCTATCGTGATGGTGGGTTAAACATCGCTGAGAGGGACGGTTCTTCTCTTTCCCTAGTAGAGATCGTCAAAAAAACCACTGAGAGATAAGAAAAGAGTTTCATAATTTCGGCGCCACCATCGAAATCACCAGAAATTCGTAACAGTTTTGTGAGATTTGGGTTGGGGAGGGAGATGGGTGGGTTTAGGAGAGATTTGGGGGGTTAGGGACGAAGTTTTAAAAAATAAAAAATTAAGATGGGCTAAAATTAAAAAAAAATTATATGTAACGGTCACGTAATCAATTTGTTAACTTAGATTGACGGAATTTTGAAAATAAAGCGGACTAGAAATGTAGTGAAAAGTGCCAAAAATGAAATGAAGCAATGGGACTAAAAATGTAGTGAAAATGACAAAAAATAAAATGAAAGTTTCGTATGGGACCAAAAGTGCATTTTTCCCTTATTATATATATATATATATATATATATATATATATATATATATATATATACTCCCTCCGCACCAAGGGTCTCTTTTTTTCATTTTGGTCGTCTCACCCAAAGGGATCTATTTCTTTTTTTATACACATGGGTCCCACACTCACCCACTAATACAATTAAAATATGGGGTCCACACTCCCACTAATACAACTACCCACTACACATTAAATAATAATACTCCTTAATCTACGTGAAAAAAATAAAATGCACCCTGGTGTGGGACAGATGGAGTATATATTTTAACTTATAATGAATTACGTAGAATTAACTCTAGATTCAATTTCAAGAATCTTGTTATTCAAGAAAATGCATGGCACAACGTTATAAAATTATTATTTTTAATTTATAATTGCAATAATTATATAGAGCAATTTTTTTCCCTTAATTGTAGACATGCACAATTTAATCGGAATCTGCGGTTCCAAACCGGGAACTGCCCAAAATAGAATCGAAATCGGATATATTTCGATTCCTCATTTCATGAAATCGGAACCGCCGGTTTCGGTTCCAAACCGGCGGTTTTTCATTTTTTTAAAATTATTTTTACGTTTCAAGGCATAAAAAATAAAAATAATTGAAAATCAAAACAGAAACCTTCCTACCCCTGATTCGATTCCAGTTTCATATTTTCCAGAACCGAAACCAGCGTTTCCGAGTGAATGTTTACCTAGTTGGTTGGTTGGATGTGTTAACTGTTAAGCAGAAGAAAGGGAGAACCTAACATAATTAGAATCTACATAGGAATAAATGCATATTAACCAAGTACATTAAGTAGTCATTGATAAATATGCTTATTCATATTCACAACAAAAATTAAAAATATAGTACCAACTATTTTTAAACAAAGAAAAAAAAAAACCATTTGTGGAATCTAAGGTTCAGCAGGTGCGCCTTCAATAGAGAGCTGTTTTAACCATTCAGAAGTCCTACGGTGCGAAGACGGCTTTCTCGCCGATTTATTAATTTCCACCAAACACGCTTCTTCGCCGCGCGACTGAGCCACACCGTCACTCGCGCTTCTCTTCATAACCACGACTTTAGAAGGAACTGCATCAACCGTATCCACCGCACAGTTGCATCCACCCACAAAACCCCACGCTTTAATCTTTCTCTTCTCGCCGCCGCCGCCATTCCGGCATCCGGTGGGGCCCCGCGTTTTCAGATCGTGAAGCGCGATTTCCGGCGGCGGAGTGACCAAACCCAGCCGGAAAACGCTCCACGGAGATGATTTCGCGGCGGAGTTCGGTCTACTGCCAATTATTCTGTTTCGAATTAACTTAGGCGATGGGCTCGGATGGGAATGGAACAGGTTCCTCGTCGGAAACTTCTGGTCGGCGGTGGAGCTGCCGCTGCCGCTGGTGGAGGAGTTGTGGCTGCTGATACTGCTGCTTCTGCTGGTAATGAGGCCGCCGGAGGAGCAATGGTCCATGGATTCGGAGCGCCGGATGGAGCGGCGGAAGGGCAGAATCTGTCCCTGGTGGAAGACTTCATCGGCGGCGCACATGTCGGCGGAGTCTTTGGAGAAAGAACAGAAATCGAAATCTTGTTGTTGGTGGTGATGATGATCAGTTTCAGTAGTGCAGTGTTGTTGATTCAGCGTTGTGGATTGTTGATCGAGTGGGAGATCGCGTAATGAAAGAGCTTCATCGTTATCATCTTCCTCCTGCAAGTTCTCTGTGGAATTGACACGTGTCCATCTCTTATCTCTGCTTTCTTGGACCTCCATTGGAAAAGTGGTTGAGTTCAACTAACTATGTATGTGAATGAAGAGGTTTTTAGACAGGAAGATGGGTGGAAGTGAAAAGAAAGAGCTATAACTGGTGTGCCAAGAGGAGAGAGGGGGGAGTAATGAATATTGGAATAGGGAATTAAGGAGAAGTGATGTGTGTGCTTCTCTTGTTTAGGAGTGAAGGGGGACCAATTATATGGCCAACTCTGCACTCACCCTTGGCTTCACTCTTTGCAACACTTTGGTTTTATTTAGAAAACTCATCACCTTCACCTTATTAATTATTTCCTTTTTTTTTTTTACTGATATTCATACCCACCAATTATTTATTTATAGAATTTTATGTCTTATTCCACTCATTAAATGAGTGGCGAATATATACCCCCAAATTTGCAAAATCATTAATGTATTCCAAAAATTAAGTAAATTAAGATATTCATACTAATTAATAAGACACCATTACCTTTATAATTAAAATTTTATAGTGTGTTTGTATCCAAATACTCCCTCCGTCCCGGGTATTTTTACCCGTTTGTACGGGCACGGAGATTAAGACGTTTTATTTTTTTAATATATAATGTAAGAGAAAGTAGGAATAAATTAGTAATTTAAAAAGAAAAAGTGAATAAAGTTATTGAGAATGATGAATAAAGTGTAAAAAAGTAATTAAAGTTGTTGGGATTGTAAAAAGTAGGTAATAAAATATTATGTATTTTTGCCAAAAATGGAATGGGTAAAAATACGTGGGACAGCCCAAAATGGAAAGTGAGTAAAAATACGTGGGACGGAAGGAGTAATACATTTTGTACTCGGTGGTTATTCGAAGGATGTGTTCGGTTGGAGCAATGAAATGGTTCTTGAGAAATGATTAGGGATGTAATCGAACTGAGTCGAGTCGAACACTATTAGGTTTGGGGATCGTTTGTTAAGAAATTATCGAACTCGAGCCCGAGCTCGAACTCGTCAAGAAAAAATATCGAACTCGAGCTCGAATTCAAACTATTTGTTAAGACTCGCGAACATGTTCACGAACACATAAAGTAACTTGTTTATGAATATATTTTCATGAACATTTAAATAATTTTGTGCCTAGATATTAAAAGAATGTTTCGTTTATAAACATTTAATGTTATTCATAATATTAAATAAACAAACTAACAAAATATAATAATAAACGGTAAAAAATATTTAAATATTTAAATAATCACTTAAGTTATTATCATATTTGTGTGGTTTAATATAAAATATTTAATTATTGAATATTAATAAATAAATAATAATACTCCCTCCGTCCCGGGTATTTTTACCCATTTGTACGGGCACGGAGATTAAGACGTTTTATTTTTTTAATATATAATGTAAGAAAAAGTAGGGATAAATTAGTAATTTAAAAAGAAAAAGTGAATAAAGTTGTTGGGAATGATGAATAAAGTGTAAAAAAGTAGTTAAAGTTGTTGGGATTGTAAAAAGTAGGTAATAAAATATTATGTATTTTTGCCAAAAATGGAATGGGTAAAAATACGTGGGACACCCCAAAATGGAAAGTGGGTAAAAATACGTGGGACGGAGGGAGTATATAATTCTAAAGAATAACTATAAAATTTACGAACGCGTTTGCGAGCCATTAGCGAGCCTATAAACGAATATGTTCGCGAGCTTTCGAGCCGATTACCCTTAGGCTTGAGTTTGGTTTGATAAACTATACGAACCCAAAATTCAAGTTTGGTTTGGCTCGTTAAGATTAATGAACGAGTTCGGACGAACATTTAATCAAACCGAAACTCGAATAGTTCGTGAACGGTTTGGTTTGGTTACATCCCTAGAAATGATAAGTTTGCAAATGTGCGAATGAAGAATTATCTAAATTTGCATAAAGCATCCTCAAACACATATGACGGAAAACATTATTATAATATATGACTTGGAATTTTGGGAATTTATGGCAAACATGATTATAATACTTCCAAACATGATTATAATATATGACTTGGAATTTTGGGAATTTATGATTCAAAGGTTAAAAATAGATATTTTAGAACATCAAAATAGGCTACAATAACAGTGGATCATTGTTGTAAATTGCCATTAACATTTTAATTTTTATTTAGATACATTTATTTGTGTCCTTGCGAAATTGGTTAGCAACCATTTATAAATGTCAAAATCGACATCTGCAGACACTTTAAGTATCTAAAAGGATTAATATTTTAACATATACTCCCTCCGTCTGTTTTAAAGGAGATCTTTTTCCCATTTTGGTCGTCCGCTTTAAAGATGGTCATTTATTTTTTTACACACATGGGACCCACACACACCTATTAATACAACCAAAATATGGGGTCTACACTCCCACTAATACAACTACCAACTACACATTAAATAATAATACTCATTAATCAACGTGCACAAAAGTAAAAGACCCTCTTTCGGGCAGACGGAGGGACTATAACAAATACTTCTAAATGTCTCAATTCATATTTGAAGATATTTTTAAATATCTAAAAAGCAAATTAATACTCCCTTCGTCCCGGGTATTTTCACCCATTTGTACGGGCACGGAGATTAAGACGTATTATTTTTTTAATACTATATAATGTAAGAAAATGTAGAGATAAATTAGTAATTTTAAAAGAAAAAGTAAATAAAGTTATTGAGAATGATGAATAAAGTGTAAAAAAGTAATTAAAGTTGTTGGGATTGTAAAAAGTAGGTAATAAAATATTATGTATTCTTACTAAAAATAGAATGAGTAAAAATATGTGGGACAACCCAAAATGAAAAGTGGGTAAAAATACGTGGGACGGATGGAGTATTTTTTATTGGAACGGACTAAAATGACAAAATTGATACGTATTAAGGGGATGGAAAGAATATACGTTTTTTTCTAAAAAATACATGCTGGTGCACCGGATGCACAATATAATTTTTCATTTTCCTTTAAGAAAAAATTGTAAGTATCAAAATATTATGTGAACCTTGTACACAAAAATTGACCATTTGTGCATCTTATCCTTGCGTAATTTAATTTTTTTTAAAAAAAATCTAATATGGCATCAAATATTATTTGTGCGAAAGATATTTTTGAATATCTTCATCATACAGAGATTTTATAAGTTTGTAATAGTATTACTTTTGGAGAATTTACTTTTCAATTTCTCTCTCTTTTATTTGATATATTTTTTTAAATTATACAAACTCTAGATTTATTATTTAGTTGAATTAATATTAATGGTTAATTGAAAATTTTATTTCCAACTTTTTAGATTTAAGTAAAAAGATCACCATTTTGAAGTGTACTGCAAATTGTATCCATGGGAGAGTTATGCTGACCTGGCGTTGATCTTTTTCACCCTTACAACAATATAATACTTTCTCTGTCTCATCGAAAAGTCCTTATTTTATTATATTGGACGTCTTATTTAAAAGTCTTCATTTTCCACTTTTAGTAAAAATGGCCGAACATATGGCCCACCACTCACTACTAATACAACTATCCACTACACATAAAATAATAATACTCCTTAATCTACGCACAAAACGTTTGGGTGGGACAGAGGGAGTAAGTTATTAATGGAGTAATTTTTTTTTTACACACAATTTAGTTAAGTCAATTATGTCAAAGACAAAGATTTATGTGAGACCGTCTAATGTAAGGACATATAAGCCCTTACATGAGATGGATAAAAAGTGATATTTAATCGATGAAAAGTGATATTGGTGCAGTGAACTATTTCATGAACAATTTGTAGTATAAATAAAAATTGATAATATTTTATAGTTAAAGTGATAACATTTTATAGCGAAAATGAAAACTAATTACGAAAATATAAAATAATCTCACTGTGAGCGATTTCACACCTAACTTGAACTCAATTAAATTACTTAAAAAAAAAAACTTAGTAATATTTTTTTATATTTTATTATTATACCAGAAATTATTTCTTTTAAATTATGAACAAATTAAAGTATGTAAATATTTTGGGGAGGTAGAATAATTCTTGAGCAAGAAATAAATAATTTGAAATTTTAATTAACGTGAAAGGTGGGCCCATGATTTTGCATGCATGCAATCAAATCAAATAAAATATTATCCAATCCTCATTTTTTAGGAATCTTATCTAATTCGCTCTTCTCACGGCTTGTCTGCATCTTTATATATGTTCAAATATCTGGTTTAACGACAATCCCCAAATTGATTCAATTAACCTTATTTTAGATATGAGAATGTTTTATACATTATAACACTCTTGCATCATACCATTTTTTTTTTATAAAGGAGTTCACGTATAAATAATTCAAATTCTGATTTTCCTTTAATTTTTAATTTTTAAAAAATATTCATACATGACATTTTCTTTGACTATGGAATTCCTCAATTCTTTTGAATTATAATTATTTATTAATTTAATTAATTTATTAAGCAAGTAAGATTAGTAAAATTTAAGGAATTATTATAATTAATATTCTTTTCCTAATAAGTGAAATATGATTTGTTTTGATAAAAATTATATTTACATTGTTTTTATATAAAATTATAGTACTATATATTCTCTAATTAACAAATTATATAATTTTTTCTATTTATTAATCTTTTCGTTCCACTCGCTCCAATGCTATAACTATTGTTTTTTATGAGAATTAAGATATGTAATATTTTATTATAGAATGAAGTGAGGATATGGAGTAATATTTAATGTATATAACTATATACAGTGAACAGTTGTAGTGTTTATGAGCCGCACTAAATTTTTTTTTTTTATCATGGAATATTCCATTGATAAAAGCTTTAATTCCATTGTTAAATTGGTTAATCAATGGATTAACAACGGAATCCGTTGGTAAAATGGTGGTTGGTAGGTAAATAATTTCATTGGTAATCCGTTGCTAATAATTTCATTGGTAATTTATATAATGATTCTTTAATCCGCTGGTAATCACCAACGTATTTAATTTCGTTGGTAAAATAATAAAGATTACATTCGTTGGCATTCTTTCTGTTGTTAAAAGAAAAATGTTATTTTTCTTGTCAATCCATTGGTAATTTACCAACGGATTGAATTCCGTTAGTAAATTTCGTTGCTGAATAATTTTTTTTATAGTAAGGATCTCATAAGAATATATTAATTGTTATACTATTAATTATTTTGTGTGGATGTCAATTACTATAAAGAGAAATGTAAACTTTATGATAGAACACCAAAAATAAAAATGTATAAGATGGGTTGGAAGTAACATTGTATATTTTTATTACTCCTAATAAATTTATATAAATTGAATGTAGTTACATGTTACTCATGTATAGTATGATTTGGAAGAAATTAATTATTCACCAGCTGGTAGAGAGCAGTGAAGTCTTTCAGACATATTCTACAGTGAGCGAGTTGTATCAAGACGACGAGCGTGGCACATTTTCTTTCACATTAAATAAAACGAGTTTTAATTTGCTGTCGCTCTCAATATTTTTTCCCCATAAAAACCAATTATTTTTAGTATTAAAAGAGAATATTTAAAGAGAATAATAATCAAGCCTCCACAAACACTTATTTCAGACCGTCACAAAACTTATTAGGTGAGACGGATAAAAAATATAATAAAAAGTGATCGATAATGTAATAGTAAACCGTTTCAAGAACAAATTGAAATATAAATAAAAAAAAATGTTAAAAATTTAAAGAAAATTATTAATATTTTTATTGAAAATACCAAATTAATTAAAAAACGTAAAACGATTTTACTGAGAAATCTGGCTTTAAAATTTTAGAGCGTGGCTTGCGTGCGCCCGGCGTACGAGAACACATTCCGTGCGCCTTTAGAAATTTAGTATTATGGGTAAGGGTACATTGCTTTAGTCTAAAGGGTATACACTTTAATTAATAAAAGGTACACCATTTTGTTCTAAAGGGTATACACTTTTCATTAATATTTTTTTTTCTTTAGAAAATAAAGGGTACGTATTTTTATACTAAAGGGTATACAATTTAACACAAAATTCTAAAGGCGCACCGAGTGTTGTCCATGCGCCCAGATACACACAATAATTTTCTTTAGAAAATAAAGGGTACACATCTGTATACTAAAGAGTATACAATTTAACACAAAATTCAAAAGGCGCACGAAATGTGGTCCGTGGGCCCGGGTGCACAGGAGTTTTTGCCAAAATTTTATATCATTTCACATTTTCTTAATTAGATGCATTAATTGCTTTTTTTATTTATTATTATACAATTTGTTCAAATGAAATAGTTAAATCAGAAGGTATTCAATTTTCATAGCAAACTTGTATGACAAATGCTAAATTCCATTGACGAATAACAAGTTAGACAAGCATTTTCATGTAACCGATTGTATGAAAGTGTTTCATATATATGATTTATTAATAGTGGTTTATGATGTATATTTGTTCATGTTTTATTTTACCTTTATAATTTTAATAGTTATTTTAAAAATTAAGTACTCCCTCCATCCCGTCCTTATAGTTACGTTTTCTTTTTGCACGTGAATTAATGAATATAATATTTTAATGTGTATTGACGTGAGAGAAATAATAATTTAATGTAAAGTGGGTAGGTGTATTAGTGGGATGTGTGGCCCATGGAGAGAGAAGTAATTAATTTGTGTGGATCACATATGCTAAAAAAGAAAATGTAACTATTAAGATGAGGCACTCAAAATGGAAATATGTAACCATTAGGATGTGACAGATGAAGCATTTCCTTCCTCCCAACTTCAATTTTACACTTTTCATTTTGATCCATTCCAAATTCAACTTCATACTTACAAAAAAAAAAAAACAATTAACTAATATCTCTCTGATGTACTTTAATTTTAAATTTGTTATTACCTTTTTAACACACATAACATACTTTGCCATTTATTTATTACCTAAAAATACTATCATACCCCCAAAAGTAAGTCAAGAAGTGATTTTTCTTAAACTCCGTATCTACAGTAAACATGAAGATGAATTTGAGACGGAGGGAGTATAATTTTCAGAGCAACACTCATGTGAGAGGGTTTTCACATTACTTTTTTTTTTGAAATAGCTATCACATTTTATTATAAATATTATAACTTTTTATAAAAATATTCAATTTTTTTATAATACAAATTGTTTATAAAATAATTCATTGCCCCACTATCACTTTTTATTAATTCGAATATCATTTTTTATTATAATGTTATTATTTCTTATTTATTTTATGAAAGTCTTTCAATGATACAATCTTATACAAATATTTACCTAATTCTTAAGGAATAATTATAATTTCATAATTCCTAAGAATCTTGTTTTACCCCTAAAATTAATATTTATCTTATAATATTAATTCTTAGGATATATAATTTCACTCTTGCGGTTCTTTGTGTGTTTTTTCTTATAGTAGTTTATAGTCAATTTTATTTTTTTATTCAAGGTTAATTATCTTAATATTAATTTCAAAAGCAAAATTATTTTTCAATTAAAAATAAAAAATCATATTAATCGAACTCATGCTAGTAATTTTCGAAGTGATAATTATTAATAAAAATGAGGTGAACTATATCATTAACAATATATAATTCCCAAAATAGAATTTTATTAATTTAAGTTAGGGGTAAACTATCAATTCGGCGCATGACATTCTTAATAAAAATAGAAGGCTAATTATTGTATGCAACTGGGTGCAAGGTTGCACCCAGGTCTGACTCATTTTCATGATCCATAGTATAAATATAATTCTGGATCCGATTTCATTTTTCAGATCCGTCACCAAACTCTACGCTTCCTCTGCCTCCCTCTTTCTCTCTCGAAACCCTACCCTCTTCACATCTCTCTCATTCTTCTTCCTTTTTTTTTTCCTTTGGACTCTACACTCCTCCATCACTCTCTCTTTCTCTCTTCATCTATAGATCCGGTATGGATCGTGGTGGTAGTATTTCGATCTCATTTATCGATGTTCTTCGATTACCTGCGGTAAATATTTGTCTATTTATCTTCTTTTTTCGAGTTTTACTTTCTGATTTTTACGTTTTTGTTCGATGATTTTATATGTTTTTTTCACTTCAGTGTGTTTGTGTATGATTAAATCCTTCATCCCTATATATGTTCTATACGTGTTCCCCCTCTTAAAGGTACGCTTATACCTTACTCTTCAATTCTCCCCCTTTTCTGTTTACCTAATACTCTTTTGTGTTTGTTCTCATCTTTTTTATTCATTACTAATTTGAATTGAAGGATGTTTTGATTATTTAACTGATTTAGCTCCTAGATCTGTTGCATTGTATTGTTTGTATAATCTTTGTTATATAATAAATTGTTGCATTTTTGTGTAGATATTCTGCTTGTTCATCTTTTTTGTTTGCTATTCGTTGTTGATTTTAAATTTTTTATATTGGATTTTATAAGGACGCATAAATGTAGCTTCTTAGTTGAATTTTATTCGTGTTCATGTGTAATATGATTAGTAATTGATCTGAAGTTTTCGTTTCAATGTGAATGTGTTTAAATGGTTGCTGATGTGAAAATCTATGTGATTTATGTTTAATAATTCTACCTGAAAATGTTATCTCGAGTTAATTCTTTTTTTAATATGTATTTCTTCTTATTCTAGTTGTTCCTAGGTTCTATATTATTTGAAAATATGAGCTATCAAGATTTAAGCAGCTTGAATTGAATTTTGGTTATAATTTACCACATTTTTTTGTGAAGTATTGTTTACAATTGTGCAATTCTTCCTCTTATACTATTTTTTAGCTTTTGATTTTTGGTTTAGGGTTTGAGATTGGGGGGTTTCAATACTTAATTTTTTGTGAAAAAAATTCATTGGCGATGCTGATTTTAATGGGATTTATGATATACTAATTCGATGTGCATTGATTTTTAAAATTTTTCACTTTTTGGAGTTTTAGGGTTTGGTTTCTTGGGGATAAATTAATAGTTGACTGAATCTACAAGGATTTTCAAAGGGTTGGCTTTTCATTAGTTTCCTTCAATATGAAGCTCTTTTGTATGATATATAAATAAACAGCCTTATCTCAGGTTGTATTAATCTGATCTCTTAATCCAACCTTAGTACATATATTTTCAGAGTAAGATGATGCTATATCTTCAATGTATGATTGCCTAGAAAATTACCCTTTGCTTACAGGGGCTATCTCCATTTGTGCACTTTGTGCACCAATTTTAACATGAAAATTCAAACAGACTAAGCTCATAATTAAGCTATAAAGGGCTGTAAGTATTCTTTATGCTTATATTCCCTATTAGAACCTTAATAAATCACTTAAAGTAATTATATTACTTTTCTTAAGAAAGTAAAAAAAAGTATATATAATTCATTTTGTAAATAATATTTTGTGTTGATATAATGACAGGTATCAAGCAGTTTTTGGACCTGTGAGAGATGGGTCTTCAAGAAATCTGTGGCAAATAAAATATGAAGATTGCAAGAATTCAGTTTATGATGAACATAATATCAAAACCTTTCACAGAAGATCATCGAGTCAAAGTTAAAAAAGTCACTAATCTTTAGATACGTTGAACAACAATCATAAATCAGATTATTTCAAGTTCTTAGATTGTTGTTCGAAGCCAAAAAAGTACTTGACCTATGAAAATGGGAAATTCGACAACAATGGAAATATCCATCTCTTTCAGATGAATAAAACAGACATAGTCATTGCAACCATCTTCTCTTCTCAAAGCATTTTGATGGCGAGATAGCAGTTCGTGCAGTCAGTGAAGCTTGGTTGAATCCTCTTGTATACGATGTTGAATCATATTGTATATGTTTTGAAATATAGTGTATATATTTTTTATTTGTATACGATATTGATTTATAATTTATATGTTTTGAAATATACTGTATATATTTCTGAAAATCATATACTAATATATGTTTTGAAATATAGTGTATAAGTTTCTGATTTATATACTATATTGATTCTTATTGTATACGTTTTGAGATATAATGTATACATTTGTGATTATTGTATAGATGTTAATTTATGTTGTATAATTTTGAAGCATATTATATAAGTTTTTTATTATTGTAAACGATATTCGTTCATACAAATTTCCATTTGCAGAGGTATTACTTCAGAAAGTATGTGAATACTTTAGATAAACAATTATCAAGTGAAAATATATTATTGAATTAAAAAGTAATACATTCAGTAAGAAAAAAATATACGCTAATGTATTAAAACTAATACACTTATTATTCAAATGTGCATAAATAACTAAGTACATTTTTTTTGCAATAAAAAATACAATTAACTATAAAAAGTTATACATTTATTACTAAAATCATATACCGTACATTATTTTCATTACTAACTAACTCCTCCACAAATCACTCAAACACATACTTTGGTACTCCAACACCTGCATATAATAAACAGAATTGATTATTATACACATGTACAATTCAGAAACTATTCTATACAATTAACGAAGAAAATTTATACAATAAAGAAAATCCACCACTTCGAATGCACAACCTTACCAACATACTCATCATGCCCATGTACAATTTATAACATATTTATATACAATTACCGAGAAAAATACATACAATTAAAATAATCAGTCACACCATCATACCAATGTACAATTGAGAGGATATTTATATATAATTAACGGAGTAAACTTATACGATATAGAAAAAAAATACACCACTTCGAATGCGCAACCCTACCAACACACTCATCATGCTCATGTACAATTCAGAACATATTGATATACAATTTAGAGTTTAGGGTGTAGGGTTTAGGGTTTAGGGTTTTAGGGGTTTAGGGTTTTCTCTTTTCACCTAATCCATCTTAATGAATGCACAATGCTACCAAGATGCCATTATGACCATATACAATTTAGAACATATCTATGTACAATTAAAATAATTCACCATACTCATGCCCATGTACAATTCAAATTATACCTATATACAATTAACGGAGAAAACATATACAGTAAAGAAAAATTCATCACAACGAAAGCACAATGCTATCAGATGCCCATCATGACCAACATACAATTCAGAACATACCTATATATATACACAATTATCGGAGAAAACATATACAATTAAACTAATTCACAACACTCATCATGCCCACGTACAATTTAGACCATATTTATATACAATTAATGGAGAAAACAAATACAGTAAAGAAAAATCCATGACATGAATGGACAATGCTACAAAGATGCTCATCATGCCCACATATAATTCAAAACATACCTATATACAATTAAGGGAGAAAACATGTATAATTAAAATAATTCACGATACTCATCATGCCCATGTACAATATAAACAATATCTATATACAATTAATGGAGAAAACATATATAGTAAAGAAATTTAATCACATCGAATGCACAACACTACCAAGAAAAATTATATCAAATTCCACTAAAAAAACTAGAATAAATTGTATTCCACAAGATTCAATTTCTAACAGGCAATTCATCAAATACTTTATCTACACTTTACAAATCCACACACATACCCTAAAATAACATTAGGTTATTTCTCGCAAACAAAATTATCATCAAGACCAACCTTAAACCTTTAAATCCATGTAGAAGATCCACAGACTTTGAAAATAAAAGTACAATAGTGATAATAAAACCTTTTGACATAGAAAACACTATTGATTTTTCCTTTGATAAGAAGCAACATAGGTATTCCAAAAAAAAAAAACTAAACTAAAATTGGCAAGAAAAGTGGGTGGTATTCACAAGAACGAATCTGAAATTGATCGAATTTTACATGAATTTGAATAATGTATGAATTTTACCTAACTTTTGGAATGTGATGTATTTTTATTCTCCAAAAAAAAAAGAAAATTCTTCAACGAGGTCACGCAGAGAATTTGAAGGGAAGAGAAAAATGGGAGAATCGCGTTGATCTCGTTCAATTCAATGTGAAAAAATTTTGGATGTTAATCAGACGTAAGGGATCGTAGATGCAGAGAGGAGAGAGAGAAAATTGAATGAAAAAGAAAGTAGTAGTGGAAAGAATGATATGAACATGTGAAAATTTAGTTTTATATGACCCGTTCAAAATGGGTCGACCCGGTGCACCCTTGCAATCGGGTGCACCCAATAACAACTCAAAATAGAAAATATTTTTAATAAATAATAATAATTAATTATTAAAATATAGCTTTAAATATACATTCTCTTTTATTGAATACATCCCCTTTAAATTTTTATTTTTAGTTTTATTGTATACACATCCCATTAAACCTTGAATCTACCCTTATATAAAATTAAGTTACTCTCTTGTGAAATAGATTGTGAGATGGGTACATCCATTAGTAAAGTATGCTCATTATATAGATAAAGTATGCTTATCAGTAATTAAAGCATATTTATAATAAGTTATACTATTATAACACACAGAATCATATAAGCAACATTTATCATATTTTACAAAATCAAACCTTAACAATCAATAAACATACTTTACTTATATAATAATAATTATTATATTTCAACACATCTCGCAACTTGTCTCACATAAGCACCGTTTGACAATACAATTTGTCTTTAATTATAAGATAATACACACCCTAAATCCCAAATTCACTTTTATTAAACATGGAAAATAATTATAATTATAATTTAAAATTAAAATTAAAATAATCTTAAATAATTGTAAAATTTTCTAATTTAATAATATATTTTGAATAAATTATTTGCGGTGCTATTGCCTCTTGAAATTTTACAAGGACACTCGATAATTAAAAACATATAAAATGAAATGACTATTATAACCCCAACTTGAATCAATCACTTTGGCCTTTGCACACCCAATATTACTTCCACATACAAGAAAATGCAACACCTCTAAAAAAAACATCGACACAAGAAAAAGAAAGTGATAATAGTGCAGTAAATTATTTAATGAACAATTTATAATATAAATAAAATATTATTACATTTTATAACAAAAGTGATAACATTTTATAGTAAAAGTGATAATTAATTACGAAAATGTAAAATAATCTTACTGTGAATCGTTTTCACATAAATTTCTAAAAAATGAAACAATCTTATCATTCATTCGATCCCACACTTTATATATATATATATATATATATATATATATATATATATATATATATATATATATCTTTAATATACTAAAGGAGAGTTTAATTTTGATGAGGTGTCGTCACCAGAATTAATCTCAATTATTTTAATTTTTAATTAAAATTTTCAATTATTAATTAAAATTTAATGTAGAAAAATACATATATTATTTTAAGATTTGATATGATATTATCAAATCACTATTAATTAAAAGATAATATAGATAAGATAAATACATATATTTACTACTCCTATAAGATTTAGAAAATTTATCCCCTTTTCCACCTATAAATAAGATTCTTTATTCATTAGTTTTACACATAATTTATTCGACAAACTTAAGCTTTCTTCAAATATTATTATTATTATTATTTGTTTCTTTTATATTTTTTAAATTATTTATTTATTATTATTATTATTTAAAATTGTTAGCATATAATTTTATAGTCTTTTGATTTTTTTTTACATAATTAACTTATTTTTTCATGGTTACTTTTACAAATTTTTTAATTAATTTTTTTATGGTTTTACTTTTGATTATATTTTACTTATTATTTCTTTTATATATTTTATATTCTCCTTTGATTATGTTTTTATTAAAAATATTTTTTGTTTTAGTTTTTTTTAATTGTTAGTATGTACTAACACTTTTGAGCGCCTCTTTTGTTGGTATATATGAAAAGTTTCCGGAGAACGATCTGGGTTTATTCGATTTTTTTAATATATTTTCACCAACATTAAATTTGATGATATTAAAATAAGTTTATTCAATGATTAAATTAACATATTTTAAAAATTTTTTTATAAATTAAATTCTGCAACAACATTACAAAATTTTAAAAAATCAACTTTAAAAGTTTTTTAGTAAATTATTTAACAACGAAATTAAATTTTTACCAATGAAACCAAATTCAGTATGTATAGAGAGAGGGGGTTATAATTGAATTGATAGTTATATTAAAATTGAATTATATTTTTTAAAATTGTAACTTTAAACCCGTGTAATACACGGTATCCATACTAGTATATATATATAAAAGCAAAGAATGTGGTGTATAGATTTTAAGCACAACATTCGGTGACACCAAAGTACTTATGCTGACCATTTACATTCGATTCATATTTATTAACAAAAATATATTCCCTCCTTCCCATGTTAATATTTACATATGCTTTTTCATATAAATTAAGAGATATAATATTTTAATATGTAGTGAGGTGAAAAAAATAATACTATTTAATATGAAGTGAGAAGTTGTATTAGTGTTGTGTGTGAGTCCTACATGAAATAATTAATTATTTTGTGTGATCGTAACTTGATTAAAAAGAAAATTTAAACCTTAAATTGAGATAAATCAAATTGAAAAGTGTAAACCTTAATGCAGAACGGATGAAGTATAAATTAGTGAATTACTACCTCTATCCACTTTAAACATAGACATTTATTTTTTTTCACATTAATTAAAAAATATTATTATTATTTATACTATGTAGTAAATAATTATATTAGTAGTAAGTGGTGGCATATTAGTAGTGAGGCATATTTAATAAAAAGGAAAAAGAGTACTTTTGGAGTGAACATCCAAAATACTCCCTCCATCCCAAGAATACATTTGCACTTTTCATTATGGTCCGTCCCAAAAATACTTTCACCACTTTTCATACACTTTATTCTACCCAATTACCCAAAATATCTCCTCCCTTTCTTACATAACACTAACAAAAAGTTACTTTTCTTAAACTCCGTGCCAGAAAATACGCGAATGTATTCCTAGGATGGAGAGAGTAGTAAAATGAGAACCTTTAGGGTGGATGGAGAGAGTAAAACTCATAATATAGTTTATTAGTGAATTTATTTATTTATTTATTTATTAAAAAAACTCTAAATTTTTTATGCAAAATTAATAGTAGAATTGAATATAAATATATATGTTGAAAAAACATATTTCCTCCATGTCTTTTCAAATTACACATTTTTCATTATTTGTTGTCTTATAAAAATTTGCACCTCTTTAAAGAAAAACAAAAAGTTAAAATAATCATTATTCCCTCATATACTTAAAAAAAAAACACACACACATTTACCTAACACGTCTAATATATTTTATCATTTATTTATTATTAAAAAATATCATTATACCCTTAAAAATTTTCACGTTTATTAATCTCTATGTCAAGAGAAGAGTGTAATGTGAAAGGAGACGGAATGAGTATATATTATTCCCTCCGTCCCAACTTCAATTTCATACTTTTCGTTTTGGTAAGTTCCAATTTCAATTTTACACTCTGAAAAAACAACTAACTAATATCCTTCTAATATATTTTAATTTTAAATTTATCATCACCTTTTTAATTATTTATTTATTACAAAAATACCATATTATCCCAAAAATAAGTGAAAAAGTAATTTTTCTTAAATTCTGTATCTATAGTAAACGTGAAGATGAATTTGAGATTTAAGGAGTATAAAATAAAAATTAACATATACTGTTATTAAAAATAACTATATATGCGTAAAGTTAAATTACTTTGTGCAGAAGATGTAGGATATGAATTCCACCCTGACATAATGACATTCATTATCGTGTTGAAGACAGATAGTGATATCGTTGAGAGAGCAATATATTATAAATTTATACAGTTGGTGAGATTTAAAATCATACAGCAATTTTTACGTGAACTATTACCAAATGTCACGCTCTAAAATTAATATCCATATTTAATGCTGAGGATTTGGTTATACCATCGATTTTTAAAATAATAAACAAATTTTTTCTTGAAGTTATACACAAATTTTATATTTTCTAATTCATTTGTCCATTAAAATTTTCATATCCAAAAAATTGTTAAAAATAAAATAAATACAACATTAGTGTGCATCCATGTTCAAAAAGATAAGAGTAAATAAATAATAGGTACAAAAAGTGTTTAAAAATTACTAAGCGATACATTCGCTTTAGAAAATTATCGATAAATACAAAATTATATTTTATTTTTCCCATAATACCTATACATATCCGTACATTAGTATGCATTGTTTAAGATGGAAACAAAAAGACGTTATTTATATGAATGTACATTAGTGTACATTCTATTGAGAAAGAAACTGAAAATAAGCGATTAAATTGAGGAACCCTACTAATGTACATTAGTGTGCATTCTTGAGAGAGAAACAGAAAATACGTGATTAAACTGAAAAACCCTACGAATTTACATCTGTGTGCATATTTGAGAGAGAAACGGAAAATACACGATTGAAATTATTGGTAAGTATATTAGTGTGCATTTTTAGAGAGAAATAGAAAATACGCAATTAAATTGAAGAACCTTACGAATGTGCATTAATGTGTATCTTTGAGAAAGAAACAGAAAATACGTGATTAATTAAATTGAAAATAGGGTTGTTATAATTATCCTTAAATCTCTCACTCATTGTTTTTATTTGATTTAGTGTACATTAGTGTTCAATGAAACTAATGTTAAGTAAAAACGTTGAAATATTCAGCATTGTAAATAAAGGTAAAGTTGAAAAAAGAAATAGACGTTTAGATCAATGTATTTATTAGTAATTAAGTTATATACACGCGTACGTATCAATAATAATCTCAAAAGATAAATACTTGTGTAAACAAGTCCACATATGAATTCAAATTTAATAATTACGCTATGTCCCGCTATAACATTTACGCATTTTTATTTATATTTTTCATTTTTAGATTCATTTTAAAAGTGTTAAAGATGACTAGATGAGGATTCCACACTGACAAACAGGATCGGCCTTGAGGGTGGGCTTTTGGGTTCCTAAAATTTTAGGGCTCCACATTTTTAATGCCTCTATATATATATATATATATATATATATATATATATATATATATATATATATATATATATATATATATATATATATATATATATGCGATGAAAAGTATATTGAATATTTATTAAGGAATTTTAAATAAATAAATTCTTAAAGTAAATGAATTAATAATTAATATAATTATTTGGGCTAAAATCCAAGTCAAGATGGACTCAATTCAAGTTAAGTGAGTCTGATCCAAGTCAAATAAGCCCACAATATATCAAGTGGGTCTGATTCAAATCAACTAAGCCCAGATCAAATTCAACAGACCTAATCAAATTGAATATGCCCAAACCCAGTCCAGCAGACCTACATAAATTAAATAGGCCAATATCCAATGTAGCATACTTATTTAAATAGAAAAAATCCAATATATTTTTTCAACTAGAAAGTATCTCACAAGTGGTTATTTCCTACACCTACAAATAAGAGTCTTCATTCCTCATTTGAATCATTTTGAAAATTCTGAAGACATGGAGAATTTTGAAGATCAAGTTTCAAGATCAAGTTCAAGATCTTCAACTCAAGTTCAAGTTATATTCAAGTCAAGAACAGTTTTCGATCAAAGACCAATGTGCTAAGCCTCGTCGATCCGGCGTTCCTGATATCAAATTCATCCACCAGTCTCAGTGAAGTCAACGTTCTACCAAATTGAGCGGCGTACTTCACAACAAATCTTTAAGTCAACGTTCAATCCGAACAAAGACTCGACGTCTTCAGGCAAACGGTCTAAAGCCCCCAAATCAGAGTTCGGGCAAACTTCATCCGAAGATCCAGCTCAAAAAGTTTAAAAAGTCAAGAAGTCGACTCAAGAGAGGAATCACAGGATAGATAGAAACTGTTTACTGAAACTCTTAAGTTCAATCCGTCTTGAATTATCTTTGTAATTTTTTTTTATGTTTATTGTTTAATAAATTCAAAATTTATTGTTACACATACCAAATTAATTTGATGTTAAAGTAACGACCTAGTAACTATTTATTTTGATCCTTCCATAAAAATACAAAATCAATATGGGGTACTTACTATAAGATACATTAAAGACTCTTTTACTATTATGAGATACAAACATACAAAAATGTTACTACCAACTACATAAATATATGGTGATGTATAGTGATATTTCAATATTACCTTTACAATGTGCTGCACATAAATATTTGTGTGCAGCATAAAAGTTCATGTGCAGTAAAAAAAATGTGTGCAGCAAAAAAAGTATAAATCGTAAGTATATGTGCAGTGAAAAAATCATATAGTCCTAGTCTTCGATGGCGGCGGTGACAACTCCGGCGATGACGCCGACCAGCCGACGGCGGCTGGTCACCAATCGCGCGGCGAAGGGATGCCCGGTGGTGCAGCTCTAGCGGCGACGGTCCGACAGCGGCAGTGGGTGGGTGAGGAGTTTATGATTTATGATTCAAAAGTGTATGTGATTATAATGAACTAAAGTTATACTTGGCATTTTATTTTAATATTTTGTATGTGAAAGTAATTTTTTGAACTCATTGTATCTCCTAATAATTTAGGGTACAAAGTATGTACCTATAAGTAATTTTTCCAATAAATATACGTTGTTCTTTTTTATTTATTTTTGAAAAAGCCAATAATAGTTACACAGACATTATTAAAAGAAATCTTAAAACACCATATTTTTGTTTCTTATGCCATCTCCAGCAGTTTGCACCATTTTGAAGCACATTCAGCACCAAAATGGTGTGAAAACAGTAATTCATCTCCAGCAGTTTGCACAACTTTTTCCACTAAATAATAAAAAATTCATTTAATCTTTATTTAATCTATTTTCAATATAATTAATCTATTTTTAACATCACTACAACACTGAACGACCTAGTCAAGTAGCAAAACGTAGCCACAGATCCTTGCAAACCCGTTTCAAACTCATTCTTAAAGAATGTAGAAAGTTTTAAGCATGTCTGAAGCAAGTTGAATATTCACGTCCAAGTGGTGCAAATGACCAAATTATGGTAAGAGACATTTTTCTTTCTTTTTTTTTACAAATCTTAGCAGTTTAATATAATATAAACTTCTTTCATTTATTTATATTATTGCAGTGGAAAATGGCAAATGAATTGATATCAAAACAAAAGGATTTCAGAGATGGGTTTAAATTTACGCATGTGTGGTCAATTATAAATAAATTTGTGAAAGAATCTCCAGAGGAAGAGACATCAAAGCCCGAAGAAAATACCTCGGAATCACCTATTTCTCCACAACCCTCTTTTTCTGAATTTAATATCAATTTAAGTGATGAAATTTTTAGTGGAGGTTCTTCATCAGGACGATCAATGGGGATTAAAAAAGCCAAAATGAAGAGAAAACAAAGTGAAAAATCTTCAAACTTCATGAACATCGTGAAAGAAGAGAATGAGAAATTACGTGAACTTTTAGCTGAATCTGCCCAGAAAAAAGAATGAGATACTGAATTGATGCGACAAAAACTTGAGTTCAAACAAAAAATTAGAGAAGGTAACATTATAATGAAAGATTTGAACACCATTGATGATCCCGAAATGCGTGAACTCTTTAGAATGGAGCAACAAAATATTCTCCAGAAAAGAAGACAAGTGCATCAGCAAAATTCTAACACCGCATTTGATATGCTTGGACAATTTTTTTCAGATATTAGAGGGGGTTCTGGAGGTGGCTTATCCGATTATTAAGATAGTAATCTAGTTATTTAGTTTTATTTTATTGTATAACTTTAAATTTTTTAATCTATAATTTTTTATAATGTGTAATGTAATTTTAATTATGTATTGTGTAATGTAATTTTAATTATGCATTGTGTAATGTAATTTTAATTTAAATTTAAATCTCATATTTAATTTAATTGTTTTAAAAAAATATATACATAATACGTAAAAACAAAATAAAATAGTCCAAATAAAAATTCTATAAATGTATTAAAATAAAATCTACATAAAACACATAAATAAATACAAAAAAATATTTAAACACATAAATTAATTCATCTATTATCATTAATTAATTAAAAGGAACAAAAAAATAATAAAATAATGGGTATTGAGGACGGCATACCCACCGCATTTTGATGGAATTTTAAGGCCCGTTGCAAAATGACGTCAAGAATAGCGATGCTACTGGAGGTTGATTTTAATGGCAAAACACCTTTTCACGCCAAATTGTCGCTCCGCTGGAGATGGGCTTAGTGATTTAAAATGCCTACATTCATGTTATTAACAATAATCATGCATAATTTATTTCAAAAAATCTTAAAACACGATATTCATATTTCATATTTAATGCAAAATTAGTGATTTGAACACCTCTTCATTTTAACAATTTACTTTGATATTGTCCATTTATATGGTCAATGTATAAAAGATAAGTGACTTGGTGGGGCACATTCATAAGTCCTCTTTATAAGCAACTTGAGGCACATCCTGCCATTTACTCCCTGTCAACCCCCAAATCAAGGATGATGGAGCACATCATTAGGGTACACCATAATGTATAAAAGACATAGAACCAGATTGTTTTTCAATTCATAATTTTTTCTTTTGAAATTTGGGGGGCTTCCTTTTTTACCTGTCGCCCCCATATTATTAGGGCCAGCCGCAGAGAAATTATTACTTCAAATGATTTTGTAAAATTACGACCTATCACATTACATCACTTCAAATAATTACGACCTATTACATTACATTACTTCGAACGGTTAATGCGGTAAAGTTGATGTATATTACGCCATTATTATGCTTTTATGTGTTGACTAATGCTAGTATAAAAGGTATTTTAGTTATCAACATATCATTCACGTTCACGTTCACTTAAACTCCACCAACATCAATTTATTACCTTCCTCCCATAATTTACAAAGTACAAATGTGTCCATTTCTTATTTACCGCAGCTTGTCACCACATATATATAACCAATTTTCCTCCAATGTATCTAATAAACAAAAATAACAGTTACTAGTTGAATTACCTTATGAATTTTCAGCCATTAAAAATTACTAGCATAACATTGTTAAATGCGACTTAATTAAACCAAATTGTATGTGGCTGCAGCTATTCACACCCGAAACTACCTAATATAACCCAAAAACATTTGATACAATTACATATTCCACTTCCCTATTTCATCTCCTATTACATTTATTAGATTTTTGTCATGTGTATTAATCTAAGGCCTAAAATACAATCACATGCCCCAATGGTTTATTAGTCATTAACTAGGGTATAATATTTTTATGGAAACAAGTTATGAAACAGGGAGTGAAACACCATTGTGGAATAGTGGAATCGGATTGTTATATAGTAGCATGTTGTATTAGTGCAATTAAATGCCCTTCTTACTAAGGTGCATGTTGTTCAAACCCCTCCAATTGTTAAACGCATCCTACACAAGATTTTGATTAAAATATTTTTGAACAATAAAATCAAAACAACATTCTGAAAAACCTATTTTCAAAATTTAATTTTAATCTTAATTTCACCGGATGAATCATGACTTCGCCGGAGTGAGCCTATGCCATTGGAGAGCAGAAATATTTTAAGTGTCAATCGAGGTTAAAGGGTTGGCTTTCATACTCAACCTGTCACCGATTCCATACTTGTGAGGATAACCACCAGGGAGGCAAAACTCAATTCAATTCCCCTATTACGCCACATCCAACATCTAGCTGGCTGCAATGAGTGGCAGGTGTCCCCTTTTGCACACTTGTGTGTAAAAGGGACACGTGTCGCCCATTGCACCCTATGTAATGTTAGATATCACATCGTGTGTAAAAGGGGACACTTATTACCTGTTGCACCCAATTCCCATATGACAACAAACATTAGATGTCACCAGGGGTGTAATAGGGGATCTCTCGTGGACAGAACCACAAGTTGAATGTAGATTGCGAAACGAAGAAAGGCCCGGATCTTCGAGTTGCGTCGAGGGTCTATGTTTTCTGCTCTCGTGGCAGATCCAGATGGCCCAGATCAAAAAAATCAACGATGCACGCCAAGAAAAGCCAGTCATCTTGTGAGATTCAAATTTCAACAATGACAACGGCAGGGGTTTCCGGTGAGAACATTGTGCGAGAAGGGGAGGGGGATTCGGAGCATCCTGTGTGAAAAAATTCCGTGCCAAAAGTACGCAATGAAGCATTGGTATTTTTTTGTGTTGAGCCAATCATTTTTCCTCCATCGTTTGACTTCAATCTCAGCAGCTTCCTCATTAACCCTTTACAATCAATATCCACGTCCCACTTTCCCCTTTTAGCAGTACCAGCAGCTTCTTTGTTCTCATCAATGGAACCTAATGGAGTTTATTTGTTTATTAATTTATTTGTTTATTATTATTTTTTTTAATCAGACATTCAGGGGTGCTTGTTGGATTAGTTTACATAAATGACAATTGGAAAAAATGGGGTACGTATAGTGAAGCTTTTGTCTTTTTAACTATAATTATTAAGATTTATGTAGTGAATAGGGGTACTTTTATTAATGTCGGGGCACATTTATTAATGTCGGAGTGTAAAAAGCCTACATAACAACTCGATTTGAATTATGCAAATAGCCGTCCTCATCGCATATAATTCATTTGAATTATTAAAATGAACCGTCAAATCAAACCGCATGGTGCATACTCCTAGATAGAGGTGATTGGACAGAGATTTTCTAATTTTATAAACGAAATATGAAATTACAAGTCTGGTCACATAACATTTGCAGAGGAGAATACAAGCAAACATAAATTTATTCGTAAAAGTACAAAAAACACTAAGGGACGCCTTGGCGGTTGACGGCGTCGGTGGCTGAGTTCTTAGGCGGCGGATCGGCGGCGGTAAGCGTGGGGGCGTCGGTGGATGCGGCGGCGCCGCGGCCAGGATTAGGCTGAAGGTGGCCGTGGGTGCCGTAGCCTTGTTTCTTGTAATCTTCCAAATCTTTGTACTGCGTGTATGGGCTTGCATCCACTGGCAATCCTTCTACATCTGCTTTTTTATCCTTCTCTTCCTTTTTCTCCATCTTTTTTCTCCTCTTTGTGTTTGATATTATCGAGTTTATTTATTCATAATTATTATAAGATTTCATCTTTTTGTGTAATGGTGCCACGTGTCTGCAGGTGTCATGTGACGTGTCAGACGCTGATGAACTGAAGGCCATGCAGACCCATATGTGAGAGAAAACTTGACTCTGTTTTTCTCGTATTTTATCCACAACAAACAGTTTATTTACTTGGGCTTTTCTATTTTTAATTTTGATTTAAATTAAATTGATATTTTTTAATTGTTGTAGAAAGTTGAATTCGACTTTGAATTCATTTGATCAACGGTTAAAAGTTTCAGCTGTTTGCTACATTAAGAGGTTGGATTAGTAAATTTACACCATTAGTAGTTTCATAAGTAAAAAAACTTGCATGTTATAATTTGAGGTTATTCTGCAGTGCATCATAATTTATAGAGTAAATTGGGGATTTATAGAGTAAATTGAGGGTCTTGTTGATGGGTACTTAGTTATTAATTTTATTTTTAATTATTTTATTTTGTTAAACTCTATAATTTGTTAAGTGACTTTGTCAATATTATGTATTAAAGGAAGTATGTTGGAGTAATTCTTATTATTTGATTTAGAATTATTTCATTTAAAATAAAAGGACTGATTAACTACCTATTTGACACATTGAGTTTAGAATTTCCAATGCACTGCAGCGAAATTACTCCAAAATTCAAGAAATGAGGAGCATACTTGTGAAATGTAGCTGATAAAAGACTGCAGAATTAGCCATCAAAAACTATAACCTCCTAACTCCAAAAAAACCACATGACATGATGTTCAGATTCCCCCTTCTTTCTCTCTTCTTTTTAAATTATGTTTTATAATCTATAGGACCAATTAAATGACTTCAAGATTTAATTATAGTTCACAAAGTTATTTTTATTAGCTGTTACTTTCTCAAGACAAGCAAGACCATCATCCCTTAGCAGAGAAAAGAACTAATCACACTTACTTCCCAAGTAAACTTCTTTCCATTTCCATCAACTCCACATTCGCTCAAATATGTCAAAATAAGATACCAACTCACACACTAGATTATTACAACTATGTCGAGAAATTGAAGAAAAATCGTTGTTCTAATGTGATCTCATATCATATACTCGAAACAGCAGTCCCTTTCCCTGATTTCAACTTCTTAGAGTGTCGAATATGGCTCAACAGACTTCCACCAGCCCATGAAAATGACTATACTGCCTTCTACGAACCATGGATTTCTTTGTCCTATCAACACTCTTTCTCTCCTCTGCTTTCTCATCTTTTTTCACTTATCCTTTGCACTTATTCAAAGATGCATGATTTCATGTTCTTCTTTGCCTGATCATCAGCAAAATCACCTTGATGGTGGCTGTGGCGATGGAACATTCCTGTCAGCCTGTTTTTAAGCCTCATCCATACTCCTCCAAATTGTTTCTCTTGGTTTCTGCCTTTGAGGATCCTGCTTGGACCTGATTCCTTATGCTTTGACGAGCTTGCATGGCGGCGCATGGGCTGTTCGTACGAAGAGCTTCCCTCGCCAGTAATATCGGTTACTTGAGGAGCTCCCTCTTCACCAGAGGAAGAGAACACATCTTGATCTTCTTCACAGCCGCTCGTGTGACTGCTGTACTGAGACAAAGGGGTACCCCAGCTTCGACTGCTTGTACTTGACGTGACATCCTCTGTATCGTCTTCTAAAGAGTACTCGCTGTCACCATCACCACCGAGACTGCTAGTTTGGGAACTTGTCCAGTTTGAGTATGAGTCAGTACTTGAACTGTCTGATTCTTGGCTCTGTAAATTATTTTTTGTAGAGTGATGTCTATTCCTTGAAATTCTATTATGTTTAGCAAAGGACTGGTTTCCACAGTACATTAACATCTGAGAGGGTTTTGGTTTCATATTATTAGGAGCCCTCAAAGTCAATTCACTGAAGCAAAAATCAACAGAAGGATGACTGTTACCCAAGTTCATCATACTAGAGGATGGCCAAGTTGGTAGTTCCACTTTGCCTATCATATCTTGGACACTCTGACAGTAGATATTATTCACTCTCTTCACTGGAAACATCACTATACATTCATCTATTGGCACATTACTTTGCAGAGGTAATCCTTCTCTCGGAATTCTGTTATTAGTTTGGTTTGAAGAAAAATTTGGTAGCCCATAACACATTTGGTTGGTTAACCATCCGTTGACTCGTACCATATTGTGTTGGCGTAGGCATAGGCATAGACATAGGAGGATCAACTAAGTTGGTTTCTGATACAACATGACTGTTGTGGTGTAACTGATCTGATAATGCTGAGATGAGCAATTCAATTTGGTTTGTGGTTTTAGGATCAACTGAGTTGATTTCTGATACACGATGATTAATTTTCCCTCCATCTTTATCTTTACTAGTGGCTTCAACTACTATTCTCTCAGATGAAGAAATATTCATCACCCCAATACTATACAAATCCAAGTTACTTGCCAAAGCCTCATTTTTGGACTCATCTAACTTGTTATTCAAAGATGATACTTTATTTTCCTGCTGGTTGTTGTTGGTGAGGTAACCATCACATTCTTCTCTCTGCCGATCATCTAATCGACTAACATTTGAGGCCACATTATCATGATGCATCCTTGAGGATTCGGCAATGTTGCGATAGCAGAAATTGCAGCGTTTCTGTTGTCCACTTGCAGGAGTAAATTTGTTTTCTTTCCATGAAGTTGCATCTAAATCATTCATGATTCCGCCTTCTTTGATGCCCTGCTTCCAACTTTCAGTCTTTGGCATTGTCATGGCTAATCTTGCATGTTTCTCATCAGGTTGATTTGGAAAAACACTGCTCAATGCTTCCATTTGTTCCATTTGACCTGCAACAACCTATAACAGGATGTGTAATTCAGATAGAATAGACAACTACTTTGACATCTTAATAAGTTTATAGCAAGATGCTTTTCAATAATGAACTCTCAAGAATTACTTTAACGAGGAATGGTGACCATATCTGACTCCAAATCGCTACCCAGTTTAACATATATCAGGGTAACTTGTACTAACAGAATAATTTTTGTAAGATGAATAAAATGATAATATTTTAATAAAGTGTACCCAATTAATGAAAAGTGATAATAATGTTGTAAATTATTCAATGAACATTCTATAATATAAATAAGAAGTGACAACATCTTAAAATAAAAGTAATAATATCTTTAATAAAAAGTAAGCTATTTCATTAAAATTCTATAATATAAATAAAAAGTGACAATATACTTTAAAAAAAGATAATAACATTTTAATAAAAAGTGATAGTCTTGTGCTCCATATTCAATAGGAAATGCTTATTATTCATATCATGTTGTGCTACCTATTTCTTTTTCATTAATCACATGTTATTCCAGTCCAATTTATCTCGATAAAATTAGTTATCGACCCATGGAATGGAACCCATTCCATAGAATACTTTGATCTAGACATGTACATTTTAATTGGAACCGGCCAAAACGGAACCGAAACCAAATATATTTTCTGATTTCGGTTCCTCATTTTGTGAAACCGGAATTGGCGGTTTTTTCATTTTTTTCTTTTTTTTTTACGAGTCAAGGCTAAAATTAAAAAAAAAAAGAAAGAAAAAGACAAAATCGGAACCGGCAGTTTCGAACCGAAATCGAAATCGGCCTACCCTCGGTTCGGTTCCGGTTTCATATTTTCCAAAATCGGAACCGGCGGTTCCGAACCGCATTACATGTCTACTTTGATCATAATTTTTTATAACATCATAGCTTTTGAATTTAAAACAAATTATGAAACACAAATATCATAATTAAAAAAAAAATACAATATGTATAAAAATAATAAACAAAATTTGAAATTTATTTATCATAAACAAAAAAAAATATGAATGTTGATTATTTACTTTAAATAATAAGAATCAACAATGTTTATTTTAAATCATAAAAAGCTTACTAAAAATATAAAAAAAATATTTAAAAAGTAATATATTGATATTTGAAGATTTTGTTATTTTTGTAATTAATAATAATAATTTCAATATATATTTATAGTAAATTATTAAGAATAATTAAGCATGTATATGAAAATTCACTTAGCATGTTCTATTTAAAAGGGTTGATCTTCAGAGAGACACTATATTACTAAAGAGACACGTGCCTACGTGTTATTTAGAAGAGAATGATCTTGATCCTGAGAGAGACACGTATCTTACTAGAGACATGTATTATACAACTCCAACACGATATAATAAAATAAAGCGTGAGAGATATATGCACAGGACGCGTATCTTACCAACGTAGCGTTTGGCACGTGTTAGGATGTGTATATGCATGCTTATTCATTTCATCAATTTAATTTTTTATGTATTTATAAAAGGTGTGCATCGATTTATACATAAATAAGCATGTATATTTTGTATTTAGTTTAAGCATATTTTTGTTCAATTATAATATTATAAATAATTATATTTAAATTAATATGATATTTTAAGGATAAAAATTAAATTATAATACATATATTTAATTATTACATAAAAGCTTACTAAAAAAATAAAATAATAAAAACAATTATAAAACTCAAATTTTGCTAAAGAAGAAAGGTATATAATAACGATTTTTTAAAATATATATATAATTAAAGGTAAAATTAAAAGATAGATTATAGTTAAAAAAATTAATACTATTTTCATTAATGATTTATTAAAAATAAAAAATAATTATGGAGACTCTCTTAAAAATTCTCTTATGTCAAAGATTATAATATTATTTTAAATTTTTAGTAAGAGTAAGATACTCTCTTTCCCGTAAAATTTTCGTATGCACATGCACATAGGGATAGGGATTCATTGTATTCGCTGATTTAAAAAAAATAAATTGATAGAACCAGAATGCTTTATCCAAATGAAAATACAAATAAAAAAAAATAGGATAATATCAAATGAAGCATACCAGATCAGATTTTGTGTTGGATGTTTCATCTTTATTGATTTTTAGCAGCCCATAAAGTTTATTTATGGCACCAAGGTCGGATTCTACGCTCTTGTCATCTTCGACTATTTATGAAATCAACGTAAATGAAAAATATATATATATAAATCTCATATGAGAGAAAACACAAGTTAAACATTCAATTCACAAAATTAAAAAAGATGAACACAAAATTAAAACACACATTATAGATTATTTAAGATGAATGACACAAAAACATTGGGAAGAAGAAGACAAACAAAAGCTTATGTATGTAATCCAGATTGGAGGCGGTAAGGGTAGTTAACATGTAAATGTGTAAAGGGTCAAAGACTTGTCTACTTACGAACTTCATACGTAGAATATTGCTTTGCCCATCCTTCTTCCTCATTTGCATTTCCCTTCTTCTCTTTCTTCTTCATTTTTTTTTTTCCTCTCCGTGAATAGACGGTTAGGCAATATTTACAATTTTAATTTTATGGAACATGCTGCCACGAAAATAACTGTCCTAGGACCAAACTGAAATATCTCATCAAAAACCACAACCTCCTAACTCAAAAAAAACCACATGACATGTCCAGATTCCCCTTTCTTTCTTTCTCTTCTTTTTAAATTATGTTTTATAATTTATAGGAGCAACTAAACGATTTCAAGATTTTATGTATAATTCACAAAGTGTATAGTATAAAGCTATTTTATTAGCTGTTATTCACTGAAAACAAGCAAGACCCTCCTCCCTTAATACTACATAATTTTACTTAAGAGGGTTCTTTCCATTCTCCACAACTATATATCCCAATGGCACAGTTTGTATTTTAATGGGAAATGGTTATTCTGAATCGTAGTAACCTCTTCACTATATGAAGAACAATAGAACCACAAGGACTCCTATATTTCCATAAATAAAATATTGACTCATACACTATAATATTACAGTGGGAAGACTGAGTAAATGGCCTGGAGTAACAAATCTGATAGTCATAACCAAAAATAGATTAAGCGAGTCTCATTATAATGAATACATTCACTCAAGTTTATCAAAACACAAGACGTCAACTCACACACTAGATTATTACAACTATGTCAAGAAATTATTCTAATAGTCTAATGTGATCTCATATCATATACTTGAAACAGCTTTCAATCAATCAAGCATTTTCTTTTCCCATCCTAAGATGCTTATGAGTTTTATGGTGGTGCTGCAGCAATCGCCACCAATGAAACTTGTGCAAACTCTTCTTCTCTTTGCCTTGATGGCCAGCAGTCCCTTTCCCTGATTTCATCGTGTCGAATATGGCTCAACAGACCTTCCACCTGATTTCTCATCTTTTTTCACTTTTCCTTTGCACTGATCCAAAGATGATTTGATGTTCTTCTTCGCCTGATCATTAGTAAAATCACCTTGATGGTTGCTGTGGCGATGGAACATTCCGGTCAGTCTGTGTTTAAGCCTCATCCATACTCCTCCAAATTGTTTCTCTTGGTTTCTGCCTTTTAGGATCCTGCTTGGACCTGATTTCTTATGCTTCGATGGCCTTGCATGGGCTGTTCGTACGAAGAGTTGCTCTCGCTACTAATATCGGTTACTTGAGGAGCTCCCTCTTCACTGGAGGAAGATAACACATCTTGATCTTCTACACAGCCACTCGAGTGACTGCTGTACTGAGATAAAGGAGTACCCCAGCTTCGACTGCTCATACTTGACGGGATATCTCCTAAAGAGTACTCGCTGTCGCCATCACCACCACTACTGCTTGAGTAGGAGTCCGTACTTGAACTGTCTGTTTCTTGGCTCTGTAAATAAAAGTGGTGTCTATTCCTTGAATTCCATTATTATGTTGAGCAAAGGACTGATTTCCACTAACATCTGAGAGGGTTTTGTTTTCATATTTTTAGAAGGCCCCAAAGTCAATCCACTGAAGCAAGAATCAACACAAGGATGAGTGTTACCCAAGTTCATCATACAAGAGGATTGCCAAGATCCATAATCAGGAGTCATTGTCCACTTTGGTAGTCCTATCATAGCTTTGACATTCTGACTGTAGATATTATTCACTGGAAACATCACTATACATTCATCCATTGGCACGTGAGATGATCCTTCTCTTGGGATTCTGTTTTTAGTTTGGTTTGATGAAAAATTTGGCAGCCCATAACACATTTGGTAGCCCAAGGGATCCACAACCACCCGTTGACTTGAAAAATCACACATCGAATTACCATATTGTGCTGGCATAGCCATAGGAGGATCAACTGAGTTGGTTTCTGAGACACCATGACTCTTCTGTTGTAACTGATCTGATAATGCTGAGATGAGCAATTCAGTTTGGTTTGTGGTTTCTTTGGATACACAATGATTAATTTCCCCTCCATCTTTATCTATACTAGTGACTTCAACTACTATTCTCTCAGATGAAGAAATATTCATCACCCCAACACTACCCAAATCCAAGTTACTTGCCAAAGCCTCATTTTTGGACTCATCTAACTTGTTATTCAAAGATGATACTTTATTTTCCTGCTGGTTATTGTTGGTGAGGTAACCATCACATTCTTCTCTCTGCCGGTCATCTAATCGACTAAAATTTGAGGCCATATTATCATGATGCGATAGCAGAAAGTGCAGCGTTTCTGTTGTCCACTTGCAGGAGTAAATTTGTTTTCTTTCCATGAAGTTGTGTCTAAATCATTCATCATTCCACCATCTTTGATACCCTGCTTCCAACTTTCACTCTTTCGCATTGTCATGGCTAATCTTGATTGTGTTTTCTCAGGTGAATCATCAGGTTGACTTGAAAAACACTGCTCAATGCTTCCATTTGTTCCATTTGACCTGCAACAATCTATAACAGGATGTGTAGTTCATATAAAACAGACAACTACTTTGACATCTTTATAAGTTGAGAGTGAAACTTCATAATTAATTTAATGTAACCTGTCCAATAGATTCTTTAGCACAAGTCTTGAATGCTCGTCCAACTATATGAATCAAAAAGCACGTGTTAAATCAATTCAGCACTATTTATTTAATTATTAATTTTCTTTTTCATTATGAAATTATATAACCAAAAAGTTGCAAAACACTGTAATAAAACTAATAGGTTAGAATGCAGGAGATGCATATCAAGATACTTTTCAATAATGAACTCTCAAGATTTGCTTTAACCGGGCATGGTCACCATATCTAATTCCAAACAATTACTCAATTTAACATATACTCTTGAGATAACTTGTATGAACAAATAACTTTGGTAAGATGGAAAAAAATGAAAATATTTTAAAAGAAAAGTAATAATATTTTTAATAGGGAGGAGAGCTTTGTGCTCCATATTTCATAGTAGGTGCTTATTATTCATATCCTATTGTTTTTATTATTCATATTTGATAACTTTTTTTTTTTCATCAATCACATTTTATTCCAGTCCAATTTATCCTGTCAAAATCAGCTATGGCAAATGGTCGGAATACTTTGATCGTAATTTTTTTTATATCAACATCATTGCTTTCGAATTTAAAACAAATTACGAAACACAAATAGCATAATTTTTTGAAAAATACATTATGTATAAAAAAATGAAATTTATTTATCATAAACAAAAGAATATGAATGTTGATTATTTACTTTAAATATTAAGAATCAACAATGTTTAAAGAATGGTATTATAATAACAAATTTTTAATATATATATATATATATATATATATATATATTAAAAGATAAAAGATAGATTAAAGGTAAAATTACTTTTAAAAGAGATAGATTTTACTTTTAAAAAAAACCTTAATACATATATAGAAAACTTACTTTATACTGATATATTTAAATTTTTATATATATACACACTAAATTTTATTTTAATAATTTATTAAAAATAAAAAAATTAATAATTAATTTTAATCAAATACAACAGTCAATATTATTAGAAAATATTATTTAAAAAAGTTATAAATATATTGATATTTGAAGATTTTGTTTTTTTAATTAATAATAATAATTTTTTCAATATATGTTTTTTATAATAATTTACATATGTGTGCTTTAAAATAAAACGTATCTCAAATAACTGTCTAATAATTTCATATATTAGATGAGATTGGTGATTTGTAGATTAGATTTTGATAATTCCAGATTTGCAGATTAGATTTTGATGAGATAGGATTATTTCACATGAGTTTGGTGGATTTGTGTATCCATGGGTGGATATGCGTAGTTTAATTGTTTGATTTGTGCACATATTAGAAAAACCTAGACTTTTATAATTTCTTCCAGCTTGATGAGCTGAGGTTATCGCTGGATGCTCCGTTTTTTTTTGTTGAGATGGGGCTCTATAACGACATACACGTATCTTGCTCCGTTTTTTGTTGTTGAGATGGAGCTCTATAACGACATTTACACAGAGTCACATATCTTATAAATGTAACGTATCTTACTAGAGAGAAACGTATATTACAGATGTAGTACGTCTTATTTAAAAGAAGAAAATGATTCTAATCATCCAAAGAGAGACATGTATCTTACAAACGTAATACGGGGTAAGAGATATATTTGACATGCGATAAACATGTATACTTACGTAATACGATATAAAATAAAACGTAAGAGATATAATGTGTATATCCATGCTTATTATTTTATCAATATTATTTTTGATGGTGGTAGTTACACATATTTTTGTTATAAAATAATTATATTTAAGTTAATATGAAATTTCAAGGATAAAAATTAAATTATTAAACATATATTTAATTAACATAAAAAGTTTACTAAAAATATAAAAATAAAATAAAACAACTATAAAACTCAAATTTTGTAAAAAAGAAAAAAAAATATATATCCTAATTGCAAATACGCTGTTATAAATAACTTTTTAAAAATATGAGATGTCGCGAAATAGTTAATTGTCGTATTTTTTATTTAATTTTATATTTATAATCTTTTTACTTTTATTTATTATTATTATATTATTCATGTATATGTATAAATTAAATACTACCTTTAATTATATTTTTTTATTGGTTAGGAATAAATAATTAGATCAATCAATAAAAATATATCCAATTTATTATTATTATTCATGTATATTTTCAAATTAAACACCAGCTTTAATCATATTTTTTGATTGGTTAGGAATATATATTTTTATTTTTTATTTTAATATCACATAAGCTTTCTATTTTTTTTATTATTAATGATAAATAAATCAATTAATAAAAATATATCTTCAAAATTTTTGAATTATCCTCATTATATGAACATGGATATGGATTCATTATATTCACTTATTTTTTAAAAAATAAATTGATAAAACTATAATGCTTTATCCAAATGAAAATACAAATAAAAAAAAATTATACTCCCTCCGTCCGCTTCGAAGGTATCCATTTTACTATTTTTGACTCGTCCACTTCAAAGGAATCAATTTTTCCTATTTAGTAAAAAAGTACACAATATGGCCCACCACTTCCCTCTAATACAACTACCCACTTTACATATAATAATAATACTCCTTAATCCACGTACAAAAAGCAAATGGATACATTACAATCGGACGGAGGGAGTAGATAATATCAAACTAAGCATATCAGATTTTGGAGTAATTCTGAGTGCATTTAAGGATTTATAGAGTAAATATTAAAAAGTAGTGAGTAATTATTTTGTATAATTTTAATTATTTTATTTATTTAGTGGTTAGAATTAAATTAAAGTCGATTATTCAGGTCCACCGAAGTTTAACTCTAGATTTTGTATTGGATTTTTCATAATCATTAAATTTTGGCAGCCATAGAGTTTATGAGTTCGACTGCGGTGCACCTGTGACACCTGTACACATGGACGATTTAAATCGTTAGATTAAATTATAATTGAATCCCTACCATTAATTAATTTAAATAATTAAAAATTAAAATATGATAATTACCCACTAACTCATTAATTTAGCCTATGAATTCTCGGTTTGGATCTCCTGTTACATTTTGGTGTTACATCTTCTGTTACAAACGGTTAGATGATTGACACGTATGATAAACTATTCTATACCCTAACAATCAACCTTAAGGGGAAAGGTTGAGATTTTTTCTCCGCATACGTATCAATCATCTAATGCGTGTAACAGGAGATGTAACACCAAAATATAATATGACATCCAAGATCAATTTTAAGGTGCACCGGTGGCCAAGTGCACCCCGAATAACCCTGGATTTATGGCACCAAAGTCTCATTGTACGATCTTGTCATCTTCAACTATCTATGAAAGCAACATAATTAAAAAATATATATATAAATCTCATATGAGAGAAAACACAAGTTAAACATTCAATTCACAAAATTAAAAAAAGATGAACACAAAATTAAAACACACATTATAGATAATTTAAGATGAATGACACAAAACATTGGGAGATTCCTACAATCACCTGAGACTTTATTCGTAGACCCTCCTTCCTCATTTGCATTTCTCTACTTCTCTTTCTTCTTCATTTTTCTGTTCTTCTTCATTTTTTTTTTTCTCTCCGTGAATATTTTTACAATTTACAATTTTATTTTTATGAATATGCTGCCGATTAAATAACTGTCCTAGGACCAAACTGAAATATCTCATCAAAAACCACAACCTCCTTACTCCAAAAAAAACCACATGACCTTTCTCTCTCTTCTTTTTAAACAATTCCAAGATTTTAAGTATAATTCACAAAGTATATAAGCTATTTTATTAGCTGCTATTCACTGAAAACAAGCAAGACCCTCCTCCCTTAATACTACATCATAATTTTACTTAAGAGGGTTCTTTCCATTCTCCAGCAACTATATATCCCAATGGCACAGTTTTGTATTTTAATGGAAAATGGTTATTCTGAATCACAGTAACCTCGGAACAATAGATAAAGCGAGTCTCATTATAATGAATACATTCAGCCAAAACACAAGACATCGACTCACACACTAGATTATTACAACTATGTTAAGAAATTATTCTAATGGTCTAATGTGATATCATATCATCTACTTGAAACAGCTTTCAATCGGGCATTTTCTTTTCCAATCGCCACCAATGAGACTTGTGCAAACTCTTCTTCTCTTTGCCTTGATGGTGATGAGGGGTGATAACAAGGAAAAGAAAAGAAAGAAGAAAAAGGATGCAAATTCGACTTCTAAGTTGGGATCACAAGAAAATGAGAACTCTATTCTCAATCTTGATTCATACAATATTCATATATTTTCTAGTCTCCTATTACTCTCCAATACATCAGGAATTTATAGGAGAAAGAGGATAGAGACTCAATAAATAAAACAACCTTCAAACTTCTAACATAAATGAAAATGCAAAGTTACTGGACTAAACGCTGAACAGACTTTGAACGGCAATAACTCCCTCCATTCTTGGAATCTGATGGTTAATAATATGTGGTTGGAAAGATAATGGAGTTGGCTTTCCAATTCCACCAACGAAGCGTTAATCAAAGGCCTGTGGAGATAGTTATGACTGAAACACCAGGCTGTGACAGATTCAGCAAATCTGCCCTGCATCATTCTCTCCGGGTGGGAAAGAACTCGTCTCTGAGTTCAGCTCGTTCTCCCCATGATACGGTGACAGATCACGAACATTGAAAGTTGAATGAGTATTTAAATGTTCTGGCAACTCAATCTTATAAGCATTGTCATTTATTTTCTTCAACACTTGACAAGGACCAACCTTCTTCTCCTTGAGCTTGTTGTATGTTCCAGCAGGGAACCTTTCTTTCTTCAAATAAACCCAAACCAGATCACCCTCATTGAAAACTTGAGCTCGACGATGGGTGTTTGCAGCATCTTTGTAAGACTCATAGCTTTGCGCAAGCTTCTTCTTTACTTCCTCACGAATCCTTTCCATTGACAAAGTAAACTCTTCAACCTTCTTGCAAGTACTTGGAACCTCAGCAAGATCAAGATAATGGTTTGGATTCCTCCCATAGACAACTTCAAATGGACTCTTTCCAGTAGAACGACTTACAGTAGAGTTGTAAGCAAACTCAGCCCTCGATAGAATAGCATCCCATTGTTTTGGCTTCTTAGAAGCAAGACTTCGCAGCAAGTTTCCCAAAGTGCGATTGATAACTTCAGTTTGGCCATCCGTTTCCGGATGATAAGCACTGATGTAAAGCAAATTAGTCCCCAATTTCTTCCATAAGCTTCTCCAAAAATGACTAATAAACTTAGTATCACGGTCAGAAATGATACTCTTCGGAACACCATGAAGTTTGACAACTTCTTTAAAGTAAAGTTCAGCAACGTAAGAAGCATCCATGGTTTTCTTGCATGGTATGAAATGAGCCATCTTAGAGAACCTGTCAACCACAACAAAAATCGAATCGAAACCCCGTTGTGTTCTCGGTAGCCCAACAACGAAATCCATGCTAACAGCCTCCCAAGGACTATCAGGAATAGGAAGCGGAGTATATAAGCCGGTGTTTTGGCTTTGTCCCTTGCAAGTTTGGCAAATGCGGCATCGTTTCACAAACCTTGCAACATCTCGATAAAGAGAAGGCCAAAAATATTTTTCCTTCACCAATAGCAATGTTTTGTCTCGTCCAAAATGTCCACCAAGACCACCACCATGCAGTTCTTTGATGATGTACTCTCTAAGAGAACATTTAGGAATACATAAAGTTGTTCCCTTAAAGAGAAACCCATCAAGCAACTGAAATTCCCTACAATTTCCATGCTTGCACTTCTCATGAACTTCCATGAAATCAGCATCTCCACCAGACAACTCCTTAATGCTATTAAATCCATCAAGTTGAAAACTTACAGAATTTAATAGGATGATCCTCCGGCTAAGCGCATCAGCAACTTTGTTAAGCTTCCCACTTTTATGCTTCAACACAAAAGTGTATTCTTGTAAAAATGTTACCCAACCAGCATGCCTCCGATTCAAATTTGCTTGAGAGTTGATGTGTTTGAGGGCTTCATGATCAGAATTAAGGATGAACTCTCTTTGAATCAAATACGGACGCCAATATCGAAGAGCTTGAACAATAGCATACAGCTCTACATCATATGTAGAATACTTCTTCCTTGTTTCATTTAGCTTTTCACTAAAGAAAGCAATCGGATGACCTTCTTGACTAAGCACACCACCAATGCCAACGTGAGATGCATCACAATCAACTTCAAAGATTTTGTCAAAGTTTGGTAATGCAAGAACAGGAGCACTAGATAGCATTTCTTTGATAACTTTGAAGCTCTCTTCGGCCTCTCGAGTCCAATTGAACTCTCCCTTCTTCAAGCAATCTGTTAGAGGGGCTGCAATCGTGCTGAAATTTTGAATAAATCTCCGATAAAATGATGCTAACCCATGAAAACTTCGAACTTCATGCAAGCTTCTAGGGTTAGGCCACTCCCGTATTGCCTTAACTTTCTCCTCATCCACCATGATGCCATTCGGAGTAAGGACAAACCCAAGAAATATTAGACGATCAGTCATGAAAGAACATTTCTTGAGATTCACATAAAGCTCCTCCTTCCTCAAGGTCAGCAACACCTCCCTCAAGTGATTAATATGATCTGTTGGGTTCCTGCTATAAACAAGAATGTCGTCAAAGTAAACAACAACAAATTTACCGATGAAATTCCGAAGTGCTTGATTCATTATCCTCATGAAAGTGCTTGGGGCATTTGATAAACCAAATGGCATGACAAGCCATTCGTACAAGCCTTCACGAGTTTTGAAAGCCGTCTTCCATTCATCTCCCGGCTTGATTCGAATTTGATGGTAGCCGCTACGAAGATCAATCTTGGAAAATATTTGTGCGCCAGCCAACATGTCGAACATGTCATCAATCCTTGGTATAGGGAACCTGTACTTAATCGTGATTCGATTAAGTGCTCGGCTATCACAACACATTCTCCACGAGCCATCCTTTTTGGGAGTTAGAAGTGCGGGAACTGCACAAGGGCTCAAGCTTTCTTTTATGAACTTCTTGTTTAGCAAGTCCAATACTTGCCGATTCAACTCTTCATGCTCACTTGGACTCATTCGATAGTGCGACTTGTTAGGAAGAACAGCTCCTGGAACAAGATCAATCTGGTGCTGAATTTCTCTAAGTGGTGGAAGTCCATGAGGTAAATCATCTGGGATTACATCTTCAAATTCCTTTAGAAGATCTTTAACAATGCTAGGTACTGGTATAGCTTCCTCCAACTCCTTAGCCACCAAAAGGTACACGACGCCACCATTTTGTACCTCTCTTTCAAACTGCGTTAAAGTAAGCAAAGAATTTCCCTCCTCTTCTATTGAAGACTTGGGGTGAGATAACGTTTTACATGGTAAAAGCACAATCTCAACTTTTCCCATGAAAAATGTATAAGTATTCTTTCTCCCATCATGTATAGCACTCCGATCATATTGCCAAGGCCTACCCAAAAGTATATGACCAACATCCATTGGCGCCACATCACACCACACTTTATCACGATAATTTTTACCCATCGAAAAAGAAACAAGACACTTCTTATCGATTCGTACCTCATTATCCTTCTTTATCCATGAAACTGAATATGGATATGCATGGGCTGTTGTTGTGAGGTTGAGCTTATCCACCATCTCTTGAGAAACAAAATTCTCAAAGCTGCCTCCATCAATCACCAATGAACATATCTTCCCATATGATTTGCATTTCGTGCGGAAGATGTTGTGCCTCAACCATGACTGAGAACTTACTTGCTTAGGGGCTGTAAGAACCCTCCGTATCACCAAGCAATCTCCTTCTTCGGGCTCGATCTCTTCTCGTTCTTGCTCTTCTTCTTCATCATAAATTGGATTATCGAATCCAAGATGTGACTCTTCATCTTCTTCTGCTATGATCCCAGTACGAGCATCGATCTTTCTATTGGGACATTCACTCATAAAATGACCCGCTTGCCCACACTTGAAACATGATTTTGCTTTGTTTCTAGAATTTGAAGTAAAAGCTTCTTTGCCTGCAACCTTTTTTGAAACATCTTTACTTGATTCACCTTTTTGAGGATAAAAACTTTGAATATCAGCATACTTCTTTGCTCCACGCCTTTGTAATTTGGATTCCACTTTTGATGCAAGTTGATAAGCATCATTAAGCCTCCATAATTGCCGCATCTCAACTTCATCTCTGATAAAAGTTCTAAGACCATTAACATATCTTGCCACAAGTTGTTCTTCAGATTCTTGGCTGCTAATTCTTGCCATCAACTTGTAAAATTCCTCGGTATAATCCGTCACACTTTTGTTACCTTGCTGCAAAGTATTAAATTGAACAAAAATACTTTGAGCAAAATCCACTGGAAGAAAGTTCTCACGAAGCCTAGCCTTCATTTTCTCCCAAGAATCAATTTTGGATTTTCCTTTGCGCAGCCTCATTTCTTGCGTTTTATCCCACCAAAGTGCTGCATATCCTCGAAGCCGAGTAGCAACGAGCTTAACTTTCTGTTTCTCCATGATGTCTTTGAACTCGAAAAATTTCTCCACTGTACTAAGCCAATCAAGGAATTCATCCGGTCGAAGACGACCATGAAATTCCGGTATGTCCATCTTTATAAACTCCATAGGGTGAGCAAACCTAGAGAATTTGTTAACTTCTCTGTTGCCGAAAGGATTTTCATACTCTGATTCATCGCTGGAATCACCATGGCCTGAACTACGTTCGCTTCTGGCTTCCCGACGATCAAGACGTATGGTCAACTCCTCAACTTGCCTCTGAAGTGCCTGAATTACAGCATCTCGTTCGTCTTCAAGATTTTCCATGTTTCCTCTACCACGTCCGCCTCTACCTCTCCTTGCTGCCATAGCAAAGGATGAGAATACCAAGAGCGTACGCTGGCTCTGGATACCAAATGATGAGGGGTGATAACAAGGAAAAGAAAAGAAAGAAGAAAAAGGATGCAAATTCGACTTCTAAGTTGGGATCACAAGAAAATGAGAACTCTATTCTCAATCTTGATTCATACAATATTCATATATTTTCTAGTCTCCTATTACTCTCCAATACATCAGGAATTTATAGGAGAAAGAGGATAGAGACTCAATAAATAAAACAACCTTCAAACTTCTAACATAAATGAAAATGCAAAGTTACTGGACTAAACGCTGAACAGACTTTGAACGGCAATAACTCCCTCCATTCTTGGAATCTGATGGTTAATAATATGTGGTTGGAAAGATAATGGAGTTGGCTTTCCAATGCCACCAACGAAGCGTTAATCAAAGGCCTGTGGAGATAGTTATGACTGAAACACCAGGCTGTGACAGATTCAGCAAATCTGCCCTGCATCAGATGGCCAGCATTCCCTTTCCCTGATTTCAACTTCTTAGAGTGTCGAATATGGCTCAAGAGTCCTTCCACGAGCCCATGAAAATGACTATGCTGCCTTCTCCTACGGACCATGGATTTCTTCGTCCTATCAACAATCTTTCTCTAATCTTTTATCACCTCCCCTTTGCACTGATCCAAAGATGATTTCATGTTCTTCTTCGCCTGATCATTAGTAAAATCACCTTGATGGTGGCTGTGGCGATGGAATATTCCTGTCAGCCTGTTTTTAAGCCTCATCCATACTCCTCCAAATTGTTTCTCTTGGTTTCTGCCTTTGAGGATCCTTCTTGGACCTGATTCCTTATGCGTGGAGTGCTTCAACGGCTTTGCATGGCGGCGGATGGGCTGTTCATACCAAGAGTTGCTCTCGCTTTTGCTACTACTGATGTCGGTTACTTGAGGAGCTCCCTCTTCTCTAGAGGAAGAGAACTGTAACACCTGATGCAGGGGATTTCATTTTGTTGAAAGCGGTTATACAATACTCCCTCTGTCCCATATAATAACATAAGATGTTTGGCCCTCTTAGCCTGACACGGAGGGAGTATGTAGGTAGAATTGGAATAAGATTTCATTTTGTTGGGATATGTATGGTGTTCCCTTCCATTTTTTAATCTTGTGGGCCCTTTTCTTGTTCTTTTTTATTACTCCTCGTATTCTATTTAGGGATGGCAATGGATAGGGTACCTGCTTATTTTGGGTAGCCGTATCCGTATCCGATTAAAAAAACTTTCCGTATCCATATCTGTCCTGTTTAAAAAATTTATTATGGTACCCGTATCCATCCCATTACCGTTTATCACTACCCGCGGGCACTCATACCCATTTAATATTCATTTATTTTATAAATATTTATATTTTTTTTATTCTCTAAATAAATATAATAATAAAAATTACATTATTATTAATTAAATATAAAATAAATATAATATAAATTGTATTATTTTAAATAAATATTTAATAAATATGATTAAATAAAACTTATAACTATTAATTAAATATATAAAATATCTTATCATATATAAATTATATAATATATATATATTAAATTTTATAAAAAAATATATATAATCGGGTTACTCGCGGGTATTTGAGGCATTACCCGTACCCGTCCCAAACCCTAATGGTATTTTTCACAACTACCCGTACCCGTCTCAAACCCGTTTAACACTACCCGTACCCTACCCATTAGGATTCGGGTAGACCGGATACCCGGAAATACCCGTCCCATTGTCATCCCTAATCCTAGTATATTTCACGTTACTTTAATATAGGAGTAAAAAGTTTGTTTTATATACTCCCCCATCCGGCACCAAGAGTACATTTTGCATTTTTGCACGTAGATTAAGGAGTATTATTATTTAATGTGTGGTGGGAAGTTGTATTAGTGGGAGTGTGGATCCCATATTTTAATTGTATTAGTGGGTGAGTGTGGGACCCATGTGTATAAAAAAGAAAAAATAACTCTTTGGGTGAGACGACCAAAATGGAAAAAAGAGACCCTTGGTGCGGCGGGATGGAAGGAGTATACTCCATATAAAAGTTGTTAGGATATTTGGTATATAACATCTCTAATTACTTATCATTTTTGCTATACAGTATGAATACATTTTTTTTCTAAAGGATGTACACTTTTATTAAAAAAAATTTCAGGAAATAAAGGGTACACGTTTTGTACTAAAAGGTATCTGGGCGCACGGTGTCCGGGAACACACATGTTTTAGTCATTATGAATTTTACAATAAAATATTATCACTTTTCATTTATATACTCGTAATTATACATTAAATAGTATTATCACTTTTCATTAATTAAATATCAATTTTTATTATAAAATTATCACTTTTTATTTATCTAACGTAATAATCCGAATGACAATCTCGCATAAGTGTTGGCCTATTATTTAAAAAAGAGAACATTCATTTGCATCATGTCTTATCCGGTGAAACCGCAAAAGAGGAACACTTATTTGCATCATACCTTGTCCCGTGAAACCGTAAAGTGGATCGGTTTCTGCATTTAGTTATATATCCCCTTCGTCCCGTTTTAATATTTATGTTTTTATTTTGCGCATCTTATTTTAATTATACGTTTTTCTTTTTGGAATATGGGGCCCACCTAAAATAATTAATATATCATTCAACACTAATACACCTACCCAATTTACATTAAATATTATATTTTTCCACCCACTACCTATTAAAATATTATACTTCTTAATCAATGTAAAAAAAGCAAACGTAAACATTGAACGGGACGAAGGGAGTATTTAATATACATAAAAGGGTAATTTTTCAGAAATTGTTAATATATTAAAAAGTAACCCGGTTTACATACATATATAAATCAGTTTTCAAGTGTTTGTGATTCTGCAATGATTGTTTTGTGTTTTGTAATTTGCTTTCTATTAAAATATTATATTTTAATTAATGAGCAATAAGCGTTATCCATAAAAAAATAATTTAAACATTAATCATTGCACATGACACATATTTAATATGTAAAATAGGGGATGATGTAACACCATGATCTAATAAGTGATCTCATTTCATAAAGCTTCTCATGTTTGTTAAGTTAAGAAGTTAAACTACTGTGGACTAAGTGCATCCGAAAATCCCCTAAATTAAAAGGTTGGATTAGTAAATATACACGATTAGTTTTAAGTAAAAAAAAAAAAACTTCCATATTATGAGTAATAACTTGTGGATAGTTATGGGGTGCATGGTGCACTCTAGATTTCAATGTTTTAATTTAGGATATAATAATAATTATATAATTTAAAAAGTTAGTTATTAATTAAAATTTAAATATGGAGATTAATTATTATAAATTTTAATAGTCTACATACATTGAATTTAGAATTTTCAATGCACTGTAGCGACCTCTCTGCAACGAAAGTTACTCCCAAATTCAAGAAATGAGGAGCATATTTGTGATACAAGACTGCTGAATTAGTCATCAAAAAGCACAACCTCTTAACTCCAAAAAAACCACATCACATGTCCAGATTCCCCTTTCTTTCTCTCTTCTTTTTAAATTATGTATTATTTATAATTTATGGGAGCAAGTAAACGATTTCAAGATTTTAAGTATAATTCACAAAGTATATAGTATAAAGCTATTTTATTAGCTGTTATTCACTGAAAACAAGCAAGACCCTTCTCCCTTAATACTACTTGATAATTTTACTTAGAGGGTTCTTTCCATTCTCCAGCAACTATCCCAATGGCACAGTTTGTATTTTAATGGAAAATGGTTATTCTGTAACCTCTTCACTATATGAGGAACAATAGATAAAGCTAGTCTCATTATAATGAATACATTCACTCAAAAATGTCAATAACACAAGACATCAGCTCACACACTAGATTATTACAACTATGTCAAGAAATTGTTCTAATAGACTAATGTGATCTCATATCATATATTTGAAACAGCTTTCAATCAGGCATTTTCTTTTCCCACCCCAAGATGCTTATGAGTTTTATGGTGGTGCTGCAGCAATCTCCACCAATGAGACTTGTGCAAATTCTTCTTCTCTTTTACATTGCCAGCAGTCCCTTTCCCTGATTTCAACTTCTTAGAGTGTCGAATATGGCTCAACAGACCTTCCACCAGCCCATGAAAATGACTATGCTGCCTTCTCCTACACACCATGGATTTCTTCGTCCTATCAACACTCTTTCTCTCATCTTTTTTCACTTCCCCTTTGCACTGATCCAAAGATGATTTCATGTTCTCCTTCACCCGATCATTAGTAAAATCACCTTGATGGTGGCTGTAGCGATGGAACATTCCGGTCAGTCTGTGTTTAAGCCTCATCCATACTCCTCCAAGTTGTTTAAGGGGTAAAAATATAATAAAATACAAATGGGCTACCGGTAGCCGGTCCGGTTGAGTGCTACCGAGCACTCACATGAGCAACAAGGTTCGATTCTTGCCTAATTAATTTTTTTTAGAATTTTAAGTTTGTGACGGAAAATTCCGTCACAAAGTCCGTCACAAATGAAATCCGTCACAAAAGTCCGTCACAAATATTGGTTAAAAGAAACCGTCACAAATTCCGTCACTAATGATTTCCGTCACAAAATCCGTCACTAATTGTGACGGGACCGTCACAAACACTTTGTGACGCATGTTCGGGTGACGGGCGCTTTCCCGTCACAAAGTCCGTCAGTCCGTCACTGTCGGGCAGTTTTTTTGTAGTGTATTAGAGAGAGACGTGTATTATATGTTATTTAGAGAAGAATGTTAGAATCTATTCTGAGAGAAACTCGTATCTTATCGAGAGACACGTATCTTACTAAAGAGACACGTATCTTACCGACGTAGTACATGTTATTTAAAAGAAAATGATATTGATTCTGAGAGAGACACGTATTTTACAAACATAATAAAATATTATAAAATAAAGAGTAAGAGACATATGTGCAGATAATACGATACAAAATAAAGAGTAAGAGATATACGTGCGATAGAATGTGTATATGCATGCTTATTCATTTTATCAATTTTATTTTTGATGTATTTGTAAAAGTTAGCATCGTATTTAGTTTATGCATATTTTTGTTCAATTATAATATGATAAAATAATTATATTTAAGTTAATATGAAATTTCAAAGATAAAAATTACTAAATGATAATACATATATTTAATTAACATAAAAAGCTTACTAAAAATAAAATAAAACAACTATAAAACTCAAATTTTGCTAAAAAAAGGAAGGTATTAAAATACAGATTTTTTTTAAAAAAAATAATATATATATATATATAATTAAAGGTAAAATTAAAAGATAGAATCTTCGTTATGCACATTCATTTTATTTGCTGATTTTTAAAAAAATAAATTGATAGAACCATAATGCTTTTAAAAAAAAAAATTACAGGATAATATAAAATGAAGCATACCAGATCAGATTTTGGGTTGGATGTTTCATCTTCATTGATTTTTAGCAGCCCATAAAGTTTATTTATGGCACCAAGGTTGGATTCTACGCTCTTGTCATCTTCAACTATCTATAAAAGCAACATAAATGAAAAATATATATATAAATAAAAAATATAAATCTCATGAGAGAAAACACAAGTGATGAACACAAAATTAGATAATTTAAGATTAATGACATAAAACATTGGAAAGAAGGAAGAAGACAAACAAAAGCTTATGCCAGTGATTATTGCAAATTGAAGGCGGTAATGTAAATGTGTAAAGGGGCTACTTACGAACTGTGGATGGGTAACTGTAAAGGTAGCATTGCATTACGGAGGTTGGCATGTCCTTGATTCCTACAATCACCCCAGACTTCATATGTAGACCCTTCTTTCTCATTTCCTTCTCTTTCTTCTTCGTTTTTCTTTTCTTCTTCATTATTTTTTTTTTCTCTTCGTCAATAGGCGGTTAGACAATATTTACAATTTTATTTTTATGGAATATGCTGCCACGAAAATAACTATCCCTAGGACTAATCTGAATATCTCAACATATCGAATATATTTCCCTTTTCTTATTCTATTATTATTATTATTATAAAGGAGTGCAACTTTATTTACATCGTGTATTTGTTGGATACACGAGATGAATTAAATTTTTTTGGATAATTAAATAAGATAAAAGTGAAAGTCATCATATTTATAAATAAAGTATATAAAGTAAATGAATTTTTTGTGGTATTGGAGTATTGTAACAGTGTGAAGTTAAATATACAATTGATAAAGAGTACTCTCTTCGTCTCTCTTTGAGAAGGAGTGCATTTTATCATTTTAATATATGTGCATTTTCTTTTTTAGTTGATGAAGTATATATTAACTTAAAGCAACAAGCAACCCTTGTGTGTACCATCTTAGTTTTTTCTTAAATAAAAAATTATTACTTTTTAATAAGAATATTATCATACTTATTAGCTAATTATCCAATGTACCTAAGTGTACCGTGCATCCACTTTTAGAAATATATATATTTATAAATAAAAATATATACACTAATGAATAAAATGTATATACTTTATTAACGAATCTTCTATTAGGTTTTTTAATAAAAAATTAAATGTAAAAAAACTATATAATTATTAAAAAAACATATACTCCAATATAATATTGAATAAAATTTATACACATATGAATGCACGTGTGAACCCTGTGCACAGGATATTAACTCTATTCTATTAATCTGTTATCACATCACTTTTATTAGCAACGTATTTCTTACATTCAAATTCACTTTATATCCCGATTTTACCGATATTACTATAGTACATCAAATTACTTTTAGAGCGACTCTATCGAATAAAAAACATTTCTAATCAAATTTTAATATATTATCATTTTTATTTTAATATTTTTTATTCAAAAAGGTAATATCTAAAGAATAATTTTTTATATAAAAGGAGCAGTAATTTTGTGTCATGTGAACGTACTTTGTCTATTTAAAATAAATCAAAGCAAAAGTGCTCGTAAAACGTTCGAACAAATCCATACTTTCTGAAAGCATCCGATATGTGCTTTTGGAATTGAAGAATATTTAGATAATTATTTTGATATAACCTCAACTGTTTTGTATGTGTAGTTTACACGTTTGAGTAACAGCCATTTTTCATAAGATAGCTAAACCTCCCTCTTATAATTCGTACAAAAGAAAACTGGACAAAAAGCATGACAGAGACAGAGGCCTTTTCCTCCCACATAATGTTGAAGACAAAACCGCAAGTCTTTCGGTGGCGTATCCCGGTGCACCTGAACAATTGTCGATCAACAGCCATTGGACACCATGTTTACAGTTACAGCATTTCCCACCGCTCGAGTGGTGCCAACACTGGTATGATGGGCACCTTCTCAACCACCTCGTCTTCATACTCAACAACTGGGGATGAGAACTATTTGCAGCAAATGTTCACTTGACTCTGCTTTGAAGCGTTAAAAGACGGCGCCATTCATCATCTCAAAAATCCAATGTTGATCAAAGCAGAAATGAGAGAATGAGCTTCAGTGAATGAATATGGTTTACATATCATAAGTTGTGCCTGCTACGGTAGAGCTGCTTTCCCCATTTTCTTAATAAATACATGCAACCAGCAGATGAAAACAGCCCAAGTGCTGCAGAACAAGTGATGGTTGAATTTCCGATGCACTGGTAGCGACCTCTCTGCAACGACAACATTATAGAAACTTACTCCCAAATTCAAGAAATGAGAACCATATTGGGGAATGCAGTTGATTCAAGACTTCAGAATGTCATAAAAATACCACAACCTAATAACTCCAAAAAACTCATGATTTCCCAACCATGTCCAGATTCCCCTTTCTTCTCTTATTCTAAAATTATGTTTTATAATTTATCGGAGAAATTATTCAAGATTTAAAAATATTTCACAAAGTATATCTATAAAGTAATTTTATTAGCTGTTATTTCCTAAAAACAAGCAAGACCACCCTCCCTTGGGAAAGAAAAGAATTTTAATACTACTTCCCAAGGAAACTTAAGAGGGTTCTTTCCATTCTCCAGCAACTATCCCAATAGCACAGTTTGATATTTAAAGCAATGGTTACACTGAACTACAGTAACCACTTCACAATATGAGGAACAAAAAAACCCCAACAATTATGAATCTTTGTATAAATTATTCAAGACTATTTAGCTGAATGTACCAGGACAAGAAGAAACAAGAGTGCTGCATTTGCTGGCATGTGAGATAGGCTCATTATTCCTCCTCGAATTTCATTTGGCACATACCTATACAGATTATGAGATATATTAGGGTGCTAAGAAATCCAAATGCCGAAAATGGACATTGGTATTCCAACATTGATTACATTGTTCTCAATCTGGCAAGAGATGGCAAAACCACGCCCATGCAAGCTTGAAACAAACAGAATAATACCACAAGGACTCCTATTTCCTGAAATAAGATATTAGTTTATACACTATAATTTTACAGTGGGAAGACTAAGTAAATTGTCCCTCAAGTGAGGAGTAACAAACCTGATAATCGTAAGCAACAATAAATAAAGCGAGTCCCATTATAATGAATACATATAATAGGTATTCCTCAATCCGAAGCACAAAAGGTCCATGAAGGAACCATGGGAACACAGTGCTTCCAAGCATCTTAGAGCCCAGCAAACAAGGATATATCAACCCTAGAGACACCTCTCTACCATCAGCCTGGATCATAATACTGGTCAAAAGGCTATTAAACCTTTTAAAGAGATATAAAACAAGAGGAAGAAACAAGCAGTCTTACAGAAAATACACCACAATTAAAATGTAGTTTGAACCAGGAAGAGTTTAAAATTATTTATTAAAAAAAAAAGGAAGGCTATGAAATGTCATTTATTAAGGGAAGGAGAGCAGATGGAATGATGTTATAAATGTTGATTTCAATCTTGACATGCTTAATTCCAGAAGAGGAGGGAAACTATAAAAAAAATATATATTGTTTGAGCTAAGGAAAAGGATACATTTATCAAATAGTGAATCTTCTTTAAGTGGATTATTGATGAAAAGGAGCACACAATGCCACAAACACGACTTTACTGGTCAATTCCAGTTCCAGAAATGTAAGCATGCGCTAATATGGGATTTCCCCATTTAATGTGCTTTGCACACACTCCCTTTTCCAAAAAAGATCAATATGTTAATCACTACACTTAGATTAACTGGATTTTTTAAAAAACACAATTAAATGCCTTTCCAAGGAGGTGTTTTTGCAACAAAGACAATCTCAGGAGTATCAACAAATCCATTGAGATTTACTTTAAAAAAACAGCATGAAGAAGAAACCTATGAAACAAATAGTAAATTGCGGTTCTTTAAGGATAGGTAGATCAGAATCACATGCATAATAGAAAATACTTTAAAAGAAGAATACAGCATTCTATCAAGGATTGCAAGTCCATAAGGCAAAAGCAAGGAAAAGACATTAACAATAAGCACAAAAATTACAAAAAAATGCTAATTGAACTTCGTATAATTGTGACACAACAAGCTAAGTGAAAAAATTTGGACAAATCTTACCACAATAGTTGGGGCCCAAAGAATCCAAAATGCTGCGACAGAAAAATGAACACAAGCTTGTGCCCATGACAAAAGCCATATCCTCTTATCTACAAAACGGAACCTTTATTTAATTCCCACATGTAGAAAACTTGAGATTTTCAATATCCATGCTAGTTTTAAAGACAGATGTCAATATTAACATATTCCTCCATAACATACGCATAGACACAAAATATATAAAGTTTCTGATATAAATCATACACAGCACCAAATCCTTCGCATACGCACATACACAAAATAAAGAAGGTTCTGATACATACAATGAAATCTATGTACATACCACTGCTAACATTTTTGTGGAATGAAACGCGATAATCCTTCAAAGCTATTGTTTGTGGAGTTTCTTGGCAACCTCGAGTGATATAAATAATAGAAACAACAGCCAGAACTGCAGCTCCACTCCAAATAGATTTAATGTTTTTGTTCACATTACCATCAATCAGATAATTTGCAATCACCTGACTACCCAGAAAAGATGCTGACTCAAAGAAACTCATCAACCAAAACATCTCATTAAGTAAATCTTGCCTCTGCCCGAGCTGCAAAAAGTTTAAAAAATAATAATAATAAGCTATTTTATGGCTAAATATACTGTGAAGAGTTAGCAATGCAGGAGGCTACAAACAAAACCACGACCAACCTTGTCGTGTTCAACAACCATCCATGCCTCGAAACCAAAGAAAAATATTGACGATGCCAGTGAAAGAAAGATGCTTGACAACCAAATAGTCGGAGTTCCAATAGCTAACTTCCATATGCTCACTAAAAGGTGCATCATGTAAAACAAGAAGCACAACTTCTTATGACCTCTGCCAAGACAAGATCATTAAATTACATCCAAGATAATCACTACAAAAACAAATGTATTAAATGATAACTTAAAATCAGACTTATAAACGAAGAGGTACTAACTACTAAGTACTAACAACCAAGTGAATAGCAAAAGAGTCAGTTTAAAGATGGCTGAATTCAATGAAAAACCAAAATTTTAGAAGTAATGCGCAAAGTCAACATAGTTCCACATAATAAATAAATTCACACAATATATCTAAAATCAGTGAACTATTAACTTCACACTCACATTAAATCAGAAATCGTCCCAAGAAAAGACCCAATAAACAGAGAAGCCGCATATCCTACAGATAAATATGTTAGCATTTGCTCTTTGCTGAATACATAATACGCCAATTCGTACTCTCCAAACACAGCCCAGAAGCCCTCCATCACTTTTCACAAACAAAAAAACAGTCAGAAAAAAGGGGTGAAACAAAAGGAGAAGATGCAATGTTTAAAATCCACATGAACAATGTAGACACAGATGGGTACATAATTGAAAATACCTGAAGAAATAGCAAACAGGAGAAGAAATTTCCTCTGAAAACGAAGGAAGGAAGCGGGAGGCGAGTGATCGAGGGCATTAGCAACGGGCTTTGTAGGTAAACAGATGATGGAGAGGATGCAGGCGATGAACAAGAAGACGTATGGAGATTTGCTTGGCTCCCAGAGTTCAGATTCAATCACAACTCCCATGGCAACAGAGATTGATTGTATGACGAAACAGTTCTGATTCAGATCATCAAAAAGCTTACGATGAAGCTAAGGGTGCATCTAGGCGGATCGGGCGAATCAATCAGATTACAACGTGAAATGATGTTGGAAAATGCAAGAACAGAGCGGAGTGAGAGGTTTCTGTGCCAGTAAATGGTGGTTGGGAAAATTTTCATTGAATCTGTTTGAGGCCCAATAGATTATGGGCCAATAAACAAAACTAGCCCAGTTTCTGAAATGGGCCGAATGCTTCATTCTCTTATTTTTATGGACGCTAGACTACAAGAACAAATAATAATACTCCACATTACACTGTTAATGTCAGGAACAATAAGCAGGCCAGAAGAAGTATTTAAACATTGCAAGCATTAGACATGCACCCCGGTTCGGAACCGCCGGTTCCGGTTCCGAACCGGCGGTTCCGGTTCCAACCGAGGAGGAACCGGAACCGAACCGGGGTATAGGGTGTTCGGTTCGTGAACCGGCGGTTCCGGTTCCGGTTCGGAACCGCCGGTTTTTTTTTTTTTTTTTTTTTTTTCTTTATGTTATATTTTTTTCGGTTTTTTTTTTGCATTTATCAGTTATTATGTGTAATTTATTTATTAAATAAATGAAACATGTGTAATTGAAAATGAAAATATTGAATTTGAATTAATGTAATAATAATATCATTAAAATTGAAAACATGATGTATCATGTATGCACTATGCAATATTTCAAAGTTGATATTAAATTCATAATAATCAAACAATATTAATTAATGTGATCACATAAAAAATTTAATTATTAAAGTCTAAACCATTACAATTTACAAATGTAGAAGTGTAGAGAACACTACAAGTTTACTTCCATGTCAACTACTCTATTGTTACACTTCAAAAATTTTAAAAATACAAACTTTATAAGATAAAATACAACAACATAATAGAGGAAAAAAAAAGTAAAAAAAAAAGGACTTGAGCTTAAATTTAGGGTTAAACTTGAAAATTCAAGTTCAACTTAAATTTAAGTTGCCTACGTATCCTCGAAAGGAATCAAAGCCCACGTAGTTCTCTTAACTTACCTCAACTTACCTCTTTGGCTCTGTGGAGGTGAATGGTGATGGCTTTTTTTGTTTACTCTACCAATCTAACTCGCTTCCATATTCCGTAATTTCATCATCCGATCGGTCTTCTTCAATTTGATTTTGAATCCGTCTTTCCGCCTTTGACCAATCATCAAGCAAACACAAATTTTCTAAATTTGTCACACTTAAATTGGATCGTGTCGGATCCAAAGTGAGATTACCAAGACTAAATGCTTGTTCGACGGCAACCGTAGAGGCGGGAGATGCAAAAACCTCTTTTACAATCAATGATAAAATAGGGAATGACTTTGTTCTCCTTGACCACCACTTCAAAATATCAAAACTAGTTCCGCTTGTTTCAAACTCAAAAGTGTTAGTAAAATATGAATCAAGTTCTTGAAAAGGATTAGATATCACCCGTGCACGTTTTTGAGATCTAGCATCATAAAAACTATAAAATTTTTGAAGAGAATCATATTTCCTAGAATTATCAACACTATCACTACTATCATCACCACTAGATTGATCATCATTTGTACCATTTTGTTCTTTATACTCCTTAAAATGTTCCTTTAGTAGATTATAAGTACTTGCAACTATGTCTTTAGGATTAGGAGCTTGTTGTCTAGTAGGAGAATCACAATTAGCATACAATGAATCATAATAAAAGCGTTAACAATTCTTCTAAACCATCTGTTCTAATACGTGGGTCCAACAATTTAGCAACTAAACACAAGTCCGGGATTTGAAAAAAATATTTTAACCACTTAGATTTCATGGAAAGAATAGCATTTGACAACAACGGGTGTGCTTCATTAGCACTAAAAACCATAGCAATTTTAACACAATTATCAACAACTAAATTTGAAGTAGGATAATAAACACCGGATAGTTCTTCCGTAGCATCATTAAAAATTTGCAAAATATCACATAGAGTATAACATGTGTCCCATTGATTAGCAAACAAGATTTGACCACCCGCATCTTGTGAGTAAAAAGCACAAATATGATCTTTATAATCAAAAGAGTCATGCAACATTTTATACGTTGAATTCCAACGAGTTGAAACATCTAAAGGAAATTTTTTTGGGCGAATGTTCACAGAATGACAATATCTTTTCCACCTTTTAGTAACGGAAGGGTTTCTCATTATATACCATATAGCACTTTTAATAGGTTGAATGTGTGTTTTCAAAGCATTTATACCATCTTAAACACATAAATTCAATATATGACAAATACATCTAACATGAAAAAATCTACCACCAATTGAGGGTTTGCAAATATCAATAAGACTTTCTAAACTAGCCGTATTAGCACTAGCATTATCAAATGAGATTGTAAAAATCTTTGTAACTAAACCATATTCTTGCAAAATAGTACTAATTTTGTGAGCAATATTAACGGCGGTATGAGGAACATCAAATGATCTATAAGCAATTAATCTTTTTTGCAAATTCCATGAACTATCAATCCAATGACAAGTAATACCCATATAATCCGCTTTTTGCCAAAAATTGCTCCAAATATCCGAACATATAGACACTTTATGAGGTAATTGTTGCAAAATTTGTTTTAAAATCAAACCATACTCTTTAACAACTTTAGCAACACCAAGTTTACATTTATTACGATGCAAAGGTGGGGCTTGAGGATTTAAAGTGAGATTTACCCAATTTTGAAAAAAAGCATTTTCGGCAAAGTTAAATGGCAAATGTTTGGTGCACCTAAGTTTAAGGTATAATCTCAAATAATTAGGTTCATCAAATTTAAAAAGAGTGTTACCCGACGCCGATGAACCTTCTCCTCCGGAAGAGGCCATGAACCCTCGTCCTATTTGTGTTTGACCGGTTGAGATGCCAATCTTGTCCGGATGCTTCGAGTTGATGTGCTTGATGAACGTTCCATATCCTCCGCCATGCTTGAATTTATACTTAGTGCCACAATAGTTGCAAATAACTTTGAATTCATTCGAATTCTCAATCGCCTCCTTCTTGAAATGAATGGAAAATATATCGGAACGTAACATTTATTGGGAACTTCGAGTCGATCCTCCGCCTCCGCTAGAGCCTCCGGCTCCGTCTCCGGTACCCGTACCCGTACCACCCGAGGTTGGTTGACTTCCACTCGCCCTTTGTTGTGATTGACCTTGAGTATTATCGTTGTCATCGTCGGAGGAGAAATCATCTCCAAGTATCTCCCTAACATTCAAGTTGAACAAATGAGGGGAGATTTCTTCATCCGAAGGAATATTTTCAAGTTCAATATCTTCTAGAGTTGGTGGAAGTTGGCGTGGTTCACGTGGAGGTGGTGGAGGACAATTTAAGGTGTTGGGTATGGATTTTCCTCTAGATGAAGAAGGTGAGGCACCGGATGAAGAAGAACCTCTTCTAGACATTTTTTTTAAATTGAAAATAAGATGAATATATAAGATTTATGAACTAAAACTAAGAGACTAGAAGTAGAACTGTAGAAGTATACTAATTAGTAGTATATGTGTGGGAAAGAATAGAAAATTATAATGAGAGAATTGAAATGAAAGTGATAATAAGATAATTGAAATAAAATACTACAATTTGAGATGAGATGAGATTGAGAACTTGAGTAGTTGAGTAGAAATGTAGAATCAATCAAGAATGTGGAATAGATTCAAATTGAGTATAGAAGAATAAGTAGTGTAGAGAAGAGAGTGTAGTAGTAGTAGAAGAAGTAGTAGATTGAATGTGAATGTTGTGTGCAAAAATTGATCACACTTGGAGGGTATTTATAGAGGATTGGAAGTGATCTTATCCATCCATTTCAAATTTTAAACACAAAAAAATCTCAACCCTTGAATTTAAAAAAAAAATAAAAAATCGGCTGGAACCGCCGGTTCACCGGAATCGCCGGTTTGAACCGGAACCGCCGGTTCCGCCTTCCATCTCCGCCGTTGATCTTCAACGGTCACACGATCTCGGCCGCACGTTTGAATTTTTAAAATTCAAAAAAGCCCGCTCTCCCGCCCAAACCGCCGGTTCGAACCGGAACCGCCGGTTCACCGTCGGTTCACCTCCCCAACGGTCACTTTTTTGGGCCGTCGGATCTCCAACGGACAGTCGATCTTGGCCGTTCAAAAAAAAAAAAAAAAAAAAAAAAAAAAGAGGAACTGCCGGTTTTAACCGTGAACCGGCGAACCGGCGGTTCGAACCGGCGGTTCCGGTTTGTGCTCGGTTGGAACCAAAACCGAACCGTGTTCTACCGGTTTCGGTTTCTTTTTTTACGGTTCCGGAACCGGCGGTTTCGGTTCCGGTTAAAATCGGCGGTTCCCCGGTTCGAACCGCCTGTTCCGGTTTTTTTGTACATGTCTAGCAAGCATCATCTATTTGAAGATATTCTCTACCGTCTACCGTCAGAGAGAACTGATGCACTTTCCAGGTACCCTAATTTGTAAAACATTTTAAAAATTATTGCTATTTTTTAACTAATTATTACAAATTGTTTGTTGAATGCATATTCAAAAATTATTGCATTAGAATGTAACTATATATTGTGGACACGTCACATTAGTGCTACATTTAAAACAACCCAACATTACATGAAATATTTGATTAAACCCTGCTGCTATAAAGTTTTTCAAAATACAAACCGTTTCTTATTTTTCAAACATGTCAATTCTTAGGTTATAAATATAAAATATATAACATTTAAAAGGATATCTAAATTGTTTCATAATTAGATATTCTTCTTTCCATATTTAATATTTATTCTAACATAATATCCTCGATTTATTTTCTTCCTGATAAAAATAGAACTGGAGATGACTCCGGAGGAGATTATAAATGCCACTCTGCTAGAGCTTGATAAACTACTTAAAGGAATGGAAAAAAGTCTAAGGGGATCGGGTTTGAAACCCCGGAATTGGAATTCAAAATCCCCACCTACATTTTAAAAATCACCCCTCTATATATCTATATGCATTCTCTCTCCTCAATTAATATATTTTTTCTCTTTATCTATCTCTCATCTTTTTTGGTTACATAAATTAATACAAAACCACACCTATATAAACCTATATATTCTCTCTCCTCAATTAATACAATTTTTCTCTTTATCTCTCCTCTCATCTTTTTTTCTACATAAATTAATACATTCTTCCACATCGATTTGACATAAAACCTACCCTATCAAAAACCCAAAACAAACATAACATTACTATTCATGATTTTCAAAATACTCAAAACCCCAAAACAAGCATCACCTAAGTGATTATGACGGAATGCCTTTACCAGATTTTGATCGTGAATCACACACTGAGAACAGAATGATTCTCAATGAATTGCGCTACAACAAAAATGATATGACAAAGGAGCATGAGTCGATGGTGCAAAAGCTGAACGATGAACAACGTGATGTGTATGATACAATAATGAAGGCCTTTGTTGAAGTCTCTGGATCAGTATTTTTTGTATATGGATATGGAGAAATAGAAAAGACATTTTTATAGAGAACACTATCAGCAGCGATTAGATCAAAGGGAGAGATAGTCCTTAATGTAGCATCCAATGGTATTGCATCACTACTTCTTCCATGTGGCAGGACTGCGCATTCTAGATTTGCAGTACCTATAAAGATCCACGAAGAATCGACGTGCAATGTTAGACAGGGAAGCAACTTGGCGCAATTACTTGCAAAGTGTAAGCTCATAATATGGGACGAAGCTTCTATGGTTAACAAATTTTGCGTGGAAGCACTTGACAGAACAATGAGAGATGTAATGCAGTTGAGTGATGAACTTTATGCAGAGAAACTGTTCAGGAAAGATCGTTGTCTTTGGTGGCGACTTTAGATAAATTTTGCCAGTCATCCCAAAGGGCTCGAGACAGATCATAATAGGTGCAACAATATATTCTTCTTATTTGTGGAATGAAATTAAGATCTTGAAGCTTACTAAGAACATGCGTCTCATGAACATGCCCGTGAGTAGCGAATCAGAAGAAATAAAAAAATTCGCAGAATGGGTGGCAATGATTGGCGATGTAACAATTGGTGAACCTACTAACTACAGAGCTGATGTCGAGATACCAGACGACATTCTACTAAGTTTTGAGGAAGATCCAATTAGAGCCATAATTGAAAGCACTTACCCTAATTTTATGAACTCAATGGATGATCTGAGGTACTTACAGGACAGAGCAATACTTGCTCCAACCCTTGATGTTGTGGACAGCATCAACGACTACATGGTCAATCTAAATAGAAATGAATTGAGGACGTATCTAAGCTCAGACTCTGCATGTAAATCGGATGCTAATATAGATATACTTGCTGATGTTCACACGCCTGAATTCTTGAATACATTGAAATGTTCCCGAGTGTCAAATCATGAGCTTAAGATTAAAGTTGGAACCCCAGTCATGCTGCTGTGAAATATTGATCACTCCAGAGGACTATGCAATAGAACTAGGATGCTGATTACTGTTATGGAAGACCATGTGCTTCAGGCAAGAGTACTCTCCGGCAACAATGCAAGTGATATTGTTACTATACCCCGTCTTACATTGACACCAATCGACATTAGATTGCCGTTTAGGTTCCAAAGAAGACAATTTCCAATAATTGTTTCTTATGCCATGACAATCAACAAAAGTCAAGGACAATCACTCAATACGGGTTGGGTTATACTCCCCCCATCCCACAACAAGAGGTGCGTTTTGCCATTTTCATCCGTCCCACTACAAGAGGTGCGTTTTCTATTTTGGCAAGTGAGGCCCCCACACCACACAATTTTACCCTTAAAATTTTAACAAATTACCAATTGTGCCACTATTACATTATTACATTAAATGCACATTATATCCTAAATCTAAACAATTAACAACTTTCTAAATCTATGAACATAATACACGAACCCATTCCAATAACTCTCTGGATCTACTTCTTCTCTCTCATTCTGCTTCTTCTCTCAAGAAACCCTACGAGAGTTCCTTCTCACAGTATCCGCCTCTCTGAATCTTCTACTTCTTCTCTCTCAGTCTACTCCTTCTTTCTACTTCTTCTCTCAAGAAACCCCCAAGAGGGTTCCTTCTCACAATATCTGCAGCACGCCATTATCGGTCGCCTTTCTTTCTTCCTTCCGAATCTCCGGTGAAATCACCTTCTCGATGTAAGATCTTGACAGATCTGTGGTGCGTGCTCTTCGAGAAGGGACAGATCCGCGGCGCGTGCTTCGAAGTATGGTGCGTGGAGGACCTCCGGTGGTGCATCTCCGGCGCATCCCATCATGGTCACCGCCATCGCCACCAATTTCTGCGTCCCCAATTACGGATTTGATCCCAACAGCGGCGGCACTGCAACCCCCTTCCATTCCCACTTCGTGCTCCCGATTGAAGTGTTTGAGAAGATCCCCATCTGGAAGGCGTCCAATACATCGATTCAGTACCGCAGGATGATGCCGGAAGGATGAGGGTTCAGATTCACCATGGCGACGCAACGTGGCCGGCGCGGGGGACGAGGTGATGATGAAAATCAAGGGTTCCCAAACGGTGGCTGCCCATGGGAATTCAGATCAGAAGGTAAACAGTTCGATTCGTCCAGGGAAGATGATGAAGCAAGATTTTCTGTATGGTTTGGAAGTTTTTCCTCACAAATTTAATTTTTCATTCACGGATTTAATGTATGAAAGTGTGTGAATTAATTACATTTCATTTTAATTTTTTTGCATTGGAACTGCCACATCCTAACAGATTAAGAGGATTAAGCCTCAGGGGTAAATGAGTCAAATAACATAGTTTTACCCCTCTTTATGTGTTTTACTTTTTTACTCTTGCTAAATATTAAATTTTTAATCTCTTAATAATGTAGCTGAAGGCTTTTAGAGTTCTTCATGAATTCAATTACATTCTTTTATCCAACACTCCAAAAAAACAAGGTAAAAAAACCTACATAACTAAAATCTCATGTAACAAAGAAAGAAGGAGATTATCTCTTCTTTGAGTTCTTCGTAAACTGGAGTTGGGTCTAATGTAGAAAGAACTCGAAAAGATTATAAACCCTAAAGCAATCATGGAAGAAGGTATCAAGTTAATATGGCAAAAGATTATCTCTTCCTTGAGTACTGAATCATTTTGGCAGTCTTCATGTTTTTTTTAAGTTGAGACTAATCATTTTTAATTGAGACTAAGATATATAATGAGTAATCATTGATTAGTGTTTGTTTAGTTGGTCAGATAAATAAAATAGTTGTTATAATTATATGTGCTTGAGAAAAACAAACAAATTAAGTATGAATTATCCATGTTTTGCCATTGCTGTATATATACTATGAATTAACTTGAGATCCTGAGATTTGAGAAATCAAATTGAGATATATACCATTTGGATTACTACGTTTCCAACACTATACAAATTGTATATGTGAAAGATGGGTAACTAAACAATGAAAAAAATATTAAAAAACAACGCTATAAAATAAAATGAATTATCCATGTTTTGCCATTGTTGTATATGTATGTATGCATGTATTGTCAGTTAATATTTGTTTAGTTAGTTTGGTTATATAGTAAAAAAATATTTATGCTTTTTACAAATATATATAATTTATATTTCATAAACATATAGGACATACAAACATATATCCTTTTAATATTTTTATTAATTTATAATAAAAAAAACAACAAATCTAAGGAAGCAATATATTTGAATAGTTTCTTCTAAGGATAAAATAAATAAATATTTTAAAAAAATAATCAGAAATAAACAGTATAAATTTAAGTAGATTGGCACAAATTTATTATTAAACAACTTTATAAATTAATACTATAATTCTTTCCATGATTAAATTATAGATATGCAATCTTCAAAGATAATAAAATAAAAATAAAATAAATATGCAATCTTCAAATTTATTTAATCATCAGACTTTCACATCTTTGTAAATCGATCGTATAACTTTATTCATTTTAAACCATTAGTGTCAAACATTAAAAAAATAAATTTGTTACACACAATCCCGTGCAGCGCACGGGTGAAAATACTAATCCTCTAACAAGGTCTCTTATATGAGACAATATTCATGTGTGGAACGTGTTGTGAGACGTAGTATGATTTTTATATAGGAAAAACTTGTGTGAGATCTCCTCACGGTGAGACCATTGTACACTTTCGTAATTAGTTATTATTATTATTTTTTAAATGTTATCATTTTTCTTTTAGTTGTTACTATCATTTTCTATTTATACTATAAATTATTTATGAAATAGTTCATAATGCTTATATCACTTTTCATCAATTGACTGTCATTTTTTATTATAAAAGTTATCACTTTTTATCCGTATCACACAAGTCTTAATTTGTCTTTTCATCTATTGAGTATCATTTTTCATTATAAAATTATCATCACTTTTTAACTGTGTCACACAAGTCTTAATTTGTCTTATTATATTAGTAAAGTATATTTATTGGTAGTTAAAGTATCATTCTAAAGTATGATGAATGATGCATTAAAATATAATTTTAGAGTTTTATGATATGATTTACTACCAACATACATTAACTATCAATACGCATATTTTATTTATATAATAAATATACTTTTAATAATGAGTCAACCCATTTCACAATTTTTTTCATATACTCCCGTCTCACAATAGATGTGCCAATAACATTAATGTGTAAATACTAATGGAACAAAGAGAGTGTACAGAAGAAATACTAACATGCTCTTCATCGTTTCAATAATAATACTTTCAAATTTAAGGGTAGTATTACTCGAATTTTATACTTACTTTTCTTTAAAAATTCCAAAGAGATTGCTAATAATGAATTTCTTGTCCCTTAAAAAAATTGTATTATACTCATTTAAATAATTAACTTGAAGCTAGGCAATCTATAATTCTATATAAGATCTGAACTAGTCATGGTTCACAATACAATTTCTAACACAAGAAAAATTTTAGCACCCTTATATTGCAGCATTTTGGAATAAATTAATAATTTTGTTTATAAAAGATTTATTTAGAATAAATAAGAGGCGAGTAGAAATAGCTAGCTCTTTTTGTTCAACTTCAATTAAACTCTACGTGTCATAATTACGTACGTAAAGTAAAATTAAATTGAGTCTCAAATATACAATTTTAAATTTCCTAAATAAATAAATGAAGCGTCAATTCGATAATACATAAAATCCTAATCATGTTTAAAATCAATGCAACGTTGAGGAAGCAGATTTCCAATCGGGATAGACCTCCGGTGGTAGATCGATGTATTTTTGCTTTATCATCTCACCACTCATCTTCCCCACTGAATCATTCCTGTCACACCATCAATAATGTTATATATATGCATTTAATTTAATTATGTAACAACAAAATATAAATACTTTTTTTTTTTATTTGCAAAACGTGGAAGCAAGAATTTAAACACAATATAAACATTTTTTTTAATATGCAAAACGTACAAGCAATAATTTGCTAAAGGCACAGTTGATCATAGACCAATTACATAATACTCCCTCCGTCCCCAAGAAGTTGGTATAATTTTTTTTGGGCACGGAGATTAAGGAGTATAATAATTTAATGTAAAGTGAAGTAAAGTGAGAGAAATAATATTTAATGTATAATGGGTAGTTGTATTAGAGGTGATATGTAAGGCCCATGAGAATAGATTAATTGTTTTTGTGTGGGTCCCATGTATTAAAAAGAAAATGTGTCGATTTTAGTGGGACAAACCAAAAAGGAAAGTGTGTCAACTTCTATGGACGGAGGGAGTAATAATAATAATAATAATAATAACAATAATAATAATAATAATAATAATAATGGACTCTTCACAAAAGTAAGTGACCCAAGTTCGATTCCTATTGGGAACGAATAGGAGGGGAGTTATAAAGAGGCTTGGAGAATAACTAACTATGCTAACAACTAACTTTGTCCGATAAAAATAAATAAATTACATAATAAAAAAAATCTCCTTTTTAGCAATGTAATTTACCAACAGAATTCAATCCGTGAATAATTACCAACGGATTGCCTACAAAAATTACTAGCAACGGAATGCCAACGGATTTATTAAGTTATTACTAACAGAATAAAATCCGTTGTCATTTTACCAATGGATTACCAATTGAATCATTATATAAATTACCAACTTAATTGAATTTTTGTTGCTAAAAATTTCCCAACAACTACTTTATTTTACCAAGGAAAAATTACTAATGGATTTTATTGGTAATCCATTATAAACCAATTTAATAATGAAATTAAGATTTTTACCACAAATTTTTTTAAATTACTTTATTAGTACTAAGTATAAATATCTTGTTTTCACCAATAAGATGAACAAAAGAGCGTCAGCTTGATTACAGAAAAGTCTCCATCAAGTCAAGATATTTATATATAAATAGGAGTAAAATCTAACTGAAATTGTTCTTTCATTTCTATTTACAACAACAAAAGTTGAATTGTGCTTTAAAACTAAAAGTGCAACTTAATAGGACTTTAAAAGAAATCAAGAATAGAGCAAACTTTATACTCAAAGACATTTGTTAGACCATTTCACAAGTTGTGTGACACCAATAAAAATTGATAACATTTAAATAAAAAGCGATATGAAGGGTGAAAAGTGTGATAGTAATGTAGTACATTATTTCATGAACAATTCATAATATATATAAAAAGTGATAACATTTTAATAAAATGTGATACTCTACCAGCAAAGCTTTTCTACTAATTCTAATTGTTGTTTCAGTTCACTTCCTCTTTTGAGCGTCGGAAATACGCAAATTTTATCGATAAAAATAGTACTCCAATATTTCCGGTGCCTCACCTATCCTTTGAAGAATGTATTGAAATAAAGGGAAAATGATTTACTTAAAATTCGGTAAGTTTTAATTTTTCTATTTATAATTGACGTGGGATGAAAGTTAAATTTGATAACGTGACGCGTAAATAATCAGTCAATAATATCATCATAGACAAAATTAACGAGTCGTCTACAAGATACCAATCAAACCCACCATTAATATATTAAAAATATTGGTTAAATTTAAATTCTTATTGGCATTAATGTGCACTGTTGTATGAACAATTAGACCAAGTAAAATAAATATTATAACACTTTATATTGAAATAACTACTCTAATATTTATAGCAACTATACACAAGTGGAATAAGTAATACTTGCAGGCAACCTATTACAAGATGGAACTATATTTTGAATTAGCTACCGAAACAAACACGGAATTAAGTTATTTATATTTTTGGATGATATAATATTAAAAAATTATTAATTAACATACCCTAATATTTATTGAAAATCTAATATAAAATAAAACAACCACCCCCAATATTTCATCAAATTTTACAGGATTAGGTTAGGTACAAATAATTTCGTATTTTGCCATGTGAAACGCGAAACTTTCAACTGAATTTATATTAAATTAATTTAATTAAAATAATAATCCCAACCGCCAAAAATTACAACAAACATGATATGACGTCTTTAATTTATTATCTATCACACCCAAAATTAATTAAAGGCCGATTAAATCAAATTTCTACACCAACCAAAGCATTGAAAATTAAAAACAAGATTTAAAAGAAAGGAATGGGCATACCCGTAATTAGATTGATCTTGAAGAGCAATTTAAAGTGCAGATAATTCCTTCTTCACATCTTCATTAATCCGACAACCTTTGCTCACAAAATCTACGGCTTCATCGAAGATCTTGTCCACTTCCACCCAATCTATCCTCAACCAATCATCATCATCTACATTCACTCCAATTTCTTCATTACTAATTTCTTGATCAACACTAGAAATTCTAGTTTTGATTTCAGAATCATGGGTTCTTCTGCCCTTTTCGACACAATTAACCTCCCTACTACTGTTCTCTCTCTCCCCATCTGCACTCACTCCAATTTCTTGATTGCTGTTTTCTTGATCGACAGAAGGAATTCTCGTTTTGATTTCGGAATCATGGGTTGTTCTGCCCTTTTCGACGCAATTAAGATTGTCGATGATTAGAAAGACCAGAACAGAGAAACCCACAACGCAGAGGAGTAAAATCTCCACCGCATACATAATTTGTATGTATTTTGTAAGTATTTACCAGGGGTGGGGGTGGGGGTTTGGGGGGGGGGGGGGGGGGGGGGGGAGAGAGATGACGGTGGGAAATTATTGGAAAGCTGCTTTATGTTATGGGGAACAAATAGAATATCAAAGCTTATAAGAGAAGGGTTGTATATATGTATGTATGTATAATTTTTTAAATAATTACAGTACTTTGTTTTATCTTTTTTTATTTTTTATTTTTTTGTTACGATGTGAGATCGTATTCGGATTTAAGGAATTGTTGAAGAATCAAAGTAGGTCCCACTATGAGATGGCAATGATCGAGCTAAAATTATTGGATAAGGTTATACTTTAAATACCTATGGTTTTGATAAGAAATTTGGCTAATTCACATTCCTTTATTGTTAAAACTTAAAACCCTCAACTAAATCACGTTTTTATATTTTTTATGTGTAATTAGCAGTGTTTTCATAACCGAGCCGGAGGTCAAACCGGAGAGCCCAACGGTTCACGGTCGGACTGGTCGGCGGTTTAATCGGAAAAATCGAAAATTCACTATTTTTAATAATATTTAATTATTTTATATATTATTTAATATTTTATTATTTTATATATGATTTAATATTTTTATATAACTTAATAATTTATTATTTATAGATAATTTTATATTAACATATTAATTTACATGTGAATATACATTTATTAAAAATAATGGATCAAAAAAATTAATTATGAATATTTATATAACTTAATAATTTATTATTTATAGATAATTTTATATTAACATATTAATTTACATGTGAATATACATTTATTAAAAATAATGGATCAAAAAAATTAATTATGAATATTGAAATTGAAATAAAAATAAAATTAAAATGGTTCATTCTAATATAAAAAGAAAATAATTAATTCTAATTTTAATCAACATTTATTAAAAAAATTATTTATTTTTTTTTATACAAAGCAAATAAATTTATTTATTTCAAATTTAAACAAATAATTAGTTAGTACTAAATTACATGTAGTAAATATTTTGTTTAATAAAATTCTTCTCATCTTAACCAATATCCCACATTGGTTAATTATTGGAAAGAGAGAGCATTGAAACTCTATATAAAGACTAATGATTCTCCTTATTTTTCTCATCCCACATTGATTTCTTATTGAAGATAAGGGGTATTAAATCACATATAAAGATCAATACTTCCCTTTCTTTACACTTGTATTGTTGGAATTGTTGGCTCTTAAATTAGTCGATGATTCAAGTTTCAAAGTAAAATTTTTAAAAAATTAAAATTAAATTAAAAAAAAAGTTGAAAATTAAAAAAAAAAAGGAACCGCCGGTTACCGGTTATTCCGGTTTGAGCCGGTTCAACTCGATTTTTTCCGGTTTGACCTTAAAAGCGGTTTCCCGGTTTGACCTTAAAAGCGGTTTTTAGGGGGCTTTCGGACTGGTTCCGGCTCTGATTCCCGGTCGAACCGGCCGTTTCGCTCCGATTTTGAAATCATTGGTAATTAGTATTAGACACGCAAGGTTAAGTATTATTATGATATATATATATATATATATATATATATATATATATATATATATATATATATGTGTGTGTGTGTGTGTGTGTGTGAATTAAAATATATCACTTTTAGATAAAAAATTATTAATATAATATACTCCTCTGTCCTGATCAAAATGCATCGTTTGACTGCATAAGACTCTCACAAAAGCTACAGTAAACGTAGCAATATGGGCAGGACGGAGGGAATACTTAATATAATCCCAATTAAATATTTAAAAAGGAAATAAATACTCCTCCTCCCCATTTCAGATGACACACTTCCCATTTTGGGTTGTCCCACAAAAATTTGCACTTTCTTAAAAAAAGCAAAAAGTCAAACACAATCATCCTTCCCCCCATACACTTTATTTACAATAAAACCACCATACCTAACACACATAACATACTTTATCATTTATTTATTACCAAAAAATACCATAATACCCTTAAAAGTTATTACTTTCTTACTTTCCGTGCCGGAAAGGGGTATGCAAACTTTCATGAGATAGAGGGAGTATATTATTTGTTTGTTGTGATCTCCCTTCAAAATTTCCCTTATTAATTCCTAACGCGTGATTTTTGCTTTACCGCCAATCATATAGTCATCATCTTCTTTATTCCTCAATTAAAATTTCCTTTGAGTTTCGACTGACCGACATTCATATCATAATCATTTTCTTTTTTATTTACAGTGTCATATTTTTTCTTTTTTCTTCAATTTTACATCGTCATCTTCATAATCATCTCCTGCCATAGCATTACAACCAATGCGTAAAGTGAGAGAGGATAGTGGTGAGTGTTGGTTGGGTGTCAACCAAAGTCCCACATCAGTTAGAAGTTGGGATATCGATGGTTTATAAATGCGGACAAGACTCTCTCTAGCATGAGGTCTTTTGGGTGTGAGCCCAGAGAGAAAAACCGTGTGGGCCTGTGAGTGGCCTAAAGCAGACAATATCATGTTATTGGATTGAGTAGGCCCAACTCTCGCTGGACTGATAAACCCAACAGTAGTATCAGAATCAGGCCCCAAACTTAACAAGAGCGGACCGGCACACGTCTCAAACTGATGTCTAGCCACAGGACTTTGTTTGAGGGAAAAATTCGGTTCGGTTGGTGGGATGTTCTCGCCTCAATAAGTGCGGACAAGACTATCTCTAGCATGAGGCCTTTTGGGTGTGAGTCCAGAGAGTAAAACCATACGGGCCTGTGGGTGGCCCAAAACGGATTATATCATACTATTGAATTGAGTAGGCCCGACTTTCATTGGATTGATAAACCCAACAGTGATAAACATGTAAAATTTTACAGGAGAGAGAAAGTAATTATCTCATGTGCAAGCGCAGGATACTTGGACTAGTCCATTTATGATATGGACAATATAGTTTAGATTATTTCAGATGAATCGCATAATTGGGATTTTAATTTTCATATATATGCAACGAGCTTCATTCTATAGAGTATCATTCGTCAAAGAAATACATATACAAAAATTATATTGTGCAGAATTATTCACTAGTTGTTCATTATTCATCGGAGAAATATCTACAAAATTATATTGTGTAAAATTATTCATTAGTTGTGAATAATTATACAATAATTGTGCAAAATTATTCCCGTCAAGTTCTCCATAAAAATATGTAAAAAAAATTATGTTGTGCAAAATTATTCACTAGTTGTGTATAGTTATATACTAATTGTGCAAAATTATTCAAGTTCGCCAAAAAAAATATATAACGAAATTATGTTGTGTAGAATTGGTTGTGCATAATTATAAACTAATCGTGCAGTGTAGTAATTAAAATACATTTATTATTATGATAAAAATAAAGTGAAATAGAAATATTGAAATTGCACAATATAATTTTATACCACACAATAATAATTGAATGAGGCTCTTATGCCCCGGGATACACCGTGTCCCCATGTGAACACAAGAATTTTATCTTATGTTCACATGGGATACGGTGTGTCTCTGGAGACACAGAAGTTTTTTTCATAATAATTTAAAATGCATGTATCTAATAGTAATAATGGAAAATGAATTATACTTAAACTGTCCCTTTTATTTAACTAGAGTGGTTAAAGACCGACACTATTGATCCTAAAGAATACTTGAATCGATTCTCTTACTCTTGAAAAATCAAATTTTAAGATGTAAATCTATTTAAGTGTCTCTTGAAAATCGATTTTTAAGATGTAAATCTGTTCAAGAAACTTGAATCGATTCTCTTTCTCTTGAAGAATCGATACTTGAATCGTTGATCATCTTTCACTTGAAGAATACTTGAATCAATACTTTAGAAGTAGATTTTAAAGAATACTTGAATCGATTCTTAAGAGGTAATACTTGAATCGTTTTCCTCTTGAAGAATTGATTCTTAAGATGTAAATCGATTTAAGAATACTTGAATCGATCCTCTTACTATTGAAAAATTAGTTTTTAACATGTAAATCAATGTAAGCATCTCTTGAAAAATCGATGAATCAGTTCTCTTACTCTTGAAGAATACTTGAATCAATTTTTTAGAGGTAGATCGAATCTATACTTGATTCAGTGTATCGAAATAAATTTTTATACTTTCATAAATCAAATCTCTAGAGGAACTTGAAGAAACTCTTATTACTTTTGGAGAAACGAATATGTGTATTTAGAATGAATAACCAAAAAGTCTTATTTATAGGTGGGGTGTGAGAGAATATTATATGGAATATTTTTTTCCTTTTATATATATGATTTAATTTGATATTAATTAATTTATTGCATTAAAAGATTTAGTAACTAATTAATGATACCCACAAATAAATAAAATATTAAAAATTTAATCATTATTAAAAATAAGAAACACATTATTTAAAAAATATTAAATAAGGAAGTTAAGTAAAAGTAAATAAGGAAAATATTAAAAAAAGTATTAAAAAATCTAAAAAATTAAAAAAATTACACGTCACATTAGAGCGCTATGGAGATGACATGTTAGCAAGAAAAATTTCTGCTATAGTATACTTAATATATATATATATATATATATATATATATATATATATAATATTTAATTATTGTTTATTATAATAATAATTATTTTTAAAAAAATTATTTTTGGTTCAAGTATTTTTATTGTTTTTAGTTTTATATAAGTAAGAAAAAAATAGAATCAACTAAGTCAATTATTCCATTTTAAAGATTGGTCACAGTGCCCGTGCACGGTAGAATTTCTATGATAGCCAAATAATATTTTTTACATGAATCGCACCCTCATATTTAAATTTTAAAAAATTAAAAATAAAATATATAATTACAACTATTATCTAAGTTTAATTTATAAACCCCAAGGTGCATGGTGCACCAGGTGTATCTTAAAATTATCCTAAATTTTACTAATGTTTTTTTTTTATGGTCAAAGGACATTACACTCTAATAATTAAGTGATGTTTTATCTTTTAAGATTGGCGTGGGATTGGAGAGAGTATTAAAGTATAAAAGTTGGAAAGAAAAAATAAAAATAAATAAAAGATATGTTATTATAGAATTAATTAAAATGACATGAAATTATTTGAAAATATATAACGTGTAGAAATATATTTTTAAAAGAATGCAATAACAGTATAATATAAGAGTAGTTATTAAACTCTAACAAGTGTTTACCCGGCCATGCGTTGCACGAACAGGGAAATTTATGAAATATTATATATATATATATATATATATATATATATAATGTTGGAAAGAACCAGCTGTATTCCATTGCATTTTTTCCTTAATTGCTTGATTAGATTAGATTTTAATTATCTAAATTAGGAGAATATGCAAGAGTAAAATTAGGGGTAATTGTCAAATTTTTTCTTTATATTATGCCATGAGATTGGCTCACATAATTGTATATAATTCTGACCTAGTTATGAAAATTCTCAAGGAAGAATTATTCCAAACACACCAGTCTTGTTTCATGGCATCAGAGCCTGGTTGGTACTGGTGAGAAAAAGAAAAAAATGGGAGGGTGTGAGAGTGTAGTAACCAACTAATATGAGTTCATCAACATATGTGTCCTCAAGCACAACAGCCCAGACAACTCAAGTGGCTGGTTCTGGTTCTGGTTCTATGCCGTCCTCATACGATAGTCATTCCTTATAAATTACGCAGCACAAGCTAAATGGCCAGAATTTTAGAGAGTGGTCTCAATCTGTACTACTTGTCATCAAGGGAAGGGGGAAGGCCGGGTATTTAACTGGTGTAATAACAGCCCCAGTTAAAACTGCACCAAACTATGACACTTGGAAGCATGATGGAGCTTGGAGCTAACGCTTTCCTTACCAAATGCCTATCGAGAGAGTACTCTACACCTTATCATTTTACTACTTGAAATGAATTGAGTTTGATTTGGATTGTGGTGACTAGCATGATACTTCATTTGTTATATTTGTGAGAGGTTTACTTTCGTAACTTAGGATTTCCTTTTCAATAAAGAGTGGGATGTTTGTGAGCTTAATTGTCTAGGGATGATTTGAGTGTGTGCTTAATTTTTGCATGGATGATGGTGATTTTTGTGTCTTGTTTGTTGAGTCCTTATTTTTATGTTGTGTGTATTTTCATTTTTGTCTTGGGATATTTGGTGGTTTGTTTAGGGATGTCGTGAGTCATTTTTGAATGTGAGTGATGATATGTTGTGGTGATAAGTGATGACAAATTATGATTAAGAATCTTTACACTTTCAAATTGTGACATGTTTTATTTAACTTGTTCAATTTTGAGATGAATGTGGTGTAATAAGTTCCTTAAGGTCCGAGCACAAGCTTGTGAGCATTTGAGCCTCAACCATGCATACATGATATTTCTTCATGAGTGGATCGGTTGTGTTTGATAAGTTAGAACTTGCTCAAGGACTATAGGAACGAGTCCAATTAGTGGAGATTAGTGAAATGATCTAAGGCCATCCTTGTTATTATAGTCATTGCCATATATGTTCCTACCTTGAACACCATCCTTAGTCAACCACTTTGAGCCTGTAAGCTTATTTCTTGTGAATTTAGCACATTACAAGCCTTGATTACCCACTTAAGCCTTATATATATATCAATTATGTGAGTAATTGAGGAGATGATGGCTAGAAAGGATTGATTGAATAATCAAAAGAAGTAAAGGACATGGTAAACAAGCAAGAAAAAGGATGAAAAGAGCAACAACAAGAAGGAACATGCAACCTCAAAGTTAGAAAAGGAGCAAATCAACATCAAAATGCTCAAGTAAACAAAATTCAAAGATAGGAAGCATGCATCAAAAGAAGCTCAATCCAAGGAAAGTTAATGAATAGTGCTTGAGATTGTAAAGATAAGAAAGGAAGAAAGAAAAGTGGAGAAGTTGAGGAAATTGGCCATCTCTTTAATTACTTACACTTGTTGAGTCACTATTATCCATATACTTCCTACCATACCAAAGAGCCTATCATTACATCCTAATTAAAGACCTTTTTGATCATTGATTGAAACTTTGGTGGTTTGTGAATGTAGTCCACGAGCAAGCTTATATCGAGTCAAGCCAATCGGTTGATGAGTGTTGTTTTACCCTACTTTAAAGAGTGTTGAGAGACATTTATAACATATGTGAGGCTTGGACCAAAAAAGGGGACTATATTACATTTTATTCTCTTGTGATTGAACTTGTTAATTTCTCATGTTATGATTTTAATATTGTAGGATGACTTAGCATAGTTTTGTAGTTGTTATCGCTAACGATGTGTTATTACTTATGTTCATTTAGTCTTTTTCTAGGTGAAAATTTCTCCTTTTGATTTGTCATTTTCGTTGCTCGGGGATGAGCAACACCTTAAGTTTGGGGGGTTTGATTGACGCTATTTTCACCTAGATTTTAGTGTCTTTTTATATGTATTTTCATATTATTTTATCCGTATTTGTATGTTATTTGGTTGTGCTTTGTGTTTTTATGGAAATGTGTGTGAATGAGGAAGGCATAGGAAAAAGCGGATCTAAATTCGGAGTTGAAATGAGGAAGAACGGGCAAAAAAGGAAGCTGCACAACACGGGCCGTGTGCAGCGCACGACCCTGTCAGAATGGCCGTGCGCTGACACTCGAAACACCAACTCGGCCACGCCTGTGGCCGAGTGTAGAACACGACCCTGCCCAGTACAAACACACGGCCCATGCACCACGCACGGACCTGTCCAGAAAGTCGTGTTAGGACGTCGGATTACACAACACGGCCACCCCTGTGGCCGAGTGCGGAACACGACTCGTGCGCTGTGTTAGAACACGGGACGTGCGGCGGAGCTCGAGCCGTGTTGGTGCAAAAACGCTAAAAATTGCTGAAATCTTCTAGAAGGCCCACATGGGGTATAAATAGACCCCATTTCAACACTTTGAGAGATAAGATCCGAAATTCCACCCTTCTACACACACATCACACACCTTTCCTTCAATTTCACACCATAATCTCCATCCACCTTCATCCATCTTGATCCATCTTCATCATCTCCATTAATTCTCCATCAAAACTTCATCCCTTCCATTGGGTGTGAGAGATCTCAAGAAATCAATAGCTAGAGAAGAAGATCCATGAGTATTGAAGATCTCCTACAAGAAATTGCTAGGGAAGATTCACATCTCTTTTGATTTTCTTTTGGATCTAAGACTATGGGTATTTGTAATGAATCATTTATGTGTTTTGTTACTTTTATCATGTTAGGCTAATCCCTCTAGTGGGATTAAGAACATGAAGAGCATATTAGATTTGTATTATCTAGTGGATTAAATTAGTTTTTGATTTAATTGATGTTGATTTCTATTCATGGAGTTTAATTGTCTTGATGTTGTGATGACATGGTTTGTTATTCATAATTGATTATTGGTTTAATGGATTGTTGATCAATGAATTGATTTATGGTAATTAAATGCTATCATGATGCTCATGTATGTATTGCTTGGAGTGAGACGGAAACGACCCTCTATAGTATTAGGAAGGCATGAATAGATATTGAGTTTGGGTTTGACCGAAAGGATATTTGAATTCAATGAGGGGAACCAATCCATTCGTTGGCCTTAGTACACAAAAAAGGAGAGTTTAATCTAACTAGTACCTAGATGGAAGGGGTTAATATTGGGCTTTGATCTTAAGTGCTTTTGGGAGTCTAAAATGGATCAACAACCTTTGTAACCCGAAAGGGAGCTTAGGATACAATCGTGATCACCCTTAGTCTACATCAATTGAGTTGAATTCCTTGTTTTTCCATAAATCAAGTGTGCTTGGATGTTTCTAATCCCATGTTTTTCCATACTTGAACTTTAGCACTCATTTTCTTTACTTGTTATTCATCTTTACTTGTCATTTCTCCTATTCGCTCTCTTATTTACTTGCTACTTGCTTTAGTTGTTAATCATCTTAAAACCCCCGATCATCTTTACAAAAACAACATGAACATGAGCTCGCGTATTTTGCTAGTCCGAACATAACTCCTTTGTGGATTGATAAATTTTCTTGTGATATACTACTACAACGATCGAGTATTCTTACTCGTGAGTGCTACAAAAATAGGCAAACAGCACACGCATGTAATATAAGTCAAACTTTCATGTTAATGTCACAAAAAATAGATTTTTGGATTGTGGACACAGGGGCATCAGATCACATGACAGGAACAATGGCAATGGTGAGATTAGTGTATGCTGATGGGAAAAAAGTCACCTGCCGTTGGAAGTGGCACAGTTTGCCTACCAAATGTCATATTAAAATCAGTTTTATATGTGCCAAAGTTAACTTATAATCTCTTATCAGTTAGTAAGTTAACTAGAGATATGGATTGTGTTGTAACCTTTTATCAAACTCACTGTGAATTTCAAGACCATTCTTCGGGGAAGATGATTGGAATTGCTGAGAAGAAAGATGGCCTATACTTCTTCCTAGGAGAAAAGTCATTCAATAAAAACAAGCCTCAGAATAAAATGTCAATGTCAGTGGTTTCTAATTCTAATGTTATGTTATAGCATCAAAGGTTGGGACACCCAACCTTTCCTTACATAAAACATTTGTATCCTCATCTTTTTCTCAATAAATAATAAAGTTTGCTTCAGTGTGAGCATTGTGTCTTAGCAAAACAGACACGAGTCAGTTACTCAGTACATACATATAAACTCTCCAAACCTTTTCAAACTATTCATAGTGATATTTGGGGTCCATCTAGGACAACTAACCTGACCAAAACACATTCATCACTTTTATAGATGATCATACTAGAGCCTGTTAGGTATACCTAATGAAAAACAAATATGAGCCCTTTACCCTATTAAAACAATTTCATAAATTTGTTCTGAACGTATTTCAATCCAATATCCAAGTTTTTCGAACAGACAATGGGTGAGAATATTTCTCGAATAAGTTTGTCCAATATTTGGGAGAAAATGGGATACACCATCAAAGCTCCTGTATTGACACACCCAAACAAAACGGGATTGCAGAGAGAAAAAACTGTCATTTGTTGGAAGTTTCACGTTCAATTATATTCACAAACTCAGTTCCTAACTCATACTGGGGGAGGCCATTCTCTCATCTGCATACTTAATAAATCGTTTGCCATCAAAAACATTGAGTTTTAGGACTCCTCTAAGCATTCTACTTAATCACTTTCCAAAAGTCAACCTATTCAATTCTCTTACTCCTAGAGTATTTGGATGCATTGTCTTTGTCCACAACAAACAACCAAACCGAAGCAAACTTGAACCTAGAACTCATAAGTGTATGTTTATAGGATATTCTCCAACACAAAAAGGCTACAAGTGTTATTCTCCGTTTCTGAAGAAATTTTTTGTTTCATGTGATGTAACATTTTTTGAAGATAAATCCTTCTATCCCAACAGCCTTCTCCAGGGGGAGAGATCTACTGAAGAAGGTCATTGGGATCATAAAATCTCCCTCCCAATATCTCAAGAAGTCTTGCCCTTGAGTCACACAAATTCTGAAATTTGCATCCACTCAGGATCTGGAAATATTGTGCCTCTTTCTTCCACCGAAGAGATTCTAGTTACTACCCACAATCTCAGTCTCAGCCATCCTGTCCTAAGTCATGAGAAAGAATTACCTCCAGGAAAGCCACTTCAAACTTACTCTCGCAGGCAAAAAGCACCTCAACAAGACCAATCATTAACCCAATAATCGGAACCGAATGAAGCAAGTGATCTAGATTTGCCAATTGCACTGCGGAATAAGGTAAGGACATGCACCAAACATCCCATATATAATTTCTTAACCTACAGAAAATTATCTCCTGGATTTAGAGCCTTTACAGCAAAGATTGACAACGTGAAAATTCCAAAAAATATTCACGAGGCACTAAAGAATCCAAAATGGGAGAAAGCGGTGCATGAAGAAATGAGAGCTTTGCAAGCAAACCAGACATGAGAGATAGTTGATTTTCCCAGAGATAAGAAGGTAATTGGTAGCAAGTGGGTATTCACATTAAAGTAAAAAGCAGATGGTGAAATAGAGAGGTATATGATGAGAGTGAAAATTAGCGTGTTTTAGTATCCAATTAAACACCTTTTTGGTTGATATTGTTGTCATATATTAGCACAAGGATCTTATATTCAATATATGCGTGAAAAAGATGCACTTGAGGTGTTTTATTGTATTTTAGGTGAAAAAAGGATCAAAAGTACAAAGTTGGAGAAAAGGTGCAATTTGTGCAAGAATGCTGAAAACATACGTCTAAATTATATAATTTTTCTGTGTTCGTGTGGAGCTTTGAATTAGAAGTATAATATATGGTTGGAAAACCACTAAAAAGAGGATCGTTTTGACATAAAGAATACTTCAATCGGATTCCAAACGAGGAAGTTATGAGCAAAATGGTGACATCGCGCGAGCTGTGCCGAACATAATAGATGTTCTACTTTCCATAGCTTGTTACAGATCCAAATCTTAGATTTTTCTTACGTTCTTTACATAAATAGAAAGCCAAGGAAGAGAGAATCGTGTGAGCATAAGAATTACTTAAATTGGAGTTCGGATGTGGAAATTATATGCAAAACAGTGAGACGACGCAAGTGTGATTTGACCATGACAATCTAGTTCGACCAGACCCCTTGGTCGAACTGCAGCCATTTTGGTCGAATCGAATGCCTGAAGTACAAATTATCGCCGATTTCGATTCGACCAGGGTTCGACCAATCCCTAGGTCAAACTCTAGGTCGAACTCCATGCCTGGGACACATTCGGATCTGATTTTTACACCCCAAGTGTGTGTTTCTGCGTGTTTTCCAAGAAAAAACCCATCCTAGGTCCATAAGGAGAGCTTACAAGTATAAACGGGGATGTAGATCACATCAAGAATACACAATAGAGAATTAAGGGAGAACAACACAACACAATCATCCTACATCCCACAAGGAGGGGATCACCCCCCAACCATCATCCACATCCTTTCCTCCATCCATTCATCACTTTGAAGATTCATTTGTGGAATCAAGAGGAGAACCAAGAGGAGGATTCAAGACGGAGAAGGACGTGATGATGCCCACATCTAGGGTTTTATTCATTTTCTAATTTATCTTGTATTTTCCTGACATCCGGATAAGATCTATCCAACACCCATGATTGTTCTTCATAACATCATGTGCTAGAACTATTTTGATAGGGTTGTGGAGGTTTTTACGAATTAATTGAACTTTCGTATGTAAACTCCGTACAACACTACTTGTGGATTTATTTTATATATGATTGCGCTTTCTTAATCCATATTCACGTTCATTTTGTACATCTTCAATTGGTATATAGAGTCTGAATATATATCTTGGTCATAGATTGAGTGCGTTCAACGCTGAACAGGATTTCATGTTATGATTCTAAGTGAGGGGACTCCAAAGTTTCATTAGAACTATCATATATGAATACTTATTAATTGAATTGAATTCGGGTTATTAAGTAGGATAAAGAGGATAATTTTATAGTACCTATAAAGGGAGATCATATCGGGTTAGAGTACCAATTGGCCAGAGAAATAATTGATACTGATAGAACTAGAAAGGGGGGTAGAATTATATCTCTTGCTCTGAGGTTATTCACATATGTTACACGCATGTTTACTTGTGTCTATAGAGTAGATATGCATGGTTTAGTGATGCGTCCATATTCCACAAGGCAGAGTCGGACATCAATACACGAAAGGGAAATTAATGCGTGAAACTGGATTATCCTAGGGCTACCTATTCTCCTACTTGATCCACTTTCGTATTCGTCAAGTGATATTTTATTTTATTTATTATTTAAATTAATTGTTTATTAGTTGTTAGATTAAAATTCCAATCTTTATTATTTTTCGTCTTAATTAATTTAGATAATTATTAAATTGATAATACGCCATCATTTTTGTTCGATATTAACTTGGTCGATTGCTTAGCTGCAACTGATATCCTTAATACTTGGGGATTAATTTTACGTGTAAAGAAAACGCACATCAAGTTCTTGACACCATTGCCGGGAACGACTGTTATTATTAGTTTATTATTTCTAATTTGATTAAGATTTTTATTTGTGATTATTTATTTCTATCTAACATTAAATTTTTCTGAGGTACTTGTGCACTAGAAAAGGACAGGAAGGAAAGGAATGAATAACACATTGAGCTAAACATGGCCGGAGCAAGATAGAATCCGGATAATGTTGTCATATGTGAAATTTTCATGAACTATGGAATTGGTAACATGGGGTTGATAGGAGCAAGGGGGGAGATGATGATTTTGAGATACATCCCACTCTTATTAATATTGTGGAAAAGAATCCCTTTTCTGGAGGTTGTTTTGAAGATCTATATCAGCATCTCCGAAGATTTCTTGGTTATGCAAACACTCAGAAGGGTGTTGGAGCTAATGATAATGCTAGACGAATTGCCCTATTCAAGTTCTCTTTGATTGATAAGGCAGAAGTTTGGTATGAGACTCTTGATGCTACAGACTGCACTACATGGGACCAACTGCAGCAGAAGTTCTTGGAAAGATACATGCCACCCTCAAGGATCTTAAGAATGAAGCAAGAGATCACCAATTTGTTATGAAACAGGGTGAGAAATTTCATGAAGCGTGGGGCAGGTTTAAAGACATGCTCAGGAGGTGCCCACAGCATGGAATGTCTAAGTCTCAGTACATAGATATCTTCTACTATGGATTGGATTGTGAGTCGCGTGGTTTTTTTGATGCATCATTAGGAGGAGCATTGTTATATAAGACAGCACTTGAAGCAAAAAAGTTATTTGAAGACATCTCTATGAATTTACGTGACTGGCCTACGAAAAGAGTAAGTGGATCATATGTACTTAGCAAGGTAGCGCAGGTTGAACATCAAACGGTGAAGTCAAATAGGGATTATGTGATCGTTTCTAGTCTAGCTAATATCAACAAGCTACTAGAATCCCAACAGAAGCAGATTGCAGAGTTGACACAAAGGGGGCCTAGTATCCAGCAGCAAGAAGTGAAGAGTGTTGAAGATACCTTCAATCAATACATGGCTGAGAACGATGCAAGGGTTAACTACATCGAAGCTAGAATAAATGTTGATCATGTAGATTTATCTAAGTAGTTGAAGGACCTAACTTGGATTATGGGATAGATGACCGCGAACGTGAATCAACTGACACAAAAATTAGAGAATAAAGCCATCACGTTGAGTTCTAGAACGCAGTACGAGGGACCGATGAAGCCAGAATCAAAATCTAAAATGAAAGAAGCCCGATTCGACCCCGATTCGACCAGCACAGGTGGTCAAATCAGGCAGGAGAGGTCGAACCAGGCACCTGGGCGACATCCTGAGGAGTCTGAAGGTCAGTTTGACCAAAAACAGGTGGGTTCAACCAAAGCCTTTGGTCAAACTGAGGTCGAACACCACTGTCCAGAGCATTTTATTTTGTCTGAAGCCCTATTTGACCACGACCACTTGGATTCGACCAACCTTGTTGGTCGAACCGGCCTGTAAGGGGGAGAACGAACTTTTAGGTATTAGTTCGACCATTATTCACCGAGTTTGACTACCTACCCAGGTCGAACTAAGGTTGAACCTTCCCATTTTGCACCATTTTCCGCGTTGAATGCTTCACGTGATGTTGATGCTACTTCAGTGCCATCCCAAGAGCAAAATAGTGAGCTTACAATGAAAAATAAGTAGGAAAGAGCAAAGAAATTGAGAGCCGAGGAGCTTAGACTGCAGATGGATAATGAAGATGTGGTTTTCCCTCTTGATCAAAGATGCCCATGGAGACTCAATCTTGCAAGAGCATAGATGTGGCTTCTAACTTGTTTAATCTTGATTTTTCTAAGATAGATGATTCTGAATTCGAGTGAAAGATTGACAAGGAGGTGTCTAGACAGCCATGGGAGGTAGGTAATTCCAAAGATCATATACTTGTGGCTAAAAAAGGTGAGGTGTTGAGTGTAGACAAGAAGAGGGAAAAAAAGTACTTGAAGGTGAGGATGCGAGAAGACCGTCCTCTAATCCAGTAGTTTAAAAGGATAAGTACCATCGTGACTCTCTGACGTTAAATATGAGCGCATGTTGGGGGCTTGCCCTTCCATTTTATTGCTTTATTTCTTTTGTGTGAGTAAGAAATTTTTATATTTAGGTGTTTACTAATCGGTAATTAAATCTCTTTGCAAACTTAGTTTCAACTTACGTTTTTACTAAGTTTGGGGGGTGTGATGTTCTTACCTCACTGAAGCACCAAGAGTATAATCTTTTCTTTGTAATGTTTGCTAGGGGAGTTGATTTTTTGCAGTATGTTGAAACTTTAATCGATTTTGATGTGTCAATTTTTTACAATTTGCCTAGTGTTCAGTGGTGTTTCTAGTGTGTGGAGTCAATTAGATAGTCAATTGAGTCTTTCTTATAGTTCTCTTATATTATTATTGATGAATCTTGTGATGATGAGGTATGTTGAGCTTTGATGATAGAACAGGTAAACTGAGACTTGACCTGACCGAGTTGAACAACTCGAGGAGCTCGTGCATACATTGAAGAAATCAGGTGCCCTTGTTTCCTTATTCTAATTCTTATGTATGCTTTTAATTCATGAAGTGGAAGGATTGAGTTTATATTTTTGGTGATCCACATGAGCTTATATTTCTAGAATTATGCCTAAAATTCATATGCTCTTGAAATTGATGAAGGAAATACTTGAGTTATATTGTGATATGAAGTTCTATATGTACTTGTGGGATATTACTTACCATGAAAAGTGCTCTGTTACTCGTTAAAAAACCATGTGAGATTTTGAGCCTTATTCATGTACATAAACACATGATATTTCTTTCTGATGAGTATCGTTCTTGTGTGTATTCTAGAACTTGTCTCTTGTCTTACTTGAGACCGCATATTATGTTAGATAATGGGAGATGATTTTAGGCCATTTTTGATAATTATGAGTCACTTTGCCAAATAATTTCCTAACAATTTTATATCTGTAGTTAGCCCATTTGAGCCTAAAAGCCTTATTTCTTTGGCAACCTACGAAGATAGCCACTTTGATATCCTATTTGAGCTTTAATTCCTATATTTAGTGGAGAATTAAATGTTGTCAAAGTGTGTGAAGTTGATTTTAATAAAGTTTGGAAGGAATAAAATATTTGGAGTTGTACAAGTGATTATGAGCTTGAAAATAAGTTGCTTAGGGGTAGTGCCCGAAACTGGTACCCCAAGATGATAGAGGTAGTGCCCGAAACTGGTATCTCAAGAGAGGAAAAAGAAAAGAAAGAAAAAGTATGTTGAGCTTGAAGGAAAGAAGAGAAAAAAATTAGAAGAGCATGAAGGTGGATAGCCATGAAGTGTAAAAATTTGCAGTACAAAAGATATCTTGTTTTAATTCTCTACTAATTGAGTTACTTTGTCCATATGTTTCCTACCCTTATCAAAGAACTGACATTACATCCTATTAAAAGTCCTTTTTTATCTCATTTTTGAATCATACTTTTAGTGGTGGAGAGTTTGAGATATTTGGCAAGCTTATGGTTATGCATGCACTTGAATTGAATTTGAGCGAAACACCATAATCCATAAGTGTACGTCTTTTACACTTGAGTGCGAGTGATATATACTTCCCGCGAGAACATGTTAATAGAGCATTTGAATTGGTGGTGATTGTCTTAACTTGTATGCTATGATGTAATTATTACATGTATTGAAAGTTGCATGATCTAAGTTGAGGACAATTGTATTTTGAATGGGGTATTGGTCATAATCCTTATTTCTCCGCTAATTTTCTTACTCTCTTTCTCTTTATTTTTATTTTGTTGCCTCGGGACGAGCAACGGGTAAGTTGAATTGATGAGAGTGGAAATTAGCATGTTTTAGTATCCAATTGAATACCTTTTTTGTTGATATTGTTGTCATATATTAGCACAAGGATCTTATGTATGCAAAGTTGGAGAAAAGAGTGCAATTTGTGCAAGAATACTGAAAAACACACGTCCAACTTGTGTAATTTTTTTATATTCGTGTGGAGCTTCGAATTAGAAGTGTGATACATGGTTGGAAAGCCACTGAAAAGAGAATCGTTTTGACATAAAGAACACTTCAATTGGATTCCAAACGAGGAAGTTATGAGCAAAATGGTGACGTCGCGCTAGCTTTGCCAAACAGAACGGATGTTCTACTTTCCATGGCTTGTTACACATTCAAATCTTAGAGTTTTCTTGCATTCTTTACATTAATAGAAAGCCAAGAAAGAGAGGATTGCATGAGCGCAAGAATCACTCAAATTGGAGCTCGAATGTGGAAGTTATACGCGAAACAGTGAGACAGCGCAAGTGTGATTCGACCACAATAGTCCAGTTCGACCAGACCCCTTGGTCGAACTGCAGCCATTTTGGTCGAATCGAATGCCTGAAGTGCGAATTATCGCCAATTTCGATTCGACCAGGATTCGACCAGTCCCTAGGTCGAACTCCATGCCTGGGACGCGTCCGGATCCAATTTTTACACCCCAAGTGCATGTTTCTGCGTGTTTTCCAAGAAAAAGCCCATCCTAGGTCCATAAGGAGAGCTTACAAGTATAAAAGGAGATGTAGATCACACCAAGAATACACAATAGAGAATTGAGGGAGAACAACACAATACAATCATCCTACACCCCACAAGGGGGGATCACCCCCAACCATCATCCACGTCCTTTCCTCCATCCATTCATCACTTTAAAGATACATTTGTGGAATCAAAAGGAGAACCAATAGGAGGATTCAAGACAGAGAAGGACGCGACAATGCCTACATCTAGGGTTTTATTCGTTTCCCAATTTATCTTGTATTTTCAGACATCCGGGTAAGATCTATCCAACACCCATAATTGTTCTTCGTAACATCATGGGCTAGAACTATTTTGGTAGAACTAGGGTTGTGAAGGTTTTACGAATTAATTGAACTTTCTTGTGTAAACTCCGTATAACACTACTTGAGGATTTATTTTATATATGATTGTGCTTTCTTAATCCATATTCATGGTCATTTTGTGCATCTTCAATTGGTATATAGAGTCTGAATATATATCTTGGTTGTAGATTGAGTGCGTTCACCGCTGAACAGGATTCCATGTTATGATTCTAAGTGAGGGGACTCCGAAGTTTCATTAGAACTATCATATATGAATACTTATTAATTGAATTGAATTCGGGTTATTAAGTAGGATAAAGAGGATAATTTTATAGTACCTATAAAGGGAGATCATATCGGGTTAGATTACCAATTGACAAGGGAAATAATTGATACTGATAGTAACTAGAAAGTGAGATGGAATTATATCTCTTACTTTGAGGTTATTAACACGTGTTACATGCATATTTACTTGTGTCTATAGAGTAGATATGCATGGCTTGGTGATGCGTCCATATTCTACAAGGCAGAGTCGGACATCAACACATGAAAAGTAAATTAATGTGTAAAACTGGATTATCCTAGGGCTACCTATTCTCCTACTTGATCCACTTTCGTATTCTTCTAGTGATATTTTATTTATTTGTTATTTTAATTAATTGTTTATTAGTTGTTAGATTAAAATTCTAATTTTTATTGCTTTTTGTCTTAATTAATTTAGATAATAATTAAATTGATAATACGCCGTCCTTTGAGTTCGATATTCACTTGGTCGCTTGCTTAGCTGCAACTGATATCCTTAATACTTGTGGATTAATTTTACCTGCAAAGAAAACGCGCATTAGTATAAAGCTTGATTGGTAGCACAAGGCTTTACACAAACCAATGGGATTGATTATGAAGAAACTTTTTCTCCGATAGCAAAGTTGAACTCTATTAGAGTACTTTTGTCTCTTGCAGCGAATCTAGATTGAGAACTACATCAGATCAATATAAAGAATGCCTTCTTAAATGGCAATCTGGATAAAGAGGTATACATGAAGATTCCTCCTGGATTTGAGTCTAAAGAAGAACAAGTTAAAGTGTGCAGATTGAAAAAATCTTTGTATGGTTTGAAGCAGTCTCCACATGCATGGTTCACTAAATTCAGCTCAACTCTCACTCAACTTGGGTATAATCAAGGAAAGGCTGACCATACAATATTTGTGAAGATTGGAGAAACTGGAAAGAAGGTCATTCTCATCGTATATATTGACGACATCATATTAACAGGTGATGATAGTGCTGAAATATGTACGCTTAAGGATCAACTGAAAAGGAAATTCGAAGTTAAAGATTTAGGGCCCCTAAAGTATTTTCTTGGTATGGATGTTGCATGGAGTAAACAAGGTATCTTCATTTCTCAAAGGAAGTATACTCTGGACTTGCTAAAGGAGACTGAAAAATTAGGGTGCAGACCGGGCACACCGTTGGAAAAGAATTGGAAAACAATATTAAAGAAGAAGAGCATTCTGAGGACATAGGGAGATATCAGAGGTTGGTTGGATAATTGATATATTTGTCCCTAACTCGGCCTGACATCTCGTATGCTGTAAGTTTAGTAAGCCAGTACATGCACTCACTTACTACTAGACACATGGATGCAATAAATCATATCTTGAGGTATCTCAAAGGTACTGTAGGAAAATGATTGATTTTTCTTAAGAATGAGAGTAGAAAAATTGAAGGATTTATCGATGTTGATTGGGCTGGAGGAGAGGATTGCAAGTCCACCTCCGGGTATTGTACCAAGCTGTAGGGTAACTTAGTCACTTGGAGAAGTAAAAAACAAACAGTAGTGGGAAGAAATAGTGCAGAAGCTGAATTCCGTGCAATTGCACAGGGAATTTGTGAAGTTATTTGATTGGATAGATTGTTACAAGACTTGAGAATCACTGCTTGTTCTCCTACTAAATTATATAGTGACAGAAAATTTGCCATCAGCATCGTGAACAATCCAGTTCAGCATGATCGAATGAAACATGTCAGAATTGATCAAAGTTTTATTAAAAATAAAATAGAGAAAGGAAACATTGACCTATGCTACATCCCTACTCAAGCACAAGAAGCAGATGTTCTAACTAAAAGTTTACCAAGGCCGAATCATGAAAGACTTCTTCTCAAGCTTGGAATGCAAGACATTTATTCCTGAGCTTGAGGGGGAGTGTTGGAAAGAACCAGCTGTATTCCATTGCATTTTTTTCTTAATTGTAGATTTTAATTATCTAAATTAGGAGAATATGCAAGAGTAAAATTAGGGGTAATTGTCAAATTTTTCCTTTATTATGCCATGAGATTGGCTCACATAATTGTATATAATTCTAACCTAGTAATGAAAATTCTCAACGAATAATTATTCCAAACACACTAGTCTTGTTTCATATAATTTTCTTTTTTTATAAGGTTAATATAATTTCGTTGGAATGCAAGGAGCAACTTTTTTATATCGTAATATCATTTTTTTTATGTTGTAAATTTTTTAGAGACGTTCAACGTAGGTTTCTTTTAATGCTTTGATCCCTTTCTCTTGGTTCCTTTTTTCGATATAATTTAATGTTTGAAAGCTTGATTTTCTCTTATTAGGAATAATTTTATTCGAGATATTATATATATATATATATATATATATATATATATATATATATATATATATATATATATATATATATATATATATATATATATATATATCACTTCATTCATGATATGTACTCCCTCCGTCCCACATTAAGATTTATATTTATTTTTTGCACGTAAATTAAGAGATAATATTTTAATATATAGTAGGTAGTTGCATCAGTGTTGTGTGTGGGCCCCGTGTAAAATAATTAATTATTTTTTTGTGGTCCCACTTGACAAAGAGGAAAATGTAAACCTTAATTTTGGACAAATCAAAATGGAAAATATAAACTTTAACGTGGGACGGAGGAAGTATGTTTTATATATTAGCACGCAAATTAATACTATCTCTGGCCAGTCCAAAGGTATTCATTTTACTATTTTGGGCGGTCATTTCAAATGTATCCATATTCTTTTTAATAAAAAGCCCTACTTTATGGTCGACCAACTATCCACTATACATATAATAATAATACTTTTTAAATCATGCGTAAAAAATAAACGAATATCTTATAAGTGGCAAGAGAGAGTAAATGTTTTTTTGGAAAAATAAATATGGTAAAAAATAGTATGAGTAAATTGGTGAGGGTATTTACAAAGATAGATAGCCTATGTTACAAATATTGTTCAATTAAATTTATTTATTTATTTAATATATTTGAAATTTTGATTTAATATATTTAACCGGGTGCACCTAATATACACTCTATTTAATATACCTAACTCATTCGTAATTTTGAAAATCTACCTGCAACAAATACATAAGATATTCATGTGTATTTGTATATATTTTTTAAATATTACACAATTTCATATTTATCCATTTAAATATCTAACACTCGTACCGTAATTGTTATGTTTAAAAATATTTCAATATATTTGTGTACGTCTCAAATTATTCCGTATCCATTTAATACAAATATATTTTTGTATATTTTATGGTTTTAAGTGATTAAATTAATATTTTAAATAATATAAATTTGATACTAATTAAATTTAAAATATATATATAATATAATCAATGAAAAATATAAAAAATATTTTTTAATAGAATATATAAAATATTTCATTATATATAACTTATAAATATAAAAAATCTTACATAATACATGTATAAAATAGACCCGCAAACACCAATACATATTCTTGTATTTATCCGAAATACTAGTAGATAATTTTTTAACTATTTGTATATGTCTCAAATCTATTCTAAACAACTCATACTATTTCCAATTAGGGATGGCAATGGGTAGGGTACTCACTTATTTTGTAGTATTCGTACCCATATTTGATTAAAAAACAACTACTATACACATATCTGTCTCATTTTAAAATTATTATGTTACACGTACCCGTCCCATATCCGTTTATCAATACCCACGGTTACCCGTACCTGTTTAATATTCATTTATTTTATATATATTTATATTTTTTATTATTCAAATAAATATAATAATAAAAATTATATTATTATTAATTAAATATAAAATAAATATAATATAAATTCTATTATTATAAATAAATATTTAATAAATATGATTAAATAAAACTTATATATATATATATATATATATATATATATATATATATATATATATATATATATATATATATATATATATATATATATATATATATATATATATATATATATATATATATATATATAAACGGGGTACCCGCGGGTATTGAGGTATTACATATATCCGTCCCAAACCCTAATAGTATTTTTTACAGCTACCCATACTCGTCCCAAATTCTAATAGTATTTTTACAACCCTGTACCCGTCCCAAACTCGTACCATTCCCATTAGAATTTGAGTAAACCAAGTAATCGAAAATACCCATCCAACTGTTATCCTTATTTCCAATCAGCTTGAGGTAAAACGGGTATTAGAAAATATACATATTAGAAATAATTAATATTGGAATTAGGAGTATTGTAACCCATATTCAGTCACCACCCCTACTTGTATTTCTTGTTAAAAAATTCATTATAATATCTATAGTCATTCCAAACAGGGGCGGATACACTCAAGGTACAAGGGTACAGCTGTACCCAAAAAAAAAATTATATATATATAACATTAAATTTAAAAAATAAATAAATTGTACCCCATTTATATGTGTAATGGTCTTAATTATATGAGTTATATTTGAATTATAGCCCAATTCTAAAAGCCCACTTCCTAATTCTATTCAATTAATTAGTCACAAACCCATTTCACTATTAATATCAAATTATTAATTCATTTAGTGGAAGCATGTAGAATTTAATTTAAAAGTCCAATTAAATAACTCACTAACCCATTTAATCATTAATATTAATTCAATCAGCATTGTAGTGGAGGTTTCCATTCAAATTAAAATTTAGAGAAGTCTCGCCGTCTGCAGACTCTGCACCTTGCACTTTGTTATCGGGAGACTCGATTCCACGGTCCACCTCTTCCTTTTATTTTTTAATTTTCGAGGTAAGAAATAATTAATGTTATTTCAATAATAATGTTATGTTTAGTAAATTTTATTTTATAGACTATATTGAATTATTAGCCAATTAGAGTTTATGCTTTCTCATTTTAATTTTCACTATACTTTTTGTTAATAAATAATTAATGTAATTTTATTATTAAGATTATAGTTAGTAAATTTATTTTATGTATATTATATTGAATTGATTAGCCAATAAGGGTTTATGTTTCTTTTTATTATTGTTATATGTTATGTGTAATATAAGTTTATGTATTAGTAAATTTTATTTTATATATTATATTGAATTAATTAGTCAATTAGGATTTATGGTTTTTTTTTTATTATTGCAATGTGTAGTTTTATTTAAAAAATTATTTCTTTTGAATAATTTTTTATAATATGAATATCTTTTGATTATAATTTTTGTTAAATATAAATTAATGTTACAAATTGAATTGAAATGTGAATAGTTGTCAATTCAATAGAAATTTTGAAATTAATACTTTTATTATTTTTAGCCTATTAATTCATTTAGGAAAATGACAAAGAATAAATTTAAAGCAAAGAAACAAAGGACGATGACAAAGCAACCCGATCTTCGTCAATTTATATTGAAAAGGATGAACCAAGGTGCTCCTTGTACCTCGTCAAATGATATCAAGGTTCCTCTTAATTGTGAATCTTCTTCAACCCCTCATTTAATTCTCCTGAAACTCAAGTTTCTGATGATGTTATTTTAGAACGTTTTCAAAAGATGAAGACTCGGCGGTGTCAATTGTAGTAGTAATTTTAAAAGTTTTTGTATGTATTTTATTTATATGTATTTTAATATTTCATAAATTTTATGTCGTACCCCCGGATTTAAAATCCTGTATCCGCCCTGATTCCAAAAGTTTTTATCAATACCGTAAGTTAATCATATCTAATTAATAAAATTCAAAAGAAATATAAAATTAAAAATCTATAAGGTAGAAAATATATGTGTAATTATAAGAATTTAATTTTTATCCGTAACTTATATCCATTTAATTGTTCTACCCGTACCCTGATATGTCCCGTTTTAAAAATTCCCTATAATATCTTCCTAATTTTTTTAATCAACTTAAGTTTTCCGTACATGTTAATATTAATAATATTTTTATTTTTTTAGTGATTAAGTTAATATTTAAAATTAAAAAAATTATATATTATTTTACTAAATACAAATTTATTTTTTTATATATTTTACTCCCTCTGTCCCATAAACAAATTCACACTTTCTATTTTTGCCCATCCCATAAACAAGTTCACACCCCTAAGGAAATACACACAAATCAATAACACCACAACGCACTTTAATTTCAAAATTGACACCCCTTTACAACTCACATAACTTACTTTATAATTTATTTATTACCTAAAAATGCCAAACTACCCCCAAAAAATAATTTTTTTCTTAAACTCTATATCTATAGTAACTATGAACTTCTTTATGGGACGGAGAAAGTATATTTTTTAGTTATTAAATTAATATTTTAAATATGATTACAAAATTACTAATTAAATTACAAATAAATATAATATAATCTTTTTAAATAAATTTAATAAAAAAAAGAACAACTTGGATGAAACCTGTGATCCCACCCTTCTTAAAACCTATGTTTAGATAAGGCTTGGATTATTTCTTAACATCTTTGTACTTATTTTGATACGCTGTTTTTTCCTTTCCTCCTTAATAATATCATTCATTTGCCCTTACTAATTTATTTTCCCTGATAAAATATACCCTAAATCACAAGGATGAAATTACAATTATATCTCAATCCTTAAACTCTAGGCGCCCTAAACCAAAAGGGTGAAATTACAATTATACCCTAAATCCTAAACTCTAGGAGTGAAATATATCCTAAACCACAAGTGTGAAATTATAATTATACCCTAAACCATATGAGTGAAATATACCCTAAACCACGTGTGTGAAAAATTACAATTATACCCTTAGAGTTAATCTTAACCCTAAGAATAAATATTAAGTGTAAAATATATTTTAAACAGCTAATGTAAAATATAATCTAAATCATAAGTTGAAAATATAATTATACCCCTAAAATTAAATTTAAAAAATAAAATAAAAAAAGAAAAATAAAATAAAATGAAATGAAAAAAAAAGAAAATAAACAAACAGGGAGTGGTAACTGGAATGCGAATCTAGGTTGGAGAGGGGCCACGGCTGTGTATGAAATAAAAAAAAAATAAAAAAACACCCTACCCTAATTATTGCTTAAAATTTTTTTACAACTTCTTAATAAAATACTTATAAAACTTATTATACGGTATAGTACATATAAAGAATTTTACATAATATATATGTATATTGGTACTCACAAATACCCAATGCATATACTTGTATTTTTCTCAAATCCTAAATGAATAATTTTTTAAACCTATTTAAAACTACTCGTACCATTTCTAATGGGCTTGGGGTAAAACGGGTTAAAAAAATATTTATTAAAGATAATCAATATTAGTGTTAAGGGTACCCATAACTTGTATCTATTTAAATGTTCAACACCTGTACTTGTACTATAAATCACTCATTACCATTATGTTGATAAAAGCTCTAAATAAAAAAGCCACCACCCTAATGTCAAGTACACTCACAGTTTTCATATGTCCTAGAACTTTAAATGAGACAGTTGAAAAACGTCCAATGCAAAGGTACTGGCTTTTGTTGAAAAAACAGTAAGACAACATTAAAGGAGTATATATAGCTGCAAAGAAATTCAAACAAACTCTTGTTAAATATACAATACACAATTTCACTGATAGCATTGAAACAACGTATTTAGATCTTAAAGAATAATTGTTATGACCAAGGATTGGTAGGAATAGTTTAACTTGTAATGAATATGATCAAATAATTAAATTTACGATTAACTTAGCTAACTTGCATTTAATAAAAGAATAATACTTTAAATATAAGATGATATGAAGTACCTCATATTTCCACATAAGACATTTCTCACCCCTTCTATATACAGGGTTGATTCAATGTGCAGTCAAACTTCAAAGAAATTTAATACATGTCTCCGAAGCAGCACTCGATAGCCGATAATCGAACCACTCTTCAAAATTCTTGTTGTCGGATGCTCCTAAAACTCCTTTTTAACCTAATTTAATGAAGCATTAACAATCTAATTAGGAAAAAGAACTCACTATATAATACTCTGTCCAAATAACACATAATTAATTGTTTAATAAGCTGTCCCTCATGAGTTAATCTAACAATCTACATTCATCAACTAATTAATAAACAAATAAATAAAAACTCAACGAAGTATTATAACCAATTCAAACAACTAATATCAACTAATTAAAAACTTTAATGATTCAACTTTTACATTAATATCAACTCGAGTCCAAACAACTTGTTCAGCAAACCTAACGGTGATTAAGGTAAGGGTCAATGTCAATATTCTTCCTTTCAAAATCTAAAATGTAGAAAGATAAATATTAAATAGCTGAAGAACTCCAACTGGAAAATTACAATAAAAAAAAAGATGAAAAACAAACCTCTGATTATGTTATAGAAAAAACTGTGATTTTTATGAATTAAATTTCTAGTTTTTAAGCCGTGTGTTATAGAAAAGTTCAAGGATGTGTGTTATATGCGTTTTTATAAAACCGATCCTCTACATTCAGATACCCATAAAAAACTACTGGAACAATTATCCTTAATTCAGTGAAACCCATGCATAAAGGGATAGAAATAATAATAGCAGTCAATTATGTATGAGCTGAAATAAATAAATCAAAAGCTTTACTTATCTACTTGAGGAAAATAACCCATTAAATAGATTATGTTATCTATTTATCCTTATGACTCCATTAAAGAGTTATTGCAAATTAAAACACAATGAAATTCATATAATCTGTTCAAAGTGTAACATCAAAGAAACATATAACTTATAATGACACAGCCATATCTAAAAACAATAATACAAAAAAAAATACAACACAAAGAAGCCTGAAATCATTTCATCTTAAACAAAAATTCATAATATATTCAGAATCATTTACAAAGCAAACTAAAAAGATAAATAGACTGAGGAGTAAATAATCTCACCTAGAGAACAAAGTTGTGCTAGTCATGGCCTGATATTTTCAAAAACATTACCATCAAAAAGATTTTCCAGCAGCCATGCAATAGATATTGTAATGAAAAAATAGAACTAAGGATTTGATATAGCAGAGAACATTACAACACACACCTATAAATATAGTTAATAAAACATATGAATATCCCAACTCAAATAGAAAGATCAACTAAAAGAAAGAGTGATCCAAAAACTTTAGTACCTTTGACAAATGTTTATCAGTTTTCAAATTCACCATTCCTCATCTTTAATCCCCATAAAGTGAACAAACAAAAAAAAATATAGAACCCATGAGTAAAGATGTAAAGTTGTTCCGAGAAAATAATTAAACTCATTTATACAAATATAGAAACTCATTTCTACAAAACCGATTGTCTCACGATCCGAAAGTTAAAAATAAATAGCCAAGAATAGGGTCCTAGAAATAAATGCCCGTACAATTTAAAGCAAACCATACAATGAAAAATATAACATATTTTGATCTGGAAAAAAAATAGTTATCAACCTAAGCTTATTTCACATACTGAAATAACACATGCGAAGTACAACATTCACTTAATAAAAAATGTGTAGCAAAAAAATATTTCTTAGAAAGTATGTGTAGTTCCACTAATATATTATTCAGCTTCATTCAATCAATTAAATAGTAGCAAACTATACAAAAATTCAATATTTTTCAAAAGAGTTGAAAACTACTCAACAGTTTTTCTTCTACAAAGTCGAGTCAAATAAACTTCTCCATAAGTTGGCTCCCTTGCAGCTGCAACTCAAGTTTGAGATATTTCAAGCTTCTGAGTTAATGAAAATCACTCAATAGATCATAAAAACTCAATCCCATAGCATAATCATTACCATATTGGAGACATAAGGGTAAGCAAAGCAAGCATTAACTATTTTTAAGTAAATAGTTGAATAATTTTGAAAATCAACAAACATGAATTCGCCAACTCATAGAAATGCTAAATAAGATTCTTATTGACCCATTTCTCACTAACAGTGAAAGAAAGGAAAATATAAGTTGAAACAATAAAAAGAAATTCCACAAAGATGAATTACAGTAGAAGAAAAAAGATTTTGAAAAAATATGAAATTACCTACAACACTGTAATGTGGTCTCTAAATAATATTTTGACAAATAAATCAAGAATCTCTCTCTCCTTACCATCTGCAATAATAACCACAATTCTTAATTCAAAAAATTTTAAAATAGAGACACAATGAATCCTCCAGCAACTTTGATTCCTACATTACTATGCATAATTCAAATAATTTTACCTTTTTCGGTTACCATTTATATTCAAAATAATGTGCATCTGAGATAAAGCATAATGTGCAAGAAATGAAGTTCTGAGAATCTAGTAACTAAAGCAGAAATAACCTAATTTAATGTTAATGACTAAGGAGTGTCCAAATTAAAGAGCTCGAAAGACATGACAAAAGACAAACTCAAATCTAATTATAATATGATTAATGGTTCTATAAATTGAATGGAACTAAAAGAATGAAACTTCGATGAATTTTAGCTCGAGGTTTTAAAGTTGAAGGATTAAACTTGCCATCCAATAAATACTCTTGATATTCCCTTGGGAAGAGATCAAAAAATGAACCTCGTTGTAATATGTCTAGCATTGATTGCCAGAAACCTAACCATTTGAGCTGCTGTGACCAAACATTAAGAGTCATTTTAATATCAAATTTATGCCAAAATAAAAAGAAAAAAAGGCAAGGAAAATGCAAATGGTACCATTTCATAGGCATAACAAAATCCAACAGGCAAATCGATAATTGCTTCTAGTAGAGCATACCATTTATCTGCAACTGACACAAATAGAAATCAGGAAATAATAAGAGGAACATATGAGATGAAAAAAAATAAGATCAACTAACACGAAATTATATGTCTCTACAGAGTAATATTTCTCAAGAAATTCTTGATTAATGTTTCCTGAAAATAAAAAATCAGAAATAATAAGGGGAACATATGAGATGAAAAACAATAAGATCAACAAAAAAAAAAATTAAATAAATGACATTGTTGCGCGGTTCTGGATTAATTTTAAAAACAATCATGAGAATTTGGGAGATTAAACACCTGCAACTAATCAAGCCTAGAGTGGAATCCTCCATCACTTAATAATCCAATAAGATATAGTGTTCCAATTTCAAAAGAATCCTTGATGATAAGACCTCCATCATAGATCTTCCCAGTCTCAAGGGCAGAACCCACAAGCTTTGCACTACAGTCAGAAACATATAATAAAAAAGATAAATAAGTAACTTTATCTCCTTAACAAAAAATTGCATCTTGTGTAGAAATACATAGAGCATCAACCTTTTTCTCTTTTTTTAATTACTGTTGCTTTTGGCACAACAGCTTCTTTGGAAGGAGATGATACTCAAAATTGTGTTTGTCTCGAAACCAACTTTGTACCTGCAGTATAAAAGTACACGAAAGATATCAAAAGCTAGAAAAACACACATTTCTTTATATACAAAACATACTTTCGTAGAAACACTTGTTCCCATTTTATTTTTTATATCAGTTTAAAACTTGAAAATTCTACCTAGACCGTAAATTGTTTTTTAAACTGTTAACTCTAACCAATTCATCAAATAACATGATACTGTCACTTAACAAAATATTAGAACTGAATACATGTCTTCTTCGGAGCTCTTTATTAGCAACCTCCATCTTGATAGACGTCGCTGCTATACTCTACACCATTAACTACCACACAAGAAACAAATACAAATTCCTTCATATTAGATAAATCTTTCAGTCAACAAAATAACTAATATTCATGCTTAAATTGTCACTAATAGACATAATCAATTTATATCGACTTCACATTAATGTAAAATGGCTTTTGAGGCTAATAAATGAAAAAAGGTCAAACCAAAATTTAAGATTTAAGCAAATCTGCCAATTCAATTGAATTAAAATTATATAAGAAAATACAATCACGCAGTAAGAGTACACCAGTAAAAGATTAAAACACTAACGTGGGACTTGAAACATACGCAGGTAATTTAAAAAGACTATGCTATCAAGCTTGAATGCTAAAAAAATTACATGTTCCAATAACTCATAGAGGTGTTTAAGAACACGCTTGACAATAGAAATAATTTTCACTTCATGGAATTGATCCCAATAAGTTGATCCAATCCTCAAGGCAGTATCAGGATAAATCTCAGAAAGCATAATTTGTGCCTATTTGTCAAAATTGATCACATAGTCAAAATTAAACTAATATCTTCATGCATTTTTTTAATCATAATAGTAATTAGAAATCAGAAATATCTCCCCAACCATTACTATGCTGAAGGTAGAATAAATATTTGAATAAATAATCGATTCACAACAATAACAACGCAACTAAAAAAACATCTAGTTTCAAAAATTGCATAATTAAAGTAATTTGTATACTTGATTCAGAAGATTCAGAGATACAATAAGTAACTTGAACATACGGCTGTTACATCAATGCATATAAGAATCTACACACATGAAATAGTTCAGTGGAAAATAAATGACCGCCAAACGAAGTAAAAACTTATTCTGTTTCTAATCACCATGAACAAAGTATGAGTATTAATGGCCAGTAAACAAATTTTATTTACAATAAGCCAAATAAATCATCAAGCAATAATTCCAGATAAGATACAACATACATAACCAATTAAAATAACAAACATTACAGGCATCTAATCAAATTATCACTGGTGCAGACATCTAATCTAACTCATTTTTAAGAAAGAGCAAGTGACATGGATGGTTCAAGTAATAAAGAAAAACTTTTATACATTCTTTGATTTCCTTCAAACATTAGTTTCATTTATATGGTTAAATTTAAGTATATGATTTCATTTATGCAAGCTTTACACCATTAAATTATTATTTTTTCAAGAAAGACTTAATTTAAAAGCCACATCCAATAACCAATGTCAAGCATTTTAATTTTTGGTAAATTAATTAACTATATAAAAATATTAACATTCTAATGTAAAACTTTGTTGGGGAATTACCTTCAACAGGTGTAGTTTTGTGATCATAGAGAAGGTTTTCATAAACACCCATATAAGTGTCATCTAATGAATCAACTTTTCTGCCTCGGCCATGGACGATAGGTTCAAGAAACTAAGACAGAAAAGAAGATCAACAACAATAATTTTTTAATAAACAGCCACATAATAGGAAACATAGTCATTTTGAAAATGTTTCCCTAAATAATACAAGACTATTTGTATTCGGTAACCACATGCATTATAATCTTTTATTTGCATCAAAAAAAAATTCCCAACTTCAAGATCACAATCAAGACATGAATGTTCATCCTGCCACTCCGCAGTCGATGCTCTCTTGTGGGGGGAGCTTGACTTCACATATGGAAAAGAGAAAAAAATGGAACACCCACCAGCTATTCTTCAAGTAGCATTTTAGATCACCACTGTTGAGTGTATTTGAACTACAACTACTGGCTAATAGAAGAAAATAAAAGCTCTATCACATGCTAAGGAAGAAACAAAACTTACTTCAACTCTAGACATGTCATCCCCCAAGAAAGAACATGCATTCCTGACATGGGCAATGTAGTATGTATCGCACAACCCACATCGACTGCTCAAACGAAAACAATGAAAACCACCATCAAGATTCTCAAACTCTTATAGGGTATAGAAAAATATTCATGGTTGGAGAAATAGTATAAACATAAATCAAGCCTCACCATGCATAACAGTATATACAAAATACGATTGGAAAAAAAAGAAACAAATCGCACACATGATTTACACACACAAAAACAGAATTAAAATAATTTTTCCACAGAAACGAACCGTAAGAATGTTGATCAAACACGATTTCAGCAAGTATCTGTTTAAATCAAAGGCTTGATTAACGGCGGAGGAAGAAAAGACACTCAAAACGTAAAAAGAAAAGGTGCGGCGACGGTGATGAGTGGTGTTGGTGACAGCGGCGACGACGATGGGTGGTGTTGGTGGTAGCGATATTGGCCGAGTGAATAGGGAGATGAGAGTGGCGAAGAGATCAGCGAAATGAAGAGCAGAATAGTGGCACATGAGATTAGGGTTTCAAAACTAATTTTTTTCACAAAGATTTCGATAATTATAAAGTGGTCCACAAATTTTGTTAAAATTTAATTATAAAAATGTCCAAACAATTTATTTAAATTATATAGAAAGCACCGAGATATTCTATTCAAAATTGTGCCCATGCGATCAACAGTGTAGATGAGATGCTAAAAAATAAATAGACAGGATTGACCAAAAAAATAAAAATTGGTCAAAATTGGTCAAAATTGAGCAAATCCATTTTGCTTTTATATTAATATATATAGATATATAGATATAGATATAGATATAGATGATAAAATTAATATTAGCTTTTAAAAATAAGTATTAAATTTTAGGGTTACAAATTTTAATTTGGAATTAAGATATTGATTACATTTGTCTAATTAGAAATATTCTATACAAATAAGTATTTCAAAATTTATAATTTAGTCCAGCTCAATTAATTAGTTGTTATTCTTCTTATTATTTACCTAACATGTTTATCTCATTAATTAACATATAAGTGTATAATTTAATAGTTCATATCTTTAAAAAATAATTTCTTATATATTAAAAAGTAATCGATAAATTAGAGTTCATCTGTGAACAATAATTTCTTATATGAAATACTCCCTATGTCCCAACTTCAACTTCACACTTTTCGTTTTGGTCCGTCTCAACTTCAACTTCACACTTTCCGTTTTGGTCCGTCCTAATTTCAACTTCACATTTCCATAAAAGGAAAAGGTACATAACTAATATCCCTCTAACATACTTTAATTTCAAAATTGACATTAGCTTTTTAACACACATAACATATTTATTTATTTATTTATTAACAAAAAATATCAAACTACCCCCAAAAGTTATTCAAAAAGTGATTTTTCTTAATTTGCGTGTGTACATTAAATATGAATATCAAAATGGGACGGATGGAGTATTAAAGAGTAATTCATAAATTAGAGTTCATATATGAACGGAAGTCATTTATAATAAGTGTTTGCCTTTATCTAATATTCATACATTAAGTTTAAATTAAAACTTACAAACTTTATTAATAATACTCCCTCCGTACCATGAATTTATAATATATTTTATTTTAAGGTGTTCCATGTATTTATTTCATTAATAATAATAATAATTAAAATACTTCGTACATTTTACTTACTTTTTACACTATTACTTATCAATCACAATAACTTTATTACTCCCTCCGTCCTGGGTATTTTCACCCCATTTGTACGGGCACGGAAATTAAGACGTGTTATTTTTTTAATATATAATGTAAAAAAAAGTAGGGATAAATTATTAATTTAAAAAAAAAAGTAAATAAAGTTGTTGGGAATGTAAAAAGTAGGTAATAAAATATTATGTATTTTTACCATTAATGAAATGAGTAAAAATACGTGGGACATCCCAAAATGGAAAGTGGGTAAAAATACGTGGGATGGAGGGAGTACTTTTTTACACTTTATTCATTATTCTCAATAATTTTATTTACTTTCCTATTTAAATTACCAATTTATTCCTATTTTCTTTTTACATTATATATTAAAGAAACAATTTTTAATTTTTTTACCCATACAAACGGACATAACTACATGGAACAGAATTTTTTTTAATAAAATATAGCTGTGCAACGCACGGGTGAATTACTAATTGATTATAACACATGTAAAAAATCTAGATGATCGAATTTGCTCCCCCTATGTATATGTGTTGTTCGTCCTTCTGTGGGCAGTCTTATTATGATTTTACCTAAATAATGTAGAGTTATATTTAGACTAGTACAGTAACCGCATGTTACGAGGATTGTAAAAACTTTATTTTACATTTGAAATATTTTATTTAATAAATACAAATGCATTTATATATTATTAGTCAACTTTACATCTTTAATAAAAATTAATAAAGTAAAATAAAATTTTATACATATTGTATTTTTATTTTGTTTGAGTTAGTCTCTTATAAATTGGGTTTGCATCATAAACCCTTGTAAACCATGTTTCCCTCTTTAATTTAAACTCCTAGCAATACATAGGGTATAAGATTGGGAGGGGGAGGGTATAGTGTGAGAAAAAATCAGGGTTTACATAATAAGTTATATAAATCGGGTTTATAAGAGTGTTTGTGATTTTGTTTATATATTTATTACATTATTCCAATTTATATTACTCCATCTATCCTACTGAATCATACGCATTTTGTCATTTTGGCCCGTCACAATAAAAAATGTACATTTTGAGTAATTGATATATCTCCATAGGCCACACAATAATAATACAACTACCCACTTTATATTAAAATGATATTTTTCTTACCTCATGATAGATTAAATTATTACATCTCTTAATCTACGTTAAAAAAAAGCAAACGCTCACGTTTTAATGAGATAGAGGGAGTATTAATCAATATCATATATACACGTGGATATGTATTTAGAATCTATGTATTCAATTTTTACTTTTTTTATAACAAATTATTTTAATATAATTTAATAATGTATGTGCATTTCTTAATAGATGCATTATTTTTATATTTAATTGTAACATTAATTTTATATATAAAAACTGCATTAATTTTAACTATGCATGTAATTCATAACTAATTGCATTAATTTTAATTTTGTTGCAAATTTTATTAGTTTTAATTTACTAATGTTCGAATATTAGTCCTTGCAAACCGATCCACATGATATTTTGCAAATTTAAACAAAACACAATTTTTGTTTTAGTTACAAATTATTTTGTAAATTTTAATAGAATAAAATTAATGTAAATAAATATTAAATTATAATACTATCTCCGTCTCTTTTCAAATTGCACACTTTTCATTTTGGCCGTACTACAAAAATTTTCACTTACCTATAAAGGACAAAAAAAGATTTTAAAAAAATATCTTTTTTCATACACTTTATTTACAAAAAAAAATTATAACTACATAACATATTTTATAATTTATTTACTACTATGAAAATATCATAATATTCCTGAAAGTGACCACTTTTTTTTTTAATGTCCATGTCGGGTACAATCTTTTAAGAGATGGATGGAGTGAGTTTTTATTATATAAATAAATAGAATAAAATAACATTAAAATGAATTCCATTATCTAATACTTAATATATGTCAAATTTAATATTTATTTATTCTTTATATAAGAAATTATATAATATACGTATAAAAAAATTCTCATATATAACGATTTTTTCTATAGATTTATATATATTATATTATAAATAATTATACTAAGTTTGCACCTAACTATTTTTCATATTAAAAAATATATATAAATAATTGAAAAATTAAACAACATTCAAAATATATTTTTTAAAGGCCTATCTATACATATTCTAAATAATACTTTCAAACATTTAATTATACTTTTAATATTCTTAATATTGAAGTTATTAATATGCTTAATACTTATACATAATTGTGTAATTTTTTATTCATTATTCATATTTTTTAAATAAAATTTTGATTATATATATTAACTTCATAAATAATTGAAAACTTTTAATACTTTAAATTTAAGATCAAAATAAAAATGTTTTTAATACATACCTATTTCAATGTAGTTAATGATATATTAAATTGGATTCAACCAATAATATATCAACACATGTTTTTTATTAATCAACATTTATTAGAGAGTGCCACATGTTTTATCAAAAAATTGGAACTACTCTTCAAATATATATATTAAGATTATTTTGATTGATCAAGATCAAGATAAAAATATACTCCTCGTTCGTTTTACGTTAAATTTCATTACTAAAAAAAAAGTTAATATCATATTAATCTTCTAACCTTAAAAGTATATTTTAAATGTAAATTCACTACTCTCATCTAACACAAATAACAAACTTCATAATTTATTTATTATCTATATATTAAGTTCATTCTAATTAAACATTAGATATGTATATTATGTGATTAAATGAAAAATAAAAACGATGTTAAATTTTAGTTCTAGTAAAGACTTTTATATTAATAACTAATAAGCATATATACAATTAGACGCAACGTAATTTACATTGCTTTTGCTTGTACAAAATTTGAACCTTTTCTACATAACGTCACACTTCCTGCTGTAATAACATTTTTTGTTTTTACTTAGCAATCATCAGTGTGTTACGTGAATACGTGGAACCGCAAAATTGAACAAGTTGGTTCTCATATAATATACTACAATTTACAAGAGCAATCCAAGGGAGACGATGACTACTCAGGGTTGGCCAAAAACATACAGCTATTTCAACCTGACCGAAAAGAAGAGATTCGGAAGGCACCTAATACTCTGATAGAATTTTCCCCTCTTCCACATCCGAAATAGCCATGTCTTCATCTTCTTCCAAGTACTCGTCTTTCTGATACAAACCAAATTGCTCAAGACGACACCCATGGTCGAGTGGATAATATAAGTAATCACAGCCTATCATCTTCAAGTTGTCCAACATACCCATGTTATCATCCACCTCCACTGATTTTTCAACCTGAATAACAATACGTTGAATCAGAAAAATCGGGGAACAGACGGATCACATAGTCATCTAAGGTGAACCAAAATACCTTCTCAAACACTATTCTTGCAGCTTTTATTTCGTTCTCACGCTGCATCATCAAATCATGCTGCTGCTCCCTGTGGGAGGCTTCTTCAGCAGCTTTGATTAGTGCTTCAAGCTTGGCATTCTCTGCAAAACAAAACTAAAAAAAAAAAACAATGTGAAGTAGCTTGTAATAAATTTGATAACTTTGAAGAGGAAGATGGATGGATAACTTTGACTAATGAAGTCATTCACCCCAATCTATTCCCCTGCACTCGTTTCATATCTGACTTCACGGCATTATCAACTCAAGCATTTATCTTATATCTCATGCAAATATGAACATCTAATTTATAAAATAATTATCACATGCAGACTAGATTTGAAAACCCAGTTCCAAATTTCCATAGAGTTGCTAGAAATAATGAATAACTACATAAAACTACACTTAAAAATTGATCATTTAAAATATATTAATAATTAATAAGAAGTTAGTAAAATAACTGGCATTTACATGCAAAACATTTAGATAACTAAAGGCACAGTAGCTGCCTTCTCGTCGTTCTTGTTGCAGTCTCTCTCTTTCTTGTTGCAACCTCAAACGATCAGACTGCACACTCTAGATAATGGAATCCAGAATTCAATATAAGTAAAAAAATAACTAATGGAAATCCGAGAAAAGCATTAAAAATAATGTGTTGTGTGTATGCAGCATGCATGCAAGTACATAAGTATGGCATTGGGGAATGAGGCGGAAATATTACATGGTCCAAATGCTCCCGATGTGTAGCCTTGAAGATCGTATCAGCAAAGCATTTCTTTAACATTGTGGCCCGCAGAGCTTTCTTGTGAGACATTGGAGCTATCAAGGCCAAAATATAAACAACAGTTAGGACTCCGACGTTCAAACGCGGCCCAAAAATATTTCCAAGGAGGAGTATATATAGCACTCTGTCCTATTTTTATTAAGTCTTATTTTCCTTTTGAAATGTCCTAGAAATATTATCCACTTTCTACATTTACCAATATAATCCTATTAATTAATCAAAAAATGCTAAGCATTAAAGTGTTATAAACATTATATCACTATTAAATATAGATATATTAGGAAATTAACTTGTTTTTTAGTGTTTCCAAAAATATTTCTTAATACATGCCAAAGCTAATAAGACTAAAACAGGTAGTACCAGCAACATGTTTGAGGCAAACCTGGATAAAAAAATATTTAGATCCCATTGTAATGGATAGAAAGGCTCAGTTGTCATAATCATAATAGGAAGAAAAAATATTGGCGCACCTCAACAACTCTGTATCTACTAAATGCACAATTAATGAGAAGACCCCAACAATTTGGGAAAATAACATTGTTATATATTTTGTAAGCTTTCAACTATAGCTCATGACTGTAGTGAAAATATATCTTAATGAGCTGAGAATATCTGAAGGATATTAGGTTATCAAATTTTCATAACCTAATATTCTTCAATTCATTCATTTATAATTTCCTCATTTTATATTGTCCCCAAAAGAGACCGATAATAACACTGTAGAAGGTACTCATAGTGGTGTTGCTAAACATACAAAGTAAGTTACCTTCAATAGAAGCAGGGGTAGACAGGCGAACGCTGTCTGCTTCACTGATCAGACCTCCTGAATCATTTAAAAAACATGTCAATGCTCAAATCATCACTTATCAGAAGCATATGATGCATATACTTATTAAAATTGTCTCACCATCAGAACCTAGACCAGAGGGGCTTGTAAGAGATTGTGAGGGATATTTGACAGCTTTACTTAAAATGGAACACCCATTCACAGCTTGTTTTTCAAGCTCAACCTGTTCATAATAGCAAAGCTAATGCATAAGCATGCAAAAACTACAGTGAAAGTGAAGAATTACAGATTCATTAAGTCAAGAAAAATAATTCCTGTTAAAAAATAAAGAGGCATGTGTAAGCAAGGATAATAAATCACAATACATTACACAAGTTAGAAAAAAATGAAGACCATAAACTACATTGCAATATAAATCTAGCAATCATAGTAAATACAAGGTAACGGGCCCTACAAAACCCCCTACAGGAAATTATTACTTACTTTGCCAACTTTTGCCCCCAGGATTTTCCAACTCCCATTAAATTTAGCATCTAATTCCTTTGCCCACTTATGCACATCATGCCAAACAGGATTATATAGCATTGCATTGGAAAAGGTCAGCCTCACATTAGCAGCAAATTCTTTGGCGTCCGAGTACATATTTCCATCCAGCTTACATAATATCGTCCCTAGATCCATAGGTTTTTTGACGATAAAAAAATAATCAGGAATTTTTAACTTCATTCAAAAGTTTTCTCAGCTGAAGTTTCAAATTGCTTTCTAACTTGTGCTTTTTTTTCCCCTGGACCAGATATTTCCAGCCTCCGCTTCTTAGACTTTGCTGGCATAGATTCCTTCAATGGTGCATTTCTCTCAAAGGAACCAAAATCTAAAATGTATATAGTGCTTTCGCATGAGTTGTCTTCTGAAGCATCAAGCACCCTTTTGAAGATTCTTTTCAGCTTCTTCCCTGGCACCGTCTTAGCCTCAGACGACATGTGTCGAAACTGCAGGGGGAAGCAGTTAAGCTTCCCTTGGTTCTCAGCCACCACAGTCATTGGTACTGTAACAAAAGAAAAACAGAAAAATTTATTAGTTCAACTTTAATCCTTGAGGCTTCGATAATTACTATAATTGAAATTTCGAACAGTTATGGGATTTTCAAATACAACTATGATACCAGAGTCGCTCATTAATACTATTGCTATCATGTTTCAAATTTGAAGTAAATTCAAATTATAATTTGGGCAGGAAAACAAAGAGAAAAATACCAACATTAAGAAAAAAAACTGATAAGATTAATCACTCCTTCTTCCTGAATTGTAGCCTTAAACATGAATCCCCAAACTATAACACATTAAGCTATCGCGGCCCCTTCTCCTCGAGCATAAAGATCAAAACCCATTCCCCTAATTCTAAAACCCTAATTTTGAATTTTGAATATCACATCACATGCAATCAAAACCCAACTACACGATTTCTCTAAAATCACATCCCGATACCAATGAAGAATCAGTTTCAAAGTATAACTTACAATCGAGTTCAAAAATTCGCAGTTGATTCTTCCTTGCCCCAATTAATTCGTATGCGATAAGAGTCGCAGAGAGAAGAAACGCAATAGATGAGCTCGCAGAGTGAGTGTCAAATTGAATCTTTGCTTGCCCTAATTTTTATGTACGTATAATTGAAAAAATTCACTGTTGATTCTTCCTTGCCCTAATTAATTCGTATAAATTGGGCGCCAAGATAAGAGTCACAGAGAGAGAAGAAATGATAATAAATGAGTTCGCAGTGAGTTTAATAATTTAATCTTTGCTTGCCCTAATTTTTGTGTACGTATAACTGAATGGTTGGGCCATAGGGGATGGGCTATATAAAATTAGGTTATGGGCTGTGCTCATAATTATAGAGAAAAAGGCCTAGATAATTAGTTAGGTATAAAAATTACACTCACCAAGCTTTAAAATAAAATAAAATCTTTAATATACTAAAGGAGAGTTTAAATTAAAACGTGCAAAAAGCAAAAATAACCCTTTGCCCGGGATGGAGGGAGTATGTATTTATCTATATTAAAATTTAATTAATAATAATCCATGAATTTTTAAAATTTTATTTTTTAAGCAAGAGGGGTTTTCTTATAATAATGGTTAATAGGCCAATTCTCACGCAATCATCATATGTATGAAAATCTCATTACCAAAACCAAGAGAAATATGACCTCACCTATAAATAAGATTTCTTGGTTATTCATTCATTCTAAATATTCACATTCGATTCTCCAAGAAGAATATGAGCTTTCTTCAAGTTCCTCTAAAGAATTGATTTATGAAATTTTAAAAATTTATTTTGATAGAGCGAATCAACAAAATACCTTAAAAAAATCGATTCAAGTATTCTTTAAGAGGAAAAAAATTGATTCAAGCTGATTCAAGTATACTTGAATCGTTTTACCTCTTAAGAATCGATTCTTCAAGAGGAAGAGAATCGATTCAAATATTCTTAAATAAATTTACATCTTAAAAATAGATTTTTCAAGAGTAAGAGGATCGATTCAAGTATTCTTGAATCGATTTACATCTTAAGAATCGATTCTTCAAGAGGAAAAAAACTTTAATCGATTTATATCTTAAGAATCGATTCTTCATGAAGAAGAAAAAATTCAATTCAAGTATTACTTCTTAAAAATCGATTCAAGTATTCTTTAAGATCTACCTCTAAAGTATTGATTCAAGTATTCTTCAAGTGAAAGAGGATCGACGATTCAAGTACTCTGGAATCGGTTTACCCCTAAAAAATAAGAGGTTAAAAAACTAATTCATGTATAGAATTAAAAGCTTAAGTTCTTTAAGTTAAATTATTATTTTATATCAAATAACAATAAAATTGAGTTTGTAAATATTTATTAATTTTTTAAATTTAGTAGATTAATATTTATTTATTTACATATATCTTGATTATTAAATTATGACATATGAATTATAAAATTTATTTTCTTTAGTTGTTTATATAATTTGAAACTAATAGAATTAAATAAAAAATAAAATTAATAAATTCATTACAAATTTATGAATATTTAAAATTATATTATATATAAATTAATTTTAATTATATATATTACACTAATTCCTTTAAAATAACAATTAATAATGGATATAGAATTATTGTTATATAGTTAATTAAGAAATACTAGTTTTAATTAATTACCTATTATTTAGTTTTAATTTACTTTAGTATCATTAATTGCAATTAATAAATAAATATTTCGATATAAATAAATTATTTATTATCAAATCAAATCATGTGTAGAAAAAAAAGAATAAATTGAAATTTTTATATATATAATTGATATTTATTTTAGACAAACAGTAAAATTAAGGATTTATTACTAAGAATTACTTTGATCATAATTTCACTTAAGTACTATGAAAAAAATAAAATGTTAACAACTATATAAATATACAGGAAAGAGAGAAAATTACCCCCATATGATTGGACATTTTTTTAGAGAGAGAGAGGGGTTGTAATAAATTATTTCAATTGTATTATATTATAAAGTAACATGTATACTTTACTATAAAAGCAAAATGAATCCCCCAATTTTGACCAATTTTAATTTTAATCATGACCCTTAATTAACTAAGGTTAAATCACAGCCATCAATCACCCCCTTATCAATTTTATTAAAAAATTCGGTGCCTTTTAGATAATCAAATAAAATTTAAGGATTTCATTGCAAATTACATTGAATTTGGCAGACGATTCATGAACCCTAATTGGATACACACTTCTGTCGTTCCTTTCTTCCAGCGTCTCTTTTTCTTTATTTTTTCTGTAGCTCGATCTGAACGCAAAAGTAGCAATAGTGACCGGAGGAGGCGGGTTGCTTCTTCGCAGATTAGAATTACTGATTTAGACAGGTTTGAATTTGATTATTTCATTTTAGATAATTCAAATAAAATTTAAGAATTTCTTTGCAAATTACTTTGAATTTGGCAGACGATTCATGAACCCTAATTAGATACACACTTGTGTCGTTCCTTTCTTCCAGCGTCTCTTTTTCTTTCTTTTTCCTGTAGCTCGATCTGAACGCAAAAGTAGTGATGATGACCGGAGGAGGCGGGTTGCTTCTCCACAGATTAGAATTACTGATTTAAACAGGTTTGAATTTGATTCTTTCATTTCCATCGAATTATTGTTGTTTTAGTTGTTTATTAAGTTTTGATTTATGGTGTTTTGATTTTGAAACGAATTTTAGTAATTAGTACTTATCAGAGCTGTTGGCGGAGCATTAGAAGCTAGGCCCGTTCATGCAAGTTCTTCCCAGTTCCCACCTGTAGCAGGCTAGATATTAAAATGATAGACTCATTCCTAAATCAAAAGGGTTATAGGTTTTATAGGAGGGAAGAGGGATTAAGAAACACCATAAATCCCGAACCAAATAGATGATTGAAATGATTGAATCATTCCTAAATCAAAAGGATTCAGGGTAGTTTGTCAAACAGGAAATGTTAATAGTTCGAACAATGTCTTTCATTCAACTGCAATGAACAACACACTTAAGCAAAATTAGTCAAATAACGCACAGCAAAACCCTAAGTTTTAGAATACATTATGTTCAAAGGCTTTAATCCATCTACATTAGAGAGATATTAAAAAGAGATAGTAAGATCAATCAGTTGTCCCAGGTTATGATCCACAGCGCGGCGCCATTGATGGATGTGATCTGGCCAGTCGCGTCCTTTTTCAGATTTTACTCTAGGGTTCACAAACTAAAGAAAAATTTTAATTCCAGAAATGAATTCCAAACACGATAAAAAAGAGAATGGAGAAGAGAGTTACATCTTGAAAAAGTGTTTGTAGATTGTGGAATTAGATTTCCATCGCAATATATTGAAGACACCAAAGTAATTCATGAATTGAATAGTGGATTTCATCATCTGGATTGTGGAGTCGATCTATTCTGATGTAGCGTGTTGAAATATGGTTCTTTCATAGGACAGAGATTGAAACAACGATATATTTTAGATGACTGGTGGAGAAATTTTATTTTAGGGTTAAAAGTATTCCTATCTCACCAGAATCGAAACATCAATTACAGGCTCAATCCTGAAATAGATTGTATTATACTTTTTATGTTATACATATGATTGTATTTGCTAAGAATACAATATTATACACATAATTATACACATGTTTTCTGTCACTGTTACATAGGTCATGAATTTGGGATGGATGTCTATCTGTACTACCAGTTCAACTTTATTAGGTATCATTTTGACAATTTTGTTAGCTACTATGCCTTTTTAATAAGCGATGAACAATGATATATCTCTTGAGACAGGCTTGGTGGTTGTATCTTTGTACCAGACTGGGTACTGTATTGTCCTAGACAGGTAGATTTTTTTCCTTTAAGTTAGTTCCATTTTCCGTATACGACATTCTCTAAGCTTGGAGTTTGTTTTGCAGCTTTTTGAAAAGGTTTAAGTAGACAAGCCACTAACAAGTAGATTGGGGTCAGCTGAATTTCATATAATAGGCTCTTAACTCTTAAGTATAAGCCCCTACAAAGATTGACTCACAACTGCTTGATTTCAAGCATTTATTTCAAGGAGGGAAGCCACCAAAGGTAGTTGCATGAACTGTTTTTCATTGTCTATTTTGTGATTATTTTACTTTTTTGGTATTCATCTGTAGTTAATTGGCTTTAACAGATTGTGTATGTGCTTAGAGGAACTTAACAAAAGCGGCATCATGATGGGTATATATGCATTGTTTCTCTTTGGATGTTGTTAGAAACTTATACCAAGGTAAATATGTTTTCTTTGAAACAAATCGTGGATGATTTCAGAAGGATCTTATTTTCAAGGTGATTTGCTCATTTATTTTTTAAATCACTTTATCACTATACTTTCTAATGGCTGCTCTCTTTATTAGTTTTTGGCTCTTTAAACTGTATTTTGCATACTAATTACCATCTGATGTTGGAGTTTATCTGCATTCTTTTTTTTATAGATAAAAACGCAAAGAATTCTTTCTCATATCATTAGTCTAACTTGGGAGCTAGAGAGGGGGCCTGATTATGCACAAAAACAGGTAATCGATGCAATATTAACCTTTTACCCTCACAAAAATATGATTGCACCTGACCTCCTAGCTGACAGAGGATATCCACGTAAACAACTTCATGAGTTTCGTAAATCTATTATCTTCTACTCCTACTATTTAATATCATGAAATAATTATATTTTTTGCAGATTGGTGTACTACTATTTCTAAAATGGGCAATAGTGCAAGGGTTTGCCATGATTCTTTAGAATAGATACTTAAGGCAGAGACTTTATAGAAGAATTGCGCTTGGCAAGGTAATATATTAACTTTATGCACAATTTGCTCTTGGATTCCTCTACCTTTCCTTATCACGTGTGTGATAGTTTTGATATGTTTTAAAGCTTATCTTATATGATTCTCTATGATGAGTGAAAACCATATTTTTATGGTACCTTTTATTAATTGTGAGAGGAAATGGTACTTTATTAAGAAGTTTTTGATTTTCTTTGAAAATTTTTTGTGTCTAATATTCTTGAATTACACTACTCATTTTTATTTCTCAGTTTGTGCTTCATATGGTTGTTAATACATTGACTAAGTTGCCAAAAAATAATCAGATTTACTTCTTCAAAATTAGGATAGAGTCAAAGCTCACACCGTACAAACAATTGAAAGAAGAAAAATTCAATGAAACAATTGATGTGTTGGTTCATTTCATTGCCGTAAGTTATCTTATCTTGAGTTTGCTTACCTTTTTTGCTGAAAATTTTGAATTGCAGATGATATTTTTTGCAGTTTTTAGTTTATAATAATATGAGTATATTCATTATTGGAATTGAATGAAACATAAAATTGTTTCAGTAATTATATGAGTATTATTTTTTCCAATGTATCTTTCACAGTTTGTGGAACTTGCTGGCATCACGATTAAATATGCGTTGAGGTATAGATTACTCTAGATATTTTTCCTGTTCGATCAATAATTCTTCTCCACCGATTAATGTTTAGGTAATTTATGAAGAATGAGTTTTTTTTTAATTTTATTTAGAGAATTGTTATGATATTCTTTGGTTGCTGAAATGATATAGCCCTCGACAACTCCGACACAATCATGCTGCCAAAATCTATATCTATCTATCTATACTATTATAAAAGTAAAATGAATTTACTTTATTTTGACCAATTTTAACTATTTTAATTTTGATCTTAACCATTCATTTTCTAATTTTCATCTCAACCTTTGAGCACTTGAGCTATTGATACATTTTGAACAAAATCATTTTCCAAACCCTATTTTCAATTCCTTCCCTTCGGCATTCTCCTTCTTCTGCCACAAGATAATTTTCTTTGCCTTCTGAAGGCGGCTCTCCGTCCGACCTCCCTTTTCTCGCTGGAAGTGGCAGTCCTTATTATCTCTCTCTCCCATTCTTCACTCTTTTAAGTAATTAATTAGTTATATTGCTCTTTTATCTAAGTGTTGCTGTTATGTATAATTAATTTTCTATTTTGGCATTTTTTTACCTTCATTTCATGTAATAAATATGAATAATCTAATTCCTAAGTTTACCAGCCATTCCTTTTACTCATATTACTAGGGTTGAAGAAGGTGAAGATGACATGAGGAGTCACATTATGTCATCAAAATTTAAGTACGTTTAACGATTTCCATTTCATTGTCTTATTTGAATTGGAAGTATTGATTGACTATTTTTTATTTATATTCTAAATTCTGTATTGTTAGAAAGATGAGAATATTCATATTTATGAATTTGAAGTATGGAATATTTTTAGGTTGAATGTTTAATGCGTGAATGTAAATGCTTATATTATAATTAGTGAATAAAAGAAGGGAAAAAGGGACATTTTGGTTTTAATTATAGAGTTATATAATAAATAATTACAACATTTTGTCATGTCTTTGACATTTCAACCAGTGATTGATTTAAATGTTCAATACCCTACTGATTTGTAGATTGCTATAACTTATCGTGGTGCTCGATGGAAGGCTGAGGTAAACCAATGGTTATCTGGATGTGACTCAAACACAACAGCAGTAAAAATTTGTAGAGGTATGAATTTTTTGAAGCTGTTGTTGAGGATTTTCTTTTCTTATATTTTATCTGGGGTGTAATTGCTTATTTAAGTTTTGACTTAATGATCCCTTTATCTCTATTATTTGCGTCTTTAAATTCTAAATCATTATTTTTTTATTGGAAAATTTTAAAAATCCCTTAGACATGAATTAATTATGTCTTCTTTGATTAATGTTGGTAGCTATTGGAGAAAGTTTCAACACAAGATTCAAATGGTATTTCTATTATCCTACTCTTCTCTCTTTTGAGCCTTTTATTGTAAATCAAGTGTTAATTGCAATTTTTTGATGTCATACCATAGGCCAAGAATTCTCTTGCTGCTAGAGATAAGGGCATCGATCCAATGCTTGGTATAATTCATCAATACTTTTCTTTGTTTAGTTACTTATTTAGGTTTAGACTTAATGATCCCTTTTATCTCAATTATTGCATCTTTAAATCTATATCATTATCCTTTTATTGGAAATCTTTAAAAATTTCACAGGACTACTGCAGTACAGCGAACCTCCAGCGGCAATGGAAAATGTTTGTTCTATTCCCCTATTACAAATTAAGAGATGTTTTTTTTTTACTTTTATTTTTTTTGCCTCTAACCTCTCCTCTATAAGAGTAATATTGATTTCATTTTTTCAACAAAAATTAATAAGTATTGTTCAAATCTACCTCAGTTCTGGACTTAGTCAATAAAATGTATGGAAGTATTCATTCAAAAAAAATTGTAGAGAAGGTTGTGAATTTATTTAAGATAGTCTTGATATTTGAAGAAGATGAACCATAGCTCCTCTCTGACAGTGATTAGAAGGCCAGCCTAATTTAGTGACTCAAACTTGCAAAATGTCAGCGTGATAGGAGTTATTTTTCTTCACAGTCATGTTCTAGCTATGAAGTGCCTACTAATTAGCAATTCAGTGTTGACACAGGGGCCGTTAACACTTCTTGGGGACAACTCTTCTCAGATTTACATTCTAATATTCCATAATTCAATTGCTGTTTTGATCATATTTTGATTCATCTTCTACTTTACAATTAAGGATTAAGGTATCATTTCTTTATCGTTTATTTACAATTCATTAACACCATATTTCATACAAAAGTATTTACAAGTGTGTGCAATTCATTCGTATTTACTCTCATTAGTATATTAATCCTATTGTTGTCTCCAATTCTTTATTACATTACTTCCTACTATTCTTGGCTAATTCTATCAGACGTACCCATTACAACACCTTCCAATCAAATGACTTATTTGTGCTATTGGACATGTCTTGGACTTTTAGATTTCCATTTCAACTATATCTATTAACACTTCATTCCTCTACAGTTTCATAATGCACTTGATATGTCTTGAACTGTGTTTTGAAATGTTAGGTAATATATTTAATGGCATTTAGTTTTATTAATTGTAAAGCTCTATATTTTTATAATTTAACATATATATTGTTTAGTAATTGACTATTTAAATATTAAATAATAATTTAGTTTGTAGCTTTATTTTTCTATCTACTTTATACTAGGTATCGTAAATTTTTATGCACTAATGCATTGAATTCACTCTTAGACATTTTCTTTACGATTGAGAAAGTTGATATATGTTAGTTCAATGCCAAAAAAAAAAGCTTTGTTATTTGATAAACTAATAAATAAATCAATTTCATACTATAGTAGTCTAAGAAGATCTCTTATATGGCTATGTAAGATAGTTTACATTTTCCAATTTTCTTAAAATATCTGAAAATTGGATAGCATTCACAGATTAATGGGATGTAGTAATGAAATATTTTTGTATAACAAAATATAGTACAGTCACATTCTCATATGATTGGATAAAGATCGATGAATTTGGAGTTTTAAAAGGTTTGGTTGTTTACTCCATTTTTACATTCATTATACTTTAACTTTTTTTTGGTCTTAGGATATTTTATTTTTCTACTAATCAATATTTATGTAATAGATTCTTTGTATCAAAGTTTGGTGATGACTAGGTGAACTTATTTTGGGTCATTTGTAGTGGTCTGCTGGTGCATACTCAAACTGAACACCTATCAAGGTGCTTTATCATTTTCTATTGATGATATATAATGTGTAATAATATTAACAATCAAACAGAAAAGATTATTGCATATTTTACATTCTAGTTTTGAACAGGATATGGTGAATGTGCCTATATTGTATATTATTGGAGCTTTAATTCATGTCAAGATGATTGATGTGCTTGATTATGGTTAATTTCATCTAGTTTTTAGTGTCTTTTTATGTTTAGTTTCGGTTTATTTTATCCGTATTTTGAGTCATTATTGGTGGTGTTATGTGTTTCTTGGAATTTGTGTGTGAATGAACTTATAAATGATGAATCGGGTGAAAAACGGAACTAAAACGGAGTCGGGAGAAAAAGAGAGGAAAAACAACACAACACGGCCGGCCGTGTCGCGTACACGGGTCGAGTTCCTCACACGGGCCTGTGCCGTTAGCCGTGCGTGGAAGCCAGATAGCACAACACGGCCACACCTGTGGCCGTGTGCGGCGCACGAGCCGTGCGCTGCTTGAAGCGTGCGTTGACCAGAAACCCTAAACACGACTCAGGCCGAGCTGCAGCGCACGAGCCGTGTAGGTGTTAATTGTGCTGAAAAATCCAAATTCCTTCTAGAAGGCCCATTGGGGTATAAACACCTCTCCATTCAACATTTTGATCATCACCCCACGAAATTGAGCTGCCAACACACACCTCACACACAATTCTCTTCATATTACACCTTTTCTTCATCCATTCATCATCTATCATCATCCTTTCATCAATCCACCATCATTTCATTTTCAAATCAAGTGAGGAAGCAAAGAAGAGGAGGATTTCACTCAAGAAAGGAAGGAGATTCAATTGGATTCAATCCAAGGGAGTTTTCATCTTGATTTAGTGTTAGACCTTTTAGTTTACAATGATTTGTAGGATTTCTAATGTCTATGTTATGGATCTTGTGATGATTGTAGGCTAATCTCCTTTGTGAGATTAGCAACATGATAGGAGTTGAATAATTTGTGATATTCATGTACTTAAATTCATGTGTGGATTTGGTAATTGATTTTCTATCATTGATGTTTAATATCTTGAGGTTGATGATGTTTTGTGTGTTTAATTATTTTAAGCATGTGATTAGATTGAGAAATCAATTACATATTTAGGATAGTTAAGTGAATTATTTCATCAAACACTTCATGTGCATTATAGATTATTAGGAGATTGAGAAGTTCTTAATAGTTTAGAATCCTTTGATAGAACATATCATTTATTAGATTGAGAAGTCAATAGATTATGTGAAGGGACTCTTAATTGAATCTAGTACCTAGTTGGAATGATTTAATTGAGAACTAACCATGGAACCTTTATAAGATCATATCTTACCCATTCCGAGAGGAAGCTTAGGTGACATTAGTGTTAGCCCTTAGTCAAGCCTTAAACCACATGAGTTTGAATGCATGAATATATGAATTACCACTCCTTGATTGTTGTTAATCTCACCCTTGCTTAATTTGGAAAACCTCTCATCTAATCATTTAATCTTTTTTGCATTGGTTGATTTAATTTCTTGTTTGATCACCCCTCCATTTATATCCGTCTCTATAAAATTACAATGAACATGAGATCGCTTGAGCTCTAGTGCCGTCCTTCCTGAGGTTCGATAATTTTTAGTTGGTCATACCACTAAACTATGGCTAATCAAATGGCGCCGTTGCCGGGGAGGTAACGGTTGCTAGTAGTTTGACGAAGGATCGTTTTGAGTAATCTTAATAGAGACATTTTTCTTTTATTAATTATTTGTCTTTGCTTAGAAAATCTTGTTCTAACTTCTTTTATTTTGAAGGTGTATGCAAACAAGGTCAAAAGGGGAACAAGTTGAACCTATTGATTTAGAAATTGAGCACACATTTCTAAGAAAAAGAAAGGAGAACAATACCAAAAAGAGTGATCTAATGGAAAACAATCAAGATGAACGTGGAAATGTTAGGAATGGTGGAGGCGGAATGCAAAATATGCAAGATCAAGCCAATGCCAATCTTCCTCAACAAGCTTATCAACAATTTGGAGAGCTTAATAATCAAGCTTTGATTCAACAAATGGTGCAACAAGTTATGATTCAACAATGCTTTCAACAAGCGTATGCTCCTCCACAACAAGCATTTGTACCACCCTAGTTTTCAATTGAAATGTTCATATGTGTAAATTGTTGTACGAAAATTGACACATACCCATGATTGTGAAACATGAATGTGCACATTTATATATTGGATTGTGACGGAGAAGAGTAGAAATTAGCTGTTCATATTGGGTGTAATGGAGAAACTCTTGAATGTTAATTGATGAAGTTCATGAAATGGAATTGATTAACTGTAAATGTTTATTTGTCATGAACATTGGTATGATATTGCCTAAATGAGTAATTGGGCATATACTCTTGTAGAATTTTATTGAAAATTGTATTGAAAAAGTGTGCCTACCAAGTGTTCGATGAAATGCCAAAGTGAGTTTGAGAAAAATTTTGCATGATACATGTGTAAGAAGATTTAAGTTGTTGTGAATTTTTTTATGTTTTGAACATGGGGTTTGAACAAGTTTAGAATTGGTGCATCAATGTATAAAAGATTTAACATTTTGTTGAATAATTAGTGATGATTCCACATTTAAGTTTGTTCTAGTGTAAACTTGGAGTTGATTTGAAATTATTGGATCTTGTAGATGGCGGAAAGAAGGAGGCGAACACGTAATGAAGACTTCATCATTGTGGAGACCAATGCTGAGCTGTCTGATTTGGATGCCAAGCTTATGGAGGATGGAATTCACCCCGATAATTTTGGCGTAGAATTTGAAGAAGGATGGGAGAAGTACGTTTTGAGGTGGCAATCGCTCTTTCCGAAGATAAGACCAACAAGGTTTCAAAACACTGAAACAATGACAGGATTGGGGATAGAGACAGACTTGAGAAGGATGTTCAGGTTAAGAAATATGGAGGAGTTCTTCGATAAAAGGCCTCCCACCTATCAAGCTTTGACAGCGGAGTTTTTGAGCACTCTTCAAGTGAAGAAGAACAGAAATGGGTATCCAATCTCCATCTCCTTCCAACTAGACAATCAATGGAGATCAAAAGTTCGTGTTGATACGTTGAATGGATACATGGGATGTCCATCCTTCCCGTTTCATAACCATTTTTACTCGGGAGGCGGATTCAACCAACAGAACTGGTGGAACAAATTGGTGAATGATGGAACGGAACTACCAGATTACATCCCCAGTGCCTCGAAAGGGACAGCCATCAGAAATCCGGTGATGAGATACCTCGAGAAGATAGTGTCAAACACAGTGTTGGGGAGGTATGAAGGAGGATCAGTGGGGGAAAAACAGTTGTACCTGATGTACTGTTTACACCATGAGCTTAATGTGAACATGGTTGCCTATTTTATACAACATGCTGAGAGGGTAGCCAAGAGGCAAGCATCCCAGGGAGTGATGATTGGAGGGATTGTGACAATGATAGCTGAAGGCCTCGGGATTAACCTAAGGGGCAGAGAAGATAGAATGACATCTGAGGGGCTCAACTATCAACAGCTTATGCGAATGGAGTTCCTAGCATTGGTAGGACAAACATATTGTTTGAGACAAGAAAAAGGAGCTCCATTCCCTCTACCTGCTTCTGAGCTCACCACAGTTTACACCAGAAGGACCAATGCTAACTTCGCAATGGCAAGTGCTCAACACTCTACAGTAGTGAGGGAATTTTATCGGAACAACAGAGAAGAGATGGAAGCAGTGTTGAGGCAAATACGGGTTGTGGAAAATAGAGAGCTAGAACAGCTGAGAGCGGAACCCGTAGCCATGGAAGAAGGCGAGGAAGAAGGTAACCAAGAACAACCAATTGAATTTGAAGAGCAAGCCCCAGAAAATCCAATGTTTGAAGAAGAAGAAGGTCCACAACAACAAGAAAGAGGAATACCTGATGCAAGATGGAACTTCATGGATGAGGAGATTAGAGGAATCAGACAAACTCAAGCTCTACATGGGGATTTGATAAGAGAAATCAGAGAGGAGCAACTGAGACAAGGAGAGCAAATTAGGGTAATACACGCAGGGCTAAGAAGGCGGGAGTATTATGAAGAGAATCTCCGGAGGCATTCGAACAACATGGAGGAGATGCTCACAATGATGTTCAACTTCCAATTTCCGTCCACGCCTCGTGCTCATATCCCGTGGGGACCAATAGCTCCTCCTCCTCCTCCGAACCCGGATAATTGAGGGAGTACTTTTAGTGCTCGCCACTTATTTAGTTGCTTTTGGAATAATTAGACATTTGATGGATTTGATACTTTTATTGTTATGTTTTGTGATGTTTCATTTATTTCTTTAGTTTGCTTTTATTTTCAATTAAGGTGGGATGTAGTACTTTTGGGAGATTGATGATGAGTTGGATGTTTTGTGTCTTTTGTTTCGTGTTTTTGTTTGTTAATCTTTTTGTTTCGTGGTCTTGTTGTTTTCATCTTTATTTGTGTTTGGTGAGTTTTGGTGGTTTGTTAGGGGATGTGTAAGCCTTGATCATGAGTAGTAATGTGAATTGGTAATGAAGATGACAACTTATGAGTAAGAATATCTACATTTTGGAATTATGACATTATCTATTTAATGTGTTCAATTATGAGATGGATTAAACGTAATAAGTCCTCGATAGTCTAATCACCAAATTAGTGAGTATTTGAGCCTACACCGTGTCGCTACGGGTGATCTTTTTATGAGAGAATCGATGATGTTGGATAAGCGAATACTTGCTCAAAGACTAGAGGAATGGGCCCAATTTGTGGAAATTGATGACATGATCTTAGGCCATCCTTGTATTTTTAGTCATTGTCAAATATTCCCCTACCATAAGCATCATCCTTAGTTAACCACGTTGAGCCTTAAAGCCATTTTATTGTGAATTTAGCACATTACAAGCCTTGATTACCCACTTAAGCCTTATATATATATACCTTTTGTGTAAGTAATTAAAGAGGTGTGGATTAAAAAGGTTTGAGAAGATTGAAAAAGAAAAGAGGAATGGTGAACAAGTAAGAAAAAGGATGAAAAGAGCACAAAGAAGAATGAACATGCCACACAAAAATAAAAAATGAGCAAGCAACAATATGCTCATGTACTTAAAAATTCAAGAGATGAAGCATGAATCAAAAGAAGCTCAAAAAGTCCAAAGGAAAGTGATGAGTAGTGCTACCAAGGATCTAAAGACAAGAGAAGAAGAAAGAAAAGTGGAATAATGAAAGAAAGTAACTACCTCTTTGATTATTTACACGTGTTTAGTCACTATTATCCAAATCTTTCTTACCCTACCAAAGAGCCTAACATTACATCCTTAAATGAAAGTCCTTTTTGATCATTAATGGAAGCTTTGGAGGCCTATAAATTTAGTTTACGAGCAAGTATGAAATGAGTCTAGCTAATTGATCTATGAGTGTGATTTACCCTTGCTAAAGAGAGTTGAGTGAAATTGTTACCCTATGAGAGAATTGGACTAAAAAGGGCTATATTATATTTGATCCTCTTCTAATTGAACTTGTTAATTTATTATGTTGTGAATCTAATATTGTAGGATGCCTTAGCATGAGTTGTAGTCCTTAGTACTATGTTTATGTTGCGACCTGTGATCATTAGGGAGTTTCTCTAGATGAAATTGTCCATTGTTCTTTATTTTCCATTGTTTGGGGACAAACAACACATCAAGTTTGGGGGTGTGATTATGGTTAATTTCATCTAGTTTTTAGTGTCTTTTTATGTTTAGTTTCGGTTTGTTTTATCCGTATTTTGAGTCATTATTGGTGGTGTTATGTATTTCTTGGAATTTGTGTGTGAATGAACTTATAAATGATGAATCAGGTGAAAAACGGAACTAAAACGGAGTCGGGAGAAAAAGAGAGGAAAAACAACACAACACAGCCGGCCGTGTCGCGTACACGGGTCGAGTTCCTCACACGGGCATGTGCCGTTAGCCGTGCGTGGAAGCCAGATAGCACAACACGGCCACACCTGTGGTCGTGTGCGGCGCACGAGCCGTGCGCTGCTTGAAGCGTGCGTTGACCAGAAACCCTAAACACGACTCGGGCCGAGCTGCAGCGCACGAGCCGTGTAGGTGTTAATTGTGCTGAAAAATCCAAATTCCTTCTAGAAGGCCCATGGGGGTATAAATACCTCTCCATTGAATATTTTGATCATCACCCCACGAAATTGAGCTGCCAACACACACCTCACACACAATTCTCTTCATATTACACCTTTTCTTCATCCATTCATCATCTATCATCATCCTTTCATCAATCCACCATCATTTCATTTTCAAATCAAGTAAGGAAGCAAAGAAGAGGAGGATTTCACTCAAGGAAGGAAGGAGATTCAATTGGATTCAATCCAAGGGAGTTTTCATCTTGATTTAGTGTTAGACCTTTTAGTTTACAATGATTTGTAGGATTTCTAATGTCTATGTTATGGATCTTGTGATGATTGTAGGCTAATCTCCTTTGTGAGATTAGCAACATGATAGGAGTTGAATAATTTGTGATATTCATGTACTTAAATTCATGTGTGGATTTGGTAATTGATTTTCTATCATTGATGTTTAATATCTTGAGGTTGATGATGTTTTGTGTGTTTTCTTTATTTCCGTTAAAATTTTATCTATGTTTTTCCTGAAAATTTACAGTAATGCTACCTCCAGATTTTTGTATACAGCAGAGCGCTCAATTATGGTTTAATGGATGATGTTAAATTCTAACAGTCTCCTTGAATAGTAAATGCATTTACTATGTTGAGCTTCAGTTAATGCTCTAACTTTGAAAATTCAAGAAAATACAAAAATGCATTGTGATGTGTATATAGTTGCTCTGAGAAATTGAAGGAATACGTATAATATGTTTAAAATATGAGTTCCTAATTTTTGCACTAAAGAAATGACAATTCATAGTTGTATGTAACATGGGTTTAGTTTGAAATTCATATCATACTCTTGATTAAACTTTTCACAAGTTGATACAATTGGATTCGATGGTGTTTGACAGTTCAGATGCATTATGTTTCTTGCAAAAATGTAAACTTTTCCCTCATCAGCTTAAGGAGTATGGTTTTAGTAGTAAGCTTCCATAGACTTAGTTCAGTTCAAGAGTGTTCATTAATTGTCCATGAATGTGGGTGATCACTGCCACTCTGACCCGCTTTTCCCATTCAGATTCGAGATTATTAAAGCTACATGGTCAACTAAAACTACGTTACATATAGTACACATAGGACTCTTTTTTAGATTTTTTTTGGTTATTAATGTTAACCACCTCACGTGGTATTATTATCCGTAGGAAATTGTGTGTTAGTTTCCACACTTGACTTGTGAAAAACAAACCTGAATCTGTTATCCATTTATATACTCTGCAAAATTTTACACTTTGTAATTTATAAAGACAAACTATTTACACATAAAAGTTTACACTAATTTATACATGGAAATAAGAAGGCATTGACAACTATAAATTTATTGAATAAAATTTTATGGTTTGAAAAAAAAAAGATAAATTTAAATATTCTATATCTACGTAATTTTACTTTTTTATTTTCATGTGAACTATATTAAACATTATTTATGTATTTTGAAGTTAGTGCTTCTAAATTTGTACATACAATATCAATTTTTAAAAAAATAATAGAATTATATTATTATTTTTTTTTGGAAATATTTTCAATTTAATACATGAATAATCTGATAATTCAGAGGCTAAAATCTTTTCTTATTTATTTATTAGTCTGAAATATATAAACTAAAGAGTTTGAAATAATCAAATTATGTAAAATAATTAAATGATGATTATATAAATTTATAATAATTTGATGTTATTTTAACACTAATAAAATAATATAAAAATATTCTTAAAAAATATTAGAAATATGATGTTTAATATAATTGTAATTATATTTTCTAAAAAATATTTTTAAAATTTTCACGCTATGAATTAATAGTACAATTTTTTGGTCTGGATCTTCTGTGCTATTTTGGTGTGATATTTCTTGTGCCACTCCGTTGGATGATTGACACGTAGAAAAGAGGAGGGCAGACAGTTATACCCTAAGTCAATGTTTAAACCCTTTGAACAAGAGATTGGATTTTTCTATCATGCCACGTGTCATTCTCTAAGAAGATGTTACATGAGATGTCACACCAAAGTGCCATAGGACATTCTGTGCCCATATTTCTGATCCCTTATTTGATAAAAAAATTTCAAGTCCCAGATTAATAGTTAATATATTTTCATAATCTTGAATTTAAATAACTTCATTTTTTGGGTGGTGAAAATAAGTGTGGGACAAACGAAAATGAAAAATATGAACATAAGTATGAGACCGAGAGAGTATTTTATATATTTAATTAATAGTTATAAATATTATTTTATCATATTTATTAAATATTTATTTAAAATAATAGAAATTATATTATATTTATTTTATATTTAATTAATAATAATGTAATTTTTATTATTATATTTATTTAAACAAAAAAATATAAATATATATAAAATGAAATTAATATTAAACGGATGCAGGTACCCGTGAGTATTGACACACGGGTATGGGTACCATAATAAATTTTTTAAACGGGATATGTATGATTACGGGTAGTTGTTTTTAATTGGGTACGGGTACCCCAAAATAAGCGGTCTGGTACCCAAAAATACTTACTTTCGTCCTACACTTATCTTCACATTATAGAGCTTACACACAACAATAATACAACTACTCATTATATATTAAAATATTATATTTCTCAACTCAACCCACTAAACATTAAAATACAATTTTGTTTTAATTTCCGTACAAACAGTAAACATATGTGACAAAAGGAGTATAAATCTTTTATATTTTTTGTGTTTCTTTTTCAACATCATATTCATCATTTATTAATCGATAAAGTATGAATCGGTAAGTTTGGTAGAATTTGTAATATGTCAACTTTCAAAAGTTATGTTGTAGCTAGATACAGGTGATATGGATATGGGTGATGGACATTAAGCTGAATACGGGTACGGGTGATGAATATTTTTATTCGATAATGCCTTTGATAACCATTTGATCACCCATTCTCTGTACTTATATTTTCTTTTATTTTTTTTCTTTTTATATTTTTGTGTTTCCTTTGCAGTTCCATATTCATTGATTATCCACCTATAAAGTCTGAATGAGTAAGTATGATAGAATTTGTAAAATGTCAACTTTCAAAAACTATATTGTAGATACGAGTATATGCGGGTGATGGACATTTACTGATACGGGTACAGGTGATGGATATTTCTATTTGGTAATAACTTTATTAACCCTTCTATCACACTTTCTCTGTAGTTTTATATTTTCTTTCATTTTTATGTTTTTGTTTTTCTTTTGAAGGTTTATATTCATCGATTATCCATGAAAAAATTTGAACCAGTAAGTTAGGTAGAAACATTTAACAAAGAATGTGGTCTTTAGAGAGGTCTTTAGAAATGTTTGAATTGAGTCCTTTTTAAATAAAATAAATGGAAGTTTCATTTTAGTTTTTTTCTTTTTCTTATCTATTATTTACTATATATGTATATGTATCCAAATAAATGATTCACGATGCCATGCATTCTAAGAGATATTGCAGAATAGAACAACAGGAAAGCCAGAGAGAATTGTCACCAATCTAAACAAAGGTTACTTGCTATGAAGACAAGATGTGGGTTAGTTCTTTATTCATATATTATTCATAAAAGATTCACTATTTATTTTGTGAAAATAGTTGACTGAACTTTTGCAGATATTTATACTAATGGTAAAATAGTTTTATAAAATGTTTTGATTTTTTTATTTAATAACATAACTTTTTATGATGTTATCAAATCTTTCATGACAGATGATTGTTATACCACATTTCAACCTGGTGTTCATGCAGAAAACATTGTAAGTCAATAATGTGTATTGATTTAATTTTCACTTGATTTATAGTAATTGTATATCTCTTCTACTGCAAATAAAAATTTTAGTTGATAAATTCCAAGTATTCATAATTATTATTCAAATAACCAGGTTTCTTTAACTAATAACCATATGCACTAATCTGGGCGAATGAATTCTTAAATGAATTAGAAAACCCATGACGATTATAATTGATCATAGTTCAAACATAATTAGTTCTTAATATGCTTAGTAGAGTTGTAATTCAATACTCACATTATTTTATATATCAGTAACATTTTTCATCGTTACATATCTATAATCTTCCTCATGAAAAGTTCTATCTAATGTGACAATGAATTTGCATATTCTTCCAAATATTTAGTTCCATGCTCAAGCTCTATTACATGTTAATATCCACAATTGGAAAATTCAACCTAGAACGATAATGTGTACTCATCAATCTGATCATCATCACCAGGTAAATTATCACATTTCTCATGCTTCTTCCCAGACTAAGCATTTCAGTCCTCATAGGCGGTTTAAGAATCACAATCAAGTCATGTATGAGATCTTTGTGGTTTTAGATTAAAATAAATTACTCTTTAATTCCAAGGGAATATTATTAACCTCATAAAAAAATAAAAGTTTACATATAAAAATATTTAAAAAATGTCCCTATCCGCCCAACCCGCGGCCGGGTAAATACTAGTTTTTAAAAAAATACAAATCAAGATTTTTTAAAATAATTAGAAAATATGTATATATATATGATTTAGTTATTAAACTTTTTACATGATTTAATTATACGATACATTATCAAAAGTCAAATGTTATAATTTATGATAAATTCTTTACATTAATTAAAGAAATTGTTTAGTTATATATAAGAAAAAAAGTGCTTAATTAATATTGTTAAGTTATATAACACGAGTTATTTAATTATAAAATATAAGAATAATAATTAAATGATCTCACATTGTAAACAGGTTATATATATATATATATATATATATATATATATATATATATATATATATATATATATATATATATATATATATATACTAGTTTTTTTTCTCCTGTGTATTACACGGATTAATTAGTAGTATACTTTATCTTAAATTAATAAATAAATTAGTTTAATATATTTTATTATTATTATAAATAAAATATTCATGTTAATTAAGTACTTTAATTAAATTAATAATTTATATAATTATTTTTTTGCCCGTGTATATTCATTATTTTTTATTTTAGATATTTTATAAACCAAATATTTATGTTAAATAAATATTTTTATAAATATTATTTTTTAAGTTGAAGCTTTATGGTAATAAAATAAAATTTTTTAGAGTAATTAATTTTTAAATATTATCTTATAATAAAATAAAAGGAGTGTAATTTAATTTTTTTAAATGGTGAATCTATTTTTTATTCAATATATTATAATATTTAGATAATTATTATCTTGAAATAATTAATTGAATAAAGACTTATCAGATATTTTGTAGATAAGAATAAATATTTTGGAGATATAAAATCGTGATATAATAATAAATTTTAATATATAATAATAAAATATAAAAATAGAAAGATTATATGTATAATATTAAAATAAAAAATACAACGATTAACCACATCACGACACATCATACTTTTAAAAAGTTATTAGTAGTAGCGTATTCGTAATTAGTATATAGTATAAGATATATATATATATATATATATATATATATATATATATATATATATATATATATATATATATATATATATATATATATATATAATAGAAATGAAACCGAGACACTCTCTTGTGAGACGGGTAATTTGTGAGACGGGTGTGAGACGAGTCGATCCATCACTAAAGTATGCTTATTGTATAGATAAAGTATGCTTATTTGCAGTTAAAGTATGTTAATAATAAATTAAGTTATAACACACTAAAATCATACTTTAATGCATAATCTAGCGTACTTTAGAAACATACTTTAACGACCATTAAACATATTTTATCTAAATATTATACATACTTTAACACGTCTCACAAACCGTCTCACCTAATTAGCGTCTCATGAAAGACTTTGTCAACGAAACCATTTGAGTGGGATGATAAAAATAGAAGAAAGGAATCGAGCCTTTAAAAGGGTGCGTAGGAGATGAAATTATTTCGAGTTTTCATAATAACATGATTTTTAGTTCCTCTTAAATTTCTCCAAATCATTGTCCTCCATAAAAGATTAAATTATTTCGAATTTTCATAATTACCAAACAACATATTTTCAGACTCCAAGTGCAAAATTATGGAACACAGTGTGTAAATCTTATGGTCTCGTTTTTAATTCTATTATAATCTATATTCTATTTTGTTATGATTTAAATTAAAAGGGAATTGTAGGGTTTATATCGCGAGTTCGATTCATAAGAAACTAATTCATAATGGAATCCATATATTGAATACCAAATTGAGGTTTATTATGGAATCCATCTAATTGAATACCAAATAGAATCATATCAGTTTTTCAAAGGGATCATATATTTCATTTTTCTATTTCATCTATTATTCTACTCCCTCAATCCATCGATAATGTATCCGTTTGCTTTTTGCACATGAATTATAGAGTATTATTATTTTATATAAAGTGGGTAGTTATATTAATAATTTGTGTTTGGTAAGTGTGGAGCCATTTTGTTAAAAAGGAAAAATGAATACAATTTAAATAAAAGATAAAAATGGCAAAATAGATACTTTATCTTATTAGTCAAGAGCTCTAGTGGCAATCAAACTAAACTAAAGCAAAAAGTGAGAAAGTGACGTAAAGAAAAGTATTTATTAAATATGTGTAGACTTACATTTAATGCCTAAAAAATCGTCTGTGTAAGAATTTAATGATCATTTCTCACTGTATAGTATTTTAATAAAAAAAAAGTATACTCTATATATTATGAAAGATGAATGGGAACACCATCATGGAATAGAGAATCTAGACCGTCCGTTTCTATGCTGAATTGAATGTTAGTACTTCCTTCGGTTATGATGCATTTTTTTTTTTTTTTTTTGAGAACAATCTTTAATTCAAAAGCTTGTCATGGTTGTATGGATGTGTTTTACGTCTATCCCTGAAACTCTATTTATTCAAATCACATGAGGTGGACTGTCCACTTAAACTTAGGTTAGATATATTGTGCACACGAAACTAATATTTCAGCAGAAAATGGAGTTGAATTAAAGAAAAAAAAAGAAAAAAACATGATAAAAAAAGTTAGAGTTAAATATTTGTTTGGTCCCGTTACTTTTTTTCTTTTTAATTTTAGTCCAAAAAAAGATATTTGTTTATAATTAGTCTCATAACTTTCATTTTTCTTTAATTTTGGTCCAATTTTCGCCGAATTTGCCACCTGTTTCCGAAATTGGCAAGTGATGCTGACATGACGAGTCCAACCAGCCAAATATTGATGAAGCTTAAGAAGAAGAAGAAGGATAACACCAAAAATTGCAAAATGTTTATGTATGGGGTGACTATAAACGTTTTTGCAATCTTTGGTGTTGTCTTCATTCTTCTTCTTAAGTTTCATCAATCTTTGGTTGGTTGAGAAATAATTGGACTAGTCACGTCAGCATCGCTCGTCGGTTTCCGGCAACAAGTGGCAAATCCGATAAAAATTGGACCAAAATTAAAGAAAAATTAAAGTTATGGGACTAATTATAAATAAATATCTTTTTTGGGACTAAAATTAAAAAGAAAAAAAGTTACGGGACCAAACAAATATTTAACTCAAAAAGTTACAAAGGAATTTACTCAGCCAGAGTATTATTCACTCTACCAGAAAAAAAAATTGAAATTGTTAATCTGCTCGAACGGCGTAGATAAGCAAATCCCGATTTATGAAAATCGCTAGAGAATATTTAATCGAACACTTATGAATAGTTTCATTGTTATCTTATTTCTTTATTATTCGTTTATGAAGTAGTAGTTAATCCGAAAGAAGTTAATTAACGTTTGACGCCAATTTTGAAGAAGGAAACACCATAGTGACACCAAGTGAAAAAGGTAAGTTAAAATGGATTGATTTGATAAAATATACCCTCCGTCCCACTCAAAGAGTGTCATTTGTTTTTTAACGGACGTAGTGAGTAATTTATATTAGTAAGAGTGTTACCCCATATTTTAATTGTATTAGTGAGTGTGGGTGTGTCTCATATGTGAATTAAAGGAAAGAAGCCTTTTTGGTTATTACGCCCAAAATGAAAAAAAAAATGTCCCTTTAAAATGGACGGAGAGAGGAATAAAGAGGCAAACACAAGTATGAGATGGTTTCACATGAAGACTTTCTTGAAACGGATAAGAAGTTATGACACTTTAATAAAAAATAATGCTTAGATTAATAAAAATAATACTTATGTAGTGATTTATTTCATGAATAATTAATATTTTTTAATGAAAAGTGATAATTTTTAATAAAATATAATAACTATTAAAAAATGTAAAAACAATCTTACACAAGTGTCGTTCTAACAAAAATAATAATAATAATAAATTATGTGAACAGTTTGTTCTCTAGTAAAACCCATTGGATTTTCAAGTAGCCATCCTGACAATCTTGGGTGAAACCGTTGTAGGACAAGGGAAGTACTTTTTATTAAAAATATTGTCAATTTAAAAAAAATATTGTCACATTTTATTTATATCCTAAATTATTCATTTCACTGCACCATTGTCACTTTACATTGATTGAATATTATTTTTCATTAAAATATTATCACTTTTTATCCATCTCTTTCATGAGACGATCTCATACAATTCTTTATCCTTCATTAAATAAGAGTCCTACCAGAACCAATTTTGAGCTGATAAATCAGAGGGCTAAAGGGTCATCTACACCCCTCTCTTTTATTCATGGGACAAAATACACCCATAAACTAATTTTTACAGCATCCAAACCCTCCAGCTTTTTCTAATGAAACAAATGTACCCTTCATCTTTCAGACCAAAATTGCATTTTATCAATTAAAAAAATTTAACACCACAACGAGTGGGCCCGTGGTTAAAAAATGAAAAAATTGACAGCCAAAAATCTCTCTCATAGAAGTAGAGATACCATCGGTGGAAAGGAAAGAAGGTCCTTCAGTTGTGAACTTGGAGGTCAACGTCCACTACCCCCGCCTTGCTTGTAGACAGTGTTGGCCTGTGCCTGCCAGCTGTGTGGGTCGTCGGGTGGGGAGGCGACGCATTCGATCGAGGGCCATGTTATACTTGTAGTACTCCGACGACACCCTATGAGCAGAGTGCCTAACTTTCATCTGAAATCTATGATTCGATCCTCCGGCATCAGGCAACACCCGCGTCGATTGGCTTTCCGGTGATGGCGTCCCTCACGATGCTGCACTTGTTCAGTTCCGGCGCATCCACCGGCTCTGCGAAGGCCGTAGAGGACGCCGATTCCGAGGAGCATGTTGCTGCGGTCGACCTTGGCTGGGGAAGAGTCGACGAATTCCTTTTGGTTTTCCGAGGCGTTGGCATGGGAGAGGTATTCCGGCTGCCAATTTTTTCATTTTTAACCACTGGCCCACTCATTGTGTGGTGTCAAATTTTTTTAATTGCAATTTTGGTATGCAAACGTAGGATGCAATCGAACCGAGCCGAGTCGAACACTACTAGGTTTGAGGATCGTTTGTTAAGAAATTATCGAACTCGAGCCCGAGCTCGAACTCGTTAAGAAAAAAAATATCGAACTCGAGCTCGAATTCAAACTATTTGTTAAAACTCGCGAACATGTTCACGAATACATAAAGTAACTTGTTTATGAATATATTTTCATGAACATTTAAATAATTTTGTGTCTGAATATTAAAAGAATATTTCGTTTATAAACATTTAATGTTATTTATAATATTAAATAAACAAACTAACAAAATATAATAATAAACGGTAAAAAGTATTTAAATATTTAAATAATAACTTAAGTTATTATCATATTTGTGTGGTTTAATATAAAATATTTAATTATTGAATATTAATAAATAAATAATAATATATAATTCTAAAGAATAACTATAAAATTTACGAACGCGTTTGCGAGCAATTAGCGAGCCTATAAACGAATATGTTCGCGAGCTTTCGAGCCGAATACCCTTAGGCTTGAGTTTGATTTGATAAACTATACGAACCCAAAATTCAAGTTTGGTTTAGCTCGTTAAGATTAACGAACGAGTTCGAACGAACATTTAATCAAATCGAGACTCGAATAGTTCGCGAACGGTTTGGTTACATCCCTATACAAATGAAAGATGAAGGGTATATTTGATTCATTAGAAAAAGTTGGAGGGTTTGGATGCTCTAAAAATTAGTTTAAGGGTGCATTTGATCCCATGAATAAAGGAGAAGGGTGTAGATGACCCTTCACCCATAAATTAATAAATGGCAAATAAGCAAACTAAGCTTCTGGAAATGATCATTTCTACCCCTAGCTTCAAAACCTAAGGAAAAAAAAAAACGAAGCGAGCTTAGAAAAACCGAGCGAAGCTAGAAATACACCACAGAAAACCGAGGGAAACTGGAAATACACAACATATGCAACTACTCCAGTTCTTGCAGTTGAGAAATGGCCTTCATGTCTACTTGATTCAAAACAGACTTGCAAATAAATGGTAAAAAAATAATGCTCAATGTTTTGCTCGATATCGACAGCCTGATTTGTTACATTACAACAGGAATCTATTTGTTGCGCTGGACAAGGTGAGCTATTGGATTCGATTCCTGCTATTTTCTGCAGCCCTTACTTGCAAGAAGTACGGGTGATCCTAAAACAGTGGCAAGAGGCATGGTTGAATTTTGGTTATATTCAAACAGACGAGAAACTAAAAGAATGAAAAACCAAGTATCAGCTAGTAAAGCAATGGAGAATACCATGTCTTCTCTGGCTGTGAGCCTATCCTGATGGTCATAGCGCAAGATTTTGTCCAGGAAATCAATAGCCTGATACAATTAAACAAGAAAATTGAGAAATAAATGCAAAACTTCGAATAATTTCTTTTTGTTTGCAGATCATATTGATCAAGGATTCAAAGATGAGAGTAACAAGAAAAGATATGAATGTATGACCTCTGGTGATACAAGATGCTGATTATCTGCATTGACAAACTTTGACCATGGCTTCCTGCTGTGTCTGTTGGAATGAAGAATAGAAAATTTCATTTTTATCTATTTTGAAAAGCAACAATGTGGGAAGTCCCAAAAGAAATAGGGATTCATTTCATGAGATATTTCTGTGTGGTTAAAGTTCACCGAAATGTAAAACTTTAACATCATAGTTCTTTGCACATAGCATACCTCCCAACAAGAGCTTCAAGCTGAGGATCAAGTTCCAAGCGATATGTGTAGATATGCATTCAACTCATCAGTCCCAAGAACCTGGAGAATATATTTCAAATCAAATAACAAATAACAAATAACACAAGAATTTCACGTGGTTTCCTGAGAATGGCCAGCCACATTATTTGCTGTTTTATTTTTAATGAAATACCAACAAACGACGTTGTAGGCAGCTTCATAGGTCTGCATTGCTAATTAAGACATGCAAACTGATAATGCATCAAAAACGCTGGGTGGTACCATTTTTAAATAACTTTGGATACAACTCGACTTCTCACGCTCAATTACATGAGCATTGGGTTAACTTGAATCTCTATATTTCACAACTTATGTTAGATAGTGAACCTATGGAAATAGTGATACATCACAACTTTAACCGATTAAAGAAATATAGTCACGTAGAATTAAGATATACAGGATATGTAGTTTTTGCAGTATTGCTAGGAGAATGAACTAGAAGTAAATAATGGAAAATTTGTGTACCAGGAGAATAATGCATCGGAAAATCATGTTCATGTTAAGGTGGAAGAAATTAAGAAAAATATTTCAAACCCATCAAGGCATATTCATAGAACCAAATCAAGAGGTCAGCTGCAATCATGCTAATCACCAATCTGGTGGATTAGCAAGTGCTTGATTGAGGGAGAATTATTTGATAATAATTATGTACTTTCCATATTAATAAATTAGGTCTCAAATAAATGATTATAAATAAGTGGGTAGAGGAGTGGTGAAGGATGGTCCAGAATTATCTTTGTGTCGTCTATTGGGCAGCCTTTGGCTGACGGGATTCATCCAGGGGAATCGTATTTTTACGTTCCTATTTATCATACTTCCTTTTTAATTTATATTATAACTTCTTCACTCTATCAAATTGGTCCGACCTGCCGGATAAACTAGAATGAGCGCGAGTTTGGAGAATCGATTTGAGAGGATAGAGAATCGATTCGAGAGGATAGAGAAGAAGTTGGTTTTGATTGAGAGAAATGTTAGTTCACTTATTAACATAGTCTCGGAGCAAGAATCTAGGTTCAACAAATTGGACAAGATAGAGGAGATGCTCTCCTTACTCCTAAAAAAAGGAGCCAATCTGATAAAAAAAGGAGCCAATCTGAGTGATGGAGATTCTCAACCCAGGAACTGCGGAGAAACGTACACTCAAAGCCCTCTCCAAGAAAGTACCCTCGACTGGACCATAGCCAATAATGATGTTCAACTCACGGCCGAACGAGTTGAATCACCCATTCCTGATTTAGTGACGGCTCAGTTTTCGGTTGATGGCCTCATTATTCCATTAAGTTGTTTTGCTTCTCCTCCAACTTTACACCAATTCTTACCCGGAGAAATATTTGTGAAAGAAATAGCGGAAGAATCACTCCAACGTGATAAGGAACTGCAGATTTTGAAAAAAAATCTCACAAGAGTTCAACAACATATGGAGCGGACAACAAAGAGGCATCAAAGAGAGGTGAATTTTCGAAGAGGTGATGGTGTTATTCTTAAGTTATGTTACCAGAAGCATCCTCTTCGTCCACTAGAATTAGCTCCGAGTCATCATCACCCCTTCCATATCACAGCACAACTAAAGTCCCTTGCCAATTGCCAGATTCCAGCATTGTGGACAATGCTGTTTTCAGCATGGGAGAAATTGATAGAGCCAAATCAAGGGGTCAGCTGCAATCATGCTAATCACCAATCTGGTGGATTAGCAAGTGCTTGATTGAGGGAGAATTATTTGATAATAATTATGTACTTTCCATATTAATAAATTAGGTCTCAAATAAATGATTATAAATAAGTGGGTGGAGGAGAGGTGAAGGATGGTCCAGAATTATCTTTGTGTCGTCTATTGGGCAGCCTTTGGCTGACGGGATTCATCCCGGGGGAATCGTATTCTTACGTTCCTATTTATCATACTTCGTTTTTAATTTATATTATAACTTCTTTACTCTTATCACATATCCCTGGTAATTGGAGTAGAACCAAAATTTTCACCTTTGCAATTTTCACTAGTTGATCCTGGTTGTCATGCCCATAAAAGAAAGGCTCCTTACGAAAAATCTGCATCAAGAAACTGAAACATGAAGCAAGATGTAAAAAAAGAAATTACACGGGACAAGCAAATAGACTAATTAAAAGCTCTCACCATTCCTGCGAACATGCAACCCAAGCTCCACAAATCCAAAGAATAGTCGTAGTCTTGCAAGTCAACAAGTAATTCTGGTCCCTTGAAGTATCTGAATTAAAACAAAATTTACCAGAATTAGATTAACAAAATTAAAGTTAAATTGTGAAGATAATCAATATGAAGTTGGTCCATCAAATCTAAATTTGGTGGCAATATGTAAACAAAGTAATAAGTAACAGTGAGTGGATAATAGAGCAAGTCAGCGAACAATAATCTAAAAAGAGAACGAGAGACTGTGACAGAGCCTCAGAAAGTAGGAAAATTAAATGGTGATTGCATCCATGAAACAAATAACAAATTGATTGGACCAGATATAAATTGTACAGTATTACACCAGCACAGTATAAATGTATAATCAGTGAGAACAGAAGAAAATCTGCAAAACGACACAATGCCAATTGAAAAGACTTTATCTGGAAACGTGAGGATGCAGAAGAAAGTATATCCAGGAAAAGATCTCACCAGCCACTATAATTGAGAAAATAGTTATTATTTACCTAGAAGCAACACGAATGTTATACTCCTTGCCAGGGTGGTAAAATTCTGCTAGACCCCAGTCGATCAACCGAAGTTTTCGTAATTCATGGTCTATCATTACATTATGAGGCTTGACATCTCTGTGCATAATCCCCTGAGAATGACAGTAATCAAGTGCCTGCAGAACCATAAGGAAAGAAGTCTTTTAAAATCAGTACATTACCTTTGACGTGTACTCTCAATCATATATATTTATAACAAATCTGTCAACTCAACACATATTGCAACAATCTATATTTTTCATAAAACACAAAGGAAGAAAAGGAGTGTTTGCACAAACTGTAGGCTTGATCAACACCTTTCTAGCAAATAAACTGTCTGTTCTTTCATCAAACAAATCCCCAAAAAATTAGACGCAGTCTATACCATTCCAGTATATAAACTGTTCTTTTCATCAAACGAGTCTCAAAAGTAATCAGATGGAAACTAAAAGGAGCAGAGTTTGTGAATTGTTTCTCCGTAAAGTACAAAACTAGTATATTAATTTATGAGCATCTTAACATTTCCTGTTTTAAAGGCCCCAGAAATCTCGATCCAGAAGAAGGGAGAAAAAGATCAAATGTACAGAAGTCCATTCCTGAGAAGACACTAAAGCTCTGAAGCTAGTAAAAAACGTATAGATCTTTGAAGTGAACATTGGATCTCTATTCAATTGATCCATTTGTTATTTGAACATTTAAAAAGTCAAAACCCAATTCCCAAAAGCATGAGGATGACCATTACTTGATGAAAGTGGTCACGACTTTACTAGCATTCAAGGATTTTAAAAGCTAAATCTTCTTCACTTAGATTTCAGAACAATATTTCCCTCTAATACTGATAAGAGGAAAAGGTTGGATGGGCATACTAAACCTAGAGTGTAAATAAGTTCTACAACAAAATTTATTTGATTGAAGAACAGTCTCAGAATTAGAGTAATTTGTTTTGAGTAACAAAATGGCCAAGTTGCAGTAGACCTGGCCCCCAAGAAAAAATTTTCTCACATACTAAGTGATGCATATTGCAAGATTTGTCATTCTATTTCTTTTATATATTCCATTTTGCTCCCCTTACTGCCAATTCAAGATCCAATTGAAAGAATTAGATGACCAAAAAAACGTCATCCAGCGTATCCCTAAGATGCCTGCATTTCTGTTTTAATTAGAGTAAATTTGTTTCTAGTAGATTGAAGGAACACAGTCTCAGAATTATAGTAATTTGTTCCGGGTAACAAAAAGTCTCAGAATTATAGTAATTTGTTCCGGGTAACAAAACAGCCAAAGATTGCAGTAGACCTGATTCCCCAAGTACAGTTTTTTCTCAAATATACTCAATTATACATACTGCAAGATTTATAATTCTATTACACTTAGATATTCCATTTTGCTCCGGTTTCTGTCAATTCACTGAAAAAATTCCATGACAAAAAAAAGAAGAAAAAAGAAGCAATCCAGCATATCCATGAGATGCCTGCATATCTGTTCAAGTTCTCTTATCTTGTCTATAATAATTAACACACAATTAATAGATAATCCATTTGAACTATGATTTTCAGTTATTATTTCAGTGCAACTGATCTAATGCTGAGGGGTCCAAGTCTATGCCACATCCTAAATTCAGCAAGCATACATTATATATTCTCCTACCATCAGATGTTCAATACAGCACAGTTATGAAGATGAATGCTCTAGAATAAAGGGAAATTTAGATATATAAGATTCCATATTGCATGAAAGTGACCTTGAATGACATTTTCTCACCTTTAGAAGCTCATATATGTAGTAGCGTACGTCATAATCTGTCAATGTGGGGTACAACACTTTGAAATCTGTACTATTAACAAACTCAAAAATCAAGCTAGGAGTTTTTGAGTGCTGATCTATAACAATGTCATAGAGTTTGACAATATTAGGCCCCCCACATAAGTTCTGCAGTATTTTGATCTCTCTCTTTATCTGCACATGAGATAGAAGGAAAAAATCAATTAGAAAATATAACACATAAACACAAATAATGTGAACCACAACTACTTGCCAGACTGTTATACATCATATTTTTCCACCTTTCTACCATAAGAATACTCTTTGATAGATACATAATGATATCTAAATTAGAGAAGATATTTGTTACTAATGAGCTGCAGTTTATACAGAAACAATAACACATATTTGCAGCTATATAGAATATTCTACTTCTCTATCAACAGTTTATGATGCTCAGACAATAATATAAGGGAATTAAAGTTTTAAACAAAAACTCAAATAGCCTACAAGTATTATTCAAATTAAATAAAACAGAGATCGAAATTATAGCCCTTCGAAATAGTATCTACATTTCCAAACAGCACATGTTTAAGGAATTTAGAGTTCATAAACTATCCTTGGACAGTTCCTTACTCACTTGAACAGCAAGTGATACCTTTTTCTTCTTAACAGGCTTCAGAATCTTAATTATGCACTGTTCATTGCTGTTCACATTTATGCCTTCAAAAACTTCACTGTATTTTCCTCTTCCTACTTTACGAACAACCTCATAATCATCCTGTTCGCTGTAAACGTATATCAAAACAATTTAGACATATAAGAAGTATCGCTCGAAGTTCATGCACGCATATAATAGACCCTTTCTTTGTATAGTGAGGAACAATGATATTCACTCTTTATGCCACAAAAAATACCCACTGTGTGCATTGCCACCCTTCAATAAGTTAATCATCGATCATTTTCCTTTTCATATAAACCAACAACATCTATTCATTCGTTCTTAAGTTCCTAAAAGTGGGGCAATCAAATAACTATAGAATAATGTCTCAATGTCAAAGTGTTGAGCCCATTGCCCAAGAAAAAAACAGCATGTAGCACGAAGACTGTACTAGCGTCTTCTTGTATCCTTATCAATTACTCAAGTGACTTATGGCAACTTGTTCTTATGGACATTCATTTACCTATAAATGCCTCAAAATCTAAAAACTTGTTGCATGTTCCATCAAAAAATATAAGGCAAATAGCCACTATAGATCAAACACACCCAAATCCTTAATAAACATAAAAAAACAAAAGAAACAAATATTGCATGAACATATAAAAAACATTAACCTGCGACAAAAGCTCCTCAACTAAAACTTAGTACTAAGCTTCAAGGCAATTGCAAAGTACTAAATTCATAACAAACTGAACTAGATATCCACAAACTTTTAACAATCATTAAAGGTGGAGCGTTAATTACAGGTTATTTCCAAAAATGAAAAATTAGATTGGCAAACGAAGTAATCAGATGAAGTAATAGTCCTAGACTTCTTACCCCCACTGGACAGTGAGATTTTCGTAATCCCAGTACTCCCTGGGACGCAGCACATTGACGCGTAGACCCGCGCCTTCGACATCCCCAAGGCGTAGATCCCCGACGAAACGGCGTCGTCGATCACAGTGCAAAACGATGAGGAAGGAGGAAACCGCCAATTATGGAACTGCGCAACCGGCAGATGCAATGCGACGCAAATTAGCGAAATAGGAATTAACAGTATGGGAAGATGCGCCAGCGACGATCAATTGCAATCAACCATCTTCTGTAGGCGCTTACTCGTACGATGTGATTAGGTACAGTGTAAAGAGGATTTTGAAGGAAATTGCAGAAGATAATTCTAGTGGATTGAGAGAAACGTTTTGAGTGAAATTGAAATGTGAAGGTTGGGTTTGTGGAGTGAGGAGCTACGTAGTTGGGGTTTTTCATCCATTGCATATCATTTTACTTTTAAATTTCACAAGATTTTATAACGAGGAAGTTTATATATATATATATATATATATAAAAGACGATCATTTAATTATTGCTCTACTTTTTTATTTTGAAGTAGTTGGGGTTTTTCATCCATTGCATATCATTCTAATTTTAAATTTCACAAGATTTTATAACGAGGAAGTTTTTGAGATCGTATATATATATATATAAGACGATCATTTAATTATTGCTCTACTTCTTTATTTTGAATAATTAGTGTGACGCAACCTACCTTACATAATTTATAATTCAAATACTAATTAACATAAATATTATTATTATAAAAACTTTTTTTCTCATATAATATATTTATAATCAAAATCATCACACCAATTCAACATACGTAACTGGTTTCTGAAAATACTTCAGACCATCCAAACTTGTGACAATACTTATGGAGCATATTACATAGCCAAAACATCAGCGGAAACAAAATAAATCCACAGCTTAGTCCAATAGGTCGTCATCTATGTACATCCGCTCAAAATCCTGAAGGAGCTCTACAGCTTGCACAACACACCACATACTCAATCATCATCAGGCTCACCTACAATGCATAAACTAGTGAGACAAAAATCTCAGTAAGTAGAAATCATGCATGTCAGTGCATGAAAATACATTTATTTTTCTATCGTCTATTTCCTAGTCTTTTTAATTGGTCTCTTTTATTTTGAAAATTGTTCACGTTAGTAGAAATCATGCATGTCAGTGCATGAAAATACATTTATTTTTCTATCGTCTATTTCCTAGTCTTTCTAATTGGTCTCTTTTATTTTGAAAATTGTTCACGTTGCGGGATCCCACGACACACTTATGATATACACCCCAAATGAGCTCAATGGGGATGATTTTTTCGAACCCCGAATATAGTGCCGAGAATGATTTTTTCGAACCCTGACAGAGTGTTGGGAACGATTTTTTCGAACCCCAAATAAAGTACTGGGAATGATTTTTCGAACCCAGAATAAAGTGTCGAGAACGATTTTTCTAAACCCTGATAGAGATGCATATATACTGGCCGCACACACCATTAATATCTTATTAATTTTGGGAAAATTATTTTCATGATTATGCATGGTATGCAATCATAACAATTAAATATGCATCATAAATCATTTATAACATCAACATCATCATTTAATCACAATAAAGCAACAACTTAACTTCAATTCACACAGATTCACTTTTGAAACAACAACTTCACCTTATTCACATAGATCTATTTATAAAATAACAACTTCATCTTGGATCACACAGATCCCTTTTTAGAATAACAACTTCATCTCGGATCACATAAATTCTTATAACCAATATCTTCTCAAATCATATAGATATATCTCAACAGTTTTCGATCACATAGATCTATATAGGACAATGATATTATTTCAAATTTCAAATCACATAGATCCACAACTTGTATCACCAATTAACCTCAAATAATTCATAACGAAATTAAACTAATCATAAATAATTCGCAACATAATTATCTCATACTAATCATAAATAATTCACACACAACATGTTTATGTATTGTAGTTGGACTTCTACTTACCTGAAATCCAAATAGTGATAATACTATAGACATTGTGAAGAACTATAATTAATCTCCTCTTCTTGTTCCGGCACAAACCCTTCCCTCTCTTCACTTCTCTCTCCTCTGTCTCTTTTTTTAAATTGCAGATTGCTCTCGACTGCTTATATATATATATATATGTGTGTGTGTGTGTAAAAGGGTGGGTGAGTCGGTTTAATCCACCGCTCACTCGTCCAATAATCTTTTTTTATATATATTATATATTATTATTATTATCCATTATGAATATATGTGCAATACTTAATAACTAAGATATGATATATTTATAAATTAATACACATACATTTATATTTTCTTATCACTATTATTATTACGAGAACACGTGTGATACTTAATAATTAAGAAATAATATATACACGTAAGATAATTTAATTATATATTCAAATTAATGCACGTAAATATTTATGCATTCCTATATTCACATATTATCACCATTTTTGTCACAGACATCTCAAATAAAATATAAAGATAAATAAAATGTAAAAATAATTATCACATAATTGCCACATAATTATCACATAATTATAAAATGCACATAACACAAATTAAATTATATTGGCACATAAGTAGTGAGAAGCTCGGATATCACATAGTGTCATATAATTTTACAACATTAATTATTAAGATTTTTTTATAGTTAGATAATTTATGTCATCAATATAAAAAAATTACAATAATTTATACTCCTAACTTTTGTCTTTTTATAATATGATATACAACTTAATCGTGTGTAAAAGTTAATATATGCACATTTATTTTAACTTTTTGAAAAAATCTTACAACAATTTAGAATCTTTTTATAATGTGACATACAGCTTAATCGTGTGTAAAAGTTAATATATACACATATATTTTAACTTTTTGAAAGAATCTTGACTAACTTTTTTCTTAATGTTACTTGAATAATATAATACAATTGAAAATTATTTATTAGCATATATTCGCTCATATACTTATGCACACTTTACATTTTGAGGTGTTTCATGTATTTATGCATGTTTTACTTTATTATCTTTATTTTTAACTTAATTTTTTTTTGTTTCAAATTATATACATAATTAAAGATAATAAATTTTATAATTCATATATCATGATTGAATAATTAAGATATATTATGAATAAATAAAACATAAAAAATATTAATATATTAAAATTCAAAGATTAAAAAATATTTACAAACTCGTTCATAATATTATTTGCTAAACTCAAATCAAGAAGACTTAAATCGATTCCTATTATTACAATTGAAAAATATTTAAATTGATTATTTACTTAAAGAATACATGAATCGATCAACTTGTTGCTCTTGAAAAATACTTGAATCACTATGAAAAAGAATTAAATTGATACCTCTTATTCCACTTGAAAAATACATGAATCGATTTTTACTTGAAAAATACTTGAATTGATCATCTTGTTCATCTTGAAAAATATTATTTTCTACTTGAATCGTTACATATACTTGAATCGATTTTCTTGTTCCTCTTAAAAAAATATTATTCGTTGTTGAATCGATTTTCTTGTTTCTCTTGAAAAATACTAATCGATCTTCTTGAAAAATGAAGTACTATTTTTCTCTACTTGAATCAATTTTCTTGTTCCTATTAAAAATATTAATCGTTGTTGAATCTATTTTCTTGTTCCTCTTGAAAAATACTAATTGATCTTCTTAAAAAATACTATTTTCTCTACTTGAATCGCTCTATCGAAATAAATTTTTATGCTGACTTGAATCAATTTTCTAAAGAAACTTGAAGAAAGCTTTTATTCATCGAATATGTGTATTTATAATGAATAATATGTGTGTTTATAAAGAATAATAAAGGGTTAATTACATGAAAATTTATAACCTTTTCGCCAATTTTTTGGATTAGTTCAAACTTTTGAATATTTATATATAACTACCCAACCTTTAATCCGATGACAATTCAAACCACCGGGCAGCACTGACATGTCTCTTTTTAATTTCCAACTGTAGTTAATAATAAAGAAAAACTCATTTTAAAAATGAGTCAAACTTCCACAATTGCATCCACCGTCTCGTTAGCATTCATCATCATTGCTCGCATTCTCGTCTCTCTCATCGTCAATAGAATCAAAGCCTATTTCTCTCTCCAAAAATTCTTGATCTTCATCCAAATCTACCTCGCCATATACTTCACCATCCTCGCATTCTTCTCGCTGGCAACGGGCCTCGAGCCCCTCAAGTTCTTCTACACGACGTCTCACTCCACCTATAAGGGTGTGCAAGTCCTGCAAACCCTAGCTTACGTGTGTACCTTCTGCTGCTGCTGATGTACCTGGTTCTCCTTTTCTCAACTGAAACTGGGCTCGCCACTAGATTATATAGTAATTAATAAATAATTAATGCAGCTATCATGCATTAAGAATATGCCTAATCTTGATAGTGGAGAATGAAGTTGCAGAAGCTGGCATGCTTGCTTCCTTTCTCTCTCATCATATTTCATGGTTGCTGAAGCTGTGATATTCGAAAATTTATGGCAAAAATTAAATCCTGCAAAATTGTTGTTCATTGAACAATAGTTGATGAAACTGGACTGAAGGGGTTCCCTTTGGCTGATCTGGCCGGAAACTGGCTGCACCACCGGCGGAGAGTTGACGGAGGAGGACCGTTCCACCTCCACCTCCACCTACACCTCCCATCGTGAACTTCCTGAATTCTACCATCTCGCCATCTCCCAATTTGCTTAGTTGAGGCGATCATGCACATCCACTACAAAAAAACTATTTTTTAACAACGGAATATTCCTTTGCTAAAAGCATTAATTCCATTGTTAAATTGGTTTACCAACTGATTAGCAACGGAATCCGTTGGTAAAATTCCATTGGTAAAGTGGTGGTTGCTAAATTTTCAGCAATGAAAAATCAATTCCGTTGGCAAATAATTATGTTGGTAATCCGTTGCTAATAATTCCGTTGGTAATATATATAATGATTCTCTTGCTAATCTGTTGGTAATTACGAACGGATTGAATTCCGTTTCTAAAATAGAGAATAAATCTGTTGGCATTCCGTTGCTACCGTGGTAATTGGAATACTAAGAATGTCGCAAGCCATGGTAGATAAAACAGGATTTCGATTGTGATTATTTTTCCAATAATCCAAGACATTCAAATGTGGAAAGTGTTTCAATTGAAGAGGTGCCTCATCCAAATATTGATCTACTGCAAACTTCTCGATTTGATTACCTCCTGTTGTATGTGCATGGTGCACCAATTTCACCATGCACCAGTTAATTAGGCTTAGGATGGAGACTTTGTTAGCTAGCTAGTTGAGATATTTAAATGACAATTTAATTTTTTTTGGTAATATATCTATTATTAATAAAAATTATATCAAATTATTCTTTTTTTTCTCAAAATTTTTAATTACTAGCCATATCAATTATATAATAAATATTTTTAATTAAATGTTGTTATTATGTTAATAAACTTAGACAAGTATTTTTTGTTCAATCGTTTCACGAAATTTAAATCCATGAGATGGAGCTTCATAAATAAGCAATCTTAAATCATCGATATTCATATAAATATATGAAGAATATTTATTATTATGTTAAGATTTTTATATACCCTTGTTAATCCATTAGTAAATTCGGTTGCTAAAACATATTTTTTTTGTAGTGATCGTAGAACTGAATCACCGTCCTAGGTGACAACCACACGCGGCAGTCCTTGGGCCCCCTGGCGGTGCGCACCTTGCTGTGGCGGTCTTTTCTGTTGGTGGGTTGCACCTCCGCCCACCGCCGCTGTTAAAGTCGATTTTCTTCTCTTTGCTCTGATCGAATCGGAATCGAAATAGCCGTGTTGTATTGCTGGGGAAACTGCATTATGAGAAGAAAGAAAGAAAATCAGGGGATTTATTATATCCGATTTAGGGCAATCGAAACCGTCGTGGTGAACATGTAACCGCGTATAATTACTTTTTTTTTTCCACATTTACAATGGTCTCTTTTTCAAGCTTGACTCATTTTTCAAATCACAACTTATGATTTTTTTTTAATTATTAATAACAGGTGGAAAAAGGAAAAGTGACATGTCAGCACTCGGGCAGTCTCTTGCTGCACGATGGTTCAAATTGCAATACATGCTAAAGGTTGGGTATTTATTTGTAAATATCTAAAAATTTGGACAAATTCGAAATTGACGAAAAGGTTGGGACTTTTCATGTAATTAACCCAATAATAAAATAGATTTATTTATAGGTGGAGTAAGAGAGAATATTATGAATTTTTTACTTTTATATATGATTTAATTTGATATTAATTAATTTATCTATATTGAAAGATTTAATAATTGATTGTAATTAATATATTAAAATAATAAGTATAAAAGAATAAAGATATTCATATATTATTTTTAAATAAATATATAAAATAAAAAAATTAATTGAAAGTGAATACGAAAAATATAAAAAATAAATAAAAATAAAAAAATAGAAAATTACACGTCACTCCAAAGGTTCGAAAACGATACATACAAAAAAGATTCCGTTGTAGCATACTTAATATATATTAATGCTTAAATTTATATTCTAATAAAAATTATAATACACTCCCATTTTATTCCTTTAAATATTGCTATCTTCATCTATCTAAATGAAGGTTTTCATTTGACAGATGTCCTAACCACATGCATCTCATGTTGATGTATGATTATTTAAGTTTTTTTTGCATTTCTAATTTCATTCCATTTTCCCCTTGCATACGTTATAAAATAATCTTTTATCTATCTGTTTTTATTTGACAGATGTCCTAACCACATGCATCTCATGTTAATGTTTAATTATTTCAGTTTTTTTGCATTTCTAATTTCATTCCATTTTCTTAAGATGTGTTGTAATATTTATGATAATTAATGACGTTACCATTACTCAGGAAACTGCCTACTCTCATCTTATGTAGAGAGTGGAGCAGTTTGTACGATGTGATTTACATATTCTAATGAAAATCTCTCCCTAACTCTTTTTACTCTCTTTTCTTCAGTTATATGTTCTTGTTAATTTCTTTATAACAAGATGGTAATTATTTTCAGTTTTCTTTGGAATTTTTACCATTCAATGTTCCCCTTGCATACGTTATAAAATTAGTAATGGGGCACATAAAACCACACCTCTCTCTCTCCCTCTTTCTTATTTGCGTTTTGTGTTTTGCGTTCATTAATTCATCGTTAATTTCACAAAATCACCTTTCTCTCTATCTTCACCCCCATATTCTTTGCCCGCCGCGGTCACACTTGAATTTCCGGGTCGCCGCCAGCCTCCGTTTCAATCAGGTTTGTCATCCAACTCCACAATTTTGTCTAAGATTTGGGTGAGTATTCATCTTCTCCTCCATATATATACCAATATTTCATTTAATTTGAATTTCCTTTCAGGCCGTCATACACTATCCTTGAATTAAAACTCGATTGATTGAGTAAGAATGTATGTACTTATGGGTGTGTAGTAGTTCTTTCGTATAAAACTGGTAGCGAATATGTTATTTGCAGTGTTCTTTTTCCATTATTATCGTTATTAAAATAAAAGGTTTCATCTTCTCAGCAATCAATTGAAAACGATTTCTTCGGGTAAAATGTTCAATGGAGGTTTTTTTTTTGTAACCGAGTACAGAGGGAATGCTTCACTTGTAGAACAACGACATGGGATGAAAAACTATATTTCTTTTTTATTCTTTCTTCTTTTCAAATGTTTGTAGGATCTCTTAGTATATAATAAGAAGGTTTCATATATTGGTTAATTATTTATTTGAAGTCTGGAAATTTTCTGTCAGGGCTACAGATGTTGCGCATGTTAAATGCCACATGTTCATTGCTACACTCATCAACATGGCAGCCTTACCATTTCTGTAAAAAGAAACTTCCAAGAATTCCTTTTTCCTGATGAGAGGGAAGGAAAATTTTGGATGTGGCATTGATGCCTACGACGTCCAAGAACCAATGGTTTTCCTCCAGCCACAAAAAGAGTTGTTGTGTCCGAAACTGCCTGCGTTTATCTTTTGGAAATTTCCTGGAACTCAGCTTTTCTAATCATGTTGCTAGCTGCAAACAGGGTAGCAAGCTATGGTCATTCCCTAAAAAAAGTTTGTCTTCGGTATTATGGGTACACTATTGTCTTTGGTATTTTCTGTTGTTTATGCTCATGAATCGGGGAAGAAAAATAAATAATGATTGAGAAACACTAGATGAAAAACGTATTATTCAATTGTATATTAGCATGTAGTTTGTCTGCTGATCTATATAGAATAAATAAGAGAGTGTGGTGGTTTGAAAAATAATGTTTTTGGAACTTTAATTATCCATTAGTCCTTTCCAATTGTTATACTTCAAAATTTCTTGAAATGATGTTCCATTTAGATGATCTGCCAGTGATATGAGTGCTGTAGATGGTGTTGTGCTGATTCTAGGAATTCTGTTTGTTTACAGGTTCTTGAAATGATGTTCCATTTAGATGATCTGCCAGTGATGTGAGTGTTGTAGATAGTGTTGTGTTAATTCTAGGAAGGCAAAAGCTCCTGTGCGCCCGGGGACACGGAAAGATGCTCCGTGTCCCATGTGAACACAACCCTCCCCTCCAATCCTATTTAAACCTATGTATTGCTAGGGGTTTAAATGGTAAAGGGGCATGAAAATTGTAAAGGCGCACAGAATGTGCTCCGTGCGCCCGGGTGCACAGGAGCCTCACTCTTCTAGGAATTTTGTTTGTTTACAGGTCAAGCGTATCCGTTACAAATACGAGTAACAAATATATGGGGTGCTGTGGAACAGTATAGAAACCAGTGGTTTCTTTTAAATGGGAGAAGTGGGAGAGTGGATGAATTATTTATCTGATGAGAGGGTTTTGGATTAGTGCTGTAATCTTTTCAACCATGTTTGTTTGCAATATAATGGAGTAACTCATATGGAGCTCACATATTGTAAAAGTGTCTTTTATGTTTACAAAAGGTGTATGTTGTATGCACGCACTTGAATCTATTACAGGTCAAGAAGTTGAAGCAAGGGTTGGCGCATTATTTTTCTTTTTGATTTTGGGTTAATTAATGATAACAGTGCATTGGAGATGCAAACATAATTGGAATCAGACAACATCAATGTACTCCGTGTTTTTATAAAATGGGGTATGTAATAGTTACTCTCTGAGCTGCAACATATTCTTTGTATTCATTTATAAATATACTTTTGATGCGCGTTTTCTTTGCACACAAAATTAATCCCCAAGTATGAAGGATATCAGTTGCAGCTTAAGCAAGCGACCAAGTTAAATATCGAACCCAAAGGATGGCGTATTATCAATTTCATTATTTACTAAATTAATTAAGATGAATTGACAATAAAGGTTGTGAATTTAATTATCAACTACTAAACAATTAATTAAAATAACAAATAAAATAAATTAAGCACTAGAAGAATACGAAAGTGGATTGATGTGCGTTTTCTCAACACACAATTAATCCTCAAGTGTGAAGGATATCAATCGTAGTTTCGAAGGTGACCAAGTTATATATTGAACCCAATGGATATATAAATATCAATTTAATTATACTCTAGTAAACTAAGACTATGTTGAAAATTATAATGGTTGTGATTTTGTAATTAAGTAACAAAAGTAATTAAAATATCAAGTAACAATAACAAGAAGAAGAGATAAGTGAGTTGTGATCAAGTAAGATAGTAGGTAGTTTGTCAGGTAATCCAGTTCCACTTATTAATTCATCTTTCATGTGACGGTGTCCGACTCTACCTTGTGGTTTATGGACGCATCACTAAACCATGCAAATTCACTCTATAGACACAAGTAAATTTGCGTATGACACGTGTGAATATTCTCGGAGCAAGAGATATAATTCACCCCCCTTTCTAGGTACTATTAGTATCAATTATTTCCCGTGCACTTAGTACTCTAACCCGATATGATCTCCCTTTATAGGTACTATGAAGTTATACTCTTTATCCTACTTATTAACCCGAATATGATTCAATTAACAAGTATTCATATAAGATAGTTCTAATAATACTTCGGAATCCCTTCACTTAGAATTATAACATAAAACCTTGCTCAGCAGTGAACGCGCTCAACCAATAACCAAGTTATGTATTCAGACTCTACACAATAATTATTGATGCACAAAACGACCATGAGTATGGATTAAAAACACGCAATCTTATATACAATAAACCACAAGTAGTGTTGTACGAAGTTTACACACGAAAGACAAATTAACTCATGAAACCTTCATAACCCTAGAACTACAGAAATGGCTCTAACCCATGATTGATCTAAGAATAATCATGGTTAGTTGGACCGATCTTACTTGAATCTCCAGCGGAACCTCTCTTGTAGCTCCTCCGGATAATGGATGATCGCTCTCCTCTCAACTCTACGTCTTCACGTCTTGATGTATGTTGGTGTCCCTCTATACTGCTGCATAAGCCTTCTTTTATACTTGTAATCGCGCCTCCCGGGCCTGGAATGGGCTTTTAAGTGATCACACGCATTGAGGGTGTAAAAATACGGATATGGTAAGTTTTCGAGGCTCAATTCGACCTCAACAACATGTCGAATTCACCCCTCCAAGTTAAATTGGAGGTCGAATCGACCTACTATAAGTCCCAGGTGCTTGATTTGACCAGCTGCCCTAGTCGAATTGAAGTGACGAGGTCGAATTGGCATCTCTACCAATCAATTCGACCTGATGCCCAGGTCGAATTCCCCTGTCGTGGTCGAATTCACCTTCTGCTCGTGTTGTGCTGCCAATTCAACAAGTAGGCCTGGTCGAATTGACCTTCTTCTGGTCGAATTGCACTCCTGCTTCGCCCAAATAGATGGCTTCGACTTCCTTTCTTCAGTTTTCAACACTTCCACTCCGATTTCCTTCTAAAAACTACTCAAATGGCTCCAACAACACCTGATTCGTGACATCATACAATATATATAAGTTTGCAATCGATTACAACCTTCATATAATAACACAAATCCAGGCACAAGATTCGTGAATGTACACACTCATCAAACCCTCAAACTTACATGTTGCTCGTCCCGAGGCAACGCAATCAAAACCAGGAGTCGTGTATAATTCATGAAGATCACCAAGTACAACACATATTACACATGCAATTTCATCAATTAAAGACAAGTATTTCCTGCATCATGTATATCATTCATGCAAAACATCACTCAATCATATAACCATTCGGAGTACTAAGTCATCAAGTTCACAAGATAAGTGTTTACTCTCTCACTCAAGTGCTAGTTACACTTAAAAGGTTAATATATACGCTCATATTCAATCCATACTCACGTGTAACCATAAGCTTGGCAAGGGTCTCAAAAATCAACTCATAATCAACTCATTACTAGAATCACAAAGGACTTGTTTTTGGGTTGTAATGTTGGCTCTTTGGAAAGGGTAGGAAAATTTAGATAAAGTGACTCAAACACTAGTAGCGAATTACCTTGGAGGTTCTTGCTTTCTTCATTCGGCTGCATATTCTCCTCCAATTGCTTCACTTACACTTGCAATTTTTGAATTTTCCTTCTCTTCCTTGCATCAACATCATTCTTCTTTTGATAACTCGGGTACCGATTGTAGGCACTACCCTTTTTAAATAGTAATCGGGGTACCAGTTTCAGGCACTACCCCTAAACAAGATTTAACCATACACTTCTTCTTCCTATACTCAACCACAATTTATCTTCCTTCTTCTCGCAATACTTATTCACCTCAACTCTCTACTAATGAATAGTGTATTCAACAAAGCTCAAGTGAAGGCTAAATAAGGCTCTTTTATTCGGCTTGCCAAAGAAAAAACTTTTAAGGCTCAAACAGGGATACCAAAGGTATACATAATCAATAGGAAGGTAAAATTTGGCTAAGTAACTCAAATAATCAAGAATGGCCTAAGATCATATCCTAGCAATTCACCAATTATAAGTTTCACACAAAACTCCAAGCCAAGTTCTAGAATACGTTCATATGAATGATTCTCTCAATAATAAACTATCATGATCAGGCATGATTAAAAGACTCAAATCCTCACATGGGTAAATAGAATCCTAAGTACTCCTCATAGCACATAATCAAGATCAATTTTACAAGAACTCTACATATTTATTAAATTATACATGCTCTCATCAATGAAAATTAACACATGAACATATGAATGCACAAAATCCATGAACCCATATATCAAATCAATAATGCAAGCATCTCTACAAATCCCAACTCATGCATCTCAATCTATCCTCACAATCCACATCCAAGATGATCAAATATGACAATATAATATATGCCACTCACGCAAGACACACCCATCCTGTAAAGATAAAAAGAAAAATGGGGATGAGATGAATCAGAGAACACAAAAACCTACAGCTCAACTCCTCCGGAGCATCATCATTCTCATCATCATCATCCTCACTCATCTCATCAAACCTCCGCTCTACAATCCGGTGCAGATCACTGATGTATCTATCCAACAAGTCAACACGATCACTCACTCTATCAACCTGCTCATCCCTGGCCCTGCACTGATCATTAAGCGTGGCGTAGTTGGCATTTGCGAGCGCCAACTGCCTATTTGTCTCCTGCTGATTCGCACTGATCGTGGCCAAATGCTCATTTAATAGACAAAATTGCTCTCGTGTATACTCATCCGGACCTGCCCACTGCTGCTGCTGAGGCACTGCCGGAATGGGACGAGGAAGCCTCTCGTGCTGCTCCAGAATATCCATCTCATGGTACTCCTTCTCGTCTCCATGTGGCTGTTGTGGCGGTGGCTGCTGTAGCCGGAACTTTCCTTGATCAACAATCCGCTACAGCTCTTCAACCATACCGACTGCACACATCTGGAGCACTATCCTCCAATCTCCTCTCGTTCGAACAGTAATGAACAAGACAGTGTGTCCCAATGAGCTCATCAACCTGTTCCTCTCCTCACGAATGGTAGTCATGTCACTCACATCGAAGGGGAACATGAAATCGAAGGGCTTAGGTACCCTCGTAAAAAACCAATCCCCATCTTGAAAATGCGTAAATCCTCCCTTCACGCAAGAGAACATAACTAAATCAGGCTCTCCAGAAACAGGCGTGATGTTGATGAAGTTCATGCCATAATGTTCAGCCACGGTCGTGAGTAATCCTCCTATATTCACCTTTTGAAACCCGTGGATCCTAAACCGATTCAGTTGATAGATCAAATACGAGCCTACATTGAACCTCACCCCATTCAGCATGCACCATAGAGCATAGAGCTCTCCTCTAGACATACAAATTCCTTTAGATCAGGCAAATAACGTGTTGCTCAACACCCTATCCATGTATCGGAGTACGGGTTTCCTAATCATTGAAGCACGGGCATCCTGCGTCATAAAGTCTCCATCCTCCCCAGAAATCTCTCGCCAAAATTTGTTGGCATTGAAGAATCCATTCTCAACCCGAGCAATCTCTGTAGGAGTCTGGAATAGAACATTAAACTCCTCCACAGACCATGTCCTCATCACTACTCCTAGATGAAAGGTACACTCATAAGGAAATCCCATAGGATCCTTCTCAATCGTGATCGAACAAAGAACCTCAGCTGTCACATGGAAGTATGTTGGCTTCTTCGCTCCATAAAATGGCGGATCCCTACTTGATCAAACATCCATAACATATCATCCCGGATCCTCATCGTGAGCATAGCATCCTAATCCTGGTACCTTGTTCTAGCTATATTTTCTGAAACTTCAGCCCACTTCTCTTTAACCTCATCCCACTCATTCATTTGAATCTTGAAGTTAGCAGGCAACCTCTCCTTAAGCCTCAACTTTTTCGTCACATTATCCACACGTATCTTGCCTCTTCTTTGATCGAACTTCAACCTCCTTTCCCTTATCTTTTCCTTGTTCTGAAAATAATACTTCAATAACAATCAACAAGGAAAACAAACCAAGTAATTGGCTAGCATCCAACTCTACTCAAAACTTCAAGTTTCAATGCATAATCAACCAAACCCAACTTGTTCCATTCACATCCAATACTCAATTCTCTTGCTTATTTACCATGATTTCAACACCAATCAAGCAAAATAATCAAACAATCATAATCAACAACAAGCATGCATCATTAATTCAAGCAATTCGATATGAACAATCACAAGGAACTACTCAAATTCAACAATTCTAATCCATAATCAACATGCTCATCAATCACACTTCTTAATGACCTAACAATTCACACAAAACTCAAGGTTCTAACATCAATTAAGCAATCAAACCGAACCAAACAAGTATTCATATGAAATTGTTCACATTATTCAACTATCACCATGAATTCTCAATAAAACCAAGTTTAATCAACTTATCCATATAAAAATCAACGCATAGAACATCAATCCTAGGGTAATAGAGTTGAGAAAATATACCTTTTGTTCTACCCATGGCTAAAATTGAATAGGTGACTGAACTTCTTCAAATTCACGCTAAGAACCCAAGATTACAACTAATTTCACCCAAAAACGCGACGAATCGAAGGACTAAGGGGTGGAATTGATGAGTGTGTAAATTCACAAGTTTGGCGCTATGTTTTGTGTTAGTTTTGGAGAGTTTTGATGTGAAAATAGGTGGAAAACCTATACATATTGTGAAATAGCATGAATCAGGTGTTAGTGGAGCTATTTGAGTGTTTTCTTAGCAAAAACGGAGTGAAAGAGCCTAGAATCGAAGGGATGGAGTCGAAGCCACGCGAACCGCCCAAGAAGTAGGTGGGTTCGACCTGGCTGGAGGAGGGTTCGACCTCTCCAGCAGGTCGAACCAACGTTGCTGGACAATACAGAGATGGGTTCGACCACGACTCAGTTGGTTCGACCTGGCCATCAGGTCGAACCATGGTCGAACCAGTTTGCAAGAATGAGGATTCGACCACGGCGTTGGGGTTCGACTTGCCCGTTGGTCGAATCGGGAGCAAGAGTTGTCCAGTGCTGAGGTTCGACCTGGGGTTCGACCAAGACCTAAGTGGTTCGACCTGTCCAGAAGGTCGAACCTGTGCAGAATTCTTCCAGTAGCGGGGTTCGACCTGGGGTTCGACCTGTGGCTCGGGGTTCGACCTGCTTGACGTGGTTGAACCTGTGTGCGAGAACTTACCTTATCCAGATTTTCGAGGCCGAAACGCGTGAGATCACTTAGAAAGCCCATTCCAAGCCCTAGAGACGTGATTACAAGTATAAAAGGAGGCTCATACAGAGAATAGAGAGCTTTTGATCGTCAATCGTAGGAGAGACAAGAGTAGAGGTGGTGATCCATTCGGAGAGCTGTGACAGAGGTTCGCTGAAGGTTCAAGTAAGAATGATTCATCTAACCATGATTGTTCCTAGATCAATCATGGGCTAGAACCACCTTGGTAGTTCTAGGGTTATGAAAGTTTCATGATGTAATTCGTGTTTCGTGTGTAAAACTCCGTACAACACTACATGTGGTTTGTTTTATATAAGATTGCATATTTAATCCATACTCATAGTCGTTTTGTGCATCAATGATCGTTGTGTAGAGTCTGAATACATGACATGGTTATTGATTGAGTGCGTTCACTACTGAGCAGGGTTTATCGTTATAATTCTAAGTGAAGGGATTCCGAAGTATTATTAGAACTGTCTTATATGAATATTCATGAATTGAATTCGGGTTGATGAATAGGATGAAGAGTATAACTTTATAGTACCTAAAAAGGGAGATCAAATCGGGTTAGATTCTAGACGTAGAAGATAATTGATTATGATATTACCTAGAAAGGGGGATGAAGCATATCTCTTGCTTCGATGTTGTTCACACGTGTCAAGCGCATATTTACTTGTGTCTATAGAGTAAACTTACATGGTCTAGTGATGCGTCCACAAACCACAAGGCAGAGTCGGACACCAACATACGAAAATACGAATTGCTAGTGAAACTGGATGACCCAATGAATTACCTATCATTCTTATTGATCACAACTCACTTCTCTCTACTTTTGCTATTTCTTTCGTTAATTCGATTAGAAGTTACTATCCATTAAACCTTTACAATTACCAACATAGTCTAAAATATACTAGAAGATCACAAAATTGATATTTATCCGTCCCGTGGGTTCGATATTGTAACTTGGTCATCTTCGCGACTACAATTGATATCCTTATACTTGAGGATTAATTTGTGTGTTGAGAAAACCCCTACCAAGTTCTTGGCGCCGTTGCCGGGGACGGCGTAAACTATCTTTTTTGTATTATTTCTAGTTTATTAGGACTATTTACCTTGTTTTGTTGTTTTCTTCCTTATTCGTTTTAGGTGTATGCTCACAAGATCAAAGAAATGTAATCTTGAACCGTATAATCCTGAGATTGGAGCATCGTCAAGAAAGAAGAAGAAGAAGAAGAGCAAAGCAAAGGCAATAGACTCAACTGAAGCTCTGAATTTTGGAGTTGAGGTTGACGAGCAGATTTCGCAAGCGATTGAGGCTACAACTGAAGTTAATTTGGAAGTAGTAACAGTCAACATGGCAGCGAATCCAGATAATCTAGCCATCCGTGAGGTTTTCAGAAATAATGGGGCTGGAAATTATGAGCTTTTAGGAGCAAGGGGAACTAACACAGCATTTGATCTTCATCCCGCTCTTATTAGCATGATAGAAAGGAACTCCTTTTCAGGAGGGTCTTTCGAGGATCCACAGCAGCATCTGAACAAGTTCTTGGGCTATGCAAGTACTCAAAAAGACGTAGGAGAACATGAAGATGCTAGGAATATCCTTTTGTTCAAATTCTCGCTTACTGAAAAGGCGAGAGATTGGTACGATAATATTAATGCAGCTGAGTGCACCACGTGGGAGCAATTGAAGTTAAGATTCTTGGAGAGGTATATGCCACCTTCGAAGTTGTTTAAGATGAAGCAAGATATTAACCAATTTGCTATCAGTGGAGGTGAGAAATTTCATGAAGCGTGGGATAGATTCAAGGACATGCTCAGGAAGTGTCCTCAACATGGGTTATCTAAAGCCCAATATATCAGTATATTTTATAACGGATTGGACTGTGAATCAAGAGTGCTACTTGATGCTTCTTCTAATGGAGCATTGCTTACAAAGTCATCCGTTGAGGCCGAGAGATTGTTTGAAGACATATCAATGAATTCGAGGGATTGGCCCACTGATAGAGTTAGAGGTACGTATGTTCTTGGAAAGGTAGCTCAGGTTGAACAAGCAATGGTGAAGACTAAGAGAGAGGATGAGATCATTTCGAGCTTGTCCAATATCAACAAGCTACTTGAGTCTCAACAGAAGCAGATCAGCGAGATATCCCAACGAGTGCCAATCTTGCAGCAAGAGATGATGAATAATGGAACCATCCAAGACGAATTGGAGGAAGCAAATTATGCCATGGGTCAAAGTATCCAAGGAACGAGGTACCCAAATCAAGGAAACCGGAACTACCAAGGGAACTATCGAGGGAACTTTAATAATCGTGGTCCATCTGGTAGTTATCAACAGCAACCAAGGAGGCCTGAGTTTTCATGGAGCAATACGAACAATGCAGTGCAACTTTCGATGGGTGTTGATCCGGGAGAAAAGGTGGAAGAAGGAAAGCCTGGGTTCGAGGATACTGTGAACCGGTACATGGTAAAGAATGATGAAAGAGTGAATCGCCTTGAGGCAAAACTTGAGAAAAAGATTGATGATCACCACAGAGATTTGTCCACTCAAGTAAAAGATCTCACATTGTTGATGGGTACAATTGCAGAGAATGTGAACACATTAACTCAAACTGTAGGAAAAGGTAAGTTTCCGTCTCAGAGTATAGAGAATCCAAAGTCGTGTAATGCCATCACACTGAGGTCAGGAACGCAGTACGAGGGACCGATGAGGCCGGAATCGAAGTTGGAGTTTTCTAAGCCGCGGTTCGACCAACACGAAGAGGGTTCGACCAACTCTTCAGGTCAAACCCAGGTCGAACCTCATCGGCCAGAGCACTCTGTTTTGACGCAGGAATGGTTCGACCAACACGCGGAGGGTTCGACCAACTTTACAGGTCGAACCCAGGTCGAACCTCATCGGCCAGAGCACTCTGTTTTGACGCAGGAACGGTTCGACCACGATCACGAAGGTTTAACCAACTCTTCAGGTCGAACCCAGGTCGAACCGAAGGATGGAAATTATACAGTGAAGCGGTTCGACCAAAGGGGCAGTGGTTCGACCTCCAATGTTGGTCGAACCCAAGTCGAACCTCCGGAGCAGAATGAGATCAGTCTTCCAGGAGAGAGGTTCGACCAATACAGTCCTGGTTCGACCTTTCAGCCTGGTCGAACCCCAGTCGAACCTCGCCGAGATATTTTGTTTGATGCACCTGTTGTTCCTTTTGATGTTGATGCGACTCCAGTGGTACGGAATGAGCAAAGTACAGACATAATAGCTGAGAAAAAATGGGAAAGAGCTAAGCGATTAAGAGCCGAAAAGGAGAAAGTGGAAAAGGTTGATCGTGATGAATGGGGGATTCCCAAAACAAAGATACCTCCACCGTTTCCCTACAAGCTAGTGAAGAAGGGGTTGGAAGAGAAGTTCAAGAAGTTTTCAGAGATAATGAACAAGATAAGCTTGAACATCCCTTTTTCAGAGGCAATCATGGAGATGCCATATTATGCTCGGTTCCTTAAAGACATATTGATGAAGAAGCGAAGCTTAACCGGAGTTGAAACGGTAAACTTATCTGAGAATTGTAGCTCAATTATTCAAAGGAAGTTGCCACCAAAGATGAAAGATCCGGGGAGCTTTACTATTCTTTGTGAGATCGGAAAGGGGCCAGCACGGCGAGCTTTATGCGATCTTGGGGCAAGCATCAATTTGATGCCGTTGTCCATCTTTCAGAAGCTTGGTTTGGGGGAGATGACCCCGACAACTGTTGCTCTCCAATTGGTAGATAGATCAATGACCTTTCCGAAAGGAATAGTTGAAGATGTTCTAGTAAAGGTGGAGAAGTTAGTTTTTCCTGTGGATTTCCTTGTATTAGAAATGGATGATGACAAGGATAATGTTCCTTTAATCTTGGGGAGGCCATTCCTTGCTACAGCTGGAGCTATGATAGACGTTCGGAAAGAAGAACTGAAGTTGAGAATGGGCAAAGAAGAAGTACTTTTCAACTTGGACAAAGCAATAAAAATGCCAATGGAGTCCCAATGTTATAGTATTGACGTGGTGGAGGAGATTGTGAAGGAGGATATGTCTTTGATCTTGTCAAAGGATCCTCTTGAGACATGTTTGATGGAATCTCTTACTTATCCCACTACGGAGCTTGACGGACTTTCTAACGAGGTATGTATTGAATTTCTTGAAAACTTACTTGCTTTGGGTGATGACAGGTTTGCATTAGAGAGAAATAAAGTGGAAGAAGTCAAATGGACCAGGAAGTACTTGCCTTTGGATAATGAAAACACTCCAGTGGAGAAAAGAAAAGAGGAGTTGAAACCATTACCAGATCACTTGAAGTATGCTTTTCTTGGTGATGATGCACAATATCCGGTAATTGTATCTTCTTCCCTTAATGATGATCAACTTGAGAAGTTATTAGATGTTTTGAGGAAGTACCAGTCTGCAATAGGGTGGTCACTTGATGATTTGAAAGGTATTAGTCCTTCGTATTGTATGCATCAGATTAGGTTGTTGGATGAAGCCAAAGCTAGTGTTCAGCATCAGCGTAGGGTGAATCCCGCAATTCAAGAGGTGATAAGGAAGCAAATTCTTACGTGGTTGGATGCTGGAATTATATATCCTATTAGTGATAGTCCCCATGTGAGTCCATTGCATGTAGTTGCTAAGAAGGGGGGTATGACTGTAGTGAAAGCTGAAGATGGAGAGGCGATAGCCACGAGAATTCCTACGGGATGGCGTACATGTGTGGATTACAGGAAATTGAATGAGAACACGTGTAAGGACCACTTCCCTCTTCCATTTATGGATCAAATGTTGGATCGTCTTGCAGGGTATGAGTTCTATTGTTTCTTGGATGGATACTCGGGGTATAATCAAATCATGATTGCTCCCGAGGATCAAGAAAAGACCACTTTTACTTGCCCCTATGGGACTTTTGCTTTTAGGAAAATGCCGTTTGGATTGTGTAATGCGCCTGCTACTTTTCAGAGATGCATGATGGCGATTTTTGATGGTTTGATAGAGAAGATCATGGAAGTATTCATGGACGATTTTTCAGTCTTTGGTTCTTCTTTTGATATGTGTTTGTCTAACCTTGCTGTTGTTTTGAAAAGGTGTCAAGAAACTAATCTTGTCTTGAATTGGGAGAAGTGCCATTTCATGGTGAAGGATGGGATTGTTCTTGGGCATCATGTTTCCGCCAAGGGATTACAGGTAGACCGTGCTAAAGTGGTGGCAATTGAGAAGCTTCCACCACCGAAAAATGAAAGAGGAGTGCGATCCTTCCTTGGACACGCCGGTTTTTACAGGAGATTCATTAAAGACTTCTCAAAATACTCTAAGCCCTTATCTCATTTACTTGAAAAGGATATTCCTTTTGTGTTTAATGATGAGTGTTTAACAGCTTTTCAAGTTTTGAAGGAGGCGCTTATTACTGCCCCTATCTTGATCACACCAGACTGGACGCAACCGTTTGTACTTATGTGTGATGCAAGTGATGTAGCATTGGGTGTGGTGCTTGGGCAGCTAAGGGAAAAGAAGTTCTGCGCCATTTACTACGCGAGTAAGACTTTCGATGCGGCACAAAAGAATTACACGGTAACTGAAAAGGAGTTTTTGGCTGTTGTGTATGCATTCGATAAGTTTCGTCAGTATTTGGTTGGCATGAAGACGATTGTGTATACGGATCACTTAGCGATTCGTTACTTAATGGAGAAGAAGGAGACAAAGCCTAGGATCATTAGATGGATTCTACTACTGCAGGAGTTTGACTTGGAGATTCGGGATAAGAAAGGAACAGAAAATGTGTTGGCCGATCACTTGTCAAGGTTGGAGACTAGGGAGCATTGTGATAATTCTTTCGAGTATATTGAAGAGATGTTCCCTGATGAGAAGATCATGGCTGTGGCTGTTGAAGGGGCCGAGCGAGCATGTGTGGTTGCAGCGCAAGGTATGGATCCATGGTACGCGGATTATGTTAATTACATTGTCATTGGTGAAATTCCAAGGGATCTCAATCGATATCAACTTGCGAAATTTCGTAGGGATGTTGAGACATTTATATGGTATGATCCGTTTGTTTATAAGATTTGTACAGATTCTATTGTCCGAAGATGTGTACCCGAGATGGAAATGGAAAGTGTGCTGGAGTTCTGCCATGCACAACCGAATGGGGGGCATTTCGGAGCACAAAAGACTGCAGCTAAGGTACTTCAATCCGCTCTTTATTGGCCTACTTTGTTTAGAGATAGTGAGAGCTATGTGGCGTCTTGCGATAGATGCCAGCGTATGGGTAATATAGGAAGGAGAGATGAGATGCCATTGCAGCCTAGCATAGTCGTGGAGATATTTGATGTCTGGGGGATCGATTTTATGGGACCTTTTCCCCCGTCGAATGGGTTTCTCTACATTCTTCTTGCGGTGGATTATGTTTCGAAGTGGGTGGAAGCAATTCCTACTCGTGTTAATGATTCGAAAGTTGTTTTATCTTTCCTAAAGAAACATATTTTTGCCCGTTATGGAGTTCCGAGAGCATTAGTTAGTGATGGAGGTTCCCACTTCGTCAATAAATTTCTGGAGAAGGTGCTTAAGGATTATGGTGTTAGGCATAGGGTTACTACACCCTATCATCCGCAAGCAAATGGGCAGGCGGAGGTTTCCAACCGTCAAGTAAAGCAGATTCTGGAGAAAATGGTAGGAACTAATAGAAAAGATTGGGCTATGAAGCTTGATGATGTGTTATGGGGGTTCAGGACCGCTTACAAAACGGTATTAGATATGTCACCGTATCAAATTGTCTATGGGAAGCCGTGCCACTTACCCGTAGAAATCCAACACAAAGCGTTTTGGGCTTTGCGTCGCTTGAACTTGACCCTTAGGGATGCAAAGGAGTTGAGGCTAACTCACATGAATCAATTGGATGAGTTTAGGAGTCGTGCTTTCAAGAATTCAGAGATTTATAAGGAAAGAATGAAGAGGTGGCATGATTCTAAAATTAAATACAAGGAGTTCAAGCAAGGAGATGAGGTACTACTTTTTAACTCTCGTTTGAAGCTTTTTGCAGGCAAGTTGAAGTCTAAGTGGACGGGACCGTTCATGATTCATCGAGCCTTAGGAGGGGGGAGTTATGAGCTTATTGACAAAGATGGTGACGTTATCGCGGCGAATGGGCATCGATTGAAGCATTATAGGTCGCCGGATGATGCGTGTGTCATTTTTGATGATACCTTGTTCTGATTTGGTACCGTCGTGACTCTACGACGTTAAACATGAGCGCTTGTTGAGAGCTTACTCTTCCGTTTTATTGCTTTATTTCTTTTGTGTGAGTAAGAAATTTTTATATTTAAGATGCTTACTAATCGGCAATTACATCTCTTTTCAAACTTAGTTTCGACTTACGTTTTACTAAGTTTGGGGGGGTGTGATGTTATTACCTCATTGAAGCATTAAGAGTATAATCTTTTCTTTGTATTGTTTGTTAGGGGAATTGGTTTTTGCGGCCATGTTGAAATTTTAATCGATTTTGATGTGACGATTTTTTACAATTTGCCTAATGTTCAGTGGGTTTTGGTTGTGTTTTCTTATACGAAGATACTCATGAATGATATTATGTGGAACAATTTCTGAAGTTGTGCTCTAGATTGTACCTAATGAGGTTGTGTTGAAGCTTGAAGTATGTAGTGAATGAAGAACACTCAGTTTTGGAAATCAGGAGGTAAGTTCGACCAAGTCTAGCAGTGGTTCGACTAGAGCCAGAGGTCGAACAAAAGCAGAGGAAGTCGAACCGGCGTTGAAAGTTGTCCAGAGAGGAGGTTCGACCAAAACCATAGTGGTTCGACCTGATCATGAGGTCGAACCTTTGGTCGAACCTGTCAGTCGGAAGCACTCTGTTTTCCAGAAGAGGGGTTCGACCAATTCAAGAAAGGTTCGACCTGTTTAGCAAGTCGAACCCCTGGTCGAACCAAGAAGATTGTTTGTCCAGAAGAGAGGTTCGACCTCGCCATCCATGGTTCGACCAATACAGGTGGTCGAACCCGAGGTCGAACCAAGCCAGGTACGCTTTTTAAGTTCGAATTTTCAGAGGGGTTCGATCACTTTTTCGAAACACCAAACCTCGAACCCTCTTCGAACCTCTACACCCTTGCACAAATTCTTCAATTACACTTGATTTCGCACCGATTACACAACATTACACCGTGAATTATCGATTTGGTCGCGGATTTGGGTGGATTTCGTCGCGAGTTAGGGCTGAAATCGCGTTTTTGGGTGTTTTGTGTTTTCGATCGGTTTTTCACCATGGGCAAGTCACAAGGTACGTTTTTTCCAACTCAATTACTCTAGGATTGAAGGTTTAGGTAAGCAATTTGATGTGAAATAGAGAATTGATGTTGGGTATGGTTGAATTTCATGGTGAATGTTGATATTTTGATTGGTTTCATATGAATTCTTATTTCTTGGATTGTGGTTGATTGATTATTGATAGAACTTGGATTTTTATGTGAATTAATCAAGGATATAGAATATACCATAGAATGAGCATGTTGATTTGGTTTGAAATTGATGAAATTGAAGTAGTTCATGGAGGAAAGCATGTTGAATTTTTGATTGAATTGCTTGAATTGCTTAATGCATGTTTGTTGGTTATGTTTTGATGATTAAAGAAGGTATAATTGAAGATGTTTTGAAAATGTTGAATAAGCAAGAGGTGTTGAGATGATAGTTTATATGAATATGCATTGATGCTTGAAGTCTTGAGTAGAGTATGTGATGTGCTAGTACAATACTTGCTTTCTTGTCTTATTGGTTGGATTGAAGTATTTGTTTATAGGAAAGGGACAAGTATCAAGCAAAAGAAAAGGAAAAGCAGAGGAGGAGAGATCAAAGAAGAGGCATGACAGGCCTTCAAACTTGGACAAAGTGACAAGAAAACTGAGGCTACAAGACCGTTTACCTGATAACTTCAAGATTAGGATGCAAGGTTGGGATGAGATTAAAGAGAAGTGGGAAGAAGTTTCAGATAAGATAGCTCGCACTCGATACCAAGATGATGAAGCGATAAGGATAATGAGAATAGGGGATGATATATTTTGGATGTTTGATCAAGTAGGGATCCGAAGATTCATGGAGTTGAAGAGGCCGACGTACTTCCATGTTACAGCGGAAGTGGTTTGTTCGTTTGAGATGGAGAAGGACCCGCTTGGATACCCCTATCAGTGTACGTTTCAGCTTGGTGGAGTGAGTAGGAGATGGACGTCTGAGGATTTCAACGAGCTGTTTGAGACACCTTTGGAGATCCCTCGTTTAGAAAGTGCTGCATTCAGTGTAAAGCGATTTTGGAGGGAGATCACGGGGGAGATTCGTGATTACAAGACTAGACAGGCTCGTGCTTCCGCAATAAAGAACCCTGTCTTGAGATACATGGACCGCATCCTGAGCAACACGTTGTTCGCCCACTCGGAGGGCAGTGTTGTGTCTAGAGGAGAGTTATATGCCTTGTGGTGTATGTTGCATGGAGTAAAGTTCAACGTTGGAGCCTATTTTATTGTGCAGCTGAATCGATTCAAGACCATTGATTTTCAAAAGGTGAATATTGGAGGGTTATTGACGATTTTGGCTGAGCATTACAACTTGGACCTCACCGGCATTACACCAGTAGAAGGAGAACCCGATTTGATTATGAGCACGTGCGCGAAGGGAGGGTTTGCCCATTTTAGAAATGGAGATTGGTTTTTCACGAGAGGTGTCAAGCCTTTCGAATTTATGTTCCCCTTCGACGTGAGCAACTTGACAACTATTCGGGAAGCAAGGAATAGACTAATGAATTCTCTAGGACACACCGCTTTATCCGTGGCAGCGAAGTCGGGTGGTGATTGGAGAGCGGTAGCACAGATGTGTGCTGAGGGAAGGATGGCTGAGTTACAGCAGATTGTTGATCGAGGAGAGTTCCGTCCACCTCAGCCACAACAGTCTGAAGAGGAGGATCAGGTAGAGGAGCAGCCGGAGATGGAGATTCCGGAAGGAGAGCAGCATGATGCGCCTCAGCATGCTCCAGGACCGCAGCAGCGGCGAGCAGTTCCAGGTACTCGGGAGCAGCTTCGCTTGATTCATGAGCAGCTGATCGCGGTGGTAGGTGCACAGCAAGAGACGAACAGGCAACTCGCGCTCGCTAACGCCAACTACGCCACGCTGAACGAAAGGTACTCTGCCTTGGATGAGCGTGTTGGTAGAGTGAGTAGTCGAGTAGATATGATGGACAAACACATTACCAGTCTGTGTCGAGCTGTGGAAAATAGAATGGATGAGGATGACGATGATGATGAGGATGATGATGCTCCTAGGGAGTAGTTTCAGGTTTTCTTTTGGTTTCTCCGATTCATCTTATCTCCCATTTTTCTTTTTATTTTTACAGATTGGGGTGTGATTCATGTGTGAGTGGAATGTACTTGATATAGTTGATCTTGTATCGTTGCTCTGTATATGGGTTATTGATTATGTGCATTCATATGTTTACGTGTTTATTTTCATTTGGAAAGAGCATGAATAATTTGTTAAGTATATGGAATTCATGAGGAATTGATTTTGATTATGTGCTATGAGGAGTATTAGGAATTGATTATCTATGTGAGGATTTGAGCCTTTATCATGATTAATCATGATAGTTTATTCTTGAGAAATCATTCATATGAACGTATTCTAGAACTTGGCTTGGAGTCTTGTGTGAAACTTACAATTGATGAAATATTAGGATATGATCTTAGGCCATTTTTGATTAATTGAGTCACTTAGCCAAATTTCACCTTTCCTAATGATCTTATAAATCTTTGGTAGCCCTGTTTGAGCCTTTTAAAAGCTTTTTCTTTGGCAAGCCAAATATACGAGCTTTAATTACCTTATTTGAGCTTTGAAAATACCCTATCCATTGGTAGAGAGAATAAGGTGAATGAGTGTGGAAGAAACAAAGGGAAGATGGAATGAGGTTCAGTAAAAAGTGCATGGTTAAATCTTGTTAGGGATAGTGCCTGAAATTGGTACCCCGAATTGCTTATACATGGGGCTTGAAGTTTCTAAGGAACAGCCGGACGATGTTCGAGAAGGGTAGTGCCTATAACTGGTACCCGAGCAATTAAAAGAAGAATGATGTTGATGCAATGAAGAGAAGGAAAATTGATAATTGCAAGTGCAAGAGAAGAATTGGAGGAGAATTTGAAGACGAATGAGGAATCAAGAACCTCCAAGGTAACTCTCTACTAGTGTATTAAGTTACTATGACCAAATTTTCCTACCCTTTCCAAAGAGCCAACATTACAACCTAGAAACAAGTCATTTGTGATCCTAGTGTTAATCTAATGTAAGTTGATTTCTGAGACCTTTGCCAAGCTTATGGTTACGCGTGAATATGAATTGATATGAGTGTTTATACTAGCCTATAGTGCCTCACGCACGAGTGAATGAGAGTAAAGATTTATCTTGTCAGTGAGATTACTTAGTGCTCCGAATGGTGTGTGATTAGATTGATTTTACATGAGTGACATATTTGATGCAAGTAATTCTTGTTTGATTCAATGAAGTGGCATGTGTAATATGTGTTGTACTTGATCTTGTTGAATTATACACGACTCCTGTGGTTTAAATTGGTTGCCTCGGGACGAGCAACATGTAAGTTTGGGGGTTTGATGAGTGTGTAAATTCACAAGTTTGGCGCTATGTTTTGTGCTAGATTTGGAGAGTTTTGATGTGGAAATAGGTGGAAAACCTATACATATTGTGAAATAGCATGAATCAAGTGTTAGTGGAGCTATTTGAGTGTTTTCTTAGCAAAAACGGAGTAAAAGAGCCAAGAATCGAAGAGACGGAGTCGAAGCCACGCGAACCGCCCAAGAAGTAGGTGGGTTCGACCTGGCTGGAGGAGGGTTCGACCTCTCCAGCAGGTCGAACCAACGTTGCTGGACAATACAGAGATGGGTTCGACCACGACTTAGTTGGTTCGACCTGGCCATCAGGTCGAACCATGGTCGAACCAGTTTGCAAGAAGGAGGATTCGACCACGGCGTTGGGGTTCGACTTGCCCGTTGGTCGAATCGGGAGCAAGAGTTGTCCAGTGCTGAGGTTCGACCTGGGGTTCGACCAAGACCTAAGTGGTTCGACCTGTCCAGAAGGTCGAACCTGTGCAGAATTCTTCCAGTAGCGGGGTTCGACCTGTGGCTCGGGGTTCGACCTGCTTGACGTGGTCGAACCTGTGTGCGAGAACTTACCTTATCCGGATTTTCGAGGCCGAAACGCGTGAGATCACTTAGAAAGCCCATTCCAAGCCCTAGAGACGTGATTACAAGTATAAAAGGAGGCTCATACAGAGAATAGAGAGCTTTTGATCGTCAATCGTAGGAGAGACAAGAGTTGAGGTGGTGATCCATTCGGAGAGCTGTGACAGAGGTTCGCTGAAGGTTCAAGTAAGAATGATTCATCTAACCATGATTGTTCCTAGATCAATCATGGGCTAGAACCACCTTGGTAGTTCTAGGGTTATGAAAGTTTCATGATGTAATTCGTGTTTCGTGTGTAAAACTCCGTACAACACTACCTGTGGTTTGTTTTATATAAGATTGCATATTTAATCCATACTCATAGTCGTTTTGTGCATCAATGATCGTTGTGTAGAGTCTGAATACATGACATGGTTATTGATTGAGTGCGTTCACTACTGAGCAGGGTTTATCGTTATAATTCTAAGTGAAGGGATTCCGAAGTATTATTAGAACTGTCTTATATGAATATTCATGAATTGAATTGAATTCGGGTTGATGAATAGGATGAAGAGTATAACTTTATAGTACCTAAAAAGGGAGATCAAATCGGGTTAGATTCTAGACGTAGAAGATAATTGATTATGATAGTACCTAGAAAGGGGGGTGAAGCATATCTCTTGCTCCGATGTTGTTCACACGTGTCAAGCGCATATTTACTTGTGTCTATAGAGTAAACTTGCATGGTCTAGTGATGCGTCCACAAACCACAAGGCAGGGTCGGACACCATCATACGAAAATACGAATTGCTAGTGAAACTGGATGACCCAATGAACTACCTATCATTCTTATTGATCACAACTCACTTCTCTCTACTTTTGCTATTTCTTTCGTTAATTCGATTAGAAGTTACTATCCATTAAACCTTTACAATTACCAACATAGTCTAAAATATACTAGAAGATCACAAAATTGATATTTATCCGTCCCGTGGGTTCGATATTGTAACTTGGTCATCTTCGCGACTACAATTGATAGCCTTATACTTGAGGATTAATTTCTGTGTTGAGAAAACCCCTATCAGGAATGTTGTTTAATCGGTGGAAAAATACGTAGGATTGAAGATTAGAGGCAAGGTTCTTCGATTCTTAGAGTGAATTCGAGTGGAGGTGGTGCAAAGTGATCGAATGATTTGAAAATCGGGGTTAAGAACACACTTACCTGGCTCAATTCAATCTTGATTCGACCTGCACAAGAGGTCGAATTGTCTTCATCATGGTCGAATTAACCTTCTAGATAACTTTCACCTTCAATTCGACCTTGATTCGACTTGCTTCCCTGGTCAAATTGGAATGCCTCAAGTCGAATCCACACACTGTAAGATTCAGGTCCTCAATTCGACCTCAATTCGACCTGAGCTGCTGGATGAATTGGAACTGTCGTGGTCGAATTGGCTCACTGGAAGATTGCACACTCCGATTCGACCTCAATTCGATCTGGGCTTCTGGATTCGACCATGCTTCTTGGTCAAATTGGCTACTTGATGATCCCAAAATCGAGTATTCTTCATCTCCTATACACTTCAAGCTTAACAAACGAACATTAGGTACCAAAATAGAGCATAACTTCATCAAGAATCAATCTTAAAACTTCACATTCATGAGTAACTCCGCAAATAACTCAAAACACGGAACAAAACACCACTAAACATTAGGCAAGTTGCAAAAAATTGACACATGAAAACCGATTAAAGTTTAAATATGCCGCAAAAAATCAACTCCCCTAACAAACATTACAAAGAAAAGATTATATTATCGGTGCATATTGAGGTAAGTACATCACACCCCCCAAACTTAGTAGAAACTATAGTCGAAACTAAGTTTGCAAGGAGATGTAATTGCCGATAAGTAAGCACTTCAAATATAAAATTTTTTTACTCACACGAATGAAATAAAGCAATAAAACATGAGGAAAAACCCCCAACAGGTGCTCTTGTTTAACGCCGAAGAGTCACAATGGTACCAATTCACTGTAGGTATCTTCAAAGACGATGCAAGCATCATCCGACGACTTATAATGGTTCAACTGATGCCCATTCGCTGCAATAATGTCCCATCTTTGTCAATAAGCTCAAAACTCCCCCTCCACAGGCTCTATGAATCATGAATGGACCCATCCATTTCGACTTCAATTTTTCTGCGAAAAGCTTCAAACGAGAGTTAAAAAGTAATACCTCATCACCTTGCTTGAACTCCTTGTATGAGATCTTAGAATCATGCCACTTTTTCATTTTTTCCTTATAAATCTCAGAATTCTTGTAAGCACGATTTCTAAACTCATCAAGTTGATTAATGTGAGTCATCCTCAACTCTCTCACATCCTTAAGAGACAAGTTCAAGCTTCTTAAAGCCCCAAAAGCTTTGTGTTGGATCTCCATGGGTAGGTGGAACGGCTTCCCATAGGCAATTTGGTATGGTGACATGTCCAACACCGTCTTATAAGTGGTACGTAACCCCCACAAAATATCATCGAGCTTTATAGCCCAATCCTTCCTATTGGTTCCTACTACTTTCTCCAAAATTTGCTTCACTTGACGGTTAGAGACCTCCGCTTGCCCATTCTCTTGAGGATGATAGGGTGTAGTAACCCTATGTTTGACACCATAATCCTTAAGCACCTTCTCCAGAAGTTTATTGATGAAGTGAGAACCTCCATCACTCACTAGTGCTCTAGGAACTCCATAGTGGGCGAAGATATGCTTCTTCAAGAAAGATATAACAGTCCTCGAATCATTCAAGCGAGTAGGAATGACTTCCACCCACTTAGAAACATAATCCACAGCTAAAAGTATGTAGAGAAATCCATTAGATGGGGGAAAAGGCCCCATAAAATTGATCCCCCACACATAAAAGATCTCTACAATAATGCTCGGCTGAAGCGGCATCTCATCTCTCCTACTTATATTCCCCATCCGTTGACATCTATCACATGTCGCCACATAGGTTTCACAATCTTTAAACAGAGTAGGCCAGTAGAGAGCGGATTGAAGTACCTTGACTGCTGTCTTTTGAGCTCCAAAGTGCCCCCCGTTAGGTTGTGTATGACAAAACTCGAGAACACTCTCCATCTCTATCTCGGGCACACACCTACGGATGATAGAATCTGTGCATATTTTGTAAACAAATGGATCATACCATATAAAAGTCTCAACATCCCTCTTGAATTTAGCAAGTTGATATCAGTTGAGATCTCTCAGAATTTCACCCACGTCAATGTAATTGACATAATCCGCATACCATGGATCCATCCCTTGTGTAGCAACCACACATGCTCATTCAGCCCCTTCAACGAACACAGCTATAATCTTTTCATCCGGGAACATCTCCTCAATATAATCAAAATAATCATCACAATGCTCCCTTGTCTCCAACCTTGATAAGTGATCAGCCAATACGTTCTCCGTACCTTTCTTATCTCGGATCTCCATGTCAAACTCTTGAAGAAGAAGAATCCATTTTATGATTCTTGGTTTTGTTTTCTTCTTCTCCATCAAGTACCGAATCGCAGAGTGATCCGTGTACACTATAGTCTTCATGCCAACCAAATACTGTCGAAACTTGTTGAATGCATACACCACAGCTAAAAACTCCTTTTCAGTCACAGTGCAGTTCTTTTGTACTGCATCAAAAGTCTTACTCGCATAGTAGATGGCGCAGAACTTCTTCTCCCTCAGCTGCCCAAGCACCACTCCAAGTGCTACATCACTTGCATCACACATAAGTACAAACGGCTGAGTCCAATCTAGTGTGATCAAGATAGGTGCAGTAGTAAGTGCCTCTTTCAAAACCTGAAAAGCTGTTAGACATTCATCATCAAAAATAAAAGGAACATCCTTTTCAAGTAAATGAGACAAGGGCTTGGAGTATTTCGAGAAATCTTTGATAAATCTTCGATAAAATCCAGCGTGTCCAAGGAATGACCGCACTCCTTTTTCATTGGTCGATGGTGGAAGCTTCTCAATTGCCACCACTTTCGCTCTATCTACCTGCAATCCCTTGGCAGAAACATGATGCCCAAGAACAATCACATCTCTCACCATGAAGTGACACTCCTCCCAATTCAAGACAAGATTAGTTTCTTGATATCTCTTCAACACAGTAGCAAGGTTACATAAACAAATATCAAAAGAGAAACCAAATATAGAAAAATCATCCATAAACACCTCCATGATCTTCTCTATCAATCCATCAAGAATTGCCATCATGCAGCGCTGAAAGGTAGCAGACGCATTACACAATCCAAATGGCATCTTTCTAAAAGAAAAGGTCCCATATGGGCAAGTAAAAGTGGTCTTTTCCTGATCCTCGGGAGCAATCATGATTTGATTATATCTCGAGTACCCAACCAAGAAACAATAGAACTCATACCCTGCGAGACGATCAAGCATTTGATCCATGAAAGGAAGGGAGAAGTAGTCTTTGCATGTATTTTCATTCAGTTTCCTGTAATCAGTACTCACACGCCATTCTGTTGGAATTCTAGTGGCTATTTTCTCTCCATCCTCGGCTTTCATAATAGTCATGCCCCCTTCTTAGCTACAACATGCAATGGACTCACATGAGGACTATCACTAATCGGATAAATAATTCCAGCATCCAACCACGATAGGATTTGCTTCCTAATCACTTCTTGAATCGCGGGATTCACCCTCCGCTGATTTTGGATACTACTCTTGGCCTCATCTAACAACCTTATTCTATGCATGCAATATGAAGGATTAATACCTTTTAAATCATCAAGAGACCACCCAATCGCAGACTTGTACTTCCTAAGAACATCTAACAACTCCTCAAATTGATCATCATCAAGAGAAGAAGATACTATTACCGGATATTTTCCATTGTCATCAAGAAATGCATACTTCAAGTGTTTCGATAACGGTTTCAGCTCCTCATTCTTTTCTTTCATCGGAGTGCTCTCTCTATCCAACGGCAAGTACTTTCTAGTCCACTTTACTTCTTCAATCTTAGATCTTTCCAATTCATACCTGTCATCACCCAAAGCAAATAAGTTTTCAAGATATTCAATACAAACCTCATTGGAGAGATCATCAAGCTCTATAGTGGGATGAGTAAGAGACTCCATCAAGCATGTCTCAAGAGGGTCCTTAGACAGGATCAAAGATATATCTTCCTTCACAATCTCCTCCACCACATCAATACTATGACATTGTGACTCCATATGCATCTTCATTGCTTTGTCAATGTTGAATAGGACCTCTTCTTTATCCATCCGCAACCTGAGCTCCCCCTTTTTAACATCAATCATGGCCCCAGCAGTAGTAAGGAAAGGTCTACCAAAGATAAAAAGGATGTTATCCTTGTCATCTTCCATCTCAAGTACAAGAAAATCCACAGGAAAGACTAGTTTCTCCACTTTGACAAGAACGTCTTCAATAATACCCTTCAGAAACGTCATCGACTTGTCCGCCAATTGTAGAGCAACTATTGTAGGAGATAACTCCCCCAAACCAAGCCTTTGAAAGATAGACAATGACATCAAATTGATGCTTGCCCCAAGATCGCACAAGGCTCATCGTGCTGGTCCTTTCCCAATCTCACACAAGATAGTGAAGCTTCCCGGATCCTTCATCTTTTGTGGCAGCTTTCTTTGGATAATCAAGCTGTAATTTTCAGACAAGTTCACCATCCCAACTCCGTTCAAACTTTTCTTTTTCAACAGTATATCCTTAAGGAATCGGGCATAGTACAACATCTCCAATATTGCCTCAGAGAAAGGAATACTCAAGCTTATCTTATTTATGATATCTGAAAACTTCTTGAACTTCTCTTCCAATCCCTTCTTAACCAGCTTATAAGGAAACGACGGAGGTATCTTTGTTTTGGGAATACCCCATTCATCACGCTCGACCTTCTCCGCTTTATCCTTTTCGGCTCTCAATCTCTTGGCTCTTTCCCATTTCTTCTCTGCTATGATCTCAGTATTTTGCTCATTCTGAACCAATGGAGTAATGTTCTCATCACGAGGAGTGTTCGGTGAAGAAACAGGTGCAGTATGGGGCAATTCGACCTAGATATGACTAGGTGCTCTGGTCGAATTAGGTACGTAGTGGTCGAATTACACACCGGAACTCCATTCTCACCCTGTATGCTCGATTCGACTAGGATTCGACCTGTAGGTCTGGTCAAATTGAAGTCCCCCTGGTCAAATTGACTCACTGTAAGATTTCTGCCCTCCAATTCGACCTCAATTCGACCTGAAGATCTGGTCAAATTGAGTGGCTGCTGGTCGAATCGGCCTTATGATAAAATAGAGTGCTCCGAAAAGGTGGATTTGACCTCAATTCGACCTGGTCCTCTGGTCGAATTGAATGGGTTTTGGTCGAACCGAGGCTCTGTTGTTTCCAAATCACGTCCAGGCATCCAATTCGACCTCCTCTGTTGAATTCAACCTAAAGTGTTGGTCGAATTGGGGTCGAATTGAGCCCTTGACGTGTCCAATTTCAATTTCGGCCTCATAGGTCCCTCGTACTGTGTTCCAAAACTCAATGTGATGGCGTTGCAGGACTTTGGATTCTCAATACTTTGCGACGGGAGCTTCCCTTTCTCAATAGTTTGAGAGAGCTTGTTAACACTTTCTGCCATCTCCCCTATCAACAATGTAAGGTTCTTCACTCGTGTAGTCAAATCCTTATGGTTTGCATCAATCTTCTTCTCTAACTTGGCCTCAAGACGATCCACTCTAACATCATTCCTATCCATGTACCTGTTCACAGTATCTCCAAAACCAGGCTTTTCTTTTTCCACTTTCGCATCCGGATCAACACCCATCGGAGCTTGAATTGCATTGTTAGGATTATTCTATGAAAACTCTGGCCTCCTAGGCTGTTGATAATCACGATTGTTGTAGTTCCCCTGATAATTCTGGTTGCCTTGATTTTGATACCTCGTTCCTTGAATACTTTAGCCATAACATAGTTTGCTTCTTTCATCTCCTCTTGGATCGTTCCATCATTTATTACTTCCTGCTGCATGATTGGTACGCGCTGAGATATATCACTGATTTACTTTTGTTGGGACTCAAGTAGCTTGTTGATACTCAACAAGCTAGAGACGATCTCATCTTCTCTACTTGTTTTCACCATAGCCCCTTAGCCATCTTTCCAAGAATGTAAGTGCCTCTCACTCTATCAGTTGGCCAATCTCTTGAGTTCATCGAAATATCTTCAAAAAGTTTCTCGGCCTCTACGGATGACTTAGTAAGCAATGCTCCATTAGAAGAAGCATCCAATAACACACGTGAATCACAGTCCAATTCATTGTAGAATATGCTGATATATTGAGCTTTAGATAGCCCATGTTGTGGACACTTACGAAGTATGTCCTTGAATCTATCCCAAACTTCATGAAACTTCTCTCCACCACCGATAGCAAATTGGTTAATGTCTTGCTTCATCTTGAACACCTTCGAAGGTGGCATGTATCTTTCCAAGAACTTCAACTTCAATTGCTCCTAAGTAGTGCATTCAACTGCGTTAATAGTATCGTACCAATCTCTTGCCTTTTTAGTAAGCGAGAATTTAAACAAGATGATCTTCCTAGCATCTTCATGTTCTCCTGCGTCTTTTTGAGTACTTTCATAGCCCAAGAATTTGTTTAGATGCTGCTGCGGATCCTCGAAAGTCCCTCCTAAAAAGGAGTTCCTTTCTATCATGCTAATAAGAGTGGGGTGAAGATCGAAATTCGCATTAGCCCCCTTGCTCCTAGAAGCCCAAAGTGTCCGTCCCGTTATTCTTAAAGACTTCACAGATGGCCAGATTATCCGGATTCGCTGCCATGTTGACTGTCACTACTTCCAAATTACCTTCGATTGAAGCTTCAATCGTTTGCAAATTTAGCACGTCAACTTCAACTCCAAGGTTAAGAGCTTCAGTTGGATCTTCTTTCTTACTTTAAATCTTACTCTTCTTCTTCTTTTTCTTCCTCGATGATGCTCCGATCTCAGGATTATATGGCTCTAATTCAACTTTCTTTGATCTTGTGAGCATATACCTGAAAAGATTAAGAGTTAGACAGTAAAATAAGAATTAAAATAGTCCTAATAAAACTAGAAATAATAAAAAGATATTTTATGCCGTCCCCGGCAACGACGCCAGAAACTTGATGGGCATTTTCTCAATACACAATTAATCCTCAAGTATGAAGGATATCAATCGTAGTTTCGAAGGTGACCAAGTTATATATCGAACCCAAGAGATAGATAAATATCAATTTAATTATACTCTAGTAAACTAAGACTATGTTGAAAATTATAATGGTTGTAATTTTGTAATTAAGTAACAAAAGTATTTAAAATATCAAGTAACAATAACAAGAAGAAGAGATAAGTGAGTTGTGATCAAGTAAGATAGTAGGTAGTTCGTCAGGTAATTCAGTTCCACTTATTAATTCATCTTTTATGTGACGGTGTCTGACTCTACCTTGTGGTTTATGGATGCATCACTAAACCATGCAAATTCACTCTATAGACTCCTCGGAGCAAGAGATATTATTCACCCCCTTTCTAGGTACTATCAGTATCAATTATTTTCCGTGCAATTAGTACTCTAACCCGATATGATCTCCCTTTATAGGTACTATGAAGTTATACTCTTTATCCTACATATTAACCCGAATATGATTCAATTAACAAGTATTCATATAAGATAGTTCTAATAAGACTTCGGAATCCCTTCACTTAGAATTATAACATAAAACCCTACTCAGCAGTGAACGCACTCAACCAATAACCAAGTTATGTATTCAGACTCTACACAACAATTATTGATGCACAAAACGACTGTGAGTATGGATTAAAAATGCACAATCTTATATAAAATAAACCACAAGTAGTGTTGTACGGAGTTTACACATGAAAGACAAATTAACTCATGAAACCTTCATAACCCTAGAACTACCGAAATGGCTCTAGCCCATGATTGATCTAAGAACAATCATGGTTAGTTGGACCGATCTTACTTGAATCTCCAGCGGAACCTCTCTTGCAGCCCCTCTGGATGATGGATAATCGCTCTCCTCTCAACTCTATGTCTCCATGTCTTGATGTATGTTGGTGTCCCTCTATACTGCTGCATAAGCCTTCTTTTATACTTGTAATCGCGCCTCCCGATCCTGAATGAGCTTTTTAAGTGATCACACACATTGAGGGTGTAGAAATACGGATATGGTAAGATTCTGAGGCTCAATTCGACCTCAACAACAGGTCAAATTCACCCCTCCAAGTCAAATTGGAGGTCGAATCGACCTACTGTAAGTCCCAGGTGCTTGATTCGACCAGCTGCCCTGGTCGAATTGAAGTGACGAGGTCGAATTGGCATCTCTGCGAATCAATTCGACCTTGATTCGACCTGATGCCCAGGTCGAATCCACCTTCTGCTCGTGTTGTGCTGCCAATTCGACCAACAGGCATGGTCGAATTGACCTACTTCTGGTCGAATTGCACTCCTGCTTCGCCCAAACGGATGACTTCGACTTTCTTTCTTCAGTTTTCAACACTTTCACTCCGATTTCGTTCTAAAAATCACTCAAATGGCTCCAACAATACCTGATTCGTGACTTCATACAATATATATCGGTTTACAATCGATTACAACCTTCAAATACTTCATAGTAGCACAAATCCAGGCATAAAATTCATGAATTTACACACTCATCATGGATCAAGTAGGAGAATAGGTAGCTCTAGGATAATCCAGTTTTACTACTTAACTTCCCTCTCAAGTGCAGGCCGACTCTGTCTTGTGGACTATGGACGCATCACTAAACCATGCAAATCTACTCTATAGATACAAGAAAATATGCGTGTGACACGTGTGAATAACCTCGGAGCAAGAGATATAATTTCACCCCTTTCTAGGTACTATCAGTATCAATTATTTCTACGTCTGGAATCTAACCCGATATGATCTCCCTTTATAGGTACTATAAAATTACCCTCTTTATCCATCTTACTAACCTGAATTCAATTCAATTAATAAACATTCATATATGATAGTTCTAATGAAGCTTCGGAGTCCCCTCACTTAGAATCATAACATGTAATCCTGTTCAGCGGTGAACGCACTCAAACTACAACCAAGATATATATTTAGACTCTATATACCAATTGAAGATGCACAAAACGACCGTGAATATGGATTAAGAAAGTACAATCATATATAAAATCAATCCACAAGTAGTGTTGTATGGAGGACACACAAGAGAGTTTAATTAATTCATAAAACCTTCAAAATCTTAGATCTACCAAAATGGTTCTAGCTCATTATGTTGCGAAGAACAATCATGGAGGTTAGATAAATCTTACCCATATGTCTGAAAAATACAAGATAAATTAGGAAACGAATAAAATCCTAGATGTGTGAGTCGTCACGTCCTTCCCCTTCTTGAATCATCCTTTTGGTTCTCCTCTTAATTTCACAGATGAATCTTCAAATGATGAATGGATGGAGGAAAGGATGTGGATGATGGTTGGGGGATGATCCCCCCTTGTGGGGTGTAGGATGATTGTATTGCTTTTTCTCTAATCCAATCTGATGATGAATAATGATGTGATCTACACCCCCTTTTATACTTGTAAGCTCTCCTTATAGGCCTTGGATGAGCTTTTACTTGAGACATACGTCAAATTTGGTAAAAGAAATCGAAAACTACCAAAAATATCACCAGCGACATTCTGCTCGACCAAACCTCCACTGGTCGAGCAATGGTCGAGCAAACCTTCTGTAAGAATTTAGACATTTTACTCCACCAAACTTCATCCACTCGACCAAGATGAGTCTGGTCGAGCGGACTCCCGTGGTCGAGCAAGCTTGCGCCGTCTCACTGTTTTACATATAACTTCCACATCCGACCTCTGATTCAAGTAATTCTTGTACTCATGTGATCCTCTCTTCCTTGGCTTCCTATCCATATAAAGAACTCATAGAAAATCCAATATTTGTATGTGTAATAAGTCATGCAAAGTGGCACAGCCGTTCTATTCGGCACAGCTTGCGCGACGTCACCACTTTGATCATAACTTTCTCGTTTGGAATCCGATTGGGGAGTTCTTTACGCCAAAACGACCCTCTCTTCTGTGAATTTCCAACCATATATTACACTTCCAATTCAGAGCTTCACATAAATACAGAAAAATTACACACGTTGGACGTGTGTTTAAGAGCATCCTTGCACAAATTGCACTATTTCTCCAACTTGACACTTTTGATTCCTTTTTCCACCTAAAACATAATAAAACACCTCAAGTGCACATTTTTCTCACATATATCAAATATAAGACACCTGTGCTAATATATGACAACGATTCTCATAAAAAAGGTGTTAAATTGGACACTAAAACACGCTTATTTTCACTCTCAACAACTTTCAAAGGTATTAAAATTTAGAGGAATGACTCGCCCAAACACTAATATTAACATTTGCTTTCTTTGTTTCATTTAACTGCCATTTCTTTTAATCTATACATATATAAAAGCAAACCTAAACTTCTACTTTTGTTTTCAATTTTTTTTCAATTTTACTCTATTTAGAAATAATTCAATTTTAATCTTGATCGTTCAAATAATACTTTTAATTTCAATTATAAAATTTAATTATACTAATAATGAATTTTATTATTTAAATTTTACTTTTTTATTTTACAATAAACAATGTGATTTAATTGATAAATATAAAATTATGTTATGTTATAAAAAATAAATTTATATAAATAAATAAATAAATATTTATATATATATTTTTTATATTATGGTTATAATAAAAAAATTAAATATAAAAGTATATAATGGTAATATACTTTAATTCTTTCTGTGTAATGCACAGATGGGTAATATCTAGTATTTTTAACAATATTATTGATGTATACTCCTTTCTCATATGAATTGATTTTAAGATTTATTTTATAAATTTTATATTTTCAACAGAGTAATAATTTAAATTAAAATAAAAACTTAATGATCCTGCGTATCATGCAGGTTTCATACTAGTATGATGCATCATGTAGTACATTCCAAATACATACAATTATAATATCATTGCATTGCATTCATATATGAAATCAAAGTTTCAAAATCAAGAGAGATTATGTATAAAATTACAAATTGTTATAATTAATTATCCTAAAATAAGAGGTGATCATTTACACTTAGTTCATTATTAAATGTCAATAAAAATAATTTAAGATTAAATAATAATAAAATGCATTGTGCATTGAATAGTATTGCACGGGTTAAAAGTTAAAACACTAGAATATTTATTGGTAATTCTTTTAAAACTTCTCCTATGATCATTAAATAATGTTGCTGACTATCTTACTCGAGGTGTGTGTTTCATTTTTTAGTTGTATTAGTGGGTGTGTGTGGATGAAAAAAGAAATGAAACCCTTGGGGGCGGACGCCCAAAATAGAAAAATGATACCATTGAAAGCGGACATAGGGAGTATCTATTATGGTCACCGAAAATTGCTCCTATTATCTAGTGGTGTGTGTTAATAATATAAGAATTCCATAAAATACATGGATTAAGTTTGCAGAAATAACAAACTGCAAAGAAATATTTTTATTTAGAATACATTATTTATGTATCTATGAATACAAGATTGCAGTATCCCATTTATAGGCTAATTCATAATAGAATAAATCCCAGCTAATTATACTCCCCAAATCTTGCTCCATAACTCACCATAACGTCACATTATTATCACATTATTACTGCACCATAACTTACCATAATCTCTACATCCCCCCTCAAATTGGAGTAGAAGAAATAATTCTCATACCCAACTTGGAAACGAAAGTGTGAAATTGTGTTCCTCCAAGAATTTTAGTAAAGCTGTCTGCAATTTGAAACCCGGAAGAAATAAAGGTTGGAAGAACAATTTCTTCTTTATAAGAATCTCGAACTAAGTGACAGTCAATATCTAGGTGCTTCGTTCGTTCATGAAAAATTAAGTTGGCTGTGATATGAATTGCTGCCTTATTATCACAATGAAGAGGAATGGGAAGCTCTAGAAAAATGTTGAAATCCTGGAGAATATAATGAATTCATCTCAACTCACAAATTGTAGAAGCAAGAGCGCGGTATTCTACCTTCATCGTCGAACGCGACACGGTGACTTGCTTCTTACTTTTGAAAGAGATTAATGATCCTCCTAAGAAGATAGAATATCCAGTGACTGGCCCAATCAACATCAGAGAAAGCTTCCAATATAAAAGATGAACTTGCTGGATAGTAAAGTCCAAGAGACATAGTTCATTTTAGATACCTCAAAATGTGCAAGGCTGAACTCCAATGGGCAGAAGTATGAGAGTTTATAAATTGACTGAGCTGTTGAACAGGATAAGTGATATCTGGCCTGGTTAACGTAAGATATAATAATTTTCCAATAAGTCTTCTTTATTGATCAGGTTGACTCAAAGAGATCCCTTCAGTGGATGAAAGATTTAATCCCACTAGCAATGGTGTAGATGTTGGTTTGCAATGAGTAAGCTTAGCATCCTCTAGTATATCACGTATATACTTTTTCTGACAAAGGATGATACCGTCTCTATTTTGATCAATTTTCACCCCCAAGAAAAATTTAGCAAGTCCAAGATCTTTAATGATATAAGCTTTGTCAAGATATTGCTTAAACTGATCAACCAAATTCAATTGTAAGCTAATTATCAATACATCATCCACATAAACCAATATAGCCATGAAATTACCATATTTCTTCATTGTGAAAAGACAATGATCATGCGTAGATTGAACTAAGCCAAATAGAGCAAGCTTGTGGCACAACTCCAGGTTCCACTCCCTTGAGGTTTGTTTGAGACTATATAAAATTTTTACAAGCCTACAAACTTGTCCCTTTTTTGCTTTCATATATCCCTGGGGTGGAAGCATACAAACTTCTTCTGATAATGATCCATATAAAAAGGCATTATTAATATCCCACTGATGTATATCCCACCCTTTCATAGCTGCCACACTAAAGAAAATTCTCACAGTCACCTGTTTAGCGACTGGTGAGAAGACATCAAAGTAATCCATTCCATGTTGCTGGTTATACCCCTTTGCTACTAGTCTTGCTTTATACCGATCAACAGACCCATCTGTCTTTCTCTTAATTTTGTATACCCATTTACTTCCAATGGCAGACTTTCCTGAAGGTAATTGAGTCAATTCCCATGTTTGATTGGCTTCCAAGGCTTGTAGTTCCTGCCTCATAGCATCAATCCACTCAGGTTTAGTAGCTGCTTCTCCATAATGTTTAGGCTCATGTTTAGTTGATATGTTGGTGGAAAAGGCTTGTGAAATTGAATAATCATCATATAAGCTGCAAACATAATCCTTCTTCCATACTGAGGGTTTAGTAATCTTTGTGCTTCTTCTGGTGGCTTCATCGAAGGTTCCATTTAAGGGCCAGATTCTGATTGTTGGACAGAGTGCTCAGCAGAAACATGTAAATCTTCCATCGAAGGTTCCATTTGAGGGCTAGAATCTGATTGTTGGACAGAGTGCTCAGCAGAAACCTGTAAATCTAAATCAGATGGTGGGTGAGTCCTTGTTGATGGAACAGATAAATCAGTGGCTCTTACCCTATCAAACTCATTTGTTGGTGGAGACAAAATTGAAGTTGGAATTGAGGATTGATAGGAAAAAATATTCTCAAAGAATGTAACATCTCTGCTGACAATAATATCACCACGCTCCAAGTTGTACAATTTGTAACCCTTTTGACCATGGACATAACCCAAGAAGAAACATTTAATGGATCTTTGATGAAATTTTTCTTTGCTAGGTTGTGTATTAGCTGCGAATGCTAAACAACCAAAAGGTTTTAGTCTACTGTAATCTGGAAGCCTGTTATATAAGATCTCAAATGGAGTTTTCCACTGTAAAATTCCACTAGGAAGTCTATTGATAACAAATGCTGCAGTAAGTACAGAAAAAAGTCAGAAAGTAGTAGGGAAACCAGCTTGAAACAAGAATTGGCTCTTGCCATTTCCAAGAGATGTCTGTGCTTTCTCTCAACCACACTATTTTGTTGTGGTGTATACACACAAGTCTTCTCATGAATAATCCCTTGTGTTTTAAAAAATAGCAGTAGTTTCATACTCAAAAATTCTGCCCCATTATCACTTCTTACCCTTTTAACTTTATGTGAAAACTTTCTTTCCACCATTAATACGAAATCTTTTAGCAAACCATACACCTCAGATTTTTATTTCGTAAGATAGACCCAAGTAGCTCTGCTATAATCATCCACAACAGTTAGGAAATAAAGTTTGTTGGTAAAACAAGCATCCTTATAAGGCCCCCAAACATCCACATGTATCAATTCAAAATAACAGTTTGTTTTAATTGAACTATGTGTGAAAGGTGATCTATGTTGCTTCGCTCTAAAGCAATGTCACAACTTTTGAGTGATTTTACAGAATCATCATTACACTTATTCTGAAGAAAAGGTAAATGTTTTAAGGCATTGATAGAAGCATGCCCCATTATTTTGTGCCAACCATCAATAGAAGCTGTGAAAGCAGCCGTGTTTGTCCCCCCATTAGTCTTTAACACATATAGGTTTCCCATCAACCTACCTTATGCTATTTTTTTCTTATTCTGAAGGTCATGTATAGAGCAAATAGAACCAGAGAATATGCACTACATATTTAAATTTGAGCAAAGTTGATAAACAGATAACAAATTTTACTTGAAACTTGGTATGTATAACACATGTTTTAGTGTTATATGAGGAGTGAGGGTAACTTCTCCTTCATGTTCCACCTCTTGTGTACCACCATCTGGTAAATATACCACAATCTTATCTTTAATCGCAATAATATTTCTCATGATTGAAGAATCATAACACATATGTTTGCTAGCTCCTGTATTAATGATCCAATCACCATGACATCTATTAAAAAATAGAGACAAGGCAGAATGTAATAATGGTTTTGTGGTATTATCTGCAAAGTCAATGAGTTGAGCATGATCGACCCCTCTGTTGTTATCATTTTCTTGCACATATTGAGTAAGCTGTTGCAATTGTTGCCAAATTGCATCTAAATCTGGTGAACCTTTCTGAGTATTAATGGAGTCCTTGGGGACAAATTTTTGCTGCTCATGACTAGCAATGTTGGCATAAGACTTTGACTTCTTATCTTTGAGTTGTTTGTACCAATCTGGAAAATCAATCTTCTTAAAACAAGAACTCTCATCATGCCCTAGTGAATCACAATGATCACATATTAATCTTGCTTTCTCCTCTTTAGACAGTCTCCCTCTACCTCTTCCCCCATTCCAACTCATACCTACATTAACCGTTTTTTTCAAATCCACCATTTTTTGCTACCATAGTAGCTCATCCTGATGCAGAATTTGAAGCAGTTAACAAAGGTCACTGATTTACTTTGTTATGCATCCTTTTAGAAAAAATTGGCTCTTGATACCATGTTAATAATATAAGAATTCCATAAAATACATGGATTAAGTTTGCAGAAATAACAAACTACAAGAAAATATTTTTATTTAGAAGACATTATTTCTGTATTTATGAATACAAAATTGTAGTATCCCATTTATATGCTAATTCATAATAGAATAAATCCCAACTAGTTGTACTCCCCAAATCTTGCTCCATAACTCACCATAACATCACATTATTATCACATTATTACTGCACCATAACTTACCATAATCTCTACACTTTGTAGAATGTATTTTGTGAGGTGACACTTCAATCTTTGGTTCTGATGGATCAAATTATTGGTTTCTTAGTTCTACCAAATATATAAGCCGTCATGTCAACGTAGCTTAATCTCATTGTTTAATTACTTCTTTATTGAGTAGATTTGACTTAGTGAAAAGTTAATATATTTATATGTCCAAAATGTGTTAGGATAAAAGGCGTGCGTGTTTTGTTTTGTTTTGTTTTATTTTTTAATTTTTTAATATTAGGTGAAGTTTCCGTTTCCAAATTGATTAAACTATTTGACTTTTGTCATATAGAAATCAAATATTCCATCCCTCCATAACATTTTAAATTTTACAGTTTCTCTTTTAGTTCACATCCCACATTAAATTGCAATTGCACCACTCAAAATTGATCAAAAAATATTTTTTTTAACTCCATATTTACAGTAACAATACAAGAAAATGTGGGACGGAAGGAATATATGTTTAAGAACAACACTTATGTGATGTGATACAATTTTTACATTTTTTTAAATTATTAGGATACCAATGGTTTTCTTATAATTTTACCAATGAAATAAAATTCGTTTTTAATTACCTACGGAAACATTATATAAATTGTCAATAGAATTATTAACAACGAATTAACAACATAATTATTTTATCAAAGAAATTGAATTTTCGTTGCTAAAAGTTTAACTAACCACCACTTTACTAATGAAAATTTACTCATAAATTCCGTTATTAATTTGTTGGTAAACTAATTTATCAAAAAATTCAAGGTTAAAAACAATTTTTTTTGGTAAGAGGTATAAAATTATTTAGATGTATATAAAAGTGAGTATTATTTAAATATATTTTTTCCATTTTAAGAATTATGTATAAGTATTTGGACGAATAAAAAAAACATATGAAGAATTAGCGGGATGGGGTGATTATCTTTTTAAGGGTTGATTTATGTTAATTCTACTTCATTTAAATATGTCTGTTTATTAAAAATTAAAGTTATTTTAGTGAGACTTTTGTGTAGCAGCTACAGTTTTCGTGCAACTGCTTATTGATTTGATTTGAAAATTGAATTATCCTTACATTGTTCTACTAAGGGTCCATTAATAAAAAAATAGAGTATGGGGTTATTGCAGAATGGTTCAATTGATTAATGAATAAGGTTATTGCATAATAGTTCAATTGATTAAGGCAATTTATAGTGTGCACCCGGTTACACCTAAAGATAGAGTGAACCCACATACAAATATAAATAAAAACATATACAATTAAGAGTAAAAATGTATACAATTTAATTGTTAATTTTTTTAATGAAAAATTGTATATAATATTCAATAAAATGTTATACACATATGGATGTTAATTTTTTTAATAAAAAATTAATGTGAAAAAGTATAAAATTATTACAAAACACGTATACAAAATAGAATAATATATATACAAAATAGAATAAAAAGGTATACACATATGGGTGCACACTTGCACCCGGGTGCACTCAATATACACTCGTTGATTAATGAATTTGGGGGCTTCTGTAATTAGATTTAAAATGGAGAGATTTTAGACTGAAATATGATAATAATGATGTAAGTACTAAAAATAAAAAAATTCTAATTATAGAGGATGGTGATTAAATTAGAGCTATATATTGTTAGAATTATTCATGAAAATTTAGAATAAAGTGAAAATTTTGACAAGAAAATCGTTAAATTATGACTATACTATTGTAACTCTCAAAAGAGGGAATATTATGACAAGAAAGATTTTATCTTTATATATTTTTTTAATAATTATAATTAAAATGATCTCATTAATTACATTTTTTTATTATTATCCTTTTCTTTTAATACGACTTATCAATCAGTTAGGTAAATATTCAAATCATTGCAAATTAAATTTTAAACAAGATAGAAGCCCACAGAAACTGACCTTCAAGTAGCCCCAATTAAAATTTGTTTATCCTCTCACACCTACAAATTACTTTAATCCATGAAACCAACTCCTGCACGAAAACACCAACTAACCTTGCCCAATTATGACAGCCACGCAGCCTCTAAATAAATATTGTAATATTTCCATTGAACAATTTCTATTTTTTTTTCTGTCCTAAATAATTCACAATTAGCAAATCACTCAAACACAGTAATCTCATTGTGCATTTTAATTTTAAAATTTTCATTAATAACTAAGGCATATGACATCAGGTACGTCGCTAGGAAATTTACTTGAAGAAGGTCCCATTTTTTAGTAATGTGTAGTATTTCTTTTATCCATCTAAATATTAAATTTTAGGGACAATATATATATCATAAACTACAAGAGAAAATCATAATTGTAATCTTAAAAATTAATAATACTAAACTGCAAAATAGACCCTACAACATTAGGTTTCATGAAGGTGTAAAATATTATATATATATATATATATATATATATATATATATATATATATATATATATATATATATATATATATATATATATATATATATTAAAATTATAATTAATATTAATTAATAAAAATAAAAATGAAGGAAAAAATATTATTATTAATAAAAAAAGTAAAATAATAAAAAGAGAAGGAAAAAAAATAATAAACCAAATATATATTAAAGAAAATTAATCGTTGGATTTATAAATAATAAATAACAAGTGATGTGGCAAGTTATAAATTGTAAGATGTAATAAATGGTTTAGATGAAAAGAAATTTATGAAATTTACAAACTCACTAAATGGAGTATTGAGAAACCCATCTCCTCTAGTTATTTAACTTGTCATAACTGCCTCTTTTTTTTTTTTTAATAATTGACTTAATTCAAACAACAATTTTGTCGAATTACCATTCCAGATTTATACCCATTTATCTAAAAAATTACAAACTTACACTTTAAATAAAAAGACACTTGATTTACAGAATATCCAAACGAGCAAAAGAAGGTGAATTCTAAGGCATTCATGATTGTTTTTCATTCATCCAGTTATCGAGAAACAAGATGAGCTTGTCCGTTCAATTTAATAATTTTTGTAAGTAAACATTGCTTTTATCTTTTTTCTTTTTTAATTAATTTTCTCTAATGTGTTTAAGATGTAATGTTGTGCTTGTGCATAGTGTTGTTAGATGAAGTGATAGTTATTCCAGAAATATTGATTTCATTTAGGATGTTTTAATAAATTAAGAGTATAAATTTTACTCTATACTAAAGGATACGATATTTAAAAGATACTTCCTCTGTCTCGTACTTATGTTCGTCGATACTATAGATACGGAGTTTAAGAGAAGTTATTTTTTAATCAATTTTATTAACTTTTTAGGGGTATTATGGTATTTTTAGGTATTTTTAGGTAATAAATAAATTATAAAGTATGTTATGTGTATTAAGTTAAAGTGGTATTTTTGAAATTAAGATAACTTTTGAGGTTGTTTGTTAATGTGAAGTTTATTTTTTGAATGGTGAAGATAAGTATGAGACGAAAAAAAACGTAAAATGTGAACATAAGTGTGAGAAGAAGAGAGTAAAATTTTTCAAGTCCGACGAATTTGATGCACATTGCGCTCGGGGTTACACAACTTTTATGATTTGGAAAAAAAATGGTGAAGATAAGTATGGGACGAAGAAAAACGTAAAATGTGAACATAAGTGTGAGAAGAGAAGAGTAAAATTTTTCAAGTCCAACGAATTTGACGCACATTTCGCTCGGGGTTACGCAACTTTTATGATTTGGGAAGGTTGTTGTTGGATGAGCACGTGATTAATGATTGAATTGCGAATTACTATTTACGTACATAAATAAATTGTTTCAAAATAAGATCTACAAAGATTGAACGGTGTTGGTTTTATTTTTTTTATTTTTTATTTTTTGAACTCTAGTATCATGCTAGATCTCAATTTATTTAAGCTCTAGATGTCTTTACTACATAATTGCACCCAACTTTATCAATTTAGATTGATTTAATCAAATTTATCCGAACCATGCTAGCTAGCTCCAAATAATTTTGAAATTATATGTAAACATTGTGAGATTATTTTAATTTTTTAATTACTTATAACTTTATAATAAAGATATAAGTTGGTCTCTTTTATTACCGAGTGCACAAGGTTATATTATAAGTGTATAATATTTTATTTTAAAATGTGTATACTTTAATTAATAAGAGTATGATTTTTTTCATTGAAAATGTAATATTTTTTTTTCGAAAATAAAGGATATAAGTTCTTATATTAAAATATGAAATTTGAGGGTAAAGTTCCATGGGACACGCAAATTTTAGCTTAAACATATTATCATTTTTCATTGTATTACAAATTATTTATGAAATAGTTTAATATAGACAATTGTAACTTTTTATTAAAATATTAATTACATTTTATTCTTCTGACGGTACTCCGTACATACACAACTATTTGCCTAAAAAATTAGAGAAAATATCAAAATTCATCCGATTCAGATTTTAGTTTTCTTTTATTTGTAATTCTCATTTTATTTTTTTTGTTATTTTTGTCCAAATTTAATCTTTTTATCAAATTTAATTAATTTATTTTTTGTCCAAATTTGATTTTACATGTAGATTTGATTTAATTTTGTTTCAAAATTTGGAAAAAAAAAAAGAAGGACTAATTTTTATAATTATAAAGATTGAATTTAAATAAAAAAAAAAACCAAAATCAAATAAAAAGCGACCAAAATTAAAAATTGCAAATAAAAAATAATTAAAATTAAAATCATCACGTTAAAAGCATGAATTTTGATATTTTCCCTATAAATTACTCCATAACATTAGTTCTGGGCAAGGTTTAAAATATTCATAAATATTATAGATATTTCCACGATACATTCATTTTGGGTAAGTCTTGCGTGAGACCGTCTCATGTGAGACAATTTTATACTTTTTAAATTAGTTATCACTTTAGCTATAAAATATTATCACATTTATTTATATTATAAATTGTTCATGAAACATCATTACCACTTTTTATTAATTTAATATCACTTTTTATTAAAGAAATTATCACTTTTTATCCATTCAGTAAGCCCTTAGATAAGAAGGTCTCACACAAGTCTTTTTTATCAATTTTTGGAGAATACCGATATCAATATTGGGGAAAAAGGTATTTCTTTTCATCGAGAAAATATCGTGATAAATATCGATATCTGTTTGTCATAGTTTAAATTTTTCCGAATGTCAAGATATATCGAGGAAATATCGATAAAATATCGAGGATATCAAAAAATATCAAAATATTATTCATAATTTTAAAGAAATTTTTAATGATTTTTTACGTTACTTTTATTAACTAAATACTCCCTTCGTCTTATTCAAAGAGAGTCTTTTTTCCATTTTGGTCGTCCCACCCAAAGGGTCTCCTTTATTTTTTTACACATATTGGACCCACACACCCCTCTAATACAATTAAAATATGGGGTCCACACCCCCACTAATACAACTACCCACTACACATTAAATAATAATATTTCTTAATCTACGTGCAAAAAAGCAAAAGCCCCTCTTACGCTGGGACGAAGGAAGTACTTTTTTTTATCATTGATTTCTTCAATTTTAAAAAATAAAATAAAAAATAGAACAATATTTGCGTGAAACCATCTCCAGTGAGACTGTTTTACGTTTTCTTAATTAATTATCTTTTTTTATTAAAATTGTTATAACTTTTCATTAAAAGTATTATAATTAGTAAATAAGGAGTGTTTATATACACAACACACTTATTTTGGCATAGTTGAACAAGATAGAATGACATAATATTGTTACATTTAGAATTATGTTCAAAATTTCTTTAATTCGATGAGTTAGTACTAATGTTATTTAGATCAAGAAGACATGACATGTTTTACATTTGAGTCTCATCGATCATCATTTTGGTATTATTTATTATATACTCCCTCCGTCCCCTTGATAAGTGTCCATTTTGTCATTTTGGTCCGTCCCAATACAAAATGTCCATTTTCTTTTTGGGTTGATGTGACTACACATGGGGTCCACACTCAACACTAATACAACAACACACTCTACATTAAAATATTATTTCTCTCACCTCATTACACTTTAAAATATAATACTCCTTAATCCACGTGCAAAAAGTAAACGGACACTTATCAAGGGGACGGAGGGAGTATTAAACAATTAGTAATAATAATTATTGCATGATTTCAAACTATTTAAATATTTTATTATTGATCTACTTATCATATATTATGAATTTTATTTTGATTTTAAATTTTATTTACATATTAAAATTAGTTATAATATATTGTAAAGTTAAATAATTATTTTTTCTTTTATTTTTCAATTTTCTAAGACTGTGTTTGGATGGAAGGATTTGAGAGAGGGGTTCATGTTTAGGTGGAACTTGAAATCAATGGATTTTTAAATCCAAAATTTTAAATCAATAAATTTCAAATTATGGATTTGATTTTGAATTTTTTTAATTGTTTTGGATGGATTTTTAAATTTTAATCCTTCTCTACCCGAACCCAACCCCAGGACCTTATCTGGGCTACGTAGCCCAGGTAGGTTCTCTCCCCTAGGAGCTCCCCCGGAGCATGGATAAGTCTTTGAAGTACCTCCTCTGGTTGGCGAGAATGGATTCTGGGGTATCCGGGGTAGTATTCTCTACCCGCGTCCTCTTTTCTTTTGTAGCCTAAGTATAATCCTGTTATATCATTATCCATTTTGATATTTTCTTTGAGGAAGAGAGTTGGCGCTTAAGCTCAGTTCTTCTGAATTTGTTAATTCAAATTGAATCAAATCTCCCTAAGTAGGATTCGAACCTACGATCAATCGGTTAATAGCCGATCGCTCTACCACTGAGCTACTGAGGAACAACGGGGCTCAATTTGACAGGAACCTATTCCCTGTCTTTGTTTCTATCTCATCGTATACCATTCCATTCTGAAAGATTTAAAAATAACCATCAATACCTCGATGTAGGGTTTTAATGTTGTTACTGTTGCTTTGCTAGCTCCTGTTGCTGTATTTGTTTTCTAACTGGTAGCTTCCCAGTTAATTTAAGGGAAGTTTTCTGATCAGATCAACGGATTGACTCTGGTACCCTACTTTTTTTAGATCACCTTTCCTCTTTACTCAATCATATAATTTGAAATCATTCCATTATGTAATTAATATATTAATATATAAAAATAGTATATAAAATTAATAAATTAATTAAAAAATAATTTTTTTTTAATTTTAACCCCCAAACACCCAGCCTACCCCTAGTCATTTCCCCCCAGACACTACCCCACCCAATCCCAAAAAAAAAATTTATAAAATTTTAAATTTAATAATAAAATATTATCATCCATCCTACCCCTACCCACCCCCTCCTTCCTCCCCCCAAAAAATTTTTTTTAATAAAATTTTAGATTTTGATATATAAATAATAAAAATATTACCATCCAATCTGCCTCCACTCATTCCCCTACCCACCCCACCCCAATTTTTTTAATAAAATTTTAAATTTTAATAAAATTTCATTATTTTTATTTATCATATATAAAATCTATTTTAAAAATTAGAAAATAATTGTTAGAATTATGGATTTATGAGAGGAATCTCATAAATCCATAATTCATCTAAACAGTAGAATTCAAATGAATTGATTTGAAATTCAAGAAATTTAAAATCTACTCCCTCCATCCGGTTTTAAGGTATCCATTAGAAGCGGACGGAGGGAATACTTTTTTCAAATTCATTAAATTTAAATTGACTAAATCCAAACACAATCTAAATCTTTTTCAAAATTTTACTCATATTAATATTAATATTCTATATATTCATCTATATATCCGATAAAAATTTAGGTACGATATTTTAAACATTGGTTCTGGGAAGCTGTGAATAGTTTAGTTTGACCACGTACATACTTATCCTGATATTTAGTACTCTCTCCATCCCTTAGAAGTTGATACACTTTCTTTTTTGGTTTATCCTACTAAAGTTGACACATTTCCTTTTTAATACATGGACCCACACAAAAACAATTAATATATTCTCATGGCCCCATATATCACCTCTAATGCAACTACCCACTACACATTAAATATTATTTCTCTCACTTCACTTTACTTCACTTTACATTAAATTATTATACTCCTTAATTTTCGTGCAAAAAAAAATTATACCAACTTTTATGGGCAGCAGGGAGTATTATTCACTGTTTTAACTCATTAGATAGAATGATAAGCCCTCCCCAACAAAAACCTCCAAACACATCAAACCCTTATTACCACTTCTAATTTCATAATTCATAGTATGTTTATAAAAGAAATTAAGGAATTTTACATTTGGTTCCTCAATCATTGATTTAATTTATAATTAGCTAAATAAACATACATACACAGTAGTATTCTATTCCATATACTAAATCTATACACGGTTTAATAGTTTAGCACCACATCACTTTCAAATCACACATAATTCAACGTTTCTGTACTTACTTTTAGTAAGAATAATGCTTTCTCTGTCTGAAGAAGTTTCCACGCCAACTGGCAAAATGTGACATCTTTCAGCTCAAATAATCCAGCCATCTATGTATCCCACTTCCCCTATAAAAAAAAGACTATCAACAATACTAGGTATGCATTAATTCGATAAGTAGGCCAATACAATGGCGGGATTTAATTCTGCAATAACGATATTGTCATCACTTTTCGTGGCTGTCGTGTTGTTTTCTGGCTCCGCCTCCGCGCAACTGAGGCCGAACTTCTATGCCAACATCTGTCCGGACGTCGAGAACATCGTCCGGAGAGCTGTGACCACGAAGTTCGGCCAGACATTCGTCACCGTTCCGGCGACGATACGTCTCTTTTTCCATGATTGCTTTGTCTCGGTATGTTTGTAGTTAATCGTATTGTACAATCTCGTTATAATTGATGCATGTTATTGTTAATGAAGAATAATGAATTGTTGGGGTGGGTGTAGGGGTGTGATGCGTCGGTGATAGTGGCGTCGACGCCGGGGAACACGGCGGAGAAGGACCACCCGGATAATTTGTCGTTGGCCGGAGACGGCTTCGACACGGTGATCAAAGCTAAAGCGGCGGTGGACGCCGTCGCCGGCTGTCGGAACAAGGTTTCTTGTGCTGATATTCTGGCCTTGGCCACTAGGGACGTCATAGTTCTGGTCCGTACACGATCCCTCTTTTTTATTTAAAATTATGAGAAAATATTAATTTTGGTATGCAAATTCAATTTTAGTTCTCAAGTTTGATAATTTTTTAAAAGTGGTCATTCGATATTTGCTTTTGGTCCTTTTGGTTCACTTTTGATCCTTTTTATCCACTTTTGTTCCTCTAGGATAGACTAAATAAGGACTAAAAGTGGACAAAAATGATCAAAAGTGGATCAAAAGTACTAAAAGCGGACACTGAAGAATAACTTTTGAAAATTTACCAAACCTTAAGACTAAAGTTGGATTTTTAGATGACCAATATTGATATTATCCCTAAAATTATTTATTAGCAGCAAGCTACATTATTACATCAAAATATATGTTTCTTAAAAAAAATAATTTTGAAAAGTCAAATTTTCTTAAAGTTACAAATTATTTTCTAAAGCGTCTTATACAATTAATCTCAAGAAATCTGATACTTGAGAAAATTAAGATTAGTTATAAAATGATTACGATATTTTTATTTTTAATGTTTTCTTGTTAAAACGTCAAATCTTCTTTTTCTTTAATTAATAAAACTAAACTACCAAACAATTTAAACGACGACACATGCAAGAGCAAAGTGCCCTTACTTTTGGCGGGGACCCTTTGGCCTTCGCTATATAAATTCCAAAAAAGAAATTAATACCCACTCCATTTTATTTTTAGATAATATTAATAAAATAGATTTAATTTAATAATATAATAATAAAATAGGCCGGTGGACCTTCGTATACTGTTGAATTGGGAAGACTTGATGGGCTGCGTTCAACAGCAGCCAGTGTAGAAGGGAATCTACCACAACCCACTTTCAATCTGGATCAGCTCAATTCCATGTTTGCTTCTAGAGGCCTCTCTCAAACTGATATGATTGCTCTATCAGGTACTAACTTTATTTTACTCACTAATTATATTTTACATTTTCCCTTTTCATTACAAATTGCATATTTTCAGTGGCGGACGCAGCTGGGGACATGGGGGTACAGCTGTACCCCCAAAATTGAAAATAATAGTTATATATATTAGGTATGATAAGTTGTATGCATGTAGCTTAGTGGTTGAGGAGTTGATTTTTGAGAGAAAGGTCAAGAGTTCGACTCTCCATTTAGTTTTGTTTTTATGTTTCAAATTTTTTAATCATTTAATTTCTTCATTCTTCATTGCTATGTTTCAAATTTTTTAATCATTTAATTTCTTCATTCTTCATTGCTATATATAATATTAATGTTTAATTTAATTCACATTTTTTATTGATTTGTAATTTTAGATTGTACTAATTGTAATACAAATTTATACTCAATTCATTACTATTTTTTCAAATTTATGTTATAGACTTATGATAGTAATGTTTTGAATTTCTTTTTACAAATTAAAATTTCACGGTATCAATATTAATTATAATTTTTTAATATTAATTATATATTGTAAAATTTTATATAGTAAATAATACTCTTTTTGTCTCACCAGAAAAGGGTCTTTTGCTTTTTTGCACGTAAATAAGGAGTATTATTATTTAATGCGTGGTGGGTAGTTGTATTAGTGAGAGTGTAGTCTCATAATTTAATTGTATTAGTGGGAATGTGTGGGTGCATGTGTGTAAAAGAGGAAAGAGGATCCTTTTGGTGTGACACCTCAAATGGAAAAAAAAAACCCTCGTTAAATGGAATGAAGGGAGTATTTTTATAATTACATGTCGTACCCCCAAGAAAAAATTCCTGGGTCCGCCACTGCATATTTTTATAAATACTAATAATACTATACCACAATAATATTCCCAGAATAGTACAGTTTCACAAAAATGTCACATATGTTATAACCATTATTGTCTTATTCTCATTAAATTATAAAAATACTAAAATATATTTTATCTTATATTACTATAAAAATAAAAATATTTTTTCTTAATCGGTATAGCAGTGTATAACTACTCAAGTATTATCTTAAGTGTGGATAGGATAGTATAAATTGACACTATATTTGATTCAGAAATTGAAGTTTGATTTTCAAAATCATCTAGTATACTATTGTACACATACAAATCATATCATTTTCAATCACATCTATTTTCGATACATTTTCTCTCTTTAATTAATACTCATATTTTATCTTATTCTTTCTTTATTATCATCTCATCCGTCAATTAATATAATTTTACACATATCATCATCCATTTCTTATATAGTTTGACATAAAGTTAAAAATGATTCTAATAAAAACTCAAAACAAACCCATACTATTTTTTCATTAATTTTCAAATGTACTTAGACTAAGAATGGAGTATAATTTTGATTAAAATGAGTTGTTTGTTGCGTGTCAGCTTGCCACACGGTAGGATTCTCACACTGCAGCAAATTCACGAATCGGATCTACAACTTCACCCGTCAGAACCCGGTCGACCCGACCCTGAACCCGCAGTACGCGACCCAGCTGCAGGGGATGTGCCCGAGGAATGTGGACCCCAGAATAGCCATCGACATGGACCCCACAACTCCGAGGATATTCGACAACGCCTACTTCCAGAACCTTCTGCAGGGGAAAGGGCTGTTCACGTCGGATCAAGTACTGTTCACGGATCCGAGATCCAAGAATACGGTTAACACCTGGGCCTCCAGTTCCGGAGCCTTCAACGCTGCTTTCATCCAGGCTATCACCAAGTTGGGTCGGGTCGGAGTCAAGACCGGGTCTAACGGCAACATCCGGGTGGACTGTGGGAGGTTCAACTAACGGAATTCCATTATTTGTGTCGTTTTTTCTTCCTTTTCAAAAATTTCATTACACAAAACACGTGTATGGGAATATTATGAGAAGTGAGATATTTCACAAGTTTGTACAGTACAGTATGAAAAGTGTTAAATAAATGAATGAATAAAATGCTCATCAATCATCATCACTTATGGGTCACTATGAGTCCTTTTTTTTCCAAGGGATGCTCCCTCCGATCCTGTAGAATTTTATCTTTACTCTTTTTTTTTTTTCGAAAAAGTCTTGTATGGACCACCCGAACGTAAGATATAACTTCGTACACTCAAATTCAGTTTTGTATCAATTTATTATTGAATGTTATACATTTTAGTATATGGGCAATTTTATATGAGATAATTTTACGTTTTCGTAATTAGTTACTCTCTCCGTTTGCTGATAAGGTATCCATTTTACTATTTTGGTCGTCCACTATAAAGGTATTCATTTTCTCTTTTTAGTAAAATGATCTCACACCTACCAACCACTCATCGCTAATATGATGCGCGTTTTCTTTGCACGCAAAATTAATCCCCAAATATGAAGATATCAGTTGCAGCTTAAGCAAGCGACTAAGTTAAATATCGAACTCAAAGTACGGCGTATTATCAATTTAATTATTTATTAAATTAATTAAGACGAAAGACAATAAAAGTTGTTGAAATAATTATATCTACTAAACAATTAAATTAAATAACAAGTAAAATAAATAACACTAGAAGAATACGAAAGTGGATCAAGTAGGAGAATAGGTAACTCTAGGGTAATCCAATTTTACTACTTAATTTTCCTCTCAAGTGCAGGCCAACTCTGCCTTGTAGACTATGGACGCATCACTAAACCATGCAAATCTACTCTATAGACACAAGAAAATATGCGTGTAACACGTGTGAATAACCTTAGAGCAAGAGATATAATTTCACCCCCCTTTCTAGGTACTATCAGTATCAATTATTTCTCACGTCTGGAATCTAACCCGATATGATCTCCCTTTATAGGTACTATAAAATTACCCTCTTTATCCTGCTTACTAACCTGAATTTAATTCAATTAATAAACATTCATATATGATAGTTCTAATAAAGCTTCGGAGTCCCCTCACTTAGAATCATAACATGGAATCCTGTTCAGCGGTGAACGCATTCAATCTACAACCAAGATATATATATTCAGACTCTATATACAAATTGAAGATGCACAAAACGACTGTGAATATGGATTAAGAAAGTACAATCATATATAAAATCAATCCACAAGTAGTGTTGTATGGATGATACACAAGAGAGTTTAATTAATTCATAAAATCTTCAAAACCCTAGATCTACCAAAAAGGCTCTAGTCCATGATGTTGCGAAGAACAATCATGGGTGTTGGATAGACCTTACCCATATGTCTGAAAAATACAAGATAAATTAGGAAACGAATAAAACCCTAGATGTGGGAGTTGTCACGTCCTTCTTCGTCTTGAATTCTCCTCTTGGTTCTCCTCTTGATTCCACAGACGAATCTTCAAAGTGATGGATGGATGGAGGAAAGGATGTGGATGATGGTTGGGGGGTGATCCCCCCTTGTGGGGTGTAGGATGATTGTAATGTGGTTCCTCTCCAATCCAATCTCATGCATAATGATGTGATCTACATCCCCTTTTATACTTGGAAGCTCTCCTTATGGACCTTGAATGAGCTTTTTCTTGGAAAACACGAAAATACACGCACAGGGGATAAAAATCCCATCGAAATCAGATCTGTGTATCTCCGTTTGACCAAAGTGATTTTGATCGAATGGGTGGTCGAACGGATCTCCTTGGTCGAACGGGAGGTCAAGCTGCATGCGCAATCTCACCGTTTTGCGTATAACGTCCACATCCAAGCTCCGATTTGAGTGATTCTTATTCTCAACGATCATCTCTTTCTTAACTTTCTATCCATATAAATAACTCACAGAGACTCTGACATTTGAATGTGTAACAAGTCATGCAAAGTGGCATATCCGTTCTGTTCGGTACAACTTGCGCGACGTTACCACTTTGATCATAACTTTCTCGTTTGGATTCCGATTGAAGTGTTCCTTATTCCAAAACGACCCTCTATTATGTGGCTTTACAACCATGTATAACATTTCAAATTTAGAGCTCTATACAAACACAGAAAAATTACACAAGTTGGACGTGCGTTTCTCAGCATTCCTGCACAAATTGCACATTTCCTCCAACTTTGCACTTTTGATCCTTTTTCCACCTAAAACACAATAAAACACCTTAAGTGCACCTTTTTATCAAATATATTGAATATAAGACACTTGTGCTAATATATGACAATAATATTCATAAAAAAAGGTATTAAATTGGACATTAAAACAAGCTTATTTTCACTCTCATCAATCCCTCAAACTTACTCGTTGCTCGTCCCGAGGCAACAAAATAAAAATAAAGAGAAAGAGAGTAGAAAAATTAGCGGAAAAATAAGGACTATGATAAATACCCCATTCAAAATACAATTATCCTCAAATTAGGTTATGCAACATCTCATTACATGTAATAATCAAATTCATATCATACAAGATAAGACAATCACCATCAGTCAAATGCTCCATTGACATGTTCTCACGGGAAGTATATATCACTCGCACTCAAGTGTAAAAGATGTACACTTATGGGTTAAGGTGTTTACGCTCATATTCAATTCAAGTGCATGCGTAACCATAAGCTTGCCAAAAGTCTCAAACTCTCCACCACTAAAAGTATTATTCGACAATGGGATCAAAAAGGACTTTTCTTTTGGATGTAATATTGGCTCTTTGGTTAAGGTAGGAAATATATGGATAAGTGACTCAAACCTTCGGATCAATCAAGTCACGATCATCATGATCTTTCATTCTTCTTACTCACTTCAATTAAGCACAACATCCTCCTCAACTCTTTCACTCTTCTCTTTCTTTTCAAGCACAACATATATTTTTTCCTTCTTTTCTTCTCTTTTTTTTTTCTTTCGAGGTACCAGTTTTGGGCACTACCTCGCGCATCCTCCATAGGGTACTAGATTTAAGTACTACCCTAGGGTACTTGGTTCAATGGAGCACTAGATTCAAGCACTACTCACATGATTTTCCTTAGATGTATTATCAAGCTCAATCACTATTTCAACACCAATTTTATTCCTTCCCAAACTGTTATAAAATTCCATCAATACACTTTGAAAAGCCATTAATTCTCTTCATGAGGGACAATCAAGGCTCAAAAATTTAGATACTCAAAGTGATTATTTCACGTAGACTGCCAAAGAATGAGGTTTTTAGGCTCAACGGGGCTAACTACGGATAAACATAATTTGGTAGGAAATTATTTGGCTAAGTGACTATAAATTCAAGGATGACCTTAAATCATCTCCCATCATCTAACATAATATGTAGTTTCAAGTAAGACATGAGGCAAGTTCTAGAATACACACATAAGAATGATACTCACCAGAAAGAAAATATCATGTGATTATGTAACATGAATAAAGCTCAAAATCTCACATGGGTTTGTAACAAGTAACAGACCACTTTTCATGGTAAGTAATATCCCACAAGTAAACATAGAACTTCATACAACAATATAACTCAAGTACACTTCCTTCATCAATTTCAAAAGCATTTGAATTTTAAGCACAATTCAAAAATTTAAGCTCACATGTATCACCAAAACCAAACTCAATCCTTCCACTCCATGAATTAAAAACACACATAAAAATTAGAATAAGAAAATGAGGGCACCTGATTCTTCAACATATGCACGAGCTCCTCGAGTTGTTCAACTCGGTCAGTTCAAGCCTTAGCTTAAAACTCGTCTTGCCACTCTAGTACCTTTTCTATCATCAAAACTCAAGCACACCTCATCATCATAGATTCGTCAATAATAAAATAAGAGAACTATAAGAAAGACTCAATTGACTATCTAATCAACTCCACACACTAGAAACACCAACACGACACACTAAACATTAGGTAAGTTATAAAAAATTGACATACCAACACCAGTTAAAATATTAATGTGCCGCAAAAAATCAACTCCCCTAACAAACAAACAACCAATGAAAGGAAAAATTATACTCTCGGTACTTATAAGACGAGGTAAGTACATCACCCCCCAAACTTAGTAAAAATATAAGTCGAAACTAAGTTTGAAAAGAGATGTAATTGTCAAAACATGAGCACTTCAAATATAATAACTCCTCACTCACACGAAAGAAATAATAAAGCAATAAAACAAAAGGGACAAGCCCCCAATAGGCGCTCATGTTTAACGTCGGAGAATCACGACGGAATGCCGCTTTGAACTACTGGATTAGAGGGCGGTCTTCTTGCATCCTCACCTTCAAGTACTTTTTTCCCTCTTCTTGTCTACACTCAGCACCTCACCTTTCTTGGTAACAAGTATATGATCCTTGGAGTTACCTTCTTCCCATGGCTGTCTAGACACCTCCTTGTCAATCTTCCACTCAAATTCAGAGTCATCTGTCCTATTAAGATTAAGATTAAATAAGTTAGAAACCACATCTATGCTCTTGCATGATTGAGTCTCCATGGGCATCTTCATTACTTGATCAAAAGAAAAAACCACATCTTCATTATCCATCTGCAGTTTAAACTTCTCGGCTCTCAACCTCTTTGCTCTTTCCCATTTCTTTTCTACTATAAGCTTAGTATTCTTCTCTTGGGATGGCACTGTAGTATTCTGAACAACAGATGTAGCATTCAGTATCGAAATGGGAGGAAAATGAAATTGTTTGACCACTGTTTGACCAGATTGGTTTGGTCGAACAACATAAGTGTAGTTGAACAGTAACTCTATAAATGGGTTCACTCTCTTTAGTGCTGGTTCGACCATTGTTCGACCAGAATAATATGGTCGAACGGTATGAGTCTAGTCGAATGGATGTTCTGTAAACTGAACCCGATCTTTTTCTCCACAGGTGCCTATTCGATCATGATTTGACCAGAGTGATCTGGTCGAACAGAAGTGGCTTGGTCGAATGGCGGGATTGAAAATAGAGTATCGTAACTCTATTTTTCTGAGAGCAGTTCGATCTCAGTTCGATCATCAGGTCTGATCGAACGAGATAGTGCTGGTCGAACAGTGCTTTTGTTTTTATCATTTTTGCTCACCGGCTTCATCGGAAATTCGTACTTCGTCCCGAACCTCAATGTGATGGCATTATTCTCCAACGTTTGTGTCAATTGATTCACATTAACGGCTATCTGCCCCATTATAAAGGTAAGGTCTTTCAACTGCTTAGAAAAATATGCATGATTAGCATTCATACTCGCTTCGACGCGGTCAACCCTTGCATCATTCCTTGCCATGTATCGATTGAAGGTATCTTCAACACTCTTCATTTCTTGTTGTTACACACTAGGCCCCCTTTGTGTCAACTCTTTAATCTGCTTCTGCTGGGATTCTAGTAGCTTGTTGATGTTAGCTAGACTAGAGATGATCTCATTATCCCTATTTGGCTTCACCACTTGATGTTCAACTTGAGCCACTTTACCAAGTATATAAGATCCTCTTACTCTTTTTGTAGGCCAGTCACGTGAATTCATAGAGATGTCTTCAAATAATTTTTATGCTTCAAGTGCTGTCTTAGATAACAGCGCTCCTCCCGATGATGCATCAATAAGAATACGCGATTCACAATCCAATCCATAGTAGAAGATGCTTATGTACTCAGCCTTAGACATCCCATGTTGTGGACACCTCCTGAGCATGTCTTTAAACCTATCTCACGTCTCATAAAATTTCTCACCCTGATTCATAACAAATTAGGCGATGTCTTGCCTCATTCTAAACACCTTAGAGGGTGGCATGTATCTCTCCAAGAATTTCTGCTGCAGTTGGTCCCATGTAGTGCAATCTGTGGCATCAAGAGTCTCATACCAAGTTTTCGCTCCATCAATCAAAGAGAACTTGAATAGGGCGATTCATCTAGCATTATCATTAGCTCCAGCATCCTTTTGAGTATTTGCATAACCAAGAAATCTTCTGAGATGATGATATGGATCTTCAAAGCAACCTCCAGAAAAGAGATTATTCTCTACCATGTTAATAAGAGCGGGATGTATCTCAAAATCATCATCTTCCCCCTTGCTCCTATCAACCCCATGTTGCCAATCTCATAGTTCGTGAAAATTTCACGTATGGCAACATTATCCAGAATCTGCCTTGCTCCGGCCATGTCTAGCTCAATGTGTTATTCCTTCCTTTCCTTCCTATCATTTTCCTAGCGCACAAGTATCTCAGAAAAATTTAAGGTTAGATAGAATTAAATAATCACAAATAAAAGTCTTAATCAAACTAGAAATAATAAAATCAATAATAACAGTCGTCCCCGGCAACGGCGCCAAGAACTTGATGCACATTTTCTTTGCATGCAAAATTAATCCCTAAGTATGAAGGATATCAGTTGCAGCTTAAGCAAGCGACCAAGTTAAATATCGAACCCAAAAGACAGTTTATTATCAATTTAATTATTTACTAAATTAATTAAGACGAAAGGCAATAAAAGTTGTGGAAATAATTATATCTACTAAACAATTAAATTAAATAACAAGTAAAATAAATAACACTAGAAGAATACGAAAGTGGATTAAGTAGGAGAATAGGTAGCTCTAGGGTAATCCAGTTTTACTACTTAACTTTCCTCTCAAGTGCAGGCCGACTCTGCCTTGTGGACTATGGACGCACCACTAAACCATGCAAATCTACTCTATAGACACAAGTAAACATGCGTATAACACGTGTGAATAACCTCGAAGCAAGAGATATAATTTCACCCCCTTTCTAGGTACTATCAGTATCAATTATTTTCCACGTCTGGAATCTAACCCGATATGATCTCCCTTTATAGGTACTATAAAATTACCCTCTTTATCCTGCTTACTAACTTGAATTCAATTCAATTAATAAATATTCATATATGATAGTTCTAATGAAGTTTCGGAGTCCTCTCACTTAGAATCATAACATGAGATCCAGTTCAGTGGTGAACGAACTCAATCTACAACCAAGATATATATTCAGACTCTATATACCAATTGAAGATGCACAAAACGACCGTGAATATGGATTAAGAAAGTACAATCATATATAAAATCAATCCACAAGTAGTGTTGTACGGAGGACACACAAGATAGTTTAATTAATTCATAAAACCTTCAAAACCCTAGATCTACCAGAACGGTTCTAGCCCATGATGTTGCGAAGAACAATCATGGGTGTTAGATAGATCTTATCCATATGTCTGAAAAATACAAGATAAATTAGAAAACGAATAAAACCCTAGATGTGGGAGTCGTCGCGTCCTTCTCCGTCTTGAATCCTCCTCTTGGTACTCCTCTTGATTCCACAGACGAATCTTCAAAGTGATGGATGGATGGAGGAAAGGATGTGGATGATGGTTGGGGGGTGATCGGGGGTTGTGGGGTGTAGGATGATTGTAATGTGGTTCCTCTCTAATCCAATCTCATGCATAATGATGTGATCTACATCCCCTTTTATACTTGTAAGCTCTCCTTATGGACCTTGGATGGGCTTTTTCTTGGAAAACAAAAAAATACATGCACAGGGGGTAAAAATTCCTTCGAAATCAGATCTGCGTATCTCCGTTCGACCAAAGTAGTTCTGGTCGAACGGATCTCCTTGGTCGAACGGGAGGTCAAGCTGCATGCGCAATCTCACCATTTCGCGCATAACATCTACATCTGAGCTCCAATTTGAGTGATTCTTATTCTCACGCGATCCTCTCTTCCTTAGCTTTCTATCCATATAAAGAACTCACAGAGACTCTGACATTTGAATGTGTAACAAGTCATGCAAAGTGGCATAACCTTTTTGTTCAGCATAGCTTGCGCGACGTTACCACTTTGATCATAACTTTCTCGTTTGGATTTTGATTGAAGTGTTCCTTATACCAAAACGACCCTCTCTTCTGTGTCTTTCCAATTATATATCGTACTTCCAATTTAGAGCTCTATAAAAATACAAAAAAATTACACAAGTTGGACGTACGTTTCTCAGCATTCCTGCACAAATTGCACATTTCCTCCAACTTTGCACTTTTGATCCTTTTTCTACCTAAAATATAATAAAACACCTCAAGTGCACCTTTTTCTCAAATATATTGAATATAAGACACTTGTGCTAATATATGACAATAATTCTCATAAAAAAAATGTTAAATTGGACACTAAAATACGCTTATTTTCACTCTCATCATAATACAACTACCAACTTTACATAAAATAATAATACTCTTTAATTCATGTGCAAAAAAAAAAAATGAATACGTTAATAGCGGAAGGAGTGAATATAACTTTTTATTATACTCCTTATCACTTCTTTTAATCGGTCTTACAAAGTTATCTTGTAAAACGATTTCATATAAATTTTTGCATTTATTGTAAGAATGCACATCATTGATTTTTTTAAAAAATATTTAATTTTTTAGTTAAACATTTATACTCTTAAAATTTAGCCAATCTTTTTCAATTAACTTCTCACCCAAAGGTTTGTATTTCCTATTGGGTAAGTTTGAACTTTTCACCTAAAATTGAATACCTTTAAAAATTTTACAATGGTTGGTATTTGAAGGTATATTTTGAATGGTGAATAGGTGTTGCTTGAGGTGTGGTTTGGAACGTTGGATTGATCCAGGTAAGAGGAGTAAATTGAAATGATTTAAGTGGGTACATGAACTTGAATATTATTTTATTCAAATCATTTTTCTTATCATTAAATGACATAACTTGCATCCTATTTATACATAAATTATTTGTCGGTTGTTTAACTGACATAGTGTGGATAATTACCCTAAATTATTCTTGGACACAAATTGATAAGATTAGACTTTTCTATACTACTTATTCCTCTGCCTTAGTTTAACTAGGATACTCTATAGTATTCTTATTATTATCTGCTAATATTTTATACTCCTCTCGTCCGCTCGAAAGAGTATCTTTTACTTTTGTGCACGCAAATTAAAGAATATTATTATTTAATGTTTAGTGGGTAGTTGTATTAGTGGGAGTTTAGACCCCATATTTTAGTTGTATTAATGGGTGTGTGTGTGTGGGTACCATGTGTGTAAAAAGAAAATGACTCTCTTTGGGGTGGACAACCAAAATAGAAAAAATACCCTCTTCCGAGCGGACAGAGAGAGTAAAAATTTTAAAAGGACGTGCATCAATATTTTAATATTATTTATAATTATTATTATTACTATTATTATTATGTATTAATATTATTAATAATACATTTTTAATGTTATTATTATTTATTAATTATTATTATTATATTAATATTATTTATTATCACTTATTATTAATTAATTATTATATTAATTATTATTATCAATATATATTATTAATTATTATTATTAATATTATTTATTTTAATTATTAATTATTATTATTTATAATTATTATTATTACTATTATTATTATTATTATAAAGTATTATTTTTATTATTAATTATTAATTTAATTATCAATATATATTATTAATTATTATTATTAATATTATTTATTATAATTATTAATTATTATTATAATTTATAATAATTAATATTAATATTATTTTTTATAATTATTAGTTATTATTATTTATAATTATTATTATTACTATTATTATTATGTATTATTAATAATATTATTATTAATTATTATTTTTAATGTTATTATTATTTATTAATAATTATTATTAATACTTTTAATTATTAATTATTATTATTATATTAATATTATTTATTATCACTTATTATTAATTAATTATTATATTAATTATTATTATCAATATATATTATTAATTATTATTATTATTATTTATTATAATTATTAATTATTATTATTACTATAATAATTATTATTATTGAATAAGGGTATAATGGTAAAATTACATTTAATACCTAGGTATTAAATGGTGGTATTGTGCATCCCACCGATACACAATACCAAAGGAATGATATTATTAATATAGGGGAATTTTAATACATTTGGCCAAGTATTATTAATACATCAAGACAAACGTGGTATTACGAGGTATATTGCATTAATCCCACTTTAATCATGGCAAGCAAACGTTCTCTAGTAGTATTATTATTATCAAGAAAAGTATGAGCTTATGAATTTGTTAAATTAACATGGAAAGTATGATACTGGTTAGTTCGAATTCGAGGCCAAGTTTTGAACCTCTATATCCAAATCTAATTTTGATGAAGAACATTAGTTTGACAAAAAAAAAAAGAGTAACAATTATATTAAAAAGTAAATACTCCCTCAGTCTCATTTAAAGAGGGTCTTTTTTCCATTTCGGAAGTCCCACCCAAAGGTCCTCTTTCCTTTTTTACACACATGAGACCCACACACCCCCTCTTATACAATTAAAATATGAGGTACACACTCCCACTAATACAACTACTCACTACACATTAAATAATAACACTTCTTAATCTACGTGTAAAAAATCAAAAGTCTCTCTTTTGACGGGACGGAGGGATATTACTTCAATGATTATAGTGAAGAGAATGAAAAATAAAAATCTTATTTTAAAACTATATCGAAATTATTAATAATTAACTGAGTAACAATTTGATTTCTCTTTCTCATTCTACCTGTGTGCTGTCTGTTTATTTGTGGTGAGCAACTCATCATTCCAAAGGGCATTTCTCAAACAGAAAGAAGAAAACAAAAATAAAAATGAAAATGAAAATGAAAGTGTGACGTTTTATCGACCAGCAAGCCACTGTCTAATTAAGGTCATATATCACGTGGTTTTTTATGTATTATATAACACAACTTATTTAAAGTACATTCAATTAGTCATAGGGTTGTGCATGATGATCATTGGATACTACTGTAGAGATAAGGAATTATAATATTGGAGTATGTATGATATATTATGTATTACAAATTTTTATGATTAGTGTGAATGGTTTTTTTTGAGACTTTGACTGAAATTATAATATGATATATGTAGTACGTACAATTTTTTTATGCTTATACTTGTGATAATAATCATATCCGTTGGTAATATTAGGAGTATAATTGATTTATATAATTATTATTTTGGTTGATGAGGAATTAAAATTTTAAGTAGCATTTACGCTTCTTTTTGGGAAGTATTGAGTGAGATTAGTTTACATTTTTTAAAATAATTATTATTTTCGATACAAAATGTTATCACCTTCACTATAAAATGTTACTCATTTCATTTATAATATAAATTATTCATAAAATAATATTATCACTTTTCATGTATCACTTTTATCCGTCTCAGGTAAGCTCTTACATGAAACGGTCTCACTCTCACATAAGTCTTTGCCTATTTTTTCTCGAAAGTTGTACCCTTTAATATTAAATATACATTTTAATATAACACTTTATACCCTTGATTTTTTAAAAAATACTTAATTTTTTTAATCAAACATTTATATTATTCATATTTTAGTAGACATTTTCAATGAAAAAATTATATCCTTATTACTTAAAGTGCAAGTATACCTTATAAAACAAAATATTATACTCTTATACATCCTATGCACCCTGGAACATAAGAAACCAACTCCTTGTATGAGATTGCCTCACAATGAAATCATTTTATACTTTCGTAATTAATTATAAATTTTTATTAAAGATCATATCACTTTTCATTTAAAATGTTATCACTTTTCATTTATACTATAAATTATTTATAAAATTATTCATTATACCATTTTCATCCATTAAATATCATTTTTTCTTTAAATATTATGGGATAGAAGTTTTGGAGATTCACAATATTCCCACGCACACGAGTTTTAGCCTTATGCTTCCATAAAATCTTAGTAAAAAATAAGATCTACCTATATTTTCCCTCCATCATAGGATAGTTCATAGCGGCACTGTAAATATATGAAATTTTAAATAATAAATTAATTATAAAATATAGTATATCATATGGAATGATTAATTTTTAAATTGGAGTATATATTTTGAGAGTATAAAACTAAGATGGATTTTTGACAAATTATTATAAAACAAACGAAAATGAAAAGTATATGAAGATAATCTTAGAGTAGAGGCCGGGAGTGTTATGCATTGATTAATTACATTTTATTCAAATTATTTATTGAGTAACACTTATGTGAAATTATATTGCCGATCTACGATGATGCCGTTAATTTTTTCTTATTTTTTAAAAGATTAATTATTATTTTTATTAATTATTTATACTTTTTATATACAAATTATTTATGAAATAGTTAAACTTCTTCACAAATATTTCTTCGATGTTTAAGTTATTTTTTTAATTATTATTTCAACTTGATTACTTGAAATGAAACGGTCCAATTGAATAAAATTATGCAAGTTTGATTTGTATACCATGTTAATTACTTTATCGGCCATCTATTGACTTATATTAATATATAGCTTAAGTTTGTGTCTTTTTTTTTTTTTACAAAGTAATAAATTAATTTCCTATAGGCCCATAGTTAGTGATATATTTTTGCAATCACCTCTTTTTTCATATAAATTTATGAGGAAGTACAATATTTTTAAGATTAATTTAATATTTTTATATAATAAATGAAGTATAAATATATTATAGTATGTGTTAGATGAGATAATATCTTTTTCTTAAAATAATTCACACTTTATTTTTATTAAAATTGATAAAAGATTCACTTTAATAATATTTAATTTTTAAACACATTCCAACATAATATTCTTTTACCCATCTTAATAAATTTACACACATTTTTTATTAAATTATTTAAAATATTCCTTCTATCTCTTACTTTAAAAGCAAATTTTTCTTGAACTCCATACGTAAAAATGGGTGAAATACATCTAAAATGAAGGGAGTATTACTTTTTATACAACAAACTAGTATTCATGTATTCATTAAAATAAAGAGTAATAGTATATACTCCCTCTATATATAATATAGATAATAACTCTGCCGAGAGTAGAGAAACGATAGTAATAAAATTTCTATGTTCTAAACTGTATATTATGGGGCATAAAAGAAAGGAGTCTACATATATGAAATGGAGGAATAAAGTAGCGAAATAAAAGCCATATAAACCACAATAATGTGTTTTAATTAATCTAGAGTTGATTAATAATTTCCTTAATTTCAATATCTAGTCCCATCTCTCAAATGTGGGTGTTGCCAAGAAAATGATAAAAGATTAAAAGTCCACACAACTATCATACACATATCCTAGTCACGTTTAATAATCACAATCAAATAATAGATGATATCATATGCCCTTTAGGACAAAGAATCCACATTATTAAAATGCAAATAGATGTTTTGTAGGGGCCATCACATAATTACCCATCTAATTGTGATGTTTAATCAACAATTCTAAAAGCCACCAACCATTTATTGAATCATAGAATTATTAATCAGTCAAGGGATTTTGCTAAAATCATTAATCCAGAGTTACAAAATGAAAGAAGCAAAAGCCAGCTGTCTGAAAGCTCCCTTATCAACAATGGCAGTTGAGTTTGTACAAAACTTGATAATAACATTAATGTCATCATCACAGACACCTAACAATCAACAACTGTGTATATATAGAAACGGATTGTCCGAAAGATGGAGCTGGACGACGAGGTTGACAGCCAACACGAGAGGTGATAGCAAACCTACGACATAGTTGGTTGCTCGTCTTCTAATGATTAGGTTTACGAGCTTTGATTGGTGTCGGATGTTTTAGCTACCACTTTCTGCATGTCGCAACAAACTGACATCCTAACTTTGGAACTTGACAAAAGAGTCGAAAGATGGATACCAATTTGTTACGGAATGCAAAGCGTGGTAGCTAAAATGGTGCCTATACTATTATTACAAAAAGTTAGGTTCGATTAGAGGTATTGAAACTCAACAAACACAGCTCAAATATAATGCACAGTCAGTTCCACATATGATTACGACAGCATTACTTTGTTTGTCATGCTAACCTTTTACATGCTCCGGTTTCTGCTAGACAGCAACCTCGATTTCTGGCAAAAAGAGAGAAGAATTCAAGGAAAACAGTTTATCCTCCAGATAATATGCAGAAACTAAACCAATGTTATAGCAAGCAATTTATTATGCAAAAAAGACATTTACAATACTTGGATCACTTGCCTTGCCTCCTTTCATCATCGCTTATCGGATATCAAAACGAGTCGCTCCCATCTTTTCTAACAAGATTATAACTAGAAGGAGGATCATATTTCGTATCCCTTGATAACTTGGAAGTATAACAGTACTAGAAACTGCAAACGTGCTGAATAATTTAAGATTTTCCGAAGAAATCGGCTACCCAAATCATGAATTGTACACAAGGAGAATCAATATAGTTTCAGACAATACCTTAATGCACCTCAACGAGAAGCCTCAGCCAAATTCCATTACATTGCTCTTGACCCTTAACCTGCATCAAGGATGCCTACATTGCAGAGTAAAATGTAGGAAGAAGAATGAAAACGAACGAATAATTAAATGTCAAAACAAGCATTTATGACATTCGTATTTCCTCTCGTCGTGACAGCAGGAAACAGTTGGAGATTCTGCTTACCTCATCTTTCCAGCAATTATATGGAAGAATAATAAAACACCTAAACATGCTTGTATTATTATTTGCCACAATCTGAATCCATCAACACGGCCCAATCGAATACATATCTATTTATCACTTCCCAAATCTGCCAATCATAATCCTACCCGAAACAAAGCTCGTTTCAAATAACTGTCAGAGCTTAATTTTGAGTTACTTCAAGTGTCAGTAAGAGGTGACTAATCAAACAAATTATAGAAAGCAAATGAGGTTCTAATAAACGCTACTCGAATATTGAAGTCACATCATTTAGAAGAGATCATTGTACCACAGAAAATATAAAACTGGAAGTTGGATGCAGAATCTGAGGAGGTTATAATGGAATAAATCATACGTGGGCTTCTCAAAGAAACGAAAAGGAAGCATTTATAATGCAAGACAATTGATAAAATAAGAATATTTATTCAATTCACAGAGAAAAAAGGACAATGAGACAAACTAAATATAACATAGAAGAGGCCACTGAACTATATGTAATGGGCTACATTGTTATGAGTATCCGTATCCACTTCTAGTTTATGAGGTAAGAACTACCAATTCAGAAACAATCAGATGTGTGACATAACATATGTACACTCTAGTCTACTTTATGCAAAATTTTCTGCAGCTTTAGACCACATAAGATCACTTCAATTTTGTCAAGTAAATGGTTAGGCCAGCTTCAGATGATCCCCAAAGTTAGTCACATAAAACGAGTACCAGACTACCCATTCAAATAGTTGTCGGATGCACACAACACCTTCTCCATCTGAACAGGCCAATCTTCTCCAAGTATTTGGGGATCCAAATCCATTGCAACTTGAAAATCAGTCGATGAAACTGTAAACCATCTACTGGAATTTTGCATGTACATTTGGGGCTTCGCCCCATTTATATACGACGAAGCTTCATGATAGACTTTATTAGGGACCTTGCTTTCAGACCTTGAAGAAGCTAAATCCACACAAGGTTTCAGTAATCTTTTCATGAACACATCCAACCCATTGTTCAACAAGTTTACACTATCTGTTGACACATTCAAACCCTCTGTTTCCAACTTTTGTTCCAACCTCTTTCTCAGAGAACTGGTATCAGGAAGTACACCATTCTTATAGCAGGTCTCCACATCAAGAAAAGGAGATGATCCATGGGATAACATTTCTCTTTTCCCTTTTCCTTTAAGATAAACTCCAAAAGGAGCTGTAAGAGGACTTCGACTATGAATCCCCGGGCTTCCAGAGAGTTGTTCGATTTCTTCTCCCTCTTCCACTGAAGTCACCTCAACAGGAGGCCTACTACCTAGAGACAATAGCTCTGTAGCACTTTGCTGCTCTTGATACTTAAACGGCGAATCTTCACAGGTCACATTGTGGGTTCCAAATGGACTTGTCCGGTCCTTGGACTTCCTGTCTTTGCCAAGCCACTGAAGAGTACGCACTTTCACATTCAGTGAAGACTTCCCATTATCATGCTTCCGAGGGGGAGATTTGGCAACATGAGCATTCCTGATAATGGCTCGAATAAGACCATTGTGGAGTGTGACACTCTCCCTCCCCAACAATCCAATACAAAGCTTATCAAATTCTGATTTACTAATCTTGAGGCTTAAGTATCTTTCCAACAGTTTGAAATACTGCTCGGTCTTTTGCCTACCAAGCCTCATTTCAATCTGAAGCTTCAGCCCGATTGTATCAATACGACGACAATGCCGATCTCCCCGCATTTCAGCTCCAAAATTCATAGGGGAAATCGAAATGCAATTACACTAATCAACAGACAGGATGAAGCAGAACAATCAAACTAACCCATCTCCATCTCGTGGATTGAAAGGCCCTAATTTTGTCTACTTCGATCCAAGTCAACTCCCAGTGAGTGAGTAAAGTCAGTTGAAGATGACACGCATTGCACAGAATTCTGCAAAATTGAGTAAACCCAAGCCAAATTCAGACACAGAACGAGTTCGAATCACTTCAACTAACATGTAAGAACTCACTACTTCAACAAATCAAACACACACTAGCGCGCACTAAATCGAGTTAATTCAAAGCATAATTCGACCCACCCCACGCACCCCAACAAAAAAACGAGAAAAACAACAACCAAAGACCACAAAGATGCAAGCTTTAAGACATCCCAACTCAAGAAACACAATCAGAACACCATCACAAGGAGCAGAACGCAACTCACCTGATTCAATTCAAGAAAACAGCTTCAAGAACATGGGTTCGCACGAAAACCAAGAAATTGAAACAGGGGAATTGAGGAGAGTGGGTGATCGAGCTTGGGCGGGGGTGTCAGAGAGAAATTAGGGCATGTGAGGGAAGCATTGGGGTTTGGAAGGTTCTTGTGGAGAAGTCAAGGGAAAGTCAAAGGGCACGTGTGGGTGAGTGATGAGAGAAAGAGGTGAATTGTGTAAACATGTGGGGGTGTTGGGGGAGTCCAATGATTGATGGATTGGTGGAGTTCGGACCAAATTTCGGCGACTTGGATAAAAAGTAGGGTCCGAGGTTGAGGTCACATTTCTCACTTCTACCAACTTACTGCTTTTTTCTCCTATTCACTAACAAGAAAATGGATATATATCCATGGGATTTGGGGATTATATGCAGGTATAAGTGCTGCTATTTTGCTTTATACTTCTTCCATACTACTGCTTGCATTCACATTTAAAAATAAAAAAATTTGGATGAGTTGTAACTTATACTCCATCTAATCTAGCCCAAAGTATATGTTTGTTTTTTTGTTTGTAGTATAATATTTTAGGTAAACATTTGTGTGAGATCGTCTCGGGAAGAGTTTTGCAAGATAGATAAGAAATAAAAATATTTCAATAAAAGTGATAGTAATACAGTACATTATTTCATCAACGGTTCGTATTATAAATAAAAAGTGCTAACGTTTTTAATGAAAATTAATAATATACGTATTCAATAAAAAGTGATATCTATTTGAAAAAAATACATAATGATCTCATACAAGTGATGCCAGTATTTTAATGTTTAATGGGTTGTTATAATAGTGTTGTTCATGAACTCTATATAGAGATATTAATTGTTTTGTATGAATCGCATTTACAAAACAGAAAATGTTTACTCCCTCCATTCCAAATTCATCTTCACGTTTACGGTAGATACATAGTTTAAGAAAAATCACTTTATGAAATTAAAGTATGTTAGAGATATATTAGTTAGTTGTCTTTTCTTTTTATGAAAGAGTGAAATTAAATTTGAGACGGACAAAAACGAAAAGTGTGAAATCGAGACAAAGGGAGTATTTTTATTGAGATGAAACAAAATAACAAGCATGGCCTTTTCAAGAATCAAAATTGTGTCCAAGCATTTGGAGTAGAGTAAGCAAGCCGCTATACCATATTTAATGCTCTATAATAAAATGAATATATATATATATATATATATATATATATATATATATATATAATACTCCCTCCGTCCCATGTATTTTTACTCACTTCCCATTTTTCATTTTGAGGTGTCCCATTTATTTTTACTCATTTCATAAATGGTAAGAATACACTCTACATCTTACCCACTTTTTATATTTTATTCATCAATTCCAACAACTTTAATCATTTTTTTACACTTTATTCATCATTGCCGACAACTTTATTTATTTTTTTACAACACTTCTTAATTTTTGTACCCGTACAAATGAGTAAAAATACCCAAAATATAGGGAGTAATATTTTTCAAAATCTCGGGGGCCAATGTCCCCCTGGCCCTAATCCTATAGTGGTCCGTCTCTGGAAGTACTTGTTATGATTGTAAAATTTTATACACAACTTTCCCCAGTTGTGTTTTCAAAGTCACTGCACCACATAAGTTTTATACTCCCTCCGTCTCGGGAGAGTTTTCACAGTTACTGTTACAAAAATATTTCACTGTTCACATTCTTTAACTTTTCAAACTAATTTTTTTAGGGCAAATCTTTACATTCAATTATTAATGAAAAGGGGATTAATTTTATCATTAAACTTAATCTCTTTACCAATACATCACCGCCTACCCACCTGCCATTTGCACTCTTTTAATTAAAAAAAAGCAAAATGATAGAACCGAGGCAGCCGTCCGACGGCCACCGGAGATAAATGTATGGGGCGAGGTTTGGCCAACGGAGAAGAGGAGATGCGTCACCTGCAGGGTCAACGGACGAAACAGAAAAACCCTCGAAGGGGGAACAACAAGCGGCGACGCAAGGACCCTGATAGCTCGAGGTGTGTCGAAAAAATAGATCGGCCTCCAGCAGCGAGAGGCGTAGATCTGAACAGAAAATGCCCAAATCCATTGGAGAAATCAAAGAATGCGTCCAGTGCCGTCGCTAAAAAGAAGAAATCGGCACCCCGAAAGCATAAACCACAACCAGAAGCGATGGTCAGGCCACAGCAGAACTTGGGCAGCGACGTGCGTCTCCAAACAAGGTAAGAGAGCATAAGGAAAATTTCATCAACAATCCCTAATCTAGGGTTCCAATAAGAGTTGAGAGAGGAAGGGGAAGAACAGATTGATCCTCGATGGTTGTGGTGTTTTCATTTGGATTGGGTTGAGTTTGGTTGGGTACGGGTTGGGTTAGTATTAGGATTTTTTTTATAAAGTTAAATATGTTTAGTATATAATTAGTGTTTTAATTAAGTAAAGATTGAATGGCATTTTTGAAAATAATTGATTATGGAAAGTTATTTTTCTTGTGTTTTTTTACCATTTTTAGTGTGTGAAAACTATGTTGGAACAACCAAATGAGGAAATGTGAAAACTGTATTAGGACAGAGGGAGTAGTTATTATTATATTATTATTATTTATTCCGTAAATCATATTTTAATCTTTATAAATTTTTAAATTTAGGTATCTCATTTTAATTTTTATATTTTCCATTTAAATAAATGTGATTCATACAAAATAATTAATATATTACATTCATGAGACCCGTATACGCATACCATGTTAATACAATTATCTACTTTACATTAAAATATTATATCTATTAACTAGTACTCCCTCCGTCCCATTTCAATGTTTACGTTTTATTTTGCGCGTCCCATTTCAATGTTTAATTTCCCTTTTTGGAATATGAGACTCACCTAAAATAATTAATATATCATCCAACACTAATACACCTACCCACTTTACATAAAATATTATATTTTTCCACCAACTATCTATTAAAATATTATACTTCTTAATCAACTTGCAAAAAGCAAACATAAACATTGAAATGGGACGGAAGGAGTATATGTTAAAAAATTATAATTCTTTAATCTTTGAGCAAAAAGTAAACGTAAAGATTTAAACGGAATGGGGGAGTATAATTTTTTTTAAGAATGACACAGACTTGGGTGAGACCGTTTCACGAATTTTAATCCGTGACATAAATTATTTATTAATTCAATTAATACATTTTAAAGAGTCATGCTTGATTGATATTAAATTCAAAAAATTAAAAATTAATTATGAAAAGAAATTAATTAGACCTATTCCCCCAACACAAATAAATATAACAATTTTTTTTATTTTATATTTTTATTATTTAAAAATAAAATAATTTAAAATTTATTATTCATTTAATATATTCTTTAATTTAAATATTATAAATTTATAAAATTTGATAATATTTTTTAAAAGTGTTTTTTTAATAAAAGAATTATACTGATCAAATAAAAGTAATAACTTTCCATTGAATTATGTTATAAACAATTCATAATGACACAAATTTGTGTGAGACCATCTCACGGAATGACTTTCGTAAGAAGAAGAAGTGATAACCTATATAATAAAAAGTGATGCCCAATTGAAAAAAGTGATAACGGTGTTGAAAACTATTATTTCATGAATAATTTATAGTATAAATAAAAAGTGATAACATTAAAAAAAAGTAATAACATCATTAAAAAAAAGTGCTAACTAATTATAAAAGTGTATTTCATGAACAATTATAATAGAAAAATATGATAATATTTTCAATAAAAGTGATTCCTAAACAATGAAAAGTAATATTCGTTTAATTGAATTATTTCACAAACAATTCATGGAATAATAAAAATTGATATATAATAAAGAAAAAGTGATCATAATCATTTAATTAAATTATTTTATAAATAATTTATAGGATAAATAAAAAATAATAATATTTTTAATATAAAATAATGTCGATCAAAATAAAGTGATAACAATAATAATAATAAGGGTTGGTTACTATCCACTACACTCCCTAAGCGTAATTAACTGATAGATACATTCTAAATTAACTCTTACTACTAACTACAAAATTTATGTATGTATTTCCCTTTTTGCCCTAATATCCAAATTTAGATTTTAAATGCAGATTTTTCTGCACGAAATGTAGATTTTAGTTAAAAATGCAAATTTGATTGGGGTTAAGTTGATTTTTTTTCACGAAATGCAAATTCCGGTTAAAAAAAATGCAATTTGAATGAGGTTTAGTTGATTTTTTTTTTCACGAAATGCAGATGTTTTAATAGTTAATTTTCTGCATGAAATGCAGATTTTTTATGTAGTTAATTTTCTGCACGAAATTACACGAAATGCATATTTATCTTCCAATTCTCGCAATTAATGATATTTTTCTGCACGAAATGCAGATTTGTTTGGGGGTTTCTAACAACATGAATAGGAATTCATGGGAATTAATCATAATTCATTATGGCAAGTCAAGGGGTTTCTAACAACATGAATAGGAATTCATGGGAATTAATTATAATTCATTATGGCAAGTCAAGAAATCTTAAAGTGAAATACGTTGAGAGTGGAAGAGATATTATTGAGATATATTTTAATTAAGGATATATTTGGAATTTTAACTCTAAAAATTGTACCTAATAATAATTTATTTTTATGGATGTATCTTAACATAATTATACATAGTAAGTTTGTACCTACAAGTAATTATTCCTAATAATAATAATAATAAATTCATTTTCTATTGCCAGATCAAGACATCCGCGGCCTTGGATAGACTGCACACTTTCTTCTTCTTTTTTTTCTAATTTATATTTTTAATTTAATTCATATACCAAAATCTTTTTTTTAATTCTTTTTTTAATTTAATATAAAACATATTTATTTGAGTCAAATGATAATTCGTCCTAATTCGTGAGACAGTCTCATCAAAGACTGTTCTTTTTAAAAGTCACATGACCTAAGTTGAAGACAATTGCATTTTGAATCGTTTAGTCGTCATAATCATTATTTTCTATCTGATTGTCACTCTTTCTCTCTCTCTCTCCTTCTTTTCTGTTGTTCAGAGATAAATAACACTTTGAGGTTGGGGACTTGTTGAGTGTGAAAATCAGCTTCTTTTAATCTCCAATTTAACACTTTTTTTTGTAAGGATTGTTGTCATGTGTTAGCACAAATCTCTTACATTTCACATATTTGAGATAATTGGTACATTTGAGGTGTTTTGTTTTGTTTCAAGTAAAAATCAAGAAGGAAAAGAGCACCGTTGGAAATTAGAGTTTTATGGGTGAAAAATCAAATGTCTTGTCAGAAAAATAGATAAAGGGGAAATTACGGGATCTTTATTAAGTTTTCTTTATATGGTTGGAAAGACATTGGATAGAGGATTGTTTTGGTGCTAAAATCATTCGAATCGGAGTTCGGATGTGGAAGTTATGTTCGAAATGGTGAAGTCACGCAACCCAACTCGAGTTGAGTTGGATGGTCATATTTCCATAAACTCACCTCGAATTGTCCTATTCCAACTCGAGGTCAGAATGAGTCAACTTGGCGCGAGTTACGTTGCCGAATCGTTAGTACAGTGCCCGAGTTGATGATGTTTTAGCACATAAGTAATATTTTTACACCCTCTGTTGTATGGAAGTGTGTATGAGAAAAAAATAAGAAAAAAATAGCAGATTTGGGAGGTCACACATAGAAGGAGGACAACACAAAAGGAAAAGGGAGAATCCCTCATTCATCATCGATCATCACTATCTCCCCTTCACACCACAATCGTCTCTCACTTCAGCCACATCTATTCCCATCAATCCATCTCCCACCATTTAAGATCAAAGAGTGCTTGATTCCTGAATAAGAGAACTAACAGGATTCGAAGAAACGGAAGAAAGAACGGAGAAGATCGCTATACCTAAGGTTTTTGTAATTCTTTTATTTCGCTTTCTGATTTTCCGAACTACAAGATCTTACCATTATTCATGGGTGTTGTTTGTAACCCATGGACTAGTCCTTTTTTATAATTCTAGGATATAGTGGTTTGACCTAATTTGATTTGACATTCTAAACTATAGTATTGAATCACATATGACATGCATGGGCCATTAACTCAACCTTCCATTTAAGATAATATTGTGGCTGCCATTTCTCAAATGCATCCTCTCAGAGCCTCAAGCTCAGATGGTATGTCTCCCATTTTCTACAAAAGTTTTGGAGTATTATGGAGAATGATATTATTGAGTGTGAAAATCAACGTATTTTAGAGTCTGATCGATTTAATACTTCTTTTTTTGAGGATTGTTGTCATATATTAGTATAAGTCTCTTACATTCTATATATTTGAGAAAAAAAGTGTATTTGAAGGGTTTTTTTTTGTGTTTTATATGGAAATCAAGAAGAAAAAGAGCATAGGTGAATGATGCAGTTGAAACCGATGAAAAATCAAGTGACTTGTCATACAAATTGATTAGGAGGAAATTCCAGGGATCTTTATCTAGGTTTCTTTATATGGTTAGAAAATTGCAAAAAATTGATTATTTTAGTACAAGAATCATTTGAATTAAAAATCAAATGTAAAAATTATGTTGGAAATAGTAAGGTTGTGCAACTAAACTCAAGCCGGCCGAGTTAGCCAATCTGGATATGGGTGAAGTCGATCTGCTCAAAGTGGGTGAAGTCCATCACTTCATATAAAAACACATGTTAAGGTATTTTAGTAAAAATCATGAAATAATTAAATTAATTTTAATTAAAGTAGGCACTTAAAAGATAGACATTTCATCGTTCTTAAAAGAGAAGAACAAATTGTACTCTCTCTTGTTACAATAAGTTTTTTCACCGGCCAAAACTTGTAGGCTTCGACGGATACCGTGCCCGTCCAAATTCCAATTTTTTTTTTAAGGCATATTTAATATTCAATGATATAGTACTTTTTATTTTTAGTACAAGAAAGTGTACATTATATTTTTTAATTTTTTTTTTATTAAATATTTATACTATTTATATTTTACTCGAACTTTTCATTAAAAAAATTATACCTTTATTAATTAATTAAAGTGTTAAAACAAATGTTATACACTTATACATATGTTCCGGGGACACAAGATATCAACTCTTTTTCATGTTCTCTCATTTATTTCCTATACATTTTTCACCTTGAAAAATATTAACAAATTTAAAATAAATAATTTTCAATATATTATATTTTCAAAATTTTCATTATTTTATCTTTCAAAAGTTAATAAATTATTTATTTATTTATTTTTTTTTTCGTAAAGTCTAAATATCTATAGTACAATTAGAGCTGGACAACAATGAGTAATAAATTAACAAAATTAATTCTCCAGTGTTTTCCTTTTCTGAAATAAAACCCTTTCTAACCCTTTCTTTTCTACCACACAGAATTCATTTACACCACCGCTAAAACCCAACTATGGAGAAAATTGAGCACAAGACGATACCCGTTAATGGCGTCAATATGCACGTAGCCGAGCTGGGTGAAGGCCCACTAGTCCTCTTCATCCACGGTTTCCCGGAGCTCTGGTACTCATGGCGCCATCAGATGGTTTTCATGGCGGCGCGTGGCTACCGTGCGGTGGCGCCGGACATGAGGGGCTACGGCGACACCACCGGCGCGCCGCTGGGGGACTCTTCAAAGTTTTCCATTTTCCATTTGGTGGGCGACCTGATTTTGCTACTGGAAGCGATTGCTCCTAATGAAGACAAGGTGTTTGTTGTTGGGCATGACTGGGGTGCTATAATTGCTTGGCATCTGTGCATGTACAGGCCCGATAAAGTCAAAGCTCTGGTGAATTTAAGCGTTGCTTTTTATCCATGGAATCCACAGATGGATATGGTGGAGAAGTGCCGAAGTTTGTATGGAGATGATCATTATATGTGCAGATTTCAGGTGCTAATTACTCTTTAACTTTGTTTCTGTTGTCTGTTGATCTTCGTTTTGATGTTAATTGTATGTGCTTGATCCTTGAATTTTAGATGGGAAAATGAAACAAAAAATAATTGGTAAAAAGTGAAAAACAATTTCCTTGCTCTAATTTGTAGCTTTAATCTCTTTCCCTAGTTGTTTTCTTGCAAGATTAATGGTTTTAAGTGTGAGATAAAGAATCTTTAGTATGGTTGGATGAAAGGATTTTTGAATCAAGTGATTGTAAACAAGGAAGTGCTTCATATGGATTCTCAATTCTCATGATCTCATTTGTATTCACTGTTAAGAGTTTGATTTTGGGTTCTGGGATCAGATTCTAGAAGAGTATCAAGTTCTGTGACTCGCATCAACATGATTCATTCCACAGACTTGAATCAATCTCTATTGTTTAGATTCTTGATTCATCATACTGTATAATTGAATAATTGTAGTTATCAAAGAAACAAGATTGCCACTTTAAGGCCACATTCTGCTCTATGTTTCAGGAACCTGGGGAGATAGAAGCCAAGTTTGAAAAGATTGGAGTCGAGGAAATTGTCAATTTTATCCTTGCATACCGCAACCCTGGCCCGTTATATTTTCCCAAAGGTGAAGAGAGTGGCTATTCTGTTGATAAGGCACCTTGGTTAACAGAAGAAGAGCTGGATTATTATGTCACCAAATTCAAACAAACCGGTTTCACCGGAGGAGTGAACTACTACCGGGCATCACGCTTGTGAGTTCTCACTCCTCAGCTTTAATTTGTTGTTGCTTTGTCTTCATACTTGACTTCCCTATTCCACTTGCCTAATAAATGTCCATACCCTTCTTAAGATAGCTTAATGTGCCCACCATTATGATGCAAGGGTGTCGATTGTAAATCATGATGTCATGAGTATGCACGAAAACATAAGTCCTGTCCATTTTGTATGTCATCCGGTGATGCTCTGCATCATGATGTTTACTGTACACTGGCTCACTTTTACTACTACTGATTACAGAAACTGGGGACTCAATGCGGCTTGGGCGGGTGCTCAAGTGAAAGTGCCAGCCAAGTTTATCGTGGGTGAACTAGACCTGACTTATCATATTCCAGGGGCGAAAGAGTATATACATAAAGGTGGGTTCAAGAAATATGTGCCGTTGTTGGAGGAAGTTGTAGTAGTTGAAGGCGCTGCTCACTTTGTCAATCAAGAAAGGCCGGATGAGATCAACGAGCATATCTACGCTTTCTTTAAGCAGTTCTAAGTGTTTTCCTTGTTCTTCATGAGCAGAGAATTTAGATGTGATCATGTGAGGTAAGGTTCTAGCCGATGCCACCGTTGGGTTTGATCTCAGTTTGGTTTTTTTATTGTTAACTATGAATAAAAAGTGAATTTATGATAGAGCCTACCAAGGGTTCGGCTATACCATGTATATTCTCGCCACGATTGTGTTAATCACTAATTTAGTGGATATGTAAGAGCATGTGAAAATTATTTTCTTTCCATATTACTAATAAACTAGTTATTGAAGGATTATAAATAAGGGCATATGATCACCAGTTCCAATTTTATGTTGTACGTGTCATTATAATATCCTTTGCTAAAATAACTCTTCATATCCTAAGAGTTCAATGATAACTCTTTGGGTATAATTTTGTTAGGTTATGAAATGAATTTTAAATAATGAAATGAAACACGAATTATGGAATATAAAATGCAATTTTAGAGTGTAATTTATTTTTTTCAGTTCCTATCGTTCATGTATCTATTTCAATTTACAACTTGTAAAATTGATAACAATTTGCGATAAGGCTGTTCCATAAAAAAATTGTGCAGTCATTTTGGTGATGTTTGTTTTTGAGGGTTTGGGGGTTTGAAAATCATTAATAATGATGCTTTGTTTGTTTTGAGTTTTTAATAGGATAAGTTTTAACTTTATGTCAAATCAATACGTAAGAATGTATTAATTTATATAAGAAAGTAAATGAGAGAATAAATAAAGAGAGAAAATATATTAATTGAGAAGAAATAATGTATAAAAACATATTGAAGTGGTTTTTAAAATTTGGATATGGAATTTCAATTCCAGAGTTTTAAAACAAGGAACAAACATCTATAAAGACGGAGGGGTGGAGATTTGTAATAATAACAATAAATGGAATAGATAATCTTAAATTTGGAATAATAGATAACGAAACAACAAAAAAAACTACACCCTCCATCTCTCATTTATACGGACACAGAAATTAAAACGTATTATTTTTTTAATATATAATGTAAGAGAAAGTATTATTATAAAAAATGAAATAGGTAAAAATTAGGTAAAACTACATGAGAATAAAAAATGTAGAAACGTCAAACCTTGGAAAAGAAAAAATACACAAAAGAAAAGTATGGCTGACTGTGACAGCACCGGCAAATTTAAAAAGGCAAAAGCTTCTGTGCGCCCGGGGACACGGAAAGATTCTCCGTGTCCCCATGCGAACACAACCCTCCCCTCCAATCCTATTTAAATCTATGTATTGCTAGGGGTTTAAATTGTAAAGGGGCATGAAAATTGTAAAGGCGCACGAAATGTGCTCCGTGCGCCCGGGTGCACAAGAGCCTCGCTCATTTAAAAATCTGAAGAGTTAGAACTCACCCTACACCGCACCGCTGCTGCACCCTGCAGCTCTTCTTCTTCCTTCTGCACCATTCACACAACTCCTTCCATTATTCTCCAAATTTACAGCATGGAGAAGATCGAGCACAAGACGATACCCGTTAACGGGTTGAAGATGCACGTAGCCGAGTTAGGAGAAGGCCCCTTAGTCCTCTTCCTCCACGGCTTCCCGGAGCTCTGGTACTCCTGGCGCCACCAGATCGTCTTCATGGCGGCGCGCGGCTACCGCGCCGTGGCGCCGGACCTGAGGGGCTACGGCGACACCACCGGCGCGCCGCTCGACGACCCGTCCAAGTTCTCGGTGCTCCATTTGGTGGGCGACCTGATTTCGCTCTTGGACGCGATCGCTCCCAATGAAGACAAGGTGTTTGTTGTTGGGCATGACTGGGGTGCTCTCATTGCTTGGCATCTGTGCTTGTACAGACCCGATCGGGTCAAGGCTTTGGTCAATTTGGGGGTTGTCTTTTCACCCTGGACTCCTCATATCAGTCCACTGAAGATGTTTCGTAGTATCTATGGAGATGATCTTTACATTTGCAGATTTCAGGTGCCAAAGGACATGAATTGATCTTTATAGATAAACAGTTTTTGAGACACCTTGTTGTTGATGTTTCAGGAACCTGGTGAGATAGAGGCAGAGTTTGAAGAGATTGGAGTGAAGGAGATTCTCAAGACTTTCTTTGCATACCGCAACCCTGCTCCACCTTATCTTCCCAAAGGAAAAGGGTTTGGATATTCTGCTGATAGGGCACCTTGGTTAACAGAAGAAGAGCTGGATTACTATGCCACCAAATTCAAACAAACTGGTTTCACTGGAGGAGTGAATTACTACAGGGCATTTGACTTGCGAGTGTTCACTCACCTTCTTTCTTGGTTTTCTCCAATTTCATTTGATCTAAGCTCTTCTTACTTTTGCTGCTGATGATTTTCTACAGAAACTGGGAACTCAATGCGCCTTGGTCTGGGGCTCAGGTTAAAGTGCCAACAAAGTTTGTCGTCGGGGAGCTCGACATCTCTTATCATTTTCCTGGGGCCAAAGATTTCATACACAATGGTGGGTTCAAGAAATATGTGCCGTTGTTGGAGGAAGTCGTGGTGGTCGAGGGCGCTGCACACTTTATCAATCAAGAAAGGCCAGATGAGATATGTGAGCACATCTATGCTTTTATTAAGCAGTTTTAAGTGCTCCCCAGTTTTTAAAGTCTTTGCTGAGCAGAGAATCAGAGGTGTGAGATAAGGATACAATTGAATGCATACTATTTTCCTAGTTTTAGTTAAAAAGTCTCACAATGTAAGATATAGAATAAAGGTTCACATAATCTTATGATTCAGTCTACTCGTATGCTGAGTCAGTTTGTGTAACCATGAAATCCAGAGATTTTTCATAGTAAATGTCCCAATAAAATGTATGTTTTGGTTTGGAAATTTTAGTTGCTATAAATCACTCCTTCTCTTTGTTTAGTTACAGCAATTGATTTGAACTGTATGAAATGCACATCCACAAGGTGTAGGAAGAATGCACCTTGCTTATCAATAATCACTAAACATTAAGTTGGAAACTCATCCATTAATTTTAGTTCATAGAGGACCTGAGGGGGACAAATTAAAATAAGAAAGAAAAAAATTATAGTGATTGATCCTTATTGTATTCAAGTCTAAACGATCAAGATTCAATAAGTAACTTGTCTTAGAATCAAGTACAGATTTTTTTTTTGGTTGAAGGATGTGTGCACAATAGAGGATCCAAATCAAATAGGGAGCATTCTTTATGATATTCTCACCTTCCACAATTCCAGAAGTAGTGTGTGATCAAAGTCGAGCTTCTCTGATTAGATTCTGATTTCTGAGAGAATCCAAGACCAGCTGCAGATATAGGTGAAATATCAAAACATTGATGAAGTCAAATGTTAACCACATATGATGCTTTAGTTTGTCATAACCAAAAATGGACAATTGGGATTTCATTTTTTGCTATGCTGATTAAATGAATGACACATAAAATTGCTTATGCTTCACATGTCATTTATGTAGGAGGTACAGAAGAATATGCTATACAAGTTGTGTACTAAATAATCCAAACCTCATAAAAAAACCAACCCACATTTTGTTTAGACCTATCTTGAAGTTGGAGTAGCTCAATCGCCTGGGACTTGTGCCTCTTCTTCTCGTGGACAAGAAGAACAGCACATTTGCAAATGAAAAACAGGAGCAGCAAACCGAGAGACAACACGGCAATGGATTCAAGTATGATTGCTGATCCTAAAGCTGCACCATATAGCAATATTATAGCATATGTCTGAATGTTGGATTGTAGAAATAAATTCTTGGTAAATACTATTATTCACATCTTACTATGAGCCGCAAACGAACTCATTGGTTCATGCCTTATGAGATTCACTGTGGATTCAGCAATCAGAGACGTAGTCATCATCTCATTGCAGTTGGGGTAGCATCCATGGTTTCCTAGATCATTTACTGTCAATGTCAAGACAGCACCGTGTTCACCTTCCTAAGAAAATGGATCGAAAAGTAATATGATAATCCTTGATCTCATAGTTCAGTAAAAAGCAGTTCTCATTTTTATCATGATTCTGCACTCACATGATAGGTTAGTTTTCCCACGATGCTGTTGCACTCATCAATTGAACCACGGACTCTGATACCTTTTGCTTTCACCAAGAAATGCTTTGAGATGGCAACATATGTTAGAAGAGGCTGCCACTGATAACTACTTTTTAGTTTTACATCAGTTAAACCGATGAGCTCTGATGGGAGGCTTGTTGCCAGAAGTCCAACACTGACCTCCATTGACAACATGACCAAAAAACGGGACCGATTTCCTAGACACCGAATCAGCAGAAACCCATTATTTCAAGAAAAAATTTCTAGAATTTAGCCAAAAATCGGCCTCAAGAAACAGCAAGTTCCAATTATTACCAGGAAAATTCCGAAGATCTGGATCTTCGATGAAGTTAAAGTTGCCTCTCTGTTTGCCAAAGACGAGTGCTCCATCACTCATGTCATATAAGATAACAAATGAAGGAATATTTATAATAGGAGGATCATTGATAGGTTGCACATTAATAGGAACATCTATATCATTCCTCCCATTCCTGTTTTCGGTAGAAACTCGGATCCTATCATCACCGTAGAAATCCTGGTTTCTATCTCGAGGGAAAGAAAAAAAGAAGTTAGCAAATCAAGGCTGCCTGAAAATATGACCCAAAAAATAATGCAATTAATGCAAGGTTGCTGAACAACATGAATACCATTATCATACCCAAAATACTGGATGGATTTGAGGGCAACATTGACTGCATCCAGAGGGCCAACCAAATTCAATTCATTAGCCACTCCAACCCCTTTATAAACATGAAGTTTATCCCAACTTCTCTGCCAAAATTGCATTTGTGTGGGAGAAAGCAGAACAGTCCCATATTTTGTACCGAGAGTAACACTACTGTTTTCAGCCAAATTAGAGTATGCGATTTCAAATCCAGCAAAACCACTGCATTAAGAAAAAAATTACACGGTTTATATAATGGCAAAAGCTCCTGTGCACCCGGGGACACGGAGGGATACTCCGTGTCACCATGTGAACACAACCCTCCCCCCTCCAATCCTATTTAAACCTATGTATTGCTAGGGGTTTAAATTGTAAAGGGACATGGAAATTGCAAAGGTGCACGGAATGTGCTCCGTGCGCCCGGGTGCACAGGAGCCTCACTCTTATATAATATACGACAGCTTGAGATGGTGGATGCCTCAAGCAGATGCATCCACCATCTTAAGTTTTCCAGGTCTTGGATCAAGTGGAGAGAACAGAACTTTGTGCCTTCTATAAATTTTAATCTCAATCCCCTTATATGAAATAAGCTATTTTCCTTTTGCTATTCTTTGAATTATGGCTTGAAATTTCCAGGCTTGAAATTAAAACTAATGTGTTCTGTAGAACTCACCCATATGCGGGACTAACCATGTCTTCTATAGCTTGCAAGTTACTTGGGAACGAAACAAGTCGAGGTGGCCTGGAGAGTATAAGTAAATCCACAGCACCAGAAGCAATGTTGCCATTAATGTCAGATATCATGTACAAGAAAGAGTCGTTCCCATAAAACCCTTTGTATGGTGTATATCTAAAGAGGTTCCCATACAGTAGGAGTGAACCCTGACCTGGCTGCAGAGAATGACAAGTAAATAAATGGGACCATAAAATTTGTCTAAGAAACTTGAAATATCAATTAATCATACACAACAGATATGTTTGAATTCAAACATTTCATTGTATGAAAAATAACATCCCTCATCTTACCCTTGAGTATTCAAGAATACTTGCATTTCCACTGGGAAGATAATCGTTCTCCAGAACATCGAAATCAACCGACTCATCCTCCCACACTGTAATTGTGTCATTGTGGACTTCAGAAAAATATTCCTCTGCAAGACCAGAATATAAAAGGTGCTAAGTTAAGTTCTAAAAACATGTTGATCAGAGACTTTCAAGATTTAAATCGAAAAGATAAAAATCAAATACAGCAACTTACTATCATACACAGTAACACCAACGGGACACTGTAAGAATCGCTCTCCATTATAAGAAGCACATATCTCATAGGTGCCAACATCATTCGCTTGGTATACAACACTGTAAGATCCATCTTTATTGTCTGAGAACATCCATGTTGTAAAAGCTGATTTATTGATTGAAGCAATCTCCAATTTCAGTTTCGACTGCTGTAGCAGCACGGGATTAAAATATGAATCCACAAGTTGTACAACTATTTCATTCTTAACCAGCTTTGGGACTCTCTGCAAAAACTTCACAACCCCAGAGAGCGACACGTTCACAACTCCTGCATACAAGCATAAAAATTACATAAGCTTGATACATACAATAACTAAACATGTCCTATAAGGCTATTATATGTACAATGATACCTGGGATTATTTCTATTCTAAATGAATTTCCACCATTTAATGCAATATTTCCACAAAAGACACGAATATCATAAATGCCACTTTTTTCAGGTTTATAAATAACATCAAAGTCACTAGCCTTGTTGCTCCGTTCCCCAGTAAACTGCATACAGAACTATCAGTCATCAGCATGACAGTAATCTATGTCGTGAGATATCAACATGAGATTCAGAAATAGTCTTACATTATTCCCTTGGTAAAACACAGGTGAAGAAGCAGTTTGCATATTATCAATAACCCCATAATTTGATGTTCCAGGAGAGAAGCTACCTGTAGAAGAAATCATTCTTCCAATAATATGAAAACAACAATAAATTGCTTAGGCTGAAAACGGATTAATTAATAGTTATACCATTCCCAGTCTCCCGTACTCGTATCGTATGATGTATAATCTGTGAATCTGATTTTTGTACAATGTGAACCTGAAGAGTTTCTAAAATAACTGGAGAAGGATACAAATATGCATCTCTTAGGAAAATAGAAAATATTGCAGTATCTCCAGCGACAGAATAATTTAGGCCTGATCCGTTGACTATACTGTTAATTCCATCACAATAACCTGTTCAAATCATCCAGCTATGATTGAGAAGAAAATTAAGTAATTCAAAGGCAAAATATAGACCAGTGAAGACTAATAAATAAGTTCATTATAAGATTAATGGATTGAAAAGCATTATTGTCTAATCTCTCATCATGAAACCACTATGTCTTATGCCCCACCTGAAACAGAAGCGTTTCTTTAGCAAATATACATATGATTAATCATTTGAGTCACTACCTAGCCAACACTGTAAAGCACTGCCTTCAGTAAACATGCATTATATGTCAAATAGTTTTTGTACAAAAAGACAGGAAATAGGAATACTGAACATAAACAAAAGAATCAGAACCAAGAGAGTGGCCTGTACCTATATAAACAGAGAAATCATATGGCATTTTTGAGACAAGAGTGTTCTTCTCCTTATCAAAGATCATGAGCATGAAGTTTCCGGGCTCGTGTAAGCTGAACGAAAATGACTGGATACCAAGGTTGAATTCTTTGAGGACTAGATCAGACACCGGCATAGACAAATTGGTTCCCTTTTCGATAACTTCAATGTCAAATTCATATAATCCTGAAACCAGGTTCCCATATTGATCGTGCTGGTTTATGAAACCTTCCATCATGGAGAATAATTGAAAAAATCTCGTTTCTACAGTCAGTTGAGGAACACAACTGTGGACATCCAGCAATCCTGAGAAGAGACTACCTAATTATTTCTACAGGGACTAAAATAGCTCAGCCAATACTATGAATTTAACCTTAGACATCAATTAAAAGAGCTACTAAATCAAAGAATAGATAACCTGGATTCACCATGAATGGTAAAGGCGATCCATGCAAAGTTTGGTTTTGAATTTCTATGTGAAGTTGCAATCTTCCAGCAGTGGCTGCAACAAACTCCAAGCTAAGATAACCTTGCTGGCTCCATCCTTTGCAGGTAATATTAAGTACACTTGCTGGGAAGCCTTTTAAGGTTGAAGCAAACAGTGAAAAATTATAAGGTTTTGATCCTTCACTGGCTGAAGTAACATTATTTCCAAATGCATCTTTGGGAAGAATCAATACTTCCCCCCTCATTCCTGCTATAAATTCATTGATTCCGTCCTTCCATGATGGAATACAAGCCGATGGATACATTTGACCTGGACAATATTGATACATGATAAGTTGATAACCAGCAATACGCATAAAACAGTTAATATGAAATCTACTTTTATCTTCTACTACTTTAGCACTCCCGTCCTAATCATTCAACCGTTGATGTACTATACATGTGTGAGAAAGCTTTAGCATATTTGAGCTGTAAAATTGTCCAGATAAACATTTGAAGATGATGTTTCGCACTACCATTTGCCCATTTTACATCCTCGGACACACAAGTTAAATGGCAAAAGATCGTCATCGAATTAAAACCAGTATAATAACCATTTCTAATCATATAAACTAAAACCTTCAAAATCAATTATGAAGAAAAAAATCACAACATAAGGGCTAAGTAGATACACAAAAGCAAAATGGAAAAACCTGGGTTGACTTGAAAGTGCAACGAAGAATCCCAGACATGAAATTCATCATCAGTGATGAGCACATTGAACACACCAACCATGATAGGGCTAAAACTGATGCTCCAATCCTCAGTTCCAGCTTCGAAATGCAACAAAATTCCGGTAACAAAACTGCTATTTCCTATCTTATCATTGACTGTGATGTTTGGTTGAAAAGGAATTTTATATTTTGCAGTGTCGTAATTCCCAAGAACTTTTACTTTAATAGTTGCAGTTTCACCCGCTGTGAAGGTGTCCTTGTCATTCAGCCAACTGAATGCAAATCCAGGAAATGCTGCATCATCTGCTGATTACATAACAAAAATGTTATTGAAAATTCTTGAGTGCATCCAATAGGGTGTTTCAAAATTACCTAATGTAGCATCAGAAGAAGTAAGGAGAACGAAGAGCAGTAGGCATTGCGACGCCATTGTTGAGTGAGTTAGCGACATTTGAAATCCAAGTTGAAAACCTCAAGTTCCAAATTGGGGTAGAATATCTGAGAATTGTGCATTTGATTTGGGAACGAAGGGAAACAGAAGTAGTGGGATGATAAGAATAACTCCCAATATCGAAAACTGCTAAATAACTTCCTTCGCCACCCCACCGGGAAAATCGCATTCGTCGAATAGCCCATCTTTTCGATCGAGTGCGTTGAACTGCATCTGTATCTGTCGGGATTGATATTAATCGGCGGAAGGGCGATTCAGCTGCTCCCACCCACATGGCCATGGGTTCTGAATCAAAGTCCGATTGGGCATCAATCGATTAATCTCTTTCAATATGTGAGTGCGGAATGGCGATTGTTGATTTCACAGCGTTTAATCATTAGTGTTGCTAACTGATCCAAGTTGTGGGTGGATGAAGAACGTGAATTTAAACCTAAAATGAAAAAGCAGGGGTTTCTCTTACCCTGCTCCAATTCTGAAATCATACCTTCCAATCCAATAATTTATGATGGGCAATCCGCAATCAGAAGTCCAAAATCCACTCTACTAGACATCATAATCACTCTTATCATCAACTTTTTCTCTCTCTCTCTCCAACCTTGCATCTGGGGAAATACAAGGAATAATATCATTTTTAGTTCTCCAGATCGGCGAAATCCATTTTTAGTCATCAGGAATGGTATTTTATCACAAATAGTCCTCCGGAGTTCGAAAGTAGTCTTTTTAGTCCGTTTTTGGTCCTGTTGTCGTCGGATTTCACTAAATCTTGTCGGAAAATCGCGCGTGCTGAGCACGCGCCTGAAAATTCATTTCTTATGCCACGTGTGATCATTTGTCATTCTTCATAAATAATCAATTAGATGAAAATGAAAAGGAAAAAACTCACCTTAATTGAGAAGCACCCGCGTGAAAGAAGAGAACGAAGTTGGAGGTATGTTGTTCGATTTTGTGCCATAATTTTGAAAAGGCGGGCACAAAATGGAGATGGATAGGAGGTAAGATTCAATGTTCAAGGTAAGGATGCCTAAATTTTTTAGGGTTGAAATGAAGAATGTTGTAAATTGGTTTGGGTTTTTAAAAGTAATGTAAATTGAATGTAGAATGTTGTTCGGTTTTGTGGCTCTGCCTTGAATTGAGGTGTTTTTGGTTGAATTAGGTTCAAAATGTCACAAAAATCTAGTGTTTGGGTTGGGCAACCGAGCAAACTAAGATATGAGGAAAAATGGTGTCAATTTTGTCGAACGAAGCTTCAAATCAGAGTGTGTTCTCCTAGAAGTCGAAATTACCAAAAATTATTTTACTACTGTGATGAGCATACGTTTGATTCTTGGTGCAATCCGATCAATGAAAAAGAGTTCCATGGAGAAGAGTGTTCTAATGGTGATAGTTATGAGGTGAACAAATTATTCCCTAATGAAGAGAATGTGATGAAGAATCTCAAGCAAATCAAGAAATCATTGAATGAATTATTGCGTCTAGTTGTAATCATTTTGATTATTGTAATCGTTGTTGTGTTTGTGTCAATAGTAGGTTTATTTTAAGTGTAATGTTATGTAATAGTGATGAAGTTGAAAACTTTGGATTGTGATGAAGTTAATTGATGCTTATTCTATATTGCTAAGTATGCATTTCTTCTATTTTCTGCACATTAAATTCTTCATACTTTCACTATGGATTGTGATGGAAGTTGACTGTAATGTTATATTTTACAAAGTGATAGGGAGAATAGAATATCACCTTGTATATATAATTTAATGCAGTGGATCCTTTATTATTTCCCCACTAAATGAAAAATAATTCTCTTGTTAAAGTTGAGAATTCTTGATACACTAACTAAGACATACTATACTCTGAAATCAGACGCATAATCTGATTCCAGTAAGACATACTATACTCTGAAGTAACTAATTAAGTGGTTGCAATGAAAGACACATAATCTGATGCACACAAATGAGTTTCATATTAAGCATAACTTGGACAATCATTGTTGCCAAGGCAAAATTACATTGAGTGGGTACTAAACCAAAGTCTTGCCATCACTCAACAAAAGCAACAAAACCAAAAAAAATATACCACACAAGTGGTGGCACACCACTATGTTTCCACACGATCACCTATCAAGCAATACGATCGACGACATTGTTTCATGATCGTGACAAAACACCAAGCAACATACAAAATAAACCAATCAAAGTTCCACTAATGCCTATTGTGAGCATCTAATTCCTATTATCACTGACACCATTACTCTGAGACAAATCCATAAACTTGGTTCCACCATCCACAAAAATTATATTTTGTGCTGCATCCTCCGGTCGTTGTGTTGTGAATTGTGGCCTTGTTGATCCACGTGAGAAGGGTGGAGGAAATTGAATATTTGGGCCAATGTGAAGTGGTGACAGAGAATGACTGATATGTAGAGCTGTCAATTTGGGTTATTGGGCTGGTTTAGCCCATAACCCATCACAACCCGTCCTTTGGTTGACCCAAATGGGTTGGGTCATCTGCGGGTTGGGTCACCACGGGTTGGGCCCATCGCGGGTCGGGTCACCTATGGGTTGGGTCAACTTTTGGTAGGGTTATTGCGGGTCAGCCCATTTTTTTTATTATTATTTTTATTGCGGATCAGCCCGAAAAATTTTATTTATTTATTTTTAAAATGAATTATATAAAACTATATTTAACTACATTATTTTGGAATACCTGTTCAAATTATTTTGAAATATTTATTGTCAATTTTATTATTTTAATTAAAATTAAATACATTTTTCCGTATCGTTCTATAAATCGATATTTTTTTCGGTATGTCAATTTTTCGATGTGAAACGATATGCCAAAATATCGATATTAATAAATATTTATCGAAAAATCGATATCGATATCGATATAAATTCGATACGATGTTGAATTTAATTTTTTGAAATATCAATTTTTTGGAATATCGAAATGTTGGTATCGATATCGATAGGGTGGGGGTGGGGGTGGTGAGGGTGGGGTGGGGGTGAATTGATAGTGGGTTAGTGGGTTGGGGCGGGTTAACCCACAACCCACCGTAACCCATTTGTTAGTGGGTTACAGTGGGGCGGGTTACTATGGGGCGGGCTTTTTTTGGGTCAGGTTACTTGCGGATTTCAGTGGGGCGGGGTGGGTTGGACCATTGGGTTCAACCCAAATTGACAGGTCTACTGATATGTTGTAAGGGTGCTAGCACTTCAGATCTACTTTGTTGCATTTGTTGCCATGGAGTTGGTCCAACATGAACTGGAATGGAAGGCATGCCCAAAGTAGTTACAGGGTTGGTTTGGCTCATCAATTCTTCCCACTCCTCCGGGTCCTCTTCATCTACTAAACATCTAGTGGATGGTCTGACAACAGGACCAGGTTCAATAACCTGAAAATCACCACATCCAATCAAGCTTCTTCTTACTCATATAAATTAAAATAGAACAAATTACATTTTACATTTTGCTTATAAACACTGACCTTTTTACCCTTTCCTGATTTTTTTTGAAGCTGCTTGAGACGATCCGACACCCTAAAACCAAAACAAGGATATGAAACAAATCTATAAAATATCTAGTTCACTTATAAGTATTTGAATTATCTCTTTACTTACACCAACTTGAATATTTTCAGAAGAAATTTTTAATGCAACAGTACAATCTGCCGTTTGAGACCTCTTTTTCCTTACCTGAAATATTGATAGTCAAAACAAATTGCAAATTTAGTGGTGATAGGGATAACAAATTGCAAATGAAATAAGAATCAGATGAAATCACCTTTAGTTTAGTCGGTTTGTCCACTTGGCCTGCCTCAGAAGGCTCTTCATTATGATTCGTATTTTTATGACGCTTTGCATTATGACCTTCAGCTCCACACACGCTACAATGGACTCGAAATCCTTTTTTTTAATTTTTGAGTAGACCTGTGCCCTGAATTTTTATTCTTCTCTTCATCAGTTTCACGTCTTCTGGCCTTTTTTGGTCTTCCGGCTCTCTTTCCAAATTTTGGTGGCTTCTGGGGGATGAATAAGGTTGGAGCCCACTCGCTAGTACCAGCAATGGGTAGTACAACTGGCTCATATACTCTTTTATAAGTCTCAACAGTATAACAATCATCAACAAAGTCTTCGGCTTTCAAACCTTGATGTCCAATAGCGGAAATGGCATGCATGCAAGGTATACCACTCAGTTGCCACACTCTGCAAGTGCAACTTCTCAGCTCTAAATCCACTCCAAATAGAATCCTAATCCCACAGTCGATTTGGTAATGCATATTAGTTGACTTCAATGGGACACATTCACCAAGACGTTCCATGTTTTTATGAAGTATATCCTGAATTTTGGTGGTAATCTTCTCTTCCATTTCTCTGCACCATCTCTGTACTCTTGCATCCGCACCATTATCCATTGTCTAATCCATTCTAACATTGTAATGATGGGCTCATCCCTAGCATCTAAGATTGCAGCATTGAAGCTCTCACAACCGTTATTCAACAACATGTCACACTTTGATACTTCGTTAAAATGAGACTTTGACCACTGCTTGGGGTGTTTTTTAGCAAACCAATCTGCAACTTCAGGCTCCAATTTTCTCATTTCCTACATTGCAGTTTTAAAAACACCCTCCGTAGTTGCTCTAGCAGCCTTCCAAAGTGCATTCTTGTATGCTAAAGCCCCAAAACCTCTTCTTTTTAAGTTATTGTGCAGATGCTTCACACAAAATCTATGTTCGGCATTGGGGAAAACCAGCACCATTGCTTCAATCAGACCCTTCTGCTTATCGCTCATAAATGTCCATCTTTCTGGATGTTTGAAATTTAAGTCTCTCTTTAAAATGAGCAAAAACCACTCCCATGTATCGGTGTTCTCACAAGAGACAACAACCCATGCAATGGGGTAGATTCTATTGCTAGGATCCACACCAATGGCAGAGAGTAGTACACCCCCATGTGGTCCTTTAAGGAAACATCCGTCTAAGCTAATAAAGGGCCTACAACCTCTCTTAAATCCCCTCTTCACTACATCAAAACACACATAAAATCTGCTGAATCTTTCTTCACCATCACTTTTCTCGGTTAGCAAAACAACAGTTGAGTTTATGTTGGAATTTTTCAACTCTTGAGCATAGTCCCACAACTTTTCATATTGATCAGCTGGCTGTCCATGAATAATTTCTAAAGCCCTCCTCTTTGGTCTATAAGCTTGTTGCTTTGAAATATTCACTTTCAAATCTGTAGATGTATCTTTCCTCCACCCCGCAAGCTTTCTCTTTGGATCATTCTGAAAGTTAGATATAAATCTCTCTCCCAGCCATGCTCCAGTAACATTTTTTACTTTAAATTCGACTAGACATGTATGAGTAGGTTCATATGTTCCAATCCTCCAGGTTTTTTTCCTTATCCTTCCACAGTAGATGTATCTTCCAATCACATTCCGAATCCTTACATTTAGCATGCACTCTCTTCCTGTCATTCTTCGCAAACTTCAAACATCTTTTGGTAATTATTTCATGACTTTGGACAACCTTCTTAAAAAGCTTCTTATTCTCAAATGCCATCCCCACTTCAAAAGAAGGATTAAAAATTACAGCTGGATTGAATACATTATGTGGATCAGCTTCACCCTCTTCATCGGATACTCTATACTCATCAAAACCATCACCTGCACAAACCACATCATCCTTCTCACTATCCTGAACATCATTGAAACCCGCGTCTTCCACATTACCCTGATCAACTACGTAAACATCCCATTTCATATCATCTTCAGACTCTTCATCCTCATCAACATAATCACTGTCTACTAAAACATCATCAACTAATCCATCAATATTATTCAGTACTTGATCAGCATTTTCACCATCTATTTCATCGTCATCAAACTCTATTCTATCATCACCAAGTATGTCATCAGCAACTCCAAAATCTTGCCCACTGAAATCCTTATCTCCACCACATCCTTTAAATTCTACACATAACTGTATTACAGATGTAGGAAGGCATGCTTTACCCCATTCAGCAAGTGATTCATCATCACTCAATAACTTATAACCATTACCAAGATCTGCATAATACCTTTCATTTGAACCAACTGTACCGATGAACTCTGAGAACAAGCTTAGTGATGCATAATTGCAGTCAAGGTCTAGATTAAAGTAATCAAGAATCACCTTTTCTCCACCAACGTAATTGTCATAATTGGGAGTAAACTTACCCCCGTGCCTCAAGATTAGTGTCATATCACCAGATTCAGGGGCTGCACCAAACAATGAGAATAATATCTTAGAAATTGCGTCAACATATTATATTCAGAAGCTTAAACAAGTCAATGCACCAACACAGTTTCTTATATTGAGTTTATTATACAACCTGTCTTAAAAAACTTAAAAATGTTAAAAAAATAAAATAGTAGAAGCATGTGGGAATATTTTTAACGAACGTCTGCATAAAGACAATAATCAATGGATGGGAGACAAAAAAACAATAGAAGCATATTCAATCCATTTTTTAACTTTTTTTTTCATATGGAGACAGTAGGGAGACAACATGTAAAGCAGGATGGGACCACAACATCATAAAGACAATAATAAATGGACAACATTACACATTTAATACTCATAGAAAGATCCACTTTTACTCAATTCACTAAAAAAGTCAACACATTAGTGGAGCCAAATTACAAATAAATACTCATGTGCATCTCATTTCCACTCCACCCTCAAACACTCTACGAATAAGAGCCCAATACTGGGAAAACACCCAAATTTTATTCATCATTCTTTTCAATCTAATCGGTGCATGAATAGGGCTGACTTATAAAATATTTCTTACGATAAGGTGGGGGAAGCTCGTGCTCCTTCTTCTTCGGCCGGATGTAGAAGAGGTCTGACATCTTCTGGGTAGTCCAACCGCGCTGATGTTCAAGAGTTAGTGTGATTACGATGTCGAGTTCATCAAATAAAGGGATTTGTAATAAGGGTTTTGGTAATTAGGAAACTTGTACCCCTAAGTCAATAGAAAATTACAGTTTTACCTACTATTTTTCCCTCCAAAATGAATTGGCATATGATTGGGGTCAAAAGTTTGATGATATGTAAAGACACGTCAGATTTGGAGTTCTGATTTCAGGCGCGTGAATCTGTTTTCAGGCGTGTTCTCAGCACGCGCGATTTTCCGACGAGGTTTAGTGAAATCCGGCGACAACAGGACCAAAAACGGACTAAAAGGACTACTTTCGGACTCCGGAGGACTATTTGTGATAAAATACCATTCCTGAGGACTAAAAATGGATTTCGCCAATCCTAGAGGACTAAAAATGATATTATCCCGAAAGACAACCTATCTCAAATTTCTAAATAGGTATATAGTATATTTTTTTGTCGAATTAGTATTTACTGTTTGCTCCTCCATCATGTGAATAGAAGAATCATCAGAGATTCAGAAGAAGATCTTCAAATTATTCCCTTCAAATCAATGGTGGATTAAGCTTCAATAAAGAAGATTGAAGTATTCTGTAGCTAGATTAATGTTGACGAAATGGAAGGTTCTTCCAAGTTTTACAGCAGATTTTGGCAATCGTTTCTTGGCAGATATATATCGTCTCTCAAATTCTGGTTAACAAGAAATCATTAATTACGAAGAGTATGAATTGTTGGGAGATAATAATACTAGTATTACTTTTTAAATATTTCGGATGTTAAAAATAATATTGATCCACGGTAATTGTCGTTGCATGACATTTTTTGTGTTAGTTTTGAAACTTTATATTATTAGATTACATTGCAAGAAATTATGTATGGATGTCACATTACTCTTTAAATTATCTAAGTGTTAAATTGTTAATCGAAAGAGTTATAGGAGTAGATAGTTATTCTTCTTAAGGGATAATATCATTTTTAGTCCTCTAGGATTGGCGAAATCCATTTTTAGTCCTCAGGAATGGTATTTTATCACAAATAGTCCTCCGGAGTCCGAAAGTAGTCCTTTTAGTCCATTTTTGGTCCTGTTGTCGCCGGATTTCACTAAACCTCGTCAGAAAATCGCGCGTGCTGAGCACGCGCCTGAAAATAGATTCACGCGCCTGAAATCAGAACTCCAAATCTGACGTGGCTTTACATATCATCAAACTTTTGACCCCAATCATATGCCAACTCATTTTGGAGGGAAAAATAGTAGGTAAAACTGTAATTTTCTATTGACTTAGGGGTACAAGTTTCCTAATTACCAAAACCCTTATTACAAATCCCTTTATTTGATGAACTCGACATTGTAATCACACTAACTCTTGAACATCGGCATGGTTGGACTACCCAGAAGATATCAGACGTCTTCTACATCCGGCTGAAGAAGAAGGAGCACGAGCTCTCCCCTTCTTATCGTAAGAAATATTTTATATTTTAGCCCTATTCATGCACCGATTAGATTGAAAAGGATGATGAATAAAATTTGGGTGTTTTCCCAGTATTGGGCTCTTATTCGTAGAGTGTTTGAGGGTGGAGTGGAAATGAGATGCACATGAGTATTTATTTGTAATTTGGCTCCACTAATGTGTTGACTTTTTGAGTGAATTGAGTAAAAGTGGATCTTTCTACGAGTATTAAATGTGTAATGTTTTCCATTTATTATTGTCTTTATGATGTTGTGGTCCCATCCTGCTTTACATGTTGTCTCCCTACTGTCTCCATATGAAAAAAAAAGTTAAAAAGGGATTGAATATGCTTCTACTGTTTTTTTGTCTCCCATCCATTGATTATTGTCTTTATGCAGACGTTCGTTAAGAATATTCCCACATGCTTCTACTATTTTATTTTTTTAACATTTTTAAGTTTTTTAAGACAGGTTGTATAATAAACTCAATATAAGAAAATGTGTTGGTGCATTGACTTGTTTAAGCTTCTGAATATAATATGTTGATGCAGTTTCTAAGATATTATTCTCGTTGTTTGGTGCAGCCCCTGAATCTGGTGATATGACACTAATCCTGAGGCACGGGGGTAAGTTTACTCCCAATTATGACAATTACGTTGGTGGAGAAAAGATGATTCTTGATTACTTTAATCTAGACCTTGACTGCAATTATGCATCACTAAGCTTGTTCTTAGAGTTCATCGGTACAGTTGGTTCAAATGAAAGGTATTATGCAGATCTTGGTAATGGTTATAAGTTATTGAGTGATGATGAATCACTTGCTGAATGGGGTAAAGCATGCCTTCCTACATCTATAATACAATTATGTGTAGAATTTAAAGGATGTGGTGGAGATAAGGATTTCAGTGGGCAAGATTTTGGAGTTGCTGATGACATACTTGGTGATGATAGAATAGAGTTTGATGACGATGAAATAGATGGTGAAAATGATTATCAAGTACTGAATAATATTGATGGATTAGTTGATGATGTTTTAGTAGACATTGATTATGTTGATGAGGATGAAGAGTCTGAAGATGATATGAAATGGGATGTTTACGTAGTTGATCAGGGTAATGTGGAAGACTCGGGTTTCAATGATGATCAGGATAGTGAGGAGGATGATGTGGTTTGTGCAGGTGATGGTTTTTATGAGTATATAGTATCCGATGAAGAGGGTGAAGCTGATCCACATAATGTATTCAATCCAGCTGTAATTTTTAATCCTTCTTTTGAAGTGGGGATGGCATTTGAGAATAAAAAGCTTTTTAAGAAGGCTGTCCAAAGTCATGAAATAATTACCAAAAGATGTTTGAAGTTTGCGAAGAATGACAGGAAGAGAGTGCATGCTAAATGTAAGGATTCGGAATGTGATTGGAAGATACATCTACTGTGGAAGGATAAGGAAAAAACCTGGAGGATTGGAACATATGAACCTACTCATACATGTCCAGTCGAATTTAAAGTAAAAAATGTTACTGGAGCATGGCTGGGAGAGAGATTTATATCTAACTTTCAGAATGATCCAAAGAGAAAGCTTGCGGGGTGGAGGAAAGATACATCTACAGATTTGAAAGTGAATATTTCAAAACAACAAGCTTATAGACCAAAGAGGAGGGCTTTAGAAATTATTCATGGACAGCCAGCTGATCAATATGAAAAGTTGTGGGACTATGCTCAAGAGTTGAAAAATTCCAACATAAACTCAACTGTTGTTTTGCTAACCGAGAAAAGTGATGGTGAAGAAAGAGTCAGCAGATTTTATGTGTGTTTTGATGTAGTGAAGAGGGGATTTAAGAGAGGTTGTAGGCCCTTTATTGGCTTAGACGGATGTTTCCTTAAAGGACCACATGGGGGTGTACTACTCTCTGCAATTGGTGTGGATCCTAGCAATAGAATCTACCCCATTGCATGGGATGTTGTCTCTTGTGAGAACACCGATACATGGGAGTGGTTTTTGCTCATTTTAAAGAGAGACTTAAATATCAAACATCCAGAAGATGGACATTTATGAGCGATAAGCAGAAGGGTCTGATTGAAGCAATGGTGCTGGTTTTCCCCATTGCCGAACATAGATTTTGTGTGAAGCATCTGCACAATAACTTAAAAAGAAGAGGTTTTGGGGCTTTAGCATACAAGAATGCACTTTGGAAGGCTGCTAGAGCAACTACGGAGGGTGTTTTTAAAACTGCAATGTAGGAAATGAGAAAATTGGAGCCTGAAGTTGCAGATTGGTTTGCTAACAAACACCCCAAGCAGTGGTCAAAGTCTCATTTTAACGAAGTATCAAAGTGTGACATGTTGTTGAATAACGGTTGTGAGAGCTTCAATGCTGCAATCTTAGATGCTAGGGATGAGCCCATCATTACAATGTTAGAATGGATTAGACAATGGATAATGGTGCGGATGCAAGAGTGCAGAGATGGTGCAGAGAAATGGAAGAGAAGATTACCACCAAAATTCAGGATATACTTCATAAAAACATGGAACGTCTTGGTGAATGTGTCCCATTGAAGTCAACTAATATGCATTACCAAATCGACTGTGGGATTGGGATTCTATTTGGAGTGGATTTAGAGCTGAGAAGTTGCACTTGCAGAGTGTGGCAACTGAGTGGTATACCTTGCATGCATGCCATTTCCGCTATTGGACATCAAGGTTTGAAAGCCGAAGACTTTGTTGATGATTGTTATACTGTTGAGACTTATAAAAGAGTATATGAGCCAGCTGTACTACCCATTGCTGGTACTAGCGAGTGGGCTCCAACCTTATTCATTCCCCAGAAGCCACCAAAATTTGGAAAGAGAGCCGGAAGACCAAAAAAGGCCAGAAGACGTGAACCTGATGAAGAGAAGAATAAAAATTCAGGGCACAGGTCTACTCAAAAATTAAAAAAAAAGATTTCGAGTACATTGTAGCATGTGTGGAGCTGAAGGTCATAATGCAAAGCGTCATAAAAATACGAATCATAATGAAGAGCCTTCTGAGGCAGGCCAAGTGGACAAACCGACTAAACTAAAGGTGATTTCATCTGATTCTTATTTCATTTGCAATTTTTTATCCCTATCACCACTAAATTTGCAATTTGTTTTGACTATCAATATTTCAGGTAAGGAAAAATAGGTCTCAAACGGCAGATTGTACTGTTGCATTAAAAATTTCTTCTGAAAATATTCAAGTTGGTGTAAGTAAAGAGATAATTCAAATACTTATAAGTGAACTAGATATTTTATAGATTTGTTTCATATCCTTGTTTTGGTTTTAGGGTGTCGGATCGTCTCAAGCAGCTTCAAAAAAAATCAGGAAAGGGTAAAAAGGTCAGTGTTTATAAGCAAAATGTAAAATGTAATTTGTTCTATTTTAATTTATACGAGTAAGAAGAAGCTTGATTGGATGTGGTGATTTTTAGGTTATTGAACCTGGTCCTGTTGTTAGACCACCCACTAGATGTTTAGTAGATGAAGAGGACCCGGAGGAGTGGGAAGAATTGATGAGCCAAACCAACCCTATAACTACTTTGGGCATGCCTTCCATTCCAGTTCATGTTGGACCAACTCCATGGCAATAAATGCAACAAAGTGGATCTGAAGTGCTAGCATCCTTACAACATATCAGTCATTCTCTGTCACCACTTTACATTGGCCCAAATATTCGATTTCCTCCACCCTTCTCACGTGGATCAACAAGGCCACAATTCACAATACAACGACCGGAGGATGCATCACAAAATATAATTTTTGTGGATGGTGGAACCAAGTTTATGGATTTGTCTAAGAGTAATGGTGTCAGTGATAATAGGAATTAGATTCTCACAATAGGCATTAGTGGAACTTTGATTGGTTTATTTTGTATGTTGCTTCGTGTTTTGTCACGATCATGAAACAATGCCGTCGATCGTATTGCTTGATAGGTGATCGTGTGGAAACATAGTGGTGTGCCACCACTTGTGTGATATGTTTTTTTTTGGTTTTGTTGCTTTTGTTGAGTGATGGCAAGACTTTGGTTTAGTACCCACTCAATGTAATTTTGTCTTGGCAACAATGATTGTCCAAGTTATGCTTAATATGAAACTCATTTGTGTGCATCAGATTATGTGTCTTTCATTGCAACCACTTAATTAGTTACTTCAGAGTATAGTATGTCTTACTGGAATCAGATTATGTGTCTGATTTCAGAGTATAGTATGTCTTAGTTAGTGTATCAAGAATTCTCAACTTTAACAAGAGAATTATTTTTCATTTAGTGGGGAAATAGTAAAGGATCCACTGCATTAAATTATAGATACAAGGTGATATTCTATTCTCCCTATCACTTTGTAAAATATAACATTACAGTCAACTTCCATCACAATCCATAGTGAAAGTATGAAGAATTTAATGTGCAGAAAATAGAAGAAATGCATACTTAGCAATATAGAATAAGCATCAATTAACTTCATCACAATCCAAAGTTTTCAACTTCATCACTATTACATAACATTACACTTAAAATAAACCTACTATTGACACAAACACAACAACGATTACAATAATCAAAATGATTACAACTAGATGCAATAATTCATTCAATGATTTCTTGATTTGCTTGAGATTCTTCATCACCTTCTCTTCATTAGGGAATAATTTGTTCACCTCATAACTATCACCATTAGAACACTCTTCTCCATGGAACTCTTTTTCATTGATCGGATTGCACCAAGAATCAAGCGTATGCTCATCACAGTAGTAAAATAATTTCTGGTAATTTCGACTTCTAGGAGAACACACTCTGATTTGAAGCTTCGTTCGACAAAATTGACACCATTTTTCCTCATATCTTAGTTTGCTCGGTTGCCCAACCCAAACACTAGATTTTTCTGATATTTTGAACCTAATTCAACCAAAAACACCTCAATTCAAGGCAGAGCCACAAAATCGAACAACATTCTATATTCAATTTACATTACTTTTAAAAACCCAAACCAATTTACAACATTCTTCATTTCAACCCTAAAAATTTAGGCATCCTTACCTTGAACATTGAATCTTACCTCCTATCCATCTCCATTTTGTGCCCGCCTTTTCAAAATTATGGCACAAAATCGAACAACATACCTCCAACTTCGTTCTCTTCTTTCACGCAGGTGCTTTTCAATTAAGGTGAGTTTTTTCCTTTTCATTTTCATCTAACTGATTATTTATGAAGAATGACAAATGATCACACGTGGCATAAGAAATGAATTTTCAGGCGCGTGCTCAGCACGCGCGATTTTCCGACGAGGTTTAGTGAAATCCGGCGACAACAGGACCAAAAACGGACTAAAAGGACTACTTTCGGACTCTGGAGGACTATTTGTGATAAAATACCATTCCTGAGGACTAAAAATGGATTTCGCCAATCCTAGAGGACTAAAAATGATATTATCCATTCTTCTTAAAAAAGTCATAACATCTGAGAGTAACAAGGTTCTCCCAAATATGATCCTCTGCAAACCTAGGCAAAAATATTCTCCTTCAACCAAATATTCTCTTGTGTAGAAATCTACCCCTCTCCCATTCTATTACAGAAACAAACAAATTAGTATTTGTATAAGTAGAGAAGACTCATCAGTTCAGTAACCAGACAACAATTTGGTTGTGAATGAGAATATTGATGCTTGTCATATGTTTCTTTTTTGTCAAGTTTACCATAATCCTCAACGAAGTAATTTCCTTCCTAAGTTTACCACCCTACATCAACCACCTACTGTTACTTTCAAACCCAAATCATCCTACATTGTTGAATCCCACTCATAACATCATTCTCATTTTCAAGATTTTTCTTCATTGCCATTACCGCACAAATAAAAAAGTTATACTCAAAGGTGGTTAGTAAAAGTTATGGAATTCTTAACTTCTGGGCTGCTATGGTGAAGATCCCTAAAGGGGTAATTGATAGATTGGAGATGATGATTAGGAAATATCTTTGGGGCACAGTCCGTGGAGCTGTTCGATGGAGCGAAGTTATATTACCTAAGGAACAGGGCGGGCTTGGTTTGAGAAGTGTAGAACTCTTGAATGATGTGGCGTTGGTGGGGGTCTTGTGGGACATTCACTCTGAAAAGAGATCATTGTGGATCAGATGGATTAACTCCATATATCTTGAAGGGGATTCTTGCTGAGATGTAGAGGCGGGTTACTCTGCATCTATAGTCTGGAAAGATGTGTTGAAGGCAAGAGATAGGATGCGTGCTCGCATAGAGGGTGCCTGGTAGACACTTTATCTTCTTGCTCGGTGATGGGAAGATTGATTACTAGTAAACTCTAGTATAGAGTTGCAGATATCGACCAGGTTAGGTTTGTGTACAAAAAATTGTGGTGTTCGTGGGTTCCAAGGAAACATGCTTTCCGTATGTGGTTGGCCGTGAGGAATCGGTTGAACACTATGGATAGATGGAGGAGAGAGGAGGGTCCGCAGGAATGTGTGTTGTGTGTGGGCAGATTGGAGTCGAGAGACCATCTATTCTTTCGATGTCCGTTTGCAAAGGCAGTATGGGATCGTGTGAGGATGGAGGTGGGATGGAATAGAATGGTGTCATCGATTCTGGCAGGGTTAAAATGGATACACAAGGATCGTAGGGTTCATGTTCGTGAGAAGGCGCGACGAGCGTTAACGCTCTATGGATGCATGTACTTCATTTGGGGAGCACGATGCAAAGCTTTGTTAGAAGAAAACCGTCCAACTATAGATAGAGTAGTTAATTATATTCTTATGCATGTAGCTAGGTTTCTTCATTTTCTGGCTATGTAGTAAAACTTGATTTGGGTGATTTCGTGTGAGTTGTAGGGTGGATGAGGGCTTTGGCCCTTTTTGGAAATTCTGAATAAATTAACATTTATTCAAAAAAAAAAAAGAGGGAAGAGCCACATAGCTAAAATCCCACTCCCCAATACTACAAGTTTTAATTTCTTAAAAAAAAAGTTTTATTCTTAAACTGTACTGATCTCTTAACATTATATAAGTCTTTAACTTTCTTTCTTTAAAGAAAATATAAATTTTAACTTCCCTTCGCTATCTCTAAGAGCAATTTATTGGTTTATAGGTACACCAAGTAATCACTATTACAATGAATATTGAAATAAAACAGAGAATTACTAACCTTTCTTATAGATCTGGATCTCGGATCTAGGATCTTGAACTTCTCTGGATCTAGGATCTTGAACGTCTCGTGATGATGGGCGAAGTCGAGTCGAGTAGAACTCTTCCCGCAAGAAAAAACATACCCAGGTAGTGCTCCGGTCTTGGCGGATCTTTCCAAAGGTAAAATGACTTTCCGACAAACTAAGAAAGAATGGAGGACTAGATTGTCTAGACTATGCATTATTCAAGTGTATGCAGATGCTTTTTGTGTTTTGGGTACCAAAGTATTTTTCGTGTTTATGGTTTTTTGAATGAATGCACAATGACACTATTTATAGATTCCAGGGACCACTCTCATAAGGTAGGATTGTTATATTAAGTAGTGATCATGATCACCACCAAATTTGATCAATTACCATATTTGATCAAATTTACCATATTTGATCAATTGTTATTTTAAATAGTAATCGTGATCACTACCATATTTGATCAATTTTCGTATTTGATCAAATTTACCATATTTGTTCAATTCCACATGTGAGACTAATTTTACTTTAATTGTTATTTAATTGGTGATTAATTTATTAAATTAATCCTTACTAACTAATTAAATTCCCCAACAATCCCCCACATGAGTGGAATTCGGCGCCTATAAAATACAGACACACAACCTAGTCCTCGTGAAATATTAATGTATCCGGATAGGTAGCTTGGGACTTTGAACCTTCCGTAGTCCAATACTATCGAGTATGCCGGTGGCTTAGTAGACACGATGTCTTTGAACTACTCCTTCTTAGCGTATACTGAGACAACAGTGCGAACGCATCAATGTCTCGCATTCTTCTTGTTCTCACGTTTTGGTCCGTTTCGGCCATGGACCCACTTTGGATTCCTAAGTATTTACTTTGAAGCGGCCACTCACTTCACACTTAGATAGGTGATCCCCTATCTTGAGTACCCTGTTATACTCAACCAGCCATTACTTGGCCTTTTAGGAATCATTAAAAGTCATAGACTTAACCTCACCACAATACGGGTCTATACTTGGTAGAATTGCACTTCTAAGGAATGGTGGGTACCAAGTTTAACTTGAACCTCTACAGTTTCGTTGTCCCTTTGAACCAAGTTCTTGAGATCTCCAGTCATCATGGTTGGGTTTCAACTATTTTGACCCATTACTTTGTAGATTTTAGCCCCATTCCTTCAAGCAATTTATTCATTTGATCTCGATTAACTGCTTTTGTAAGTGATTAGTGTGAAAATCCGCATGTTTTAGAGTCTGATTTAGCACCGTGTTGTGGGATTTATATCCGTATTTGAGCATCTTGTGGTAGAATTGCATAAATTTGTGTTTCAGATGCACTTGAGGTGTTATTTCGTGTTTTCAAGTGGAAAATAAGGTAAAAAGAGCAAAAGTGGAAGTCGGAATGAAGTCGGAAGAAAGAGACGCCGGCACGACTCGTGCCGGCAGGAGGAGATAGATCGTGCCGAAATGCTCGGCAAGCCGTGCCGCAAGCACTGCCGAGAGGCGCCCGCACGCCTGCCGAGAGCTGCCAAAAAGTGCCCACAAGCACCGCCGAGCGCGCCTGCCGAGACTGCTGAGCACGAGTTGCCGAGCCCACCGAGAGCGCCGTGAGCTGCCGAGCCCGCCGAGAACTGCCGAGAGTTGCCCACACTACCCAGCCCGCCGTGAGCTGCCGAAGCCTGCCGAGACACGCCGCATCGTGCCGCACAGCTGCTGCTGAGAAGTGCCGAGGAAATTCACCCGCACGACTCGTGCCATACTTGGCACGACTCGTGCAGCATCCCAGCAGGCCCAGTTTCGTCGTTTCGTCGTTTTCTCGGCCCACTTGTGTTTTTAACGTGAAAAAGCCCACTTTCAAGTCAGAATTCGAGGAGGATCAGTTCTGTACTATAAAAAGAGTCCTTGGGGTGTTCCAAACCCTAAGTTCCATAACTCCTTACACACACAATTCCATAATTCCACAACATCCCATCCACCCATCCCGGGGAGTTTATCAGTATTGCTTACTTGAGAAGGAGAACAAGAAGGTTCAGAATCTCGGAAGGAAGAACAAAGGATCACACCATATCTAGGGTTTTTCTTATTCCTACTTTCTTTATTTTGAATAATAGACCTATGGGATTGTTTTCTTACCTAACCATGGGTGTTGCTTGTAACACCATGGGCTAGTACTTCTTGGATAGTGCTAGGTTTTGAAGGTTGAATTGGTTTAAATTAATGTTCTAGATTTAAGGTTGGATACCTGCAGTATACTTATTCCTTTATTAATGCTTTGATTTGAGACTTATATTTTGTCTTATATGATTTGTCCTTATTCAAGTGCATGTCAATACCTATTGCTTGCTTATGCTTATTGTTTGTGAGGTAATATATTTGTCAACCTGTTATGGGTAAAGGGGACTTAACCATATAACCTTTATTCATTAGAATTATTGATATTGGACACTTAATATATCTATCTTAGATTGTTAGGTGGAAATTGGGGATGAACTCTTAAGTACCTAGAAAGGGAGTAGGAATTATTCTTCTGCATCTGAGGGTTTGAACCAGATTTATGTGTTAAGTTTACTTGATCAAAGGGGTTTAACATAATTAAGTGATGCTTTCATAAGAATTGCAGGGATTCTAACCGATTGTCTAGTGACTTGATTTGACCAATTTAACTGGATTACCTAGTGCTATCTATCTTCTCTATTGAATACTTCCATCCATATTTAATTATTTGTTATTTATTATTTTAAGTAATTCTCTAAACCAAATCAGATTTGTCTTAAATTAGAATAATCATAATTAGATTAAATAGTAGATCTATAATTATCTTTGGGGAACGATATTATTATTTTTGACTTGGTCGCACGTGAACTACAATTGATTCCCTACACTTGGGGACACATGCAGAATTGTGAACAAGCAGTAAGCGGATCCGCTATGTTGTCTTTTGACTTCACCACTTAAGATCAATTGTCTCACCGTGTTGTGTCACCTACGGATATGTCTAGACTTTCCGTTGTACATATCATTAAGAGTTCTTCCAATTGTGGCTTGACTGTCACAATGTACCATCACCGTAGGGACCGGTTTGTTCCAACATGGAATGTCCTCTAGGAAGTTTCTTAGCCATTCTGCTTCTTCCCCAGCTTTATCTAAAGCTATGAACTCAAATTTCATTGTGGAACGGGCTATACAGGTCTGTTTTGTAGACCTCCACGACACTGCTCTGTCTCCGATAGTGAATACGTATCCACTTGTAGAAAAGGAGTCTTTTGTGTCAGATATCCAGTTTGCATCACTGTACCCTTCAAGTACTGCTGGATACTTAGAATAGTGTAGCCCCACATCAAGAGTGTATTTCAGGTATCTCAACACTCTTCTCAATGCTTTCCAGTGCTCATTACTTGGGTTACTCGTGTATCTACTCAGTTTGTTAACTGAACACGCTATGTCAGGACACGTACAATTGATTATGTACATTATGCTCCCTATAACTCTTGCATACTCGATTGAGCCACTGATTCACCTTTATTTTCTTCAAGATCAAATTTATTGTGTACTAAACACAACCACTTTTCATCTTTAATTCAAACACCCCCATACTTGGAGTGATACCCCCACACTCAATGTGGCACCCCCACACTTGAGGGTTTTAAGTGTTTCATGAATTTTGAATTTTATTCAAACCCACAATCTTACATCAACTAACATGACAGTAACATGTCATGAGAAGTTTGATTTGATTTAAAGATTTTCACATCTTTACTTGCCACCTCTTGAAGTTTGCATCCCCAAACTTCTCGGAATTCTCCGCTGGAGTTGGAACCATGAATGGTCTCGATATCCCCATTGGAGGATACATCCTTTGGGAATCAGTCCCAACAGGAATCTCAGCATTAACTCTCTTGGAGTTATTAGCATTAGAGGTTTCAATCCCATCAATATCCATTGGATTAGTCATAGTGATTGTAGGGTGTAGAGGCTAGATGTTTCTTCTTGCGATTGTTGGTTTATAGGTACACCAAGCAATCACTATTACAATGAATATTGAAATAAAATAGAGAATTACTAACCTTTCTTATAGATCTGGATCTCAGATCTAGGATCTTGAACTTCTCTGGATCTAAGATCTAGGATCTTGAACGTCTCATGATGATGGGCGAAGTCGAGTCGAGTAGAACTCTTCCCGCAAGAAGAAACACGCCCCGGTAGTGCTCCGGTCTTAGCGGATCTTCCCCAAAGGTAAAATGACTTCTCATTTCCGGCGAAGCAGCACCGCAATCGCAGAAACTCCTGCAAACTAAGAAAGAATGGAGGACTAGATCATCTAGACTATGCACTATGCAAGTGTATGCAGATGCTTTATGTGTTTTGGATACCAAAGTATTTTTCGTGTTTATGGTTTTTTGAATGAATGCACAATGACACTATTCATAGGTTCCAGGGACCACTCTCATATGGTAGGATTGATATATTAAGTAGTGATCGTGATCACCACCAAATTTTATCAATTACCATATTTGATCAAATTTATCATATTTGATCAATTGTTATTTTAAGTAGTAATCGTGATTACTACCATATTTGATCAACTTCCATATTCGATCAAATTTACCATATTTGTTCAATTCCACATGTGAGACTAATTGCACTCACTTTAATTATTATTTAATTGGTGATTAATTTATTAAATTAATCCTTACTAACCAATTAAATTCCCCAACACAATTTTGTATTACGAAGGTTTTTTTAGGGAGGCTCATTACAAAGAACCTGTTACAGATTCTTACTTATAATAATACCAATTAAGGCAAACTTCTTGCTTTCATTTTTAAAGAAATACTTAGTTTTCTTAAAAAAAAAAAAAAAATATATATATATATATATATATATATATATATATATATATATATATATATATATATATAGAGGGTAATGAATGGAAGTGTATGTACAATCATGTGAATGAGGAGATGAATCAATGTGTACATGTTTGGTTCGGATTGCTTGTTCACAATTTTGCGTGTCCCCAAGTATAGGGAATCAATTGCAGATAAGCGTGTGACCAAGTCTATTATTGAACCCAAATGATAATTCTAGGCTTACTATTTAATCTATTTATGACTATTTTAGTATAAGACAAATCTGGGTATTTAAATGAATTAATTAAACCTAAGAAAGCAGAAAATAAATACTTAAAATAATAAAATAGCAAATAAAAATAAATATAAATGTGTTCAAGAGAGAAGATAGATAGCACTAGGCAATCTAGTTAAATTGGCCAAATTGAATCACTAGACAATCAGTTAGAATTCCTACAGTTCTTATGAAAGTAATTCACTTAGTTATGTTAAATCCCTTTGATGAAGTAAACTTAACACATAAATCTGGTTTAAACTCTCAGATGCAGAAGAATAATTTCTACTCCCTTTCTAGGTACTTCATGCAAAATTCTATTAAAGGCTAGAGCACTAGACTTCCCTTTATAGGTACTTAAGAATTAAACTTCAATTCCCACCTAACAATCTAAGAAACCAAATCCTCTAGAATGGTAATTAATAGATATATTAAGTGTCCAATATTAATTATTCTAATGAATAAAGGTTGTATGATTAGATCCCCTTTACCCATAACAGTTAGACCAATATAATTCCTTCTATGACACAAGCAATAATTATGAACATGCACAGGACAATGACATACCCATGAATATGGACAGATCATATAAGACAAAAATATAAGTCCCAAATCAAAGCATTAATAAAAGAATAAGTATACTGCAGAAATCCATAACCTAGTCTAGGTCATCAATTCAAAATAATTCAACCTTCAGAACCTAGCACTATCCAAGAAGTAATAGCCCATGGTGTTACAAGCAACACCCATGGTTAAGTATGAATACAATCCCATAGGTCTATTATTCAAAACAAAGAAAGATAGAATAAGAAAAACCCTAGATGTGGCGCGATTATCCGTTCTTTCTTCTGTGATTATGAACCTTCTTGTTCTCTTTCTCAAGTAAGCAACACTGATGAACTCCCCAGGATGGGTGGATGGGATGGTGACAAGGAAAAAGTATGGAAAAGTATGTAGGATTGTGTAGAGTTATGGAGAGTTACGGTTAGGAACACCCCAAGGGCTTCTTTTATAGTTGAGGACTCAAAAATCTCGAATTCTGACTTAAAAGTGGGCTTTTTTGCGTTAAAAATATGAATGGGCTGAAAAACAACAAAACGGGCTCACTGGGTAGTGGCACGGGTCGTGCAGGTTTGGCACGAGTCGTGCAACTCTTGGCACGGGTCGTGCAACTCTTGGCACGGGTTGTGCACCCTTCGGTAGTCTGCGCGTCCTAACGGTTTTGCTCATAACTTCTTTATCCGATCTCTGATTTAGGTGATTTTTGCACTCAAGCGATCCTCTTTTCCTTAGATTTCGAAAAATATAAAGAAACTTTGGAAATTATTTCATTTGAGTATGAAACGACTCGTGCAAATTGGCGCTGGTCGTGCTTGTAGGCACAGCTTGCACGTCTTCACCGTTTTGATCATACCTCGCTCATCTTACCTCCAATTGAGGTATTTCTTGAGCCAAAATGACCTTCTCTTCAGTGGATTTCTAACCATATATCACATAATCAATTTGGATCTTTAAATCGATACAGAAAAATTGTGCAAAGAGGATATGCGTTTCTCAGCATTCTTTCACTATTTCACTCTTCATTCCAACTTTGCACTTTTAATCCATTTTCCACCTAAAAACGTGAAATAACACCTCAAATGCACCAATATCTTAAATATATAAAAATCAACCATTTCGTGCTAAAATACAAATATAAATTCCACAAAACGGTGTTAAATCGGACCCTAAAATATGCAGATTTTCACACTAGACAAACCCCCAAACTTAAGATGTTGTTCGTCCCCGAACAACGAAATCGAAAAAAGAAGAAAGATAGTGTGAAAAATCTAAGGGAAAACATAGGATATGAATACTAGGCCATTCAACATACAATTGTCATTAACTCCGGTCATGCAACTCTCATTACATGCAATAATTCATTTATAGCGTACAAGTTAAGACAATTATTACCAAATCAAATGCTCTATCGACTTATTCTCACGGGGAGTATATCACTTGCACTCAAGTGTAAAAGATGTACACTTATGGGGTATAGTGTTTACGCTCAAATTCAATTCAAGTGCATGCGTAACCATAAGCTTGCCAAATGTCTCAAACTCTCCACCACTTAAAGTATGATTCGACAATGGGATCAAAAAGGACTTTTATAAGGATGTAATGTTGGCTCTTTAGTTAAGGTAGGAATTATATGGATAAGTGACTCAAAACTTGGATCAATCAAGTAGCGACCAATCATGATCTTTCATTCTTCTTACTCACTTCAATTCAAGCACATCATCCTCCTCAACTCTTCAATTTTTCTCTTCCATGCTCGCACAACATGTACATATATTTTTCTCCGTTTTTCCTTTTTTTTTCTTTTTTTTTTCTTGAGGTAACAGTTTCGGGCACTACCTTTCACATCCTCCATAGGGTACCAGTTTCAGGCACTATCCTAGGGTGTTTGTTTCGTAGAGTACTAGATTTAAGCACTACTCCATGAATTTCCTTAAGATGCATTTTCAAACTTTATCATCCTTCTCAACCCACAAATTACCACTCTCTTCAATTAAACTTTATTGGTTATCAAAAGAATGGATTTAAAAGGCTCAATGGGCTAACTAAGGATTTAATGAATTCAGGTAAATTGTATGGGAAAATATAGGTTATAAATCAAAGATAGCCTAATATCATCTCCCATCATCTAACACAACATGTAGTCTCAAGCAAGACAAGAGGCAAGTTCTAGAATACACACACTAGAATGATACTCACCAGAAAGAAATATCATGTGATTATGTACATGATCTATAGGCTCAAAATCTCACATGGGTTTTCAAGTAATAGAGCATTCTTCATGATAAGCAATGTCTCACAAGTACACATAGAACTTCATATCACAATATAACTTAATTACACTCCTTCATCAATTTCAATAGCATATGAATTTCTGGCAGAAATCTAACAAATAAATCCTCTACTATCATATAAAAATTAAAATAAAGAAATGAAAGCACCTGATTTAGATCTCCACCACATCTTGCAAACTCCTCAAGTTATCCAATTCGGTCAGGAGTAGGCCTCAGAAAGAATTCACTTCTCTTTTCACCACTCAAACACAATTCATCAGTAAAATCATAGGAGAACTCATAATTCAATCCAAAAAATAATATCACACCAAATCTAAGAAAACAAAACAAGACATACACAAGACACTTGGAACGTCGCAAAAAAAAATTCGAAATAAATTTTGAAAATTCTAAAAAAATTCAACCTCCAAGCATCACACACAAGTGAAAGAAAACATACCTCGGTGCTTCAAGACATTGGGATGCACGTCCACCCCCCAAACTTAGTTCAAACTAAGTGAGAAACTACGTTTGTAAAAAGTGAATACCATAGATGAAGAAGCACCTAATAAAATTTCCTACACCAAACAAACACATTAAAAGTAATAAAACAGGAGGGTAAGCCCCCAACAGGTGCTCATTTTTAACGTCAGAGAGTCACGACAAAATGCAGAATATGTAGACTATTGATTAAGAAGGCAGTCTTCTTTCATCTTCACCTTCCAATACTTTCTCCCCCTCTTATCATCCACACTTACCACCTTACCTTTCTTGGGCACCATATGATCAGTAGAATCTCCTTTTTCAAGCTTTCTCGTCACATTCTTGTCAATCTTCCACTCAACTTCAGAATAATTCATATCACCATCAAGATCAAAGTCAGGATGAAACTGATCACAAAATAAAGAAAGAGAGAAAGGAATTCAAATTTATGGGTATCCGATGGTAAATTAGGAGGTTTCAAGTAGGCATTATCTCCTCTTCCTTTGTATATATCCTTCTTCTTAACCTTAAGTACTACATCCCCCGCCACCTTCAAAGGTGGTGTTTCACTTGTAACTTTGAGGCTCGCAGTAGTCGGCTTAAGCTTTCTTGCTAAATCCCTACAATCAGATTTATGTAAGTATTCAATGTATCCATTAGAAAGCTCATCAAACCTGTCATCAAAATCAGTAGAAAGAAAAGCAAGAAGTTTGCTTCGGCTTTTATCAACAGGATCCTTAGACATGATCAAAAGCAAACTTTCCTCCGCGGCTCCCTCTAATTCTTTGATGCTTCTACACTTTTGCATATCAGTAGGCCACTTCATAAATTTCTCAAGTGAAAAGACGACTTCTTCATCATTAACTTGCAACTTCAGCTCCCTTTTCTTCACATCAATGTTCGCTCCTGTAGTTGCTAGGAATGGCCTTCCCAAAATTAGAGGAACTCTGTCATCTTCGTCTTCTTCCATGTCTAGCACAATGAAGTCCACTGGAAATATAAACTTCCCCACTTTGACGAAAACATCTTCAACTACCCCCTTCGGTAGGTCAAGGATCTCTCAGCAAGCTGCAATGCTACAGATGTCGGCTTCAGCTCCCCCAAACCAAGCTTCTTGAAACTGAATAGGCATCAGATTAATACTAGCCCCCAAATCACATAAGGCTCTCTTAGCTTGTCCATGTCCAATCTCACAAGGTATGGTAAAACTTCCAGGATCTTTCAACTTCGTAGGAAGTGTCTTTTGTATCACTGATCCGCAACTCTCTATTTTATTCACTGATTTATTTCCCGTCAAAATCCTCTTCTTAAACATGATATCCTTCAAGAACCTTACATAATTTGGCATCTCTTCTAAAGCTTCTGCGAAAGGAATATTAATGTGGATCTTCTTGAACATCTCCACGAACTTCTTGAACTTCTCATCCAATCCTTTCTTCAAAAATGGCTGTGGAAACGAAATAGGATTCTTTGTCTTTGGAATCCCCTAAATATCTCTATCATATTCCACTTCTTTTTCTTTCTATTTTCTTGCCGCTTTAGCTATCTATCATTTTTTCAATTTAACTTCAGGTTCTTTCAATTTTTCAGCAATTTCAGGAACTTGGAAATCATTCTGGATGAGATCAGACGCACGATGGTCGAGACAAATTTCTGATTTTTCCATCGGAGGGGCACACAAGTCGTGCCGGCCAGGCGCACGAGTCGTGCCGGTAGCATCGGACTCATGCCGCAACAAGTGCTCGACGTCATCAGCATCCATTTGGCCCTGGCACGAGTCGTGCTGGATTTCAGCACGAGTCATGCCGTCTTGTTTTCGCCTGTTAGACGGCACGACTCGTCGGGTGTGCTGGTACACGGCTACATGAGTCGTGCCAATTTTGGCACGAGTCGTGCGGCTCTCTAGCACCGATGTTTTCATGCTCGTCCAATTTTTCAACCTCCGTTTTGACTCCAGCCTATTCTGATGGCATTTTCGGACCTTTGTACTGCGTTCCACTCCTCAGGGTGATAGCCATAACTTGTTCCTTTGGATTCGTCACCATTTGGGATGGAAACTTACCATGTTGCTCTAATCTCCCAACCGCATCATGTAATTATCCGAGAGCAATATCAATTTCTTTCTGCTTCCTTCAGATTGCTCTTTAGTTGATATCATCAACTTGACCATCAAGTTCAACTGTTCTCCTTGCTGCTTCATTAACATTTTAAACTCATCATCCAAGGATGCTCTTCCTTCAACTAGCTTATGGAATGGATCAATTCTTGGAGGATGCCCAACTGCATTATTCGCATTTCCATAAGACAGATTATCATTCCTCCTCTGATTGTTGAAGTTGGAATTTCCTTGGTAACCCCCTTGCTGATTACTAGGTCTGAAATTCTTGTAATCCCCTTGAAAATTTTGACCCATAGTATAATTCGCTTCCTCCATCTGATCTTCATCTCCATCCATTCTAGCTTCCTCTCCTCTGTTTCCTTGAGCGAGGCGATCCATCTTCTTATGTAGCTCACTAAGTTGCCTCTTGAGTTCTGACATCTTACTATTGTTGACCTGTACTTCTACCTTGGCCACTTTATCAAAAGTGACTCCTTCTGATCTCTCCATAGACCAATCATATGTTTTAGCTGCCATCTCCTCAAAGATCTCTTCTGCTTCATATGTTGACTTTTTGAAGATTGATCCACCAGCAGTTGCATCCACCAATACTCTTGATTCTCTTCTCAGGCCTTGATAAAAGTAACCTAAGTAATCATCTTTTGTGAATCCATGTTGTGGACAACAACGCAACAGGTCCTTGAACCTTTCTCATGCTTCATAGAAACTCTCCAAGGCTCATTGTTTAAATAGTGTGATCTTTTGCTTCACCTTAAAGCTCTTGGAAGGAGGGAAGTACCTATTCAAGAACTTATCCGCCAACTGATCCCACGTAGTACAACATCCTACAGGAAGGTTGTTGTACCACTCTTTAGCTTTCCCCATAAGTGAGAAAGGGAAAAGCCGCATTCTGATCGCATCCTCCGGGACGTTCCTATGCTTCTGCGTCCTTGCATACTCATCAAATAACTGCAGATGCTCACTTGGATTTTCCAAAGGATTACCACTAAACTGCTGTGCTTGCACCATTCGGATCAGTCCAAATGGCAACTCAAAACTCTCCGCAGTAATTGGGGGTCCATTCAATCCAGCGTTCATTATATGCTTTAGCTTATACTGGTCCCGCATAGAGTTGGGGCCTGATCGTCTGCCATCTTAGCTAATTTCACTTGTGCTCACGCAACTGATTAGAATAGTTTGGATCTAAATAAAAAAATAAAAATTAAAGCAGTTAAAAATTTAACGTCCTAAACTAAAATAAATCACAATAGAATTAAATAGCAAAACCTAAGGAATTATCTCCGGCAACGGCGCCATTTGCTTGTTCACAATTTTGCGTGTCCCCAAGTGTAGGGAATCAGTTGCAGATAAGCATGTGACCAAGTCTATTATCGAACCCAAAGGATAATTCTGGGCTTACTATTTAATCTATTTATGTCTATTCTAATATAAGACAAATCTGGGTATTTAAGTGAATTAATTAAACCTAAGAAAGCAGAAAATAAATACTTAAAGTAATAAAATAGCAAATAAAAATAAATATGAATGTGTTCAAGAGAGATTATAGATAGCACTAGGCAATCCAGTTAAATTGGCCAAATTAAATCACTAGACAATCGGTTAGAATTCCTATAGTTCTTATGAAAGTAATTCACTTAGTTATGTTAAATCCCTTTGATGAAGTAAACTTAACACATAAATCTGGTTTAAACCCTCAGATGCAGAAGAATAATTTCTACTCCCTTTCTAGGTACTTCATGCAAAATTCCATTAAAGGCTAGATCACTAGACTTCCCTTTATATGTACTTAAGAATTAAACTTAAATTCCCACCAAACAATCTAAGAAACCAAATTCTCTAGAATGGAAATTAATAGAAATATTAAGTGTCCAATATTAATTATTCTAATGAATAAAGGTTGTATGGTTAGATTCTCTTTACCCATAACAGTTAGACAAATGTAATTCCTTCTATGATACAAGCAATAATCATGAACATGCACAGGACAATGACATACCCATGAATAAGGACAGATCATATAAGACAAAAATATAAGTCCCAAGTCAAAGCATTCTTAAAAGAATAAGTATACTGCAGAAATCCATAACCTAGTCTAGGTCATCAATTCAAAACAATTCAACCTTCAGAACCTAGCACTATCCAATAAGTACTAGCCCATGGTGTTACAAGCAACACCCATGGTTAAGTATAAAAATAATCTCATAGGTCTATTATTCAAAACAAAGAAAGATAGAATAAGAAAAACCCTAGATGTGGCGCGATTATCCGTTCTTTCTTCCGTGATTCTGAACCTTCTTGTTCTCCTTCTCAAGTAAGCAACACTGATGAACTCCCCGGGATGGGTGGATGAGATGGTGACAAGGAAAGAGTATGGAAAAGTATGTAGGATTGTGTAGAGTTATGGAGAGTTATGGTTTGAAACACCCCAAGGGCTCCTTTTATAGTTGAGGACTCAAAAATCCCGAATTCTGACTTAAAAGTGGGCTTTTTTGCGTCAAAAAACACGAACGGACTGAAAAACGATGAAATATGCTCGCTGGGCAGTGGCACGGGTCGTGCAGGTTTGGCACGAGTCGTGCAACTCTTGGTACGGATCGTGCCACCCTTCGGCAGTCTGCGCGACCTCACGGTTTTGCTCATAACTTCTTCATCCGATCTCCGATTGAGGTAATATTTGCGCTCACGTGATCCTCTTTCCCTTAGCTTTCGAACCATATAAAGATTTAATGGAAATTTGTTCATTTGAATATGAAACGACTCGTGCAAATTGGCACTAGTCGTGATGGTCGGCATAGCTTGCGCGTCTTCACCGTTTTGATCATAACTCCCTCATCTGACCTCCAATTGAGGTGTTTCTTGAGCCAAAATGACCTTCTCTTCAGTGGCTTTCTAACCATATATCACATGATCAATTTGGATCTCTACATAAATACAGAAAAATTGTGCTAAAATATCACACCGTTTCTTAGCATTCTTTCACAATTTCACGCTTCATTACAACTTTGCACTTTTAATCCGTTTTTCACCTAAAAATATGAAATAAGACCTCAAACGCACCAATATCTTAAATATATGAAAATCAACCATTTCGTGCTAAAATACAAACATAAATTCCACAAAACGGTGTTAAACCGGATCCTAAAATATGCAGATTTTCACACTAAATACGGATCTTCTGTTACATTTGGTGTTACATCTCCTATTACAAACCGTTGGATGATTGACACGTAAGATAAACTAATCTATACCCTAACAATCAACCCTAAATGGAAAGGTTGAGATTTTCCTCTCCGCATAAGTGTCACTCATCTAACATGTGTAACAAGAGATGTAACACCAAAATATAACAGAACATCCAATGCCGTACACGTTGAGGATCTCTTAACTCGAATTTTCTTTAGTATAAACAACTATATGAAAACCCCTAAGTGTGACCAATATATTTTAGATGAATGGTATGTTGATGACTTCTTCACATAAAATTTGAAATCATCATAAGTTCTAAATAAAATATACTTATATGCTAAGAAAAGAATTAAAATTTTGAAGGTGGCATCAAGATTTCAAGGAGAAACTAGCAACTTTAACACTAATTCTCAATCTTGACATTAAATTTTAGCCTCATGTAACTTGCCTTCGTTAAAGTGGACTAATTATTGTTATGATTTCTATATTGAACTTAATTACATTAATTAATTTAATAAATGTGCATGCAAAAATTTATCTAAAACCGATGGTCTGAGAACCTGTACGTACAATTGGCATTAAGGCCAATAATGAAAGTCGTACGTGTTCGTAATACATTCCCGTGTGCCCACCCAATTCTATTTTTTCTTCTTACAGATAACATTGTGTAGCCAGCATGATAAAGGATGAGTAGGAGGTCTCTACAAGAAGTGCTTCATATAAATATGTATTGAAACTATGAACAATTTCTTTAGTACTCAGTCACTGCACACATACCACTAAACTGCTACTTGAATTCTGATATGTTCGTTTTAATTCTATTTATAGTTTAATTAATCTCTTTATATAACTATTATTATGCATTTGAATTTGATTAATTTAAGTTAGCTCTTTTTTAAATAAATTAAACAAAAATGTCCCATTTATATAATTTTATTTTTTCTTTTTAACGCAAATAATTTGGGACGCGACATTAGATCTAAAAAGAGATAACATTTAATAATAAAAAATATGTTTTGATGAAAACTAGTGATAATCGTTTAAGTAAACTATTTTATAAACAATTGGCAGTAAAAATGATAGTGTATTTATAAAAAAAAATGATAACATCTTAATTTTAAATAATAATAATTAATTATATAAAAAATAAAAATCTAACACTTTTCCCTTGTTAAGAAAAACGGTACACTTGTCTATAATTAAAGGAGAAAAAACTTGAGTGATGGCGCGCGTCCTGCGCCTTTTAAAATTTAGTACTCCCTCCGTTCCACAATAAGAGTGGCAGAATTTTTTTGCACGTAGATTAAGGGATATAATATTTAATGGGTAGTTGAGGTGAGAGAAATAATATTTTAATATATAGTGGTTAGGTGTATTAGTGTGAAGTGTGGGGTTATGGAGAGAGAAAAAGTTAATTTGTGTGGGTCCCTTTTACTAAAAAGAGAAATGCACCTCTTGTGTTGGGACGGACGAGAATGGTAAAACACACCTCTTGTTGTGGGACAGATGGAGTATTATGGATAAGGATACATTATTTTGTTCTATAAAGTACTCCATTCGTCCCGTTTCAATGTTTACATTTCTATTTTGCGCGTCTCATTTCAATGGTTATGTTTTCCTTTTTAGGAATATGAGACCAACCTAAAAAAAATTAATATATCATCCTACACTGATACAACTATCCACTTCACATCAAATATTATATTTTTCCATTCACTATCTATTAAAATATAATACATTTCAATCAACGTGCAAAAAGCAAACGTAAACATTGAAATGTGGCAGAGGGAGTATACATTTTAAATAATAATGGCACATCATTTTATTTTAAAGGGTATATACTTTTTATTAATTTTTTTCATATAAACTTTGTGAGTGCTCCTACAAGCAATCTGAAATCATTCATAATTAATCAAATTAACCATTAAAATTAATCAATAAGCCGTGAAAGAAAACGTTATAAATTTAGATATCAACCTGGTCATATATTTTCAAGGATTTTTCTGAATGCCTTAAAATTCATGGAGCTGTTGGCAGGTTAGATAATACGTAATCAGCCACAAGAAAAAAGAAGCAATTATTTATTAGATTAAACAAAAATATAAAATTGGATTAATTACTTATAGCTCCTCAAATGGACTAGCTTATGGTAATATTTGACCATAGACCTTTGAAGCTGGGCTTTAGCTTTTTTGAAGTCGCCGTTACTTAAGTTGAGATCTAGGCCACTTGCCCGACTCGGACCTCTTATTGGGATAAACACACGAATAATCAAATAATAATCTATTCGTCTACCCAACGGAATGATCAATTATCCCTCTTTTTATGTGAATCTAGCAGGAAACAATCCTAATAATATATGATGCACGATTAAACAAGCAATCAATAAAGCACAACACCAACAATTTAACGTGGAAAACCTCCTCAATGTGAGAAGATAAAAAACCACGGGACTGAAGCCCACCAAAAACTTCACTATGAGACAAAAATCCAAGAGTTACAATCTGCCACCACAGACACTCTATCACAAACGTATCAAGACACTCAATACTTGATAACAAACAACGAGATTAGAAAGACCTCACTAAACTACGCAAACTGACGTTCAGAGTTTGCAATTGTAGGAAACTCAGAATCCGATCTCCACTGTCCAGAATAATCCTTGTGAGTCTTGAACTTGCTGTCCAAATTACAGCTCGATCCAACGGTTAGTTTGTGAGTAACGACTCTTTCCCCTCGACTACGCAGAGCAGAATCACCCAAAAACCTTCTTCTATTTTCGGTGTATTCCCGTCAATAAAAAGCTCCAAACACAATCTCTACTGTTCAGAGTGTAGCTCCATGAGTTCCGAACGTGCTGACCAAAATTCAGCTCGATCCGACGGTTGAAACTCTGGTTATTGCCTCTGCAATATTACTGCGCTGGATTTTCTCTCAGAAACGTGAATTATATTTTTGCCCTCTTTTTTCTTCTCTCTTCCGTCAATAACTTATGGGACAAGATAACACCAAGTATCGGGCCTACTTGGGCTATTCCACCTTGTTGGATATTGGGCTCTTCACATATTTTGAAATCCAACCCAACAAATCTCCCACTTTCCTATTATGTGGAGAGACTAGCCATTACGACTATCACACGACATACCTCGAGCTTCTCTCTAGGCAATGCCTTCATCATCATGTCAGCACCATTATCATCTGTATGAATCTTTTCAAGTTCAAGCAACTTATCATTGATGACATCCCTCATCCAATGATATCTCACATGAATATGCTTCGATCTTGAATGAAATGCATCATTCTTGCTGAGATGAATAGTACTCTGGCTATCACAAAATACTACATACCTCTATTGCTTCAATCCAATCTCCTCCATAAACCTTTTGAACCATAACACCTCTCTACATGCTTCCGTTGGAGCGATGTACTTTGATTATGTTGTGGAGAGTGCAACATACTTTTGCAATCTTGATTGCCATGACACAACACCACCTGTGAATGTTACTAGGTAAGCAGAAATCAACTTTCTGATGTCCACATCAGATCCCATATCTGAATCAGTGTAGCCAACTAACTCGGGCTTCCCACCTCCAAAGGTGAGTCTCAAACTAGACATACCTCATAGATATCCTATTATCCACTTTACAACATTCCAATGCTCCTTTCCCGGATTAGACAGATAACGGCTAACAACACCAACTGCATGAGCTATGTCAGGCCTCGTACACACCATTGCGTACATCAAGCTTCCCACAGCTGAAGCATATGAGACTCTTCTCATTGCTTCCTTCTCTTCATCGGTTGAAGGACTATGATGAGCACCAAGCTTAAAATGAGTGGCAATAGGAGAACTAACCACTTTAGCTTTGCTCATATTGAATTTCTCAAGCACTTTCTCAATATACTTCTCCTGTGACAAGTGCAGCTTCTTGTTTGCTCTATCTCGTGTGATTTTAATACCAAGGATTTTCTTTGCTGGCCCCAAATCCGTTATGGCAAAGGATTTGCTCAACTGTTTCTTCAAATTGTCAATTCTTGAAACATTCCTGCCAACAATCAATATATCATCAACATACAATAATAATATAATGAAATCATCATCCGAGAACTTCTGAACAAACACACAATGATCAGAAATAGTCTTCTGGTAGCCTTGTTCCCCCATAATCGACTCAAATTTCTGATACCACAATCTAGGTGCTTGCTTCAAACCATAGAGACTTTTCTTCAGTTTGCATACATGGTCTTCTTTTCCCTTCACCTTAAAACCTTCAGGTTGCACCATGTATACCTCTTTATCAAGATCACCATGAAGAAAAGCGATTTTTACATCCATCTGTTCAACCTCCAATTCAAGACTAGCTACCAAACCAAGCACAAAACGGATGGAAGACATTTTAACAATCGGAGAGAAATTTTTTTCAAAATCAACTCCCTCTTTCTGGCTGAAACCTTTGACAACCAATCTAGCATTGAATCGAGGCTTTGAGGTGTGCTCATCTTGTTTTAACCTGTACACCCACTTGTTCTTCAAAGCATGCTTCCTCTTTGGTAGTTTCACCAGATGAAATGTGTTATTTTCATGCAAGGACTTCATCTCATCTTGCATTCCTTCCAACCATTCATTCATGTGTTCTACACGAATTGCTTCTCCATAGTATTCAAGCTCTCCCCTGTCGGTCAAGAGCACATACTGATCAGGAGGATACATTCTAGAAGGTACGCGAGCTCTACTACTTCTTATAAGTGGTTCTTGAACCTCCTGTTCTAGAACATTAGGTAGTTGCGGCTGATCGATATCCTCTTTATCATGCAAAGGATGATCGACATGCTCATTATTACCAAAATCAGGCTGATCCTGATTCTCCTATTCAGCTTCTACTTGACCTTGACCGTGAGGAATAATATCCGAGTCAATCAAGTCTTCACCAGGGTAGAAACTGAGCTATTCGTCTTCTCAATATCTCTTATGGTTTGATCCTCAATAAACATAACATCCCGACTTCTGACAAGTTTCTTCTCCACGGGATCATAAAGTCTGTACCCAAAATCATCTTGGCCATAACCAAGAAACACACACTGTCGAGTCTTCATATCTAACTTAGACTTCTCATCTTTGGGAATATGCACAAATGCCTTACATCCAAAGACCCTCAAATGATTATAGGAAACATCTTTTCCTGACTAGACTCTATCTGGAACATCAAATTCTAAAGGAACACACGTAGTAAGATTTAAAAAATGTACAACAGTACTCAGAGCCTCACCCCAAAATGATGAAGACAATCCTGCTTCTGATAGCAGACATTTTACTCTCTCGACCAATGTTCTATTCATCCTTTCTGCAAGACCATTCAAATGAGGAGTCTTTGGAGGAGTCTTTTGATGTCGGATACCTTGCCCTCTGCAATACTCATCAAAAGGACCAATGTATTCCCCTCCATTATCCGATCTGATGCGTTTCAACTTCTTCCCAGCCTGTCTCTCAATTGAGGCATGAAACTGCTTGAATGCATCGAGCACCTAATCTTTCATCTTCAACGTATAGATCCAGGTCTTTCTTGAGTGATTATCTATAAAAGTAACAAAATATAAAGCACCACCAAGAGTTCTAGTTTTCATAGGACCACAAACATCAGAATAAATTAAATCGAGTATACCTGATGCTCTGGTAGGAGTTGAGGTCTTGAAAGCAACTCGAGTTTGCTTTCCTGCCAAACAGTGAGAGCACTTCTTCAAAGATGCATTCTTCAAGTCTGGGATAAGATTTCTCTTCTTTAAAATCTGCAATCCCTTTTCACTGATATGACTGAGCTAGCTATGCCACAATTCAACTATCGCCTCGTTCTTAACTGTATTTATAGAGCCATCAAGTAGCTTTGCTTGCATCAAGTACAACGAGGAATGTTTTTTTACCTCTAGCAACAACTAAAGAACCTCTTGTAAGCTTCCACTGACCATAGAAGAACTCACTGCAGAAACCTTTATCATCAAGTCTCCCAACAGATATCAAGTTGAACCGAAGATCAGGCACGTGCTTCACATTTCTCAAAACTAGTGTAGCACCATTACTAGTCCGCAAACATACATCTCCAACGCCAATGGCTTTAGCTAAGCCATCATCACCCATCTTAACATTTCCATAGTCACCTAACATGTAGGATGTGAACATCTCTCTATGAGATGTTGCATGTATGGATGTCCCACTATCAACCACCCAACTGCTTTCACCACATACAAGATTGACAAATTCATAATCACGAATGATAAGAAAATCACCTGTTGCAGCAGACACTCGATCGTTATCTTTCGTTTCTTCATTCTTTTTTTCTTTCCCATTTTCTTTCTTGTCATCTTGCTTAGGTTTTCTGCAATACTTTACTATGTGTCCTGGAGTTTTACAATTCCAACACTCAACCTTGCTGCATCTGTTGGATTTACTCTTCCTGCCTTTTTGCTTGCCTGTTGGACCTCTACTATTACTTCTCACCCTCTTATCTGTAACCAAAACCTCTGATTGCTGTAAAGGGCCCTGCGATTTCTCCTCATTTCCTCATTCAAAATGCCGCCCTTAACCAAATCCATTGTAATGGTACCATTGGGGATTGAATTAGACAAAGATGTCCTGAATGTCTCCCATAAATCCGGCAATGTACCAAGAAGCCATAAGCCCTGTACTTCATCCTCAAACTTGATATTCATTTCCGACAATTGATTAATGATGTCCTGAAATGAATTCAAGTGATCTGTCATAGGAGTGCTATCTTTGAATTTCAGATTCATCAACTGCTTGATTAGAAATAACTTGTTGTTCCCAGTTTTTCTATCATACAGTTCCTCCAACTTTTTTCCACAATGTTCGTGCATGTGTTTCTCCACTAACATGGTTCAATATATTATCATCCACCCACTGCCTAATGTAACCACATACTTGACGATGCAATATATTACATTGATCATCTGTTTTATCATTAGGCTTTTTAGTTTCAAATACAGGCATATAATAATCTTTCACATAGAGAAGATCCTCCATCTTGCCTTTCCACACATGATAATTAGAACAATTGAAATTTACTATTCTATTAGTATTGGTTTCCATATTCACCACAAGGCACAGAGCAACAACCCGCTCTGATACCACTTTGTTGGGATAAACACACGAATAATCAAATAATAAACTATTCGTCTACGCAACGGAATGATCAATTATCACTCTCTTGTGTGAATCTAGCAGGAAACAATCCTAATAATATATGATGCACGATTAAGTAAGCAATCAATAAAGCACAACACCAGAGCGGGTAATCACATATTTATATTAAAGGAAAAATTGAATAAAAGAATTTAATGTTATTATATAATTCTTCCATCTCGCTCAAAGAGCTTTGAGTGCATTTTGTTATTATTATTAATGAATAGTTGTATTAATTAATGTTGTTATTATATAATTCCTCCATCTCGCTCAAAGAGCTTTGAATGCATTTTGTTATTATTATTATTGAATATTTGTATTAGTGGAAGTGTGGGTTTCATAATTAATACTAGTGAGTGTGTGTGAGACCCATGTGTACTAAAAAGGAAATGAGACCCTTTGGGGCGCTCAAAATTGAAAAAGTAGACCCTTTGGATGAGACGGAGGGAGTAAATATTTATATAATGTTATATTGTATTCTCTTGTATCTCAGAAAGATATTCACATTTATTGTAGATACAAAGTTTACAAAAAATAAGTGAAATCATATTTTCAAATAATAAAGTAAATTATGTGTATTAGTTGATCATATTTTTTTTAAAATGTATTAAGGAATTATTTTTTTAAACCTCTAATCTTGAAACTACAATAGTATATTTTTGTCCTTGTTTGTACTGTGAAGATAAGCTTTGAAAGATAACATTAAACTTTTTTTGAAAAATTATCACTAACTTTTATTTAGTCACAATCAATCGTGTATTGTCTTGTACTATTACATAATCTTAATCTCTAATCAACATTTTTTAATAAAAATTTAATACTAATACAAAATCTTAATCTCTAATCAACGTTTCTTAATAGCATGATTGATGAATGTGGAAATTCACGTAGTATGCGCTTGGATTCGTGTAATAGTTATGTATTGGAAGGATGTAATTCGGTGTAAATCGATATATATTGTGTAAAGTCACGAATCAGGTGTTGTTGAAGCCATTTGAACGGTTTTTCGAAGGAAAACAAAGTGGAAGTGTTGAAAACTGAAGAAAGAGAGTCGAAGCCATCCGATTGGGCATTCCAGGAGTGGAATTCGACCTCCAGGAGTGGAATTCGACCAGGTCTGCTGGTCGAATTCGATGCAGAACGCGAGCAGAAGGTGGATTCAACCACGACAAGGGAATTCGACCTGATCATGTGGTCGAATCCTGGTTGAATTGGTCGACGATGAAGGCAATTCGACCACGGCATTTCAATTCGACCAGGGGTTCTGGTCGAATCCAGCGTCTGAAGCTTACAGTAGGGTGATTCGACCTTTAATTCGACCGGAGGAGGGGAATTCGACCTGGCTGTTTGGTCGAATTGGCCTGCGGAAACTTACCATATCCGTATTTTTACACCCTCAATGCGTGTGATCACTAGAAAAGTCCATTCCAGGCCCAGGAGGGGCGTTTACAAGTATAAAAGAAGGCCATTCGCAGGAGAAGAAGAGGCTGGATCATCTATCATCAAGATACGATACCACCATCCGGAGGGGCTGTAAGAGAGGTTTTTCTGGCACATCAAGTAAGATCATACCAATTAAACATGATTGTTCTCCGATCAATCATGGGCTAGAGCCGCTTCGGTAGTTCTAGGGTTATGAAAGTTTCATGAGTTAATTTGTCTTTCGTGTGTAAACTCCGTACAACACTACTTGTGATTTACTTTATATAAGATTGTGCATTTTTAATACATACTCACGGTTGTTTTGTACATCATTAACTGTTGTGTAGAGTTTGAATACATGACTTTGTTATTGATTGAGTACGTTCACTGCTCAGCAGGGTTTTCTGTTATAATTCTAAGTGAAGGGATTCCGAAGTCTTATTAGAACTATCTTATATGAATACTTGATAATTGAATAATATTCGGGTTAATAAGTAGGATAAAGAGTATAACTTCATAGTACCTATAAAGGGAGGTCAAATCGGGATAGAGTACTAAGTGCACGGGAAATAATTGATGCTGATAGTACCTAGAAGGGGAGGTGAATTATATCTCTTGCTCTGAGGATATTCACACGTGTCATACGCATGTTTACTTGTGTCTATAGGGTGAACTTGCATGGTCTAGTGATGTGTCCATAAATTAAGAAGTGAAACTGGATGACCTGAAGAACTACCTACTTTGTCACTTGATCACAACTTACTTATCTCTACTGCTTGTTATTTTTACTTGATATTTTCATTAGTATTTGTTACTTGGTTGCAATATCACACCTATTATAATTACCAACATAGTCTCAATATACTAGAATATAATTAGATTGATAATTATCCGTTCCTTGGGTTCGATAATCACTTGGTCGCCTATCAAAACTATAATTGATATCCTTCATACTTGGGGATTAATTATGTGTTGAGAAAACGCTCATCAAGTTCTAGGCGCTGTTGCCGGGGACGGCTGGCGATTATTAGTCTATTATTTCTAGTTAATTAGGATTATTTTATTTTTGTCTGGATTCTCTGACGCTTGTGTTCTCAAGTGTATGCTCACTAGATCGAAGGCAAGAAAGTTAGAACCTTTTAATCCAGAGATTGGCGTATCATCGAGAAAGAAGAAGAATAAGAAGGGCAAGAGTAATAACCAAGAACCAATTAAAACTCTCGATCTAGGAGTTGAAATTGGACAAGCGAATTCGAAAGTGATTGAAGCTGAAACTGAATTTAATTTGGAAGAAGAAGCAATCATAATGGTTGGAGCTGTGAATCAAGACGAAGTGGCCATCCGTGAAGTCTTTACGAATAATGAAGGGGGCACCGTAGTGCTGTTAGGAGCGCGGGCTACTGCTGCGGATTTTGATCTTCACCCCGCTCTTATCAGCATGACAGAAAGGAACTTCTTCTCATGGGGGACTTTCGAGGATCCTCAACAACATCTTAATAAGTTCTTTGGATACGCAAGTACACAAAAAGATGCAGGAGCTCATGAAGATGCTAGGAAAATCCTCTTATTTAAATTCTCGTTTACTGAAAGAGCGAGAGATTGGTACGATACTATAAGTGCTACTGAATGTGACACATGGGAGAAACTTAAGGTGAAATTCTTGGAGAGATACATGCCACCTACTAAGGTATTTAAATTGCAGCAAGAAATTCATCAGTTTATTATCAACAATGGAGAGAAATTCCATGAAGATTGGGATAGATTCAAGGACATGCATAGAAGATGCCCTCAACACATTTTGACAAAGCTGCAGTACATCAATATTTTCTATAACGGATTGGATAGTGATTCTAGAGTCCTTATCGATGCATTATCAAATAGGGCTCTACTAGCAAAAACATCTGTTGAGGCTGAACAACTCTTCGAGAATGTATCACTGAATTTAAGAGACTGGCCGACTGATAGATTGAGGGGTACTTATTTACAGTCTACTCGAATCTCAGCAGAAGCAGATAACAGACTTGTCACAGAAAGTACCAATCATGATGCAGCAGGATGAATGTGCATGCCTAGATAATGCAGAAGAGACAAACTATACTATGAGCCAAAGTATTCAAGGAACTAGGTTCCAAAGTCAGGGGAACCGGAATTATCAAGGGAACTACAACAATCGTGGTCCCCCGGGTATTTATCAATAGCCTAGGAGGCCAGAGTTTTCATGGAGTAATTCCAACAATGCGATACAACCTCCGATTGGTGTTGATTCGGTGCTAAAGTGGAAGAAGAAAAGCCGGGTTTCGAGCATACGAGAATAGGTACATGGCGAGGAATGATGCTGGAGTGGACCGTCTAGAGGCTAAGTTAGAAAAGAAAATTGATGCAAATCATGAGGACTTATCTAAGTAAGTAAAGGACCTTACATTGTTGATGGGAGAGATGACAGGAAGTGTAAACAAGTTGACTCAAACCATTGAGAAAGGGAAGATCCCGTCGCAAAGTATTGAGAATCCAAAGTCTTGCAATGCCATCACATTGAGGTCTGGAACACAGTATGAAGGACCTATGAGGCCAGAACTGAAATCAGAGACGTCGGGAGCTCAATTTGACCACAATTCGACCAATACCTTTGGTCAAATTCAATAGGGAAGGTCGAATGAGACACCTGGACAAAATTTGGAAGCAACAGGGCCTCAATTCGACTAGTCAAGCCACGATTCGACCAGACCCTCTGGTCGAATCCAGGTCGAATCCTACGCTTCGGAGTACCCTGTTTCATCAGAAGCTCGATTCGACCAGACCTCCTGGTCGAATCCAACAGACAGGGGAAGAATGGACTTCCAGGTGCTCAATTCGACCACTACAGTCCTGGTCGAATTCAGGTCGAATCCAACCATTCTGTACCTGTTTCTACGCCAAACACTCTTCATGATGTGAACATTACTCCAGTGGTTCCAAAGAGCAGAATACAGAGATCATAGCAGAAAAAAATGGGAAAGAGCCAAGAGGTTGAGAGCTGAAAAGAATAAAGCGGAGAAGGTTGAGCGTGATGAATGGGGGATTCCCAAAATAAAGATACCTCCGCTGTTTCCTTATAAGCTAGTCAAGAAGGGATTGGAAGAGAAGTTCAAGAAGTTTTTAGATATCATCAATAAGATAAGCTTGAGCATTCTTTTCTCTGAGACGATATTGGAGATGCCATACTATGCCCGATTCCTCAAAGATATACTTCTGAAAAAGAGAAGCTTGAACGGAGTTGAGACAATGAACTTGTCTGAGAATTGCAGCTCGATTATCCAAAGGAAGCTACCATAGAAGTTAAAGGATCCGGGAAGCTTCACTATCTTGTTTGAGATTGGAAAAGGGCTGGCACGTTGAGCCTTGTGCGATCTTGGGGCAAGCATCAATTTGATGCCATTGTCTTTTTTTCAAAGGCTTGGTTTAGGGGAGTTAACTCCCACAATAGTTGCTCTACAATTGGCGGATATTTCGATGACCTTTCCAAAGAGTATCATTAAAGACGTTATTGTCAAAGTGGAGAAACTAGTCTTTCTTGTGGATTTTCTGGTACTTGAGATGGAAGATGACAAGGATAATATCCCTCTTATTTTGGGAGACTTTTCCTTGCTACTGCTGGAGCCATGATAGACGTTCAAAAAAGGGAGCTTAGGTTACGGATGGATAAAGAAGAAGTCCTATTCAACCTCGACAAAGCAATGAAGATGCCTATGGAGTCACAATGTCATAGTTTTTATGTAGTGGAGAAGATTGTGAAGGAAGATATGTGTTTGACCCTGTCTAAGGATCCTCTTGAGACATGCTTGATGGAGTCTCTTACTTTTCCTACTACGGAGCTTGATGAACTCTCCAATGAGGTATGTATTGAATATCGTGAAAACTTACTTGCTTTGGGTGATGACAGGTATGAATTGGAGAAAATTAAACTTGAAGAAGTGAAGTGGACTAGGAAGTACTTGTCGTTGGATAGAGAGAGCACTCCAATAGAAAAGAAGAAAGAGGAGTTGAAACCGTTGCCGGAACACTTGAAGTATGCCTTTCTTGGTGACGATGAGAAATATCCGGTAATTGTATCTTCTTCTCTTGATGATGATCAACTTGAGGAGTTGTTAGATGTTCTTAGAAAATACAAGTCTGCAATTGGGTGGTCTCTTAATGATTTGAAAGGTATTAATCCTTCATATTGCATGCATAGGATAAGATTGTTAGATGAGGCTAAGAGTAGTATCCAAAGTCAGCGAAGGGTGAATCCCGTGATTCAAGAAGTGATAAGGAAGCAAATCCTAGCGTGGTTAGATGCTGGAATTATTTATCCAATTAGTGATAGTCCCCATGTGAGTCTATTGCATGTTGTAGCTTAAAAGGGGGCATGACTATTATGAAAGCTGAGGATGGAGAGACACTAGCCACGAGGATTCCAACGGGATGGCGTGTGTGTACGAATTATAGGAAACTGAATGAAAATACATGCAAAGACCATTTTCCCCTTCCTTTCATGGATCAAATGCTTGATCGTCTCGCAGGGTATGATTTCTACTGTTTATTGGATGGGTACTCGGGATATAATCAAATCATGATTGCTCCCGAGGATCAGGAAAAGACTACTTTTATTTATTTTTATGGGACCTTCGCTTTTAGAAATATGCCATTTGGATTGTATAATGCGTCTGCTACCTTTCAGCGCTACAAGATGACTATTTTTGATGGGTTGATAGAAAAGATCATGGAGGTGTTTATGGATGATTTTTCTGTATTTGGTTCCTCCTTTGATATTTGTTTATCTAACCTTGCTTCTTTTTTGAAGAGATGTCAAGAAACTAATCTTGTCTTAAATTGGGAGAAGTGCCACCTCATGGTGAGAGATGAGATTATTCTTGGGCATCATGTTTCTGCCAAGGGATTGCAGGTGGATAGAGCTAAAGTGGTGGCAATTGAGAAGCTTCCACCACCGACTAACGAAAGAGGAGTACAATCCTTCCTTGGACACGCTGGATTTTATAGAAGATTTATCAAAGACTTCTCAAAATACGCCAATCCCTTGTCTCATTTACTTGAAAATGATGTTCCTTTTGTTTTTGATGAAGAATTTCTGACAGCTTTTCCGGTTTTGAAAGAGGTGCTTATTACTGCACCTATCTTGATCACACCGGATTGGACTCAATCATTTGTACTCATGTGTGATGCAAGTGATGTAGCACTTGAAGTGGTGCTTGGGCAGCTGAGGGAGAAGAAGTTCTGCGCCATCTACTATGCGAGTAAAACTTTTGATACAGCACAAAAGAACTACACTGTTACTAAAAAAGAGTTTTTAGCTGTGGTGTATGCATTCAATAAGTTTCGACAATATTTGGTTGGCATGAAAACTATAGTGTACACGGATCACTCTATGATTCGGTACTTGATGGAGAAGAAGAAAACAAATCCAAGAATCATTAGATGGATTCTTCTTCTTCAAGAGTTTTATATGGAGATCCGAGATAAAAAGGGTACGGAGAATGTGTTGGCGGATCACCTATCAAGGTTGGAGACAAGGGAGCATTGTGATGATTCTTTTAATTATATTGAAGAGATATTCCCTGATGAGAAGATTATAGCTGTGTTCGTTGAAGGGGCTGAAAGAGCATGTGTGGTGGCTGCACAAGGGATGGATCCATGGTATGCGGATTATGTTAATTACATTGCCGTGGGGAAAATTCCGAGAGATCTCAACCGATATCAACTTGCTAAATTCAAGAGGGATATTGAGACTTTTATATGGTATGATCCATTTATTTACAAAATATGTACGGATTCTATCATCCGTAGGTGTGTGCCCGAGATGGAGATAGAGAGCGTTCTTGAGTTTTGTCATGCACAACCTATCGGGGGCACTTCGGAGCTCAAAAGACAGCTGCCAAGGTACTTCAATCCGCTCTCTATTGGCCTATTTTGTTTAGAGATTGTGAAACCTATGTGGCGACATGTGATAGATGTCAACGGATGGGGAATATAAGTAGGAGAGATGAGATGCCACTTCATCTGAACATTGTTGTTGAGATCTTTGATGTATGGGGGATCGATTTTATGGGACCTTTTCCCCCGTCTAATGGATTTCTCTACATCCTCTTAGCTGTGGACTATGTTTCTAAGTGGGTGGAAGCCATTCCTACTCGCTTGAATGATTCAAGGACTGTTATAACTTTCTTGAAGAAACATATCTTTGCCCGTTATGGAGTTCCTAGAGTACTTGTGAGTGATGAAGGATCTCACTTCGTTAATAAACTTCTTGAGAAGGTGCTTAAGGATTATGGTGTTAAGCATAGGGTTACTACACCCTATCATCCTCAAGCGAATAGGCAAGCGGAAGTCCCCAATCGTTAAGTGAAGCAAATATTGGAAAAAGTGGTAGGAACCAATAGGAAGGATTGGGCTATGAAGCTCGATGATATTTTGTGGGGGTTCCGGACTGCTTATAAGATGGTGTTGGATATGTCACCGTACCAAATCGTCTATAGGAAGCCATGCCACTTACCCGTGGAGATTCAGCACAAAGCTTTTTGGGCTTTAAGGAGCTTGAACTTGTCCTTTAAGGATGTGGGAGAATTGAGGGTTACTCATATTAATCAACTTGATGAGTTTAGAAATTGTGCTTACAAGAATTCAGTGATCTATAAGGAAAGAATGAATAAGTGGCATGATTCGAAGATCTCATACAAGGAATTCAAGCAAGGTGATGAGGTATTACTTTTTAACTCTCGTTTGAAGCTTTTCGCAGGAAAATTGAAGTCAAAATGGATGGGTCCGTTCATTATTTATAGAACCTCTGGAGGGGGAAGTTTTGAGCTTATGGACAAAGATGGGGACATTATCATGGCGAATGGGCATCGATTGAAGCATTATCGATCGCCGGATAATGCTTGCGTCATCTTTGAGGATACCTTACATTAGATTGGTATCGTTGTGACTCTACGACGTTAAACAAGAACGCATGTTGGGGGGCTTTCCCTCCCGTTTTATTGCTTTATTTCTTTTATGTGAGTAAGAAATTTTTATATTTAAAGTGCTTACTTATCGGCAATTACACCTCTTTGCAAACTTAGTTTCGACTATAGTTTCTACTAAGTTTGGGGGGATGTGATGTACTTACCTCATAGAAGCACCGAAAGTATAATATTTTCTTTGTGATGTTTGTTAGGGGAGTTGATTTTTTGTGGCATATTGAAACTTTAACCGGTTTTAGTGTGTCATTTTTTTACAACTTGCCTAATGTTTAGTGATGTTGTGTTGTTTAGTGTTGTATGCGGAGTTACTCATGAATGTGGAGTCTTAGGATTGATTCTTGATTAAGTTTTGCTCTATTTTGGTACCTAATGTCTGTTTTTGAGTATGAAGTGTGCAGGGGATGAAGAAAACTCAATTTTGGAGCATCAGGGGGACAATTCGACCAAGGGTCATGGTCGAATTCATAGAGCCCAGGTCGAATTGAGGGGCAAAAATTGTCTAGTAGCCCAATTCGACCTAAAGCATTTCAATTCGACCAGAAGCCTTGGTCGAATAGAGGTCAAATTGAATGCGAAAATCTTCCAGTGAGCCAATTCGACCACGACATTTCAATTCGACCAGTAGCTCAGGTCGAATTGAGGACCTGAAATCTTATAGTGAGTTGATTCGATCAGAGCCATGGGATTCAACCAGGGGACTAAGTCGAATTGAGGTCGAATTGAAGAAAAAAGTTGTCCAGAAACTCAATTCGACCACGACGAGTCGATTCGACCACTTAGCCAGGTCGAATCGAGGTCGAATCCGACCAGGTAAGTCTGATTTTAACCCCTATTTTCACACCTGATCACTTTGCACACCACCTCCACTCAAATTCATCCCGGATCGAAGAGCCTTGCTTCTAAACTTCAATCTTACATAATTTTGTTCAGATTAAACCATAGTCCACACTTGTTTCACTCAATTTGTCGCGTTTTTGGAGCAAACTAGTTGAAAAACTAGGGTTTAGCGCGATTTTTAGGGTTTATCACACTTGTTCATTCTATAGCCATGGCCAGATCAAAAGGTATGTTTTCTCAACTCTATTACCCTAGGATTGATGTTATAATTGTTGATTATGATGTGGGTAAGTTGATTAAACTAGTTTTATTATGAATTCATGGTGATAGTTGAATGTTGTGTGCAATTTCATATGAGTACTTGGTGGGTTCGTTTTGATTGATTAATTGGTGATTGAATCTTTTTTGTTTATGTGAATTGTTGGGTGATTAAGGAGTGTGATGATAAGCATGTTGGTTTTGGACTAGAATTGCTTGAATTTGAGTAGTTATTCATGATGGATTATGTTGAATTACGTAAATTGATAGTGCATGCTTGTTGTGGAGTGTTGTTGCTTGAGTATATGGCTTGATTGATGGGTAAGAAATAGGATTTAAGTATTGGATGCTTGGAGTAAGTTAGGATGAGTGATCATGCATTGAAACTTGAAGTCTTGAGTAGAGTTGGATGCTAGTCAATTACTTGGATTGTTTTCCTTGTTTGTTGGTATTGAAGTATTGCTTTCAGGTAAAGGAAATGAGATCGAGGTTCATTCTAAGAAGAGGCAAGATATGCCATTTCGTGAGGATGCATTGGCAAAGAAATTAAGGCTTAAAGAGAGGTTGCCTATGAACTTTAAGATACGGATGAGTGAATGGAAGAGATCAAGGAAAAGTGGGGTGAAATTTCTGAGAAGATTGGTAGGACTAGGTACCAAGATGAGGATGCCATGGTTACGATGAGGATCAGAGATGATATACTATGGATGTTCGATCAAGTAGGAATTCGTCACTTCATGGAGCTAAAGAAGTCAACATACTTTCACGTGACGGCTGAAGTGTTGTGCTCGATCACTATGAAGAAGGATGCTCGCGGTCTTTCGTTTGAGTGTACTTTTCAGTTAGGAGGAGTGATGACGACATGGTCTGCTGAGGAGTTCAACGAGTTATTTCAGACCCCTAGAGGGATCTCTCGAGAGGAGGATGGGTACTTTAGTGCGGACAGGTTCTGGAGAGAGATATCTGGGGAGGATATGGATTTCAAGACACAAGATGCTCGTGCTTCAATGATCAAGAATTCGGTACTCCGATATATGGATAGGGTGTTGAGCAACACACTATTTGCCCGTTATGAGGGGAGTTGCGTGTCGAGGGGAGAGTTGTATACTCTCTGGTGTATGTTGAATGGGGTGAAGTTCAATGTGGGCTCGTACCTGATTTATCAGCTTAACAGGTTTAGGATCCTCGGGTTTCAGAAAGTGAACATCGGAGGGTTGCTCATGACTATGGCTGAGTACTATAATATGGATTTCATCGGCATCACACCTGTTCTTGGAGAGCCAGACTTGGTTATGCTAGCCTGTGTGAAGGGAGGTTTTGCTCATCGTTGAGATGGTGATTGGTTCTACACGAGGGGTTCTAAGCCCTTTATTTTTATGTTCCCATTCGATGTGAGTGACCTGACTACTGTTCGAGCTGAGGGTTACAGGTTGATGAGTACGTTGGGGCATACTGCTTTGTCTGTTACGAGCATGAATAGAGGTGATTGGAGGACTGTGGCGAGATATATGTGCAGCTGGCATGCATGAGAAGTTGCAGCGGATAGTAGATCAGGGAGAGTTCAGGCACGGCGACAACAGCAGCCGCAGCCACATCAGCAGTAGTACGGAAACAACGAGGAGTATCAGGAGATGGATATCCCGGAGCAGCAGGAGAGGCCACCTCATCCTGTTCCGGCAGTGCCGCAGCAGCAGCAGTGGGGTGGTCCGAATTTGCATATGCAAGAGCAATTCTGTTTGTTGAACGAGCACTTGGCCACGCTCAATGCGAACCAGCAAGAGACGAACAGGCAGCTGGTATTGGCGAATGCTAACTATATTGCACTCAGCATTGTTGGATTGTATACTAAAAGTCTAGCTTTTTGTTTGAACAATGTTTAGATAATATTCGATTTGAGAATTATGTGATCAAATGTTTGCAATTATTTATTATTGTAAAAGTTCATTTACTTTATACTGTAGATAATATGGTGTGCGGCGTCGCACAGAAGATCATATTGTCGGCTCCTTATAAAGTATAAACAAATATTCACAACCAAGATAGATGGGGACTATCTATTGGTATGGTTGTAGTCTGTCTTGACTATGAAATTTCACTAGTGCACTTTGAGTGTATTGAATAGGACCACCGTTGAGATCGTTCGATTTATACTGACTATATAACAGAACTTGATCTCTGTTATTATGGAAGTTCGTACTCTTAATCCCTATACAATAACCTCGACACGTAAGCCAGTATTCATTTCTCTAATTCATCAATGGGTGAGATTTAATAGTTAAATCAATATGCTAGGTGAGTTGGAAGATGGTGTTGTCTCTATGGTGTGTTGTAGATTGAATAAGGAATCCGTGTCCTAACGGAATTGGTTGATGATGTCCCTTTGAGGAGCTCATAATGATTATAATGTAAACCCTGTAGGTGGATTTATTCTGGCATGATAATAAGGTTGAGTGGTACTACTCTCGGTAAATATACTCCCTCCGTCCCAGGTTAAGAGGGCTATTTTACCATTTTGGTTGTCCCACCCAAAAAGTCTCATTTCATTTTTTGGACACATGGGACCCACCCACACCCACTAATACAATTAAAACATGGGCCCCCACACTCACTAATATAACTACCCACTACACATTAAATTATATTACTCCTTAATCCACGTGCCAAAAAGCAAATGAGACTCTTAAGTTGGGACGGAGGGAGTATTAATTAAATTGAGTTGTCAGTAACTTAATTAATTAATGGGCTGAATCTTAAACACGGGGAGACTAACGGGCTCATAATAAGAAGGAGCCCATAAACGTAATTTGGGATTAGGGTGGCAGTGCAATAATATTTCTTTAGTGGAATGATTTATTATTATTAGAGTTAAGTATAAGTTTTGGGCTAAACTTGGATGCTTAAGCCCAATGGGAGGCCCAAACCCTAATTTCTCCTCCTGGTCCCTGTTGTAGCCTATATAAAGCCAATCTCAGCAGTTCAGATAATTAGAACACACGCATAAAATTGTGAGAATCAGATTAGGACTGTAGATTGAGTTCGTCTTGTAGATCGTTGCCCACACCAACGTCTGCTGTTTCTGGCCGTCAACTTCCACGAATTTTATAAAATCGTTTAGAAGTCCAAACTGGACGTGTTATAACCGTGACGCTGCGCAAGCTGCTGGCGAGAATGCTTCTCCTTCAACATACCCTGGTGAACGGTAATGCGTTTCTTGTTTTCTTGCTTCCGCTGTAGAAATGTATGGAACCCTAACGATTCACGTTAATCGAAAGATCCTAAACGCCAACAATTGGTATCAGAGCCTTGGTTCTAAGGCGAAACGTGACACCGAAACGTGACACATTAGGCTAGGGTTTGAAGCGAACTATGTGAATTATTTTGTATAATGATCGCATATTGAGAGGGTTTTGAATTCTTGATGCAATCTGTATAAACCCTTAATCTGTTATCCTTGACTGCCTACCCTAATTATACAATCACACACGATTCACGTGCGGGGCTATTCTCATCAATCGATTGGTGTCGGAGCATCGATATATTAACAAGAGAGAACTCGATGGTGAAATATCATGGGCTGATAACGGTGAAAGTTGTTGGCGGAGTTGATTCATCTGACGGCGGGTGAAAGATAAACGGTGGAAGAATGTGGTAAGTCTGCCGGCGATGGCTACAGTTTCACGGAGCATCCATGGCTGGGAGTGCAACAGCAGTTGCAGAAGCTCTGTATCAGGTGGTGAGTTCGTGAAGTCGCGGCGGATTGACGCTGCAGGGGCGTTGATGGTCGGCTGTTTGAAAGCAGGCGAGTCAGACCATGATGACTCGACACCATGGGGGACAACAATTGCCGGTGATGGTCGCTGGGTAGGCCGCCGATTGAATGCTTGGCTGTCGGCGGATTCTGCTGGTGTAAAAACTGATAGAGTCGGCAGTGGTGTCAGCGGCTGTATGCGGTGGCCAGGGCTCACGTGATTCCGGCTGGGCCTTGATCATGGTGGCTGCTGAAGATGACAGCGCCATGACTGGATTCGATAAGACTTGCAGCCTGGACGAATAAAATTGGGCTTCTTTGCTACTGCTAGGGTTTGAAGAAATCCAGATGGTGACTTGGTGAAGATGGCCGGCTTTCGTGCGACGGCGCCATAATTTCCAGTCGATGTGAATTTGACGGAACGGCATGGCTAGCCACGCACGATGGCACATCGCTAACTCCCTGAAGACGCGCTGCAAGCGGCTGGCAGCCTGGTCTTTGCTGGACGACGACCGTGTCGTGCATCGATCATGCTTCTGGAGTCTGCTGATTGCAACGCAGACAATCTCAGAGCGGGAATAACAGACGTTCGATCGGGTCTGTTGAGTATTCAGGGCTGGTCAGTTTATTTTCCGGTCGAGTCCTCTTTGTTTGCTGCAAATCTCGACGCTTTCCAGTGGCATTGCGTGGCGGTCAGTAACGAAGGATAGGGGTGGCACGACCTGCCGGATAAAGTGGCGCGACCGGGAGCTACTGCTGGCACGACTTCCAGCAGTGGGCGGCGCGGCTTGCTCGATTCACTATCGCTGCAGGCTTCGAAAACAGGCAGGACTGAGCACAAATCGGCGGCATGACCTGCTGAAGGTTGGCGGCACGATCAGTTCAGGAGGGGGCTGCAAACTGAAACCGGCAAAAATGGTGTTTTTCCAGCGTAGGATAGTTTTGGGCTATTGATTTTTCCGGCGGGTATGGCATAGCATGGGCGGTCTTGGGAGTTTGCTTCAGGATGCGCTGCGATGCTTGCTGGTAGGTTACCCAGCGCGATCTAGACCTGATGGGCATGTTGACGTGCGGTCTCCGGCGAAGGGCAGTTTTCTGGCAGGAAGTTCACGGCTGATGCATGGATGAAACGCGCCTGTGCAAGCTGTGGGTGCGTGTGAGTTGGATTCTTGGGGCACAAGTTTATCCAACTTGTTGGGCAAGGCACACTTCTGATTGGTTGGAGTGTTGACTAAGTCAACTTATTTAGACCAAATTTTTTTTTTATCTTTATATATAATTGTTATAATTGTTTTGTTTGTCAATTATTATTATATATTTGGATGCATGTGATATTTGATTTACTGCCTTATTTGCCGTAATAATAACATGTTTATTTGCATAATTATATGGGATAAGTACTAATAGGTACACATTTTTAACCTAAATTACTATTAGATACATGAAATTTAAATAATTACTCTCAACTACAAAATATTAAAGTAAAATACCAAATATAACATTATACTCAATACACTTTTAAACCAACAACCCTACCCCACACCCACCCACCGGAGTTGACCGGCCATTTACCGGTGAAATTGTGCAAAACAATTATGCAAAATCAAATTGTGCAAAATAATTGTGCAAATATATAGGGGATCGGGCGTTGACCCGGAGTTGACCGGCGAAATTGTGCAAAATAATTATGCAAAATCAAATTGTGCAAATATATAGGGGACCGACCGTTGACCGGCCGTTGTCCGGGCGTTGACCGACTGTTGACCGGCGTTGACCGGCTGTTGATCGGCGTTGACCGGCGAAATTGTGGAAAACAATTGTGCAGAATCAAATTGTGCAAAATAATTATGCAAATGAATAGGGATATTTATGGTACTACAATCATAATTGTGTAGTTATGAGTAATAGTGCTTTGAGTCATGTAGTTAATAGCAATTATGTATTTTTTTTTGTAGCTAATAGTAAGTGACCCTAATTATATCTGTTATATTGTATGCATGTGTAAGCAATTAAAATTTACGGTCCAATCAAATGGTGACGCGTGGATTTAATTGAGTAAATATTAATTTTAATTTATTTTGGAATTTAAATAAATTAGTTCCTAAAGTAAATTAATAATTAATAAATAATTTGAGCCCAATAAATTAAATGGGGCTTAAATTAAATGAGGCCTGACTGAAGTCAAACAAGCCCATACAAATTAAATCAGGCCCAAATAAAATAGGCCTGATTACAGCCCAAACAAGTGGAGGCCCAAGCCCGCAGAATCAGGTCAAATCAGTCTGGACCAATCAAAATGCAGGGCATTAATGAGGGAGTCTTCACATCTCACCTATATAAAGGGGTCCCTTCTCTCATTTGAAACAGAGACTCAAATATCTGAAGACAAAAGCTCTGAAGAGATCAAGAATACGAGCAATACTCCCTTGAATACTTCAAGCATCTTCAAGCGAAGAACAACCGCCAAATTGAAGATCAAGGTTCTAAACCCCTTCGATCCGGCGTTTTTCAACTACCAATTGAAGATCAAGGTTCTGCACCCCTTCGATTCGGCGTTCTTTGAAGTAATAACCACAGATTGGAGATCAAGGTTCTACACCCCTCCGATCCGGTGTTATTTAAATCAAGTTCTTCAGCGTTCTTCGCGGAAAGTTTCAAGAATAACGTTTTAATCCGAACAAAGGCTTGACCCCTCCGGATTAACGTTATAAATTCAAGAATAGCATTTTAATCCGAACAAAAGTTCGATCCCTCCGGATTAACGTTATACACTTTAAATCTGAGTCCGGATAAGCTTCATTTGAAGATCCGACTCAACACACAAGTCAAGTCAACACAAGTTGTCAACACAGTCAGCATACACTTCGTCAAAGAAGTCAAAGTCAAAGAAGTTAAGGTCAAGAAGCACAAGTCAAAGTCAAATCAAAGCCACGTTGGTTCGAGAGAAGAATCAGAGGATTGATCGAGATTGTAACCCGCTTACATATCTTCCAAGTTAAATCCATCTCAAATCATATTTGTACCCAATATTGTATTTATTATAAATACAAAATTTGTTGTTACAAATTTTGGCACGCCCAGTGGGACAGTCTCTACCTCTCATCTCTTCTCTCTACAACTTTTGAAGATACAAAATGACTCCTGTTAAGATCACAGTGGGAAGGACTGCTGCTTCCAAGCTCTCTGATTCATTGAATGAGTATGTTGCTGTTGTCACAAGGAGTATGTCGAAGAAAGCTCAGTCAGAGGCCTCCTCCGGTTCCAACTCTTCGGTTGAAGTGACTTCAAGAAAGCGTCCACCCATGAAGGAGGACAGTGATGAAGACTCTGCATGCTCACATCCTCGTTCATCTTCAAGCTCTTTGTCTGACTCAAGTGTAGCTCCAGTAATGATGGCAGGCACTATAACTATTGAGGAGCAGCTAGCAAATATGATGAAAGCTATCGAATGGCTCACAAAACACATAGAGGCCCAAGACACAAAGATCTCCCAACTGATGGAAAAAAGAGACATTGCAGAGACAAGTCGTGCAAACAAAAAAGGAGTTGTAGACGAGAGTGAGGTGGAAGAGTTCACAAAATGCCAAACTACTGAGAAAGAGCAAACTGAAAGAGGAGCTCAACTTTCGGCTGATGGAATGCTCCAAGTAGATCAACTGAAAGACATTATACTTGGAATGATAAAAGAAAGGTTTGAAGAGAATGTCAAGCCTACCGTCACTTATGTTAAGCCTTATACAAAAAGAGTGAATAACTTAAGGATGCCACCTGGTTATCAGCCTCCTAAATTCCAGCAATTTGATGGCAAAGGAAACCCCAGACAGCATGTGGCACATTTCATTGAGACGTGCAATGATGCTGGTACTTATGAAGACTATATGGTGAGGCAATTCGTCCGCTCTCTCAAAGGAAATGCCTTTGATTGGTATATCGACTTGCAGCCTGAGTCCATCGACAGTTGGGCACAAATGGAACATGAATTCCTCAATCGTTTCTACAGCACGAGGAGAACCGTTAGCATGACTGAGCTAACTAATACTCGCCAATTGAAGGAAGAACCTGTGATTGATTATATCAATCGATGGAGAAATTTGAGTTTGAATTGCAAGGACCGATTATCCGGAGAGTCTGCTATCGAAATGTGCATCCAAGGGATGGAGTGGAGTTTGCTCTACATACTCAAAGGGATTCAGCCAAAGACTTTTGAAGAGTTGGCTACGAGAGCACATGACATGGAATTGAGCATGGCTACCAGTGGAATCAAGCACTCGCCAATGTCAGATTCTTACAAGTCCAAAGATAGACAGGAAGCCAAGAAATGGGGCAAGCCTTATGCCAGAAACTCCAATAAAGAATCAATGGCAATAAACACTGCTACAGTCAAGATTCGAAAGAATGAAGATGATAAGAAAGACAAAGGGAAACAAGTTACTCAAGAGTGGGGGCAAAGAAGGTTAACCCTGAAGGAGATGCAGGAAAAAGAGTATCCATTCCTGAACTCCGATGTTTCTGGCATATTCGATGATTTGATGAAAGACAAACTCATCGAACTTCCTGAGATGAAACGCCCAGGAGAAGCCAATCGAACTAACGACCCAAAATATTGCAAGTACCATAGACTGGTGGGTCATCCTATTCATGATTTTTTCATCTTCAAGGAAAAGATCATGCAGCTAGCCAAGGAAGGGAAAATTGTGTTGGAGGATGAAGCAGCCACAAACTTCGCTTCCATAAAAGAAGTTCATGAGGAAAGCTCATGTCATGCGGTGAATGATGAAAGTAGCGAAGGTGAACAAATTGAGGCTAAAGAAAAAGCTTACTCTATGAAGGTGACCTTCACAGATGAAGACATGTTGTTGGGTTCACAGCCTCACAACCGACCTCTATTTGTAACTGGTTATACGCAAGGGCTGCAAGTAAAGCGTATACTTGTTGACGGAGGCTCAGCAGTAAATATCCTATCTTTAAGAATGTTGAAGAAGTTAGAGATACCGGTGGATGAACTCAATCATAGCCGATTGATGATCCAAGGGTTCAATCATGAAGGGCAAAGGACTCTCGGCACGATTGTTCTTGATTTGATGATTGATGAGATGAGATCAACGGTGCTCTTCCATGTCATAGATGCAAAAACTTCATACAACATGCTTTTGGGGCGCCCATGGCTGCACGAGAATGGTGTGGTCCCTTCTACATTACACCAGTGTTTCAAGTATAGTGAGGGCAACAGTGTGAAAAGGGTATTCGGCGATGATAAGCCGTTTACTGAAGCTGAATCTTACTTTGCTGATGCTAAATACTTCTTCAAGAATACAAAGGAAGTGAACCGAGAAGAAGCCCCAGCACAAGATAATGGGGGCAGTAAACAAATAAAGGAGGAAGGTAGCACATCATCTGCCACTCTTAAGAAGAACAAAGGCAAAGAGCTTGAGGCTCTTGAAGAGTTGACATTGCCTTTAACAAAAATCGATGCAAGTATACTTTCTTCTCCTCCACTTAAAGGATTCACACGTCCTATTGAAGGAGCAAAATTCGAGCATGGTGAAGTATTTGAAACGGAAATAGCCAAGTCATATGGCCCATAAGCTTTCAAACTCCTCAAGAAGGCTGGTTATGAACCGAAGGAAAAGCCGATGACAAGCAAATTACCTCAAGAAACTATCAGCTCGTCTGAACATGGGCTCAATGCTAATCAGAAAATGTTGAAAAATAGTGGCCACACTGTTAAGAATGCCAAGCCAGGTTTGGGATATGTCCCTCAAAAGCCAGTCCGCATAGCAATCAGAAGAGCAAACACAAATTATATCACAGAAGGAGAAGTTTCGTCCACAGAAGACATTTTTGATGAAAGTGGAAGGAAAATCAAGAGGAGTTCTGTCTTCGAAAGGCTTGGGAGTGTTTTCGAAACGCTCGGACCGTGTGAAAGGAACAAGATTGGAAAGAAAAATAATTTCAAGTCTCCTAGCTTCCCAAAACTCCGAAGTCGAATCCCTTCTCGTATGAAGAGGCGAAATATTTTGACAGTCTCGTGTGGAAAAGAGTTGAAGGCTAAGATGCAGACAATTGTCTTTACTAAAGAAGACAATGATGATGATAAAGAAAGTGTAGCTTCCACCAATCATATCACTGCTCTTGAGGATTCTCAAGTGGAGGAAGTGGATGCCGAGGATGCCCCTCCGCAATTTGAGGAAGGTGTGAAAGCCACTGTGGATGAGTTGAAGGAAATCAACTTAGGTGACGAAAGCGATCCACGTCCTACTTACATAAGTGCCCTGCTAAGTGATAAGGAAGAAGAACAATACATCAGCCTTTTACGAGAATTTCGGGATGTCTTTGAATGGTCGCATAAAGAAATGCCAGGCTTGGATCCAAAGATCGCAGTGCATCATTTGTCCATCAAAAAGGGAACTCGACCAATTAAGCAAATACAGCGTCGATTTCGACCAGAGTTGATTCCATTAATTGAGGATGAAGTTAATAAGCTTCTTGAAGCAGACAAGATCAGAGAAGTCAAGTATCCTACATGGATTTCTAACATCGTGCCAGTGAGAAAGAAAAATGGACAAATCAGAGTATGTGTTGATTTCCGGGATTTGAACATGGCGTGTCCGAAAGATGACTTCCCACTGCCAATTGCTGAGCTCATGATAGATGCAACAACGGGGCATCAAGTCCTTTCGTTTATGGATGGATCATCTGGCTACAACCAGATTGGTCTGGCTCCCGAAGATCAAGAGAAAACAGCCTTTCGTACTCCGAAAGGAATATATTGCTATAATGTGATGCCATTTGGCTTAAAGAATGCTGGTGCCACTTATCAACGAGCCATGCAAAAGATATTCGATGACATGCTGCATAAGATTGTCGAATGCTACGTTGATAATATTGTGGTGAAATCAAAGAAAAAGAAAGACCATCTCCATGATTTAAGGCGAGTGTTTGAGCGTTTAAGGGAGCATCAACTCAAGATGAATCCACTCAAGTGTGCATTTGGAGTTACATCTGGAAAATTTCTCGGATTTATTGTTCGCCGTCGAGGAATCGAGATTGAGAAAGCAAAAATTGATGCAATCATGAAGATGCATGTGCCTCGAAATATACATGAGCTTAAGAGTTTGCAAGGAAAGTTGGCATACTTGAGAAGGTTCATATCAAACTTGGCTGGTCGATGTCAACCGTTTAGTCATCTCATGAAGAAAGGCAGTATATTTGAATGGGATGAAGCTTGCAATAATGCTTTCAATAGCATTAAAGAGTACTTGATGAAGGCACCAGTGTTGTGTGCACCAATACCTGGACGTCCGTTAATTCTCTACCTAGCTGCTCAAGAACGTTCTGTTGGAGCTTTACTCGCACAAGAGAATGATGATGGCAAAGAAACTGCCCTTTACTATTTGAGTAGAACCATGACTCCAAACGAGTTGAAATATTCACCAATTGAGAAGATCTGTTTGGCCCTTATCTTTGTGATTCAGAAGTTGAAACATTACTTCCAAGCTCATACAGTTCGGCTAGTTTCAAAAGCTAACCCGCTAAAGTTTGTCATGTCAAAACCAGTACTCTCAGATCGGCTTGCTAGGTGGTATCTCCAACTTCAACAGTTTGAGATTGTATATGTCCCTCAGAAGGCCGTAAAAGGACAAGTGTTGGCAGATTTTCTAGCTGATCATCCAATGCCTGCAGAATGGGAACTGTCTGATGAACTCCCTGATGAAGACGCTTTCGCTGTGGAGATAGCTTCTCCTTGGAAAATGTATTTTGATGGAGCATCTCATAGAGAAGGGGCCGGTGCTGGAGTCGTGTTCGTAACATCCAGTGGTGAAGTTTTGCCATTCTCATTTTTCTTAATAGAAAACTGCTCTAACAATGTAGCCGAGTATCAAGCACTCATACTTGGTTTAGAGATGGCCGTCGATATAAAGCAATTACACCTTAAAGTGTATGGTGATTCGTTACTTGTGATAAATCAACTACTTGGGGTGTATAAAGTAAGGAAGCTTGAGTTGATCCCGTACCACAAGTATGCTCAAAAGCTGATGAGCTGGCTTGGTGATGTTGATATCGAGCATTTACCCAGAAGAGAGAATAAACAACCTGACGCCCTCGCCAAGCTAGCATCAAATATAGCTATGCCGGAGGTGCAAGTTCAAATTTCAGTGTGTAAAAGTTGGGTTGTACCACCAATCTTCGAGGATGATAATTATGAAGAAGTTGAAAATCATGTGGTGGAAGTCTTCGAAATTGAAGAAGAAGATTGGCGTCAACCACTCATCGATTATCTCAAGTATGATAAATTACCAAATGAGCCACGTCAAAGGGTTGATATTCGGCGTCGAGCACCTCGATTTATTTACTTCAAAGGCACAATGTATAGAAGATCATTTGATGGAATTTTCTTGAGATGCCTAAGTAAAGAAGAGTCTGTTCAAGCAATGGAGGAAGCTCATTCTGGAATTTACGGTGCTCATCAGTCTGGGCCGAAGCTACACTTCAGAATCAAAAGAATGGGTTACTATTGGCCAACAATGGTGAAAGATTGCATGGAGTATGCACAAAAATGTCAGGCTTGCCAATTTCATGGGAACTTGATCCATCAACCTCCGGAGCCTTTGCACCCGACAGTTGCTTCATGTCCTTTTGATGCTTGGGGATTAGATGTGGTGGGGCCTCTCACAAAATCTTCTGGTGGTCATCTCTACATCCTTGCTGCCACCGATTACTTTTCCAAATGGGCTGGAGCGGTGCCTTTGAGGGAAGTAAAGAAGGAAAATGTTGCTGATTTCATTCGGATCAACATCATTTACAGATATGGTGTTCCCCGCTATGTCATCACAGATAATGGAAAGCCATTCAGCAACAGCTGGATTGATAAGTTGTGCGAGAAGTTTGACTTCAAACAAAGAAAGTCATCAATGTATAACGCAGCTGCCAATGGTCTGGCCGAAGCATTTAATAAAACCTTGTGCAATTTGTTAAAGAAAGTTGTCTCCAAGTCAAAACGGGATTGGCATGAAAGAATAAACGAAGCTCTATGGGCGTACCGCACCACCTATAGAACGCCCACTCAGGCTACTCCGTATTCCTTGGTTTATGGTGTTGAAGCTGTGGTACCTCTCGAAAAGCAAATCCCATCTTTGAGGATGGCCATACAAGAAGGCTTAACTGAAGAGGAAAATGCAAAGTTGCTCCTTCAAGAGTTAGAGGCATTAGATGAGAAGAGACTAGAGGCACAACAAAGACTTGAGTGTTATCAATCTCGCCTATCCAGAACGTTCAACAAAAGGGTGAAAATACATTCTTTTCAAATTGGTGACTTGGTGCTTGCCGTGAGAAGGCCTATTGTGGTCACACATCGTGTTGGGAATAAGTTTCTCCAAAAATGGGATGGCCCCCATGTTCTAAAGGAAGTATACACAAATGGCGCCTACAAGCTGATATCAGAAGATGGCGTGAACATTGGCCCCATAAATGGAAAATTCTTGAAACGCTACTACGCGTGAACGAATACAAAGATGCTCGCTCCTTGACACGAGCATAAACTGTCTACATGACGCTCCTTGACGTACGAGCCTAAACTGCATGTTACTCCTGGTCCGCATGAGTATAAACTGTGTACGACAAACTCCTGGCCCGCATGAGTATAAACTGTGTACGGCACCCCCCAATCAAAACCATGTCCCTTTGAACTACCTTATGACTTGATTCTCTTTAAGGAGATACGTAGGCAACTTAATATTTTGTTAAGTTCAGTCATGTTTTCATTTGTTTGCATCAAGTATGTGAAGCAAGAAGCAAGAAGCAAGAAGCAAGAAGCAAATTAAGGTACGTAAGCAGCTTAGCAGCCCGCTAAGTTCAGTCATTACGCAAGTTATCTTGTGTAAGTTACCATGTCAATAAAAGAAGAGACAATTTTCACTAAAAAAAATAGTAAAGCAATAGGAATGAACGAGAAATATTTATTTCTATTCGCAAAATCATTGGCATTCGGTATATGGAAAGAACACAAGGAAAAGCAAGTAAATAAAAAAAGAGAAGAAAACAAAGCAGTCCTACACTAGACAAAAAAAATCTCGAGAAACTACGTCTCGTACAGCAGACTGCAAAGATGTCTTCGCTTTCTTCAAATCTTTAGACTCTTTTAAAACGGCTGCTTTGTCAAGCGCAAGGATCTCCTCCTCTACATTCTCGATTTCCTTCTTAGCACGACAAAGTGTTTGTAGAAGATGATCAGCTACCTTGGGTAAAGTCTTTCCACCCTTTCCCAGATTAGCCATCTCTTTGCTTATCTTTTCCAATTCTTCACCAGTTGTTCTTAGTTGCTTTGCCTCCGCTGCATAGACGTCTTTACAACTCTGCAGACGACCCTTGAGGTTAGTAAAATGTTTGACATAACCTCCCGTGGATGACTCTTCATCAGATTTTACTTTTACATCAGTATAAGCATCAGCCTTATCAAATAAGGGGCCCAAGGCTTCCTCCAAGGAAGAGCAGTCAACATTAATAGCCTTCACATCTTCCACTAAGGCAAATACTTCTTTCTTCAGAGAGGATAAAAACTCGAGAGGAGTCCGTTCAAGTTTCTTTCTTATAACCGTCCATACTTCTCGAGCAAGTTTTCCTTTGATACCATGAGTAATCTTCTTTGATGTAAATTCTGATATTGCGGGGCATGCCTTTGAAGAAGAATCTACCTCTGTGTTAGGGTCGCGACTTTCAACACATTCGCCATCATTATCAGAGCTGTCATTATTATTAGAAGTGATGCCCAAAATCTGACAAAGAAAAGTAATATACTAAGGTAAAAGAGAAGTTAGATAAAGTGAAATTTGTGAGAGAAAGAGGGGCAACCTCATTTGCCAAAGCTCTTGAAGTACCAACCACAGCTAATTCTTTGCCTTCGGCAGCCTTAGAGCTAGAAATCTTCTGCGCAGCCTAAAAAAAAAATTTTAAAGGATTTCGTAAGAGGGAAATAAAAAGAGAAGGAAAGAGAATAAAGGAAACCTCATGATCATCGCTATTTTCACCTAGATTTTGTGTCATTTTTGTGTGTGTTTTCGTCTTTTTGTTTCGTATTTTTATATCTTTTTATATTGTATTTTGGGAAATTGATGATGATGATTTTCATGTCTTTGAATAGGTGATTATGAGGATAAATGGTGATAAAAAGCATGAAGAAAGGACAAAGTTGAAGAAAATGAAGAATTAGTCAAAATGCATAAAAACACGCTCGTGTTTTTATGCAGTGCCCGTGTTTTTCTGCAGGTGCAAAAACTTACAGAAAGCTGAAAAATTGCAAGAAAACACGGGCAGATGCAGGAAAACACGCCCGTGTTTTCTTGCACTTGGCCTAAAATCGCGTTTTACACCTTTGTGCGATTTCCAAGTGTGTAGAGGGGGTATAAATACCCCCAATATCACCACTTGAAGGCAGATTTTGAGGGTTTTGGGTTGCACACACACCCTCTCCATCCATCCATCATCCATTCCTCCATTTTCATCATCCATTCCTCCATTTTCATCACCAATTCCTCTTGATTTCTCACATCCATCCATCCATTCCACTAATCCACCAATCTAAGAAGGGAAGAACATCAAGGAGTGAAGATTGGAGCATGTTGAAGGAAGAGAAGGCCATCTTAAAAAGGGAAGCCCATCAACCTTTGATTTGTTGTTTTCTTCATTATTTAGCTCAATTGGAGCATGCCATGGATTATATTGATTTTGTAATGATTTATATTGGCTAGTCCTCATGTGAGGCTAGCAATATGATTGGTGAAGGATAATGTAGATTTTGCACACCACATGTTCGATGAATTGACTGTATGAATATTTTCTATCATGAATGCTTATTCTCATTTTATGTATGATTTGTGTGATTAGATTCTCTATTCATAGTGTTAGGATGGTCATTCCAATATTATGTTTAGTGGTTTAATTGAATCATTGATTGCATGAGATGACTATGTTAAGTATGTGGGGAGTTTGGCCATAACCTTCATGTGCTTAGAACCTCATGATAGGACATTATTGATAATTACTTGTGAAAGTGTTTGATATGATGAGGGGAACCAAACTAATTCTCACTTGACCTTAGAAAGGGAACACTAGGAAAACGTCCCTACCTACTAGAGAAAATTCTTCGTGATAATATCTCTATACCGGTATATTAATATCCGTAAGTACCTATAGGAATAGTGAGGATTGGAAACACTCTTTGAGTGTCCTTAATATCATAACATGAAGATCACCAATGCATGTGTGTGTGTGAGTCTATATATACCTTTTCCATGAATGTTGTTAGCCTTGCATACTTCTTAGATTGTTCACCTACACCCATCATCCATCTCATTTGTACATGTTCTATCTTTAATTGCTTTCTTAGTTAGATTGTAGTGTAATTCAATCTCTTCTTTATTGATTAGTCCTTCTAGAGTGAAACATCTTTCGAATACGGATACATCACTTTCTCCCTTGGGTTCGATATTATAAATTTTGCACTTGGTCACCACGTCTACACACAACGATAGAGTACGCTTACTCTTATCAATTTGTACCAAAATTGAGACTAAGTTCATGGCGCCGCTGCCGGGGAGAAAGGCTTCGGTGTAACGTGTTTGGATTTGTTAGCTTTACTTAGGATATTTTTTTTATTTTTGCTTTTATATTTGTTTTGAAAAATTTTGTTCTTACTTGTTCTTCTTGATAGGTACATCAACCTTGAAAGAAGGGGAGAAGAAGCAAAACCAAAATAGCAAGTGTAGAGGAGTTGTAGAAGGTCCCTTGAAGAGATGATGAACATTGACCAATTCTACAATAATGGAGGAAATGGGGGATGGCAACGAGCTTATAATGAGAGTACATGCCAATCATACCAAGGATACACTTACACTCCATCAAGTTCTTACAATCATTTCTTCTCTACAAGCATTCAACCAAGCCTTTCAAACTATCAGTCTCAAAATGTCTATTCAATGCCTACTTCCAACTTTAATAGTGGACAAGTGTGGAGCATGCCCAATTATCAAATGGGGAATGGAGCGTGTATGCAAAACGAGTATGTTCAAGAGAATTTCCAAGAAGGGTGTCCACCATACGATGAAAGCAGACCTTCCTTACAAGATCAATTAAATCAAATGATGAAAATGCTTGAAGAAAGACGAGAAGAGAGGAAGAAAGAGGAAGAAGAAAATGATAGGAGACTTGAGGCCCTAGAGAGTCGAATGAGTCTAATGATAAGTGAACGGAACACTCTTCGCGAAATGGAGAATTTTGATGAGAAGACTGAAGAAGAGTTAGAGGTAGAAGAATGTTCGGGGGATAATAAAGACTCGAGTGATGAAGAGCTCTTAAAGGCTAAGAAAGAAAAGAAAGAGGTAAATTTGGTTGGAGAAATATGTGTAGAAGGAAAAGAGGTTGAGCGCAAGTTAAAATGGAGAATGAAGAAGGAAAGAGTGCCGAAAGAAGAAATGTATGTAGAAAAGTTTGAATGTGATTATTGGGGCATTCCGATTACTCCTTATCCTATTCCTTTTCCTCAAAGATGTGTTAAAGAAGAAAAGATAGAAGAGTTTAAGAGTTACATTGCATTGAAAAAGAAGAAGATGGAGGAGAGTAAGGTGAAAAATGAAGAGGTCAAATCTATGCATGAAGAGTATTCCATGAAAGTGGAGGACCTTGGAAAGGATGTAATGCCTTGTGAAATAGAAGGAAAAGGAACTCTTAATGCAAGGTGTGACTTGGAGATAATTGAAAATGTAATGCCTTATTCTACTTATAGAAGCCTTGATATGGGGAAACTCAAGCCAACCACAACATGTCTTAAGGGTAAAAATGGATCTTTTATTTTACCTTTTGGAAAGGTTGAAGACGTTGTGGTTAAGGTGAATGAGATGGTCTTCTCGGTTAATTTTGTGGTACTTGGTGTGGAAGCGGAGCCTCGAGTCCCGCTTACTCTTGGGAAAAATTTCTTTACAATCGAAAGATCTAGTGAAGATGAAGAAAAGGAGGAGGTCTCATTGAGCTCGGAGGACGAGAGTGAATTACTATCATGCCATCAAGGAGGAAAGGATGAGTTTGAGAAGATTGAACAATCTTATTACTTAGAAGCTTTGATTCCTATTGTGGAAAATTATGTGAAAATTGAAAAGTCTAATCTTTCTTATGTTGAATTTGATAGGGATGAAGCTTCGGATATTGAATGGAAATTCGACAAAGAAGAAGATTGTTTCTCATGTAGGAAAAAGAAGTGTTCGTTCTATGACTCTCACGGAATGTCAATTCTTATTAGTAGGAAGGGGGATAAGGTCATAACGGACAAGAAGAGAGCAAAAAGAAAGTTTAAAGTGAAGATGAAGGATGTTGATGCGATGAATTTTTGTGGAGCTTAAAAGTTTAATTATGCGTCCGGCTTGAAGACGTTAAACTTAGCGCTAGATGGGAGGCAACCCATCGTTTATTTTAATGCTTTCATGTAATTGCTTTGATTTATTGTTTTGCAATTTTGGCATGAAGGTTGATTGTGCTCGTGAGGAGAATGCGTGTTGAAGATACGAAAAGTGCTTGATTTGAAGTGTATAGGTAAGTGACACCACTTTTTGCAAACTTAACTCGAAACTCTTGTTTCAATTTAAGTTTGGGGGGATATGGCGTGGTGTGACATACTTTGTTTTGAAAGCATATACTTTTCGTATTTTTGGGCCAATTTTAAAATTTTTCTCATGAGGATTGGTTGGATTTTGGTCCAATTGGTTGTGTTGAAGTGCATGATGATCTATATTCTTATTGTAATTGTTGAGCTAATGGTTTTGAATGAGTTTTTGAGCTTAAATGAAGTGTAGTGGAAGCACGAATTGAGCCCGGAGATCTAATCGAGATTCGTTGTGCATGCAATTCGGAAGCTCGTGTTAGCCATTTCCACCTCCGGATGCCTTTTTCAGGGAGTTCACTTTACTACTCATCATTTCTATTTTCTTAGCATATACATGATTTTGAAATGAATTTGATTGGATTGGTATGCTACTTCATTTGTTATGTATCTTGGGAGGTTTACTTGCTTTATTTAGGTAGTTTACTTGCTTTAGTTTTTCTTATTTTTGAATAAGGTGGCAAATTCGTGAGCTTACATGTTGGATGATTGAGGATATGTGCTTAATTTTCTCTTGGTGGATGGAATTTTCGTGTATGCATGTTATGTGTTTGTGTATTGTTTCTTGTTTGGTGAGTCTTTATTTATGTGTTTTGTTTGTATTTTTATTCTTGTATAGGTTGTTTGGTGGCTTGTTTTGGGATGTCGTGAGTCGTTTTATTGAATATGAGTGATGACATGTTGTTGTGATAAGTGATGACAAATTATGATTAAGAATCTCTACACTTTCAAATTGTGACATGTTTTACTTAACTTGTTCAATTTTGAGATGAATGTGGTGTAATAAGTCCTTAAGGTCCGAGCATAAGCTTGTGAGCATTTGAGCCTCAACCGTGCATACATGGTATTTCTTCATGAGTGGATCGATTGTGTTTGATAAGTTAGAACTTGCTCAAGGACTATAGGAACGAGCCCGATTAGTGGTGATTAATGATATGATCTAAGGCCATCCTTGTCATTTATAGTCATTGCCAAATATTTTCATACCGCGAACATCATCCCTAGTCAACCACTTTGAGCTTATAAGCCTATTTCTTATGAATTTAGCACTTAACAACCCTTGATTACCCACATGAGCCTTATATATGTACCCTTTTGTGTGAGTAATTGAGGAGGTGGTGGCTAGAAATATTTGATGAGATAACAAAAAAAAGAAAGAAAATGGTAAACAAGTAAGAAAAAGGATGAAAAGAGCACAAGCAAGAATGCACATGCAACCTAAAAACAAGAGAATGAGCAAAGCAACAACAAGATGCTCAAGAAAATAAAAGTTCAAAGAAAGGAAGCATGCATCATGAGGAGCTCGATTCATAGGATAAAGATGATGAAAAGTGCTTGTGACCAACAAAGATAAAAAAGGAAGAAAAGAAGAGTGGAGGAATGGAAGAAAGTAGCTACCTCTTCGATTACTTACACTTGATTAGTTACTATTATCTATATTCTTCCTACCATACCAAAGAGCCTATCATTACATCCTAATTAAAGACCTTTTTGATCATTAATTGAAACTTTGGTGGTTTGTGAATGTAGTCCACGAGCAAGCTTATAGCGAGTCGAGCCAATCGATTGATGAGTGTTGTTACCTTACTTGAAAGAGTGACCTATGTGAGGCTTGGACCAAAAAGGACTATATTACACTTTATTCTCTTGTGATTGAACTTGTTAATTCCTTATGTCATGAGTTTAATGTTGTAGGATGACTTAGCATAAGTTGTTATTCTTATTGATATTGATGTGTTATTACTTATATTCATTAGGTCTTTTCCTAGGTGAAAATTTCTCCACTTAATTTGTCATTTTCGTTGCTCGGGGACGAGCAACATTTTAAGTTTGGGGGGTTGATCATCGCTATTTTCACCTAGATTTTGTGTCATTTTTGTGTGTGTTTTCGTCTTTTTGTTTCGTATTTTTATATCTTTTTATATTGTATTTTGGGAAATTGATGATGATGATTTTCATGTCTTTGAATAGGTGATTATGAGGATAAATGGTGATAAAAAGCATGAAGAAAGGACAAAGTTGAAGAAAATGAAGAATTAGTCAAAATGCATAAAAACACGCTCGTGTTTTTATGCAGTGCCCGTGTTTTTCTGCAGGTGCAAAAACTTACAGAAAGCTGAAAAATTGCAAGAAAACACGGGCAGATGCAGGAAAACACGCCCGTGTTTTCTTGCACTTGGCCTAAAATCGCGTTTTACACCTTTGTGCGATTTCCAAGTGTGTAGAGGGGGTATAAATACCCCCAATATCACCACTTGAAGGCAGATTTTGAGGGTTTTGGGTTGCACACACACCCTCTCCATCCATCCATCATCCATTCCTCCATTTTCATCATCCATTCCTCCATTTTCATCACCAATTCCTCTTGATTTCTCACATCCATCCATCCATTCCACTAATCCACCAATCTAAGAAGGGAAGAACATCAAGGAGTGAAGATTGGAGCATGTTGAAGGAAGAGAAGGCCATCTTAAAAAGGGAAGCCCATCAACCTTTGATTTGTTGTTTTCTTCATTATTTAGCTCAATTGGAGCATGCCATGGATTATATTGATTTTGTAATGATTTATATTGGCTAGTCCTCATGTGAGGCTAGCAATATGATTGGTGAAGGATAATGTAGATTTTGCACACCACATGTTCGATGAATTGACTGTATGAATATTTTCTATCATGAATGCTTATTCTCATTTTATGTATGATTTGTGTGATTAGATTCTCTATTCATAGTGTTAGGATGGTCATTCCAATATTATGTTTAGTGGTTTAATTGAATCATTGATTGCATGAGATGACTATGTTAAGTATGTGGGGAGTTTGGCCATAACCTTCATGTGCTTAGAACCTCATGATAGGACATTATTGATAATTACTTGTGAAAGTGTTTGATATGATGAGGGGAACCAAACTAATTCTCACTTGACCTTAGAAAGGGAACACTAGGAAAACGTCCCTACCTACTAGAGAAAATTCTTCGTGATAATATCTCTATACCGGTATATTAATATCCGTAAGTACCTATAGGAATAGTGAGGATTGGAAACACTCTTTGAGTGTCCTTAATATCATAACATGAAGATCACCAATGCATGTGTGTGTGTGAGTCTATATATACCTTTTCCATGAATGTTGTTAGCCTTGCATACTTCTTAGATTGTTCACCTACACCCATCATCCATCTCATTTGTACATGTTCTATCTTTAATTGCTTTCTTAGTTAGATTGTAGTGTAATTCAATCTCTTCTTTATTGATTAGTCCTTCTAGAGTGAAACATCTTTCGAATACGGATACATCACTTTCTCCCTTGGGTTCGATATTATAAATTTTGCACTTGGTCACCACGTCTACACACAACGATAGAGTACGCTTACTCTTATCAATTTGTACCAAAATTGAGACTAAGTTCACCTCATCAGCTTGTTTCTCAATAGATCTCTTCCTCTTCCAATGTGGTTCAGAAGGTGCACTACAACTTTCTGTAGATTGAGGAAGACCTTTCTTCCTTTTATACGCTGTAGGATGTGAAGCTTCAGCATGTACCGGAGAAGTATCTTGAGCCTCTCGATTATTCTCGTCAAGATCATTTATGATATTCACATTCTCTTCAAGATCATTTATGATATTTATCTCTTCATTCAAAGGTTCTGAAGTTGGGACGATTGTATCTTCAATATGATCATGGACTTTCTTCCACCATTCCTTATACTCAGACGTGGAGTAATTTTTAGAAGCTGAGGCAGCACATGGAAAATAAGTTTCAGAGTTGGAATTACACGTAGTACTGTGTCTCCAATGGTAAAATCCGTCTCCCAGGGAAGCCTCGCGAAGGTCCGTTCTGAGCATCATAGGAATGTCTTGCATGAACCCAAATTGACGAGAAAACCTATGCGGTGAGTAAGGCTCTATCGCAAAATGATCGCCTCGTCGCAAGGTAAGATAGCTAGTACGAATAGCCACAAAATGGGCCCAGTTGTCCCAACTGCTTTGTCCATCATCCACGAAATGGATAGCTTTATCTCTTGAAAATATATTGCAAGTCCACGAAGCATTGTCGGCTATATGAATTCGTTTACGAGCATCCTCGGGACTAAAACATTTTGCACCCTGCTCACCAGCATAAGCTATCATTCGAGGATGATTTAATTTACTGCCAATCGGAAAATGAGTCTTAAAGTAGTGGGCTAACCAAGCATTGACCAAATGAACAGGAAATGTCGATCTAACTTCTGAAGGATTTGGTGAGTTAGAGATTGCGTTCAAGCCACGGTAGATGCTTGTCAAAATTGGAATTGCCAGACTTACCTTTTTTCCAGCAGCCATTAAGCTTGCCACCTTAAAAGTACTCGGCCGTATTAAGCCTGCCTCAGTACCCGGGAGTGCAAAAGTGCAAAGCCAGCAAGCTAAATGAGCAGCTAAGTAGGTCTCTTCTTGATATGTAGGTGGAATGCCCAACTTCTTAAATTGGTCTGTCTCAGCAGACGTCCACGACCTATGATTCGGAATAATACCATTCGGATTATAAGTTTTCTTTGGACGAGAAGTTGACTTTTTTTCGACACGCTTAGGAGGTGAGAGATAAGTTATAGTCTTTTTAGACCAAAAATCTACCCAATGTTCAATCGATATACTTCTCCTACCAGTATTTTGGCAAAGCAAATGATAAGCACCAAGTAAAGAGCGGCAGCTGTATGGGATTCGTAAATCATCTTTCTTGGAAAGAAGTTCAGCTGAACTTGGAACTACTTCGTCATATATATTACCAGCTATCGGAAGTCCCATCAAATTATACAAATCCCATAGAGAAATTGACATTTCTCCAAAGGAAGTGAGCAAAGTGTTGGTAACAGGGCACCACGTCTCACAGAAAGCTTTGATGATCTCTTGGTTGTAGTCATAAGTAAAGAGGGATGCAAAGACAGCATCATAAAGCTTTATGTCATGGAGTATCGGTTGGCATCGACTGAGAATATCTTCAGTCCACTCCCAATATCCTTTGGTATAGTGGAAGTCACCACGAAATTTGAGGAGTTCTCCCCAAGCTGCTTCATTTTTTCCTTTCCCTTTCGCAAATCGTCTTCTCAAAGATGGTAGGGGCTCCAAATTAGGGTTGGGCTCAATATCAGCTCCTTTCAAAGTCCAAATTATGTTATTTTTGCCGGAAGAAAGTTCGTGAGAACAACATTCTAAAAAGAAATTGTTCTTGAGTTTTGGAGGGAGTATTGCATGGTTCCCAAGTAAAGAATCCTCAACTAGAAGGTGAGTTCCTTGTTGTAAAGGTTGGCGATCATCATTAAGAATCACCAGGTAGCTGGAGCCGGATTTTCCCGTAGCAGGTTTGAAGTAAACCATGTCGAAGAGTGTGGTTAACTGCAAAACAAGTGAAGGGGTGTTAAAAATAGGCGTTGAAATATTAAAGGTGAGAATTCATGTTTAAATTTGATGGGTTAAACACATGAATTAATTTTGGGCTAGCCTTTTAAGAGTTAAAGCCCAAAGTCTAAATTAAATTTTAATTGTCTCATGGAAGAAGGAAGGGTCCAAAATATTAAAAGGGAGGAGTAATTAAATAAATTCATGATCCATCGACATGGGTGGAGCCCAAAAGATTAATTAGCTTGGAAGCCCATATTAATAGCCCCAAGTGGAAATTAAATGGAGCTAAATATGAGAAAAATTGGTTGAGGCCCAAATAAAAAAATATGTATACAAGTAAATTAAGGAGAGTCCAATTCAATAATTGAAATGGGCCCAAATTGGTACATATCAGGCTGGATGAGTTGCCCAATTAGTATTTTGCAGACCAAAATAAATAAGGGCCCAATCTAAAGTCAAAATTAAGAAGGTTTGGTCAAAATTGGAGGAATATTTCCTCACAAGTCGAGAATTCTTCTCTTCCAGAACGTGGAGCCATCATCGACCGCCGCGTCGCCCCTTGGTCGTCACCCACTGTTCGTCGCTGCAAATCGCCGGAAAGCAGCCACTCGACCGCCGCGCCATCGCATGTGCTGCTGTCGCCGGGAGATCGCGTGCTACCACCGTCCACCAAATCTGCCGTGACTCCCAGCATTCATCTCATCCACAGTCACCGGAAGCCCATTCACCGATTGCTGTGTTCGTCTGCCGCAGCGCCTTCCGATCGACGCCGTATCCTCATTTCCGACCTTGCCGCGAAGACGCATCACCGTCGGAAGTTGCGGGCTCAGCCTCCGGTCTCGATTGACGTGTCGCCGCCGGATCCGCCACACACATCTCCATCAAATTGCGAGCCACCGTCACCGCCGCACACATCGATCCGCTCACCATCGTGTACCGTATCAGCCGTCGGGAACAGATACGAGCCATTACTCATCTCCCACACTGTGGAATCCGGCGTATCTCCGCCCGCCACTTACTAACGCAGAGGCCGCCTGGATCTGTTGCCGGATTTCCACATCAAAGCAGCCTTCGTTGGAAATTCGCGACCCGACGCCGAGCTATCGACCAAAATCAAGAACTCTACCGAATCTGCACGTCTTGAAAACTGCGAATTAGCGATGGGCTTGAAACACCGTTCGGCTACATCACCTTCTTCACGGGCGAGCACGGGTTTGTAACACCGCTGCTGCCATCGTTCCTCGCGGGTTTGTAACACCGCGTTGCCTGATCGTTCCTCGCGGGTTTGTAACACCGCTGTCGCCATCGTTCTTCGCGGGTTTATAACACCGCCGGATTGTTCTTCGCGGGTTTGTAACACCGCCGGATTGTTCTTCGCGGGTTTATAACACCGCCGGATTGTTCTTCGCGGGTTTGTAACACCGCCGGATTGTTCTTCGCGGGTTTGTAACACCGTCGGATCGTTCTTCGCGGGTTTGTAACACCGCCGCGGGATCGTTCTTCGCAGGTTTGTAACACCGCTGGATCGTTCTTTGCGGGTTTGTAACACCGCCGGATCGTTCTTCGCGGGTTTGTAACACCGCCGCGGGATCGTTCTTCGCGGGTTTGTAACACCGCCGGATCGTTCTTTGCGGGTTTGTAACACCGCCACTGGATCGTTCTTCGCAGGTTTGTAACACGTTGTTGTCATCATCGCGGGTGTATAATCTGGGCATTGCTTTCGTTGTCACGGGTCTGATAATGTCGCCATATCTGTCTGCCGGTATGGCTAAGCAGGCTTGGAACATCACTGAGACCTCTTATCCAGGCCGAAAGATGAAAATATGAATATAACAGGTTCGCGTGAGGGTGTTCAAAGCTTCGTTTATTGCATAAAGAAATCAAGGAAGAGTGACACTTTGCCACTAGGCACCTTCGAATTTTACTATGTATAGTAAAAAGAAGATAAAGAAAAAGAGAAAGCAGCAATTGAAAAGAAAAGGATGAACATACAGTAGTAAAAAGAGAAGGAAAAAGACTAGAGAGGTAAACTTACATTGGCAAGTTGGGCTGAATGTCTGGTCTGATACTCTGCTTTGTATAATGTATTTTGCTGTAGTGGTTTCCTGAAGAAATCTACAAGGAGAATTCGTTGCTGTAGTGATTTCCTGAAGAAGAATTCGTTACGTGCAACTCACTATATTTCAAAAAAAAAAATTTGAAAGAAAAGAGATGAAGTTAAAAGATCGGAGTTTCTTACGTTATGTTGGTAAAAAAAATCGAGTTCATGACCTTATTATATAGTAAGGATATGGAAGAATTTATGGAAATGGTAGGGTAAATCTCTACAAAATTTTAAGAGATTCTTTACTAAATAAATTTGATCAAAGATTTGGGGAAGTCTTGTTCATCAAGAAGCCTTCTTCATCAAGAAAAGGGTCGGCACTAAGGGTTACCGTTTGGAAAATTGGATTGGGCCCTTAGGAGATAAAATATACATTGGGCTTGGGAAAGAATTTTGAAATTATTTGGGCCAAGTTTCTTATTCAAAAGGGCTTGTCAAAAAAAAAAATTTGCGATTCTTTCACAAACAAGATAAAACGTTCGTGAACAAATCGCAAGGGGGCATTTGTAAGCAATTAAAATTTACGGTCCAATCAAATGGTGACGCGTGGATTTTATTGAGTAAATATTAATTTTAATTTATTTTGGAATTTAAATAAATTAGTTCCTAAAGTAAATTAATAATTAATAAATAATTTGAGCCCAATAAATTAAATGGGGCTTAAATTAAATGAGGCCTGACTGAAGTCAAACAAGCCCATACAAATTAAATCAGGCCCAAATAAAATAGGCCTGATTACAGCCCAAACAAGTGGAGGCCCAAGCCCGCAGAATCAGGTCAAATCAGTCTGGACCAATCAAAATGCAGGGCATTAATGAGGGAGTCTTCACATCTCACCTATATAAAGGGGTCCCTTCTCTCATTTGAAACAGAGACTCAAATATCTGAAGACAAAAGCTCTGAAAAGATCAAGAATACGAGCAATACTCCCTTGAATACTTCAAGCATCTTCAAGCGAAGAACAGCCGCCAAATTGAAGATCAAGGTTCTAAACCCCTTCGATCCGGCGTTTTTCAACTACCAATTGAAGATCAAGGTTCCGCACCCCTTCGATTCGGCGTTCTTTGAAGTAATAACCACAGATTGGAGATCAAGGTTCTACACCCCTCCGATCCGGTGTTATTTAAATCAAGTTCTTCAGCGTTCTTCGCGGAAAGTTTCAAGAATAACGTTTTAATCCGAACAAAGGCTTGACCCCTCCGGATTAACGTTATAAATTCAAGAATAGCATTTTAATCCGAACAAAGGTTCGATCCCTCCGGATTAACGTTATACACTTTAAATCTGAGTCCGGATAAGCTTCATTTGAAGATCCGACTCAACACACAAGTCAAGTCAACACAAGTTGTCAACACAGTCAGCATACACTTCGTCAAAGAAGTCAAAGTCAAAGAAGTTAAGGTCAAGAAGCACAAGTCAAAGTCAAATCAAAGCCACGTTGGTTCGAGAGAAGAATCAGAGGATTGATCGAGATTGTAACCCGCTTACATATCTTCCAAGTTAAATCCATCTCAAATCATATTTGTACCCAATATTGTATTTATTATAAATACAAAATTTGTTGTTACAGCATGCAAAAAACCCTCTTGTTAAATAATTAAGTGGGAGAGGGATTGGTCATGATCTCGCGGCCTCCATTATTGATTTATTAAGTGATGCAAGTAAGCTTATGAGTCGGTTTTAGTGTCTTCCTCCCCAACGGATGAGTTTTATTTGCGGATTATTATTTGTAATGTGATGCAAGTGAGCTTATGAGTCGGCTATAGTGTCTTCCTCCCCAACGGATGAGTTTTATTTGCGGATCACTGGTACAAATTAATATTTGATGGTTAAAGGAAATTATTTGACGTGTGGACTTCTCTAACTGTAAGACACACAAACTTGGGTAACGTACTTATATCAAATAATGGTATACACTTAGGTGCAATTAATATGTATCCTCCCCAACGGAGTCACTGCTATTAAATTGCATGGCTGAAGGACAACCGACTATTAATCATTGAGTCATAAGGTTAATTATGACGTATGGAATTAATGGGTAAAACCTTCTCTTGCAAATGTTTGGGTTTGTATACGTCCACACTAACGTGGCATGCACGGTGCTTGAGATGTCGGTGAATTTATTTTATATTGTTTATCGAGGGAACTAATATAAAATTTAAATTTGAAGAGTTTGATCGTCGTATTTATTTACTTGATTCTCTGAATTTTCGAATAGTATATTTCGCTTATTGTTAACTAAAGGAAAATATATTTACTGGTCCATAATAAATGATTAGAAAAGAATCTTGGTTTTAATTCTTACTGCTTAGGAAAATAAATATGTGTTCTCACTAAGAATGCCTTCTGATGCATATTTAAGTCTTTAGTGAAGAGGTGAGAGGTTCATAGAAATATGATGGTCTCATGCGATTCTTTGGATACTTAAGTAAGAAAGGCAAGAGGTAATGGTTAATTTGATGAATTGGAAATACTTGGAATAGAAATTGAAGGGAAATCCTAGCTCAATTTATTCTCCATAATTTGCCTTAATGTTTTGAGCAAGTTTCACCTGAATTACAAGAGGTTGTATATGGTGGAAAACTTATGACAAAACGTGTCGCAAAGGAAAACCAATTTCATCAAGTGGAGAACAATGATAGTATTTTATTCACTAGTTGTTGAAACATGTATAATGATGGCATTTACTGACACGTTGTGAGTAAATACCGGTATCATTAAATGTTTTAAACATAGCGATGATAAGATAATTTAATACATGGGTAAACTACAAAAATAGTGATTGTTGCAGTGGGAGTTGTTTATTTATCTTTTAATAGGAATAAACATTTGTTTAAGAGAAATTGACTTTATGTACGTTTTCATAGAAAGAATTTGATTTCGGTTTCTATGTTTTACGGATGGATACTCTATTTTTAATTGAATGACATAGTCATTAAAATGAAAGGATGGAACTATAATCTGTTATGGTACGTTAGTGATAATTTTTACACTCTTAAATCATGTCTATCCCACGATGCAATGAATAATAATTAATAAAGCATCTTCTAATCTAATAAGAGAAAGGAACCTTCGAATATGAACTAAACATACCTTTTGTCATCTAAGACTAGATCATCTTACTTAAGTACGATTTGAAAGTCAATGGCCGATGAACCGTAAGGTTTAGTGAAAGTGGAAACTATCGAACTAGCGAGTCTTATTTGGAGGTGAATATGATTAATTGCCTCTACTAGGCAAAGGGGTATAGAGCCATGAAAAGATATGTTGGAAATAGTTCATTCTAATTTATGGATCCTAAGATTATCCCGTTGAGAGGTGTTTATGAATATTCGAAGATTATTCTAGAAACAATATATATTTATTTGATGCACTGCAAGTCTGAGTACTATGATTAATTCAAGAAATGCATGGCTGATGCGGTGAAGCATCATGAAAAATATATCAAGTTATTACGATTTAAATCATGGTGGCGAAAACCTCTTAGGATAATTTAGGAGCTATTAATCAGAGGTTGGGACTGAATCCCAAGTTGACTACACCGGGCAAACCCCAGCTGAATGGTGTGGCGGAAAGAAGGAATAAGGCTCTTATGGTAATGGTTAGATAAATGATGAATTATTTGGAATTAATATCCTAGAAAAATGAAAGGTAGTTTATTTTATAGTCCAAAAGATCAGAAAGTGATTGTTAACACGAACACTAGATTTGGTGAAGGACTATGTAATAAATTACAAAACCATGTATAAGTTGTTCTAAAAGTGTGAGAAGGGAAACACAAATTTTAGTACCAAGACTACAAGAGGATATACCACAAGTAAACTACAACGCGTGTCATGTCTGATACACAATTGCATGTAGTGCCTTGTCGTAGTGGGAGGATTGTTTGACAACCGAATAGATTTATGTTTTTGGAGAGTCGTGAGACTTGGTCCCCTAGTAAACATGAAATCGGCCCATAGACATGACGAAGTACTACAAGATCAAAATGTGGAATCTTAGCAAGTTGCAATGATTTCTAGAATAGAATCTGTGGATTCAAATAGTAACAAGAATGATTCATTGAATAGAGCTAAGAGCATTTTGACTGAAAGCTTAAAAGTGTCCATCGATGGACTAAAGCAAGCTTCATCATGTAACATCCGTTTTGATAAGGAAATCCAGTCATATGGATTTAATCAATGCTCGGATGGATCCTGTGTATTGAAAAGAGTGATGGAAACGTGGTGGTATTTATTGTATATACATAGATGATATATTGCTCATTGGAAACAATGAAAGAGTATTGTCGGATGTATGGGTATGGTTAATAAAGCAGTATGAAATGAAGGACTTAAGAGAAGCAAAATATATCCTTGTGATCATGGAAATAAATATAGTGATCACAAGATAGGATGTTGTGCTTATCTCAAGCTTCATAAATAGATACAATCCCTACTCGTTTTAGCATGTGACTTTATCTAAGGAGTTGTGTCTTAAGACACATAATTAGATAAAATATATAAAGGAGGTTCCCTATGCTTCGGCAATAAGGAAGCTTAATCTATGGAATGCTATGCATGAGATTGGATATCTGTATTGCCATTGGCATAGTCAGTGAGTATCAAGGTAACCCAGAACAAGAATATTGAATTATGGTAAGACATATTTGAAGTGCCTGAAGAGGACTGGAAAATTATATGTAGGCTTACCGGATAGATTCATTGCTTCTTGGTGGTTACTTTGATTCGGTTTTTTAAATCATAGGGACGGCAGTAAATCCACCTCAAGGTTATGTGTTTAATGGAAGTAGATCCATAGAGTGGAGGAGTGTCATATAGGAATATATTTCGGACTCCACCATGGTAAGAAGATAATATTGGAGCCTTGTGGCAGCCAAAGTATCTGTATGGTTCTAGAAACTTCGTAATGGACTTAGATATGATTCTGAGTTTTTCCAAGGTTGTCACAATTTATTGTGATAATAATGGTGCAGTAGCAAACTTGAAGGAATTACGAGTCCATAAGGAAATTAAACACATTGATAGCTAGTACTACCTGATACGAGAAATTATATGATGAGGGGAAGGTTGTTGTCGCCTAGATTGCACCGGAAGATAACCTAGTAATCTTTTTACAAGGACCTTAGGCGAGAGCTTTTAATGGTCAAGTAGTGGGAGTGTTAATCAGATGTATGGCAACAGATATGGCAGTGTAGTCTTTTAGTATAAGTGGGAGATTGTTGGATTGTATACTAAAAGTCTAACTTTTTGTATGAACAATGTTTAGATAATATTCGATTTGAGAATCATGTGATCAAACGTTTGCAATTATTTATTATTACAAAAGTCCATTTACTTTATACTGTAGATAATATAGTGTGCGGCGTCGCACGGAAGATCATATTATCGGCTCTTTATAAAGTATAAACAGATATTCACAACCGAGATAGACGGTGACTATCTATCGGTATGGTTGTAGTGTGATTTGGCTGTAGTCTGTCTTGACTATGAAATTTCACTAGTGCACTTTGAGTGTATTGAATAGGACCACCGTTGAGATCGTTCGTTTTATACTGACTATATAATAGAACTTGATCTCTGTTATTATAAAAGTTCATATTCTTAATCTCTATACAATAACCTCGACACGTAAGCCAGTATTCATTTCTCTAATTCATCAATGGGTGAGATTTAATAGTTAAATCAATATGCTCGGTGAGTTGGGAGATGGTGCTGTCTCTATGGTGTTGTAACAACAAATTTTATGCTCGGTGAGTTGGGAGATGGTGTTGTCTCTATGGTGTTGTAACAACAAATTTTATATTTATAATAAAATAAACACAAAAGAATTATAATAATAATCCAGAAGGATTAAACTTGATAATTTATGAAATAATCTCTATCTATCATCTGATTCTTCTTCCGAACCAATTTGGACTTTGACTTTGACTTGTTGACTTGACTGCGTTGACTGCGTTGACTGTGTGTGTTGAGTCGGATCTTTAGTTGAAGCTTGTCCGAACTCGGATTTTGGGACCTTATAACGTTTGTCCAGAGGCGTCGAGCCTTTGTTTGGATTAAACGTACTTAATTCGAAGAACACTCGATCTGGGGGGCTTAGCACCATAATCCCGGGTCGTATGCTGTTCTTGGCGCGAAGAACACCGAAGAACTTAATGTATGAAGAACTCTTGATTTGGGGGGCTCCGCACCTAAATCCCAAATCGTTTGTCGTTCTTGACTTGAAGATGCTTGAAGATCTTGAGGAGCGCTGCTCGTGTTTCAATCTCTTTAGAGTGTTTGTGTCTTCAGGTCAATTAGTATGTGTGGAATGAATGGAGGAGGACTCCTTATATAGATGAAGGCAGAGGATGCCCCATAAATAACTCGTAATCTGATTGGTCAATGGCAGATTTGACCTGGTTCTGCGGGCTTGGGCCTTTCCATATATAACACAGCTTGATTGGTCATTGCTTAATTTGACCTGATTCTGGAACCTTCCAGGCTTTATTTGATTTGGGAGTCAAGCTTTACTTAATTTAAACCCCTTTTTAATTTGTTGGGGCTTTAAATTAATTATCAATTATTTATTAATCTATTTTAGGAATTAATTTATTAAATCCCCAAATAAAATAGATTAAAATTGATATTTAATCAATAAAATCCACATGTCACCATCTGATTGGACTGTGAATTTTAATTGTTTACAAATGCCTCCTTGCGATTTGTTCACGGACATTATGTCTTGATGTGAAGGAATCGCAAAAGTTCCCTTTTCTTGCAATTTGTTTTTTGCCTTCTTCATCCCAATAGACCATAAATATGGCACATGTGTGTTTCTTGTTCACCAAGATAAGAAAATATTGAACAAATTTATTTTTTGTCCATTAAATATATAAATATGGAACAAATTTGTTTCTTGTCCACCAAATATATAAATATGGAACAAATTTGTTTCTTGTCCACCAAGACTTGATAAATCTTACTCAAAATTGTTCAAACTTATTTGAAGTAAAGAATCTCCTCAAAATTTTGTAGAGATTGCAACCCCTACAAGTAATTTCCATATTTATTCACAAACCCACTACTATATAATTGTAGTCTATGAACTCACTTTTTTTCATCATAGCTATCTAACAAACAGGACATTCACTTCATCATGGTTCTTCCTTCTCCTAGTCGAATTTTTTTCTTTCCTTCCAAAGTGTAGCATGAAGTGTTTCTATTTTTTTTTTCTTCAGCATTGCTCCAAGAGGCTACCAAGACAAAGCACTCCAACAAAATACACCATCCAAAGAATTAAATTCACAAGTGTAAGCTTTCAATTTACTCTTCTTTAATTTGCTTTTTTTTTGAACTGTTTATTTGTCTTTCTTGTTTCTTGTTTCTGCTCCGACCAAGAACATAGTAACATGCTTGTCCTCGCCCCTCTTTCTCTTCCGAGAAACCTACGGCGAGCCTCATCCTCGCCCCTCTTTCTCTTCCGAGAAATCGTCGGTGAGCCTTAATTTTCCACGGCAGTCCTCGAGTGTTTGGCCACTACGCTATTCGAGTGAGAACTGTGCACCAACAGTTGGTTCCCTTCTAGTCCCGTGTTCCTCATCACCACCAGCAGCTACCATTCTCGTTACGTCAGCGTGCGACAACTGTTGGCGTTAAAAATCGTAAGGGGATGACAGCTGGAGTCTGCTTCTGTTGGCAGCAGTACGCAATCCTCGATGAGGGATCGGCGACTGAATCACGACCGAAAGTGGCGACGCTCGAGCGCTGGTGGTGGTATACTCTTCCCGGTGATGGCTTGAAGTCTACTTCCAACAGCAGCAGAGTTTGCTTCCAACGGTGGCAGCACGTAATCCTTGATGAGGGATTGACGGCATCGCTGGTGGTGCGTGGCAGCAGTGGTGGCGGGTTTCGACGAGGGGTGAACGCATCTGTTGATTCTCAATCGTGAGACCGGCGGTTGAGACACGACAAGCAGCAGCCTCTGACATTTTCTGGCGGTAGTAGTGCGCTCAATGTTTTGATATTGAAAAATCAACGAGGGGCGCGACTGACGTCAGCCTTCCGACGACTGTTCGCTGCGGCGGCCACTTACTGCTCGCTACGTGCCTCGATGACAGCTGCTCGCTGCAGGCTTTGGTGGAATCCCAATTTGCTACTCGCTGCTCGCTCCAGGTCTCGACGGTGGCTGCTCGATGAGGGGGAGGCTACTCGCTGCTCTCGACGACTGCTTGCTGCCCTCGGTGGCGAATCGATCAACGAAACTGGGCAGCAAAAGGAAAGATCCGGCGGTGGCTATAGCACTGTTTGCTGGTGAGGATTCAGCGCGACCTTTGGCGGCAGTCACCGGTGGCTGCAGGCGTCGACAAAGGTCTCGATCAGTAGGAAAAGGAGAAGCCCTCCTTGAAGCTGATTCACGTTTGAGAGTTAAAATCAATTTTTTACTTTAAAAATTAATTTTGACCTTCCTTTGTGAATTTGGGCCTTTTGACATGGAAGCAACTTTGGGCCAATAATAATACGAGCCCATGGGAAAGCTAATTCTGATTTAGGCTTCTATATAAATTGGGCCCATATTAAAATCAAAATTCATGATCTTGGGCTTTCAACTTCCAACTAATTTTTTTAAATTCATGCCTTAAATTTAAATCAATTTGACTTAAACATGAATTAATTTAGTTGGTCACTTTGATATTTTAAACTTCACTTCATCATAGGTTTAACTTATAATTTTGAATTTAACAATTAATTGATCCAAGAATTTATCTCGGGTTCTTTTAATCATTAAAATCCTTCCACTTAAATTATTTCCAAATCATACTCCTGTTCTCTAACATTACTTTTACTCTTTTTTTTCAGTCAACCTTAACTTCAGAATGGTTAAGTTTAAGAGTCATATAACAGATTCCAAGAAGCGTCAATTACTGATCCTTGATACCCAGCGTCCGCTATCAGACATAGTAACTCGTCTTCCAATTGAAAGATCTCTCATGGGTCAACCTATAGAGAAATTAACTCAAGAGGATAACGTCTTCAATCTAACAACTTGGACTAGAGACATGGAGTTGGACGAACTGGAGTTGTAGTTTTGAGATCGGCTAACTATACCAAGGAGAAACCTAAAACTGGCCCTTTGCCCACACTAGGGCGCCAAATAATCGAGGGTAATGCAGCATGGGACGACTCAGTGAACTTTCTCGGGGAATTTCATTACACCTCAGGGTATTGAGAGTGGACCGAGGCTGTCTTAAGCAGATATCGCTCTAATCTTGAGAAAACAATGCTTTATGACCCTATCTTTGCATCTCTGTTCACATATGACTGCAATCGTGAGATCATCAAAGCTTTTTGTGAGGCGTGGTGCCCTACCACTAATACCTTACTTACTTCCTTTGGAGAAATGTCGATTTCTCTATGGGATTTGTATAACTGGGTGGGATTGCCGCTAGCTGGTCACTTATATGAAGAAGTTGTGCCCGACAAGCTAAAACTTTTGAATGAGCGGGACGCCACTGGCTTACGCATCCCACCTAGTTGTCAGCACTTACTACATGCTTATCATAGACTCCGTAGTCTTGACGGTACTGACTTTGTTTCACTTTCTCGATGGATGAGCTTTTGGTCTCGTAGAACTAAGAAGCATAAGCAGCCCCCTCCACGTGTAGAAAGTAAAAGGAAAGCACGTCTCAAGAGTACGCACAATCCCAAGGGCATTATTGATGACTACAAGAAATGGACTTCCCTAGAGACGAACCCTTTTAAAATGCTTCATATTGATGCCACAGAACAAGATGAAACATAGTTAGCTGCTCACTTATCTTGCTGGCTTTGCTCTTTTATACTTCCTAATGACGAAGTAGACCTGATACGTCCTGGTACCTTCAAGGTAGCGAGTTTGATGGCTGTGGGAAAATCAGTTTGCCTTGCTGTCCCAGTTTTGACAAGCATATACCGAGGGCTGAATGGAATCTCCAATGAACTCAGACCCTCTGAAGTGAAGTCAACATTTCCCGTGCACTTCGTTTATACTTGGCTGGCTCATTATTTTCAAACTCATCACCCGAACCCTCATGGATTGAAAGTACCTTCAATGGTGACCTACTTAGGCGAAAATGGAGCAAAATTCTTTGGTTCGATTGGTGCTCGCAAAAAGATTCAAAATGGAAGCAAAGCTTCCTTGTCTTGCAATGTTCTCCCGACAACAGACCCCATATGGTATATTGACCATGACAAGGCACCTTGGCGCGATTGGGCCTACTTCATTGCTATTCGTACCAATTATCTTACTTTGCGACATAATGGAGGCTTTCTTATTAAACCCTACAGCCCACATCGATTTAGCCGCCAATTCAGCTTTTATCAAGATACTCCGGGGAGAATGAAAACAGACATTCGAGAAACCACCTTGGAGCGAGGATTTCAGTATTGGAGGCAATGCACCTTGCGTAATTCTCAATCTACAGCAACTTTTCCATATGCACCTTCAGAATTTAAAAACTTCTACTCATCAGAATACGAACAACGATTATCTCAGATTCATGGCACTTACTTCTTGGATAATGTGTTGAACCTAGCTGAGGCTGTTCCAAACTAGGATGTGGAAGAAGAAGTTGGCATTGTCAATAATTCAGATAATGCCAAAGCTGATAAGGAGGCTGTACCGCTAGAGGCCCCGCCCCTTCGACAGGTGATTGTAGGGAGGTCTAATGGAGTAGGAAAGAGAAAGAGCGGTCTCTCTCATTCAAATAAGAGTACAACAGACCACAACCCAAAGCGAATCAGGAAAGCCAAATCTCCGGTGCTTATCCCGACAACTAAAGCTGAGGTTTTAATTCATTTTGATCACAATTTATATACATCCATACTTGCACATATTTTCTTACCATCTTTTTTTTCTTTGTAGTACATGCGTGCTGTATTTGATTCTGATTATGATGACTTTAAGGAAGAAGGATCAGCTTCTGTTGCAGCACCTGAAGACTTAGTTGATGATGACCTCTCGGACCACACTTCTCCTATCATAAATGAATCTTCCCCACTAATTTCTGCGGTCCAAGCTCCGGATATTACAGAATTTATCTTTGATAAAGAGATTGTGGATGCTAAGAAGCTAGTTAATTCGGCAGTGTGGAAACACTTTCAAGAAAAGCTAAGAAGAACTCCTGTCAACTCATTATCTTCTATAAGAAATGAGGGGTTTAAGATTGTGGACAACTTCAAAAGCGCCCAAGGGATTGATGGATCTGCTCTAGAACAATCATTCAATTTCTTACTTTCTAAAGCCGATGCGTATGATGCCGTGAAGATAAAACTTGCTAATGGAATAACCAAGAAAGACATTGAAAAGCGTCAGACCGATACAAGGAAGCGTGCTCATGAATACAAAGACCAAGAGGCTACAGAGGCCAAGCAACTACAAGAATCCGAAATTAGGTTGAAGAAAATTGAGACGGAGATCGAGATTCTGTTGAAGGAGAAGGAAACCATGTCACAAACAATTGAACATCTTCGCCAATCCGTTCAAAGTGCAAAGCTTGGAGCTCAAACTGCTGCAAGAAATATTAGTGTACTGAAGAAAACATCCATCCTAGAAGATTCCATTACTGACGAATTGAGGAGCGTTACTCAAGCTTTGGCAGCCGCTCGAGATGAGCTATCCACTATGGATATTTTTCATTAGCTTCTTTTGAAACCATTTCATTTCAATACACCCATTTTGTTTTGATTACTTAATGACATCATTAATACAGTTCATTTCTTCCCTTACTTCTTCTCCTTTATTATTACATTGCATCTTTACTCTGCTTTCTTTTCATGCTCACTTACACTGCTTTCATACTTCAATTTATTATTTGCCTCACAAACTTGATGTGAATAGACCAAAAACATGACTGAACTTAGCATAGTGTTAAGCTGCCTACGTACCTCTTCGCAGAGGATCAAGTCATTACGTAGTTCAAATGGACATGTTTTGGTTTGAATGGGGGGTGCCATACACAATTTATACTCATGCGGGCCAATAGTGACTATTCTTTAACTACTTTAGACAAACACTATTACAAAACTGTGCATAGATTACACTGCATAGATATCGATTATTTTTAAAATTGATATCTATAGGTTCAGTAACCGATATCTATTCTACAACTAATATCTATGTTGATAAGATTATTCAAATTAATATCAGTAATTGCCTAGTGATATCTATTAATGATTGTTATGGGTATTATATCCCTCATGCTTGCTAGGCCCAAGAGGCCCAATAAGGTACGCTACACTTGAAGAGGAAGGCCCAGCCCGGGCTGAGAAAAGAATTGAGACAGCCCAATAAGAAGCATGACGGTTCAGGAGCCCAACCCATATCGAGTATGGACGAGCTTACCAGACGAGTACGACACAGGGAGCCACCCTCGGCAGGAAGATACCTCGGCACTTACTCCTTCTTTGGCTGAGACCTCGGGAGGACGCCCCGACGCCGGGAGCAAACATGCCCGAAGGCCAAGGGGAGGCATCGAAGGCAGGACAAGAAAGGACATGCTTCATAATGATGGAAAATGAGTACTGCAGGCTAGAGGACAACACTAACGGGAAGAGGAGATATCTTGGGCAGCAATCCTAACAAGAAGACAACAACTGACTGACACACCTTGCTCCAACAACCAATAGGAGGCTAGCAAAGGACTGAGACGCCCTGCAAATCCCTGGCAAAGCAGGAAACCCCTTCCAGGTTCCTCCCACAGCTGGTCAGTGTACTAGGAACTTCATTTAAGGCGGGCTGTACATGTCCAAGTGGCACGAGACGATTGGTCCCGTTCTAGGGTTTTAGGGACAATATAAATAGCCTCTCTCACAGGAGAGAGGCAAGGCAAGTAGCACTCACTTTAGACATTACGCTGAAGGAAATCAGGAGAGAGCGTTGATCTAAAAGGAGAGTAATAAAATCGGTTAAGTTCTTTGGTGGTAATCGGCCTTTGGAAGGGGATAATTTATTTATGTCGTTGTGTTTAATGGTACTCATTTTTGGGCCCTGCTAATTAAAACATTAACTCATAATAAACTTAATTAGCGGACCAAAAATAGCCGTCAACATCTGGCGCCGTCTGTGGGAATCGCTACGATTAGCCACTCTTGTTCTTCGTTTCTCACGGTTTCTTAGCGCTTCTAAAACTGGTCTGTAAATCAAGATGGGGGGTGAAGATCTCGCAACCCATGGATATGACGAGAGGGGAGAATGCTCCAGAGCCCATCGTAATGTCACGAGGAGCGAAAATCATGTCCAAATCAGTGCACCTGTTATGGAGGTACCCACCCCGGCGAGGTCTATTCCTGTCCCAAACCTGGGCGACCCCCTGAAGACGAAAAAAATGAATGAAAAGATCCAAAGGGTGATCGATGAGTACACCATTGAAGCTCCCCCAGTTCGACCGGCGAGGTTGAGTTTCAGTGGCCCTCCCATAGGAAGCCAGGGTGATTTACGGGAAAGCCTCGAAAAAAGAAGAAATGCCAGGAAAAAATGCAATAGAGGAGACGCCAGAGAAACCATCCACTTCATAAGAAGGAGGCAGGTCGAAGGAAGGGAAAGCGTAAGTAAAACCCCAGCTGAGGGTGGACACAGTGAGTACCGCCGGCGTCCGAAAAGGGAAACTAGGAGACAACCACAACCCGGAGAAAGGGGAGGGGTGAGGAATCCCCCACCCATGGGAACGCCGACAGGAGAGGAAGCACCAAGAAGGACCCCGTCCGTATCTCAAAGGAAACATAAGAGAGGCAGAAGGTCAAGGAATCAGAGGTCGCGATCGTCATCGAATCCATACTCGCAGGAGGATCAAGGTCCATCATGGGAGAATCTACCCACGACCGAGCTATCTTTGCCCCAGACCAGGAAGAACGACAGACCCACACCAAGAAGTGGGAGGAGACAAATGGAGGCGAATGCAGAAACGTTGAGGTCGGAAACTAGGGGAGCATTCCCGAATGCTCCCGATCGGGATCTGCAGGCCTTGATAAATGAGGAGGTGAATAAGCGTTTTGCCGACCTAGAAAGAAAGATGGCAGGAACGGGAGGAATCCTCCAATCCTCAGTGGCCCCTTCTCCTTTCACGGCCGAAATCAGTAACGCTCCTCGACAACAAGGAATCAAACTCCCCTCCAACCTAACCTTCGATTGTGACTACGACCCGTACTCCCACATAGAAAAATATTTGATGTGGATGAGGGCTCAAGGGGCTAACGAAATTACACTGTGCCGAATGTTTCCACTAACACTTGGCAATAAAGCTCATGCCTGGTTTAGAGCAGTCCCTGCAGCCTCTGTCACCAGTTGGGGAGAGCTAATGGAGGTCTTCTTAATGCAATATTCATACTTGGGTGCGCCGAAGGAGCCGAAGCACAAGCTGGCCAACGTTCGCCAGGGTTCGACAGAAAGCTTGCGAGACTTTCTGAAAAGATTCAACGAACAGCGATCGATGGGAGAAGTCATGGGGGATGAGGCCTATCTCATCACGGTCATGGGTGCGCTTTATCCCGAGACCAATCTATGGAAAGCAGTGCAGTTAAAACCACCTGTGTCCTACGCAGCCTTCATGGTCATGGCGAACGAGTAATACAGGCAGAAGATATATCCAAAATGGCGAAGAAGGCCACCAACCAGAGCACCTCGGCGGAACCGAGCAGGAAAAGGGTCAACTCCGGAGGGACTAAGGAGTACAAGACACCAGCCACTTTTAAACCATTCTCCGAAGATACGGAGGTCCAGCAGATGTATGAAGAGTTAAAATCAGGAACTAACCTGAATATCGCTGAGGTATTCTACTACGTCAAAGATCGACAGGTCCTTCAGACACCGAGACCCGTCCTTCGATCCTCGGAGCTCACCAACCCGCAGAAATATTGCATGTACCACCTGACACACGGACACAATACCGATCAATGCCAGGACCTCATCACCGAGCTATGGAAACTGTTTAAGGAAGGAAAGCTGAGGGGAATGCTGCAGACCCCGAGGCCGAGGATATACAGGAGGGACGCTAACCTCCCCGCCCCCCCGGGTCGACCGAGGTCCCCAGGCAGAGGCCGGAATGACGAAGCGATCCCCTTACCCCCTCTGCCTCCTGGGCGTCCGCCAGTGTTTGATAGAATCGGAGGACTGGTCCCGAGAGGAGATAGACCAGGGGAGATACACATGATGGAACCAGCGGAAGATACCCCTTACGTCGGTACCTCCCAAGCACTCACCACGGCATCCAAAAGGAAGAGGAAAACCGAACTGAGAGACTTGAACCAGCAGATCCCTCAAGTATGGTCATTGGCTTCGGCACCGAGAGAAGTAACGGAGGCAGACATCATCTTCACCGAGGCCGACTTCTATGGGGTAAGCGCCCCTCACTCGGATCCTTTAGTCATTTCACCCATACTCTTGGGAATCAAAGTACATAGATGTTTAGTGGACACTGGAGCCTATGCCAACATCATCTTTAAGGAAGTTTTCAAAAATCTGGGGGGCGAACGTCATCACAAGGTGAGGCCTTACGGTGATGAGATCAAAGGATTCGGCAATGCGTTAACCAGACCAACCATGGAGGTAGATCTATCGGTCCAACTGGAAGGTTCAGACGGTAGGACTAGAATGCAAAAGCAGCTGACCTTCAAGGTCGTGGATCAGGCATCCACATATAACTGCATACTGGGACGCCCGTTGATCCATGCCTTCGGAGCTATTCCGTCTACCCTCCATCAGTACCTCAAGTTCGTCACCATAGACGGCAGGGTGGCGACGGTGATTGGAAACCAGATGAGAGCCAGATAGTGCTCATTTGTAGAAAAGGTGGAAGGTATGAGCTACCACGACGTGGACTATGAGATGTTGAGCTTCGAAGATGTCGTGAAGGAAGGCGAAATCCAGGGAGAAGAGATAATAGCTAAGGAACCATCCGAAAAGGGACAGAAGATGGCTGGTCCCGAACCCGACGAGGTCCTAATGATTGCCGAAGGAAAAGGGGCTGAAGAGCTGAGGCAGGGCCTAGATGGTCAGGTCCTAAAAGAAAGAAAAGAGGGAAGAAAGATACCAAAAAGGAAGCAAGTAATACCGGATGAGGATCCTCGGACGAAGTTAAGGGAAGGAGCCTCGGCTGCTGGAAAGACGGAAGTAGTACAGCTGGATCCGGAGAATACAGAGATCAAGGTAAAAGTGGGGACATAATGGGAGAAAGAATTCACAGAAGAATTGATCCACCTACTAAAGAAAAATCTGGATGTCTTCGCCTGGAACCCGAATGAAACACCAGGGGTACATCCGAGATACGCATGCCACAGATTGAATATTGATCCCAATATCCCGCCGTTCCATCAGAAAAAGAGGAAGTTCAGTCCCGAAAAGATCGCAGCTATGGAGTCAGAGGTGCATAAGCTATTTGTTGGATTGTATACTAAAAGTCTAGCTTTAGTATGAACAATGTTATAACAATATTTGAAATGAGAATCATTGATCAAATGATTGCATCTTATAATTTATTTTATATGCATGATGCAATAGTCCATTTACTTTATACTATAGATAATATGTTGTGCGACAACACGCGGAAGATCATATTATCGGTTTCCTTATAAAGTATAAACAGATGCTCACAACTGAGATAGACGGGGACTCTCTATCGGTATGGTTGTAGTGTGGTTTGGTATTAGCTTGTCTTGGCTATAGAATCACATTAGTGCACTTGTGTGTATTGAGCAGGACCGCCTGAGATCGTTCTTCTTATACTGACTATATAGTAGAACTTGATCTCTGTTTTTATGGAAGTTCGTGCTCTTAATCCCTATATAATAACCTCGACACGTAGGGCAGTATGTATTTCTTTGATTCATCAATGGGTGAGATTTATAAGTATTAAATCAACAAACTCGGTGAGTTGGGAAATAGTGCTGTATCTATGGTGTGTTGTTGATTGTAGAAGGAATCCATGTCCGTCATAGGTTGATGATGTCCCCTTGAGGAGCTCATAAGGTTTATCATGTAAATCTTGCAAGTGGATTAATTTCCGGCATGATAATAAGGTTGAGTGGTACTACTCTCGGATGAGATATTAATTAATTTGAGTTGTCAGTAACTTAATTAATTAATGGGCATTGAATATCTTAAACATGGGGAGACTATCGGGCTCATAATAAGAAGGAGCCCAGAACATAATTTGGGATTGGACGGGTAGTGCAATAATAATATTTTAGTGGACTATATTATTATTATTGGATTTAATTAAAAGCTTTGGGCTAAGCTTGGTTAATTAAATTCAATTGAGGCCCAGCCCAATTTCTCCTCCTGGTCCCTACTGTAGCCCTTTATAATAGTCTGCTCAGCTCCTGGATGCCCTAAGAATTGAGAACGCCGTTCTTTTGTCTAAAAAGTGGTTAGGAGCAGATTGAGTGATCCTACAGACTGTTGACCACACAACAGTAGGATTGACTAGGGTAATACAGTAGAAGAACAAGAGGTAGTTCTTCTCAAACATTCATCCTCTACTTCAATCCAGAAGACAGGTATTGATTTATGCTTCCGCTGTATATGTTTGCCTGTTAACCTAAACGGATCACGTTGAACCGCACGATCCAATTGCCCAACAATTGGTATCAGAGCGTTGGTTTCGTGGTGAAACATGAACCGTAAGGTTGGGGTTATTGTGATTATATGTTTATTTGATTTTATTGATATATAATCACATGATAGTACGCTGTTTTAAGGGTTTGTGTAATTGTGAAATCATGGAATCCTATTTGTACTATCAACCCAGAATGATCATCGATGAAAAAGCATGTAATTGAGAATTACTATATGTTTTGTTGATGATATTGGCGTATGTTTGACTTGAAATTGTACACGCGATTTATGAACACACACTGTCGAAACCCATCCACTTTCTATCAAACTGGACACCGCATACTCACGCACACGGCGATGGCTGCTGGCCTTGACGGTGAGCGTTCGTACGAGAACGGTGATGGCAAGACGGAAGCGGCTTCGCGGCTGGTGGGGGCGGATCCCGATCGATGGCGTGCTGGGTCATGGTGGCCTTGGGCGGCGCGATCTGTAGTGGATCCCGTTTGGGCTGTCCTGTCGTCAGGCGGCGGCTAGCGGTGGAAGGTGGCGGTGCTGAGTCGAAGGCAGCGGGTCAACTTGTTGACTCAGATCGATAAAGCGCCAAGCGAATTCCCTGTTGGTTGACGTCTGGCGGCGCCTGACTCGACTGGTGCTGCGATTGCTAGGCTGAGCACGGCGGTTGAGCGGCGGAGATGTCAGCGTTGTGATGCGGTTGCAGCGGCGTGATACTCTAGCAGTGTGGATGGCGACGGACCTTGGTGGAAGCACGGTGGGTCTGTCCTCTCGCCGATCGGGATTGCCGCGGATGGTGGGCTGAAGGTGTAATTCCGGCGGCTGACGGCACGAATTTCGAGGAGCAGCAGCCGGGTTGGCTGTCGGCGTGGCTGGTCGAGGCTTGATGGAGGCAAGTCGCTGTCGTGGCTGATGGGCGTTGCTGGAATGTCGAGGCTTGATGGCGCCGGAGGACTACGGCCGGCGTGCAGCAGCGGCGCCGGGGTGTCTGCTGCCGTGTGTTCGATCGGCTGGCAGGGACGCGGCTGAGCAGAGTGCGGCTGATCGAATAGGGCAGCAGCTGTTTTTTTTGGGCTGTTTATTTGGGCCTTTGTTGCTGGGCTTGCTGGGCTTTTATTTATGGCTGCTGGGCTATTTATTTTGGGCTTGGTTAATGGGTTGTGTTTTCATGGCTGCTCATTTTTTTTTAATTTGTTTTGGGCTTGATTTGCTGGGCCCAAATTTTAATTAAAATGGATGTGGCTGTTGGACCTTAAAGCCCAATTCAGTAATTAAATAATAGGCTGCTCAATTTTTAATTTGGTTTTGGGCTGTTGGGCCCAAATTTTATTAAAATGGAAATGGGCTGCTGGGGTATTATTTTATTGCTGGTTTTTAATTAATTGTGGATAATGGGCCAAGCATGATTATTAATTATATTAATGGACTAATTGTGCTAGTGGGCTAGGTGGACTTAATTAGATTTTGGGCTAAGATTATGGGCCATGGATAATGGGCTTGATTAATTATTTAATCTGCTGCTCATTTTGTGTTACTTTGTTGCTCTTGGGCCCAAAATTAATTGATCCACTATTTATACAATTAATTATGTTATATAACTGATTAATTGATTTAATTGTCAATTATTGTTGTATATGTGACAGACATGTTCTATGTGATTTATTTATTTAAATTGCTGATAATAGAAGCATGTCTTAATTGTATATTTTATTCCTGAATATTATATGCATGTTATAAACCCTCGGTAATTAAATAACTAAGTGGGAGAGGGGATTGGTAATAAATTCCCGCGGCCTCCATTATTGGTTTGTTAGCAATGTGAATAGACTTGCGCGTCGGCATTAGAGCCTTCCTCCCCATCGGATGAGTTTATTCATGGATTGCTGGAACAGACTTCATTAAAAAATTACGTTTGTAATGTGATGCATATGAACTTGCGCGTTGGCTTAGACCTTCCTCCATATCGGATGAGTTTATATGCGGTTCACTGGTACAAACTTGTAATTGATGACTGTAGGAAGTTATCCGAGCGCGTGTGTACTTCTCCATCTGTAAGGCACACAAGCTTGGGCCGCGGACTTGGGGTCAAATAATGGTGTACACTTAGATGTGAATAATAAGTATCCTCCCCATCGGAGTCACTGCTTTTATTTGCATGGCTAAAGAGGAACCGACTATTAATTATTTTGTCATAAAGTGAGGTTGACAAATGAAATTAATGGGTAAAACCTTCTCTTGTAAATGTTCGGGTTTGTAAACGTCCACACTATCGTGGCTTGCAGACTCACGGTGCTTGAGATGTCGGTGAATTTTAATTTTATATTGTTTTGAGGGAAATAATATAAAAGGATAAAATTCGAAGATTTGATCGGTAAATTTATTTTTGATTCTCTGAATTTCGAATGGTATTATTTCACTAATTGTTAACTAAAAGACATTATATTTACTTGTCCAAATTAGTTGATTAGAAAAGAATCGTGATTTTGAAAATTACTGCTTAAGAAATACATGTGTTCTCTCAAAAGACGGCTCATGATGCATATTAAAGTCTTTAGTGAAGAGATGAGAGGATCATAGAAATATGATGAACTCATGTAACTCTTCAGATACTTGAGTAATTTAAAAGGCGCAAGATCATGATAGAATTTGATGAATGAATTGGAAATATATATGGAATAGAAGTTGAAAGGAAAACCTAAGTCAATTTTATTTTCCATAATTGCCTAGATGTTTTTGAGAAAGTTCCACCTCAATTACAAGAGGATGTAAATGGTGGGAAACTTCTAACAAAACATGTGGCAAAGGAAAGCCATGTTCATCATAAAGTGAACAAGTTTAATATCTTATTTACTAATAGCCTAAACATGATTAGTGATGGCATCTACTGACACGAAGTGTGTAGATACAGGAATCACTAAATGTTTTTCACTTAGTAAGGATAAGATTGTTAATAACATGGGTAAAACTACGAAGGTAGTGGCTATTGCAGTGGGAGTTGTTTATTTATCTCTGGATAAGAATAAACGATTGATTATGAGAAATTATCTTTACGTACGTTTCATAGAAAGAATTTAATTTCGGTTTCTATGCATTAACGGATGGATACTTCATTTCATTTAAATGACATGGTCATAGTGATGAGGAATGAGGCTATAATCCGATAAAGTACGTTGGTGGATAAAAAGTATACTCTTGAATCGTGTACATCCCACAGATGCAATATATAGTAATTAATAATGCATCTTCTAATATAAGTAAGAGAAAGGAACCTTCGGAGATGAACTTAACATACATTTGGCGTCTAAGACTAATTCATTTTACTTGAGTAGGATTCAAAAGTTGATAGCCGATAGACCGTAAGGTTTATCTGAAGTGGAAACTATCGGACTTGCGAGTCTTGCTTGGAAGTAAAAATGATTAACTGCTTTTCAAGGCTGTGGGGAATAGAGCCAAAGATATATATGTTGGAATTAGTTCATTCTGATTCAAGCGGACCTAATATTATCCAGGCAAGAGGTAGTCATTACGGTTTAACCGTGGTGGTAAATACCTCTTAGGATAGCTAGGAGCTATTAATCAGAAGTTGAGATTAAATCTCAAGTTGTCTACACCGGGCATGCCCCAGCTGAATGGTGTGGAGGATAGAAGGAATAAGGCTCTTATGATTGTGATTAGATAGATGATGAATTATTTGGAATAATTAAATTCATTTTATGGATATGCCCTAGATACAGTAATTCGTGAAACGTTTGTCTGTATATGGGACATCCTAGAAAAATGAAGGATGATTTATTTAGTCCAAAAGATCGAAGGGTAATTGTTAACACAATAACTAGATTTTTGGAAAAGGACTACGTAATAAATCACAAACCCATGTATGAATTGTTCTAAAGGAAGTGAGAGGAAAACACTAAGTATAAGTACCAAGTGTACAAGAGGATATGCCACAAGGTAAACTGCAACGCATGTCACATCTGATACACAATTACGTGTAGTACCTTGTCGTAGTGGGAGGGTTGTTCGACAACTCGTAAAATATATATTTTGGGAGAGTCGTGAGACTTGGTCCCTAGTAAATATGGTATTATCCCACGGATACGACTTAGCACTACAAGATTAAAATGCGGAATCTTAGTAAGTTGTAATGAATGATGAAATAAAAGAGGATCATACGGTAAGGTGAAAACCTTGGAAGCAAAGCTTGTTGCGAAAAGGTGTACTCAGAAAGAAATGGTTCGATTATGAGAAAACCTATTCGCTTGTAGCTATGCTTAGTTGATTCGGATTCTTTTAAATTTTGCTGCTCATATTGAATTATGAGGAACAGCAAATAGATGTCAAGACAGCTTTCCTGATTGGAAGTCTTGAGGAAAACATCTATGTGAAGCAATCAAAATAATTCATTGCAAAGGGCTAAGTGCATTTTAATAGTAAGCTTATAGGTGTCCATCAAAGGACTAAACCAAGCTTTGAGATTGTGAAACATCTGTTTTGAAAAGGAAATCCATAGATATGAATTTATTCAATGAGCGGATGTATCTTGTATATTGTAAAGAGTGACGAAAACGTGGTGGTAATTCTTGTACTATACGTAGATAGTATCTTGCTCATTGGAGACAATGAAAGAGTATTATCGGGCGTATGGGTATGATTAAGAAAGTAGTATGATATGAAGGACTTAAGAAAAGTAAAATATATCCTTTTGATCACGGTAATACGGATCATATGAAAGGATGTTATGCTTATCTCAAGTTTCATAAATGATACAATCCATACTCGTTTAGCATGTGTATTTATCTTATTGGATGTGTCTTGAGACATAAATGAAGATAAAGGAGATGAAAGTGGTTCCTTATGCTTCGGCAAATAAGGAAGCTTAATCTAAAGAATGCTATGAACGAGATTGGATATTTGTTTTGCTGAATGCATGAACAGTGGGTATCAACGTAACCCGGAACAAGAATGATGAACTATGGTAAGACATATATGAAGTGCCTGAGAAGGACTGGAAATCATATATAGATTTACTGAGCAGATTCATTGCTTCTTGTGGATTACGTAGATTCAAATTTTTAGTCAGATTGGACGGCAGTAAATTCTCCTTAAAGGTTATGTGTTTAATTTTAGGAAGTAGAGTCATAATGTGGAGGAGTGTTATATAGAAATATATTTCAGACTCCGGACTCCATCATGGAAAGATGATAAATTGGAGCCTCTGAGGCTGCCAAAGTATCTATATGACTCTAGAAACTTCAAGATGGACTTTGAAGTGTTTCTAAGTTTGCCCAAGATTATCACAATTTATATTGCTGATATTGGTGCAGTTGCAAACTTGAAGGAATCACGAGTCCATAAGGCAATTAAACACATGGAGCGCCAGTACCACCTGTTACGAGAAATCGTATGTTGAGGGGAAGGTTGTTGTCGCCTAGATTGCATCGGATGATGACCTAGTAAATCCATTTACGAGGACCTTAAGGCGAGAGCTTTTTATGGTCGTGTAGTGGGAGTAGGAATCAGATGTATGGCAGAAGACATGACAGCATAGTCTTTTAGTATAAGTGGGAGATTGTTGGATTGTATACTAAAAGTCTAGCTTTAGTATGAACAATGTTATAACAATATTTGAAATGAGAATCATTGATCAAATGATTGCATCTTATAATTTATTTTATATGCATGATGCAATAGTCCATTTACTTTATACTATAGATAATATGTTGTGCGACAACACGCGGAAGATCATATTATCGGTTTCCTTATAAAGTATAAACAGATGCTCACAACTGAGATAGACGGGGACTCTCTATCGGTATGGTTGTAGTGTGGTTTGGTATTAGCTTGTCTTGGCTATAGAATCACATTAGTGCACTTGTGTGTATTGAGCAGGACCGCCTGAGATCGTTCTTCTTATACTGACTATATAGTAGAACTTGATCTCTGTTTTTATGGAAGTTCGTGCTCTTAATCCCTATATAATAACCTCGACACGTAGGGCAGTATGTATTTCTTTGATTCATCAATGGGTGAGATTTATAAGTATTAAATCAACAAACTCGGTGAGTTGGGAAATAGTGCTGTATCTATTGTGTGCTGTTGATTGTAGAAGGAATCCATGTCCGTCATAGGTTGATGATGTCCCCTTGAGGAGCTCATAAGGTTTATCATGTAAATCTTGCAAGTGGATTAATTTCCGGCATGATAATAAGGTTGAGTGGTACTACTCTCGGATGAGATATTAATTAATTTGAGTTGTCAGTAACTTAATTAATTAATGGGCATTGAATATCTTAAACATGGGGAGACTATCGGGCTCATAATAAGAAGGAGCCCAGAACATAATTTGGGATTGGACGGGTAGTGCAATAATAATATTTTAGTGGACTATATTATTATTATTGGATTTAATTAAAAGCTTTGGGCTAAGCTTGGTTAATTAAATTCAATTGAGGCCCAGCCCAATTTCTCCTCCTGGTCCCTACTGTAGCCCTTTATAATAGTCTGCTCAGCTCCTGGATGCCCTAAGAATTGAGAACGCCGTTCTTTTGTCTAAAAAGTGGTTAGGAGCAGATTGAGTGATCCTACAGACTGTTGACCACACAACAGTAGGATTGACTAGGGTAATACAGTAGAAGAACAAGAGGTAGTTCTTCTCAAACATTCATCCTCTACTTCAATCCAGAAGACAGGTATTGATTTATGCTTCCGCTGTATATGTTTGCCTGTTAACCTAAACGGATCACGTTGAACCGCACGATCCAATTGCCCAACACTATTGGCAAGCAGGAGAGTTAGCGAATTCAAATACCCGATCAGGATACAAAATCCGGTGATGGTAAAAAAGAAGGAAGGGTCCTGGAGGCTTTGCATCGACTTCACCGACCTGAACAAGGCATGACCAAAGGATAGCTACCCCCCCCCCGTCAATCGACCAGATGGTCGATGCTACGGCGGAGCATGAAATAATGAGCTTCATGGATGCTTTCTCGGGGTACCATCAGATCCCCATGCATCCCGGAGATAAGGCAAACACAGCATTCTTTTGCGGGAATGGAGTGTACGAATGGAACAACATGCCTTTTGGCCTACGAAACGCCGGGGCCACTTATCAGAGGTTGGTGAACGAAATGTTTAAAAAAGACATTGGAAAAATAGTCGAGGTCTATGTGGACGACACTGTGGTAAAAAGTCTGAGAAGGATGGATCATCTCGACCACTTGAAGAAAGTTTTTAGAACCTTTCGGCACTTCGGAATGAAGCTAAATCCGAAGAAATGCACGTTTGGGGTGAGCAAGGGGAGCTTTCTTGGTTATTTGATCAGTTCAAGAGGGATCGAAATGAATCCAGAAAAGGTAGAGGCAATCCTGAGGATGGGCCCCCCGAGGCACGTGAAAGAGGTTCAGAATCTAACGGGCAGGTTAGCTGCCCTAAACAGGTTCATGTCAAGGGCGTCGGATAAGTGCAAACCTTTTTTCGACATCATCAAAAAGGCTAAATTTGAATGGTCGGAGGAATGTTCGAAAGCCTTTGAGGAAATCAAGAGAGAGATATCAAACGCCAAGATCCTTTCTAAACCCTCACCGAAAGAGTCGTGGATGACCCTGATTAGAGCATACCTGGAGAAAGAAACGGTACCCCCCGACAAAGACAAGGCCAGGCAAATCAGGTTTCGGGCGGCAAGGTACATCCTGGTAGAAGGAAAACTCTATAAGATGGGATATGCATTACCGCTTCTGAAATGTCTAACCCCAAAAGAAGCAAGTTATGTATTGGCAGAAATACATGAAGGAGCATGTGGAAACCATACAGGTGGAATTGCCTTGGCACACAAGGTAATCAGACAAGGTTATTTCTGGCCAACATTAAAAAAGGATGCTACCCAGTATGCGAGGGCTTGCGCGACATGTCAAAGATTAGCTCCGATAGTAAAGGCACCCTCGGAACAGCTAACATCTATGTTCAGCCCATGGCCTTTCGCAAAATTGGGGGTTGATTTAATCGGACCACTTCCAACTGGAAAAGGAGGGAACAAATACGCTATCGTGGCAGTGGACTACTTCACCAAGTGGGCAGAAGCAGAGCCACTCGCAATGATCACGGAAGCCAGAGTCGAGAAATTCATATGGCAAAATATCGTATACCGGTTCGGAATACCTTTCACCATTGTGACGGACAATGGTAAACAATTTGACAACGATAGGCTGTGTAAGTTCTGCGAAGATTATGGTATCAAGAAGTGGTCTTCTACGCCCTACCACCCTCAATCCAACGGACAAGTTGAGGCAGTGAACAAAATCATCAAGCATACATTGAAGGCTAGACTGGAAAAATTGGATGGGAGATGGCCAGAGGAGCTGCCAGAAGTGCTATGGTCATACAGAACAACGACCAAAACGTCCACCAACGAGACCCCTTTCTCAATGGCTTTTGGTGCCGAAGCAGTAATTCCAGTAGAAATAGGAGAACCTAGCCTGAGGGTCACCTTCCACCAGGAGGGGACAAATGATGAATTGATCCAGGAGAACCTAGACCTATTGGAGGAGAAAAGGTTGGAAGCAGAGTTGCATAACGCGGTCTACAAACAGAGAGCTGAGAGGTTTTACAACTCCAAGATGAGGCTGAGAAGGTTCAGAGGCGGTGAATTGGTGTTACGAAAAGTATTGGGCCCGGCGGCACAGGGTAATGGCCAAAACTGGGAAGGTCTCTATGTAATCAAAAGGGTCCTGGAAGGAGGAGCATATGAGTTGGAAGATGTGGATGGCAACAAGATACCACATCCTTGGAATGCACAACATTTGAAAAAATACTTTCAGTAAGCCGAAGAGAGGGCGAAAGAAATGAGGTTGGTAGCATGACTTCCCTTTACACGCTTTTAAATCAAGGCACTAGGCCATATCATATGATAGCGCTGATTGTACGGGAATATTCTTGGCATTATATGGTTAATATTTTGGTAGCCTATTATTAGAAAATATCATTATGGGAATCACAAAGAGGAAAACGTATTTACGGGAACATCGTGATTATGTATTTAGGAAAATGTATTTGCGGAAAACCATGGTTATGTATTCACAGGAACATCGGTAAAAAAAAATAAAATATTATATATATATATATATACATATATATATATATATATATATATATATATATATATATATATATATATATATATATATATATATATATATATATATATATATGCGGTCGGGAAAATAGAAAAACAAGGCAAACAGCTCGGAATCGGGAAATATGAGCAAAGAGGCTGAAACAAAAGGTTGAGAAATCAAGGATTAAATTACGGAATATCAAATATGGGAGGTTAGGAATAAAAAGGTCATCTCTATGGCAAAGGAGATGGGTATACTGAAATATCAGGTCGGGAAACCAAAAGGAGGATACTAGACGTAAGGACTGAGAAGGGATCATCTCAGAAAAGAGAAAGTTATACCAATAACAGGCATGAATCGTGGTACGTTGAGAAGGGGATCTCAAACGTGCATACGGGAAACAAACACCGAGGTCGGAACATCATCAGCCGAAGATATTTAAACCGGAGGGCTATCAGGACAGGAGTCCCGAGTCTGAAAGTCGAGGCGAAGCCTCAAAGAGGTGTACAATCAGGCACACCAAAAGAAAAAAAAAGAAACATCCATGCTAAGGAACTAAATCCGTATCAACCACAAGTAATCACCAACTGACAGGTAAGCAGTACTGAATGAAAAACCAGGATTCATAATTCAGAGTACATGTTCAATGTTGAGTCAGAGGACAGTCATAATTCCAAAAGAAATACAACCATAAGGGAAGGGGGTTCAAAATAACATCGGAACAAAGTTCAGACAGAAAGAAATCATCAAACAGAGATAAAGCACACCATCAGTCCTTTTTACGGCCACTAAAAGAATGGAAGATGCTAGCCATCTTATCTTCCATCTCTTTCAGTTGAGCCTCGGCACGTACAACCCTCTCCTCCGCCGAACCGGGATGGAGAACGCGTTGCTCCAAAGCACGGACACGAGCTTCGGCCTCAATCAGTCTAGCACGCATCTCGACAGCCTCAAAAAGCGCGGCATCGCGGGCGACTTCGGTTTCAGACAGGCTCGCCTCCACAGATTCGAGGGTAGCTCGTCCCACATCAGCTTCGAATTCGGAGGTTGCCAGTCGCCCCCTTTGGTACTCGACAAGGGAGGTCAGTCGGGCATTTTCCACCTCCAAAGTATGAATTCTCTCTTCAAGACCGGATGAGGATCCCTCGGAACGTTCAACGAGCCGAGTAGCGAAGGAGCAATACTGATCCATGGCATGAAGAAAAGAGGCAAAAGAGGCGATAGCAACCCCTGCCATCGCGGCCAAATCGGTAAGATCAGGAGGAAGAAGCCTGGGATCAATAGATGAAGAGGCTTGGTCAGGGGTTCGGAAACCCACACCCTCGAGGAAACCGCGACCCCCCAAACCTTGTAACTCAGAAACATCAGGATCATCGGCCTCCTCGACCCTACCTTTACCCCTAACCCTGGCCCTTTCGGCGGCCACTCTGGCAGCCTCGGCCCCACCAGCCTCGGCCTCGACAACAAGAGGATCAGTCGTTACGGCAACACATTGAGGGCCTAAATCGGACAGAGGGGCTGTTGGGGTAACTCGAGGGGATAAAGGAACAGAACCCACATCGGTTCCGGTGGAGGGCTTCACCTTCGGGCCTAACATCATGTCATAATCTTCGGAATCGTCCCCCTCTAGACCTTCCTCCGGATCTCCCTCCGGGTCCTCCTCCGAATCGCTTTCGAGATCTTCCTCGGGGTCCTCTTCGGATTGTTCTTTGGCCTCGGGCACTGGAAGAGGAAGATCTACAAAAGAATGCTCTGGGTGAAAATGTAACGCAATTATCCTTCATAACCCTTCGGCAAGAAGCTCGAGCTCACCTAGGACGAAAGCGGAACGAGACACAAAGCTGATCCCGGTCAAGTGGGAAGGTCCCCCATGTTCATATGAGCTTCTTCCCCTTTTCCCAAGAAGTGAAACAGGAGCAGAGTTAACACCGGGGGCAACAGGGGTCCCAGATGATATAAGGAAAGGACGAAGAGGACGCCTTCGAAGAGGAGATAAAGGAGGCAAGATCCTACCCTCAGTGATCTGAACGACTGACAGATCTTCATCGAGCTTCATGTCATCAGACCCTATGGATAGATCATCCATCGCGGCATCGTCGTCAACGGACGGGGAACGTGCAAGGTAATTGGGGTCAGTCTCCTCATTCGAAAACTGATATACATGTTTATATGGGGTCAAGGACAGCCCAGCCACAGAGGGAGTTGATCCCACTGGAACGAGAGCATCCTGGAGTTCACCTGCGAAATAGAGAAGAAGGGTAAATTATGAAACACCAAAAAAGCAGAAAAAGACGAGGAAGGAATAATACCGGTAGTCGCCCCCCGACCGATGGTAGATAAACCGGCTGAAACTAAGACAGGTTCGGAGACTAAAGGGAAAACCTGATAAGTATTCCCTCCGCGGAACAGAATTTCATACACTCGGCGAAAGCCATCGCTGAGCTGCCCAAGAGGACGAGGAGTCGGACCTGCACTTAGAGTAATATCAGGAATAACGGAAGGCAGTGGAACCAAGAACTCGGGAACAAGAAGAGATCATACACTTATTTAAGGGGAGAAACAGAACAGGGAAAGTAATGGGGGCGCCATTCACGCGGGTATGATAATTGCCGCTCAACCAAAACCATGCCTGCTCCCAACTCCTACCAATCACGTCAGAGGCCCCGATGAAATGATGGTTGTTACGAGGAAACAAGTGGTAAAACCCACCAGAACGACCAGAGACTGCATATCGGAAGAGGAACTCAAGCTCAAACGGATCTCGGATACTGTGACCCAGCACGTGGAACAATGCCATAGTGGATATCAACCGCAACCAAGAAGAGGGTAGCAACTGACTTACGGCCATATCCCATCGTTGTAACAACAAACCAACTACAGGAGGCAAGGGAAAACGCAGGTCGGCTAGGAAGAGAGAGTAACTAAAGGCTGTACAACCTGGTGGAGGCTCGGAAAAGGGAACTCCACTCAAGGGAAGCTCGAAGGCAACATTAGGATTACCGTACTGCCGATGGATTCCCTCCAACCGCCCGGGAGTTAGTCTGGAGGCCGGCACCCATCGAAGAGCCTGGGCTACATTCTGGAAAATCACCCCCAGATCACCAACCTCCCGACGCCCAGGAAGATAGTCCCCCACGTTAAGAGGGAGTATGGCACCCAAATCTGCGTCAACAAGTATTGCCACACCGCCAGCACCCACGGCAGGCACCACAGGAGCTGGGGGCTTGTTGGGAGAATTTGTAGAAGCGGGCTCACCACCAGAGGAAGAGGACGTAGGCAAATCCCTCATATTAGGGCGAGGCCTCCGGCGAAGCCGATTAGAAATACGAACGCCAGGCGGCGCGCATCGCACAGGTGAATCGTCGGAAGTGTTAACGTCCTGAATATCAGGCAGGGGTGGTGTGTTTCCGCCAGACATCGGAGAATCGAAAACTAGGGATTCGAAAATTATGGTTTGGCAGAAAGGAGAAGAGAAAAAAGAGGGGTCCCCAGTAATATCCGGGACGAAGAAATTTCGAGATATCGAAGGAATCAGTTAGAAGAGTTAGCAAAATAAAGGAAAGAAGGGGTAGGAAAATTTTGAATTCCGAAAAATAAAAATAGAAACTATCTGACAAGAAGAAGAGTAGCAGGAAACATCATCATTAGGAATTATAGAGCAAGAAACAGCTATGATCCAAAGGCTGGGAGCAAGAGACCTTGCAACTCCCAAGGAAGAGGAAGGGCCCAGATTGATACGCGTGGGACCTGGTTGAGAACGTGACGTCCCACGATCAGAAACGGCGGTTATGTTCAAATTAAAGGTAATATTACTGAATCACCCTCATTACTCTCGTCGATAAGAGGAGGGACACATCGTTGAAAAATAAACAAGTTACAACCAAGAGAAGGCGCATCATCAAGGAACAGACGAATTACAACGAAGGTAAAATAACTAATCTCATATCAAAGGGAAATTAAAAGTCAGTACATGAGGGGTACAGAACAGTTCATTAGTACATGAATAAACTCTCTTCGAAATACGGGAATGAGACTACATCAGGAATTAGACGAAGCAACTTCGGGATCAACCACCCCAGTACTCGGTGCTACTTCCTCGGAGGCACTCGGGTCGACCTCAACATTAGCCGACTTCGGAAGGAAGTCACCATCAAGGGAACGATCCAGCACAAGGTCGGGTCCGAGGATCGGTGAACTTGAGGGAGAGACAGGAACTGTAGTGGGAGGAATCACTGGAGTCTCAGCAATAACAACCGGAGTGGGAGCCTTTATAACAGCAGGACCAGAAAGCACGGTCTCGGCGAGAACCTCGGAGGAGGCTCCCTCAACTCTAGAACCGTCCACGGCGAAATTCAACGCGCCTTCGACAAACTCTTCATCGGACCCAACCTCCTCTGACCCATCGGAAGAATCTTTAGGAACATCGGTGATAAAGTCAGAATACTCACCGAGCACCCCGAAGTCGAGAACATCCTTCAAAGTCTTCCCAGGAGGCATTCTCTCTTCGCTAATGGCTTGATGAAGGATGGTGCGCATGTCATCAAGACAATCGGGATATGGCTTCTGAGCAGCAGCTTGGGCGAGAGCGGAAGCGCTGGAGCAAAAACAATGAATCCTGGTCTTCGGAAGAATAACATCTTGATAGTACAAATTGTCAGCCTCTGCTAGGAGATGAGCATCCTTCACTCGCTCCATCTCGGCATAAACTGCATCACGCACTCCCAGAGCTTCAGCAACAGTATCCTCCAACGCCTTAACTTTAAGAGCGTGAGAAACCTCGGACGACTTTCTCTCCAATCGCATCTTTTCAAGTTCTTGTTCGGAGGATAGTTGGAAAGACTGGAAGGTATTCTGGATCCGAGATAGCTCGGCCTGGAACTGACTCTCTTTCACAGTCGCTTCAGCCTGGTGCCGAGTTTTCAGGGCGGCCATCTCATCGGAGAGTACCCGGTTTCGATGCTCTAAAGCACTCTTTTCTTCTGCGGATCTGGCTAGCAGGCTGTCATACCGAGACTGGAGGACATCAAAAGTCCCTTGAAGCTCGGCCCGTTTATCTTGTTCAACCCTCAGCTGACCCCGGACAAGTACCTCTGCCGCACCCACTTCAGACAACTTCCTCTCGTAATCCCTCACCTTCTGAGATAAGGAAGTAATATCATCTTGCAAATGGGAATCACTCCTTTCTAACTCGGAAATACGATGCAAGGCGTTAACAGCGTGGATAGCCAATCGCCCCGCGTGGCCAGAGATGCTATGAAGGGAATTCTTAGCAGACATACTCCCCATATGTCCAAGGAGCTCCAGAGTACACCCTTTGAAAGGAAGGGTGGCGGCACGAGTTAAAAATGCCGGGGCGTCGACATCAAGAAGAAGCTCCTGGGTTCGAAGGAAGGTTTTCCCAGCCTCATCCAAATGACCATACTTGGATAAGAGCTCTTGATCAATCACCGGATCCACGGGAAGGAGCGGAGTGGCATCCTCTGACAACGGCAAAGCAGGAGGAATGCTCGTAGAGGAAGGACCGCCTTGAGACCAAAGGCGAAGAGGAGCCTTTCCCCGATAATGTTGCCACATCTCGTTGGCGGAGCAGAAAGGTGCTGGCTCACTAGAAGTACCGCCGAGAATCTGCTGAGGGCCAGATTGATGGACATCACGGGAGGAGCCGAAAGTAACAAAGGGAGATCGATCAAAAGTTGCCGGAGGAGATGGAGAAGAACTAATATCGCAAACATCAACAGCTCATGAGAAGCCGAATGAGAGCCACCAGCAACAGCACCCACGTCATCCGATCTGGTTTTCTTCGGAGGTTGCGTAATAAGAGCAGCGCTATCATGGACATCCTCTTCAGAAACATCATCCGTCACTTTATACTTTCGTTTGGAAACTAGGGGCTTGGGGGCTGAAGCCTCAGACACCCCTTTCTTTAACCTCGGAACTCGAGGAGCTCTCTTAGGTACCTTCCCCTGGGCACCCGCAACTGGGGACCGAATAGGATTGGACTCCGACCTAGTCGAGACAACATCCGAAGTTTCATCCCCCCTTATAGCCGTAAGGGGCTGCGCGGCGAGAGGGGTTGCGAGGACCTTCGGAGAGGAGATTTGAGGAGCTTTCTTCTTCCCCTTAGAAGCCGCAGCCCGCTGGCGAGCAGAGGGAAGAGTACCCATACGAGCAACAGCAGGCATAATGCATTTCTCTTCTCCTGTGCACGACGAAAGGACCAAAGAAAGTTAGCAGGGAAAAGAGCACGATATTATAAGCTTTCACTGGTCAGGAAAAGGTTCAAGGAAATGATACCCGGCATGGCTACAGAAGTGGTAGTGAATCCGGCTTGGAAAAGGTTCTTCCCGCGGAGGACCCGCTGATATCCGCGCTCCTTGTCAGAAAGTTTGCAGACTTGTGGAAGGCTCTCTGAAAACCGGTCGGCAACGTCTCGATAGCACACGCCTCTCCTACTGCACGAAGTAAGAGAGAAGGAGATTAGAACATCCCGCATAACATAAAAGGGAGTCAAGGAAGACGTACACGCACTAAGGTCGGGCTTGAAGAAAGAACTTCGTGGAAGGACACTAGGAATCTGGGGGTCCCCGAGATCGTAGACGCCGGCTCTCCTCCACGACCCACGTACCCAAAACCACGAATCCTTCCACCCCTTGATCGAACTGGGCAGAGAAGCGACGAGGTTGGCGTGACGTGGCACCAAGTAGTAGTACCCCTTGATCCGATGGTTGGGGGTCAGCCGATACATGAAGTTGATCTCCGCAGTACTCAAGAAAGAATATTTTTTCTTACGAAAAAGGACCAATATCCCCATCAGCGCCGCCCAGCCATTAGGAGCCAGTTGAGCAGGGGCTATACCCCAAAAGTCGAAGATGTCTCGAAGACAGGGATGAAGAGGGAACCTAAGACCTAAGTCAATCTGCAGTTCGTAAGCCGCCACGGTGTTTGGAGGGTCATAACACATTCGGGCATCTGGGGAAGGAAGATAGAAGTCAATACCCTCCCCACACTGAAATTTACCAATAGCAATGATGGGGTTTCTCCGCAGCCAGGAATCGTTAAGACTCGAAGGGATCTCAACGGCAGAAAATGGGATACCCTCATCCCACAGTGGAAGCTCCCCGAGGTGACCTAACAACCCAGGGCCAGAATCAGCCAGATCAGCATTGACCTCCAGCTTAAAAGTAGAGACAAAGTCGGTGACCCGCTGGTTAAAGGCAACCAGAGACGGGGAAGGAGGATGAAGATGCTCCTTTGAAGACGAGGACGACGACGACGACCCAGAACTACCGAGTGAAGAATCGGTAGAACGAGAAAGGGACCCAGGAGATCTGGGTAAGGAAGAGGAACCCTCACCAACCATATTCCGGAAATCTATCAAGGAATCGAAACGAGGAAAAGGAAAGGGGCAGAAAGGAACCCTAAATCGCGATAGCAGTAACTCGAATAATACCAAAGAAACCAACCAAAGTAAGAAAAGAAAGGATGAAGGGAGAAGAGTAATACCTGAGGAGAAGAGATGAATGCACCAAATAAAGAGAAGGGTAACCGCCAACAAGAGCGAAAGGAGAAAAAAGGGGAAACACAGAAGAGGAAACTGTAATGTCAGATATTTCAAAATTAAAAAAATTCAAACCCACAGTTAGATCACAAAACACCAGAAATACCCCCTGGCAGGAACGGAAATACCCCAAAAAGCGGTGCGAACAACCAACGAGATAGGGGTGTGTCAGAAAGGGGGGAACAGACGAGAATAACCGAAAGACGAGAGGGAAACAGTCCTAACTTCGGAAATGCCGAGGCATGAGGGATATAAACTGCCAAATACAGATCGACCCTGAACAATATCAAATTATGAAATTATTCAGGCTCGAGGGGCTAATGTTATGGGTATTATATCCCCCATGCTTGCTAGGCCCAAGAGGCCCAATAAGGTACGCTACACTTGAAGAGGAAGGCCCAGCCCGGGCTGAGAAAAGAATTGAGACAGCCCAATAAGAAGCATGACGGTTCAGGAGCCCAACCCATATCGAGTATGGACGAGCTTACCAGACGAGTACGACACAGGGAGCCACCCTCGGCAGGAAGATACCTCGGCACTTACTCCTTCTTTGGCTGAGACCTCGGGAGGACGCCCCGACGCCGGGAGCAAACATGCCCGAAGGCCAAGGGGAGGCATCGAAGGCAGGACAAGAAAGGATATGCTTCATAATGATGGAAATGAGTACTGCAGGCTAGAGGACAACACTAACGGGAAGAGGAGATATCTTGGGCAACAATCCTAACAAGAAGACAACAACTGACTGACACACCTTGCTCCAACAACCAATAGGAGGCTAGCAAAGGACTGAGACGCCCTGCAAATCCCTGGCAAAGCAGTAAACCCCACCCAGGTTCCTCCCACAGCTGGTCGGTGTACCAGGAGCTTCATTTAAGGCGGGCTGTACATGTCCAAGTGGCACGAGACGATTGGTCCCGTTCTAGGGTTTTAGGGACAATATAAATAGTCTCTCTCGCAGGAGAGAGGCAAGGCAAGTAGCACTCACTTTAGACATTACGCTGAAGGAAATCAGGAGAGAGCGTTGATCTAAAAGGAGAGTAATAAAATCGGTTAAGTTCTTTGGTGGTAATCGGCCTTTGGAAGGGGATAATTTCTTTATGTCGTTGTGTTTGATGGTACTCGTTTTTTGGCCCTGTTAATTAAAACATTAACTCATAATAAACTTAATTAGCGGACCAAAAACAGCCGTCAACAATGATGTTTATACATTACATAGATATCGGTTATTATAACCGATATCTTTCCAATGATATTAATTAATATATATATATTTTTTAAAATTATATTTTATTTTTAATAACCTAATTTAAAAAAAATTAAAAACACAAACACGTTTTTCCTCCTTACACTTTTAAAACGTGTTTTTGTATCATCAAATTAAATTTAAATCAAAACATGTTAACACAACTACATTTTCCATCAAATTAAACCAAATCCCTCCATCTGCAGAATCGATCTGATTGAACTCAAAGCCCTAACACTCATTCATCGCGACATCTTCGAGCCTGCGCACCACTCCCGCCGGCACACCAGTTCTCGCCTCTTGCTTCCGCCGGCGCACCCGTTATCGTCGGCGCATCCGTTCTCGCCTCTTGCTTCCGTCGGAAACCGTGCTCGCCTCTTGCTCCCGCCAGCAGCCCTCGCTTCTTATTCCGGTCGGCATCTTACGCTCCTGCTTCTCCCACTCTTAACGTGCTCGCCTCTTGCTCCCGTCGGCAGCCGTGCTCGTATCTTGCTCCCGTCGGCATCTGTCTCGTCCCCTGCTCCCCACTCTCAACTCGCTGCCCTTTCTTTACTGTAGATTGAGCATATATCATGTGAAATCTTGTTCTCCGGCGGTGTATTTGTTCATTCTTTTGCACTTTCTACTGCAATATGGTATGTGCTTTAAATCATATATGTTTTCCTACCCACGTTTCCACCTCCCCAATTTCTCCCCGTGTTTAGTCTGCGGAATTTTACAGAAGTGGTGTCTGATTGTTCTTCATATTTTAGAGATCTGTTTCCATTCAATTTTGGAAAGGGGTTTTCATTGTGGTTGTGAGACTTGTGTTTATGCGAACTGGATTTGGTGATAATTCTTTATTATAAAATATTCTTTTACTGCTGGCTATGTAATATCTGAAGCTTAAAAAGAAAATAAAATTGTAAGAGCTTTCTCTGTGATTTATGCAATGGACATATTTGTTTGTAAAATGATTGAATTTAAGTTGTCTTCATTAGCTATTAAATTCAATGGTGATGGTGAAAGTTGGAAAAATGAATCGAAAGTTGATGATTTAATGATTTGATTTGGTTCCTTTGAAACCGTTTCTATCATGAAATTGCTAACATCTACATTTATTTTTCTGTTTGGTATTATTATCGATCTTTGGTTTGGCTTAACTGATTTATTTGATTTTTATATTTGAGCTCATAAGATGTGTTTAAGGGAATAATGAGTACTATAGATAACAGTTATGTAGCTTATTATGTAGTACTATAGATTTCAGTTATGTAGCAGTTATGTAGCTTATTATGTAGTACTATAGATTTCAGTTATGTAGCAGTTATGTAGCTTATTATGTAGTACTATAGATTTCATTAACGGAGTACTATTAAAAAGAAAGCCTATTGTTAATTACGCAGTGCTACTCACTTATTGGAGTACTAATAATTAGAAAGCCTTTTATCCACTCACTTATACAGCCTATGCATTTGAAAATTTAAATTATGTAGCATAATATCCTCTCATTCAGGTTATTGTTAATTATGTAATACTATTAATTTTGTTACGATGTTTACAAGATTAAATATTGTTTATGGGTTATGCTTATAGCTCAATTAACACTAAGCTGAATTTATGTCGCCTAAGGATAATTCCTTTTATTATTTGTATTATAAGATTATTTGTATATCATTTAATATAGATTTCTTTGTAATTATCTACATGAGTGATTTGTTCTTTCATTGTGACTATGTTTTTCCTATACTGTTATATAGGTCATGGTGTTCTATGGTCTTCAGCTAGATATTCTATTTTCAATACTATGATGTAATGCTTAAATATTGAGCAAATTTTTCATCATTTTATCTACTCTATTAAATGGGCAAAATGTATTTCTATAATATTAACTTATTGAAATTGACTTATTGTTCCCAAGAATATATAAAACTACACGTTTTAAAAGTACTTTTTAGATTTGTATTGATAATTGACATTCTCCCATTAGCATAAGAATTAGAGTCTATGACTGATGGTTCTTATTGTGCATCTCAATTAGACAGTAAACAAAATATCAGCGATTAATAAAAGCATTATTAAACTTGCATATTTGATACATGTTTTCTTATCTCTTAAATATCTCTTCATATTTTTCATTTACATTTTTGCAGTGAAGTTAGTGGCGGCTGCGATTTGGGCTTCAAAAGTAAATCATCTATAGAGATGAAGATGACGATGACACTCCAAAATATAGCATCAGCAGCAGACAATGACGTAGGTTTTAATAGTTTTTGATTGCATTTGCAATGACTATTCACGTCCAATGTGAAGCAGCAATGTTCGAAAAATATAGATGCTTATCAAGGATTGTGACCCTTTAGAAAACTCTATATTTAGAAAACTATTTTGTTGATCAAAACCGATCAATTACTTTGGGATAATATTTTATGAACTTTGGGTTCATCTAAGATATTTCTTTCCTCTGTCTATTTCTATCTGACATTTTAATTTTATTTCATGCAGGATTGGGTTTCTAGGGAAAGTCATATGGTGGGGTAATTATTTGAGCAATTTGCGCTGAGATGGTGGTTAGAATGAGGAACCATCTGTTTCCAATTCAAGCTTTTTCAATCATCAAATTTGGTGGGTTTTTCTGGAGAATAGGTGATTCATTCCTTCTTCTTTTTATACTGAAATCTTTATCTTTATATATATAATAGCACCTATTTTAATAAAATCTTTCCCCCCAAAATCAATTTTACCATTTTACTGTATGTTTAGCATTATTTAAAAGAGATAAACTGAAAGCTTATGGTTTAAGGGTTTTGGGACTAAAAGAACTTTATGATGCTGCTTACAATTTGATATAGTTTTAGTATGTGTCTATTGCAGAAATGGTTTATCTTCAATCTATCATTGCAGATTGAAAGTATAATCTGATAGTGCTATCAACATATATACAATAGAACATGTTTAATTGCATGCTGTTATGGAGTTTGGTTCATTTAAAAAAGTGCATGTAATTTATTTTCTTCATATTTCATCATTTAATTCTTCTGAAATTTTTGGAAGTCATTGTTAATAGTGTTCTTCCAATGGTTTTTGGTTTGAAGATTTTTTAGTTTTTATTTATGGTTTCAGTTTTTCTGTTACTTTTAGATACTTAGTTATGTTTGTTCAGTTTTGCAGTATAAAGAATAAAAGGAATTCAAACAATGTGAAAATGCAGGCAATGTGCAAAGTTTTCACCTGTTGTGGCAGCTTAACATTGTCCTAAGGTAATATCATTTCGTGTGTTTGCGCGAGCTCCTTTTTTGTATCTTGGATTGATAATTGACAATTTAGATGCTTCAATAGTGTTATCTATATGAAAAATGGAAAGATTTGAATCTTTTACTTTCGCATTGAATAGAATATCTTAGGAATTCTATTAAGCATTGTTTTAATTGAAACCTTATTTGCTATTGTAGTGGAAATTGATTGGTGGGAATTTTTTACTACACTACTGTTTAATTTATTATTGTCTTGGTTTCACAAAGTTTGGTGAACCAATTCTTACGATTAGGGGGCCACAAGGAAGAATCATTACAGCTGTTTGGGAACCTCTGAACAAAATAATCATTAGTGCTGGTGAATCTATTATTTGATTGAACATGTTACTCTTTTTGCATTTATAGTCAAAAGTGTTTAAGGTAAAGTTACAGTTTTTCTAGGAATAACGTGATTTAATGAAGAACATATTACTGCGAATAATGAAACAACGAATGGTAGACAATATTAGATATTTGTTATTAAAGGTGAGAATTTTATTTCGGGTTCAACTAAGGTATGCATTTCCCTCAATCTATTTTTTCTTCTTCAATATTAATTTTATTTTACGCATAAATATGTACTCATTGCTAAGGTGTTAGGAAGAAAAGATCGTATAGTACTACTGAATTTTCTGGTGTATTGTAAGAATCCATTGTCACTCTGTTCGCATTCCAATGATTTTTTTATTGAAAATTTATTTTTTGGGTTGCCTACCTCATAATTATTTTTACATATTCTTTAAATGATCTTAATTGTGGAGTTTGTAGTTAATAGAAAATAAATTTTTGGTAGGTTTTTGTTATAAAATCTATTTTCATGGTGGACATATTTGACACCTAATATGTTCTTATTTACTCTTATAGAGCAGAGCAAGAGATGCTGATGAGATTTTTTAACGAGTTAGAACAAGAAAATTGGGCTAAGACTTTTCATTGGAACCAGACCCGAACTATTGCGATAACATATCCGAGTTCGACAATGAGTACCTCTCCATGTAGTAGTTATATGTGTTTTGCACTTTCTTTCAGTACTTACTAAGTCATTTGAATATTTGGAATGTTCGACAATGTAGTCATGGATACTTATTAGTTTAAGAATGGAATATTTGTCGAAATGTATCGTTATTTGAAATTCAATCTAAATTTAGAATTCAATCGTTATTTGCCGATATCTATTCATCAATACATATAATACCAGGCTTATTAATATCAATATTTTCTCCATAGATATCGGTTAATACCCGATATCTATACCACACAAAGATATCAGTGTTTCTTCGATATCTATTCTTCAATGCATTTAAAATCAAGTTTATTAATATCGATTTTTCACCATAGATATCGGTTGAAAATCGATATTTATAACATACATAGATATCGATTTTTCTCCGATATCTATTCTTCAATACATTTAATATCAGGTTTATTTAATATTATTTGACCGATATCTAAAACTATTATAGATATCGATTATTAACCGATATCTATTCAACATACCTATAATATCGCCTCCATTTATAACGGTAAAAAATTCGAATAGATATCGGTTATTAACCGATATATATTCGCAGTTTTGTAGTAGTGAAAGTAGGGTATTTAATGCTTTAACCACTTAAAATACCTGAGTGGGATAAATTAACAGTTTAACCACGTATAATTACATTTGGTGGGTGTCGTACATAGTTTGTACTCGTGCGGACTAGGAGGTCGTCATACACAGTTTATATTCATGCGGACCAGGAGTAACATGCAGTTTAGGCTCATGCGTCATGGAGCTTTGTACTTGTATTTGTTTTACGCGTAGTAGCGTTTCAAGAACTTCCTATTTATAGGGCCTATGTTCACGCCCTCTTCAGAGATCAATTTGTAGGCGCCATTTGTGTAGGCTTCTTTCACAACATGAGGGCCATCCCATTTGGGTATAAACTTATTTCCAACGCGATGAGTGACTACTATAGGTCTTCTCACAACAAGCACCAAGTCACCAACTTGAAAGGAACATACCTTCACTTTCTTATTGTACGTTCTAGAAAGGCGAGATTGGTAACACTCAAGCCTTTGTTGTGCTTCCAACCTCTTTTCATCTAACGCTTCCAACTCTTGAAGACGTAACTTTGCATTTTCTTCCTCGGTGAGGCCTTCTTGTATAGCCATCCTCAAAGAAAGGATTTGTTTTTCAAGAGGCACAACAGCCTCAACACCATACACCAAGGAATACGGAGTGGCTTGAGTAGGTGTTCTATAAGTGGTGCCGTGCGCCCATAGAGCTTCATTTATTCTTTCATGCCAATCTCTTTTCGACTTGGACACCACTTTCTTTAACAAACTACACAATGTCTTATTGAAATCTTCGGCAAGACCATTAGCAGCTGCGTTATACATTGAAGATTTCTTTTGTTTGAAATCAAACTTCTCACATAGCTTATCAATCCAACTGTTGCTGAACTGCTTTCCATTATCAGTGATGATGTAGCGCGGAACACCGTATCTATAAAATGATGTTGATCTGAATGAAATTAGCAACATTTTCTTTCTTCACTTCCCTCAGAGGCACAGCTTAGGCCCACTTTGAAAAGTAATCTGTTGCCGCAAGAATGTAGAGATGACCACCAGAGGACTTTGTGAGAGGCCCTACCACATCTAAACCCCAAGCATCAAAAGGCCATGAAGCGACTGTAGGATGCAAAGGCTCCGGAGGCTGATGAATCAAATTTCCATGGAATTGGCAAGCTTGACATCTTTGTACATAATCCATGCAATCTTTCACCATTGTGGTCCAATAGTAACCCATTCTTTTAATTCTGTAATGCAGCTTTGGTCCGGATTGATGAGCAACGCATATTCCGGAGTGAGCCTCCTCCATCGCTTGAATAGCTTTTCCTTACCCAAGCATCTCAAGAAGATTCCATCAAATGATCTTCTATAAAGTGTACCCTTGAAATAGATGAACCGAGGTGCCCGACGCCGAATATCAACCCTTTGACGTGGATCGCTTGGCATCTTATCGTACTTCAAATAATCCACAAGTGGTTGGCGCCAATCTTCTTCCTCAATTTCGAAAACCTCCACCACATGATTTTCAACTTCTTCATAATCATCATCTTCAAAGATTGGTGGTACAACCCAAATTCTACACACTGGTATTTGAATTTGCGTTTCTGGCACAGCTATAGTTGATGCTAACTTAGCGAGGGCGTAAGCTTGCTTATTCTTTCTTCTAGACAGATGCTTAATATCAACATCACCGAGATAACTTATAAGTTTCTGAGCATACTTGTGGTATGGGAGTAACTCAGGCTTTTTCACTTCGTACACTCCAAGGAGTTGGTTTATCACAAGTAACGAATCACCGTACACCTTAAGCTGTAGCTGCTTTATATCGACGGCCATCTCTAAACCAAGTATGAGTGCTTGATACTCAGCCACATTGTTGGAGCAATTTTCCGTTAAGGAAAATGAGAAGGGTAAAGCTTCACCACTGGATGTTACAAACACGATTCCAGCACCGGCTCCTTCTCTATGAGATGCTCCATCGAAATACATCTTCCAAGGAAAAGCTATTTCCACAGCGAAAGCATCTTCATCGGGGAGTTCATCAGATAGTTCCCATTCAGCAGACATTGGGTGATCAGCTAGAAAATCTGCCAATACTTGTCCTTTTACGGCCTTTTGGGGAACGTACACGATCTCAAACTGTTGAAGTTGGAGATACCATCTTGCAAGCCGATCAGAAAGTACTGGCTTTGACATGACAAACTTTAATGGGTTGGCTTTCGAAACCAAACGGACTGTATGAGCTTGAAAGTAATGTTTAAACTTTTGAATCACGAAGATAATAGATAAGTATATCTTCTCAATGGGTGAATACTTCAATTCGTTTGGAGTCATGGTTCTACTTAGGTAGTATAGAGCTCTTTCTTTACCATCATAATTTTCTTGTGCAAGTAAAGCTCCCACAGAGCACTCTTGTGCAGCTAGATAAAGGATTAAGGGGCATCCCGGTATTGGAGCACCCAACACTGGCGCCTTTATCAAATATTCTTTAATGCTATTGAAAGCATTATTACAAGTTTCATCCCATTCGAATATGCTACCTTTCTTCATGAGATAACTAAATGATTGGCATCGACTAGCCAAGTTTGATATGAATCTTCTCAAGTATGCCAACTTTCCTTGCAAACTTTTAAGCTCATGTATGTTCCGAGGCACATGCATCTTCATGATTGCATCAATCTTTGCTTTCTCAATCTCGATTCCTCGACAGCGGACAATAAATCCAAGAAATTTTCCAGATGAAACTCCAAATGCACACTTAAGTGGATTCATCTTGAGTTGATGCTCTCTTAATCGCTCGAATACTCGCCTTAGATCATGGGGATGATCTTCTTTTCCTTTGATTTCACCACAATATCATCAACATAGCATTCGACGATCTTATGAAGCATGTCATCAAATATCTTTTGCATGGCTCGTTGATAAGTGGCACCAGCATTCTTCAAGCCAAATGGCATGACATTGTAGCAATATATACCTTTCGGAGTACGAAAGACTGTCTTCTCTTGATCCTCATGAGCTAGACCAATTTTATTGTAGCCAGATGACCCATCCATAAATGAAAGTACCTCATGCCCCGTTATTGCATCAATCATGAGTTCAGCAATTGGCAGTGGAAAGTCATCTTTTGGACATGCCATGTTCAGATCTCGGAAATCAACACATACTCTGAGTTACCCATTTTTCTTTCTCACCGGCAAAATGTTAGAAATCCATGTAGGATATTTGACTTCTCGGATCTTGCCTGTTTCAAGAAGCTTATTAACCTCGTCCTCGATCGAAGGAATCAACTCTGGTCAAAATCGACATTGCATTTGTTTTACTGGTCGAGTTCCCTTTTTAATGGACAAATGGTGCACTGCAATTTTCAGATCTAAACCTGGCATTTCTTTATGTGACCATGCAAAGACGTCTCTGAATTCTCATAAAATGCTAATATACTTTTCTTCTTCCTCAACATTTAGCAGAGCACTTATGTAGGTAGGACGTGGATCATTTTCATCACCTAAGTTGATTTCTTTCAACTTATCAACAATGGCTTTCACTCCTTCAAATTGTGGAGGAGCATCTTCAGCATCTACCTCCTCCATGTGAGAATCATCAAGAGCAGTGATATGGTTGGTAGAAACTACACTTTCTCTATCATCATCTCTATCATCTTTAGTAAAGATGATTGTTTGCATCTTAGCTTTCAACACTCTTCCACATGAGACAGTCAAGATATTTCGCCGCTTCATGCGAGAAGGAACTCGACTTCGAAGCTTCTTGAAGGTAGGAGAATTGACATTATTTTGCCTCCCATACTTGTTCCTTTCACAAGGTCCAAGCCTTTCGAAAACACTCTCAAGTCTTTCAAAGACGGAGACTCTCTTACTTTTACTACCGCCTTTATCAAATATATCATCCGTGGATGAAGCTTCTCCTTTGGTGATATAACTTGTACTTGCTTTTCTAATTGCAATGCGGATTGGCTTTTGAGGGACATATCCCAAACCTGGCTTAGCATTCTTGAAAGTAGAGCCACTATTTTTCAACATTTTCTGAGTAGCGTTAAGCCCATATTCCGGTCGATTAATGGTCTCTTGATGTAACTTACCGTCATCGGCTTTTCTCTCGGTTCGTAACCAGCCTTCACAAGGAGTTTATAAGCTTGTGGACTATACGATTTGGTTATTTCGGCTTCAAACACTTCACCGTGTTTGGTCTTTGCTCTCTCAATAGGTTGTGAATCCTTTGAGTGGTAGAGAAGAAGGCTTATTTGCATCAATTTTTGTTAGAGGCAACATCAACTCTTCCGAGGTCTCAAGCCCTTTGCCTTTGTTCTCCTTGAGAGTGGCAGATGATGTGCTGCCCTTCTTATCTTCTATTTGTTTTGCCCCCATTATCTTGCACTGGGGCTTCTTCACGTTTCACTTCCCTTGTACTCTTGAAATATTTAGCATCTGCGAAGTAAGCTTCAGCTTCAGTAAACGGCTTGTCGTCGCCGAACACCCTTTTCACATTGTCACCTTCACTATATTTGAAGCACTGGTGTAATGTGGAAGGAATCACACTATTCTCATGTAGCCATGGACGTCCCAAAAGCATGTTGTACGAAGTTTTTGCATCAATAACATGGAAGAGGACTGTTGATTTAATCTCATCAATTAGCAAATCAAGAACTATTGTGCCGAGAGTTCTTTGCCCCTCATGGTTGAACCCTTGAATCATCAATCGGCTATGATTGAGTTCATGCACCGGTATTTCTAATTTTTTTAACATCCTTAGAGATAGAATATTCACCGCCGAACCTCCATCAACAAGTATGCGATTCACTCGCACCTCTTTAGTATAGCCAGTCACAAATAGTGGTCGATTATGAGATTGCGAACCCACCAACATATCTTCATCCGTGAAGGTCGCCTTCATAGAGTAAGCTTTACCCTTAGTTTCAGATTGTTCGCTTTCATTGTCCTCCTCGTTCACAACGTGACATGAGCTTTCATCATGACTTTCCTTTACAGAAATGAAGTTCGTGGCTGCTTCATCTTCCAACACGATTTTTCCTTCCTTGGCCAGTTGCATGATCTTTTCTTGAGAACGAAACAATCATGAATTGGATGACCCACCAACCTATGATACTTGCATTATTTTGGGTCATTAGTTCGGCCGGCTTCCTCTGGACGTTTCATCTCAGGCAGGTCAAGGAGCTTATTTTTCATTAGATCATCAAATATGCCAGAAATGTCTGAGTTCAGAAATGGATACTCTTTTTCTTGCATCTCTTTCAGTGTTAACCTTTTTTTGCCCCCATTCTTGGGCAACTTGTTTACCTTTATCCTTCTTATCATCTCCATTCTTTCGAATTTTGACCGTCATAATATTTGTGGCCATTGATTCTTTGTTGGAATTTCTAGCATAGGGCTTGCCCCCTTTTTTGAAATCTTGTTTATCTTTGGAGTTGTAGGAGTTCAACATTGGTGTTTTGTGAGCCCTTCGATAGCTTTCATCATGTTTGCTAGTTGTTCCTCAATAGTCGTGGTGTCTGCCATCATTACTGGAGCAGCGATTGAGCCAGATGATGAGCTTGAAGATGCAGAATCTTCATCACTATCCTCCTTCATAGGTAGTTGTTTTCTCGAAGCCTCCTCAACAGAAGGGTTGGATCCAGATGAGGCTTCTGATCGAGCTTTTTCTGACATGCTCCTCGTAACAACAACATATTCATTCAATGACTCTGAGAGTTTAGAAGCAGCAGTCCTTCCCACAGTAATCTTGACAGGAGTCATTTTGTACTTTCGAGCTTGTAGAGAGAAGAGATGAGAGGTAGAGATGGTCCCACCGGGCGTGCCAAAATTTGTAACAACAAATTTTTTATTTATAATAAAATAAATACAAAAGAATTACAAATAATAATCCAGAAGGATTAAACTTGATAATTTAGGAAACAATCTCTATCTATCCTCTGATTCTTCTCCCGAACCAATTTGGACTTTGACTTTGACTTGTTGACTTGACTGCATTGACCGCATTGACTGTGTGTGTTGATTCGGATATTCAGTTGAAGCTTGTCCGAACTCGGATTTTGGGACCTTATAACGTTTATCCAGAGGCGTCAAGCATTTGTTGGGATTAAACGTACTTAATCCGAAGAACACTCGATCTGGGGGGCTTAGCACCTTAATCCCGGGTCGTATGCTGTTCTTGGCACGAAGAACACCGAAGAACTTAATGTATGAAGAACGCTTGATTTGGAGGGCTCCGCACCTAAATCCCAAATCGTTTGTCGTTCTTGACTTGAAAGTGCTTGAAGATCTTGAGGAGCGCTGCTCGTGTTTCAATCTCTTCAGAGCGTTTGTGTCTTCAGGTTAATTAGTGTGTGTGGAATGAATGGAGGAGGACTTCTTATATAGGTGAAGGCAGAGGATGCCCCCATAAATAACTCGCAATCTGATTGGTCAATGGCAGATTTGACCTGGTTTTGCGGGCTTGGGTTTTTCCATATATAACACAGCTTGATTGGTCATTGCTTAATTTAACCTGATTCTGGAACCTTCCAGGCTTTATTTGACTTGGGAGTCAAGCTTTACTTAATTTAAACCCCTTTTTAATTTGTTGGGCTTTAAATTAATTATCAATTAATTATTAATCTATTTTAGGAATTAATTTATTAAATCCCCAAAATAGAATAGATTAAAATTGATATTTAATCAATAAAATCCACATGTCACCATCTGATTGGACTGTGAATTTTAATTGCTTACAGGTGTGCTGTTGATTGTAGAAGGAATCTGTGTCCTAACGGAATTGGTTGATGATGTCCCCTTGAGGAGCTCATAATGATTATCATGTAAACACTGCAGATGTATTTATTCTGACATGATAACAAGGTTGAGTTGTACTACTCTCGGTAAATATATTAATTAAATTGAGTTGTCAGTAACTTAATTAATTAATGGGCATTGAATCTTAAACATGGGGAGACTAACGAGCTCATAATAAGGAGCACATAAACGTAATTTGGGATTAGGGTGGCAGTGCAATAATATTTCTTTAGTGGAATGATTTATTATTATTGGACTTAAGTATAAGTTTTGGGCTAAACTTGGATGCTTATGCCCAATGGGAGGCCCAAACCCTAATTTCTCCTCCTGGTCCCTGTTGTAGCCTATAAAACCAATTTCAGCAGTCCGGATAATTAGAACACACGCATAAAATCATGAGAATCAGATTAGGACTGTAGATTGAGTTCGTCTTGTACATCGTTGCCCACACCAACGTCAAGACGTGGCTTAGGAATACAACAGAAGACCGGAAGGTATATAAGTGAAAGAAATCACTGTCCATGAATTTTTTGAATAAGCATTAATCAGAATAGGTAAAAAAATCAGAAATTTTTGGTTAACCACATTCCATCTACATTATATACAACTAGCAAAATCAAGGAACAAGAAATAATTTTTTGGTGCACCAATAAAAGAGTTGAAAAAAGCAGAATACTAAGATTTTAAACATTATTCTGTTTTGGTAATGCCACTTTTGGCATGCAGTTACATGTATAAAATGTCTAACAATATTGTTAGCAGTTTTTAAAGAGAAAATTAACAGTGCAAAACATTACCTGAATGGTGTACTTGCTGAAACATGAAAGTGTCAACCTATCAAAGGGAACTTATCACCTAAAAGTGGAATAAGAAATGCAATAGTCTGCCAAACAAAGAGAAAGATAAGTTTCTATCAAGAACATTACAAAAAAAAAATAATAATAAGCTTACATTTGTTGGTTCGTAAAGAAGAAAGAAAGAAATTCTAAAAGTTGGTTAATTTTTTTTTCATAAAAAAAAAATCAATATTTCTAGTCATTAACTTAAATGTAAAAGAGCTAGTGAAGGGTTAACATGTAATTACTCCAAAATCAGTAAGGGATAATGTGAATTGACAAACTCTCACAACATTCTGAACAAGGCTTTCATTCAATTAAAGTTGTCAGTAAATTGATGCCAAATGTGAAGGTATTTTTTTTCCACATCAAAGGAAAAGTCTTAATGGGGCCTTAAGTTTAATGACCCACAAGCAAGACCCATTGACTTACAAAATTACACCAAAAGAATATTTTAATTCTTATGCACATTGATATAAACTAAAATCAGGGGGTGATTCGCTAACTGTATTCAGCATTTGGCCATAGCAATTAGCAAAGCAATACCTTTGATTATAACTAAAACCCATAACAATCGAAACATATGAAGTTGCAGCCAACAACACATCACAACTGAAATCAAATCACTTAATAGAAATACACGAGTCTTTTCAGGCCTTTTATCATGCCAATGCCACATATTAAAGAACACATAAATACCAAAGGATGAAACACCAACAACTTAACATTTTCCCACTCATCTTCCATCAGCAGAAGCACTTGAAATGCTCCCACAATCTGCACTCATAACACTAGCATAACATTACGAGTAGCAAAACGAAAAGCACACAAGGGCGCCTAATTTGCATTACTATCTCACTACTGTATGAATTCGTACTAGTAAGAGTTTTGAGAGCATGTGTAGCTCTCACTTGTGAAACTATAGTATCAGGAGAGTATATGCAAAATAGTTCATTACAAATGATACACACACCTAATTTGCCCAAAAGAACATGAAAATTAAGATATTTCATACATGAATATATACATTATTGGATTGAAATTAATATAATTTATTTGAAAAAAAAAGAGTGCATAGAGATAATTTTTTTTAAAAAAAGGTGTACACAACAGTTTTCAATGAGAAAACACAATAGTTAACCTTCACCATGTTCATTTTAATTTTGAAGTCAGATGAGATTCTTTTCTCATTCATTTTATGTGTTTGCGTGCATTTACGCGCTGGAAGTGTAATAAACTAGAAAAAAAGAAGAAAATATTATAGTGAGAACCTGCCTATGTTGCCTTATGCAAGTACAAGCTAAGGCTTGTATTGCACTTGCATACATTTTCCTGATCTCAGAAACTTTAAATCTAGAGAATTCACCTTGAACTACCGACAGAATTTCTTTCCACAGCTTGCAGCTCCCAGAATTGGATGTCAGTATCTTCTCACCTCCTAATTATGACATCAGTGTTATCTCCTCTTATAAGATTTCATGAGGGAAAGAAGATGATCTTCACTATCTGGGTTGAGATCAATTGCCATCTCTAGAATACTGATTTTCTTCTCTAGAGAGTGCAAATGGAAACCTTTGTGAGGCTGCATACTTGCCACCTCATCTTGAAACTTTGAAAATGCCAACCATATACTCTCATCCTTGGCATGTTCCCAAGTCATCTTATTGAACTCCTTTTTTTTTTTCGGAAGACCTCAGAGGACTCTTCAACTACAATACGGGAATATAATCAGCAATTGAACTCCCTACAGGGTTTCTAGAAGCATGAACTCGCACCCATTTCAAGTTCTTATGACGCTCAATAGCAGCATACTTTGCAGCTAGCAACCCCCAGATCGATGTTTTGTATCTAAAGCATCAATATTATTATCTCCATCCAAGCCAACGACTCTCTTGTTTCACTTAATAGAGTTTTGATCATAATCTTTCTTAGAATCGTAAAGCTTGTAACAAGCAATATCTAGTCTTCAGTTCATCATGTCCACACCTAAAATTAGCACAGAATAAAAAAATGAAAATGAATTTCAAATTAAACTGTTATCCACATACGAATGTCCATTCTCTATATTTATCTTTCTAAAACAAGAATATAAAGTCAGATTAATCCACTGGAAACCATTTTGAAATACCATATGTAACAAAGTTAGAGTATAATTACGGTTTAACCAAGAATTCATGACTTAAAACGAAATAATACGGCATATAAATTGTGAATGCAATTTCTGCAATCCGACAACACCTTGTAGACTATAAGAGCGTGAACATAAATTTTAAAAGACAGGTGGCAATCAATTCTGAAAACAATATCCCCCAAATGCATTATAATATTGGTAAAGCAGAAATTAGATGGAAGGATAGTGCATTCACCTGTAGATGCAACCGAAGGCTAAATTATCGCGATCTCTGTAACAACCAACAGATATATTGCAGAGAATTGAGAGGAAAATACAGAAATGGAAGAGAAGAAGAGTTCTCGTCTGAGACTTCTATTACAAGCTTGCCCAACAGTGTTGTTGACTAAACCATAAAAAGGGCTTCCAAAACAAAAGCGTGAAATACACAACAAAAGCGTGAAATAAAATATAGCCAGGTCATAACATCTCCCCCTCCTTACATCTTGCTTGTCCTCAAGCAAGAAGGTATGGAAATTTACTGTGAATTTAATCATAGTTTTCCCACGTAGCTTCTGCATCTGGAAGGTGAGCCCAACGAACAAGGACTTGAGCTGCTGCTGCATTACCTCTCTTCACCATTCTTCTAGCAAGAATTTTCAAAGGTTGGAGCATCATCTTCCCCTCTTCATCCATCTCAGGTATTTCTTGAGCAACAATGTCAGAACTTCCAATATTTTTCTTCAAGAGCGATACATGGAAGGTTGGATGTACCTTCGCCGAGGCTGGTAATGCTAATGTATAGGCAACAGAACCCATTTTAGCAATGATTTGAAAAGGGCCTGCAAACTTAGGACTTAGTTTCCAAATGTGACTTTTATGCAAGCTCTTCTGCCTGTAAGGTTTCAATTTCAAGTAGACCCACTCTCCCACCAGAAATTCCCTTTCAGTTCTATTCTTATCAGCATACATCTTCATCCTCTCTATAGATTTTTGAAGATTCACCTTCAATTGTTGAATCATGTTCTGCCTTCCCTGTATAGTCTCCTCCACCCCTTGGATGTCATGCTCTAAGTATGAGGCAAAAGTAAGCATTGTTGGCTTCTGTCCATACAAAGCCTCAAATGGAGAAATTCCTGTGGAAGTATGAAAATTAGTGTTGTACCAATATTCAGCCATAGGTAGCCAATCAACCCACTTTTTAGGATTTTTTCCACTCATGCACCTCAAGTAGCTTTCTAGACATTGGTTGACTCTTTCAGTTTGCCCATCAGTCTGTGGATGGTAGGCGGTGCTCAATAGTTGCTGCACTCCAAGTGACTTGAATAGTTGCTGCCAAAACCAGCTAGTAAACACCTTATCTCTATCTGATACAATGGTATGAGGTAGCCCATGCAACTTATAAATAGTGTCCAAGAACACTTGAGCTAGTTGTGATGCAGTGTAAGGATGTGATAGCGGTAAGAAATGACTGTACTTGGTAAACCTGTCCACAATCACCCAAATGGTATCCATACCTTGAGATTTAGGTAATTTCTCAATAAAATCCATAGAGATATCTGTCCATGCTTGAGAGGGGATCGACAGGGGCTGCAGCAAACCTGGACTCTTTAATAATTCATGTTTGCTGATCTGGCAGATGTGACATTGAGATACAAATACATGTACCTCCTCTCTCATTTTAGGCCACCAAAAAACACCCTTCACCTTTTGGAATGTAGCAGCTTCGCCTGAATGACCTCCAATAGAAGAGCAATGAACAAATTCTAGCACCTTACTTCTCCATTGATTAGCTATCCCCACGTATAGCTTGCTCTTATATCTGACTAACCCTCCCGTATATGAGTAGAATGACATATTAAAGGGAAATGCCAAACATTCCGTGATCACCTGCTGCACTAAGGCATCACCATCACAACTCTCTTGTAATTCTTCCACCCAAGCAAGTTTGACAACTGTAATAGCCATAGTATTCCCTCCAGTGGTTTCTCTTCTTGAAAGAGCATCAGCAACCACATTTTCAACACCACTTCTATACTCTATTTTGTAATCAAAACCCAACAGCTTGGTAAGGTACTTGTGCTGCAGGGGTGTTGATATTTTCTGTTCAAGTAAGTGCTTCAAACTCTGCTGATCAGTTTTGATAATGAAGGGGGCATGTATAAGATAGGTCCTCCATTTTTCAACAGCAAGTATAATAGCAAGAAATTCTTTCTCATAAATAGAAAGACCCATATTCTTCACCCCTAATGCCTTACTGATATAGGAAATAGGATGCCCCTCTTGCATCAATACAGCTCCAAGACCCCCATAACTAGCATCAGTTTCAACAACGAATTGCTTTGAGAAATCTGGCAATTGTAGGATAGGGGAGGCTACCATGTGTTCCTTCAGCTTCATGAAAGCATCATTAGCTATGTCATCCCATTGAAACTTACCCTTTTTTGTTAGCTGTGTCAATGGTTTAGCTAGAATCCCATAGTTCCTTATGAATTTTCTGTAGTATCCAGTTAACCCCAAAAATCCTCTCAAAGCCTTCACATTTTGTGGCACAGGCCATTCTTTCATCACTCTGATCTTCTCGGGATCGGCACACACTCCCTGATCTGAAATAATGTGTCTGAGGTATTCAACTTGAGACTGCCCAAAGACACATTTTGAGGCCTTTGCTTTCAATTGATGCTCTACTAACAGTTGAAATACCTTTTTAAGATGAATCTCATGATTTTCCATGAATGTACTGTAGATTAATATATCATCAAAGAACACAAGTACAAAATCCCTCAAGAATGGTGAAAATATCTGATTCATGACAGCTTGAAATGTAGCTGGGGCATTTGTTAATCCGAAGGGCATCACAATGAACTCATATAAACCAGACACAGTAGCAAAAGCCGTTTTTTTAATGTCATGAGGGTGTACTCTGATTTGATGATAGCCTGCCCTCAGATCCACCTTAGAGAAACACTTAGCCTGTCCCAATTCATCCAATAGATCCTCTATGAGAGGTATTGGATAACTGTCTTTAATGGTGATGGCATTCAGTTTTCTGTAGTCGACACAGAATCTCCAGCTCCCATATTTTTTCTTCACCAATAAGACAGGTGAGGAATAAGGACTCTTGCTTGGCCTAATCACTCCAGCACTTAGCATTTCCATCACCAAAGCCTCAATTTCTTGTCTCTGTAAATAGGGATACCTATAAGGTTGTTGTTTAATAGGTCCCATCCCCTATTTGATGCTGATTTTGTGATCTAATGCTCGTTCAGGTGGTAATGCTACCGGCATCTCAAAGACTGAACGATACTCTTGCAATAGACCTTTCAATTGGAGTGGCGCAATGCATTTCTCAACTTCTTTACCCTGATTTGTGTCTCCTTTTATGTAGCATAAGAATGCCATATCTTCAATCTGCCCCTTCTTTATAATCTTATCTAATTTCTTAGCTGACAACATGCTGATTTTGATCTCTGTATTCTGACCCTGCAACTCAACCATTTTCCCTTCTCTTTGAAACTTCACTGTGTGAGAATTGAAGTCGAAGGTTATCGGTCCTAGCTGACTTAGAAGATCCACTCCAATCACCATGCCGCATCCTCCAAGAGTAAGTATTCTCATAAGAGCAATGAACCTACAACTTCCCATTTCCCATTCGACCCTAGAAACTCTCGAGTTGCACTCCACCTTGGTACCATCAGCTACAGTCACAGACATTGGATTGGTACACTCAACAGTGGCTCCTATTCGATTGGCAGTGTTCGGGTCAAGGAAACTGTGTGTACTTCCCGAGTCAATAAGTACAGATATCAATTGTTTGCCCACTGATCCTGTGATTTTTATAGTATATGGATGTCGATGCCCTGCCAAGGCATTCAATGACACTATAGGATCTCGTCCTGTACCTTCGACCTCCTCGAAAATCATCTGACTGTCCTTTCCTTCATCTCCTTCACCAATTATAACGAACATCTTCTTGCACTTATGTCCAATGTGATAAACTTCATCACAATTGAAACATAGATTTTTCTTTCTTCTTTCACTTATTTCTGCCGGAGTTAATCTTTTTGGAGGGGGTAATTTATCCGTGCCTATTGAGGTGGTCTTCTCTTTTGCTTCATTCCCAATTTTCCAAGGGATTGTGCTCGGTTTGAATGCCATTTTCTGGGACTTGAACAATATTGAAATCATTCTCTCTTGTTTTTTAGCAAGCTGCATAGCTTCTAAAAGAGATGTAGGTTTCATGATCTCCAACATCTGACCAACCTCCTCTTTCAATCCGCTCACAAAGCCTTTGATGTAGTAATCCTCTGTTGACGTTCTGTTAACTGATATCATAAAAGCTTTAAGCTCTTCAAACTCATGACTATAATCTTCCACTGAACCCTTCTGCTGCAGTTTATTAAACTTTCCCACCAAGTTCTCCCCATCTATGTTAGAAAACCTTTCTAAAACCAAACTAGCAAAATGCTCCCAAATCATATTTTCTTTCCCCTCCACATGATCTATATACCAATGATCAGCTAAACACTCCATATTCATAGCAGCCACTAATATTTTCTCATAATCAGACATCTTGTATAAAGAAAAATATTTATGGCACTTGCGCAACCAGAGTCTAGGATTTTCCCCTGCAAATTTTGGGAACTCCATTCGTGGTAACTTAGCAGCTAAAACTTGAGGTTCTTTAAATTTTGGAGGGTGATTTACCTCAGGTCGCTTTCCTCCCGACGGTGTAGGCAATAATCCACCAGTTCCCGTGGCTTGTGGTTCAAGTTCAGAGTTGATGGTTGAACTTCCATCCGTTTCTTGCACCTGTTCATTTCCCTTATTTGTTATTAGCTCCTTCATAGCATCGATCATGTGTTGTTTGAAGGTGCCAGAAATCTCTTCCAAGCGCTGGACAATCGCGTCTTGACCAACTTTCAGATTTTCTATTTGCTTCTCCATGGTCAAAATTCTTTCTGTATTAGTAGGGTTCACCATCTCTTGTGTAATTTTCAGATTTTGAAGTATCAATAGATGAGTTACGCAAGTGGAACGACCAAGCTCTGAGGCCAAATGTAACAACCAACAGATATATTGCAGAGAATTGAGAGGAAAATACAAAAATGGAAGAGAAGAAGAGTTCTAGTCTGAGACTTCTATTACAAGCTTGCCCAACAGTGTTGTTGACTAAACCATAAAAAGGGCTTCCAAAACAAAAGCGTGAAATACACAACAAAAGCGTGAAATAAAATATAGCCAGGTCATAACAATCTCCCCGAGAATCAAAGTAGTATTCTTTCTCATTTGCAGTAGAAGAAGAAGCCCAATTTTGAACACCCGCTTCCTCGAAGAAGAGGTTAGAGATGCAGTATAGTTATACGACGAGCGCAACTCCTCCTTTCTCCTTTTCTTCTTTTTTTTTCCTTTTCTTCATATTCTCTTCGACATGTCGTGAACCCTAGCGAAACATTGCGCGCGGAAAAAAGCAATAAGGGGTATTTTCAGCGTGATTCAGCGCCGTGGGTCGTCGGCCGTACACCGTCGGTGGTTTCTTCTGCGCGATTGAGCACCGTGGGTCATTGGCCGTCTCTGGTATGGTAGGGTTATCTATCGTCGGCCGACATCGTGGTAGCTAGGGCAACAATTTCAGAGAGGAAAAACATAAAAAATTTCAGAGAGGAAGAACATAAAAATTTTCTAAGTCCTCAATTTATACCTTTTAAAATTTCTTATTTACTTTAATTTCAAAAATAATAAAAATATAATAGGAATTGGATTAACAACGGACTTACAACAACAGAATGAATTACCCGTTGTTAATGCGCATTTTTTTCAACCTATTACTACGGGGATCCAATTTCAGCTCTTTTTTGCCTTTTTAACAACGGATTTTTAATATTCCGTTGTTATTGCAGCGTTGTCATTCCACAGATTTGGCATAGATTGTATCATGATTTGTAGTGGCTAGTCCTCATGTGAGGCTAGCAATGTGATTGGTTAGGAATTATGTAGATTTTGCACACCACATGTTTGATGAAATGATTGTTATGAATATTTTCTATCATGAATGCTTATTCTCATTTTATGTATGATTTGTGTGGTTAAATTCTCTATTCATAGTGTTAGAATGGTCATTCCAATATTATGTATAGTGGTATAATTGAATCATTGATTGCATGAGATGACTATGTTAAGTATGTGGGGAGTTTGGCCATAACCTTCATGTGCTTAGAACCTCATGATAGGACATTATTGATAATCACTTGTGAAAGTGTTTGATATGATGAGGGAAACTAAGCCAATTTTCACTTGACCTCGTGATAATATCTCTATACCGGTATATTAATATCCGTAAGTACCTATAGGAAGAGTGAGGATTGGAGACACTCTTTGAGTGCCCTTAATATCATAACTTGAAAACCATCAATGCATGTGTGTGTGTGATTCTATATAAGTCTTTTCCAAGAGTGTTGCTTGCCTTGCATACTTCTTAGATTGCTCTACCTTCATCCATCTTCCATGTCCATCGTATTATTCTATCTTTAATTGCTTTATTAGTTAATTTGTAGTGTTAAGCAATCCCCTCCTTATTGATTCGTCCTACTAGAGTAAAACACTTCTCAAATACGGCTATCCACTTTCGTCCTTGGGTTCGATATATTATATAAATTTTGCACTTGGTCGCTTACAAGCTGCACACGATACAGTACATTTGCTCTTATCAATTACTAAAATTGAAACCAAGTTCAGTCATCGTCCCGGCCGAAAATCGGCGATTTTGATTGTCACGTGAGAATCATGTGCCTTTTTCGGTGATGTCAGTGTTTTCAACGAAAATATGACATGTTTGGCCCAATTTCTTCACTGGTGGGACTAAATTGACAAATTTATCTTTATTGGGACTAAAATAGACCATGAGGAAAGTTACGAGACTGAATAGGTTTTTATCCTGCTGACTCACCTGCCATCAGGGTGTCACGTCATCGTCCTGGCCGGAAATTGACAATTCTGATTATGATGTGGCCATTTTCCGGTGATGTCAGCATTTTCCAGTGAAAATAGGACGTTTTTGCCCCTATTCTTTCACCGTTGGGACTAAATTGACAAACTTATCTTTATTGGGACTAAAATAGACCATGAGAAAAATTATGGAACTAAAATGGTTTTTATCCCAAACTATTATTAAGTACGTTAGTGTGCATTCTTAAAGAGAAATAGAAAATACGCAATTAAATTGAAAACTTTACAAATGTACATTAATGTGCATCATTAAAAAAGAAACAGAAAATACGTGATTAATTAAATTGAAAATATGGTTGTTATAATTATCCTTAAATCTCTCACCCGTTGTTTTTATTTGATTTAGACTTCAATGAAACTAGTGTTAAGTGAAAACGTTACAGTCTTGTAAATAAGGGTAATGATGGAAAAAGAAATAAACGTTTAGATCAATATATTTATTAGTAATTAACTTATACGCACGCGTACCTATCGGTAATAATTCCATTTTGAAATTTGATTTTAAGAATAATTAAAGTCATATTTTAAACCTCTTTCAAAATTCTTAAGCAAAAGTCATTATCCATAAGTTTTTGAAACTTCCTATATTTTGATAAAATCTCATAAATTTCCAAAACAATCATTTTAAATAAATTAAGATTTTGGGTATGTTTGCCAGCGATTTTTTTATTTTTATTTTCGCATTGAATTTTTTAATCAATCATATTTTCAGACCAGAGGAAAGTTGTGGTACACTATTTTGTTGATGTAGTAATTATACATGAATACTGACCTAACTGCTTCGCTTAATCCGTTTTGCCAATTGGCCCTCTTCTGTAACATGTCTTTTCATTATGTTTTGTATTGATCGACACAAATGCAATTGTTGTACAATATACTCCCTCTATCCAGCCCATATTGCATCGTTTACTGTACCTTTTGTGAGAGCTTTATGCAGTCAAACGATGCAGTTTAATCGGAACGGAAGGAGTATTATATATTGTTATAAGGGAACTAAATTTTAAATTTACAACTGACCCACCCCACACCATTCCCCCAATTCCGTACACTACAATTGTGTTTCTCTTCCAAAGAGAAATTTACAGTTATTGTAGATACAAAGTATAAGAAAAAAGTTTACATTCATGGGTAGTTTGGTATTTTTAGGTAATAAATAAATTATAAAATAAGTTATGTATATTGTAAAGGGATATCAATTTTGAAATTAAAGTGTTTTGTAAGGTTATTGATTTGTGTGTATTTCCTTATTTGGGGGTATGAACTTGTTTATGGGACGGAAAAAAATAAAAAGTGTAAATTTGTTTATGGGACGGAGGGACTACTGTTTTTTTTTTCTTTAAATTTTTTTAATTTTGTTTTGTTTTCTTTTTTTTATTATTTTTTTTATTTTTATTTTATGCTCTCTTTGTCCTTTAAGAATTTTTTTTTTTCATTTAGGGCATTTCACTCAAAGAGTCCCTTTTCTGTTTTTACACATATATGGGACCCACACACACCCACTGATACAGTTAAAATATGGGACCCACACTTCCACTAATACAACATCCCACTACACATTAAATAATAATACTTATTAATCTACGCACCAAAAAAGTAAAAGACTCTTAGTGAGGGACGGAGGGAGTATAATTTATACTCCCTCCGTCATGGGTATTTTTACCTGTTTATACGGGCACCTAAATTAAAAAGTATTATTTTTTTAATATATAATAAAAGAAAAAGTAAGGATAAATTGATAATATTGAGAGAACAAGTAAATAAAGTTGTTAATGATGAATAAAATGTACAAAAATAAATAAAGTTATAGGAATTGATGAATAAAGTGTAAAAAGTAAATAAGATGTGTAGTGTACTTTTATCATTAATGGAATGAGTAAAAATACGTGGGACACCCAAAAATGGAAAGTGAGTAAAAATTCGTGGGATGGAGGGAGTAGTATATTTCATCCTTAAGATTTAGGGTTTAGGATATAATTGTAGTTTTACCCTTATAGTTTAGTGTAATCCCTAGGATTATGATATAATTGTAAGACAAAGACTTGTATACAACCTTCAATTGGTACAACCTCCTGTACAACCTCCTTCCTTCACCTTCAGTGTGTGTTTTTCCTTTTTTTTTTTTTAAAAATTTTTGCTGTTATTTTATTATTTTTTAAGGATATAATTGCAATTTTATCCTTGTGGTTTAGGGTATAATTTATCCCTATGGTTTAGGATATAATTACATTTTTACCCTTGTGGTTTAGGGTGTAATTTATCCCTAGGGTTTAGGGTTTAGGGTATAATTGTAATTTTACCCTAGTGGTTTAGGGTATAATTTCTTCTTAGGGTTTAGGGTATAATTCGAATTTTACCCTTGTAGTTTAGGGTATAATTTATCCCTAGGATTTAGGGTATAATTGTAATTTTACCCTTGTGTTTTAGGGTATAATTTATCCCTAAGGTTTAGGGTATAATAGTCATTTAAATAAAATAAATTTAAAAATAAAATAAAAACAATATTAATGAAGGAGCAGGAATTAATTAAAAAGGGTGGGGACCAAGGTTGTACCAATTCAATTGGTACAACCGGTTGTACCCTAGTCCCTCTCTAACTGTAATTTCATCCATGTTGTTTAGTGTATAATTTATTCATAAGTTTTAAGATTTAGGATATAATTGTAATTTTACGTTTAGGGTATAATTTATCCTTAGGGTATGGTATACTTGTAATTTTACTCTTAAGGTTTAAGGTATAATTGTAATTTTAGGGTTTCATGATTTAGGATATAATTGTAATTTTTACTCTTGTGATTTAGAGTATATTTTACTCCTAGACTTTAGGGTATAAATTACTTCCTCTGTCCAATTCTAAGGTGTTCGTTTGTTTTTTGCACGTGAATTAAGGAATATTATTATTATATGTAAAGTGAGTAGTTGAATTAGAGGGAAGTGATGGGTCATATTGTGTAATTTTACTAAATAGGAAAAATGAATACATTTGAAGCGGACGTAAAAATAATAAAATGGACACTTTATAAGCGAATGTAGGGAGTATAATTTTACCTTTATAGTTTATGGTATAATTTACCCCTAAAATTTAAGGTATAAGTATAATTTTACAATTATAATTTAGGGTACTATTAGGGTTTAAGGTTTAGAATATAATACTAGTCTTTTACGTATAATTGTAATTTTACCATTATGATTTAGGGTGCTATTAGGATTTAAGGTTTAGAATATAATGATATTTTAATTCTTTAGTCCATTGCAAATGTTATCCTAACAGATAATATTTATTTTGCTTTATAATTTATGAAGCTCTTAAAAAGAGTTAAAAAAGATAATTCGATTTTCACAAAAGATGAGTTAAAAGTTTTTTTTTGTCCCATAACAGTTTAAAACTTTAAATTTTGTTTCAAAAAATATATTTGTATCGATTTTGTCCCATGACTATGAATTTATTTCGATTTTGCCCAATTTTTGCTAAAATCAGTGATAATTAATTAATGAAAAATGATAATGCTATTTCATGAACAATTTATAGTATAAATAAAAAGTGATAATATTTTATAGCGAAAGTGATAATAATTTATAGCGAAAGTGATAACTATTTTAAAATTTGAAAAATGGTCTCACGTGAGACGATCTAATGCATGATCTACCCTTATTTAATTGATTTATACCCAAATTTGAATAGGTCCTGAGTTGGGTTATTGAGTATTATTTTATGGAGTTTTTACTGTACTCCTCTTACGAAGTTTAAGAATATTTATTTTTTTCGGTGACTTTATGAGTTAATATATCATCATTAAATAATAAATAAAGTATATAATGTGGGTTGATAAGGTAACTTTTTTTAAAATTAAACGGATGTTAGATTTAAAATCTAGAATGATAGTAGTAATGAATAGTATCATTCAATAATTTACATGATTATTTATTTAATTAATGGAGAGTAGTCAATTAAAAGGAAAAGAATGATTAATAAATGGAAAAGAAATTTTCATGCTACATGGAAGTATATTGCAATTTGGCTCAATTTGATCCGATAAATAGTCTTTTAATAAGTTCCAATTATTATTTTAACCAAATGCTTACTGTATTTAGTTTATTTGAGTTCATTAATTAAGTTTATTAATTTTCTTTCATATATAATCTATAATTTTGAATATCTTATTTTAGTATTACTATTTTTATTTTTTTCTTTTATATTATATATAATGTATTTAAAATTAATTTTAACTAATAATTATTTATTTAAAAATGAAAAAAAAGCATGAACGATTTATTAAATTATATATATATATATATATATATATATATATATATATATATATATTATACTTAAAATTAATTTTAATTAATAATTATTTATTTAAAAAAAGCATGGACGATTTACACTACAATTTTTTTTTAATAATGAAATTTACTAGTGAATTCTATTGGTAATTACCGGCAGATTAGAAATAAAAATAAAAATTTTCTTTTAGCAACAAAATTTCAACAGATTTATTCTCTATTTTACAAACAGAATTCAATCCGTTGGTAATTACCAACGGATTACCAACAGAATCTTTATATAAATTACCAACGGAATTATTTTATTTTTCATAAGAACTTTATTTTTTTCTCTTATTATTGTTGTGAGCTTTTTTTAATCTTTATTTATTATGTTACATATGATAATTTTAGTGTTTTTATGTAGAATTGTAAATTTTTAACATGTTAAGTTTTTATTTTATTATTTTTAAGGCGTGAGAGTTTTTTATTTTTATGTTATATTACACATTTTATAAATATGAACAATAAGAGTATTTTTTTTATATTTTATATTTCATGTTGAATCCCCATAATTATTGTCTATTAGTATATTTTAGTTATTAATTAAAATTTAATGTAGATAAAGATATGTATTTATTTTTATATAGTTAATTTTTTTTAATTGTCATTCACTTTTTTTTTTAATTTTTTCTTACTAAGTTAATTATAAATTTTCATTTAATTTTCTCAATTTCATTTAATAATGTATTGAATTTTTTTAAAATTAATTATTTAGCATATATAAATATTTATAGAAACGGTATATTTATACATATTTTTTTAATTATAACTTTAAAATCCGCATAATACGCGGGATTTGCACTAGGTTATATATATATATATATATATATATATATATATATATATATATATATATATATATATATATATATATATATATAATATAATATAATATAAGTGTATATAATTATTAGCATATAATTATATACTAATAATTATAAACCCATTTATATTTTAAATATTAATATTTATTATTTAGATTAATATTTACTAATACAAACCCATTAATATTTACTAATAATTTTGTTTAATTAATAATAATAATTAGATATACATTAATATTTATATTATAATTAAAATTATTTTATAAGATAAGTAAAACAATTAATGCATCTCATTAGTTCAATTAATATAATAAATTCTTACCTAAATTATAATTTATACTACTTTATATGATAAAAGGGTAATTTAGTTTTTAAACATTTTTAATTTATTCAAAACTTACCATAACAACTCAATTGATCCGGAACAATTTGATCCATTTATATTTAACCAATTATTTAATAACTACTGCTCTGATCATGTCATGATTTTATTTATAGCAAATGAATGATTTTCTTTTGTTAGAAAAAAATCCATGTATTGATCAACATTTTATAAACAGTACTTATTATAAAATTGAACAATATTTATTATCATAAAAAATTGTACAGTGTACAATTTCATTACTTCCATCCTGTAACTTTTGTCCATTGATCTGCAGGCTTTAGTTTATTATTGCTGAAATACATACCAAAATCTCTTGCTGCCCAATAGCGGTCATGCCCAGTCGCATTTCCGCCGTTCGATTCAAAAACAGTTACAGTTTTATCACCATGTTGGCACCAAAAGTGACAGAAGAATAAAGTGTTTTTTAAGACATTTTCGCAGAATTTAAAGCTATACTCTTGAGTTAAATCAAGCTCATGAAGACCAAGATCATCATCCCCAGATTTACAGTTAACTTTCAACTTTCCTTTTGAAAGCGTGTTTAGCACATGGATTCTGTAATTTTCTGTAATAAAGCAAGATTGGGACGGTAGGATAACGTCGGATATAATTATGAAAATTACAAGGAAGAATATGACTTTCATTTTGTAGGTTGGAATTATTTTCATGGAATGGTTGAATTTTTTAAAATTGATGTGTAGTTATTTATATAGAGAGAATTAAAGATAAAATTTATATATAATTGAGTTATAGAATAATGTTTTAATCAAGTTAATTACTCCAAAATCATTTCATGGTAATATGCATTGAAAGGTAAGTTTCACTAGAAAGAAAAAGAAAAAAAAAAGAAGAAAAATGTATTAATTAATCAGATCTGCACAAGATTTATTTGGATTTTATAAATAAATATAATCCATGATTGTAATAATTTGATTATAAGCTTATGATTGGCTTGTGCGAAATTAATTCAGTAAATTTGCAAAAATCTTGTCTTGAATTATTCCTATAATCTTTAAGCTAATATAATATATCTAATAGCTTAATTATTTATTTTGCAAATTATTAAGATCTTGTAACAACAATTCCTAATTGCTTATAGAATCTACTTGAATACGAACACTTTAATTTAAAGTAAGATTTTAAATTTTATTACGGTTGAAATTAAGTTGACATATTCACATGCAATTAAAACTCATATTGAATTTTTAAAAGCAAAAAAGAAACTAAGATTGGAAAAAACTTGTATGAGACAGTCTTACGTATAATTTTACGTGGGACGAAATTAAAATAATAACATAATTATCACTTTTGCTATCAATTGTTATCACCTTTTATTTGTACTATAACTTGTTCATGAAATAGTTCACTGAAATATTATAACTTTTTATTATTTGATCCGTATCACTCTTTTTGATAATGTTATTGAAAAAATCAATTCTTATGTTCTAAAAACAAATATGTGAATGGCTTGTTATAGAACAATACAGAATTGAATCGGGAGGACTCAGTCCTTCCCTCAAAGCTATCCATTAGGCTTACAACATGCTCTTGACAACTTTGACACAGCTGCTTGTCACGTTTGAATCTAATTCTAGCTTTGGCCTATCCCTAGGACTTAAGATCAGGAATCCCTCTTGATCAACAACATCTCTGATGCGCGTTTTCTTTGCACGCAAAATTAATCCCCAAGTGTTAAGAATATCAGTTGCAGCTTAAGCAAACGATCAAATGATTATCGAACCCAAAGGACGGCGTATTATCAATTTAATTATTTACTAAATTAATTAAGACGTAAGGCAATAACGTTTGAGGATTGAACGATTAACTAATAAAATATCACTCGAAGAATACGAAAGTGGATCAAGTAGGAGAATAGGTAGCTCTAGGATTATCCAGTTTCACTCATTAATTTTCCTTCCGTGTGTTTATGTCCGACTCTGCCTTGTGGAGTATGGACGCATCACTAAACAATCCATATATACTCTATAGATACAAGCAAACATGCATATAACACGTGTGAATAATATTGGAGCAAGAGATATAATTTCACCCACCTTTCTAGGTACTATCAGTATCAATTATTTCCGCCCTAAGATTGGTACTCTAATGTTCTTAGTCTCATTTTTAGTATCAAAATAATTTTAGAGTAAGAGAACTCTATCGTTGTTGTACACGAGTGACTAAGTAACAAAATTTATAAGTATGTCGTCCAAAGGGAAAGTAAACTCTAGATTGTATCCGAATTCGTTATCAACTATGCTTTGTAAGAGTGACAAGTTTGAAGATTCGATCTTAAGCTATTGATTACTCTACTCAATTAACTAAGAAATGAACTAATGACTACTACTATCAACGATCAACCAAGTAACACGGTGAATGGAATGCGGAAAGAATGTATTTAAGAAGAAAGCAAGGCTAGCAACATCATGAAGAAGGTTAATGTAGACTCACACACTCACATGCATCAATGAACTTCATGTCATGATACTAAGGGCAATCACTATTGTACCCCTAGTCCCTATGGCCAAGGTGACTATGATTCTAAGTTTGGTTCCCCTCACTAGTTCTCACTAATGTCCTATCATGAGGTTCTAAGCACAAGGAGGGAATGACTTTCCTCCCCTCACTAATCTAGTCATCTCATGCAATCAATGATTCAATTAACTCACCCTAACATAGTGTGGGAATGACCATCCTAACAATATGAAGAGAAAGTTTAACTACACACATCGTGCATAAAATGATACTCCCTCCATCCCATAATACTTTTCCCACTTTCCTCATTTGTTTGTCCCAAAAAAATTTTCACCCCAAAAAGGAAATATCATTTTATCTAACAACCTCAAAAGTTACTTTAATTTCAAATTTTCCACTCCTTTTTCATACACATATCATTACTTTATACTTTTTTATTACCTAAAAATACCACAATACCCTCAAAAGTCAATAAAGTTGGTCAAAAAGTACACATTTTCTTAAACAACGTGGAACAGTAAACATGAAAAGTATTATGGGATGAAGGGAGTAATAAGCATTCATGATAGAAAATATTCATAACATTCAATTCATCAAACATGTTGTGTGCAAAGTCTACATTTTCCCTAACCAATCACATTACTAGCCTCACAAGAGGTCTAGCCACTATAAGTCATGATTAAAACTTTATAAATCGTAGCTTGCTCCATTTGAGCCAAATAGTGAAGAAAATAACAAAATAAAGGCAAAGTTGCTCTCCTTTGTTGGTGAACTCCTTTCTCCTTGATCATGCTATGATCTCCAATCAATGATAATCTTCTTCTTAAATTGGTGAAGGATGGATGAATGGATGGATTTGAGGAAATGAAGGATAATTGATGGATGAAATGAAGGATGGAAAGGATTTAGATCAATGTGTGTGTAAAAATGGTGAGGAATTGTGTGTTTCAATCTTGTAACTGCTCCAAAAATGTGTGTTCCCCCCAATTTTTGCATCCATTAGCCTTTTATATCACTTAGGGATCTTCTAGAAGCTTCTGGAATATTCTGACTTTTTTTCTACTTTTTACTCAGCTCGACTCGAGTAGCCAACTCGAGCTCTCGCCCGTCAAGTCAAGTTGTGTGACTCTGCAATCTAGACGCTTTTTCGAACCTAGCTCGACTCGAGTTGCAAGTCGAGTTGGGGTTTGCAACTTGAATTGGCTCTTTGGACACTTTCTCTGCTCCGCATGACCTACGGCTCGACTTTTCCTGACCCAGCTCGACTCGAGTTGGGTAACTCGAGTTATTGCCTGTCAACTCGTGTTAGCTCGATCAGAGACTAGAATTTTTGCAGGCTTCAGCTCGACTCGAGTTGCAAGTCGAGTTGGACCTTGCAACTCGAGATGGGGTCACTGCATGCATGCTGATCTTGCTTGACTCACAGCTCGACTCGAGTTGCAATTTGCAACTCGAGTTAGGTTGTTTTCAGAAGCGCAGTCTCACCGTTTCGTGCATAACTTCTATTTTCAAATCTCCAATTTGAATGATCATTGCGCTCAAGCTAATGCGCATTTTCTTTGCACACAAAATTAATCCCTAAGTATTAAGGATATCAGTTGCAGCTTAAGCAAGTGACCAAGTGATTATCGAACCCAAAGGACGGAGTATTATCAATTTAATTATTTACTAATTAATTAAGACAAGTGTGGCAATATTGTTTGAGGTTTCAGTTATAATCTACTAAACAGTTAATTAAAATAATAAATAAAATTAAATATCACTAGAAGAATACGAAAATGGATCAAGTAGGAGAATAGTTAGCTCTAGGATAATCCAGTTTTACTCATTAATTTCCCTTCCGTATGTTGGTGTCCGACTCTGCCTTGTGGAATATGGATGCATCACTAAACCATTCAAATCTACTCTATAGACACAAATAAATATGCGTGTATCACGTGCGAATAACCTCAGAGCAAGAGATATAATTTCACCCCCCTTTCTAGGTACTATCAGTATCAATTATTTCCCTGGCCAATTGTTACTCTAACCCGATATGATCTCCCTTTATAGGTACTATAAAATAATCCTCTTTATCCTACTTATTAACCCGAATTCAATTCAATTAACAAGTATTCATATACGAATAAAGGTTTGGAGTCCCCTCACTTAGAATCATAACATGAAATCCTGCTCAGCAGTGAACGCACTCAATCAATAACCAAGAAATGTATTCAGACTCTACATAATAGTTAATGATGCACAAAACGATTTTAAGTATGAATTTAAAAAGCACAATCATATATAAAATAAATCCACAAGTAGTGTTGTACAGAGTATACACACGAAAGTTCAATTAATTCGTAAAACCTTCACAACCCTAGTTCTACCAAAAAGGCTCTAGCCCATGATGTTGCGAAGAACAATCATGGGTGTTGGATAGATCTTACCCGGATGTCCGGATAATACAAGATAAATTAGAAAATGAAGGAAACCCTAGATTTGGGAGTCGTCACGTCCTTCTTCGTCTTGAATTCTCCTCTTGGTTCTCCCCTTGATTCCACAAATGAATCTTCAAAGTGATGGATGGATGGAGGAAAGGATGATGGTTGGGGGGTGATCCCCCCTTGTGGGTGTAGTATGTTATGGCCTCTCTTCTCCTCTCTTGTTGTTGTATTGTCTTATGTTCTCTTGGTGTGATCTACACCCCCTTTTATACTTGTAAGCTCTCCTTATATGCCTTGGAATGGGCTTTTTAGGCGAACACACGCATTGAAGGTGTAAAAATACGGATATGGTAAGTTTCCGCACGTCAATTCGACTACGGAGCCAGGTCGAATTCTCCCCTCTAGGTCGGGAGGTTGAATTGACCTACTGGAAGCTTCAGGTGATCAATTCGACCAGCACAGCAGGTCAAATTGAGGTGTCATGGTCGAATTGACTCTTTTGCCATCCGATTCGACCTCAATTCGACCAGCACATCAGGTCGAATTGATCTTCTCTGATCGAATTGACTTGCACAGTCTCACAGTTTCACGTATAACTTCCACATCTGAGCTCTGATTTTGAGTGGTTCTTGCGCTCATGCGATCCACTCTTCCTTGGCTTTCTATCCATATAAAGAACTTATAGAAAATCTAACATTTGAATATGTAACAAGGCATGCAAATTGGACAGTCATTCTGAACAGGAACAGCTTGCGCGACGTCACCACTTTGATAATAACTCTCTCGTTTGGAATCCGATTGGGGTGTTCTTCATACCAAAACGACCCTCTCTTCAGTGGCTTTCCAAATATGTATTACATCAATAGTTTTGATCTCCACAACAACACAGAAAAATTACGAAATTGGACGTGCATTTTTCAGCATCCTTGCACAAATTGCACCTTTTTTCCAACCTTGTACTTTTGATCATTTTTCCACCTAAAACACAACAAAACACCTCAATTGCACCTTATTCTCACATATAATGAATATAAGACCATTGTGCTAATATATGACAATAATTCCAATCAAGAAGGTGTTAAATTGGACAATAAAATACGCTTATTTTCACTCTCATCAATCACCCAAACTTACCTGTTGTTCGTCCCGAGGCAACAAAATAAAAATAAAGAGAGAGAGAGAGAGAGTAAGAAAATTAGCGGGGAAACAAGGACTATGACAAATACCCCTCTTCAAAATACAATTGTCCTCAACTTAGGTCATGTAACTCTTATTACATGTAATAATCAATTCATAGCATACAAGTTAAGAAAATCACCACCATTTCAAATGCTCCATTAACATGTTCTCACGGGAAGTATATAACACTCACACTCAAGTGTAAAAGATGTACACTTATGGGTTAAGGTGTTTACACTCATATTCAATTCAAGGGCATGCGTAACCATAAACTTGCCAATTATCTCAACTCTCCTTTTACTTGTAGCAAGTAAATCATGGATCAAAAAGGTCTTTTATTTGGTTGTAATGTAGGCTCTTTGGAAAAGGTGGGAAATATATGGATAAGTGACTCAAAACTCGGATCAATCAAGCTGCAGTCTCTCTCGATCTTTCATTCTTCCTCATCACTTCAATCAAACACAACACTCTTCAAACTCTCCCATCTTTCGCCTTTAAGTACAACATATTTTCTTTTTTAACTTTTCCTAGCTCTTCAGCTCCATCATTCTCCTTTTTTCACCATTTTTTTCTCTTTTCTCTTTTGAGGTACCAGTTTCGGGTACTACCTCTCACATCCTCCATAGGGTACTAGATTTAAGCACTACCATAGGGTGTTTGATTCTATGAAGTACTAGATTTGAGAACTACTCCAGGAATTTTCCTTTTGATCCTTAAGATTCTTCTTTCATCATCCTTATCATCCCTCAAATCACCACTCTCTTCAATTAAGCTTTATTGGCTATCAAAATAATGGATTTAAAAAGGCTCAAATAGGCTAACTAGGGATTTAATGAATTCAGGTAAAGAATATTGGAAAAAGATGGGCTATAAATCAAAGATGGCCTAATATCATTTCCATAATCGCTAGACCAGTCTTGAATATTCAAGGAGACTCAAGGCAAGTTCTAGAATACACGCACAAGAACGATACTCACCAGAAAAGAAATATCATGTGATTATGTAACATGATCAACGAGGCTAAAAATCTCACATGGGTTTTTAACTAGTAGCAGAGCACTTTTCAAGGTAAGTAATATCCCACAAGTACACATAGAACTTCATATCACAATATAACTCAAGTACACTTCCTTCATCAATTTCAAAAGCATATGAATTCCATGCACAATTCTAAAAATATAAGTTCACATGGTTCACCAAAATACCAAGACCTCATCCTTCTACTCAATGGATTAAACACACAAAAAATTTAGAAAAATGAAACGAGTGCACCTGATTTCTCCTTCAAAATGCACCAGCTCCTTAAGTTGTTCAACTCGGTTATCTTGCCACTCTTATACCTTTTTCTATCATCAGAGCTCAAACACACCCATCATCACAGGATTCATCAATAAAATAGGAGAACTATAAGAAAAAATTAATTGACTATCTAATCAACTCCACACACTAGAAACACCACTGAACACTAGGCAAATCGCAAAAAATTGATACATCAAAACCGATTAAAGTTTCAACATACCCAAAAAATCAACTCCCCTAGCAAACATTACAAAGAAAAGTTACTCTTGGTGCTTTAATGAGGTAAGAACATCACACCCCCCAAACTTAGTAAAAATAAGTTGAAACTAAGTTTGCAAAGAGATGTAATTGCCGATTAATAAGCACCTTAAATATAAAAAATTCTTACTCACACGAAAGAAATAAAGTAATAAAACAGAAGGGAAAGCCCCCAACAGACGCTCATATTTAACGTCGAAGAGTCACGATGGTAGAGGACGGTCTTCTCGCATCCTCACCTTCAAATATTTTATTTCCCTCTTCTTGTCTACACTCAACACATCTCCTTTCTTGGTAACAAGTATATGATCCTAAGAATTTCTTACCTCTCATGGCTGTCTAGACACCTTCTTGTCAATCTTCCACTCAAATTCAGAATCATCTGCCTTAGAAAAATCAAGATTAAACAAGTTAGAAACCACATCAATGCTCTTGCATGATTGAGTCTCCATGGGCATCTTCATTGCATGATCAAGAGAGAAAACCACATTTTCATTATCCATCTGCAGTCTAAGCTTCTCGGCTCTCAACATCTTTGCTCTTTCCCACTTCTTCTCCATTGTAAGCTCAATATTCTGCTCATGTAATGGTACTGGAGTAACATCAACATCATGTGGAGCATTCAGCGCAGAAAATGGTGTGGAATGGTTGGGTTCAACCTGGATTCGACCAGGGCTGCTGGTCGAATTAGGTATGTAGTGGTCGAATTGTACCTCTGGAGCTCCATTCTCACCTTGTATGCTCGATTCGACCAGATGGTCTGGTCGAATTGAACCGCCCTTGGTCAAATTGGCTCTCTGTATAATTTTTCTCCTCCAATTCGACCTGAGGATCTGGTCAAATTCAATGACTGCTGGTCGAATTGGGCTTCTGATGGAACAGAGTGCTCTGGAGGGTAGGATTCGACCTCAATTTGACCTGGTTCCCTGGTCGAATTGAAGTGGTTTTGGTCGAATCGAGGCTCTTTTGCTTCCAAATCATGTCCAGGCATCTAATTCGACCTCCCCTGCTGAATTCGACCTGAAGTGTTGGTCGAATTGAGGTCGAATTGAGCCCTCAACGTCTCTGATTTCAGTTCCGGCCTCATCGGTCCCTCATACTGCGTTCCAGACCTTAACATGATGGCTTTATCTTCCAATTTTTGTGTCAATTGATTCACGTTCGCGGTCATCTGCCCCATAATCAAAGTAAGGTCCTTCAACTACTTAGATAAATCTGCATGATCAACATTCATGGTATCCTCAAGACGATCAATCCTTGCATCATTCTCAGCCATGTATCGATTGAAGGTATCTTCAACACTCTTCATTTCATGTTGCCGCATACTAGGCTCACTTAGTGTCAACTCTTTAATCTGCTTTTGCTGGTACTCTAGTAGCTTGTTGATGTTCGCTAGACTAGAGATGATCTCATCCTCCCTTTTCGGCTTTACCACTTGATGTTCAACCTGCACTACCTTGTCAAGTGCATATGATCCCCTATCTCTCTCTACATGCCAGTCACGTAAATTCATAGAGATGTCTTCAAACAACTTTTCTGCTTCTATTGCTATTTTAGATAACAACGCTCCACCTGATGATGCATCAATAAAAACACGTGACTCACAATCCAATCCATAATAGAAAATACTTGTGTATTCAGCCTTAGACATTCCATGTTGTGGGCACCTCCTAAGCATGTCTTTAAACCTATCCCACGCTTCATAAAATTTCTTACCCCGATTCATGACAAATTGGGTGATGTCTTGCCTCATTCTTAAGATCCTTGAGGGTGGCATATATCTCTCCAAAAACTTCTGCTGCAGTTGGTCCCATGTAGTGCAATCTGTGGCATCAAGAGTCTCATACCAAGCTTTTGCCTTATCAATTAATGAAAACTTGAATAAGGAGATCCGTCTAGCATGATCATTAGCTCCAGCACCCTTCTGAGTGTTTGCATAACCAAGAAATCTTCGGAGATGTTGATATGGATCTTCAAAACAACCTCCAGAAAAGGGATTCTTTTCCACCATGTTAATAAGAGCGGGATGTATCTCAAAATCATCATCTTTCCCTCTTGCTCCTATCAACCCCATGTTACCAATTCCATAGTTCGTGAAAATTTCACGTATGACAACATTATTCGGATTCTGTCTTGCTCCGGTCATGTTTAGCTATGTGTGTTACTCCTTCCTTTCCTTCCATTCCTTTTTCTAGTGCACGACTACCTCAGAAAATTCAAGGTCAGTTTGAAATAAATAATCACAAATAAAAGTCTTAATCAAATTAGAAATAATAAAATCAATAATAACAGCCATCCCCGGCAACGGCGCCAAGAACTTGATGCGCATTTTCTTTACACGCAAAATTAATCCCCAAGTATTAAAGATATCAGTTGCAGCTTAAGCAAGCGACCAAGTGATTATCGAACCTAAAGGACGGCGTATTATCAATTTAATTATTTAATAATTAATTAAGACAAGTGTGGCAATATAGTTTGAGGTTTCAGTTATAATCTACTAAACAATTAATTAAAATAACAAATAAAATTAAATATCACTAGAAGAATACGAAAGTGGATCGAGTAGGAGAATAGGTAGATCTAGGATAATCCAGTTTTACTCATTAATTTAACTTTCCTTGTGTTGGTGTCCGACTCTGCCTTGTGGAATATGGACGCATCACTAAACCATGCAAATCTACTCTATACACACAAGTAAATATGCGTGTAACACGCGTGAATAACTTCGGAGCAAGAGATATAATTTTACCCCCCTTTCTAGTTACTATCAGTATCAATTATTTCCCTGGCCAATTAATACTCTAACACGATATGATCTCCCTTTATAGGTACTATAAAATTATCCTCTTTATCTACTTATTAAACTGAATTCAATTCAATTAACAAGTATTCACATACGATAGTTCTAATGAAGCTTCGGAGTCCCCTCACTTAGAATCATAACATGGAATCCTGCTCTGCAGTGAACACATTCAATCAATGACCAAGATATGCATTCAAACTCTATATAACAGTTAATGATGCACAAAATGACTGTGAGTATGAATTTAAAAAGCACAATCATATATAAAATAAATTCACAAGTAGTGTTGCACGGAGTATACACACGAAAGTTCAATTAATTCATAAAACCTTCACAACCCTAGTTCTACAAAAAAGGCTCTAGCCCATGATGTTGTGAAGAACAATCATGGGTGTTGGATAGATCTTACCCGGATGTCCGGAAAATACAAGATAAATTAGGAAACGAAGGAAACCCTAGATTTGGGAGTCGTCGCGTCCTTCTTCGTCTTGAATTCTCCTCTTGGTTCTCCCCTTGATTCCACAAATGAATCTTCAAAGTGATGGATGGATGGAGGAAAGGATGATGGTTGGGGGGTGATCCCCCCTTGTGGGGTGTAGTATATTGTGGCCTCTCTTCTCCTCTCTTGTTGTTGTATTGTCTTATGTTCTCTTGGTGTGATCTACACCCCCTTTTATACTTGTAAGCTTTCCTTATAGGCTTCGGAATGGGCTTTTTGGGCGAACACACGCATTGAAGGTGTAAAAATATGGATATGTTAAGTTTCCGCACGTAAATTCTACCACGGAGCCAGGTTGAATTCTCCCCTCCAGGTCGAATTGGAGGTCGAATTGACCTACTGGAAGCTTCAGGTGCTCAATTCGACCAGCACGGCAGGTCGAATTGAGGTGTCGTGGTCGAATTGACTCTTTTGCCATCCGATTCGACCTCAATTCGACCAGCACATCAGGTCGAATTGATCTCCTCTGGTCGAATTGACTTGCACAGTCTCACCGTTTCGCGTATAACTTCCACATCTGAGCTACAATTTGAGTGATTCTTGCACTCATGCGATCCTCACTTCCTTGGCTTTCTATTCATATAAAGAACTTACAGAAACTCTAACATTTGAATATTTAACAAGTCATGCAAATTGGACAGTTGTTCTGAACAGGAACAGCTTGTGCGACGTCACCACTTTGATCATAACTCTCTCGTTTGGAATCCGATTGGGGTGTTCTTCATACCAAAATGACCCTCTCTTCAGTGGCTTTCCAACCATGTATTACATCAACAGTTTTGATCTCCACAACAACACAGAAAAATTATGAAAGTTGGACGTGCTTTTTTCTGCATCCTTGCACAAATTGCACCTTTTCTCTAACCTTGCACTTTTGATCCTTTTTCCACCTAAAACACAACAAAATACCTCAAGTGCACCTTATTCTCACATATAATGAATATAAGACTATTGTGCTAATAAAACACGCTTATTTTCACCTCATCACACGCGATCCTCTCTTTCTTGGCGTTCCAACCATATATTACACCTCCAGTTTTGTGCTCCACATTAATACAGAAAAATTACATAAGTTGGACGTGTGTTTTTCAGCATTTTGCTTTGGCTCGTTCTCCCTCGTTTCAACTCCGAATTGAGCTCTGTTTTTTCCCACATCTTTCTTGTCGTATCTAGAATCCATTTCTACCTGAGAATCACACAAGTTACACCAAAGTAACAATACTCTAAATATTCACAAATATAGCACATTTTAAGGCACTTATTCATTAAAATCATACATTTATGATTTCAAAGTACAAATCTCCATATCTTCATAAAACACCACCAAATGATATACAAAATGAATAAAAACACACAAAATACATAGTAAAAATACACTAAAATCTAGGTGAAAATGACACCAATCAACCCCCCCAAACTTAAAGTGTTGCTCGTCCTCGAGCAACGAAAATGAGAAAACAGAAGAGGGAATTTTCACCTAGAGAAAGACCTAAGAACATAAGCAACAACATATCATAAGTAACAAGGACTACAAACTATATCAAGTCACACTACAACATTAAAATCATGACATGAAAAATTAACAAGTTCAAGTCTAAGAAAAGTAAAAGTAATAAAGTCTCTTCCGGTCCAAATCTCACGTCGGATATCAAAATGCACTCAATACTCTATGACGTAGGGTAATTTTCACTCATCAATCGATTGAACCCGACGCACCATAGGCTTGCTCGCAGTCTATATTCACAAGCCACCCTAGCTTCAATAAGTGATCAAAAAGGTCTTTATCTTTTGATGTAATGTTAAGCTCTTTGGTAGGGTAGGAAAATTTGGTTAACAGTGACTATTCAAGTGTAGATAATCGAAGAGATGATCAGCTTCTTCAACTTCTTCACATTTCCATCTTCCTTTCTTTTCTTCTTTACTCACAAGCACTAATCATTATCACTCCTTGAATTTCTTGAGCTTCTTTTGATTTGCATGCTTCTTTTCTTTCGACTTTTGAATTTCTTGATCTTATTTTTGTTGATTTGCTCACTTCTATTTGTTTTGAAGGTTGCATGTGTATTTTGCTTGAGCTCTTTTCATCCTTTTCTTGCTTGTTCACAATTTCCTTCTTTCTTTTGCACATTTTTCACATCAAACCTTGTAGATCATCATCTCCTCAATCATCCACACACAGGTTATGTATATAAAGCTTAAGTGGGTAATCATAGCTTGTATTGTGCTTTTATCACAAGAAATAGGCTTAAATGCTCAAAGTGGTTAACTAGGGATGATGTTTGGGTAAGGAAATTTATGGCAATGACTTTAAAGTAAAAAGGATGGCCTAAGATCATATCACTAATATCCATCATTCGGGCTTCGTTCCTATAGTCCATGAGCAAGTTCTAGTTTACCAAGGCTCAATCGATCCGCTCATGAAGAAATTAACCATGGATGCACGGTTGAGGCTCAAACACTCACAAGCTTTTGCTCGGACACTTAGGAACACATTACACCTCAATTTATCTTAAAATTGAACAAGTTAAATGGAACATGTCACAATATTAAAGAGTAGAGATTCTCAACATAATTCGCCATCACTTAGCACAAACAACATGTCATCGCTCATATTCAAGAAAGTGACTCACAACATTCGGAAAACAAACCGCCAAACCCTCCTATACAAGAATAAAAAAAATCACAAGCACAACATATAAACAAAAACTAACCAAACAAGAAACAAGACAACAACGCATAACATATAAAATGAAAACTCCATCCATCAAGAGAAAATTAAGCACATATCCTCATCATCCAATAACATATAAGCTCAAAATTTGCCACCTTATTCAAAATTAAGAAAAACTAATAAAACAAGTAAACCTCCCAAGCACATTATATATGAAGTTGCATACTAATCCAAACAAAATCAAACCAAGTATATGCTAAGCAAATAGAAATGATGCGTAGTAAAGTGAACTCCCTGAAACAGCATTTGGTAGTGAAAATAGTTGGCACGAGCTTCCGGATTGACTGCACAATGAATCTCGACTTGATTTTTTGGGCTCAATTCATGCTTCCACTACACCTTATTTATGCTCAATCAACTCAACAAAACCATTAGCACAACAATTTACTATCAAATAATGAACTAACATGCACTTCAACACAACCAATCAAACCAAAATCAACCTATACTCATGAGAAAATTTTTAAAATTGACCCAATTTGACAAGAAAGACCTCTCAATCAACATAATAAGCACACTCAAGTGGTGAGTCACACCACGCACTCTCCCCCCAAACTTAAAATCGAAAGAAGTTGAGAATTAAGTTTGCAAAAAGTGGTGGGACTTACCCTTGTAGTTTCCAACAATGAGCTTTTTGTAGAAAAGTATATGCATCACAACAATTCAAGGGACGTCCAGCACGCACTATCCCCCCAAACTTAAAATGAAACAAGAGTTAAACTTTAAATTTGCAAATAGTGGTGAGACGTACCTACACATTTCAAATCAAGCACTTCTTGTATCTCCCATGTTCATTCTTCTCACGAGCACAATCAACCTACACACCAAAATGCAAGAAAAATAATTAAAAAGAAAATAAAATAAAACCTACTCTACTAAGCACTCAAAGAGTTTTAAGAAGAGAGAGTATCTACATACACTATCTCCTTTTGGGAAGGAGATAGGTAATGTTTCACCCTATGACCATTCACTACAAAATCATTGTTGGGATACTTTAGCTTTAACGTATTTCCACTCAACACCTCAAGCACTTCATATGCCCCCATCCATTTAGACTTAAGCTTTCCGGGAAACAACTTAAGCCTTGAATTGAATACAAGAACTTTGTCCCCGGGAGCAAATGTCTTTTCCTTTACCTTAGCATCGTGCCGTCTCTTCATATTCTCTTTGTAAATGATTGAGTTATCAAATGCTCTTCCTTTAAACTCATCTAACTCAACTTATTTCAACAACCTAGCTTTGTCACTCTCCCTTTCATCCATATTAAGGTGTTTAATAGCCCATAATGCACGATGCTCCAATTCTACGGGAAGATGACAAGCCTTATCATAAACCAATTGATATGGTGACATACCAAGGATGGTATTAAAAGCCCTTCGATAAGCCCATAAGACATCGTCAAGTTTCTCCGACCAATCCTTCCTCCCTCCATTGATTTTTTTTCCAAGACTAACTTGATTTGGCGGTTTGAAACCTCCGCCATTCCATTTGCTTGAGGGTGGTAAGGTGTAGCCACACGATGTTTCACTCCATATGTCTTCAACAATCCTTCCATCAATTTATTTACAAAGTGAGATCCTCCATCGCTCACCAATGCACGTGGCACTCCAAACCTAGCAAAAATATTCTTCTTCAAGAACCTTTGAACTACCAAAGCATCATTTGTCTTAGTGGGGATTGCCTCCACCCACTTTGGCACATAGTCCACAGCTAACAATATGTACATATATCCTTGAGACGAGGGAAACGGTCCCATAAAAATAATACCCCATACATAAAAAATCTCCACATCAATTCTTAAACTCATGGGCATCTCATCTCTCTTACTTATTCCCCCTACACTTTGGCATCTATCACACTTTGCCATAAACTTCTTTGCATCTTTAAACAATGTAGGCCAATAGAAACCCGATTGTAATACTTTAGCTCCCGTCTATTGTTGACCAAAATGGCCCCCACACAAAGACGAGTGACATAGCTCAAGAATTCCTAAAACTTCTTCATTAGCCACACACCTTCTTATTACTCCATCATTGCAAATTTTAAACAAGTAAGGTTCATCCCATAAGTACTTCCTTATTTCAACATAGAACCTTTTTACCTTATGCTCATTAAGCAATGTTGGCTTGATTCCACATGCAAGGAAGTTAACATAGTCGGCATACCACGGCGGTGCATTTACCATAAGAGTACACACTTGCTCTACTTCAACTTGAAGAATTTCCTCATCCGGGAACTCATCTCCAATGGGCTTTGTATCCTTATTTTCTCCTCTATTCTCCAATTTAGATAAATGGTCCGCAATCACATTCTCCACACCTCTCTTATCCTTGATCACCACATCAAATTCCTGCAAAAGCAACACCCAATGGATTAAACGTGGTTTAACATCTTTTTTACTCATAAGATACTTTATTGCTTCATGATCCGTGTAAACAATGGTTTGTGTTCCAATCAAGTATGGTCGAAACTTCTCAAAAGCATACACCACGGCCAAAAACTCCTTCTCCGTTGTGGTGTAATTAACTTGACATACATTTAATGTCTTTGGGGCATAATAGATTGCTCTAAACTTTTTCTCTCTTGTTTGCCCTAGCACCACCCCTATGGATTGATCACTAGCATCACAATGTAATTTAAACTGTAAACTCCAATATGGGGTAACGAGTATTGGAGAAGACGTGAGAGCTTCCTTTTACACCTGAAATGCAACACAAAATTCATTATCGAAGTTAAATGGACAATCTTTTTCAAGTAATTTGCAAAGTGGCTTAGCAATCTTTGAAAAATCCTTTATAAAGCGTCTATAAAATCCCGCATGACCTAAGAACGATCTCACCCCCTTCTCACTAGTAGGAGGAGGAAGACGTTCTATGGCTACCACTTTTGGCCTATCAACTTTTAAACCATGCTTTGAAATATGATGCCCCAAAACGATCCCATCTGTAACCATGAAATGGCATTTTTCCCAATTTAGCACAAGATTCGCCTCTTCACATCTCTGTAACACAATAGTGAGATTAGTCAAACAAATATTATAGGAGGAACCATACACGGAAAAGTCATCCATAAACACCTCCATGACATTTTCAATTAAACCATCAAAGATAGACATCATATAACGCTGAAAAGTGGCAGGGGCATTACATAGACCAAAAGACATCATTCTAAATATAAATGTACCATAAGGACAAGTGAATGTTGTCTTCTCTTGGTCTTCCGGGGCAATCAATATTTGATTATACCCGGAGTATCCATCGAGAAAATAATAATACTCTTGCCCCACTAATCTATCCAACATTTGGTCTATGAATGGCAATGGAAAATGATCTTTACGAGTATTCTCATTCAATTTACGATAATCAACACATACTCTCCAACCTGTGATAGTTCGGGTAGCAATCGTTTCATTTGTATCAGAATGAAAAATTGTCATGCCACCTTTTTTTGCCACTACGTGTAAAGGACTCACGTATGGACTATCACTAATTGGAAAGATTTTCCCGCATCAAGCCATTTCAATACCTCTTTCCTTACAACTTCTTGCATTATAGGATTCAATATACGTTGATTTTGCACACATGACTTCTTCTCATCAATCAAATGAATCTTATGCATACACATAGATGGGATAATACCTTTCAAATCTTTTATGCTCCAACCAATAGAAGATTTATGCTCTCTCAAGACTTTTAGCAATTTTTCTAATTCTAAATCATTAAGGGAAGAGGATATGATTACCGGATACGTTTCATTCTCTTCCAAGTAAGCATACCTCAAATGCTCCGGTAATGGTTTCAATTTCACCTTCTTCTTCTCTTGCATTTCCTCTTTAGATTCTTAATCAAGTTTCTCCACTTTTGCTTCCTTTGCTTCCTCGTTTGTAAGTTCCCTACAAGCACTTAAACCATGCAATTCATTAATTATTTCATCATTTTCCACACAAGAAGAAGATTTAGACTTAAGAGATTCAAGAGAGTAAGAATGGCTTATGATAATTTCCAACGGATCCTTGGAGTGAAGGTGATACATATGTTCTTCAACAATGTTGTCCACCACCTCTAACCTTCTACATTCTTCCTTGTTTCGCGGATACCTCATAGCATCTCTCAATAAAAATATCACTTCTTCCTCATTCACCCTCAAAGTGAGTTCACCTTTCTCCACATCTATCAATGCTTTTCCCGTGGCAAGAAATGGACGCCCAAGGATCAATGGGACATTAGCATCTTCATCCATATCAAGTACCACAAAATCTACGGGAAATACAAACTTGCCAACTTTGATCAAAACATCTTCCACAATTCCCTTTGGATAAGTCAACGATCGGTCAGCTAATTAAAGTGTAACTGACGATGACTTGACCTCACCAATGCCCAACTTCTTGAAAATTGACAAGGGCATCAAGTTAATACTAGCCCCCAAATCACATAAGGCTTTGTAGTTCTCATGCTCTCCCATCTCACATGGAATCGTAAAACTCCCCGGATCTTTCAATTTAGTGGGAAGTTTCTTTTGGAAGATAGCACTACATTCCTCCGTTAAATTCACCGTTTCAAAATCTCCCAAACTCCACTTCTTTGATAGTATATCTTTCAAAAATTTGGAGTAATTCGGCATTTGTAGCAAAGCATCCGCAAAAGGAATATTAATATGGATCTTCTTCAACATCTCAACAAACTTGGCAAAATTTTCTTCTAGTCCCTTTTTCAAACACCTTTGAGGGAATGAAATTGGTACGGGCAACTTTGGTATCCCCCATTCGTCTCTCTCAAAATTCTCTTCCTTTTCTTTTCTTTTTGCCTCTCTACATCTTTCCCACTTTTTAGGAGACTTGACATTTTCTTTCTCAAGTATAGGGGTATCTTCATCCTTTTTGACTATTTCATCTTCTTTCTCTTTCCCTTCTTCCCCCCATTCTTTCCATAGGCTCAATTTCACCTCCCACTTCCTCTACTTCCCTTGGCATAGAAGGCCCTTCATATTTTGTTCCACTACGAAGTTCGATCGCCTTGCATTGCTCCTTTGGGTTAGTAATGGTTGTGGATGGAAATTTCCCTTGACGGTGAACATCCCATAACTCACTTGCCATTTGACTAATATGAGTCTCCATTGCTTTGATTCTCTTCTCATTCAGTTCCTTTTCTATCAACCGCTCATCTCTCTCATGCTTCAAAAGCTCAAACATCTTGCTCATTTGATCCTCAATCGTAGGCTTCCCTTCTCTATTTGGGGCTTTCTCCCCCAGATTACAGTCCGGTGGGAGCGTAAGGGCATTTCCTTAATTCCAGTACGACAAACTTTCATACCTCCGAGGTTGATTAAAATTTCCACCAAAATTTCCTTGATTCCATCCTCCATGTCTTTGTTGATATCCCCCGCCATGGTTACCAAATCCACCACTATAATTTTCTTGGAAGTTCCTCCCTTGTATGAAGACAACTTCCTCATGCAACATCTCCGGTGGGCACCATGTATCTTGCATTCCATAATTAGGGGACATACCTTGTTGACACGTGAGTGGAGGCAATGGTGTAGGTCTTAAGCCACTTTGAGAAGATTGACCCATAGTTGGCATAGACATGCCTTGTTGAGGATTAAAGTACACTTGTTGATTCATTGACGGAAGTGGCACTCCTTGTTGATTCCCCATAGGTGTAGAATTTTGAGACACTTGCAAGTTTGCATTCATTCTTCTAATTATCTCCACAATTGCTTTGTCGGTCATATCCTCTTTAGTTGCCTCCACTTGAGATGCTTCTATCTTTTTCACATGTTGCATACAAACTTCTTCCATTTTTGCTATTCTTTCCCTTTCATACATCCCCGGTACACGATCCTTCGGCCATTGGCCCGTATTCAAGGCTACCTCCTCACATATGGCTATGGCTTTTTCTGGAGTTTGCCCCAAAAGAGAGCCCCCCACCGAGGCATCGATAAGCAACCTATCATTTCCATGTAAATTGGCATAGAGGTACCCTATTTTTTGTTCTTCGGGAAATCCGTGTTATGGACACCTCCTTAGCAATTATTTAAAATGGTCCCAAGCTTCACTAAACGTCTCAAGGGGCATTTGCTTAAATTGAAAGATTTGACTTTTCAAGTGCAACATCTTTGATGGAAGGAAATACTTACTTAAAAACCTTTGAGCCAATTCCCTCCATGTAATATACGACCCCGGGGGTAGAGTGTGGTACCAAGCCTTAGCTTTATCCCTTAGTGAGAAAGAAAATAGCTTCATCTTGATAATGTCATCACTTACTCCATTCATCTTGATAGTGTTAGCTAACTCCGTGAATTGAGCTAAGTGAGCATTCGGATCCTCCATTGCACCTCCCCCGAATTGATTTGATTGCACCATGTTAATCATCCCATTTTTATCTAAAAGTTGTTAACATTCAACGACGGTCCCAGGCCATAATTCCCTACTTGAGGCTGAAAATGATCACGGATATTCATCTCAATCCCATTATATCCTTGTGCTCGAGGTTGATTTTGCACCACCAGAGGATCTTGTTGATTATTTATAGCTTCTTGTTGTGACATCATGTTTTGAATAATAGCTTGTAATTATTGATTTTGCAAAAGCATTTGTCGAGCATTAGCTTGAGGCAAAAGATCCGGATTTACATATACCCCTAGTACAATATCACTTCCTTGTTGGTAATTTCTCATGTGACCTTCTTCATCCACCATATTTGCATTTTCCATGACGTGCAAGTGTACTCTATCGCGTAGTAGGTGCAAAATTTAGAAATATCGAACCCAAGGGCGAAAGTGAATGTATCCGTGCTTGAAAGATGCTTGACTCTAGTAGGACTAATCAATAAAAGAGGGGGTTGTTTAACACTAAAGTCTAAGCTAGAAAGCAATTAAAGATAGAAAATGTACATATGAGGTGGATGATGGATGTAGGTGAGCAATCTAAGAAGTATGCAAGGCAAGCAATGTTCATGGAAAAGGCTTATGTAGACTCACACACACACATACATCAATGAACATCATGCTATGATATTAAGGGCAATCACTATTGTACCCCTAGTCCCTATGGCCAAAGTGACTAGGTTCTCATCCCTTTTATAAGATTAAAGCTCCTAGGATTGGTGTTATCATCAATTCCCATGAAGGTACTATGATTCTATGTTTGGTTCTCCTCACTAGTTCATCACTAATGTCCTATCATGAGGTGCTAAGCACTTGGAGGGTATGGCTTACCTCTCCTCATACTAACTAAGTCATCTCATGCAATCAATGATTCAATTAAACCACTAAGCATAACATTGGAATGGCCATCCTAATATCATGTATAGAGAATTTAATCACACAAATCATGCATAAAATGAGAATAAGCATTCATGATAGAAAATATTCATAACAATCATTTCATCAAACATGTGGTGTGCAAAATCTACATAATTCCTAACCAATCACATTGCTAGCCTCACATGAGGACTAACTGCTAAAAATCATGATAAAAACTTTACAAACTGTAGCTTGCTCCAATTGAGCCAAATTATGAAGAAAATAATAAAATAAAGGTAAGTTGTCTTCCCTTTGATGGTGAACTTCCTTCTCCTTGGTCATGCTAAAATCTTCAACCAATGATGAATTCTCCTTCTTAGATTGGTGGATGGATGGATTAATAGATGGATTTGAGGAGACCAAGTGGATTGGATGGATGTAGTGAATAATGGAAGAGATGGAGATGAATGTGTGTGATTTAAGTGTTTAGTGTGTGTGGAAACTGATCCCAAATGATTCCTCCTGTAATTTGTGATCAAAACATGTATTTAAACTCCTTGGAACCTTCTAGAAGCTTCTTGAAATTCTCTAATTTTAAGCCCAGCTCGACTCGAGTTGCAAGTCGAGTTATGTCTTGAAACTCGAGTTGGCTCTCGGGACAATTTTCTCTGCCCCGCTCGACTTGCAACTTGACCTGGACCATACCTAACTCGACTCGAGTTGATAACTCGAGCTCTCGCCTGTCAAGTCGTGTTGGATGAATCAGAAACTGGAATTTTTGCGGAACTCAGCTCGACTCTAGTTGCAAGTGGAGTTGGACCTTGCAACTCGAGTTGGGTCACTGCCTGCAGCGCAGTCTCACCGTTTCGCGCATAACTTTCTCATTCAATTTCCGATTCGAATGATTCTTGCGCTCACGCGACCATCTCTTCTGTGGCTTTCCAACCATATATCACACGCCCAGTTTTGTGCTTCACATGAATACAGAAAAATTACTCAAGGTGAACGTATGTTTTTCATCATTTTGTTTTGGCTCGTTCTCTCTCGTTTCAACTCCGAATGAGCTCCGTTTTTTCCCACATCTTCCTTGTCGTGTCTAGAATCTATTTCTACCTAAAAATCACAAAATTATACCAAAATAATAATTCTCTAAAGATATACAAATGTTGCACATTTTAAGGCACTTAATCATGAAAATCACACATTTATCATTTCAAAGCACACATCTCCATATCATCATATAACACCACAAAATGATATACAAATGAATAAAAACACATAAAAATACATGATAATGACACTAAAATCTAAGTTAAAACGACACCGATCAACCCCCCAAACTTAAAGTGTTGCTCGTCCTCGAGCAACGAAAATGAGAAAACGAGAGGAGGAATTTTCACATAGAGAAAGACTTAAAGAACATAAGCAACAACACATCATAAGTACAAGGACTACAAACTACACACTACAACATTAAAATCATGACATGAAAAATTAACAAGTTCAAGTCTAAAAAAATTAAGAATAATAAAGTCCCTTCCGGTCCAAACCTCACGTCGGATATCAAAATGCACTCAACACTCTATGAAGTAGGGTAATTTTCACTCATCAATCGATTGAACCCGACGCACCATAAGCTTGCTCACGGACTATATTCAGAAGCCACCATAGCTTCAATAAGTGATTAAAAAGGACTTTATCTTTGGATGTAATGTTAGGCTCTTTGGTAGGGTAGGAAAATTTGGATAAAAGTGACTATTCAAGTTAGATAATCGAAGAGATGATCAGCTTCTTCAACTTCTTCACGTTTCTATCTTCCTTTCTTTTCTTTTCTAATCACAAGTACTAATCATTATCATTCCTTGGATTTCTTGAGCATCCTTGAATTCTCATGCTTCCTTTCTTTCGACTTTTGAATTCCTTGAACATATTTTTGTTGATTTGCTCCTTTGTCTTATGTTAAGGTTGCATGTACATTTTGCTTGAGCTCTTCTTATCCTTTTCTTGCTTGTTTACCATTTCCTTATTTCTTTTGCACAACTTCACCATTAAACCTTGTAAACCATCATCTCCTCAATCACCCACACAAAGGGTATATATATATATATATATATATATATATATATATATATATATATATATATATATATATATATATATATATATATATATATATATATATATATATATATATATATATATAAGGCTTAAGTGGGTAATCATGGCTTTTAATGTGCTTATATCACAAGAAATAGGCTTAAAGGCTCAAAGTGGTTAACTAGGGATGATGTTTGGGTAAGGAAATTTATGGCAATGACTTTTAAGTAACAAGGATGACCTAAGATCATGTAACTAATATCCACCATTCGGGCTTCGTTCCTATAGCTCACAAGCTTTTGCTCGAACCTTTAGGAACTCATTACACCTCAATTCATCTCAAAATTGAACAAGTTAAATTGAACATGTCATAATTTTAAAGAGTATAGATTCCCAACATAATTCGCGATCACTTATCACAAACAACATGCCATTACTCACATTCCAAAAATGACTCACAACATCCTGAAACAAACCACCAAACCAGCCCTATACAAGAATAAAAATACAAACAAAACACACAAGCTAAGACTCACCAAACAAGAAATAAGACAACAACACATAACATGCAAAAACGAAAATTCCATCCATCAAGAGAAAATTAAGCACATATCCTCATCATCCTATAACATATAAGCTCAAGATTTTGCCACCTTATTCAAAAGTAAGAAAAACTCACAAAGCAAGTAAACCTCACAAGTACATAACACGTGAAGTAACATACTAATTCAAAAAATCCAAATCAAATCAAGTATATGCTAGGCAACTAGGAATGATGAGTAGTAAAATAAACTCCCTGAAAAGGCATTTAGTAATGGAAATGGTTGGCACGTGCTTCCGGATTGCATGCACAATGAATCTCGACTTGATTTTTCGGGCTCAATTCATGCTTCCACTACACCTCATTTATGCTCAATCAACTCAACAAAACCGTTAGCACAACAATGACTATCTGATAATGAACTAGCATGCATTTCAACATAACCAATCAAACCAAAATCAAATCAATACTCATGAGAAATTTTTTAAAATTTACCCAATTTTACAAGAAAGACCTCTCAATCAACATAATAAGCACACTCAAGTGGTGAGTCACACCATGCACTCTCCCCCTAAACTTAAATCGAAACAAGCTGAGAATTAAGTTTGCAAAAAGTTGTGGGACTAACCCTTGTAGTTTCCAACAATGAGCTTCTTGTAGAGAAGTATATGCATCACAACGATTCAAGGTATGTCCACCATGCACTATCCCCCCAAACTTAAATTGAAATAAGAGTTTCGATTTAAGTTTTCAAGAAATGGTGAGACGTACCTTCACAATTCAAATCAAGCACTTCTCGTATTTTAATACGCATTCTCCTCCATGAGCACAATCAACCTACATGCCAAAAATACACAAAAACTAAATCAAAGCATTTAAATGAAAGCAATAAAGAATGATGGGTTGCCTCCCATCCAGCGCTAAGTTTAACGCCTTCAAGCCGGACGGAATATAGAGAACTCATCGGAATGGCCAAGGATATCGTTCGTTCTTGCCATCAAATTTTAATCTTTGTGCTTCTTTCTCTATAAGGCATTTGTGGCAAGTAACGACCATAGTAGCATCCTTTGAGATTGGCTTTAAAAATTCCACTCGTTTGAGCTTACACTCCATTAACCGCTCCTTTCGAGACCACCACTTATTCCTTTTTACCAAATATATCCCCAACATCTCTTCAATCTCTCTCTTGTACCTAAGGCTTCGAGATGAATCAATATGTAAGACAAAGTCAATATAAACAATCTCTTGAAATTCAATGCAACTTGAAGAGTTAAAAGGTATAGAAATGCTCATTTCACTCCCGAACTCATCATCAAGTGCTTTTAAACCTTGTTCCACTTCATCAAATTCAAACACTTCTTTTGATTCTTCATCTTCATTTAAATTTTTCTCATCACTAAGAGACAAGAAATCATGAATAATCTTTTCATCCTCAAAGCTCTCTTCTACCTTAGGCTCTTTACTCTTTTCACTTTCCTCCTCTAAGATTTCTTTTACCATGTCTTCCTTATCCTCAATAAGCTCAACATCTCTTGAGTCTTCTTCATTATCCCCCGAACACCCTTACCTCTAACTCTTCTTCAAATTTTTCCTCAAAATTCTCCATTCCACGAAGAGTGTTCCATTCACTTCTCATTTGACTCAATTGACATTCTAGGGCCTCAAATCTCCTTTCCTTTTCATCTTGCTCTTTCTTTCATTCTTCTCTCTCTTCTTCAAACATTTTTATCTTTTGACTTAATCGATCTTGCAAGGAAGACCTCCCATCATCATATGGTGGACACTTTTCTCGGAAATTCTCTTGAACACACCCATTTTACATACATGTTCCATTCCCCATTTTGTAATTGGGCATGTTCCACACTTGTCCCCCATTAAAGTTTGATGTATGCATTGAATAGGTATTTTGAGGCTCAAAGCTTGAAAGACTTGGTTGAAAACTTTGCCTTGTATCACTTCCATAAGCATATCTTCTAAGAAACTCCATTGTATCTTCGGACAGAGGAGTAAACATAGGCACTTGGTTGGTGGAACTTGGTACGGAATAAGTGTTTCCTTGATACGGTTGGAATGTATTCACATTATGAGCTCCTTGCCATCCCCCATATATTCCATTATTGTAGCATTGATCCATATCTTTTCTCTTCTTCTCAAGATCTACTACAATTCTTCTCCATTTACTATTTTTGGTTTGTTCCTTCTTCCCTTCTTTCAAGGTTGATGCACCTCTCAAGAAGAACAAGTTAGAACAAATTTTCCAAAACAAATATAAAATGCAAAAATAAGAAAAATGTCCTAAGTAGAGCTAACAAATTCAAACACGTTACACAGAAGGCTTTCTCCCCGGCAACTGCGCCATGAACTTGGTTTTAATTTTGGTATCAATTGATAAGAGCAAGTGTACTCTATCGCGTAGTAGACCATAGTGACCAAGTTCAAAATTTAAAAATATTGAACCTAAGGGCGAAAGACAATGTATCCATTCTTGAAAGATGCTTGACTCAAGTAGGACTAATCAAATAAAGATGGAGGTTGTCTAACACTAAAAACTAAGCTAGAAAGCAAGTAAAGATAGAAAATGTACATATGAGGTGGGTGATGGATGAAGGTGAGCAATCTAAAAAGTATGCAAGGCAAGCAACATCATGGATAAGGCTTATGTAGACTCACACACACATATGCATTGATGATCATCATGTTATGATATTAAGGGTAATCACTATTGTACCCCTAGTCCCTATGGCCAAGGTGACTAGGTTCTCATCCCTTTTACAAGATTAAAGCTCATAGGATTGGTCTTATCATCAATTCCCATGAAGGTACTATGATTCTAAGTTTGGTTCTCCTCACTAGTTCATCACTAATGTCCTATCATGAGGTTCTAAGCACTTGGAGGGTATGACTTACATCTCCTCATACTAACTAAGTCATCTCATGCAATCAATTATTCAATTAAACCACTAAGCATAACATTGGAATGGTCATCCTAATATCATGTATAGAGAATTTAATCACACAAATCATGCATAAAATGAGAATAAGCATTCATGATAGAAAATATTCATAACAATCATTTCATCAAACATGTGGTGTGTAAAATCTACATAATTACTAACCAATTACTCCCTCCTTCCCCTTGAAAGGTATCCGTTAACTTTTTGCACGTGGATTAAGGAGTATAATAATTTAATATATAGTAAGGTGAGAGAAATAATATTTTAATGTGCAGTGGGTAGTTGTATTAGTGTTGAGTGTGGGGTCATGTGTAGTAGTTGTAGGTCACATCGATCCAAAAAGGGAAATGAATACTTTGTAATGGAATGGACCAAAATGAAAAATGGATACGTATTAAGGGGACGGAGGGAGTACATTGCTAGCCTCACATGAGGACTAGCCACTACAAATCATGATAAAAACTTTACAAACCATAGCTTGCTCCAATTGAGCTAAATTATGAAGAAAATAACAAAATATAGGTAAGTTGGCTTCCCTTTGATAGTGAACTTCCTTCTCCTTGATCATGCTAAAATCTTCAACCAATGATGAATTCTCCTTCTTAGATTGGTGGATGGATGGATTAATGGATGGATTTGAGGAGACCAAGTGGATTGGATGGATGTAGTGAAGGATGGAAGAGATGGAGATGAATGTGTGTGATTTAGGTGTTTAGTGTGTGTGAAAACTGATCCCAAATGATTCCTCCTGTAATTTGTGATCAAAACATGTATTTAAACTCCTTGGAACCTTCTAGAAGCTTCTTGAAATTCTCTGATTTTAAGCCCAGCTCGACTCAAGTTGCAAGTCGAGTTGGGTCTTGCAACTCTAGTTGGCTCTTGGGATAATTTTCTCTGCCCCGCTCGACTTGCAACTCGACCTGGACCATACCTAACTCGACTCGAGTTGATAATGGAACTCAGCTCGACTCGAGTTGTAAGTCGAGTTGGACCTTGCAACTCGAGTTGGGTCACTGCCTGCAGCGCAGTCTCACCGTTAAGTGCATAACTTTCTCATCCGATTTTCCGATTTGAATGATTTTTGCACTCACGCGACCCTCTCTTCTGTGGCTTTCTAACCATATATCACACGCCCAGTTTTGTGCTTCACATGAATACAGAAAAATTACTCAAGTTCGACGTATGTTTTTCATCATTTTGTTTTGGCTAGTTCTCCCTCATTTCAACTCCAAATTGAGCTTCATTTTTTCCCAAATCTTCCTTGTCGTGTCTAGAATTCATTTCTACTTGAAAATCACACAAGTTATACCAAAATAATAATTCTCTAAAGATATACAAATGTTGCGCATTTTAAGGCACTTAATCATGAAAATCACACATTTATCATTTCAAAGCACACATCTCCATATCATCATATAACACCACAAAATGATATACAAAATGAATAAAAATACATAAAAATACATGATAATGACACTAAAATCTAAGTGAAAACGACACTGATTATCTAACCCGATATAGTCTCCCATTATAGGTACTATAAAATTAACCTCTTTATACTGCTTACTAACTCGTATTCAATTCAATTAATAAACATTCAAAAAAAGATGTTGATCTCAAAAATTCTCTCACTAGAATTTCCTCTCTTCTCTCACCAATAACCCTAGCCGACATGGCTGCTCCACCTGCAGCTCTAGCTCGTGAGCCCTCTCCGACCGATCTGCACCCAGATGAAGCTCGTCGAGGTACAGCTCAACCTGTCCACCGGCGGGATGATCACATTCTTTCAGCGCCTCTGCACCAGAACCCAATCTCGGCGCTACCTTCCTTCAAACAAGCTGCTGTTCGTGGTGGCCCTGCCCTCTTTGGCGATTCTGCAATCTTGCCCAGCACAATCAAAGAAGTGATTAAGGATGCTTCAGACGCGACTGCAGTCTTCCCCTTCGTCTGTTCAGCGAACTCGATTTCTATCACCATCGACGATGACTATTATAGGAATAGGGTGAACTCTTGCTCCCCTCTTCTCACTTTTCGTCTCCTTCTTAACTCTGGACAGCCCCCTCTAACTGTTGCTGCACTGATTGCCAATCTCAAGTCATTGTGGAATGTTCCAGATCTCTCCATTGCTCCTCTTGGTAGAGGATTTTTCAACTTGATGATACAGGATGCCTCTAAACGAGCTGCCCTGCTGAAAAAACGCTATTTCGAACCCAGTTTTGGTAAGGTCAGAGTTCTGCGTTGGTCCCCTGCCTTCAACCCTTACAAGGCAAATACGACCACGGCTTCCCTCTGGATTCGTATTTTCGAGCTGCCCTTTGAGCTATGGATGGAACGGGTGCTTAGGTCGATAGCTGCTGCTATCGGCGTCCCTCTAAAGTTGGACGACCGAGCCTTAAATGGCTCGTTGGGTCATATTGCTCGTGTGCTTATTGATGTTGATATGATGGACTTCAGCTTTCCGACATCGATTGTTCTTCACACTTCCACTCTTTCCTTCCAAGTTTCGATTGGGTATGAACATGTGCCTTCCTTTTGCTGATGCTGCCTCTCTTTGGGTCATTCTGTTATGGAGTGTAGGTGACAGCAACATCCTTCGAAACGTGCTGATGCTGCTGGTCCTCATCCTCCTGAACCACGGCAGAGGCATGACAAATCTGGAACCCGCTTCGTTTCTGCTCAGTCTCCTAGATCTTCTTCTCCTCGGCTCTCTCGGTAGATGGCTGCTGATGTTTCTTGAGGGAAGGCCTTTGTCTCCACTCTAGCTCCTTCATTGGAAGGGGAGGAGCGGCCATCCTTAGTAGTGCAGTCCCATCGGTCCGGTGCTGATTTTGCATCTTCTTCAAGAGCTACTAGTGATGGAGATGCTCCCTCCTCCAATCGGCTGCAATCTGGTTTGTACATAGAGACACCGCCCCACTCTTCGAGAATAGCAGCTGTTCAGGTCTCTGTCCCAGCGGTTGTTGCCACAAGTGAGGCTAGTCTTGCTCAACACTCTCCTCCAACTGCTTGTAATGATGTTTTTGGGTTAGCATTTTGTTTGGCTCCCCCGGATATAGCTCAAACAGCCACGTCGGTCCCAATTTCGAACCCTTTTAGTGTGCTTGAGGTTGAGGATGATCAATCAGCCATTGCTGTTTGTTCTGAACCCCTAGGAGACTCGACCCAACCTCCCACTCCAGCAGGTGCCTCATCCCCATCGTGCTCGCATCCGGCCCTGGTTGAGGCTGCTTCCTCAGGTCCCCATTCTGCAGAACAGACCCCTACTCCCTTCCTAACTCCACCCTTGGACGGGGAGGTGCGGACTGCCTCGAAGTAGCAGGTTTCCCTGCACCGAACAGCATCTCCTCCGCGTCGACACCCTCTAGAGCTTCTTGATTTTGTACCCACTGCTCCCCTAGACGTGGTGATGCCCGTCTCTCCTGAGCATGTTGAAACTGGTCCTGGACCTCCGGATACCTGTGAAGATTTCCCACCACTTCAACAGAGTATCCCTAAACTGAAAGGCGGCTCCTCAAGGCACAAGAAGGGAGTTACTATCATGCACGCCTCGAAGCCTGTTACCTGATCACAAACCTCCTACGGGGGTCGGGGCAGGGACGCAAGCCCTTCCTTTCGTCCTAAGAATCATCAGAATTTGGTTACTTACACCCCTCCCATTACCAGTCAGGACACTAACGTGATGGATATATCTACCTGTGTTGATTGGGATGAGATTGATGCAATCCTACCTCAAAAGCACGGCGCTCTCTTTCGTGGGATATAGGGATCTGAAACTCATGTCTCACCGAAGCACGACCTTCTCACAAGGATATAGATTCATATGACTTTTCGTACTTTGGTTTAGCCTCTTAAATGCCATCTGTTAGGCATCTTATCAGCCGCACGTATTTGGCTTTTTATTTCATCTTATTTCTTCTCTTCTGTAACCCTTTTTCTTTTGTACTTTTTTCTTTTTCTCTTTTAATATTATTACCTTGTTTGAAAAATTCAATTAATAAACATTCGTATATGACAGGTCTAATGAAGCTTCGGAGTCTCCTCACTTAGAATCATAACTTGGAATCTTGTTCACCGGTGAACGCACTCAATCTACAACCTAGATTTATATTCAGACTCTATGTACCAATTGAAGATGCACAAAACGACCGTGAATATGGATTAAGAAAGCACAATCATATATAAAATAAATCCACAAGTAGCGTTGTACGGGGTTTACACACGAAAGTTTAATTAATTCGTAAAAACCTTCGCAACCCTAGTTCTACCAAAAATGACTATTTTATCTTTCTTGAAGAGGCATATATTTGCCTGCTATAGAGTTCTTAGAGCACTTGTCAGTGATGGAGGTTCACACTTTGTTAATAAGCTTCTTGAAAAAATGCTTAAGAATTATGGTGTTAAGCATAGGATTACTACACCCTACCACCCTCAAGCGAATGGGCAAGCTGAAATTTCCCACCGACAAGTAAAGCAGATACAAGAGAAAGTAGTCGGAACCAATAGGAAGGATTGGGCTTTGAAGCTCGATGATGTTTTATGGGGGGTTTCAGACTGCTTATAAGACGGTGTTGGATATGTCACCATATCAAATTGTCTAAGGGAAGCCGTGCCACTTACCCATAGAAATTCAGCACAAAGCTTTTTGGGTTTTGAGGAGTTTGAACTTATCTTTGAAATATCAAAATGAGTTGAGGATGACTCATATTAATCAATTGGATGAGTTCAGAAATCGAGCTTATAAGAACTCGGAGATCTACAAGGAGAGAATGAAGAAATGGCATGATTTAAAGATCTCATACAAGAAGTTCAAGAAAGGTGATGAGGTATAACTCTTTAACTCTCGTTTGAAGCTTTTCGCAGGAAAATTGAAATCAAAGTGGACCGGACCGTTCATCATCCATAGAGCCTGCGGAGGGGGAGTTTTGAGCTTATGGACAAAGATCGAGACATCATGGCGGTGAATGGACATCGATTGAGGCATTATAAGTCGCTGGATAAAGCTCACGTTGTTTTTGAGGATACCTTAAAATGAATTGGTACCGTTGTGACTCTCCGACGTTAACATGAGCGCCTGTTGGGGGATTTCCCTTCGGTTCAATGTTTATTTATTTCATGTGAGTAAGAAATTTTTGTATTTGAAGTGCTCATTATTCCGAAATTACATCTCTTTGCAAACTTTGTTTCCACTATAGTTCTACTAAGTTTGGGGGGATGTGTGATGTACTTTGCCTCATTCAAGCATTGAGAGTATAATCTTTTCTTTGTAATGTCTGTTAGGGGAATTGATTTTTTGCGATATATCAAAACTTTAATTGATTGTGGTGTGTCGATTTTTTTGTAATTTACCTAATGTTATGTGGTGTTTTTTTGTTGCTTTTCAGTTTTGTATGCGGAGTTACTCATGTATATTAAGTTTAAGATGGACTTTCGAGCTAGTTTTTGCTCTATTTTGGTACCTAATGTTCGTTTTGAGATTGAAGTATGCAGGGGATGAAGAAAATTCAAGTTTGGAGCATCAGGTGGTCAGTTCGACCAGACATGCAGGTCAAACAGGGAAGCCTTGGTCGAACTAGAGATAAGAGACTTCGGTACAGGTAGATTGGACTAAGTAGGGGAGAGTTCGACCAAGGGTTCGATCTAGGTGGAAGTCGAACTGGCGATCAGAGAGTTTTTAACGGGCCAGTTCGACCAAGTTGAAATAGGTTTGACCAAACGGCTGGTCGAATCGAGGTCGAATTGCGAACCTGATAGATCTGAACAGATGAGTTCGACCACGACAACACAGTTCGGCCGAGGTACTTGGTCGAACGGTGGTCGAATCGCGATGTTGAAGCCTCTAAAAAGGGAGTTCGACCATGCATTCGACCATGACAACTGGATTCGACCACTCGGTTAGGTCGAATCGAGGCCAGGTAAGTTGATTTTAACTCCATTTTTCACCCTATTCGATCACTTTTGCACACCACCTTCACCCAAATTCCTCCCGAATCGAAAATCCTCTCTTCCAATCTTCGATTACACGTGATTTCAAACCGATTAAGTCACATTCCACACCCTACACATTCGATTTGGCCGCAAAATCTAGGGTTTTTGGCGAAATTTCAAAAGGGAGCGGCTATTTGCACCCCCGACATTGCTGAATGTACCCCAATAATTACTTCAATAAAACATTTTTAACTAATATGACTAAAATACCCTTATTATAAAATATTACAATATTACTTAGCACTGCATCCACATTAGAATACGACGCCGCCGTACGGTCTATAGAGCCCTCCATGAACGCTTCAAAATAAGACATGTCGAGTTTTCTCTACTTGATCCCTTGATGAATCATTAAAGCCAACTCAAATTCTAGAGAACTTTACATCTAAATCATCGATTCGATTTAGGGGAGAAATTAATAGAATTATATATTATGGTTTCAAGAGAGAGAAGCGGAGAAGGGAATTGAACTATGGAATAACAGGAGATAAGGTTTGATGATTGTTGAGAGGAGTTAATAGTCACTCTAACATCATCTCTCAATTTCATCGCTTAATCATTTATGCATATGCAACATTAATCTAACTCAATTTGATTGATTAATTAATCCCACATTGCAATCACTCCGCTGGACTGTATTTCGTTGCAAATTGGCAGCGCCTATCTTACCTCTGTGGAGAAGAAAGAACAGAGGAGTGGGAAATGGGTGCTGAAATTCAGGAGTCCAAAAGGCCCAACCGTGTATGGCAAGTCACGTTCCTCACCTTGGAGGTGGTGGCGGTGATGTACGGCGTGGCGACGCATGCTCCCTGGCGGCCTCATGAATTAGATGATTTACTTGATGGGAGTGATGGGGTATGTATAGTAATTGTGTGGGTATATTTAGTAATATACATTTCTAAGGGCATTTAAGTAATGTTAAATGTAAAAAAAGATTAATTTATATATTATTGGGGTGTGTTCAATAATTCTGGGGGTGCAAATAGCCGTCCCCATTTCAAAATTCTCCACAACCGTTTGACCTAGCCATGTCAAGCTCGAAAGGTATGTTTTCTTGGTTCATTTGCCCTAGGATTAGGGGTGTTATACGAGCCGAGCTCGATTGAGTATCCCATACTCGAGCTCGGCTCGAGTTCTTATCGAGTCGAGCTCGAGCTCAGCTCGTTATGGTGACGAGCTTATATATGAGCTTGGCTCGGCTCAAAAAATACTCGAGCGAGCTCGAGCTCGGCTCATTAAGCAAAATTGTTGAGTTATCGAGTCAAGTTGAGCCAAGCCTAGTTGAGTTGAGCCGAGTATTAATTAACATATTATATATTTTTATTATATTTAAAATATTTAATTTATTATATATTATTATAATTATATAATAATAATATTATTACTATTAATTATTATTTTTGAGCCTAAACAAGCCGAGCCGAGCTGGGCTCGTTACCTAAACGAGTATATAGTCGAGCTCAAACTCAAGCTCGAATAGAAAACAAGCTCAAGCCAAGCTCGAGCTTTTTGAGCCGAGCCGAGCCGAGCCGACGAGCTGCTCGTTTCCCATAATAGCTCTACCTAGGATTGAAGTTTCATTGCGTAATTTTGAGATGGGTAAGTTGAATTAACTGATTTCTTGAGGGATTATGGCGTGGGAGTTGAACTGTTATGCATGATTTCGTGTGAACATTAGATGAGTTTGGATTTAATGGATTAATTATTGTGAAACCTTGATGTTGATGTGGAATAAGGAGGGAATTGAGTATGTGAGTGAAGCATGATGGATTTTAAGTTACTTTTTGAAGCATTCTTGAGGTTTACTACGTTGTGGGTTGTTCTTGTTGCATGATTGAAGTTGGAATTGGATTGAGTAAGCCTGAGAATTGATTTCAGGGAAAGGTAAGAAAGTCGAGGCTCGATCCATGAAGAGGCAGGATTGACCATCTTGTGAAGATGCAGTGAAAAAAAAATTAAGGCTTCAAGAGCGGTTGCCTGTGAATTTCAAGATTCAGATGAATGAATGGGATTAGATCAAAGAAAAATGGGGAGAGGTGTTAGATAAGATTGTTAGAACGAGGTATCAAGATAATGGAGCGATAGTTACGATGCGCATGCGCGATGATATTCAGTGGATGTTTGATCAAGTTGGTATTCGTCACTTTATGGAGTTGAAGAAGCCTACATACTTCCATGTGACTGCAGAATTAATATGTTTGATTACTATTAAGAAGGGTGCACGAGCCATCCCCGTATGAGTGTTCGTTCCAGCTCGGTGGTGAGAAGAGGACATGGTCAGCTGAGGATTTTAAGATCTTGTTTCAGACTCCGAGGGGGATCTCAAGGAACGAGAATGGGTATTTCAATGCAAACAGATCCTGGAGAGAGATTTCTGGTGAGGATGTGGATTACAAGACTAGCAGTGCTCGTGCTTCGTTGATTCAGAATCCAGTGATCCGGTATATGGATAGAATATTGAGCAACTTTATTCGCCCATTCTTAAGGAAGCTGTGTGGCGAGGGGAAAGTTGTATGCTATCTGGTGTATGCTCAATGGGGTGAGGTTCAATGTGGGAGCGTATTTCATTAATCAGCTATGGATATTCAAGTGCTCGCCATTTCAGTTAGTGAATATAGGAGGGCTGCTTACTTCGATGGCGAGTACTATCATATGGACTTCACCGGCATTTTATCCATCCTGGAGGATCCCGACTTGGTGATGAGTACATGTGTGAAGGGTGGATTTGCCTATCTAAGGGATGAAGACTGGTTTTTCACAAAGGGATCGAAGCTCTTTACTTTCATGTTTCCATTTGATGTGAGTGTGTTGACTACTATCAGGACTGAGGGGAACATGTTAATGAGCACGTTAGGGCATACTGCTTTGTCCGTGACTTGAGTGACTAAAGGAGATTGGAGGACTGTAGCGCAGATGTATGCTGAAGGGATGACTAAGGAGCTTCAGAGGATTGTCGACGAAGGGCGATTTCAGCCTCAGCGACATCCACAGCAGCAGTAGGAGCTTGGAGAGGATGAAGGAGATGTAGGAATGAAAGCACCGCAACAGCAGAATAAGGGACCGCCACGACCTATTCCAGCAGTGCCACAGCAGCAGTGGGCTGGTCCTGATGCTTATTATCAGGAGCAGTTTTGCTTGATTTAGGAGAAGTTCGCCATATTGAATGGAACCAGCAGGAGACGAATAGGCATCTTGCATTAGCAAATTCTAACTGTACCGCCCTTAGCGCGCGGTATGATGCTATGGATGATCGATTGAGGCAAGCGAATGATCAATTGCGTGTGATGGGTAGAGATATCAGCAATCTCAATAGAGCGTTTGATTATTGGCATGTAGAGAGTAGTGATGATGATGAGGGTGGCGATGATGATGCAGCGCAGGAGTAGTGGAGTCAGGTTTTTTATCTTTTTCTGGTTCATCTCTTCTCCCTTCTCTTTTATTCTTTATAGGCTGGGTATTTGTGATGTGAATGGCATGTACTTATTCGAAGTATGATTGGTGATAGTTTGATTCTTGTTGATTGATGATTGATAGTGGAATTAGTTGAAATACTTGAATGGATTGATAGGATATATGGGCTGTTGGATTTAGTTGTTGCATTCAATCTTTACATGTGTCGATTTGAATTGATTAGAAGCATATATACTTGAGGAGTATGTGGAATTTATTGTGAAATTGATCTTGGTTATTTACTTTGAAGAGTACTTAGGAATCTATTTGCCTAAGTGAGAATTTGAGCCATTGAATCATGTTAATCATGATAATTTATTCTTGTGAGAATCATCCATATGACCGTATTCTAGAACTTGGCTTGGTGACTTGTGTGAGACTTATGATTAAAGAGTTACTAGGACATGACCTTAGGCCATCGTTGTTTAATTGAGTTACTTAGCCAAAATTTCCTACCTTATTATATGATTACCATTGGAAGCACTGTTGAGCCTTTAAAAGCTTTTTCTTTGGCAAACCTTGATATAATGAAGCCTTATTTGACCTTTTACTTGAGCCTTATTGAATATCCTATTCATTAGTAGAGAGTTGAGGGGAATAAGTGTTAGCAAGAATGAACAGGTAGAAGATTGGTTGAGATGCATAAAAAGTATGGTTAAATCTTATTTAGGGGTAGTGCCTGAAACTGGTACCCCGACCGCGAAGAAGGGTAGTGCCCGACATTGGTACCCTTGCTTAATAAAGAAAAAAATGATGTTGATTGCTAAGGAAAGAGGGAAGAATTGAAACCATGAAGATTATGAGAAGAATTGAAGGAAAAGCTGAAGCTATATGACGAAAGATAAAATTCCAAGGTAATTCTTAGCAAGTGAATTAGTCACTTTATCTAAATTTTTCCTACCTCTATCAAAGAGCCATCATTATAACCTTAAAGCAAGTCCTTTGTGATCCTATTGATAAATTAATTATGAGTTGATTTTTGAGACCCTTGCAAAGCTTATGGTTACGCGGAAGTATGGATTGAATATGAGCGTATACACTAACCTGTTAAAGTGTACATCTTTTACACTAGAGAGTGAGTAAATATTTATCTTGTGAGCTAGATGACTTCTACTCCGAAAGGTGTTATAATTGAGTGATGTTTTGCGTGAATGATATATATGTTGCAAGTAATACGTGTGTTCGATTGATGAATTGCATGTGTGAATATGAATTGTATTGGTAGTTAAGTGAATTTTACACGACTCTTTGGTTTTGATTTTGTTGCTTCGGAACGAGCAACATGTAAGTTTGGGGGTTTGATGAGTGTGTAAATTCACATTTTTTGAGGCTAGATTCGTGGAATAATGAACTGTTAGATGGTTGAAATTCTATATGAATTGTTATAGCTAGTGAAAAGCCACGAATCGGTGGTTGTAAAGGCTGTTTGAGTTAACTTTTGAAGGAAAACGAGTTGGAAGTAATCGGATTCAGAAGAGGAAGAAGCAGGCATGCGATTCGATCAAACAGGTGTCGGATTCGACCAAGAGGGAGTGAGTTCGACCAGCACCTCTAGTCGAACTGAGCGCAGAGAGATGCCTGGAGTGCTGTTCGACCACGACAATCGAGTTCGACCAAACCACTTGGTCGAACCGTGGTCAAACTCGAAGCCTGAAGAGAAGACGTTGTGATTCAACCAGAAAGTATTCGATTCAACCAGGATACTGGTCGAATCCAAGACCTGCATCTGTGTTACAGGTCGATTCGACCTGGAGTTCGACTTGCCTGGGAGACTTTGACCAACCTCTTTGGTCGAACTAACGTACGAAAAATTACCAAATTCGTATTTTACAACTGCAGTGTGTGTATTCTCTCAATAAGCCCATCCAAGGTCCGTAAGGAGAATTTACAAGTATAAAAGAAGAGCTTTCGCAGGAGAAATAGGAGACTAATTATCCATTTATCACCGAAGCCCTACTATCATCCGAAGGAGCTGTAAAGAGAGGTTCGTCTGGCGAGTCAAGTAAGATCATACCAAACAACCATGATTGCTCCTAGATCAATCATGGGCTAGAGTCGCTCCAGTAGTTGTAGGGTTATGAAAGTTTTATGAGTTAATTGAATTTCCATGTGTAAACTCCGTACCACACTACTTGTGGTCAATTTTATATAACATTGCGCTTTTAAAATTCATACTCACAGTCGTTTTGTGCATCATTAACTGTTATATAGAGTCTGAATACATATCTAGGTTATTGATTGAGTGTGTTCACTGCTGAGCAGGATTGCATGTAATAATTCTAAGTGAAGAGATTTCGAAGTCTTATTCGAACTGTCTTATATAGATACTTATTGATTGAATAATATTCAAGTTAATAAGTAGGATAAAGAGTATAACTTCATAGTACCTATAAAGGGAGATCATATCGGGTTAGAGTACTAAGTGTTGGATTATATACTAAAAGTCTAGTTTTTTTGTATGAACAATGCTATAACAATATATTTGAAATGAGAATCATATGATCAAATGATTGAATCTTATAATTTATTTACATGTTGATGCAATAGTCCACTTACTTTATACTGTAGATAATATGTTGTGCGACAACACACGGAAGATCATATTATCGGTTTCCTTATAAAGTATAAACAGATGCTCACAACCGAGATAGACGGGGACTCTCTATCGGGATGGTTGTAGTGTGGTTTGGTATTAGCTTGTCTTGGCTATAGAATCACATTAGTGCACTTGGTGTGTATTGAGCAGGACCGCATGAGATCGTTCGACTTATACTGACTTATAGAAGAACTTGATCTCAGTTATTATGGAAGTTCGTGCTCTTAATCCCTATATAATAACCTCGACACGTAGGGCAGTATGTATTTCTTTGATTCATCAATAGGTGAGATTTACATGTATTAAATCAACAAACTCGGTGAGTTGGGAAGTAGTGTTGTCTCTACGGTGGGCTATTGATTGTAGAAGGAATCCGTGTCCGTTATAGGTTGATGATGTCCCCTTGAGAAACTCATAAGGATTATCATGTAAACCCTACAGGTGGAATTTATTCCGGCATAATAATGAGGTTGAGTGGTACTACTCTTGGTTGAGATATTAATTAATGGAGTTATCAGTAACTTAATTAATTAATGGACATTGTATATCTTAAACATGGGGCGACTGTCGGGCTCATAATAAGAAGGAGCCAAAACGTAATTTTGGGATTAGAATGGCAGTGCAGTAATAATATTTTAGTGGACTATATTATTATTATTGGACGTAAGTATAAGCTTTGGGCTAAACTTGGATACTTAAGCCTAATGGAGGCCAAACTCTAATTTCTCCTCCTGGTCCCTATTATAGCACATATATAAGTCATCTCAGCTGTTCTAAACCTGACTCATGCGCCTAACATACGTGAGAAAGAAAGAGAACAACAGATTGAAAAGATCTCGAGGATCTTTGTCCACACGACGTCGAGATTGACTTGGGAATACAGCAGAAGACCGGAAAGGTTGTTTGCTGCTGCTGTCCGCCAACTTGTATGAATTTTATAAAATTGTACAGTGCTTTGAATTAAACGTGTTATATACTGACGGAAAGCCATCGAAGAGAGGATCGTTTGGCACGTAGATCATCCCAATCGGAGATCGGATGAGGGAGATATGGCCAAAATCGTGACGCTGAGTAGGCTGGTGGCGAGAATTCATCTTCTCCAACATACCCTGGTGAAAGGTAATACGTTTCTTGTTTACTTGCTTCCGCTGCTTGTTAGAAACGTATGGAACACTAACGGGTCACATTAACCAAATGATCGAACACCAACACTAAGTGCACGGGAAATAATTGAAACTGATAGTACCTAGAAAAGGGGATGAATTATATCTCTTGCTCCGGGGATATTCACACATGTCATACGCATATTTACTTGTGTCCATAGGGTGAATTTACATGGTTTAGTGATGCGCCCATAGACCACAAGGCAAAGTCGGACATCAACGCATGGAAAGGAAATTAATAAGTAAAACTAGATTACCTGAAGAACTACCCAATTTCATACTTGATCACATTCGTATCACCTTAATCGCTTGTTTACTTATTTGTTTCTATTTAGTTATTTTGTTACTTAGTTATCAAGATAGTCTTAGCTAATTAGAATATAATTAAATTGATAATACTCCATCCCTAGGGTTCGAAAATCACTTGATCGCTCTCGAGACTACAATTGATATCCTTCATACTTGGGGATTATTTTGTGTGTTGAGAAAACGCTCATCAAGTCCCAAAGGCCAAAAGGTAATCGTTAGCAAGAACGCTAGATTTTTTTAAAAGGATTATGTAATGAACCACAACCTATGAGTAAAATTATTCTTGAAGAAGTAAGATACCAACTATATAAAAAGATATACCACATGACACTGCACCACGTGTCATACCTAAAACACAATTGCCTGTGGAGCCTCGTCGTAGTGGGAAGGTTGTGAGACAACCAGATAGATTCATGGGATTGGGAGAGTCATCCAGCTTGGTCCCATGTGAACATGAAATCGAGAATGGAACATGGCCATCAGCGGGATTTGTGTATTGCTGGTGGCGGATACATGGTTCACTCGGAGGCGGCGGTGACTTGACTCGCCGGTACGGCTGTTCTCTTGAAGTGACACGGCATGCGACGGGAAAAGCTATTGGCGCTGGTCTCTCTGGCGAGTCGTGTGTGATACTGGTGGCAGGAACTGGAGGGCTCGCTTTAGCAGGGGTGACTTATGCCGGTGGTGTGACTGGTGTTTTGGAATGGCGACTGCACCACGGTGGGATTCGACTGGATGGCTGTGTGGTGCAGCGGCAGTCGACGGATGCTTGAAGGCCGAGCGATGGGCTACCGAGGATGGATAGTCTGATGGCGGTTGTTATCTCCGGTGGGATGTGAGATGGCTGGTACAAGCTGCTTCATGGCTGGACGAGATGACCTACCCGGCAGCAGGTGAAAGTTATCCGATAAGCTATTTAGACGCGTGAATGGGTTTGGCTTGGAGCACAAGATGTTCCAACTTGTTGTGCAAGTTATTGCTTGAATAGTTGACCAAGTCAAATTTTTATTTGGCAATTTTTTTATTCCTTATGTATAATTGCTATAATTGTTTTATTTGCCAATTATAATTATATATTTGAAATTATGTGCTATTTGATTTACTGCCTTATTTGCTTTAATAATAGCATGTTAAGTTGCGTATTTTATTTTGAATATTATATGCATGTAAAAACCCTCGGTGTTAAATTACTAAGTGGGAGAGGAGATTGGTTAATTAATTCCCGCGGCCTCCATTATTGGTTTGTAAGTGATGTGAGTAAACTTGCGTGTTGGCATAGACCTTGCTCCCCATCGGATGGGTTTATTCACGGATCACTGATACAGACTTCATTAAATAATTATTGTTTGTAATGTGATGCACATGAACTGGCGTGTTGGCATAGACCTTCCTCCCCATCGGATGAGTTTATTTGCGGATCACTGTACAAACTTATAATTGATGATTGTAGGAAGTTATCCGAGCGCGTGTGTACTTCTCCATCTGTAAGGCACATAAGCTTGGGCCGAGGACTTGGGGTCAAATAATGGTGCACACTTTGATGTAAATAATAAGTATCCTCCCCATCGGAGTCTCTGCTTTTATTTACATGGCTATAAAGGAACAGACTATTTATTATTTTGTCATGAGGTTAGGTTGACAAATGAAATTAATGGGTAAAACCTTCTCTTGTAAATGTTCGGGTTTGTAAACGTCCATACTATCGTGGCTTGCATACTCACGGTGCTTGAGATGTCGGTGAATTTTATTTTTATATTGTTTTGAGGGAATCAATATAAATGGATAAAATTCAAAGATTTGATCGGTGTATTTATTTGTGATTCTCTGTAATTTCAAATGGTTTTATCTCGCTTATTGTTTACTGAAAGAAATTATATTTACTGGTCCAAAATTAGATGATTAGAAAAGAATCTTGGTTTTGAATTTTATTGCTTAGGAAAATATAAGTGTGTTCTCACTAAGGATATCTCATGATGCCTTTTAAAGTCTCTAGTGAAGATGTGAGAAGTTCATAGAAATATGATGGTCTTATGCGACTCTTCAGATACTTGAGTAAGTTACAAAGGCAAGAGGTCATGGATAAGTTGATGAATGAAATGGGAATGCTTGAAATAGAAATTGAAAGGGAAACCTAGATCAATTTATTCTTCATAATTTGCCTGGATGTTTTGAGCAAGTTCTACCTGAAATACGAGAGGTTGTATATGGTGGAGAACTTCTGACAAAACATGTGGCGAAGAAAATCCAATATCATCAAGATGTGAGCAAGGTGAATATCTCATTCACTAGTCGATGAAGCATGATTAGTGATGGCATTTACTGACACGTTGTGTGTAAATACCAGAATCACTAAAAGCCTGCAACTAAGTGATGATGAGATTGTACTATACATGGATAAAACTACGAGAGTAGTGACTGTTGTAGTGAGAGTTGTTTATTTATCTTACGATATGAATAAAGGTTTGATTATGAGAAATTGTCTTTATGTACGTTTTCATAGAAAGAATTTTATTTCAGTTTCTATGCATTTACAGATGGATGCTCCATTTCATTTAAATGACATAGTCATAGTAATGAAGGATGAAGCTATAATCTGTTATGGTACGTTAGTGACAATTTGTATTCTCTTAAATCATGTTTATGCCACGGATGCAACAAATAGTAATTAATAATGCATCTTCTAATCCTAATAAGAGAAAGACACTTATGGAAATGATTAGATAGATGATGAATTATTTGGAATTACTAAATTCATTTTATGGGCATTCCCTAGAAACAACATGTCCTGTAACATTTGTCTATTTTTGGGATATTCTATAAAAATGAAGGGTGATGATTTATTTTGTCCAAAAGATCGAAGGGTGATTGTTAAAACAAACACTAGATTTTTAGAAAAGGACTATGTATTAAATCATAAACCCATGTATAAATTGTTCTAAAGGAAGTGAGAGGGATAACACAAAGTATTAGTACCAAGTGTACAAGAGGATATACCACAAGGTAAACTGCAACGCTTGTCATGTCTGATACACAATTGTATGTAGTGTCTTGTCGTAGTGGGAGGATTGCTTGACAACCTGATAGATATATATTTTGGGAGAGTCGTGAGACTTGGTCCCTAGTAAACATGGAGTTGACCCACGGTACGACGAAACACTATAAGATAGAAATGTGGAATCTTAGCAAAGTACAATGAATGTTGAAATAGAATCGATGAATTCTAAATTAGGTCTGGATGCTTGTTGAGCCGCTAAATGGCGTAAAAGCCATTGGAAGCGGGCAAAAAAAAATAAAAGAGGATCATATGGTAAGGTGAAAACCTTGGAAGCAAAGCTTGTTGTGAAAAGGTATACTCAGAAAGAAAGGGTTCGATTATGAGAAAACATGTTCGCCGGTAGCTATGCCTATAATGATCCGAATTCTTTTATCTGTTGCTAATCATATGAAGTATGAGGGATAGCAAATAGATATCAAGACGGCTTTCCTGATTGGAAGTCTTGAGGACAACATCTATGTGAAGCAACCAAAGGGATTAATTGAAAAGGGCTAAGAGCATTTTAGGTGTAAGCTTAAAAGTGTCCATCCTAGGACTAAAGCAAGCTTCAAGATCATGAAACATCCGTTTTGATGAGGAAATCTAGGCATATGGATTTATTCAATGAAAGGATATGTCTTGTGTATTGAAAAGAGTGACGGAAATGTGGTGGTATTTCTTGTACTATACGTAGATGGAATCTTGCTCATTGGAGACAATGAAAGAATATTGTCGGGCGTATGGGTATAGTTGATAAATCAATGTGAAATGAAGGACTTAAGAGAAGCGAAGTATATCCTTGCGATCATGGTGATCACAAGATAGGATATTGCGCTCATCTCAAGCTTCATGAATTGATACGATCCTTACTCTTTTTAGCATGTGATTTTATCTAAGGAAATGTGTCTTAAGACACTAAAAGAGAATAAAGGTGATGAAAGTGGTTCCTTATGCTTCAGCGAATAAGGAAGCTTAATCTAAGGAATGCTATGTGCGTGAATGGAGATCTGTTTTGCTAAACGCATGAACAGTGGATATCAAGGTAACTCAAAAATAAGAATGTTGAACTATGGTAACACATAATTTTAAAGTACCTGAAAAGGACATAGAAACTGTATGTGGGATTACTGGACAGATTCACTGCTTCTTGTGGGTTGCATAGATTCGGATTTTTCAAATCAGATAGGGACGAAAGTAAATCCACCTCAAAGGTTATGTGTTTAATTTTAGGAAGTAGAGTCATAATGTGGAGGAGTGTTATATAGAAATATATTTCAGACTCCGGAATCCATCATGGAAAGATGATAAATTGGAGCCTATGAGGCAGCCAAAGTATCTGTATGACTCTAGAAGCTTCATGATGGACTTTGAAGTGATTCTAAGTTTGCCCAAGGTTATCACAATTTATTTTGATGATAATGGTGCAGTTGCAAACTTGAAGAATCACGAGCCCATAAGGTAATTAAACACATGGAGCGCTAGTACCACCTATTACGAGAAATCGTATGATGAGGGGAAGGTTGTTATCGCCTAGATTGCATCGGATGATGAGTTAGTAAATCCATGTACAAGGACCTTAAGGCGAGAGCTTTTAGTATAAGTGGGAGATTGTTGGATTATATACTAAAATAGTTTTTTGTATGAACAATGCTATAACAATTTATTTGAAATGAGAATCATATGATCAAATGATTGCATCTTATAATTTATTTATATGTTAATGCAATAGTCCACTTACTTTATACTGTAGACAACATGTTGTGCGACAACACGTGGAAGATCATATTATCGGTTTCCTTATAAAGTATAAATAGATGCTCACAACCGAGATAGATGGGGGCTCTCTATCGGGATGGTTGTAGTGTGGTTTGGTATTAGCTTGTCTTGGCTATAGAATCACAGTAGTGCACTTGGTGTGTATTGAGTAGGACCACATGAGATCGTTCGACTTATACTGACTTATAGAAGAACTTGATCTCAGTTATTATGGAAGTTCGTGCTCTTAATTCCTATACAATAACCTCGACACGTAGGCAGTATGTATTTCTTTGATTCATCAATGGGTGAGATTTACATGTATTAAATCAACAAACTCGGTGATTTGGGAAGTAGTGTTGTCTCTATGGTGTGTTGTTGATTGTAGAAGGAATCCGTGTCCATTATAGGTTGATGAGGTTGAGTGGTACTACTCTTTGATGAGATATTAATTAATGGAGTTGTCACTAACTTAATTAATTAATGGACATTGTATATCTTAAACATGGGGAGACTGTCGGGCTCATAATAAGAAGGAGCCCAAAACGTAATTTTGGGATTTGAACGGCAGTGCAGTAATAATATTTTAATGGACTGTATTATTATTATTGGACTTAAGTATAAGCTTTGGGCTAAGCTTGAATGCTTAAGCCCAATGGAGGCCCAACTCCAATTTCTCCTCCTTGTCCCTGTTGTAGCCCATATATAAGTCATCTCAGTTGTTCTAAACCTAACTCCTACGCCTAACATACGTCAAAAAGAAAGAGAATAGCAAATTGAGAAGATCTCGAGGATTGTCGTCCACACGACGTCGAGATCGACTTGGGAATACAGTAGAAGACCGGAAGGTTGTTTGCTGCTGCTGTATGCCAACTTGTATGAATTTTATAAAATCGTACAGTACTCGGAATTAAACGTGTGATATACTGACGGAAAGCCATCGAAGAGAGAATCGTTTTGGCATGTAGATCATCCTAATAAGAGATCGGATGAGGGAGATATGGCTAAAATCGTGATGCTGAGCAGGCTGGTGGCGAGAATTCGTCTTCTCCAACATACCCTGGTGAAAGGTAATGCGTTTCTTGTTTACTTGCTTCCGCTACTTGTTAGAAATGTATGAAACCGTAACGGGTCACGTTAACCAAATGATCGAACGCCAACACTAAGTGCACGGAAAATAATTGTTACTGATAGTACCTAGAAAGGGGGTGAATTATATCTCTTGCTCCGGGGATATTCACACATGTCATACGCATATTTACTTGTGTCCATAGAGTTAATTTACATGATTTAGTGATGCGCTCATAGACCACAAGGCAAAGCCGGACATCAACGCATGGAAAGGAAATTAATAAGTAAAACTGGATTACCTGAAGAACTACCCAATTTCATACTTGATCACTTTCGTATCACCTTAATCGCTTGTTTACTTATTTGTTTCCATTTAGTTATTTCATTACTTAGTTATCAACGTAGTCTTAGCTAATTAGAATATAATTAAATTGATAATACACCATCTCTAGGGTTCGATAATCACTTGGTCGCTATCGAGACTACAATTGATATCCTTCATACTTGGGGATTATTTTGTGTGTTGAGAAAACGCTCATCAAGTCCCAAAGACCAAAAGGTAATCGTTAGCAAGAACGCTAGATTTTTTTAAGAGGATTATGTAATGAACTACAACCTATGAGTAAAACTATTCTTGAAGAAGTAAGAGGGGAAACACCAAACATAATACCATCTATACAAAAGGATATACCACATGACACTGCACATCGTGTCACACCTGATACACAATTGCCTGTGGAGCCTCGTCGTAGTGGGAGGGTTGTGAGACAACCAGATAGATTCATGGGATTGGGAGAGTCATCCAGCTTGGTTCCATGTAAACATGAAATCGAGCCATGGAATTACAACGAGGCACTGCAAGATAAAGATGCTCAATCATGGCAAAAGGCAATGAAATCTGAAATAGAATCGACGTATTCTTATCAAGTCTTGGAGCTTGTAGAACCACCCAATGGTGTAAAAGCTATTGGATGCAAGTGGGTCTATAAAAGAAAAAGAGGATCTGACGGTAAGGTAGAAACCTATAATGCAAGGCTTGTCGCTAAAGGATATACTCAGAAAGAAAGAATCAATTATGAGGAAACCTTCTTGCCTATGGCCATGCTTAAGTCAATTCGGATTCTTTTGTCTATTGCTGCTCAAATGGATTATGAGGTATGGCAAATGGATGTCAAGACAGCTTTCCTGAATGGAAGTCTTGAGGAAAACATCTACATGAAGCAACCAGAGGGATTCATTGAAAAGAGCGAAGAGCATCTTGTGTGTAAGCTTAATAGATCCATTTATAGATTGAAACAAGCTTCTAGATCATGGAACATCCAATTTGATGAAAAAATCAAGTCATATAGATTTATTCAATGTTCGGATGAATCATGTGTGTACAAGAAGTGTGACAGAAAAGTAGTGGTAGTTCTTGTACTCTACGTGGATGATATTCTTCTCATTAGAAACAATGTAAAGGTATTGTCGGGCGTAAGGGTATGGCTATCTAAGCAATTTGAGATGAAGGACTTAAGAGAAGCCGGTCACATTCTAGGGATCAAATTAATAAGGGATCACAAGAAAAGAATGTTGTGCTTGTCCCAAGCTTCGTATATTGATACAATCTTGGCTCGTTTTAGCATGCAAGATTCCAAGAAAGGTTTTCTGCCTTTCAGACATGGAATACCTCTATCTAAGGATATGTGTCCAAAGACACAATAGGAAATAGAGGAAATAAAGGCAGTTCCTTATGCTTCGGCAGTAGGAAGCCTCATGTATGCAATGCTATGTACGAGACCAGATATATGTTATGCCGTGGGCATGGTCAGTAGGTATCAAAGTAATCCAGGACAAGGGCATAGGACTGCGGAAAAGCATATTTTGAAATACCTGCGAAGTACTAGGCATTATATGCTGGTTTACCGGGTAGATACTTGATAGGCTTTTTCTGCGCACTATAATTTAATCCTCAAGTGTAAGGATATCAATTGTAGCAGCAAGTTCCCAAGTTAAATTATCGATCCCACTGAGACAGCTAATTATTTATTTTACTATGAATTACTAATTAATCAGAATTATGTAACCAAATTTCCAAGTGATTTGAAGTGAATTAATTAACTAAAATACGCAAATAATAAATTGCTGAATTATTAAAAGCAATAAAAATAAAAGCAAGTTCTAACCAAGAGATGACGAACAGTTCTAAGGTATCAGGTATTGACCAATTAATTTGGGTTATTAGACTTACGATTGTTCATTCATGCAGTTTTACTGAAAATACACCACATATCCCTGTTATCCCACCGAATATGATTCGATTCAAAGCTAACAGTCTAATCTGGTTTAAATCCTAAGGTGCGCAAATATTACCAAGCCTTATTCCTAGATACTAATCAAAGCAAGCAACAATACCTCCGGATGGTAAGCCTGACTAACAAGATATTTTCTGGAATTACTACAAGGTTCTATTCACTTCCTACTTGATTGTCTAATTGCATTGTTCCACTAAACAAATCAAGTATTTGATTAACCAGTTCATGAAATTAAAGTGCTTATAGCGGAGCTACTCTAATCTCTAACAGATAGACAATACCAATCATGAACGCACACAAGCTAACACAATAATCCAAGCATTATAGCGGATGTCATGAATGTATTATGAAGACGTTACGAAGCAGAAAAGCATGTCTTAGTAAAATAAGTAAAATCAAAAGCTCAACTGCATAAAATCCCAATCTTTGGTCTAAATCCCCAAATCAATTAAATCAATCCATCAAACCCTAGAACTGTATAGGAAATTAGCCCATGAGATTACAAGCAATCCTCATGGCTAAGCAATTCATAACAATAATCAAAGTAATAGAAAGGAATAGATAAGAATTGTGAAACCCTAGTGTAGGAGCAATCTCACGTTCCTTCTCCGTCTCTTCAATCGCTTGATTTTCCCTCAATTAGCACTTGAAACCCTTGTAGAATTGGATGGAGGATGAAATCAGATTATAATCTGATATGGGTGTGATAGGAGTGTGGATTGATGATGGTTTATGGCTGGGCTCTCTCCGATTGACGTCTCGATCTCCCTAATTGTTTCTAAGATGGATGCAGGGCTGTTTTCGCGACGAAATCGCTTCAGAATCGCGTCTGGAAGGTATTTATACAGTGTTGAATCGAACAGGCCCCGTCTGGGCTCTGAACTGGGCCGCTCGGCACCCAGCTCGGCTCGAGCTGGGTCTGGACCCAGCCGAGCGGCCTGCCACGTACTGGCCACGTCACTGGGGTCCAAGTGGGACCCCACTCGGCACTGTTTACCGCCGCTCGGCACCCAGCTCGGCTCGAGCGGCTCGCCGAGCTGCTCCCGAGCTGGGCCGTTCCGGGTCTGTTTTGCTCCTCTTCCGATCCTGCCCTGTTTTACCCTGTTTTCTGCCTTCGAAACTCACAAAAACACCTTAATAGCCTTAAAATCGTGTAAATACTTAAACATACACAATTCCATGCAAAAACGATCAATTTCCTAAGCAAAATGGTGTAATGTGCACACATAAAATGCGTGAAATTCCACTCTCAACAAACCCCCAAACTTACCTGTTGCTCGTCCCGAGGCAACAACATCAAAAACCAATAGATTAACTGAGAGGAAATTTCACAGCAGAAAAACATTCAAGACAATATAGCAATTTAAATATCATACTTTGGATACAAGATAACCATCCATTTAAAAACATACAATTCAAATCAACTAATTCACCTTTTCGGAATGCTCATCCACCCATTCTCACGGGTAGTATTTACGCTCAACACTCAAGTGCGAGATATACACTTTAGGGTAAGGTGTTTACACTCAAAATCAATCCAAACACACGCGTAACCATAAGCTTGGCAATCATCTCAACTCTCGACTAAAGGAATAATTTCAACAATAGGATCACAAAGGTCTTGCATTAGGTTGTAATGTTGGCTCTTTGGTAAAGGGAGGGAGTATATGGATAAGGTGACTCAATCACTAGTAGAGAATCAAAGAAGACTTACAGCTTTTCAACAAACAGTTTAACTTTCTTCTTTCTTCTTCAACGCTCTTCAATGCTTCTTGCAATTTGATTCCTCCTTCACTTTTGAACACCACATCCTTACTTGAAATTTCTTTTTCTTCTTCCCTCTTTTCTTTTTTTTTTCTAAATAAGGGTACCAGTTTCAGGCACTACCCTTTTCATGGGGTACCAGTTTCGGGCACTACCCCTTTATGCAACAATTTAACCACTCTCTTCAACAAATTTCATCACTTCCAACTTATTCTCCTTTTATGTTTCTTCACAAGACACCAAATTGACTCCTTCAACTCTCTACTAGGTAGGGATTTTTAAAGGCTAGCAAAAGGGATCAATTGGCTAATCACGTAGGCTTCCAACAAATAAGGCTTTTAGGCTCAAAAGGGTTGACTACGGATATTTCATTAGGTAGAAAAATAATACGGCTAGTGACTAATAAAAAAAACAAAGATGGCCTAAGATCATTTTCTATTGTCTAGTCAAACACGTAGCTTCAAGCAAGATACAAAGCCAAGTTCTAGAATACGTGCGTATGAACGATACTCACAAGAATAAACTGAATCATGCAATTTGTCATGATTGTAAAAGGCTCAAAATCTCACATGGCTATACGAATGAACGAGCACTCCTAATTAAGCTACATAGCTAATCTTCCTTGCACATTATCAAATTTCAAGCATCTCAATATCAAAGCACAATCTCAAACTGCTTCTCAACAATCACACATATAATCAAGTGCCAAGAAAAATCAGAAAAATCATCCTAGAGAACCATAAATCGACTACACCGACACTAGGATTAACACAAAACAAACAATAAACACCACAAAACATGAAACCTGAAAAATCGCAAAAAATCGAACCCTCAATATTCTCAAATAAATCAAAAATATTAAGAATCCGCAAAAAAATCGACTCTCCAAGCAACAACACAATGCAAAAATTTTACTTCGGTACTACAAGACAAGGTATGTACGTAACCTCCCCCCAAACTTAGATTAAACGAAGTAAGAAACTAAGTTTGCAAAGAAGTATATACCGCAGTCAAGCAATACCTAATAAAACTCCTACACCAACACAGACATATAAAAGCAATAAAACGGAAGGGACAGCCCCCAACAAGCGCTCATGTTTAACGTCGAAGAGTCACGACGGATACCTCTTTTTAACTACTGGATCGGAGGACAGTCTTTTCGCATCCTTACTTTCAAGTACTTCTTCCCTCTCTTATTCTCTACTCCAACCACCTTACCTTTCTTTGTCACTGAAACAGGACTCTTTAAATTCTTTTCCTCCCATGACTGGCTTGGTTCCTTCTTGTCAATCTTCCATTCTGTTGTAGGCTCACCCTGTGTAGCAAAACAAGGATCAAACAAGTTAGAAATTATAACACCAATATAAGAAAAAAAATCGGGAGGTATGTTCGGAGGCTTCAAATATGGATCATCCATCGTTCCTGCAACCAAAAGATTATCAAATATCACATTAGAGTTAGTAGTAGGAAAAGTAAGAGATACGCCTGGTCCTGCGATCTCCTCTACCACTTCAACTCTTTGGCTCTCATGCTTCTCTTCCTTAGCAGCAGGCTGCATCTCCTCTTTAACAGTGGACTTCTTATTCTGATTCACTACGTCAGCAGTGGTCTTTCTTATCTGTTCATCCCTTGCATCACCTAATGCAAGTAACTTCTCAAGATAGTCAATACATGCATCATTGGACAAACTCTCAAACTCTGCATCAGGCAGGGTGAAGTCCTCTACTACTTCCACAGACTTGCAGTGCTGCTGATCTGTAGGCCACTGCATCTCCTTATTCAAAGAAAAGACAATCTCCTTATCATTAGCCCTCAGCCTCAACTCTCCTTTGAACACATCTATTAGAGCTCTCCCAGTTGCAAGGAATGGACGCCCCAAGATCAGAGGCGCACCATCCTTTTCATCCTCCATGTCAAGTACAAGGAAATCCACAGGAAAAGTCAAATTCGATACCTTCACTAGCACATCTTCAATCACTCCCTCGGGGTATGTCAACGACCGATCTGCTAACTGTAGGGCAACAGACGCAGGTTTCAACTCTCCCAAACTAAGCTTCTTGAACACTGATAAAGACATCAAATTTATACTGGCTCCTAAATCACACAGTGCTCTCCTAGATGGCCCTTTTCCAATCTCACAGGGAATGATGAAGCTCCCTGGATCCTTCAATTTTTCTGGAAGCTTTTTCTGAATAATGGAGCTGCAGTTCTCTGTCAAATTCACTGTCTCCACACTGTTAAGCTTCCTCTTTCTGGAGATAAGTTCCTTGATGAACCTAGAGTAATGTGGCATCTCTTCCAATGCTTCTGAGAATGGAATAGTGACTTGGACATCTCTCATGACATCAGCGAACTTCCGGAACTTCTCATCAAGGCACTTTGACAAGAATTTCTGAGGGAAAGGAATTGGTACTTTTGTGATCGGTAGTCCCAAACTATCTTTCTCGAATACCTGTTCCGCTTCTCTCAGTTTCTTCGCTCTCTGCCACTTTTTATCAGAAATTTCCAGATCAGATTGACTCTGTACAGAATTCGGACTCGCAGGAAACCCCGGAGGACAGCTCGTCGGCTCGCTCGAGCCGAGCGATGGACAAACTGAGCCGAGCAGGGTTCCAACTGAACCGAAGGGACCTTCTGAACCGGCTGGTGTGCCGCTCGGCGGCGATTGAGTCCGCTCGGCAGATGGCTCGGCCCGAGCGGATGGCCGAGCGGCGTCTTTTCCGTTCTGCTCCACCCCTGTTTCGTTCTGCTTCTGTTCTGCTTCATGCTGTACAAGTTCTGTTACATCCTGCATTAGTGTTGTACCTTTATATTGCTTCCCGGACCTCAAAGTGATCGCATTTGCAGTCTCCTTCGGGTTTATTTCCGTATCCGAGGGAAACTTCCCTTTCTGCAACTGCACTTGCTGCTGATTTACTGTAGTGGAGATCTGCCCTATGTTATATGACAAACTCTTCAACTGCTTGTTCACTTCTTCATGTTGCTTTGTCATATTTGAATCCATGAGAACAATGCAATTATTAATCTTGTCAATATCTCCATCAGTCTTCTTCATATACCTGGCCAACACATCATCAATACTGGACTTCCCTTCTTCAGTCTTAGCACCAGGATCAAAATTAGGAGGATATGGAACTGCATTATTCGGATTTGAATAAGAGAAGTTCTCATGCCTCTGATTCTGCCAATTGCCTCCTTGATTATTAGGACCTCCCCCTTGGATATTCCTCTGGTTCGAATTACCTTGAGGGTACCTATTTCCTTGCCAATTTTGAGGAGCTCTCGAACCTTGAAGACTCTGCCCCATAGCCCAATTAGCATCCTCGACCTCTTGAAGGTTCATCACTACATCATCACTAGCAGACCCTCGGTTGCCTCCCCCATTATTACCTGATATCAGAGTAATCAGGTTCTTATTCATCTGTTCCAATTGAGCGACAACCTTATCATTCTTATCAGCTTCAGAAAATTTCTCTTCAACCTTTGCAACTTTACCAAGTATATAAGTCCCTCGGATCCTCTCAGATGGCCAATCCCTTGAGTTCAAAGAGATATCATCAAACAATTTCTCTACTGCATTGGATGTCTTGCCAAAAATTGTTCCTCCAGCAGAAGCATCAACCAACACTCTCGATTCGTTGTCAAGGCCATTATAGAAGACACTGATGAGTTGAGACTTTTTGAATCCATGCTGAGGGCATCTCCTCAACGCATCAGTAAACCTTTCCCAAGCCTCTCCAAACGACTCATCTCTCCGCTGCTTGAATTGATTGATCTCCTGTTTCAGTAAAAGAACCTTTCCTGGTGGCATAAATCGATCCACGAACAACTGCTGCAACTCAGTCCAGTTTGAGCAACTGTCTCCCTTTAGCTTATCATACCACTCCCTTGCCTTATCAACCAATGAAAACTGAAAAAGCCTCATCTTCCATCTATCATTAGTAGCATCAGCAGCTTTCACTGTATCCATGTAGCTGTTGAAACGCTTAAGATGGCCATAGGGCTCATCAAAAACGCCTCCGGCAAAGGGGTTTTTCTCCACCATATGAATCAGGGCTGGCCTTATGTCATTCGCTTCATTCGCCTGAATTGCTCCAACTACGCCTGATCCTCCTAGATTGGTGGACTTGAATGTCTCCCGGATGACGATGTCATCCTCATCGACTCTTTCTCCCATTGATGATGTTTCAGATTCTGTCTCAGATTCTGATTCAAACTCCGATTCAGCCTCTTCTAGGATAGCCTGATTCTCAATCTGCACTTCTTCCTCCTCTAAAATTGCTTTAGGAGGTGTCTTGGTATTCTTTGATTTTACTCTTCTTTTCCTCGCAGAAGCTTCAATTTCCGGATCAAATTCGAGATCTTGTGCTCTCGTCTTTGACCTAGTTTGCATGCAACTTCAAGAAAAATCCAAAGTAAAACAATTAAATCCCAAAGAAAATATTCTAATTAACTAAGTAATAAAAGAAAATAAATAATTAAAACTGTCCCCGGCACAACGGCGCCAAAAACTTGATAGGCTTTTTCTGCGCACTATAATTTAATCCTCAAGTGTAAGGATATCAATTGTAGCAGCAAGTTCCCAAGTTAAATTATCGATCCCACTGAGACAGCTAATTATTTATTTTACTATGAATTACTAATTAATCAGAATTATGTAACCAAATTTCCAAGTGATTTGAAGTGAATTAATTAACTAAAATACGCAAATAATAAATTGCTGAATTATTAAAAGCAATAAAAATAAAAGCAAGTTCTAACCAAGAGATGACGAAAAGTTCTAAGGTATCAGGTATTGACCAATTAATTTGGGTTATTAGACTTACGATTGTTCATTCATGCAGTTTTACTGAAAATACACCACATATCCCTGTTATCCCACCGAATATGATTCGATTCAAAGCTAACAGTCTAATCTGGTTTAAATCCTAAGGTGCGCAAATATTACCAAGCCTTATTCCTAGATACTAATCAAAGCAAGCAACAATACCTCCGGATGGTAAGCCTGACTAACAAGATATTTTCTGGAATTACTACAAGGTTCTATTCACTTCCTACTTGATTGTCTAATTGCATTGTTCCACTAAACAAATCAAGTATTTGATTAACCAGTTCATGAAATTAAAGTGCTTATAGCGGAGCTACTCTAATCTCTAACAGATAGACAATACCAATCATGAACGCACACAAGCTAACACAATAATCCAAGCATTATAGCGGATGTCATGAATGTATTATGAAGACGTTACGAAGCAGAAAAGCATGTCTTAGTAAAATAAGTAAAATCAAAAGCTCAACTGCATAAAATCCCAATCTTTGGTCTAAATCCCCAAATCAATTAAATCAATCCATCAAACCCTAGAACTGTATAGGAAATTAGCCCATGAGATTACAAGCAATCCTCATGGCTAAGCAATTCATAACAATAATCAAAGTAATAGAAAGGAATAGATAAGAATTGTGAAACCCTAGTGTAGGAGCAATCTCACGTTCCTTCTCCGTCTCTTCAATCGCTTGATTTTCCCTCAATTAGCACTTGAAACCCTTGTAGAATTGGATGGAGGATGAAATCAGATTATAATCTGATATGGGTGTGATAGGAGTGTGGATTGATGATGGTTTATGGCTGGGCTCTCTCCGATTGACGTCTCGATCTCCCTAATTGTTTCTAAGATGGATGCAGGGCTGTTTTCGCGACGAAATCGCTTCAGAATCGCGTCTGGAAGGTATTTATACAGTGTTGAATCGAACAGGCCCCGTCTGGGCTCTGAACTGGGCCGCTCGGCACCCAGCTCGGCTCGAGCTGGGTCTGGACCCAGCCGAGCGGCCTGCCACGTACTGGCCACGTCACTGGGGTCCAAGTGGGACCCCACTCGGCACTGTTTACCGCCGCTCGGCACCCAGCTCGGCTCGAGCGGCTCGCCGAGCTGCTCCCGAGCTGGGCCGTTCCGGGTCTGTTTTGCTCCTCTTCCGATCCTGCCCTGTTTTACCCTGTTTTCTGCCTTCGAAACTCACAAAAACACCTTAATAGCCTTAAAATCGTGTAAATACTTAAACATACACAATTCCATGCAAAAACGATCAATTTCCTAAGCAAAATGGTGTAATGTGCACACATAAAATGCGTGAAATTCCACTCTCAACAATACTTTATTACCTTTGGGTTATACTAATTCGTATTTTAAGTCAGATAGGGATGCTAGTAAATCCACCTCGGGTTATGTGTTTGCTATTGGAGGAGGAGCCATAATATGAAAGAGTGTAAATTAGAAATGCGTTGCGGACTCTACCATGGAAGCTGAATATGTAGCAGCCTCTGAGGAAGTTAAAGAAGATGTATGTCTTAGGAACTTCATAATGGACTTGGATGTGATTCCTAGTTTGCCCAAAATGATCACAATTTATTGTGATAACAGTTGTGCAGTAGCAAACTCGAAGGAACCACGAGCATATAAGACGAGTAAACACATTGAGTGCAAGTACCATCTAATACGAGACATCATTTAAAGAGGAGAGGTCGTTGTCACTAAGATTGTATCGGAGGATAACCTAGCTAATCCTTTTACTAAGAGCCTTCCAGCGAAAGCGTTCGATGGGCATGTACAAGTAATGGGGATTAGATGTGTGTCAACAGATATGGTAGCGTAGTCTTTTAGTATAAGTGGGAGATTGTTAGATTGTATACTAAAAGTCTAGCTTTCGTAAGAACAATGTTTTAACAATTTATTTGAAATGAGAATCATATGATCAAACGTTTTGCAGATTATAATTTTTATATGTTATTGCAAAAGTCCATTTACTTTATACTATAGATAATATGTTGACCCTAAAACAACTTTCTCTCTCTAGAACATGTGCTCGACTTCTCTCTAACTTTCTGCTTCTTCTTCTTCTTTCTTCCGACGAACGTGATGATGGCCAGTGTCCTGGCTACCCATGAGTAGTCATCATCCTGTTGAGCCTCAACTGGATTCCGGTAAGGTCAGATCCGACGGCATCATGAGGCTCCGGAGTGCAACCTCGGTACCCTCATCCTCCACTGTTGGAGGACAGAAGAATACTAAGAATGATAGGAAGAAAACTAGCGTTGTTGTTAAGAAATCAAAGACTGTTCTCAGAGGTGTTTCAGGTATGGAAGATCGAACCTCTTCTTGCAAAGAATTCACTTTCAACACCCAACCCTCTATCTTTGAGATTTCTCCAGCAGTTGCTGTTGAGGAGGACAAGCGAGAAGTTGTGAGTAGCAGTGATAAGAATCACCTCATGATGATTAATGGTGAAGAGCAGAATGAATCTCAATCGCCGGAGACCACCAAGCTAGGAAGAAGAAACTCTGCAGATTTGAATTTTCTCATTCTGTCAGCTTTGAAAAGTGTGAGTGGATGAAAAAATAAAAAAATGATGACAAAGGATAAAGCTGCTCTCTCAGCTAGCCCACATGGTGGCATGCGGTACACTTTAACCAAAAAGTCAAGATCTTTCCCTTCTCTCACTACCTACCCTCCTGTTACATCCCTTATGCCTGCCACAACTTGTTCTTTCAAACAAAAATTGATGGGCTCAATACACCCTCACCCTCTCATCCAATCAACATCAATTTCGCCACCCCCTCCCCCTCTCAGCCATTCTACCTACCCTATCTATCACCCCACCCCCTAATCTTGACTCCCATCCACTCCTACCCCCCTCGTTGCCGGAAACAAGTTCTGCAGCCCATCTGTCAGAGTTGTCTCCGGCAACCCCCCTGCTGAACATCATCCTGAACCCTCCCGCTTCTGCTTCTACTCACCTTCTTCTCTCTCCCTCGAAACCTCTGTCCTCTCCCTCCCCTCTTCTTATTCACCATGCAATCCCTGATCCTCATGCCCCCTCTAATCCTTCGAACGCCAATTCTGAATCCGACTCCCTCCCCCCTCTCAATCCTAACCATCCTCAATCTAGTCTTCTGCCTTCTCCGCCACATCATCCCTATTCTTCAACCCAACCAGACAACCCTCCCTTGGATCCAAAACCTTACAATCGTCGTCCTCATCCTAAACACTTCCTCAAATTTATTTCCCCTATTGAACCGGGAGTTGTAGACATTCCTGATGACTTGCAAGATGATGATGAATGGAGCTATACCCTTATTGGATGTTTTGCAGGTAGATACCCTGGATTCCAGACAGTAAAAGAGATTGTTAACAAATGGAGAGTTGAAGTCCGTGTATTTAGTCACGACAGTGGATGGATTATATTCAAACTCAATAGTGAAGAGGATGTTCAGAAGGTGCTACAGAACGGCCCTTACGATGGTAACCTCGTTTATCTCATGCTTCGAAGAATGCCTGAAGACTTCCAATTTGATGAAGTGGGGCTGGCCATCGTTCCAGTTTGGATCCACTTTCCTTCACTCCCTCTCAAGTATTGGGCATCTGACCGGCTTAGTATCATTGCTTCAGCCATCGGAGAGCCCATCATGATGGATTACTTTACCACCAACAAGGAAAGGACCTCCTATGATCGCACCCTCGTACATGTCGATGCCTCAAAAAATCTTCCTGATGAAATTTAGATTAAAAATCGTTTTGGTGGATTCAAACAGAAGATTCTGTATGAATTTCATCCAAAGTATTATAATTCCTATAATACCTTGGGGCATCGTGCACCGGAGTGTCGGCGGAACGAAGATCCTAAGCATACAGAACATGTCAAAGATGAAGGAGGGCCGTTCCAGTTTGGTAGAAGGAAAAGGAATAAAAATCGAGGTCGGAGGCCCAAACTTCATTCAAACCCTAAGCCCACTACCCAACCCAATTCCATACCCGAACCCAGTAAAAATTACCCAAATAAACCTAATTCTCTTATCCAGCCCAACCGATTTAATCCCCTCATCCACGCCCATTCAGAACCCAACACCGATCCGATTCATCGGCCCAAACCCTCTAACCCTTCCCAGCCCAACTCCAATCTTATTTCCAGTCCACCTAAAATCCACTTACAACCCACTGTCACCTCTCCGACTCTCCACCATATATCCAAGCCCACTCCCTCTTCATCTACTCACTTATCTGACCCCATCACCAATCCAGAATCCCCCTCCACTCATCAGTATATGGAGCAGGTTCGTGGTTCTTCCCTTTCCACCCATCGAGCCTTGAATTATGGCAATAAATCCAAATGAACTTGGGTGCTGATATATAGTGGAGAATCATCGGCATCGATGGGAAGAAATTACAAGCATAAGAGATCAAAATCCCTCGGAACAAATGATGAAGAAGGTCAAGATGACTCCCTCGACCATGGAGAATGGATTAGCAAGAAAATTGCGGAAGAAGCTATTCCATCTTCCGAATATTCTTTATGACTCTTTTCATTTGGAACGTACATGGGATGGGGCGCACACTAACTCACAATGCACTCAAGAAACATGTGCGGGATCATGACGTGACCATAGCAGGTTTGGTGGAAACAAAGCTCTCTAGTCAGGCTGTTGATGGCATTATTAAGAAACTGTTTCCAGGTTGGAACCATATACACAACTTTGATCTTTGTAATGGTGGAAGGATTGTGGTGATTTGGAATCCAATCCGACTTGAATTGGATAACTTTATCTTGAGTGATCAATCCATTTCAATGAATGCTAGATGTCTTACCACCTCTAAACATTTCACTATCTCCATTATCTATGCTCACAACCGCTATGTTGCTAGAAGGAACTTATGGCAGCATCTCCTCTCCCTCTATCACTCGAACCCTCTACCATGGATCCTAGGAGGAGACTTCAACTGTGTTAGGTTTGAAGGGGAAAGAAATAGTGCTATCCATAATACGGGGACCAGGGAAATGCATGAAACATGTTCTATTTTGGGAGTGGAGGATACATACTCGATGGGCTGTTTCTATACTTGGACAAATGGAACTTCATGCTCCAAAATTGATAGGGTCATGACGTGCAAGTTCTGGAGGAGTATGGGTTGGGATCTTCACACCACTTATCTTCCGCAGGGCACCCATTCTGATCACTGCCCTACCATCACTTCATTCCAAAATACGAGCCCCCACTATATAAGACCCTTCAGATTCTGTAATTTTTGGACTAATCATGATAATTTTATTGCTCTTGTTTCTTCTTATTGACAGGTACACGTAGTGGGTACTAAGCAATTCATCATATGCCTGAAGTTGAAAACACTAAAAAAGCCATTGAAAGAGTTACACAAGCAGAACTATTATCATATTTCTGAAAGAGTGGCTAGAGGAAAAGAACACCTGCATCACCTTCAGACCCTTTTATGTCGAGCTTGGATAACCATGAATTACATCAAGAAATTAGTGAGGAGCTCCGGAAACAAAAGCATTTGGAAGATTGTGAGACTAACTTTCTTATGCAGGTTCTCAAACACAAGCACATTAAGAACCAGGATCGCTCCACAAAGTACTTCTATTCTCTTATTCAAAGCAATGGAGCGAGGAATGGTATTCACTCTCTTCACACAGATAGCGGACCCACTTCTTCATACCAAGAATTGATTGATACATTCCTCACTTATTATCAATCAATTCTTGGTGAGGAGGGCTCGATCTCTCAGTCAGTGGAGCAGGAGGTGTTGGATAGAGGAACGAAAATCTCTGTTATGGAAGCTAATAATCTTGAAGCAACGGTGGATGAGGCAGAGATTAAGAAAGCATTGTGGTCAATCAACAAAAACAAATCTCCTGGTCCGGATGGTTACACTTCGGATTTCTTTCAGAGTGCATGGAATATGGTTGGTGGAGATGTGGTGGCTGCAGTGAACGAATTCTTTTGGAAAGAGAAGCTGCTCAAACAGATGAATGCTACTTTTGTTTCCTTGATCCCCAAGAAGAGTCATGAGCCGAGAGTACAAGATTTTAGACCCATTTCGTGTTGCAACACAGTGTACAAAATCATCTCTAAAATCTTGGCTGCTCGCCTCAAAATTTGTCTTCCTTCTTTAATAAATCAATCCCAATTTGGATTTATTAAGGGAAGGAAAATGAGAGACTGTGTGATGCTGGCAGAGGAGATCTTTAAGGGCTATGGTCGGAGTGTAGGGAATATCTCCCCTAGGATGGCAGTCAAAGTAGACATTTCCAAAGCTTATGACTCTGTTAGCTGGAAATATCTATTTGAATTGCTTACGGGGTTAGGTTTTTCCCCTATTTTTTGTACTTGGATAGAGCAGTGTGTTACTACTACTTCCTACTCTTTACTCATCAATGGCAAACCTGAAGGCTTTTTCAAAGGCAGGAGGGGTCTACGACAAGGTGATCCGATCTCCTCGCTCCTCTTTGTTATTTGCATGGAATATCTTAGTAGATTGATGAGTAGAGCAGTAGACCTTCATGAGTACAGGTTCCACTCTAGAATCTGTAAACGTGTAGATGTCTCGCACTTCATCTTCGCGGATGATCTTTTGATGGTGGGTTATGGAGATGTACCAACTGCTAAGTGTATAGATGGGATATTGAAAAGTTTCTCTGCAGTCTCTGGGCTAACTGCAAATCCTCATAAATCCAATCTAATTACCTCAGGAGTTTCGACACGTGTTCGACGCATGATTGCTCAGATTCTTCCATTCAGTACAGGTACCATTCCTTTTAAATATTTGGGCATTCCTATCTGTAGCAAGATGATAGGAGTGGAGGACTTTACACCCCTTCTGAATGATATTAACAATATGATACATACCTGGTCTTCTAAACTGTTGTCATTCACGGGTCGATTGGAGCTTATCACTTCTGGGATATATGGTATTCTATCTTTTTGGTGCGGCATTGTTAAAATCCTAATTGTGGTGGTCAAGAAGGTAGAGATCATTATTCGCAAGTTCTTGTGGGGATCGAAGGTGAGCCCGGTGAGCTGGAGCGACATCCTTCAACCTAAGAATGCAAGGGGGGCTAGGGTTGAAGGACATTACCACTTGGAACAAGGCCCTTTTGGCTGGGGCATTGTGGGATGTCCACAGGGAAGCCTCATCCCTGTGGGTGAAATGGATCCACATAGTCTACCTTTCATCTACTCAGTGGACAGTGACCTCTCCAGGTAATAATTCTTCATACTTATGGAGAGTTCTCATTGCCACTCGAAATGCTGTAGAGAATGAATCAGAAGGGGATGAAGGAGTGATTGAAGTTATGAAGAAGTTTTGTGAGAATGGGGTATTCAAAGCCAGTCGTATGTATGATCATCTGAGGAGTAGATACACAGCGGATTCGAGCTTTGTTTACAAACAGATCTGGCACAAATGGATAGTGAGGAAATTCAGCTTCAGACTTTGGCTAGTGCACAGGGACAGGGTGGCTACCAAGGATAGGGTTTGGTACACGGGAGAAGACAAACGATGTGGTTTTTGCTTCGACGAGGAAACAATATCGCATCTCTTCTTCTACTGCCCTTATACCACATATATTTGAAACAGGGTTCGAAGATGGATTGGATGGAGAAGACGAAGGCTGACATCAGTGACAGATGCCTTCCGTAAAATACAGCAGGATACGAGGAATAATAAAAAGGCTAGCAGACTTCTTTTCATCACTTTTGCTACCACGATGTACCATATTTGGATGGAAAGGAATGCATTTCAGCATGGCACAAGGATGCTGTCCCCGAACTACATCGCTGACAGAATCAAGCTTCAGATAGCATCTTTGTATTTGAATTCATGATGTTTTTTATTATTCACCTTAGGCATTTTGCTTAATTAGGTTGGATAGATGGGTTAGACTTTGTATTCGCATCGTACATAAGTACTTGATGTAACTGTTACCAGTGAAATAATCTTTACCAATTTCACTAGATAATATATTGTGCGACAACACGCGAAAGATCATATTATCAGTTTTCTTATAAAGTATAAACATATGCTCACAACCGAGAAAGATGGGGACTATCTATTGGGATGGTTGTAGTGTGATTTGGTATTATTTTGTCTTGACTATAAAATCACATTATTATGCTTTGTGTATATTGAGCAGGACCGCCTGAGATCGTTCGACTTATACTGACTATATTGAAGAACTTGATCTCTGTCAATATGGATGTTCGTGCTCTTAATCCTTATACAATAACCTCGACATGTAAGCCAGTATTTATCTCTTTGATTCATCAATGGGTGAGATTTAAATATTAAATCAATAAACTCGGTGAGTTGGGAAATAGTGTTGATTCTATGGTGTGCTGTTGATTGTAGAAGGAATTTGTGTCCTATTAAATATGTTGATGATGTCCCATTGAGGAGCTCATAAGGATTATCATGTAAATCTTACAAGTGGATTAATTTCCGGCATGAAAATGAGGTTGAGTGGTACTACTCTCAGATGAGATATTAATTAATTTTGAGTTGTCTGTAACTTAATTAATTAATGATCATTGTATATCTTAAACATGGGGAGATTTTTGGGTTCATAATAAGAAGGAGCCCATAACATAATAATGGGATTAGAACGGTAGTGCAGTAATAATATTTTAGTGGACTATATTATAATTATTGGATTTAAGTATAAGTTTTGGGTTAAACTTGAATACTTAAGCCTAATGGAGACTCAACTCTAATTTTTCCTTCTGGTCCCTGCTGTAGCCCATATATAAGTCATCTCAACTTCCTGGAACCCTATTATTATCGCCTCTTTTGACATGAAGTAGGAGAGAAAAGCAGATTGAGAAGATCCTGAATATCGTCGCCCACATGACGTCAGGATTGGACTTGGGGAATACAACAGAAGATCAAGAGGTTGTTCTCTGTAATTGTTCTTCATAAACATACCCTTGTGAAAGGTAATGCAAACTTTGAATATTAATTGCTTCCATTGATTGTTAGTTTGCGTGGAACTCTAACGGTTTACGTTAACCAAACAATCGAATGCCAACACCAGTATCATCAAAATAGCAGAATACTAAGCTTATAGTGGAAAAGAAGTGGGAAAGAGCAAAAATCGTAGAACACGAAGCCGTGCATGAGGATCAGGACGCCGTGCGAGGAAGAGTTACGCACAGTTAGGGATGACAATGGGACGGGTATTTCCGGGTACCCAGTCTACCCGAACCCTAATGGGTAGGGTACGGGTAGTTGTAAGAAATACCATTAGGGTTTGGGATGGGTACAGGTAATGCCTCATAACCCGCGGGTACCCCGATTATATATATATATATTTTTATAAAATTTAATATATATTATATAATTAATATATTATAAGATGTTTTATATATTTAATTAATAGTTATAAGTTTTATTTAATCATATTTATTAAATATTTATTTAAAATAATAGAATTTATATTATATTTATTTTATATTTAATTAATAATAATGTGAATTTTATTATTATAATTATATAGACAATAAAAAAATATAAATATATATAAAATAAATAAATATTAAACGGGTATGGGTACCCGCGGGTATTGCTAAACAATAATGGGACGGGTACGGGTACCATAATAAATTTTTTAAACGGGACGGATACGAGTAGTCATTTTTTAATCGAATACGGGTACGGGTACTCCAAAATAAGCGGGTACCCTACCCGTTGCCATCCCTACGCACAGTTGCTGCCATGCAAGGAAGAGTTGTGCCGCACGTTGTCGAATCCTGAATCACGGTGTCGTGCATGCGCCATATGTGTAACGTGTGATTGCCGTGTGAAGTCCAACTTACGCCTAGTTCTATTTTTGGCATATTTTTGGCCCAGGCCCATTATGTGGAGTGTAAAAGGTAGGTTTACAGAACATATTACACAGACCCCATACACGCCTGATACCTCACAATATACAGTACCCTAATTTCATCCATCACTCACCACCTTCCATCCTTCCAACGGAGAGACGATCGGAGTTGCTGCCTGGATTGTAGAAGAAGATTTCGACGGAGATCGTGATTGAAGAGTCAAATTCCTCCATAAGGGTTTTCTATTTTATAGTTATCTATCTCTTTTATTTTAGAACAATGGTTGAGGCTTATTACATCTTTGTGGGTTGTCCTCACAGTTTCATGGGGTAAGTTTCTTTGTTGGTAATGTTAGGGCGTTAATATAGTTTTGACTATGTAATTTGATTGCCCTAAACTTGGATTGATTACTCTACAGATTATTTATTTCCTTATTGAAAAGGATATTTTGAGACTTCATATTCTTAAGTTTTGAGTTTTGATTCCTTTAATTATTCTTTGACGGTATCACTGATTGATAGTTAATAGGATTCTTTATTTCTGCATAATAATTATTGTTTCCTGTGATAGTCTTAGGGGATTGACCTATAATACCTAAGAGTGTTAGACAATCAATTTGGAATATTTATTACTTGGTAAAACATCATTATTAAGTAACTGGTAAGAAGATAAAAGGAGTTAACAATCGCGTATCTAGAAAGAGAAGTCTAGTGCTCTAGCTGATAGGTTGTCTCCGGCCTACCAAAGTACAATTTATTTCCGACTAACTATAATATTTAGTATAGCAATAAGTACGGGTCCAACCCAAGAGAGTATAATGAATTTTGATTAAATTAAAGTGTTGAAAACAATAAAATAAATAGGGGGTTTTGATTGTGAAAAAATCATAAATTACGCGAATAATAAATTAACTCAATATTTTTAATAACCAAGTATACGAAAATTAATATTTAAATTAACAAAGTGATAAAAACCTAGTTTAGGATGATGATCCCCTCCCGTTTACTAACTCAATTAATTATAGGAACTAAACATCTAGCCTAATGTGCAAACTCAAATCCCTAGATTGACGGTACGACCAATCAACCCGAATGTTCTTATGTTCATCAACTATGGTACGACCACTAAATTGAACTATCTACGAGTGACCCTATGGATTTGAACTCGTAAACGCATTAAACTATAAACATAGAATTACTAGGCTACAAAATCCGGCTAGGAATTATACAACCTAGATCTTATTACACCTAGAGGGAATAATCTCTATTTGTTACTTAATCTAATTCCTACAAAAATTACGGATTATAGTTCGTGGAATAACATTCAGCAGTTAAATAAGTAAATAGTTGCTCAGGCTAAATTAATTATCAAACAGTCATTAAGAACATCTAAGCATGTAATAGAATAAACTTGCACAAAAGATTCAATGAAAAACTCTTAATAATTAATCTAGATTTCAACGGGAGGTTCACGAAATCCTAAACTAGAAAAAGAGATTAGCCCCGCATGTTCATAGCAAAAACAGAATTAAAATAATAAAACCAGAATGTCGATTGTTCTTGAATCTTCACTTCAAATCTGCCTTGGAGAGAAGGGAGAACGCCATTGCTACATCTCTTCTGCCCTGAATTCACGTTCTGATCGTGTCTTCTGCCTCCCAAAATAAATAAAATATCTCTTCCTTCTTTTGCTTGATCTCTTTCTTTATTTGTTCTTCCAAAAATATCTTAGGATTTCTTTTTTTTTTTTAATTTACCATGCCTTCCACGGGATATGGGCCTGATTTTGGATGTCTAGAACATGAGAAAATGTATGAGAGGATTTTCAGCTGTCATTTTCCTTATTTATTCAGAATTTTAGTTCTTTCCACTGACACTAAGGGGTTTAGTGTCAGCTCATCTGGCAACAACGAATTTCCTTCACAAAACAGCCTGTTTCCACATCAATTTACAACATTAAAGCTCTAATTTACCAAAGACAACATAAGTCGATTTAGCACCTAAATTATCACATAAGTCAATCAAATAAACATGAATTTCAACACAATAATTGTGCTAAACTATGACTTATCACTAGCTTTTAATGGAATTTAGCATGAAGTACTTATAAAGGGAGAGAGAATTAATTTCCTTATTGATCCTTAGGATTTTTAGCTCATTATAAGTGTTAGATCCTACCTAATCAAGGTGATTTAACTAAGCTTTGCGATCCTCTTATGAACGTCTGCAGGTAATTAATTTTGGTCTAGATAAATTAGTCATATAGTTAAGCTGTTTGCCCGAGCATTACCAATTCTCCATCCTTGAACTTTTAAATCGTTTACTCTCACGTGATTTATTTTATTTCATAATTAGTTTGATTATTTAGTTTTAGTATTTTTAATTTAATTAATTATCATCTCAAAAAACCCAGATTTGTCTCACAATCGAAATATCATTAATAGAATTACTTGTTAAATTTATAACTATCTCGTGGGAACGATATTCTATTGGTCACGCGCACTACAATTTATCCCTTACACTTGAGGGTGAAAGAAAACAGTGATCAAGTTCTTGGCGCCGTTGCCGGGGATAGTTTATAGATTAAAATTTAAATCTATAGTGATTATTTTCTTGTAGGACGTTTAATTTTAATTGCTTTTATTTTAATTTTTTATTTTTTTTATATCCAAACAATTCTGATCTTTTGCGTGAGCATAGGTAAAAGCGGCTAAGATGGCTGAAGATCAACAAGCCCCGACCCCTATGCGGGACCAATACAAACTGAAGGATACTACTAATGCTGGACTGAATGGACTTGCAATCACTGTAGAGAATTTTGAGTTACCTTATGGACTGATTAGGATGGTGGAGAGACAACAGTTTAGTGGGGGACCACTAGAAAATCCTAATGAGCATTTGCAGTTGTTTGATGAGTATGCTAGGACACAAAAGCAGCGAGGAGTTCCAAATGATTCTATTAGAATGAGGCTTTTCCCATTCTCACTGACGGGGAAAGCTAAGGGATGGTATAAAAACTTGCTTGCAGGATGTTGTGCTACCTGGGAGGACATAGAAAATAAGTTCCTCAACAAATATTTTCCTCCAACCAAGAGGTTATATGTGAAGAAGATGATCACTCAAAGATCCTTGCAAAGTTTCTATGAGGCATGGGAGAGATTTAAGGAGCTGTAGCGTTGCTGTCCCCAACATGGATATTCAAAGGATACTTACTTAGGCTTTTCCTATCAAGGTCTAAAGGGTAATTCAAGAGTGTTGGTGGACGCAACAGCAGGTGGATCGATTATTAAGAAGTCCTCGGATGAAGCTGAAGAGATCTTTGAGGAGATGGCAGCAAATACCTATGATTGGTCATCCAAAAAAATTGATGGGGGCGGAGCAACTTTTGATCAGATTGCTAAAGTGGAACAACAGGTTCGCAAGAATTAAATGTCAACTCTGAATGATCGACTAGACGAATTGAGTAAGAGGATTAATCTTCTTACACAAGGAAATAGCAAGAGGGAGAATGTAATGATGGTGAGAGAAGAAGAGGAGGCAGAAGATGCAAACTATGTAATAGGACAGAGCTTTCAAAGGGAATATAGAAATAGGCATAAATTCAGACCGAATAATAAGTTTGGGGGAGGAATGTGTTGGGTTTATCAGCCCAGCGGAGCTGGCCCACTCAATCCAATAGCATGATATTGCCCGCTTTGGGTCTCCCACTAACTCGCACGATTGTACCACTCTGGACATCATGCCCAAAAGGCCTCATGCTAGATATAGTCTTTCCTTCAATTATAAACCCATCACCATCCCACTTCTAACCGATGTGGGACTTTGGTTTGATACCAACTAAAATTTTCCCCTTAAACAAAGTCTTGCAGCTAGACCATCTAGTTTGATGTCCGAACATCCCACAAACCTCGGGCTGGTCCGGTTAAGTTTGAGGCCTGACTCTGATACCACTTATTGGCGTTCGATTGTTTGGTTAATGTGAACCGTTAGAGTTCCGTGCATTTCTAATCTAGCGGAAGCAATAAGATAGAAACGTATTACCTTTTACCAAAGTATGTTGAGGAAGAACAACTGCAGAAAACAACCTCTTGATCTTCTGCTGTATTCCCAAGTCCGATGTTGACGTCATATAGGCGATGATCTTCAAGATCTCCTCAATATGCTTCCTCCATATTCTTGAACGTGTTTTAGGCGTAGAAAATTGGATTCCGGATAACCTGAGGTGACTTATTATAGGCTACAACAGGGACTAGGAGGAGAAATTAGAGTCGGGCCTACATTGGGCTTAAGTATCCAAGTTTAGCAAAAAACTTATACTATAGTCCAATAATAATAATATATTCCACAAAAATATTATTATTGTACTGCCGCTCAAATCCCATAGTTATGTTTATGGGCTAATTCTTATTATGAGCCCGTTAGTCTTCCCTTGTTTAAGATATACAATGCCCATTAATTAATTAATTTACTGAAAACTCAATTAATTAATATCTCATCCGAGAGTAGTACCACTCAACCTCATTATCATATCGAAATAAATCCACCTGCAGGGTTTATATGATAATCCTTATGAGCTCTTTCTAAAAATCTAAGAACCCTACCCTGATCCCCACGTCGTCACCACCGATCTTCTCATTAATTTTGTCATCAGTGAAGAGTGGCTCGCCCTCATCGCCTTCGACAACAAGCCACCCTCGGTTCACTTTTCCAACATCTCTAACGTCCTGCAACCTATGCTGGAGCATGCCGCCGACATGCTCACCTTTATGAAAGGAGCCTTTCGAGCTGCTACTCGACGAGGCACCGGTTGGTTTGGGAATTTGGAGGAACATTGTAGTGGCACCCCTCTCTGGAAATTGTTGGCTGTTGCTAATCTAACAAGGGAGATTAGCCTACCATATTCAAAAGGAAATCTACATAGACATTAAGATCCTTACAAAACATGATAAACTATGAGGTTTAATACGAATATTGAATGGAAACTCCCTTGATCTATCTTCAATGGTGATCTCCTTCCCTTCTTTTCACTTTCCTCTCTTCCTTGATCCTTTTCCTTCACTTGGATGTAGAAATTGATGGTGGGATGATGGTAGATCTAATGGATGGTGAATGGATGAAGATGATGGTGTAAAATGAAGAGAATTGTGTGTGAGGTGTGTGGGCATCTCTCAATTTCGGATCTAATCTAAAATATTGAAGTATTGGGTATTTATACCCCTTGGGTTGCTTCTAGAAGGATTCTGATTTTTTTCTGACTCCAGACACAACACGAGTCGTGCGACGCGACACGGTCATAAGGTGGCCCTGTTGGGTTAATTGATGACTCCGCACAGCCATTCTGGATAGGCTCGTGTTGGCAACACGGTCGTGTGCTGCGACACAACTCGTGCACCTGACACGGCCAGTCGTGTTGCTGCTGCCCTGTTTCCTTAACTGTTTTGGCTCGTTCTCTCTCGTTTCAACTCCGAATTGAGATCCGTTTTTTCCCACGTCTTTCTTATCACGTCTTCCTTAGGTTTAATCTCATTCACACACATTTCCATAAAAACACAAAACACAACCAAAATACACATAAATACGGATAAAATAATACGAAAACGGATATAAAAAGGCACTAAAATCTAGGTAAAAATATCACTCATCACTCGCTTCAAATCTGAAAACACGGAGCTTTCTCGGTATGATCCTTAAGATATTCATGGTGAAATTGGGAGTGCAGCGACAGAGGCATTCCGTGCGAACCACCTTGACAAAGTGTAATGAATGGTAGAGGAGTATTGGAAGACAGTAGTGCGGCTGAGCGGCGAGACGCTGATCATTGGGCAGGTGGCGGCGGTGGCCACACATGATATGGGGGTGAAGGCAGTGGCAGACGTGAAGGCTAATCTCTTTAATAGGTGAATCTTCCCATGAATCCCCTACATTCTCTTTCTTCTGTTCCAATTTGCATAATTTTGGTTAAAGTGGTGTATTTGTCAACAAGAATTCCCACAATAGATTTCACCATTTTTAATAATGAAGATGATGTTGTTGGTTTGTTTTTTGAAATGTTGAGAATGCGGCCATCAGCAAGGATCAATTCATCTGCTAGGGAAAATGTTATAAGCAGTTTACCCCAGTTGTTCTGCAAGATAGTTGGACTCTAATATATTGTCAATTATCTTGCAGATATCTTTTTTTTTAGTGAAATTGGTAAATATTATTTCACTGGAAATGGTTACATCAAGTACTTACGTACGATGCGAATACAAATTCTAACCCATCTATCCAACCTACTTAAGCAAGATGCCTAAGGTGAATAATAAAATACATCAAGAATTTATATACAAGGATGCTATCTGAAGTTTGATTCTGTCAGCGATGTAGTTCGGGGGCAACATCCTCGTGCCATGCTGAAATGCATTCCTTTCCATTCAAATATGATACATCGTGGTAGCAAAGGTGATGAAAAGAAGTCTTCTTGCCTTGTTGTTGTTCCTCGTATCCTGCAGTATTTTACGAAAGGCGTCTGTCACTGATGTCAGCCTTCGTCTTCTCCATCCAATCCATCTTCTAACTCTGTTCCAAATATAAGATGTATAAGGGCAGTGGAAGAATAGATGCGATGTTGTTTCCTCGTCGAAGCAAAAACCACATCGTTTGTCTACTCCCGTGCACCAAACCCTGTCCTTCGTAGCAACCCTGTCTCTGTGCACTAGCCAAAGTCTGAAGCTGAATTTCCACACTATCCATTTGTGCCAAATCTGTTTGTAAACAAAGCTCGTGTCCGCTGTGTATCTACTCCTCAGATAATCATACATACGGCTGGCTTTGACTACCCCATTCTCATAACACTTCTCCATAACTCCAACCACTCCTTCATCCCCTTCTGATTCATTCTCTACGGTATTCCTAATGGCAATGAGAACTCTCCATAAGTATGTAGAATTGTTGCCTGGAGAGGTCACTGTCCACTGAGCAGATGAGAGGTAGACAGTGTGGATCCATTTCACCCACAGAGATGAGGCTTCCCTGTTAACATCCCACAATGCCCATGTTAAAAGGGCCTTGTTCCAAGTGGTAATGTCCTTCAACCCTAGCCCCCCTACATTCTTAGGTTGAAGGATGTCGCTCCAACTCACCGGGCTCACCTTCGTTCCCCACAAGAACCTGCGAATAATGGTCTCCACCTTGTTGACTACCACAATTGGGATTTTAACAATGTCACACCAAAAAGATATAATACCATATATCCCAGAAGTGATAAGCTCCAATCGACCCGTGAATGACAACATTTAGAAGACCAAGTATGAATCATATTGTTAATGTCATTTAGAAGGGGTGTAAAGTCCTCCACTCCTATCCTCTTGCTACAAATGGGGATGCCCAAGTATTTGAAAGGAATATTACCTGTAGTGAAAGGAAGAATCTGAGCAATCCTGCATCGAACATGAGTCGAAACTCCTGAAGTAATGAGATTGGATTTCTGAGGATTTGCAGTTAGCCTAGAGACTTTAGAGAAACGTTTCAATATCCCATCAATACACTTAGCAGTTACTACATCTCCATAACCCACAATCAGAAGATCATCCGCGAAGATCAAGTGCGAGACATCTACACGTTTATAGATTCTGGAGTGGAACCTGTACTCATGAAGATCTACTGCTCTACTCATCAATCTACTAAGATATTCCATGCAAATAACAAAGATGAGCGAAGAGATTGGATAACCTTGACGAAGACCTCTCTTGCCTTTGAAAAAGCCTTCCAGTTTGCCATTGATGAGTAAAGAGTAGGAAGTAGTAGTAACACACTGCTCTATCCAAGTACAAAAAGGAGAGGGAAACCCTAACCCCGTAAGCAATTCAAAGAGATATTTTCAGCTAACAGAGTCATAAGCTTTGAAAATGTCTACTTTGACTGCCATCCTAGGGGAGATAGTCCCTACTCTCCGTCCATAGTCCTTAAAGATCTCCTCTGCCAGCATCACACAGTCTCTCATTTTCCTTCCCTTAATAAATCCAAATTGGGATTGATTTATTAAAGAAGGAAGACAAATTCTGAGTCGAGCAGCCAAGATTTTAGAGATGATTTTGTATACTGTGTTGCAACACGAAATGGGTCTAAAATCTTGAACTCTTGGCTCATGGCTCTCTTGGGGATCAAGGAAACAAAAGTAGCATTCATCTATTTGAGCAGTTTCCCTTTCTGAAAGAATTCCTTCACTGCTGCCACCACATCTCCACCAACCACATTCCAAGCACTCTGAAAGAAAGTTGAGGTGTAGCCATCCTGACCAGGAGATTTGTTTTTGTTGATTGACCACAATGCTTCCTTAATCTCTGCCCCATCCACCTCTGCTTCAAGAATATTAGCTTCCACATGAGAGATTTTTGGTCCTCTATCCAACACCTCCTGCTCCACGGACTGAGAAATCAACCCCTCCTCACTGCAGATATCTTTGACCACATGTTGAATTGGCTTTTCAATTGGGATAAAAAAACATCAAGGACTTGATGAGTTTGATAGATACAGGCTTCTGGCACCAAATTATTGAGTTTCATAGTGAAAAAATATGCACAAAATGAAGAAATAAATATGCGTAATGTTAATATGAACAAAGATAAAATATGCATAAAAATATGCATTTCGTGCAATTAAAAAGAATACGATTCCTAAAAATGGAGTTGCGGGAGAAAAAAATGCCATTAATTGCGAGAATTGGGAAAGAAATTGGATTTTGGGAATAATTTGTATTTCGTGCATTTATTTAGAATTTGCATTTTGCTAAAAAAACTCTGCATTTCGTGTAATTTCATGCAGTTGCGGAATTTTGGGTAAAAATACCATTTACTGCGAAAATTGGGAAAGAAATCGAATTATAGGAAAAATTGCATTTCGTGCAAAAGAAATCTGCATTTCGTGCAGTTGCGGGATTTTGGAAAAAAATACTATTAATTACGTAAATTGGGAGAGAAATTGGATTATGGAATTAATCTGCATTTCGTGCATTTAATAAAATTAAGGTAAATTTGGCAATTAATAAAGAAATAATGTAGTTAAGAGTAATGTTTTTAAGGGTGTGTATCTAATATTTAATTATACCTATTTAGTGTATCTTTAAGTAACTATCTGAATTATTAGGTCACTTACTATGAGGTACACAAAATAATGCATAATTGCTATAAACTGCATTACTCAAACAACTAATACTACTAGCTACACAATTATAATTGTGATTCTAAAAATACCCTTCACAATAACCAAATATTCCCAATTTCAAAAATTGGAAACGGGTATGTGGTTTCGAATACCAAAAATCTTAAATCCTCTCCCAAATCTCTTCCAAATCTCCTTCCAATTTCTTCCAGATCCCCTTTCAAATCTCTTTCAAATCTCCTTCTGATTTCTATCATCTATTCCAAATTTGTGCTCTAATTTAATCGAGCGATCTCATTCTGATTTCTTCTAGATTTCTCTCCAAATCGTACAACCTCACTCAGATTTCGTTCCAAATTTTTACAAAGGTTAAGTGCAGTAGTCACTAACAACAATCTCTGAAAACCTTCTCAAAATCGAGGTTCATTCTCGTTGAAGTTGAAGAAAGGTAAGCCTTATGCTTGCAATTGTGCATTCCCAATTTCTATTCCATGCGTGAATTTTTGCTTTCCTAATTCTGTTTCATGCGATTCTAAGTCTTTAAATTCTCACCAATATTTGAAATTCTAATTTTGCATCTTCTAATTCTATTTTAGTATTTGTGATTCTGATTTTAGACGCTTACTAATTCGATTGCATCTCCTAATCAAGTTGTAATCGGTAGCCAAATTTCAATATGTGCTTTTCCAATTTTTTTCCCCGAGATTACAATACATTAGGGTTTTGGACGCCTATTGATTCGATTGCATCAGAGGTATTACTTTGTTAAATTTCTTCTTGCTCAATTTTGTATTCTATTTGAAAAACATTTTGTATATGAAAAAACTAGTGTCATTACTTATATTATATTTTATCATTCTGCATCAGAGAGCATACGTTCAATGCTAAGATAAATGGATGAATGGGTTGTGTTGTGATTCAATGCAGCTTGAAATGAATGATTAGGGATTCGATTAATCAAGTTTGTTATATTTTTTGGGCAGGATTTTTTTTGTTTCATGATGTCTTTTGATGAATATATATACATGGTCATCCTGCTAAGATATAGATACTTGCAAATAAAAATGTTTAAACCTATCAGTTTGTTTCATACTTGGAAGTTAAGCATAAGCAGACATTCTTTGCATCCCTATTTTCTTGTGCATACATTATTCCTATCATTTTGTTTTGTTCTTGAAGTTATGCATATGTAGTTAATAGTGCTTTCTTGAGGTCATTTCAATAACTCAACATCTTTCTTATTTTCTGTAGTTGGAGACAACGAAGGAATCCAGTGTGACCAACTTCAAAACAGAAGTCAAAACTTCCCAGGTATATTAGATGATATTTCTTTATATTGTTGTTCACAACTTGGAATCTTGTCTCAACTAGTAGATGTTGAATTATTTCTTAGTGGTGTAAAAATTTGATTTGAGCCCAACATATGTCTTGTGAAGTTCTTTACTAGAATTATTATTGTGAACCGTTGCTTCTTAAATATATGTAAAGGAAGCCAGTACTTTTGGACTGAAGGCTGATCATTCCAAAGAAATTAAGCCATTAGTTGGAAGTTATGCACATGTAGTTAAGGAGGGCAGACATGTTTTGTAATATAATCGTAGATATTATGTATAAAATATATCTATGGAAATTTAGGCTTACATGATAAGTCAGCTTGCACTAAATTGTAGTGTTTGTAAACCTTATAACCTAGTCTTGTACTATCTTGTGCAATTTTTCCCATATTTTTCATAATTTTTTCAACTACATAAAATCTGTATTCATGGTGATTAAATATGAGTTATCTTGGTTTGTTCTTCTATGTAAAGGCACAAAATGAGGCAGAGAGTTAATACTAATAAAAATAGAGGGCAAAATCAGCTACAAACATTGCAGTAGTAACATCGCCAAAGTCTAAAGCTAAAGGAGGTTTGTAAACAATCATCTATATTTCATTTTATATTATTGTGTATTTAAGCCTGATTTAAAAAAAAAAAATTTGCATATAAACAGGGAAGAAGCATATACTATCAGAAGATTCTTATTTTGAAGAATTAGGTACATCAAGGACTAGTCAGTGTAAAGATGATTTGCCAAAAAGTGGGATTCCTTGCCCAATTAATTGCTTTGGTGAGTTTATTAAGAAATTTAATGTTAGATTTTAGTACTATAATAACTGAATATATTTGGAGTTAAATTATGTTTTTTAGCTATTATATTTTTTAGCATATTCATAGAGGGTGATATGGATATCCCTTGTGATGGGTGTATAGAAAAACTTGATACACTTTTTGATGTATGAGTCGGTGGTGCTTTTTTTCTCCTATATCTGGCCATACCCTTTTGCTATCTTATTCAGTGTGTTTTGCTATGTACAACACTGTCACACCCTCAATAATACATCAAATAACCTAGGGATAGAGGTCTGTAGATGCATCTAACCTAGAATTTCAACTTTTTTTTTATTTTTGGCGTTGGAGGATTCTTTCAATCTTTCAATGCCATGAATCAAATTGTCTTGTGTTGTATGGATTCCAGTTGGTACTGTTTGTCTACATTTTCCCTCTTGTTATTTTTTGAACATTTTGGTTTTGTGATTTTATGATCTATGGTTTTTGTTAGGTTATTATGGATTGAATTTTGGTCAAGTCTTTTACTTTGCAAATAAGTAAATCTGGTTTTTTGTGTTACCAGTTCTGATTTTTACAAGTTATATTTCAGTTTTAGTGCAAGAATTGATTAAATTGTGCAAAATTGAATAAATTGTGTAAAAACTTATTAAACTATGCAAAAATTGATTTTTTCAGATTTCTTAACCTAAGTCATCTTTTACATGTATTCCAAGTCCACGTAGAAAATTGTGCAAAATTGATTCAGTTGTGCAAGATTGATTTTTGCACATTTCTTAACCTAAGTCCTCTTTTACACGTATTCCAACTCCACATTGGAAATTATGCAAAATTGATTAAATTGTGCAAAAAATATTTTTGCACAATTATTTTGCACATTTCTTAACCTAAGTCCTCTTTTACACATATTCTGTTTCCACGTAGGAAATTGTGCAAAATTAATTTAATTGTGCAAACTTGATTTTTGCGCATTTCTTGCCCTTCCACTTTTACACATATATGGACTCCACATAAAAAATTGTGCAAAATTGATTAAATTTCATTTTTGCACCAAGAACTTAAAAATAGGAGGTTGTGCCATGCTACTTCCGGTATGTATGTTTTTTGAATTATTCTAATATTAAAATATAGCACTCCGCATCTTATTTCTTTGATAAATCATTTGATTTTTACTTTTCTGGTTTTGGATTTGTGAGCACACGAATTTGGTTGGTCTTCGTAAAGGATTTCTATTCCCATGGTTGTTAAAGTGGAACTTGAACGAGCTACACAATGCAATGCTTCAGTATGAAAAATTAGATAGAGGTAAGTGAGCTCCATATAAGAATGCAAAATTCAATGGATTGATCATTGTGTTTCAGTATACTTATATGATTTTTTAATACTATCTTTATATTTAATTCATAACAGGTGAGTGAAGTTCCGTTGAGTCCAACTTCTGAGGAGGAAGAAATCATTGAAAAATAAGAGGGTATCGTTCATGAGGACTCAGGCTGCACAAAGGGAGAAAGTTCAGAATTTAAGTCTGCAGAAGAAACGAAAGAGGACATTAGCAATTAATTAACAAGTCCTTGAAGCGTATATCAAAATCTCTTACGGTTCAAGAAGTCGTGATGGACATGCCATCATTTAGTTTTGGTATATCCCAAGAGGAAAGTTTAGCGAAAAGGGTAAAATTTAAATTGGTTTAAAGTTAACTTATTGTCTAAAAATCAGATCTTTGGCATTCTGATTTTTTTAACATGTGATTGCATATTTCAATTTTTTTTTATTTTTTTGTAGGAGAAAGTAACAACCAGAGTTGAAGATACTCTTACACGATTGCCAGGGATGGAGTCTTGTGTCCATCAAGAAAGTTATCCAGCAAAGGAAGATATCGTAAAAAATTTTAATGATGAAAGATGTAGAAATTTTGAGGCTGAAAGAGGAGAATGAAAATCTTCAAATGCAGTTGGAAGCTAAAGTGGAGGAATCAATGACACAAATTTGCGAAAAAAAGAAAATATTAACCAAATCACTGCAGTCGAGAATCTCCACAAAGCTCAAAAACGGAATGAAGAATTGGTGGTCGAGAATGAGAAGTTAAAGGCTGAGGTGCGCAAGCTAAAAGCTAAAAAAAGTATCTCGCAGGACATTAGTGCGTAGAGTGAAACATAGGACGATAAAAGGAAATAGAGCCCAGAAGGAAATGTCACAAGAGATGGATAAGGTAGAAATAACTAAGATTATTGAGGACTGTTATGAAGGATCCCTGCTCCATCACCAATAAAATCGTGGCACCTTTAATTTAAAAGAAAATTTGTTGGCTATGACAAGGACTAGAGATGTTGTATCGAAAACCATTAAAGAACGTTGGGAAGCGGGAGATGAAGGGTAAGATAAAGCTACAAACAATGGTTGAATTAACAATATTGAATCTTAATTTGCTTCTTTTTTTTCATGATGAGTTGTTAGGCGAATGAGAAGTTGGGTGATGATACTATGAACAATATCCTTGGTATTTTAGAAGGCAAGAGGATTTCAGACAATGTAAGATTTAAAATAGAAAGTAATTTTGTCTTATGATTTGCACAATGATGCAACTATTGTTGTTGTGCTCTGTAGGTGATTGATGGTTGGAATAAATTAACTCATCTAAAATATGAACGGGCAGGAAAATAAATTCATGAGAATCAGTGATCAAATAATTGCGCCTTATAATTTATTTATATGTTGATGCAATAGTCCACTTACTTTATACTGTAGATAATATGTTGTACGACAACACGCGAAAGATCTTATTGTCGGTTTCCTTATAAAGTATAAACAGATGCTTACAACCGAGATCAATTAGGGTTTCCGGACGGCTGAGATGACTTATATATGGGCTACAGTAGGGAACAAGAGGAGAAATTAGAGTCAGGCCTCCATTAGGCTTAAGTATCCAATTTATCCCAAAACTTATACTTAAGTCCAATAATAATAACATATTCCATTAAAATATTATTACTGCATTGCCGCTCTAATCCCAAATTATGTTATGGGCTCCTTCTTATTATGAGTCCATTAGTCTCCCCATGTTTAAGATATGCAATGCTCATTAATTAATTAAGTTACTCACAACTCCATTAATTAATATCTCATCTGAGAATAATACCACTTAACCTCATTATCATGTCGGAATAAATCCACTTGAAAGGTTTACATGATAATCCTTATGAGCTCCTCAAAGGGACATCATCAACCTATTTAATAGGACATGGATTCCTTCTACAATCAACAACACACTATAGAGACAACACTATTTCCCAACTCACCGAGCTTGATGATTTAATACATGTAAATCTCACCCATTGATGAACCAAAGAAATACATACTGTCTCACGTGTCGAGGTTATTGTATAGGGATTAAGAGCATGAACATTCATAATAATTGAGATCAAGTTCTCCTAATAGTTAGTATAAGTCGAACAATCTAAAGCGGACCTACTTAACACACACAAAGTGCACTAATGTGATTCTATACTCAATACAAACTAATACCAAATCACACTACAACCATCCCAATAGAGAGTCCTCGTCTATCTTGGTTGTGAGCATCTATTTATACTTTATAAGAAAGCCAATAATATGATCTTTCACGTGTTGTTGCACAACATATAAATAAATTATAAGACGCAATCATTTGATCAATGATTCTCATTTCAGATATTGTCAAAACATTTCTTACTAAAACTAGACTTTTAGTATACAATCCAACAAGAACTATGTATCCTTGCTTAAATTCTCTTAGCTTCACCCTGGAGTTATAAAATCTTTCCGACCTTTTTTTGAATATCTTATTACGTATCTCAGATGCCAACCTTTTTTCTTCTAACAAGTCTAATTCCATCTTCAATGCTTCTTTATTCCCATCTTCTGAATAACATAAAACTCTAAAACTGGGTTCTCCGATTTCCACTGGTATCACGGCTTCCGCCCCATATGTCATGGAGAATGGAATTTCCCCAATAGCATTCCTCGTAGTGGTTCTGTATGCCTATACTACCCCTGGTAATATTTTCTGCCAATTTCCATCTAGTCCTTCCAATCTTGCCTTTAGTGTATGCTTTACTCCCTCCGTCCCACGGCAAGGGTAGTTTTTACTTTTTGGCACGTGGATTAAGGAGTATTATTATTTAATGTGTAGTGGGTAATTGTATTAGTGGGAGTATGGGCCCCATGTTTTAATTGTATTAGAGGGGGTGAGTGGGTCCCATGTGTGTAAAAAAGGAAAGAGGACCCTTTGGGTGGGACGATCAAAATGGAAAAAAAAAACCCTTGCCGTGGGACGGAGGGAGCATGATCTTGTTTACGGCTTCAACCTGGCCATTATCTTGTGGATGATATAGAGTGGAATATAGCTTTCTGATCTTAAGATTCTCACAAAATTTCCTGATCATAGCATTGTCAAATTGTTTCCCATTCTCAGTGACTATGGAATTCGGGATCCCAAATCGACATACAATGTTCTTCCAAATGAAATCTTTCATTTTAGCTTCTATTATGGTAGCTAGAGGCTTAGCCTCTGCCCATTTTGTAGAGTAGTCCACTGCTACCACTGTAAATTTCACTCCACCTTTTCCTGTATGTAATGGGCCAATAAAGTCTACTCCCCATTTAGCAAATGGCCAAGGGCTACAGACTGATACCATTGTCTTCGGTGGTGATCTAGCAATTGGAGCGAACCTCTGGCAATTTTTAAAAGCCCTAGCATATTTCATTTCCTCTTTCTTCAGTGTCGGCCAAAAATATACCTGTCTCATAGCCTTATATGCCAAAGCTCTTCATCCAGTATGATTATCACAAACCCCTTCATGAACTTCTTTAAAAAAAATACTCTGCTTCTCTTGGAGCTAAACATTTAAACAATGGTGTTGAATATCCTCTTTTGTATAGAACTCCTTCCAATATCGTGTATCTATCAGACCTTTGTCTTAACTATATGGCTTTAACAGCATCCTTACGTTGCTCCTCTGCATTTATAGACTTGATAATTGGTGTCATCCAAGTTTACTCTGTTGCCGTTCGATCGTTTGGTTAACGTGAACCGTTAGGGTTCCATGCATTTCTAAATTAGTAGAAGCAAAAAGACCAGAAATGTATTACCTTTTACTAGGGTATATTTATGAAGAACAGCTGAGGATAACAACCTCTTGATCTTCTGTTGTATTCCCAAGTCTAATCTGGATGTCGTGTGGGCAACAATCTTCCTCTCAATCTGCTCTCCACCCTAATTCTCAAGGTTTTACATGCCTAATTTGGGTTCTGAATATGTTGAGATGACTTATTTATAGGCTACAACAGGGACTAGAAAGAGAAATTAGAATCGTGCCTCCATTGGGATTAATTTGTTGGATTGTATACTAAAAGTCTAACTTTTTGTATGAACAATGTTTAGATGATATTCGATCTGAGAATCATGTGACCAAACGTTTGCAATAATGTTATTGCAAAAGTCCATTTACTTTATACTGTAGATAATGTGGTGTGCGGCGTCACACGGAAGATCATATTATCGGCTCCTTATAAAGTATAAACAGATATTCACAACCGAGATAGAAGGGGACTATCTATTGGTATGGTTGTAGTGTGATTTGGCATTAGTCTGTCTTGACTATAAAATTGCACTAGTGCGCTTTGTGTGTATTGAATAGGACCGCTGTTGAGATTGTTCGGTTTATACTGACTATATAATAGAACTTGATCTCTGTTATTATGAAAGTTCGTCCTCTTAATCCCTATACAATAACCTCGACACGTAAGCCAGTATTTATTTCTCTAATTCATCAATGGGAGATGATGTTGTCTCTATGGTGTGTTGTTGATTGTAGAAGGAATCCGTGTCTTAACGGAATTAGTTGATGATGTCCCCTTGAGGAGTTCATGAGGATTATCATGTAAACCCTGCAGGTGGATTTATTCCGGCATGATAAGATTGAGTGGTACTACTCTTGGTAATTATATTAATTAATGGAGTTGTCAGTAACTTAATTAATTAATGGGCATTGAATCTTAAACACGGGGAGATTAATGAACTCATAATAAGAAGGAGCCCATAAACGTAATTTGGGATTAGCGTGGCAGTAAAATTATATTTCTTTAGTGGAATGATTTATTATTATTGCACTTAAGTATAAGTTTTGGGCTAAACTTGGATGTTTAAGCCCAATGGGATGCCCAAACCCTAATTTCTCCTCCTAGTCCCTATTGTACCCTATATATAGCCAATCTCAGTAGCCTAGTAGCGTAATACACACGACATAAACACCGTGAGTTTGAGGGACTGTAGATTGAATTGCCCACACAACGTCGAGACGTGGCTTAGAAATACAACAGAAGACCGTAAGGTCCTGTTTCTGGCCGTCAACTTCACCGATTTGTATAAAATCCTGTAGAAGTCCAAATTGAACGTGTCATATACTGTTGGAAAACCACGGAAGAGAGGATCATTTTGGCATGTAGATCACTTCATTCATAGATCAGACGAGGAAGTTATGGCCAAACCCGTACGACTGCGCAGGCTGCCGGCGAGAATCCTTCTCCTTCAACATACCTTGGTGAAAGGTAATCGTTTCTATGATTTATTGCTTCCGCTGTGGTAGAAACGCATGAAACCCTAACGGTTTACGTTAACCTAAATATCCTAAACGCCAACAATTGGTATTAGAGCGTAGGTTCTATGGCTAAACGTGACACGTTGGGCTAGGGTTTATGTGAATTATGTGTTTTTATTTGGAATAGAATCACATGGATAATTAGGGTTATTGTTTATTGATTCTATCCAATGATAATTCCTATGAGAAACCCTACGTGTAATTATCAGCTGGAGAAAGGATTACGGTTTATATTATTTCGTGTAATCCATGGAACCCTAAACACTTCACGGCTGCAATCGATGGTGAAACCTTGGATGGCGCGACGATGTTGAACGGAGAGGCTGTGCAAAGCCGGCTGCTGAAGTTTCCATGTCAGGCTGCAACGTTGGATGGCAGAGACTTGATGATCTCGACCTGACGGTTGTCGAAAGCCGCAAGACGATGCTGGTGGTGCAAGACTGCAAGCAGTGCCATACGACTGATGGCTGGGTTGACCTGGACAGCGACGGAAAACCTGTTGAGTTTTCAACCTTGGTGATTGCCTAAAGATGGAGCCTTGTGGCGTTTTGAGAGGCCATGTGGTGGTTCCGATCGGGTCTTGCTAAGTTCCGTTTGGTTCTTGATTTCCTGCCGGCGGGCCATGACCTGTTTTAGTACGGTTCTGCCGGCGTGAAAAGGATAAAGGAGAACCGTGTACGGTTGCACGTGAGCAGCGCCCGGTGGTTCACTCATCGCCGAGATGGTGATGGCTGGAGTTCTGAACGAAGACTGGCGGCATTCCGATCGAGGCTGCAGAGTTTTCGAACGGGTCTGCAGAAAGCTTCCGGTCGGGTCCGCCTGTGTTTCCGAGCGAGTCTCCTTGCTGGGTGGCGGGTCTACAATGCTTGGTGACGCGGGTACTCGGGATGGAGTATCGCGCACGGTGTATCGTCAATGGCGCAGTGGCTTGACTGATGGGTGTTCCAAGCGCCGGCTGGGGAGCCACCTACATCAGTAGACGGCGGCAGACATGGCTGATGAATTACTGACGGCGAGCAGACTCCTGGCGGATGGCGCAAGCCATGCCAGCGTCGGGAAGAATCAAGCCATGCCGTCGTGTGCTGGCCATCGATGGCTGTCGCTTGAGGCGGCTCTGGTAATTCGCGGCTTCTTGTAGAGGACGGACGGCCGGCAGCTGCTGTCGGTGAATATACCGGGAGTGGACGGCGAAAGCAGTTTTTCGGCGAGTATCGAGAAGGCTGGAGCGGGCGGCTACACGGCTGAATAGCTGCCTCAGAAAGCGGCCGCACGCCCTGTGGCTGCTGCACAACACGATAGGCGGCTTCTGTTATTACCGGTGGATCAGCGATGGGCTTTCGGCGGCTATTTTTTCCGGCGGGATTGGCATTCACGGATAGTTGCAAGGCTGTAAAGGGCAGTTCTCCAATTGCTGTGTGATGAGCTTCCGGCAATGGTTGTTATCTCCGGCGAGTGATGGCCGGTGAGTCAGTTTTCCGGTGGGACATGTGGTGCCTGATCGACGGGACTCCGGCAGGCAGCAGCACGGGTGGAGTAGCGCCGCTATTCTCGGCTGTTCCTGGTGGTGGTTGTGGACTTGTGGGCTCGTGGGGTTGGTTTCCTAGGGCCCAAGCCAACTTGTTTTGCAAGTTTTTAATTGCTTAATTGGTTTGTTGACTAAGTCAACCTTTTATTTGGCAATTATTTTTTTGGGACAGCACTTTAAATGCCCTATATGAATTGCGTGACATCAAGTTTGCCCTAATGTTTTAAAAACATCTAATTTGCCCAGTTTTATAGTAATATGTCTGAACTACCCTCACCCACTTCTCAGAATTTATTGGTGTTGAAATTGAGGAGAATCTTTGATCCCTCTAACCCAAATCCTATTACTCTCTCTCATTCCATGCGTGCACGTAGACATGCACATTTTAACCGGAATCGGCGGTTCCAACCGGAACCGGAACCGCCGGTTCCGGAACCGGCCTAAACGGAACCGAAACCGGATATATTCCGGTTCCTCATTTTGTGAAACCGGAACCGGCAGTTTTTTTTTTTATGTTTTCAAGGCTAAATTTAAAAAAAAAAAAAAGAAAAACCGGAACCGGCGATTCAAACCGGAACCGAAATCGGCCTACCCTCGGTTCGGTTCCGGTTCCATATATTCAAAAATCGGAACCGGCGGTTCGGAACCGCCGTGCATGTCTACGTGCACGTGCACCTTCATTTTCATTTTTTCTCTTTTTTTTTTTTTTTAATAATGGAAACCATCCCCTAATCTCTCTCCTTTTTGTTTTTTTTTTAATTTTTTATCAACGGACACCTAATTTTTATATCAGTGGACATCTCCCTCATTTATTTCTTAATTTTTTTAATTTTATCAGCGGACACCATGATACAATCCTTTTTTTTTTATCAGCGGACACCATGATACCTTTCATTTTTCTCCACTTATTTTGTTTTTTTATTAGCGGACAACATTCCAACATCAGCGGACACCATCCAACATCAACATAAGCAACAATTGTTAAATTACCATATTATTTATCGTTCCTTATAAATAATTCAATTAATCATGTCTACCCTATTATTTATAATTCCTTATTTGAATTAATCATGTCCGACAACACTTTATTAAAGTAATTCTCTCATGTTCGTCAATTATTTATATTAAATAAACTAATTTACACATTCCTTATTAATTAAATAGGTCATGTCCATCATAATATTTAAATATATCATGTCACTAATTCTTTCATTCCTTAGTAATTAAATAGATTGTGTTCACCATAATATTTAAATATGATCTATTTCCCAAAACATGATCTATTTAAGAATTTATTTTCATTAAAAATTTATTACAAAGAAAAGATATAATATGAATCATTTAACAAAAAAAAAATTATGGGCGGACATGATCTATTTAAAAAATTTATTTTCATTAAAAATTTATTACAAGGAAAAGAATATAATTTGAATTATTTTAACAAAAAAAATTATGGGCTTGCATGTCCGCCTACAACGATTGACATTAAAATAAAAAAAATCATGGGCGGACATGATCTATTTAAAAATTTTATTTTCATTAAAAATTTATTACAAAGAAAAGAATATAATTTGAATTATTTTAACAAAAAAAATTATGGGCTTGCATGTCCGCCTACAACAATTGACATTAAAATAAAAAAATCATGGGCGGACATGATCTATTTAAAAATTTTATTTTCATTAAAAATTTATTACAAATAAAATAATATAATTTGAATTATTTTAACAAAAAAAATTATGGGCTTGCATGTCCGCCTACAACAATTGGCATTAAAATAAAAATATTATGGGCGGACATGATCTATTTAAAAAATTTATTTTCATAAAAAATTTATTACAAAGAAAAGAAAAGAATATAATTTGAATTATTTTAACAAAAAAAAATTATGGGCTTGCATGTCCGCCCACAGCTTGCATGTCCGCCTACAACAATTGGCACCTACATACACATGTATAAACATGTCTTGTGATAGAAAGAATAAGAATAATTTGTTTGGTCAATTTGAACACATGTCCGCCGAAAAAAATTGCAGCGGACGTCATAAAATTATGGGTGGACATGAGTGATATATATATTTTTTGTATTGGAAATTAAAAAAAAATTATGAATGGATTTTCTACACATAATTGTTGCATGTCTGCCTACAACAATTGACATTAAAATAAAAAAATCATGGGCGGACAAGCTATTATATACCAAATACATGTGCGGACATCAATTTTAAACAAGGGATATGTCTAATTAAGATTTGGAAATTTTATTGGCGGACAAGTTATTATATGTCAAATAAATGGGTGGACATCAATTTTAATTTATTGTCATATAAATACATCAATATTTGAAACATCAATTTTAAACAATGGGATATGTCCAATTAAGATTTGGGGCGAACGAATATATATTTATAAATAAATAAATAAATAAATATATATATATATATATATATATACATATATATATATATATATTCTTCACGTCCAATGAAATAAAAATAAAAATTCCATGTCACGGCACGGCGGACCGAGTAGTTTCATGGTGCATATTTCATTTTTTTTGGCGGACATGCCCCAAATAAGATAATAAACAAAAAAAAAAAAATTTGGGCGGACATGCGCCAAACACAATTATAAATTATAGTATAAATAATGATAATAAGTTATTAGTATAATATACAATTAATTATACATATATATATATATAATATGAACACTTATTTTTTACGTTCTTTATCACTGATACCTAACTGAATTTTTTTAATCGGCGAACAAGCACCAAATACAACTTTTTTTTATTTCTTTATCGTCAACACCAATATAATTCTATTTCCTATCAGCGGACACCAACAAAAAAAATTTTTTTATCGCCGGACATGCGCCAAATACAATTCTTTTTTATTTATTATCTCAACATATCTTATCTTACTCAAAGATTCTTTTTATTTTTTTTAATTCCATCATCACCAAGCATATATATTCAACAAAAAATAGTATAATATTATAATTAATTGAGGATATCACATGCTCAGTTATAAAAAATATCTTCACAAAAATTTTCTTCGCATTACAATAATTTATGTAATTACATGATAATTTTTATATTTATGTAATGTCCAATTTTAAATAAGATATATTGATAAAAAATAAAAAAATAAAAAAAGATAATTATAATGGTTGCATATTTACAAATATAACAAATCCATTATTTAATTTAATCAAGAATGAATATAACAAATCCATTATTTAAATTAATCAAGTTTAAATTATACATTTTTTACAAATCCATTATTCTTTTTTTTTTTTAATTTCTTTATTGTTGTACATACGCCAATATATAGGGAGAGGTGTGTGTGCGTGTAGAAATTGGATTGTTATGTGTAGAAGGTAATAGCATGCGAATATATTCAGTTAACATCAATGGTTGTCAGCGGCAATTTTGAATCAGCGGACATGAGATTTTTTATTTTTTATTTTTTGTTCAGCGGACAACAATTTTTTTTGGTGGACATGACATTTCTTTTTCCAAGCGGACATGGCAGACACATCCTTAATTAAAATAATTAAAAAAAAAAAATATATATATATATATATATATATATATATATTACCGGACATGCATATATATTATTAATAAAATGTATATATTACAAGATTTAGAATTTTTCCCATTACAGGACATGCATATATATTACAGTGATTTTTTTTAAGAAGATAGGAAGTTATTAAGTGTGTGTCCGCAAATAAAAAAAAACCAATTAAAATTAAAAAAAAAGGAAAGGAAAAGAGAAAATAGGTGGTGTCCGCCGAGAGAAAAAGATTGGACAAAAAGGGGAATTATTGAGGCGTGTCCGCCAATTTAAAAAAAAATCATTTATCTTTTATTTATTTTTTTAAAAAAAAGAGAGGCGTCAAAAGAGAAAATGGGTTGTGTCCGCCGAAAGAAAATTAGAGAAAAAGGGAATTAAGGCTTGTCCGCCAATTTTTTTTTTTAAAAAAAACCTCATTTACATTTTTTTAAAAATTTCTATCAACGGACATGAAATATTATTTTTTATCACAATAATTGAATAATAAAAATTATACATGTCCACAGAGAAATCTCATATATGTGTCCGATGTGGATTTAAATTGAAAATCTCATTTAATATTACTCCATGTGATTTTTTATTAAGCAAAAGTACATTCTGACACAAGAATGTACTTCATCTACAGTACTTCTCATTCCCATTACCAACATGTGGGCCATCTTTAAGGGTATTTATGGCATTACATTTAAAAACTGGGCAAATTAGATGTAATGTAAAAGGTAGGACAATTTAGATGTAGGGCAATCAAAAGTGGGCAAATAGTGGCATTTCCCTATTTTTTTATTTCCTTTTATATAATTTTATATAATTGATATAATTATTTTATTGGTCAATTATTATTATATATTTGGAATGTGTGTGCAATTTGTTTTACTGCTTTATTTGCCGTAATAATAGCATTCTTATTTGCGTATTTTATATCTGTTATATTGTATGCATGCAAAAACCCTCTTGTTAAATAAATAAGTGGGAGAGGGATTGGTCATGATCCCGCGGCCTCCATTATTGATTTATTAAGTGATACAAGTAAGCTTATGAGTCGGCTATAGTGCCTTCCTTTCCAAACGGATGAGTTTTATTTGTGGATCACTGGAATAAATTTTATTAAATAATTATTATTTGTATTGTGATGCAAGTAAGCTTATGAGTCGGCTATAGTGCCTTCCTCCCTAACGGATGAGTTATATTTGCGGATCACTGGTACAAATTAATAATTGATGATTGTAGGAAATTATTTGAGGGAGTGTAGACTTTCTCTAACTGTAAGACACACAAACTTGGGTAATATACTTAATATCAAATAATGGTATACACTTACGTGCAATTAATATGTATCCTCCTCAACGGAGTCACTAATATTAAATTGCATTGCTGAAGGACAACCGACTATTAATCATTGAGTCATAAGGTTAATTATTACGTATGGAATTAATGGGTAAAACCTTCTCTTGCGAATGTTCGGATTTGTATACGTCCACACTAACGTGGCATGCAAATTCACGGTGCTTGAGATGTCAGTGAATTTGTTTTATATTGTTTATTGAGGGAATCAATATAAAATTTAAAATTCGAATAGTTTGATCATCGTATTAATTTACTTGATTCTCTGAATTTTTGAATAATTTATTTCATTTATTGTTAACTAAAGGAAATAATATTTACTTGTCCTAAATAATTGATTGGAAAAGAATCTTGATTTTAATTCTTACTGTTTAATAAATTAAAATGTGTTCTCACTAAGGATGCCCTCTGATGTCTAGTTAATTCTCTAGTGAAAAGTTGAGAAGTTCATAGAAATATGATGGTTTCATGCGACTCTTCGGATACTTGAAAAATAAAGAAAGGCAAGGGGTCGTGGTTAAACTTGATGAATGAATGGGAAATACTTGGAATAGAAATTGAAGGGGAAACCTAGCTCAATTTAATTTTCATAGTCTGCCTTAACGTTTTGAGCAAGTTTCACCTGAATTACAAGAAGTTGTATATGGTGCATGGGAAATTTCTGACAAAACGTGTGGCGAAGGAAAACCAATTTCATCAAGAGGTGAACAAGGTTAGTATTTTATTCACTAGTTATTAAAATATGATTAATGATGGCGTTTACTGACAAGTTGTGTGTAAATACCGAAATCATTAAATGTCTTAAACATAGTGATGATAAGATAATTAAATACATGGGTAAACTAAAAGAGTAGTGGTTGTTGCAGTGGGAGTAGTTTATTTATCTTTAGATAAGAATAAACGTTCGATTTTGAGAAATTGTCTTTACGTACGTTTTCATAGAAAGAATTTCATTTTGGTTTCTATGCATTTATGGATGGAAACTCTATTTCATTTAGTGACATGGTCATTAAAATGAAAGAATGGAGCTATAATCTGTTATGGTACATTAGTGACAATTTTACACTCTTAAATCATGTTTATTCCACGGATGTAACAAATAGTAATTAATAACGCATCTTCTAATCTTAGTAAGAGAAAGGAACCTTAAGAAATGAACTAAACATACCTTTGGCATCTAAGACTAGATCATTTTTTACTTAAGTACGATTCGAAAGTCGATAGTCGATGAACCGTAAGGTTTATTGGAAGTGGAAACTATCGAACTAGCGAGTCTTACTTGGAAGTGAATATGATTAATTGCCTCTACTTGGCAAAGGGGTAAAGAGCCATGAAAAGATATGTTGGAAATGGTTCATTCTGATTTATGTGATCCTCAGATTATCCTGTTGAGAGGTGTTTATGAATATTCGAAGATTATTCTAGGAACAAGATATATTTATTTGATGCACTGAAAGTCTGAGTACTATGATTAATTCAAGAAGTACATGACTGATGCAGTGACGCATCATGGAAAATATATCAAGTTATTACGATTTAAATCGTGGTGCCGAGTACCTCTTGGGATAGTTTAGGAGCTGATAATCAGTGGTTGGGATTGAATCCCAAGTTAATTACACCGGGCAAACCCCAACTGTATGGTGTGTTGGAAAGAAGAAATAAGACTCTTATGAAATGGTTAGATAGATGATGAATTATTTGGAATTACTAAATTCATTTTATGGATAAGCCCTAGAAACAACATGTCGAATTGATGATTGTGGGATATCCTAGAAAAATGAAGGGTGGCTTATTTAAAAGTCCAAAAGATCAGAAAGTGATTGTTAACACGAACACTAGATTTTGGGGAAGGACTATGTAATAAATTACAAAACCATGTATAAGTTGTTCTAAAAGTGTGAGAAGGGAAACACAAATTTTAGTACCAAAACTACAAGAGGATATACCACAAGTAAACTGCAACACGTGTCATGTCTGATACACAATTGCATGTAGTGCCTTGTCGTAGTGGGAGGATTGTTTGATAACCGAATAGATTTATATTTTGGGAGAGTCGTGAGACTTGGTCCCCTAGTAAACATGAAATCGGCCCATAGACACGACGAAGTACTACAAGATCAAAATACAGAATCTTAGCAAGTTGTAATAATTTCTGGAATAGAATCTATGGATTCAAATAGCAACAAGAATGATTCATTGAATAGAGCTAAGAGCATTTTGACTGAAAGCTTAGAAATATCCATCGATGGACTAAAGCAATCTTCATCATGGAACATCCGTTTTGATAAGGAAATCAAGTCATATGGATTTAATCAATGCTTGGATGGATCATGTGTATTGAAAAGAGTGACGGAAATGTGGTGGTATTTCTTGTATATACGTAGATGATATATTGCTCATTGGAAATAATGAAAGAGTATTGTCGGATGTATGGGTATGGTTAATAAAGCAGTATGAAATGAAGGACTTAAGAGAAGCAAAATATATCCTGGTGATCATCACTATGCCAAAACTGTGGAAAGACAACGGAGAATCCCCGTTATCGTAGCCCCTGCAGCTCCGTTGTTAACCCGGGAGTTGTTAAAAGTCTGAACTTTTAACAACGGTGAAAACCCCGTTGCGTAGGACATCTTTAACAACGGTGTGTCCCCGTTGTTGTAGCTATTAAATATCCGTTGTTAATTCTTCTTATGGTAATAAAATATGCTTTAACAACGGGGAATCCCCATTGTTGTAGATATCTTTAACAACGGATTATCCCCGTTGTTGTTGCTAATAAAATCCGTTGTCAATCCGGGAGTTGTTAAAGGTACATACCCTTTAACAATGGTTTTTGACCCGTTGTCGCATGTTAGCTTTAACAATGGGGAATCCCCGTTGTCATTAATTGAATCCCCGTTGTTGTAGATGAATTTAACAATAGGGATTACCCGTTGTTGTACCTTAAAATCTCCGTTGTTAATCCGGGAGTTGTTAAAAGTGACATACTTTTAACAACGACATTTTCCCCGTTGTTGTAAGTTATTTTTAACAACGGTGAATCACCATTGTTGTTAGTTTTATCCCCGTTGTTGTAGATGAATTTAACAACGCAGATTAACCGTTGTTGTAGCTCGAAATCTCCGTTGTTAATCCAGGAGTTGTTAAAGGGTCTTTCTTTTAACAACGGAATTTTGCCCATTGTTGTAAGTTCTATTTAACAACGGGTTATCACCGTTGTTGTTAGTTTTATCCCCGTTGTTGTAGATTATTTTTAAAAATATTGTTCTTTTTAACAATGGGCAATCCCCGTTGTCATAGATCTCTTTGACAATGGTTTATGCCCGTTGTCGTATGCTATATCCCCGTTGTTATTATCAAAATTTTAACCTGTTTAATAATTAAAATAGTCATAATCCCTGATCTTCACATCAATGCATTCAAATGTAATTGAACTCCAAATACAAAAACCAACATCAATACGTTCGAATATAACATCCCAACATCTCTCTAACCAATACAATTCACCAACAACAATTAAAATACATCATAATGTATCCATGATCGACAAATATCGTCTTCCCATAAACATAAACAACAAAGCATTCATCATGTTTTACTTTCCCTTAGACACACTTTAGTCTTTTCGTAAGGCTGGTAAAGAAGACATAAGCTAAGGTTAGCACAATCGTATAAGTTATTATTCTCATTACAAGATATATTACAAAATTACCTCTTCCTAGACGAGTCTTTGACATGTGCTGTTGGATGCATGAAGCCCACTCTTTCCGCACTTCATCAATATCCATTTCGCTGTAATTTTTTCCAATGAACTATGGGGCACAAAATTAAGTAAGTACTTATACCACAATATCATGAGAATAATAAATAATAGAAATATAATAAGGCTACTTACAATTGATTGTATCATTTCAATGTTCACTATTCCATCAAATTGCATTACATCTAATAGGTAGCGAAGCACATAAAAACCACATTGTCTCCCTTCAGGTTGCTTTGGCGCCTCTGACAAATGTAATGGGCGTGCATCAATAACAATTACATGCTTAATATTAAACAATTTCAATCTTACCTTTATCACTTTCCAAGTTATCTTTTTTTGACCCTTCTTACCCGCATCCACTTTTGCATTAAACATTTTCAAAGCCCTACATAGCAATTAAAATTTATTTATTTGGTTCATAATTCTACACATTGATATGATAAGATTAAATGAAGTAATAATTAATTTAGTTAATAACTTACAATTCAACTACTTGCTTCCAAACGGCGTCATGAATCCCATTATAGTAAGGATCTAACAAACAAACTTCTTCTTTGAGTGGATCTATTATTGTGAGAATCCAATGCTCACTGCGTACATGCACAAGATAATGTAATCTATAAAGTGAAATAATAATAAAAAATAAAAAAACACCACAAAAACTGAATTATAAGTTAACTTGAATTTACCCAACGTTACATGGTGCCACACAAATTTGGTCCTCTAGAATCTCGTTGAATCGTTTGGAAAGATAACGAGCTCTACTTTAAATCACATCATCCATTGCAGTTGTTGGTTGAAACCTAATGGCATAGGGATCTACAAATCTGATTTCGTCAACCAATTTATGAGGATAGCTTTTGTACAAGTACCTAAGAATATAAAATTTAGATTAGAATGAGGTAACTATTAAATATAATATCGAAATAATATTGAATAATAGGAATTCATGAACTATACCACATGAAAACAACAATGCAAGTGTACGAAATTGGCTTTAATTTACAGAATGGAACAACATCTTCAAGGTGGATGTGGAGATCACGCTCATGACCAAATAGGTCTTTATCCAATTGGATGTTCACCACCTTATTACAGCGTGGAAAGTTAAAGAAGCAATATAGGACATACAGCTCTAGAGGGACGGAATCGGGATCCAATGTATCCATTTCAATCTCTTCTTCCCTTTTCTTTTTTTTGCAAGTCTACATATTGCAATAAATTATACTTAATTAATATTTTTAGGCATGGTAAATATTTAATTTTACTATGTAAACAAGACCATATTTACCTTGAAAGCTACACCATTGTTGACAATCCTTACATCATCCATCATCATCATCATCGTTGAGCATAAGCGGGTCTTCTTCTCCCTCTGGACAAGGGCGAATACCTTTAGTTGAGCAACTGCCTTTGCCTTCACGATTATTATAAAATTCTTCTTCCAGCTTTCGCAAGCGCATCTCTTGAGCCATGATGAATCGTTCTTGTCTTGCTAATAGCTCTTTACCAACTTTTTTTCCTTTTCCAATGTTGAAGTAGGTCGATGGAGTGACATGACCTCCAACACCTCTAACACGCCCAGCATGTTCTTTGGACTCAAGTGCATTTTCGAGAATATCTTCTGATGAGTGGAACAAATTGGAATCTCCAGCAGATTTTTTTCTCTCTACAAATTGAGTCTGTAATTCATACAATTTATTATAATATAATGAAGAGAGTACCCAAATTACAACAATACATACTTGCATCACAAATTATTTAAGAGTTATCCTCGCAAGACAAACCATGAAGATATAATAAGAGCTAATTTTAATAAATTTTTACGTACAATTTTTGAAACAGTTGCCTTCAGATCTTCACTGTGGTATGTTCCATCTTTGCTTTTCCTCGCCTCAGACCATAGAGTGGCTCGATCAACCTCATCATCTCCCGTCAATAACGAGGGCTTCATGAAAACAACATCGCATCCAACACCAATATAATTACAATGATATACTTCACATATATATAATATTGTCTACTTACATTCTCCTCAGCAAGATTAGCATAACCTTTTCGAGCCATATGGTGTGGATACTTATTTAGAGCTCTCAACTTTGAATGGTCCTCACTAGTTTTCTGTACATGGAGATTAAATTAGATAATATTTTACCACATTAAGAATACATCAATATAAATCATACCTTGAATTGATCTGATAAGCGAGAAATTACAAAACGTGACCAATTAGTCGGGTCAATATCTTCTCCTTTGGGAGGGGTGTGCAAATCGGGAGTTCCAATGTTTTTTGTAACATATTGTGTCAATTTGTTCTTGTACTGTTCCATTTCACTGCAGCCGATTTTAGGCACCCTTTCCTCCATTTAGGATCAACCACGAATGTGAACTTAAAAAATAGGTAAAAATATGTCTGTCTCCTCTTTTTCTCACTTCAAAATTTAATAATATGTCGGTAGCCCCACATTGAAAATTATATCCAAAACCCATTCAACCCATCAGGAAACATAATCACACATACTCTGTCTCCTCTTTCTCTCACTTCAAAACCTACTTTCTTAACCTTTTCCAGAGTGAAAAAAAAGGCTAGCCCATCTTTTCTTTTTCCCATTGTTGTAGATCTCTCTACAAAGATGATTCAAAAGCTGTTGGGTGGTGTTTAAACATCTAATCTAATCAATATGATAAATACTTTACTGCAGAGATATAGCATAAAAACTCAAATCCTATCCTATTTAATAGAAACATCCCAATAACAATAATCCAGAAAACTATGAAATCGATTCGATTATGTAATTACGATTCTGTAATTACTGGTAAAATCAGTGGTAGATAGAAGACATATGAGAATTGTAAAGGGAAAGATTTTCAAAGAAGGAAAATTAACTTCGGGGAGCGTTAAAATTGAATTATCAAAAATATCTAAACCAGTAAGTGTAGGGCTTTGGATTACCATTTGAAAGACTTCATATACCTTTTGGAACAGCTTGAGTTGAGTAGGCAGAAGAAGCGTGTTCTCGCCGAGTCGAGTTATGGTGGCACGGGATAGGGAAGAACAGGGGGCAAACTAGCCAGACACGACAGATCCAAGTAGATGAGTTGTCGCCGCCAGACACGACGAGTACCAGTCCTTCCTGTCGATCGGAAATGGTAGCGGTGTTGGGCTTGACGAAGGACGTGGAGCTGCTGGTTTCGAAAGCAGTTCAGAAGGGGAAGAAGGGGCTAACCTTCGTCGGGAATTGTGGGAATGGGTGGAATCGGGAAATCGACGCTTGCGCAGATTGTGTACAACCACCAAAAGGTGGTTGATCGATTTGACCGCCGTTGCTGGGTGGTGGTTTTTGGCGAATTCAGGCCGAAGCAAGTAATCAAGGATCTAGTTCAGGCCACCATTGCTGGGTGTTGGAGATTCACCGGCTGGCCGATGGCAATAGAGAGTCGTCGGTGTTGGAGATCAGTCCTTCCGACGAGTTGAGTACCAGTCCTTCCGACGAGTCCTTCTTCCTATCGACCGAAAATAGTGGCGGTGTTGGAGAGTCGCCGATGCTCGCTGGCAATGAGAGTGTCGAAGGTTTGAAGGCAACCACGACGGCAGGATGCAGCTAGGGCAAAGATTGAGAGAAATTGAGAGCTTAAAAAATTCTAAGGTCTTAATTTATACCAAATAATTTTCAGAATTTAAAATAATTCAAAAATAAAAATAAAATTGATAAGTTGGATTGACAACGGAGTATAACAATGGAACCAAATTCCCCGTTGTCAATGCGCGCCCTCTCGATGCAACAACAACGGGGGTGCAAACTTTATCAAATTTTGCTCTTTTAACAATGGATTTTGAATTCTCCGTTGTTATTCCAGTATTGTTATTCCACAGTTTTTGCATAGTGCATGGAAATAAAGATAAAGATCACAAGAAAGGATATTGTGCTTATCTCAAGCTTCAATAAATGATACAATCCTTATTCATTTTAGCATGTGACTTTATCTAAGGTTGTGTGTCTTAAGACACAAAAGAAGATAAAATAGATAAAGGTGGTTCCCTATGCTTCGACAATAAGGAAGCTTAATCTACGGAATGCTATGTACGAGATTGGATAACTGTTTTGCCAATGGCATAGTCAGTGGGTATCAAGGTAACTCGGAACAAGAATATTGAATTGTTGTAAGACATATTTGAGGTGCCTGAGAAGGACTAGAAATTATATGTAGGCTTACCGGATAGATTCATTACTTCATGGTGGTAACTTAGATTCGGGTTTTTCAAATCATAGGGACGACAGTAAATCCACCTCAAGGCTATGTGTTTAATTAAAGTAGATCCATAGTGTGGAGGAGTGTCATATAGGAATATATTTCGGACTCCACCATGGCAAGAAGATAATAATGGAGCATTGTGGCAGCCAAAGTATCTGTATGGTTCTAGAAACTTCGTAATGGACTTAGATGTGATTCTGAGTTTGTCCAAGGTTGTCACAATTTATTGTGATAATAATGGTGCAGTAGCAAACTTGAAGGAATCACTAGTCCATAAGGAAATTAAACACATTGATAGCTAGTACTACCTGATACGAGAAATCTTATGATGAGGGGAAGGTTGTTGTCGCCTAGATTGCATCGGATGATAACCTAGTAATCCTTTTACAAGGACCTCAAGGCAAAAGCTTTTAATGGTCAAGTAGTGGGAGTGGTTTTCAGATGTATGGCAGAAGATATGGCATCATAGCCTTTTAGTATAAGTGGGAGATTGTTGGATTGTATACTAAAAGTCTAGCTTTTTGTATGAACAATGTTTAGATAATATTCGATTTGAGAATAATGTGATCAAACGTTTGCAATAATGTTATTGCAAAAGTCCATTTACTTTATACTGTAGATAATATGGTGTGCAGCGTCGCACGGAAGATCATATTATCGGCTCCTTATAAAGTATAAACAGATATTCACAACCGAGATAGAAGGGGACTATCTATCGGTATGGTTGTAGTGTGATTTGGCATTAATCTGTCTTGACTATAAAATTGTACTAGTGCGCTTTGTGTGTATGGAATAGGACCGCTGTTGAGATCGTTCGGTTTATACTGACTATATAATAGAACTTGATCTCTGTTATTATGGAAGTTCGTCCTCTTAATCCCTATACAATAACCTCGACACGTAAGCCAATATTTATTTCTCTAATTAATCAAAGGGTGAGATTTAATAGTTAAATCAATATGCTCGGTGAGTTGGGAGATGATGTTGTCTCTATGATGTGTTGTTGATTGTAGAAGGAATCCGTGTCCTAACAAAATTGGTTGATGATGTCCCCTTGGGGAGCTCATAAGGATTATCATGTAAACCTTGCATGTGGATTTAATCCGGCATGATAATAAGGTTGTGTGGTACTACTCTTGGTAATTATATTAATTAATGGAGTCGTCAGTAACTTAATTAATTAATGGGTATTGAATCTTAAACACGGGGAGATTAATGGACTCATAATAAGAAGGAGCCCATAAACGTAATTTGGGATTAGGGTGGCAGTGCAATAATATTTCTTTAGTGGAATAATTTATTATTATTGGACTTAAGTATAAGTTTTGGGCTAAACTTGGATGCTTAAGCCCAATGTAAGGCCCAAACCCTAATTTCTCCTCCTGGTCCCTATTGTAGCCTATATATAGCCAATCTCAGCAGCCCAGTAGCTTAATACACACGAGATAAACACCGTGATTTTGAGGGATTGCATATTGAGTTCGTCTCGTAGACCGTTGCCCACACAATGTCGAGACGTGGCTTAGGAATACAACAGAAGACCGGAAGGTTGTTTGCTGTTTCTGGCTGTCAACTTCACCGATTTTTATAAAATTGTGTAGATGTGCAAATTGAACGTGTGATATACTGGTTGAACCCCATGGAAGGGAATATCGTTTTGGCGTGTAGATCACTCTATTTGGAGATTAGAAGAGGGAGTTATGGCAAAAACCGTGCGACTGCGCAGACTGTCGGCGAGAATCCTTCACCTTCAACATACCCTGGTGAAAGGTAATCGTTTCTATGATTTATTGCTTCCTCTGTGGTAGAAACGCATGGAACCCTAACGGTTCACGTTAACCTAAAGATCCTAAATGCCAATATAAGTATCCAAGTTTAGCCCAAAACTTATATTTAAGTCTAATAATTATAATGTATTCCACTAAATATTATTACTGCACTGCCGCTCCAATCCCAAATTATATTATGGGCTTCTTCTTATTATGAGCCCGTTAGTCTCCCCATGTTTAAAATATACAATGTCCATTAAATAATTAAGTTACTAACAATTCCATTAATTAATATCTCATTCAAGAGTAGCACCATTCAATCTCATTATCATGCCGGAATTAATCCACTTGCAAGATTTACATGATAATTCTTATGACTTCCTCAAGGGGACATCATCAACCCATTTAATCGGACACAAATTCTTTCTACAATCAATAGCACTCCATAGAGTCACCACTACTTTCCCAACTCACCGAGTTTGTTGATTTAATTACATGTAAATCTCACCCATTGATGAATCAAAGAAATACAAACTGCCTCACGTGTCGAGGTTATTGTATAAGGATTAAGAACACGAACATCCATAATAACTGAGATCAAGTTTCCCTATATAGTCAGTATAACTTGAATGATCTCAAGCGGTCCTGTTCAATACATACAAGGTGCACTAATGTGATTTTATAGTCAAGACAAACTAATACCAAATCACACTACAGCCATCTTGATTGATTGTCCTTGTATATCTCGATTGTGAGCATCTGTTTATACTTTATAAGGAAACCGATACTCTAATCTTTTGCATGTTGTGCGACAACATATTATATATACAATATTAAGTAAGTGAACTTTTGCAACAACATATAAATAAATGATAATATGCAAAAATGTTTGATCATATGATTCTCATTTCAAATAAATTGTAAAACAATGTACTTACAAAAAGTTAAACTTTTAGTATACAATCTAACATCCTTTTTCTGGCAATCCTCATCTATCATTAGGATCATATCGTCATTAGGCCTTTCTTGCTTTGAAATATTGATGTTGTTCGATTCCTCAGCATTTACCGTAGTTGCCAGCCTAGCTAACGCATCTGCTTCTAAATTTCTTTTTCTTCAATGTTCTTGATAAAGATTTGCATGAATTTATTCATAGCCTCAACCACTAAAATTTTGGTATTTCTCCATCTGGCTATCCTTTGCAGCATAATCTCCTCTGATGTGATTTACTACCAGCTGAGATTCACTATAGAGTATCAAGCATTCAACTCCCATTGATATAGCCATCCTTAACCCATTTAATAAAGCCTCATACTCAGCTTCATTGTTGGTTTCTCTAAATTCAAATTTTACGATCGATAAAAATTTTTCTTATGATGAACTTTTCAAGACCATTTCGGCCCCCGATATCGTGGCTGTAACTGAGCCATACACATAAAGCTTCCATGGTTCCCCAACTTTATCCCCTCGAGGAAGAGGTAAAGTTAACTCCACCATAAAATCCGCTAAAGCTTAAGCTTTTATAGTAGGTCTTGGAGCGTATATAATATCATACTGCCCCGAAGTCAACCTCCGGCATCCGGCCTTTGTAGTACCTGACGTAATGGCAATGCGGTTAATACCTCAATCGTGTGCTTAAAAAAATATGGTCTGAGTTTTCTTGCATTCATGACCAATGCCAACGCCATGTTTTCTAACACTGGGTATCGAAGCTCAGCTTCTATTAACCCCTGGCTCACATAATATACTGGAGTACATCTTGTCCTCTGTTCACAAAGACGACACTAATAGCCGTTTCCGTGGCTCCCAGGTGTAAGTGCAACTTTCCTCCTGGCGATGGTTTTGACAATATCTTTAGGTTTGATAATTCCTTCTTGATATTATCGAATACTTCCTAACTCTCCTTCATTCATTCAAATCGTTTCTTCTTTAAGATATCCAAGAAAGGCTTACACTTATCCGAAGCTTTTGGATATGAACCTGTTTAGTGCTGCCAATCTCCCTGTTAAGTTTTGAACTTCTTTTCCATTCTTTGGTGGCTGCATATCCATTATTGCCTTCACCTTGCTGGGATTCATTTCAATTCCTCTCCTACTGACGATATATCCCAGGAATTTTTCTGAGGATACCCCAAAAGTAAACTTCCATGGGATTAATGTCATACCATATGCCCGAAAGATAGAAAATACTTTGATGAGGTGTTGAAAGTGATATTTTCTATCCAAACTTTTCACCAGGGTATCATCGACAGACACTTACACGAATTTTCCAATTTTTTCATTGAACATTTTGTTCACCAGTCTTTGGCATGTAACCCCTGCATTCTTTAAACCAAAAAGCATATTACACCAACAATATATTCTCATACCTACGAAGAATGCTGTATCTTCCTGATCATCTAGATGCATGGGAATTTGACAATATCCTGAGAAAGTATCCATAAAGCTCATGATTTCATGACCAGCTATGGAATGCACTAGTCTGTCAATAGCCGGTAGGTGATAGCTATCCTTTTGGGCATTGTTTGTTGAGATCTTTGAAATCCACACAAAGCCTCTAAGTACTGGTGGTCACCTTCTTGATTAACACCGGGTTTTGGAACCTTTTTCGATATTCCACTTCTTGGATCAGCTTTCCTGCCAATAATTATGTATCCTCGCTTCCAAGGTCGCATCCTTTTATGGGCTAAATTTCCTTTTCTTTTGACAAAAAGGTTGAGCCTTTGGATCTATATTTAGACTGTGGCATGCGTGCCTGGGATCCATTCCCAACTTTATAGCGGGGTTCAACAGGAAAACATGTAAGTTTTCTTTGAGTAATTCTATCATCGTGTCTCTATATTGCCCCTGGATAGTAACTCCTATCCTTACTTTTACCTCCAAATTATCCTGATCAATTTGCACTTCTATAATTTCTTCCCCCGCTGTGGAAATCTCTTGTAAAATAACCCAAGGATCCATCTCAGGAATGACCGGATCTTCCATCATTTGAAAAATATTCCCCTGGGATTATGCCCTTCCATAATTTCTTTTACCTAGGGATGTATTTCTATTTTCCTTTGAATATATGGTTCTATATCCATCATCTCTACTCTCTTTTCCACCTCGCCTATAACCATAGGGATATTACTTGCAACTTCTATGAATATGTCCTAAAAACCCAACATTTCAAAACTGGAATGATAACAGCTTAGTCCTTTCATCTTTTCTACAAATGAACATTCCCAGGCTTTCTTTTGATCTCCTATCAAGGTAGCAACGCGGCCATCCTCCATCTATAATTTCAAACATTGATGTAGAGTAGAAGGAACTGCTCCGAATGTGTAAATGAAGGGTCTTCCCAAGACAATGGAAGGTGAAGAAGATAAAGATATTTGGTAGAATTGACTATTGTGCCTTTGTATTTTTCATTAATCAATCAAGTAAGTGAAAAAAAACCTTTTCCTTTGTTGATTTTTCCTACTATTTATATTTCTTTTTCCTTCCCCTGTGAGCTTAGAAGCTTTTCTTGGTTTCTAAATTATTCCTGCCACTAATAAATTGCCATGTGTCTTATTCTAGAATCATCCAATAAAAAACTTGATGTCCTTGTAACTTCTTTCTTCTAATTGGTTGATGAAGAATCAGATTAAATTGATTTGAAGATCACTTGAGGCTTTCCCTGCTCTTCCTGATTTCTGTTCCTCAGTTTTGTTATCTTCGAGAATCCTTAGCATACTTCCAGAGCTTATCTCTATCCTTCATCTCAGGGATATTCTTCCGGTATATTTATTTGGCATGATGCCCGGGTATAATTAACATTTGTGGAGATATATGTTTAGGCTTTTGGCTCTCATATATGTCTCCTCCCAGTTGGGCCTCCTTTACTTGTCTCCCTTTATGGTGGTTTGGGCCACATATTTTACCTCATACCATTTACTTTATTGTTAATTTTCTATATATAGGCCTTTTAGGAGTTTTGGAATGAAATTGATTATTTGATTGTATAAATTTCGAACTGATGACGATGAGATTTTGGGCGTATGTGTTAATTGTTTGTTCTCCGGATTCTTGAAATATTTTTACCGAGTTAAGCACTATGGTTGCTGGGATTTTGATTAGATGCTTTTTGTTCTTACTTTTATAGAATTGTGTATGAGAATTAAATCAAATACTTAATTTCGTTGAGTGGCAGTTAGTTCTGTTGGTGTTCGATCATTTAGTTAACGTGAACCGTTAGGGTTCCATATGATTCTATAATCAGCGGAGCAAGACAACATAGAAACATATTACCTTTCACTAGGGTATGTTGAAGAATAAGGATTCTCGCCGGCAGCCTGTGCAACATCACGGTTTTGGCAATAACTTCCTCATCCGATCTCTGATTCGAGTGATCTACGTACCAAAACGATCTTCTCTTCCATGGCTTTTCAAAGGCATATTAAAAGTCCAGTTCTAAGGTCCACACAATTTTATAAAAATTGTGGAATTTGACAAATAGCAGCAGCAAACAACCTTCCGATCTTCTGCTGTATTCCCAAGTCCAATCTTGACGTCGTGTGGGCGATAATCCTCAAGATCTTCTCAATTAATTAATATCTCATCCGAGAGTAGTACCACTCAACCTCATTATCATGCCGGAATAAATCCACCTGCAGGGTTTACATGATAATCCTTATGAGCTCCTTAAGGGGACATCATCAACCTATTTAATAGGACACGGATTCCTTCTACAATCAACAATATACCATAGAGACAACACTATTTCCTAACTCACCAAGTTTATTGATTTAATTACATGTAAATCTCACCCATTGAGAATCAAAAAAATACATACTGCCTTACATGTCGAGGTTATTGTATTGGGATTAAGAGCACGAACATCCATAATAACTGAGATAAAGTCCTCCTATATAGTCAGTATAAGTTGAACGATCTTAAGTGGTCCTGCTCAATACACACAAAGTGTACTAATGTGATTCTATAGTCAAGACAAACTAATATCAAATCACTCTACAACCATCCTGATAGAGAGTCTCCGCCTATCAAGGTTCTGAGCATCTGTTTATACTTTATAAGAAAACTAATAATATGATCTTCCGCGTGTTGTCGCACAACATATTATCTACAGTATAAAGTAAGTGGACTAATATTGCATTGACATATAAATAAATTATAAGACGCAATAATTTGATCAATGATTCTCATTTCAAATATTGTCAAAACATTGTTCATACTAAAACTAGGCTTTTAGTATACAATGTAACAATCTCCCACTTATACTAACAAACTACGCTATCATGTCAACCGCCATACATCTTATTCCCACTCCCACTACATGATCATTAAAGGTTTCGCCTTAAGATCCTTGTAAATGTATTACCAGGTTATCTTCTGATGCAATCTTGGCGACAACAACCTTCCTCTCATCATAAGATCTCTCGTAATAGGTGTTACTTGTGCTTAATATGTTTAATTGCCTTATGGACTTTTGATTCCCTCAAGTTTGCAACTGTACCACTATTATCACCATAAATTGTGATAATCTTGGGCAAACTTAGAAACACTTCCAAGTCCATCATGATATTTCTAGAGTCATACAGATAACTTGGCTGCCTCAGAGGCTCCAATTTGTCATCTTTCCATGGTAGAGTCCGAAATATATTTTTATATAATCACTCTTCCATATTATGGTTCAACTTCCAATATAAACACATAACCTTGAGGTGGATTTACTGTCGTCCCTATCTGATTTGAAAAATTTGAATCTATGTAACCCACAAGAAGCAATGAATCTGTCCGGTAATCCCACATATAATTTCTAGTCCTTTTCAGGTACGTAAATATATGTCTTACCACAGTTCAACATTCTTATTTCGAGTTTCCTTGATACCCATTGTCCATGCGTTTAGAAAAATAGATATCATATCTCGTGCATAGCAATCATTAGATTAAACTTCCTTATTCGCCGAAGCATAATGAACCGCCTTCATCACCTTTATCTCCTTTTGTGTCTTAACACACATTTCCTTAGATAAAGTCGCATGCTATAACAAGTAAGGATTATATCAATTCATGAAGCTTGAGATAAACACAATATCCTATCTTGTGATCACCATGATCGCAATGATATATTTTGCTTCTCTTAAGTCCTTCATTTCATACTGCTTTATCAAACATACCCATACACCCGACAATACTCTTTCATTGTCTCCAATGAGAAAGATACCATCTACGTATAGTATAAGAAATACCACAACATTTTTGTCACTCTTTTCAATACACAAGACCCATCCGAACATTGATTAAATCCATGTTACTGGATTTCCTTATCAAAACAGATGTGCTTTGAGTTTAAAGCTTGCTTTGGTCCATCAATGGACACTTTTAAGCTTACACTCAAAATGCTCTTCGCACTTTGCAATGAATCACCCTGGTTGCTCCATATAGATGTTTTCCTCAAGACTTCCAATCACGGAAGCTGTCATGACATCTATTTGCTATACCTTATAATTTAATATGAGCAGCAATAAAATAAAATAAAAGAATGCGGATCGACTTAAACTTAGTTACCGGCGGAAAGGTTTTCTCATACTCGAACTCAGCCTTCTTTCAGAGTGTACCTCACGCAAAAAGCCTTGTTTCAAAGTATCACCTTACCGTTTGATCCTCTATTATTTTGTAAGCCACTTCCAATGGTTTTCAAACCATTCCTACAAGCATCCAGATCTAATTTAGAATCCAGAGATTCTATTTCAGAATTCATTGCACTTTGCTAAGATTCCCCATTTCTATCTTGTAGTGCTTCGTCGTACCCATGAGCCGATTTCATGTTTATTAAGGATCAAATCTTACAACTCTCCCAAAATATAAATCTTTTAGGTCGTAAACAATCCTCCCACTACGATGAAGCACTACAGTTAATTATGCATCATACGTGTCAGGTGATGCAGTTTACTTGTGGTATATCCTCTTGTACAATTGGAACTATACTTTGTGTTTTCTCTCTCACATCTTTTAGAAAAATTTATACATGGGTTTGTGATTTATCACATAGTCTTTTTCCAAAAATCTAGTGTTCGTGTTAACAATCACCCTTTGATCTTTTGGACTATCAAATAAAACACCCTTCATTTTTCTAGTATCCCATAAACATGCAACTATCTTTTCGACATGTTGTTTCTAGGGAATACCCATAAAATGAATTTAGTAATTCCAAATAACTCATCATCTATCTAACCATTTCCATAATAGTCCTATACCTTCTTTTTGCCACACTAGTCGGTTGGGGTTTGCCCAGTGTTGACACCTTTGGGATTCAATCCCAACCTCTGATAACTAGCTCCTAAACTATCCTAAAAGGTACTCGCCACTACGATTAAATTGCAATGACTTGATGTATTTTCGATGACCCTTCACCGCATGAGTCATGCACTTTTGAATTAATCATAGTACTCAGACTTGCGGTGCATCAAAATTATATCTAACCACCTTTCATAGGGATAATCATAGAACCGCATAAATCTGAATGAACCAATTCCAACATATCTTTAGCTCTTCACCCCTTTTCCTTGAAAAGCAACCATGACCTAGTTTCAGATGCCAAAAGGTATATTTGGTTTATATCTGAAGGTTCCATTCTCTTATAAGATTAGAAGACGCGTTATCATTACTATTTGTTGCATCCGTGGGATAAACATGATTTAAGAGTGTACAAATTGTTACCAACGTACCATAACAGATTATAGCTCCATCCTTCATCACTATGATGATGTCACTTAAATGAAATAGAGTATCCATCCGTAAATGTATAGAAAATAAAATGAAAATCTTTCTATGAAAACGTACGTAAAGATAAATTCTTAAAATAAAAAATTTATTCATATCATAAGATAAATAAATAACTCCCACTGCAACAGCCACAACTCTCGTAGCTCACTCATGTACTCAATAATCTCATCATCACTTAATCGTAGGCTTTTAGTGACTCTGGTATCTACACACAATGTGTCAGTTGATGTCATCACTAATCATGCTTCAACAACTAGTGAATGAGATACTAACTTTGTTCATATCTTGATGAAAATGGCTTTCTTTCGCTACATATTTTTTCAGAAGTTCCCCACCATATAAAACCTCTCGTATTTTAGGTAAAAATTGCTCAAAACATCCAGGAAATTTATGGATAGTAAAATTGACTTGGGTTCCCCTTCAATTTCTACTCCAAGTGTTTCCAATTCATTCATCAATTTATCTATGGCCTCTTACCTTTTTAACTTACTTAAGTATCTGAAGAGTCGTATGACACCATCATATTTCTATGAACCTCTCACCTCTCCACTAGAGACTTAAATAGGCATCAGAGGCAACCTTAGTGAGAACATATATTTATTTTCATAAGAAGTAAGAATGAAAACCAAGATTATTTTCTAATCATCTAATTTTGGATCAATAAATATAAATTCTTTTAGTCAACAATAAGTGGAATAAAACCATTTGAAAATACAGAGAGTCATAAATAAATACCGATCAAATCTTTGAATTTATCCATTTATAAAAATAATATGAAATGTAAATTCACCGACATCTCAAGCACATGAGTCTGCATGCCATACAAACCCGAACGTTTACAAGAGAAAGTTTCACCCATTAATTTTATTTGTCAACCGAATCTCATAATAAAATAATTAATAGTCCGTTCCTTTTTAGCCATGCAAATAACAGCAGTGACTCCGGGAGGATACTTATTATTTACATCTAAGTGTACACCATTATTTGATCCCAAGTCCGCAGCCCAAGCTTATGTGCCTTACAGATGGAGAAGTACACACGCGCTCGGATAACTTTCTACAATCATCAATTATAAATTTGTACCAGTGAACCGCATATAAACTCATCCGATGGGGAGGAAGGCACAATAGCCAACACGCAAGTTCATGTGCATCACATTACAAATAATAATTATTTAATAATGTCTGTACCAGTGATCCGCAAATATACTCATCCGATGGGGAGGAAGACACTATAGCCAACACGCAAGTATACTTGCATCACATTACAAACCAATAATGGAGGCCACGGGAATAATTAACCAATCCCCTATCCCACTTAGTTATTTAACATCGAGTGTTTTTACATGCATATAATAATCAATAATAAAATACGCAACTTGGCATGCATAAAATATCTAGATTATCAAATTTTCAAAAATTTCCAAATTATCAAATTTTTGAAATTTCAAGAATATCAAGTTTTCGAAAATATACAGTTTATCAAATTTTTGAAATTTCAGATAATCAAATTTCAAAAAATTTCTAGATTATCAAATTTTCGAAATCTTCAACTTATTAAATTTTCAAAAATATCCAAATTATCAAAATTTTTAAAATGTCCAGATTATCAAATATTCAAAAATTTCAGATTATCAAATTTTCAAAAATATCCAGATTATCAAAATTTCAAAATTATTGATATCGACCGTCGATATCGTTCAGATTATCGAAATCATTTATATATAGCAGATTATCAAAATCGTCGATATCAACCAGATTATCAAAATCATCGATATCAACATGCAACCATATATAACAATAATAAGAAAATTAGATCAATTATGGCAGTTAAATATCACGAATTAAATTGCCACTAAATAAGAAAGTCTTATCCGACACTCCAGCTGTTGAACCGATGCGTTACGCAACAAGCAGATCTACTTGCGCCCTAAGTCGTTCATCAAATGTGATCCGCCGCGTTATACACTCATCAAATGTTTAGAGTATCCAAGTATAATAATTAATATTCTAAACCCTAATCCACGTTTGACACATAAACCCTAGCCTAACGTTTCTATGAACCACTCACCTCTCCACTAGAGACTTAAATAGGCATCAGAGGCAACCTTAGTGAGAACATATATTTATTTTCCTAAGAAGTAAGAATGAAAACCAAGATTCTTTTCTAATCATCTAATTTTGGATCAATAAATATAAATTCTTTTAGTCAACAATAAGTGGAATAAAACCATTTGAAAATACAGAGAGTCATAAATAAATACCGATCAAATCTTTGAATTTATCCATTTATAAAAATAATATGAAATGTAAATTCACCGACATCTCAAGCACATGAGTCTGCATGCCATACAAACCCGAACATTTACAAGAGAAGGTTTCACCCATTGATTTCATTTGTCAACCGAATCTCATGATAAAATAATTAATAGTCCGTTCCTTTTTAGCCATGCAAATAACAGCAGTGACTCCAGGAGGATACTTATTATTTACATCTAAGTGTACACCATTATTTGATCCCAAGTCCGCAGCCCAAGCTTATGTGCCTTACAGATGGAGAAGTACACACGCGCTCGGATAACTTTCTACAATCATCAATTATAAATTTGTACCAGTGAACCGCATATAAACTCATCCGATGGAGAGGAAGGCACAATAGCCAACACGCAAGTTCATGTGCATCACATTACAAATAATAATTATTTAATAATGTCTGTACCAGTGATCCGCAAATATACTCATCCGATGGGGAGGAAGACACTATAGCCAACACGCAAGTATACTTGCATCACATTACAAACCAATAATGGAGGCCACGGGAATAATTAACCAATCCCCTATCCCACTTAGTTATTTAACATCGAGGGTTTTTACATGCATATAATAATCAATAATAAAATACGCAACTTGGCATGCATAAAATATCTAGATTATCAAATTTTCAAAAATTTCCAAATTATCAAATTTTTGAAATTTCAAGAATATCAAGTTTTCGAAAATATACAGTTTATCAAATTTTTGAAATTTCAGATAATCAAATTTCAAAAAATTTCTAGATTATCAAATTTTCGAAATCTTCAACTTATTAAATTTTCAAAAATATCCAAATTATCAAAATTTTTAAAATGTCCAGATTATCAAATATTCAAAAATTTCAGATTATCAAAATTTCAAAAATATCCAGATTATCAAAATTTCAAAATTATTGATATCGACCGTCGATATCGTCCAGATTATCGAAATCATTGATATATAGCAGATTATCAAAATCGTCGATATCAACCAGATTATCAAAATCATCGATATCAACATGCAACCATATATAACAATAATAGAAAAATTAGATCAATTATGGCAGTTATATATCACGAATTAAATTGCCACTAAATAAGAAAGTCTTATCCGACACTCCAGCTGTTGAACCGATGCCTTACGCAACAAGCAGATCTACTTGCGCTCTAAGTCGTTCATCAAATGTGATCCGCCGCGTTATACACTCATCAAATGTTTAGAGTATCCAAGTATAATAATTAATATTCTAAACCCTAATCCACGTTTGACACATAAACCCTAGCCTAACGTTTCTATGAACCACTCACCTCTCCACTAGAGACTTAAATAGGCATCAGAGGCAACCTTAGTGAGAATATATATTTATTTTCCTAAGAAGTAAGAATGAAAACCAAGATTCTTTTCTAATCATCTAATTTTGGATCAATAAATATAAATTCTTTTAGTCAACAATAAGTGGAATAAAACCATTTGAAAATACAGAGAGTCATAAATAAATACCGATCAAATCTTTGAATTTATCCATTTATAAAAATAATATGAAATGTAAATTCACCGACATCTCAAGCACATGAGTCTGCATGCCATACAAACCCGAACATTTACAAGAGAAGGTTTCACCCATTAATTTCATTTGTCAACCGAATCTCATGATAAAATAATTAATAGTCCGTTCCTTTTTAGCCATGCAAATAACAGCAGTGACTCCAGGAGGATACTTATTATTTACATCTAAGTGTACACCATTATTTGATCCCAAGTCCGCAGCCCAAGCTTATGTGCCTTACAGATGGAGAAGTACACACGCGCTCGGATAACTTTCTACAATCATCAATTATAAATTTGTACCAGTGAACCGCATATAAACTCATCCGATGGGGAGGAAGGCACAATAGCCAACACGCAAGTTCATGTGCATCACATTACAAACAATAATTATTTAATAATGTCTGTACCAGTGATCCGCAAATATACTCATCCGATGGGGAGGAAGACACTATAGCCAACACGCAAGTATACTTGCATCACATTACAAACCAATAATGGAGGCCACGGGAATAATTAACCAATCCCCTATCCCACTTAGTTATTTAACATCGAGGGTTTTTACATGCATATAATAATCAATAATAAAATACGCAACTTGGCATGCATAAAATATCTAGATTATCAAATTTTCAAAAATTTCCAAATTATCAAATTTTTGAAATTTCAAGAATATCAAGTTTTCGAAAATATACAGTTTATCAAATTTTTGAAATTTCAGATAATCAAATTTCAAAAAATTTCTAGATTATCAAATTTTCGAAATTTTCAACTTATTAAATTTTCAAAAATATCCAAATTATCAAAATTTTTAAAATGTCCAGATTATCAAATATTCAAAAATTTCAGATTATCAAATTTTCAAAAATATCCAGATTGTCAAAATTTCAAAATTATTGATATCGACCGTCGATATCGTCCAGATTATCAAAATCATTGATATATAGCAGATTATCAAAATCGTCGATATCAACCAGATTATCAAAATCATCGATATCAACATGCAACCATATATAACAATAATAGGAAAATTAGATCAATTATGGCAGTTATATATCACGAATTAAATTGCCACTAAATAAGAAAGTCTTATCCGACACTTCAGCTGTTGAACCGATGCCTTACGCAACAAGCAGATCTACTTGCGCCCTAAGTCGTTCATCAACTGTGATCCGCCGCGTTATACACTCATCAAATGTTTAGAGTATCCAAGTATAATAATTAATATTCTAAACCTTAATCCACGTTTGACACATAAACCCTAGCCTAACGTTTTACGCTTCACCATGAAACTGAAGCTCTGATACCAATTGTTGCTGTTTGATCGTTTGGTTAACGTAAATCGTGAGGGTTTCATACGATTCTATAATCAGCGGAAGTAAGAAAACATATAAATGTATTATCTTTCACCAGGGTATGTTGAAGAAGAAGGATTCTCACCGGCAGTCTACGTAACATTACGGTTTTGGCCATAACTTCCTTATTCAATCTTTGATTCGAGTGATCTACACGCCAAAAAGATCTTCTCTTCTGTGGCTTTTCAACGCCATATCAAACGTATAGTTCTGAGGTCCACATGATTATATAAAAATCATGGAAGTTGATAAACAACAGCAGCAAACAACCTTCCGATCTTCTGCTGTATTCCCAAGTCGAATCTTGACGTCGTGTTGGCGACGATCCTCAAGATCTTCTCAATCTCCTGTTCCCTCACCCTCCTCACAGTGTTAGGTGTGATTAACTTTTCAGTTAGGTTTTCCGGATAGCTGAGATGACTTATATATGGGCTATAACAGGGACCTGGAGGAGACATTAGAGTTGGGCCTCCATTGGGCTTAAGTATCCAAGTTTAGCCCAAAACTTATACTTAAGTCCAATAATAATAATAAATTCCACTAAAATATTATTACTGCACTACCGTTCTAATCCCATAATTATGTTATGGGCTCCTTCTTATTATGAGCTCGTTAGTCTCCCCATGTTTAAGATATACAATGTCCATTAATTAATTAAGTTACTGACAACTCAATTAATTAATATCTCATCTGAGAGTGGTACCACTCAACCTCATTATCATGCCGGAATAATTCTACCTGCCGAGTTTACATAATAATCTTTATGAGCTCCTCAAGGGAACATCATCAACCTGTTTAATAGGACACAGATTTCTTCTACAATCAACAGTACACCACAGAGACATCACTATTTCCCAACTCACCGATTTTATTGATTTAATTACATGTAAATTCACCCATTGATGAATCAAAGAAATACATACTTCCTTATGTGTCGAGGTTATTGTATAGGGATTAAGAGCACGAACATTCATAATAATTGAGATCAAGTTCTCTTATATAGTCAGTATAAGTTGAACGATCTCAAGCGGTCCTGCTCAATACACACAAAGTGCACTAATGTGATTCTATAGTCAAGAAAAACTAATACCAAATCACATTACAACCATCCCGATATAGAGTCTCCGTCTATCAAGGTTATGAGTATCTGTTTATACTTTATAAGAAACTGATAATATGATCTTCCACGTGTTGTCGCACAACATATTATCTACAGTATAAAGTAAGTGGACTAGTATTGCATCGACATATAAATTATAAGACGCAATCATTTGATCAATAATTCTCATTTCAAATATTGTCAAAACATTGTTCATACTAAAACTAGGCTTTTAGTATACAATCTAACAAGTTTAATATAATTTATGGGGTAAGTGTTTATCAGTTTCCTATGTAATAAATTTTGAAACCTGGTAGCTCCAGTTGGATGATTAAATCTTTATAAGTTTAAACTGATAGTTTGAGGTGTGAAACATTAGGATTATATTTCTCTACATCATGTTGTGGTTCATGTGATTCACCCCAAAATTGATGGTCCACAAAGAATTCCCCAGAACCCCAACAAATTCAATATCATGTTCATCTCTTAGGAAGAAGACAATGAATCCTTTGATGCCTATTTCTCTAAAAGGATATTCCTTTACTAATGAACATGTTGAGAAACATAAGGCACAACAGGAAGAAGCTAAGAGGAATTAGTAACTGAAATCCTTACTGGTTTCAAAATCTAATGAGGAACTTGGCATAAAGGCTTATCCTTTCAAGCATTGAATTCTCCGAGCTTGAAAGATAGAAAGGGCGAAACAGGAAGCACAAATATTTGAATCCATTTTGGTCACAGAAGATACTGATTTTGAGATCAGAAAAAGTAGCATAGAGGTAAGCTTTCAACTTGATTTACAAAATCATAGAAAGAGGTAGGATGTGAAGAGGTGGCTAACCAGATGAACCAAAACAAAGAAGGAAATTGTCTTCCAAGACTAAGCATCTAAAAGAAGAAAGCAAACGATACTTAATTATTTTCAGTGGCTTTAATTACGTAATCTTAACATCAAGTATAAACAATTTCAGAAAATCTAACGTGGAAAGGATTTTTGTGGATTCATTACAATAGTTTCATTTTGAGACTACGTATTTTTTTGTGTTCTTACTTCTTACTACAGCTATTCATCAAGCTACAAATAGTTTTTCTGCTGCACATTGACACGCCTACACCTTAGGTTGCATGAATATTGTCTCATGTGCAGATTATCGACATGTGGTCATGTCTTCCATGTATTAGATACTATTATGAGCTTTTTTGTTAAGTTTAGAACTTCATCCAAGTGGAACAAGCTTGGGAAGTGGTTAGAGAGAATCGGCATTTTCACGAGTAAAGATCCATCTCAACAAAAGATGGATCCAAAAAGCAGATCCGATCGAGCTGACAAGCTCGTGGGCAGATCCAACATGCTCGAAGGCATATCTGACCTAACCACAAGCAGATCTGGTCGAGCAGAACATTTACTGGACATATCCGACATGTCCAAGAGGCAAAGCCGGCCTATCGAAGACAAATCTGACCTACCCAAAGGCGGAAACTCTCCACAATCGGGTCCTACATGGACCCACAAGATGAGCCGCTATTAGAATATTCGAGAGCGTGGAGACTCAAAAATCATCCTAAGCTCAAAAGCCCTGAGTAGCCGAGGCATAGATCCAAAGAGGCTGAGCTCGGGGGCTAAGGCACAACAGCCAAGGGGAAAGCTCAAAAAGCCTTACTCAACCTCGAGCATAGGTGCCGAAGCCCCCAAGCAGCCAAGGCATAGACCCAAAGGTTAAGCTTGGGGCTAAGGCCCAATAGCTGAGAGAGTAAGCTCAAAGAGCCCTATTAAACCTGAGGCGTAGGCTCAAAAGCTCCAAACAGCCAAGGTGTGTACCCAAAAGGCTAAACTCGAGAGCTAAGGCCCAATAGCTAAAGGAAAAGCTCAAGAAGCCGTACCAATCCCAGAGCAAAGGCTCCAATAGCTAAGGCATAAGCTCAGATAACACAAGTGTGAGCTCATGGAAGCTCTCACATTAGGCTTGAACATTATGAGATTCATGCCAAAGGAAGGCCTAGGCGCAAGTACGAGAAGGCCCTTACAGGAGGTTCACACCTTGCGAGCTAACAAAAAGATTAGCCACAACTCGCAGAAAGGTCATCGAGCCTCTAAGAGACTGCGAGCCCTAGTGCCCAGACTTCATCATCCAAATGGCTAAAGATAAGTTAAGGGACGATAGACCCTTTGATAAATCTCAAATAATTTAATCCTTGATATATTTTATTTGGTAATAACAGTGCATTAACCACTGTGCTTATCTCTGCAGCCACCTCCTCCCACGTCTGGGACCACAATCAAATTTTGGAGGCCAAAATATGTGACAAGTTGGATCCGACCAACATAGTCGACCGCCAAGCCATAGCATAAGCCCAAAGCAAGAGTGAGAGTTCTAGAAAGGTGTCTAACATGACAGAAGCTGGGGGCTCACACTTCGAAACTGAGTCCTCTGGATGAGCTACCACATAATTGAAGTGACAAGTAGAGCTACATCCAAGATGATCGACCCACCGACGTGTTTGTGATAGGTGGTTCCCAGGCTAAAGTTTCCAGTTCTGCTTTGCCAAAGATGAGCTCTGCCTTACCAAGCCTTTCATGCCAGAGGTGACTCGGCCTCCTCTCCAAGCTCTCCATGCCAAAGTGAGTCGGCCTCCTCTCCAAGCCTTCCATGCCAGAGGTGACTCGGCCTCCTCTCCAAGCTCTCCATGCCAGAGGTGAGTCGACCTCCTCTCCAAGCTCTCCATGCCAGAGGCGAGTCAGCCTCCTCTCCAAGCTCTCCACGCCAGAGGTGACTCGGCCTCTTCTCTAAGCCTTCCATGCCAGAGGTGACTCGGCCTCCTTTCTAAGCCTTTCACGCCAGAGGTGAGCCGGCCTCCTCTCCAAGCCTTCCATGCCAGAGGTGAGTCAGCCTCCCAAGCTCTACACGCTCTCGGCCTTGCCAACGCCGAACCCAATCTTGTCGAGGCCTTCCAGAGTTGGAGTCTTTTCCATCTCCCAAAACAACCTTTTTCAACTCCAAAGGTCAAAAGCCAAGATTCGTATCTCTTGCATTTAATGTCCACTTGCTACTAGTATATAGCACCTATTGCTAGAATAGTAGGCTCACCCCACTTATATAAGAGGAGAGCCACACCTTCATCTTCGACATCAGTTCCACCATCACCTTCAACCTCAAGCCAAACCTCATCTGCATCATCACCAGCATCACCACTGTAAAAGGAGAATTATCTCCCTCCAACACAAAAAAAAACATAGAGAGAAACAAACTCTCTACTTTAAACCATATAACAACCACATTAAACACTCAGCTCACCCATTAAAAATTGACTATCTACAAGAAGCTCAAACAAATTCATACATATACATAACACTATTAAAACAAAAGCAAAAAAATTTATCAATGATCCTATAATAAAATGCTCATCATGAAACGCACGAACCGAAAATATTAGTTTTAATAAATAGTAATGATTAAATTATTAGGAAAGTGGAATATTTATTAGTTCACTATTTTAAAATTTTAGATACACTAGTTCATTTGATTCCACATAAATAAAACATTAACTTAGTGTGTAAACATAGTTAATTTTAAAATTAGAAATAGAAAATTTATGTATTAAGGTTATTTTTTCACTGCAAATTTTATTATGTTAACATTAGGAAATTTTGTTTAAACTATTAGAAGGTTAATTATATTGAAATTTACATTTTCATTCGACCTAGTAGTGTTATTGTAATCCAAATTCTTGAGGATTTTACTAAATTACTGTTTTTAGGTAAAACATAAATTTAGTTTTATTTTAAATTTAGTTTTATTTTAAATTTAATTTAAGCGCGTTATATCACGAATTCAAGAAATCAATTAACACTCATAATTTTATATTCACTTTAAGATATGGGTAACTTCTACTCTTCACCAAATATTATTACATTCCATGTTTATGATTGCTACTATTAATATATGTACGTAATAGATATGTATACATTAAACCTTTTTGAACTCTAGCTTGGCTTAGCCGGAGCCAGATTTGCCTTAGGAAATAGCCGGTTTCTAAACGATATTGAGCATGCCAGTCAGAACTTCTCATGCCGGCCTGCGCTGGGGTTGATCACTTGGAATCGACGGCAATCACTGTAGACAGAAGACAGAGAGTGGTACCATTAGTCCTTAGAAAGGAGTTCTTATTCCAACTTGCCCCCGAAAGGCTATGGCTACTTCTTGGAAAACTAGGAGGTCGGGGAGTCCGATCTGGCACAAGAAAGAGAACGAAGTGAAGAGGAAAGGACATCTCCAGAAGAACTTGCTCTACCAAAAGCTTCTCCTTTTCCAGCTTTACACCAAGAATCTGTTGTTTGGAAGATCTTCGTCTTATTGTTTAATGTCTGTTCCATGAAATAGGTGCCTATCGATTGCTTATATAAAGAGAGAAAGAGTACTCAAAAAAGTACTACCTATCATTCATAATAATGAATCTTATCAGAGTATCAAGTCTTTCTTATACGTAGGTTACGTAGATGAAAAAAGCTGAAATGAATCCCTTTTCTAATCGGAGTGAGATACTCTTTACTTGGAGGATAGAAGTAAAGAAATGCCTACCCATAATAGATCTACTTTTCTATCTCGCCTCCTTAATTACCTTGCTTGACAGGGCTCGAATTAAGTAAGGACTGGACCTTATTCTATACTCAGACTTGAGAAAATAGGTCAGAAATGCGTTTGATAAGCATCGGCCCAGCTTCTTTCATCACGAGAAAGGGGTTCAATAGATAGTGAAATGGATATGGTGACCACTTCCCAAATTAAACTGAATCAATGGCACCAACAGCTGAAATAGCATCCGTTTTTTCTCCATAAAGTGGATCATGCTCTAATAGCTCCAAATAAATTAAATACGTGCATTAAGATACGAAAGCTTCTTATTCCACAACAACAAAAGCACTTTTTCCTATTGGAATATATTTCCACGTTGTAGTCCGATACTAGATGACTTATTGCCAGACGCTAATTGACATATTTGAGGACTTTGAGCCGTTGCTAACACATATTTATCGACTGCCACCTTATTTTATTTTATAGATTTTTTTTACTTATATATATTAGCAAATTCAATCATTGATGTTCCCTTACTGTTTAGTGTGGAAATCTGCATGATTTGGGGTCCGATTTAGCACCGTTTTGTAGAATTTATATCCGTATTTAAGTATCTTGTGGTTGAATTATATAAATTTGTGTTTTAGATGCATGTGAGGTGTTATTTCGTGTATTTAGGTGGAAAACAAGGTAAAAAAGAGAAAAAAAGAAGGACGGGAATGACGTCGGGACGTCGTCGGGAGAAGAAAGGCCGGCAGAACTCGTGCCAACAGGAGGCCGACTGTCCCGCAGGTCGTGCCGCAGAGAAGCGCACGCACGAGCGACGGAGCAGCAGCATGATAGCGCCCGACATGACTCGTGCCATCGAGAAGATCCGCACGACTGCTGAGAGATGCCCGTGCACGACCGAGAGCTACACGAGCCGCACGACTCGTGCCGGATCTGGCACAACTCATCCGGCACCCAGGCTGCTAAGGAGAGACTACATGATCAGGCATGGCACGACTCGTGCCAGAGGTGGCACGACTCGTGCAGCTTCCCAGCGAGCCCAGTTTCGTCGTTTTCGGGCTGTTCGTATTTTTGACGTGAAAAAGCCCACTATTAAGTCATAATTTGGGATTTTCACAGATTCAACTATAAAAGAAGTTCTTGGGGGTGTTCCAAACCCTAACTCTCCTTAACTCTTCATACATCTACAGAACAATACATATTTTTCCAAACCCTTTCCTTGTCACCATCCCATCCACCCATCCCAGAGAGTTCATTCGATTGCTTATTTGAGAATGAGAACAAGAAGGTTCAGAATCACGGAAGGAAGAACAAAGGATCACACCATATCTAGGATTTTATTTCCTCTTTCTTTCTTACTTTTGGATAATATGTTTTCATACCTACCCATAAATGTTGCTTGTAACATCACGGGATAGTACTTCTTGGATAGTGCTAGGTTCTGAAGGTTGAATTGGATTGAATTAATGACCTAGACAAGGTTATGGATACCTGCAGTATACTTATTCCTTTATTAAGTGTTTTAATTTGAGACTTATATTTTTTGTCTTATATGATTTGTCCTTATTCATGAGTATGCCATTATCCTATGTATGTTTATGATTATTGCTTGTGTCATAGAAGGGATTATATTGTCAACCTGTTATGGGTGACGGGAAATCAAACATATAACCTTTATTCATTAGAATAATTAATACTTGAAACCTAATACATTTATTAATTACCATTCTAAAGGATTTGGTTTCTTATATTGTTAGGTGGGAATGAGGTTTAATTCTTAAGTACCTATAAAGAGAAGTCTAGTGTACTAGCCTTTAATGGAATTTTACATGAAGTACCTAGAAAGGGAATAGGAATTTTTCGTCTGCATCTGAGGGTTTGAACTAGATTTACGTGTTAAGTTTGCTTTAAAAAAGGGATTTAACATAATTAAGTGATTGCTTCCATAAGAACTGCAGGGATTCTAACTGATTGTCTTGTGAGTTGATTTGACCAATTTAACTGGATTACCTAGTGCTATCTATTTTCTCTCTTGAGTACCTTCCATATTTAATTTCTTGCTATTTTAGTATTTTTAGTAATTATTTTCTGCGTAGTTAATTTAGAAAATTAATCGTAAAAAACTATATTTGTCTTAAATTAGAATAGTCATAATTAGTTTAAATAGTAGATCTATAATTATCCCTTGGGTACGATACTATTTTTACTTGGTCACACATGAGCTACAACTGATTCCTTACACTTGAGGACACTTACAAAAAGGTGATTAAGCAAATAGCGCCGGCTGCCGGGGATAGTTTTTAGATTTATTTATTTAATTTTTTTGTGATTTATTTTATTTTAGGACGTTAAATTTAATTGCTTTTATTTTATTTTTAGTTACATCCAAACTATTTTGATTATCTGCGTGAGAACGGGTGTATGATAACTAGGTCAAGTGGACTCCCAATTGAACCACTCAACCTAGAACTTGAAGCACTTGTCAGATTAAATAGAAGAAAGAGAAAGAATCCAGCCACACCTACTCCTAGTTCGGAATCAAATACTTACTACTCATCAGAAGAAGAGGAAGTTGAAGACACTGAGGCAGTAGAGATGGCTGACGATGATCAAAGAGCCCCGCCTACCATGCGGGATCAGTGTAAGATGAGACATACCACAAATGTTGGATTGAATGGACCCGCAATCACTGCTGAGAGTTTTGAGTTACCGTTTGAACTGATACGGATGGTACCAGCACAACAGTTTAGTGGTAATCCTTTGGAGAGTCCTAGTGAGCATCTGCAACTATTTGATGAATATGCAAGGACACAGAAACACAGGAATGTCCCAGAAGATGCTATCAGAATGAGGCTTTTCCCATTCTCACTAACGCGAAAAGCCAAAGAGTGGTACAACAACCTTCCTGCAGGATGTTGTACGACATGAGAGCAGTTGGCGGATAAGTTCTTGAATAGGTACTTCCCTCCTTCCAAGAGCTTTAAGGTGAAGCAAAAGGTAACACAATTCAGACAAGGAGCCTTGGAAAGTTTCTATGAAGCTTGGGAAAGATTCAAGGACCTGTTGCGTTGTTGTCCACAGCATGGATTTACAAAAGATGATTACTTAAGTTACTTCTATCAAGGCCTGAGGAGTAAATCAAGAGTGTTGGTGGACGCAATAGCTGGTGGATAGATTTTCAAGAAGTCAGCAGATGAAGCGGAAGAGATATTTGAGGAGATGGTAGCTAACACGTATGATTGGCCCATAGAGAGATCAGATGGAGTCGCTTTTGAGAAAGTGGCTAAAGTAGAAGTTCGGGTCAACAACAGTGAGATGTCAGAACTCAAAAGTCAGTTCAATGAACTGCATAAGAAGATGGATCGCATGGCACTAGGAAGCAAAGGAGAATAAGCTGTTAATGATAAAGATGAATATCAGATGGAAGATGCAAATTATGCTATGGGACAGAACTCTCAAGGGGAATATAGGAATAGACAGAATTTCAGGCCTAATAATCAACAGTGGGGAATGAATGATCAAGGAAACAACCGGCCAAATCAGCAAGAGGGTTACCAAGGAAATTCCAACTTTAACAATCAAAGAAAGAATGATAATCTGTCTTATGCTAACCCGAGTAATGCAGTAGGGCCTCCTCCAGGAATTGATCCAGCACATAAACCAGCTGAAGGAAAAGCACATGTGGATGATGAATTAAAATTGTTGTTGAAACAGCAAGGAGATCTAATGAAACAGCAAGGGGATCAGACAAAGCAGCATGGAGAACAGTTGAACTTGATGGTGAAGTTAATGATGACCACTATTGAGCAATCTGAAAGCAGGCAGAAAGAGATGGATAAGAAGTAGAGAGAAACCGATATTTCGCTTGGAAAGTTACATGCTGCAGTAGAGAGATTAGAGCAACATGGTATTTTTCCATCCCAAACGGTGACAAATCCAAAAGAACAAGTAATGGTTGTTACCTTGAGGAGTGGAACGCAGTATGAGGGCCCGAAAATGTCATCAAAATAGGCTGAAGTTGAAATGGAGGTTGAGAAATCGAATGAACATAAAAACATCAGCGCAGGAGAGCCGCACGACTCGTGCCACAATTGGCACGACTCGTGCAGCCCTGAAATCAGCTCACCAGACGAGTCGTGCTGTCTAGAAGGAGAAAATTGAGGTGGCACGACTCGTGCCAAGGCAAAAGTGAAGCAGAAGACGCCGAGCGCTCAGCCCAGCACGAGTCAGATGCTATCGGAACGACTCGTGCGCCTGCCGGCACGACTCGTACATCCCTCCGACGGAAAAATTGGAAATTCATCCTGTCCTCGCATTGCTGATCTCGTCCAGAATAATTTTCAAGTCCTAGAAACTGTAGAAAAGTCGAAAGAACCTGAAATTTAGTTGAAAAAGTGGCAAAAAGCTAAGGCAGAGAGAGCTGACAAAGAAAAATGAGAGGAATTTGAGAAGGATATTTGGGGTATTCCAAAGACAAAGCATCCAATTCCGTTTCCACAATAATTTTTTAAGAAAGGACTGGATGAAAAGTTTCAAAAGTTTTTGGAGATATTTAAGAGAATCCATATCAATATTCCTTTTGCAGAAGCCTTAGAGGAGATGCCCAATTATGCAAGGTTCTTGAAGGACATCATGTCAAATAAGAGAAGTCTAACAGGAGTCGAGACAGTTAAGCTAACGGAGAGCTGTAGTTCAGTGATACAAAAGAAGCTTCCTGCGAAGCTGAAAGATCCGGGTAGTTTCACCATACCATGTGAGATTGGACGAGGGAAATCATTAATCTGATGCCTTATTCAGTATTCAAGAAGCTTGGTTTGGGGAATGCAAAACCGACATCAGTGGCACTGCAGCTAGCTGACAGATCCATAACATACCCTAGTGGGGTCATTGAAGATGTCTTGGTGAAAGTTTAAAAACTAATATTTCCAATGGACTTCCTTGTGCTTGACATGGAAGAGGTTGATGAAGATAAAGTTCCTTTAATTCTTGGAAGACCGTTCTTAGCAACTGCAGGAGCGCTGATTGATGTTCAGAAAGGAGAAATCAGGTTGAGAGTTGATGATGATGAAGTAATCTTTTCTTTGGAGAAAGCTATGAGGTGGCCTTTGGAAAAAGAAGATTGCAACAACATTGAAGTAGTAGATGAGATCGTTGAGGAGTGCTCACCTCTGATCTTGTCTAAGGATCCACTTGAAATATGCATAAGCGAATCTCTTACTTTACCTACTACTGAATTTGATGATCTTGATAATATGTCTAATGAATTAGCTCTTGAATTTCTTGAAAGCTTACTTGCGTTGAATGAGAATAGGGATTTGAAGAAGGAAGCAGCGAGAGTGCAGGAATCAAAGTTGAAGAGGCCATTTTTGCCACTTGAACCGGTAGGAGCTGTACCCGAGGAGAAGAAGAAGGAACTGAAGCTGCTGCTTGATCATCTCATGTATGCATATCTGGGGGAGAATGAAACTTTTCCAGTAATTGTATCTTCTTCCTTATCTACAAGTGAGCTTGATAGGTTAGTAGTTTTGAGAGAACATAAATCTGTTGTTGGTTGGTCTATTGATGATCTTAAGGGTATTAGTCCATCTATTTGCATGCATAAAATTAGATTGGAAGATGAAAGTAAAAGTTGTGTGCAGTATCAAAGGAGATTAAATCCTGCGATGCAAGAGGTGGTAAGAGTTGAAGTGTTAAAGTGGTTGAAAGCTGGGATTGTGTATGCGATTAGTGATAGTCCATATGTTAGTCATTTGCATGTAGTAGCTAAGAAGGGGGGTATGACTGTTATTAATCTGATAGTGGGGAGACCCTTGCTACTAGAACTACTACATGTTGGCGTGTGTGTGTTGACTATAGAAAATTGAATGAGAACACACGTAAGGACCACTTTCCTCTACCCTTTATGGATCAAATGCTTGATAGGTTAGCACGTTATGAGTTCTATTGCTTTTTAGATGCTTATTCCGGGTATAATCAGATAAAGATTGCACCCGAAGATCAGGAAAAGACCGTATTTACATGTCTCTATGGTATTTTTGCATTTAAGATGTTGCCTTTTGGTCTTTGTAATGCACCTGCGACTTTTCAAAGGTGTATGATGGCTATATTTGAAGGGTTGATAGAAAATATCATGGAAGTTTTTATGGATGATTTTTCTGTCTTCGAATCTTCTTTTGATGTTTGCTTATCTAACCTTGCTGTTGTGTTGAGGCGATGTCAGGATACTAACCTTGTTTGAATTGGGAGAAATGTCACTTTATGGTAAAAGATGGCATTGTATTAGGGCATCATGTATCATCTAAGGGGTTGCAGGTTGATAGAACTAAGGTGGCAGCAATTGAAAAATTACCTCCACCAAAATTAGAAGGGAGTGCGGTCGTTCCTTGGACATGCAGGATTCTACCGCAGATTCATAAAAAAAATTTCTAAATACTCTAAATCTCTTTCTCATCTTTAGAAAAAGATGTCCCTTTCAAGTTTGATGATGAATGTTTACAAGCTTTTCAGGTTTTGAAGGAGGCATTGACGACTGCCCCTATTCTAATTACTCCAAATTGGACGGAACCTTTCGTGCTCATGCGCGATGCAAGTGATGTTGCTTTGGGAGTAGCTTTGGGGCAGATGAGGGAGAACAGGTTTCGAGCCATCTACTACGCGAGCAAGACATTTGATGCAACCCAAAAGAACTACACTGTAACTGAAAAGGAATTTTTAGCTGTGGTGTATATTTTTGATAAGTTTCGAGCGTATCTGGTGGGGATGAAAACTATGGTGTATATGGATAATTCTGCGATCCGATATCTGATGGAGAAGAAGGATGCTCAACCAAGGATTATTAGATGGATCTTACTGTAGCAGGAATTTAACATGGAGATAAGAGACAAAAAGGAAAGTGAGAATGTGGTAGCTGATCATCTATCTAGGTTAGAGACAAGGGAGCATTGTGAAGATGAGAAGGAGATTATCAAGGAGTTGTTCCCGGATGAAGAGATTCTAGATGTGGAGCTACACCAGGCATTCACTTTGGCTTCAAAACTAAAAGCTTCTTGGTATGCTGATTATGTCAACTTTCTTGCAACTGGAGTTAAACCATATAATTTGAGTACGCATCAGCACTTGAAGTTTATGAGAGATGTGCAGAAATACATTTCGGACGAGCCTTTCGTCTATAAGATATGCGCAGACTCTATCATCCGGAGATGTGTACCCGAAGAGGAATGGGAAAGTGTGCTGAATCACTGTCATGCACAACCAACTAGAGGGCATTTCAGTGCCGAGAAGACAACTGCAAAGGTGTTACAGTCAGGTTTGTATTGGCCATCCCTATTTAAATCTTGTGAATCATATGTTGCAAGATGTGATAGGTGTCAAAGAGTTGGAAGCATCTCTAAGAGAGATGAAATGCCTTTGCGGAATAGTTATGTAGTGGAGATTTTTTATGTGTGGGGGATAGACTTTATGGGTCATTTCCTTCATCCAATGGATATCTCTATAAACTGTTGGCTGTTGATTATGGGTCTAAATGGGTGGAAGCAATTCCAACCAAGACGAATGATGTCAGGGTTGTGCAAGCATTTTTGAAAAAGCATATTTTCGCGCTATTTGGAGTACCTAGAATACTAGTTTGTGATGGGGGAACCCATTTCATTAACAAGCTCATGGAAAAGGTATTGAAGGAGTGTGGTGTTTAGCATAGGGTAGCAACACCCTATCACCCACAGTCAAATGGGCAAGTTGAGGTTTCCAATCGCCAAATTAAGCAGGTTTTGGAGAAGACAGTGAACGTGAGTAGGAAGGATTGGGCTATGAAGCTAGATGATGCATTATGGGCATTCAGAACTGCTTACAAGACTGTCTTGGAGATGTCTCTGTTTCAAATTATCTATGGAAAATCATGTCATTTACCTATGGAGATTGAACATAAGGCATTTTGGGCGGTGAGGAAGCTAAATTTTGATATGCAAGAAGCGGGTGGCCTGAGAATGACTTAAACGAACAGACTTTAAGAGTTTAGGAATAGAGCTTATGAGAACTCACGGATCAACAAGGAAAAAGTAAAGATGTGGCATGATGAAAAAATTTGTTTTAAGAAGTTCTGTGAGAAGGATGAAGTCTTGCTGTTCAATACTATACTTAGACTTTTTCCTGGAAAGCTAAAGTCTAAGTGGATGGGGCCATTTGTGGTACATAAAGCTATTGGTGGAGGTACATATGAGTTTTTAGATAAGGATGGAAATAGTTTCGTGGCTAATGGGCATCGGATGAAGCATTATAGGTCGCCACGGGATAAGAAAGTCCTTTTTGTTGATTACCTTCAGTAGTTAGCATTCCGTCGAGCTCAACGATGTTAAATATGAGCATTCCGTCCTGACTCTCCGACACTAAACATGAGCGCTTGTTGGGGGCTTACCCTCCATTTTTATTGCTTTGATATTTGTGTTTGGTGTAGGAAATTTTATTAGGTGCTTCTTCATCTATGGTATTCACTTTTTACAAACTTAGTTTCTCACTTAGTTTGAACTAAGTTTGAGGGGGTGGACGTGCATCCCAATGTCTTGAAGAACAAAGGTAAGTTTTTTTCACTTGTGTGTGAAGCTTGGAGGTTGATTTTTTTTTAGAATTTTCAAATTTTATTTTGGATTTTTGAATTTTTTTTTTGCAATTATCCAAGTGTTTTGTTTTGTCATGTTTAGTTTTTCCTATATTTGGTGTGATTATTTTTTGATTGAATTTTTTAGTTTTCCTATTGATATTACTGATGAACTTGGTGAATTTGAGCTTGAATTGGATGAAAATTTGAAGAAATAGGTGAAAAAAGCAGAAAAAGTGCCCAACCGTACGTTGAAGGATGGCACGACTCGTGCAGGACATGGCACGAGTTGTGCCAAGGAAGAATTAGGTTGTGCCCGCCCAGCACGAGAGCTGGGCGGGCGGCACGAGAGGACAGACGGCACGAGTCGTGCCAGGTGAAAAGCATCGCGCGGAGCTGCCAACAGATAAGGCGCACGACTCGTGCCGATCGTGGCACGAGTTGTGCCGAGGTCGTGCGAGCATCCAGGTCAGTTTAAAAAATTGAATTTTGAGCAATTTGTTCATTATCTTCGTCGCACACGCACGCGTCGTGCTACGTTCCAAATTTTTGTCATTCCTTCGTCCATAAAACATCATTCCACTCCACCCACTTCACTTCCCACACATTCTAAACACTGTTCACACTTGATTTGAGGATTAAAAGTGAAGAAATTAGGGTTTAGAGGAAAAAATTTGGGGAAAATTTTCTAAGTATCAAATTTTTGGAATTTCTCCAATAAGGTACGTTTTCTTTATCTTTTTGCTTTGTAATTCAGGTATGTGTATATTTGAAGCATGTGTAAGGTGATTCAAGTTGAAATTTTGAATTTTGAAGTGAATTTTCTTTGAGGCATTTTGTGGAACGTTTTATATGCGTACTGCTTTGCCTTTGGTTTTGAACTTTCTTGCATAAATTGGTGGAATTGTGGTGATTAGTTGACATCATTAGGTTCTTAATTGTTGGTATTTGATGATTGATGATGGATGAACCTAGTACAAGCATATTAGGATTTTATTTAGAATTTACTTTGAAAAAGCATGCTAGTTTTGGTTTAAAATTGACATGTTGGACTTAATTGGCATATTTTCTTATTTCTAGTAGATTCAAAAACGTGAAGAGTACTTTCATGTGTTGTTCATGGTTTGTTTTGGCATGGTTTAACTAGGAATGATGAGTACATATGTGGCATGTTAGTTTAAAGTGGAGTGTGATTTTATGTTTCCTATTGAGTTTAAATTTGAGTCAAGAATAGATGCATTATTTTTTGAATTTTGGAATTATTGCTTGCATCTTACTTGAAATTTTTCTAGGAAATAAAATAGGAGAGGAATGGACAAAGGAGCAAAAGAAAGAAGAAATTGCTCGGATTAGAAGGAATAATAACCTTGGGATTAATTATCCCGAGTGGAAGGAAGCTATTGAGGTGTACAGCCATTTAGAACGGAGGATAACGCGTACACGCTATCATGATAAGGCTACTATGGTGAGATTAGGTATAAAGCGGGATGTGGATCTCCTCTGCGAGAGAGTGGGGATATTGGAGTTCTTGAATGCTCTACGTATGCACTGACAATAGAGTTTTACCTGTCATATGATGTTTTTCGGGAGGAGCCCGATAGGTTGCCCAGTGGATGCAACTTCGTATTGAGAGGGAGGAGAGAGATTATGACTAGAAAGGAGCTAAACATGGGATTTAGATATCCTTATGATGCAAGTGATGAGATTAGTGCTGCGTTTGATAGGAATGCTTTCTGGAAGAAGATCACTGGGAAGAATGAAGCTTTCAAACCCAGGGAGTCTAAGTCCTCATGCATCATTAGCCCAGTTCTCAGGTATGTTAAGAGGGTCTTGTCGAATACTATCTTTTCCAGGCACGAGGAGGGCCCAGTCAGGCTTGATGAGCTTTATGTACTATGGTGCATATGTGAGGAGAAGTATTTTGATTTAGCCGCACTCATTATGGAGCAGCTCTTCGACTTCAAAAGTGGAGAGACTCGATCAGTCATGATGGGTGGTATTATCACCCAGATAGCTGAGATCAAGGGGGTGCGCATTGATGGGATGAAGCTTGTTGAGCCGAATAAGCCAGATATAAATGTGCAAGCTTTGAGAAATTGACGTATCTTGCAAGAGAGAGATGACCAGTTTTATTATAAACATGGCAACTTGATGTTACCACTTCCCTGTGAGCAGTTGACGACATTGGCTAATGAAGACAACTTTGAGTGCAAGTCATATTTGAACACTTATGTCTCAAGTGTATTTGCCAAAAGGGGAGATTGGGAGAAGGCTCTTTGGGAGTGCAATGAGCGAGCAGCGAATCCCCAAGTACAAGAGGATTATGGTGATGATGAGGATGACATTATGCTGACTGAGGAGGACGCGCCAGAGCTTTTTGGGAGACCAGACTCACAGCATCCTGCTAGTGGGTATTACCAGGGCGGTTCATCCGGAGTAGCACCAGATCCATATGCAGCGGGGACATCTACAGCTCCAGCAGCAGCCCAGTACGGAAGACCCAACACTTTTACTGGTCCCGTACCCCCTGACTATCATTCTTATTATGTTACAGGTGTGCAAGATTCGTGGGGAGAGATGTACAGATACATCAATGATCAGTTCGACTCCATCAGGCGTTCGAACGACCATCAGTTTCAGATGCTGTTCCAAGAGGTCAGGCGTACTCGAAGGGAGACACGGAGAGAGATCCAGAGCTTGAGAGATGAAATTTGAGAGTGCCGCGAGAGACGTGACTGATGGAGATTATAGTCCCTATTTTTATACAGGATGTTTCTGGGCGACAGGGCGCGCCGGGTGTGGGATCTCCCTCTCGGCAAGTGCAACTCCCACCCGGCAAGGCTGCTGCTGGACAGCCACCTCCCAGCGATCCCTTGCAGGCAACTAGTGACCCGCCTATGGGCGCCAGTACATCGGCAGGTGTTGGGCAGGGGCGTGGATCCCGAAATAATGTACAAGAAGGCAACGACAACATGAGTGAGGGTTTTGCTCCTAAGGAACCTATCGACTTTTCCAAATTCATGAACAGGAACAACATCAACCCAAACAGAAAATTAGAATACATCGGACCTTGTGATGGAGTGGCTTACTTAGATCCTAAGGATGATTCGGATGCATGGAAATTCACCTTGGTAGGGTATTTTTTAGGGCATTTCCCGGGGAAGCAGGCTTTTTACGCTATATGCTGATCCTAGAACGTTAAATACACCCTCATCATGCACCAATCAGGATGGCTGATTTTCTGATTTACCTCGGAAGAGGATGTCCGTAAGGTCCTGGATATGGCTCCCCATTCCATCTGGGAATGCTATCTTATGTTTGAAAGGCTTCCTCGAGCCTTTTAATTTGATGATCGGGAGATATCCCATGTTCCAGTATGGATCCATCTTCCATCGTTTACTCTGGAACTGTGGAGAAAAAACCATATAAGCAAGGTGGCTTCTTTGGTTGGTCGTCCCATCATGGTGGACGAGACATCGATCAAAGAGGATAGGGTTTCTTTCGTCCGTGTTTATATTAACGTCTCATAGGAGCTACCGAAGGAAGTTGTCTTCAACTACCGAGGGGCAAACTACTCCCAAGTTGTACTGTATAAGCGTCTCCCAGCGTATTGCACGAAGTGCAGGAAGTTCGGTCACATGGTAATGGATTGTGATTCAATGGACAAAAGGGGAAAACAGGATGAGGCTCTGATGAGCGATTTCTCAACACGCAATTAATCCTGATGACTGTGTAAATTAACAAGTTTAGCACCGGAATTTGTGCTAGTTTTGGAGAGTTGAAGGTTGAAATAGTTGGAAAACCTATATATATTATGAAAGAGCATGAATCAGGTGTTGTTGGAGCTATTTGAGTGGTTTTACTAGCGAAATTGGAGTAAAAGTGTCAAGAATTGAAGAGACAAAGTCGAGGCCATCAGAACCGTCAAAGATAAAGAAGGGTTCGACCTGAAGGAGGAGGGTTCGACCTCTACAACAGGTCGAACCTGCCACATGAAGTGTACAGAAGGTGGGTTCGACCAAGACTAGAGGGTTCGACCTGATCAGAAGGTTGAACCATGGTCGACCCAGCTCGCGAGAAAGAGGGTTCAACCACGACATCGGGGTTCGACCTGCTTAGTTGGTCGAACCAGGTGCTGAATGTGTCCAGTAGCATGGTTCGACCTGTGGAAGAGTGGTTAGACCTGTTTGCTGAGGTCGAACCAAGATACGAAAACTTACCTTATCCAGATTTTCGAGGCTTAAACACGTGAGATCACTTGAAAAGCCCATTCCAAGCCCTAAAGACATGATTATAAGTATAAAAGGAGGCTCATGCAGTCAAGAGAGAGAGCTTTTGATCGAGATAATCATACAAGAGACAAGAAGATAATCGTCTCTCATCCGGAGGGGCTGTGACAGAGTTCCACTGGAGATTCAAGTAAGATCGGTCCAACTAACCATGATTGTTCTTAGATCAATCATGGGCTAGAGCCACTTCGGTAGTTCTAGGGTTATGAAGGTTTCATGAGTTAATTTGAATTTCGTGTGTAAACTCCGTACAACACTACCTGTGGTTTGTTTTATATAAGATTGCGCGTTTTTAATCCATACTCATAGTCGTTTTGTGCATCAATAATCGTTGTGTAGAGTCTGAATGCATAACATGGTTATTGGTTGAGTGCGTTCACTGTTGAGCAGGGTTTATTGTTATAATTCTAAGTGAAGGGATTCCGAAGTCTTATTAAAACTATCTTATATGAATACTTGTTAATTGAATCGTATTCGGGTTAATAAGTAGGATAAAGAGTATAACTTAAAAGTACCTATAAAGGGAGATCATATCGGGTTAGAGTACTAAGCGCGCGGGAAATAATTGATACTGATAGTACCTAGAAAGGGGGAATTATATCTCTTGCTCCGAGGATATTCACACGTGTCATAAGCATGTCTACTTATGTCTATAGAGTAGATTTGCATGGTCTAGTGATGTGTCCACAAACCACAGGGCAGGGTCGGACACCGTCACATGAAAGCATGAATTAATAAGTGAAACTGGATGACCTGACGAACTACCTATTATCTTACTTAATCACAACACTTATCTCTTGTTCTTATTATTTTACTTGCTATTCAAATTAGTAGTTATTACTTAATTTCAATCACAACCATAATAATTTCCAACATAGTCTAAATATATTAGAATAATTAAATTGATATTTATCCGTCCCGTGGGTTCGATACATAACTTGGTCACCTTCGAAACTACAATTGATATCCTTCATATTTGAGGATTAAATTGTGTGTTGAGAAAATACCTATCAAGTTTCTGGCACCGTTGTCCGGGACGGCTTAAAATATATTTTTGTTATTTCTAGTTTTATTAGGACTATTTTAATTCGTATTTTGTGTTCTAACTCTTAATCTTTTAGGTGTATGCTCACGAGATCAAAAATAGGTGAATTAGAACCATATAATCCTGAGATCAGATTGTCATCGAGAAAGAAGAAGAAGAAGAAGAGTAAGAACAAGACAGTAGATCCAACTGAAGCTCTTAACCTTGGAGTTGAAGTTGACGTACCGAACTCGGAAGCGACTGAAACTGTGGTTGATTTGACAGCAAAAGAAGAGGAAGTCGACATAGCCAACGATGTGTCTAATCCAGACAATCTGGCCATCCGTGAAGTCTTCAAGAATAACGGGCCTGGACACTTTGGGCTTCTAGGAGCGAGAGGGGCTAATGCGGACTTCGATCTTCACCCCGCTCTTATTAGCATGATAGAAATAAACTCCTTTTCAGGAGGGACTTTCAAGGATCTACAGCAGCATCTAAACAAGTTCTTGGGCTATGCAAGTACTCAAAAAGATGCAGGGGAACATGAAGATGGCGGAAGATCCTTTTATTTAAGTTCTCGCTTACTAAAAAGGCGAGAGATTGGTACGATACTATAAACGCAGCCGAGTGCACCACTTGGGAGCAGTTGAAGTTAAGGTTCTTGGAGAGATACATGCCACCGTTGAAGGTGTTTAAGATGAAGCAAGAGATTAACCAATTTGCTATCGGTGGAGGAGAGAAGTTTCATGAAGCTTGGGACAGATTCAAGGACATGCTTCGTAAGTGTCCTCAACATGGGCTATCTAAAGCTCAATATATCAGCATATTCTACAATGGATTGGACTGTGATTCACGAGTGTTATTGGATGCTTCTTCTAATGGAGCATTGCTTACCAAGTCATCCGTAGAGGTCGAGAAGTTGTTTGAAGATATTTCGATGAACTCGAGAGATTGGCCAACTGATAGAGTGAGAGGTACGTCCTTGGAAAAGTGGCTAAGATTGAACATGCTATGGTGAAAACAAGTAGAGAAGATGAGATCGTCTCTAGCTTGTCAAATATCAACAAGCTACTTGAGTCCCAACAAAAGCACATCAGCGATATATTCCAATGCATACCAATCATGCAGCAGCAAGTAATGAATGATGGAACGATCCAAGAGGAGGTGGAAGAAGTAACCTTTGCTATGGGCCAAAGTATTCAAGGAACGAGGTTCCAAAATCAGGACAACCGGAGTTATCAGGGAACTACAACAATCGTGGTCCCCTGGGTAATTATCAACAGTCTAGGAGGCCGGAGTTTTCATGGAGCAATCCAAATAACGGGGTGCAACCTCCGATGGGTGTTGATCCGGGAGCAAAAGTGGAAGAAGGGAAACCAGCTTTCGAGGATACGGTGAACAGGTACATGGTTAGGAATGATGCTAGAGTGGATCGCCTTGAGGCCAGGTTAGAAAAAAAGATTGATGCAAACCATGAGGAGTTATCCAAGCAAGTGAGGGACCTTACATTGTTGATGGGGGAGATGGCAGGAAGTGTTAACAAGCTCACTCAAACTATTGAGAAAGGAAAGTTCCCGTCTCAGAGTATTGAGAATCCAAAGTCGTGTAATGCCATCACACTGAGGTCGGGAACGCAGTACGAGGGACCGATGAGGCCGGAATCAAATTTGAACAAGTCTAGGCCTCGATTCAACCAGGATTCAACCTACACAATAGGTCGAACCACACAGGAAAAGTCGAACTAGAGCACTGGACACGATCAGGAGGTATTGCAGCATCGGTTCAACCAACATACAGATAGTTTGACCTGGCCTACAGGTCAAACCAGACCGTCCAGAGCACTCTATTTTTCCAGATGATCGGTTCGACCAAAGCAAGAATGGTTCGACGGTCGAACCCACGTCGAACCACACAAACTGGAGAACCCTGTTTTGTCGCAGCAACGGTTCGACCTAGGGGACAGTGGTTCGACCTCCCAAATAGGTCAAACCCACATCAAACCTTAATTTCAGAAAGAGAGTAGTCTTCCAGAAGATCGGTTCGACCATTACGTACCTGGTTCGACCTGTTCAACAGGTCAAACCCAGGTCGAACCCAGCAGAAACATGTTTGTTTTTGCACTAAATACTCTCTATGATGTGGATGCTACTTCAGTGGTTCAGAATGAGCGAAATACAGAGATTATAGCAGAGAAGAAGTGGGAGAGAGCCAAGCGATTGAGAGCCGAAAAGGACAAAGCGGAGAAGGTTGAACGTGATGAATGGGGCATTCCCAAAACAAAGATACCTCCACCGTTCCTTATAAGCTCGTGAAGAAGGGATTGGAAGAGAAGTTCAAGAGGTTTTCAGAGATCATGAACAAAATAAGCTTGAGCATTCCTTTCTCGAAAGCAATAATGGAGATGCCGTATTATGCCCGATTCCTTAAGGATATACTGTTGAAGAAGAGAAGTTTGAATGGAGTTGAAAAGGTAAATTTATATGAAAATTGTAGCTTGATTATACAAAAGAAGTTGCCACAAAAGATGAAGGATCCGGGAAGCTTCACTATCTTGTGTGAGATTGGAAAAAGGGCCGGCATGACGAGCCTTGTGCGATCTTGGGGCAAGCATCAATTTGATGCCATTGTCTATCTTTCAAAGGCTTGGTTTGGGGGAGTTATCTCCTACAACAGTTTCTCTATAATTGGCGGACAGGTCGATGATGTTTCCGAAAGGTATTATTGAAGATGTCCTTGTCAAAGTGGATAAACTAGTTTTTCCTGTGGATTTTCTTGTACTTGAGATGGAAGAAGACAAGGATAATATCCCTCTTATCTTGGGGAGACCTTTCCTCGCTACTGCTGGAGCCATGATTGATGTTAAAAAAGGAGAGCATAGGTTGCGGATGGATAAAAAAGAGGTCTGATTCAGCCTTGATAAAGCGACGAAGATGCCTATGGAGTTACAATGTCATAGTATTGATGTGGTGGAAGAGGTTGTGAAGAAAGATATGCCTTTGATCTTGTCGAAGGACTCTCTTGAGACATGCTTGATGGAGTCTCTTACTTATCCCACCACGGGGCTTGATGATCTTTCCATTGAGGTATGTATTGAATATGTTGACAACTCACTTGCTTTGGGTGATGACAGGTATGAATTGGAGAAATATAAAATTGAAGAAGTGAAGAAGTACTTGTTGTTGGATAGAAAGATCACTTAGACGGAAGAAAAGAAAGAGCTGAAACCGTTACCGGAACACGTGAAGTTTGCTTTTCTTGGTAGCAATGAAAAACATCCGATAATTGTATATTCTGTCCTTGATGATGATAATATTCTAATGACCAAGAAAGGTGAGATGTGGAGTGTGGATAAGAAGAGGAATTATAAGTATTTGAAGGTGAGGATGCGAGATGACTGCCATCCTATCCAGTAGTATTCAAAGTGGTAATCCGTCGTGACTCTCCGATGTTAAACATGAGCGCCTGTTAGGGGCTTTCCCTCCCGTTTTATTTCTTTATTTCATTCGTGTGAGTAAGAAATATTTATATTTGAAGTGCTTACTTTTCAGCAATTACATCTCTTTGCAAACTTAGTTTCGACTATAGTTTCTCTTAAGTTTGGGGGGGTGTGATGTACTTACCTCGATAAGCACCGATAGTATAATCTTTTATTTGTGACGTTTGTTAGGGGAATTGATTTTTTTGCGGCATATTTAAAACTTTAATCGGTTTTTATGTGTAGATTTTTTGTAACTTGCCTGATGTTTAGTGGTATTTTTGTTCCGTGTTTTGTGTCGTTTGCAGAGTTACTCATGAATGTTATTTTAAGGAACAATTTTTGATGAAGTTGTGCTCTATTTGGCACCTAATGATTCGTTTTGAGCTTGAAGTGCATAGGGGATGAAGAAGAATGACTATGTTGCATGAGCTGGGATTTTGTTGAGAAGCTTGTATGATTGATTTGATATATGAGTTTCATGGATTTTGTGCATTCATATGTTAATGTGTTGATTTTAATTGATGAGAAGCATGTATAATTTGATAAGTATGTGGAGTTCTTGTGAAATTGATCTTAATTATATGCTATGAGGAGTACTAGGATTCTATTTACCTATGTGAGGATTTGAGCCTTTTAAATCATGATGATCATGATAATTTATTATTGAGAGAATCGTCCATATGAACGTATTCTAGAACTTGGCTTGGAGTCTTGTGTGAGACTTATGATTGATGAATTGCTAGAACATGATCTTAGGCCATGATTGTGTAATTAAGTTACTTAGCCAAATTTTATCTTCCCAATGATCATATAAACCTTTGGTCGCCCCGTTGAGCCGATAAAAGTTTTTTCTTTGGTAGCCGAACTAAATAGCCTTATGAACCTTTACTTGAGCCTTGTTTATCCTATTCATTGGTAGAGAGTTGAGGAGATTAAGTGTCTAAAGAAGAAGAAGGAAGATATAATGTGGTTGAATGAAAGAAGAATGAGAAGTATATGGTTAAATTTTATTTAGGGGTAGTGCCCGAAACTGGTACCTCGATTGCTTTTTTACATGGAGCTTGAAGCTTACAAAGCAGCTAATTGCTTATATATGAGAAGAAGGGTAGTGCCTGCAACTGGTACCCAAGTTATCAAAAGAAGATGATGTTGAAGCAAGGTAAAGAAGGAAAATCCACGGATTTCAAGAAAAGAAGAGGAGTAGTTGGAGGAGATTTGCAGCAAGAAGAAGAAATCAAGAACCTCTAAGGTAACTCTCTACTAGTGTCTTAAGTCACTGTATCCAAATTTTCCTACCCTTTCCAAAGACCCAACATTACAACCCAAAAACAAGTCCTTTGTGATCTTAGTCAAGAGTCGGTTATAAGTTGATTTTTGAGACCCTTGCCGAGCTTATGGTTACGCATGAGTATGGATTGAATATAAGCGTTTATACTAGCTTATGAAGTGCCTCACACACTTGAGTGAGAGGGTAAACACTTATCTTGTGAGCTAGATAACTTAGTACTCCGAATGGTAATATGATTGAGTAATATTTTACATGAATGATATGTATGATGCAAGAAATACTTGTTTTTAATTGATAAAATTGCATGTGTAATATGTGTTGTACTTAGTCTTGGTGAATTATACACGACTAATGTGGTTTGAATTGGTTGCCTCGGGACGAGAAACATGTAAGTTTGGGGGTTTGATGAGTGTGTAAATTCACAAGTTTAGCACCGGAATTTGTGCTAGTTTTGGAGAGTTGAAGGATGAAAGAGTTGGAAAACCTATATATATTGTGAAAGAGCATGAATCAGGTGTTGTTGGGGCTATTTGAGTGGTTTTACTAGCGAAATTGGAGTGAAAGTGTCAAGAATTGAAGAGACGAAGTCGAGGCCATCCGAACCGTCAAAGATAGAGAATGGTTCGACCTGAAGGAGGAGGGTTTGACCTCTCCAACAGGTCGAACCGGCCACATGAAGTGTACAAAAGGTGGGTTCGACCAAGACTAGAGGGTTCGACCTGATCAGAAGGACGAACCATGGTCGAACCAGCTCGCGAGAAAGAGGGTTCGACCATGACATCAGGGTTCAACCTGCTCAGTTGGTCAAACCAGGTGCTGAATGTGCCCAGTAGCATGGTTCGACCTGTGGTTCGACTTGTGGAAGAGTGGTTCGACCTGTTTGCTGAGGTCGAACCAAGACACGGAAACTTACCTTATCCGGATTTTCGAGGCCTAAACACGTGAGATCACTTGAAAAGCCCATTCCAAGCCCTAAAGACGTGATTATAAGTATAAAAGAAGGCTCATGCAGTCAAGAGAGAGAGCTTTTGATCGAGATAATCATACAAGAGACAAGAAGACGATCGTCTCTCATCCGGAGGGCTGTGACAGAGTTCCGCTGGAGATTCAAGTAAGATCGGTCCAACTAACCATGATTGTTCTTAGATCAATAATAGGCTAGAGCCTCTTTGGCAATTCTAGGGTTATGAAGGTTTCATGAGTTAATTTGTATTTCGTGTGTAAACTCCGTACAACACTACCTATGGTTTGTTTTATATAAGATTGCGCATTTTTAATCCATACTCATAGTCATTTTGTGCATCAATAATCATTGTGTAGAGTCTGAATGCATAACATGGTTATTGGTTGAGTGCATTCACTGTTGAGCAGGGTTTATTGTTATAATTCTAAGTGAAGGGATTCCGAAGTCTTATTAGAACTATCTTATATGAATAATTGTTAATTGAATCGTATTCTGGTTAATAAGTAGGATAAAGAGTATAACTTAATAGTACCTATAAAGGGAGATCATATCGGGTTAGAGTACTAAGCGCGCGAGAAATAATTGATACTGTTAGTACCTAGAAAGGGGGGTGAATTATATCTCTTGCTCCGAGGATATTCAAACGTGTCATACGCATGTCTATAGAGTAGATTTGCATGGTCTAGTGATGCGTCCACAAACCACAGGGCAGAGTCGGACATCGTCACACGAAAGCATGAATTAATAAGTGAAACTGGATGACCTGACGAACTACCTACTATCTTACTTGATCACAATACTTATCTCTTGCTCTTGTTATTTTACTTGCTATTCAAATTAGTAGTTATTACTTAATTTCAATCACAACCATAATAATTTCCAACATAGTCTAAATATACTAGAATAATTGAATTGATATTTATACGTCCCGTGGGTTCGATATATAACTTGGTCACCTTCGAAACTACAATTGATATCCTTCATATTGTAGGATTAAATTGTGTGTTGAGAAAACACCTATCAATCCCCAAGTATGAATGATATCAATTGTAGTCTCGAAAGGTGACCAAGTGAATATCAAATCCAAGGGATGGATAATTATCAATTTAATTATATTCTAGTATATTAAAACTATGTGAGAAAAGTATAATGGTGTTGATGTGGTGATTAAGTAACGAATAAATAAAAAGTAACAATTGAATTTAAGCAAGCAATGAAATTAAGTAAGTTGTGATCAAATAAGGAAGTAGGTAGTTCTTCAGGTCATCCAGTTCCACTTATTAATTCGTCTTCCATGTGACGGTGTCCGACTCTGCCTTGCAGTTTATGGACGCATTACTAAACCATCCATATTCACTCTATAGACACAAGTTAACATGCGTATGACACGTGCGAATATCCTCAGAGCAAGATATATAACTCACCCCCCTTTCTAGGTACTATCAGTATCAATTATTTCCCGTGCACTTAGTACTCTAACCCGATATGATCTCCCTTTATAGGTACTATGAAGTTATACTCTTTATCCTACTTATTAACCCGAATAATATTCAATTAACAAGTATTCATATAAGATAGTTCTAATAAGACTTCGGAATCCCTTCACTTATAATTATAACATAAAACCCTGCTCAGCAGTGAACGAAGTCAACCAATAACCAAGTCATGCATTCAGACTCTACACAACAATTATTGATGCACAAAACAACCGTGAGTATGAATTAAAAACGCACAATCTTATATAAATTAAACCACAAGTAGTGTTGTACGAAGTTTACACACGAAAGACAAATTAACTCATGAAATCTTTATAACCCTAGAACTACCGGAGCGGCTCTAGCCCATGATTGATCTAAGAACAATCATGGTTAATTGGACTGATCTTACTTGAATCTCTGTTCGTCGCTTTTTCAGCGCACAATTTAATCCCCAAGGTTAAGGATATCAATTGTAGCCGCGAAAGGTGACCAAGTGAATATCGAATCCAAGGACGGATAACTATCAAGTTTGATTATATTCTAGCAAATTAAGACTATTAAAAGAAACATAATAATGTGATGTGTGTGATGGGAGTAACAAATAAGAATAACAAAATAAAGTAAAGAACAACAACGGTAGTGAAGTTGTAATCAAACAAGAAGGTAAGTAGTTCTAGAGATCATCCGGTTTCATTCATTAACTCATCTTTTGTGTTATAATACCCGACTCTGCCTTGTGACTTATGAACGCATCACTAAACCATGCACATTTACTCTATAGACACAAGTAAACATACGAGTGCATCGTGTGAATATCCTCGGAGCAAGAGATATAATTCCACCCCCTTTCTAGGTACTATCGATATCAATTATTTCCCTGGCCTTAGTACTTTAACCCGATATGAATTCCCTTTATAGGTACTATGAAGTTATACTCTTTGTCCTACTTATTAACCCGAATATGATTCAATTAACAAGTATTTATATAAGATAGTTCTAATAAGACTTCGGAATCCCTTCACTTAGAATTATAACAAAGAACCCTGCTCAGCAGTGAACGCACTCAATCGATAACCATGTTATGTATTCAGACTCTACACAACGATTAACGATGCACAAAACAACTGTGAGTATGGATTAAAAACGTGCAGTCTTATATAAACTAAATCACAAGTAGTGTTGTACGGCGTTTTTACACATGAAAGATAAATCAATTCATGAAACTTTCATAATCTTAGAACTACTCAAGAGGCTCTACTCCATGTTTGTTCTAGGAACAACCATGGTGAATTGGAATGATCTTACTTGAAGCTTCATGGATCTGTAGCAGATCAAGATCAGCTTCCTTTCCTCTTCCTTCTTGCTTGCTTGCACCTCCACACGTTGCTGTTGCTATTGCTGCTGCAAGAGCAGCAAGCTGCCCTTGCAGCACCTCTCACGTTTGTGTGTGTGTGTTGTGGTGTTGAATGTGGGATTGGATATGATATTGGATTCTTCGATTGTGTGGTGTTGCTGCCCCTTTTATAGTGGTTCAAGGGAACACATATCTCTCTTCTTTAATGGTTGTCCATGCTTCACATGCGTCCACTTCTTGCTGTCCATGCTTCACAGGCATCAACTCCTTGCTGTCCATCACATTCCTCTTGCTGTTGTCTCCTCTTTTGCTCATTGTTTATGCATTTCTTTCCAACTCTTCTCTTTGTCTTCTTGGCTTTTAGGTATCTATTGCATGTTGTGTGATTCTTATGCTCCATGCTTGCTGCCCATGCTTCCCTTCTTCTTTATTCTTGGCTGCCCATGCTTCCACTTCATTCTGTTCATGCCTTTGCAGCTCATTGTGCAACTCTACTCCTTGTCTTCTTCCTTTAGGAATCCAATCATATGTTGAGTGCTTCATGTGCTCCTTGTGAAGGGTGTATTGGCATCCTTGTTGCCCATGTGTGCATCACTTTCTTCATTGTTAATGAGTTCCAGGTAGAGAAGCACTGATTCAGGAGGTCGAATTGATGTGCTGTAAGTCGAATGGATGTCGAATCCTGGTTCTGTATGCATCAGACGCGTCATTCGACCTTGATTCGACTTGATGTTCAGGTCGAATTGAGGTCGAATTGGTGATTCAGGTTGGATTCGACATGAAGTATAGGTCGAATTGAAGTCGTCGTGGTCGAATCCCCTTACTGGATAATCTGGCATTCCGATTCGACCTGGATTCGACCAGGGCCCTTGGTTGAATCGAAGCAGTCGTGGTCGAATTGGCTTCCTGGACATTCTACACAGCTGATTCGACATGGATTCGACCTGTGGCTCAGGTCGAATCAATCATGGTGAAGTTGAATCCATGTCTTCTTGCATTCTTCCTCCACTTCGATCCAAACAGTAAGAAGAGGAGCGTAAGCTTTGATTCTATCAGTGTAGTATGAATCGTCGATTGAAATAGAGATTGAATCTCCACGGTGGCTCACCGGGAAGGGGCTGTTAGCGTAGTGGTGGTCGCAGATAATTTCTGAAATTGGGGATTTCCCAATTGAGAGGCCGGCCAAGGGCATAGGGTCGCCAGAAGGGGCTTCAGCCGCACCGGAATCATGTCGGGTCTGTGCAGCCCCAGCAGCAACGGGTTTAAGAGGCGCTACCCTTTCACGAACACCACAAACAGCCTCTGAATATCGACAAGGAGATTTGGAAGAGCAGCCAGCATCTTGTCGAGAGTGAGAAGGCTCCATTGACGGTGAGGGTTTAGAGAAAAAATGAGAGGAAAAATTCTAGTGAGAGAATTTTTTTTAGAGCCATCTTTTTCTTAATATCCATAAAATTCGAGACTCTTCAACACCCATATAAGAAGGAAAATCCAGAGGTAAATCCGGAGGCTTCAAATATGATCATCAATGATTCTTGCAATTAAAACATTATCAAAAATAACAGCAGAGTTAGTAATAGGATAAGTAAGAGATCCACTTGCTTTGTCGATCTCCTCTACTACTTTAACTTCCTCCGCCACAGGTTTTCTTCTCTCTTCATCAATAGTGATCATCTTCTTTTGATTCACCATGTCAGCTGTGGTCTTCCTTATCTGTTCATCCCTTGCATCACCTAATGCAAGCAACTTCTCAAGGTAGTCAATACATGCATCGTTGGACAAACTTTCAAACTCTGCATCAGACAAGGTAAAGTTCTCATCATGCTTTGTGCCCACTACATTCACAGACTTGCACTGTTGCTGATCTTTAGGCCACTGTATCTCCTTATTCAACAAGAAAACCACTTCCTTATCATCGGCTCTAAGCTTCAACTCTCCATTGAATACATCTATCTGAGCTCTTCAAATAGCAAGAAATGGACTCCCTAAGATAAGAGGCGCGCCATCCTTTTCATCCTCCATGTCAAGTACTAGAAAGTCCACAGAAAAAACCAAATCTGCTACCTTCACCAGCACATCTTCCACAACTCCCTCGGGGTATGTAAGAGACTTATCTGCTAATTGTAAGGCCACAGATGAGGGTTTCAACTCCCCCAAACCAAGCTTCTTATACACTGATAAAGACATTAAGTTTATGCTGGCTCCCAGATCACACAATGCTCTTCTAGACGATCCTTTTCCTATCTCACAAGGAATGATGAAGCTACCAGGATCCTTCAGCTTCTCAGGTAACTTTCTTTGGATTATAGAACTGCAATTCTCAGTTAGGTTAATCGTCTCCACACTATTCAGCTTCCTTTTTCTCGAGATGAGTTCCTTGATGAACCTTGCATAATGTGGCATCTAATCCAAGGCCTCTGAAAATGGAATAGTGACTAGGACATCCCTCATAACTTCAGCAAACTTTCTGAACTTGTCATCCAAGCTCTTCGACATCTGCCTTTGAGGAAACGGAAGTGGTACCTTTGTTTTTGGGAGACCCAAATTGTCTCTCTCGAATACCTCTTCCATTTCTCTCAACCTCTTCGCTCGCTGCCATTTTTTATCAGCTATGGCTTGATCAGATTGGTTCTCAACAGAATTTGGAAGCGCAGGGAACCCAGGAGGTGAACTTGTATCGAGTTTGGGATGATCTGCTCCCTTAAGCTCTGTCTGATTTGCAGGATCATTACTTGACTCGACTTGGTCATCCCCCAGTCCTGGCTTAGCTTGAACAGGTGTTGAACTAGTGGCAAAGTGGCCTTGCTCTTTTTTGATTACATCCTGCCTCATTTCTGTCATGTCTTGCATCAGTTCTTGACTACACTGCTTCCCAGACCTTAAAATAATCGCATTAGCGCTCTCCTTCGGGTTGATTTCTATGTCTGAAGGATACTTTCCCTTCCGAATTTGCTGCTGCTGCTGATTCACCATAGTGGAGATCTGACCAATCGAATATGTGAGACTCTGCAACTGCTTGTTCACTTCCTCATTCTGTTTTGTCATGTTCGAGTCCATGAGCACTATGCAGTTGTTGATCTTGTTGATGTCTGCATCATTCTTCTGCATGTACTTTGCTAGCACATCATCAATATTGGGCTTCCCTTCTTCAGGCTTGGCTCTATGGTCAAAGTTTGAAGGGAATGGAACTGCATTATTCGGATTTGAATAAGCAAATTTCTCATGCCTCTGTTGATTCTGCCATCCTCTTTCATTACTGGGGCCTGCTTGATTGCTAGGACCTCCCTCTTGGTTATTCATTTGGTTAGAATTTCCTTGGGGGTACCTATTACCCTGCCAATTTGGAGGCGCTCTTGAACCTTGGAGACTCTGCCCCATTGCCCAATTTGCATCCTCAACCCCTTGAACATTCATTACTACATCATCACTTGCTGGCCCTTGGTTGATTCCCCCACTATTACCTGATATTAAAGTAACCAGGTGTTTGTTCATTTGCTCTAATATAGAAACAACCTTGTCATTCTTATTAGCTTCAGAGAATTTCTGTTCTACCTGTGCAACTTTACCAAGGATGTACGATCCACGTACTCTCTCCGAAGGCCAATCTCTAGAGTTCATAGAGATATCATCGAACAATTTTTCCACAGCATTAGACGTTTTCCCGAAGATTGTTCCTCCAGCAGATGCATCAACCAACACTCGCAAGTCATTGTCGAGGCCATTATAGAAGACACTGATCAGCTGAGACTTTTGGAATCCATGTTGTGGGCATCTTCTCAGTAGATCATTAAATCTTTCCCAAGCCTCTCCAAATGGTTCATCTCTTCTTTGCTTTAACTGGTTGATCTCTTGTTTCAATAAAAGAATCTTTCCAGGTGGTATAAAACGGTCCACAAACAACTTCTGCAACTCAGTCCAATTTGAGCAACTATCTCATTTGAGCTTATCATACCACTCCCTCGCTTTATCAACTAACGAAAATTGAAAAAGCCTCATCTTCCATCTGTCCTTGGTAGCATCAGCGGCTTTAACTGTATCCATGTAGCTGTTGAAACACTTCAAATGTCCATAGGGTTCATCTACGCCTCCAGCGAAGGGGTTTTTCTCCACCATATGTATCAGGGCTGGCCTTATGTCATTCGTTACATTAGCTTGAATGGCTCCAACTACGCCTGATCCTCCAAGGTTGGTAGACTTGAACGTCTTCCGAATGACAATGTCATCCTCATCAGTTCTATCTCCCATTATTACTGCTTCTGGTTCAGTTTCTGCGTCAGCCTTTTCTGGGATAACTGGATTTTCTATCTGCTCTTCTTTCTTCTTTACGATCGCTTTAGGCTTCGGAGTATCTGCTTTCTTTCAATGAATTGGTACCTTAGCAGCCTTAGGAGGTGCTTTGAGATTTCTCGCTTCTCCTCTCCTTCTCATCGCAGACGCTTCAACTTCCGAATCAAATTCGAGATCTTGTGTTCCCTTCTTTGACCTGGTGTGCATGCAACTTCAAGAAAAATTCAAGGTAAAGACAATTAAATCTCAAAGGAAATATTCTAATTAAATAAGTAACAAAAGCAAATAAATAATTTACTGTCCCCGGCAGCACAGCGCCAAAAACTTGTTAGGCATAAATTGCGCACCTCAATCAAAATCCCCAAGTATAGGGATGTCAATTGTAATGGCAAGTACCCCCAGTTAAAATATAATATCGTTCCCACTGAGACAGCTAACTATTTATTTATCTTAAATTACTAATTAACTAGAATTATTGTAACCAATTTCCAATAATTTAAATGAATTAATATCTAAAGTGCTGAAATAATAAATAACGAATTAAATAAAAGCAAGGAATAATTCAAGATTGATCAAGAGAAATATAACAGCTCTAAGGTATCAGGTATAACGTAATTGATTTAGTCTCCTAGACGTTCTATAGTTCATTCATACTGTTTCAATGGAAATACATTAGGGAATAATGCGTGAAAGGTTTTGAACCTCCTTCCTAGATAAACCTCTGTATGGTCAATTCGACTAACATATATTCTCTGAAATTCCTATTCAAACCCTATTCACTTTCTACTTGAATTCTTAATTGCATTGTTCCACTAAGACAATCAAGCACCTTATTTACCAGCCCTTAGGATTATTGTGTTCACGGGCAAACTACTTTAATCCCTAGCAAGCAGACAATATTAAGTATGAATGCACACAAACTAATATAACAAATCAAGCATCACAGGCAACATCAATAATATGCTATGAAGACATTACAAACATATAACATAATCTGAATTAAATCAAATAAACAAGAATCTCAATAGCATGAATTAACAATAATAGTCTATGGTTCCCAAATCAATTACCCTAACCTTTAATCCCTAGAACTGTAAAAGGGTTTTAGCCCATGAGGTTACACACAACCCTCATGGTTGATAAATTCGTAACTAATCAACAATTGAAAAGAATGGAAGAAAATACGAAACCCTAGTGTCACGTGGTTCACGTTCTCCCTCCGTCTCTCCGATTGGATTGGCTCTCTAAACCGCACTTGAATCTTCCTCCGGACCGATGGGATGGATGGATGAATGGTTTGATGTGAATTGGGTGATGGATGGATGGTTCGTGAATTGAATTCACGTTCTATTCTGTGGTGAATGATCGGTCTTCTCTCAAAGTGTTTGATCCCCCTTTTTATACCATGGGCTAGGAAAACTGACTTTGCAGGGCTATATTTCACATTTGTCATGCACAGGGGATTAAAAATCCTGATTTTCGGCCCAAACTAACGCAACACGAGTTGGAGTGACCAACTCGAGTTGCCAGCACGACTTGAGTTGCCTTATGTTGCAACTCGAGTAACCCAACTCGAGTCGTGTTGTCAATTCGTGCGTCCACTTGTCAAGTCGAGCTGCCATGCTCTGAAACTGATTTTTCTCCGTACATCAACACGAGTCGAGCTACTGCCTGTCAACTCGTGTTGGCTCTCTGGACACCATTCGCTGCTGCTCTGCCTCACACGACATGCCACTCGACTTGCCTCACATGCAACTCGACTCGAGCTACAAGTCGAGCTGCGTAAGACAAGTCGAGTTGGCTCACTGACCAATTCTGACCCCCCACGGCTCCTTACTCGACTGACCCTTGCAACTCGAGTAAGGTCATTTCTTGCCCATTTCTTGCCCGTCTTCGGTTCTGCTCCATTTCAACCTATTTTTATCCTTCAAAACTCTACAAAACATGTTAGTAGCACCATAATCATGCAGGATATGTAAACTACACAATCTCACACAAATATAGAGCCCAATTCTAATTAAAACAATGCATAATGAGACCAAAAAGATGTAAATTTCCACTTTCATCAGTGATGACAAACAACCCGACCAGGTGAACTCTAGGAAGTCCTGGACATCAGAGATGGAGGAAGAGGATGAGGAGGCGATTGGTCGCACTGGCCGTTCTCTTCTGCCCCAACTTTCACCGGGGAAGGAAAGTAGGGTACGCTGTCCTGGCATCACCATCCAGGAGCCGCCGGCACATGGAGGTGGGAAGGTACGAGGCTGGGAGCACCCCCTAGGGTTCATCAATGAAGCTTCTATCCTGGAACGTACGAGGGCTCGTAGCCCCTCGTGCGCAGCGAACAGCCCGAAGGTTAGTTTGCAAGCATAATGTTTTTGTTGTTGGTTTTCTTGAGACTAGGTTATCTGTTGATAATGTAGTTGACATAGTCGATAGGATTGTTCCTAGTTAGAATGTTGTGCGTAACTTTGATCTTGCTAGTGGTGGGCGTATTGTGGTTGCGTGGGATACCGCTTTGATTTCTTTGAGTAATGTTATGCTACATGAGCAATGTATTTCTGGTATGGTGCGCTGTTTGATTTCTCAGCAGGTGTTCTATATCAGTGTTTTGTACGCCTGTAATTGCGTGGTCGAAAGGCGTCGACTATGGCTACATCTCTCTTTGGCTGGTCTAGCAGTTAACTCTCCCTGGATGATCCTTGGAGACTTTAACTGTGTTAGGCAGCCTGAGGAGCGTTCTGAAATTGTTTCGTCTCACAGGAACTGGTATATGGTGGAGTTTGAGGAGTTTTGTGTTGATATGGGGCTGGATGATGCTAAGTCCAAGGGATGCTTTTTCACCTGGACGAACGACGGAGTGTGGAGTCGGATTGACAGAGTGTTGGTTAATGGGTTGTGGAGTCTCACTTCAGGCGTGGTGGAATCCTAGTTTTTAGTTATGGGAAGCACCTCGGATCACTCCCCGGCCTTAGTCTCCTTGTTTCATCCTGATGTTTCCAAGGGGAGGCCTTTCAGATATGTCTATATGTGGGAGACCAGTGAGAACTTTAAGGAGGTTGTTCGGGACGTATGGGAATCATATGTGGATGGTACCAAGCAGTTCAGTGTTTGCCGTAGATTGAAGCTCCTCAAACCAAAGTTGCGTCGCTTGGCAAGAGGAACTTTGGTCATATTGACAGGTTGGAACTGGAGAGTCATGCTGGACTAGGGAATATGGAGAGATGGGATAGAGTGTGCGAAGCAGCTAAGAGAGTTGATTTTTTATGCCATGCCGAGCAGCTTTTCTTCTCACAGATGGCCCGTGGAGAGTACCTGCTGAATCAGGATAAACCGATGAAGTTTTTCTATAAAAAGATTAAGTCTAAGGGAGTTAGGAACCTTATTCCTTCCATACGTACGGAATCCGGGCATACTTCTTCCCGTGATAAAGTCGTAGGAGAGTTCCTCACCTTCTTTAAAGACATATTGGGAACTGCAGTGGAGTGTGATGAGATTGATGAGGGGGTTTTCTAGTGGGGAGCAGTGTTGAGTGATCAGCAGGCTCATGATCTTGAGGCTCCCATTTCAGCCGAGGAGATCAGGAATGTGGTTTGGAGTATGAATGGAGATAAAGCCCCTGGTCCAGATGGCTACACAGCGGCTTTTTTTATAGATGCGTGGGACGTGGTGGGCTAGGATGTAGTGGCTGTTGTCCAAGAGTTCTTTGACTCTGGACGGTTGCTGTGGCAGATAAACTCCACGTTTATTACACTCATTCCTAAAGGTAGTCACGACCCCACTGTGAGGGATTACCTGCTCATCTCGTGCTACAATGTTCTCTACAAGATTATTTCTCGAGTCATTGTGGGACGGATGACTGATCTTATGGATGGATTGGTAGCTGAGAACCACTTTGGGTTTGTCAAAAATAGAAGGATGAGGGATTGTGTGATGCTAGCCTAGGAGATCGTCAAAAATTATGGCTGGCTAGAAATCGCATGTAACCAAGAATGGCAGTCAAGGTTTATATTAGGAAGGCCTATGACTCAGTGGATTGGGGCTTTCTGCGTGGTGCGCTTACGGGCATGAGATTTCCTCAGCGTATGATCGGGTGGATTATGAAGTGCGTTTCTACTGCCTCGTTTTCTATCCTGGTCAACGGGTCTCCGGAAGGGTACTTCGATGGCAAGAGGGGTCTGAGGCAGGGGGATACCCTTTCTTCTCTCCTCTTCGTCCTCTGTATAGACTATTTCTCCCACTTGTTCAAGAGGCTTACTGCGAGAGGTGGTTATAAGTACCACTCTAGGCAGTGTACGAATGTGACGCATCTGGCGTTCGCAGATGACCTGATCATATTCTCCTATGGCAACCGATCCTCAGCTAAGGTCATTGCTAAGGCGCTCGGATCATTTGCTCGGATGTCAGGTTGGAGGTTAGTGCAGCAAAATCTAATCTGTTTATGGCAGGTGTTCAAGTAGATGAGGAGCAGCGGATTCGGGAGGTGTTGCCCTTTCAGGAGGGAACATTCCTTGTATGCTATCTTGGAGTCCCGCTGTAGGGTAGTAAGCTCAGGGAGTCAGCTTTCGAACCACTCATCTCACAGGTGTCTAATCTAATCAGAGGTTGGTCCGCCCATATACTCTCTTATGCGGGACGATTGAAGCTCATTCGATCAGTTGTATATGGGGTGATGAACTTCTGGATTGCTATGGTGAAAGTGCCCAAGGGTATAATTGACAGGGTTGAGCGTATGATCAGGAAGTTCCTTTGGGGAACTGCCAGGGGGCTGTCAAGTGGGATGACGTGATACGGCCTAAGGAGCAGGGTGGCCTGGGACTTAGGTCTATCGAACTCCTCAATGATGTGGCTCTCTGTGGGGGTGTTGTGGGATGTACACCAAGAGAAGAAGTCATTGTGGGTTAAGTGGATTAATGCCATTTACCTTCGAAACTCTTCTTGTTGGGATGTCGAGGTGAACTACAGCGCCTCGATAGTTTGGAAGGATATCCTGAGAGCCAGGGATCGTGTGCGTGCACGCATTGGGGGTGATATCGTGTCCACCTTCGCTTCCTGTTCGGAGATGGGCAGGCTTCGAGTGGGTAAGTTGTACGGGGAAGTTTATGACAATGCACCCGTACAATTTATCTACAAAAAGCTATGGAGTCTGTGGGTTCCTCGGAAGCATTCCTTCAGGATGTGGATAGCCCTGAGGAATCATCTTCTCACCATGGACAGATGGAGGTAGTATAAGGGATCAGTGGAGTGCTGTTTATGCATGGGGAATGGAGAAACATCGGACCATCTGTTCTTTAGTTGTCCATTCACGCATCAGGTTTGGAAGCGAGTGAAGGAGGAGGTCAAGTGGAGGAGGCAGATTACCACCTTGAAGGCTGGCATCAAGTGGTAGAACAAGGACAGAAAGGTGCACGTCAAGGATAGACGAAGATGGACGCTGGCTCTCTATGGATGCGTCTTCTTCATCTGGAAAGCTCAGAACGACGCTCTCTTCCAGGGCGTCCGACCAACAGTAGATGGTGTTTCTAATTCTGTTATAATGCATGTAATTCGGTTTGAGCATTTGCTTTCTAGATAGGTGTAGTTGGTAGTTTTTCGTTGGTTGCTCCGTTTGGAGTTGTACTTTATGTGACTTGGGCCTTTGGCCCCTCGTTTTTCTCTTAATTTACATATATTCATGTGCTGCCGGCGATTTTCTGGCCAAGAGATTGGTCTATCAATGGCGGATCCCCTTACTTGGGATCTCGCCTATTCCGACGCTGAACATCCATCCGTCGTATTCACATAAGTCTGCGCCTACTCCAGTGTAGATTGCTTCGCAAAGAGCCCACATTGGCATCACTATTCACCGCTGGAACGTCTTCACCGGCATAGTTATAGTATTAATCTAAGAAATTTCTTCCCTTAGATCTTCTATTATCGTCTAATTTTCTTTAGATGCCCTGCATTTTTTGATAATGCTGCAGACAGGATTTTATACCTTGCTTTGAGTTGGAATATGAACATGTCTTTGTAAAACAATGCTTTCTTCATTCGAGTTGTAAAAAGTAGCAAGTTCATTGGTAATTTACACAAATCTGGTTTGATTACATTAATTCCAAAATTTATATTCGAAGTGCATCAAGATTAGGCAATGCATGATTTAGAAGAATTTGACACTTGTATAGCAATAATTTTAACTACCTTAAATTTCTTTTATCATTTTCCTAATATTTTTTAATTGATATCTGAATAAGTGTGCTTAGCCCGATTGCCCCTTGAATATTAAGATATCTTTGACACTTCACATAAAAGACGTTGACAATTTTATTGGAAGATGAATACTAGTTCATGCTGATTGTGTTTGCTATTATTTATAGTATGCGAAAATCCTTACCTTTATGTTATACAACTGTTTAAATAATCAATCGGATGATACTTTTGATGCATTACTTGGCGTTGCCTCAAGCTTCTTTCAGTTATTTAGCTTGGTTCACATTCTTCCAATACCCTTTTGAGTGATTCATTCATGCACATGCACGTGTTGTTTCATGTACTCTAGAACTTCAGAGACTTATACCTAGTCTTAAGAAAGCGTATGGTGACAACTTGCGGAAGGTGCTGCATGTAGGCCATGAAACCTGCTCTGTAGTTCCTAAAGCATTAAAAGAAGAGGCATCTCCGACGCGGGCGCGACTTCTCAACCAGACCAACCCTTTTGTGCGGTCTAATTCCATGACTAGTGCTGCTGGAGATCTCCCGTTATGCAGACTCTTATATTGTTGAGGTTCTCTATGGTTTTATGCCCATGATACGAAAGGGATAGGCTCATACTCCCATGTTCGTCCCTTGAAAGTGGCGGCTCTCCATCGTTGGATTATGTTTGAAAGAGTATTGTTCATATTTGCAGCGTATGAAGGCAATTTTGCAGTTTGATTGCTGTATTAATTTGACTTCATGAGTTAGATTATTCATCGTCATTCTTTTTCAACTTTGAATTTTCACAAATGTTTGCTTGGGTTGCTATTGTTTCGTTTGACGACAGCAAATTCTTTTAGTTTAATGGACTCTGTCATCATTTAGTTGAATGATGTGAATGAGTCCTTTCTGTTTTACATTCCTTGATTGGGATTGCTCTCGCGAGCATTTGTCTTTTTGGGCTCCAAGAATTATTTTTTTCTAAGGCAGATTGTTCTGCTGATGGTTGAATGCTTCCTAGCAGCTTGTTGTTATTGCTTTAAGGATGGTCCGCCCTCTTGCTACATCTTTGTTTCGTCTTATCTAGCCATTTTAATAAACTAAATAATATTATGAGGCCGTCTGTTTGGCCACAATTTTTTAGATTTTTTTATTAATTAGATTACTCTTTGTAATAATTTATGTTACTTTAAATAAGTTTTTGAATTACTCTTTATATTTATTTGTTTATGTTTTATTTTGTTCTGTTAACAATTTATTAGGTTATTCTTTTCTTTTAATTATGTTACTCTTTATAATAAATTAGGTTACTATGAACATACTTTTGCCCTTTATGTTGATTTTTCTATGTTCTATTTTTATGAATATGATTACTTTTTTCTATTAATTAGGTTACTATGAACATGATTTAGCCTTTTTAAAAAGTTTTTTTTTCAACATTTTTAGGTTACCCTTTTTAAAAAATTGGGTTGCTTATGTTTTGAATTATTAAAAAGAGTAACTCAATTAATAGAAGAGGGTAACCTAAAAAATATTAACCAAATAAAATAATATTTATTTTCTGAAATTCGAATATTGAATTAAAGAGTAACCCAAATTATTAAAAAGAGTAACTCAATTAATAGAAAAGAGTAATCTAAAAGATGTTAACCAAAGAGGTGAAAGTTTATATTTTTTCTTTGTTTCAAAATACATGTATGGTAAAGAATTAAATCGTATGCTATCTATAAGTTACTCTGTGTAAGTAATTAGATTACACTTTAAAATTAATTGGACCACTCTTTAATTTAAGATTTGATTTTTGAAAATAATGTCATGTACTTAGATTACTATTTAGAGTTAATTAGATCACTCTTTCAAAATAACTGGATTACTCTAGGATTTAAGACTTTGATTTTTGAAAACTAAGTCATGTTCTTAGATTACTCTTAGAGTTAATTAGATTACTCATTCGAAATAATTGGATCACTCTTTCGATTAAAAACTTTGATTTTTGAAAATGAAGTGATGTACTATAAAGATTTAGATTACTCTTTGAAATTAATTGGATCACTCTTTGAAATAATTAGATTACTCTTTATAATAAATTGGATCACTCTTTAGGAATATCAAGAAATAGTCTTACTTATCTAATAGTTTATAGTTTCTTTTCATTAACAAATGTGATATCTAATAATAGTCTTTTCATTAACTAATGCATCACATGTATTCATATTGTTTATACACCAGAGAAACTAACATATGGCAACATTATGATCGATGACAAAAACTATTACTGTAATTGATTATGAATATGCAAGTTACAACCTTTTTCTCTAATATTGCTAACTATGACTCTGACACACCTCATATCTTGGAATACAACAAATACACTGATGTAGAGGAGCGCTAAGTTTTATACAACATCACCTTGATTTACATGATAAGTGAACATGTCTAGAGATACTTTGAATTTCAAAGATTAGTTTTAAGAGCTTTTCAGAAAACACAACACAACCAACATGTCTAGACACTTAAATTTCAACATTTATGAATTATAGCATACCAAATATAAAGTGATTTGCAACCACCTTCCAACTTTCAATCAGACAAATGAGAAATGCTAATAAAAAAGGTGCACCAACCAAAAGAGCTATACATAATCTTCCTTGTAGCAATCAATAGAGCTATGCATATTATCTTTCTTGTAGTATAAAATACCAACTATTAATAAGGCTAATAGCAATTCCTCCAACAACTTAGTGATGAAAATGATGAAACTGAAAGTTCAAAGAACACGTAGATTCCAAAAACCAAATGCAATCAAGAAAACCCCTCTTCTCTTCCCAAATCGATTCAATCTAATAATTCCAGATGAAGGGATGTAGAACCCTCTCCTCTTCCCAAATCTCTCATGACCTATACTATCAACAACTCTTGGCCAAAATGATAATTAGAGAAGGAGGGAAAGGTGGTAGCGTCTTGGCTGCCTGATGAAAATTGGGCTCAGGCCCTGCCCTGCCCTACCGTGAGAACAGCTTCGCAATCGCCACGACAGATAGCTTCTTCCTCGGCGTTCTGATTGGCCGGTGGGTCACGCCAATTGGGAGGATTCTCGCCGGAAAATCGTATACTTGGATTCCTTGTATGCGGCAGCAAGAAATAGGGGAAAGAAGACAAAGGCGGCCATGGTCATTTAAGAAATCGAAAGTATTCTATCAATTGGTGGTTCCGATTGATTTGTTGGATCGATAATCAAAGAGATATACATAAATTGGAAAATTGGATAATTCTCTAATTGAAGTCCATTTGCTGAAGAGAGGATCCGGTTCCATGAAAATTTGATGAAACGGTAGTCGCTCTCTTAAACTAATATAGGATGACAATATTAAATAAAATGTATTAATAGGTCAAGATCTATTACTACATTAGAAATTCCGGTTCCATGAAAATTTGATGAAACCAGTCCTACTGTAGTCGCTCTCTTAAACTAATATAGGATGACAATATTAAATAAAATGTATTAATAGGTCAAGATCTATTACTACATTAGAATAAATGACACTTTATAGAAATGTATTAATATGTAAAATGTATTATTAATAACTCTTACACTACACATATAAATATCATATAAGCTAATTTTTTTAGTAGTTGTAAAATACATGATGTTGTAGCTCTTGTTCTAAAACATCATATTACGACTTCTGCTTATGTGCTACATTCAATGGCGCCCATATTCTAGGACAACTCTTTTATCTATTTATCTGTTTTTACCGTTTATTTATTTGTCTATTTATTGAAAAAATAGAATATTCTTATTAAAAGAATTTAGGGTGTTACATCTACTGACTTAATTACTTAATTACTAGTGTTCTGATCAGGCTCAAATCAATTTATTTATTTTTCAATTTTCAGTTATTATTTTTAAATAATCAATCTATTTATTAAAAAATATTTAATTAAGTTTAGTCTAAACAAATGTATAATGACAATTTAGGAGTTAAATATTTGTTAGTCCCAAAACTTTTTTTCTATTTAATTATAGTCCCAAAAAATATATTTGTTTATAATTAGTCCCGTAACTTTTATTTTTCTTTAATTTTGATCCAATTTTCGCCGGATTTGCCGCCTGTTTCCGAAACCGGCGAGTGATGCTGACATGGCGAGTCCAACCAGCCAAAGATTGATGAAGCTTAAGAAGAAGAAGAAGGGTAACACCAAAAATTACAAAATGTTTATGTATAGGGTGACTATAAACGTTTTTGCAATCTTTGGTGTTGTCCTCCTTCTTCTGCTTAAGTTTCATCAATCTTTGGTTGGTTGAGAAACAATTGGACTCGCCACGTCAGCATCGCTCGTCGGTTTCCGGCAGCAGGTGGCAAATCCGATAAAAATTGGACCAAAATTAAAGAAAAATTAAAGTTATGGGACTAATTATAAACAAATATATTTTTTGGGACTAAAATTAAAAAGAAAAAAAGTTACGGGACCAAACAAATATTTAACTCGACAATTTAGTGTAGTTTAAACTAATATATGATGACAATATAAAATGTATTAATAGGTCATGATCTATTACTACATTAGAATAAATGACACTTTATAGAATGTATTAATATGTATAATGTATTATTAATAACTGTTTACACTATACATATAAATGTCATATAAGCTCATTTTTCTAGTAGTCGTAAAATACTTGATATTGTAGCTCTTGTCCTAGAACATTATATTACGAATTTTGCTTATGTGCTACATTCAGTGACGCCCATATTCTAGGACAACTTTTTTATTTATTTATCTATTTTTACCGTTTATTTATTTGTTTATTTATTAGAGAAAAAAAGTGAGAATATCCTCATTAAAAGAATTTAGGGTGTTACACCTACTAACTAGTTTTTTGATCATGTAATGATTTTATTTTTTAATTTTTTTATAGCAAATTAATGATTTTCTTTTGTTAGAAAAAATTCCATGAATAGAACAATCTTTTTTAGGAAAATAATTATTATAAAATTTAACAATATCTATTATAAAAAAGATTGTACAATGTACAATACATATTATTACTTATTCCATTCTGAAACTTTTGTCCATTGATCTGCAGGCTTTAATTTATTATTGCTGAAATACACACCACCATCTCGTGCTGTCCAATAGCGGTCATGCCCAGTCGCATTATTTCCATTGGATTTAAAAACCACTAAAATTTTATCACCATATGGGGACCAAAAGTGGCAGAAGAATAAAGTGTTTTTAAAGAAGTTTTCACAGAATTGAAAACTATATTCTTGAGTTAAATCGAGCTCATGAAGACCAAGATCATCGTCTTTAGATTGACAGCGCACTTTCAACTTTCCTTTTGAGAGTGTGTTTTGCACATGAATTCTATAATTGTCTGCAAGAAAGCAGGATTGGGATGGTAGGACAATGTTGGATATAATTATGAAAATTACAAGGAGGAATATGACTTTCATTTTTTAGGTTGAAATTATTTTTTCTTGGAACCCGATTGTATTTTTAAAAATTCAGTGTAGTTATTTATATAGAGAGAATTAAAGATACTACTAATAATTAAAAGTTCTAGAATTAATTTTTTAGTCAAGTTAGTTATTCTAATATCATCGCATGGTAATATGCATTAATGTGTAAGTTACACAAGAAAAAGAAAGAAAGAAATAAAGAAATAAGTAATAATTAATCATATCTGCATAAGATTTATTTGGATTTTGTAAAAATAAATTGTAATAATTTGATTATAAGCTTATGATTGGCTTGTGCAAAATAAATTCAGTAAATTTACCGGAATTATTCCTATAAGTCAAAAACTTGTGTGCACCCGGGTATACGGAAGCACATTCCGTGTGCCTTTAAAATTTTGTGTTAAATTGTATACCCTTTAATATAAAGATGTGTACCTTTTATTTTACAAGGCAAAATCTGGGTGCACGGAAGCACACTCCTTGTGCCTTTAAAATTTTATATTAAATTATATATCATTTAGTATAAAGGTGTGTATCCTTTATTTTCTGAAGAAAAATAAAAAATATAATAAAAAGTATATACCCTTTAGAACAGAATGTTGTACCTTTATTAAATAAATTAAGTGTATACCCTTTAAAATAAAATATTATACCCTTTTCTATAATATTAAATTCTAAAGACACACGGAATGTGCGTTCGTGTGCTCGGACGCATGCAAGCCTCGCCTTTCCTATAGTCTTTAAAATTAATATAATTTAATAACTTAGTTATTGATTTTGCAAATTATTAAGATCTTGTAGCAACAATTCCTCATTGCATATAGAATCTACTTTAATACAAACTTTTTAATTTAAAATAAGATCATATTTGAATTTTTAAAAGCAACATGCAATTAATTAAGATATTGGGTCCCATATATGCAAATGGTCTCGCGATATTTTTATATTTTTTTAAATTGTTATCACTTTATATCAAAAATATTTCATCCGTGTTCGAAGTACTATCGGGATATTTTACGTCTTGAGGGAAGAAATCCAATCTCAACATGGTTCAAGATCCTAATTAGTTCTCGCACCAATCATTCAAAGATCCAAATCCAAATTTAGAGAGAAGATTTGAAGACTTTTCTCCTTTCTTTCATTTCCCGTATTTATTTTTCAATATTTATATAGTAAATGTTTGTTTGGTGCAACCTAAAATTCAAACAATGATCTGCGTTCGAAATCTACACATATCTAGCGCAACTAAATAAACATAGTATTACTTTTCTCTGTAAACTGTGTATGTAGAACTTACGGACTGCAGTCCATTACTATTAGGGAATATATTTTATACAACATTACTATTAAGCAAAGACTTGTGCGAGATCGTCTCACTGATCTTATTCCGTGAGACGGACTATTAACCCATTTAGGCGATTCTATTGTTGGATTATATACTAAAAGTCTAGCTTTTTGTATGAACAATATTAATAATATGATGAAATGATTGCGTCTTATAATTTATTTATATGTACCACTTACTTTATATTGTAAATAATATGTTATGCGACAATACTCGGGAGATCATATTATCAATTTCCTTATAAAGTATAGACAGATGCTCACAACCGAGATAGACAGGGACTCTCTACCGGGATGGTTGTAGAGTGATTTGCTATTAATTTGTCTTGACTATAAAATCACATTAGTGCACTGTGTGTATTGAGTAGGACCGCTTGCGATCGTTCGACTTATACTGAATATATAGGAGAACTTGATCTCAGTTAGTATAGATGTTCTTGATCTTAATCCCTGTAAAATAACCTCGACACGTAAGGCAGTATGTATTTATTTGATTTATCAATGGGGTGAGATTTACATCTAATTAAATCAATAAATTCGGTGAGTTGAGAAATAGTGTTGTTTCTATGGTGTGCTGTTGATTATAGAAGGAATCAGTGTCTTATTAAATAGATTAATAATGTCCCATTTAGAGTTCATAAGGATTATCATTAAATCATAGTGGAATGACAACATCTATTGAGTTTTATATATTATTTGTCGAATTTTTAACGCTCTACTGTGCAGCCTTATGGCAAGTGAAAGGGTGACCAGTGAATGGTTGAGATTGCAAGATCGATACCAATTGCCCACACTTCTCATTTTTTATTTTTATTGAATAGTTTTATTTTATAATTCTCTACGAAAAGTTACAATTAATTAATATATTGCAGTGAATTATTTCATAAATCATTTATAACATAAATAAAAAGGTGATATGTTTGAAATTAAGATAACTTTTGAGGTTGTTGGTTGATGTGAAGTTTTCTTTTTTGAGTGGTGAACATAAGTGTGAGACAGACGAAAACGGAAAGTGTGAACAAAAGTGTGGGACGTAAGGAGTATTTCATAAATCGTTTATAGTATAAATAAAAAAGTGATAATATTTTATAACGAAAGTGATAACATTTTATAGCGCAAGTGAATTATTTATTTTTTGATAACGGTGTAGTGATACCAACTGCCCACACTTTTCATTTTTTATTTTTATTGAATACTTTTATTTTATAATTTTCTACGAAAAGTTACCATTAATCTATGAAAAGTGATAATATTGTAATGAATTATTTCATAAATAAAACATTTATAGCAATAAAAAAGAGATAATATTATAATTAATTTTATGAAAAGTTATAATAAACCTATGAAAAATTATAATGGTGTACTGAATTATTTCATAAGCCGTTTATAGTATAAATAAAAAGTGATAATATTTTATAACGAAAGTGATAATATTTTATAGCGCACTTTTTTAATAATGGTGTAGTGAATTATTTCATAAACCGTTTATAATATAAATAAAAAAGTAATAATATTTTATAGCGAAAGTAATAATGATATTATCACCCTTTTCATATACAATTTATCATATTAATAAAAAGGTGATAATATTTTATAACAAAAGTAATAACATTTTATAAGAGAAGTGAAAATGATATTATCATTTTTTATCCGTCACACGTTAGGACTTATGTGAGACAGTCTCACACAAGTCTTTGACTAAAAATAATACTTGATTAAAGAAAAGTGATAATTGTCCACTTGAATTAGTATAAAAATGATAATATTTTAAAAAAAAAGATTTAAATAAAAAAAGATGATTCAGATGATGGTAAAAAAGTTATGACATACTTAATAAAATGTGATATCTAATCAAGAAAAATGTGATATAAGTTAATTTAATTATTTAATGAAATTTTTGTTGGATAAATTAAAAGTGATAACACCGTAATAAAAAGTTGTATATGATTAAAGAAAGACCGTTCAATCGAACTTTTTTATTAATAATTTGTATGATTATTAAAAAGTGATAAAATTTTTAAATACAAAATAATACTTAGTTAAAAAAAAGTAATAACTGAACTATTGAATCATGAATAATTAATAGAAAAAGTGATAATATTTTTAATTAGAAATGATAACTAATTAATAAAAAGTAGTAATAATTTTATGTAATCAAACTATATTATAAATAATTCGTAAAAAAGAGTTATAACATTTTAAATAAAAAATAATACCAAATTATAAATAAAAAATATAAAAAATAAAGTAATAATATTGTAAGCAAATAAAATTTCACAGTCCAATCAAAATGGTGACACGTGGGTTTTCATGATTAAAATATCAATTTTAATTTATTATTTTTTTGGGAATTTAATAAATTAATTTCTAAAATAAATTAATAGATAATTGATAATTAATTTGAGCCAACAAATTAAACAAGCCCAAATTAAATGAGGCTTGACCCAAGTTAAATAAACCCAAATTAAACGAGGCCTGACTTAAGTCAAAACAAGCCCACACAAATTAAATCAGGCCCAAGTAAAATAGGCTTGATTGCGGCCCAATCAGAGGCCCAAGCCCGCTAAATTAGGTCAAAACACCTCATCCTACACCTATATAAAGGGCTCTCTCACATTCATTTTGGGGACACATTCAAGAACCCGAAGACAACGACACTCCTGAAGAGATCGAGAATACAAGCAACGCTCCCTCAGGATCTTCAAACTTCAAGTGAAGAACAACTCAAGCAATCTTCAAACTTCAAGCGAAGAACAAGTTGAAGATCTTCAAGCAATCTTCAAACCTTCAAGCTCAAACAAAGAACAGCTCAAGCAATCTTCAAATCTTCAAGCTTCAAGCGAAGAACAAGTTGAAGATCTTCAAGCGATCTTCAAATCTTCAAGCGAAGAACAGTTTCAAGAATCAAGAATGACGTTTAATCCAAAAAAGGGCTTGATGCCTCTAGATTAACATTATAAATCATCAAAATTGAGCTCGGACAAGCATCAACCGAAGACCCGACTCAACACAGTCAAAGTCAAAATCAACACAAGTCAATAAGTCAAAGTCAAAATCAAATTGGTTCGAGAGAAGAATCAGAGGATTGATAGAGATTGTAACCCATTTATATTTCTTTTTAATTAAATCTGTCTGGATTAACTTTGTACTTCATTTTGTGTTTATTTCATTATAAATACAAAATTTGTTGTTACAAATTTTGGCACGCGCCCAGTGGGACAATCTCTACCTCTCATCTCTTCTCCCTACAACTTTGAAGACACAAAATGACTCCTGTCAAGATCACAGTAGGAAGGACACCTGCTTCTAAACTCGCCGATTCATTGAGTGAACATATTGCTGTTGTTACAAGGAGCATGTCAGAGAAAGCTCAGTCGGGGACCTCGTCTAGATCCAACCCTTCGGTTGAGGAGACTGTGAGAAAACAACCAACCATGAAGGAGGATAGTGATGAAGATTCTGCATGCTCACACCATCGTTCATCTTCAAGCTCTTCATTTGACTCTGTCGTAGCCCCAATAATGATGGCCGACACTTCAACTATTGAAGAATAGTTAGCAAGTATGATGAAAGCTATCGAAGGGCTCGCGAAACACATAGAGGCCCAAGACACAAAGATCTCCCAATTGATGGAAAAAAGAGACATTGCAGAGACTAGCCGTGCAAACGAAAAAGAAGTTGTGGATGAAAGTGAGGTGAAAGAGTTTAAAAGACACCAAACTATTGAAAAAGAGCAAACTGGAAGGGGAGTGCAAATTTCGGCTGATGGAATGCTCCAAGTCGATCAATTGAAGGATATTATACTTGGAACAATAAAAGAAAGGGAAGAGACTTCCAATCTCACCTTCACTTATGTCAAGCTGATTAGTGTGAAAATCTACGTATTTTAGAGTCCGATTTAGCACCGTGTTGTGGGATTTATATTCTTATTTGAGCATCTTATGGTAGAATTGCATAAATTTGTGTTTCAGATGTACGTGGGGTGTTATTTTGTGTTTTCAGGTGGAAAATAAGGTAAAAAGAGTAAAAGCGGAAGTCGGAACGAAGTCGGGAGAAGGAGAAGCTGGCACGACTCGTGCCGGCCAAGAGGAGCCAAGTCGTGCCGCAATGCTTGGCAGGTTGTGCCGCAAGTGCTGCCGAGAGGTGCTCGTACGCCTACCGAGAGGCACCGCACGCCCGCCAAGCGCGCCCGCACAAGTTGCCGAGTATGCCTGTCGAGACTGCCGAGCACGAGCCGTCGAGAGCTGCCGAGACGCACGCGTCATGCCGCACAGCTGCTGCCAAGGAATGCCGCCACCATGCACCCGCACAACTCGTGCAGCATCCCAGAAGGCCCAATTTTGTCGTTTCATCATTTTTGCGACCCGTTCGTATTTTTAACGTGAAAAAGCCCACTTTCAAGTCAGAATTCGTGAAGGATCAGTTCTCAACTATAAAAGGAGTCCTTGGGGTGTTCCAAACCCTAACTCTCCAGAGCTCTCCATAACTCTTCATACCCTTTCATAATCTACTATCCCATCCACCTATCCCGGGGAGTTCATCAGTATTGCTTACTTGAGAAGGAGAACAAGGAGGTTCAGAATCACGGAGGAAAGAACAAAGGATCACACCATAACTAGGGTTTTTCTTATTCTCCCTTTCATTATTTTGAATAATAGACCTATGGGATTGTTTTCATACCTAACCATGGGTGTTGCTTGTAACACCATGGGCTAGTACTTCTTGGATAGTGCTAGGTTTTGAAGATTGAATTGGTTTAAATTAGTGATCTAGATTTAAGGTTGGATACCTACAGTATACTTATTCCTTTATTAATGCTTTAATTTGAGACTTATATTTTGTCTTATATGATCTGTCCTTATTCATGTGTATGTCAATACCTTTTGCATGCTTATGCTTATTGCTTGTGTCATGGAGGTATAAATATTTGTCAACCTGTTATGAGTAAAGTGGACTTAACCATATAACCTTTATTCATTAGAATAATTAATATTGAACACTTAATATATCTATCTTAGATTGTTAGGTGAAAATTGGGGATTAATTCTTAAGTACCTAGAAAGGGAGTATGAATTATTCTTCTGCATCTGAGGGTTTGAACCAGATTTATGTGCTAAGTTTACTTGACCAAAGGGGTTTAACATAATTAAGTGATTGCTTTCATAAGAACTGCAGGGATTCTAACCGATTGTCTAGTGACTTGATTTGACCAATTTAACTGGATTTCCTAAGGCTATCTATCTTCTCTCTTGATTACTTTCCATATTTAATTATCTGCTATTTTAATTATTTTCTGCATAGTTAATTTAGGTAATTTTCTAAACAAACCGGAGTTGTCTTAAATTAGAATAGTCATAATTAGATTAAATAGTAGATATATAATTATCTCTAGGATACGATATTATTATTTTTGACTTGGTCACACGTGGAACTACAATCGATTCCCTACACTTAGGGACGCATGCAAAATTTTGAACAAGCACAAGCCATACACGAAAAGAGTGGACAACTTGAAGTTGCCAACTGGCTATCACCCTCCCAAGTTTCAACAATTTGATGGCAAGGGAAACCCAAGGCATCGTATATCACACTTCGTTGAGACATGCAATGACGCTGGTACTTATGGAGACCAAATGGTGAGGCAGTTCATTCGCTCTCTCAAAGGAAATACCTTTGATTAGTATATCGACTTGCAACCTGAACCCATTGACGGTTGGACGCAAATGGAGCATGAATTTCTCAATTGTTTCTACAGCACGAGGAGAACCGTTAGCATGACTGAGCTAACTAATACTCGCCAATTGAAGGATTAGCTTGTGATTGATTATATCAATCGATGGAGAAATTTGAGTTTGAACTGCAAAAACCGACTATTCGAAGAGTCCGCCATCAAAATGTGCATCCAAGGGATGGGATGGAGTGGAATTTACTCTACATACTCAAAGGGATTCAGCCAAAAACTTTTGAGGAGTTGGCTACGAGAGCCCATGACATGGAATTGAGCATGGCTACTAGAGGAATCAAACACTCACCGTTATCGGATTCTTACAAGTCTAGAGACAGACAAGAAGCCAAGAAGGGAGGCAAGCCTTATGCAAGAAACTCCAATAAAGAATCAATGGCCATAAACACTGCTTTTGTCAAGGTTCGAAAGAATGGAGATGACAAGAAAGATAAAGGGAAATAAATTACTCAACAAGTTACTCAAGAGTAGGGGCAAAGAAGGTTAACCTTGAAGGAGATGCAAGAAAAAGAGTATCCATTTCTGAACTCTGATATTTCTGGCATATTCGATGATCTGATGAAAGACAAACTCATCGAACTTCCTGAAATAAAGCACCCATAAGAAGCCAATCGAACCAATGACCCAAAATATTGCAAGTATCACAGACTGGTGGGTTATCCTATTCATGATTGTTTCATCTTCAAGGAAAAGATTATGTAGCTGGCCAAAGAAGGGAAAATTGTGTTGGAGGATGAAGCAACCACAAAATTGACTTCCATAAAAGAAGTTCATGACGAAAGCTCATGTCATGTGGTGAATGAGGAGGGCAGTGAAGATGAATGAGTTGAGGACAAGGAAAAGGCTTACTCTATGAAAGTGACCTTCACAGATGAAGACATGTTGTTGGGTTCACAGCCTCACAACCGACCTCTATTTGTAACTGGTTATACGCAAGGGTTGTAAGTAAACCGTATACTTATTGATGGAGGCTCAGCAGTGAACATCCTATCTTTAAAGATGTTGAAGAAATTAGAAATACTAGCGGATGAACTCAACCATAGCCGATTGATGATCCAAGGGTTTAACCATGAAGGGCAAAGAACTCTCGGCATGATTTTTCTTGATTTGATGATTGATGAGATGAAATCAACGGTGCTCTTCCACGTCATTGATGCAAAAACTTCATACAACATGCTCTTGGGGCATCCATGGCTACATGAGAATGATGTGATCCCTTCTACATTACACCAATGCTTTAAATATAGCGAAGGCAACAACGTGAAAATAGTGTTTGGTGATGATAAGCCATTTACTGAAGCTGAACCTTACTTTGCAGATGCCAAGTATTTCTTCAAGAATAAAAAGAAAGTGAAACATGAAGAAGCCCCAGGACAAAATGATGGGGGCAGAAAACAAATAGAGGATGAAGATAGCACATCATCCACCGCTCTCAAGAAGAACAAAGAGAAGCCTGAGGCCTTGAAAGAATTGACGTTGCCTTTAACAAAAATTTATGAAGGAAAGACTTCTTCTCTTCCACTCAAAGGATTCGTACGTCTTGTTGAAGGAGCAAAGGTCGAACACCGTGAAGTATTTGGAGCAGAAATAGCCAAGTTATATGGCCCACAAGCTTTCAAACTCCTCAAAAAGGCTGGTTATGAACCAAAGGAGAAACCGATGACAAGCAAGTTGCCTCAAGAGACTATCAGCTCATCCGAACATGGGCTCAATGCTACTCAGAAGATGTTGAAAAATAGTGGCCACACTATCAAGAATGCTAAGCCAGGTTTGGGATATGTCCCTCAAAGCCAGTCCGCATAGCAATTAGAAGAACAAACACAAATTATATCACAGGGGAAGAAGCTTCGTCCACAGAAGATATGTTTGACGAAAGAGGAGGAAAAATCAAAAAAATCTCGGTGTTTGAGAGGTTTGGAAGTGTTTTTGAAAGGCTCGGACCGTATGAGAAGAACAAGTATGGGAAGAAAAGTCATTTCAAGTCTCCTACCTTCCCAAAACTCTGGAGTCGAATTCCTTCTCGCATGAAGAGGCAAAATATCTTGACAGTCTCATGTGAAAGAGTGTTGAAAGCCAAGATGCAGACAATTGTCTTTACCAAGGAAGACAATGATGATAATAGAGAAAGTGTAGCCTCCACTAATCATATCACTGCTCTTGAGGATTCTCAAGTGGAGGAGGTAGATGCTGAGGATGGCCCTCCACAATTTGAAGAAGGAGTAAAGGCCACTATTGATGAGTTGAAATAAATCAACTTAGGTGACGAAAATGACCCACGTCCTACCTACATAAGTGCTCTGCTAAACATTGAAGAAGAAGAAAAGTACATCCTCCTTTTACGAGAATTCCGAGATGTCTTTGCATGGTCGCATAAAGAAATGCCAGGCTTGAATCCAAAGATCGCAGTGCATCACTTGTCCATCAAAAAGGGAACTGACCAGTAAAGCAAATGCAGCGTCGATTTCGACCGGAGTTGATCCCTTTGATTGAAGAAGAAGTCAATAAAATTCTTGAAGCATGAAAGATTAGAGAAGTCAAGTATCCTATATGGATATCCAACATCATGCCCATGAGGAAGACAAATGGGCAAATCAGAGTATGTGTTGACTTTCGTGATCTGAACTTGGCATGTCCAAAAGACGATTTTTCACTGCCAATCGCTGAACTCATGATTGACGCAACAACAGGGCATGAAGCCATGTCATTCATGGATGGATCATCTGGCTACAATCAAATTAGTTTGGCTCCTGATGATCAAGAGAAGACGGCCTTTCGCACTCCGAAAGGAATATATTTCTACAATGTCATGCCATTTGGGTTGAAGAATGCTGGAGCCACTTATCAATGAGCTATGCAAAAGATATTTGATGACATGCTTCATAAGACCGTCGAATGCTATGTCGATGATATTGTGGTGAAATCAAAGGAAAAGAAAGATCATCTCCATGATTTAAGGTGAGTGTTTGAACGATTGAGAGAGTATCAACAGAAAATGAATCCACTGAAGTGTGCATTTGGAGTTACATCTGGAAAATTCCTGGGATTTATTGTCCTCCGTCGAGGGATTGAAATTGAAAAGGCAAAGATTGATACTATCTTGAAGATGCATGTGCCACGGAACATACATGAACTTAAAAGTCTACAAGGAAAGTTGGCATATTTGAGGAGATTCATATCAAACTTGGCAGGTCGATGCCAACCATTTAGTCATCTTATGAAGAAAGGCATTATATTTGAATGGGATGAGGCTTGCAATAATGCTTTCAACAGAATTAAAGAATATTTGATGAATGCACCAGTGTTGGGTGCTCCAATACCCGAGCATCCATTAATTCACTACCTAGCTGCTCAGGAGCATTCCGTGGGAGCATTACTTGCACAAGAGAATGATGATGGTAAAGAAAATGCTCTCTACTACCTAAGTAGAACCATGAATCCGAATGAATTGAAGTATTCACCTATTGAGAAGATCTGCTTAGCTCTTATCTTCATGATTCAGAAGTTGAAGCATTACTTCCAAGCTCACACGGTTCAGCTAATCTCAAAAGCCAACCCACTAAAGTTTGTCATGTCAAAGCCAGTACTCTCTGATAGGCTTACAAGGTGGTACCTCCAACTTCAACAGTTTGACATTGTATATGTCCCTCAAAAGGCCGTAAAAGGACAAGTGTTGGCAGATTTTCTAGCTGATCATCCAATGCCTGCTGAATGGGAACTGTCTGACGAGCTCCCTGATGAAGATGCTTTTTCTGTGGAAATAGCTTCTCCTTGGAAGATGTACTTTGATGGAGCATCTCATAGAGAAGAAGCCGGTGCTGGAGTCATGTTTGTAACATCCAGTGGTGAAGTTTTGCCATTCTCATTTTCCTTAACGGAAAATTGCTCCAACAATGTGGCCGAGTATCAAGCACTTATACTTGGTTTAGAAATGGCAGTTGACATAAAGCAGTTGCACCTTAAAGTGTATGGTGATTCACTACTTGTGATAAACCAACTACTCGGAGTGCATGAAGTAAAGAAGCCTGAGTTGCTCCCATACTACAAGTATGCACAAAAGCTAATGAGTTGGCTTGGTGATGTTGACCTCAAGCATCTATCTAGAAGGGAGAATAAACAAGCCGATGCCCTTGCTAAGTTAGTATCAACTATAACTATTCCAGATACGGAAATTCAAATACCAGTGTGTAAAAATTGGGTGGTACCACCAATCTTCGAAGATGATGATCATGAAGAAGATGAAAATCATGTGGTGGAAGTTTTTGAAATTGAAGAAGAAGATTAGCGCCAACCACTCGTGGATTATCTAAAGTATGAAAAATTACAAAGTGATCCACGTCAAAGGGTTGATATTCGACGTCGAGCACCTCGATTCATTTACTTCAAGGGTACACTTTATAGAAGATCATTTGATGGAGTTTTCTTGAGATGCCTAAGTAAGGAAGAAATTACTCAAGCAATGGAAGAAGCTCATTCCGGAATATGCGGTGCTCATCAATCTGGGCCGAAGCTGCATTTCAGAATTAAAAGAATGGGCTATTACTGGCCAACAATGGTGAAAGATTGCATGGATTACGCACAAAGATGTCAAGCTTGCCAATTCTATGGAAATTTTATTCATCAACCGCCGGAGCCTTTGCATCCGACAGTCACTTCATGGCCTTTTGATGCTTGGGGTTTAGATGTGGTGGGGCCTCTCACAAAATCTTCTGGTGGTCATCTCTACATTCTTGCTGCCATCGATTACTTTTCTAAGTGGGCCGAAGCTGTGCCTCTGAGGGAAGTGAAGAAAGAAAATGTTGCTGATTTTATTCGGATCAACATCATTTATAGATATGGTGTTCCTCGCTACATCATCACTGACAATGGAAAGCCGTTCAGCAACAGCTGGATTGTTAAATTGTGTGAAAAGTTCGACTTCAAGCAAAGAAAGTCATCAATGTACAACGCAGCTGCCAATGGTCTTGCCGAACCCTTCAATAAAACCTTATGCAGTTTGCTAAAGAAAGTTGTCCTCAAATCTAAAAGAGATTGGCACGAAAGAATAAATGAAGCTTTATGGGCATATCGCACCACTTATAGAACACCTACTCAAGCCATTCCGTATTCTTTGGTGTATGGTGTTGAAGCTGTTGTACCTCTTGAAAAGCAAATCCCATCATTGAGGATGGCCATACAAGAAGGCCTAACTGAAGAAGAAAATGTAAATTTACGTCTTCAAGAGTTGGAAGCATTAGATGAAAAGAGGTTGGAAGCACAACAAAGACTTGAGTGTTATCAATCTCGCCTTTCCAGAACATCCAATAAAAAATGAAAATATGTTTTTTTCAAGTTGGTGACTTGGTGCTTGCTGTGAGAAGGCCTATTGTGGTCATTCATCGTGTTGGGAATAAATTTCTACAAAAATGGGATTACCCTCATGTTGTGAAAGAAGTCAACACAAATGGTGCCTACAAGTTTATCTCAGAAGATGGTGTGAACATTGGCCCCATAAATGGGAAATTCTTGAAACTCTACTATTGAACTTAGTCGCATTTTTAGTAAAAAGTCAAGAGCAAGTGTACTATATCGCTGTTGTATACGCGTGACCAAGTGCAAAATTTATAAGATTGTCGTCCCAAGGGAAAGCAAACATTGGCTAGTATCCGAATTGTTCATCAATTTATGCTTTGTAAAGATAACATGTTTAAGGTTTGATATTAAAACTAATACTTACGATTTTACTCAATAAACTAGAGATTAAACTAGCAAAGTAAATGATCAAATAACAAGCAAATGATTAATGGAATGGATGTAGAATGCACTTGAGAAGAGAGCAAGGCTAATCATACTTATGGTTAAGACTTGAGCTAGATATTCAAAACCATTGATAATAATTCTCATTAACTTGTGGATTAAAAGCAATCACGAATTTACCCCTAGTCCTTATGGCCAAGGCAACTAGGTTCTCGACTCTTTTACAAGCCTAAATCTCTTAAAATTGGTCTTAATCTCAATTCCCTTAAGGTACTATGATCATAAGTTGGTTCTTTTCACTTAATTTCTTAAGTGTCCATCTATGAATGTTCTAAGCCTAAGGAGGGTATGGCTTACCTCCCCTTATACTAACATACATGCACAATTCAATATATGATTCAATTAAATATTCACTCACAATATTGGAATGGCCATCCTAATACCATGAATAGAAAATTTAATCACACAAACATTGAAATGAAACATGATTGATATATCATAAAAGGAAATCCACAAATCAATTCAAATCATTACTCAAGTTCTACATATCTAACTCTTCACCTCAACCATTCATATGATTAGCCCCAGGGGCGGATCCAGAAAGTCGCACTGGGGTGGGCTAAGTTTATTAAAGAAAATAAATAATAATAATAACTATAATTAAAAAAATAACACGAATCACCTTCTCAAGAATGGGCTAAATTTTAATATTTATGGTAATTTGCTCATAGAATATATATATAATTTGAGAAGATATTATTTTTTTGCTTCATTTGGGTGGACTTAAAATATTTTTGGACTAGGCTAAACTTAAAATAACAAATTATTTACCTATGATATAATGGGCTCACGGTGGGCAGCCCAGGGCTTCAGCCCGGGGCTGCCCATATGTAAATCCGCCCCTGATTAGCCCTACTATAGGACTAGCCACTAAACATGGTGATTAATTCAATACAAATCAAGCTTTGCTCCATTTGAGCCATAATAAGAAGAAAATTAACAATTGGAAAGTAGATTTGCTTCCCTTGCATAAGGAAAGCCTTCCTCCTCTTTAATTGATCAACTTCTTCAACAATTGATGCTTCAATCTTCTCAAATGGTGGTAGGATGGATGGAATGAAGGTTTTATGGATTGAAAATGTAAAAACAATGGTGATTGGATGGATCTAGATGGTAGAGATGGAAGATGGATCTACTATGTGAGGAAATTTGGTGTTTTGGTGTGTGTAACTGCTCCAATCTGATCTCTAATGAATTCCCCTTCAAATTTTGCACAAGTCATGCTTTTATATCACTTATGGACCTTCTATAAGCTTCCGGAACATTCTGAAAATTGCACAGGATTTTGCACCTACACGGCCCGTGCTGCAGCACATGGCCCGTGTAGGGCACACCTACTTCAGCGTGTTGTGCGTGCTCCGGACACGGCTTGAGCTGCAGTACACGGCCTTGATCGTGGCCGAGTAGCATTTTCTGACGATAATGCACGGCTTTTTCTTACAGGGTCGTGCTCCGCACACAGGGTGTGCAGCAATGCACGGCCCGTGCACCAGCGCACGGCCATTCTTCTGGGCGAGTAGCGAGTTCTGATGACAATACACGGCCATTGGTTACAGGGCCGTTTTCCATACACGGCGCGTGTACCAACATGTCCTATTCTTCCATCTTCTTTTCGTTCCCGACTCCATTTTTGTCCATTTCTTGACCTGTTTTACACATATTTAAGTCCATTTACACAATTCTATAAATTCATATCACATTCCTCAAAATAGCAATAACTCCACCAAAAACAACACAAATACAGATAAAAATATCCAAAAATACACAAATAAAGACACTAAAATCTAGGTGAAAATGACAACGATCAACCCCCCAAACTTAAGATATTGTTCGTCCTCGAACAATGAAAAATTATAAACAAGAGGAGTAATTTTCACCTAGAACACATCTAACAAACATAAACCACAATACATCACAAGTAATAAGGATTACAAATTCATATTAAGCATCTCTACATCATCAATTTATTACATTAAAGATTAACAAGTTCAATCTTAAGAATGACAAAAGAGTAAACAAATTCCTTTCAATCCAAGCCTCTCATAGATTATCATTTTCACTCAACACAATTTAGGGTAGGGTTTTTATCATCACTCATCAACCGGTTAAAACCGACTAACCATAGGCTTGCTCATGGACTATGTTCACAAGCCTCCCTAGTTTCAACAAGTGATAAAAAAGGTCTTTATCTTAGGATGTAATGTTTAGGCTCTTTGGTAAGGTAGGAAACTTTTGGATAATAGTGACTAATCAAGTGTATGTAATTGAAAAGATGATTCCATTCTCAAACTTACTCACTTCCAAGCTTCCTTTACTTTCCTCTTCATTCACAAGCACTAACCATTATCATTTCTTAGATTCTTTTTTTGAGCTTATTTTGATTTACATGTTTCCTTTCTTTTGACTTTTGCATTCCACGAGCATATTTTTGTTGATTTACTCATTTCTCTTGTCTTTGAGGTCACATGTACATTTGTGCTTGAGTTCTTTTCATCATTTTCTTGCTTGTTTATCACTTCCTTTCTTTTCTAGCACATTCCTCACATCAAACCTTGTAAACCATCATCTCCTCAATCACCCACACTTAGGTTATATATTTAAGGCTTAAGTGGGTTTTAAAGGCTTGTATTGTGCTTAAATCACAAAGAAATAGGCTTATAGGCTCAAAGTGGCTTACTAGGGATAATGTTTTTGGTAAGAAAATTTATGGCTATGACTCATTCATCAAGGATGGCCTAAGATCATTTCACAAATTTCAACCATTCGGGCTTCGTTCCTATAGTCCATGAGCAAGTTCTAGTTTGTCTAAGTTCAATCGGTCCTCTCATCAAGGATTAACCATGGAGGCACAGTTGAGGCTCAAGTCTCACAAGCTTTTGCTTGGACCAAAAGAAACCTAATTTCTTTTCATACTTCTCAAAATTGAACAAATTATGTAGTTCATGTCACAATTTCAACAAGTAGAAACAATTAACATGCTTGCCATCACTCATCACAATTAATGCATCATAGCTCATATTAAAAAATTACTCAACTCTTTCCCAAAACAAACCACCAATTCTTCCCTACAAGAATAAAAATAAACAAGACAACAACAACACAAACATAAAAAACAAACAAACATTGCAACATATAATATGCAAAAACCAAATCATCCATCAAAAAGTATCAACACATCAAATCACATCCATAGCAATGAAAATCAAATTCCCATCACATCCAAACAATAAAAATTGAACCAAAATACCAAAATAACTAAAAGAAAATCGCATAAAACTGAAAATAAAATAATCCCAAAATACTAAACGTCCCAAAAACAAACAATCAAAGTACAACCCAATCGAATCAAATCTAATCACTCCAATAATTCTTTCAAAATCCAAATAAAACTAAGATGAATGGACAAAAGTGCCGAGCACTCAAAATACTTCCTTCATTGTTCTGGAGGCAGAGGAGGTGGATGATAAGTGTTCCATGGGATGAACGCACGAGGGGGTCTGGGGAACTGGAAGTTGAATATCATGGTCATCATCTCCTCCATGTTGTTGGTATGCACCCTTGTTAGTTCCTCATAGTACTCTCTCCGACGCTGTCCAGCTCTCAACTCTTCAATATGCCTTCCATGCTCTTGCTGAACCTCTCGGATTTCCCTAATCTGTGCCCCATAAGTTTGCTGTACATGCCACATGTCTCGCACCTCATCAATCATATAATTCCAACGATCATTCCCTTGCTTAGGTCCCACTGGTGGATGCTCTCCTTCTTCCTCAAACTGTGGTGGATCAGGGCTCTGCTCCTCAAACTCTACTTGCTCCGGTTTTTCTCCTTGCTCAGCTCCCTCCATTGGCACTGGCTCGGTTCTCAAGTTAGCTAGCTCAAGGTTCTCTTCCACTCTCATCTGTCTGAGAACCTCTTCCACTTCATCACGATTCTGTCTGTAAAACGCGCTCACAACCCTTGAGTGATTTATACTAGCCATGGCCAAGTTGGCATATCTCCTTCGAGTGTATACTGTGGTGAGCTCTGGAGCTGGCAAAGGAAATGGAGCTCCCTTTTCCTACCTCAAGCAATATTGGTTCCCAACCTTGGTCAAGAACTCCATTCTCATCAACTGTTGGTAATTCAGCCCTTCACTCACCATCCGATTCTCCATTCCTGCAAGATTAACTCCCAATCCTTGAGCTATCATCGTGATCATTCCTCCTAGCATTAGACCCTGAGAAGACTGCCTCTTAGCAACTCTATCCGCATGTTGTAAAAAGTGTGCTGCAACATTCAACGGTCGCTCATTGTAAATACAAAACATGATATAGAGTTATTTTTCTCCCACAGCTCCACCTTCAAATCTTCCTAAAATGGTATTTGAGACTATCTTCTCCAAGTATCTCATCACTAGATTCCGGATTGCAGTCCCTTTTGAAGCACTAGGGACGTATTCTGGTCTTTCTATTCCATCATTCACTAAGCTCAACCACCATTCCTGTTGGTTGAAACCACCTCCTTCGTAAAAGCTTTGATGATTTGGACATGGTGGGCAACCAAAATACCTATTCAATTGAGTCAGGGGAACCTCTCTCGCAACACATTGTCCAACTGGAATGTCGCCCAAATAGGAAATCCATTTCTATCCTTCTTTACCTGCAAAGTGCTCATAAACTCGGCAGTGAGATGGTAGTGGGTTGGTGACCTCTTATCGAAGAAAGCTTCCATCTGAGCAAAGCAAAATAGCTTCCTTAAATCCTCCTCTAATCCTAGTCATCTCATCGTCTCCGTGTCCTGGAAATGAGTGGGCTTGATCTTAGGAGCTAGAATTTGCCAACGAAGCACGTACTTTCCCCAATAATCCTCAAACTCAACCCCAAACTCATCCAGATGTATTCCTTCTATAGTCAACTGCGCATCCAAATTAGCCAACTCTACAGGGTCATTGATTACAATAAAGTCCTCATTTCTGGGTCGAACCCTCCTCTCGGCCATCTACAAAACAACAATTATCAAATTATATCCAATGACCTTAATAAGAATGTGAATGCACTTAATAAAGATTACACCTTAGTTATTCAACTTAGAATGGAAACTATTATGCATGAACATACTCATTCACATCATTATACCTCAAACTTATTCAAACTAGGCACTTTATTAACATTCATCTCAACTATCAACAATTCTAACCAACTTCTATTCATTTTCACACATATGAATTCCAAATTCAATCATCATCAAACATTATTCACATATGATCGTTAAATTCTAACAACATTCTCTCTTAGACATTTCATCGAACACTTGGCATGCACAAAATTTAAACCTCTATTCAATTTACAATTTACATAGCCTCATACCCAAATCCTCAATATCTAAGACTAAGTTCTCAAAATTAAACACCATACTCATGTAATTCATCAATAAGCACAACACAATTATTCAAATTCTAAATTCTCACACAATCCCCAAATTAATCCTCATGAACCCTAATTCAATTTTTGTTCAAAAATTCAAATTGAATCATGCATGAATATCATCAATTAAACATATTATTCATATTAGAACAATGCTCAATCATAAATTCACTCAATTCATATCAAAATTCAAAGGTTAGGGTTCAAGAAGTTCATACCTTTTAACAATTGGATGTAGAGAAGTGTGTTTGGTGTGCAAACTTGACAAACTTCACTCACAATCCTTCAAAACTAACCTGTGTGGAAGATTTGTGTGCTTGGAAGGAAGAATTGGATGTGTACGAATGAGAGGAGGCGTGTGGAATGAGTACGGAACAACCCTTTTTAAAACCTGGACGAAGCCCTGCACGGCCCGTGTTACGCTACACGACCTCAAGTGGGGCCGTGTAGCGTGTTCTGATGCTCCTACATGGCCTGTTGTTACAGGGCCGTGTGTGGAACACAGCTCGTGTACCTGCTCTTCTGAATGGCTCGAGCTGCGGAGCTCGGCCTTCCTCCTGGCCGTGTAGTGTTTTCTGATGCTGCTACACGACCAACTTCTATAGGGCCGTGTGCGGAGCACGGCCCGTGTATCAATTTGCCCTGTTCCTCCATTTTTTATTTCTCCTCATTTTGCCCTGTTTTTCCATTTCCTATACACCCTATTCATGCTCAAACACTTCAAACATCATACACACCACACTCATGATCAAAAATTGGATCGAATTGTACTCAAAACACCACCAAACATACCAAAACTCAACTAACTCATGAGAGAAATTTCAAAATTAACAATTTTTGCAAGACAACACAAGATAACAAAATTCACATGGTTCATCACACAATTAAACAAAGTATAGGTCACACCACGAACTCTCCCCCCAAACTTAAATCGAAACAAGTTGCGAATTAAGTTTGCAAAAAGTGGTGAGACGTACCTTTGTCATTTCCTCAACGCTCTTCATGGACATTTCTCCCGATGACTCTTGTGTATTTTTTTAAATTCTTTTAAATTCATATGATCAAGTATGACCACCGCACAACCTCCCCCCAAACTTAAATTAACACAAATGTTAAATTTTAAGTTTGTAAAGAGTGGTGAGGCATACATCATCATTCCATCTTTAGCATTCTTGTCCTTCATCTTATGCATTCTTCTCACGAGCTTAACCACCTTCATACCAAATCTACAAGAAAACTACAAAACAAAAACAAAAAGAAAATAAAATCTACACTACTCCAAAATCAAAAAAGTTTAGGAAGAGAGAGTATCCACGTACACTATCTCCTTTTGAGAAGGAGATAGGTAATGCTTCACTCTATGACCATTTACCACAAACTCATTATTCGGACCCTTGAGCTTCAATGTATGTCCATTCTCTACTTCAAGCACTTCATACGGCCCCATCCATTTAGACTTGAGCTTTCCGAGAAACAACTTAAGCCTCGAATTGAATACAAGAACATTATCCCCAGGAGGAAACGTCTTTTCCTTCACTTTAGCATCATGCCATCTCTTCATATTTTCCTTGTAGATGATTGAGTTATCAAATGCTCTTTCTCTAAACTCCTCCAACTCCACTAACTTCAACAACCTTGCTTGACCACTCTCCCTTTCATCCATATTGAGGCGTTTGATAGCCCACAATGCACGATGTTCTAACTCCACGGGGAGGTGACAAGCTTTGCCATAAATCAATTGATACAGTGATACACCAATGATGGTCTTAAATGCCGTCCTATAAGCCCATAAAGCATCATCAAGCTTGTCCGACCAATCCTTCCTCCCTCAATTGATTGTCTTCTCCAAAACTAACTTGATTTGGCAGTTTGAAACCTTAACCAAACCATTTGCTTGAGGGTGGTATGGTGTAGACACTCGATGCTTCACTCTATATCTCTTCAACAAACTTTCCATCAACTTGTTGACAAAGTGTGATCCTCCATCACTCACTAAAGCCCGTAGAACTCCAAACCTAGCAAAAATATTCTTTTTCAAGAACCTTTGCACAATCAAAGCATCATTTGTCTTAGTGGGGATTGCCTCCACCCACTTTGACACATAATCCATGGCTAGCAATATGTACACATATCCTTTTGACGAGGGAAATGGTCCCATGAAATCAATGCCCCATACATCAAATATTTCCACATCAATTCTCAAGGTCATTGGCATTTCATCTCTCTTGCCTATGCCCCCTATCCTTTGGCATCGATCACATTTAGCCACAAACTTCTTTGCATCCTTAAACAATGTGGGCCAATAAAACCCTGATTGTAAAACTTTAGCCCCCGTCTTTTGATGAGTGAAATGATGCCCACACAAAGACGAATGACAAAGTTTAAGAATCCCCATAACTTCTTCTTCGGCCGCACATCTTCTTATCACTCCATCATTAAAAAATCTTGAACAAATAGGGCTCATCCCACAAATACTTCTTCACTTCAACATGAAATTTCTTCTCCTTGTACTCATTAAGCAATGTAGGCTCAATTCCACAAACAATGAAGTTCACATATTCGGCATACCAAGGCGGCACATTCACAATGAGAGAACATACTTGCTCAACCTCCAATAGCAAAATCTCCTCATCCGGGAATTCATCCCCAATTGGCTTCTTATCCTCATTCTCACCTCCATTTTCCAATCTAGACAAATGGTCCGCTATCACATTCCCCACGCCTTTCTTATCCTTGATCACCACATCAAATTCCTGCAAAAGCAACACCCAATGGATTAAACGAGGTTTATCATCTTTCTTATTCATAAGGTATTTTATAGCCGCGTGATCCGTGTAAACAATCATTTGTGTTCCAACCAAGTATGGTCAAAACTTCTAAAAAGCATACACTACGGCTAAAAATTCATTCTCCGTGGTGGTATAATTGACTTGGCACTCATTCAAGGTTTTTGAGGCATAATAGATTGCTCTAAACTTCTTCTCCCTTGTTTGGCCCAACACCACTCCGATGGATTGATCACTAGCATCACAATGCAATTCAAATTGCAAGCTCCAATCTGAGGTGACGAGTATTGGCGATGAAGTGAGAGCATCTTTTAGCACCTGAAATGATACACGACATTCATCATCAAAGTTAAATGGACAATCCTTTTCAAGCAATTTACAAAGAGGTTTCGCAATTTTGGAAAAATCCTTAATGAAGCGTCTATAGAAGCCTGCATGGCCTAATAACGATCTCACCCCCTTCTCACTAGTAGGAGGGGGGAGACGTTCGATAGCTATCACTTTAGCTCTATCAACTTTTAAACCATGCTTTGAGATATGATGCCCTAAGACAATTCCATCTGTCACCATAAAATGGCACTTTTCCCAATTTAGCACAAGGTTTGATTCTTCACACCTCTGCAACACCACGGTGAGATTAGTCAAGCAAATATCATAAGAAAAACCATACATAGAAAAGTCATCCATGAATACCAACATAATATTTTCAATCAAACCATCGAAGATAGCCATCATACAACGCTGAAATACAAATGTACTATAGGGACATGTGAAGGTTGTTTTCTCTTGATCTTCCGGTGCAATCAATATTTGATTGTATCCGGAATAACCATTAAAAAAATAATAGTACTCATGCCCCGCAAGATGATCCAACATTTGGTCTATGAATGGCAATGAGAAATGATCTTTGCTAGTGTTTTCATTCAATTTACGATAATCAACACACACTCTCCAACCCGTAATAGTTCTAGTGTGGTTTCATTTGTATCGGATCTAACAATTGTCATACCACCCTTTTTTGCCACTACATGTGAAGGACTTACATATTGACTATCACTTATTGGAAAGATTATTCCAGCATCAAGCCATTTTAATTCCTCATTTCTTACCACTTCTTGCATTATAGGATTCAATCTATGTTGGTTTTGAACACAAGACTTCTCATCATCAATCAAATGAATCTTATGCATGCACATAGATGGACTAATACCTTTCAAGTCTTTAATGCTCCAACCCATAGAGGATTTATGCTCTCTCAAGATTCTTAACAACTTTTCTAATTCTAAATCATTAAGGGAAGAGGATACAATTACCGGATACGTTTCATCTTTTTCCAATTAAGCATACTTCAAATGCTCCGGCAATGGTTTCAACTCCACCTTTTTCTTCTCTTGCACTTCCTCGTTTAGTCCTTCATCAAGTTTCTCCACCTTTGCTTCTTTTGCTTCATCATTCGTGAGTGCCCTACAAGCATTTAAACCATGCAATTCATCAATCATTTCATCATTTTCTAAGCAAAAAGAAGATTTAGATTTAAGAGATTCAATAGAGTAAGAATGGCTTATGATGAGTTCCGACGGATCCTTGGAGTGAAGATGATACATATGTTCTCCAACAATGTCATCCACAACCTCCAATCTTCCACATTCCTCCTTGTTCTTAGGATATCTCATAGCCTCTCTCAACGAAAATATCACTTCTTCTTCATTTACTCTCAAAGTAAGCTCTCCCTTCTCCACATCAATCAATGCTTTTCCCGTGGCAAGAAATGGACGACCAAGTATTAAGGGAACATTTGAATCTTCATCCATATCCAATACCACAAAATCAATGGGGAAAACAAACTTGCCAACTTTGATTAACACATCTTGAACAATTCCTTTTGGATAAGTCAACGATCGATTGGCTAATTGAAGTGTAACCGATGTCGGCTTGACCTCACCAATACCCAACTTCTTAAAGATTGACAACGGCATCAAATTAATGCTAGCTCCTAAATCACATAGGGCTTTGTAGTTCTCATGCTCTCCCATCTCACATGGAATGGTGAAACTCCCCGGATCTTTCAATTTAGGGGGAAGTTTCTTTTGCAAGATTGCACTACATTCCTCTGTAAGATTCACCGTTTTAAACTCTCCCAAGCTTATTTTCTTTGACAAAATATCCTTCAAAAATTTGGAGTAGTTGGGCATTTGAAGTAGAGCCTCCGCAAAAGGAATGTTCACATGTATCTTCTTCAACATCTCAACGAACTTGGCAAAATTTTCTTCTAATCCCTTTTTTAAGCACCTTTGTGGAAACAGAATTGCCACTGGAAACTTCGGAATCCCCCATTCATCTCTTTCAAATTTCTCTTCTCTCTTTTCGTTTTGCTTCTCTACATCTCTCCCACTTCTTTGGAGACTTCACTTTCTCTTCTTCAATTATAGGGGAACTTTAATCTTTTTCGACAATATCAACTCCTTTCTCTTTTCCTTATTCATCCGAGCTTTCCATGGGCTCAACTTCACACTCTACCTCCTCTACTTCCGTTGGCATAGAAGGCCTTTCGTATTTTGTTCCACTACGAAGTTCAATCGCCTTACATTGCTCCTTCGGATTAGTAATGGTTGTAGACAGAAATCTCCCTTGCCAATGAATATCCCCCCTTTCACTTGCCATTTGACTCATTTGTGTCTCCAAGGCTTTGAATCGATTCTCATTCAACTCCTTTTCTTGTTTCATGAAATCAAACCTCTTATCATTCACCTCTTTTTCTCACTTCATGAAATCAACCCTCTTATCATTCACCTCTTTCTCTTGCTTCATAAATTCAAAAAAAATTTTGAATTGATCTTCATTTGTAGCCTTTCCTTCACCATTTGGAGCTTTCTCCCCCGGATTAATGCCCGGTGGTAAAGTGAGGGCATTTTCTTGATTTCCGTAAGACAAGTTCTCATACCTACGAGGTTGATTAAAATTCCCTTGGAAGTTTCCTTGGCCCCATCCTCCTTGCCTTTGTGGATATCCTCCTCCATGACTTCCAAAATTTCCACCATAATTTCTTTGGAAGTTCCTTCCTTGCATGAAGGCAACTTCCTCAAGCGTCATATCCGGAGAACAACTTTGAGGACATATCCGGTGAACAACTTCCACCATGCATCTTGCATTCCAAAATTAGAGGACATATCTTGTTGAGGTATAGAGGTAGGCATTTGACAACTTTGAGAAGATGGACCCAAATTAGGCATAGTCATGCCTTGTTGAGAATTTGCAAGTATTTGTTGATTCACCACCGGCGTAGAATTTGGAGACATTTGCATGCTAGCATTCATCCTTTTTAAGATCTCCGTGATTGCCTTATCGGTCACATCTTCCTTAGGCATCTCCACATTTTTTACTTGTTGCAAGCACACTTCTTCCATCTTAGCAATTCTATCTCTTTCATACATTCCCGGTGCACGATCCATAGGCCAATGACCCATATTAAAAGCTACTTCTTCACATATGGCAATTGCTCTTTCCGGAGTTTGTCCCAAAATCGAACCTCCCACCGAAGCATCAATAAGCATCCGCTCACTCCCACGTAAACTGGCATAGAAAAATCTTATAATTATTTGTTGCTCCTCGGGGAATTCATGTTGTGGACACTTCCTTAGCATCTCTTTGAAACGGTCCCATGCCTCACTAAATGTCTCAAGTGGCAATTGCTTGAATTGAAAATTTTGCCCTTTAAGATGCAACATCTTCGATGGTGGAAAATACTTGCTCAAGAATCTTTGTGCCAAATCTCTCCATGTGGTGTAAGATCCAGGTGGTATAGTATGATACCAAGCCTTGGCTTTATCTCTTAATGAAAACGAGAAAAGCTTCATTATGATCACATCCTCACTTACCCCGTTTATCTTTATCGTATTAGCCAACTCCGTAAATTAGGCTAAGTGAGCATTCGGATCCTCCATAGCACCACCACCAAATTGGTTTGCTTGCACCATGTTGATCAACAACGTCTTTATCTCAAAATTATTCACATTCAATGGCGGGCCCATTCCATAATTCCCATATTGTGGCTGAAAATGATCACAGACATTCAATCCCGCTCCATTATTTCCATTTCCACGAGGTTGATTTTGCACCACCGGAGGGTTGTTCCTTGCTTCTTGTTTTGCCAACAAGTTTTGAATGATATCTTGCATTTGTTGATTTTGCAAGTACATTTGTTGATCATAAGCTTGTGGCACAAACTCCGGATTATTGTGTCCTCCTTCATCAACCATATTTGCATTATCCCTTACTTCTTCCATATTTTCCTCCGTAGGTTCTAACACTCCTATTCTTTGTCCTCTCAAGGTAGCTTCCAATTCCAAGTTCAAAGGTTCAATGGATTGAGACCTTGAACGAGTTCGCATGTACCTACAAGAAATTCCAAGTTAGCCCCCAAAACAACCAAGACAAGTGAACAAATAACAAATAAAAGAAATCCTTATCAAAACTAATCAACTTCAAACTCGTTACAGCCAAATGTTTAACATTTCCCCGGCAACCGGTGCCATGAACTTAGTCGCATTTTTAGTAAAATGTCAAGAGCAAGTGTACTCTATCGCTGTTGTATACGCGTAACCAAGTGCAAAATTTATAAGATTGTCGTCCCAAGGGAAAAAAACATTTGCTAGTATCCAAATTGTTCATCAATTTATGCTTTGTAAATATAATATGTTTAAGGTTTGATATTAAAACTAATACTTACGATTCTACTCAATTAACTAGAGATTAAACTAGCAAAGTAAATGATCAAATAACAAGCAAATGATTAATGAAATGGATGTAGAATGCACTTGAGAAGAGAGCAAGGCTAATCATACTTATGGTTAAGACTTGAGCTAGATATGCAAAACCATTGATAATTATTCTCATTAACTTGTAGATTAAAAGCAATCACGAATTTACCCCTAGTCCCTATGGCCAAGGCAACTAGGTTTTCGACTCTTTTACAAGCCTAAATCTCCTAAGATTGGTCTTAATCTCAATTCCCTTAAGGTACTATGATCATAAGTTGGTTCTTTTCACTCAATTTCTTAAGTGTCCATCTATGAATGTCCTAAGCCTAAGGAGGGTATGACTTACATCCCCTTATACTAACATACATGCACAATTCAATATATGATTCAAGTAAACATCCACTCACAACATTGGAATGACCATCCTAATACCATGAATAGAGAATTTAATCACACAAACATTGAAATGAAACATGATTGATATATCATAAAAAGAAATCCACAAATCAATTCAAATTATTACTCAAGTTCTACATATCTAACTCTTCACCTCAACCATTCATATGATTAGCCCTACTATAGGACTAGCCACTAAACATGGTGATTAACTCAATACAAATCAAGCTATGCTCCATTTGAGCCATAATAAGAAGAAAATTAACAATTGGAAAATAGATTTGCTTCCCTTGCATAAGGAAAGCCTTCCTCCTCTTCAATTGATCAACTTCTTCAACAATTGATGCTTCAATCTTCTCAAATGGTGGTAGGATGGATGGAATGAAGGTTTTATGGATTGAAAATGTAAAAACAATGGCGATTGGATGGATCTAGATGGAAGATGGATCGACAATGTGAGGAAATGTGGTGTTTTGGTGTGTGTAACTGCTCCAATATGATCTCTAATGAATTCCCCCTTCTAATTTTGCACAAGTCATGGTTTTATATCACTTATGGACCTTCTAGAAGCTTCCGAAACATTCTAAAAATTGCACAGGATTTTGCACCTACACGGCCCGTGCTGCAGCACACTGCCCGTGTAGGGCACACCTACTTCAGCATGTTGTGCATGCTCCGGACATGGCTAGAGCTGCAGTACACGGCCTTGATCGTGGCCGAGTAGCATTTCTGATGACAATGCACGGCTTCTTCTTACAGGGCCATGCTCCGCACACGGGGCGCTGATGAGTGTATAAATTCACGAGTTTAACACCGATATTTATGCTAGTTTTGGAGAGTATGAAGGTTGAAATAGGTGGAAAACCTATATATATTGTGAATTAGCATGAATCAGGTGTTGTTGGAGCTATTTGAGTGGTTTTACTAGCAAAATCAGAGTGGAAGTGTCAAGAATTGAAGAGACGAAGTCGAGACCATTCTAACCGGCAAAGAAGGAGGATGGTTCGACCTAAAGGAGGAGGGTTCGACCTCTCCAACAGGTCAAACCGGTGACGTGAAGTGTACAGAATGTGGGTTCGACCAAGACCAGAGGGTTTGACCTCATCATCAGGTCGAACCATGGTCGAACCAGATCGTGAGAAGGAGGGTTCGACCACGACAAAGGGGTTCGACCTGCACAGTTAGGGTTCGACCTGCTCAGTTGGTCGAACCAGGTGCTGAATGTGTCCAGTCGCTGGGTTCGACCTGTGGTTCGACTTGTGGAAGAGTGGTTCGACCTGTTGCTGAGGTCGAACCAAGACACGGAAACTTACTTTATCTAGATTTTTTAGGCCTAAATGCATGAGATCACTTGAAAAGCCCATTCCAAGCCCTAAAGACGTGATGACAAGTATAAAAGGAAGCTCATGCAGTACGTGGGAGAGAGCTTTTGATCAAGAATCATAAGAGGAGACAAGGAGATGGAGATTGGCGATCTTCCACCATCCGGAGGGCTGTGACAGAGGTCCCGCCGGAGGTTCAAGTAAGATTGGTTCATCTAACCATGATTGTTCTTAGATCAATCATGGGCTAGAGCCGCTTTGGTAGTTCTAGGGTTATGAAGGTTTCATGATGTAATTTGTCTTTCGTGTATAAACTTCGTACAACACTTCCTGTGGTTTGTTTTATATAAGATTGCGCATTTTTAATCCATACTCATAGTCGTTTTGTGCATCAATAATCGTTGTGTAGAGTCTGAATGCATAACATGGTTATTGATTGAGTGCGTTCACTGTTGAGCAGGGTTATATGTTATAATTCTAAGTGAAGGGATTTCGAAGTCTTATTAGAGCTATCTTATATAAATATTTATTAATTGAATCTTATTCGGGTTAATAAGTAGGATAAAGAGTATAACTTTATAGTACCTATAAAGGGAGATCAAATCGGGTTAGAGTACTAAGTGCTCGGGAAATAATTGATTCTGATAGTACCTAGAAAGGGAGGTAAAGTATACATCTTGCTCCGAGGATATTCACACGTGTCAAACGCATATCTACTTGTGTCTATAGAGTCGATTTGCATGGCCTAGTGACGCGTCCACAAACCACAGGGCAGAGTCGGGCACCGTCACACGAAAGCATTAATTAATAAGTGAAAGTGGATGACCTGACGAACTACCTACTATCTTACTTGATCACAACTCACCTATCTCTTATTCTTGTTATTTACTTTGCTATTCAATTAATAGTTGTTATTTAATCTCAAAATCAAAACCATTAAATTACCCACCATAGTCTGAAATATACTAGAACATAATTGAATTGATATTTATCCATCCCGCGGGTTCGATATACAACTTGGTCATCTTTGAAACTACAATTGATATCCTTACACTTGAGGATTATTTTGTGTGTTGAGAAAACGCCTAACAAGTTTCTGACGCCGTTGTCGGGGATGGCGTAAAATATCTTTTTATTATTTCTAGTTTTATTAGGACTATTTTAATTCGTGTTTTGTGTTCTAACTCTTAATTGTTTCAGGTTTATGCTCACGAGATCAAAAATAGGTGATTTAGAACCATATAATCCTGAGATCGGAGCATCATCGAGAATGAAGAAGAAGAAGAGTAAGAACAAGACAGTAGATCCAACTGAAGCTCTTAACCTTGGAGTTGAAGTTGACGTGCTAAACTCGAAAGCGACTGAAACTGTGTTTGATCCAAACGCAGAAGCAGAGGAAGTCGATATGGCCAACGATGTGGCTAATCCGGATAATTTGGCCATCCGTGAAGTCTTCAAGAATAACGGGGCTGGACACTCTGGGCTTCTAGGAATGAGAGGGGCTAATGCAGATTTCGATCTTCACCCCGCTCTTATTAGCATGATAAAAAGGAACTCCTTCGCAGGAGGGACTTTCGAGGATCCGCAGCAGCATCTAAACAAGTTCTTGGGCTATGCAAGTACTCAAAAAGATGCAGGGGAACATAAGGATGCGCGGAAGATCCTCTTGTTTAAGTTCTTGCTTACTGAAAAGGCGAGAGATTGGTATGATACTATAAACGCAGCTGAGTGCACCACTTGGGAGCAATTGAAGTTAAGGTTCTTGGAGAGGTACATGCCACCGTCGAAGGTGTTTAAGATGAAGCAAGAGATTAACCAATTTTCTATCGGTGGAGGAGAGAAGTTTCATGAAGCTTGGGACAAATTTAAGGACATGCTTCGAAAGTGTCCTCAACATGGGCTATCTAAGGCTCAATATATCAGCATATTCTATAATGGATTGGACTGTGATTCACGTGTGTTATTGGATGCTTCTTCTAATAGAGCATTGCTTACTAAGTCATCCGTAGAGACCGAGAAGTTGTTTGAAGATATTTCGATGAATTCGAGAGATTGGCCAACTGATAGAGTTAGAGGTACTTATGTCTTTGGGAAAATAGCTAAAGTTGAACATACAATGGTGAAAACAAGTAGAGAAGATGAGTTCGTCTCTAGCTTGTCGTCCATCAATGAGCTACTTGAGTCCCTACAGAAGTAGATCAGCGATATATTTCAGCGCGTACCAATCATGCAGCATGAATTAATGAATGATGGAACAATCCAAGAGGAGTCAGAAGAGGCAAATTACGCCATGGGTCAAAGTATTCAAGGAACTAGGTACCCAAATCAAGGAAACCGGAACTATCAAGGGAACTAAAACAATCGTGGTCCCCCTGGTGGGTATCAAGAACAACCAAGAAGGTCTGAATTTTCATGGAGCAATCCAAAGAATGCGATTCAAGATCCTATGGGGGTTGATCCGGGAGCAAAGGTAGAAGAAGGGAAGCCGGGTTTTGAGGATACGTTGAACAGGTACATGGCAAGGAATGATGAAAGAGTGAACCGCCTTGAGGCCAAACTTGAGAAGAAGATCGATGATCATCACAAGGATTTGTCCACTCAAGTTAAAGACCTTGCGTTGTTGATGGGGACAATTGCTGAGAACGTGAACACATTGACTCAATCTGTAGAAAAGGAGAAGTTTCCGTCTCTGAGTATTGAGAATCCAAAGTTGTGTAATGCTATCACACTGAGGTCAGGAACGCAGTACGAGGGACCGATGAGGCTGGAATCAAATTTGGACATGTCTATGCCTCGATTCGACCAGGATTCGACCTATACAACAGGTCGAACCACACAGGGCAAGTCGAATCGGAGTTCTGGACATGATCAGGAAGCAACGCAGGGCTGGTTCGACCAAATTTTAGCAGATTCGACCTGGCTGACAGGTCGAACCATGGTCGAACCTCAACATCTAGAGCGCTCTATTTTTCTAGATGATCGGTTCGACCAAAGCAAGGATGGTTCGACCTGGGCAGAAGGTCAAACCCACGTCAAACCACGCAACCTGGAGCACCCTATTTTATCGCAGCATCGGTTCGACCACGATGTATATGGTTCGAGCAATCCATCTGGTCGAACCTTGGTCGAACCTGGGGGCAGAAATCATACAGTAGTCCAGTTTGACCTAGGGGGCAGTGGTTCAACCTCCCAAACAGGTCGAACCCACATCAAACCTCAATTTCAGAAAGGGAGCAGTCTTCCAGGAGATCAATTCGACCATTACGTACCCGGTTCAACCTGTTCAACAGGTCGAACCCAAGTCAAACCCAGCCGAAACATGCCTGTTGTAGCACTAAATGCTCTCTATGACGTGGATGCTACTCCAGTGGTTCAGAATGAGCAGAATACAGAGATTATAGCAGAGAAAAAGTGGAAGAGAGCCAAACGATTGAGAGCTAAAAAGGAGAAAGCGGAGAAGGTTGAACGTGATGAATGGGGCATTCCCAAAATAAAGATACCTCCGTCGTTTCCTTACAAGCTCATGAAGAAGGGATTGGAAGAGAAGTTCAAGAAGTTTTCAGAGATCATGAACAAGATAAGCTTGAGCATTCCTTTCTCGGAAGCAATAATGGAGATGTCATACTATGCCCGATTCCTTAAAGACATATTGTTGAAGAAGAGGAGTTTGAATAGAGTTGAAACGGTGAACTTGTCTGAAAATTGCAGCTCGATTATCCAAAAGAAGCTGCCATAAAAGATGAAGGATCCGGGAAGCTTCAATATCTTGTGTGAGATTGAAAAAGGGCCGGCACGACGAGCCTTGTGCGATCTTGGGGCAAGCATCAATTTGATGCCATTTTCTATCTTTCAAAGGCTTGGTTTGGGAGAGTTAACTCCTACTACTGTTGCTCTACAATTGGCGGACAGGTCGATGACAAGGTATTATTGAAGATGTCCTCGTCAAAGTGGAGAATCTTATCTTTCCTGTGGATTTTCTTGTGCTAGAGATGGATGATGACAAGGATAATGTCCCTCTTATCTTGGGGAGACCTTTCCTTGCTACTGCTGGAGCTATGATTGATGTTAAAAAGGGGGAGCTTAGGTTGCGGATGGATAAAGAGAAAGTTCTATTCAACCTTGACAAAGTAATGAAGATACCTATGGAGTCGCAATGTCATAGTATTGATGTGGTGGAGGAGATTGTGAAAGAAGATATGTCTTTGATCCTGTCTAAGGATCCTTTTGAGACATGTTTGATGAAGTCTCTTACTTATCCCACTACGGAGCTCGACGGTCTCTCCAATGAGGTATGTATCGAATTTCTTGAAAACTTACTTGCTTTGGGTGATGACAGACATGAATTGGAAAGAACTAAGGTTGAAGAAGTCAAGTGGACTAGGAAGTTCTTACCTTTGGATAATGAAAGCACTCCAATAGAAGAGAAGAAAGAGGAGTTGAAACCTTTGCCAGAACACTTGAAGTATGCTTTCCTAGGCGACAATGAAAAATATCCGGTAATTGTATCTTCTTCCCTTAATGATGATCAACTTGAGGAGTTATTAGATATTCTTCGGAAGTACAATTCTGCGATCGGGTGGTCTCTAGATGATTTGAAGGGTATAAGTCCTTCGTATTACATGCATAGAATAAGCTGCTAGATGAGGCCAAGGCAAGTGTTCAGAATCAGCAGAGGGTTAATCCCGCGATTCAGGAGGTGATTAGAAAGCAAATCCTTACGTGGTTGGATGCTGGAATTATATATCCTATTAGTGATAGTCCCCATGTGAGTCCATTGCATGCAGTTTCTAAGAAGGGGGGCATGACTGTAATGAAAGCTGATGATGGAGAAGCGATGGCCACGAGGATTCCTACGGGATGACGTACATGTGTGGATTACAGGAAGTTGAATGAGAACACGTGTAAAGACCATTTTCCTCTTCCTTTCATGGATCAAATGTTAGATCGTCTTGTAGGGTATGATTTTTATTGTTTCTTGGATGGGTACTCGGGATATAATCAAATCATGATTGCTCCCAAGGATCAAGAAAAGACCACTTTTACTTGCCCTTACGGGATATTTGCTTTTAGAAAGATGTCATTTGGATTGTGTAATGCACCTGCTACATTTCAGAGATGCATGATGGCAATTTTTGATGGGTTGATAGAAAAAATCATGGAGGTGTTCATGGATGATTTTTCTGTTTTTGGTTCCTCCTTTGATGTTTGTTTATCTAACCTTGCTACTGTTTTGAAGAGATGTCAAGAAACTAATCTTGTCTTGAATTGGGAGAAGTGTCACTTTATGGTGAGAGATAGGATTGTTCTTGGGCATCATGTTTGTGCCAAAGGATTGCAGATTGATCGTGCGAACGTAGTGGCAATTGAGAAGCTTCCACCACCGACCAATGAAAGAGGAGTGCGGTCCTTTCTTAGACACACTGGATTTTATAGAAGATTTATCAAAGACTTCTCAAAATACTCCAAGCCCTTATCTCACTTACTTGAAAAGGATGTTCCTTTTGTGTTCGATGATGAATGTCTAACATCTTTTCAGGTTTTGAAAGAGGCGCTTATTACTGTACCTATCTTGATCACACCAGATTGGACTCAACCGTTTGTACTTATGTGTGATGCAAGTGATGTAGCACTTGGAGTGGTGCTTAACTAAGGGAGAAGAAGTTCTGCGCCATCTACTACGCTAGTAAGACTTTCGATGCGGCACAAAAGAATTACACGGTGACTGAAAAGGAGTTTTTGGCTGTTGTGTACGCATTCGACAAGTTTCGTCAATATTTGGTTGGCATGAAGACTATTGTGTACACGGATCATTCAGCAATTCGGTACTTGATGGAGAAGAATGAGACGAAGCCTAGGATTATAAGATGGATTCTTCTGCTTCAGGAGTTTGACATGGAGATCCGAGATAAGAAAGGTACTGAAAATGTATTGGTGGATCACCTTTCGATGTTAGAGACTAGAGAGCATTGTGATAATTCTTTCGAGTATATTGAGGAAATGTTCCCGGATGAGAAGATTATGGTTGTGTTCGTTGAAAGGGCTGAGCGAGCATGTGTGGTTTCTGCATAAGGAGTTGATCAATGGTATGCGGATTATGTCAATTACATTGCCGTGGGAGAAATTCTGAGAGATCTCAACCGATATCAACTTGCTAAATTCAAGAGGGATGTTGAGACATTCTTATGGTATGATCTATTTGTCTACAAGATATGTACGGATTCCATAGTCCGTAGGTGTGTACCCGAGATTGAGATGGAGAGTGTTCTCGAGTTTTGCCATGCACAACCGAACGGGGGGCACTTCAGAGCTCAAAAGACAGCAGCCAAGGTACTTCAATCCACTCTCTATTGGCCTACTTTGTTTAAAGATTGTGAGAGCTATGTGGTGTCTTGCGATAGATGTCAGCGCATAGGGAATATAAGTAGGAGGGACGAGATGTCGCTTCAGCCTAGCATTGTCGTGGAGATATTTGATGTGTGGGGTATCAATTTTATTGGGTCTTTTCCCCCATCGAATGGATTTCTCTACATTCTTCTAGCTGTGGATTATGTTTCTAAGTGGGTGGAAGCGATTCCTACTCGCTTGAATGATTCAAGGACTGTCATATCTTTCTTGAAGAAGCATATCTTTGCCCGCTTTGGAGTTCCTAGAGCACTAGTTAGTGATGGAGGTTCTCACTTCGTCAATAAGTTTTTTGAAAAGGTGCTTAAGGATTATGGTGTTAAGCATAGGGTTACTACACCCTATCATCCTCAAGCGAATGGGCAAGCGGAGGTCTCTAACCGGCAGGTCAAACAGATTTTGGAGAAAGTGGTAGGAACCAATAGAAAGGATTGGGCTATGAAGCTTGATGATGTGTTATGGGGGTTCCGAACCGCTTACAAGACGGTGTTAGATATGTCACCATATCAAATTGTCTATGGAAAGCCGTGCCACTTACCTGTAGAGATTCAACACAAAGCGTTTTGGGCTTTGCGAAGCTTGAATTTGACTCTTAAGGATGTGAAGGAGTTGAGGATGACTCACATTAATCAACTTGATGAGTTTAGGAGTCGTGCTTACAAGAATTCAGAAATTTACAAGGAAAGGATAAAGAGGTGGCATGATTCTAAGATCTCATATAAGGAGTTCAAGCAAGGAGATGAGGTAATACTTTTTAACTGTCGTTTGAAGCTTTTCGCAGGAAAATTGAAGTCGAAGTGGACGGGACCGTTCATGATTCATAGAGCCTGTGGATGGGGGAGTTTTGAGCTTATTGACAAAGATGGAGACATTATTGCAGCGAATGGACATCGGTTGAAGCATTATAAGTCGTCGGATGATGCTTGTGTCATCTTTGAAGATACCTTAATCTGAGTTGGTACCGTCGTGACTCTCCGACGTTAAACATGAGCGCCTGTTGGGGGCTTTCCCTCCCGTTTTTATTGTTTTATTTCATTCGTGTGAGTAAGAAATTTTCTATTGAAAGTGCTTACTTATCGGCAATTACATCTCTTTGCAAACTTAGTTTCGACTTTAGTTTCTACTAAGTTTGGGGGGTGTGATATACTTACCTCAATAAGCACCGGATGTATAATCTTTTCTTTGTACCGTTTGTTACCGATTTTGATGTGTCGATTTTTTGTAACTTGCCTAATGTTCAGAGGGTTTTGGTTGTGTTTTATATGGAGTTACTCATGAATTTTATTTTAAGGAACAATTTTTGATGAAGTTGTGCTCTATTTGGTACCTAATGATTCGTTTTGAAGTTTGAAGTGTGTAGGATTGAAGAACACTCAGTTTTGGAGCTTCCATGGGTAGGTTTGACCAGTGCCAGGAGGTCGAACTCAATAGAGGAAGTCAAATCGAGGAGTAAAAGTTGTCCAGTGAGGTGGTTCGACCTCGTGCAAGATGGTTCGACCTAATCAACAGGTCGAACCGAGGTCGAACCGAGGTCGAACTGGTAACCTGAAACTTACAATAGGGTGGTTCGACCTAGGCCGATATGGTTCGACCTGTTCAGGAAGTCGAACCCAAGTCGAACCAAAAGGAGCACTTGTCCAGAAGGTTGGTTCGACCTCGTCATCTATGGTTCGACCTGTTCAAGAAGTCAAACTGAGGTCGAACCAAGCCAGGTAAGTATGTTTTAAATTCAATTTTTGAGTGGTTCGATCACTTTTCACTCCACCCACACCCGAACCATCTCTGAATCGATACACCCTTGCACCAATACTTTGATTACACTTAATTTCACACCGATTACACTACACTATACCCTTAATTCTTGATTTGGTCATGGATTTGGGCAAATTTCGTCGCAAGTTAGGGTTCCAGTCGCGATTTTTGGTTGTTTTGTGTGTTTGATTGATTTTTCGCCATGGAAAAGACTAAAGGTATGTTTTCTTAATTTAATTACCTTAGGATTGAAGTTTAATGTATGCAATTTGCAGTGGGTAAGTGGATTGAAGTTGATTTTGGTTGAATTTCATAGTGATTGTTGATTGATTCATATGGAATTGCTTAACTGTTGATGAAATCTTGAGTTTCATGTGAATTGTTTGAAGATTTAGGGAGTGTGATTGATGAGTATGTTGATTTGGTTTGAAATTGATGAATTTGAAGTAGTTCATGGAGAAAATTTGTTGAGTTAATTGTTGAATTGCTTGAATAAGTTGATGCATACTTGTTAGTTGGTGATGAAGAAGGTGTGATTGGAGTTGTTTGAGCATGTTGAATAAGCAAGTGGTGTTGGATTAAGATGAATGAGTTGATTATGCATTGAAGCTTGAATTCTTGAGTAGAGCGTATGAAGTGCTAGTTATTCGCCTGTTTTCTTGTCTTGTTGGTTGTTATTGAAGTATTGTTTTTAGGGACGGGACAAGGAACGATTAAGGGAAAAGGAAATGAAGCAGAAGTGAGATCGAAAAAGAGGCAAGATAGGCCCTCGAACGTGGATAAAGTGACCAAGAAGCTGAGGTTACAGGAGCGTCTACCTAAAAAATTCAAAATACAGATGCAAGACTGGGACGAGATTAAAGAGAAGTGGGAAGAAGTCTCGGACGAGATACCAAGATGATGATGCCATGAGAACGATGCGTATCGGGAATGACATTTTCTGGATGTTTGACCAAGTAGGGATCCGGAGGTTCATGGAGTTGAAGAGGTCAACTTACTTCCATGTCACAGCGGAAGTGATTTGTTCTTTTTAGATGGAGAAGGACCCGCTTGGGTACCCGTATCAGTGCTGGTTTCAGCTTGGTGGAGTTAGGAGGAGATGGACTTCTGAGGATTTCAATGAGCTGTTTGAGACGCCTTTGGAGATCTCTCGTGTGGAGAGCAGGTACTTCGATGCTAATAGGTTTTGGAGGGAGATCTCCGGGGAGATTAGAGACTATAAGATCAAACAAGCTCGTGCGTCCTCGATCAAGAATCACGTCTTGAGGTACATGGATCGTGTCCTCGGTAACACATTGTTCGCCTGCTCAGAAGGGAGTTGTGTGTCTAGAGGAGAGCTCTACGCCCTGTGGTGTATGTTGAATGGGGTGTAATTCAATATTGGAGCGTACTTTATTGCGCAGCTGCATCGATTCAGGACCATTGGATTTCAAACGGTTAATATTGGAGGGTTACTGACGATTGTAGCTGAGCACTATAACTTGGATTTCACCGGCATTACACCTGTTAGAGGAGAGCCCAATTTGGTTATGTTCACATGCGTGAAAGGTGGATTCGCTCATTTCAGAGATGGAGATTGGTTCTTTACGAGGGAACTCAAACCCTTTGATTTTATGTTCCCCTTCGACGTGAGCAACCTGACGAACATTTGGGAGGAGAGGAACAAGTTGATGGATTCCCTCGAACACACCACCTTATCCATTGCAGTGAAGTCAAATGGAGATTGGAGGGCAGTGTCTCAGATGTACGTAGAGGACAAGATGGCGGAGTTGCAGCAGATTGTCAACCAAGGAGAATACCGTCCGCCACCTCAGTAGTCACAGCCGCCACAGCAGCCTAAAGTGGAGCATCGAGAGGATGAGCAGCAGGAAATGGGGATGCCGGATCAGCACGACGCGCCTCAGCATGTTCCAGCAGCGCAACAGCAGCGGGTTGTTCCGGATGATACCCGAGAGCAGCTTTGCCTTATTCATGAGTAGCTGGTCGTGATCAGTGCTAGTCAGCAGGAGACTAACCGACAGTTCGCGCTCGCCAACACCAACTACGCCGCGCTGAATGATCGATACAATGCCTTGAACGAGCGGGTTGGCAAGGTGAGCGATCGAGTGGATCTGTTGGATAGGCACATTAGCAACCTATACCAGACTATGGAGCAGAAGCTTGATGATAAGGATGATGATGCTTCGGAGGAGTAGATCTTCAAGTTTTCTTTTGGTTTTCTCCGATTAATCTCGTCCCCATTCTTCTTTTTATCTTTACAAGTTGGGTTGTGATTCTTGCGTGAGTGGAATGTATATGTGATCTTGATTGGATTGATAGATAGTTGTATGATTGATTGGGTGTATGAGCTTCATGATTTCTGTGCATTCATGTGTTCATGTGTTAATTTTCATTGAAGAGAGCATGTTTAGTTGATAAGTATGTTGAATTCTTATGGAATTGATCTTGATTATGTGCTAAGAGGAGTACTAGGATTTACCTATGTGAGGATTTGAGCCTTTTAATCATGTTGATCATGATAATTTATTCTTGAGAGAATCGTCCATATGAACGTATTCTAGAACTTGGCTTGGAGTCTTGTGTGAAGCTTATGATTGATGAATTGATAGGATATGATCTTAGGCCATTATTGTGTAATTAAGTTACTTAGCCAAATTTTATCCTCCCAATGATTATATAAACCTTTGGTTGCCCCGTTGAGCCGTTTAAAGTTTTTTTCTTTGGTAGCCGAACTAAATGGCCTTATGAACCTTCACTTGAACCTTGTTTATCCTATTCATTGGTAGAGAGTAGTTGAGGAGATTAAGTGTCTAAAGAAGAAAAAAGAAGGTAGAATGTGGTTGAATGAAAGAAGAATGAGAAGTACCCCGATTGCTTTTATACATAGAGCTTGAAGCTTAAAAAGTAGCTGATTGCTTATATATGAGAAAAAGGGTAGTGCCTAAAATCGATACCCAAGTTATCTTGAGAAAATGATGTTGATACCATGAAAAGAAGGAAAATTCATAAATTTTACAAGTTCAAGAGACGAAGTTGGAGGAGAATTTGCAGCAAGAAGAAGAAATCAAGAACCTCCAAGGTAACTCTCTACTAGTGTCTTAAGTCACTATTTCAAATTTTTCTACCTTTTCCAAAGAGCCAACGTTACAACTCAAAAACAAGTCCTTTGTGATCCTAGTCATGAGTTGATTATGAGTTGATTTTTGAGACCCTTGCCAAGCTTATGGTTACGCGTGAATATGGACTGAATATGAGTATTTATACTAGCCTATGAAGTACCTCACACACTTGAGTGAGAGAGTAAATACTTATCTTGTGAGCTAGTTTACTTAGTACTCCGAACGGTGTGTGATTGGATTGATTTTGCATGAATGATATGTATGATATAATTAATACTTGTTTTGATTTAATGGAGTGGCATATGTAATATGTGTTGTACTTAGTTTTGGTGAATTATACACGACTCTTGTGGTTTGAATTGGTTGCCTTTGGACGAGCAACATGTAAGTTTGGGGGTTTGATGGGTGTGTAAATTCACAAGTTTAACACCGGTATTTATGCTAGTTTTGGAGAGTTTGAAGGTTGAAATAGGTGGAAAACCTATATATATTGTGAATTAGCATGAATCAGGTGTTGTTGGAGCTATTTGAGTGGTTTTACAAGAAAAATTGGAGTGGAAGTGCCAAGAATTGAAGAGACGAAGTCGAGACCATTCGAACCGGCAAAGAAGGAGGATGGTTCGACCTAAAGGAGGAGGGTTCGACCTCTCCAACAGGTTAAATCGGCGACGTGAAGTGTACAGAAGGTGGGTTCGACCAAGACCAGAGGGTTCGACCTGATCATCAGGTCGAACCATGGTCGAACCAGATCGTGAGAAGGAGGGTTCGACCACGACAAAGGGGTTCGACCTGCACAGTTAAGGTTTGACCTGCTCAGTTGGTCGAACCAGGTGCTGAATGTGTCCAGTCGCTGGGTTCGACCTGTGGTTCGACTTGTGGAAGAGAGGTTCGACCTGTTGCTGAGGTCGAACCAAGACACGGAAACTTACCTTATCCGGATTTTTTAGGCCTAAACGCATGAGATCACTTGAAAAGCCCATTCCAAACCCTAAAGACGTGATGACAAGTATAAAAGGAAGCTCATGCAGTACGTGAAAGAGAGCTTTTGATCAAGAATCATAAGAGGAGACAAGGAGATGGAGATTGGCGATCTTCCACCATCCGGAGGGCTGTGACAGAGGTCCCGCTGGAGGTTCAAATAAGATTGGTTCATCTAACCATGATTGTTCTTAGATCAATCATGGGCTAGAGCCGCTTTGGTAGTTCTAGGGTTATGAAGGTTTCATGATGTAATTTATCTTTCGTGTGTAAACTCCGTACAACACTACCTGTGGTTTGTTTTATATAAGATTGCGCATTTTTAATCCATACTCATAGTCATTTTGTGCATCAATAATCATTGTGTAGAGTCTGAATGCATAACATGGTTATTGGTTGAGTGCGTTCACTGTTGAGCATGATTATATGTTATAATTCTAAGTGAAGGGATTCTGAAGTCTTATTAGAGCTATCTTATATAAATATTTATTAATTGAATCTTATTCGGGTTAATAAGTAGGATAAAGAGTATAACTTTATAGTACCTATAAAGGGAGATCAAATCGGGTTAGAGTACTAAGTGCACGGGAAATAATTAATTCTGATAGTACCTAGAAAGGGGAGTAAAGTATACATCTTGCTCCGAGGATATTCACACGTGTCAAACGCATATCTACTTGTGTCTATAGAGTCGATTTGCATGGCCTAGTGACGCGTCCACAAACCACAGGGCAGAGTCAGGCACCGTCACACGAAAGCATGAATTAATAAGTGAAAGCGGATGACCTGACGAACTACCTACTATCTTACTTGATCACAACTCACCTATCTCTTATTCTTGTTATTTACTTTGCTATTCAATTAATAGTTGTTATTTAATCTCAAAATCAAAACCATTAAATTACCCACCATAGTCTAAAATATACTAGAACATAATTGAATTGATATTTATACATCCCGTGGGTTCGATAAATAACTTGGTCATCTTCGAAACTACAATTGATATCCTTACACTTGAGGATTATTTTGTGTATTGAGAAAACCCCTAACAGGCGTGCAGCAATGCACGACCCGTGCACCAGCGCACAGCCATTCTTCCGGGTGAGCAGCGAGTTCTGATGACATTACACGGCCGTTGGTTACAGGGCCGTGTTCCGCACATGGCCCGTGTACCAACATGCCCTGTTCTTCCGTCTCTTTTTGCTCCCGACTCCGTTTTTATCCATTTCTTGACCTGTTTTACACATATTTAAGCCCATTTACACAATTCTATAAATTCATACCACATTCCTCAAAATAGCAATAACTCCACCAAAAACAACACAAATACGGATAAAAACATCCGAAAATACATAAATAAAGATACTAAAATCTAGGTGAAAATGACAACGATCAACTATGCGTAAAATAAATACATATACGACGCTCCTTTACGCACGAGCGTAAACTGCACATTACTCCTGGTCCGCATGAGTATAAACTGTGTACGACGAACTCCTGGACCACACTAGTATAAACTGTGTACGACACCCACCAAAGTTAATTATACGTGGTTAAACTATTAATTCACCCCACTCAGGTATTTTAAGTGGTTAGAGTATTAAATACCCTACTTTGTCTAAAGTGGTTAAAGAATAGTCACTCCTGGTCCGCATGAGTATAAACTGTGTACGGCACCCCCCCATTCAAAACTAAATCATGTCCATTTGAACTATGTTATGACTTGATCCTCTGTAAAAAGGTACGTAGGCAGCTTAGTACTCTTTTAAGTTCGGTCATGTCTCGATCTATTCTCATCAAGTCTGTGAGGCAAGCAATAAATTGAAATACGAAGAAGTTTTAGAAGCAAAAGTTAATAAAGAGAAGACAGTGATTGAACCTAAAATTGGATGGAGAATTCCAAAATTCTTGTTGTGGTGAGGAAATCCAAGGTTGTGGTGGTAAAAAATAAGATAAAAAAAATCTGAATTCTTTCTAATCCAAATTTCTTTGGTGCATCTTGCGTATTGTTGAAATAAATAAGAGGAAAAAAATGGGTTTAGCGAAAAATTCAAATTGGATCATAAATTGTTAAATTAAGAATGATTGATTGAATTATTATCTAATTCACTCAAATTCTCTCTTAATTTAGCCTAAGATGATTGGCTTATTGTGTGTGATCATGGGAACCATTGTATTGGCAGCCCAACAAGACCCAAGAAGGTCGAAGGCAAGATGATAATAAAGTTCAAGTTGTTGATTGAAGTAATTGAACTAAATGGAAGTTAAAATGGGCCCAAATGTGAGAATTAAAACTAGCTCAAGGTGAGAATCAATGGTTCAATTCCAAAATAGAGAAGTCAAAATTGATAAAATCAATTAATCCTCCCATGAGGAAGTAACGTGACTTCTCCAATGACAAAAGGAAACTTCCTATCCTTTCCCATCACAAGTCACGTAAAAAAAAACCAACACTAAGAACCTTCTCTCTCCTGGACCACTTATGAATTATTACAAGCAAGCACTTTCTCTCTCCTGGCTATAATTGGAATGGTGTACCCCACCATTATGGGCCCCCACCGCCCCTGCCATGAGGATTGTTGGAGGAGGTAAATCGCAGGATGTGCCTCAAGTGGCTTATAGAGAGGGCTTACTGTTAAACTTGTGCTTGCAAGGGGCCAAATCCAAGCCAAAGGCAGGATTCGAACCCCCACCCTACAGCAACCAAGCTCAGTTGGAAGGACTTTCCACCCTCCCCTCTACCACTTGAGCTATGTGATAGGGGTTTTCTCAACACACAAAATAATCCTCAAGTATAAGGATGTCAATTGTAGTTTCGAAGGTGACCAAGTTATATATCGAACCCACGGGACAGATAAATATCAATTCAATTATATTCTAGTAGACTAAGACTATGTTGGAAAATATAGTGGTTGTGGTTTAAAGTAACGAGTAATAATTAAATTAACAAGTAAAGATAACAATAAATAGAGAAGAGTGAGTTGTGATCAAGTAAGATAGTAGGTAGTTCGTCAGGTAATCCAGTTCCCCTTATTAATTCATGCTTTCGTGTGACGGTGTCCGACTCTGTCCTATGGTTTGTGGACGCATCACTAGGCCATGCAAATCAACTCTATAGACACAAGTAAATATGAGTATGACACGTGTGAATATCCTCGGAGCAAGAGATATAACTCATTCCCCTTTCTAGGTACTATCAGTATCAATTATTTCACGCGCGCTTAGTACTCTAACCCGATATGATCTCCCTTTATAGGTACTATGAAGTTATACTCTTTATCCTACTTATTAACCCAAATACGATTCAATTAACAAGTATTCATATAAGATAGTTCAAATAAGACTTTGGAATCCTTTCACTTAGAATTATAACATAAAACCCTGCTCAACAGTGAACGTACTCAACCAATAACCATGTTATGCATTCAGACTCTACACAACGATTATTGATGCACAAAACGACTATGAGTATGGATTAAAAACGCGCAATCTTATATAAAACAAACCACAGGTAGTGTTGTACGGAGTTTACACACGAAAGATAAATTAACTCATGGATGTTGGCAATTGGATCGTTTGGCTCATCGTGATCCGTTAGGAATTCAAGTAAACAATCAGCGGAAGCATAAAAAATGTTTACCTAACTTCTGGGTTGGTGTAGAGGATGAAGATCTGTAGTGAACACCTCTGATCTTCTGCAGTATTACCCAAAGTCAACTCTGGTGTTGTGTGGTCAACAATCCCCAGAGTTCTCTCAATCTGCTCCTCTTCTATTCTCTACGTCAAATGAGCCGCAGGCTTAGGTTATCAGGAGCTGAGATGACTTATATACTTGGGCTACTGCAGGGACCAGGAGGAGAAATTGGATTGGGCCTCAATTGAATTTAATTAACCAAGCTTAGCCCAAAGCTTATAATTAAATCCAATAATAATAATATAGTCCACTAACATATTATTACTGCACTACCCATCCAATCCCAAAATTATGTTCTGGGCTCCTTCTTATTATGAGCCCGACAGTCTTCCCATGTTTAAGATATACAATGTCCATTAATTAATTAAGTTACGACAACTCCATTAATTAATATCTCATCCGAGAGTAGTACCACTCAACCTTATTATCATGCCGGAAATTAATCCACTTGCAAGATTTACATGATAAACTTTATAAGCTCCTCAAGGGGACATCATCAACCTATGATGGACATGGATTCCTTCTACAATCAACAACACACCATAGAGATAATACTATTTCCCAACTCACCGAGTATGTTGATTTAATACTTATAAATCTCACCCATTGATGAATAAAAGAAATACATACTGCCCTACGTGTCGAGGTTATTGTATAGGGATTAAGAGCACGAACTTTCATAATAACATAGATCAAGTTCTTCTATGAGTCAGTATAAGTCGAACGATCTCAAGCGGTCCTGCTCAATAAACACAAGTGCACTAATGTGATTCTATAGCCAAGACAAGCTAATACCGAACCACACTACAACCATACCGATAGAGAGTCCCCGTCTATCTCGGTTGTGAGCTTCTGTTTATACTTTACAAGAAAATCGATAATATGATCTTCCGCGTGTTGTCGCATAACATATTATCTACAGTGTAAAGTAAATGGACTATTGCATCGTGCATATAAATAAATTATAAGATGCAATCATTTGATCAATGATTCTCATTTCAAATATTGTTTTAACATTGTTCATACTAAAGCTAGACTTTTAGTATACAATCCAACAATCTCCCACTTATACTAAAAGACTATGCTGTCATTCTTCTACCATACATCAGATTCCCACTACGCGACCGTCAAAAGCTCTCACTTTAAGGTCCTTGTAAATGGATTTACTAGGTTATCATCCGATGCAATCTAGGTGACAACAACCTTCCCCTCATCATACGATTTCTCGTAATAGGTGGTACTCGCGCTCCATGTGTTTATTTGCCTTATGAACTCGTGATTCCTTCAAGTTTGCAACTGCACCAATATCATCAATATAAATTGTGATAACCTTGGGCAAACTTAGAAACACTTCAAAGTACATCATGAAGTTTCTAGAGTCATACAGATACTTTGGCTGCCTCATATGCTCCAATTTATCATCTTTCCATGATGGAGTCCGGAGTCTGAAATATATTTCTATATGACACTCCTCTACATTATGACTCTACTTCCTAAAATTAAACACATAACATAGAGGTGAATTTACTGCCGTCTAACCTGACTAAAAAAAATCCGAATCTACGTAATCCACAAGAAACAGTGAATCTGCCTAGTAAGCCTACATATTATTTCCAGTCCTTCTCAGGCACTTCAAATATGTATTACCACAGTTCATCATTCTTGTTCTGGGTTACGTCAATACCCACTGTTCATGCATTTAGCAAAACAGATATCCATTCTCTTGCATAGCATCCCTCAGATTATGCTTCCTTATTCACAGATGCATAAGGAACTGTTTTCATCTACTTTATCTTCTTTTGTGTCTCAAGACACATTTCCTTAGATAAAGTTATATGCTAAAACAAATAAGGATCATATCATTTTATGAAGCTTGAGACAAGCATAACATCCTTTCTTGTGATCCGTATCACCGTGATCAAAAGGATATATTTGCTCCTCTTAAGTCCTTCATTACATACCGCTTTATTAACCATACCCATATGCCCGACAATACTCTTTCATTATCTCCAATGAGTAATATATCATCTACGTAAAGTACAAGAAATACCACCACGTTTCCGTCACTCTTTACAATACACAAGACACATCCATGCATTGAATAAATCCTTATGCCTGGATTTCTTCATCAAAACGGATGTTTCATGATCTTGAAGCCTGCTTTAGTCCATCGATGGACACTTTTAAGCTTACTATCACAATGCTCTTAACCCTTTGCAATGAATCACTTTGATTGCTTCACATAGATATTTTCCTCAAGACTTCAAATCAGGAAAGCTGTCTTGACATCTATTTGTTGTTCCTCATAATTCAATATGAGCAGCAATAAATAAAAGAATCCGGATCAACATAAACATAGCTACCAGCGAACATGTTTCCTCATAATTGAACCATTTCTTTCTGAGTAGACTTTTTCGCAACAAGCTTTGCTTACAAGGTTTTCACCTTACCATATGATCCTCTTTTATTTCCTATGACCACTTACAATGGCTTTTACACCATTTAGTGGTCCTACAAGCTCTCTGACTTAATATAGAATCCGTAGATTCTATTTCAACATTCATTGCATCTTACTAAGATTCCGTATTTTAATCTTGTAGTTATACGTCGTATCCATGGGAAAATACATATGTTTACTAGGGACCAAGTCTCACGACTCTCCCAAAACATATATTTTACGGGTTGTTGAACAACCCTCCCACTACGACAGGGCACTACATGTAATTGTGTATCAGACGTGACACGCCTTGCAGTTTACCTTGTGGTATATCCTCTTGTACACTTGGTACTAATACTTAGTGTTTTCCTCTCACTTCCTTTAGAACAACTTATACATGGGTTTGTGATTTATTACATAGTCCTTTTCTAAAAATCCGGTGTTTGTGTTAAAAATCACCCTTTGATCTTTTAGACTCAATAAATCACCCTCCATTTTTCTAGGATATTCCACAAACAGACAAATGTTTTACGAATTACTGTTACTAAGGCATATCCATAAAATGAATTTAATTATTCCAAATAATTCATCATCTATCTAATCATCACCATAAGAGTCTTATTCCTTGTTTCCGCCACACCATTCAGCTGGGGTATGCCTGGTGTAGACTACTTGAGATTTAATCTCAACCTCTGATTAATAGCTCCTAAATATCCTAAGAGGTACTCGCCATCACAATTAATTCGTAATGACTTAATATATTTTCCATGACGCTTCACTGTACAAGTCTTGCAATTCTTGAATTAATCAAAGAACTTAGACATGCAGTGTATCAAATAAATATATCGGTATCTAGAATAATCTTCGAATATTCGTAACCACCTCTTGCCTGGATAATATTAGGTCCGCTTGAATCAGAATGAAGCATTTCCAACATATATATCTTTGGCTCTACACCCCACAGCCTTGAAAAAGCAGTTAATCATTTTTACTTTCAAGCAAGACTCGCAAGTTAGATAGTTTCCACTTCAGATAAACCTAACGGTCCATTGGCTATCAACTTTTGAATCCTACTCAAGTAAAATGAACTAGTCTTAGATGCCAAATGTATGTTTAGTTCATCTCCGAAGGTTCCTTTCTCTTACTAATATTAGAAGATGCATTATCAATTACTATTTGTTGCATCTGTGGGATGTTAATGATTTAAGAGTTTACATATTATCCAACAACGTACTATAACAGATTATAGTCCCATTCCTCATCACTATGACCATGTCATTTAAATGAAATGAAGTATCCATCCGTTAATACATAGAAATCGAAATCAAATACTTTCTATGAAAATGTACGTAGAGATAATTTGTTATAATCAATCGTTTATTCCTTTCATAAGATAAATAAACAACTCCCACTGCAATAGCCACTACCTTCGTAGTTTTACCCATGTCATAACAATCTTATCCTTACTTAGTGATAAACATTTAGTGATTCCAGTATCTACACACTTCGTGTCAGAAGATGCCATCACTAATCATGTTTAAACAACTAGTGAATAAGATATAAAACTTGTTCACATTATGATGAAAAAGGCTTTCCTTTGCCACATGTTTTGTCAGAAGTTTCACACCATATACATCCTCTTGTAATTCAGGTGGAACTTACTCAAAACATGTAGGCAATTATGGAGAATAAAATTGACTTAGGTTTCCCCTTCAACTTCTATTCCATGTATTTCCAACATTCATCAAATTCTTTCATGACCTCAAGTATCCGAAGAGATACATGAGACCATCATATTTCTATGAACCTCTCATCTCTTCACTAGAGACATTAATACGCATCATGAGACGTCCTTTGTGAGAACACACATGTATTTTCTTAAGCAGTAAAATTCAAAACCAAGATTCTTTTCTAATCATCTAATTTGGACAAGTAAATATAATTTATTTTAGTTAACAAATAGTGAAATAAAACCATTCAAAATTCAGATAATCACAAATAAATATAGCGATCAAATCTTCGAATTTTATCCTTTTATATTGATTTCCTCAAAACAATATAAAAATAAAATTCACCGACATCTCAAGCACTGTGAGTCTGCAAGCCACGTTAGTGTGGACGTTTACAAACCCGAACATTTACAAGAGAAGGTTTTACCCATTAATTTCATTTATCAACCTAACCTTATGAAAAAATAATTAATAGTCGGTTCCTCTTTAGCCATGCAAATAATAACAGTGACTCCGTTGGGGAGGATACTAATTATTTACATCTAAGTGTACACCATTATTTGATCCCAAGTCCGCCACCCGAGCTTATGTGTCTTACTGTTGGAGAAGTACACACGCGCTCAGATAACTTTCTACAACCATCAATTATATAAGTTTGTACCAGTGAACCGCATATAAGCTCATCCGTTAGAGAGGAAGGCACTATAGCCAACGCGCAAGTCCATATGCATCACATTACAAACAATAATTATTTAAAGAGGTCTGTACCAATGATCTGTGAATAAACTCATCCGTTAGGGAGGAAGGCTCTATCGCCAACACGCAAGTTTACTCACATCACTTACAAACCAATAATGGAGGCCGCGGGAATTAATTACCAATCTCCTCTCCCACTTAGTTATTTAACACCGAGGGTTTTTAACATGCATATAATATTACAATAATAAAATATACATCCTAGCATGCTTCTATTTAAAGTAATTTTTAAAAAAAATAAATCACATAGAACATGTCACATATATAACAATTAATTGTCAAGTTAAAACAATTAAAGCAGTTATATATAATGAATTAATTGGATAAATAGTGGATCAATAAAATGGGCCCAAGAGCAACAAATAAGCACAAAATGAGCAGCAGACTAAATAATTAATCATGCCCATTGTCCATGGCCCATATACTCAGCCCAAAAAACAAATTAAATCCACCAAGCCCATGAGTTTAGCAATTAAAAAATTTTGGCCCCGCAGCCCAACACATATTAAAATGAGCCCACTTATCCAACATTAAAATATGCCCAGCAGCCCACATAAGCACCTCAATTAAAATTGGGCCCAATAGCCTAAAACCAAATTAAATAAAGCCCAGTGGGGCAGCCTATAAAACTGCCAGCCCATAAACACATTCATCAACCCTCACCACCAGCCGCAAACTGATTTCACACGGCAGTAGTCACGCGAAGCTTCCACCGGCGCCATTGCTCTCGGCGATCGTGCCGTCAGCCCGCCAGAGTCGCGCCTGCTCTACACCCCAGAAATCTTCTACGCGCCGCCAGCCACAGCAAGGGAGACCCAACCGCGACTTCCTTTCCAACGCCAGCATCAGCCGTCCACTGCCCTTCAGTGCTGCCGCCGACGGCAAGCCACGAGTGCTAGAAATATCCTAGTCGTACCGGTAGCAACATCAGATCGTCCTGTAGACTCGCCAGAAGCCACCTCTAAATCGGCTGACGTAGCCTCCGACACGCACAGAAACGTCAAGGGATTGGCCCAGAACACCAGTCAGCAGCACCAATCGCCGATCCCCTGCGATGAAGTCGCCTCTCGCCTTCATCAGTCTTCAACCAATCGTGCCAAATGGCTGTCAATCGATGACAGTCAAGATTCTGGCCAACGTCGCGACTCACAAGGGATCCACCATCATGTCGTCGCCGTCCACGACTTCTCACAGCTTTTCATCTCGCTTGCACCATCATCTCACAGTTGCTCATCGTGCAGCCCATTAGGCCCGTGTGTTTCTCCCGACATGGCCGCTGCAACTTTCTTATATCTTACACCAGGCCTATCATGATCACAGGACAGCAGTCCATGCTCTTCACTAATGATATCGAGCAGCAGAGTGACAATCGTGTGTGATTTCCAGGTGTCCAAGATAAAAGAAATCCAGCGTATATAAACATATAGGGTTACATGAATAATTAAGAATTATACAAACCCTAATCAAATCATGCGACTATCACCAGATTACACTACATAATCAAATAATCACATAAACATATATACGCAAGCCTAACTGATCATGTTTCACCACGAAACCAACGCTCTGATACCAATTGTTGGCAACTGGATCGTTTGGCTCATCGTGATCCGTTAGGAATTTAAGTAAACAATCAGCGGAAGCATAAAAAATGTTTACCTGACTTCTGGGTTGGTGTAGAGGATGAAGATCTATAGTGAACACCTCTGATCTTCTGCAGTATTACCCAAAGTCAACTCTGGTGTTGTGTGGTCAGCAATCCCCAGAGTTCTCTCAATCTGCTCCTCTTCTGTTCTCTACGTCAAATGAGCTGCAGGCTTAGTTAACAGGGGCTAGATGACTTATATACTTGGGCTACTGCAGGGACCAGGAGGAGAAATTGGATTGGGCCTCAATTGAATTTAATTAACCAAGCTTAGCCCAAAGCTTATAATTAAATCCAATAATAATAATATAGTCCACTAAAATATTATTACTGCACTACCCATCCAATCCCAAAATTATGTTCTGGGCTCCTTATTATAAGCCTGACAGTCTTCCAATGTTTAAGATATACAATGCCCATTAATTAATTAAGTTACTGACAACTCCATTAATTAATATCTCATCCGAGAGTAGTACCACTCAACCTTATTAACATGCCGGAAATTAATCCACTTGCAAGATTTACATGATAAACTTTATGAGCTCCTCAAGGGGACATCATCAACCTATGACGGACATGGATTCCTTCTACAATCAACAGCACACCATAGAGATAATACTATTTCCCAACTCACCGAGTATGTTGATTTAATACTTATAAATCTCACCCATTGATGAATCAAAGAAATACATAATGCCCTACGTGTCGAGGTTATTGTATAGGGATTAGGAGCACGAACTTCCATAATAATAGAGATCAAGTTCTTCTATGAGTCAGTATAAGTCAAACGATCTCAAGCGGTCCTGCTCAATACACACAAGTGCACTAATGTGATTCTATAGCCAAGACAAGCTAATACTAAACCACACTACAACCATACCGATAGAGAGTCCCCGTCTATCTTGGTTGTGAGCTTCTGTTTATACTTTATAAGAAAACCGATAATATGATCTTCCGCGTGTTGTCGCACAACATATTATCTACAGTATAAAGTAAATGGACTATTGCATCGTGCATATAAATAAATTATAAGATGCAATCATTTGATCAATGATTCTCATTTCAAATATTATTATAACATTGTTCATACTAAAGCTAGACTTTTAGTATACAATCCAACAATGGAACCTTCATAACCCTATAACTATCTCAACTTCGTCTATTCAATTCTTGACACTTCCACTCCGATTTCGCTAGTAAAACCACTCAAATAGCTCCAACAACACCTGATTCGTGCTAATTCACAATATATATAGGTTTTCCACCTATTTCAATCTTCAAACTCTCCAAAACTAGCTCAAATACCGGTGCTAAACTCGTGAATTTACACACTCATCAAACCCCCAAACTTACATGTTGCTCGTCCCGAGGCAACCAATTCAAACCACAGGAGTCGTGTAAAATTCACCTAGAATAACTAAGATTAAGTACAACACATATTACACATGCAATCTTATCAATTAAAAACAAGTATTTCTTGCATCATACATATCATTCATGCAAAACATCACTTAATCATATAACCATTCGGAGTACTAAGTTATCTAGCTCACAAGATAAGTGTTTACTCTCTCACTCAAGTGCTTGAGGCACTTCATGGGCTAGTATAAATGCTCATATTCAATCCATACTCACGCGTAACCATAAGCTTGGCAATGGTCTCAAAAATCAACTTATAACTGACTCTTGACTAGGATCACAAAGGAATTGTTTTTGGGTTGTAATGTTGGCTCTTTGGAAAGGGTAGGAAAATTTGGATATAGTGACACAAACACTAGTAGAGAGTTACCTTGGAGGTACTTGATTTCTTCTTCTTGCTGCAATTTCTCCTCCAACTTCTCCTCTTCTTTTCTTGAAATCCGTGGATTTTCCTTCTTTACCTTGCTTCAACATCCTCGTCTTTTGATAACTTGTGTACCAGTTGCAGGCACTACCCTTCTTCTCATATATAAGCAATCAGTTGCTTTTTAAGCTTCAATCTCTATGTATAAAAGCAATCGGGGTACCAGTTTCGGGCACTACCCCTAAACAAAATTTAACCATATACTTCTCATTCTTCTTTCATTCAACCACATTATATCTTCCTTCTTCTTCTTTAGACACTTAATCTCCTCAACTCTCTACCAATGAATAGGATAAACAAGGCTCAAGTAAAGTTTCATAAGGCTATTTAGTTTGGCTACCAAAGAAAAAGTTTTTATCGGCTCAATAGGGCAATCAAAGGTTTATATGATCATTGGGAAGGTAAAAATTTGGCTAACTAACTTAATTACACAATAATGGCCTAAGATCATGTCCTAACAATTCATCAATCATAAGCTTCACACAAGACTCCAAGCCAAGTTCTAGAATACGTTCATATGGATGATTCTCTCCAGAATAAACTATCATGATCATCATGATTTAAAAGGCTCAAATCCTCTCATAGGTAATAGAATCCTAAGTACTCCTCGTAGCACATAATCAAGATCAATTTCACAATGAACTCCACATACTTATCAAGTTATACATGCTTCTCATCAATGAAAATCAACACATGAACATATGAATGCACAAAACCCATATATCAAATCAATCATACAAGCTTCTCAACAAAATCCCAGCTCAAACATCAAAGCCCCTACACACTTCAAGCTCAAAAATGAATCATTAGGTACCAAATAGAACATAACTTCATCCAAAATTATTCCCTAAAATAACATTCATGAGTAACTCCGCAAACGACACAAAATACGAAACAAAACACCACTAAATATTAGGCAAGTTACAAAAAATTGACACATAAAAAACGATTAAAATTTTAAATATGCCGTAAAAAATTAACTCCCCTAACAAACGTCACAAAGAAAAGGTTATACTATCAGTGCTTATCGAGGTAAGTACATCACACCCCCCCCAAACTTAGGAGAAATTATAGTCGAAACTAAGTTTGCAAAGAGATGTAATTGCCGATAAGTAAGCACTTCAAATATAAAAATTTCTTACACACACGAATGAAATAAAGCAATAAAATGGGAGGAAAAGCCCCCAACAGGCGCTCATGTTTATCGTCGGAGAGTCATGACGAATTACCACTATGAATACTACTGAATATGATGGCGGTCATCTCGCATCCTCACCTTCAAAAACTTCCTTTCTCTCTTCTTTTCCACACTCAACACTTCACCTCTCTTGGTCATTAGAATATGATCATCATCAAGGGCAGAAGATACAATTATCGGATGTTTTTTATTGTCACCAAGAAAAGCAAACTTCAAGTGTTCCGATAACGGTTTCCGCTCTTTCTTTTCTTCCATCTGAGTGCTCTCTCTATCCAACAACAAGTACTTCTTCACTTCCTCAACCATAGATTTCTCCAATTCATACCTGTCATCACCCAAAGAAAATGAGTTTTCAAAATATTCAATACATACCTCATTAGAAAGATCATCAAGCTCCGTGGTAGGACAAGTAAGAGACTCCGTCAAGCATGTCTCAAAAGGATCCTTAGACAGGATCAAAGACATATCTTCCTTCACAATCTCCTCCACCACATCAATACTTTGACATTGTGACTCCATAGGCATCTTCATCGCTTTATCAAGATTGAATCGGACCTCTTCTTTATCCATCCGCAACCTAAGCTCTCCCTTTTTAACATCAATCATGGCTCCAGCAGTAGCAAGGAAAGGTCTCCCCAAGATAAGAGGGATATTATCCTTATCTTCTTCCATCTCAAGTATAAGAAAATCCACAGGAAAGACTAGTTTATCCACTTTGACAAGTACATCTTCAATAATACCTTCCGGAAATGTCATCGACCTGTCCGCCAATTGTAGAGCAACTGTTGTAGGAGATAACTCCCCCAAACCAAGCCTTTGAAAGATAGACAATGGCATCAAATTGATGCTTACCCTTAGATCGCACAAAGCTCGTCGTGCATGCCCTTTTCCGATCTCACATAAGATAGTGAAGCTTCCCAGATCCTTCATCTTTTGTGGCACCTTCCTTTGGATAATCGAGCTGCAATTTTCAGACAAATTCACCATTTCAACTCCATTCAAACTCCTCTTCTTCAACAATATATCTTTAAGGAATCGGGCATAGTATGACATCTCCATTATTGCTTCCAAGAAAGGAATGCTCAAGCTTATCTTATTCATGATCTCTAAAAACTTCTTGAACTTCTCTTCCAATCCCTTCTTCACAAGCTTGTAAGGAAACGGCGGAGGTATTTTTGTTTTGGGAATGCCCCATTCATTACGTTCAACCTTCACCGCTTTCTCCTTTTCGGCTCTCAATCGCTTGGCTCTCTCCCACTTCTTCTCTGCTATAATCTCTGTATTTTGCTCATTCTGAACCACTGGAGTAGCATCCACATCATAGAGAGTATTTGGTGCAAAATTAGGTACATTTTGGCATGGTTCGACCTGGGTTCGACCAGTTGAACAGGTCGAACCAGGTACGTAATGGTCGAACTGATCTCCTGGAAGACTGCTCTCTTTCTGAAATTGAGGTTCGATGTGGGTTCGACCTGTTTGGGAGGTCGAACCACTGCCCCCTTGGTCTAATCAACTCACTGTATGATTTCTATCCTCCTGTTTGACCTGGGTTTGACCAGCTGGCTTGGTCAAACCGACTATGTCGTGGTCTAACTGTTGCTGCGACAAAACAGAGTGTTCCAAGTTGTGTGGTTCGATGTGGGTTCGACCTTCTGTCCAGGTCGAACCGATCTTATTTTGGTCGAACCGATCATCTGGAAAAACAGAGTGCTCTGGATGAGTTGGTTCGACCAAGGTTTGACCTGTGGGCCAGGTTGAATCTGCTGGAATTTGGTCGAACCGGCACTGCTTTGCTTCCTGATCATGTCCAGAGCTCCGATTCGACCTGCTCTGTATGGTTTGACCTGTAGTATAGGTCGAATCCTGGTCGAATCGAGGCCTAGACATGTCCAAATTTGATTCCGGCCTTATCGGTCCCTCATATTCCATTCCGACCTCAGTGTGATGGTAGTACAGGACTTTGGATTCTCAATACTTTGCGACGGGAACTTTCCTTTCTCAATAGTTTGAGTGAGCATGTTAACACTTCCTGCCATCTCCCCCATCAACAATGTAAGGTCCCTCACTTCCTCATGGTTTGCATCAATCTTCTTTTCTAACCTGGCCTCAAGGCAATCCACTTTAGCATCATTCCTAGCCATGTACCTGTTCACTGTATCCTCGAAACCCGGCTTTTCTTCTGCCACTTTCGCACCCGGATCAATACCCATCGGAGGTTGCACCGCGTTGTTCGGATTGCTTCATGAAAACTCCGGCCTCCTAGGCTGTTGATAATTACCCGGGGGTCTACGATTATTATAGTTCCCCTGATAACTCCAGTTGTCCTGATTTTGGAACCTCGTTCCTTGAATACTTTGGCCCATAGCATAATTTGCTTCTTCCATCTCCTCTGGGATCGTTCCATCATTCATAACTTCCTGCTACATGATTGGTACGCGTTGGGATATATCGCTGATCTGCTTCTTTTGGGACTCAAGTAGCTTGTTGATATTAGACAAGCTATAGACAATCTCATCTTCTCTATTTGTTTTCACCATTGTATGTTCAACCTTAGCTACTTTTCCAAGGACATAAGTACCTTTAACTCTATCAGTTGGCCAATCTCTCGAATTCATCAAAATATCTTCAAACAACTTCTCGGCCTTTACGGATGACTTGGTAAGCAATGCTCCATTAGAAGAAGCATCCAATAACACTCGTGAATCACAGTCCAATCCACTGTAGAATATACTGATATATTGAGCTTTAGATAGCCCATGTTGAGGACACTTTCGGAGCATGTCCTTGAATCTGTCCCATGCTTCATGAAATTTCTCTCCACTACCGATAGCAAATTGGTTAATCTCTTGCTTCATCTTAAACACCTTCGAAGGTGGCATGTATTTCTCCAAAAACTTCAACTTCAATTGCTCCCAAGTGGTGCACTCAGCTGCATTGATCGTATCATACCAATCTCTCGCCTTTTCAGAAAGTGAGAATTTAAACAAGAGGATTTTCCTAGCATCTTCATGTTCCCCTGCACCTTTTTAAGTACTTGCATAGCCCAAGAACTTGTTTAGATGCTGCTGCGGATCCTCGAAAGTCCCTCCTGAAAAGGAGTTTCTTTCTATCATGCTAATAAGAGCGGGATGAAGATCGAAATCCGCATTAGCCCCTCTCGCTCCTAGAAGCCCAAAGTGTCCAGCCCCGTTATTCTTGAAGACTTCACGGATGGCCAGATTGTCTGGATTAGCCACATCGTTGGCCATTTGGACTTCCTCTGCTTTTGTTATCAAATCAACCACAGTTTCAGTCGCTTTCGAGTTCGGTTCTTCCTTCTTGCTTTGACTCTTACTCTTCTTCTTCTTTGTTGATGCCCCGATCTCCGGATTAAAAGTTGCTAACTTGTCAACCTTTGATCTAGTAAGCATACACTTGAAAGGATTAAGAGCTAGAACACAAAACATGAATTAAAATAGTCATTATAAAACAAGAAATAACAAAAAGATATTTTACGCCGTCCCCGGCAACGGCGCCAGAAACTTGATAGGGGTTTTCTCAACACACAAAATAATCCTCAAGTATAAGGATATCAATTGTAGTTTCGAAGGTGACCAAGTTATATATCGAACCCACGGGACAGATAAATATCAATTCAATTATATTCTAGTAGACTAAGACTATGTTGGAAAATATAATGGTTGTTGTTTAAAGTAACGAGTAATAATTAAATTAACAAGTAAAGATAACAATAAATAAAGAAGAGTGAGTTGTGATCAAGTAAGATAGTAGGCAGTTCGTCGGGTAATCCAGTTCTCCTTATTAATTCATGCTTTCATGTGACGGTGTCCGACTCTGCCCTGTGGTTTGTGGACGCATCACTAGGCCATGCAAATCGACTCTATAGACACAAGTAAATATGCATTTGACACGTGTGAATATCCTCAGAGCAAGAGATATAACTCACCCCCCTTTCTAGGTACTATCAGTATCAATTATTTCCCACGCGCTTAGTACTCTAACTCGATATGATCTCCCTTTATAGGTACTATGAAGTTATACTCTTTATCCTACTTATTAACCTGAATACGATTCAATTAATAAGTATTCATATAAGATAGTTCTAATAAGACTTCAGAATCCCCTCACTTAGAATTATAACATAAAACCCTGCTCAACAGACCAATAACCATGTTATGCATTCAGACTCTACACAACGATTATTGATGCACAAAACGACAATGAGTACTGATTAAAAATGCACAATCTTATATAAAACAAACCACAGGTAGTGTTGTATGGAGTTTACACACGAAAGACAAATTAACTCATGGAACCTTCATAACCCTAGAACTACCGAAGCGGCTCTAGCCCATGATTGATCTAAGAACAATCATGGTTATTGGACCGATCTTACTTGAATATCCATCGGAACTCTGTCACAGCCCCTCCAGATGATCGATCTCCTCTCCTCTACGCCTCCTTGATTGTGTCGTATGATCAAGGCTCTTCAAAGCTCTCTTCCTGGACTGCATGAGCCTCCTTTTATACTTGTAATCACGTCTTTAGGGCTTGGAATGGACTTTTCAAGTGATCTCACGCGTTTAGGCCTCGAAAATTCGGATAAGGTAAGTTTTCGTGTCTTGGTTTGACCTCAGCAAACAGGTCGAATCACTCCTTCTTGGTCGAACCACAGGTCGAACCACGCTACTGGAAGTATTCTGCACCTGGTTCGACCAACTGGGCAGGTCGAACCCCGATGTCGTGGTCGAACCCTCCTTCTCGCGAGCTGGTTCGACCATGGTTCGACCTGATGATCAGGTCGAACCCTCTGGTCCTGGTCGAACCTACCTTCTGTACTCTTCGCGTCGCCAGTTCGACCTATTGGAGAGGTCGATCCCTCCTCCTTCAGGTCGAACCCTCCTCTTTCTTTGGCGGTTCGAATGGTCTCGACTTCGTGTCTTCAATTCTTGACACTTCCACTCCGATTTCGCAAGTAAAACCACTCAAATAGCTCCAGCAACACCTGATTCATGCTAATTCACAATATATATAGGTTTTTCATCTATTTCAACCTTCAAACTCTCCAAAACTAGCATAAATACCGGTGCAAAACTTGTGAATTTACACACTCATCACTATGCCCTGGGGGCAAATATTAATGTTAAAAACCGTCAATAGCAGGGTTCGAACTTGCGCGGGCGAAACCCAACAGATTTCAAGTCTGTCTCCTTAACCACTCGGACATATCGACAAGTTCTCCTGGCTATAATTGACGTGAATAATTGAAGTTGAAGGAGGAATTATTCCAGTTTCCCTTCTAGAAGCCACCGCAACCACCAAAGTTGACCGGAGCGACGCTGTTGCCACTAAGAAAACCTCCACCACAACGCCACCAAGCTGCCATTACTCTACTTGACGGAATCCACCACCGTACGCAGCCACCCACACAGTCGAAAATGTGGACAGTCACGGCTTGCTGCCGCCAACGGTTACAGCTGAAGAAACATATGCCCGCCAGGTTAGATCCGCCACCGAGCTGAGCCCGGTCAGCTCGCCTCCGCACACAGCTGCCGCTCACTGCCGATGTCGCCGACAATTATGGCTGAAACTGCGTATGCCCACTCGGACAGATCTGCTACCGAGCCAAACTCGGTCAGATCCACTGCCGAAAATGCCGCCCCGTCTCTGCCGACATCTAGCATTGAAGGTCCGATCAGAGATCACAAATTGGGCTATTGCACGAAGTCGCTGCCAAAAAATTTGAAAGCCCGATGCACAATGCCGTCTCTCATTTCCAACACCCTACAGTCACGCCAGCCACCACCACTTCTTACCGTAGTGTCGAATCACACAAACACCGCACCATCAGCTCGCCGCCGGAAGCACCACGCCATTTGCCCACCGACGTCCAGCAATGAAGATCCAAGCCGGCCACGTTGCTATCTCTAAAGATGCCCGCCGCTGCTCACCTATCATGCCGCCATTGCCAACATCCATGGCCGAAATCTCGTATGTCCGCCCGATCAAATCTGCCTCCGAACCTAGTCCAGTCAGATCCGCCATCGGAAATGACATTGCCATTGTGGGGTATTTGGTTGTTCACAATTCTGCATGTGTCCCCAAGTGTAGGGAATCAATTGTAGTTCCACGTGTGACCAAGTCAAAAATAATAATATCGTTCCCCAAAGATAATTATAGATCTACTATTTAATCTAATTATGACTATCCTAATTTAAAACAAATCTGGTTTGGTTTAGAGAATTACTAAAAATAATAAATAACAAGTAATTAAATATGGATGGAAGTATTCAAGAGAGAAGATAGATAGCACTAGGTAATCCAGTTAAATTGGTCAAATCAAGTCACTAGACAATCGGTTAGAATCCCTGCAGTTTTTATGAAAGCATCACTTAATTATGTTAAACCCCTTTGGTTAAGTAAACTTAACACATAAATCTGTTTCAAACCCTCAGATGCAGAATAATAATTCCTACTCCCTTTCTAGGTACTTAAGAGTTCATCCCCAATTTCCTCCTAACTATCTAAGATAGAAATATTAAGTGTCCTTTATTAAATATTCTAATGAATAAAGGTTATATGGTTAAATCCCCTTTACCCATAACAGGTTGACAAATATAATACCTCTAAAACACAAGCAATAATGCTTAAGCATGCAATAGGTATTGACATGCACTTGAGTAAAGACAAATCATATAAGACAAAATATAAGTCTCAAATCAAAGCTTTAATAAAGGAATAAGTATATTGCAAGTATCCAACCTTAAATCTAGAACATTAATTTAAACCAATTCAACCTTCAAAACCTAGCACTATCCAAGAAGTACTAGCCCATGGTGTTACAAGCAACAACCATGGTTAGGTAAGAAAACAATCCCATAGGTTTATTATTCAAAATAAAAAAAAAGTAAGAATAAGAAAAACCCATAGATATGGTATGATCCTTTGTACTTTCCTCCGTGATTCTGAACCTCCTTGTTCTCCTTCTCAAGTAAGCAATACTGATGAACTCCCCGGGATGGGTGGATAGGATGGTAGGGTATGTAGAGTTGTGTGGAATTATAAAACTATGAAAACTATGAAAAATTAGGGTTTGGAACACCCCAAGGACTCCTTTTATAGTATAGAACTGATCCTCCTCGAATTCTAACTTGATAGTGGGCTTTTTCACATTAAAAACACGAATGGGCCGAGAAAACGACGAAACGACGAAACTGGGCCTGACTAGAAACTGGCACGAGTCGTGCCACATCCCCACACGAGTCGTGCGGGCGGATTCCTCGGTGCTACTCAGCAGCAGCAGCGCGGCACGATGCAGCGCGTCTCGGCAGCTCTCGGCGGCTCTCGGCACTCGTGCTTGGCAGGCGCGCTCGGCGGTGCTTGCGAGTGCCTCTCGGCAGCTCTCGGCGGCACGACCTGCGGCATGACTTGGCTCCCTGGCCGGCACGAGTCATGCCGGCTCTTCTTTCTTCCGACTTCATTTTCGACTTCCGCTTTTGCTCTTTTTACCTTATTTTCCACCTGAAAACTCAAAATAACACCTCACGTGCATCTGAAACACAAATTTATGCAATTCTACCACAAGATGCTCAAATATGGATATAAATCCCACAACACGGTGCTAAATCGAACTCTAAAACACGCGGATTTTCACACTAATCAGTATCGCTGCGGAAAACTTGAAGCATCGACGCCGTGCATCGCCTCCCGTTTCCAATACCCAAAACCACCGCCGCGATCGGAGACATAACCTCACCACGCTGGAAACTTATGCTTGATACTCAGGGCAAACATCGAACTCGCCACGACCTCCGACTGGAATAAAATTCCTAATCGCCTGGAATGCGCAACGTAGTCTCGACTTCCCATTTCATCACTGGTAACTCCGTTCATGTTGCCAAAGGTATATGCATTATTTGTGAATAGTATGTGATAATTATGTTATGAATTATTTGTGACTAGTTTAATTAAGTTGTGAATTATTTGAGATTAATTTGTAATAAAAACTGTGGATTTATGTGATTTGGGGAAAGTAGGTTTCGTATTCAACAATATTATTTGTAAAATTATTTGTATAAACTGTGATGCAAGTTGTGAATATATGTGATTTGAAATAATATCATTATCTTATATGGATCTTTGTGATTGGAAACTGTTGAAAAGAAATCAGTATGATTTGAGAAGATATTGGTTATAAAGATCTGTGTGATTCAAGATGATGTTGTTATTCTAAAAAGAGATCCGTGTGATCCAAGGTGAAGTGGTTATTTTATAAGTGGATCTGTGTGAATTGAAGTTAAGTGGTTGCTTTATTATAATTAAATGTTGATGTTGATGTCGTAATGATTTATGATGTATATTTAATTGCCCATATCCGAGTCATAAGTCGACTCACTTTATTCAGGGATCGCGGGGCGATCCGAGTCATGTGTTGACTCAACTAGTCGCTTGTCAGCTCACTTTTATTCAAGGATCACGGGGTGATTCGAGTCATATGTTGACTCAACGTGTCATTTATCAGCTCATCTTTATTTGGGGTTCAGAAAAATCGTCCCCAATACTTTATTCAGGGATAGGAAAAATTGATCTGACACTAAGTGTGTCTATTGAGCTCATTTGGGTGCATATCATAAGTGTGTCGTGGGGATCCCGCAACGTTAACAGTTTTCAAAATAAAAGAGACCAACTAGAAAGATTACGAAATAGGCGATAGAAAACTATATGCATTATCATGCATTATGATGCATGATTTTTACTTACTGAGATTTTTGTCTCACTAGTTTATGTATTGTAGGTGAGCTTGTTGATGATTGAGTTTGTGATGTGACTGTGCAAGCTGTGGAGCTCCTTCAGGGTTTTGAGTGGATGTACATAGATAACGACCTGTTGGGCTAGGCCGTGGATTTATTTTGTTTCCGCTGATGTTTCGTTATGGCATGTAATAAGTAATGTCATGAGTTTGTCTGGATTGATGTGTTATCAGAAACGGATGACCTATGTTAGACTATGGTTTTAAATATATTATGTGAAAAAAAATATATTCAGTTTTTTAATGATGATGTTTATGATAATTAGTATTTGAATTACAAGTTATTTAAGGTGGGTCGTGACAATTGGTTAGTATAAAATTGTGTACTCAATGAGAAATTGTGAATGCTTTTGTGAAATAGATAAGTAATTTTAGACATTCAAGTTTGAACTGGCTTCTTCTTCATGATAATTACTAGTGTTTGACCCGTGAGATGCACGGGAAGACGTTATGACAAAAAATATTATTTTATTTTGAGGATTATATTAAAGTTATTTAATAGCATTTAAAGAAAAATATTGTGAGTAAAAATCCACATTTTGATTTTATTGAATCTTGAATGTATTAAGGTTAATATGATGAAACACTTATTAATAAAATAAAATATCCAGTGTATGAAAGAGGTTTTTGGCTACAATCTTCAAATTTGAGAGTGAAAGTTTATATATTACGAAAACAAAATGTGAAAGCGAATAAAAAATAAGTGGTTAGTCAATTCAAAATTGAAGCTTCAAATAGTATTAACATAAACTTTTTATTGCATGTTAATTTGTTTGTGTAACTGTATATATATTAAAGAAATTAAAGAATTTTTTTACCCGTACGTTGCATGGGATTAGCTAATCATAATGCTATTTGTATATTATTAAAATTTTAGAATTATACTTGGATATAATTATTAGTTGTTATTTGGAACTTTGAGATTGTGATATATACTCTCTCTATTCGTCGGCAAGGTTCTCATTTTGCCAATTAGGACGTTTAACACAAAGCGTCTCATTTTTCCTTTTTAAACATATGAGACCAATACACATTACTAATTTCATTAATTAATACAACTATATATAGACACATACACCACATCAATATAACTACCCACTACACATTAAATAATAATACTCCTTATTACACGTGCAAAAAATAAATAACAACCTTGCGGGTGGACGACGGGAGCATAATTTTTTAATAATTCCAAAACTGATTCGATAGCGTAACTTATTTTTAGTGATTCAAAAACTGATTCAATAATAAAACTTTGTTAGAAAAAATGTAGTTTTACACTACGACATATTCTCTTAACAAAATTAATTTTAAGATGCATTATTTTTTTACCTTTACACCATCACTTCTAATTTGTAAGTAGATAAGATTAACTTTTTACCTATATCATGTATTACACTGTAGAAAATATAATATAATTATTTATATTTTTAAGTTGATATTTTTTATGTTAATCATTGAAAAAAAATCTGTATATTTTTATTTGAATTTATATATTTTTGAGTTATAAACACGTCTTATTCGAATACAAATAACATTGGTTTATTCGATTATAAAAAAAAACCTTAGTACCATAACCATAGGGATAGAGTTGTAATTTTACAAATGGAACGAATATTATACCATACCGATAAATGATAAACCCTCAGTAAACATTATGCCATAAACCAACTGGGTAAGAGTATATACCAAAAACCACATGGGTAAAAACATAATTTTACCCTTGGAAGAAACTCCATACCTTATAGATAAATAGTAAATCCCGGAGAAACATTATGCCATAAATCACTGAGGAAGTGTATTAAAAAAATCTCAGGGTAAAATCATAATTTTACCCTTGAAACGAACTCTATACCCTACCGATAAATAGTAAACACTCGGCATACAATATGCCATAAACCACTAGTATGAGTATTATATAGAAAGCCATATGTGTAAAATTGTAATTTTACAATGGGAATGGACACTATACCCTAATTATAAATGATAAGCCTTCGGAATACAGTATACACTGAACCACTGAATTAGAGTATATCACAAACCTCATGGTAAATAAACATACCTAATTAGTACTATGAAATAGAGATGGAATGCCATAAGGTCAAGCATGAACCAAACTACAATAAATATTTTATATAAGTGGAACAAAAGAGGTAGGGGTCTTGATTAATGCCTGTATTGGAAATCTCTAATTAGAACAAATTGAAAAAATCTTAATAAATATATCTATGGATCAGATGTACAATCTATCCTAGGAAAGCCAAAATTGAGATATTTATATCAAATTTGATTTAATCATATATATGTGAGTGTTGTTATCATTAAAAATAAGACATGATCCTCAAATTTATACCCATATCGATGATGATTCACATCTCTGTAAAAAAAATGATGATTCGATAGTGTAGGCACCTGAATTTTATTGCCTATTAAATAAAAATATGTGGCTAATTAATGTAATAATTATCAATTAATTATTTATTTATTAAGGAATTTAAATAAATTAATTCCTAAAATATATAAGTAAATTATTAATAATTGGGTCAGATCCAGTCAAATAAGCCCAAGTCAAATGGGCCTGACTTAAGTCAACAAGCCCAGCAAATCAAATCCAGTTTGGCAGGCCTAATTAAATTATATAAGCTCATATCCAGTCCAGTAGGCTTAATTAAAAAAGAAAATTCTCCAATCAGTCCTCATTTCAGACACACTAAAACATGTAAAGACGCAGACGCTTCTGAAGAGATCAAGAATGCGAGCAGTGCTCCCTTGAGATCTTCAAGTATCTTCAAGCCAAGAACGGCCTGCGATCCGAGATCAAGGTTGTAAGCCCCTCCGATCTGGCATATTTCCAGCCAACCGCCTCCAATCAGAGTTCAAGGTGCCAAATCCCTCCGATCCGGCGTTCTTCAACTCAAGCAAAGGTCAAGATCAAGATGAAGATCCAAGTCAAGCAAAGATCGAAGATCAAGTTGAAGATTAAGATGAAGATTAAGATCAAGTCAAGCAAAGTTGAAGATCATGACCAAGTCAAGCAAAGTTGAAGATCAAGACCAATTCAAAGATCAATATCAAGATATTCAAGTTAAGCTCAAGATTTTCAAGTGAAAAACACTCAAGATCTGCAAGTCAAGTTCAAGAACAAGGTGCTAAGCCTCTTTGATCCGACATTCTTCATATTAAATCCATTTTGAAAGTTCTGATAACCCGGAAAGCTCTGGAGAAACTCAGAATCTCTACGAAGAGCAAGCCCTTCTTCGAAGATCAACCTAGAGATGGCATTCAATCTGAGATCAAGGTGCTAAACCCCTCAAATTCAACGTTTCTTCAAGTCAAAGTCATCCAGCAATATTTGTGAGGTCAATGGTGTTCTACCAAATTAAACGGCGTTCTTCGCAATAAATCATCAAATCAACGTTTGATTCGAACAAAGGCTCGACGCCTCTGGATAGACATTTTAAAGCTTCAAGTCAACCCGAGCACGGACAAACATCTTCCGTATATCCGGCTCTGAAAGTTGAAAGAAGCCAAAAGACAACTCAAGAGAGGAATAAGAGGATAAATAGAAGTTGTTTACTCAATTTTCAAGTTCAATCCATCTAGGATTACCTTTGTACTTTTTTTTGTGTTTATTATTTTAATAAATACAAATTTTATTGTTACAAATTTTAGCACGCCCGGTGGGACCGTTTCTACCTCTCATCTCCTCTTTTTGAAAGTTCAAAAGTAAAATGTATGGCTCCTCTCAGGATCGCCATAAGAAGATCTTCTACCATAAAGCCTTCAGAGCTACAGACTGAAGAGATTCAAAGAACAAATCCACTCAAGATTGCAATACGAAGGTTTACAGCCTCAAAGCCTTCAGAGTTACAAACTAAAGATGTTGAAGTAGTTATAAGTAGTATGTCTGAAGTGTCCTTAGAGACAAATCACGTAGTGTGGAGTGCTCTCGAAAAGCCACTGTACAATAATCAACGATGGTGATGATGATTCTGTATGCCTAACTCTTCGATCCATAGAAAATTTAGCATATGACTCATCCATGGCCTCAAGTATGACAACAAACTCTTCGTCTGTCGAAGAACAACTAGCAAGTTTGACTCAGTCTATTACTGCACTCACCAAACAAAGCCAAGACCAAGGTCTGTTGATATCCAAACTGATGGAAAATGGAGATAGCACAGATAAGCCATACTAATGAGAAACAAGTTGAGGATGAAGACGAGGAGGAGGACTCCACGACATACCATCAATCTGAAATAAAGCCAGTTGAGGAAGAGATACAAATTTCAGCTGATGGAATGCTTCCTATGTCTCAACTGAAGAGCATCGTACTAGAAACGATAAAAGACAAGTTTAAAGAGAGCTCAAAATCTTCTATTGCTTATAAATAGCTATATACAAAGAGAGTCGACAGCTTGAAGATGCCAGTTGACTACCAGCCTCCTAATTTTCAACAATTCGATGGTAGGGGTAATCAAAGGCAACATATAGCACATTTCGTCGAGACATGCCATGATGTTGGAACCTTTAATGATCGCATGATCAGACAATTTGTCTGCTCACTGAAAGGAAATGCCTTTGATTGGTACATCAACTTAGAAGCTAACTCCATCGACAGCTGGGGGAAAATGGAAAAAGAGTTTCTCAATTACTTTTACAGCACTCGAAGGACTATTAATATGATCGAATTGACTAACACTTGTCAGTGTAAAGAAGAGCTAGTGATTGATTATAATAATCGATAGAGAAATCTAAGCCTGAACTGCAAAGATTAATTATTTGAAGTCTCTGCCGTCAACTTGCACATTCAAGGGATGCAGTGGAGCCTGCGATACATACTTCAAGGAATTCAACCAAAGACTTTTGAAGAACTATCTACAAGATCTCATGACATGGAGCTGAGTATGGCATCAAGTGACTTCAAATTTTCTTCAACTAACGACTCATGTGAGTTTGAAGATATATCTTCTGATGAGCCTTTCGAGGAGGAATCACATTCAAAGAAGCCGGTGTCAATAAAGATTCAAAGAAATGATGTTAAAGCAAGAAAAAACGGTGCACCCCATGACTGGGGGCAATAAACAATCTAAAACCTCTTAAGTCATTGCTCCTCGAAATGAGCGAAAACTATCCACATTATACTCCTTGATACGAGTTAAAACTATAAAAAATTTCTCAAGTCAATGCTCCTCTACACGAGCTAAAATTGTTAACGTGTTATGCTCCACGACATGAGCGAAAACTGTCCACATTATACTCCTTGATACGAGTTAAAACTATCTAAAAATTCTCAAGTCAATGCTCCTCGACACGAGCTAAAACTATTCACATGTAACGCTCCTTGACACGAGCTAAAACTGTTCACATGTTACACTCTTCGATACGAGTTTAAACTATCCACAGTATGCTCCTTGATAGAGTTTAAACTATCCCCTTCAAATCAAATATCCTTAAGAAGAGACAAAACTCTCTGCATGTTACACTCCTTGATACGAGCCTAAACTATCAAACTCAAATCAAATCTCCTTGAGAAGAGACAAAACTCTCTGCATGTCATGCTCCTTTGATACGAGACTAAACTATCAAACTCAAACCAAATCTCCTTGAGAAGAGATGAAACTCTCCACATGTTATGCTCTCTTATACGAGCTTAAATTGTCTCATTCAAATCAAATCTCCTTGAGAAGAGACGAAACTCTCCACATGTTATGCTCCTTGATACAAACTTAAAATGTCTCATTCAAATCAAATCTCCTTGAGAAGAGACGAAACTCTATACATATTACGCTCCTTGATACGAGTTTAAACTTTCCAACTTAAGTTGAAGACTCCCTGAGAAGGGTATAAACTGTTAACATGTTTAAATTCTAGACTCATTGACATGAGAATAAACTGTCAGCAAATTTAAGTTCAACGCTCCATGAAGCACGAGCTTAAACTGCATGTTACTCCTAGCCCGCCTGAGTATAAACTGTGTACGGCATCTCTAATAAAATCAAATCATGTCTTTTGAACTACGTTATGACTTGATCCTCTGCGAAGAGGTACGTAGGCAACTTAGCACTCTGCTAAATTCAGTCATAATGCAGGCTATTCGTATCAAGTTGGTGAGGCAAGCAATAAAATTCAGTCATGTTGATCAATAATGGAGTATTGCAATTTGTTCACTTCAACACAAAGGTGTCCGTGAACAAAATGCGAGGGGGGATTTGTAGGCACCTGAATTTTATTGCCTATTAAATAAAAATATGTGGTAAATTAATGTAACAATTATCAATTAATTATTTATTTATTAAGGAATTTAAATAAATTAATTCCTAAAATATATAAGTAAATTATTGTTATTTGGTAAGATCTAGTCAAATAAGCCCAAGTCAAATGGGCCTGACTTAAGTCAACAAGCCCAGCAAATCAAAATCCAGTTCGGCAGGCTTCATTAAATAAAATATGACCATATCCAGTCCAGTAGACTTAATTAAAGGAGAAAGCCCAACATATCTTTTCAAGGAGAAAATATATCACAAGTGGTTATTTTCTCTACCTATAAATAAGGGCCTTAAGTCCTCGTTCTAGACACACTAAAACATCTGAAGACGCAGATGCTTACGAAGAGATCCAGAATACGAGCAGTGCTCCCTTGAGATCTTCAAGCATCTTCAAGCCAAGAACGGCCTGCAATCCGAGATCAAGGTTCTAAGCCCCTCTGATCCGGCGTTCTTCCAATCAGCTGCCTCTGATCAGAGATCAAGGTGTCAAACCCCTCCGATCTGGCATTCTTCAAGTCAAGCGAAGGTCAAGATCAAGACGAAGATCCAAGTCAAGCGAAGATCAAGATCAAGTCAAGCAAAAATCGAAGATCAAGTTGAAGATCAAGACGAAGATCAAGATCAAGTCAAGCAAAGTTGAAGATTAAGATCAAGTCAAGCAAAGTTGAAGATCAAGACCAAGTCAAGCAAAGTTGAAGAACAAGACCAAGTTGAAGATCAAGCTCAAGATATTCAAGTTAAGCTTAAGATTTTCAAGTCAAGAACACTCAAGATATTCAAGTCAAGTTCAATACATCCTCAAGTCAAGAATACCCTCCGATCAAAGCCCAAGGTGCTAAGCCTCTTTGATCCGGCGTTCTTCATATCAAATCCATTCTGAAAGTTCTGAAAACCCGGAAAGCTCTGGAGAAACTCAGAATCTCTACAAAGAGCAAGTCCTTCTTCGAAGATCAGCCTAGAGATGACACTCAATCTGGGATCAAGGTGCTAAACCCCTCAAATTCAACATTTCTTCAAGTCAAAGTCATCCAGTAATATTCGTGAGGTCAACGGTGTTCTACCAAATTGAACGGTGTTCTTCGCGATAAATCTTCAAGTCAACGTTTGATCCGAACAAAGGCTTGACGCCTCCAGATAGACGTTTCAGAGCTTCAAGTCAACCAGAGCATGGACAAGCTTCATCCGAAGATTCAGCTCCGAAAGTTGAAAGAAGCCAAAAGTCAACTCAAGAGAGGAATCAGAGGATAAATAGAAGTTGTTTACTCAATTCTCAAGATCAATCCATCTTGGATTACCTTTGTAATTTCTTTTGTGGTTATTATTTTAATAAATACAATTTTTTTTGTTACAGATAGTTCATTATTTATACATAGAATCACGCAATATGCAGTAGTGCTCATTAAAATCCAATCATGATCTCTATACTTTGTTAACTAAGCATGATCTCAAGTTTAGGGAACGCTTTCTAAATATTATTTCAAATACAGCTTGAAAATAATAATATATTAAAAAAAATAATAAAATTATACTCCCTCCGTCACACACCACCCTTCACACTTTCCTTATTCATCCGTCTCACACCACCCTTAACACCCTATATAAGGAAACATCAATATATCCAATAATTTCAAAATTTATTTTAATTTCAAATTTGTCACTCCTTTTCCACACACATACCATTACGTTATATTTTTTTATTACCTAAAAAGACTACAATACCCTCTAAAGTCAATAAATTTAGTCAAAAAGATCAATTTTTCTTAAACAACGTGATGGTTCGAGATGGAAGGGGTAATAATGATTGACCGTATTTTTATCTAACACGGCTTGAAAAATTCTCAGGAAAGATACAACATTACTTCTACATTAAGGGTGTAATGAAGAATAATAAGAATTACCGATTTCACCATTCAAATATAATTCGCATTGTATCAGATTTTCTAAATTTGTGACTGCAGTCAATTTCATCGAGTTAATAGTAACCTTAATACACCAAATTACAACCACATTAAACAAAAACCAACTGAAAGTGAGGTCTAAAATCATATTGCAACAATCAAATAGTGCACAAAAAAGCAACCTTGATACTTGACTAAATTGTGAATTGATATAAATTCCGTCACTTCCACAAAGTTCATTTCACAACAAGATCCCACAACCAGAAAAGATAGTTATAAAAAAAATTATTATAATTTTTGCTTTAATAAGAACTAATTGATTTAATTTCCACGTCAAATTTAAATTTCATAAACCATCAACCTTATAAACATTAAACATTAAGTACCATATCAGTAAGTATGACCACACATTTAATATGAGAACATTCTTATTAAGATTAAGAATCGTAGCTGGCTTGACCTCAAGAGAAAAAAAATACATGTTTGCCATGTAAGTTTTATTCTATTCTTAACCAAGATTAAGCACATAAAATTATGAAATTCAGCTATAAATGATGTTAAATTGACTAAATTTACCCTAAAAAATGAAAAGGGAATTATTAACTAAACATAAAGAAAAATATTACAAATCAATTAAATTTCAATTTATTATTATTTTATAGATAAATCTAAATTTCGAAAAAAATATATATTACCCATAAATAATAAAAGAGAACTTTACCAAAGAGGCATTATATATCATAATATCTTCATTACTTAAAATTAATTCTTCTTTTAAAGGTGCTAGTGCTGCACAGTTCCCTTTTTTTAATTTTTTCCTTTACTTCATCTTCTATTCAAACACTCCTTTAGCTTTATGCCTTCATCAGTAATATCAATCCTGCTAATTGCTTCAATATTCTGCATCAACACAATACAAACAGGTGCTATCACTACACCAAAAATGCTGATTGACATCGGTTAAAACCGATGTCTATTTCACCAAGCAGCCGATGTTGAAGCCCCCGATGTTGAAAGTGGGCGCTGATAGACATCGGTTTTTAGCCGATATCTTTTCTCTTGTATAGACATCGGTTACACCCTTTAACATCGGTTATCCACCGATGTCTTTCAATAAAAAGACATAAGTTGGCACACATAGACATCGTTTATTCACCGATGTCTTTCCAAGGCAAGACATCGACTCCAACATAAAAGACATCGTTTGTCAATCGATGTCTTTCCAAGAAAAGACATCGGTTGCTAACAAAACACATCATTAATAGACCGATGTATATAGACGAAAATACATCGATTGAGGCCAAAATACATCATTTTTCCACCAATGTCTTTTTAGGAAAAGACATTGTTTTTCCACCATATCGCATCGTTTTTCCATCGATGTCTTTCCGAGTATAGAAAATAGTTTCACACCAATAGACATCGGCTTTCAGATGATGTCTTTAATTTTATTTTCTTTTCAATTTATACATACATTTATACTATTATTAAAATAAGATTAAACGAAATTGTGCTCTATAACTCAAAACTTACGAAATTTTTTACAAGAATTTCAAATACCCACAAAATCATCCGTTAAATCTAAAGAGTACAAAAATATCTTAACTAATTAATCTAAAGTTTAATTTTACATAAATAAAACCTAAAATTATAAGCTAAATCCTCATAGAGGAGCATAATACATTGAACATTTTCTTGCCTTATGTAACTACTTTATCTTCTAGCCTTGCATTATATGATATCATTATCTTCTTGTCGTCTCACTGCAATTACCTGAGATAGAACAATATTTTAGCACTTAATGATGTTTTACCAAAATATTACAAAGAATCTTCTTTAGTACGCAACATTAACAATTCCAATTATTAGGAACAGGTTGGAAATAAAGCCAAATAATCTTCCAACAGACATAACATTTACTTCATCCGTCCCGCAACAAGAGTTATATTTTACTAATTAGGGCGACCCACTATAAGAGTTACATTTTCTTTTTAAGTAAATGGGACCCACATAAATCAATCACTTTATCATTATGGAGCCCACACACAACACTAATACAACTACCCACTATACATTAAATTATTATATCTCTCAACCCACTACACATTAAAATACTATATTTTTTAATCTCCGTGCAAACAGTAAATGTAACTCTTTATATTGGACAGAGGGAGTATAACTTAACAAGCACTTTCACAAAGATATAATTTCAAGATATCGAAGCATCCAAATTCAATATGCACCTTGATATCATCTTTTATTAAGTAGTGCAAAGTAATATTCAGCATGAAAGCAAACAAGTTCACCATATTTCTCATAATAATTATCATCTATACATGATACACAAGCTAATTTATCATAATAATCTCATCATGTATATATAAAATTAGACTATGCCATTAAATTATTGGAATAAAAACTAATTCTCATTCCTATGACTAAAACCAATCAAGTCCTACAAAAGGCCATGTGTGATGCAGCATAGAAGATGATGGTGACAGTTACTTTGAAATACAAAGTTAGGCTATCTGTAAATGGTGTACCTCACGTGTTTTAGCATCATGTAATATAGTACAATCCAATAGTAAGCTACTTAAGGTGCAAACTTACTTATATGACAAGAAGCTCTCACTCTAAGAGACATCCTATGCAATTCTACTAGCAAGAGAAGCCGCAAAGAGATAGGTAAAAAATAAATATCTGGAATCTTTCTTCTTCATGCATGCCAAAAAGAAAAGTGATGGAACGTGGGAACAAGTTAGGGTTCTGGTAGTTAGTACAACCAGCAAGACTTAGGAGAAACGGAGCTGCGAGTTTCGACTTTATCTTATCGGAGTTAGCGTGGAACCTCTGACTGAGGTCTGAGTGGCGGCTCGAAGCTCCAAACACTAAAATTCTCATCTGAATTGAGGGCAGCGAGTGCATCGCCAACGGTGGCATAGTTGGAGAGAGAGCGCAGGAGCAAATTATCCCAAGCAATGACAATATTGTCGCAGCTCCAAATGAGGAAATACTCCTCCGATTTGAGTGCGGCGAGTGCGTCAGGACAACGGCGGAGAAAGAGCAGAGCGGTGGCGAAATGGAAAATACTCCTCCAATTTGAGTTTGGCGAGCGCGTCAGATAGTGGCAGATTGAGAGCAGAGCAGCGACGATATCTTGCTCGATTAGGAAGAAAATGATGAAATTAGGGCTTCAAAAATTTTGGGGATTTTATGTTATTGAAGGATGAAAGAGTTTTCTTAACAAACATGGTTTTTAAGAATAAAAATAACAATTTTCAATTTAATTTTTCATAATATATATATATATATATATATATATATATATATATATATATATATATATATATATATATATATATATATTATACTCCATAAAAAAGACATCACAAAATAAGCATCGGAGCCTTATGACCGATGTCTATTATCAATTTTTACAAAGCATTGTCAATAAACATCAGGACTAAAGACATCGGTTTGAAGAACCGATGTCTAACAGAGCATACACATCAGGTAAAAAGACATCAGTTTTAAAAACCGATGTCTATCAGCGTCATTTTTCAAGAGACGAGAATAGACATTGCTTAAAAGACATTGGTTATTTAAAATCGATGTCTATCAGCGTATTTTTAATAAAAACCGATGTCTATCAACGTACTTTTATGATTATAGACATCGGTTTTAGAAAAGATATCGGTTTTTTACTAAAAGACATCGCATTTTATGAAGAACCCATGTTTATTTTGTGATGTCAATCATCTTTTTTGTTGTAGTGTATGTAAAGCTGCATAACAACTATGACTGTTAACAACTAATCAACACAAAAATAAAATTAATGGCTTTAATATCAGTGTCTTATCTAAACATCATAGAATGTAGTTTTATATAGTGTTCACTTTCGATTAATCATGTATTACTTCTTTACATCATAGAATGCAGTGGCTTATCCATTAGTATAAAATACTCTTTTTGTTGCATCTTTACAAAGAAGTGAAAACCTAAACAAAGGAAAGCAATTATCTTTTATATACTAAAAGATGGTTTTTATTCTTAAACGTGTCCTTCTCTCCTTATTTCTCAGCTGATGTGGCTGCTCCTCTTTTCTTAAGTTTTTCCTTTTCCTATTTTAATTTTTCCATTATTCAAATCATTTCTCGGCTCATTATATGAGGGACTTTTGGGGCTCCAACGTAATTACTATAATTTCACCAATTCTTCCGTTTTATTGGATGGAATTTCAATGAATTAAATTATAAGAATCACGAAGTCTTAGCTTCTGAATAAAATTCAATCAATTAGAACTTGAACTTCTGGCCTATTTGATTTCGATTTTGTCTATTTTGGTAGTTCGTATCATGTTCATCTCTTGGGATGAAGACAACGAATCCTTTGATGACTATTTCTCTGAAAGGATTTTCCTTTACTAATGAACATATTGAGAAACATAAGGCATTGAGAAACATAAGGCACAACAGGAAGAAGCTAAGAGGAATCACTTATTGAAATCCTTACTGGTTTCAAAAGCTAATGAGGAACATGGCATAAAGGCTTATCCATTCAAGCATTGAATTCTCCGAACTTGAAAGATAAAAAGGACGAAACAGGAAGCACAAACACTTGAATCCATTTTGGTCTCAGAAGATACTGATTTTGTGATCAGAAAATGTAGCATAGAAATAAGCATGTTTCAACTTGATTTACAAAATCCTAGAAAGAGGTATGATGTGAAGAGGTGGCTAACCAGATGAACCAAAACAAAGAAGGAAATTGTCTTCCAAGACTAAGCATCTAAAAGAAGAGAGCAAAAGGTAATTAATTATTTTCAGTGGCTTTAATTACGTAATCTCAACATCAAGTATAAACAATTTCTGAAAATCTAACGTGGAAAGGATTTTTGTGGATTCATTACAATAGTTTCATTTTGAGACTATGTATATTTTTTTGCGTTCTTATTTCTTACTACAGCTATTCATCAAGCTACAAGTGGTTTTGCTGCTGCACATTGACACGCCTACGGCTTAGGTTGCATGAATGCTGTCTCATGTGTTGAAAATCGACATGTGGTCATGTCTTCCATGTATTAGATACTGTTGTGAGCTTTTTTGTTAAGTTTAGAACTAAAATATTGGTAAGAGGAGTGTGTTCTGATATTTGTGTGAATATTTTATTGAGACTGGTCAATTTATACGAAATAAAGCTCAAGGATTCAAATCCTCAAAAGCCATGTGCTCATATCATGTTCCAAAGGTTGTTGAAGAAGAAGAGGAGGAGGAAGAAGAAGAAATATCTCATCCGGAACATCAACAATGAGTACAATGGAGAGTTGGGTAGTAAAGCGGGAAACAGATATGGTCCTGTTCGTATTGTTTAATGTGCCTATGAGTAGTGTATTTGATTAGCTAATATTGTTCTTAGTGTATTTGATTTAGGGTGCTTTCCATAGCATTCACAGCTTGGTTAAGATTTTTCTAATTAATTTATATTAAAAATTGTTGTCTAACAATTTACCTTTATGGAGTTTAACTCCTAATTCAAAGTAAAACTGTAAAATATATTAAATGCTCTACTAAAATGCACTATGTTTATTATTACAGACAGTGATTTCAATAATCGGTTGGACCAGTCGGTTGAACCGGTTCAATCGGGAACCGGCCTCCAAACCAGTCCAAAATCCCTGTAAAATCATTTTTTGAATTGAACCGGTCAGAATCGGCCAAAATCGAAAAAACTGGAAAAATCAGTTGAACCGGTCCAATCGATTTTTTTTTATTTTTTTTTAATTTTTTAATTTTCCTTTTTATATTTTATATTTTTATATATTATTTAACTTCTATTTTTATTTATTTTAAAATATAATATTTAAATTTTGAATTAAATTACGTAATTTTTCTGTAGTGGTGCACCAAATGTATAGTAATTTGAGTATAAATTATGTAATATCCTATTGAGAAAATATATAAAAATTTGTATAAAATATGAATTATAAACTATAAATATTTTATCTAATCATATTTTTATATAAATTGAATTTTCTTTTTATAAGATAATTTTGGTTAGTATAAATTTTTTTAATGAATTGTAATATTATAAAATATAATTGAAAATATGTAAAATTCAATTTTTCGGTTGAACTGCCGGTTGAACCGGTCCGACCGGTTGAACCTCGAACCGTTGCATCTACCGATTCAGTCTCCGGTCCGGTTATGAAAACAGTGGTTACAGATAGAACACGCATGCAAGTAATATTGACTGTCTTTAATTTCGTCAAACTTACGGATTCATTTCCCAAAATTGATCCACAATTTTATTTGTACTCCTTTGTTAGCCTTATTTTAAATGAATGGAAACAACTATGGTGACAAGGATAATCATAAAGTTCCTCACTATTTACTCATTCAAATTCATCAAAATTAGCTACCCAAAAACTCCCGTGCAATTCCTTATATTTGAAACGCCTCATTATCAAACATTGCAGAGGAAGAGCGTAAGCGAATGCGGGCTTTAGGAGCACACTAGACTACAGAAATGTTGATAACGCAACGCTGTAACATATCATAGAGTATTAGTGTTTATTTATTATATTAGCAGGGGCATGGGTTTCAAATTTGCCGCTGCAGTGACAATTCTCCTACGGCTGGGTGAAGAGAATGGGGAAAGGAAAAAAAAAAAAAACTCTTTAATCTTTATGCACTTTTATAAATAAAGAAATATCCAAGATGAAGGAAGTATGTATATATAATATAACATGCTTTAATTTCATATAAAATTTAAAATTATATATAACTTATGAGTGAGGCTCCTGTGCACCCGGGCGCATAAAACACATTACGTGCGCCTTTGCAATTTGCATGCCCCTTTACAATTTAAACCCCTAGCAATACATAGGTTTAAATATGATTGGAGGGGAGCGTCGTGTTCACATGGGGACACGGAGCATCTTTCCGTGTCCCCGAGTGCACGTGAGCTTTTGCCATAACTTATTTTAAGAAATATTATAAAGTGCAACGTGCAAATCACGTTTAGAAAAACTAGTTTTTATAAAAGTGTTAATTGTTCAATAAACTATTTCACGCAATTAATTAGATATGAAGTAAAAAATTTTGAAAATATATATATTTTTGGTTGAAGTTAAAGTTTCGGATGATTAAAAAAATATTTAAAGTTGACTTAATGAAGAACTAGGCTACAGTGCCCAATATCAAATATTAATATTAAAAAATGCCCAATACAGTATAAAAAAAAAGCAAAAATGCCCACTTTTTAGGGAAAAAGACTCTGATATCCTTTATATGATATATATATATATATATATATATATATATATATATATATATATATATAAATCACTTGACACTCGGAGTCGACTTTGAAAATCAATAAAAGATTGATTAAATTAGGATTTTTATGTACTTTCTCCAATTAATATTTGGGAGGATTACTACTAGGTACACAAAAAAATCTTAAATTACTATGAGATACAAACATACAAAAGTATTACTATTAGGTACAAAAATATATAGTGATATTCCAATATTACCCCTATAATGTGCTGCACATAAATATTGTGTGCAGCAAAAGTTCATGTGCAGCAAAATGTGTGCAGCAAAAAAAGTGTGTGCAACAAAAAAAAAGTCTGCAGCAAAAAAGTGTGGTGGTCCGGCGGCGGCGGTCCGGCAGCTTTTCCGGCGGCGGCAGTTTTTTTGGCGACCAAATTTTTTTTTTTCGGACGAACAGTTTTCCGACGATCGGCCGCCGGAGCTCCGGCGGCGGCGCGGCAACTTTTCCGGCGACCAGTTTTTTTTTTTTTTTTCGGAAGAACAGTTTTTTTTCGCCGGCGACGGCAGCGGTGGTCCGGTGGTGGGTGGGGGTTGGGGTTAGTGGTTTAAAGGTATATGGGTTTAGGGGTATATTTGGTATTTTACTTTAATATTTTGTATTAAATAATAATTATTTTAAATCAATGTATCTAGTAGTAATTAGGTGTACAAAGTGTGTACCTATCAGTAATTATTTCTTAATATTTAAATATTAAATAATAATAAAGATTAAAAAAATTATAAAGTAATTTATATAAAAAAAATTATATAATACTTTATGTATAATATTGAGGGTTTACATATCTTAAAAACAATTATAAAATATTTTATATTTTAATTTCATAGACATTAAATATTTTAAGAAAATTGATAAAATTTAAATATCGAGATTAATTAATATTCAAATTGGAATTAATACTTAAATATGGATATAAATAAAATTTTAAGTTTAATATTATAAATATTGAATTATAATAAAGATCGACAAATATTATTTAAGTATGATTTTATATTCTATGATCTTACAACCCCAACTCATCTTCATTATATTATACACTCGGTCTCTAACCTTTTCATTTTTGGTATATTATACACTCGATCTTTGCCAAAATTAATACCATGTTCAAACCATTAACTCCCCTCGGTCACTCAACCATTTCCCTCAACTTCACTCAGTCACTCAATTCACTCAATCATTTCCCTCAACTCCACTCGGCCACTAAATTTATTTTCCTTAACTCCACTCAACCCTTCCTTCAACTCCACTCGACCACTAAATTCCTTTCCCTTAACTCCACTGGCCACTCAATTCACAGCTCCAGTCGGTCACTCAACCTTTTCCCTCAACTCCACTCGGACACTCAATTCTTTATACTTTGTCTTGTAAATTGAAAATGCTGACACATAAAAAAAAATAAGGGTAATTCAGTAAAATTAATTCTAAAGTGGGCATTTTTGCTCAATTTTTGTCAAAGTAGGTATTTTTGCATTTGTCAAATTACAAAAGGGCAGTAGACCACATTTCTCATTTTTTAAAGTTAGAAGGCTAGTACACAACAAATCAATTAATATGACATTAATCACAAAATATTATTTTTTAAGTAATACTAATGAAACCTCCAATTCATGGCCTAGAGGGCTAAGTGAACTATGAATTAATTGAATGAACAATAGGCTAATAGGTCTAATGTGGATAAATATATTAATCTTATATTTAATAATTATGTTGTGGGTTTACGCTTAACTGAGAACGTAGGTTACTCTTGTAATCACACTACCTTACCAAGAAGAAGAGGTATGCTATATTATGATCATTTATCTTGGAGAGTAGGGTAAGTATTCTGATAACAGTATATCTTGAGATATTGATTTGAGATGAGAAACTGACTTGAGCGTCGGAAGGTCTACGCCGGAGATTCTCTCCGGCGTACTTTTGCAGGTCTATTTTTACAATATCGTTGGAAATTTGGAAGAGGCAACATGAAATCAAAGGCAACTAAGAGATTGAACGAGATTCGAAGGATTACATTCCTATAAAATATTCTTTTGTATATGATTATTTTATTTACTTTATTAATTATCTGATGCAACTTCATCAAATGGCGCCGTATGTGGGAACAAAGGAGTTGAGGCGAGAGTAACAATTATCTTGTATTCTTCTTAATTTTTGAGTGGGTTACTACTGGTTAATTAAAGTATTAATAAGCATTTGAGGTGTATTCATCCCATCGCCAAAACCAGAGTGCCCCAATATTCTGTTTATTATTTATGGCGAGAGGGGAAGAATTGTTTCGAAAATTTGGGCCATGACTAGAGTTGATGTGTTCAAGAAAAAGAAGACCATTTGCTTTCAAACACTTTGGGTGCAGTTGAAAGCTTTATATTCTCTTCCTCACCGAAGGGCCGAGACCGACTCGTTGTCCTCTGATTGCGAACGGTTTGGACGCTTTATGAGGAATTCGAGTTGATGCAAGAGTTTACTCTTGCTTTGTTTGAAGTGCGACGGAAACAAGGAGAACAACTTCAGTCGAAATCCAAGATTCATTTGGGGAATTCAAACAAAACAACATGAAAAAGATAATGGGCTGATTCAGACCAACATGAGACGCACATGAGGTGTTTGAAGAAATGCTTGGGCTAATCATTGTTTTATCATGGTTTCAGGTCCGAAACAAAACTCAAGAGGTTTATGAAAATCGTCCAATTGGATACGACCATTGTCGCCATCGACCTCAAAGGCCCAGGAAAGTCTTTCCATTGATAGGAAGCTTGGATCAATTGGAAAAACTGGTTTGGTCTATAACTTTCATCTTTCCATATGATTTTAATTGTCGGCCATCTGGTGTTTTACCATGCCGAATATTGCTTAACCGACCTTCTGCTCATGCAAGACTACTTTTGCGATTAAAGAGATTAAATAGAGAATAAGAAAGTTGCCTTTGATAATCGAAACGTGCATTGGTTCATGGTCGTATTTTCTGACAAAGTGGGAAGGGAGTTAGAGAATTGAACTATAGGTTGCTAAACTTGTAGTGATTCTAGTGAAAGATGTTAATATAATTAGATGGAGAAATCAATAATTCATGTATTGTTAGAAAGTTGCAGTGGCGCATTCTTTAGCAGAACAAATTTGTTATATTTCGCAGATTAATAATTATTTAAAATTGGCCAAACAAATTCGAGAGATTGTTGGACATATTGATTAATTACATCTGTCCATATTTTTGAAAGTTTTGTCTATGGTTTGAGCAAAGCTAAAGTTCTGTTAATGGTTTCTTCCACGAATGTTTATGTGAATTGAAGCCTTGGTGGGAAATTTGTACTAGTGGTCGAAACACTTTCTTCTATGTATGAAAACAGAGTCAACACTTAAATAAGTGATTAGATGTTGACACTTTTTCTTTTCTTGAATATGAAATATTCCATCTGAGATGTAAGAATCCCCTTTGAGAGGTGAATAATCGAAGCATTAACTAGAGAGAGTAGAAGACTCAATTTTTGATTGTTGAAAATTTCTAGGTGATAATGTGTATTTGCCTATTTCTTGGAACTCATGTTTTACGAAGAATGTAATTCCTTTGAGTTAATCATTCAAAGTGGGGCTATGGCTTGTGGGTATCATTATTTACCTTGCTAATGAGATTCTTATTTTGAGAACTATTACAGGTAGTTCAGATTCAAAGATGTAGAACACTTTACATATAATACATCATGATAAAAATGCACAATGTGCCTCAATATTTAAGAGCATGTATCTCAGCTTTGTTGAGAAGAATTAAGTGCATGACATGAGTTAGTTTTTGGGATTATTTTGAAATTAATCCCCAGCAGATTGCGTGAAATTTACATAGACTGATATGAATTTATTTGAAACTCCTTTCGATTAACTCTTTAAATTACATGGATTTTATCAATAATTAGCTTATTGCAGCACTTTGCAGTGAAAATTGTGATGTACTTGAGATAATACGGAAAGTATGATTGTATGTGAAGGAATGCCAGGAATGCTGTTATATGTTTCCCTTTATTTGGAACGTGCTTTCCTAGTCTGGTTTAGATATATTTGATAAATGAGACACTACTACTGAATAGAGAGTTATCCTTTTGAATTTCATGCGAAATATGAATATCATGCTCAGTGATAGCTTGCTTGTGATTTTGGTGGAAGGTACTTGAGGTTCTGCCTTTGCTATAACTTGAATCCGATTTTGTCTCTTTGAGAATATAACAAATGCTTTCATTTAATGCAAAAGAATATGTAACCGAAATTTCTTTTGAAATGCGGTGATGAGATAAACATTTATTAAGGCATTTACATGAACCTACTGGACAAGTCTCTTGTCGATTATAAAGCTATTCCTATCTCTGTAGATACAAGTCTTTAAGCATATGCTTGCTTGACATAAACGTTACTACTGATATTACCCCAAAGTTTATGGTAGATAGTTATGACCTTCGGGATGTTGAGACTGCAAAATTATTTGTTACTTGATGATATTGTACCTGATAATATTAAAATCATTGCTCCTGCATGTGAGGCATTAATTATGCTTTAAACTTTCACATTTGTTAGATTAATCATTCATCATTTGAACAATAGTGATAGCTCCAAATTCTCATTCTGAAATTTGTGTTTTAGGAAGGGCATGCACTGATACTGCTATATATACACACAAGATAGTGATGAACATACAGTCTCAAATTTCAAAATTCATGCTTTACACACTGCTGAGGTTTGTGATACAGATGCATGGTTAATTTGAATACTTCTGAGAGCTGAATTTACATGGAAATTGTGGAACTATAAAGCATGCATACAAGATGGGCCCGAGCCCGGAGAATGAGGAGACTGAAGTGTGAGCCCAGTCCTTCAATGTGATCAAGGCTACGAAGCCTAACATCTCCTGATGATGACATATTTGAGGCTAGGACCACGAGGTCCGATGCCTGGATGCATAGCCGCATTGAGGCTAGGACCACGAGGTCCGATGCCTGGCTGCAAAGCCGCATTGAAGCTAGGACCACGAGGTCCGATGCTTGGCTGCATAGCCGCATTGAGGCTAGGACCACGAGGTCTGATGCCTGGCTGCAAAGCCGCATTGAAGCTAGGACCACGAGGTCCGATGCTTGGCTGCGAAGCCCCATTGAGGGTAGAACCACGAGGTTCGATGCCTGGCTGCAAAGCCGCATTGAAGCTAGGACCACGAGGTCCGATGCTTGGCTGCGAAGCCCCATTGAGGCTAGGACCACGAGTTCCGATGCCTGGTTGCAAAGCCGCGTTAAGGCTAGGACCACGAGGTCCGATGCCTGGCTGCAAAGCCCATCATCTCTTGATGGCGAGATAATTGAAGTTAAGACCTCGAGGTCTGATGCTTGGTTACAAAGCCTTAACATTTCCTGATGATGAGATAACTGATGAATGGGAATCCTTTTTGACCTACCAGTTGCCTAAGGAACATCATAGAAGAACTTCATAAGCTTTGGTATGTCTTATTATTCATGTCTTTTCATTACAGAGTTGCAATGATGGATGATGTTGTTATGACTTGCCCGTGGCAATTAGTGTGTGAATCATGCATTACATAATGATTTATACAGTTTGTAGTGCATTTGGAAGTAATGAGAAGATAACATCTACACACTGAAAGATTAATGAACTCTTCTTATATGGTGTTTGATTTAATGCCTAATAGAAGTTTTATGTGAGTTTGTGCTCTTCTTGATCATAGAGATTAAGGATATAGTGGTTTAAAGGAGAATTAAACTAGTATGGGAGATATTTACTTGAAATTATTAATATGAGTTGAAAGAATATACATAGTGTGGAGGCTTTGAACATACAAGCTTCTATTTCCTGGTTTATTCTTTGCGTTTAATTTTGAACCCGCTACAAAATATGCATTTAAGGACAGATGAAAACTAAGTTAAGAAAGATAGATTGCATAAACTGAACCGAAAGTACAGTATTGCTTTGCTCAAGCTCAATGGATTGGTTCTCACTCAAACAATTCTAACTAGGTACTAAGCTTGAATTAAGAGTCCCTTCACATGATTAATCAATTTCTCAATCAAACCAACCATATGCCCTATCAAAGGGTTCTAAATAATAAAGGAATTCTCAATTTCTTTACAATTTATAATGCACATGAAGTGTTTGATGAAATGATTCAATCAATTATCCTAAATATGCAATTGACTTCTCAATCTAATCACATATTTAAAACAACAAACCACAAAAATCATCATAAACCTCAAGATCTAAAGCATCAATGATAGAAAATCAATTAACCCAATCAACATAATCATTCAATTGCAAAATACCCAAAATTATCCAACACAATTCATATTGCTAATCTCACAAGGGATATTAGCCTCTCATATCCATAAGAAAATTAACATAGACATTAAACTTCTTACAAAACATGATAAATAATAGGTTTCAATACAAAGTGTAGATGAAAACTCCCTTGGATGTCTCCAATGGTGATCTTCTTCTCCCCTTTGCAATCCTCCTCTCTTCCTTGCTTCTCTTAGCTAATTGGATGAAGGATTTGATGGTGGGATGATAGTAGATGGTAGGGATGAAGAATGGATGAAGGTGAAGGTGTAAAATGGAGGAAATGGTGTGTGAGGTAGGTGTAGGGGTGAAAACCCTCGCCCAATCTGTTCCAAAATTGAAGTATTGGGTTTTTATACCCCTTGGGAAGCTTCTAGAAGGGTTCTGATATGTTTCTGATCCCGCAGCAACACGACTCGTGTGCTGCAACACGGCCACAGGGTGGCCGTGTAGGCCTTTTTGATGTTAGAAAACGGCCAAGGCTTACAGGGCCGTGTTGTGTAACACGGGTCGTGTGCTGCAACACGGCCGGCAGTGTTGCGTAACACGGTCTCACAATTTCGCGCATAACTTCCACATCCGATCTCTGATTTGAGTAATTCTTGCGCTCTTGCGATCCTCTTTTCCTTGGCTTTGTATCCATATAAAGATCTGACAAAACTTCCAACATTTGAGGGTGTAACAAGTCATGCAAAGTAGCACAACCGTGCTGAGTAGGAGCAGCTTGCACGACGTCACCATTTCAATCATAACTCTCTCGTTTGGGCTCCGGTTGAAGTGTTTCTTATATCAAAACGATCCTCTTTTCTGTGGCTTTCCAACCATGTATCAGACTTCTAGTTTTGAGCTCCACAAGAGTACAGAAAAATTACACAAGTTGGACGTGCGTTTTTCAGCATTTTGCTTAATTTGACTCATTCTCCCTCGTTTCAACTGCGAATTGAGATCCGCTTTTCCTACGCCTTCCTTTTCGCATCTAGAATCCATTTTTCCCTAAAAATCATATGTTTAAACTCATTCACACACATTTCCATAGAAATACAAAACACAACCAAATAACACATAAATACGGATAAAATAATACGAAAACACACATAAAAATACACTAAAATCTAGGTGAAAATATCACTCATCACACCCCCAAAATTAAAGTGTTGTGCGTCCCCGCACAATGAAAATGCTAAACCAAGAGGAGTGACTTTCACCTAGGAAAAGACTAAACGAACATAAGCAATAACACATCAATAGCAATAAGAATTACAATTCATGCTAAGTCATCCTACAACATTAAAATCATAACATGCAAAAAATATTAACAAGTTCAATCATAAGAGAATAATAGTGTAATATAGTCCCTTTTAGTCCAAGTCTGATATCGGATATCAATTTCACTCAACACTCTATAAAGTAGGTAAAACAACACTCATCAATTGATTGGCTCGACTCGCTATAAGCTTGCTCGTGGACTACATTCACAAACCACCAAAGTTTCCATTGGTGATCAAAAAGGTCTTTTCATTTGGATGTAATGATAGGCTCTTTGGTAGGGTAGGAAGAATATGGGTAATAGTGACTAAACAAGTGTAAGTAATCGAAGAGATGATCAACTTCCTCAACTTCTCCACTTCTCTTTCTTCCTTTATTTTCTTTAATGATCACAAGCACTATTCATCAACATTATCCTTTGGATTGAGCTTCTTATGATGCATGCTTCCTTCTTTAAACTTTTATTTTCTTGAGCATTTTGTTGTTGCTTTGCTCCTTCTCTTGTATTAAGGTTGCATGTACATTCTTATTTTTACTCTTTTCATCCTTTTTTTCTCTCTTGTTTGTTTACCATTTCCTTTCTTCTTTTTCTTTTCTTATCAAATCTTTCTAGTCACCATCTCCTCAATCACCCACACAAATGGTATATATGTAAGGCTTAAGTGGGTAATCATGGCTTGTAATGTGCTAAATTCACAAGAAATAGGCTAAAAGGCTCAAAATGGTTGACTAGGGATGATGTTCATGGTAAGGAAATATATGACAATGACTATAATAACAGGGATGGCCTTAGATCATGTCACTAATCTCCACAAATCGGGCTCGTTCCTATAGTCCTTGAGCAAGTTCTAGCTTATCAAACACAACCAATCCACTCATGAAGAAAAATATCATGTATGCACGGTTGAGGCTCAAATTCTTACAAGCTTGTGCTCGGACCTTAAGGAACTTATTACACCACATTCATCTCATAATTGAACAAGTTAAGTAAAACATGTCACAATTCGAAAGTGTAGAGATTCTTAATCATAACTTGTCATCACTTACTACCACAATATATCATCACTCATATTCAAAAATGACTCACAACCTCCCTAAACAAACCACTAAACATACAAAGACAAAAATAAGAAAACACACAAAACATAAAATAAAGACTCTACAAGCAAGAAACAAAATAAAAACACATAACATGCAAAAATAAAAAATCACCATCATTAACAACAAAGCACACATTCTATATATCATCCATGACAATTAAGCTCAAAATAATCCCAACCTTGATTGAAAAGGAAATCTTAAATTACGAAAGTAAACATCCCACAAACATAACAAATGAAGTAACATGTTAATCACATCAATCTAAATCAATACCAAGGCATGTCAAGCAAATAGAAATAATAAGGTGTAGAGTACTCCCTCAATAGGCATTTGGTAAGGAAAGCGTTAGCTCCAAGCTCCATTCATGCTTCCAATACCCTTCAGTCATGCTCAAATACTCAACAAACACCATTAGCTCAACAATGTTATTAAAAATATGGATTATCATGCACTTCAATCACAACCAATCATACCAAAACGTACCAAACTCATGAGAAAATTTTAAAATTAGCCCAAAAACACGAAAAGTATATGCCTTCAAAACAAAGTATATTACACCACGCCATATCCCCCCAAACTTAAATTGAAACAAGAGTTTCGAGTTAAGTTTGCAAAAAGTGGTGTGATATACCTATACACTTCAAATCAAGCACCCTTCGTATCTTCAATATGCATTTTCTCACAAGCACAATCCACCTACAAGACCAAAAATGCAAAACAACAAATCCATCATCCTTATTGAAAGCAATAAATAAATCAATAAAGATAATGATGGGAGGGTTGCCTCCCATATAGCGCTAAGTTTAACGTCTTCAAGCCGGACAGGATATGGAGAACTCATCGGAATGGCCACGGATATCTTTCGTCCTTGCCATCGAATTTTAACCGTTGTGCTTCTTCCTCTTCAAGGCATTTATGGCAAGTGACGACTTCCGTAGCATCTTTCAAGCATGGCTTTAAAAATTCGACTCTCTTGAGCTTACACTCCATTGCCCTCTCCATTCTTGAACACCACTTATTCCTTCTTTCCAAGTAAATTCCCAACATCTCTTCGAGTTCTCTTTTGTTTCTAAGAATATGAGAAGAATCAATGGGTAAGACAAAGTCAATGTAAACAATATTATCAAGTTCAAAGCAACTTAAAGAGTTTAAAGGTTTAGAAATGCTCATTTCACTCTTCAAGTCATCATCATTTGCTTCTTGACTTTGTTCATCTTCATCAACATCATTTGCTTCCATAGGCTCTTCAAATACCTCTTTTGATTCTTTATCTCCCAAATTCTCTTCTATCTCCAACTCTTCTTCAACCTTACTCTCCTCTTCAAGTTCTTCAACTTGTTGAAAATCGGTCAAAGCACTTACAATTTGGCTCACTTGATGCTCCAAAGCTTTGAATATTCTATCATTAGCTTCTTCATTAGCTTTGAATCTTCTATCATTAACTTCATCAAGCTTTCTTCTTGTTTCATCTTGAGCTTTGTTTGCTGCAATCAATTGTTCAAGTAGCTCATCGGTTGATGCTCTTCCCTCATTGTTCGGTGCCTTAGACCCCGGTTGATATCCTGGAGGATACGCAACCGCATTGCTCGGATTAGAGTAGGAAAAGTTGCGTAACACGGGTCGTGTGCTGCAACACGGCCCTGTAAGCCTTGGCCGTTTTCTGACATAAAAAACGCCTACACGGCCACCCTGTGGCCGTGTTACAGCACACGAGTCGTGTTGCTGCGGGATCAGAAACATATCAGAACCCTTCTAGAAGCTTCCCAAGGGGTATAAATATCCAATACTTCAATTTTGGATCAGTTTGGACGAGGGTTTTCACCCCTACACCTACCTCACACACCATTTCCTCCATTTTACACATTCACCTTCATCCATTCTTCATCCCTACCATCTACCATCATCCCACCATCAAATCCTTCATCCAATTAGCTAAGAGAAGCAAGGAATAGAGGAGGATTGCAAAGGGGAGAAAAAGATCACCATTGGAGACATCCAAGGGAGTTTTCATCAACACTTTGTATTGAAACCTATTGTTTATCATGTTTTGTAAGAAGATTAATGTCTATGTTAATTTTCTTATGGATATGAGAGGCTAATCTCCCTTGTGAGATTAGCAATATTAATTGTGTTGGATAATTTTGGGTATTTTGCAATTGAATGATTATGTTGATTGAGTTAATTGATTTTCTATCATTGATGCTTTAGATCTTGAGGTTTATGATGATTTGTGTGGTTTGTTGTTTTAAATATGTGATTAGATTGAGAAGTCAATTGCATATTTAGGATAATTGATTGAATCATTTCATCAAACACTTCATGTGCATTATAAATTGTAAAGAGATTGAGAAGTCCTTTATTATTTAGAACCCTTTGATAGGACATATGGTTGGTTTGATTGAGAAATTGATTAATCATGTGAAGGGACTCTTAATTCAAGCTTAGTACCTAGTTAGAATTGTTTGAGTGAGAACCAATCCATTGAGCATTATTCCATATCCTATTCATTCCGAGAGGGAGTTTAGGTGAACTTAGTGTTGGCCCTTAGTCTTTTACCCATGACACATATGAATTCATTGCATGATACCTAGATTTTCCATGCTTTAAGTATTGCTAGTCTCATCTCTATCTACTTGGCTCATTCATCCATCTTCCATTCATCTATCATTTATTTTGTTGTCATTTCTTGATTATCCCCTTTATGTTCATCTCTATAATACTATGACAACACGAAATCGCTTAGACTCTAGTACCTTCCTCCTTGTGGTTCGATAAATTATTTTAATTGGTGATCCCTACTACAAAATGGCTAATCAAATGGCGCCGTTGCCTTGCCTTTGTTGTTGTGGGTATGCGCTTCCACTACTTTGACCATTGAAGCCTCCATGCCTTGGTGGATAGTTCTCTTGACTTTGGTAGAAATTACCTTGGAAATTATTTTGGTAATTCCCTTGGTAATTTCTTCCTTGCATGTATGAAACATCTTCCACACGTGGCATAGAGTTAGCCCATTGTTCTCCACTCACAATATTCGGATGAGGCACACCTTGTTCAACTTGTACCCCTTCAACCATATTTGCTCCTTGATTGTTCATACCTTGGTTCAAGGTCATATGTTTCATGACCTCCGCTACTATCATTTCCATGCTTGGCACTTGTGACTCAACATTCACACTCTTCACATTTTGACCACCCCCCAAACTTGAACTAGGCAAGACTTGACCATAAGCACCTTGATTCATCATCCTTATTTGTCTTGTCAATTCCAAGATTGCGGGTGTAATTACCTCGGAGGATTCATTTTGAAAAAAACTTGATTGAGGATTTTGACCTTCATCACCACCTTGAGCACATCTTCTATATAATTCCAATAAAGCGTAGTTTTGAAACGGAGGAGAAGTGTTGGTGTTGGGATTTGGTGGAGAATAAGTGTATGCTTGATACGGGTGGAGTGTATTTGCATTGTAAGCTCTTTGTCATTCTCCATTTCTTCCTTGATTGTAGTATTGAGAGCTATCTTGATTCATTTGAAAATTATAATCATAGTTGCTCTCATTCATGTAGCCTCTTGATTGTGGAGGTGGAATCCTATCACTTTGATCCCCAAAGAGGTGTGAATTCGTTCCAACCATCCATTTAAATGCTCTTCTCAAGGCTTACTACAATTCTCCTTCAAACTTACTATTTTTGGCTTTGATCCCCCTTCCTCTTCTCTCAAGGTAGTGTCAAGTACCTATCAAAACGAAAAAAGTGAGATCAAAAATTTTCCAAAACAAATAATGAAAAGCAATAAAAAAAATATCTCTAGTAATACCAATCAAAACACTCCTTCGTCAAACCACTAGCAATCGTTGCCTCCCTGACAACGGCGCCATTTGATTAGCCATTTTGTAGTAGGGATGACCAATTAAAACAATTTATCGAACTATAGGGAGGAAGGTACTAGAGTCTAAGCGATTTCGTGTTTGTCATAGTATTATAGAGATGAACATAAAGGGGATAATCAAGAAATGACAACAAAATAAATGATAGATGAATGGAAGATGGATGAATGAGCCAAGTAGATAGAGATGAGACTAGCAATACTTAAAGCATGGAAAATCTAGGTATCATGCAATGAATTCATATGTGTCATGGGTAAAAGACTAAGGGCCAACACTAAGTTCACCTAAACTCGCTCTCGGAATGAATAGGATATGGAATAATGCTCAATGGATTGGTTCTCACTCAAACAATTCTAACTAGGTACTAAGCTTGAATTAAGAGTCCCTTCACATGATTAATTAATTTCTCAATCAAACCAACCATATGTCCTATCAAAGGATTCTAAATAATAAAGGACTTCTCAATCTCTTTAAAATTTATAATGCACATGAAGTGTTTGATGAAATGATTCAATCAATTATCATAAATATGCAATTGACTTCTCAATCTAATCACATATTTAAAACAACAAACCACACAAATCATCATAAACCTCAAGATCTAAAGCATCAATGATAGAAAATCAATTAACCCAATCAACATAATCATTCAATTGCAAAATACCCAAAATTATCCAACACAATTCATATTGCTAATCTCACAAGGGATATTAGCCTCTCATATCCATAAGAAAATTAACATAGACATTAAACTTCTTACATAACATGATAAACAATATTTCAATACAAAGTGTAGATGAAAACTCCCTTGGATGTCTCCAATGATGATCTTCTTCTCCCCTTTGCAATCCTCCTCTCTTCCTTGCTTCTCTTAGCTAATTGGATGAAGGATTTGATGGTGGGATGATGGTAGATGGTAGGGATGAAGAATGGATGAAGGTGAAGGTGTAAAATGCAGGAAATGGTGTGTGAGGTAGGTGTAGGGGTGAAAACCCTCGCCCAATCTGTTCCAAAATTGAAGTATTGGGTTTTTATACCCCTTGGGAAGCTTCTAGAAGGGTTCTGATATGTTTCTGATCCCGCAGCAACACGACTCCTGTGCTGCAACACGGCCACAGGGTGGCCGTGTAGGCCTTTTTAATGTCAGAAAACGGCCAAGGCTTACAGGGCCGTGTTGTGTAACACGGGTCGTGTGCTGCAACACGGCCGACCGTGTTGCGTAACACGGTCTCACAATTTCGCGCATAACTTCCACATCCGATCTCTGATTTGAGTAATTCTTGCGCTCTTGCGATCCTCTTTTCCTTGGCTTTGTATCCATATAAAGATCTGACAAAACTTCCAACATTTGAGGGTGTAACAAGTCATGCAAAGTAGCACAACCGTGCTGAGTAGGAGCAGCTTGCGCGACGTCACCATTTCAATCATAACTCTATCGTTTGGGCTCCGGTTGAAGTGTTTCTTATACCAAAGTGATCCTCTTTTCTGTGGCTTTCCAACCATGTATCAGACTTCTAGTTTTGAGCTCCACAAGAGTACAGAAAAATTACACAAGTTGGACGTGCATTTTTCAGCATTTTGCTTAATTTGACTCATTCTCCCTCGTTTCAACTCCGAATTGAGATCTGTTTTTTCCTACGCCTTCCTTTTCGCGTCTAGAATCCATTTTTCCCTAAAAATCATATGTTTAAACTCATTCACACACATTTTCATAAAATACAAAACACAACCAAATAACACATAAATACGGATAAAATAATATGAAAACACACAAAAAAGACACTAAAATCTAGGTGAAAATATCACTCATCAGAATTCCACAAAAAAAAAGAGAGAGAAGGAGAGAGAGAGAGAAAATGGAGAAAGGAGAGCGTGCCGGGATGAGAGATTAGTGATAGTTCTTCACGAGGTCTATAGCATTATTACTTTCGAATCCACGTAAGTAGAAGTCCAACTACAATGCATAAACATGTTATTTGTGAATTATTTGTGATTAATATGTGATAATTATGTTATGAATTATTTGTGACTAGTTTAATTACGTTATGAATTATTTGGGATTTATTTGTGATACAAACTGTGGATTTATGTGATTTGGGAAATGTAGGGTTCATATTCAACAATATTATTTGTAAATTATTTGTAATAAACTTGTAATATAAGTCGTGGATCTATATTATTTGAAATAATATCTTTGTCCTTTATGGATCTAAGTGGTCGGACATTGTGGAATATAAATATGTGTGATATGAGAAGATATTGTTTATAAGGATCTGTGTGATCCAAGATGAAGTTGTTAATCCAAAAAGGGATTGTGTGATCCAAGATGAAGTTGCTATTCTATAAATGGATTTGTGTGATTTGGGTGAAGTTGTTATTCTAGCAGTGAATCTGTGTGAATTGAAATTAAGTTGTTGCTTTATTGTAATTAAATATTGGTATTGATATCGTAAATGGTTTATAATGCATATTTAATTGTCATGGTTGCATACCATGCATAATCATAGAAAGTGTTTTCCCAAAATTGATAAGATACTATTGGTGTGTGCGGCCACTATATATATGCACTCTATCAGGGATCGCCGAAAGTCGGCCCGAGTCATGTGACGACTCACTTTATTCAGGGATCGCGGGGCGATCCAAGTCATGTGTTGACTCAACGAGTGGCTTGTCGGCTCACTTTTATTCAGGGATCACGGAGTGATCCGAGTCATGTGTTGACTCAACGTGTCGTTTATTAGCTCTTCTTTATTCGGGGTTCGGAAAAATCGTCCCCAATACTTTATTCAGGATCGAAAGAATCGATCCGACACAAAGAGTATCTATTGAGCTCATTTGGGGTGCATATCATAAGTGTGTCGTGGGGATCCTGCAACGTGAACAATTTTCTAAATTAGGTGATAGAAAATAAATGCATTTTCATGCACCGGCATGCATGATTTCTACTTACTGAGATTTTTGTCTCACTAGTTTATGCATTGTAGGTGAGCTTATTGTCGATTGAGTTTGTGGTGTGACTGTGCAAGTTGCGGAGCTCCTACAGGGTTTTGAGCAGATGTACATAAATGACGACCTGTTGGGCTAGACCCTGGGTTTATTTTGTTGCCGCTGATGTTTTGTTATGTATATTAAATATTATCACAAGTTTGTGTGGTTTGAAGTGGTTTCAAAAACCAGTTATGCATGTTGAACTGGTGTGATGGTTTCGGTTATTAATATATTATGTGAGAAAAAAATATATACAGTTTTTACAATGATGATGTTTATGAATTATAAGTTATGTAAGTTGAGTCGTGTCAGAGTGGTATCAGAGCACGGTTTAGGTCCTGCAGACTGTCTATGTACATGAGCTCATTCCTTGGGAGCGTAGCTTTGCATGTAAGTGTTACTTTCATTATGTTTTATTATGTGTTTTATAAATTATATTGGCCATGTGGTGTAGAACTCGTAGTTAGTAGACAAAATGGTAAGGGCTACATGTGAAAGTTCTGAAGGTTATAGAGCTGTTGAGCAAGCAGTACCTACTGAAGGAAATAATCGTGATGCGATGATTACTCGACTGATGGAACTGGTAGAGCGCTAGTCCCAACAGATACAACAACTGATTTAGCTGAGAGATATAGGGTGACAACCAGAGGGTAATGCTAATCAAGATAGGCGTCAAGTAGAACACGTGGAAATAGTTTGCGAGAGGTTTCGAAAGCTGAGCCCTCCGATATTTGAGGATGCAGCAGACCTTATAGATGCAGAGGATTGGTTACGCACTGTGGAAAACATGTTTCAATACAGTAGAATTCTGGATGGGGACAGAATGTTGTGTGCGTCTTTCATGTTACGGAGGAGTGCTGGTCACTGGTGGGACACAATTAAAAGTATTGAGGATGTCATGACTATGACACGGGAAAAGTTTAAGGAGCTATTAAGGAACAAGTACTTTACGGCACCAGTGAGAGCCATGAAGATGAATGAGTTCATACAGCTGAAGTAGGGAGGTATGTCCGTTACTGACTACCTTCGTAGGTTTGAGCAATTGTCAAGGTTTGCCGAACACATGGTGAGTACGGAGGCACTGAAAGTGTAGAGGTTTGTGGAAGGCTTAAGGCCTGAACTTTTCAGGGATGTGAGTATGGCGGGACTGCATGGAGCAACATACTCACAAGTTGCAGAAAGGGCCCAGATTGCTGAACAAGCGGAGATGAGGATCAGACAAGCGCAGGCTGTCAGACGCCAGTTTCAGCAAAAACCAGGGTAGCAGTTTGGGAGAGATGATAGGAGGCCGATGCCATATCAGAGGCCGAAATCAAATGTTCAAGTAGAGCAAGGACAGAGACAAGGAGAACTGAACAAGCGTCCCAAGTTTGATCAGGGTAGGGTGCCACCTGCGGCGCCACTACCTATATGCCCTAATTGTGCTAAGCCGCATGGTGGAGAGTGTCGCATTGCTACTAGGACTTGTTACACATGTGGAGAGAAAGGGCATGTGACCACTACATGTCCTGAGCAAGGAAAGCAAGGACAGCAGGGAAGAGCTCCAGCACACATTGACGTAGGAGGAGGCCGATGTGAATCCCTCAATTGTCACGGGTAAGTTTTCTAGTTTTGGCACTTCTACATATGTGCTATTAGATTCTGGAGCAACACATTCATTTGTATCCACTGAGTATGTGAGAAAGTTGGGTGGAACATCTAACTTGATAGAAGCTAATTATGAGGTGATGATACCTTCTGGTGAATCAAAGAAAGCTAATCAACTTCTTCAAGGGTGTGTTATTCCTATTGAAGGAAGACAACTCCTCGCTGATTTGATTTTATTGAGTATGAATGATTATGATATCATATTGGGCATGGATTGGTTGTCAAAGTACGGTGCTACAATAGATTGTTAGAAGAAGAGTATCATTTTTCAGCCATTAAGGGGAGAACCGTTCACTTTTGTTGGGATTAAGAAGAACTTCAGATTTCCTGTAATATCAGCAGCAAAAGCACAGCGGTTGTTGGAAAGTGATTGTGAGGGTTATCTGGTGAGCGTGATGAATGTTGAGGGACAACAGTGTCCAGTTCTTAGTGATGTACCAGTAGTTCAGGAATACCTGGAGGTGTTTCCAAATGATCTTCCAGGATTACCACCAGACCGGGAAATAGAGTTTGTTATTGAGCTACTACCAGGAACTGCTCCTATATCTAAAGCGCCATATAGAATGGCACCGGCTGAACTGAAAGAATTGAAGATACAGTTACAAGAGTTGCTAGACAAAGGATTCATCCAACCTAGTTTCTCAACTTGGGGAGCACCAGTTTTGTTTGTTCGAAAGAAGGATGGCACATTGAGAATATGCATTGATTACCGAGAGCTTAACAAATTTACGATCAAGAATAAGTATCCATTACCTCTCATTGATGATCTGTTCGATCAACTACAAGGGGCAGCTACCTTTTCGAAGATTAATTTGCAGTCGGGATATCATCAGTTGAAGATTAAGGAGGAGGATATTCTGAAAACTGCATTCAGTACAAGGTACGGGCATAATGAGTTTTTAGTGATGCCGTTCGGTTTGACGAATGCTCCGGCAGCATTTATGGATTTGATGAATATAGTATTTCAGGAATTCCTCGATAAGTTTGTGATTGTGTTTATCGATGATATTCTGATTTACTCTAAGAATAAGGAGGATCATGCTCTGCACTTGAGAAAGGTGTTGGAGATTCTAAAGGAGAAGCAGTTGTATGCGAAGTTTAAGAAGTATGAATTCTGGTTGGACCAAGTTGTTTTCTTTGGCCACGTGGTATCGGGAGAAGGAATATCAGTGGACCCAAGCAAAGTCAAAGCAATCCATGATTGGCCACGTCCCTCAAATCCCACTGAGGTTCATAGCTTTCTTGGATTAGCGGGATATTATCGAAGGTTTGTTGAAGGATTCTCCAAGATCGCTTCACCGTTAACACAGTTGACCAGGAAGAATGTGAGGTTCACATGGACGGAGGCATGTGAACAAAGTTTTCAGGAATTGAAGAGAAGGTTGACATCAGCACCTATCTTAACTATTCCTACTGAGACCGGAAACTTCAAGGTTTACAGTGATGCTTCAAAGAATGATCTTGGATGTGTTCTGATGCAAAATGGGAAAGTTATAGCGTATGCATCCAGACAGTTAAGGGAGTACGAGAAGAATTACCCAACTCATGATTTGGAGTTAGCTGCAGTGGTGTTTGCATTAAAAATTTGGAGGCATTATCTGTATGGGGAACATTATGAGATCTATACTGATCATAAGAGTTTGAAGTACTTCTTCACTCAGCAAGAGTTGAATATGAGGCAGAGAAGATGGTTGGAATTGGTGAAGGACTACGACTGTGTTATTAATTATCATCCGTGTAAAGCCAATGTAGTTGCTGATGCATTGAGCCGAAAGGCAATACAGAGTGTAACTGCTATGAGCCTAAATCAGAAACAAGAGTTGCTTGATTTGCAAATGATGTGTGTGGAAGTTATTCAGGAAGGATTGTTGGAAGCAAAGATGGCAGCTCTGACACTTCGACCAACCTTGATGGATAAGATTCGTCAGGGACAAGAGGTGGATAAGTTGTTTGACAAGATAAGGAATGATATCAGTTCTGAAAAGTCTTCTGACTTTCAAATAACAGAGGATGGCGTGATTCGTTATAGAGGTCGATTATGTCTACCTGAAGTGGATGACATTCGGAAGGAAGTGATGACAGAAGCTCATTCAACACCGTATTCTATACATCCGGGAGCTACAAAGATGTATAGAGATTTGAAGTCACATTATTGGTAGCCAGGAATGAAGAGAGATGTCGCTCAATATGTGGAGCAATGTTTGACTTGTCAGCAAGTCAAAGTCGAGCATCAGAGACCAGCATGAACTTTACAGCCTTTATTTATTCCAGAGTGGAAGTGGGAGAATATCACTATGGATTTTGTTATCGGGCTACCGAAGACAGTGAAAGGGCACGATGCCATTTGGGTTATTGTGGATCGATTGACTAAGTCCGCTCATTTTCTTCCTATTTGCTCTATGTATTCCATGGATCGTTATGCCCAGCTATATATACAAGAGATCGTCAGACTCCATGGAGTACCACTTACCATTGTATCAGACAGAGATACAAGATTCTTGTCTGCCTTCTGGAAGAGTTTACATAAGGCGTTGGGGACACAGTTATCTTTCAGCACAGCATTCCATCCACAGACAGATGGTCAATCGGGGCGTACGATACAGATTTTGGAGGATATGCTCCGAGCATGTGTTGGATTTTCAAGGTCATTGGAGTAAGTTTTTTCCTTTGATGAATTCTCATACAACAATAGTTATCAGTCTACTATCGGGATGGCTCCATATGAAGCATTGTACGGGAGGAAGTGTAGATCTCCAGTACATTGGGATGAAGTGGGAGAGAGAAAACTTTTGGGTCCAGACTTGATTCATGAAATGTCAGAAGTTGTTACCCGTATTCGAGAGAAGATGAAAGTTGCACAAGATTGGCAAAAGAGTTATGCAGACAAACGGATAAGAGAATTGGAATTTGAAGTGGGTGATCAGGTATTCTTGAAAGTATCTCCAATGAAGGGGATAATGCGGTTTGGGAAGAAAGGGAAGCTCAGTCCAAGATATGTTGTTCCATTCACTATCATTGAGAGAGTTGGAAATGTTGCCTACAAGTTGGAATTACCAGCTTCAATGTCTAGAGTACGTGATGTGTTTCATGTGTGTGTTGAGAAAGTATGTTCCAGATCCGTCTCATGTTCTTAGGCAGGAACTAGTTGAGTTGAAAGAAGATTTGAGTTATGAAGATAAACCAGTTGAGATTTTACGGCGAGAAGTGAAGAAGCTCAGAAATAAAGAAATACCATTAGTGAAGGTGTTATGGAGGAACCAGTTAGTTGAGGAGGCTACTTAGGAAAGAGAAGATGAGATGATGGCTAAGTATCCAGACCTCTTCAGGTAAGTAAATTTCGAGGAAGAAATTTTTATAAGGTGGGGAAGATGTGATACCCGAGCTTCTCACTACTCATGTGCCAATATAATTTGATTTGTGTTATGTGCATTTTATAATTATGTGATAATTATGTGGTAATTGTCTCTATTTTTATTTATCTTTACATCTTATTTGAGACATTCGTGATAAAAATGGTGACAATATGTGAATATATGTGCGCATAAATATTTATGTGCAATAATTTGAATATATAATTAAATTATCTTACGTGTATAAATATATTATTTCTCAATTATTAAGTATTACACGTGTTCTCGTAAAAATAATAGTGGTAAAAAAATGTACACGTATATATATTAATTTGTAAATGTATTATATCTTAGCTATTAAGTATTGCACGTATATTCGTAATAGATATAATAATAATAATAATAATAATAATAATAATAATAATAATAAAATTGAAACTTACTTTTGAAGTAGAAACGTGGATGGATTAACCATCCAATTTTTGTAACTAAATTTTTGTGGAGGAAACCACATACGCGTGGCTGCCTAATTAGCCAAAATATTTTAATTTAAAAAAAAAGAATTGATTAGTTAGGGGAGCGGTGATGGCCTAATTAGCCAAAATATTTTAATTAAAAAAAAAGAATTGATTAGTTAGGGGAGCGGTGATGCACCGACTCACCCCAACCCTCTCACTACATATACACGTATGGGTGTGGGAGGTGATTATCTCACGCCCAAAGTGAATTCCACAAAAAAAAAGAGAGAAGGAGAGAGAGAGAGAGAAAAGGGAGAAAGGAGAGTGTGCCGGGACGAGAGATTAGTGATAGTTCTTCAAGAGGCCAATAGTATTATTACTTCCGAATCAAGGTAAGTAGAAATCCAACTATAATGCATAAACATGTTGTTTGTGAATTATTTGTGATTAATATGTGATAATTATGTTATGAATTATTTGTGACTAGTTTAATTACGTTATGAATTATTTGGGATTTATTTGTGATACAAACTGTGGATTTATGTGATTTGGGAAATGTAGGGTTCATATTCAATAATATTATTTGTAAATTATTTGTAATAAACTTGTAATATAAGTCGTGGATCTATATTATTTGAAATAATATCTTTGTCCTTTATGGATCTAAGTGGTCGGACATTGTGGAATATAAATATGTGTGATATGAGAAGATATTGTTTATAAGGATCTGTGTGATCCAAGATGAAGTTGTTAATCCAAAAAGGGATTGTGTGATCCAAGATGAAGTTGCTATTCTATAAATGGATTTGTGTGATTTGGCTGAAGTTGTTATTCTAGCAGTGAATCTGTGTGAATTGAAATTAAGTTGTTGCTTTATTGTAATTAAATGTTGGTATTGATATCGTAAATGGTTTATAATGCATATTTAATTGTCATGGTTGCATACCATGCATAATCATAGAAAGTGTTTTCCCAAAATTGATAAGATACTATTGGTGTGTGCGGCCACTATATATATGCACTCTATCAGGGATCGCCGAAAGTCGGCCCGAGTCATGTGACGACTCACTTTATTCAGGGATCGCGGGGCGATCCAAGTCATGTGTTGACTCAACGAGTGGCTTGTCGGCTCACTTTTATTCAGGGATCACGGAGTGATTCGAGTCATGTGTTGACTCAACGTGTCGTTTATTAGCTCTTCTTTATTCGGGGTTCGGAAAAATCGTCCCCAATATTTTATTCAGGGATCGAAAGAATCGATCCGACACAAAGAGTATCTATTGAGCTCATTTGGGGTGCATATCATAAGTGTGTCGTGGGGATCCCGCAACGTGAATAATTTTCAAAACAAAAGGGACCAATTAGAAAAATTAGGAAATAGGTGATAGAAAATAAATGCATTTTCATGCACCGGCATTCATGATTTCTACTTACTGAGATTTTTGTCTCACTAGTTTATGCATTGTATGTGAGTCTGTTGATGATTGAGTTTGTGGTGTGACTGTGCAAGCTGCGGAGCTCCTACAGGGTTTTGAGCGAATGTACATAGATGACGAACTGTTGGGCTAGGTCGTGGGTTTATTTTGTTTCCGTTGATATTTTGTTATGTATATTAAATATCATCACAAGTTTGTGTGGTTTGAAGTGGTGTCAAAAACCAGTTACGCATGTTGAACTGGTATGATGGTTTCGGTTATAAATATATTATGTGAGAAAAAAATATTTGCAGTTTTTTCAATGATGATGTTTATGAATTATAAGTTACTCCCTCCGTCCCGTCAAAAGAGATGCGGTTACTGTAGATTTTGTGAGAGCTTTTTGTGGTCAAACGTAGCAGTTTGACCGGGACAGAGGGAGTACGTTTAGCGCGCCAACGTCGCGTCTTTTTCCAAGTCCAAGAGGAGCTGTTATTACAGGATTCTGATACCACCGGACTGTCGAAAGTCAGGAAACAGACGAAGGAGGGATATGTTCGGCCTCCAGTTATAGGTAATGTACTTCCAATTACTCCTTCCGTCCACTCCAAAGAGTCCCATTTTTTCATTTTAGGCGTCCTCCTATAAGGGTATAATTTTCTTTTTTACACATATGGGACCCACATACACCCACTAATACAACTAAAAAATGGGACCCACGCCTCCACTAATACAACTACCCACTACACATTAAACAATACTCCTTAATTCACGTGCCAAAAATTAAATGACACCCTTATAGGAGGACGGAGGGAGTACGTTTTCTCTCGCTTTATGCTGAATTCAAACTCTGTTATCTTCTTACTCACGTAATAGTATATGTGCACCTCGCACTCAATTTTCACAGATTCTATGTAAAATAAAACTAATATTAATGAACCCATTGATTATTGGATGAAGATTTAGCAAGAAGAGAATGGAAGATGGGAGAAACCATAGTTACATAACTAAGATTCAAGGTGATTAGGTTTTAATGTAGTTTCTAGCACTATGTTATCAAGTTATTGGATGTATATCTGTGTGGGTATGAGTTTTATTTTGATAATTTGTTCAACTATTTTGTGGAATCTGATCACATGAGTTTTAAGGTTTATTCATGACTGTTATCGAATAGTTTTTGAATGTGTTATAGAACTTGACTATGCATATCCTCAAGCGATCTCTAAACACATCTTCAAAACAAACATAGGTGCATGTGTACTGCAATAAAGACTCCTAGCACTTTGTATTGAATTATTGCTATTTGATCCTGAACAAAATTTTAGGACATCTCAATTAGCTTATTAAGGAGAATATTGTTTGAATTGATTAAGTATAGAAGTGGGTCAAGCCCACCTTTGATCAATATTCTTGTAATTTTTTGTTTGTAAAAAATAAAAATAAATTGCATATTCGGAAACTACGTTTCGAGTAGATGAATTTAGTGTATAAGTTTGCTCAAATCCAATTCCGGGTGAATGAATAATTAATACACGAAGTTTGCAATTTGATTACAAGAAAAAGAAGAAAGGTGAAGAGTAAAGGTTGAAGTGGGAAGTTGTCTCACATTGGAAAAACATGGAAGAATTGAACTCCTTATTATAAATTAAATGTGTGGACCACATGGTGCAACCAACCAAGCCGCTAGCCACACCCATGCTCGCATATAGTTGCGCTCGTTTTGGACTCGAACTAGGGTCCAATGGCTGAGACCTTGGTGTGCGTGGGGTGGACCGGTCGGGACGGGTCAGCTAACAGTCGGATCGGGTCGAGAACCGAGTCAGATCAAGCTGGGTCTGAAGGATAGAATGGGTCGAATCAGGTTGCCAGCCAATTCGAGTCGGGTCGAACTGGGTCCAACCAGACGGATCTTCTGTCTGGTTCGGGTCTGGGTCAGGTCGGATCGTTGGCCCAATTGTGGTTCAAACAAAAATGTAGAGGGTAAAAAATGCCTCCAAAAGTTTGAATTCATAAATTTAAAATTTAAAAATAAAAGGGTGCAATCTTGACCGTCAGATCTTGATCTTGATCAAGAGGTGCGATCGAACTGTCCAGAATGATCTGAGATATCCTTTCAAAAGGGGCACCATGACTCTTCAACTCTTATAAATAGACCCCCAAATTCATTTGCAAAATTCATTCCAATCCTAGATACAAAACTTTCATATTACATTCTAGTCCATTAGTTCTAGAATTATCCTACCTAAGTTTGAAAGTTCTAAATATTAGTTCGTTCACCGATAATTTTGGACTCATTGTGCTACAACTCCAAAATTCAAAGTCGTATCTTGGAGGCGATTGCTATAGTCCGTAAGAACCTGATGTACAGAGTAATTTCGTCTTAAGGAGAAAGAGTATAACTCTTGACTCGACTCTACCAAAAGTAATCCATAAGCCGTTTTAAATACTATCTCATATACCCAACAATCTTAAGATGAAATTTTAGTATTTAAAGATGGCTACTGATGTACATGCTACTGTTACTACTGCACCCGTTCATGCTGATAGACCTCCTATGTTCGATGGAATGGAATTTAAGCATTGGCAACAGAAAATGTTGTTCTACCTTACAACACTCAACCTTGCTCATTTTCTGACGGAAGTCACTCCGACGGTTGAAGAAGATGAAACTGATGAAGAAAAGAAAGTTGACATTAATGTCTAGAAACATAGTGACTTCATGTACCGTAACTCAATTCTAAACGTATTAGATAACTCACTTTATAATGTATATACAGAAATTAAAACTTTTAAAGAATAGTGGGAGTCGCTTGAAAAGAAGTACAAAGAGGATGATGCCGTAATGAAGAAATTCATAGTTGGACTATTCCTTGAGTACAAAATGGTGGACTCCAAGATTATATTGGATCAAGTTAGAGAATTACAACTGATCTTACATGGCATCCATGCCGAGAGTATGGAATTGAGTGAATCTTTTCAAGTAGCAGCTTTAATTAAAAAGCTACTGTCTCTGTTGAAAGATTTCAAGAACTATCTCAAGTACAAAAGGAAAGAAATGGTGCTTGAGGTCTTTATTGTAAGACTAAGGATGGAAGAAGATAATCGAAAGTAAAAAATCAAGTCTAGCAAAGAGGCAAGAGTTAACTTGGCTGAATTCGGGTAGCCGTATTTGAAAGATATTTTACTATAGAAGTGATGAGCGTTTTATAAACAAACAAAAATTAATCCTCTAGTGTAAAGATATCAATTGTAGTTTTGATAGGCAACCAAGTAATTATCGAACCCTAGGGACGGATTATTATTAGTTTGATTATTTTCTAATCTTATTAAGACTATGTTGACAATTCAATTTGAATAATTAATTAACTAAATAAGCAATAAATAGAAATAGCAATTTAAGTAACAAGCAGTAGAGATAATTTGACTGTGATCAAGTGAGAAATTAGGTGGTTATTCAGGTCATCCAATTTTACTTGTTAATTTTCTTTCCATGCGTTGATGTCCAACTCTGCCTTGTAGTCTATGGACGCATCACTAAACCATGCGAGTTTACCCTATAGACACAGGCAAGCAAGCATATGACATGTGTGAATACCCTCGGAGCAAGAGATATAATTCACTCCCTTTCTAGGTACTATCGGTATCAATTATTTCCCGTGCACTTAGTACTCTAACTCGATATGATCTCCTTTTTTAGGCACTATGAATTTATACGATTTATCCTACTTATTAACCCGAATAATATTCAATTAACAAGTATTCATATAAGATATTTCTAATAAGACTTCGGAATCCCTTCACTTAGAATTATAACATGTAATCATGCTCAGCAGTGAACGCACTCAATCAATAACCAAGTTATGTATCCATACTCTACACAACAGTTAATGATGCAAATAACAACTGTGAGTATGAATTTAAAAAGCGGAATCTTATATAAAATAAACCACAAGTAGTGTTGTACAGAGTTTACACATGGAAATTCAATTAACTTAAAACTTTCATAACCCTAGAACTACCGAAGCGGCTCTAGCCCATGATTGATCTATGAACAATCATGGTGACTTGGTATGATCTTACTTGACTCGCCAGATGAACCTCTCTTACGACTCCTTCGGATGGCGGTAGGGTTTTGGTAGTGGATGGATGATTCGCCTCCTCTTCTCATTCGAAAATACCTCTTTTATACTTGTAGAATCTCCTTAAGGGCCTTGGATGGGCTTTTGGAATGAAATCCCGAACTGATGGTGTAAAAATACAAATTTGGTAAGTTCCAGCGAAGCAGTTCGACCAACCAGCCAGTTCGAATCCCTCTGGGCTGGTCGAACTGCAGGTCGAATCGACCTGAAAATCAGCTGCGGATCTTGGATTCAACCAACATCCTGGTGGAACTGCACAAACCTAGGTCAAACTGCAAGTGCTTCCAAATAAGCTTATACTTCGACCACAATTCGACCAACTGCCCTGGTCGAACGGCACTCTCGTGGTCGAATCATGCTCCCGGCGCTTCTTCTCGATCAGTTCGACCAGAGGTGCTGGTCGGACTGCCTCCTTCTTGGTCGATTCGAATGCCTGCCTGGTCGAATCGCATGCCTACTTCTCCCTTTTTCCGGATCTGATCACTTCCAACTCATTTTACCCCGAAAATCAACTCATATAACCTTCAAGACACCTGATTCGTGACTTTTCACCATGTATATCGATTCATATCGAAATTCAGTCATCTAACACACCATTATTACACAAATTCGGGCTTAGAAACACGTGAATTTAGACACTCATCAAATCCCCAAACTTACACATTGCTCGTCCTGAGGCAACACAATCAAAAACAAAAGAGTAGTGTAAAATTCACTCAGTTCCTATATTCAATACAATTCAAATTCACACACGCAATTCCATCAATCAAAACAAGTACCACTCGCATCATATATATTATCCATGCAAAACATTACTCGACTACAACGCAATTCGGAGTGCCTAGTCATCTAGCTCACAGGATAAGTATTTACTCTCGCTCTTTAGTGCAAAAGTTATACACTTCAATAGGTTAATATATGCTCATATTCAATTCATACTTCCGCGTAACCATAAGCTTGGAAAGGGCTTCAAAAATTAACTTATAACCAATTCATCACTAGGATCACAAAGGACTTGTTTTCAGGTTGTCATGTTGGCTCTTTGGTAAAGGTAGGAAAATTTAGGCAAAGTGATTAATTCAATAGTAGAGAAGTACCTTAGAATGTTGCTTTTCATCATACTGCTTCATCTCTTCCATCTTCTCCTCATAATCTTCATGGTTTGCATTCTCTTTTTCCTTAGCATCAAGATTATCTTTCTTCAATGATCAAGGGTACCAATTTCGGGAACTACCCTTCTAAGCAGTCGGGGCACCAGTTTCAGGCACTACCCTAACAAGTTTTAACCATACTACTTTTTCATGCTTCTCAACCAATTTTCTACCCTCTTCATTCTTGCTAGTACTCATTCACCTCGTCTCTCTACTAATGAATAGGTTATTCAACAAGGCTCAAGTAGAGGTTAAATATGGCTTTTCGATAACGACTTGACAAAGAAAAAGCTTTTTAAGGCTCAAAAGGGCTTCCAATGATACATATTTCATATGGTAAGGTAAAATTTTGGGTAAGTGACTTAAATAAACAATAATGGCCTAAGATCATGTCCAAGCAACTCATCAATCATCAATTTCACACAAAACTCCAAGCCAAGTTCTAGAATACAGTTATATAAATGATTCTCACAAGAATAAAGTATCATGAACTAGCATGATTAAAATTGCTCAAATTCTCACATGGGTAAATAGAATCTTAAGTACTCCTCATAGCATATAATCAAGATCAATTTCACAATGAACACCACATACTTATCAAGTTGTACATGTTTCTAATCAACAAGAATTAACACATGTAAAATATGAATGCAATGACTAATACCAAGAACCCACATATCATGACAAACAATGTAAATACCTCCAATCAATTCCATTTCTAATCAAGCATACTTCAAATCTCCGAATATAATATACTTGCATGCCACTCACACCACAAATACCCAAACCTGTAAATGAAAACGAAGAGAAAAGATAAGATGAAGCAAGAATAAAACTCTAGCGCAACTATTTCCCCAAGCATCACCATCATCCTATTCATCATCACTCCCATCACTCATCTCATCGCGCCACTGATCAAACTCCCGATGGAGCGCGTTCAGGTTCCAGTCCAGCTTACGCTCATTTTCATCCAGCTTTTCCAATTTCTTATCCATCTCATCATAACATAAATAGAGTGCAACATAATTTTCATTCGCCAAAGCCAGCTGTCTATTCATCTCCTACTAGTTTGCATTCAGTATGGCGAAATGCTCATGAATCAAGCAAAACTGCTTCTGATAATAAGCATCAAGACCAGCCCACTGCTACTGTGGCACTGCTGGAACAGGTCGTGGCGGCACCTCGTGCTGCTGCGGATCCTCCATCTCCGGATCCACCTGATCCGCTCCAAGCTCCTGCTGCTGCTGTGGGTGAAGCTGTGGCTTGAACCGCCCTTCGTCAACAATCTTCTGCAACTTCTCATTCGTCTCCTCAGCATACATCTGCGCTACAGTCCTCCAATCACCTTTCGTCAAGCAAATGATGGAAAGGGCATCATGCGCCAATGTGTTCATCAACTTGTTACCCTCGGTCCGGATAGTAGTCAACCCGCTCACATCAAATGGGAACATAAAAGTGAAAGGCTTAGATCCCCTCGTATAAAACCAATATCCATCGCGGAGATGAGCAAATCCACTCTTCATACACGTGCTCATAACCAAGTCCAGATCCTCAAGTATGGGTGTAATGCCAGTGAAATCCATGTGATAATACTCAGCCACAAAAGTAAGCAACCCTGCTATGTTAAGAACTCTTGAACCTGTGTAGCTGATGAATAAGATACGATCCAACATTGAACCTCACTCCATTGAGCATACACCAAAGAGCATACAACCCTCCCCTCGACACACAACTCCACTCAAATTGGGCAAATAGTGTTGCTCAACACTCGATCCATATATCAGAGTACATGACTCCAAATCAATGAAGCACGAGCACTACTAGTCATAAAGTCTATATCCTCTCCAGAAATCTCTCTCTAAAAATTATTTGCATTGAAAAACCATTCTCATTCCTTAAGATTCCTCTCGGAGTCTAAAACAGTATGTTCAAATATTCAGCCGACCAAGTCCTCTTCTCTCCTCCTAGCTGGAATGTATACTCATACGGGAGATGACTCGCACCCTTCTTCACAGTAATCGAGCACAACACTTCAGCAATCTCTGATGCGCGTTGTGACCATCGCTTCATCATTCTGATACCTCGTTCTAGCAATCTTATCCGATATATCTCCCCATTTGTCCTTGATATCCTCCCAATCATCCATCTTAATTCTAAAATTCCTAGGCAACCTCTATTGAAGCCTTATCCTCTTCGTCACTTTATCTTCACGAGATGGCCTATCCTTCCTCTTTTTGGAACGAATCTCAAGCTCCTTTCCTTTTCCTTGAAACAATACTTCACTACTACTAACAAGAAATAAAACCAAGCAATTTATGATCACTAGTTGTAAGCAATTAAAATTTACGGTCCAATCACATAGCGACACGTGGATTTTATTGATTAAATATTAATTTATATTGGAATTTAAATAAATTAATTCCTAAAGTAAATTAATAAATAATTTGAGCCCAATACATTAAATAGGCTTAAATTAAATAAGGTCTGACCCAAGTCAACTAAGCCCAAGTCAAATGAGGCCTGACCCAAGTCAATCAAGCCAAAGTCAAATGAGGCCTGACCCAAGTCAAACAAGCTCAGACAAATTAAATCATGCACAAATCAAATAGGCCCCATTATGGTTCAATCAAGCTGGAGCCCAAGCCCACTAAGAAAGGCCCAATGGCCTGGACCTCCCCTCTCACCTATAAAAAGGGGTCTCCACCATTCATTTGAGGGACGAACATACATTCAAGCACTCGAAGACGACGCACTCGAAGAGATCGAGAACACGAGTAAAGCTCCCTCAAGATCTTCAAGCGAAGAATAAGTGAAGAACGATCTTCAAATCTTCAAGCTTCAAGCGAAGAACAAGTCGAGGATCTTCAAGTCTTCAAGCGATCTTCAAAGTGTCTTCAAATCTTCAAAGCTTCAAGCGAAGAACAAGTCGAGGATCTTCAAGTCTTCAAGCGATCTTCAAAGCGTCTTCAAATCTTCAAAACTTCAAGCGAAGAACGTTCGAGGATCTTCAAGTCTTCAAGCGATCTTCAAAACGTCTTCAAATCTTCAAATCTTCAAGTCTTCAAGCCTCTAAAGCTTCAAGCCCAAGATCTTCAAGTCTTCAAGCCTCTAAAGCTTCAAGCCCAAGATCTTCAAGCCTCTAAAGCTTCAAGCCCAAGATCTTCAAGTCTTCAAGCCTCTAAAGCTTCAAGCTCAAGATCTTCAACAAATATTCAAGTCTTCAAGCCTCTAAAGCTTCAAGCTCAAGATCTTCAACAAAGCTTCAAGTCTTCAAGCCTCTAAAGCTTCAAGCCTCAAAGCATCTTCAAACTTCAAGTCAAGAACAACTACTAATCCGGGATCAAGGCTCCAAGTCCCCCAGATCAAGTGTTCTTTGTGGAAAGCTCTCAGTCAACGTTTAATCCGAACAAAGGTTCAACGCCTCCGGGTCAACGTTCAAGACTACACACTCGAGCTCGGACAAGCTTCGTTTGAAGATCCGACTCAGCACACAACTCAACTCAACATACGCGGTCAACATAGTCAGCGTAGTCAAAGTCAACAAATACAAGTCAAGTCAAAGTAAAGTCAAGTCCAAATTAGTTCGAGAGAAGAATCAGATAATATATAGAGATTGTTTCCTAAATTATCAAGTTCAATCCAACTGGATTATTATTGTAATTCTTTTGTATTTATTTTATTATAAATACAAAATTTGTTGTTACAAATTTCGGCATGCCCAGTGGGACAATCTCTACCTCTCATATCTTCTCTCTACAAGCTTAAAGATACAACATGACTCCTGTCAAGATCACAGTGGGAAGGACTGCTGCTTCCAAGCTCTCTGATCCATTGAATGAGTATGTTGCTATTGTCACAAGGAGTATGTCGAAGAAAGCTCAATCGGAGGCCTCCTCCGGATCCAACTCTTCGGATGAAGTGGCTTTAAGAAAGCGTCCACCCGTGAAGGATGATACTGATGAAGACTCTGCATGCTCACATCCTCGTTCATCTTCAACCTCTTTGTCTGACTCAAGTGCAGCTCCAGTAATGATGGCAGACACTTCAACTATTGAGGAACAACTAGCTAATATGATGAAGGCTATCGAAGGGCTCACAAGACATATAGAAGCTCAAGACATAAAGATTTCCCAACTGATGGAAAAAAGAGACATCGCGAAGACTAGCCGTGAAAATGAAAAAGATGTCGTAGACGATAGTGAGGTGGAAGAAGTCACAAGGCGCCAAACTACTGAAAATGAGCAAACTGAAAGAGGAGTGCAACTTTCGGCTGATAGAATGCTCCAAGTAGATCAACTGAAGGACATTATACTTGGAACAATAAAGGAGAGGTTTGAGGAGACTTCCAAGCGTGAACAACTTAAAGATGCCAGCTGGCTACCAGCCTCCCAAGTTCCAACAATTTGATGGCAAGGGAAACCCAAGACAGCACGTAGCACACTTCATTGAGACGTGCAATGATGCTGGTACTTATGAAGACCATATGGTGAGGCAATTTATTCGCTCTCTCAAAGGAAATGCCTTTGACTGGTATATCGACTTGTAGTCTGAATCCATTGACAGTTGGGCACAAATGGAGCATGAATTTCTCAATCATTTCTACAGCATGAGAAGAACCGTTAGTATGACTAAGCTAACTAATACTCGTCAATTGAAGGAAGATCCCGTGATTGACTATATCAATCGATGAAGAAATTTGAGTTTAAACTGCAAGGACCGATTATCCGGAGAGTCTGCTATCGAAATGTGCATCCAAGGGATGGAGTGGAGTTTACTCTACATACTCAAAGGGATTTAGCCAAAGACATTTGAAGAATTAGTTACGAGAGCACATGCCATGGAATTGAGCATGGCTGCTAGTGGAATCAAGCATTCACCACTGTCGGATTCTTACAAGTCCAAAGATAGATAAGAAACCGAGAGAGGGGGCAAGCCTTATGTTAGGAACTCCAACAAAGAATCAATGGCCACAAACGCTGCTACTGTCAAGGTTCGAAAGAAAGGAGATGATAAGAAAGACAAAGGGAAGCAAATTGCTCAAGAGTGGGGGCAAAGAAGGTTAACCCTGAAGGAGATGCAAGAAAAAGAGTATCCATTCCTGAACTCCGATGTTTCTGGCATATTCGATGATTTGATGAAAGACAAACTCATCGAACTCCCTGAAATGAAGCGCCCAGAGGAAGCGAATCGAACCAATGACCCAAAATATTACAAGTATCATAGATTGGTGGGCCACCCCATTCATGATTGCTTCGTCTTCAAAGAAAAGATCATGCAGTTGGCCAAGGAAGGAAAAATTGTGTTGGAGGATGAAGCAGCCACAAACTTTGCTTCCGTAAAAGAAGTTCATGATGAAGGCTCATGTCATGTGGTGAGTAAGGAGGGCAGTGAAGATGAACGAGTTGAGGACAAGGAAAAGGCTTACTCAATGAAGGTGACCTTCACAGATGAAGACATGTTGTTGGGTTCACAGCCTCACAACCGACCTCTATTTGTAACTGGTTATACGCAAGGGCTGCAAGTAAAGCGTATACTTGTTGACGGAGGCTCAGCAGTAAACATCCTATCTTTAAGGATGTTGAAGAAGTTAGAAATATCGGTGGATGAACTCAACCATAGCCGATTGATGATCCAAGGGTTCAACCATGAAGGGCAAAGAACTCTCGGCACGATTGTTCTTGATTTGTTAATTGATGAAATGAAATCAACGATGTTCTTCCATGTCATAGACGCAAAAACTTCATACAACATGCTTTTCGGGCACCCATGGCTGCATGAGAATGGTGTGATCCCTTCTACATTACACCAGTGTTTCAAGTATAGTGAAGGCAACAATGTGAAAAGGGTATTCGGCGATGATAAGTCTTTACTGAAGCTGAATCTTACTTTGCTGATGCTAAATACTTTTTCAAGAATACAAAGGAAGTGAAACGTGAAGAAGCCCCAACACAAGATAATGGGGGCAGTAAACAAATAAAGGAGGAAAGTAGTACATCATCTGCCACTCTCAAGAAGAGCAAAGGCAAAGAGCTTGATGCAAGTAAACCTTCATCTCCACCACTCAAAAGATTCACACGTCATGTTTAGGGAGCAAAGACTGAACACGGTGAGGTGTTTGAAGCAGAAATAGCGAAGTCATATGGTCCACAAGCTTTCAGACTCCTCAAGAAGGCTGGTTATGAGCCTAAAGAAAAATCGATAACAAGCAAGTTGCCTCAAGAGACTATCAATCCATCAGAACATGGGCTCAATGCCACTCAGAAAATGTTGAAAAATAGTGGCTACACTGCCAAATGCTAAGCCAGGTTTGGGATATGTCCCTCAAAAGCCAGTCCACATTGCAATTAGAAGAGCAAGTACAACTATATCACCGAGGGAGAAGCTTCATCCACGGAAGATATGTTTGATGAAGGTGGAAGGAAAATCAAGAGAAGCTCTGTCTTCGAAAGGTTTGGGAGTGTCTTCGAAGGCTCGGGCCCTGCGAGAGAAACAAGTGTGGGAAGAAAAATAATTTCAAGTCTCCTAGCTTCAATAAACTCCGGAGTCGAATTCCCTCTCGCATGAAGAGACAAAATATTTTGAGACGATAATGATAATGATAGAGAAAGCATAGCTTCCAACAACCATATCACTGCTCTTGAAGATTCTCAAATGGAGGAGGTAGATGCTGAAGATGCCCCTCCACAATTTGAAGATGGCGTGAACATTGGTCCCATAAATGGGAAATTCTTGTAATGCTACTATGATAAAAATAAATAAAAGACACCAAGCTCCTCGACACGAGCTAAAACTATCCATACAATACTCCTTGATATGAGTTTAAACTATCTAACACAAATAATGCAAGATACTCCTCGACACGAGAGAAAACTGTCCACACAATACCCCTCGACACGAGAGAAAACTGTCAACACAATACTCCTCGACACGGGAGAAAACTATCCACACAATACTCCTTGACACGAGTATAAATTGTCAACAAATTCAAAATTCATCGCTCCATGACGCACGAGCCTAAACTGCATGTTACTCCTGGTCCGCACGAGTATAAACTGTGTACGACAAACTCCTGGTCCGCACGAGTATAAACTGTGTACGACAAACTCCTGGTCCGCACGAGTATAAACTGTGTACGATACATTCCTTGCCCGCATGAGTATAAACTGTGCACAGCACCACCCCCACAAATCAAAATCATGTCCCTTTGAACTACGTAATGACTTGATCCTCGCAAAGGGGTACGTATGCAGCTTAGTAGCTCACTAAGTTCAGTCATGATTCAAGTTATTCTTATCAAGCTTATGAGAGAAATAAATAGTTGAAGCATACATGCCATAAATAAAGTGCAAGGAAAAGAAGCAGAAGTGTCATCAAAAGATGAAAGAACGGCGATGTTGATGCTGCTCTGTCGATTCCACAAGGATGAAAGAGTGACGATGTTGATACTGCTCTGTCGATTCCATCTCAAGGATGGAAGAGTTGCGATGTTGATCTTGCCTTGTCGATTCCATCTCAAGGGTGGAAGAGTCGCGATGTTGATCTTGCTCTGTCGATTCCATCTCAAAAGATGAAAGAGCGGCGATGTTGATGCTCTCTGTCGATTCCATCCCAAAAGATGAAAGAGCGGCGATGTTGATGCTCTCTGTCGATTCCATCCCAAAACATGGAAGAGTGGCGATGTTGACGCTCTCTGTCGATGCTCTCTGTCGATTCCATCTCAAAAGATGGAAGAGTGGCAATGTTGATGCTCTCTGTCGATTCCATCTCAAAAGATGGAAGAGTGGCGACGTTAATACTGCTCTGTCGATTCCATCCCAAAAGATGAAAGAGTAGCGATGTTGATGCTCTCTGTCGATTCCATCCCAAAAGATGGAAAAGTGACGATGTTGATGCTGCTCTGTCAATCCCAACTCAAGGAAGAATGGCGAGGTTGATGTTGCTCTATTGATTCTATCTCAAGGAAGTGTGGCGAGGCTGACATCGTTCCTTGATGATAGTCACAAACACCAAATTCATTAGAAAGATGGAAGAGTTCAAATTAATTTAAGTTTATGGATTTAATTAATTAAAAGACCCAAAATAAATTTATGGGATCAATTAATTATTAAATTCAAAACTATAATTTAAACCCATTACAAATGAAGTTTAAAAAGCTAAGAGAAATGATTAAATTAATTCATGTTTAAGTTTAATAAACATGAAGCTATGAATTAAATTTAACAACAATTGAAAGCCAAAGCCATTGGTTGGACCAGAATTATTGCATTCACGGCCCGAATTCATGGTGAAAATTGTTGAAGGCCCAACTTCACCAAAGTTGAATGGACTTAACTATTTGAAGCCCAAATTAATAAGTCCAAATTATTAAATCATTTGGGCCAAATTAAAGTCAAAATTGGCCCACATGAAGTCAACATTGGTGGATGATGGTAATCAAAAATGCAGCCGCTTCGAGCACAGTCTGCACAGATCCTGTCGCCTATCCTCCACAGCTGTTCGAACCGGAGAGCGCACCGCTGTCAGAAGTCGCGAACCCAGCCGCACCGCCCGCTGGCTCCTCCACCCTCGCCGGAGATGACCTGCCGCCGGATCGGTTATTGCTGCCCCACGACCGATCGCTGCTGCTGCCTTCCTACACAAATCTCGCCACCCTCGTTGGGAATACTCCAGCCGCCGTCGTCGTTGCCATGCCGTAGGCCGCCGTTCGCCACATCTATCAAATTTGCCTTCACTCTACCCTCCGTTATCATCATCACGCGGATCTTCTCCATCTCCCGCCACACGATGCTGCCCGGAATGAACGTCCGCTGGATCTGCCTCAGCGCTCCAGCTTCGCGACGCCGCTCTGGATTTGAATTCGACCACCGCTCAACCCAACCACCTCGACGACACCATGGGTGCGAACAGCCGCCGCTCTTCGCCACTTACAGTGATCTGTCAGCAGCCGCTGCTACTCCCACTTCCAGCCGCTCAGCCATGCAAGACCGCCGTCCTCCGTGGTTTATCGCCACCATTTGATGTTCGTCGCCCCTTCACCGGATCCACTCATCCACCGCACCGCCGTCGCGCGATGCTGCCTCCGGAGAATCGCGACCACGCCACCAAACTTCCCGCCTGCTCCACGCTCCACCAGCAGACCATTCACCACCGCCTGCTTCGCTCTCAGCCAGAAGCCGCCGCAACGCACCGCCGATGGGGACGCGAACGGAAGGCCACGCTAGCTGCCATCCTTGCCTCGTTGAAACCAGCCGGGCACGTTCTCCAAGCCGCAAAAGCTGCTACTCCCCTCACCGGAGTCTGCTGTGTCCGCCATTATCGTCGTCCCGCTGAAATCACGAACAAGATCCCAGCCGTTGCCCCTCGCCGTCGTTGCTGAAGATCAAGAACACCGAGCCGTCGCTGAGCCGCGCCCGCTACCCACTGCTGCTCGCCACCCTCGCCGGGGATACTACAGCTGCTCGCCGCTCTCGCCGTCGACCGCGCTGATGGAGAACATGAGCTCTCCGATCGAAGACTCCACTGCTGCCGCCGTCGCCACCGTTGCACACGATCGCTGCCACCGGAGCCTGTCGCCGCTTCGGATCCGCCGCACACCTCCAGTTATCAACCTCCAGCTGCCGGAAGCACCCGCACACATCCTCACCGAATCCACGCCGCTGCAAAGCTCCAGCCGGATCCGCTGCTCGACCACCGTACCATCGTCGCGCGCTGCAGCCTTTGGTGATTCGCGACCACGCCGTGAGTTCCGTCGACGACCGGGACCGGATCTGCTGTTACCCCCATGCCAGCTGTCGGCAATCATCACATCCGCAGCCACGGTCTTTGACTTTAGCCGCCGTCCGCTGCAAGAAAGGGCTATCCCCGGAAGATCACCGAATGTGAGCCATCGCTGCTTCACGACAGCAGCCACCATCATCGGCCGTTGCTGCTCGTTGTCTGTAATAGTTGCTCCATCAGCCATCATCACCTCGCCGCCGAAATCGCAAGGCCACCACCATCTGCTGTTGCTGACCCGTTGCCGCGATCGCTGCTGCCATCGATTCCAATGAATCCTATCGCCGAGATTGCTGGTTTGGGCATCGAAAAAGTTTCTTCAAACTCTGCAAAAGGGTGTCGCCAAGGCATTGCCAACAGCCGCCCTGCTTCTTTCCCCGTTGACCATCTTCGCCATTTTTTTTGTTGCTTCCTCCGCTCATCCGTCATGCCGCTAATCATGGCCAGTTGGAAATTGCTACACTTGTTGATCCGCCAAGTGCGCCATGGCATCAAAGTTCATTGTGATTGCCTCAGTTTGCTTCATCGGTTGCGCCGTTAAAATGAAAAAAAAAATTAAAGGAAAATAAATGGAGGACTTACATGATGATATGGATTTCCTTCTTTGTATGGTGTGCTCTGGCCTAGTAATCTCCAGAAGAAATCTACAAAGACAGAGAGAATGCATTAGATACAGAAAATAAAAAATTAATGAAAAGAAACAAGAATTTCATTTCTTACTGTACGTGGATGAAGAAATCAAATGAACAAAGACTCTTATTATATAATGAGAGGTTGCAGCAAATTATGGCAATTATTTGTAGGATTAAAATCTCTCAAATTTTAGGAGATTATTTACTACAAATAAAATTGATTGATTTGAATTCAATCTATGAAGATCGTCTAAGAAAATAGATTGATTTGAAAAGGATTTACAAAATCGTCTAATAAGCTGAAATTAGATCTGTGTCATATCTCCTTTTCTCCCGTAATCCTGAAAATTAAGCAGGGAAGGAAGTTGGTTTGGGCCAAGAAAATAATGGTTTGGACCACTGGAGAAATGACATTGGGCCAATGATAATAAAAAAATTATTACTTTGATGAAGTAATTTCTCAAGCCCAAAGTTACAAATGAAAATGGAAAAGAATTTTTGCGATTCCTTCACATCAAGACGTGATGTTCGTGAACAAATCGCAAGGGGGCATTTGTAAGCAATTAAAATTTACGGTCCAATCACATAGCGACACGTAGATTTTATTGATTAAATATTATTTTATTTTGGAATTTAAATAAATTAATTCCTAAAGTAAATTAATAAATAATTTGAGCCCAATACATTAAATAGGCTTAAATTAAATGAGGTCTGACCCAAGTCAACTAAGCCCAAGTCAAATGAGGTCTGACCCAAGTCAATCAAGCCCAAGTCAAATGAGGCCTGACCCAAGTCAAACAAGCCCAGACAAATTAAATCAGGCACAAATCAAATTGGCCCGATTATGGTTCAATCAAGCTGGAGCCCAAGCCCACTAAGAAAGACCTAATGGCCTGGACCTCCCCTCTCACCTATAAAAAGGGATCCCTACCATTCATTTGAGGGACAGACATACATTCAAGCACTCGAAGACGACGCACTTGAAGAGATCGAGAACACGAGTAAAGCTCCCTCAAGATCTTCAAGCGAAGAACAAGTGAAGAACGATCTTCAAATCTTCAAGCTTCAAGCGAAGAACAAGTCGAGGATCTTCAAGTCTTCAAGCGATCTTCAAAGCGTCTTCAAATCTTCAAAGCTTCAAGCGAAGAACAAGTCGAGGATCTTCAAGTCTTCAAGCGATCTTCAAAGCGTCTTCAAATCTTCAAAGCTTCAAGCGAAGAACGTTCGAGGATCTTCAAGTCTTCAAGCCTCTAAAGCTTCAAGCCCAAGATCTTCAAGTCTTCAAGCCTCTAAAGCTTCAAGCCCAAGATCTTCAAGTCTTCAAGCCTCTTAAGCTTCAAGCTCAAGATCTTCAACAAATATTCAAGTCTTCAAGCCTCTAAAGCTTCAAGCTCAAGATCTTTAACAAAGCTTCAAGTCTTCAAGCCTCTAAAGCTTCAAGCCTCAAAGCATCTTCAAACTTCAAGTCAAGAACAGCTACTAATCCGGGATCAAGGCTCCAAGTCCCCCAGATCAAGTGTTCTTCGTGGAAAGCTCTCAATCAACGTTTAATCCAAACAAAGGTTCAACGCCTCCAGGTCAACGTTCAAGACTACACACTCGAGCTTGGACAAGCTTCGTTTGAAGATCCGACTCAGCACACAACTCAACTCAACTCAACATACGCGGTCAACATAGTCAGCGTAGTCAAAGTCAACAAATACAAGTCAAGTCAAAGTAAAGTCAAGTCCAAATTGGTTCGAGAGAATAATCAGAGGATAGATAGAGATTGTTTCCTAAATTATCAAGTTCAATCCAACTGGATTATTATTGTAATTCTTTTGTATTTATTTTATTATAAATACAAAATTTGTTGTTACATTAGCATTCAACTCTACTCAAGACTTCAAGTTTTCATGCATAATCACTCCAAACAAGCATATTTCCTTCCCATCATCCAATACTACGCTTCTCATACTTACTCAATCTCATTCCAACCATCAAATATGCAATAAGAACAATCAACAACGCTTTCAACCACAAGCATGCATTATCAATTCACACAACTACTCAAAATCCAACATGCTTCATCTCACACTACTCAAATTACTCATAACTTCACATAAACATCAAGATTTAACAATAATTAATCAATCAAAATCGAACCCATCAACTGTTCATATGAAATTGTGTACAAAAATTCAAACCACACCATGAATTCCTAGATAAATTGGTTCAATAAAATCTGATCAGATCGGCCGGGTTATTTTCTCTTCTTGCAGCGGGCACGGGACCCCCGCGAGTGGCTTTTTTTCTCTTGAATTGGTGAGGTCTGACTGGAATATTGCTATCACGAACAGCGCGGAATATGGGTAACGACTCATGCTATTAGTATATAATAGATGCTATAGTTCTCACTAGAAAATAGGAAACTGGGAAAGACCCGGCTGATGAATCAACCGGACGAAAAAGGTAGACCACCTCGCTTCCTAGTATATAATATATACGATTTATTTAATTAACAATTAAACTATAAATATATACTTATTAAATAAGAGATACTCTCTTGTGAGATGGGTAATTTGTGAGACGGGTCGACCCATCACTAAAGTATGCTTATTGTATAGATAAAGTATGCTTATTTGCAGTTAAAGTATGTCAATAATAAATTAAATTATAACACACTAAAATCATACTTTAATGCATAATCTAACATATTTTAGAAAACATACTTTAACAAGCATTAAACATACTTTATCTAAATAATAGACATACTTTAACACGTCTCACAAACCGTCTCACCTAATTAGCGTCTCACAAGAGAATTTGTCATTAAATAAAACTACATTAAAGTGTAAAATAAATAAATTAAAAGTGTAAAAGTGTTATTTAAAAATGTTACTTATATAAAAGTGTTATAAAATGATGTTATTTCTATAAAAGTGTTACTTGAGAAGTGTAATTTATGTAAAATTGTTATATGCATGTGATATATATTTAAAAAGTGTTACTCATATATGTAACTTATATAAAATGTGTTACAAATGTGTTAAATATTATAATAATTTACAAAGTGTTGTCAATTTGTGTTAAATAAATTAAAGTGTTACTAAGATGGTGTTATGTAATGTCATTTATATTGTAGTGAATCCTGGCTCCGTCATTGTATCTACTCATCTTCGTGTTCGTCATCTTCATTGTGTTTGAAGGGCAGAGCAACTGGTAGATCTGATTTAAAAGCTCCATTTTTGCTCATGTAGTTCAGATGCTCGTTCTCCAATCTGTTCATCCACCACCCGGTAAACTTTATATAGCTAATTACAAATATATAGGTGAAAATATCAATATATTGATAAACAATTGTAAAATGCACCTAAAAAAGTTCCAAACACCGCGGCGTATGATTTCCAAACACGCCACAAGGGCAGTCATCCTCTGCTTGTGCAAGGGGTAGACGGTGATTTTAATGACGGTTTGTATCCAAGCGAATCTGAGCAATGCATCGAGAACCTGCAGAATAAGAGAAAAAAGAATCAGAATTGTGCTCACTCGGGCATGCAACTTAGAATTATTGTTTCAAACTCACAATGGCTATGAAATATACACTCTTGTGTGGGACGAGTAGCTTGTCTCTCAACCAACGGTTCCTGGAGTGTCGTTGGAGAAGGCCCCAATCCAGAGCAACGTCCCAATATGTGCTCACTAGTGTCGCCAGAATTGAGGCTATAATTGCTACTAACTTCCATCCAGATCCATGGTAGAAGGAGTTGGCTGTTCTTGCACAAGCTGCCATGATGATTAAGCAAAATTTCAGCCCGTTGTACCCTTGCATGGCGTCTTTCTCGTCGTACAGCCTACGTAGACACTGGTGCATCCAGAATGAATATATGTATATATAATAGAATCATGTTGGATTCATTTTTTAGTTACTTTGAGAATTGAAAATGAAGTTTGTATGTACCTGAAATAGGCGCCATGAGAATGGAATAACAACTACGGCATATGAAATTTTGTTGAACATGGCGCTGGATATGCAACTGTTATCCCTTGTTCTGAAGCTCCCCATCCATAATAGCATACAAAGAACTCAACACACCTAAAAGACTCGACCTGAATGAAAGTTGTACACAATTAATACACTTTGAGACAGAGAAAGAGAGAGGTAATAAGGATTGACATCACAGACCTGGCTTGTTAGCTGATCTGCTAGGAGAGAGTCTGTTAGTGTGACCTGTATACGAATAAAACAAACACGAGATCATTTACTCCTTTCAATCAATCTGCAAGCTTAAGAAGTAACTATGATCCGATCATAATTAATGTATATTTCAAGTGTAAAATCTACAAGGAGACTATGTTAATTTTTACCTTATAAAGGGGAGATAAGACGCAACGACGCAGGCAGGCGAGTAGGGAGTAACGCATGGAACGATACAAGATGTTACAGGGGCAAATCATGATGAGCACCACAAGCTGCAAAAAGGATCGGGTGAGTATGATCAAGATTCAAGAGATATTCAAGAGGTAGCATTTAATTACCAGTAGTAATCCAAGAGGTAGGAGTTCAGTTACGGCTTTATACTTGTGGGTGTGGGGATTCATTTCCATAAATAGATTGGCAAGAGCACCAAAGAGAGCAAGCGCAATTAAGCAGAAGCTATACAATAGTATCTCTCCATATCCCACTTCTGTTCCATATTCGAACCCAAGGATGAGGGAATAACTCACTCTGTATTTCCTCCAAAAGTGTATGTTACCACCGTACATTATCATGTGCAGTGCAGCATAACCAAATAAACTGTAACACACGACAGTTTAAGGGCAAATACAACTTTTAGAAAAACTTGTACAATGCATTGAACTATAAATTAACGGCTCATCTCATAGGTAAGATAAGATAAAAAAAGTATTATGGAAATAAGAAATATGTATGTTAATATCAGGGGATAATATGAATAATTGAGTTTGTTTGATACAATGTAAAAAAAATAGTAATTATATACTCTTATGGTATAGTGTTTGCTAAGTAATACTAATATTATGTGTAAGATGTAATATTACATTTATACCCTCGTTAAATTTGTAATTTTTTATACTCCCTCCGTCCCAGCAGAGCTTTCACACCTCTTTTGTAATTTACAAAGGAGGTGTGAAAACTGTGTTGGGATAGAGGGAGTGCATTATTTTAGGTGAAGATGTCTACAATATAATTTATATCATTTTAATGCATAAAATCGAAAATTATTATACCATTTCAAACTTTGGACATTAAATTTATTTTTTTTTTTAGGGTCACTTACTATGAGGTACATAAAATAATGCATAATTGCTGTAAACTACATGACTCAAAGTACTATTACTCATAACTACACAATTATGATTGTGATACCATAAATACCCCTATGTATTTGCACAATTTTATTTTTGCACATTTTAAATTCCGGCAGCAGGCGGCGGGGGTCAACGGCCGGTCAATGGACGGTCAACGACCGGTCAACGCCATCGGATGGGTGGGTGAAGGTTAGGGTTGGTGGTTTAAAAGTATATGAGATTATGAGGTTATATTTGGTATTTTACTTTAATATTTTGTATGCCAGAATAATTATTTAAATTCCTTGTATCTCATAGTAATTTAGGTTAAAAGTGTGTATCTATTAGTGATTTTTCCTTTATTTTAAATATTTATTTTATTATTAAATTTATTTTAAAAAAATTAGATGTGTCAATTACAGAGACGTGCTCACTAATTTTTTATTTAATTTTAGTTATTATTATTATTATTATTATTGTTATTTTAATTTTATGTTACCATTTTTTTAAAGAACGTGAACCATCATACCACTTATTTAAAAAAAAAATTAACCCTGCGAATAATCACACCCCAAACAATAAAACACATGTTTTGTCTACATATACTATTTGTTTTTTAGTTTAAAGGGTAGATATGTAATTTTATCTTATAATATATAGTTTTAATGTACAATTTGAATTACTAATACTACGTGTGTAGGCAAAAATAAGTAATGTGAGTGGAACATGCTTTTTTACTGGGCTCAATCATTATTACTGGGCCCTTCATTAATATAATCTTTGCTATCAAACCGAATACAAAATAGTATTATAAATATGAAATGACTGTAATAATGGGTATCAATAAATATACCCATTATCAAAAAAGAGAATTTATTTAATATAAAATCACAATATATTATAGTATTATTAATATAGATTTTAAATAGAAATATTAATTAAAATTTGATTGACATTGACATAAATAAAATTAAGTGTCATGCAGTGGCGGATGTATTCAGCCCATTATTTGATTGGTAAAAATTTTAGGGGTATATATATATATTATAATTATTATTTTTTATTTTCTTTAATAAGTTTAGCCCACCCCACTATAGATTCTTGAATCCGCCACTGTATTGTCATGCATGATCATAAATGTAAGTTTTATTACTCCCTCCATCCGCCTCAGAGGTGGACATTTGTTTTTTGCACGTGGATTAAGGAGTATTATTATTTAATGTGTAGTTGGTAGCTGTATTAGTGAGGTGTATGGGTCCCATAAATTTATTGTATTAGTGATGTATGCGGATCCCATGTGTTTAAAAAGAGAAATGTGGACCTTTGGTGCGGACGCCCAAAATGACAAAATGTCCACCTTTCGGGCGGACGGATGGAGTATGACAAAAAGTAAAAGTAATAATATTGGACACAGCTTGGCTAAGACCATGGATCTTAATTTGTAATTACCTGTAGAGTGGAAAAATGGTTTCCATGTATCTTGTTCCTTCCTCGTGGGCAAAAAAACTCCGAGCATAGATGATCGCCCCTAGAAAACTTGTAACACACAAAATGCATGCAAGAACAATTCCTGACAAACATATGCATGCATATATTAATTAACATACTCCAACTATTTATGTAAAATAAATTCATATGTTCTCATAATTAATGACATGAGGTAATTCTTACCCATGAAAAATTTAATTTCATGTGTTTCAGGCTTCTTTATTATCGGCTTTAAAACACTCATGCCCAATTTACTATCTCCATCGGCGAAGTGGTTCACAAAATTTTCTTTTGCTTGCTGGATTAAAATGGTCAGCACCTACATATTTGTAATTGGTCCCATTATAGTTGTAATTATATATATAGCTAAGCAATTAGAAAAAATAGATATACGATCAAATTTGAACTAAATGACATTTTTTGAAAATCATATCTTCTATACTAATTATTGTTGCAACACTGATTAACCAATTAATAAAGGTGTTTCTACACTCTAATTTAGATTAACCAATTAATACAGGTGTAACTGATTAACCAGTTATATTTAAGATATATTTGTAATAATTAATAGTGACATTTAAACTAAATGACATTGTTAGAAAATGTTATCTATACTAATTAATGTTGCGATAGTGATTAACCAATTAATACAGGTGGTGTATATACTCTAATTTAGATTACAATTAGGGAGTTGGATTTGTGTATGTAAAACTCACCTCCTTAGAGCGACTACCGAGCAAAGAATCATCCAATATTTTCATATAAACTTTGTGAGTGCTCCTACAAGCAATCTGAAATCATTCATAATTAATCAAATTAACCATTAAAATTAATCAGTAAGCGGAGAAAGAAAACGTTATAAATTTAGATATCAACCTGGTCGTATTTTGTAAGGATTTTTCTGAATGCCTTAAAATTCATGGAGCTGTTGGCAGGTTAGATAATACGTAATCAGCCACAAGAAAAAAGAAGTAATTATTTATTAGATTAAACAAAAATATAAAATTGGATTAATTACTTATAGCTCCTCAAATGGACTAGCTTATGGTAATATTTGACCATAGCCCTTTGAAGCTGGGCTTTAGCTTTTTTGAAGTCGCCGTTACTTAAGTTGAGATCTAGTCCACTTGCCCGACTCGGACCCTCTCCCCCTCGTCCTGCATGCATGCGAGATAAAAATAAATAAACAAAATTAAATTAAAGTAAATCTAATTAAATTAAATTAACGACACTACTCACCGTCAGAAGGCGCCACTTCAGAAGGCAGCTCAGTTATTTCCTCACCGGAAGGGGAGTTCGTGGACAATGCAGCTCCGGAAGTCGCCACTTCAGAAGCCATTTGGCTTGTTTCCTCCGAGCTTTCCACGTTCACGTGGAACGCAACCAGAGCTTCCATCTGTTCGTTCAGGATGGAAGCTTCCTTCATCACCTCCTCGAACTTGAACTTGTAAAACTTCAGGATTTTGTTGAATTCAGCGTCCACTTTCTTGAAAAATCTCGCCTCGTACTCCCCTCCGTCTTCGACCGCGCCGTTCAGGAGTGTGGACTCTAGCCAATCCTCGCCGTCTCGATTCACAATGTGAAGAATAATATCCGGATACTCCAAGTCTGATGTTTCATGAGGGAGTAACCCAGTAAAAGCTGGGTAGCTAACAGCCGGTTTGTTTCTTTTTTTGTAGTTTTCGATTTCCACTATAGTGGACTTCAGGGAGGAGTAATCCACGTAGCATTCTTGCCACTGTGGAACTTGCTGTGAAGCATACTCCATGCTGAATTTCATGTTTAAAGTGAGAATGGTGTAATATTTCTGAAGACTATCACACTAATATTTCATGCAAATAATAGAGTACTGTTTAAGTTTATATAGACGGATGGCTGAAGGTGGTTGTTATTGTCAAGTGACAAGTGATCATACTGTTCACGCAATTATTAAAAATTCAGCATTTCTTTTTTTTTTTTTTTTTTTTTAAATCATGCAAATTTGTTATAAGTTTAAAAAAGTCACATATTAAGCAAATTACTTGCTTTTATTTAACAATGTACTAATAATGTAAGGTTGTGGGTGTGAGTGTATGTTTGGTACAGTGTGGACTTTTACAAAATTCATGCAAATTTGTTATAACAATGGAACAAGGGGGCAGGCCTTACATTCGTCGTTCTAATATTATTATTATTATTATTATTATTATTATTATTATTATTATTATTATTATTATTCTTTTTTCTCTAAATAATGTCATTTATTTTATTTATATACTAAATACTTTAAAATTAGATTATATTTATTTGACTTTCATTACATATTTTTTATTTCTTTCTTTTCAGGTAGGCTAATTCTACTGTACGCACCCCCACGATACTGTACATCCACTTTAAAAACGTATACACTTATAAACAAAAACATACTATACACTTATGAACAAAAATGTATACACTTTGTTAACGAATTTTCTATTAATTTTATTAGTCTTTTAATAAAATATTGAATGTAAAAAAATATACAATTATTACAACAAATTTGACATTGATAGGTGTCCCAATTAATTACATAGTACATTAAAACACATTTTGGGACATTTAAATTAAATGTTGCATGTAATACTTAACACTTAAACGTGTCTCTAAAAATATTATGCAACAAAATTAAATGTCTCATAATATCAGTAAAAATTTATTAGTAATATGTTATGAGAATACTTAAAAGTGTCTCATATCATAATTTGACCATTTACAATGCTTTTAAAAAAAAAAATAACTAGTCACAAAATGTGTCTCTATATTGCCTTTTAGAGACCTTTATAAATGCTTTGTCAAAAAATCAACTACTGACATTTCAATCACGTTGCTTGCTGGAGCCTCTTACAACTCAAATAATTTTTAATTTGTTGTATTTCATTCCAACAACATAAACATTAAACAAGTTTCAATTCAACACAATTATACTATTCAAAACCATACATTTAAAAACATATACTGGGAAACAAGAGATCAACTCTTTATTTTATCCATACACTAGCACGAAACCCGCGTAATACGCGGGATCATTAAATTACTTCCTTTAAAATTTTAATATTAATATAAATCTAATAAATTTAAAAGTTTAAATTGCATTAGATGAAATTTGGCGTAATTTTTCTATAAATATAAAATAAATATTGAATAGTATAAAAATACATTAGCATATAAAACAACCATTAAAGGAAAATATATACAATAACCAAATACTCTATTAGTCCATCGAGGTATTTATTTACTTAATTTCACGTGAATTGCATTATTATTTTATAAAGTCATTTGTTGGCTGATAATTTGATTTTGAATTGAAGGATTTGAGGTTGAATTTTACGTGCATTTTTATTAAATTAAATCTATCGTCGGTTCATGTTGAAATGTTATGTATTTGAAATTCATCACTTTCATTTGTTAGTTTAATTTAGAGATAACTTCCAATTATTGTAGGTTCATGTTGGAATGTTATGTATTTGAAATTCATCACTTTCATTTATTAGTTTAATTTAGAGATAACTTCCACTTTTTGTAGTTGGTAGCGTTATTTTTTAGAAGCCTTAAAAACTTCCATACAGGCTGACTAGAGTGCTCATGGTGCATTTTTGCAATTTTTTCCTGAAAATTCAAATTGCATTGCTATAGGCTGTCAGTTATTTTATAATAAAAATTAGGCGATTTATTAAAATAATTAAATGTGCGATTTTAAGCGGTTTCGATCGGTTATTTTACGGTTTAGCAATTTTAAATTAGTGTAAGAATTAGTGTTAGTTTATACAACAAAACATTTCAATCTCATAATAGTAGTAGCACTTAATTACCAGTAGTAATACAAGAGGTAGGAGTTCAATTACGGCTTTATACTTGTGGGTGTGGGGATTCATTTCCATAAATAGATTGGCAAGAGCACCAAAGAGAGCAAGCGCAATTAAGCAGAAGCTATACAATAGTATCTCTCCATATCCCACTTCTGTTCCATATTCGAACCCAAGGATGAGGGAATAACTCACTCTGTATTTCCTCCAAAAGTGTACGTTCCCACCGTACATTATCATGTGCAGTGCAGCATATCCAAATAAACTGTAACACACAGAACAGTTTAAGGGCATATACAACTTCTAGAAAAACGACTTGTACAACGCATTGAACTATAAATTAACGGCTCATCTGGTATGCAAGATAAGATAAAGAAATATTTTGGAAATAAGAAATATGTATGTTAATATCAGGGGATAATATGAATAATTGAGTTTGTTTGATACAATGTAAAAAAAATAGTAATTATATACTCCTATGGTATAGGGTTTGCTAAGTAATACTAATATTATGTGTAAGATGTAATATTAAATTTATACCCTCGTTAAATTTGTAATTTTTTTATACATTATTTTAGGTGAAGATGTCTACAATATAATTTATATCATTTAAATGCATAAAATCCAAAATTATTATATCATTTCAAACTTTGGACATTAAATGTATTTTTTATTTTAAAAAAAAATTGGATATTACAGAGACGTGATCACTAATATTTTATTTAGTTTTAGTTATTATTATTATTATTATTTTAATTTTATGTTACCATTTTTTTAAGAATGTGAACCATCATACTACGTATTTAAAAAAAAAAAAAAATTAACCCTGCGAATAATCACACCCAAACAATAAAACACATGTTTTTGTCTACATAAACTATTTGTTTTTCAGTTTAGAGGGTAGATATGTAATTTTATCCTATAATATCTAGTTTTACGCACCGTTTGATAGGTGAGATGAGATAAAGAAGTAAATATAAGAAATGAGATTTAAATTAAGATAAGAATTTGTAGTATGAAAGATGAATATTATTTGATAGGTTGTATTAAAATTAATAAAATAAATAATTGAGATATTTGGTAGGAGATAAAAGAATTAAGATAAATATTGAAATTACCTTTATACCCTTTCCTTATATTATCAATATCTTTACTCTTATTTATATTATTATTATTGTTATTATTAATTTTTAAAACATGCTTACTTCATTTTGTTTGGGCTGATTCGATTTTAATTTGGGTTAGGTGAATACAAGGTGGTGACCGCCGGAGCTACCGATGAAAAACACGGCGGCGGAGCAGCTGGTTTCAGTTCTTGCAGCACTTTCTTTCTGTCCGATTTCTTAGGACTGGTGAAGAATGAGTTAATCAGATTCGTTAGCCTGGCGAAATCGGCTGCTTCAGTTTCTTCAAATTGGAGTAGAATTTCAGAGCCCTAGATTTCGATTCGATTACATCGTCGTCGGATTTGATCTCATTGAACGAGAAATAGTCGTTGATGCGACGAGGCGTCTTCTTTGCGGATGGCCTTGAAAGTGGCTCTGTGCTATGGCGGTGAGTCAATGGTCAGCGCCGCCATGGACCTCGCCAACGGGAGGAGTCGGAGGCGGAGTCTCCGTGTTTCAGCACGCCGCCGTGGACTTGGCCATACGGGAGGAGTCGAATCGAAGGCAGAGTCGGGAGTTCACCGTGTTTCTAATTGTGAAAGAGGCGGTAGTCATGTGAATCTGCAGATGCATGTTAGGGTTTGAGGACAAATGGGTAATTTACTCATTTAATATGGATCTACTGTGGAAGCCTTTTTATTAATACTACCAATTTTGCAGTACAAATTTTGTAAAGGGAAACAGTGTATTTTAACGGGCTCGTTCATTTATATTGGGCCCCCGCTGATTTGTTTATCATCTACCAAACAGAGTAAAAGGAAGTACTACCCATGCTAATTGCCCCTAATAAGGAGTACCAAACGAACCGTTAATGTACAATTTGAATTACTAATTCTACGTGTTTGGCATATAAGTAATGTGAGTGGAACAGGGTTTTTTACCGTGCCCAATCATTATTGTCGGGCCCTTCATTAATATAATCTTTGCTATCAAACACCATACAAATTAGTATTATAAATATGAAATGGCTGTAATAAATCAAACGAGCCCTAAAGATAAATATACCCATTATCAAGAAAAGAGAACTTATTTAACATAAAATCACAATATATTATAGTATTATTAATATAGATTTTAAATAGAAATATTAATTAAAATTTGATTGACATTGACATAAATAAAATTAAGTGTCATGAAGCGGAGGATGTATTCAGCCCATTATTTGATTGGTAAATGGTAAATCTTCTTATATATATATATATATATATATATATATATATATATATATATATATATAGTTTAGCCCACCCCACGTGAATCCGCCACTGTACTGTCTTGCATGATCATAAATGTAAGTTTTATTATGACAAAAAGTAAAAGTAATAATATTGGACACAGCTTGGCTAAGAGTGGAAAATTTGTTTCCATGTATCTTGTTCCTTCCTCGTGGCCAAAAAAACTCCGAGCATCGATGATTGCCCCTAGAAAACTTGTAACACACAAAATGCATGCAACAACAATTCCTGACAAACATATGCATGCATATATTAATTAACATACTCCAACTATCTATGTAAAATAAATTCATGTATTCTCATAATTAATGACATGGAGTAATTCTTACCCATGAAAAATTTAATTTCAGGTGTTTCAGGCTTCTTTATCATCGGCTTTAAAACGCTCTTGCCCAATTTACTATCTCCATCCGCGAAGTGGTCCACAAAATTTTCTTTTGCTTGCTGGATTAAAATGGTGAGCTCCTACATTTTTGTAATTGGTGCAATTATAGTTGTAATTATATATATAGCTGAGCAATTAGGAAAAATAGATATGCGTCACTTTTAAACTAAATGACATTTTTAGAACAAATGAGATTACCTGTTTCACAATGGTGTTTCATCTAATATTTCATAAATTAAATGATTGACATGTGGCACAATCAATGCCCAAAATTTAATACTTACCCCAAGGGTTTAATGGTCATTTGTAGGGTATATTATTTTTATGTTGTGAAACACCAATGAAACACCAAAAATGTAACAGGGAATTCAACTTGTTTTTAGAATATCATATCTTCTATTAATTATTGTTGCAACACTCATTAACCAATTAATAAAGGTGCTTCTACACTAATTTAGATTAACCATTCCTAATTAGATATGCGTCACTTTTAAACTAAATGACATTTTTAGAATATCATATCTTCTATTAATTATTGTTGCAACACTGATTAACCAATTAATAAAGGTGCTTCTACACTAATTTAGATTAACCAATTAATGCAGGTGTAACTGATTAATTAAGATATATTTGTAATAATTATAAATAGTGACATTTAACCAATTAATACAGGTGGTGTGTTTATACTCTAATTTAGATTACAATTAGGGAGTTGGATTTGTGTATTTAAAACTCACCTCCTTGGTGCTACCGAGCAACGAATCATCCAACATTTTCATATAAACTTTGTGAGTGCTCCTACAAGCAATCTGAAATCATTCATAATTAATCAAATTAACCATTAAAATTAATCAGTAAGCGGTGAAAGAAAACGTTATAAATTTAGATATCAACCTGGTAGTATTTTATAAGCATTTTTCTGAATGCCTCAAAATTCATGGAGCTGTTGGCAGGTTAGATAATACGCAATCAGCCAGAAGAAAAAAAGAAGTAATTATTTATTAGATTAAATAAACAAAATTAAATTAGCGACACTACTCACCGTCAGAAGGCGCTACTTCAGAAGGCAGCTCAGTAATTTCCTCACCGGAAGGGGAGTTTGTGGACAATGCAACTCCGGAAGTCGCCACTTCAGAAGCCATTTGGCTTGTTTCCTCCGAGCTTTCCACCTTCACGTAGAACGCAACCAGAGCTTCCATCTGTTCGTTCAGGATGGAAGCTTCCACCATCACCTTTGTAAAACTTCAGGATTTTGTTGAATTCAGCGTCCACTTTCTTGAAAAATGTTGCCTCGTACTCCCCTCCGTCGTCGATTGCGGCGTTCAGGAATGTGGACTCTAGCCAATCCTCGCCGTCTCGATCCACAATGTCAAGAATAATATCCGGATACTCCAAATCTGATCTTTCACGAGGGAGTAACCCAGTAAAAACTGGGTAGCTAACAGCCGGTTTGTTTCTTTTTTTGTATTTTTTAATTTCCACTAAAGTGGACTTTAGGGAGGAGTAATCCACGTAGCATTCCTGCCACTGTGGAACCTGCTGTGAAGCATACTCCCTACTGAATTTCATGTTTAAAGTGAGGGTGTGTAAGATTTGTGAAGACTGTCAAACTAAAATTTGCATGCAAATAATAGAGTGTTTGAGCTAAGGTTATATAGACAATGGTGAAGGTGGTTGATATTGGATTGCAAGTGACATATGAGAATGTATGATTGAACTTACAAATAAGTTTAAATATGATAATAATTAAACCTAAAATAATATAAAATAAAAGTATAAAAGAAGATAAAATAAATTAAATTATAAAAATAGAGTTTATAGAATTATTAAAAAAACATAAAAATCAAAGAGAAAAAAAAATAAGATAATAACAAATTAAAAAGTATATTAATACCTTTAAACAGAAAGGTTGAACCTACGTATAAAATCATATAATAAAAGTATAAAAGACAAAACAAATTAGAGTAGATTATAAATAATATGAAAGTAGAATATGTAAAAGAGAAGAAAAGAAGAAGCATTAGAGAAAAAAAAAGAAGAACAAAAGATAAAATATTAAAATATAAAAATAGGGTTTATAGAATTATTCTAAAGCAAACACAAAAATTGAAGAAAAAAAAGATAGAAAAAAAAAAGAATGATACCTCAAATGAGATGATTGGACCTACAAATAAGATCAAATATGATAATGATTAAAACTAAAATTAATATCAAATAAAAGTATAAAAGAAGATAAAATAAATTAAATTATAAAAATAGAGTTTATAGAATTATTAAAAAATACACAAAAATTAAAGAGAAAAAATAAGATAACAAAAAATTAACAAAAAGTATAATGATACCTTTAAAGAGAATATTGAACCTGCATATAAGATCAAATAAAAGTATAAAAGACAAACAACTTAGAGTAGATCAAATAAAAGTATAAAAGACAAACAAATAAAATCAAATAAAAGTATAAAAGACAAACAAATAAGATCATATAAAAGTATAAAAGACAAAACAAATTAGAGTAGATTATAAATAATATGAAAGTATAATCTAATAAAGAGAAGAAAAAGAAGAAGTATTAGATAAAAAATAATAATAATAAGATGATTAAAAAGAAGAACAAAAGAAAGAGTATTAAAATATAAAAATAGGGTTCATAAAATTTTTATAAAGAATATACAAAAATTAAAGAGAAAAAAGATAGACAAAAAAAAATATACTTCAAATAAGAATGATTGGACCTACAAATAAGATCAAATATGATAATAATTAAACCTAAAAATAATATCAATAAAAAAAAGTATTAAAAAAGATAAAATAAACTAAATTATAAAAATAGAGTTTATAGAATTATTAAAAAAAATACAAAAATTGAAGAGAAAAAAAATAAGATAACAAAAAATTAAAAATTATAATGATACCTGTAAGGAGAATGATTGAACCTACATATAGGATCATATATAAAAGTTTAAAAGACAAAAAAAATTAGAGTAGATTATAAATAATATTAAAGTAGAGTCTATAAAAGAGAAAAAAAAAGAAATATTAGAGAAAAAAAATTAATAAAAAATGATTAAAAAGAAGAACAAAATAAAGAATATTAAAATATAAAAATTGGGTTAATAGAATTATTATAAAGCAAACACAAAAATTAAATGGAAAAAAGACAAAAAAAAGAAAGAATATACCTTAAATAAGAATGATTGGACCTACAAATAATATCAAATATGATAATAATTAAACCTAAAAATAATATCAATCAAATAAAAGTATAAAAGAAGATAAAATAAATTAAATTACAAAAATAGAGTTTATAGAATTATTAAAAAAAAACTAAAATCGAAGAGAAAAAAAATAAGACAACAAAAAATTAAAAAAATATAATAATACCTTTAAGGAGAATGATTGAACCTACATATAAAATCATATAAAGGTATAAAAGACTAAATAAATTAGAGTAGATTATAAATAATATGAAAGTAGAATCTATAAAGAGAAGCACAAGAAGAAGCATTAGAGAAAAAAAATAAAAAATATGATTAAAAAGAAGAACAAAATATAGAATATTAAAATATAAAAATAGGGTCATAGAACTATTATAAAGAAAACACAAAAATTGAAGAAAAAAAGATAGACAAAAAAAGAATAATACCTCAAAAGAGAATGACTGGACCTACAAATAAGATCAACTAAAAGTATAAAAGATAAAACAAATTAGAGTAGATTATAAATAATATGAAAGTTGAATTTGTAAAAGAGAATAAAAAAAAAGAAGCATTAGAGAAAAAAAACAAAAAGAGGATTAAAAAGAAGAACAAAAGAAAAAAATTAAAAAGTATAATGGTTTCTTTAAGGAGAACGATTGAACATGCATATATGGTCAAATAAAAGTATAAAAAAATTAAACAAATTATAGTAGATTATGAATAATATGAAAGTAGAATCTGTAAAAGAGAAGAAAAAGAAGAAGCATTGAGGAAAAAAAAAGAGGGATAAAGTAAGAATTTGATTAGATAATGAAAAAATTTATATGGCATGATTTTAAAGAATCAACGATCGTGATTGAAAGCAAATATTTATAGAGACGATTATAATAAAAATAAAATTTATATATTAATTGAAATTAAGCATATATTGATTTAAGATTAATCAAATTTGAAAAAATATTTTCTATATTTATCAAATTTATAGTATGCAGTAAAAAAATTAAAATTTAAATAATGAAATCCATTATTATTAGTATAATAATAATCTATTAAAAGCATTAATCGAACGGTTAAGATTAAAATTAAATTGGACAGTTAAGATTAAAATTGAATTATTTCTAAAGAAAGTAAAATTGAAAAAAAAATTGAAAACAAAAGTGGAAATTCAAGTTTACTTTTATATATATATATATATATATATATATATATATATATATATATATATATATATATATATATATATATATATATATATATATATATATATATATATATTATAATTTGTTTCTTTCAAATATTTTTATGTGTAAAATAAATTTTACCTATTGTTTTTATTAAGAATATTAAATTATCAAAAAATAACATTTTTCTAAATTATGTACATGGAGTAAATAAAAAGTGAAAGTTTTTATACAGTACAGAGAAATTGCACAGTCTGCATACTGAATTCCTAATCATGATTGATTTGATGTTATTGATGATCTAGCAACAATACATGCCATTTCAACATTACACAGTTCAGAGTGTTAGATAAAAACCAAATAAAGAGTAATCAGAGTGGTAGTCTTGTGCAAATGATCTGGGGTGTCCCTCCACAGCAAATGCAACGGGGTTAGTATCAAGAGAGAAAACATAGATAAACAGGCATAATAGTTCATTCCGCTGCGGGATTTTCCTTCCATGCCCCTCTTGGAGAATATGTTCCGGAAAACAACGCCAAATTTAATATCATGGCCTCCACAAAACTTGATATTAACAGAAAACAACCACATGAGCCATCAGAAAGCAACATTTATTTCCAATCAAAACCCTCATATTCCTACACAATACTCAAATAACCAAAGATACCATCCAGCACCTACCACCCTACTTGAACACATGATTCAAAAGAGTTACCAATTAAAGTGAAAAACTGCAAGTTGGCTATCAATTACTATTAACTACAAACACCACATGTATCAGACCAAATAACCCACCCCATGTTCCAGCCCAATGACAGAGCCACGCTGGGGCGGGGGCACTGGCCCCATGAAGTTTTTAAAATAATTAGTACTATATATGTAAAAATTATTTATAATTTGTTATTATAGTTTAGTGGTAAACATCCCTTCCTTCTGTGAATTTCATTCCCTTTTTTCACTTTTTTTTTCTTTTTTCTTTTTTCCTTTTCCTGTTTAGTTTATTTCATTTTAATTTATTTACTTTTGCATTATACTCATTTATTCTTATTTATTTTATTTTATTTTATTTACCTTTGCATTATACTCATTTATTAAGATATCCAACTTCACCTTTTTCTCATGCTTTTCTTAATTCATTATCATTTTTATGTAAATTCTTTATTTTCCTCATTCCATATTTCAATTCAAATAAAATTCAAATATATATTTTCTTTATTGTTGTCATTTATTTTATACTTTCTTTTGTTTCTATTAATTCATTTATATCCTAAGAAAAAATTCTGATAATACATATTGTTATGGGTATTATATCCCCCATGCCCACTGGGCCCGAGAGACCCAATAAGATCCATAATACTTGAAGAGGAAGGCCCAACCCCCTATCGGCCCAACAGGTGGACATAAAGGAGAATGGAATTAAGGCAGCCCAATAAAGAGCACAACAATCCCAAAGCCCAGCCCAGAATAAATAACGACGAGCTTACCAAACAGGTACGAAACTGGGAGACACCCTCGGCGGGAAGGCACCTCGGCATTCACCCTCCCCCAGGCCGAGACCTCAGACGGACCTCCCGGCACCGAAAGCCAACATGTGCGAAGACCAAAGGAGGACGGCAAAAGCAGGACAAGAAAGGACAGGCTTCATAATGAAGGAAAACGAGTACTGCAGGCTAGAGGACAACACTAACGGGAAGAAGAGATATCCTGAGCAGCAATCCTAACAAGAGGACAAGAACTGACTGACACACCCAGCTCCAACAACCAATGGAAGACCAGCAAAGGACGGGGGCACCCTGCAAATCCCTGGCAGGGCAGCAGACGGCATCCAGGTGTCTCCCGCAGCTGGTCGGCGTACCAGGAAGCTTCATTGAAGGCGAATTATCTTCATCCAGGTGGCACGCAACGATTGGCTAGATTCTAGGGTTTTGAGTCAATATAAATAGCCTCTCTCGCATGAGAGAGGCAGGACTTGAGCGCTCACTTTAGACATTACACTTGTAAAAACTTGGGAGAGGATGAGTGTTATTCTAAAGGGAGATAATAAAATTGGTTGATTTCTAGGGGAGAATTGAATCTCTGCCGTTTGTGATCCTCTTATTTATAGTTGATTGTGTTTGATGGTATTCGTTCTTGGTTCCGTTATCTAAAATCATAATCCTTCGATCGCTTTATTAACGAGCCAAGAACAGCCGTCAACATCTGGCGCCGTCTGTGGGAATTGCTACGATTAGCCACTTTCACTCTGCTCTTTTTCTCTTTGATTCTTTAGTCCTTGTCATTCTGTCTGTTCTCGAATTTCTGGGTTAAACTTTGTAGAAAAATCTCTAGCTCCAGTTTCCATTTTTATCTTTCAAATTCGAAATGGGTGAACGAGGTTTCATGGTGTACGAAAATGAGGAAAGGGGGGAATGTTCCAAAGCTCAACGTAATGTTACGAGAAGTGGAATAATGTCCAAGTCAGCGCACCAGTTATGGAAGTGCCCACTCCGGCAAGGTCTATTCCTGTCCCGAACTTAGGTGACCCCCAGAAGACGAAGGAAATGAATGAAAAGATTCAACGGGTGATTGATGAGTACGCCGCGGAAGCTCTCCCGGTTTGATCGGTGAGGTTGAGCTTTAGTGGTCCTCTCAGGGAAGGCCAGGGTGACTTACGAGAAGACCTGGAAAGGAGAAAAGATGCCAGGAAGGAATGCAGTAAAAGAGACGTAAGGGAAACCATCAACTTCATACGGAGAAGGAACATTGGAGAAAGGAAAAGTGTGAATGAGACTCCAGCTGAAGGCGGGCACAGTGAATATCTCCGGTGTCCGGAAGCGGGAGCTCGAAGACAGCCACAGCCCGGAGGGAACACAGGAGTGAGGAGTCCCCCGCCCAGGGAGCGGTCGAGGGGAGATGGATCTCATCAGTCTCATGAGCAGAATCAAAAGAGAGGCAGACCCGCAACGAGGAAAATGCCGGCAGAGGAGGAGGCCCCACGAATAACCCCATCCGTTTCTCAAAGAAGGCATAACAGGTGCAGAAGGTCAAGGAATCATAGGTCGCACTCGTCTTCGGCCCCATACTTACAGGAGGATCAAGATCCCTCATGGGAGGACTTACCCACAATCGATCTATCTCTGCCTCAGACCAAGAGGAACGGGAAACCCGCACCACGAGGAGGTCGGAGATAGACAGAGGCTAAGGCAGAAGTGTGGTCTGAAAATATGGAGGCATTTCCGAATGCCCCAGCCCGAGATCTGCAGGCTCTGATAAACATGAAAGTGAACAAACGCTTTGCAGATCTAGAAAGGAAGATGTCAGGAATGGAAGGAGTCCTCCAATCCTCGGTGGCCCCTTCCCCCTTCACGGCAGAAATTAGTAACGCCCATCGGCAGCAAGGAATTAAATTTCCATCCAACTTAATCTTCGATTGTGATTACGACCCGTACTCCCACATCGAAAAATATTTAATGTGGATGAGGGCCCAAGACGCCAACGAGATTATGTTGTGTTGGATGTTCCCACTTACCCTCGGAAACAAAGCTCACGCTTGGTTCAGGGCAGTCCTCGCGGCCTCCGTCACTAGTTGGGGAGAGTTGATGGAAATATTCCTTATGCAATACTCATATCTAGGTGCGCCGAAGGAGCCAAAGCACAAACTGGCTAACATTCGCTAGGGTTCAACAGAAAGCTTGCGAGACTTTCTGAAAAGGTTCAATGAGCAGAGGTCGATGGGAGAAGTCATGGGGGACGAAGCCTATCTCATCACGGTCATGGGAGCACTTCATCCCGAGACCAGTTTGTGGAAAGCAGTACAGCTCAAACCGCATGTATCCTACGCGGCCTTTATGGTCATGGCGAACGAGTACATACAAGCAGAAGATATATCCAAATTGGCAAAGAAGGTCAGCAATCAAAGCACCTCGGCAGAGCCGAACAAGAAAAGAGTCAACTCCGGAGGAATGAAGGAATACAAAATACCGGCCATCTTTAAACCCTTCACGGAGGACACTGAGGTACAACAGATGTACGAAGAGTTAAAGTCGGGAAATAACTTGAACATTGCCGAGTTGTTCTACTATGTCAAGGATCAGCAAGTCCTTCGAACGCCGAGGCCAGTCATTCGGGCCTCCGAGCTCACCAACCCTCGGAAATTCTGCATGTACCATCAAACACAAGGGCATAATACCGATCAATGCCGAGATTTAATCACGGAACTGTGGAAGTTATTTAAAGAAGGAAAACTAAGAGGAATGCTACAGGCCCCAAGGCCGAGAGTGTACAGGAGAGACGCCAATCTTTCCCCTTCCCCGGGTCGACCGAGGTCCCCAGGACGAGACCAGAATGAGGGAGTGATGCCCCTACCCCCTCCGCTTCCAGGGCGGCCGCCAGTGTTTGATAGGATCGGGGTGTTGGCATTCGATCGTTTGGTTAACGTGACCCGTTAGGGTTCCATGTATTTCTAACAAGCAGCGGAAGCAAGTAAACATGAAACGCATTACCTTTCACCAAGGGTTGATGTAGAGGTTGAATTCTCGCTGGCAGACTGCGCAGTCCCACGAGAATAGCCATAAGTTCCTCTTCTGATGTCGGAATTGAGTGATCTTTGCGCTCAGACGATCCTCTCTTCGATGGCTTTCCGTCAGTATATAATACATCAAAATCGGAGTACTGTACGATGTTTTATGAATTTTGTAACATGACGAACTGCAGCAGCAAACGACCTTCCGGTCTTCTGTTGTATGTCCCAAGTCCGATCTCGACGTCGTGTGGGCGACGATCTACGAGACCTACTCAATCTGCTATCAACCCTCATCACACGTGAATAATGAATTAGATTAGGGTTCCAGATAAGCTGAGGTGACTTATATACATGGGCTACAGCAGGGACCAGGAGGAGAAATTGGGTTGGGCCTCCATTGGGCTTAAGTATCCAAGCTTAGCCCAAAGCTTATACTTAAGTCCAATAATAATAATATATTCCACTAAAATATTATTACTGCACTACCGTACCAATCCCAAAATTACGTTTTGGGCTCCTTCTTATTATGAGCCCGTTAGTCTCCCCATGTTTAAGATATACAATGTCCATTAATTAATTTAAGTTACTGACAACTCAATTAATTAATATCTCATCCAAGAGTAGTACCACTCAACCTCATTATCATGCCGGAATAAATTCCACCTGCAGGGTTTACATGATAATCCTTATGAGCTCCTCAAGGGGACATCATCAACCTATGACGGACACGGATTCCTTCTACAATCAACAGCACACCATAGATACAGCACTATTTCCCAACTCACCGAGTTTATTGATTTAATTGCATCTAAATCTCACCTATTGATGAATCAAAGAAATATATACTGCCCTACGTGTCGAGGTTATTGTATAGGGATTAAGAGCACGAACATCCATAATAACAGAGATCAAGTTCTTCTATAAGTCAGTATAAGTTGAACGATCTCAGGTGGTCCTGCTCAATACACATAAGTGCACTAGAGTGATTCTATAGCCAAGACAAGCTAATACCAAACCACACTACAACCATCCCGATAGAGAGTCCCCGTCTATCTCGGTTGTGAGCATCTGTTTATACTTTATAAGGAAACCGATAATATGATCTTCCGCGTGTTGTCGCACAACATATTATCTACAGTATAAAGTAAGTGGACTATTGCATCATGCATATAAATAAATTATAAGACGCAATCATTTGATCATATGATTCTCATTTCAAATTAATTGTTTAAACATTGTTCATACAAAAACCTAGACTTTTAGTATACAATCCAATAATCTCCCACTTATACTAAAAGACTATGTTGTTATGTCTTCTACCATACATCTGATTTTCACTCCCACTACTCGGCCATCAAAAGCTCTCGCCTTAAGGTCCTTGTTAATGGATTTACTATGTTATCATCCGATGCAATCTAGGTGACAACAACCTTCCCCTCATCATACGATTTCTCATAACAGGTGGTACTCGCGCTCCATGTGTTTAATTGCCTTATGGACTTGTGATTCCTTCAAGTTTGCAACTGCACCAATATCATCAATATAAATTTTGATATCCTTGGGCAAACTTAGAAACACTACAAAGTCCATCATGAAGTTTCTAGAGTCATACAGATACATTGGTTGCCTCATAGGCTCCAATTTATCATCTTTCCATATGGAGTCCGAAGTCTGAAATATATTTCTATATAACACTCCTCCACATTATGACTCAACTTCCTAAAATTAAACACATAACCATGAGGTGGATTTACTGCCGTCCAATCTGACTAAAAAATCTGAATCTACGTAATCCACAAGAAGCAGTGAATCTGTCCAGTAAGCTTACATATAATTTCCAGTCCTTCTTAGGCACTTCATATATGTCTTACCACAGCTCATCATTCTTGTTCCAGGTTACGTTGATACCCACTGTTCTTGCATTTAGCAAAACAGATATCCATACTCATGTATAGCATTCCTTAGATTAGGCTTCCTCATTTGCCGAAGCATAAGGAACTGCTTTCATCTCCTTTATCTTCCTTTTGTGTCTCAAGACACATTTCCTTAGATAAAGTCACATGCTAAAACGAGTAAGGATTGTATCATTTCATGAAGCTTGAGATAAGCATAACATCCTTTCTTGTGATCCGTATTACCGTGATCAAAAGGATATTTTTGCTCCTCTTAAGTCCTTCATCTTATACCGCTTTATTAACCATACCCCATACGCCCGATAATACTCTTTCATTGTCTCCAATGAGCAAGATAATATCTATGTATAGTACAAGTAATACCACCACGTTTCCATCACTCTTTTCAATACAAAAGACACATCCGCGCATTGAATAAATCCATATCTTTGGATTTCCTCATCAAAACGGATGCATCATGATCTTGAAGCTTGCTTTAGTCCATCGATGGACACTTTTAAGCTTCCTATCACAATGCTCTTAGCCCTTTGCAATGAATCACTCTGGTTGCTTCACATAGATGTTTTCCTCAAGACTTCCAATTAGGAAAGTTGTCTTGACATCTATTTGCTATCCCTCATATTCCATATGAGTAGCAACATATAAAAGAATCCGGATCAATATAGGCACATCTACTGGCGAACAGGTTTTATCATAATCGAACCCTTTCTTTCTGAGTATACCTTTTCCCAACAAGCTTTACTTCCAAGGTTTTCACCTTACCGTATGATCCTCTTTTATTTTGTATGACCACTTCCAATGGCTTTTACACCATTCGTGGTTCTACAATCATCCAGATCTTATTTAGAATCCATAGATCCTATTTCAACATTCATTGCAACTTATTAAGATTTCGCATTTCTATCTTGTAGTTCTTCGTCGTATTCGTGGGTTAACTCCATGTTTACTAGGGACCAAGCCTCACGACTCTCCCAAAACATATATCTATCAGGTTTTAGAACAACCTTCCCACTACGAGAAGACACTACACGCAATTGTGTATCAGATGTGACACGCGTCGCAGTTTACCTTGTGGTATATCCTCTTGTACACTTGGTACTAATACTTTGTGTTTTCCTCTCACTTCCTTTAGAACAACTTATACATGGGTATTTGATTTATTACATAGTTCTTTTTCCAAAAATCTAGTGTTTGTGTTAACAATCACTCTTCGATCTTGTGGACTAAATAAATCATCCTTCATTTTTCTAGGATATCCCACAAACAGAAAAACATTCTTACGAATTACTGTTCCTAGGGCATATCCATAAAATGAATTTAGTAATTCCAAATAATTCATCATCTATCTAATCACTACCATAAGAGTCCTATTCCTTCTATTCGTCACACCATTAAGGTGGGAAATTCATTTCTGAAGGTACCTTTCTCTTACTAGATTAGAAGACTCATTATTAATTACCATTTGTCACATCCAGGGGATAAACATGATTTCAGAGTATACAAATTGTTCACCAACGTACCATAACAGATTACAACTCTATCCTTCATTATAATGACCATGTCATTTAAATGAAATGGAGTATCCATCTATTAATGCATAGAAACCGAAATCAAATTCTTTCTATGAAAACGTACGTAAAGACAATTTCATAAAATCAAACGTTTATTCATATCGCAAGATAAATAAACAACTCCCACTGCAACAACCACTACTCTCGTAGTATTACCCATGTACATAAAAACCTCATCATCACTTAGTCGTAGGCTTTTAGTGATTCCTGTATCTACACACAACGTGTTAGTAGATGCCATCACTAATCACGATTCAACGACTAGTGAATGAGATACAAGTCTTGTTCACATCTTGATGAAATTGAATTTCCTTTGCCACATGTTTTGTCAGAAATTCCCCACCATATATAACCTCTTGTAATTTAGGAGAAACTTACTCAAAACATCTAGGCAATTATGGAGAATAAAATTGACTTAGGTTTCCCCTTCAACTTTTATTCCATGTATCCAATTCATTCATCAAATTCAATCATAACCTACCACCTTTTAACTTACTCAAGTATCTGAAGAGTTACATGAGACCATCATATTTCTATGAACCTCTCACCTCCCCACTAGAGACTTTAATATGCATCATGAACATCCTTAAGGAAGAACACATTTTTATTTTCTTAAGCAGTAAAATCAAAACCAAGATTCTTTTCTAATCATCTAATTTTGGACCAGTAAATATAATTTCTTTTAGTTAACAATAAGCGAGATAAAACCATTTGAAATTACAGAGAATCATAAATAAATATACCGATCAAATCTTCGAATTTTATCCTTTTATATTAATTCCCTCAAAATAATATAAAAATAAAATTCACCGACATCTCAAGCACCGTGAGTCTGCAAGCCACGTTAGTGTGGACGTTTACAAACCCAAACATTTACAAGAGAAGGTTATACCCATTAATTTCATTTGTCAACCTAACCTCATGACAAAATAATTAATAGTCGGTTCCTCTTTAGCCATGCAAATAAAAGCAGTGACTCCGTTGGGGAGGATACTAATTATTTACACCTAAGTGTACACCATTATTTGATCCCAAGTCCACTGCGCGAGCTTGTGTGCCTTACAGTTGGAGAAGTACACACGCGCTCGGATAGCTTCCTACAATCATCAATTATAAGTTTGTACCAGTGAGCCCCACATAAACTCATCCGTTAGGGAGGAAGGCCTATTGCCAACACGTAAGTTCATGTGCCACATTACAAACAATAATTATGTAATGAAGTCTGTACCAGTGATCCGTGAATAAACTCATCCGTTAGGGAGGAAGGCCTATTGCCAACACGCAAGTTTACTCACATCACTTACAAACCAATAATGGAGGCTGCGGGAATTTTTACCAATCCCCTCTCCCACTTAGTTATTTAAAACCGAGGGTTTTTACATGCATATAATATTCAGAATAATATACGCAATCCTAGCATGCTCCTATCACGGCACATAAGGCAGTAAATCCCAAAGAGTCATGCATACATATATAACAATAATCAATAATTAAATCAATCATTAACAGTTATATATCAGCGAATTCGATTGTTCGCCATCAGGCACGAATATCAGCAAAGACTTCCAAACTATCAAAATTTTGAAATTTCCAGATTGTCCAATTTTCGAAACCATCGATATCGACCGTCGATGTCGTCCAGATTATCAAAATCATCGATATCGACTAGATTATCAAATATTCGAAAAACATCAAGATTATCAACATTCCAAAACTATCGATATCGATCGTCGATATCGTCTAGATTATCGAAATCATCGATATCGACGAGCAACCATATACAACAATAATAGATAATTAAATCAATTATGTCAGTTATATATTAGGAATTAATTCAACATCCATATATAACAATAATAGACAATTAATTATAGCAGTTATATATTAGGAATTAATTCGACATCCATATATGACAATAATAGATTATTAAATCAATTATAGCAGTCATATATTAGGAATTAATTCGACATCCATATATAACAATAATATACAATCTATTATGGCAGTTATATATTAGGAATTAGTTTTCCTAAAATTGGATGTCTTATCCAACACTCTAGCAATACATGCATATAATATACCAAATATAATACGCAATCTAGCATGCTTCTATATAAGACAATAAATCATAGAGATCAGGCATCCATATATATATAACAATAATAGACAATTAAATCAATTATGACAGTTATATATATTAGGAATAAAAACGCCTCTAAATTTTAATGTCTTGTCCGACACTCCTACTGTGGAATCGATGTCTTACGCAACAAGCAGGATTGCTTGTGCCCCAAGACGTCCATCGTCATATCCCACCATCAATCGTGTCAGGGAGCGCTCCAAGTGCCTTGACGAGCGCCCCTCGCCCGGACTGTCGCACGTCCAAGGGCCTACTTGCATGGAATCAAGTTCAGCCCAACGCGCAACACCAAACTACCCCAACTCTCGTTCGTAGTTCGAAACTGTACAAATCTCAGAATCCAATCTCCACCGTCCAGAATCTATAAAAGTAGGTCCTAAACATGCTGTCCAAATTACAGGTCGATCCAACGGTTATTTTGAGAGAAACGGCTCTTTTCCCTCGACTGCACAAAACAGAATCGGCCAAATATCTGCTTCTGTTTTCAGCGTAATCCCAACAAGAAAAAGCTCCAAATTCAATCTTCACCGTTCAGAATGTACATACACAAGGTATGAACGTTCTGACCAAATTACAGCCCGATCCAACGGATAGTTTGAGAGAAACGGCTCTTTTACCTCGACTGCGCAAAACAGAATCGGCCAAATATCTGCTTCTGTTTTCAGCGTAATCCCAACAAGAAAAAGCTCCAAATTCGATCTCCACCGTTCAGAATGTACATCCATAAGGTCTGAACGTGCTGACCAAATTACAGCTCGATCCCACGGTTAGTTTGTGAGAAACGACTCTTTTCCCTCGACTGCGCAAAACAGAATCGCCCAAATATCTGCTTCTATTTTCAGCGTAATCCCAGCAAGAAAAAGCTCTAAATTCGATCTCCACCGTTCAGAATGTACATCCACAAGGTCTGAACGTGCTGACTAAATTACAGCTCAATCCGACCGTTGAAACTCCGGTAATTGCATCTACAATATCACTGCGCTGGATTTTCTCTCAAAAACGTGATTCTATTTTTGCCCTCTTTTTCTTCTTCCTTGCATGTGAAATTGACGAACAGTTTTCGTCGAATCCTCTCACACATAACCATGGACGAATAGATATGATACAGGGTATATATCATATAGGGATATTCATGGTTTGCGCAATAAAACCAAAACCCTAAACATGTGATCCTAATTCCGAAAAATTAATCACATAAACCCTAGCCTAACGTGTCACGCTTCACCACGAAACCGAAGCTCTGATACCAATTGTTGGCATTCGATCGTTTGGTTAACGTGACCCGTTAGGGTTCCATGTATTTCTAACAAGCAGCGGAAGCAAGTAAACATGAAACGCATTACCTTTCACCAAGGGTTGATGTAGAGGTTGAATTCTCGCTGGCAGAGCATATGCCAACATCATATGCCAACATCATCTTTAAAGAAGTATTCGAAAATCTGGAAGGAGAGCGTCATCACAAGGTGAGGCCTTGTGGTGATGAAATCAAGGGATTTGGCAATGCACTGACTAGACCTACCATGGAAGTGGATTTGTCGGTTCAGCTGGAAGGTTTGGATAGGAAAACTCAGATGCAGAAGCAGTTGACATTCAAAGTTGTGGACCAAACTTCCACATACAACTGCATACTAGGACGCCCGTTGATCCACACCTTTGGAGCTATTCCATCCACCCTCCATCAATGCCTCAAATTTGCCACAGTGGACGGCAGGGTGGCAACCGTAATAGAAAATCAAAGGAGGGCCAGAGAATGTTCATTCGTAGAAAAGGTAGAAGGCCTCAGCTATCATGATATGGATTATGAAATGCTAAGTTTTGAGGATATCATGGAAGAAGAAGGGACCTCGGGAGTAGTGACAGGGATGGAGAAAACACCAGAAGGAGACCAAAGAAGCAAGGAACCGGAACCGATTCTGGTGATAACGAAAGGGAAAGAATGAGAGGAGCAAGAATATGAGGTACCAACAGTGGCGGAAGGAGCAAACCCGAACCCCATTGCCGAGATATGAATGGAGAATGGGGTAAAAGGGAATGAATCAAGAAAGAAGCAAGTGACGCCGGACGAGGATCCGAGGACGAAACTAAAGGAAGGTGCCTCGACGGCAGGGAACACAGAGGTAGTACAGCTAGACCCGAAGGATGCCGATGTCAAGGTCAAGATTGGAATGGAATGGGATAGCGGGTTCAAGGAAAAGCTAATCCAGTTACTGAAAGAAAACTTGGACATTTTTGCCTGGAACCCAAATGAAACACCAGGGGTACATCCGAAGTATGCTTGTCATAGGATGAACATCGACCCCAGCATCCCGCCTTTCCACCAAAAAAAGAGAAAGTTCAACCCAGAGAAGAATGCGGCTATGGAGAAGAATGAGGCTTTGCATTGACTTCACTGATCTGAACAAGGCGTGCCCAAAGGACAGCTATCATCTTTCGTCAATCGACCAGATGGTCGACGCTATGGCAGAGCATGAGATAATGAGCTTCATGGATGCTTTCTCGGGGTACCATCAGATCCCCATGAATGGAACAATATGCCATTCGACTTGAGAAACGCTGGGGCCACCTATCAAAGATTGATGAACAAAATGTTTGAAGAGGATATTGGGAAAATAGTCGAGGTCTATGTGGATGATACTGTGGTAAAGAGTCTGAAAAGGTTGGATCACCTTGACCACTTAAGAAAGGTTTTCGGGACCTTTCGGCATTATGGGATGAAACTAAATCCAAAGAAATGCACATTCGGAGTGAGCAAAGGAAGTTTTCTTGGTTATTTGATCAGCTCGAGGGGGATCGAGATGAACCCAGAAAAGGTAGATGCAATCCTGAGGATGGGCCCACCGAGACATATGAAAGAGGTTCAGAATCTGACAGGCAGATTGGCCGCCTTAAACAGATTCATGTCAAAGGCATCGGATAAGTGTAAGTCATTTTTTGATGTTATCAAAAAAGCTAAGTTCGAATGGACGGAAGAATGCACGAGGGAATTTGATGAGATTAAAAGAGAGCTATCAGATCCCAAGATCCTTTCCAAACCCTCACCAGGCAAAACATTACAGCTGTACCTAGCAGTGTCGGGAACTGCGATCAGCTTGGTGTTGGTCAAGACGGAGGAGAAGAACCAGAAACCAGTGTACTTCGTGAGTCAATCCCTAAGAGACGCAGATCTTAGGTACCCGGTAATGAAGAAAATGACATATGCTCTCGTTATGAGCTCGAGGAAGCTGAGGCCATACTTTATGGAGCATACCATTGAGGTATTGACGACGTTCCCTTTGAGACAGGTAATCCAAAGACCAGACGCGGCGGGAAGGCTGCTGAAATGGTCTGTCGAATTGGGACAATTCGATATAGCATATTTGCCAAGGAATGCAGTCAAGGGGCAAATCATGGCGGACTTCATAGTGGAACTGACTTTCCCTACACCGGCCAACGAAGAGAAAAGAAAGCCTTGGGTCATGCACGTGGACGGGTCAGCAACAGCAATAGCATCAGGAGCTGGAATCATCCTTCGGACACCATTTGGAGAAACCTTTTCGATGGCTATCCGGTTCGGTTTTCTAGCCACCAACAATGAGGCAGAATACGAGGCCCTACTGAATGGTTTGAGGATGTTGTTGTTTATGGGAGCAGAGGAGCTGATGGTATATAGCGACTTGCAGTTGGTGGTAAACCAGATGAGGGGAGAATACGAAGCTAAGGACGAACAAATGAGTCACTACAGAGGATTGGCTGTAGGTATGTTGCAGAAGTTTAAGCAAGTATTCCTCGAATGCATCGACATGAAAGATAATATGGGGGCCGACGCATTGGCTAAGTTGGCTACGGCGTCAAACACAGAGGATCATAATAACATCAATATTGTGAGGTAGGAAAACCCATCAGACACCACTGTTTAGTTTCTAGACGATCAGTCGAATGAGGAGTCGTGGATGACTCCAATTAGGGCATATCTGGAAGAGGGAAAGGTGCCCTCGGATAAGGACAAGGCAAGATAAATCAGGCTTCAATCGGTAAGATACGTCCTAATAAAGGAAAAACTGTACAAGAGAGGATATTCATCACCACTTCTGAAGTGCCTAACTCCGGAGGAAGCAAGTTATGTACTAGCTGAGATACATGAAGGTGTGTGTGGAAATCATACGGGTGGAATCGCTCTGGCACACAAAGTGATCAGGCAAGGTTATTTCTGGCTGACACTAAAAAAGAATGCCACTCAATATGCAAGGGCGTGCGCGACATGTCAGAGACTGGCTCCGATAGTAAGGGCACCCTCGGAACAACTGACCTCAGTGTTCAGCCCATAACCCTTCGCGAAGTGGGGGATTGATCTAATCGGACTGCTTCCAACCGAAAAATGAAGAAACAAATTTGCTATCGTGGCAGTGGATTATTTCAAAAAGTGGACAGAAGCAGAGCCCCTCTCAACGATCACCGAGGCTAGGGTAGAGAAGTTCATATGGGAGAATATCGTATGCCGATTTAGAATACCATTTGCCATAGTGACGGACAATGGCAAGCAGTTCGACAACGACAAGCTAAAGAAGTTTTGTGAAGACTACGTCATTAAAAAATGGTCCTCCACACCGTACCACCTGCAATCCAATGGGCAAGTCAAGGCAGTGAACAAGATTATCAAACACACACTGAAAGCCAGGTTAGAAAAGCTAGATGGGAAATGGCCGGAAAAACTGCCAGGAGTACTGTGGTCCTACAGGATGATGACGAGAACATCTTCCAATGAGACCCCTTTCTCAATGGCCTTCGGTGCCGAAGCGGTAATACCAGTAGAGATAGGAGAGCCCAGCCCTAGGGTCACCCTCCACCAAGAGGGGACAAATGGTGAGTTGATGTGAGAGAATCTAGACCTATTGGAGGAAAAGAGGTTGAACGCGCAGTTGCATAACGCGATCTACAAACAAAGAGCAGAGAGATTTTATAATTCCAAAATGAAACTGAGAAGGTTCAAAAGTGGCGAGCTGGTGTTACATAAAGTATTGGGCCTAGCGGCACAGGAAAATGGCCAAAATTTGGAAGGTCCTTATGTAATCAAGAGGGTCCTGGAAGGAGGAGCGTACGAGTTGGAAGAAGTGGATGGCAAGAAGATACCATACCCTTGGAATGCGCAACATTTGAAGAAATACTTTCAGTAAGCCGGAAAGGGGGCGAGAGGAATGAGGTTGGTGACACGACTTTTTTTATGCTTTTAATCAAGGCACTAGGCCATACCATATGGTAGTACGAATTGTATGGAAATATTTTCAATGATATATGGTTAAGGGCATCAATATATTTACCACAAAGAGGGAAAATGGTATTTATTTATGGGAACATCGTGGTTTTGAGAATATCGGCAAGTAATATGCGGAAAAAAAAAAGATTCTTATGTCGAAAAACCATGGATTTGGGGAATTTGATATATATATAAACGTTTTCTTGTGAACCAATAGAGGATATCGTAAGTACAAAGAAAGGGATAACAAAGGAAAACAACCAAAAAAGGAAAATGATATGATAAGGTGGCATAAAATAGTAGAGTGCTGAGGCATATGGTTGGAAAATGGAAATAAAAGGCAAAAAGCTCGGATTCGGGAAAATGGGAACAAAGACGCTGAAACATCAGGATGGGAAGTCAAAATTGAAGTATTGGGTATCGAGACTGAAAAGAGGTCATCTCGGTATAAGGGAAATTGGTACGCTGAAACATCAGGTTGGGAAGTCAAAACTGAGATATTGGATACCGAGACTAAAAGAGGTCATCTCAGTATAAGGGATATTGTACCACCGCAGGCATAAATCGAATTAATGGAATAGATACGATGGATCACCAGACCTCAAAGTGGCATTAAAAAGGGATCTCGAACATGTGTACAGAGAACAGACACAGGGATCGGAACATTAGCATCAGTCAAAAGGCACCCAAGCCGAAAGGCAATCAGGGTTAAGGGTCTAAATCCTAAGGTTAAGGTGGAACCTCGGAATGGTGTACAACCAGGCACGAATAGAAGGTACATCAGAAGAAAAACACAGACATCTACACCAGGAATGGTGAATCAAGCAAAGATACAGGAAAAAGAGGGAGCATGCAGCCAAGACACGCCAACGATTACGTATTAACGGCAAATAATTATCGATTATCAAGTAAGTAATACTAATAGAGCAATCAGAATTCAACATACACAGACAGCCAGGAACCAGGGGGCAATCAGAATTTCAAAATATACAACCAATCACAAAGGAGAAAAGTTCGAGATAACATCGGGATCAAGATAAAATATAGATGAATCATCAAGCAGCGACGGGGGATACCATCAATCTTTCTTGCGGCTGCTAAAGGAATGGAAGATGCTAGCCATCTCGTTCTCCATCTCCTTCAGCTGAGCCTCAGCGCGCATGGCCCTTTCCTCTGCCGAGCCAGGACGGGGAACACGCTGCTCCAAAGCTCGGATACGAGCCTCGGCTTCAGCCAACCTGGCACGCACCTCAACAACCTCGACTCGTGTAGAATCACGGGTAATTTCGGTCTCGATCAAACTTGCTTCCACGGATTCGAGGGTGGCTCATCCCACATCAACCTCAAATTCTGAAATCGCTAATCGCTCCCTTTGATGCTCGACAAGAGAAGTCAGCTGAGCATTCTAAACCTCCAAAGCATGTATTCTTTCCTCAAAACTAGCAGAAGATCCCTCGGAGTGATCAATGAGCCAGTTAGCGAACGAGCGATATTGGTCCATAGCATGCAAAGAAGAAGCGAGGGAGTGATTGTCGCTATTTTCACCTAGATTTTAGTATCATTTTATGTCCATTTTCGTAGTTCTTTTTCCGTATTTATGTGTTATTTGGTTGTGTTTTGTATTTTTATTGAAATGTGTGTGAATGAGCTTAAACCTACGATTTTTACTTTTTATTGGATGCTAGATATGATAAGGAAGACGTAGGAAAAAATGGATCTCAATTCGGAGTTGAAACGAAGGAGAACGAGGCAAAACAGTGAAAGGGAAACAGGGCAGCGCCAACACGGGTCGTGTTGCGTAACACGGCCCTGTAAGAAGTGGCCGTGTGCGAGCACCAATTCACCCAACACGACCATCATGTGCCCGTGTTACAGCACACGAGCCGTGTTGCAGCACACGAGCCGTGTTGCGTAACACGGCCCTGTAAGACGAGGCCGTGCGGCAGCACCAATTCACCCAACACGGCCACCTTATGGCCGTGTTGCGGCGCACGACTCGTGCTGGGTAAAAAACGCAGAAAATTACTGAAATCTTCTAGAAGGCCCACATGGGGTATAAATAGACCCCATTTCAACATTTTGAGATCAGATCTGAATCCCTATCCTCTACACACACATCACACACCTTTCCTTCCATTTTCCACCACCATCTCCATCCACCTTCATCCATCTTGATCCATCTTCATCATCTCCATCAATTATCCACCAAATCTTCATCTCTTCCATTGGGTGTGAGAGATCTCAAGAATTCAAGAGCTAGAGTGGGAGATCAATGAGTATTGAAGATTCTCTACAAGAAATTGCTAGGGAAGATTTACATCTCTTTTGATTTTCTTTTGGATCTAGAACTATGGATATGTGTAATGAATCATTTATGTGTTTTGTTACCCTAATCATGTTAGGCTAATCCCTCTAGTGGGATTAGGGACATGAAGAGCATATTAGATTTGTATTATCATGTGGATTAAATTGGTTTTGATTTAATTGATGTTGATTTCTATTCATGGGATTTAATTGCTTTGATATTGTGATAGCATGGTTTGTTATTCATGAAAATTTATTGGTTTAATGGATTGTTGATCAATGGATTATTTGTGGTAATTAAGTGTTATTATGATGTTCATGTGTATATTGCTTGGAGTGAGATGGAAACGACCCTCTATAGTATTAGAAAGGCATGAATAGACATTGAGTTTGGGTTTGACCGAAAGGATATCTAAATTCGATGAGGGGAACCAATCCATTCGTTGGCCTTAGTAAACAAAAAGGGAGAGTTTAATCCAACTAGTACCTAGATGGAAGGGGTTAATGTTGGGCTTTGATGTTAAGTGCTGTTGGGAGTCTAAAATGGATCAACAACCTTTGTAACCCGAAAGGGAGCTTAGGATATAATCGTGATCACCCTTAATCTACATCAATTAAGTTAAATTCCTTTTGCATGATAATATGAATTGAGTATGCTTGGATGTTTCTAATCCCATATTTTCCCATACTTGAACTCTAGCACCCATTCTCTTTTCTTGTTATTCATCTTTACTTGTCATTTTTCTTAATCGCTATTTTATTTATTTGCTTCTTGCTTTAGTTGTTAATCATTCTCAAAAACCCCGATCATCCTTACAAAAACAACATGAACATGAGCTCACGTACTTTGCTAGTCCGAACATAACTCCTTTGTGGATTGATAATTTTTCTTGGGATATACTACTACAACGATCGAGTATTCTTGCTCGTGAGTATAACTACAAAATAGGCAAACACTCCCTCGCTTCTTCTTTGCATGCTATGGACCAATATCGCTCGTTCGCTAACTGGCAACTCCAACCATCGCGGCTAAACTGGAAGAATCTTGGGAATAAGAATTGGGAACGACAAATGGAGAAGCTTGGTCAGAGGTCCGGAAACTCACACCGGCGATAAAACCCTGGTTTCCAAGATCCCGCAATGCAGAAAGATCAGGCTCATCGGTTCCCTCGGCTATACCTTTCCCTCGCACTCTGGCCCTTTCGGCAGCCAACCTTGAAGCTTCAGCATTGGTGTCGGAGGGATCAGTCGTCGTAGCAACACCCTCGAGGTTCGGACTGGGAAGAGGATTTGTCGGGATGACTCGAGAAAATGACGAAACAAAGCCGACACTGGTTTCGGCGGCAGACCTCACTCTTGGTCCTAACATCATATCATAATCCTTGGGACCAGAATCGCCACCTGCCCCCACTTCGGGATCCTCCTCGGAACCTTCTTCGGGATCTTCTTCAACTTCTTCCTCCTGATCTTCCTCCGGTTCCTCTGCTGGATTCTCTTCAAACAGCGTTTCAACCTCGGACACGACGGGAGGAGGATCTGCAAAACAATACCATGGATGAGAATGCAACGAACATTGAAAAAAAGAGGAAGCTCGAATGGAGGTGATTATTCTCCTTAGTCTCATAGCGAGGAGATCGAACTCACCAACAGGAGGAATTGAACGAGGCACAAAGCTGATCCCAGTAGACTGGGAAGGCGTGCCATACTCATAAATGCCTCTCTCTTTTTTCAAGTAGTGGAACTGAAACGGACCCAACACTAGGGACGGAAGGAACCTCAGAAGAGACGGCGATGAGACGACGCAAAGGCTGTCGGAGAGGTGATAAAGGGGGTAAGACCCTATCCTCGGTATCTGAGTAACCAAAAAATCCTCTTCAAGCCTCATATCCTCGGACCCAATAAACAAGTCGTCCATAGCTATATCATCGTCAAGGGACGGAGAACGAGCAGAGTAATCAGGATCGGTCTCCTCGTCAGAGAACTGATAAACATACTTGTACGGGGTTAACGATAAACCAGCCACAGAACCAATTGACCCCACCGGAGAAATAGCATTCCGGAGCTCACCTATGAGGCAAGAAAGAAAGTTCAGTCGAGGGACAAGAGAAAACAGAAAAGGTCAGAAAAGAGAAATACCAGTGGTCGCATCCCGATCGATAACTGACTACCCAGCCGAAACCAAAATGGGCTCGGAGAGCAGCGAAGAGATCTGATAAGTATTTCCCCCACGAGATAGGACTTCGTATACTCGGTGGAAGCCATCGCTCAGTTGTTTGAGGGGACAAGGAGTAGGACCTGCACCAAAAACAATATCAAAAATTGCGAGAAACATTTGAGCCAAGGTTCTGGGAACATGAGGGAATCATACACTTATCTAACGGCAGGAATCGAACAGGAAAAGTCACTGGAACACCATTGACACGGTACGATAGTCACCGCTTAGCCAAAACCAAGCCCGTTCTTAACTCCGTCCGATGATGTCGGAGGCCCCTACAAAGTGGTGATTGTTACGGGGGAGCAAGTGGTAAAAACCTCCAGAACAGCCAGCGGCGTAGTAAAAGAGGAACTCGAGCTCAAATGGGTCGCGAATAGTATGACCCAGTACATGGAACAGTGCCATAGTGGAGATCAGACGCAGCCAGGAAGAAGGCAACAACTGGCATATAGCCATGTCCCATCTCTGTAGTAACAGACCAATAATCGGATGAAGGAGAAAACGCAAACCGGCGAGAAAAAGGGAGTAACTGAACGCGGTACGACCTGGAGGGGGCTCGGAGATAGGAACTCCATCCAAAGGGAGTTCGAAGACGATGTTAGGATTGCCATACAGATGATGAATTTCTTCCAATCGTTCTGGAGTCAACCGAGAGGCCGGCACCCAACTGAGACGCTAAGCCATACCTTGGAGAACAACCTCCAAATCTCCAACATCCCGACGCCTGGGAAGATAATCTCCCATATTGAGAGGAAGTAAGGCACTTAAATCGGCATCAGTAAATATCGCCACACCACCAATCCCCGCGGCTGGCACTACCGGAACCGGCTGCCTATTAGGAGGGTCAACAGAAGCGGGGCCACTACCGGAAGAAGAGGACGTAGACAAATCCCTCAGATTGGGACGGGGCATCCAACGAAGATGATTGGAGCTACGAACAACAGACTGCACGCACCGCATCGGTGTGTTGTCGGAAGTATTCACTTCCTGAATATCAGAAGGAGGAGGAGTGTCTTTACCAGACATGTAGGGAAATCGAACAAAAGGTACGAAAACTAGGGTTTAGCAAAGCAACAAACGAAGGGAAACAGAATCTCAAAATTCACCAAGATAGAGAAATTTGGAGAAATCACGGAGATATGGAAGGAATTAATTAAAGGGGAACACTGGAATATAGGAGGAAGATGCGAGGAATCGCAAAGATATCAAAGGAATTAGTTAAGGGGGAACTCCGGAATATAGGAGAAGGTTGCGAGAGATTTGAATTTCAAAAATTAAAACGGAAACTATCTGACAAAGTGAGGAGTAGCAGATAACATCATTGGAGTTTATGGAACAAAAACGACTAAGATCCAACGGCTGGGAGTAAGAGACCTTACAACTTCCAAGGAAAAAGGAGGGCCCAGATTAATACACGTAGAGCCTGGCCAAGGACGTGATGTCCCACGACAGAAAACGACAGTTATGTTTGAAATTAGAGGTAAATTACCAAAACGCCCTCACTAGATTTATCAAGGAAACAGAAAAGGCATTTCATTAAGGAATAAATGAATTACAATGGAAGCAAAAATAATCCCAAATCCTATCAACCGAAAAATAAAAGGCAATACAAAAGAGATACGGGATGAATCCTCAACAGGAAAATACAATACAAAAGAGATACGGGATGAATCCTCAACAGGAAAATATACTCTATTCAGCACTTGGGGCTCGGAGATACATCAGGGATCAGACATAACGGCTTCGGAATCGACCACCTCTATAGACTGTGGATCCTCACTTCTCGACGCCACGTCTTCAGAACCACCCAAGATCGCCTCAACGGTTGTCGACCTCGGAGGAATGTCAACATCCACGGGACGGTCCGAGGCAAGATTGGTCTCGGGAATTGGTGGAATCAAAAGGGCAGTAGAAGCCTCGGTGGGCAGAATTTCAGAAACCTTGGCAATGACAACCTGACCTGGAGTTCGCGCATCGACGGGAATAGGAATTTCAGTCTCCACAGGGATCTCTTGGGCAGGCCCCTCCACAGATTCAACGGGGGGGTACTACGGATGGCCCTTCAGCTCCAGAATCACCCGCAGCAATATTCAACATACCTTCTGCAAATTCCTCGTCAGACCCGACCTCCTCGGACTCATCGGAGGAGTCTTTAGGGACATCGGTAATGAAGTCAGAAAACTCTCCGAGCACCCCGAAATCAATGTCGTCCTTTAAAGTCTCCCCGGGAGGCATCTTCTCCTCACTGATGGCTTGATAGAGAACACCACGCATGTCGTCGAGGCAATCAGGATACGGCTTCCGAGCAGAAGCTTGAGCGAAAGCAGAGGCGCAAGAGCAAAAGCAGTAAATCTTAGTCTTCAGAAGAAGAACGTCCCGGTAGTATAAATTATCAGCCTCTGCTAGAACTAGAGCGTCATTCGCCCGCTCCGACTCGGAAAAAGCCGCGTCACGCTCCCTCAAGACCTCTGCAACAATGTCTTCAGAGGCCTTAACCTTCTGAGCATGAGACACCTCAGACGCCTCTTTCTCCATTCATACTTTTTTGAGCTCTTGTTCCGAGGATATCTGGAAGGATTGGAAATTATTCTGAACTCGAGATAGTTCGACTTGGAACTGACTATCTTTTGCTGTGACTTCTTCCTGATGCTTAATCTTCAAAGCGGACATCTCATCCGAAAGTACCTGGTTCCGGAGCTCCAAAGCACTCTTCTCTTCCGCAGATCTAGCTAACAGGCTGTCATACCGAGAACGGAGGACATCAAAGGTTCCTTGCAGCTCGGCTCTCTTGTCTTGCTCAACCCTCAACTGACCCCAGACAAGAGCCTCAGCCGCACCTGCCTCGAACACTTTTCTCTCGTAATCCTTCACCCTCTAAGATAACGAAGTAATCTCATCATGCAAACGGGAGTCACTTCTTTCTAGCTCAAAAATACGATGTAGGGTATTCACAGCATGCAGCGATAGTCGCCCCGCACAGCCAGAAATGCTGTGAAGAGAATCTTTGGCAGACATATTCTCCATATACCCGAGGAGTTCTCAGGTACACCCCTTGAAAGGAAGGGTGGCAGCACGAGCTAAACACGCTGGTGCGTCGAAATTGAGTAGAAGCTCTTGGGTTCAGAGAAAAGTCTTCCCAACCTCATCCAAATGTCCATACTTCGATAGGAGTTCCTGATCAACCACCGGATCTACAGGGAGGAACGGAGTAGCATCATCTGACAAAGGCAAATCAAGAGGAGTGCCCTCAGAGGAAGGACCACCATGCGACCAAAAATGCAAGGGAGTCTTTCCCCGGTAATACCGCCACATCTCAGAAGGGGAACAGAGAGGCACCAGATCGTAGAAGGTACCACCAAGAGTCCGTGGAGGGTCGGATCCAATGGCATCTCTTGAGGGGCCGAAAGTAACAAAGGGAGATTGGGCAAAGGTTTCTGGAGATGGAGAGGAGCTGATGTCGCAAACCTCGACGGTCTTCTGAAGGGCCACAGAGGAATCACCAACAACAATATCCGCACCATCATCCCTGGTCTTATTCGAAGGACGCGTAATAAGAGCGATGCTGTCGTGAGTATCCTTTTCGGAAGTATCATCCATCAACTTATACTTCCGTTTTGAAGCTACGGGCTTAGGGGCTGTAATCTCAAAGACCCCTTTATTTGACTTTGGGGCTCGAGGGGCTTTCCTAGAAATCCTACCCTGAGCACCCGCAGCAGGCGCACGGATGAGATCAGATTCCAGCCTCCTGGAGATGAGATCCGAAGCCTCCCCCATCCGAACAGATGTAAGGGGCTGCACGGCGAGAGGGGTCTTGAGGGTCTTCAGAGAAGAAGTCTGAGGAATCTTCTTCTTACCCCTAGACAGGGCAGCCCATTGGCGAGCAGAGGGGAGAGTACCCATGCGAGCAGTATCAGGCATAAAACGCTTTCCTTCTCCTATACACAATAAAAAGATAAAAGGAAATCAACACGGGAAAGAGAACGACACGGCGAGTCCCCTCCAACCAAGAAAGTAATCACAGAGAGGCTACCTGGCATGGCTATAGAAGTGGTAGTGAAGCCGGCTTTAAAAAGATTTTTCCCTCGGAGGACCCTCTGATATCCATGCCTTTTGTTGGAGAGTTTACGAACGCGATGGAAGGCTTTCTGAAAACCAACTGGCAGTGTCTCGAGAGCACACGTTTCCCCTACTGCACAATGTAAGAGAAAGAAATGTCAGAATGTCCCATATAACTCGAAAGAGAGCCAACAGAAACATACACGCACTAAGGTTAGGCTTGAAAAAGAACTTCGGGGGAGAACACTAGGATTTTGAGGATCCCCAAGATCATATACCGAATCCCCTCTCCAAGACCCGCAGACCTAGAACCACGGACTCTTCCACCCCTTAATCGAAATGGGCAAGGAAGCAACAAGGTTGGTATGGCGCGATACCAAATAATAATACCCCTTGGTCCTGTGGTTCGGGGTGAGCCGGTACAGAAAATTGATCTCCGCAGTAGTCAAAAAGGAGTACTCTCTCTTTCGAAAAAGGACCAAAACCCCCATTAGTGTTGCCCAACCATTAGGAGCCAGTTGAGTAGGGGCTATACCCCAAAATTCGAAGATATCTCGAATGCAGGGATGAAGAGGAAACCTAAGATCGAGTTCAAGCTGCAACTCGTAAGCCGCCACAGTATTCGGAGGAGCATAGCACATACGTGCATCGGGAGAAGGAAGATAGAAATCAATATTCTCACCACATTAAAATTTACCGATAGCAATGATAGGGCTCTTCCGCAACCAGGAGTCGTTAAGAGTCGAAGGGACCTCGGCAGTGGAAAAGGGGGTATCCTCACCCCACAACAGAAGTTTTCCAAGATGACTTAGCAATTCGGGACCAGAATCGGCAAGATCAGAATTGGCCTCCAGCTTAAAGGCAGAGATAAAATTGGTAACTCGCTGATTAAAGGCAACCAGAGATGGAGAAAGAGGACTCGAACGCTCTCCCAAAGACGATGAGGACGACGACGACCTAGAACTACCGAGCGAGGAATCGGTAGAACGGGAAGGGGATCTGGGAAGGGAAGATGAACCCTCACAAGCCATATCGCGGTAATCGTAAAGGGAAAGAAAATGGAGAGAGAAGAAGATAGGGAGAAACCTTAAACCGCGACAACGATAAGTCCAAAGGCGCAAGGGGAAACAATCAAGGTAAGAAAAGAAAAGGCAAAGAGAGGAAAGTAGTACCTGGAGGAAGAGGATGAGTACACCAAATAAAAGGAAGGGTAACCGCCAACAGAATCGAAAGGAGGAAAAAGAGGAAGCAAGGAAGAGGAAACTGCCAGAAAAAGTTTCAAAATTCAAAATTCAAACCAACAGTTATGCCCTAAAATACCGGATATCCCCCCTCACTGAAACGAAAATATCCTAAAGCATGTCAAATGACCCAAGATTGGTGAACTTATCAGAAGGAAGACAACGACAAAGGACGACAAGGAGCCGAAATGGAAAGAGCCCTAATGTCATAAGCACCGAAGCATGAGGGATATAACCCTCTAAATATGGTTCGACCCTAAATAATCTCAAGTCATGAAATTATTTAGGCTCGAGGGGCTAATGTTATGGGTATTATATCCCCCATGACCACTGGGCCCGAGAGGCCCAATAAGATCTATAATACTTGAAGAGGAAGGCCCAATCCCCTGTCAGCCCAACAGGTGGACAGAAAGTAGAATGGAATTAAGGCAGCCAATAAAGAGCACAACAATCCCAATGCCCAGCCCAGAATAAATAAAGACGAGCTTACCAAATAGGTATGAAACTGGGAGACACCCTCGGCGGGAAGGCACCTCGACATTCACCCTCCCCCAGGTCGAGACCTCGGACGGACCTCCCAGCACCGAAAGCCAACCTATTCGAAGACCAAAGGAGGACGACAAAAGCAGGACAAGAAAGGACATGCTTCATAATGAAGGAAAACGAGTACTGCAGGCTAGAGGACAACACTAACGGGAAGAAGAGATATCCTGAGCAGCAATCCTAACAAGAGGACAAGAACTGATTGACACACCCAGCTCCAACAACCAATGGGATACCAGCAAAGGACGGGGGCACCCTGCAAATCCATGACAGGGCAGCAGACGGCACCCAGGTGTCTCCCGCAGCTGGTCGGCGTACCAGGCAGCTTCATTGAAGGCGAATTGTCTTCATCCAGGTGGCACGCAACGATTGGCTGGATTCTAGGGTTTTGAGACAATATAAATAGCCTCTCTCGCAGGAGAGAGGCAGGACTTGAGCGCTCACTTTAGACATTACACATGTAAAAACTTGGGAGAGGATGAGTGTTGTTCTAAAGGGAGATAATAAAATCGGTTGGTTTCTGGGGGAGAATTGAATCTCTGCCATTTGTGATCCTCTTATTTATAGTTGATTGTGTTTGATGGTATTCGTTCTTGGTTCAGTTATCTAAAATCGTAATCCTTCGATCGCTTTATTAATGAGCCAAGAACAGCCGTCAACACATATTATTACATAATTATATTATTATTTTAATTAATAATTATATATTAGTATGTCTTCTCTATCACTTCCTCCCTCCTACATAAAATTTCTCCTCCAACAATTTTCACCTTATACATATTAATGGTATAAAGTTAACATAATTAGTTTCATATATACATTTCACTTAAAAAAAAATCAAGTTACTTAAAACACAACAAATTTTACTCTTTAAATATTTTTTAAAAATATTAAATTAAATTATTAAGAGTAACACTTTTTTATCAATGTACAAAAGTAAAAGTATAAATTTTTTTATCGAACAAAGAAAATGGGACCCCCTCGATGATTTTTCTGGCTCAGTGCTTGTTCCAGCCAGTTGTTAATTTGAAAATTACCAGTTGAGTTCGGTGAGAGCAGCAGGACCACGTCCGCGATGATCGGAAGCAGAGATAAGTAAACTCCCAGTGGAAAAGTCTCGCCCGAGATGAATCTTGAAACAAGAACACTAAAAGCAGGTTCACCGCTCTTGATTATGCGAGCGAATGAAACTGCCACCTTTGACTACTACATGCCCAGTTGTATGTGCAACAACAACCTAACATTAATAATCATCATCAATTCAAGAAATTAAGCAGAAATCAGCACCAAAACCATCCTAAATCAGATCACAAAGCCTCAAAACAACAAAACAAAATAGACAGCGAACCAGATCAGAAAATTTAGATATAAGAATACAAACAACCCCAGAAAGTAAATTCACTAAAAAAATAATAATAATAAAATAAAAACCCGGATTACAAGATTCAGCAAAAAAAATAAAGCATAATCCTACCGGAAAGAGGATTTCCAAAAATCGAGATTAGTCTTTGGGACTTTCGCAATCCTCAAAGCCCAGGAAACTAACATGATGAGTGATCCAGCAGCCAACGAAAGCGTCGAAGTTAACCAGGGATACACATTCAGCACCTTCTTATTATAAATATTGAAAATCACATTCAACCCCCACCACGTAGCGAAGTAAATTCAAATCTTAACTTTCCTCGCGGCCTCAGATCGCACCGCCGGAGACTCCCAACCGGCTCCAATCGGTCGGCTTTGTACGCCTTGCACGTGATTGAAGATCGCTCCTTTTCTCCCCCATTGGAGAAAATGTGGAGCGGCTTTGATAGGGCAAGAACGGGGCTTCGGCGTGTCAAACCCGGCCGCAAAGAAGGCAAGACCGCCGGAAAGCGGGTCTGCAAATCTCTCCTGGGGTGGAGAAATTCCGAGCCATGGATTGCTAAAACTGGTTGCTTCAGAGAACAGATCATAGTAATACTAACCGATAAGAGGAAAATGTCGATTCTTGCCCTATTTTGTATGTATTCCGACTAAATTGCCTTAACTTTTACTCCCTCCATCCCACAAAATTCTTCACACTTTCCTATTTGTTTGTCCCACAAAACCTTTCACACCTCACAAAAAAAAGAAAAATTACCTTATCCAACAACCTCAAAAGTTACTTTAATTTCAAGTTTGCCACTATTTTTTCACACACATATCATTACTTTATACTCCCTCCGTCCCATTGAAACGTACACATTTTTCCATTTCGATCAGTCCCAATACAAAGTGTGCATTTCCCTTTTTGGTAAAGAATACTCACACATATTAATTACTTTTATCTCTATGGGTCCACATGTCATACTAATCACCTACCCACCTTACATTAATATATTATTTCTCTCACCTCACCACACATTAAAATATTATACTCCTTAATCAACTGTAAAAAGCAAACGCGTACGTTGTAACGGGACGAATGGAGTATCTTTTTATTACCTAAAATACTACAATACCCTCTAAAATCAATAAGGTCAAAAAGTGCACATTTTCTTAAACAAAAAAAAAGGAAATGTGAAACGTTTTATGGGACGGAGGGAGTACATTTCATCTAATTTACCCACTTTAAAGGAAAACTACCTGTCATACCCCAGGATGACCCACATGTAGAAGCAACATAGTGTTTAGGATATACAGTCATGTGTCAGACTTTATTGGTATAGATAAATTAAACAATTAGATAATTAATAAGGGATTAATAACGGACGTCATTACTTTAATAATATGTTAGCGGACACAAGTCAATTTAAAGAATTGAATTTGCTCACATCAATTCTTTCACACACATAATTAATTTTTTAAGTTATAATTTAACTTTATTACCACAGAACTTGGTTAATTATAAGTGAGCGGACATAAGTAAATTTAATGAATTGATCTTTTTTTTTTAAGTTATTATCGCCATACATGTAAAATAAATAATAATAGGAAATTTTCTTATCACCAGTCATTTCTTATAATTGTAAACACTCTTTAACATTTTTTTTATATGTCCAATTAGATTAGGTGTATTTTCTTTTAATAATAATAATAATAATAATAATAATAATAATAATAAATATTCAGTCTATAAATTTATTGCAGTTTTGTCGGCGGACAAGGTGTTCGATGAATAATTTTGTGGCGGACATATAAATTTATAGAAGTTTTATTAGCGGACAAGATAAATCACATAATATATTAAGTGGACATGCAAATTTAAACCATATTTATAGGCGGACATAATTAATTGTTATTTATTTGTAGTTTACTTGTTAAATGAATCACGTATGCATGTAATTATTCACGTCCGCCATATATATATATATATATATATATATATATATATATATATATATTTAAATGAGATCAATGTTATCGATGGTGGAAAATTTAAGCTATTATTTATAGTGGATAAAGCCACAACATAGTCACAAGATTTTAGATAAGTTTTAGAGAATAGTGGATATCATTGAATTAAATAAGATTTTAGATAAGTTTTAATAATATTATTGTTCTAATCTCATAAAATTAATTTATGTAAATTAAGAAATTTTTAGAATAATATTTCCAAATTAATTTATATAAATTTTGATTGCATGTCCCATAAGATTTCTTTGAAATCACTGTAGGCATGTTGTATATTTGAGAAAAAATATATTTTTTAATTTATAACTTATTATTAATATAATACTATATGACATGTCAGCATTGCATGTCCACCGATGATTTTAAAGGAAATCACAAGCAAATATCTTTTTAAATTGTTGTTTATTATTAATATAATTAATATATATGTCATGTCACTTTATTTTGATTGCATGTCACCGATGATTTTCAAGGAAATCACCATGGTATATATTTGAAGAAAAAAAATCTTTTTTAATTTGTAGTTTATTAAAAAAAATCACCAACGAATATCACTACAAGAAAATGGGTCAATAATGACGAAATAATTATGACAGAAGGAAAATCTGTCATTAAAAACCATTTTCTATGATTATAAAATAATCCAAATAAATATTAAGGCAAAAGCTCTCGCGCCCCCGAGGACACGGAGGGATACCCTGTGTCCCCATGTGAATACAACCCTCCTCTCCAATCCTATTTAAACTTATGTATTGCTAGGGACTTAAAGTGCAAAGGGGCACAAAATTGCAAAGGCGCATGGAATGTGCTCCGTGCGCCTTGGTGCACAGGACCTCACTCAAATATTAATGAGGGAATTAATATTCCTCTACGAAATCCTGTCATTGAAACGTTGCCCCTCATTAAAAGATTACTCCAAAAGAGAAGAAATTTGACTCTTTTCTTTCCATCTTCTACTTTTTCTTCTTCCAAACAAAACCCATGTTTCCTTGTTTCTATCAGGATTGAAATCCACATTACAACCCTAGCTTTTCGAAGAGAAAGGTAAATCATATAGAAATTCTTCATCCACCTTCACTTCTAACCTCTTCAATGGCGAATCCCAACTTCGCCGCTGAACCTTCCTTCGATATGTAGAAATTCTTCCCTCCCTCGCGCACTGCCCACCAATTCTGCCCCTCTTTCTCAAACCTTCCTCAACAACCCTAATTTGGTTTCAACTCCTTTCCCACCCCTTTCTGCCACCTCCGCCGGTTACTACCCTCCTTCAGAGCAAGCTTAGGGTTTTAGAGACGATTGAATTCCTTGCAATCTCAAATTGATGTTAAAGATGGCGAATCAAGGGAGTTGCAGAGAAAATTAGAGAAAATCCGAGCTGATTTAGCGTGGAAATCGGTTATCGAAGAGGCAAATAAAGGTTTGGGGATTGAAGTCTTGCTGACAATTCGGGTTTTCGAAGCCTTGTTAAGCATTTAGTCAGGTCACTACGTTGCTTCGTGAAGCTGCTGATTGATTTGATGCAAAGAGTAGGGTGGGATTTGGAGAGAGCAGCCAATTCTGTTTACTTACGCCAAGAAATGTCATTTTCGGTATGCATTTCTATCTTATGTTTGCTTGGGAATATTTCAAATTTTTTATAAGCATGTTGGCTTAAGCAATACTGAAATTATTTGCTATGGTAATGGAGTTAAACATGGTGAAAATGGTGAAATTGATAGTGACTATGATTGTTATTTGAGGCGGTTAGTAGAAAATGTTTCAAGCAATCCTATGGAATTTGGTGGATTTGTTGCAGATATAGTTGCTGCTATGTATCAGGTATCTGAAATTTTAATTCTGTGTGCATATCAAAGACAATGATGTGGCTGCTTATTTCTTGTGCATATTATAGTAGCTATCTTTCTCGACCACAACCAGCTTCTATTAATGACTTCAACACCAAATTTAATAATCTCATTTGGCATTATTAGTCATTATATTAGTCAACATTTTTTTATGTGCTTTAGTGTATTAATCAACTTCAGTTAGCATTTTCACCGTGCCTATATATGAAATGTTCTGGATTTTACAATATGCAGTTGTAATAGATACTCAGGTAAATTCTTCCTTCATGCTTTCTCTAAGTAGATACTTAGGTAAATTCTGTATTTTTTGGATTTTGTTTTATTTCAGGTGTGAAGTACATATTGAGTTAGATGTCCTTACTGGTATAATAAATTGTTGTACATCTTGCAGGTATTTATTTATACACATTTAATCATATCTTACTGCAAATATACATCTCCCTTTCTTTCCTCCTTGTAATTACTTGGTTGCATTTATAATTACAGCTTGCGCTTGATGATCGAAGATGAGGCAATTAATGAGGACCCAGAGCATGTTGCAATGTACAAGCTTATTGAGTTGGAATACAAGAAACACTTGGTTAGTGTTAATTGATTCATCATCATTCTACAATTTAAATTGTTATTTTTTTCTTCTACTCCTTAATGATGTAAGTCTAATAGATTTGCTGCATTGCCTTATCTCTGTAAGCTATTTTACATAACTACTTTAAGTTCTTAATATTTGGAATGTGATTAGAATTTTAGGCAATTAAAGGTAGTTTTACTTCTGAACATGGGATTCCTAAGGTGTCAAAACAAATTGCTTTAACTTCAAAACTAATAATGTTTTTCTATAGGAAACTGAAAGGTATTAGTAATTTATAGATCATGATATGTATCTCTTAGATATACATGGCTGCCCTACTGCAACATTTCTACTTTTATGTGTTTTTGTTGGCAGCATTTGTAGTATGGATTGCCTTTTTAAGAAAATGATTCTTAAGGAAATTTATTAACTGGAGTTTAATTTCTTCTTGTAAAATAGGAAGTTATAGGGGTGACCAATATGAAAATCAACAATGCTACATTCCTTCAATTGTTGCTGAATTCACAGTGTTGTTACAGCTTCAAGATGATGTCTCATTATCTATTAGAAAACCTAATGTTGCACCTCAAATTCAGAGCTAAACATAATGCACGTAAGATAGTTGTTTAAACATAGTTATACGTATATATATATTTTTTTAATTCTTTGTATTTTCCAGATATATTTGTATTGCGGCTCTGGATGCTCTTGGAAAAGCAAGGAGGCCAGTGGAAGCTTTCAATCTCTTCCATTATATGCTGGTAATGTTTTTACGGAGCATGGTTGTATTAGTACATGACAAAGACAATACCTAGACCATCATCTGATTAGATTAAAAGTAATATTGCAGTCAACTAAATTGATGTATTACACTCCACATGTATTCACTAACTCTAAAGTATTCTTTTTCTTAGCGGGCTTTTGGAATAAAGTCTTGCAGTTTCCATCGACTGCACATTCCATTTCTGTTAGCGTTAATTTCATGGTCTAGTTTTAATTTTTAGTGTTTTTTTATGCTTTACATTTTGAATAAGTACTTGAAGTGAAGTGAGAGGTACATTGTTTGGTTTTGCTTGATAAAGAATGGGCATAAATTGCATTGCAAATTGTTATCATTCTTTATATATTTTGAAAGTGCATACAAGGTTGCCAATGTGAAAATTGTTATGTTGTATGTGCTGTATTTTTCTACAAATTGGGAGAAGATGTGAAGCATTTATGCCTGATTTTTGGCTAAGAAATGGTGGAAGTGATGAGATGCAATCCTTGTTTAGAAAAGAAGCACCTTAAGCTTTGGATTGACTACTTTTGTTATTTTCTTTTATTTGTGTTGTTCTTGCTTTTATTTCTTATCTTGGTTATTTTGAGGTTTGTTCTTGTGTTTGGATTAATTGGATGCTTGTGAATTAGGGACTTGGAGTGAGTTAGGTGTCTTAACTCTTGGAGTGAGTTCTTTTGTTATCCAATCATGTCTTGAGGCATTAGATGGAGATAAAACTCCACGTTCTTTTTGCTTTAACTAGTTTTCTGTAACCCTCTTTACTGCTGGGGATTTCTTGATGCTATATCTATTTTTTTTGTCCTATACTCTCTGGTTTTTCTACTGTCGTAGTTCCTTTTTGTTTCTGGTGTAGCATCAATTAGTTGGGTTATGGTTCTTTCTGCTAGTCCTCTGGCAGCCTGCTAGGTTTTTGTTTTATGTTGTTAGCTTGAGGCATCAGTATTTCTACTGATTAGTTAAGACTTCTAATATATCCTATCCTACTGGTTTTTGTGGTGATATTGTAATAAGATGGAGCTTTTCTTGCTGATATATTTATTTTTTGCTGCTCTCTCTGGAAATTTTTTATTTGTTGTAATCTGCTGGTATACCACTGTTGGTTATCCATGTATTCGAGCTATGACAGGGTTGACTACGCCAGATTTTGCTGATGGTTTTTACTTCTAGAGTTAGCTGCTGCATCTGAATGAGTTTTTGGATTTTTTGTTGTTCTTTCTTTATGCAATGTTGCTGGAATTTCTGCAATATAACTTGCGCGTTGCTGGAATTTTTGTTGATTCTTTACGCTAGGGTGATGTTTGTTTTGGGGTTTTGGAGAGTTTGAAAATCATGAATAGTGATGTTGTGTTTGTTTTGAGTTTTTGATAGGGTATGTTTTAACTTTATGTCAAATCAATGTGTAAGAAAGTAGATGAGAGATGAGAGATAAAGAGAGAAAGTGTATTAATTGAGGAGAGAGAATGTATATAGGTATTTATAGGGGTGATTTTTAAAATTTGGGTATGGAATTGGAATTCCAATTTCGGGGTTTCAAAACCCGGAACAAACATCCAGGATTTTTTGTGTTTCTTTTTTGCTGCTCTTTCATTATGCAATGTTGTTAGAATTTTGTTGGTTGTAGAGTTAGGTGTTTGCAGCAAGTAAATAGCTTCTTGTTGGTTGTATCTGCTGTGTTTTTCTTTTTGCTAGAATTTCGTTGTGTACGCTCTAAGGCTGCTGGATTTTCTCCTATAATTTGTTTATTTAAAGTATGGTTTCTTGCTTTCTGTCGGCTAATGCTGCTCGTCTTTGTTACTAGATCCTAATGGACTTTGCTGGTACTTTTCTACTCTTACGGTGGGGTAATGTCGTGGAAGCCGAAGCCTCTGGTTTTCTACTTAAAATTTGAAGCAACAATTCCTTTGTTGTATTTGATGATTGTAACTAAATAGCCTAAAGCTTGTATTAGTGCTTAGTTGCTAGGCATGAAGAATATTTTGACCCATTACAATTGGTAACTAATTTGTCTTACACTTTTGCTTCCAATGAAAAATATTTTGACCCATTACAATTTGTAACTAATTTGTGTTACACTTTTGCTTCCAATGTATTGCACTTTGTATATTTATCTTTTAAATAAAATTTATTATTTTTGAGAATATATATTATCATTATTGTAACTTTTAGTGATAGGAAAATTGTGATTTAATGACAGGAAAATATGGTTTTATGATGGGAAGTAATATTATTTGAAAGGTATTTTTAATGATAGGAAAATCCTATTATTAATGGTAAAATGCAAATAATGGTAGGAACCATTTCTGTCATTAATAACTTTTATCTAGAGAGCCAATAATGACAGGCGTATGACATGAGAATTTCTGTCATTAAAGAGATTTAATGACAGAAAAAAATATTTTTTTTAATTTGTAGTTTATTATTAATATAATATATGATATGTCAATTTATTTAGATTCGTCCGCCGATGATTTTCAAGGAAATCACCAGCGGACATGCTATATATTTGAGAAAAAAATATTTTTTAATTTGTAGTTTATTATTAATATAATATATTTTGATTGAATGGTATTATTTTGATTTTAGATAAGTTTTACTAGAACAGTGAATATCATTTAATTAGATAAGATTTTAGATAAATTTTACTAAAACTTATTAGCGGGTGTCATAAACGAGATATGCAAATTTATGGTAGTTTTCTCAGCGACAAGGTGTTCAACATATAATTTTTGTGGTGGACATGTTAATTTATAGCAGTTTTATTGGCGAACATGGTAAATCACACATAAAAAAAAATAAAAAGAAGCATGTTCGCCGATTGAAAAATAAAGATGAAGCATGTAAGCTAATAGGAAAATAAAAGAAAATTTTGTTAGTTCATGTCCGCCGATAGGAAAAATAAAGAGAGCATGTCGGCCAACACAAAAATAAAAAAAATTAAGAAAAATAAAAAAGAATTCTAACTACTCCTCCAAAATTAATAAAGTTAGTAAATAAATAAGTTTTGTCTAGAAAAATATGTAAGTGCAATCGGCTGCACACAAATCTTTATCTAATTTACAATAGATTATATGGCAATGTCTATTTAAAAATGCATTTCGTAAAGTTACAAAATCTCAAATTTATGGATGTATATAGATAAGATAAGGTTAATTATATTAAAAAAAACAAATCTTAATTAACAAAATTGTAAATATATTCGTATACAAGTTAAATATTATAAATAAATATAAAATTATAAACGCAATATATAAATTAATGGATTTTGTAATTTTCTCCATATTTATATAAATAATTATTCTCATATATTACAAAGGAAAAAGAAAAGCATGTCCTAGAAAAGAAAATCATTTATGCATGTCCGCCGATTAAAAAAATAAAAAAAAGTATGTCTCCGATTAAAAAATAAAAAAGAAGCATGTAAGTCAATAGAAAAATAAAAAAATTATGATAGAAAAAATAAAAAGAGCATGTCCGCCAACATGAAAATAAAAAAGAATTTAAAAAAAAAAACATGTCTGCCAATAGAAAAATAAAAAATAAGCATGTCCACCCATAGAAAAAATAAGCATGTCCCACCAACACGAAAATAAAAAATTTCAAAAGAACATGTTTGCCAATAAAAAAGATAAAAAAAGAAGCATGTCCGCCGATAGGAAGATAAAAGCAAGCATGTATGCCGATTGGAAAATAAAAAAGAATTTTTTATTGCATGCACGCCGGTGGGAAAATAAATATATTCCCCCCTAAAACTCTGTACTATAGCTATCCAGCTGACGAGTTTACCCGAGCTCTTGTGCTCCAAAAAATAAAATAAGAAGAGAAGTGTTTATAAAAAAGGAAGCAGAGGTTTTCCCCTTCACGTGACATAGCTACGCGCAAAGGTACCTCCTTCGTCCCCTATCATTGCATGTTCGCCGATAGGAAAAATAAAAAGAAACATGTTCGCTGATTGCAAAATAAAAAAGAATAGGAAAATCAAAAATAATTCTGTTATTGCAATGTTTAGCAATAGAAAAATAAAAAAGAATTATATTGGTTCATGATAATTCTTATATTCATGTATGTCCAATTTCAAATAGGATATATTGATTAAAAAAATAATTAAAATGGATAATTAAAATTGTTGCATAAAATTATCAATAATCCAAAATTAAATGTGGCGGACACCACTGAAAATTACCAGCGGACGTGGGATATGTAGGATTTTTTTATTGAATTGGTGTGATAATAAATTATATATATATATATATATATATATGCATATCTATAAAATACAAATCATGTCCAATGATAAATCTCTTAATATTTCAACGCCACTCTATATGGAAAAAGAGAAAATTCAGGAAAACTGATTTTCTCTCAGTACAAGTACTGACATGTGTCTTTTCCTCAATACAAGTACTGACATATGTTGGCGAGGTGGGGGTAGTTCAGGTATATCACTTTAAAAGTGGGCAAATTGATTGGTCGTAATATAGTCGGGATGACCAATTAAATAATTTATCGAACCATGGGGAATTTAGGATTCATGGCCTTCAAGTTATAGTCTCGTATTAGTTAGGGACGACCGAGAAGAGAGAGATAAAAAGCAAGAAAAGAAACTAATTACAATATTTATGGAATTTTCAATGCAAAGAAAGTTTTCATGATGCACTTCAAATGGATCAATCATGTAACACATTTAATTGCCTCCCAATTTAAGCTATCATAGTAAGAGCGATCACAAATTCCACCTAAACTCTCTCTCGAGATGAAGAGGATGTAGGCCCTTACAAATACCCCAAAATAGCACATAAGATCGAGACCAAAGTGAACACCTCCCAATAGGTACTAATTACTCGTACGAGTTCCTTAAAAGGTACTAAATCATAGGTAATATTCTCTTTCTAGGTACTATGAATTCACTAAGGTTGGGTTACCCTCACTAGATTAATTGACCTCTCGATCTAACATCTCTAGTGTCCATTTGTGTAGTTCTAAACATGAGAGGTCGTCTCCAACTCTTCCCACATTAATCCACATAACCCACATGATGAAATGATTCAATTAATTCCTAAGTCACATAATTGAACTCTCGTTCTAACCACATGCACTAGATAATTAACCACACAAATCAAACATATAGATGGATGCTAATCAAAGCCGGGATCACAATTTAATCCATAATCTAAACATCACTTAAACATCCAAAACATAGAAAATAAAAAGATAATAAGTAGAATTAGATTTCACCGAATGAAGTTTTTACATCCACCGAGCTCATCCTTTCCTTGGTGTCCCCACCTTCTTGAAAAGCAATTAAAATCCTAATCTATAAAAATATTTAAACTACGGACGGATCCCTCACCCCGAAAGGGGGAGGGATCTCAACTATGGAGATCTTAAAAAGCTCTCTTCAACTATTGAATCTAATGATTCAATTTAATGGAATTTAATGGGTGAGAATTGATTTTTGTGAGGCTTTCAAATGAGGGTATTTATTTGTAGGGTGAATGGATTTTTTTAGAGAGTTTTCAATGTGGGATACTTAAGCTTTTGGGACATGGATGGAATTTTTGGATCTTTTAGTGAATGTTGGGGGCAAAACCGGTCCAGAAAACAGGTTTAAGTGGTAAACCGGAAGAAAACCGGACACAAGAAGCATTCCGGCCGAGTTGGTTTAGGCGCTGGCATAAGAATCGGCTGATAGTGATGGTCTTGGGTTCGAAACCCAGCTGCTCCTCTTTTTTTCTTGATTTAATTCTCTCAGTAAGTTGAGCTAAGTAAGCTACTGGGCGGATTAAATAACACTAATGCCTGTAGCCCAATCGGTTGATGCATGCTTGAATGAGGTGGAGGTCATGGGTTCAAATCCCATCCTCCACACTCCCATCTTCTTTTTTTCTTCAACAGGCCCAATGTGGTAGCCCAAGTCCAGCAGCGGCCCAAGTTCACTAGGCGGCCCAATCTTTCAATTAAAGGCCCAATGCCCCATTCCAGCTGTCCAAGCCCAATTGCTCCATCCCATTTTTGTTTTGCTTCGTTCTTACTCGTTTTAACTCCAAATTGAGCTCCGTTTTCTCCCATATTTTTCTCTTCACATCAAGAATATATTTTTGCCTTAAAATTACCCTTTTTCTGCAAAAATAAACAAAAATACATTTCTCAAACTAATTAAGCAATTAATAGTATTTTCATTAAAATCATGCTTAACTATTGCATTAAAGCCACAAAAATCCACTTAAAATCTAGGTGAATTTCACACTGATCACAAATTAGATGTATTTAAAATATTATGGCAAACTTAATGTACCATGCTTGAAATAGGGCATTTTGAGTGTTGTCCCTAAATATTTCAGATGTTAAGAATAATATTAATCCACGGTAACTGTCGTTGCATGACTTTTTTTTTTGAGTTAGTTTTGAGACTTTATATTATTAGATTGCATGAAATCATGTATGGATGTCACATTACTCTTTAAATTATCTAAGTGTTAAATTGTTAATCGAAAGAGTTATAGGAGTAGATAGTTATTCTTCTTAAAAAAGTCATAACATCAGAGAGTAACAAGGTTCTCCCAAATATGATCTCTGCAAACCTAGGCAAAAATATTCTCCTTCAACCAAATATTCTCTTGTGTAGAAATCTACCCCTCTCCCATTCTATTACAGAAATAAACAAATTAGTATTTGTATAAGTAGAGAAGACTCATCGGTTCAGTAACCAGACAACAATTTGGTTGAGAATGAGAATATTGATGCTTGTCATATGTTTCTTTTTGGGACAGCACTTTTTATGCCCTATATCATACATGCAACATCTTTTTTGCCCTACCATTTTTAAAACATCTAATTTGCCCTGGTGTATATTCCTAATTTACCCCCTGACACGTCATATCTTTTTCCTTCTGTTTTGAATCTCGGCCCAGCAGTTAAAAGTACAGCTTTTAAAGGCGTTGAAATTGGGGAGAGAATCTTTGACCCCTTTTTCTCAGAATTTTTGTTATTTAGAATTTTTACTCTCCCTCTCTCTCTCTCAAACTCTCGATTTTTCTGGCAGACACAGAGCTCCATCCGGGCCTCCGGCGTGTCGTTCAAATCCATCGTCATCTCCACGTCGAAAATTAGCAGCAGCAAATATGAATAACCAGGTATTCCGTCTTTAGGATTTTAGGGTTTTGCAGAATTGCGATTTAATTAATTAAAGTATAGTGATTATGGAGTTGTTACTGTAGAGTCTGAATTTGGAGTTGTTCTTGTCCCCGAGGAAGTAGAGTCTGAATTTGGAGTTGTTACTGTATGAATTTGCCGTGTCCGACGAATTTTAAGTTTACATGTTCGACGGTAATTATTTGAGTATAATTGGAAATTTCAGTGTAATTTGTAGTGTAATTGAACTTGTCGGTATATTTTTGTAATCTTTTTGAGCTTGTCCGCCGACGTTTCTAGCGTAGATGAACATGTCCGCCGATAATTGTATGTAAATTGACCTTGTCCGTCAATATTTGTAGTAAAATTGAGCATGTCCCCGAATTTTTGAGCCCTGATTGACCTTGTCCGCCGATTTTATGCATTTTTTGAGCCTGTCCGCCGAATTTCTGAGCATTATTTACCATAATTGTGCCATTATTTTTGCATAAACTAGCTTGTCCGCCGTTTTTGTGCCTTTACTGTGCTTGTCCGCCGAGGAATAAGTCCATAATTTGTGTCACTGTGATACCCGAAGCAATAAATAGTCTGTCCGCCATTTTTCTTAGCATTATTTAGCTTATTTTGGCATTATTTCTGCATGAAATAGCTTGTCCGCCGATGTTATTACCTTAAATGAGCTTGTCCGCCGATGAATAAGTGTTTAATTTGCATCACCGCTTATTCCTCAACCTTTAAATAGCCTGTCCGCCGAAATTCTTAGCATAATTTAGCATAGTGTGCCATTATTTCATCAAAACAAAGCTTGTCCGCTGAAGGTTTTGCCCTAACTTAGCCTGTCCGCCGATGAATAAGTGTTCAATTTGCATCACCGCTGAATATTCAAGCCTGAAATAGCCTGTCCGCCGAAGTTCCTAGCATTATTCAGCTTAATTTTCCATTATTTCATCATATAAAAACTTGTCCGCCGATTTTGTGCCTTATTTTAGCCTGTCCGCAGATGAATAAGTGTTCAATTTGCATCACCGCTGAATATTCAAGCCTTAAATAGCCTGTCCGCCGAATTTCTTAGCATTAAATAGCCTGTCCGATGAATTTCTTAGCATTATTTAGCTTAATTTACCATTATTTCTTCATAAAATAGCTTGTCCGGTGATGTGGTGCCTTAATTGAGCCTGTCCACCGATGCATTAGTGTTTAATTTGCATCACCGTTGATACTTCAAGCTATAAATAGCATGACAGTTGGTAAATTAAGGCTTAATTTTAGTGTAATTAGATACCTATTCATAAAAATATGAATTGTATTATTGAAATAAATTGTAGGAATATAATAATATTTTTAATTATTTTATATTAGAAATTTTTATGTATAAAATGTAGTCACGTCTTATATCTGATCGAGTTGGCATGAACTGTAGTGGAGATGGAAACGAGTTGACTTCAATCACGAAAAGTTGGGATTAAAGGGTACTGTAGGCCTACGAAAGTTTTGATTTGCATACGCGAGGTGCTTACAAATAGTGGCGAGCAAACAGTACGGATGTTCAAAAGATCGTGTTTCGGTCATTTTTGGGACTTGGAATCAAATTACGGGTCTCCTAAAGCTTTGTTTCAGCTGATGACTCAGGAGGTTGTAATCCCTGGTTCCGATATGTACACCCGTTACTTCAGGGTGTCTGATACAGTTCTTAGCTTCACACCAATGGAGTTTATGCGTGTTATGGGACTAGGGTTTGAGGATGGTGGGGCTATTGACCCAAATGATTCATTTCAGCCACCACCAGACAGTTTGTTTGCTAGCTTTCGTAAGAAGAGGGTCCTAGTTGATGAACTTATGAGAAGATTCAATGAAAAGAAATATAAGGGCCATAACGCGGTGAAAGCAGCAAAAATTCTACTGTTGTACTACTTTTTGTTAGGCCGGGATACATCCAAAGTATACATAGAACCTTGGGTATGGTATTTAGCTGAAAATGCTGACAAGTGGAACTCTTTCCCGTGGGGGAAGTACACTTACCTAACCCTACTGCACCATATGGACTCTGTGAAGACTACGGTGGGAGAGTTAGCCAGACAACAACGCATCAACTTTTATGGATGCTCATTTACACTAGCTGTAAGTGATATCGAGTTTATGTGACCTTGTTTTATTCTTATACTAAAATGCATTTAAAAAGAGCGTGGTTGACATCAAATTACTTTGATATTTGGTCGCAGGTTTGGGCGTCCGAGCATATCGAAGGTTTTGCAGCACAGTTGACAGATGGACAGCCCGATCCTGACGTCAGACCTCTGTATATTCGCTGGAGATATACAACCGCCAAAAAAGTTGACGATTATCAGTTCTTTAGACAGGTTTATCAATTATTTAACTGTATGACTTTAAGGTTTTGAGTATTTCAAATTGGATGCATCTGGATACCATAAGGGTACCCTGAGTATATGTCTTTATGTTTTATTACTTCATTTTCAGGACCCCAGAGTTATTGATTTACCTGCCATCCTCCCTGAGGAGTCCCGCCGATCATATTTTAGGGGTACCCTGAGTATATACCGACTGTTACCTGCACTCGTTCTTCTATCATAAAACCATCTTTGAATGAGAGTACGTACAACCTCTAACAAACTACAAATGGGTAGTGTCCTAGCCCATAGGATGGCCTTGTTAAAGGTCTCAGCTGTGTTGGATGATGTGAACTCATAACGAGTGACCGGGCAGTGAAAACTCGACCATTTATTGTAACCCCAGCCCTCCAGCAAAGCCATCAATTGATCATTATTATGGTTGCGCAGCTTCCCTTCCCATCTGTGCAGTACGCTAATGTTATAAATCATTTAAACAACTGCATACTAATAGTAAAGAGTGACCATACCTCTTGAATTCACGCTTTGTGTATGCCTCCACAGCCATATTGAACTGATACAAGACATCCTTTCCAAAACCTTTGAGCCGTTTCTTTAGATGATAAGAACATGAACTATGGTGTGTTTCAGGGTACACAGTATGTACAGCATGTGATATACTTTTATGCGCGTCAGAGACAATAACTAGCCCATGCGGAGCGCCGTACGATTCTTTCAACCTTTGAAGAAACCAGCACCATGACTCATTATTTTCAGTGGCACCTACACCAACGGCCAGGGAAAAAATATTGTGGTTGCCATCCTGAGTGACTGCAACGAACACGATCCCACGGTACTTTCCTCTCATGTGTGTACCATCAATGACAATCACGGGATGGCCCGCTCTGGCAAAACCCCGTATCGAAGCACCAAGTGCGTAGTAGACATACCTGCATCGAACTAGTTATTACACCAAGGTACCTCATACATACAAAAAAGTGTGTATTGACTTACTTGAAACTACTGTCGTCTGCAGTTGCCAGTGCTGTGTGCGTGCCTGGGTTTTCCAACTTCAGGTGATGCAAGTACGAAGGCAGGGAACTGAAGGAAGAACGATGGTCTCTGTACGTGTGTCCCACAGCAATATGTTTTGATTTGAGGGCCAAATTATAGGAAATATCGAAACCAAATTCTTTACGTATCTCATCTGCCATTCCAGCAGGACACAATGCTGTGGTTTTATTGAACTGTTGAGCTGCATAGTATCTGCCAACAGTTTTCGAACCAATTTGCCTTGGCGCGTTAGTGTCTGGATTCAAACGACACACATGCAAAGGTCTGAACTTGATTACCCTCCATAATCCACCTAGGCCACTAGAATGCATCTCAAACATACAACCCTGCTCCAATCGGTACTTGCAGATGACGTTCAGCCTGTACGGGTCAGATTTCTTGACCCGTGTCTCAACTTGATTCCGCAAATTATACATACCCAACGCAAACTGGCAATCACGTTTGTTATCGAAGGCACTTTTCCCATGAATCTCCACTGAACTATCAATATTATTGTTGTCTTCAACTTCGTTGTCCTCATTACACTGTTCCAAGAACCCTGCTTAATGGATTAGTTATTCTTCAAGTAGTATTAGAATACAATAAGGTTCAGTAAATTACCGGGTACTATACTGAACACATACCTGGAATGCTCCATGGATGGCTGCAAGACCTGTCTGTATCTTGAGTAGGACGTACTGGTGTGGGCATCTGCGTGTGTGTCGATACGGGGTCCAAGAAACTCATTCCTCCATTGGCTCTGATGTAGGAACAAAACCTCGCGAATAGAGCTGTTTCAGGATCCTCATCTTCAGCGTTGAGTTGATCACCCTCACGTCCCTCATCTTGCGAACCAGCTGAACCATCAAACCCATCGCCCTCTGAACCCTCACCACCACCAGCATGATCCTCACGCTGCGGACCCTCAAATGAAGCATACCCATCCCCTTGCGATCCACAAGACCCATCATCTTGAGAACCAGCTGAACCATCAAACCCATCACCCTCTGAACCATCAAACCCATCACCCTCTGAACCATCAAACCCATCACCATCTGAACCATCAAACCCATCACCCTTTGAACCCTCCCTCAGCCTGTCCTTCGACAACGTACTCACTGTTCAAATCAAAATTTGTCGTACGACTCGTAAGGTCCACACTTGTACTCCTACTCGGTCCGGCCAAATGTACGGGACTAGGAATATTGACAGATGAAATTTGTGAACGAAGCAAGTCCGTCCAGTAACTGCTCCCCGAATTTGCCGGACTAGTGTAACAATTATCAACTGATTGCTGTGGTATGGCCTTAACTGTGACAAATAGCATCGGCTCATCAACCTGCTGATACAAGCCCCTTATATCCAGATCATCCTTCACTTTATGCTTTGTTATACAACCACCGATGTCCACAAGTGTGTGTATAACATATTTACAATGATTCACATCGGCACAAACTAAACTGTGCACATGCCCAATAATAAAATACAACGTCAACTGATCTGAATTTAAAACTAATCTCGTGTGTTGGTCACGTACATACTCTAAACCTTGCCACCAGCCGCCCCACCATATAAAAAAATTTCTCAATTCCAATCCAAACCCTAAACCTTTCAACAAAAGGAAAATTAATTGTTATATTGACACATGATTAATTAAAGTATTTTTATGATAACCGTGTTTAATAGGTACACACAAATTAAGCCTTAAATTATCAGCACACATGCAAGTTAAGCATTGAGTGGTAGGCAGACAAGCTCAATTAAGCCAAAATGTAATCGGAGGACATGATATAATAAGCTTAAAAAATGGCCAAACATGCCCAATTATGCAATAAAAATCGGCGTACATGTTCAAAAAAAGTAACAATTCAGCGGACATGCTCAATTAGGGTCAAATAATCAGTCCACATGCACAATTACGCCCAAATAATTGGCGGACAGACTCAATTAAGCTCAAATCATCGACGGACATGCTCAATTAGGGTGAAAAAATCAGCGGACATGAACAATTACGGTGAAAGAATCGGCGGACATGATCAATTAGGGTCAAAACATCGGCGGACATGATCAATTAGGGTGAAAACATCGGCGGACATGATCAAAAAATCGGCGGACATGACCAATTACGGTGAAAATTTCGACGGACATGCTCATATAGGTTAAAAAATCGGCGGACATGCGCAAACATGATAAAATTATCGGCGGACATACTCATTTACGGTCAATTTTTCGGCGGACACCCTCAACTGGGATACTACTTTCGGCGGACACGATGACTTAGTAAAAAAATTCGGCGGACACACTCTATTATGCTACGAAAATCGGCGAACATGTTCGATAAGGCTCAAATAATGGCGGACAAGCACAATCACCAATATCATATTAGCGGAGAAGTCTACAGTGGGTGTATGTAGTGGTATTCACGCATATTATATGCATAGTTCACCTTTTTCCTCGGCGGACAAGCATATTACATGCATACTTCACCATTTTATTCAGCGGACATGGATATAACCATTTTAATCAGCGGACATGCATTTTTAAAACCCTAAAACCGATACATTATAACCCACAAATAAATTCACAGGAAGATTGAAAGAACACTTTAACCATTAAATAAAATACAATGCAAACATTGTTCGTATCTTACCTTTGGCTCTAACTATGGATCCGTCGACAAAAACGGTGGGTAAATAGGGGAGCCGATTACCTTTTTATGCTCAAATAATTTGTGGAACAAGATGATTGAAGTTTGAATCAACTGTGTCCAATTTTGTTGTTTGTTGGTGGTGAACTTATTTGGTTGGTGGGGATATGTGAGAGTTTAATGTGATAAAAATTTACATAAATGAAATGATTGTCAACAGGGACTTAATTTTCACCCCATTTAATGAAGTGTGTTTGAGTGACAGTAGTATGTAGTTAATGCACTTTTTTAATCAGCTAATTACTGCTTCATTAAATATGCGAATTATGATCTAACAATTTAAGGAATTAAAAATGATATTTGTTGAATTTTAAATAGTTCGTTTCCACTTGTCCGCCAAGTTTTTTTTGTTGGAGGTCATCACTTTTAATAAATTTATTTATTTATTTTTTACTTTGTCATCCCTTAAAAAATCTACATATTCCCTGACACATGGATTTGCATGCAACTCTACTTGTCAACTCATTCCCAATACAAAAATGTGGGTCATCCTTGAGGGTATTCAATGCAAACCATGTATTTTTAGGGCAAATTAGATGTATTAGAAAAGGTAGGGCAAATTAGATGTTGACCAACCCATATAGGGTAAAAAGTGACATTTCCCTTTCTTTTTTGTCAAGTTTACCACAATCCTCAACGAAGTAATTTCCTTCCTAAGTTTACCACCTACATCAACCACCTACTGTTACTTTCAAACCCAAATCATCCTACATTGTTGAATCCCACTCATAACATCATTCTCATTTTCAAGATTTTCCTTAAAAAAAAAAAAAATGTTATACTTAAAGGTGGTTAGGAAAAGAGGGAAGAGCCACATAACTAAAATCCCACCTCCCCAATACTACAAGTTTTAATTTCTAAAAAAAAAATGTTTATTCTTAAACTGTGTGATCTCTTAACTTTATATAAGTCTTTAACTTTTTTTCTTTAATTAAAGAAAATATTAATTTTAACTTCCCTTCGCTATCTCTAAGAGCAATTTTGTGTTACGAAGGTTTTCTTAGGGAGGCTCGTTACCAAGAACCTGTTACAGATTCTTACTTACAATACCAATTAAGGCAAACTTCTTGCTTTCATTTTTTAAGAAATACTTAGTTTTTTTTAAAAATAAATATATATAGGGTAATGAATGGAAGTGTATGTACAATCATGTGAATGAGGAGGTGAATCAATGTGGACATGTTGAGGAATTTCTTAACTCAAATTTTCTTTAGTTATCAGTCATTGAGTATAAACAACTATATGAAACCCCTAAGTGTGACCAAAATATTTTAGATGAATGGTATGTTGATGACTTCTTCACATAAAATTTGAAATCATCATAAGTTCTAAAAAAATATACTTATATGCTAAGAAAAGAATTAAAATTTTGAAGGTCGTCGCATCAAGATTGCAGGGAGAAACTAGAAACTTTAACACTAGTTCTCAATTTTCACCTTAAATTTTAGCCTTACGTAACTTGTCTTCATTAAGGTGGACTTACTGTTATAATTTCTATATTGAACTTAATTACATTAATTAATTTAATAATGTGCATGCAAAAGTTTACCTAAGATCAATGGACCAAGAACCAATACGTACAATTGGCATTAAGGCCAATAATGAAAGTCGTACGCGTTCGTATAATTTTGACGGATTAAATAATGAGCGCTTTCGAATAACCTAATTACTACTCCCTCCGTCCCATTTTAATATTTACATTTATTTTTTGCACGTTGATAAAAGAGTATAATATTTTAATAGATAGTGGGTGGAAAGATATAATATTTAATATAAAGTGGGTAGGTGTATTAGTGTTGGATATATTAATTGTTTTAGGTGGGTCCCATATTCCAAAAAGAAAAATATAAACATTGAAATGAGACGCGCAAAATAGAAACGTAAACATTGAAACGAGACGGAGGGAGTCACTACAAGAAAAAATAGTTTTAAAGACTTTGAAAAATGATTGTATAGAATATATATCCTCACACTTCTTCAATTACGACGCTGAATTTTGGTGTCGTCCATTCTGCCGTGGGGATAGGCTTACCACGTTATATAGTGTTAAGATTTAATACATATAACACACTTAAAAGTGTAAACATAATATACATATCAACACGCATAAAAGTGTTGAGATAGGTAAAGTTCAAACGCTCACTAAAGTGTCTTATTAGATAAGTTATTGCCACATTTAAAAGGTGTCTTATTAAGTTAATTTTACATACACCTGAAAATGTTTAATTAAACAAGTTATTAACGTATCTTGAAGTGTCTTATTAAATAAGTTAGTTTCACACTTGAAAATGTCTTATTAAATTAGTTATCAACACAATTAAAATTTAATCAATAAATAAGTTATTAATTTGAATAAAAGTCGATATTAAAATGATTTAATATTGTATAATATTTTAATTATATATAAATAAAACATTTAACCATAATAATTTTTGTTAAATATAATAAATATTTTGTAAAGTCAATATACATTGACTTTACAAAATATTTACTATATTTAACAATTCTGCTTAATAATATAAAAAAAATTATGTGAATAAAATGCGCAAATATAAGTTTAACCATTTTCACTATATACAATGAATATGAATAAGTTAGATGATTGCAATCTAAAACGTCTAATAATGATATTCTTAAATACAATAATATATGTTCTTCCCAACACTCCTAGTTTGTTGTTCTCTTGTAAAACTGCAAGTGATCGCTTCAACAATGCTCTATAGGCGCCACCTGAATGTAAAAGCATATATAAGATTGCATATATAGTAGATTTTTGCTTTAAAAGTTGTTATGGTGGGGAAGGAAGTACCAAATGGCATGGCCAAGCAACCATATCACCAAGTGCATCATCAAGGGTTTGACAGTAATGATAAGGTCGAATCAATTGCTCTTCTGGTTGAAGTACTATGTTGACTTGTATTTGGCACCAATCCTTTCCTATAGCTTGCCCTCCTACTTGTGCATTTGGATCAGTGCTATGTACACAGCCCTTCGCCACAACTTTTGCTGGATCAAGTATACTTTTCAAAGCAACACAACCTCCAACCTGAATATAGTAAATCCAAAACGAGCTAAGGAACTTTTCTCCATTTTTCAATTAAAAGCATATATTATGGAAATTGCTCAAATACTTAATTAAAGAATAGAAGTAAAAACCATATATTTTCATCTAGTGTTAATTCATTTATTTATTGTTAATATATTGCAGTAGATCTACCATATTGATAAAACAAGGTGCAAAAGAATATAAAAAAGTAATATTAGAAGAGGAAGAAGAACGGGAAACATCCATTCTTGGAATTTTCATCTTGAGCTAGGCGTGGGATATAAGAAGTAAAAAAATTTGTCTTCCAAAATTCTAATCAAATTAATTCTAATTAACTTGCTGGACAAAAAAGTTTTCAACCAGCTCAAAATAGTTCTAAATACACCCAACCAACAAATAATTAATTACTTAATTATGTGTTATAAATTTCAACCAACAAAAAGTTTCAAAACCAAGTGGAGAAGGGAAAACATAAACTCAGACATACTTATGTTAAAATGATAACAACTTCACATATTAAAGATGCACTCATGCCAAGATAAAGGAAGAACAATATAAATTAATAATATAATTAAAATCTGAAAACACACTTCGGTTGCAAGAATCCAATTTTTCTGTATTCTCTATTGCTTACCATGTTTAATATCTCAAATTAATTTGTTAAATTGATCAGCAAGTTCTCCAACAACTAATTAATGATCTTAAGAAACACTACTAGCTAGTCATAATGCATAAAATCAAGTCGCCAAAGAATGACAACTATTGTAGCTATAACATAATTAGTATCATGGCAGCTAAGTGCCACATAACAACTAGACAAATATTACACCTCATGCATGTATACGTCTGATAAAAATTTAATACAAAATATAACATAATCGAAAAATATAGAAAGAAGTCGACTTTACCTGTAGAGTTTGCTTGATCGAAGTTTGCTGAGAGCGACTATTAGGCAATGCACATTGCGCCTGTTGTGATACAAAATTCTGTTGAGATGCTATTTCTGATCGTAACTCAGCCAATTCATCTTTCATTTTAGACATTTCTGATCGTTGCTCCAACATTATACGTTTGTATGCGGTTCGACTAGGAACACCTCCCCATACATCAGATGGACGAACACCAGCAAACATTCTCACATGACCAGGTCTGTCTTGGCCAATAACTTGAGCAAATATATCATTTTGACCGACAGGATCTTGAGAGCCTTCAGGGAGTTTATCTCTTAGTTCTTTCATTGATTCCTATAATTTTTGAAGTGCAAATTTAAAGTATTTTTAAACGCTATACATAATAATTACTAAACACTAGTGCGCGTGCACACACACATATATATATACATGTAATCATGCAACATAAACATCAAAGTTAAGCATATAAAAGTATTGAATCCAAACTCACCAAGTATTTGGTAACATCAATGGATTGTTTTCCTTTAGCACTGACGTAGCACTTCTCAAATAATTGCGAACGACTTGGGGGGCTGTTAATTTTCTTTTCCTGGAGATTATTTTTGTTCTTGTGAACTTTCTGAGACTACAAACTTTTTAAAGATACAAGTGGTATATTAACTCACCAATTCTTCATGGACTTGTGCAAATGATCTTTTTCCTGTTCGATGCTCCATGACTTTTTTTGCTCTTGCATCTGAATTTTTTTTACTTTGTGCCTAAAATAATGAGAAGAAAGTTTCATAAATAAAATAAATGTCATTAAGAAAAATATATTATCGTATAAAGAGAATGCTTGGAATACTTCTACGTCTTCTCTATTCCAATAAGTGACTATTTTGACCCATTGATCCTTTACCACTCTACCCTCCTCTTCTTCATCCATTAAATCTTCAGCTGCTATGTTAGGCATGAAATACCGTGCTTTAAGGAAATTCTTCCAACTTTTCCATTTGTCATTAATGGATTGAAGAATCCATATCTCATCAGCAAGTGTTATGTCGAATCGAGCCTACACAATAACTTAGTTACACATAACTATTTTTTACATTTAAACATACTATACTTTAGATTACCTTGATTGTTTTTATCATATCCTCTTTGTTGTTTTTTGGCATCTTATGCCAATTTGTCACGTCAAGTGGGCAATATTTACCATTCCTTGCAATAGTGCCTAGGAATTCTGTAAATGTGCTTTTTTGTTTTCCAACAGGTCTTCCATACAAATCGAAATCAACCTTAATTAGAGGTAGAGTTGATGGCCGACCCCAAATTTTTGTCATATATGTTGGACCCCTAGTTTTTCCCTCTGCATGAATTTCATAATGAGTATTAGTGTATATATCAATAGCAATTTATTAATAGTAAATCTTATGCTAAGACATTAAGTCAAAGAAATGCTACCAAATTTTTCATCACAATTTTGCTCATTTTCTATATCATTGTTTCCGTCTGAAATGTCACACATGCTTTCTTGCCTTGAATTTTCACGTTGTAAACATCGAGCTTGGTTGGTGGTCATCATTTGACTACGTGTCGAACCTATGCATTGAATTTTCATGGTCTAAATTTTATAATGAGACAAAATAATACCAACAGAATGGGCAAAGAAAACCAACAAGTGTAACTTCAGGAAAATTCATAGAGAATAGATAACAGCAAAGACAATTTAAATCAAACTAGAGATAATAGAAGATGCATAAAGATGAGTTTCACAAATCAACTGAAGCAATAAAAATAGAGGGCCATACGTCCCACAAAAATCTAAATAAAACATCAAATACAGTGCAAGATACTCCGCCGGTTTAAAAACCGTCAAAATTATGTAAATTATACAGCAATTTCAAAACTGAAGTTGGACTAAAAATATGAAATGTGGACCATTTTTAAAAACTAACTTGTAATTTGATGGGGTTGAACTAAACTTCTCTTTAACAATATATTTGTCAACATAACTGTGATATTGACCTGCAGACCCATTAAGCTATACACATTCTGACCTTGACCATGATTACATCAGTGATTTAACAGTTCTCTATAACTCCAACAAAAGGCAGTGACAAAACATGTACATGTCTCAATGAAAATTTAAATAAAATAACATACAACTTGAGCCAAGATGCTCCACTAGTTTTAGAAAAAACATTCAATTCGTATAAATTATGTAAATGATACAACAGTTTCAAAACAAAATTTGGCAAGGATTTTTAAAATGTTACTTTTAATTTGATGTGGTTCAACTAATCCTCTACAATAATAGTAAATACTATCCATTAAGCTCACTGACCTGCGCATTCATTAAGTTGTACACTAGGTTGATCGTGACAATGATTTACTGTTAGATTAGAGATTTGACGGTTCTCTATAACTTCATTATGTACTTGTCTGTCAATAGGATCACTAGCTGACTTATCTACAAGAGAACCAACAAAATAATAATAATAGTAATAATAATAATAATTACAAGTCCAACATAATTAAAAAAAAGTATTTTCTTGAAATGTATCTTACTTGGAGGTTGCCGAATTCTCTCATTCAAGAGGGTGGCCTTGCGCTGTATATTATTTGGTGTAATACCAGCCATGCCTGCAAAAATGGTCAATAAATATTGCAGAATGTCCTATTTCATTCTATAGCTGCTAACAAATAAAAAACGTCTAGCTTCTTCATTATGGAGAATTAAAAGAATGATTTTTAACTTTGCTTATATTATACTCTCCTTAGAAAGTACATTGTTTATCAACATTATTAATAGTTGATTGATATATAAGATAATCACAATTGATTTAACTTAGGATGAATGCAAAACTGAATCTAAAAGGTAATCATGTAATACCAATGATCTCACTTGTAGGTGCCGAACTTGACTCTCTCAAGAAATTGGAATTGATTCGTTCATGATTTTGAGTTCTTCTAGCTGCAATTACAAGGATGCAAATAAAGAATTCATAATTCTTAAACTTGACAAAACAATAAACATGATAAAATTCTGCACAGAGGATTAATTTTCAGAATTGAATAATTAAAAAACCCAACACTACCTATTTCTTCCAAATTACTTCGTTTATTCAGAACACGGTGGGCTTCATCTGCAGTGTTATTTTTGTATCCTTGTGTTAACTCAACATATTGTGAATCAAGGAACTGGTTGGAGGGAACTCTGCTGTATACACGTCTACCCACTTGAGTTCTACTGAGCACATCTACAAATGACAAATATAAGAATTAACCATGATCATAAACACTTTTTTTATTTTTTTTGTTTCATACCAGGAGACTCATTAATTGTCTCATCTAAAAGATGGAGGTTGCTTTCATTGTGGTTTCGAGTTTGAGAAGCCAAACCTACGAAGAGCATAAAGTCATGTTGAATAAAGAAGATAAGATGATATCCTATACAAATTTCTCACATTGTGCTATGACATGGACAACCAAGTTATGCAAAACACGATAACAAGAATCTAACATCTGAAAATTTTTAGCATAAAAAAAAGATATGAAAATGCGCATAGTGATTAATGTTCAGAATTGAAAAATTAAAAAATCCAACAATACCCATTTCTTCATAATTTCTTCGTTTTTTCTGTGTGTGGTGGGCTTCATCTTCAGTGTTATTTGTGTTTCCTTGTGTTAGTTCATGTTGCAAATCAAGTAATTGGTTGGATGGAACTCCGCTGCTTACACGTCTATCCACTTGAGTTCTACTAAGCACATCTACAAATGACAAATATAAGAATTAACCATGAGTATAAACACAGTTTTTATATTTTCTGTTTCTTACCAGAAGACTCATTAATTGTGTCATCTAAAAGATGGAGGTTGCTTTCGTTATGGTTTCGATTTTTAGAAGCCAAAACTACTAAGAAAATAACATCATGTTGAATAAACCAGGTTATGCACAACACAAATAACAAGAATTTAACATCAGATAATTAAAAAAAATATAGATATGCAAATGAAGAAAGCTTATGGTCACTAACTTCTTTTTTTATAGTGTTGCATTAGGATAGTTTTCCTTTTCCCCATTTGATCTGCAATAACAAACACATAAAAGATGATGATTAATTCATGTCAAAGTAATAACTCAAAAGTTCACACCAAATCATATAAACTAATTTGATGAAAGTGGCTAAACTAAATATTCGAGTTTTATTACAACTTTGTAATTGATTTTTATAATTTCCTTGGAAGGTAGTTCTTTTCAATGGTTTTGCGCGAGCAACCCTTAATACATATATGTCTGTAAAGGTTAAAGACGAACTTGCACTGCCAATTGCACGAATTAATACCCTAATACATTTTCTCCTCAATCACTATCAATCAAAAGGGAGGCCATAAAAAATGGATAAAGATAGTGATAGTAAGAGATAGATTGGAAGATATTTTTAGCCAAACCTCGGTCTCTTCAAAACTGCGTCAAGATGTAAGAGCTATCTTTCTATGTTCTGCCTATTCTACACTCCATAGATGTGAATTGTATGTGTATACTGGTTTTCGCCAGCGTCTCTTCTAGGGCTCTATTTCAGCGTCTCTTCTGCTAAGGTAGATATCAATGGACTGGTTCCCCTGCGGTATTCTACTTGCTGAGAAAATAATGGAATAGATTATTAAGTTTTACTAAATAGTGGGGTGAGGAAAAAAACTGTCTAAAAATGTACCGCCAATTATACGCGGGTGTGTGAAAACAAAAGGCTCAAATTTTATTTTAGAAAGTATTTTAAATTTGGGTATAATAATTTCATAATACCCTTTTATGATTTTTTTTTAATGTCTCATTTTTAGCAATAAATACTAAAATGCTTAATAATAATAAAAATATTATTGGCTCAATTCATCGGTTTATAATTCAATTTATTTAAAAGCTACAACTGAGTTATAATGTGTACAATTGAATCATATATAAATATATACAATTTACTCTGAAAAATATTTACAATCGAGTACAATAATTTAATCTACAGTAAATATTTATATTAATATTGAGTGTGAGTCTCATGTGCACTGAATTGAGTATAATAATTTTTTTAGGTCACATGATCAATCCAAAAAGAAAATGGATAATTATGTCAATAATTTAAGTTATATTTATTAAGTGTTCAAATAAATAAATTTATTCAAGTACTCCCTCCGTCCCACACCAATGCTTACGCTTCCTTTGTAAATTACAAAGGAAGCGTAAGCATTGGTGTGGGACGGAGGGAGTATACATTAATTTTATTATAAAAAATTAATTAGAAGAGTTTATAATTTAAATTATCATGTCAATTGAATCATATATAAATATATATAATTTACTCTGAAAAATATTTACAATCGAGTACAATAATTTAATCTACAGTGAAAATTTATATGTGCACTGAATTGAGTTTAATAATTTTTTTAGGTCACATGATCAATCCAAAAGGAAAGTGGATAATTATGTCAATAATTTAAGTTATATTTATTGAGTTAGTCTCTTGTGAGACGGGTTATTGGTGAGACGGATGTGAGACGGGTCAACCCGTCACTAAAGTATGCTTATTTGTGGTTAAAGTGTGCTTATTTGTGGTTAAAGTATGTCGATAATAAATCAAATTATAACACACTAACATCATACTTTAATACATAATCCAACATACTTTAAAAAATATACATTAACAACAATTAAACATACTTTATTTAAATAATCGACATACTTTAACACGTCTCTCAAACCGTCTTATGAAAGTAGCGTCTCACAAGAGACTTTGTCATATTTCTTAAGTGTTCAAAAAAATAAATTTATTCAAGTATACATTAATTTTATTTTAAAAAATTAATTAGAAGAGTTTATAATTTAAATTATCATGTCAATTATCTACTTCTTATTTTTATTAAGGCAAAGCTCCTACGCCCCCGGGGCAATGGTCCGTGTCCCCATATGAACACAATCATTTCCCTCCCTATTCTATTTAAACCTATGTATTGCTAGGGAGTTTGAATTGCAAAGGGACACGGTGTTCCTGAAAGCACAAGAGCCCCACTCATTTGTTAATATGACACCCTTCATGCCAGTTTATTTTTATTGTAGATATGTTGTTTAAAAAAATTATTTTTTACAAACCTTATATTTTTTTTAGTAATGTAGTATTTTTAGGTAATATATTATTTGAGGTGTGAACTTGTTTATGTGATGATCAAAAATAGTAAGTGTGAATTTATTTATGGGACGAAGGGAATATGTTTTAAAATATTTTGCATGTATTGATTTTAATTCTCTCAAATTCTAAATAATGTATTAGTTAATTTTGAATTTGTTGTATTATTAATATTAAATTTATATTTACATTTTTTAATTTTTTTTATCATACAGCCCGCATGGCCGACTCGATTAGCCAGAAGCCCTTTAGAATTAGAATTAGATTTACCCTTTAGTAGCTTGTTTAAAAATCGAACATTTTACCCCGATCCGATCAGCCCAAATATCCATTAGAACTGTCCCATTTAACATCCCTAAGTACAAATTATTGTAGGAAGGAAGAATTGTTATTCACTTGATTGACATCATCCAACATAACTGAATGATTAAAAGGGAATATTCAATTAAACTATATTATACCATAAGGATTTATAAACATTAAATAAATGATTTGTTAAACTAATCACAAATTTTCTTTTCTTTATTTTAAATCATTCTTGTAAAAATAAAAGATTAGCATTATATATTTTTACTTAACAAGAGAAACATTAAATATATATGATTGCAAAATATATATTAAAAAAAGAAAAAAAGAAAGTGTAAATAAGTTCATAATAATAAAAAAATAAAAGCAGAGTATAGCGTACATAAAACCATTCTAGGAAAGTAAGACGTAAGGAAAATGAGACGATATGACAAGTAGCAGTATAGAGTTGTCCATCAAAACAAATTGTTCAGTCAATTCTAAAGGTTAACAACCAGTCCAGTTATTTGAATGTAAAAGCATAACATTTAGTATTAAAACTACACTAATTGCTTGGGGACTTGCTTCCGTTTTTATTACTACATTCCATAGAAGAAGCAAAAGCTACTCAGTCCATAAACAATAAGCAAAACCATTACAGCTTTCACGGAAAATAAAATTTACAACAAAACTAGACCCTGTGATATGGAGCAAGACATGGAGCAAGACCAATAAAGCTAAATAAGATCCACAATTTAGGCTAATTTTAGTGTAAAAGTGAACAACACAATGTTTTGGGTATCACCTTCAACAAGTTGAAACATCACGATTTAAATGTTCCTAGAAACTTGAAATAACAATTGTTTCCATATAATAACTTTAAAGCCATCAACCAAAAGAAGTAGAGACCAACTCAACTAGTAAAGAAATCATTCGACAACTACAAAGCATTATGCAAAAGCATAATCCAACATGAAACAATTGTGCAATAACAAATTAGAAAACTCATCAATGCTTCCAAACCTTACCATCGATCCTTGTTTAAACATAAAGTCTAATCTTACTGCGACGATCACAAAAAAATAGAGAAAACCTGAGATGAATGAAATGAGTAATACATTAGGAGAATAAATGAACAAAAATAAGGCAGCAAAGACTGTATATAAAGTGAAGTAATTTGGCAGGTTCGGAAGAAAAATATTATAGAAAAGAAAATTCTAACTCACATGTAATGGAAATCATTTTCATGTTCCTACATCAACTTCAACTCCTTCAGCATCCTCACGCACCCATCTGACTTCCCCACTCTCATCATCAACCACAGGCTTGCATAGATTACTCTGCAAGTATGTTTCAACATCATTTAATGGATGCATATCATAAGCACCTCTAGGAGCTGTTGAGACTACGACATGCCAATCACTCTCAACTGCATCTGCTACATAAAACACCTGCGAAGCTTGTGATGCCAAAATAAATGGCTCATTGTGACGTTTGACACCGGTAAAGTTAGCTACAGTAAATCCATCAGTATCTTGTTTAAGTCTCGTGCCTTTTGAGATCCAATCGCATCCAAATAAAACAACATTGCGCCCAACATAATGCAGCTCAATTATATCTGTCAAAACTCCATAATAATCTAGTTCACTTAGGATGGGATTTTCATCTCTTGTACTAGAAAAACTTGATGTTGTAGCTTTGACAGCTACTCCACTATTTTGTGTTTTTTTTTCTACTTCCTTGGTGTGAAACCTAAAGCCATTTACTACATATCTTTTATAGGTTCTTCCTATCATGTCGGGGCCCCTAGCAAGCAATTTCAAATCTTGATATACTTGATCATCTTCAGGTAACATCAAATGTTTGACCTACAAAAGAAAGAAAGAATAAGTCAAGTAAGAATAATTATATAAGAATTTTGACTTCTATGTAGAGATAACCTTACGTGATTGGAGAACCACTTAGAAAAATTTTCACTATGAATTTTTTCTATTTGGTGTCGTCCAGTTGTAGGATGTTCTTGTTCCACCAATCTAAGATGTTGCCTACAATGTTAACATATTCAGGTTAGCTCAAAATGGAAATTATGAGTAGTTATTGAAAAGTACATGAGAATTTGAGTCTAGTTAAGTTCGATACAAACTGAATGTACGGTGTCACCATCTCGCAATTGAACAAAATATACTGATGAGCCTTTCTAAGAGTATCATCATCTAATTTCTTCGAAATTCCTTTTCCAATAGCATGACCTTCCTTCGTAAATACATCCAATCCAGGTGCAGTATATACTATTTCCTCTTCATTTCTAGTTGTTTTATTGAATTTTGACTCAACATAGTCAGCTAGGTACATTGAGCAGAACGTCAAACATTCGTCAGCTATATATCCTTTAGCAATCGAACCTTCTGGTTTACTTCTATTTCGAACATATGATTTCAATGTGCCCAAATACCTAATTGTCAATTAAAAAAGATTACATATAAGTAAACCTGAAAATAACAACATTGTAGATTATACCTAATTTGCAACAAAACTAGACCCTGTGATATTGTAACTTAATCATTACCTTTCAATGGAGTACATCCATCGATAGTGAACTGGCCCAGCAAACTTTACTTCTGTAGCCAAATGAACGGTTAGATGAACCATTACATCAAAAAATGATGGTGGGAATACCTTCTCCAATTTACAAAGAATGATAGCAATTTCTTTTTCCCATCGAACAATATTGGGCGGATAAATTACCTTAGAGCATAGTTCCCTGAAGTACTGACTTAACTGGATTAGAGGTAGGCGCACAGACTTCGGTAGAATTTTTCTCAATGCTATAGGTAATAACTGTTGCATCAAAATATGATAGTCATGACTTTTTAACCCAACAAGCTTAGGCGGTTTCGATTGAACACACCGTGATATATTAGAAGATAACCATCCGGTACCTTGACCTTTTTCAACACGTCGCAAAACTGGCTCTTTTCCTTCTTACTCATATTAATGGCAGAAGGAGGTAAGTACTCCTTTTTAGATCCTCTTTCAATCGGGTGAAGTTCAGGTCTGATCCCAAATTCTTTCAAGTCTCTCCTCGCTTTAACATTATCTCTAGTTTTTCCATCAACGCCAAGCAATGTGTTACAAATGCTCTCACAAATATTTTTCTCTATGTGCATAAAGTCAAGATTATGACGTACCACAACATCTTTCCAATACGGTAACTCAAAGAATATGCTTGGCTTTGTCCAGTTGAAAGGCAACTCCGGATTATCTTCCACTTTTGTTCCAAATTTGAAGGTTACGTCTTTCAATTCTTCCAATACACTGGAACATAATAATCTAGGTGGACGTTTTCGGTGTTCCTCTGTGCCATCAAAAGCTGCAGCATCCTTTCGATATTCATGATCATCATCATCCAAAAATATACGATGGCACATATAACAAAATTTCCCTCCATGAATTAACCTATAAGAATGTGTGAATTTGTGACAAACTGGACATGCATATTTACCTTTAGTACTCCATCCAGACAGATTTGCATAAGCTGGAAAATCACTAATTGTCCAAAGTAAGCAAGCACGCAGCTTAAAATGTTTTTTAGTGAATGCATCGTATGTTTCAATTCCCATTTTCCATAGATCGGCCAGATCAGCAATAAGAGATTGCATATAGACGTCAATGTTGTTTCCAGGAGCTTTTGGACCTGGAATTAATAAACTCAACATGAAATATGGTTGTTTCATACCCATCCAAGGAGGAAGATTATATGGAATCAAAATAACGGGCCACGTACTATGCGCTACACTCATATTACCGAATGGGTTAAATCCATCTGCAGCTAAACCCAATCTTACATTACGCATGTCAGAAGAAAAGTCTTTGTGTTTACCGTCAAATGTTTGCCAAGCAGGAGAATCAGCCGGATGCCTCATCCACCCATCCTTAGTACGGCCTTCATCATGCCAACGCATATGCTTTGCTGTTTTTGACGACATAAACAGACGTTGTAGCCTAGGTTTTATAGGGAAGTACCACAAGACCTTATGAGCTATCTTTCTTTTCTCACCAGTTATGTCTTGTTCTGAAGTCTGCCACCTTGTTTTATTGCATGTCTCACATGTAGTCCGTTTCTCATTTTGACCCCAATACAACATACAATCGTTAGGACAAGCATCTATCTTTTCATAACCAAGCCCCAAGTCTTTCATCAATTTTTCAGACTCATAATAAGATTTAGGTAAACTTGTCATGGCCTCTGGAAATGCTTCCCTTAACAACTCTAACAGCATATTAAAATGCTTGTTGCTCCATCTACCAAGATTCTTTATGTGCAACAAACGTACGATGAATGAAAGTTTTGAAAACTTTTCACATCCTTCATATAATCTCACTTGGGAATCATCAATTAACTTGTAAAATTTTCCAGCAACCCCAGTGGCAATTTCTTCTCCTTCATCTCTAAGGGAACTTGTTGGTCTATCAAAATTTATGTCCTGTTCTTGTATCCCCAAAGTATCATGAACTAAACCATGCATGTCATCATCAGTGTCTAGAGTTCTAGAATCAAATGCAGGCAATGAATCTGTTGTACGACTCAATGAAACCTCTCCGTGAGCTATCCAATCGTTATATCCCTCAACAAATCCATCAATTACCAAATATTCACGTGCTACATTTCTTGTCACACATTTACCAAATTTACATATTATGCATGGACATATAATCTTTCCATTATTTGTTGCTTCGGAGAATGCAAAGTCTAAAAACATCTCTACTCCATGCAAATACTGAACTTCATACCTTGGTTTATTCATCCAACTCTTATCCATGTTGTTGTGACAGTTGTACTATATCACTTAGAAGTGTTACCCAAGTTTGTAAGAATAACTTACAAAATAGAACCCCACGAAATACCTACCAAAAAGTTCAATGAAAATCAATTCATACAAACCAAAAACAACGATTATGTACAAATAAAAATAATATAATATTCTTATAAGCAAAAGTAGTCACTCAAAATGTATTAGGTTATCTCAAATTCTCAAATACAAATAATGTGGCTCTATTTATAGGAGCCATTACAAGAACCTAGAACATGCATGCATTGATAATTACTCAATCCTATATATTATAAATTCATTTGAAACACTTAAATTTAGTTTTCGACAACTAAAATCATGCATTATACAATAACCAAGGAAAAAGAAATGAATTCACAAAAAAATAAGTTGGACAGATTTAAAAACCTAGATTCATGAGTTCAGCAATTTCTCACATGTGTCTTCCATCTTTCAGAAAAAGGAGCCTAACTCTTTGTAGAAAATTCCAAATGTCTATCCATTTTTTGTTTTTGAAAGAAGCTTGATAAGCCTTACCATTAATACATTTCTCACATTCTAGTTAGTTTACAGTCAATACTGTATCTCTTTCAAAATCGTCTAATTTTCAGAAATATTTTCCTTGTCACCAAATTTGCTCAATATCTTTCTATCAGTTCTTTCTTTATTTCCAAAAGGTGATTGACTACTAAAACTCAAGCATACATCAGTTGATAAGAAAAATGAAATGAATTGACCAAGAAATATTAGTTGAATAGATTTAAAGGGCCATATATTCATGAGTTTGGCAATTTCTCATATGTATCTGCCACCTTTCAGAAAAATGAGCATAATTGTTTGTAGAAAGTTCCAAATGTCTTTCCGTTTTTTGTTTTAGAAACTAGATTGATAAGGCTTTCTATTCATATATTTTTTACTTCCTAGTTCATTTCCAATTAGTACCAGATAATTTTCAAATTATCTGATTTGCTGAAATCTTTTCTTGTCATCAAATTTGCTCAAAATCTTTTTAAGCCATCCTTTCTTTCTTTCCTAAAGGCAATTGACTACTAAAACTCATTCACATTACTATTATTTAAGTTAATAAGTTAAATGAAATGAATTGACCAAATAAATATTAGTTGGATAGATTTAAAAGACCATAGATTCATGAGTTTGACAATTTCTCGTATGTATTTGCCGCCTTTTAGAAAAATAAGCATAACTCTTAGTAAAAAACTACAAATGCCTCCACGTTTTTTGTTTTGAAAACTATATTGATAAGACTTACAATCCATAAATTTCTCACTTTCTAATTAATTTCCAATCATGGACATATCTCTTTCAAATTTATCCAACTAATTTTCTAAAATTCTTTGTCATCAGATTTGCTCAAATCTTTCTATGCCATCTTTTCTTTCTTTCAAAAAGGCATTCACTACTAAAACTCATGCTAATGCTATTATATGAGTTAATAAGGTAATGAAATGAATTGACCAATAAAAACTTAGTTGGATAGATTTAAAAGGCCATAAATTCATGAGTTTGGCAATTTATCGTATGTATCTGCCACCTTTAAAAAAATCAGTATAACTCTTTCTAGAAAATTCCAAATGTCCTTTTTTTTCACTATCTAAATCGTTTCCCATCATTACCAGATCTATTTCAAAGTCATCCCAATTTATTTAAACATTTTCCTTATCATGAAAATTCTAACATCTTTCTGTCCCATTTTACTTTCTTTCCAAAAGGTAATTGAATATTAGTTACAATCCAATATCCCTAATGCAACTGCCAGCATAGTTTGAGGTGTTCCATCCATCTCATGTACTCAATATCCTAAATAAGTTACAACCAAAGAGTAAAAAGACACTATCAATGCAACTTTTAAATTTTCTTAACATACAGATCATCCATATTACCCTACTCCAAATTACTCTAGAGTAAAAATAGTATATTTTTAACTACGAAACAATAATAGTACTTTGAGCTTCTTGTTATGAATTCATAGAGGATTGTTTCTGGGAGTTAAGCATATAGAAAAGGCAAAGTACATGGAAACAACAACACAACACCATTGAAGCAATAACACAAACACGTGGAGTGCATTCGTATGACATATACAACAAAGCTAACAAACAGATTGATGACTCCATCATATCTTTCTTCTCATGTTCAAATAAATCAGACTTTTTATCAGAATCGCCCCTTTTTACAAATCTTTCCCAATTCATACTTTCATAATAATTAACAAAAAAATCTTTAAATAAGAGACTAACCGATAATCAAATTATGAGTGGACGAATCATTTAAAGATTTGAGATAGCAATGCCCGTCAAAGCTGGGAACAGAACGACGAGAGTTGCGAAGGTGAAGGTGAAGGTGAAGGTGAAGGTGAAGGTGAACGATTAACTAAGAAATAAACAAAATGCACAAAAGTGAATTGAATTTGAGAATACAGTGAAGGTGAAGGGAAAGGTGAAGACGGAAGAATTAAAAGTTGATTGAGATTTGGCTGCGTTTTGTTAAATACCAGTAGAGAAAAAGTCGTTGATTCCTTCCTTATCCAATTTCTAATGTCTGTTACTTTTTAAATTTAATTTGTTTTCTTCATAATAATGAGTAAAAAGACGTGACTAAATAGGTGTATTAATTTTTTTTAAGAATTCATTTTTTTATTCATTTTCTTTATTATTATTATTTTAATAAGTTTTTCCCTCAATAATCACACACTATTTCCGTATGAATAGATATCATATAAAAACAAATATATAATGTGTGGCATAATATGTTATTTTTTGAATTCTACCCTAATCAAGTCATTTCCTCATTTAATAACGTGGCAACAAATTAACTATAAAAACAAAAATATAATGTGTGGCAATAAATATGTTATTTTTTAAATTCTACCTTAATCAAGTTATTTCCTCACTTAATAACGTGGCAATAAATTACCTATAACTACATTAACTTATTTAATGTCTTAATAGTATTGAAAATTAATATTAACAAAATATTAATACACGTTCTGTATATTTAATGTAGTTCTACATTATCTATTTGGACACTTGTATCATAGTGTGTTAATAGGGGTGTGTAAATTACCGGGTACTATACTGAACACATACCTGGAATGCTCCATGGATGGCTGCAAGACCTGTCTGTATCTTGAGTAGGACGTACTGGTGTGGGCATCTGCGTGTGTGTCGATACGGGGTCCAAGAAACTCATTCCTCCATTGGCTCTGATGTAGGAACAAAACCTCGCGAATAGAGCTGTTTCAGGATCCTCATCTTCAGCGTTGAGTTGATCACCCTCACGTCCCTCATCTTGCGAACCAGCTGAACCATCAAACCCATCGCCCTCTGAACCCTCACCACCACCAGCATGATCCTCACGCTGCGGACCCTCAAATGAAGCATACCCATCCCCTTGCGATCCACAAGACCCATCATCTTGAGAACCAGCTGAACCATCAAACCCATCACCCTCTGAACCATCAAACCCATCACCCTCTGAACCATCAAACCCATCACCATCTGAACCATCAAACCCATCACCCTTTGAACCCTCCCTCAGCCTGTCCTTCGACAACGTACTCACTGTTCAAATCAAAATTTATCGTACGACTCGTAAGGTCCACACTTGTACTCCTACTCGGTCCGGCCAAATGTACGGGACTAGGAATATTGACAGATGAAATTTGTGAACGAAGCAAGTCCGTCCAGTAACTGCTCCCCGAATTTGCCGGACTAGTGTAACAATTATCAACTGATTGCTGTGGTATGGCCTTAACTGTGACAAATAGCATCGGCTCATCAACCTGCTGATACAAGCCCCTTATATCCAGATCATCCTTCACTTTATGCTTTGTTATACAACCACCGATGTCCACAAGTGTGTGTATAACATATTTACAATGATTCACATCGGCACAAACTAAACTGTGCACATGCCCAATAATAAAATACAACGTCAACTGATCTGAATTTAAAACTAATCTCGTGTGTTGGTCACGTACATACTCTAAACCTTGCCACCAGCCGCCCCACCATATAAAAAAACTTCTCAATTCCAATCCAAACCCTAAACCTTTCAACAAAAGGAAAATTAATTGTTATATTGACACATGATTAATTAAAGTATTTTTATGATAACCGTGTTTAATAGGTACACACAAATTAAGCCTTAAATTATCAGCACACATGCAAGTTAAGCATTGAGTGGTAGGCAGACAAGCTCAATTAAGCCAAAATGTAATCGGAGGACATGATATAATAAGCTTAAAAAATGGCCAAACATGCCCAATTATGCAATAAAAATCGGCGTACATGTTCAAAAAAAGTAACAATTCAGCGGACATGCTCAATTAGGGTCAAATAATCAGTCCACATGCACAATTACGCCCAAATAATTGGCGGACAGACTCAATTAAGCTCAAATCATCGACGGACATGCTCAATTAGGGTGAAAAAATCAGCGGACATGAACAATTACGGTGAAAGAATCGGCGGACATGATCAATTAGGGTCAAAACATCGGCGGACATGATCAATTAGGGTGAAAACATCGGCGGACATGATCAAAAAATCGGCGGACATGACCAATTACGGTGAAAATTTCGACGGACATGCTCATATAGGTTAAAAAATCGGCGGACATGCGCAAACATGATAAAATTATCGGCGGACATACTCATTTACGGTCAATTTTTCGGCGGACACCCTCAACTGGGATACTACTTTCGGCGGACACGATGACTTAGTAAAAAAATTCGGCGGACACACTCTATTATGCTACGAAAATCGGCGAACATGTTCGATAAGGCTCAAATAATGGCGGACAAGCACAATTACCAATATCATATTAGCGGAGAAGTCTACAGTGGGTGTATGTAGTGGTATTCACGCATATTATATGCATAGTTCACCTTTTTCCTCGGCGGACAAGCATATTACATGCATACTTCACCATTTTATTCAGCGGACATGGATATAACCATTTTAATCAGCGGACATGCATTTTTAAAACCCTAAAACCGATACATTATAACCCACAAATAAATTCACAGGAAGATTGAAAGAACACTTTAACCATTAAATAAAATACAATGCAAACATTGTTCGTATCTTACCTTTGGCTCTAACTATGGATCCGTCGACAAAAACGGTGGGTAAATAGGGGAGCCGATTACCTTTTTATGCTCAAATAATTTGTGGAACAAGATGATTGAAGTTTGAATCAACTGTGTCCAATTTTGTTGTTTGTTGGTGGTGAACTTATTTGGTTGGTGGGGATAGGTGAGAGTTTAATGTGATAAAAATTTACATAAATGAAATGATTGTCAACAGGGACTTAATTTTCACCCCATTTAATGAAGTGTGTTTGAGTGACAGTAGTATGTAGTTAATGCACTTTTTTAATCAGCTAATTACTGCTTCATTAAATATGCGAATTATGATCTAACAATTTAAGGAATTAAAAATGATATTTGTTGAATTTTAAATAGTTCGTTTCCACTTGTCCGCCAAGTTTTTTTTGTTGGAGGTCATCACTTTTAATAAATTTATTTATTTATTTTTTACTTTGTCATCCCTTAAAAATCTACATATTCCCTGACACATGGATTTGCATGCAACTCTACTTGTCAACTCATTCCCAATACAAAAATGTGGGTCATCCTTGAGGGTATTCAATGCAAACCATGTATTTTTAGGGCAAATTAGATGTATTAGAAAAGGTAGGGCAAATTAGATGTTGACCAACCCATATAGGGTAAAAAGTGACATTTCCCTTTCTTTTTTGTCAAGTTTACCACAATCCTCAACGAAGTAATTTCCTTCCTAAGTTTACCACCTACATCAACCACCTACTGTTACTTTCAAACCCAAATCATCCTACATTGTTGAATCCCACTCATAACATCATTCTCATTTTCAAGATTTTCCTTAAAAAAAAAAAAAAATGTTATACTTAAAGGTGGTTAGGAAAAGAGGGAAGAGCCACATAACTAAAATCCCACCTCCCCAATACTACAAGTTTTAATTTCTAAAAAAAAAATGTTTATTCTTAAACTGTGTGATCTCTTAACTTTATATAAGTCTTTAACTTTTTTTCTTTAATTAAAGAAAATATTAATTTTAACTTCCCTTCGCTATCTCTAAGAGCAATTTTGTGTTACGAAGGTTTTCTTAGGGAGGCTCGTTACCAAGAACCTGTTACAGATTCTTACTTACAATACCAATTAAGGCAAACTTCTTGCTTTCATTTTTTAAGAAATACTTAGTTTTTTTTAAAAATAAATATATATAGGGTAATGAATGGAAGTGTATGTACAATCATGTGAATGAGGAGGTGAATCAATGTGGACATGTTGAGGAATTTCTTAACTCAAATTTTCTTTAGTTATCAGTCATTGAGTATAAACAACTATATGAAACCCCTAAGTGTGACCAAAATATTTTAGATGAATGGTATGTTGATGACTTCTTCACATAAAATTTGAAATCATCATAAGTTCTAAAAAAATATACTTATATGCTAAGAAAAGAATTAAAATTTTGAAGGTCGTCGCATCAAGATTGCAGGGAGAAACTAGAAACTTTAACACTAGTTCTCAATTTTCACCTTAAATTTTAGCCTTACGTAACTTGTCTTCATTAAGGTGGACTTACTGTTATAATTTCTATATTGAACTTAATTACATTAATTAATTTAATAATGTGCATGCAAAAGTTTACCTAAGATCAATGGACCAAGAACCAATACGTACAATTGGCATTAAGGCCAATAATGAAAGTCGTACGCGTTCGTATAATTTTGACGGATTAAATAATGAGCGCTTTCGAATAACCTAATTACTACTCCCTCCGTCCCATTTTAATATTTACATTTATTTTTTGCACGTTGATAAAAGAGTATAATATTTTAATAGATAGTGGGTGGAAAGATATAATATTTAATATAAAGTGGGTAGGTGTATTAGTGTTGGATATATTAATTGTTTTAGGTGGGTCCCATATTCCAAAAAGAAAAATATAAACATTGAAATGAGACGCGCAAAATAGAAACGTAAACATTGAAACGAGACGGAGGGAGTATGAGTTAATTCTCCTTACTTTTTAAAGTTCAGAGGTTCATTTCTGAATAGATTAAGTTAATTTAAGTCGTGAAATCTAACAGTAAATCCCCCATTGAATACATTTTCATATGCTCACACAACTTTATTTTTTCTTCTTACAGATAATGTTGTGTAGCCATCGTGATAAAGGATGAGTAGGAGGTCTCTACAAGAAGTGCTTCATATAAATATGCATTGAAACTATGAACAATTTCTTTAGTACTCTGCACACATACCACTAAACTGCTTCCACTACTTAAATTCTAATATGTTTGTTTCAATTCTATTTATAGTTTAATTAATCTCTCTCTATAACTATTATTATGGATTTGAATTTGATTAATTTAAGTTAGCTCTTTTTTAAATAAATAAAAAAAAAATTGTCCCATATATATAATTTTATTTTTCTTTAACACAAATAATTTGGGACGTCACATTAGATCTAAAAAGTGATAACATTTGATAATAAAAAAAAATATGTTTTGATTAAAATTAGTGATAATCGTTGAAATAAACTATTTAATTTATAAACAATTAGCAGTAAAAGTAATAGTGTATTTATAAAAAAAAAATGATAACATCTTTATTTTAAATAATAATAATTAATTATATAAAAAATAAAAATCTCACACTTTTCCCTTGTTAAGAAAAACGGTTTCACACTTGTCCATAACTAAAAGAGAAAAATCTTTCAACCTATCCATCAAAGTGGGTTCACAAACACCCCTGAATTTAATAGGATTAAGATTAGAGATGGAGGTTGTGTGAAAACCAGTGAGAGAATATATACTCTTCTAATAATTAGGGTGAATCTCTCTATGCATCCACAATTAACAAATCTAATTGCTTCTTATCTTAAGCTTATAGAACGGTCCCATAAAAAAATTAGAGTGTTCCTATTTTGCTCTTTTATATGATAGACTGTTAATTGTTTTGCACAAGAGATAATGTTCTTTCATTGTATTGTATGATAATCTATATCTATTGATCTTTCAAGACGAGCAATATTTTTCCAAAAAAGGACACCTACATTCTATTCTATACAATTAATTCCTACTCTTAAAAATATAGAGCAAATCTTATATGAGATCATCTTACAATAATACCATTTTAATTTTTTTTTATCATTTTTCATTAAAAATGTTATTAATAATTTAATTGAACAATTATCACTTTTTATCGATCAAATATTATATTTCATATAATAAAGAAAAAATTTCTTATGAGACGTGTTAAAGTATGATGGTAATATGACGTATTTTACTATCGATAAACATACTGTATCTATATAATAAACGTACTATAATAATTGATCGACCTGTTTCACAATCCGTCTCACATATACCCATATTTTTAAGAGATTGTCGCTCTATTAAAATGTTACCACTCTTTGTGATCGTTTTTGTCTGTACAGACAAAATAGCAGTATACTCATTTCATCCCCTTTTAATGTTTACGTTTTCTTTTTGTACGTTGATTAAAGAGTATAGTATTTTAATATATAGTGGGTGAAAATATATAATATTTAACGTAAAGTAGGTATGTGCATTAGTGTTGGATGTCATTGAAATGAGAAGGAGGAAGTACACCCTTAAGTGAAGTAAGTAACATGAGTTTTCCATTAATAAAAATAGAAGAATGTGAAGTGGATAAAATGACCTTGAAAAGCTTGAAAGGGCAGATGTCTCTCCATGGGCAAGAAAAGTGGAAGTAGTATAAAGTAGAGTGAGGGCATAAATAAAGGCTTAATTTAAAAGGGTTACACTCAATATTCCGAATCTCAAAAGCCATCAATCCTTGCCAAAAATAATACTAACGTCACACCTTCCACTATCACCCTTACTTTTTTTTTTTTTTTTTGGGTGACAACTTGCTTTTATTTGCAACTTGCATCCCAACCTCAATCAATTTTTTTTCCTATTTAATTCCAATAAATAAACAAAAACATCGTTATCAAATCTAAGGGAAAAATTCACTTGAAATGTAATAAGAAAAAGAATTACACTTAGAATCACATAAACAAAGTCTACAGAGTTTCCAAGACAAATTACTACTCGCTCAGTCGAGTCTTTTTTTAGGACAATATGCATCATTCAATCGATTTAATACGTAATGCCTTAAATGATGTCTGAAAATATTACAGTGCAATATGGAGAGAAAATATCTCTTTGAAAGAATCATGTAGTATTTCATGTTCATCTTTTAATAATTTTATTGTCATTTTGAGATTTTGAGTTTAAGTTTTATGCTAGGTAAGAAATATACATCGATGTTCATAACATTATTATTTGGTAATACAAATTAGGTGTGCACCCGGTGCACCCTAAGATGTGCAACATTCATAACATTATTATTTAGTAGGGAAAAATGCACTTTTGGTCCCATACAAGAAGTTTGATTTCATTTTTGGTCCCTAACCCTTTTTTTTGTCCCAAAACTTACAATTTTGGTCCCTGTCGTTAGTTTTTTTGACAGAAATTGTTAAATAAAAAATAATAATTTTTTTAAAGAACTAACCTCGTAAAAAAATAATATAATTGGCATAAACTTTAGAATTCCACCTGCAATCAGAATCCACAATCAAATGAAGAAAAATAAAGAACAACCACACAAAATAAATAACAAAAATTCACCAGAAATATAAATCTCAAAACATGTCAAACAATATGTATTAGAGTATAAATTAATTTCAGTAAAGAAAAGATTTAATTTAACTCCATAACTCAACGAGAAACTCAGCTTCCACATTGTCGGGGATGGTCATAGTCACAAATGCGCTCATACCTTGGTACTCAACTCAATTTCCACACTATCGACTCGAGTGTGACAGGCAATGAAGCTCCTTGGAGCAAACAGATAAATTAAATAACCTTCCCCGATCTATTGCCATACACTACCGTGATAGGAAATTTTTCGGCAGATCAGCTGATTCAGACTTGTACAATTGGAAAATGATGTCGGAAGGGATCAGCTTGTTCCCCGACCAATTGAGGTAGGGCGAAGAGCCACAGGTTTCGATTCTCAAATTGGAAATTGAACCGGAGAGGTTGTTGTTGGAGAATAGTATAAAGGTGTTATAAACAGGGGAGGGGAATTACCAGCAGCTTTCAGCAACAAAATAGAAGCAGGTGGAGTCTTCAAGACGAAAGTGAAGCTTCGATCCTGGAAATAATCAAAAACCAATAAAAAAACAAACAAATACAAAGGATTAATGTATATTGAGAGCAAATGAAACTCACGTCGTAAACTGTAATTTCAACAGGAATGATATAACCGGGTTTGTCAGCAGTTCTAGCATTGTAGTCCTTACAAAGCGCCGCTATATTCACACCCTTCGCACCCAATGCGAGACCCACTAGCGGTGGCGGAGTCACTTTTTCGGCCTCCAGAGCCCACTTCACCACCCCAACCACTGCCAATCATCCCAAAAAATTAATAATAATAATGAGCACACTGCACAGATATGCAAGCAGTCGCCAGTAGGACAGAAACACAACAAAATACAAAGCAAAGGTTTAATAATCGAGAAAATTGAATAACAACGGAGGATTAGAATTACACATTTGAATACCTTTTTTTAGGTTTTCCACCAGGTTTGGGCGGAGCCATAGAAATGATGGTGAGAGATCGCGGGGAGGAAGGAAGGCGCAGAGATCGATTCTTATTCAACAGCTGTAGAGTGTTCGTCTGGTTTGACGATAAACTGGAGGATGAAGAGGTGGAAAACATGGAAGAAGATGGAAGCTTTGCTTCATTCTCGCCATTGAGGTTTTGATATTACAATTTATTGATTCAGAGAAAGAAGTTCTTGGGGAGGAAACCGATGATATTATTGAAAGCAAAATTGGCATACTTGAGATTAGGGCAATTGGCGAAAAAAATTGGGGAAATTTGCTAAAAATCCCAGAAAGAGAGAGCTGGAAGTGCGGATTCACAGTAAATTGATGGTGACTTGTACATGGAAAGAATTGGTAGAGAAATTGAGAGAGATGAGCATATCCATAGAAGAAAATAGAGACAAAGATATTTGGCCGAGGAGATTGGATTGAGCAAGATTAACGTCGGTGACTCTTCCAACATCGTTGTAGGTGATTCCACGCCATGTGCAGGGATCTCTGGAGAGCTTTCAGTCGGAAACGGCGTCGTTTGGGTCCTTGAGGATCATCTTCTTGAAGGATAGAAGAGTGGAGGCGTTGGATTTCTTGGGGCCTGGGCAATATTTTTGCAATACGGCAGGGAGTGATCGGCGATAGATTTCCGATTTATCCTATGCAAGCATCTTCTTGAATTCGATTGATTATGCGATGTATTTTGGATGAAGGAATTGAGATAAGCAGTTAGGGTTTCAAGGAAAGGGGGAAATCTAAGAACATGTGATTCAAATCCGTTCAACCCTTTCTCTTACTAATGGACACGTGCTGCTCACGTGCTGATTCAAGGAAGTTTGAAAAAAAAGCAATGAGACCAAAATTACAATGAAAAGGACCAAAAATGAAATCAAACTTTTTGTATGGACTAAAAGTGCATTTTTCCTTATTTGGTAATACAAATTAGGTGTGCACTCGGTGCACCTTAAGATAGGGTGCACCCACTTTTGACAACATATACAAATATAAACAAAAATATATACAATTATGAACAAAAATGTATACAATTTAATTGTTAGTTTTTTTAATAAAAATTGAGTGTAAAAGGATATACAATTATTAAAAAACATGTATACACTATTGAATAAAAAGTTATATTCATATGGATGCTAGTTTTTTTAATGAAAAACTTAGTGTGAAAAAAATATACAATTATTAAGAAATACGTATATAAAATAGAATAACATGTATACAAAATAGAATAAAAAGTTATATACATATAGGTGCACCTTATATTAACTCTACAAATTATATTATACTGCATGAGATTTATGGAAATCCTTGGAAATCTTATATTTTCATATAAATTGATATTCCAATTTTCCACATTAAGAATAGATTTTATGTGGTGGTGATGATGTGATAAGTATTCCCATAAGAAATCAACTTAGATGTGAATAGGCAATATTAAAGAGAATAAAGTTTTAGTTAAAAGGCAATATTTCTATTAAGAGAGTATTATGTGAAACCGATTCTATATAAGTCATTTATAAGAAAGATCTAAATCGTTAAATTATACAATAAGATATATTCTTGAATTAAATAAAAATTTTTATATAAAAATGAATAACTACTTAATACACCTTAAAAATAATTTATAAAAACTTAGATGTGCACGTTTAGGATAAAAAGAAAGTTTTTTTTTTTTGGGTAAAATAAGTATTTTATTAATAATAAAGTTCCCCATAATTACATGAAAATGAAAAACACCGTTACAACATGAGAAATTTGAAGAATTTTTTAGACAACATCAACACCTATAATTAGATATTTGCCACCCTAACATCTATAGAATTAATTTTGGTGATCTTATATAGTTTTTGTGACAAATTTATAAATTTATTGAATGTCTTTCAAAAATCTAACTCCAAAAATAAAATTAACTTCTTCCAAGTCTCAAACTTTTCATTACAGAAAATTATAGAATTTCAAATTTTCTATATCAACAAACCAAATATTCCAAAAATAAACCAGAAAGTAATGTGACTTTAAATTGTTTAGTTAGAAATTAATAGTATTTAAAGAAAAGGAGAATGTTTATTTCCACTGTACGTAAATTAATTCGTAACGTAAAAATTTGGGCCAATTTAAAAAATAACTATTTATTTAATTAAATTAACAATATCAATAACAAACAACTTATATTATAAATTAATTAATACTATACACTTTTGGACTTTAATTCTCCTACTATTCAACTAATAATATTCAATGTGTCCCATGTCGGTTATCATATCGATAATCGGCGGGCGACGGCCGATGGTGGGCGGCGGCGGCAGGTGGGGGAGATGAGAGTGGTGTAGATTGTTTGGGATGGGAGTATTTTGGGCCTTTTAAGGTGCACTAGTATAGAATTAATATAAAAATTATTTGATGTTTGTATAGTTATTCATTAAGGTATTTTGAATATATACATGTCAATTGGAACTAAATTCTAATTTTATTAAAAATATTAAAATAACTAAATTCTACCCAATACACTTAATATATTTTATTATGTATTTATTTATTTTTAAAATATATTTATTTGTTATATAAAAACTAAAATATCCTAAAAATAATAAATAAATAAATAAAAGAATGTATAGGGTGTTTGCAAACCAATTTCAGAATATTAAAAATCTCTATATTGAGATGCTCTACTCTCACATCTATTTAAAAATAATACTTCCTTCCACCCATAAAACCCGTCACACCTTCCTAATTCTTTTGTGCACAACACCCTTCCCTTCACACCCCAAATAGAAGGAAATAACGATTTTATCCAATAACTTTAAAAGACACTTTTATTCAATAAATTGAAGTTTGAGTACATCTTGTACTCTTTTATATTAATTTATTCTCACTTAACTAGATGAACTAGCTCACCTAATTATTGGGCTCCTCACTAAAGTGAGCGACCCATGTTCGATTCTCTTTGGGAATGAATTAGGAATGAAGATATAAGGAGGGCGAATTAGGAATGGAAATATAAAGAGGAAGGAAGAATATGGATACTTGGTGTAACAACTAATATTTACTTATAAAAAAAATTTATTCTGACTTTTAAAAAAAGAAAAAAAATGACGTGTAATTAAAATAGTGAAAGAGGTTTGGCAGAGCACCAAGAAGCTTGGAATTTCATCGTTGAATTCCGCGTCACACTTTCCAACCCTTTGTCCTCATTACTGGCTGATGCAATATACCCCACTTTCTATTATATTTCATCTTTCTTTTTTTCTACCTTATATTATATTTAATGTTCTGTTATTATTATAATATATAATATATATAATAGGGTATCAATCCATTACCAAATGTGGGGCTTCAATAGGACACTCATCATATCTAATCAAATACAAAATTTTATTTCTAGATTACAAGGAGCATGCATTATAGAGATTTATATCTATTTTATTATATAAGATTTAATATTTATTTTTAAAATTTGGTATTATTGGTTTTATAATTTTTTAATTCAACCATATAATATTCAAATTGATTCATGACTTATTTTATACCTGCTATTTATAAGGTATTTAATCTTATGATTCGTGAACTGAGGTATAATTATATTTTAAAATTATAAGTAAAAAAGATGGACGTAAATTAATTGAAGTTTTACAAGCTCGATCAAATTAATTGTTACTCCATTTTAAAGTTTCAGACATTTGAACGTCTCATTAGTGCCTTTACAATATACACACCTTTGTTCGTAATGATTATATTTATTTTTTTCAAAAAAATTAATAAATTTAGTATTTTAATGTGTAGTTTGTTGAAAGATATACTCTCTCCGTCCTATGCAAATGGATACTTGCTTTTTGCACGTGAATTAAAGAGTATTACTCCCTCCGTTCCATAAACAAATTCAAACTATTTTATTCATCCCATAAACAAGTTCATACCCTCAAATTAGAAAATACACACAAATCAATAACCCTACAACACACTTTAATTTCAAAATTGCCACTCATTTACAACTCACATAACTTACTTTATAATTTATTTATTACCTAAAAATACCAAACTACCCCCAAAAGTAAAGCAAAGTAATTTTTCCTTAAACTCCGCATCTACAGTAACCGTTAACTTCTCTTTGGGACGGAGGTAGTGTTATTTAACGTGTAGTGAGTAGTTGTATTAATTAGTGGGTGTGTGAGTTCCATGTGTGTAAAAAAGGAAAGGAAAATATTTGGGTGGGACGCCCAAAATAAAAAAAATGGACCCTTCAAAGGAGATGGAGGCAGTAATAATTTAATGTATAGTAAGTAAATGTACGTACTAGTATTTTTGGTGGGTCCCATAAAAATATATTAGAAATAATTATTTTGTGTATGTCTCATCTAAAAAAATACTCCCTCCTTCCTACCGAAGGTTCCCATTTTAGTATATTGGGCGTATCATTCAAAATTGCTCATTTTCCACTTTTAATAAAAGGGCCCTACATATAGCCCATCACTCACTACTAATATAACTACCTACTGCACATAAAATAATAATACTATTTAATCTACGCACAAAAAACAATCGATAACGTTTAGACGGGAGAGTGGGAGCAATCATTAGCTATGACTGCATTGAGGAGCATCATTTTTAATAAACACATGCATCACAAATAATTCTCAATGCATCACGTTTGCAAAGATGTCATATTCTACAACACACCTAATATATTTATTACTTTATCATATATCTTAAAAATACTATAATATCTAAAAAAAATTAAATAAGTTAATTAAAAGAATAATACTACTAATATATTTTTAAACTACAATGGCTTAGAAACCCTCGTACAATTCTGTGGCCTGCACACGCCACTTCATAATGCTGTAATGGAATATTTCCACTCCACATGCATGTGGAGTAGAAAATCATTGCCTCACATTGATTTATTATAGAATTCTTCGAAGTTATTTTCTCGTGATTCAATTGATAAAGTTAATAAATATTGAAGAGTGTTATATTAAGAATTTTATCTTTTATTAAGAAATTTATATATTAGGTTGATTGGCTAAGAAAAATAAATTTTCTATTTATAAATTGAAGATATTAATTTTATTTTAAAGAGTTTCCAAATTTTGTACACTTCACTGTTTTAATCGGCCCAATTTCAATTTCAACTTTAACGTCTTCCATTTCAATTTCAATTTCAATTTCAATTTCAACTTCAACTTCAACTTCAACTTCACACACTTCCATAAAAGGAAATAACAATTAATTACTATTCCCACAACACATTTTAATTTAATGGTTCATCATATCTATTGGTTTAATTTAAGAGTGAGGCCGCGTCCCCGCGCACGCCGTGTGCATTTAAAATTTAGTATTATAGATAAAGGTACATTATTTTGTTCTAAAGAGTATACACTTTAATTAATAAGGGTACATCATTTTGTTCTAAAGAATATATACTTTTCATTATATTTTTTATTTTTTTTCAAAAAAGGGATAATTGCACTTTCGGTCCCGTTAGAGTATCCTAGTTACATTTTTGGTCCTGAACCTTTTTTCTAGTCCCAAAAGTTGCATTTTTAGACCTGTTTCATTAGAAATGGACGGAAACTATTAGTAGTTGCACTTTTAGTCCCAAAATAGTTATAAAACATAGTTTTTTCGAAAATTTTCATCCCCAATCAACTTCTATCATATTTATATTGCTAGATCTTCATCGTCTTTCTATTTTTCAAAATAGACATAGTCCATTACGACCATATCTGGCCCAGCATGCTTCCGTACATTAATTAAACAACATTAATCTCATAGCTAACCAACTCAGAACAGTATCAGTACCTTTTTTTACCGTCAATCCACCGGGTATCCGGAAGATTTTACAACTGCTCCTTACAGCCAACCACGCACCCCGCAGTGTGATGGATCAATCCCGTTCCTTCAGCGGATCTCAGCACAACCCTGGTTCATTTCCTACACCGGGTATACAGGATACTGGTACTGTTCTTGCCGGAAAGTATGGAGATTAAGGTTGCAGAAAAATGGAAGGCTACATGCAGGCAGAAGCCCAAGATTATTTATTTATTGAATGGAGAAATTTATTACACACTCATCCTTACTGAACAAGAGGAGATAACTCCTTAGCTACCTATTGTAGCTGCACTCAGAACACTCATACAAAGAAAAGAGAAGAATACAATGTATATTTTAGAAAAAAAACAGAGGGTAATGGTCGATGCCTTCTGCTTTCTCAACACACCTATTTATAGAGGCTTTCGGATTTGAAATCTGGATTTCAAAGCCTCCTAACTTCTTTTGACGTCACTGTTTACATTATTTATCTCGGATTTCAACTTTAGCAGCTGGCTGGTCCATTCTTCTTTATTGGATTCTTTTTTGTGACGTCACTGCTTGCGTCACTTTACATTAGACGTCAACTTCTCAGCAGCTGGTTGGTTTCTTTATTGGATTCCCTTTTGTGGGTCATCTTCTCATATGTCTCTTACCCTTTCAGAAAGGTCACATGGCTCTTGCTTTTTTGAGAAATCATCTATCCTCTTTGGTGCCTGATGATTCTCCCGGCTCCTGGGTATTCTGAAAAGATTTTACCTTCTTTTTTCCACGTGTCTCCTTTGTCGGGGGTGGATCAGCCGTTCTGATCATCCCTATGCTCAGTCTTATTCTTTTTCCAAACTCTGGTTCTGTTTGGGTGGAACAGCTTGAACATCCCTTGTTTGTCCATTGCCCCCATGTTGCAATATCTTCGATGTGTTTGTTTACTCACCGGAATCTTGTTTCTCTAGAGAAGTTCCTATTTTTCCTGGAAGGCCTTCTCTGCAAACCCTGTCTTCTTTCCTATTAAAGTATTCAACAGAAAGGACCCATTCAAAGACTTGTGCTTGAACTTGAATGGGAACTTCACCTCCACCATTGATTTGATGCAGGCTTACAAATCTCTCGCTCTTCGCGTAGAGATCTGCTCTTCAGAAAATGTAGAAACCAAGACTGGAAGACTCTTTGATTTTATTTGACGCTGAGACATCGGGTCTTCTTAGTTTGATGAAATGGAAGGCCTCGTGACTGCCTTTTTCGACTGGTTCTGGGGCCGCACTGGTGAAGTATAGCTCCAATACATTGCCTCTGGATAGAGTCGAGTTATTTTCCCATGCCTGAAAACCTTTTCTCCCAGCCATTCTGGGAGTTTTGCAAGTTCTGGGAAGCCTGGTATAACAGTATAGATTGAAGCTAGTGCTCCAAAATTATACCATTTTTTTATATCATTTGGATTTGAGCCTTCTCGCATCCAAACTCGGGGATATTCCCCAGATATATCCACACGGAATTTTTTCAATTGGATTTTTTGTCTGGTGTTCAATTTCTCCCAGCTGGCCTGATATTCCTGCCAATAAGAAAAATCGGCTAAGTTAATACCAACCTTAGCAGTGTCTGTAATCGGCCTAAAATTGATCTCTCTCTCTTTAACCTAGAGGTGCTGGGTTGACTAGTCGACTCTAGATGTGACTCCAGGTCTTCGATTTTTCCTTGGACAAGTTTCTTTTTTGGAGGTTCCAATCTAGGACTTATGCTAAGGGTACTTGAATCCCTTGCTCCGAGTTTAGAGCCCCATTCTCGACTACTCTCCTTTTGTCGATTTCTATTGCCATCAACAGCCCGGAGGAGTGGCTCTCGTAAGGACTAGAAGAGACTCGCATTGTTGCGAATACAGACTCATATGCGATTAGACACTTTGGTCCGATCACTTTCATGTAATTTTCCAGCATGCGTTGCATTAAGTGCCAGATTCTCGAATTTCCTCTAGAGCAACACAAGGTTGTCCATTAGGTGCCTTGAAATAGTCAGGATGGAGTCTATTTCAGCTCCTTCTATCTCTCGTCAGGAAATCCACCAAAACATTATCAACAAATTTAATAATGACAATATTAAAATCATAATATTGGCATTCTACTTGCCATCTTAATAGTCTAGCCTTTTCAGGTTTAGATTCAATTTTATTTTTCAAAAAGGCTTTGATGCTTGGGTTATCAATTTTAAGGATAAATTTCTTCGAATAGCGGCCATTTTTTGAACGCCTTTCGAACCGCAAAGAACTCCTTTTCATTGATGTGCCACCTATTTCCTTCATTCTCCGTAAAGAGTCTGCTACAGTATCTGCATGGCACTTCTCCTTCGGGTGTGGACTTAGTTAGGATCGCTGCCCCACCAATGGTCACTGACATCTGTGTAAAGTATCAGTTCATCCTCGTCATTTGGTATTGCCAACTTGGGGAGCTTCTTGCAAACCTCCTTTAGTTGTTTAACCATTGCTCGATGTGATTCCTCCCATTTGAATTCAACATCTTTTTTCAATAGAGGACAAAACACCTTCCTATATTGCGCTAGATTGTTGATGAACATTCCAGCAAAGTTGACAACTCCTAAGAAGCTTTGGAGTTGCTTCTTATCCTTGAAATCTTCAGGAAATCCTTGAACCTTTTTCACAATGTGTGGTTGTAGAATAATTCCAGATTCATCAATCTCGACTCCAAGAAACTCGATCAGTCTTGTTGCTATTACTGCTTTCTTTTCAGAAAGCACCAATCCTTCCTTGTGGCATGCCTCTGAAAATATTTCCAGATGCACGAGGTGCTCCTTCATATTCTTTGAGACTATAAGAATGGCATCCACATAAACAAACAGGAATGAGAAATAATCCTTGAAAAGATTATCCATCTTCCTTTGGTATATCTTGGGTACATTCGCCAAGCCCATAGGCATGACATTCTAGATATAATGGCCTTGTGGTGTGGAGAAAGCTGTGAACTTCTTGCTTCATTCTTCCATCATAATCTGGTAGAACCCAGATTTGCAATCGAACTTTGAGAATACCTTGGCATTCGTGATACAGTTGACCAAGTGTTCTCTACTTGGTATGTAGTATCCATCGAACTCCAAGATGTTGTTGATCCCTTTGTAGTTGATCACAAGTCTCGACTTTTCTCGTTTGACTTCTCCATGATTTCGAACTAGAAATCCTGGACTACTGTATGGAGATACCCCTGGTGATATCAATTTAAGATTCAGATGTTCCTTAAGTATTAGCTGCATATCCTTTCGATCCTCTTGGTTCATCAGGATAGGCTTGTATCTCACGAACTCATGCTCCTTTACTTTTTTTACTTTGAGTGAGGCTTTAGCTCGTTCTTATCCCACCAGGCTAGAGGATCCTCATTGAAGTTCCTGTGTATCTTCTTTTTAACGTCCTCCAAAGATGTTTGTTCTTCGATTATGACGTCTTTCTGTAGACTATCTCCCAAGCTTGCTTTGAGAAGGTGAATTGTATTTTCTTTTAGTTTCTCCATCTTCCATTATCCTCTTGTCTCGGTTCTCATCTGAAGGACTGCTTCGCCATATTTTCTTAGATCATTCATCTTTAGATGGCTAAGATTTCCTTCATCACCACGCTTGCTGCGAAATTTGATTGGCATTTTTCTTTGAAATGTATTACGCAGTCTTGGTGCGATGATCTTATGTTCACAAAGGGTTGTGAAAATAAGCCTCCTTGTTGAGTTTTCTTGGGTAAAATGCTTGAATGTCTGTAGGAAATTATTTCCTAATAGAATATCTGCTCCGTTGTCGTGGAAATATATCGGTGGAGTTTTCACCTTGTACCACGGGGTACGATCTGCTCCTCCGATCATGATTTTTGCCTGCTTGATTCCTCTGTTAAGGATTAGCACCCTTTGAGAGAAATCTTTTCCTAGTACTGTTGGCAATTCTTCACATGAGTCTTTCGGAAAGACTGCTTCTTTTGCTGTGCAGATGCCGGCTCCTGAATTAATGTATGCTGCAAAATATTCTGCACGATGTTCCTTATATATCATCCTTATGGTGATATATATCGAGAATGGACTTGTGGCCATGGGTGGATCAGAGCTTATAAGCCCGAGCCTCTACTAATAGACTCTGTATCTTTTTCCCTTGACCGTAAACTCCATTCCATCTTGAAGTCGTTCCCAAGGTTTATGATCCTCGAGAAACTCCAATTCCAGTACTAGTTGTTCTGGGAATCTTCTTGCGACTCCTTCGATTATCAGCTCTAGATCACCTAGTTTGAGCTGTCTTTGGTATCTCCCAGTTGTTGGTTATTGGAGATTATACAAGACATCACAAGGAATAGAGTTTTTCTTTTTAGTGATATCGAATATTACTTCAACTCCTCTCCATCCTTCTGGGCATTTTAGTTCACCTTTAGTTGTGAATGTTTTCGGTTTTTGGATCACCTCCACGATTGGTTTCTTTTCCCATTTCTTGCTGATCATTCTATCTTCTTGGAAAGAAATCCTCCTTTGCTCGAATCTGAGGCTATCTTGTCTACTCCAAATTGGCTTGTCCCTGATTCGTAAATCTATGTCGTGGATTAGCAGTAACTCCATTATTTTTGGCTTGGTTGCGCATGCAACCCTCTCGAACACTTCCGGTATCTCAATATACTCCTTTATTTGGAATAGATCCGAATGATGACTGTTGGATAGAGCATAAGAGATACTGTATGTGATCGAGTAAGGCCTATTCTCTTCTTTCATCAGATCTTTGTTCTTGAAATCTCGATGAAGGGTAAGTGCCCTACTGAAATTCTTATCTGCCAGATTATAGGCAATCCTTGGGTAGATATAGGATGCTACGTTGCCTGCGTATAGGTTCCCTGAGATTCCTCCCAGGCAAGCCTCTCTTGTATTCTTGATCCTCTTATTAAAGATTGCAATATCGATTGGTGTATCGATACCTTCTTTGAAAGTTGCTTTGATGAGGATTCGGATTACTCCAATATGAATCCAAGACATGGTCTTAGCCATTCCTTCCTTGAGTTTACTAAGTTCCCTTTTGATTTCGTCAACAGGAACTAGTTGCATTTCCATCACATTTCTCGTGAGTTCCATTGGGATGACAATTTTCCCTTCGGTCACTTTATATATGATGTTGTGTTTTCTTTTCTTGAAGCTTGGAAAGTATTTGTCCAACTTTCCTACGGTGAATCCATCATATAGTTTGAGCCTTGGATCCTCCTTCATGATTCTCATAAGGGCTTTATGAGAAATGGATGTCTGGGAGTAGAATCCCGACATATCTTCTTGCATCTCCTGTCTGAAGCTTTCTTCTTCACTCCGATTCATCTTCAGAAGACTCGTCCTGGCTGAAGAATTCTTCCTCATAGATGCTTTCGTCTGAGGGTATATCTTCGAATTTATATACCTGTAATAGATCTTGGATGTAAACAGCTTCCTCCATTTCTGGAGTGATTTCAAACTGTAGTACTCCTCGTTTCTGGTTTCCTGGGCAATCTGGTGAGATATGTCCTCTTGCTCCACACGTGTAGCAGTTGCAATCTTTGAATCTTTCATTGACTCGTGTGGCTGCTCTTCGGAATGTTTTTCTTGTGGGAGTTCTTCCTGTACTCCTCTGGTTTGACCCTGAGGATGATGCTTGACTCATTGAACTCCACCTTGATGGTCCAGATATCTGCCCTGATTTATAGCTTCGGGCCTTTTGCTTGGACCAAAAGGATCTTGGTCTTCTAGACCTCCATCCTCTGCTTCTTTGTATATAAGGATGATTTTTCTTCATCCTTTTCTGCGTCCTTGGACTTCTCCCAATGATCATTGGAAGATCATTGTTCTCGCAACATAAGGGTACTGTCTTGTTGATTCTCCTTAGTCTCTTGTAGTTCTTGTGTAGTGATGCTTGGTGGCACCATTCTGCAATCTTGGCTTTGAGAAAAGACATCCTCCTTGCTATCGAATCCAGCTCACATGGTTCATACTCTTTGATTAGCATTTCCCTCCATGGACTTGGAATCTTGGCAAAGAACAGGTGGAATACTTCTTCCTCCTTGACCTTCGACTTCCATCTGTACTCTATGAAGAGTTTGATGTATTCATCTACATGACAGATGTCAAGTAGTCCAGACTGTATAGGGCATTCCTATACTTCTTCTTCTTCTTTTCTTCTTTTCTTCTTCCATTCCTTCGAAGTAACCTACTCCGATGAAGTGGATCTTGAAGATTTTGGCCATCCAATATACGATGTTGCCTAGATCTTCGCCTTCCATAGCTTTCTTCTTCACTTGTCTGAGAGCTCCTCCCAGGCACATTTTACTGATCCTTCCAGGCTCATAGTAAGGAATCTTATGAACCCTTCTTTGTCCAGCTCCAATGCGCCACCTGCAATCTTCATGGCATTTGTCCATTCATTGATCAAGGCCTCTCTATTCTTGAAGTCTAGAGTATCGAGGTTTAAGATCAACCCATATGGATTTATCGGTTCAAGGTGAGACCAACCATATGGGGTGTTATGTATATTAAATCCTCGAACTCGACTTGCCCCTGTTGACATTCCTATTGCCTTTATCTTGAAGTTTCTTGGTTGTTGGAATGTCTCTTCTTATTTCGCCTCATGGACTTCATGTGATCCAGATGTTCCTTCATTTTGGCCCCGATCTTGTTGAGCCTGTGATTGTTGTTGAGAACTTGATGATTCTCCAACATTCATCTTTAGATCTATAATTGATAGTCCTTGGAAGGACCCATATAGATCTTGTAGATCTTCAAGATTTGCTCTTTCCATCTGGGGTTGTAGGTTCTCCTCGAAGGATAGAAATCATCTTCTCGCTTTTGAACTTTGGCCTTGTGACCTCAGTCGTCTTTCCCTTTTGATGTAAAAAGGGTTCTTGTCCGAAGGTTAGTGGTAACCTTCCTCCTGGCCTTCTTTCGGTCAACTTTACGATAAGATCGAGTTGCTTGTTCTGCAGTGTCTCCACCTTATCCATTTTGAGGCTGATCTCAAATATCGTCCTTGACATATTTTGGCAATATTCACCAAAGAAGATTACTGTCTTCTGTAATTCTCTAAGATCTTGATTCATCTTAGAGTTTTCCACCTCGATTTCTTTCCACTCCGTCATTCTTTCCAATGTGAGAAGTGGTAAGGCCTGCAGATCTCCCTGGTCCCTGGTTTGGACGTCTTCTCCATTGCTCTTGTTTGGGGATACGTCCATGGATCTCGGTAAAACCTCTGATCTCTACTATATTTCTTGGTACTTCCTTGGAACAATTTATCTCTGTCTGACAAATTTCTTCCAGACGTTCTTCCCTGGTGAGGTCCTCAAGGTTCGCCAACTTTCATTTTCGATCGAGGTTTTCCCAAAATCAATGGCGACCTCGTATTATTTCTCTGCATATTGTCTATACAATACACAATAATATTGTTGTATAGAACTGATTGTCTCGTCGTAGTTGATGGGCCAGAAATCTCGGTTGCTCCAGCTTGGAACAGGGCTAATAGTCCTATCAATCTCGGATGTCGAACTTTCGTTCGGATCCATATCTCTTTGAAACTCTCCTCTCGTTAAGTGATATAAGTATTATAAAAAAAATTTCATTAATAAATAAATAAACATAGGCTCTGATACCATTTTGCGTGGAAAGTAGATGAAAATCTGGTCTAGTATTGATAGAATAGTAAATCTGATTAGGGATTATTTTTGCATAATTTGGGGTCAAAATTGCAAAATTTTCATTTTTGGTACCAGCAAATTCCGTTATTTCTAACGGTTTTTTAAAGAAAACTTCAACGGGACCAAAATTGCATACTAAAGGACCATTTCTGCAAGTAACCTTTCTTCAATAGGACCAAATCTGCATTTTCCCCTTTCAAAAAATAAAGGGTACACATCTTTATACTAAAGAGTATACAATTTAACACAAAATTCTAAAGGCAACCATAGTGTGTTTCCATGCTCCAGGACGCATACAAGTTTTTGCCTTGTAAAATAAAGGGTACATATCTTTATACTAAAGGGTATATTGATGCGCGTTTTCTTTGCACGCAAATCTAATCTCTAAGTATTAAGGATATCAATTGCAGCTTAAGCAAGCGACCAAGTGAATATCGAACTCAAAGGACTGCGTATTATCAATTTAATTATTAACTAAATTAATTAAGACGAATTGTGGTAATAAAAATTTGAGATTTGAATTGTTAAACTACAAAATGATTAATTAAAATAACAAATAAAATAAATAACACTAGAAGAATACGAAAGTGAATCAAGAGAGAGAATAGGTAGCTCTAGGATAATTCAGTTTCACTCATTAATTTTCCTTCCGCGTGTTGATGTCCGACTCTGCCTTGTGGAATATGGACACATCACTAAACCATGCATATCTACTCTATAGACACAAGTAAACATGCGTGTAACACGTGTGAATAACCTCGGAGCAAGAGATATAATTCCACCCCTCTTTCTATGTACTATCAGTATCAATTATTTTCCTAGCCAATTGGTACTCTAACCCGATATGATCTCCCTTTATATGTACTATAAAATTACCCTCTTTATCCTATTTAATAATCTGAATTCAATTCAATTAATAAGTATTCATATATGATAGTTCTAATAAAGCTTCGGAGTCCCCTCACTTAGAATCATAACATGGAATATATCCTGCTCAGCAGTGAACGCACTCAATCAATAACCAAGATATGTATGCAGACTCTACATAACAGTTAATGATGTACAAAATGACCATGAGTATGAATTAAAAAGGCACAATCATATATAAAATAAATTCACAAGTAGTGTTGTATGGAGTTTACACATGAAAGTTCAATTAATTGATAAAAATCTTCACAACCTTAGTTCTACCAAAAAGGCTCTAGGCCATGATGTTGTAGGAATCACACATGGGGGTTGGATAGATCTTACCCATATGTCAGGAAAATTAGAAAGTAGAAGAAAAGAATTAGAAAAACCCTTGGTGTAGAAGCCTATTTCCTTCTCTCTTCCGTCTCTTCAATTCCTTTTGGTTCTCCTCTTGATTCCACGGACGAATCTTCAAAGTGATGGATGGATGGAGGAAAGGATGTGGATGATGGTTGGGGGTGACCCCCCCTTGTGGGGTGTAGTATGGTTGTGGCCTCTCTTCCTCTAATCTATTATATTGTGTTCCTTCTTTTCTCCTGCGGAAGCCCTTCTTTTATACACATAGGATCTCCTTATGGGCTTAGGATGAGCCTTTGCTTGAAGCACACGTCAAATTTGGTTAAAGACATCCGGAATTACCATAAATAGCATTCAGCGAAATGTCGTTCGACCTCAGCATCCAAGTCGAACAAGAAGCCCCTGGTCGAACAAACATTCTGGACAACTTTGGCAATTTGCTCAACCAGATTGATCTTGGTCGAGCAACTCTTCCAAGTCGAACTGGCTCACTGGACAGGCTCTGGCAATCTGCTCGACTTGTCACCTCCCGTTCGACCACCTATTGAAGGTCGAACAAGCCAACTTGGTCGAACAACACCTTGATATCACCTCCAAAATTGTGTCTTCCAATTCCGAGCCTTTTTTACATGTTTTCCTATATGAATATGCTCAAATAGCCATTGTACCCTTTGATTCGTGCCTTTCCCATAAACGTAACGATTCGTCTCGATAAAAGACCAAATAGTACTCCATTTCCATGCAAATTAAGGCCCAAAACACGCTTAATTTCACTCTCAACAAACCCACAAACTTACCCGTTGCTCGTTCCAAGGCAATAAAATAAAGATAAAAAGAAGGAGAGTGAGTAAATTAGCGGGGAAACAAGGACTATGACTTGTTCTCAATTTAGGTCATGCAACTCTCATTACTTGTAATAATCAATTCATAGCATACAAGATAAGACAATCACCACCAATTCAAATGCTCCATTGACATGTTCTCACGGAAAGTATATATCACTCGCACTCAAGTGTAAAAGATGTACACTTATGGGTTAAGGTGTTTACGCTCAGATTCAATTCAAGTACATGCGTAACCATAAGCTTGTCAAAAGTCTCAAACTCTCCATCACTAAAAGTATGATTTGACAATGGGATCAAAAAGGACTTTCATTAGGATGTAATGTTGGCTCTTTGGTAAGGGTAAGAAACATCTGGATAAAGTAACTCAATTAGTAGAGAATTAAAATCGGAGATCTTTTGTACTGTAGATTTTTACACTTCAAGGCTATCCAGCTTCATGCCCTTCTAATTTTCTTTTCTCTCATTTTTCTCCAAGCTCAACATTTTTTCCTTCTTTCCTTTATTTTTTCTTTCTTGAGGTACCAGTTTCGGGCACTACCTCTAACATCTTGGGGTACTAGTTTCGGGCACTACCCCTAAGCAACTTATTTTTAAGCTCATAATCACTTGTACAGCTCCAAATATTTTTATTCCTTCCAAACTCCATCAAAATCAACTTCACATACTTTGACAATATTTAATTCTCCACTAAATATAGGAATTTAAGGCTCAAATAGGATATCAAAGTGGCTATCTTCGTAGGTTGCAAAAGAAATAAGATATTTAGGCTCAAAAGGGCTAACTACGGATATATAATTATTTGATAGGAAATTATTTGGCAAAGTGACTCATAAATTCAAAGATGACCTAAAATCATCTCTCATCATCTAAAACACATGTAGTTTCAAGTAAGACAAAAGGTAAGTTCAAGAATACACACACAAGAACGATACTCACTAGAAAGAAATATCATGTGATTATGTAACATGAATAAGGCTCAGAAACTCATATAGGTATTTAAAAAGTAACAGAGCACTTTTCATGGTAAGTAATATCCCACAAGTACACATAGAACGTCATACCACAATATTATTCAAGTACACTTTCTTCATCAATTTTCAGAGTATATGAATCTCAAGCACACCTCATCATCACAGATTCATTAATAATAAAATAGGAGAACTCTAAGAACGACTCAATTGACTATCTAATCGACTCCACACACTAGAAACACCACTGAACACTAGGCAAATTGCAAAAAATCGACACATCAAAATCAATTAAAGTTTCAACATACCGCAAAAAATCAACTCCCCTAGCAAACATTACAAAGAAAAGATTATACTCTTGGTGCTTCAATGAGGTAAGTACATCACACCCCCAAAACTTAGTAAAAACGTAAGTTGAAACTAAGTTTGAAAAGAGATATAATTGCCGATTAGTAAGCACCTTAAATACAAAAATTTCTTACTCACAAGAAATAAATAAAGCATTAAAATGGAAGGACAAGCCCCCAACAAGCACTCATGTTTAACGTCGGAGAGTCACGACGGATTACCGCTTTGTACTACCAGATTAGAGGGCGGTCTTCTAGCATCCTCACCTTCAAGTACTTTCTTTCACTCTTCTTGTCTACACTCAACACCTCACCTTTCTTGGTAACAAGTATATGATCCTTGGAATTTCTTCCTCCCATGGCTTTCTAGACACCTCCTTGTCAATCTTCCACTTAAATTCAGAATCATATGTGTTAGAAAAATCAAGATTAAACAAGTTAGAAATCACATTTATGCTCTTGCAAGATTGAGTCTCCATGGGCATCTTCATTGCATGATCAAGAGAGAAAATCATATCTTCATTATCCATCTACAGTCTAAGCTTCTCGGCTCTCAATTTTTTTACTCTTTCCCACTTCTTCTCAAGTATAAGCTCAGTATTATGCTCTTGGAATGGATCTGGAGTGTTCTAAATAACAGGTGTAGCATTCGGTATTGAAACGGGCACTGAACTGTGTTTCTCGACCTCTGCTCGACCAAAAGGGACTTGTCGAGCAGATGGGTTTTGGTCGAGCAACCTGGCTGATCGCGTACTCTGTTCCTTGAAATGTTGCTCGACCTTCGTTCAACTTGGGTAGTCTAGTCAAACGGATGGCGTTTGGTCGAGCAACATGCCTGATCGTGAGTTCTCGTTTCCCAGGTATTGTTTGACTTCCGTTCGACTTGGGTAGTCTGGTCGAACGAAAGAGTGTAAGTCGAACGGCGCACCTGAAAACATGGCATCATAATTATATTTTCCCAAGTTTGCTCGACCTTCGTTCGACCATCAGGTCTAGTCGAACAGATTGTGGTTGGTCGAACAAGGCTCCTACCACTTTCGTTTTTGCTCGCTGCCTTCATCGGACCTTCATACTGCGTACCTGACCTCAATGTGATGGTATTATTCTCCAATATTTGTGTCAATTGATCCACATTCGCGACCATCTGCCCCATAATCAAGGTAAGGTCCTTCAACTGCTTAGATAAATCTGCATGATCAACATTCATGGTATCCTCAAGACGATCAATCCTTGCATCATTCTCAGCCATGTATCGATTGAACATATCTTCAACACTAGCCTTCACTTCTTGCTGTTGGATACTAGGCACCCTTTGTGTCAATTCTGTAATCTGCTTCTGCTGGGATTCTAGTAGCTTGTTGATGTTAGCTAGACTAGAGACGATCTCATCATCCCTATTCGGCATCACCACTTGATGTTCAACCTGAGCTACCTTACCCACTACATAAGTTCCTCTAACTCTCTCCGTATGCCAGTCACGTGAATTCATAAAGATGTCTTCAAACAAGTTTTCTGCTTCAAGTGATGTCTTAGATAACAACGCTCCTCCTGATGATGCATCAATAAGAATACGCGACTCACAATCCAAACCATAGTAGAAGATACTTATGTATTCAGCCTTAGACATTCCATGCTGTGGACACCTCTTGAACATGTCTTTAAACCTATCCCACGCCTCATAGAACTTCTCATCCTGATTCATCACAAATTGAGTGATAATTGCCTCATTCTTAAGATCCTTGAGGGTGGCATGTATCTCTCTAAAAACTTCTGCTGCAGTTGGTCCCATGTAGTGCAGTCGACTGCATCAAGAGTCTCATACCAAGCTTCTGCCTTATCAATTAATGAAAACTTGAATAGGGCAATCCGCCTAGCATTATCATTAGCTCCAGCACCCTTCTGAGTGTTTGCATAATCAAGGAATCTTCTGAGATGCTGATATGGATCTTCAAAACAACCTCCGAAAAAGAGATTCTTCTCTACCATATTAATAGAGCGGGATGTATCTCAAAATCATTATCTTCCCCCTTGCTCCTATCAACCCCATGTTGCCAATTCCATAGTTCGTGAAAATTTCACGTATGGCAATATTATCTAAATTCTGCCTTGCTCCGGTCATGTTTAACTTAATGTGTTATTCCTTTTTTTCCTTCCTCTCCTATTCCTAATACACAAGTACCTCAGAAAAATTTAAGGTTGGATAGAAATAAATAATCACAAATAAAGTCTTTAATTAACTAGAAATAATAAACTAATAATAACAGTCGTCCCCGGTAATGGCGTCAAGAACTTGATGCGCGTTTTCTTTGCACGCAAAATTAATCCCCAAGTATTAAGAATATCAATTGCAGCTTAAGCAAGCGACCAAGTGAATATCCAACCCAAAGGACGGTGTATTATCAATTTAATTATTAACTAAATTAATTAAGATGAATTGTGGCAATAAAGATTTGAGATTTGAATTGTTAAACTACAAAACGATTAATTAAAATAACAAATAAAATAAATAACACTAGAAGAATACGAAAGTGGATCAAGAGAGAGAATATGTAGCTCTAGGATAATCCAGTTTCACTCATTAATTTTCTTTCCGCGTGTTGATGTCCGACTCTGCCTTGCGGAATATGAACGCATCACTAAATCATGCATATCTACTCTATAGACACAAGTAAACATGCGTATAACAAGAGTCTAAATTTAGGATTAAAATTTGATTAATTTTTTTTTTACATTTAACTTCACAAAGAGTCTAAATATATATATATATATATATATATATATATATATATATATATATATATATATATATATATATATATATATATATATATATATATATATATTATTCCACCTATATTCCCGCTCAAATTTTAAGGGATAGGATTTTGCAAGGTATTATACTTATATTTATATAATAATATAGAGTATAATAATAATATATTTATATAATAATGAAAAAATCACTCTTAGGTACACACTTTTACCCTAAATTATTAGGAGATACAATGAATTAAAAAAATCACATATAAAATATTAAAGTAAAATACCAAATATAACCTTAATTCATTATAATCCCATACACTTTTAAACAACAAATCCTAAAACCCTCACCCACTCACCGCCGGACCGACGGACCAAAAATAAAATTGTGCAAAACAAAATTGTGCAATACAAATTGTGCAAATACATAGTGGTATTTATGATATCACAATCTATAATTGTGTAGTTATGAGTATTAGTTCTTTAAGTTATGTGGTTTATAGCAATTATGCATTATTTCATGTATCCCATAGTAAGTGATCCTATAATAATATAGGGTTCCCTTTAATTTAAACTCCAAGCAACACATAGAATATAATAATATGATTGGAAAGGGAGACCACATGATTTAGGGTAAGAAAAGACCCGGTTCATATAATAAATTATGTAAATCGGGTTTATAAGAGTGTTTGTATAAATTACTATAGTATTTTTCAACCCACTACACATTAAATACAATATTACTTAATCTCCGTGCAAACAGTAAATGTCACAACATTCGTAGGACAGGTGAAGTACTCCATATCACAACTTCTAAATTCCAAATACTAATAACGTAGAATTAAAATAATATTAAAAAAGACAAAGTCTCATGAAAGACGATAATTACGTGAGACGGGTTGTGAGATGAGTCGACCCGTTGTTAAAGTATATATGCTTTTTATATAGGTAATATGTTAATTTATAGTTAAAGTATGTTTTTTTTTAATATGATGAATAATGAATTAAAGTATGTTCTTTAATGAATCATATTTTATAATGAATTAAAATATGTTTTTAAAAGTGTTATAGTATGATTCAATACAAACGTACTTTAACTACTAATAAACATATTTTACCTATATAATAGTATATTTTAATAATGTGTCGACCTTTCTTACTATCAATCTCACATAAACCTGTCTCACAAGAGAGTATCCAATTAAAAAAATAACAAATAATAATATATTTACAAAATAATTTAATTAAAATTCTATAATATTATGATAACATATTCCTGTGCACGTATCAAAAGCTAGTTGAAATAAATTTATCAATTTCAAAAAAACGACCCACAATATAACTCGCTCCATTCAAGTTTATCAAAGAGTGAATTGTACCAGTACCAATCATACGAATCTAATTTTCTCTTAAGAAAAAAAAATGGATTGTGGGTTAACCCGCAATCTAACACTAACCCACTACCACCAAACCTCTTAAAATCTAAACTCATGAAATTTTAAATAAATTTTATTAAATTTTTTAATCTTAAAATTAAAATATAAATAAAAAATAATAATTTAAAATTTTTAAATAAATTTAAAATTAAAAAGAAGGTACTAAAACATAAATAAATAAATTTGAAAATATTTGCATCTTGAAGGTATTGGGTTGATTGGATATTTTCTTTTTATTAAACGTGTAAACCAACAAAATGATTAGCGAACAAGGATTAATGCAGTATGAGCTCGTTTATGTATGTTTAATTAGTCATATGAACATTAACAAGGTTCTTTTAAATTTCGTTTTATAAATGAATAGAGCGAGAACAATTTTCTATCCAAACAACTTTAGCTTAGACATCAATAATTCAAACAGTCTTTCTATCTGATTTTTTATTTTATCTGTAATATGGTTGGAGATGACATACTGAATCCAAACAGTAGAGCATTCATTTCCATCCATATTGATTACTCCCTCCGTCCCAAAATTGATTGCACACTTTCCACATTTATCCGTTCCAAAATAGATTGCACATTTCCAAAAAAGGAAATATCACATCAATACACACCCCTAAAAGTTCATCTTAATTACAACTTTATCATACTCACCTAACACACATAACATACTTTATAATTTATTTATTACCTAAAAATACCACAATACCCCTAAAAAGTCAACATTTCTTAAACTCCGTATCTACAGTAACAGTGCAATCAATTTTGGGACGGAGGGAGTATTCTTTATTAGTGGATTTTTGGTGGGATGAGATGGATTTATCTAATAATTTTAAACCCATTTTGACCGCTCTAATAGTGGAAATGTTTATTAGTTACTATTTGTAAATAGAAGGAAATATAGGCATTTGCAGAGGTAAATTAAAGTTGAAAGTAGACAAAGTCGGGTTTAGTTGTAGACGTCTGCTGTGGTGGTGGAGCCCAGCCAAAAATACGGGAACGGGTCGGGTGGGCCAGCCCAAATGCGGCCACCCCCACTTTGTGGAATATCCAGATCATCAGTTTCTCGATGACCGGTTTTTAAATAAAAATAAAATAAAATAAAACAACACACTTGGTTGTAGGGCCCACTCTATTAAACCCCACATAATAGGAGATGCCCAACAAAATTTTATTCCTCCATTATTTTTATTTGGACCTTAATTTATCAAGCAAAATATATGCGTTGAATTATATAAAGTAATAATTTTATATAATATAATAAAATTTATAATTTTAAGTAACAACTAAGCAATTAAAAAATATCTCATCATACATACATTTAAGAAAGTATAACGTTTTATATTGATCATAGTATATTATTTAATACTTTCACTATCTGGAGCATAAGTGTATGCATTTGTTTTATGTATTTAGATAAAGAGTAGTATAATATTTTAATAAATAGGTTTTGGTTATTTTTTTATATTTTTTGTTTTTAATTTTAATTTAAGAGCAAATTTTGTGTAAGATTTTATGAAATATTTTAATTGAATGATGATTAATTTTTATTTATTATATATAATTTGTTTATTTAAAATATTATCACTCTTTTTATATGTCAAACATAATCCACTATATACACGGTCATACACAAATTTTTATCTATATTTATATTTTTTAATAAAACATTTAAAATATTATTTATTTATCGAAATTTTATTTTAATAAAATTGATTTATTTATTTTATTATTTATATAAATAATGAACATTTTTTCATCCTTCATGCATAAATCCTTTTGAAATAAAAAAAAAAAAATCTCCTTTAATAAAAACAAAAATTAGGCTAGAGATGGAGTTGACAAGCATTCAACGAAGATTAATGTTACATATTGAATGAGAAAGTTATCTCTTTATTGTAATTAGTGGATCATCCAAATAACCACAGGCAGGCTCCATCGCCGGCATCTTGTGGAATCCGGACGTGCATAGTCAACTGAGCATTATAGGGCATGTTTCTTCTGCTCGATTTGCCTTAGCATTCTGCACAAAAGATATTAGTAATTTCTCAACTTTTTTTTTTTAATCTTTTGTACTTAGTTTCTCAACTTTTTTTTTAATCTTTGTACTTTTTTTTTATACTTGTATTTTTCGCACTCTTATATTTTGTAACATGACATATAAACCTAGCAAATATACTTTGTATTTATTTAGACTTGACAAGCCATATCTTAATTCTTATTGAACTATGGTTTGCTAATTACCTTTTAATATATATTTTCTTTGTATATAGATGAGAGAGATGGTGTGGTGAAATTGAAGAGTGCTTAATTAAAAGATTTTACTAAATACATTAATTTATTACTTTTTCTTTAAAATTATTTTTTTTAAAGAAAAAAAAGATAATTTAAGTTTAAAAGTTTGGATTTTAATAGCTTGTTATAAATAAAATATGTTATTTTTCATTATAGTGAAATTTATTAATAAAATATTAAGCATAATCACATCCTACTATTTTCAAATATTTCAATTTTGAGATGTTACAATATATGAGAAAAGAAATAATATATATATATATATATATATAAATAAAGAAAAAAACTTTTAAAGTGATTATGTATGGATTTAAATTCACATCAATACTTTTATGTTCTAAATTGGCTGACGTTGAAAGTATAACAAGGCGACACAATATTTTGACCCCACCTTCATTACATAGTCATTGGCCAACGCCCCTTCTTCCACCACTAACTTTATTTAGTGTGTTTGATATTTAAATTTATATGGAGTATTAAATTGATATTAAAAATTAATTTATGTTATATTATTATTAACATGAGTATCAAGGCAATAATTTGCTTGCGAATAGTGCACTGTTATGTGGGTCTGTGTGTAGGGATGTAAACGGGTAGGGTAGGGTACGGGTTTAACAAATCCACCTACTACCCGCTACCCAATTACCCTATCCGTACCCTACCCTATTACCCTCAATGTTAGCAGCGGGTAGGATACGGGTTTGTCCATCGGATAAACGGATTACCCGCGGGTATACGGATACCCGCAATAAAATAATAGACGGATATATAACACGGGTAAAATACGGATACCCGCAGTAACTAAAGCGGGCCAACCCGACCCGACCCGCAACTTCCCATGATATAAGTTTTTTCCTCTTACAATCAAGTGATCAACACAAAACATCAAATTAAACATAAAATAAAAATAAAGTCCATAATAGAAAATAATATTCCATCCAAGTACAACAACAAGAAATTAACATAGTAAATATAATAACATGAGAAATAGGCAATGTAGGATACTTAATCCCTTGAGTCTTCCACCAAATAAGTATATCAAAATCATGATGAATAGACAATGTAATAATGTTTAAAGTAATTATATTAATATTAAATTAGTAATTATATATATATATATATATATATATATATATATATATATATAAATATCTAAACGGGTAAACGGGTCGGGTATCGGGTCGGGTACGCGGGTATAACATGTGAACCCGTACCCTACCCTCACCCGCTGATTTTTTTTCGGGTGCAGGTATTACCTGATCCTCTACCCGATTTTGCCTACTCTATCCTTACCCGATCATCCGGGTACCCGCGGGTAACCCGACCCGACGGGTAAAATTGACAACCCTATCTGTGTGTCAAGATCTGACCTGATTCAATTTTCATAACCTTATGCGTTGAATGTTGTAGATAAATACTGCTGTTTAATTCTATACCAAAGTTACTCAAATTTCAAGAAAAAATGTGTACTTGAAATCATCTACTCCATAAAAGAAGAGACAAAAAGATTGAAAGGATTAATTAGGTGAGTTAGCTCACCTGGTTATTGGGCTCATCACTAAAGTGAATGAGATGAATTAAGAGAGTTATGAGGGGGCTTGAAGAAATCTTGGAGTAGAATTAAGTAGAATTAAGGGAGTTATAAGGGGTTTGCAGAAATTTTGAAGTAGAATTAAGGGAGTTGTAAGGGAGCTTGGAGAGAGTATGAGTGTTTTGGTGAACCAATTTCTAATTGCTGACAAGTGAAGTGTGTATATATTTGTTTTCGATTTTGAAAATCACTCTTATATACAATTACAAATCCTATTAATTACTAACTCACCTACTTTTCATACATTTTCTCTATTCAATTATTAATTTTTCTCTCTTTCCCTCTCCTCTCACATCAATTAATATTTTTTACACATATCACCGCATACTTCTTATACATTGACATAAATTTAAAATCTATCATGTAAAAAATACAAAACAAACATATATTAAATGATTTTCAAATCTCACATAAACTCAATCTACATAGCCTAAAAGTTTTCAAGTTTTAAACACTAATAGCCTCGAGAACAACAACTTTTCGGAGTATCCTCTATCAACATGTCATTTTTATCCCTCTGGGTTGAACATGGTTGGGAAAACTAGATGATCATATCTAAGGATTTGGAACACTTATTTTCTAGATTGCATTTCTTGACGAAGAAAAAAATGATGTATAGACACCGCTTTAAACCTCCGTAATTCGTGAGTTTTTCGCACTTATTTTCATTCTATAAGCTCACCTGCCACTACAAAAAACTGGCCGACAGTGACGGATTGATGAACTTTGTGACGGAAAAGCGCCCGTCACTCGAACATGTGTCACAAAGTGTTTGTAACGGTCCCGCCACAATTAGTGACGGACTTTGTGACGGAATTTAACTTAAATTCTAAAAAAAATTGACTTGGTAAGAATCGAACCTTGCGTCACAAAGTATTTGTGACGGACTTTGTGACGGAATTTGTGACGGTTTCTTTTAACCAATATTTGTGATGAATTTTTTCCGTCACAAACTTAAATTCTAAAAAAAATTGATTTGGTAAGAATCGAACCTTGTTTGCTCACTTGAGTGCATGGCGGCTCCAATTCTAAAAAAAATTGATTTGGTAAGAATCGAACCTTGTTTGCTCACTTGAGTGCATGGCGGCCGCTCCAACCGGATCGGCTACAAGTAACCCATTAACATTTTATTACATTTCTACCCCTTATACCTTCTTTAGAATTTAATTGTGTAAATTCTCCCCCAACCGGGTTTGAACCTGGGTGGGTACCAAGGAAGAGTGCTTGTGCACAAGTGTTGAGCCAAGTTGGCTAGAAGAGTTTAGTGTTAGTTTTTAATAAATATTGTATATATTCCATTAATTTGTATTAAAATAACATCAACCAACTTTCAAAATAAATATGGTGGTAATATTGATTGATGTAATATATATTAATATGACAAATAATTATTAAAACATTAATTAATTTTATTATTTATTTAAGATAAATATTAAAAATTTCAAAATTAAATTAAAACATCCTTATAAATTTTAAATTCTCAATCTATAAATAATATCTAAATATATTATTTATTTATAAATAAAAATAGGTTAATTTGCATTAAAATAAATAACATTCTTCTAATTTCTCAATTTAGAAAATACATAATCTTTATATTTTTAAATATAATCAAAAACTTTATTTTTATCAATTAAACACACGATCTTCTTTTTTAATTTAATCATCAACTTTTCTTTTTATATATACAAATTAGGAGTACGCTGCTACAAATAATTTTTTAAAAGTATGAGGTGTCGCAACATGATTAAATTCCGTATTTAGTTTTTATTTTAATATTATATATATAATATTTTCACTTTTATTTATTTATTATTTATTATTATTTATTATTATTATTATTATTCATGTATTTATCTTTAAATCATATATATCTATAAATTAAAATCATCTTTAATCATATTTTTTTTATAAGTTAAGGAATAGATAATCAATAAAATATATCCAACATATTTATTTTATTGTTCATGTACATCTTTAAATTAAATATAACTTTTAATCATATTTTTTATTGGAAATAGATAATTAAGTCAATCAATAAAAATATATCCAACTAATAATTTATTTTTTATTTTTATTCTTTCTTGATTACAAATAGATAATTAAATCAATCAATAAAAGCATATATATCTTTAAAAAAACTATATAAATAGAGCAAACATTAATATATATACAACTATATAAATAGAGCAAATATTAATTAATATACATAAATCACGCGTATTAATTCTTTAGGGCTATTCATGTTTATCTTCAAATTAAATACCACTTTTAATCATATTTTTTATTAGTTAGAATACTACTTTTATTTATTTATTTGATTATTATTATTATTCATATATATTTTTAAATTATGTATATATATAAATTAAATACCACCTTTAATTAGATTTTTTTATTGGTTATAATAATTCATCCGTATATTATGTGGGAATCTGTACTCATATATATATAATCTTAAAAGTTTTATTATGTAATTACAAATTCATCTATTACAAAATATATGACTTTATTATTTAATAAAAATCAAGACACATAAATATTTAAATTATAACAATTCATACGACTTATTGTTGTTCAAAATTAAAGTAACTCTGTTCTCATAATTATTTTGATTTTAAAATTAAAATTATTATGCAACACAGTATATTCAATAATTCAAGGTAAATAAAATTCACAATAAATATTAAAAGAATAATAATTAAAAAAAACTCTATTCTCATTATTATTTTAATTTTAAAATTAATATTATTATATACGACAAGGTATATTTAATATTTAAGTTTAAATAAATTCACAATAAATATTACAAAAAATTTCATTAAAAAAAGGAAGTAACTTTGTTCTTATAGATTAAAATTAATATTATAATATACAACAATATAATATATTTAATTATTAAAAATTAAATAAATTCACAATACATATTAAAATAATAATAATTTCTTTAAAAAAAATGTAAGTTGAACCTTTTGTTTTATATAATTAAATTAAATAGCATAATGTACATGTGTAATGAACAAGTACAATTTTAATACTCCCTCCGTCCCACGTATTTTTACCCACTTTCCATTTTGGGGTGTCCCACGTATTTTTACCCATTCCATTTTTGGCAAAAATACATAATATTTTATTACCTACTTTTTACAATCCCAACAACTTTAATTACTTTTTTACACTTTATTCATCATTCCCAATAAATTTATTTACTTTTTCCTTTTAAATTACTAATTTATCCCTACTTTCTCTTACATTATATATTAAAAAAATAAAACGTCTTAATCTCCGTGCCCGTACAAACGGGTAAAAATACCCGGGACGGAGGGAGTAATTTTTTTAAAACTGTAAATTGTGACGGACTTTGTCCGTCACAAAGTCCGTCACAAACTTTGTGATGGACTTTGTGACGGACAAAGTCCGTCACAAATGAGACCATTTATATTGGACCGCATTTTTTCGTCACTAATTAAAATATAAAAAAAATATTTTTGTGATGGAAAAAAGTCCATCACAAATTCTTCCGTCACAAATACCGTCACAAATATAGAGAATGATGAAATTTTAAACGGTAAACTATTAGCCGTCACTATTTTCAAAATTTCGTCACAAAGTCCGTCACAATTGTGACGACAAATTTTCCGTCACAAAAATTCGTCACTGTCGAGTAACTTTTTTATAGTGTGCGGAGGTTTTAAAATAGCTCAACAAATCAATTGTTAAGTATATTATGTGTGAAAAGAATTAATGACAATTTAAAAATTAAAATGTGTTGTGGGAATAGTAATTAAATGTCATTTTTTATGGAAATATAAATTTAGATAGACTCTCTTGTGAGAAGGGCGTGAGACGGGTCGATCCATCACTAACGTATGTTTATTATATGGATAAAGTATGCTTATTTGTAGTTAAAGTATGATAATAATAAATCATATTATAACACACTAAAATCATACTTTAATGCATAATCCAGCATACTTCACAAATCATACTTTAACAACTATTAAACATAATTTATCTAAATAATGGACATACTTTAGCGATGGGTCGACCCGTCTCACAAAAAACCCGTTTCACAAGAGACTGTCATAAATTTAAAGTTGAGACAAATTAAAACTGAAAGTATTGAAGTTAAGACGAAAGAAATAATAATTTAAAAAACATACTCCCTCCGTCGGACTCTAAGGTGTCCGTTTGCGTTTTGCACGTGGATTAAGAAGTATTATTATTATATGTAAGGTGGGTAGTTGTATTAGAGGGAAGTGGTGGACCATATTATGTACTTTTTTATTAAATAGGGGAAATGGATACCTTTGAACCGGAAGTCAAAAATAGTAAAATAAACACCTTAGAAGCGGACGGAAGGAGTAAAAATTATGTCCCATGAGACAATCTCACGTGTTGCCTCAATAAATATCCTCATGTGAAACAACTAGTACTATGTATCTTATTAAATGAGGGAGTCTCCAATGAACCTGGTTAACAATGCACTCTATTTTTGCAAAATTGCATTTTAGTAAATAAAATATTATTCTTAGAATGCTAAATTATTACTTTTCTAAATAAAAAATATTAATTTTTAAATTCTACTCGACAAAAATATAAAAAATCATAATATATCAAAATTTGAAGAGTAATATGTTTCATTCAAAAAGAGTAATAATTTATCTATTTAAAAAGTAATTTTTTAATTATTAATGAGTAATCGATAAATTAGAGTGCAAATTTTGAAGACTGATATTTTTCATTGACAAGAGTAATTAGTACATCTCTCTAAACAGTTTTTTCAAATAATCAGTAAATTAAGGTGCATGTGTGAATCCGATTCACACAAATATTTATTGTTTTAAATAAACCTTTCCACAATGTGTATCACTCTTCGTAGATATTTGATCTATTCATTTATTCTAATTATATGAGTTGATATTATGTGTATTTGGGTATATAGAATTAATTTCCGTGTACTTTATTTGTATGAATTTTATTTAATAATGTATATGTGTTTTTTAATAATGTATTACTTGAGCCGTTTATTAAAAAACTAACAAAAATTTCACTAAATATTCACTAACATATTGTATAAGTTTTTTAGTATACATGTTTTTATTAATAAATATATAAGTTTTGAATGTGGGTGCACATGATATTTTGTCATTCTATATATTGAGTTTTTATGTTCAAAATTCATACTTAGATTTTAGAAAGACTAATACTATTGTGCACCTGGGTGCACTCCATAATACGATGCACCCACTTTCATAAACGTATACAATTATGAACAAAAACATATACAATTATAAAAAAAATTGTTGTTAGTTTTTTTAATAAAAAATTAAGTGTAAAAAGTATACGACTATTAAAAAATATGTACTATACACTATTGAATAAAAAGTTATATACATATGTATGCTAATTTTTTTAATGAAAAATTGAATGTAAAAAAAGTATATAATTATTATTAAAAAATATGTATACAAATAGAATAACATATATACAAAATAGAATAAAAATTTATACACATATGAGTGTACCCTTGCACCTGGGTACACCTACTACCAACTCTTTTAGAAATCACACTTGTATACACATACAAATCCTATAATCCTTAACATATATATACCCACCCTTCACACACATTTTCTCTTATTGATTAATATTTTTTTCTCCTTTTCTCTTTGGTCGCTCTCATTTTCTTTTTACATAAATTAATATTCCCTTTGATAAAGTAGAAGATAATTATTAGCGTTTTATACGGGAATAAAGAATATTATTATTTTATGTGTATTGAGTAGTTGTGTTATAAGGATATAGTAGGTCATATGTGGGGCCTTTTTACATAAAGAAAAAAATTGATACATTTGAATTAACCATCAAAATTGAAAAAATGAATACCTTGTGACTGATTGAATGAAGCAAATATCTTCTTATACTTTGATTTGATATGAAATCAAAACCTATTCTAAAAAAAAGAAAAACAAATATACTTTTTTTTCATATCAGAGAAGTTATCATATTTTTATTTGCATAGGGATTAAGAAGGTACGTGAAATTGTCAATTTGTATCATTTAACCGTTTTTAATTTTAAAGCAAAATAAATGACATTAAATGTTATTAAGTATTGTGATTAGGGGTGGGCGGTATGGCATACCGAAAATTTTTAGTCATACCAAATATCGTATCGAAATTTTCGGTATATAAAAAATCATACCGTTATCTTACCTAAACTTTCTGTATACTGATATTTCGGTATAGAAAAATATTATACCTTCTGTTTACTGATATTTCGGTATACCGTATCATACCTAAAATATCGATATATGTCATCCTATTGATAGTTTATTATGCCGTTATGCACCTAAAATTTAATAAATCTAATTAAAAATTGTATTAGAAAGGTGAAAGATAGCTATAAAATAAATTCTAATAGATAACAAATTTATAATAAGAAAAATATACGACAATCCACAAACGACCAAATTAAATAAGAGTGAGTCTCATGTAAATCAGGGTTACATGTAAACCCTATTTTTAAAAATTACTCTTTAGTATATAAAGAATTGATCTTTGAAAAGTAATAATTTTTATATAGAAGAGTAATAATTCATGTCTCTAAAGAGTAATTTTTCATGTACTAAAAAGTAATCGATAAATCAGGATTTACAAGTATTTGAAAAGTAATTTTTAATTTAGAATAGTAACAATTTATTATGTGCTAAAGAGTAATTTTTTATGTATTAAAGAGTACCAGGGTTTACATAATTAATGTATGTAAATTTGATTTACACAAGTGTTTGTCATTAAATAAATAGTACCCAAGAGATCTACACAACAACCATATGGAACTTATATTAAAATCAACACTTTTAAATTTTCATATAGGATAGACATACGTAACTAAAAAAGAAGTATAAGATATCATGAAAGCCAATCAACTTTATCACCCATTTATATTTATGAAATATACAGTAGGATTTTAGATTTAATTTTTGGCAAAAACTTGTGTGTGCCCGGGCGCACAGAAGTACACTCCGTGTGCCTTTAGAATTTTGTGTTAAATTGTATACCCTTTAGTATGAATATGTGTACCCTTTATTTTCTAAAGAAAAATAATAAATATAATGAAAAGTGTATATCCTTTAGAACAAAATGGTGTACCCTTATTAATTAAAATGTATATTCTTTAGAACAAAATAATGTACTCTTATCCATAATACTAAATTCTAAAGGCGCACGGCGTGCGCCCGGGCGCACGCAAGCCTCACTCTTAATATTTTAATTAAATAGGGTATATATATAATTTAATTAAAAATTATAATATATAAATAATTATTATAATTGCATATATCATGTAGTATGGTATACCATATCATATTACTTAAAAATTGAATATTTTACGGTATTTCGGTATATACCGAAATACAGCGGTATTGATAATTTATATACCTTTATCGTACCAAAATTTTCAATACAGTATCATACCTTACCGAAAATTTTGGCATACCTAAAATTTCGATAAAATCGGTATTTTTCGATATGGTAAGGGCAATATACCAAAATTTTGATGTTTTTACCCAGCCCTAATTGTGATAACTTAAGTGGCAATAGGCATAAATAACCAAAATACTATACTAAAATAAAAAATAAAGAATTCTGTGAAATTATCTCAGGTAAGCCTTTATGAGAGACAGATAAAAAGTGATAACCTTTATAATAAAATGTGATACTCAATTAATAAAAAGTGATAATGCTATTTCATTAACAATTTATAGTATAAATGAAAAGTTGTAGCATTCTATAGCGAAAGCGATAACTATTTTAAAAAGTGTACAATGGTCTCACGTGAGAGCTCTCACATAAAACTTACCCTAAACCAAATATCAATTCCAACACTCCAAAAATATTCTTTCTTTTTTAACCAAAATACACCTAAAAAGACCATTTTACCCTTGCTTCCAAAATTAAAATAATTATCAATAGCAATCACCCACCCAGCTGCCGACCGCCGTCAGTTGCCGCACCGATATGATAATTGACACAGGATCCGTACTGACATTGAAATCGACACGGATTTCGTACCGACATCCAAACCTACACCGGAACCAATGTTATGGATTCTGACATTCTCAACTATATCGGAACTGACACAGGGACACTTTGGGTATTAGTGTTTGAAAAGTAGAGACAAAAGTGTCCAAAAAAAGTACAATTGTTTAGAATTGATATTAAAAAAATGTTGGTATTGATATTGAATATTGAATTTTGTTTATGTTATAAATTCTCCCTTAACTTTATGCGTAACTTTTAAAGATAGAATTGTCCATTGTGTAATATCCTCTCAGTTCGTTGATAAGATATCTATTTTATTATTTTGGCCGTTCACTCTAAATGTATTAATTTCTTCTTTTCAATAAAAGGACCTCATATATGACCTACATAAAATAATACTCCTTAATTAACGTGCTTAAAACAAATGAATACCTTATTAATTTTTTGCTATTTTAGAAAATATTTTAAGAAATGTTTCAGTTTTTATGGGAATGATTCAAAATAAAAAAGTGTCAATTTTTATAGGACTAGGAGAGTAAGTAAAGACTTGTGTGAGACCATCTCACGTTAGGGCTTACGTGAAACGGATAAAAAATAATAAATTCTACTAATAAAGAGTAATAACATTATTTTATAAATAATTTATAATATAAATTAAAAGTGATAATATTACGACGAAATGAATAATTAATTTTAAAGCGTAAAATAATCACACATTTCGCAAGAGAGTATATCACTATTCAATTATTTTTTTCTAGCAAGAAACTACTTAGCAAACGTCACCTTAGATATCAACTAAAAAAAAACATGAAAAAAAGCATGAGAAACGAATTTATATGCAATAATTTGGTAACATAAAATATGTCAAGTGCAAGATTCATGCACGCCTCTTCACACTCTCCAAAAGACAAGGTCAGTGTTCTTCTCTCTTTATGTCTCCTCCCCTTTCTCTCTCCTCCTCCCTCCCCGTCCCCTACCACTGAATTAGAAGAAGCTATTTTGTTCGCCGAAAGGTCCACAAATCAATGACCGGAGCCCCATCTGCAGATCCGACCCATTTCATTTAATCGAATAAAAAAGTTGAGATCAGCCCACCCAATGATTTTCTTGGAGTTTGGATAAATATTGAATTCTTATTCCACGTTCATCTTACAACAATCCGAGGTGTCATTTTAGGTCTAGATCCAGCGTACTTCCAATCAGATGGGACTTCTTTTAGGCATTTCTTAACATCATCGATCAACCATTTCTTTTTTCTAATAATTAATTAATATTTTTAATTAATTAGTACAGTTTCTGACGTCGATTATCTAATTAATTTGTACATTTGTTGAAATTGTGACACCAACTTTTGAGGGGTTAATGTGGAAAATGGAGAATGATTGGATCGTGACGTCCCACCGGATAAACACTACCATAAATTTTAATAAAAATATCATTCTTGTGAGGTGCATAAAATTTTGCAATTAATGTAATTAATCCTCATTCTCATTTCACTTTACCTGCAACAATTCTTTTCTTCTTTCTTTAATTTTTATATTTAAATTTAGGATGATGATGTGGTGCACCGGTGAGTTAATGAGTTAAAATAGGGATTAGTGGGTAATTATTTTTAAAAAAATTAATTACAGTATTTTTATTTTATTTAATAATGGAGATCGAATAGAAATATAATCTAACGGTTAAGATCGTTCAGATGTACCCGGTGCACTGCAGTTACACTCTTAAATTTATTGTATGTAAATGGTGCATAGCAGTTGCACTCTTAAATTTATTGTACTCCCTCTATCCCATTTTAATGTTTACATATTTCTATTTTGGGCGTCTCATTTCAATGTTTACGTTTTTTTTTTTGAAATATGTGGCCTACCTAAAACAATTAATATATCACCATAGTCCCCACATCCAATACTAAAACACTTACTCACTTTACATTAAATATTATATATTTTCACCCATTATCTATTAAATTAAAATATTATACTCCTTAATCTGCAAAAAGCAAACGTAAAAATTAAATATGTAAATATGGGAGGCAAGAAAGAAAGAGTGAGGCTTGCGTGCACCCGGGCGCACGGAACACATTCCGTGCGCCTTTAGAAATTTTGTATTATGGGTAAGGGTACATTAATTTGGTCTAAAGGGTATACACTTTAATTACTAAAAGGTACACAATTTTGTTCTAAAGGGTATACACTTTTCATTAATATTTTTTTTTCTTTAGAAAATAAAGGGTACACATTTTTATACTAAAGGGTATACAATTTAACACAAAATTCTAAAGGCGCACGGAGTGTTGTTCGTGCGCCCAGATTTTTCTTTAGAAAATAAAGGGTACACATCTATATACTAAAAGGTATACAATTTAGCACAAATTTCTAAAGGCGCGAGCTTTTGCAAGAAAGAAAAGGGTGAAAAAAAGTTGCAACTCAATTATTCAAGTCCAACAGTGGATTAGACGCAGAAAATAGAAGAAGAGAGAGAGAAAGAGGAGAGAGAAATTACAGATAAGCACGGAATCGCTGGCAATACATTCATTTTCCCCACTTTTTTTTTCCGATAATAAAAAAGTGGGAAATCTTGTGCCGGCGATTTACAAACCTCGCCGGAATAATAAATTCCGGGAAACAAAAAGAAAACCCTTCTAAAGAAACAAATATTAATGGAGAATAAGAAAATTAAGCTGATGATTTAGCTTCATCTTCATCTCCTATAAATATATATACCATAATTAATTAAACAAGCTAAGAAGCTTAAATCCAGCCGGTTGATCTCCGCAGGTTGTCGTGTCGGATTCTTCCGAATTCATCGACGGGCTTCCGGGCCACTGTTTCTGGCCCGGAGGCCCGCTTTTCTTTCCGGGCGTTAGGCAGAGATCGAGATCGGAATCCTCCTTCAAACGACGACGTTTCTGCGCCTTGGGATCTCGTAGCTTGAACATATCCGTACACTCCGACGCTTCGTCCGGCTCCGACTCGCCGCCGCCTAGTAGCCCAGGGATTGGCTTCAACGCGCCGCCGCGGAGCACGGTCTCCACCGCCGCCTGGCAGACGTGCCAATTTCCGGTCCAGAGAAGCCCCACCGCGCCGTTCACGGGGTTCACCGTCCTTCCGGCGGCCTCAAACAGGAGGGACTGAAAAAGAGCTGCAGATATAATAAAACCTAGCTAGGGTTAGTAATTAATTAAGATTTAAGACAATCAACATATATTTATATAGACAAAGTCTCTTGTGAAAGAGTAATTAACCAGGTCTTTGGGGTTCGGAGACGGCGGAGATGAAGGACATGAGGCCGGCACGGCCGAAGAACTTGGCGACGAAGACGGTGGCGTGGCCCTGAGCTTCGGCGGTGTCGATCCACTGCAAACATGGCCGGAGAATACAGGATTCACTGCATCCTTTTCGAAGAATCCGACAACCATTGCAACTCATATCTCACAACTAGTTATCAACAACTTATCCACTACAACAACAAAACAATCAACCAATATTGAGGTTGAAGTTGAACACAAGTTATGCTATTCAAGAAACACCAAAAGGGGAGAGAGAAATTAGGGTTGGAGAGAAGAGAGAAGGAGGCATATATATATATATATAATATATATACACACACAAAGAGAGAGAGAGAGAGGGAGAGAAGATATGGGGGACAAGAAGAGTGGAGTTGAAGTATTGAGTATTTAACTAGAGTTTGGGGTTAGATGGGTAGAAGGAGTGGTGGTGGTGGGTAGAGAGAGAGAGAGAGAGAGAGAGAGAGAGAGAGTTGGGTTAGATTCCAAAGTATTGGGCAAGAGCGGTTGCTAGTTTCCGCGGATGGTTATCCCTCAGCCGTTGGATCGATCCTCCATGGCTTTTGAAGATGTGGAAACTCACTCTATGATAACCTATCACTTCCTTCTCTTTTCTTTTTTCTACACTAAAATATATAAGCATAACTTTTTTTAAATAAACAAGAATAGACATTTGTATGATATTATTATATTATTGCTATTTGCTACCACAAGTTGTACAATACAAGGGCCCAGCTATCAATTTCAACTTGAGAGGAAATGTTGATTTTCAATGGGTACGAGTAAAGGAAAGCATCTAATTAATTTAGGATATAATGGGATTGCAATATGATATTTTGATGTGATATCTTGTACAACATCTTTTTATAGATTAATACATGATGTAGAAATTCAATTCGCTCCTAGAGTTTATGCATTAACTTAATGTATAGTTTTTCTCTTCTCTCCTACGTGTAATTTATCTAACGAAGTGACATAAGAGATGACGCACCAAAGTATCATAGAAGGTCCACGTTTGACCATCTCACAGAATAACTTTCGTGAAACAAATAAAAAGTTATAAATTTTATAATAAAAAGTAATATATAATTGATGAAAAATGATAATAGTATTGTGAACTATTTCATAAATAATACTCCATAGAGTATAAATGTAAAGTGATAATTTTTTTATAAAAAAATAATAAAATCTTTAATAAAAAATATAACTAATCATGAAAGCATAAAATTATATCATTGTGAAAAGATTTCACACAAGTCTATCCTGGCCATATATGTTTTATTTTATGGTTTTTAAAATCGTAATTAGTTTTCAAACTCAACAGCTGTTTTACTCTAGATTTATAAAATCAATTTTGAAAACCTTCACTTTTATCCAAACCTATTATTCACTCTTTTTCTTCACTCACAATAATGATTATCTTAAGTATAAAAGACTGATTGTATCACTACAAAAAAATCACCCGTTAGTGACAAATTTAGTGACGAATTTAGTGACGGAAATGGCTCCGTCATTATTACACTCATTAGTAAATTATTGTGACGGATCCGTCGTAATAGTGACGGAAATACTTTGTGACGGAAACAATGACAGATTACAGTAGTGACGGAATTTGTGACGGATTTTAGTGAAGGAAATTTCCTCACTAAATTCGTCAGAAAACTTTAAAAAAAATATTTACCTCTTCTTAATTTCTATTTATTTTAATTCCTGATATTATTATTTATTTGTAAATTCTCGCACTGAGCAAGAATCAAACACCAAACCGATCATAATGTGAGAGCCTTATGACTAGAGATGTTAATACGGTCCGGGACCGTAGGTACAGCCTGTTTAACCCGAAAAAATATAGATTTAGGTTTGTATAAGTAGTGGCCCATTTAAATCACGTCCTTTTTGGTCTGGACCGATTAACCCGCGGCCCTATAGGGCTAGCCCGTAGGTTAATAGGGTTGGCCCGGTTAGCCCGATTAAATTTTTTATAATAAAAAATTAATTAATAATATACTTAAATTATTAAAATTAATAATAATTTTTAAGTTAACAAATAATTTCTATTGATAATTATATCTAATAATAATTTAATACCCTCTAACTTACTACATTTTTGTTGGTTTTCATTTTAAAATAAAATAATTTAAGAATAAAGTATGTGAGACTTTTTAAAATGTAATATTGAAATTAAACTATCTAAATTCACAAATAATATTAACGTATTTGAAATCCTAAAATTATTATTATTATTATTATTTTTACCTATAAATTTATAAATTTATAGTTTATTATTAATGTTACAACAATATTTGATGTATTTTTAATGTTTAATTATGTTTCAAATTAAATTAATATATTTTTTTATTCACTGACCCGTTAGTGGTCTGTTTAGCCTGAGGCCCGCTAGGGTTAGGGTTAGATTCGCATAAATGACGGCCCGTTTAACATGGACCGCTTAACCCGTGGCCCGTTTAGCTCGTAGTCCTATAGTCTAGCTCTGTAGGTTCAGGTCCAACCAGTTTAACATACCTATTTATGACTAGTCAGGTGACCATGTGGCCTATAGTGTTACTTGATCATAACTTATCAAATAATTTATTTATATTAAAGTTTCTTATTAATTTAATTATCTTTCACAAAAATATCCGTCACTAAATCCATAAAAAAAAATTCCGTCACTATTTCGGTCACTATAGTGATGGAAAAAATCCGTCACAAAAAATTCCGTCACTATAGTGAGGGAAATGCTCCGTCATAAAAATATCCGTCACTATTTCCGTCACTAAATCCATCACAAAAAATTCAGTCACTATAGTGAGGGAAAAGCTCCGTCACAAAAATATCTATCACTATTTCTGTCACTAAATCCATCACAAAAATTCCGTCACTATAGTGAGGGAAAAGCTCCGTCACAAAAATATCCGTCACTAAATCCGCCACAAAAATTTCCGTCATTATAGTGACGGAAAAATCCGTCACAAAAATTTTCGTTATTATTTCCGTCACAAACTGAGACCTTGACCAAGTGAGTTAACATTCACTTAATTTCCATCACAAATTTGAATTTTCGTCACAATAACCGTCACAATAGTGACGAAAATATTTTCGTCACTATCGAAGCATTTTTTGTAGTGTCATATGCGTGACCAAGTTAAATTATTAAACTCACAGTATTAGAACTAAACAGATTACAATTTGCACCACAAATAATTAAGACAAAATAACCTTTTCTATGTTTGGATATTATTAAACTGATAATACAGAAAAATAAGTAAATAAATAAAATAAATATGCAAGTGGAAAATAATGAGTATTTCAAGAGAGAAAATAAGATAACTTTAGAAAATTCAGTTTCAACCAGTCAACTCAACTCACTAGACGATTAATTATAATTTCTGCAAAAGTTATGAAAGCAATCATTTAAATATGCTAAATCTTTAGGTCAAGCAAATTTAACACATAAATCTGGTTCAAAACCACAGATACAAAGAATTATGCCACTTCCTTTATAGGTACTTAAGAACAAAACTTCAATTACCCATCTAATTATCTAACAAACCTAAAAAACAAATCAGATATCCAATATTGATAGTTCTAATAAATAAAAGTTATATGATCATTCTCTTTTACTCATAACAAATTAACAAATATGATCCCTGATGACACAAGCAATAATCATAAAATGACATAGATGTGATTGAGGACATATAAATAGAAGAAAGATGTAAATGTCTAAAAATCAAAGCATCAATAACAGAATAAATATTTCGTAAAAAATTATAACCTATTCTAAAGCATCAGTCCAACATGATTCAAACCTTCAAAACTCCTAGAACTATCCAAAAAAGTATTAATTCATGTTGTTACAAGCAACACTCATGATTATGGAAAGAACTTACTCATAGACCAATTCAAAAAGATTAAAGAAAAGAATAAGAAAAGCCTTAGACATGGCGTGATTCTTCGCTCTCTTCTCGAGCGTTCTGAATATTCTCTGTTCTCCTTCTCAAGTAGGCAAACACCGATGAACCTTCTAAGTGTGGGATGTGTGAATGTTTGGAAGATTATGTAGCCCCAAGAAGCGCGGTGGTGTAGATGGATGGGAGTGTTGTGGAATTAGTGCGTAAATGAAGTGGAGAGTTCCTTTTAAAAAACCACAAATGCTCATTTTATTGTTAAGGGCACATAAGACTTGAATTTCATCTCAAAAGAAGGCTTTTTCACGTTGAAACATGCGTCAGGCCCAAAATTTCCTCCATTTTCAGGTGGCACGACTCGTACCAAAGTTGCACTAGTGTGTTGAGTCAGTGGCACGGGTGCTAGTCGTGCTGGTGGTGGTGGGCGCTCATGCTACATGTGGCCGGCACGAATTGTGCATGTGGGCAGCATTAGTGCGGTGGTGGCGAGCACGAGTCGTGCCGAAATGGCCCTCTCCATCCTGTTTTGATCCCAACTTCCGATTTTACTCTTTCACCCACGTTTTTCACCTAAAAACACAAAATAATACCTCACATGCATCTCTAATTCAAATATATATACAAATTATCCATATGATGCGCAAATAAAAACATAAATAAATTCCATAAAACAATATTAAATCAAACTCTAAAACCGGTAAATTTCCACACTCATCACCCATGCCCTAAGTGATGTTGAAATAACAGATGAATAAAAACTTTTTTTTTCACACCATGCCGTTTTTCCTCTCTCTGTATTATTACTTGGATCTTAAATAAAAATAGATATTAAGAATAAAAAATCAAATTCGAGGTTGGCCAAGAAGAGTTAGTAACTCAGTCAAAAAATATAAACGATAAAGACTTGTGTGAGACTATTTCATGTACTAAGGGCTTACGTGAGACGGACAAAAAATGATAACTTTTATAATGAAAAGTGATACTAAATAAATGAAAAGTGATAATGCTATTTCATGCATAATTTATAGTATGAATGAAAAGTAATAACATTTTATAGCAAACGTGACAACGTTTTATAGCGAAAGTGATAATTATTTTAAAAAGTGTAAAATAGTCTTACGTAAGATGATCTCATGCAAGACCTCTTCAATATAAAATTATTGAATTTTTTTTTTAAAAAAACAGCACATTAATTTATAGTCGAATAGATATAATCGATAGACTAAATATGTATACTCAATAGACCGGATAGAGTAAAATGTTAGTCGATTAGGGTTAATATTGGTAGAAAAGCAATATTATTAAATTAAAAATTAGCACATTAATTTATTTATAGGCTGAATAAAGTAAAATATTGGCTTTTAATATTTGTAGAAAAACAATACTAAAATTTTTGTGAATAGTTTTTTTCAATGTTAAATCTTTTTTAATGTTATGTTTAAATAAACAATTAATTTTAAGTATAAATGTTAAATCTAAAATACAAAATTATTATGGTTAATATTATGAAATTATAATTGTTATTTTATTATTTAATAATTAATTAATAGTTGAAAGCGAGGATCAAATACTGTTCTCTTTTATTGGCATATATTACCCTCTCTCTTAGATATTTATACACATTTGTACAGGGCACGTAAATTAAGAAATATTATTTTTAAATATATAATGTAAAAAAATAAGAATTAGTTGATAATTTAAAAAGAAAATTTTAATAAAAATATTGAGAATAATGAATAAAGTGTAAAAAATTAAATAAAATTATTAAAATTAATGAATTAAATGTAAAAAATAAATAAAAAATATTTTTTTTATCAGTATCATAAAAGTCTTTCCCTGAGACTCAGTGGTGACCCTGAGGAGGGGTGAAGAAGGCGACCGCCCTGCGCCCAAAAAATATAGGGCCCCCAAAATTTATACATACATATAGTTGTGTATATATATAATATTTAATATAACTATATTTTAATAAAACACATAATTTATATTAGGCCAATAGAGTTTTCATAAAATTTGGTCCATCAATATATAGGACTTGAAAAGTGATCCTATATTTAGAAATTTAAAAGCATGAATTTGATTGTGAGAAAAGGGAAAAAGAAAAAAAGATTATAACATTTATTTCGAAGATGAGCACTTGATAAATTTTTTCAAAAAATTCGGATGATTTGGAAGAGTAAAAAAATTTAAGAGATTTGAATGAATATAAATAAAGAGCAAGATAAAATATTATTGATATAAATTCAATTGAGAAAAGGAACCATTCTTGATAAAATACACATGAATGAGACAAATATTGTTATTCGAACATGACATTTATGATCCTATAGTTTGGAATGACATTGATGGTAAGACAAGAGATATATTAGCCGAGAAATGACCAAAAAGAGAAAATTGTGAGAACTAATTCCCTTTAAATAATAACTTACTAATTTTAGATATTTTTCACAGGTTCATTATACTCGTACATTACCAAATAAGGAGAATCAAGATAGAAAATGGTTAGTGTATTCAAACCATCAATTTCTAAAAATGCTTTAGCAAATGAAGGATATGATAATTAGAAACATCTTAGTGAAATACTTAACATGCATGAAAATAGCATGAAACATATTATCATTAATATGAATAATTGGATTGAGTTACAACTTAGTTTAAAAAAATAACAATAATAATAAAGAATAGATAAGGATTTACAAGAACAAGTTTCCAAAAAAAAATTATATTGGAGACAATTTCTTTTGAGAATAATTGCTACATTAAAATGCCTTACTAAAAATAAATATTTGATTTATCATGGAAGAAAAGAAGGAAATTTTTTAGTTAAAAAATATAGAAAGAGCAACGAGTGCTTATTCTTTTTGTTCGGCCCGGATCTAGAAAATGTCAAGAGCGGCACTACTGAGACTTACCACAACAGTGAATAAACTAATGTGTATTTCATATATGAGCCACGACAGTGACATTTGTAGTAAGCTTTCTGTTGTTTCTAAGATCGCGGATTCTCTGTTTAATGGCTCGTTGTGCTGGGCTTAACATTTTGTTTACTTATTTTGGGCTTACAATTTTGTTTTAACTGAAAAATGGTGTATAGCCAGTAGAATACTCAAAATTGAATTTCATCTGTTGGGCCGGCCCAAACCAGGCTGGAATCCAATTTTACAATATTTGTATCAACCAATGAACCTTTTCTACCTGCGTAGTTCCTTGTTTCTGCAATTTTAATAATATATAGTTAGGATCATGAAACAATATGTCACTAAATACTCTTACCCGTACTCATTCAGCACTATTTCAATCAATATCAGCCGTGAGCCATGAATAATTGAGAAAAAGCAATGACTTGTGTGAGATCGTCTCACGTAAAGGTTTATGTGAGACAGATAAAAATTGATAACTTTTATAGGAAAAAGTGATACTCAATTAATGAATAGTGATAGTACTATTTCATGAACAATTTATAGTATAAATGAAAAGTTATACTCCCTTCATCCCATAGAAGTTGGTATAATTTTTTTTGGGCACGGAGATTAAGGAGTATAATAATTTAATGTAAAGTGGAGTAAAGTGAAGTGAGAGAAATAATATTTAATGTGTAGTGGGTAGTTGTATTAGAGGTGATATGTGGGGTCCATGAGAATATATTAATTATTTTTTGTGTGGGTCCATGTATTAAAAAGAAAATGTGTCAACTTTAGTGGGACAAACCAAAAAGGAAAGTGTGTCAACTTCTATGGGACGGAGGGAGTAATATTTTATAGCGATAGTGATAACATTTTATAACAAAAGTGATAACTAATTTAAAAAAAGCAAAGTTGTCTAATGTGAGACGGCCTCATGCAAGACTTGCCATGAGAAAATAACCCTTTGGTAGATTAATAATTTGAGTAGCTGTTTGAGAGTAATCAAAGGAAAGTGTGCATGGAAGGTGGAAAGAAACTGAATTAAATTTTATACTACATTTATCAATTCCAATTAAACTTGGATTAGCCCTTTTATATTGTGGTAACTATCAGTAGCTAACCAACTGCTGTTAACACAGTTGGATCAGTTGGAAAATTATCATGAATTTATGGCATAAAACTGCTGATAAAGAAAATGAAAGTAGACATTACAATGTAAGAAAATTCAAAGATCAATTTATAAGATAAAATCCTCAACACTAATTAATAACCTAAAACAGTAAATTAGATTCAACAGACACATACGAAACTAATGGACCTGAAAATCATACATTACCCTCAAGCGGAGGCAATGCTTGATAAAAGATCATGGGACTATAACTTTCTGTTTCATGTGCACCCGAAATGATTGCATATGAATTGGCTGGTTTCTAGGAATTATCCAATATTGTTAACAAGTATGAGCATTAAAAATCTACAACAAAGTAATAATGGTCAGATTTAATGCCTAAGTTAAATTAGTGATATGTTAGAAATGGAGGATTTCTTAATACTTCAATTTGGAAAATGGTGTATGGTGGTGTATGGAGGATTTCTAAAATTAGTGATATATAATGAGCATTTTTCTCCGGGGACGGCTATTCACACCCCGGATTTACTTAACGTACTACATATATATTAAGGACTAAAATATCGTTGAATAGTAAGACCAAATTATCCCTATAAAATTATATAATTAAAATTAATTATTAAAACAAAAATCTTTTCAAAGGAGAGAACTCTTCACGGTCAACCTCTTTGGCTTGAAAAATTGGGAATGGAATGGATGCGTTGATTTTGATGTGGGGGTTGATTGTTGAGAGATGATTAAAACTAATAACTCTGCTACTGTGAATGATATCCATATACAACTGCAAAAGCACAGGAAAATTAAATAAAATAAAATATAATAACTTTATGATTCCACTATTTATTCTGCCTACATTAGCTAAATTTTTTTTCATGAATTGGTCTTCTTATGATAAATCACGATACATACAAAATCGATGACGTTAATCGCTTCTTTTATACAAAAAATGCAGTGTGTTTGATTTTTATCTTATAAAATATAGAAATTGTGGCCGAAGCGAAACCGCTTTAGGGTTCTTGATTTCTTATCGGATTTGGAGGATTTGCAGTGGATAACTAGGTTTAACCATATTGGTGACGGCGGAGTTGGAATCGAATTAAACCCTGACGCGCTTCTCATTATCAAATTGTCGAATCTCTGCGCATCATATCCAGATCGTTCTTCTTCGATATCTGCCCTTCTAATTTATGGCGAGCGATGGAACGACGTTATCTTCCAAGCAAACACTAATAGTTGTGAATTTCACGAACTTCCCTTGGATATATCCATTCATCGCACACCTTGCGCTGAGCCTGGTGGCTTAGATCGATTTTTCTTTTCTTTGTTTATTAAAAAAATAAAAATAAAAAGAAAAGGGTTACCATTTCGAAAGAAGAGTTCCCAGATACTGCACCACTATTAGGTACATACTTGTGCTAAGGGTTCAAGAGCTTAGTCTGTACTTGTACTAAGACTAAGGGAGAGGAAAATCAAAATGACAACAGTAAGACCAACCATAGAATAACCAATATTTGCAATTCAATAATCAAAATGTATGGGGTGTGTTTAGTAATGTTTATACATATTATTAAAATATTATAGTACATTTATTAAAAGGGGTACATCTAGTTTTTTCTGGGTTGCGAATAACCGCCCCTTTTCTCCATTTTCAAAATGTGGTATTTTTCTGGAAAAGTGATGTATAGTGGTGGTTGTGAAGTTTAGGTTGGCGTATGACTAGTAATGTGGGTTTGAGTTAATTTAAATTCAAAATGTGTAATTGTAAAAGTGGGTGGGTAGTATATAATTTTTCTTGGTAATCATATTGAAGACGATCAAAAGAACCATATTGAAAACGATCATAAGAACCACATTGAGGAACTCAGGAATCCGAACCCTTCCGACCACATTTTGCACCGAATATCCGACCAACAACATGACACCCAACTAGTAACTTGCTTTATGATTTTTTTCTAAGGAGCCCAAATAATGCATATGGCTTTAACATTGATGTATTTTGTTCCATTCGAAAAGGTTAATTAAGATTATTATTATTATTATTTAAATATCTTCCACAAATTGTATTATTTTTCACGAGTAAAAAATGTAATATTTTTTAATCCTAAAATCTAACAAGTGGAGCAAAATGCAACGCCTGAAACTCAATTTATAACTAAAGGATTTTATTTTTCATTAAGATCTTTGAGATTTGGATATATTGCTATATTTTGATATTTAAATTCTTAAAGCGAGCAAATTATAGAGGAATGATAGGTAAAAGAGGTATAAATTCAACGTGTTTTATAAAAAAATGAATTGCTACATCTTAAACAATAATCATCAAACCCGACCTTAATTTAAGAAATAATTGTAAGATATGCCGATAATAAGTTTAACATGAATGAAACAATGAATAAGACACCAAAATAAAATAGGGTATAATCTCATTTGCCTTTAATAACATTTTTCATTCTTTAATATTTTTTTTTAAATTTTTATCAAGTGAAAATACCAAAGTTATATAACTCCCTCTTCCGTCTTAAATATAAGTTGCACCGTTGCTTTAAATATGGAATTTAAGAAAAGTATTTTTTAATTAATTTTATTGACTTTTCGAAGTAATGTAATATTTAAAGTAATAAATACTCCCTCCGTCCCGCATTAAAGTTTACGTTTGCTTTTTGCGTGTAGATTAAGAGATATAATATTTTAATGTGTAGTGAGGTGAGAGAAATAATATTTAATGTGAAGCGGGTAGTTGTGTTAGTGTTGTGTGTGGGCCCTATATGAATAATTAATTATTTTATGTAGGCCCAACTTGACAATAAAAGAAATGTATACCTTAACTTGAGATAAATAAAAATGAAAAATGTAAACATTAATACGGGATGGATGGAATAAATTATAAAGTACTCCCTTTATAATTTACTCCCTCCGTCTACCACCAAGAGTTTCATTTTCTATTTTGGGTATTCCCCTTCAAGAGTCTCATTTCTCTTTTTACACATATGAGACCCACACACACCCACTAATACAATTAAAATATGGGGTCCACACACCTTCTAATACAACTACCCACTATCCATTAAATAATAATACTCTTTAATCCACGTGCAAAAAATAAATGAATACTTTTAGGATAGACAGATGTAATATATTATGTGTGTCAAGAATGAATGATACATCATAAGTAAAATGTACTTTTTATGTTGAGAATTGATATGATACTTCCTTTTTTGCATATTAAATTTAACGTTGAAGAGATGAAAACAAAAAAGTGGAAACTTTAAGGAAAATTTCTAACAATGCCACTTTCAATACATCTTTTTAAAAAATGTCAGCCACAATAATATTTTTTTAAAAAAGCCACTTTTTAATTTTTTTGGACCCAAATAGCTCTTCACTCACATAAAGTCAATTCTCTCTTCTCTCACTATTGTTCATTTTGCCTCATTCTTTCTTCTCACTCTATCATTCTTCTTCAAAAATTTAAAAGATTTAGAAGGCAACCATACGAGGAAAGCTACAACGGTACAACGCAACCCAATATGAATCTAGGTTAGTAAATCTTACAATTTGGTTTTCATAAACTAAATTTAGGGTTTTGTGAAAATAAACATGTGAGTTATATTGGGATGATGTTATTTTGGTGTTTGATAAGATTAATAAGAATTTTTACATCACCTGACGTGTTTAGAATAATGATTAACACACATATTGTGAATATTTTGGTTAAAATCTAAACTTTGAGGTAAAAAAATCAAAATTTGCGAAGAGTTGCGTGACAGGTTGCGCGTAAGGTCGCACGCACCTTCAGTAAGTAGTCACTTGTAAGTCACACGAATAGTTACGTGAACAGTCGCGTAGTTAGTTGCATGGTTAGTCGTGTTAATGGTCGCATGAATGGTCTCGTGCATGGTTGCTTTATTAGTCGCGTGAGTAGTTGCACGTGTGCATGGTCGCTTAGTTAGTCGCATAGTTAGTCGCTTGATTAGTCACGTGAATAGCCGCACGCGTGCATGGTCTCTTGGTAGTCGCGTTTATGGTCGAATGTGTAGTAGCATGCATAGTTGCTTGAGTAGTCGTGCATGGTCGCGTGAGTAGTCGCGTGCATGGCGCTTGGTTAGTCGCATGCATGGTCACATGTGTAGTCGCATGAATAGTCGCGTGAGTAGTTAGTTGCGTGCACATGATTCGTCAAGCATATAAACAAATGAGGCTCCATGTAAATAACTAATATACATTTTTTAATGTTTTTTAATATTAAATATATGTTTCAAATTTCAGATAAGATTCATATTCTATGCCTTTGGGATGGAAATTGGCTACGTGATTCCGGTCAATAGAAATATGATGGAGAGGAAACCAAGTTAAAAATTGTGTGGGCATATATAGACATAAATTATGAACAATTATTAGAAAAAATATTTGATGTGACCAAAGTTAACAAAAAAAATTATGACATTGAGATATCATATTGGTTTGGCTATAAATCAAATGGAATCGTGCCTCCTTATCCGGTAAATGAGTTATATGACGTGCAACTGTTGTTGATAATGAATAAGAAAGATCCCTTGTCATTGCCCTTTTGTTTGGAAATTATTATGGCAAGTAGAACTTCAGTGGTTTCTTCTAATCATATTTTGACTAATTCATCAAGGAACATAATTCTACTTGATAATCGTGATGATATTGGTGTTGGCATTCAATTTGAATGTGATGCACCCAACAGTTCTTTTGTGAGCGAGCATGATTTCTTTGAATCCGGAGAAGAAGATCATGACCAAAATGAAAGGATCATTCTTGATGGGCATATTGATGAGCACATTGAAGTTGATGTCATTCCACCACATCCTTGCAAGATAGATCGCACAACTTAGTTGTAAGATAGATCGCACAGTTTGTATCACAAAGATCGCATGCAGGGTTGCACAGTTGGTCGCACAAAGGTCGCGTACAGGGGTCGCACAAATGGCCGTGTACAGGTCACACAGTTGGTCACACAAATGGTACAAATGGTCGCATATAAGGTCGCACAGTGGTCACACAAATGGAACTACTAATTACAGTGCAACAAGTTCATTTGAGAATAGCTCCACACAAAATCGTTTCCTCCACTCCACACATTTTGAAGGATCGATCTTATCAACCAAGTGGTCAGTGGCAAGACATTCAATGAACTTGATAGCTAAAAGACCGCAATCATCTCTTGCACATTGGTTAGGTGTATGGTCATAGAGTACCAAAGTCTATTCATTCTTGGCGTCTTCAATACCCTTTTTTCCTAAACTTTTGCCTCTTAACAAATAGACGAAAGCATCACCGTCATATGTTTAAACTCTCTTTCAATATCATTCATGGAACTCCTTTTTGACATTAAGTCATAAATAAAATTTTCTTGGATGTCAATAATTAACTCGACTAACCAAGCGACCATGCACGCGACTACTCAAGCAACTATACACGTTACTTCACATGTGACCATAAACGCGATTACCAAGCGACCATGCACGCGTGCGACTATTCACACGACTAATCAAACGACCACGCATGCAACTAACTAAGCGACCATGCACGCGTGTAGGGATGTAATTGAACAGAGTCGAGCTGAATACTACTAGGTTTGAGTATTATTTGTTAAGGAATTATCGAATTCAAGTCCGAGCTCGAACTCCTCAAGAAAAAAAATATCAAACTCGAGCTCGAACTCCTGTTTGGAAAAGCTCGTGAACAAGTTCACGAACATTTAAAGTAGCTTGTTTATAAATATTTTTTAATGAACATTTAAATATTTTTTTCGTAGATATTAAAAGAACGTTTCATTTATAAACATCTAATATTATTTATATTATTAAATAAATAAACTAACAAAATATAATAATAAACGTTAAAAATATTTTAACATTTAAATAATCACTTAAATATTATCATATTTGTGTGGTTTAATATAAAATATTTAATTATTGTATATTAATAAATATATAATACTAAAAAATAATTATAAAATTTACGAACATGTTTGTGAGCCATTAACGAGCCCATTAACGAATATGTTCGCGAGCTTTCGAGTCAAACACCCTTAGGCTTGAGTTTGGTTTGATAGACTATTTGAGCTTGAAATTCAAGTTTGGTTTGGCTCATTAATGTTAACGAACGAGCTCAAACGAACACTTTATCAAATCGAGACTCGAATAGTTCGCGAACGGCTTGGTTCGCTTACATCTGTACACGCGTGTGACTACTCACGCGACTAATAAAGCAACCATGCACACGATCATTCATGCGATCATTCACGCGACTAACCACACAACTAACTACGCGATCCACTAGCGACTATTCAAGCAACTATTCGTGTGACTTATAAGTAACAACTTACTGAAGGTACGTGTGACCTTTCGCTCAATCTGTCACACAACTCTTCGCAAATTTGATTTTTATACCTCAATATTTAGATTTTTACCAAAATATTCATAATATGTGTGTTAATCAATATTCTAAACACGTTAGGTGATGTAAAAATTCAAAACCTACATGTATAGGTCAGTGTTATCGGAACCAGACTAGATCGGTCGGTTCGATCGTTTCAATGGGAAAACGACATCGGAATCGGTCTAAAATATCCCCCAAGAACCGTTTATGTAGTCAAACCGAAAGAAACCAGTCAAAATTGATTTGGACCAGCCAATCAAAAATTGCTGATTTTCGTTTCTTCCAGTTCATGACAGTACTTTACGTGACTGATGGTGGCAGATCGAAACAGTGAACGATGGTGGACCGTAAATTAAAATGGACGGCGACGGAGTGCTCATGAGGAGATACATATATCCTTGACATATTTTGCTTTCGCCATTGTTGAAATATGTAATTATTGTTGGATTGTATACTAAAAGTCTAACTTTAGTATGAACAATGTCATAACAATATTTGAAATGAGAATCATTGATCAAATGATTGCATCTTATAATTTATTTTATATGCATGATGCAATAGTCCATTTACTTTATACTGTAGATAATATATTGTGCGACAACACGCAGAAGATCATATTATCGGTTTCCTTACAAAGTATAAACAGATGCTCACAACTGAGATAGACAGGGACTCTCTATCGGTATGGTTGTAGTGTGGTTTGGTATTAGCTTGTCTTGGCTATAGAATCACATTAGTGCACTTGTGTGTATTGAGCAGGACCGCTTGAGATCGTTCTTCTTATACTGACTATATAGTAGAACTTGATCTTTGTTATTATGGAAGTTCGTGCTCTTAATCCCTATACAATAACCTCGACACGTAGGGCAGTATGTATTTCTTTGATTCATCAATGAGTGAGATTTATAAGTATTAAATCAACAAACTCGGTGAGTTGGGAAGTAGTGCTGTATCTATGGTGTGCTGTTGATTGTAGAAGGAATCCATGTCCGTCATAGGTTGATGATGTCCCCTTGAGGAGCTCATAAGGTTTATCATGTAAATCTTGCAAGTGGATTAATTTCCGGCATGATAATAAGGTTGAGTGGTACTATTCTCGGATGAGATATTAATTAATTTGAGTTGTCAGTAACTTAATTAATTAATGGACATTGTATTTCTTAAACATGGGGAGACCATCGGGCTTATAATAAGAAGGAGCCCAGAACATAATTTTGGGATTGGACGGGTAGTGCAGTAATAATATTTTAGTGGACTATATTATTATTATTGAATTTAATTAAAAGCTTTGGGCTAAGCTTGGTTAATTAAATTCAATTGAGGCCAAGCCCAATTTTTCCTCCTGGTCCCTGCTGTAGCCCAACTATATAAGTCATCTCAGCTCCTGTTAACCCTAAGTCAGTGCCTCATTTGACAGTTAGAAAGAACAGGAGCAGATTGAGAGAATCCTGCAGATTGTTGCCCAACAACAGTAGGATTCGACTTGGGACATACAGCAGAAGATTGAGAGGTGGTTCTCTGCAGTTCATCCTCTACATCAACCCAGAAGTACGATAAACATTATTTTTGCTTCCGCTGATTTGTTTGCCTGTTAATCCTAACGGATCACGTTGAACCGCACGATCCAATTGCCAACAATTGGTATCAGAGCGTTGGTTTCGTGGTGAAACGTGAGACGTTAGTTAGAGATGTTCCAATCGTGTATTATGTGTAAGAATAAGTCAGATATCATGATTTTAGGGTTTATATAATTTTGAATTATCCATGAAACCCTATTTGTATATTTGCTGGATATTGATGTTCTATTACACGGCTATTCTAAACACGCACGAGAAACACTCCTCCATACAATCTTCTTCCTTTTTCACTATCTGTTTGAAAAAGAAAGGCTGGTATGCAACCCAGAAGCGTGAAACTGCGGCCAGTGGTGGAGAAGGGCAGCAGCAAAGGTCGACTTCATACGGTTGAAGGCTGAACTGTGGGCTGCTCGTCGACGCACGGCGTGAGCGTGATGCGACGCACTGCTGGATCGTTGTCCACAATGATGGTGAGTCTAACTTGGTTCCCGACGAGTGCGTGGTAGATTCACGGTGAGTCGTAGCAGACTGGTGGAGCGCGACTGTGAAGGCATTGACAGTCGATGGCTGGTGAGTCGCGAAACAAAGTTGGCAACGCACACTGGGCTGCTGGCGATGCTAGATCAGCGACTCATGGCGTGATCGCGAAGCGGTTTGCTACTGGATCCTTGTCAACGAAGATGGCTGGTCGTGGCTCTCGCTGGTGATCGGTGGAATTGGTATCGCGGCTTCGACTGCGAACAACGGCGACGGTGGTCATCGAGTGGGGAGTCAATGCCGACAGACCTGGACAGAGGGCTACGCGACGGATGGCTGGCGGTCGCTGTCGTCGCACTGGATGGATGCACGAGGCAGCGGCTGAATGGGTTTGACGATGCTGTCAATACCCTGGGGCTGGTGGTGATGCTGCGGAATCAGATGACGGCGTCGACTGGTCGTTTGAGCCACGATCGTCGACAGCCATTTCTGGGTGGCATGGGACACGCACGGCGTACTTCCCAGCGAGTCCAACGCATCTCCAGGCAAGTGAGCTGATCGATTGATGACCTCCAGTCATCGGCGGCAGCAACTGATGGGCTGTGGGCGGCGGATGCTGGCGCTGAATAGGATGGTCGCGGTTCGGTCTCCCTAGTTGTGGCTGACGACGCGACTCCGGTGGGCTGCTGGCACCATCGCCAAGAGCAGTGGCGCCGATGAGAGCCTCGCATGACTGCTGCCACGCCGGATCAGATTGCGGCTGGGACTGGGTATTTAGGGCAGTAGCCTGGTGATTGGGCTTGGGCTCAATTTTTTATTTCTGTTTTAATTGGTTTTGGGCTTGGTTTGCTGGGCCCAAATTTTAATTAAAATGGATATGGGCTGTTGGACCTTAAATCCCAATTCAGTAATTAATAGTGGGCTGCTCATTTTTTTAATTTGGTTTTGGGCTGTTGGGCCCAAATTTTAATTAAAATGGTAATGGGCTGCTGGGCCAATATTAATTGCTGGTTTTAATTAATTGTGGGGTATGGGTCAAGCATGATAAATTAGTTATTAATTTATGGGCTAATTTTGTGCTAGTAGGCTTGGTGGATTTAATTTAATTTTGGGCTAAGATTATGGACCATGGATAATGGGCTTGATTAATTATTTAATCTGCTGCTCATTTTGTGCTTATTTGTTGCTCTTGAGGCCCAAATTAATTGATCCACTATTTATACAATTAATTATGTTATATAACTGATTAATTGATTTAATTGTCAACTATTGTTGTATATGTAAAAGACATGTTCTATGTGATTTATTTATTTAAATTGCTGTTAATAGAAGCATGCTAGTATGTATATTTTATGCATGTTAAAAACCCTCGGTAATTAAATAACTAAGTGGGAGAGGGGATTGGTAATAAATTCCCGCGGCCTCCATTATTGGTTTGTTAGCAATGTGAATAGACTTGCGCGTCGGCATTAGAGCTTTCCTCCCCATTGGATGAGTTTATTCATGGATTGCTAGAACAGACTTCATTAAATAATTACGTTTGTAATGTGATGCATATGAACTTGCGCGTTGGCTTAGACCTTCCTCCCTATCGGATGAGTTTATATGCAGTTCACTGGTACAAACTTGTAATTGATGACTGTAGGAAGTTATCCGAGCGCGTGTGCACTTCTCTATCTGTAAGGCACATAAGCTTGGGCCGCGGACTTGGTGTCAAATAATGGTGTATACTTAGATGTAAATAATAAGTATCCTCCCCATCGGAGTCACTGCTTTTATTTACATGGCTAAAGAGGAACCGACTATTAATTATTTTGTCATAAAGTGAGGTTGACAAATGAAATTAATGGGTAAAACCTTCTCTTGTAAATGTTCGGGTTTGTAAACGTCCACACTATCGTGGCTTGCAGACTCACGGTGCTTGAGATGTCGGTGAATTTTATTTTATATTGTTTTGAGGGAATCAATATAAAAGAATAAAATTCGAAGATTTGATCGGTAAATTTATTTGTGATTATCTGAATTTCGAATGGTTTTATTTCACTAATTGTTTACTGAAAGAAATAATATTTACTTGTCCAAATAAGTTGATTAGAAAAGGATCTTGATTTTGAAAATTACTGCTTAAGAAAATACATGTGTATTCTCACAAAGGACGTCTCATGATGCCTATTAAAGTCTCTAGTGAAGAGATGAGAGGTTCATAGAAATATGATGGTCTCATGTAACTCTTCGGATACTTGAGTAAATTAAAAGGCAGAAGATCATGGTTCAATTGATGAATGAATTGGAAAAGCTTGGAATAGAAATTGAAAGGGAAACCTAAATCAATTTATTCTTCATAATTTGCCTGGATGTTTTGAGCAAGTTCTACCTGAAATACGAGAGATTGTATATGGTGGGAAACTTCTAACAAAACATGTGGCAAAAGAAAGCCATTTTTCATCATGATGTGAACAAGTTTAATATCTTATTTACTAATGGTTTAAACATGATTAGTGATGGCATCTACTGACTCGAAGTATGTAGATACTGGAATCACTAAATGTTTATCACTGAGTAAGAATAAGATTTTTGATAACAGGGGTAAAACTACAAAGATAGTGGCTATTGCAGTGGGAGTTGTTTATTTATCTCATGATAAGAATAAACGATTGATTATGAGAAATTGTCTTTACGTACGTTTCATAGAAAGAATTAAATTTCATTTTCTATGCATTAACGGATGGATACTTCATTTCATTTAAATGACATGGTCATAGTAATGAGGAATGAGGCTATAATCCGTTAAAGTACGTTGGTGGATAAAAAGTTTACTCTTGAATCATGTACATCCCACAGATGCAATAAAAAGTAATTAAATAATGCATCTTCTAATATAAGTAAGAGAAAGGAACCTTCGGAAATGAACTAACATACATTTGGCGTCTATGACTAATTCATTTTACTTGAGTAGGATTCAAAGTTGATAGCCGATAGACTGTAAGGTTTATCTGAAGTGGAAACTATCGGACTTGCGAGTCTTGCTTGGAAGTAAAAATGATTAACTGCCTTTTCAAGGCTGTGGGGTGTAGAGCCAAAGATATATATGTTGGAATTAGTTCATTCTGATTCAAGCGAACCTAATATTATCCAGGCGAGAGGTGGTTATGAATATTCGAAGATTATTCTGGAAACCAATATATTTATATGATGCACTGCATGTCTAAGTTCTTTGATTAATTCAAGAATTGCAAGGCTGGTACAGTGAAGCGTCATGAAAAATATATTAAGTCATTACGATTCAATCATGATGGCGAATACCTCTTGGGATAGTTAGGAGCTATTGATCAGAAGTTGAGATTAAATCTCAAGTTGACTACACCGGGTATGCCCCAATCTGAATGGTGTGGTGGATAGAAGGAATAAGGCTCTTATGGTTATGATTAGATAGATGATGAATTATTTGGAATAATTAAATTCATTTTATGGATATACCCTAGATACAGTAATTCGTGAAACATTTGTCTGTATATGGGATATCCTAGAAAAATGGAGGATGAATTATTTAGTCCAAAAGATCGAAGGGTGATTGTCAACACAAACACTAGATTTTTGGAAAAGGACTATGTAATAAATCACAAGCCCATGTATAAGTTGTTCTAAAGGAAGTGAGAGGAAAACACGAAGTAAAAGTACCAAGTGTACAAGAGGATATACCACAAGGTAAACTGCAATGCGTGTCACGTCTGATACACAATTACATGTAGTGCCTTGTCGTAGTGGGAGGGTTGTTTGACAACCCATAAATATATGTTTTGGGAGAGTCGTGAGACTTGATCCCTAGTAAACATGGTATTGTCCCACGGATACGACGTAGCACTACAAGATGAAAATGTGGAATCTTAGCAAGATGCAATGAATGATGAAATAGAATCCATGGATTCTAAATTAAGTCTGGAGCTTGAACGATCACTAAAATGGTGTAAAAGCCATTGCAAGTGGTCATAGGGAAATAAAAGAGGATCATACGGAAAGGTGAAAATCTTGGAAGTAAAGCTTGTTGCGAAAAGATGTACTCAAAAAGAAATAGTTCGATTATGAGGGAACATATTCGCTGGTAGGTATGCTTAAATTGATCCGGATTCTTTTATTTATTGCTGCTCATATTGAATTATGAGGAACAGCAAATAGATGTCAAGACATCTTTCCTGATTGGAAGTCTTGAGAAAAACATCTATGTGAAGCAACCAGAGTGATTCATTGCAAAGTACTAATAGCATTTTGATAGTAAGCTTAAAAGTGTCCAGCGATGGACTAAAGCAAGCTTTGAGATCGTGAAGCATCTATTTTAATTAGGTAATCCAGTGGCACGGATTTAAATCAATCAGCGGATGTATCGTGTGTATTGTAAAGAGTGACGGAAACGTGGTGGTGTTTTTGTACTATACGTAGATAGTATCTTGCTCATTGGAGACAATGAAAGAGTATTATCGGGCGTATGAGTATGGTTAATAAAGCAGTAGAGATGAAGGACTTAAGAAAGGCAAAATATATCATTTTGATCACGGTAATACGGATCACAAGAAAGGATATTATGCTTATCTCAAGTTTCATAAAATGATACAGTCCATACTCGTTTAGCATGTAAATTTATCTAAGTGAATGTGTCTTTGAGACACAAGAAGAAGATAAAAAGGATGAAAGCACTTCCTTATGCTTCGGCGAATAAGGAAGCTTAATCTAAAGAATGCTATGAACGAAGTTGGATATCTGTTTTGCTGAACGCATGAACAGTGGGTATCAACGTAATCCAGAACAAGAATGATGAACTGTGGTAAGACATATATAAAGTGCCTGAGAAGGACTGGAAATTATATGTGGACTTACTGGACAGATTCACTGCTTCTTGTGGATTACGAAGATTCGGATTTTTTAGTCAGATTGGACGGCAGTAAATTCACCTCAAAGGTTATGTGTTTAATCTTAGGAAGTAGAGTCATAATGTGGAAGAGTGTTATATAGAAATATATTTCAGACTCCGGACTCCATCATAGAAAGATGATGAATTGGAGCCTATGAGGCAGCCAAAGTATCTATATGACTCTAGAGACTTCATGATGGACTTTGAAGTGTTTCTAAGTTTGCCCAAGGTAATTGTTGGATTGTATACTAAAAGTCTAGCTTTTTGTATGAACAATGTTATAACAATTAATTTGAAATGAGAATCATATGATCAAATGATTGCATCTTATAATTTATTTATATGTTCGATGCAATAGTCCACTTACTTTATACTGTAGATAATATGTTGTGCGACAACACGCGGAAGATCATATTATCGGTTTCCTTATAAAGTATAAACAGATACTCATAATCGAGATAGACGGGGACTCTCTATCGGGATGGTTGTAGTGTGGTTTGGTATTAGCTTGTCTTGGCTATAGAATCACATTAGTGCACTTGTGTGTATTGAGCAGGACCGCTTGAGATCGTTCGACTTATACTGACTTATAGGAGAACTTGATCTCAGTTATTATGGAAGTTTGTGTTCTTAATCCTTATACAATAACCTCGACACGTAGGGCAGTATGTATTTCTTTGATTCATCAATGGGTGATATTTACATATTATTAAATCAACAAACTCGATGAGTTGGGAAGTAGTGCTGTCTTTATGGTGTGCTGTTGATTGTAGAAGGAATCCGTGTCCGTCATAGGTTGATGATGTCCCCTTGAGGAGCTCATAAGGATTATAATGTAAACCCTGCAGGTGGAATTTATTCCGGCATGATAATGAGGTTGAGTGGTACTACTCTTGGATGAGATATTAATTAATTGAGTTGTCAGTAACTTAAATTAATTAATGGACATTGTATATCTTAAACATGGGGAGACTAACGGGCTCATAATAAGAAGGAGCCCAAAACGTAATTTTGGGATTGGTACGGTAGTGCAATAATAATATTTTAGTGGAATATATTATTATTATTGGACTTAAGTATAAGCTTTGGGCTAAGCTTGGATACTTAAGCCTAATGGAGGCCCAACTCAATTTCTCCTCCTGCTCCCTGCTGTAGCCCATGTATATAAGTCACCTCAACTTATCTGGAACCCTAATCTAATTCATTATTCACGTGTGATGAGGGTTGAGAGCAGATTGAGGAGGTCTCGTAGATCGTCGCCCACACGACGTCGAGATCGGACTTGGGACATACAGCAGAAGATCAGAAGGTAGTTTGCTGCTGCTGTCCGCGACCTTGCGAAATTTGTATAAATTCGTACAGTGATCAGAATTTGATGATCAATATACTGACGAAAAGCTGTCGAAGAGAGGATCGTCTGAACTTAAAGATCATTCAATTCCAATATCAGACGATGATGTTATGGCCATTCTCGTGGGACTGCGCAGGCTGCCTGCGAGAATCAATCTTCATCAACATACCCTGGTGAACGGTAATCGTTTCTATGATTTATTGCTTCCGCTGTGATATGATAGAAACGCATGATATTCTAACGGGTCACGTTAACCAAACGATCCAAGCACCAACAATTGGTATCATAGCTTCGGTTTCGTGGTGAAGCGTGACACGTTAGGCTAGGGTTTATGTGATTAATTTTTTGAAATTAGGATCGCATGTTTAGGGTTTTGGTTTTACTGTGCAAACCATGAATATCCCTATGTGAAATATACCCTATATCATATCTGTTCGTTGATGGTTGTGTGTGAGAGGATTCGACGAAAATTGTTCGTCAATTTCACATGGAAGGAAGAAATTGAGAGAAAATCCAGCGCAGTGATATTGCAGAGGCAATAACCTGAGTTTCAACCGTCGGATCAGGCTGATTTTTGGCAGCACGTTTAGATTTTATGGATGTACATTCTGAACGGTGAAGATCATATTTTGAGCATTGTGTTGTTGGGAATATGCCGAAAACAGAAGCAGTTTTTTGGGCAATTCTGTTCTGCGCAGTCGAGAGAAAAGAGCCGTTTCTCACAAAATAACCGTTGGATCGATCTGTAATTTGGACAGCATGTTCAGGACTTACAGTAGTAGATTCTGGACGGTGGAGATTGGATTCTGAGGTTCTTTCAGTTTCGAACTACGAACGACAGTTGGTGTAGTTTGGTGTTGCGCGTTGGGCTGAACTTGGTTCCATGCAAGTAGGCCCTTGGACGAGCGACAGTCCGGGCGAGGGGCGCTCGTCAAGGCACTTGGGGCGCTCCCTGACATGATTGGCGGTGGGATATGACGATGGACGTCTTGGGGCACAAGCAATCCTGCTTGTTGCGTAAGGCATCGATTCCACAGTAGGAGTGTCGGACAAGACATTAAAATTTAGAGGCGTTTTTATTCCTAATATATATAACTGTCATAATTGATTTAATTGTCTATTATTGTTATATATATATATGGATGCTTGATCTCTATGATTTATTGTCTTATATAGAAGCATGCTAGATTGCGTATTATATTTGGTATATTATATGCATGTATTGCTAGAGTGTTGGATAAGACATCCAATTTTAGGAAAACTAATTCCTAATATATAAATGTCATAATAGATTGTATATTATTGTTATATATGGATGTCGAATTAATTCCTAATATATGACTGCTATAATTAATTTAATAATCTATTATTGTCATATATGGATGTCGAATTAATTCCTAATATATAACTGCTATAATTGATTGTCTATTATTGTTATATATGGATGTTGAATTGATTCCTAATATATAACTGACATAATTGATTTAATTATCTATTATTGTTATATATGGTTGCTTGTTGATATGATGATTTTGATAATCTAGACGATATGACGATCGATATCGATAGTTTTGGAATGTTGATAATCTTGATGTTTTTTGAATATTTGATAATCTAGTCGATATCGATGATTTTGATAATCTGGACGATATCGACGGTCGATATCGATGGTTTCGAAAATTGGACAATCTGGAAATTTCAAAAATTTGATAGTCTGGAAGTCTTTGCTGATATTCGTGCCTGGTGGCGAACAATCGAATTCGCTGATATATAACTGTTAATGATTGATTTAATTATTGATTATTGTTATATATGTATGCATGACTCTCTGTGATTTACTGCCTTATGTGCCGTAATAGAAGCATGCTAGCATTGCGTATTTTATTCTGAATATCATATGCATGTAAAAACCCTCGGTGTTAAATTACTAAGTGGGAGAGGGGATTGGTAAAAATTCCCGCGGCCTCCATTATTGGTTTGTTAGCAATGTGAATAAACTTGCGCGTCGGCATTAGAGCCTTCCTCCCCATCGGATGAGTTTATTCATGGATTGTTGGGACAGACTTCTTTAAATAATTATGTTTGTAATGTGATGCATATGAACTTGCGCGTTGGCATAGACCTTCCTCCCTATCGGATGAGTTCATGTGCGGATCACTGTACAGACTTATAATTGATGACTGTAGGAAGTTATCCGAGCGCGTGTGTACTTCTCCATCTGTAAGGCACATAAGCTTGGGCCGCGGACTTGGAGTCAAATAATGGTGTACACTTAGGTGTAAATAATAAGTATCCTCCCCATCGGAGTCACTGCTTTTATTTGCATGGCTAAAGAGGAACCGACTATTAATTATTTTGTCATAAAGTTAGGTTGACAAATGAAATTAATGAGTAAAACCTTCTCTTGTAAATGTTCGGGTTTGTAAACATCCACACTATCGTGGCTTGTAGACTCACGGTGCTTGAGATGTCGGTGAATTTTATTTTTATATTGTTTTGAGGGAATCAATATAAAAGGATAAAATTCGAAGTTTTGATCGGTATATTTATTTGTGATTCTCTGATTTTCAAATGGTTTTATCTCACTTATTATTAACTAAAAGAAATTATATTTACTTGTCCAAATTAGATGATTAGAAAAGAATCTTGGTTTTGAATTTTACTGCTTAAGTAAATACATGTGTGTTCTCACAAAGGACGTCTCATGATGCCTATTAAAGTCTCTAGTGAAGAGATGAGAGGTTCATAGAAATATGATGGTCTCATGTAACTCTTCGGATACTTGAGTAATTTAAAAGGCGGTAGGTCATGATTGAATTTGATGAATGAATTGGAAATACATGGAATAGAAGTTGAAGGGGAAACCTAAGTCAATTTTATTCTTCATAATTGCCTAGATGTTTTGAGTAAGTTTCTCATGAATTACAAGAGGTTGTATATGGTGGGAAACTTCTGACAAAACATGTGGTAAAGGAAATTCAATTTCATAAAAGGAGTGAACAAGGATAGAATCTTACTTACTAGTTGTTTAAACATGATTAGTGATGGCATCTACTGACACGAAGTGTGTAGATACTGGAATCACTGAATGTTCATTACTAAGTGAGGATAAGATTGTTATGACATGGGTAAAACTACAAGACTAGTGGCTATTGCAGTGGGAGTTGTTTATTTATCTTACGATATGAATAAACGTTTGATTTTGTAAAATTGTCTTTACTTACGTTTTCATAGAAAGAATTTGATTTCGGTTTCTATGCATTAATAGATGGATACTCTATTTCATTTAAATGACATGGTCATTATAATGAAGGATAGAGTTGTAATCTGTTATTGTACGTTGGTGAACAATTTGTATACTCTTAAATCATGTATATTCCACAGATGCAACAAATACTAATTAATAATGCATCTTCTGATCTTAGTAAGAGAAAGTAACCTTCGGAGATGAACTAAACATGCATTTGGCGTCTAAGACTAGATCATTTTACTTGAGTAGGACTCAAAAGTTGATAGCAGATGGACCGTAAGGTTTATCTGAAGTGGAAACTATCGGACTTGCGAGTCTTACTTGGAAGTAAAAATGATTAATTACCTTTTCAAGGTAAAGGGGTGTAGAGCCAAAGATATATATGTTGGAATTTGTTCATTCTGATTCAAGCGGGCCTAATATTATCTAGGCGAGAGGTGGTTATGAATAATCGAAGATTATTCTAGATAGTGATATATTTATTTGATGCACTGCATGTCTAAATTCTTTGATTTATTCAAGAATTACAAGGTTGGTACAGTAAAGCATCATGGAAAATATATCAAGTAATGATGATTTAATCGTCATTACGAGTACCTCTTAGGATAATTAGGAACTATTAATTAGAGGTTGAGATTAAATCTCAAGTGGTCTACACCAGGCATGCCCCAGCTGAATGGTGTGGTGGATAGAAGGAATAAGACTCTTATGGTAATGATTAGATAGATGATGAATTATTTGGAATTACTTAATTCATTTTATGGATAAGCCCTAGAAACAGTAATTCATTTGAATGTTTGTCTGTTTGTGGGATATGCTATAAAAATGAAGGTGATTTATTTAGTCTAAAAGATCGAAGGGTGATTGTTAACACAAACACTAGATTTTTGGAAAGGGACTATGTAATAAATCACAAACCCATGTATGAGTTGTTCTAAAGGTAGTGAGAAGAAAACACAAAGTATAAGTACCAAGTGTAAAAGAGGATATACCACAAGGTAAACTACAATGCGTGTCACGTCTGATACACAATTACATGTAGTACCTTATCGCAGTGGGAGGGTTATTCGACAACCCGTGAGATATATGTTTTGGGAAAGTCGTAAGACTTGATCCCTAGTAAACATGGTATTATCCCAAGGATACGACGTTGCACTACAAAATTAAAATGCGGAATCTTAGTAAGTGCAATGAATATTAAAATAGAATTGATGGATTTTAAATTAGGTCTGGATGCTTGTTGAACCGCTAAATGGCGTAAAAGCCATTGGAAGCGGGCATGCAAGAATAAAAGAGGATCATAGAATAAGGTGAAAACCTTGGAAGCAAGCTTGTTGCGAAAAGGTATACTCAGAAAGAAAGGGTTCGATTATGAGAAAACCTGTTCGCCGGTAGCTATGCCTAAGTTGATCCGGACTCTTTTATTTGTTGCTACTCATATTAAATATGAGGGATAGCAAATAGATGTCGAGACAGCTTTCCTGATTGGAAGTCTTAAGGGAAACATCTATGTGAAGCAACCAGAGTGATTCATTGCAAAGAGCTAAGAGCATTGTGATAATAAGCTTAAAAGTGTTCATTCATGGATTAAAACAAGCTTCAAGATCATGAAACATCCGTTTTGATGAGGTAATTCAGTGACATGGATCTAATCAATGATCGGATGGGTCTTGTGTATTGAAAAGAGTGATAGAAACGTGGTGGTATTTCTTGTACTATACGTAGATGATATATTACTCATTGGAGACAATGAAAGAGTATTGTCGGGCGTATGTGTATGGATAATAAAGCGGTATGAAATGAAGGACTTAAGAAGAGCAAAAATATCCTTTTGATCACGGTAATACGGATCACAAGAAAGGATATTATGCTTGTCTCAAGCTTCATGAATTGATACGATCCTTACTTGTTTTAGCAAGTGACTTTATCTAAGAAAATATGTCTTGAGACACAAAAGGAAGATAAAGGTGATGAAAGCGGTTCCTTATGCTTCGGCGAATAAGGAAGCTTAATCTTAGGAATGCTATGCGCGAGAATGGATATCTATTTTGCTGAACGCATGAACAGTGGGTATCAACGTAACCCGGAACAAGAATGATGAACTGTGGTAAGACATATATGAAGTGCCTGAGAAGGACTGGAAATTATATGTAAGCTTACTGGGCAAATTCACTGCTTCTTGTGGATTACGTAGATTCGGATTTTTTAGTCAGATTGGACGGCAGTAAATCCACCTCAAGGTTATGTGTTTAATTTTAGGAAGTTGAGTCATAATGTGGAGGAGTGTTATATAGAAATATATTTCAGACTCCGGACTCCATCATGGAAAGATGATAAATTGGAGCCTATGAGGCAGCCAAAGTATCTGTATGACTCTAGAAACTTCAAGATGGACTTCGAAGTGTTTCTAAGTTTGCCCAAGGATATCACAATTTATATTGATGATATTGGTGCAGTTGCAAACTTGAAGGAATCACGAGCCCATAAGGCAATTAAACACATGGAGTGCAAGTATCACCTGTTACGAGAAATCGTATGATGAGGGGAAGGTTGTTGTCGCCTAGATTGCATCGGATGATGACCTAGTAAATCCATTTACAAGGATATTAAGGCGAGAGCTTTTAATGGTCGTGTAGTAGGAGTGGAAATCAGATGTATGGCAGAAGACATGACAGCATAGTCTTTTAGTATAAGTGGGAGATTGTTGGATTGTATACTAAAAGTCTAGCTTTTTGTATGAACAATGTTATAACAATTAATTTGAAATGAGAATCATATGATCAAATGATTGCATCTTATAATTTATTTATATGTTCGATGCAATAGTCCACTTACTTTATACTGTAGATAATATGTTGTGCGACAACACGCAGAAGATCATATTATCGGTTTCCTTATAAAGTATAAACAGATGCTCACAATCGAGATAGACGGGGACTCTCTATCGGGATGGTTGTAGTGTGGTTTGGTATTAGCTTGTCTTGGCTATAGAATCACATTAGTGCACTTGTGTGTATTGAGCAGGACCGCTTGAGATCGTTCGACTTATACTGACTTATAGGAGAACTTGATCTCAGTTATTATGGAAGTTCGTGCTCTTAATCCCTATACAATAACCTCGACACGTAGGGCAGTATGTATTTCTTTGATTCATCAATGGGTGAGATTTACATATTATTAAATCAACAAACTCGATGAGTTGGGAAGTAGTGCTGTCTCTATGGTGTGCTGTTGATTGTAGAAGGAATCCGTGTCCGTCATAGGTTGATGATGTCCCCTTGAGGAGCTCATGAGGATTATCATGTAAACCCTGCAGGTGGAATTTATTCCGGCATGATAATGAGGTTGAGTGGTACTACTTTTGGATGAGATATTAATTAATTGAGTTGTCAGTAACTTAAATTAATTAATGGACATTGTATATCTTAAACATGGGGAGACTAACGGGCTCATAATAAGAAGGAGCCCAAAACGTAATTTTGGGATTGGTACGGTAGTGCAATAATAATATTTTAGTGGAATATATTATTATTATTAGACTTAAGTATAAGCTTTGGGCTAAGCTTGGATACTTAAGCCCAATGGAGGCCCAACCCAATTTCTCCTCCTGGTCCCTGCTGTAGCCCATGTATATAAGTCACCTCAACTTATCTGGAACCCTAATCTAATTCATTATTCACGTGTGATGAGGGTTGAGAGCAGATTGAGGAGGTCTCGTAGATCGTCGCCCACACGACGTCGAGATCGGACTTGGGACATACAGCAGAAGATCAGAAGGTAGTTTGCTGCTATTATTCGTGACCTTGCGAAATTTGTATAAATTCGTACAGTGATCAGAATTTGATGATCAATATACTGACGGAAAGCCGTCGAAGAGAGGATCGTCTGAACGTAAAGATCATTCAATTCCGATATCAGACGAGGAAGTTATGGCCATTCTCGTGGGACTGCGCAGGCTACCTGCGAGAATCAATCTTCATCAACATACCCTGGTGAACGGTAATCGTTTCTATGATTTATTGCTTCCGATGTGATATGATAGAAATGCATGATATTCTAACGGGTAACGTTAACCAAACGATCCAAGCACCAACAGTAATCACAATTTACATTGATGATATTGGTGCAGTTGCAAACTTGAAGAAATCACAAGTCCATAAGACAATTAAACACATGGAGCACGAGTACCACCTGTTACGAGAAATCGTATGATGAGGGGAAGGTTGTTGTCGCCTAGATTGCATCGGATGATGACCTAGTAAACCATTTACAAGGACCTTAAGGCGAGAGCTTTTAATGGTCGTGTAGTGGGAGTAGGAATCAGATGTATGACAGAAGACATGACAGCATAGTCTTTTAGTATAAGTGGGAGATTGTTGTATTGTATACTAAAAGTCTAACTTTAGTATGAACAATATCATAACAATATTTGAAATGAGAATCATTGATCAAATGATTGCATTTTATAATTTATTTTATATGCATGATGCAATAGTCCATTTACTTTATACTGTAGATAATATGTTGTGCGACAATACGCAGAAGATCATATTATCGGTTTTCTTATAAAGTATAAACAGATGCTCACAACTGAGATATACGGGGACTCTCTATCGGTATGGTTGTAGTGTAGTTTGGTATTAGCTTGTCTTGGCTATAGAATCACATTAGTGCACTTGTGTGTATTGAGCAGGACCGCTTGAGATCGTTCTTCTTATACTGACTATATAGTAGAACTTGATCTTTGTTATTATGGAAGTTCGTGCTCTTAATCCCTATACAATAACCTTGACACGTAGGGCAGTATGTATTTCTTTGATTCATCAATGGGTGAGATTTATAAGTATTAAATCAACAAACTCGGTGAGTTGGGAAGTAGTGCTGTATCTATGGTGTGCTGTTGATTGTAGAAGGAATCCATGTCCGTCATAGGTTGATGATGTCCCCTTGAGAAGCTCATAAGGTTTATCATGTAAATCTTGCAAGTGGATTAATTTCCGGCATGATAATAAGGTTGAGTGGTACTACTCTCGGATGAGATATTAATTAATTTGAGTTGTCAGTAACTTAATTAATTAATGGACATTGTATTTCTTAAACATGGGGAGACCATCGGGCTTATAATAAGAAGGAGCCCAGAACATAATTTTGGGATTGGACGGGTAGTGCAGTAATAATATTTTAGTGGACTATATTATTATTATTGGATTTAATTAAAAGCTTTGGGCTAAGCTTGGTTAATTAAATTCAATTGAGGCCCAGCCCAATTTCTCCTCCTGGTCCCTGCTGTAGCCCAACTATATAAGTCATCTCAGCTCCTGTTAACCCTAAGTCAGTGCCTCATTTGACAGTTAGAAAGAACAGGAGCAGATTGAGAGAATCCTGCAGATTGTTGCCCACACAATAGCAGGATTCGACTTGGGACATACAGCAGAAGATTGAGAGGTGGTTCTCTGCAGTTCATCCTCTACATCAACCGAGAAGTACGGTAAATATTATTTTTGCTTCCGCTGATTTGTTTGCCTGTTAATCCTAACGGATCACGTTGAACCGCACGATCCAATTGCCAACAATTATGCACCTTGATGGTCTGTCTATTGGGACATTTCATTGCTAGGACAAATGAAAAGCATTCAAAAGCAACCAGTTGCAGCTTACATAGAGATTTTTCTCCAAGCATAAATTAAATAAAGCCCAACTTTATAAAATTAATTAAAGTCTATATTTTATTACAATATAATAAAATATTATTAAGAATGTATTATTATTATTATTATGATTCTGGTTGAACCACCGGCTCGAACAGTCTGACCGCGAACCGTTGGGACCACCGATTTGATCTCCGATCTAGTTATGACAACACTGGTATAAGTATTACTTTATTTTATTTTAGGGACAAAAGCTCTTTTGTCCACTATTATTATTTGAAAAACGAAAATACTCACTTCCTTTAAAAAAAAAAGAAAAGCAAATATTCCCACTTTTAGTACAATTTGGCAAAAATGCCATTTGACCTAGGGGTGAGCGGTATGGCATACCGAAAATTTTTTATCATACCAAATAATGTACCGAAATTTTCGGTATATAAAAAATTATACTGTTACCATACCTAAACTTTTGGTATACCATAGTTCGGTATACTGTTATTTCGGTATAGGAAAATAGTATACCTTCTGCTTACCAATATTTCGGTATACCGTTTCATACCTAAAATATCGGTATATACCATCCTATTAGATAGTTTGTTATGCCGTTATGCACCTAAAATTCAATAAATCTAATTAAAAACTGTACTAGAAAAGTGAAAGATAGTCATAAAATAAATTCTAATAGATAACAATTTCATAATAAGAAAAATATACGACAATTCACAAACGACCAAATTAAATAAGAGTGAATCTCACATAAACCGGGTTTACATGTAAATCATATTTTTTAAAATTACTCTTTAGTATATAAAAAATTACTATTTGAAGAGTAATAATTTTTATAAAGAAGAGTAATAATTCATGTCTCTAAAGAGTAATTTTTCATGTACTAAAAAGTAATCGATAAATCAGAATTTACAAGAATTTGAAGAGTAATTTTTTAATTTAAGAGTAACAATTTATGCGAGTAATTGTTTATGTACTAAAGAGTAACATGGTTTGTATAATTAATGTATGTAAACCAGATTTACACAAGTGTTTGTCATTAAATAAATAATACCCAAGAGATCTATACAAGAACCATATAGAATTTATATTAAAATCAACATTTTTAAATTTTCATATATATGATAAAACTACATAATTAAAAAATAAGTACAAGATATCATGAAGGCCAATCAACTTTATCACCCATTTATAATTATGAAATTTACAGTAGGATATTAAATTTAATTTTTTAATTAAATAGTGCATATATATTATTTTTTGTCAAAAAAAAATAAATAGAGCATATATATAATTTAATTAAAAATTATAATATATAAATAATAATAATTATAATTGCATATATCATGTAGTATGGTATAACGTATCATATTACCCAAAAATTGAATATTTTACAGTATTGATAATTTATATACCTTTATCGTACCAAAATTTTCAATACGGTATCATAACTTACCAAAAATTTTGGCATACCTAAAATTTCGGTAAAATCGGTATTTTTTTATATGGTAAGGGTGGTATACTGAAATTTTGGTATTTTTCCCCAGTCCTAGTTTGACCTACAATTTTTTAATTAAAGATTTCTATCATTTTTTTCAATTTAAAATTAAAATATTAATTTTGAAAAAAAATATGTGATTACTTCTGTCAATAAATGATTGCCCGAATAGAATAAAAATAATTGATAGAAAATATTGACAATAGAACAAAAAAAAAATGATTGACAATATTAAAAAAATATTGACAGAAAAATTGACAACACACATTGATCGAATAAAACAAAAGAATATTGATCGAATAGAAGAAAAAAAGATTGACAGATTTCACAAAACATTGACGAAAAATGACAAATCACATTGAACGAACAGAACAAAAAATGATTGAATGAATTCACAAAACATTGTTAGAAAAATTAACATCATACATTGACCAAATAGAACAAAAAAGACATTGATCGAATATAATTAACTTACATTGACAAAAAAATTAATAATTTTAATACTAAAATATTCAATTATTGAATGATTTGATATTGCTAGACATATTGAGGAATATTTTAGTAAATTTAAAAGAAAAGTAGGTAGATTTGCTAAATATTAGTCAAAGTGGCATTTCTACTTATAGAAATTTGATTTCGGACAACATGGGCAATTCCTCTTTATTTTATATTAATACAGATATATATAGAATTTAAATAAAAAGAATAAGTACTGAATTAATGAAATTTAATTAGGCAACAAAAATTCAGATGAAGATGTGCTAAGAAATGACTTCGGCTATTGGGAAGGAGAGTCCGGGTTCATTGGGTTCATCTGTCATTGTCTACGTGAAAAAAAGGAGACAGATATACACATAAATTATCTTATTAATGGAAATGAAAGGTAAGTAGGCACATTGTTTACAAATAACACCAAAATTAGAATACACTAATCAGTTATAGCTGATGAGTAGGGTAGAAGAGTGCTGAGAGTCACAAACCAAACCAAACCAATAAGTAATATCAAAGTAGACTAGCCTTTCATAAAGAAACCCTTAGTTTTAGGAATGATTTAAAATTCAAACACGTGTATTAATTGTGATGTGTCATCCTTATCCATATCATGCAAAGAAATCTTTTTATATATTAAAGTAAAATAAAATTTCATAAATAGATTATTTAGATGTGAGGTGGAAAATTGTGATGATTTTGGCATTAATGAAATTTGTAAATTTGTGAAATGGCGATTGGATGGATGTTTTTTTTTGTTATTTTATTTTTTTGGTGATATTGTAGCGGCTATGAATCTCTATGAAAGATTTCTTTTTCAAATCTATACTTAACTTTATTGGGCTTATTTAGATGTATTGAGGCTTTTTTTCAATATTTTATTAAATCTCTAAATTTATATTTTTATTATTGAACTTATTTAATTGAAATATTAATAGAGATACCCAATTTTTTTGTGGGTATTTTATTTAATTTAGATTGATTTTTGAAGTAAAACAAAAATAAATAAGATTTGAAACAAAATGTGTTTAGCTTTTGTGAAGAATAGATCATTTCAGGAAATTATTATTAATTTTTTAAAATGTATTTTTTTTATACAAGAAACTTTTTTGAGTCTTTAAAGGTAAAATTGTCCATAACATTGGATATCAAACACTAATATGCCGAAAATTTTAAATAAATAAAATCCTAGAAATTATAAAAAAAATCTAGAAATTTGAGAATAATTAAAATAAATAATTACAAAAATTAGAAATAAAAAAATTATAGAAATTGCAGAAATTACACAAAAACTACAAAAATTAAAAAAAAAATAAAGAGATTCCATAAATTATACAAAAAATTACAGAAATCACAAAAATATTTTTTTTACAGAATTCAAGAAAATTATCAAAAAAATTACATATACCAGATATTTAAAAAAATTACAGAAATTACAGCAATGACACAAAAATGATAGAATTTCTAGAAACTAAACAAAAATATTTCAAAAATTCAAAAAAAAATACAGAGATTAGAAATAAAATAAAACAAATTCACAAAAATTAAAAAATTACAGAAATTACACAAAAAAATAATATACTAAAACATTCCAAAATTTGAAGGATTCAATATTAGACTTATTAAAGATATGAATTTTTGGTTCACTTTGCTTTTAGAAATATTTCATCACAGCGTATGATCTCCTAAAAGATTTCTTAAACCTATTAGTAACTTTTAGCATATCAAAGGTCCGCTCATAGTCTCCTAAATAGGTAAGAAAACTTATTGGTAACTCGAAACACCTTATCATAGGGAAAAATAAATAGCGGTTCATCAGTAGTTGCCAAATGCACAACAAAATCATAGAAACAAAAACATGTCAATTTCACAGAGATTTCAACTGAGGTGGCATTTTGCTTACAAACGATGCACAATCCCATTTCGGTGAAAATGTGAAATAGCTACCCAACATACGATTGAAATTGAACATATATAAACTATTTGGTTGTTAAATATCGATTCAAAATAACTGTCAACTGAAAGATTAAACCAAAGCATATTCTATTACAAACCAAAGGGTTGGTCATTGATTGAAGTAAAAAGGAGAAAACAAAGTAAATAACTAAATCATTCAGCTGAAAAAAATTCACCGATGCTCTCAGCATCATTCCTGCAACATCGATTGAAACAAAGTATAACCAAGAGTTGGTTACTGATTGAAGTGGAAAAAATAAAAAAAAAATAACTAAAGCATTCAACCGAAATTCACCTACATAAACCCTGCATCAACATCATTCCAATAGTCCTTCATTCCCTTAACCCTCAGAATAACATCATCACAGGGCAATAGTCTTCTAAATAGACAATAAAACCAATTGGTGACTCAAGATTTAATTTACAGGGGCAACAACAAGTTCAACAAGCATGATCATCATCCAACATTAAATTCAATGATCACTTATCCCTCAAAATATCTTCGTCACAAGTCTAATTTAACCCCACATTTAACCTGCTAGATAAAGACTTACCATTCCTGTTCCCCTTCAGAAGAGGGCAGTCAGCCTTGTAGTGTCCCGACTGCTTGCATTTGAAGCACTTGCCTTTAGGCTTCTTGACCACACCAGTCTTTGTTTTCACTTGGTTCACCGGTGCTGAATTTCCTTACTTCTTCTTATTCCTACCGCCTTTCGGCCTAGGATGAGGAGCATTTTCAGCAACATGAACCTGAAGAGGTCCACGAAACAGTTCTTCCGCCACCACAAGTTCTGTCAGAAGTTCCGTCAATGTGTACAAATATTTGTTCATACCATAGTTCAGGCGAAACTGCTCAAAACTCCTAGGCAAGCTTTGGAGTATGATATCGACCTGGGTTTCCCCATCGATTTCAGCTCTAAGAACTTCCAACTCATTAAGTTGGCCCATCATTCTAAGGACATGCTCCCTTACGGAAGTGCCCTCAGCCATTTTGGTATTCATTAGAACAGACATGCCCTTCGACCTAGCAGGACGACTCTGATGCCCGAAGAGTTCCCTAAGATTATGCATCATATCATAGGCGGTCTGCATAGCTTGATACTACGTCTGAAGCACATTTCACATAGAAGCCAAAATGTAGCACTTAGCCATCCTATCAGCTTTAACCCACCTATTATAAGTAACTCTTTGCTCTTCGGTAGAGTCATCAGTAGGTGCCGGAGGACATTCCTCAGTGAGAACAAATATATAATCTTCAGCAGTTAAAAGAATATCCATGTTTCGTTTTCAGTCAACATAATTAGTACTAGTAAGTTTGTGCTCTTTAAGTATAACAGAAAGTGAGTTGAGTGCCATTTGAAAATCCTGAGAATCATAAATAATAAACAGATCAAACACTTCGAATTTATTTATTTATATTAAATCCCTCAAAACAATATAAAATAAAATTCACCAACATCTCAAGCACCGTGAGTCTGCTTGCCACGATAGTGTGGACGTATACAAACCCGAACATTTACAAGAGAAAGTTTTATCCAATAATTTTATTTGTTAACCTAACTTTATGACAAAATAATTAATAGTCGGTTTCTCTTTAGCCATGCAAATAACAGCAGTGACTCCGATGGGGAGGATACTTATTATTTACACCTAACTGTATATCATTATTTAATCCCAAGTCCGCGGCCCAAGCTTGTGTGCCTTACAGATGGAGAAGTACACACGCGCTCGGATAACTTCCTATAATTATCATAAAGAAGTTCGTACCAGTGATCCATGAATAAACTCATCCGATGGGGAGGAAGGTCTATGCCAACACGCAAGTTTATTCACATCACTTACGAACCAATAATGGAGGCCGCGGGAATTAATTTTACCAATTCCCTTTCCTACTTAGTTATTTAACACCAATGGTTTTTAACATGCATATAATATTTAAAAATAAAATATACATCCTAGCATGCTTCTATTTTAAGTAATTTAAAAAAAATAAATCATATAGAACATGCCACATATATAACAATTAATTATCAAATAAAACAATTAAACAAGTTATATATAAAAGGGATTAAGGCACAAAAATAAATCAAGCAAATGGGCCTATTAATACAGCCAATAAATTAAACTAGAGAAATTTGAGCCCACCAAGGCCACTAGCACAAAAAATTAGCCAATTAATCAAAAGACCAGGCCCATTATCCTGCCAGCCCCTTTTGTACCCATCAGGCAGCCCGTAAAGATGGCCCAAGAAGAAACCTAGCCCACACGTGAGATGCTGCTACAGTTTCAGCCGCGAACATCTCCCCAGTGCTAGCATTCGCCGCCTGCTGCCACCATTGGCCAGTGCTCACCGGCGCTACTTGGCGTCACTGCTGCCGGCTGACGCGCCCACAGCCCACCGGAATCGACGACTGATTCGATGCTGCTGCCTCGTCCGGAGATAAGTGCGGGTCGCCTAGTATCCGAATCTATCGAGAGCCGCACCTAGTTGCAACACAGACTCACCGAAACCTCCAGCCGTATAGGTCTGACGCCTCTCAACGTCGCGTCCTGGAACTGCCTAGATTCGATCGTAAGGAGGGAATAGAATCTATAGAGGACTCGATCGGATCACCTCCTGACTCGATCGAAACAATCGATGACTCGTCCAGAACTATCTCTGACTCGACCAGAAGCCGTCGTTGCTGACTGGAGTCACCACCACAGACTTCTTGCAGTCGAGCGATAGCAATCCAGCAGCACGCGACATCATGCCGTGCCCCGTCTTCTCCGCGATGAAGCCGCCTGGAGAACTCACGCCATCAACCAACCGCATCCCTGTTGAGGCTGGCCCTCATAATCGGCCACTATCGACATGCTTCCCATTAGCCAACAGTTGTGCAGCCGTGCAGAACCGCCGTCGTGTCCAGCCATCGTCGTTGATAATGATCCAGCAGTGCGCCGCCTCACGCTCATGTCGTGCATCGCTAACTTTCACCGCCAGCAGCCCACCGTGTGTGTGTGTGATGCCCAGTGAGATAGATAGCAGATGGGTTTAACGTAGTGCGTGTGTTGTGTCCAGCAATTACAATCAACAACAATCACACCATCCAAATTGTATACCATGGTCAAAAATAATAACAGTACAAAACCCATGTGATTATTTCCAGATTATTTCAAATAATCACTTTCATACATGCTATCAATCCAACAATTAACACACGTTTGGCATAAAACCTACCTAACGTCTCATGTTTTACCACGAAACCAACGCTCTGATACCAATTGTTGGCTATTGGATCGTTTGCCTCAGCGTGATCCATTAGAAAATCAAGTAAACCATTACAGCAGTAGCAAAATAAAAGTTTACCTTTTTTCAGGGTTAATGTAGAGGATGAACAGCAGTGAACCACCTTTGATCTTCTGTTGTATGTCCCAAGTCGAATCCTGATGTTGTGTAGGTAACAATCAGCAGGATTCTCTCAATCTGCTTCTCTCATTTTCTCACGTCAAAAACGGTGCAGGATTGTATGTTTCCAGAAGGTGAGATGACTTATATATTGGGCTACAGCAGGAACCAGGAGGAGAAATTGGATTGAGCCTCAATTGGATTTAATTAATCAAGCTTAGCCCAAAGCTTATAATTAAATTCAATAATAATAATATAGTCCACTAAAATATTATTACTGCACTACCCATCCAATCCCAAAATTATGTTTTGGGCTCCTTCTTATTATGAGCCCGACAGTCTCCCCATGTTTAAGATATACAATGTCCATTAATTAATTAAGTTACTGATAACTCCATTAATTAATATCTCTTCCGAGAGTAGTACCACTCAACCTTATTATCATGCCGGAATTAATTTACTTGCAAGATTTACATGATAAACCTTATGAGCTCCTCAAGGAGACATCATCAACCTATGTCGGACATGAATTCCTTCTACAATTAACAGCACACCATAGAGACAATACTATTTCCCAACTCACCGAGTTTGTTGATTTAATGCATGTAAATCTCATCCATTGATGAATCAAAGAAATATATACTACCTTACGTGTTGGATTATTGTATAGGGATTAAGAGCACGAACATCCATAATAACTGAGATCTATAGACAGTACAATTCGAACGATCTCAAGCGGCCATGCTCAATACACACAAAGTGCACTAATGTAATTCTATAGTCAAGATAAATTAATACCAAATCACACTACAACTATCCCGATAGATAGTCCCCGTCTATCTCGATTGTGAGCATCTGTTTATACTTTATAAGAAAACCGATAATATGATCTTCCGCGTGTTGTCGCACAATATATTATCCAAGTATAAAGTAAATGGACTTTTGCACAAACATATAAATAAACAATTTATAATATGAAAAAATATTTGATTATATAATTCTCATTTTAAATAAAATTGTTAAAACATTGTTCAATACAAAAGCATGACTTTTAGTATACAAATCTAACAGTAAAGAGGAGAGAGAAGCAGATTGACAAATCCTGAAGATTGTTGCCCACACAACATCAGGATTGGACTTGGGTCATACAGCAGAAGATCAAGAGGTAGTTCTCTGCAACTAGTCAACCTCTACATCAACCCTGAAGAAAGGTAAACTTTAATCTTTGCTTCCGCTGTTATTGTTTACTTGGTTTCCTAACGGATCACGCTGAGCCAATCGATCCAATAGCTAATAGACTTTACTCATACCTTCAGCTCGATTGTCAAAGCCTCTACAGTTTGTATCGTCCTATCTCTTACTGTCATGAGCTCCTGGCCTCTACATCAGCTTGACGTCAAGAATGCATTCTTGAATGGTCAGTTAATTCAGCCTGTTTATATGGAGCAACCTCCGGATTATGTTGATGTTATTCATCCGAATTATATGTGTCAACTCAAAAAGGCTCTGTACGGTCTTCGCCAGGCTCCATTAGCCTGGTACTAATGTTTTTGTGCCTTTCTTCTCAATTTGGGCTTCCGCTGCAGCAATGCCGACACTTAATTGCTTGTTTTCAAGGATAGTTCCACTCTAATCTATCTACTTGTCTATGTGGACGACATTGTGGTCATGGGAAATAACGGTGATGCGCTTCGCTTGCTCATTTCTCTCATTCAAAAAGAGTTCGCCATTAAGGATCTCGATAAGATGGATATTTTCTAGGTCTTGAAGTGACTTATCCTTCATTTGGTCTCTTCCTTAGCCAATCCAAGTATACTCGCGACATACTGATTCGAGCAGAGTTACTTGATTCGAAGCCTTTGGCTACTCCTCTATCCCCTGGCGCTTCTTTCACGGCTTCGGGTGATTCTTTTTCTGATCATACTCTTTATAGGTCTCTTGTTAGGGCACTACACTACTTAACGATCACTCGCTCAGACATCGCCTACTCCGTCAATACAGTGAGTCAATTCTAGTAGAATACTATAATGGATCACTATCAGGGTGTCAAGCGAATACTTTGCTATGTTAAAGGAACTATATCGCATGGTTTAATTTTCTCACCTGGTGAATGTACATTAACTAGCTATTCGGATGCGGATTGAGCTAGGTGTATTGATACTCGGCGTTCTACTTATGGTTATTCCATCTTTCTCGGTCCAAATCTCATCTCATGGAGTGCCAAGAAACAACCTACAGTTTTCCGCTCGAGTTGTGAGTCTGAGTATCGTGCTATGGCTAGTACTACTGCAGAGTTAGTATGGGTTCACATCTTTTCCATGATCTCCAATCTCTACCCTCATCGCCGCCAGTTCTATTGAGTGAAACAAGAGTGCTCTCTTTCTGTCCCAGAATCCGGTGTCTCACAAACGAGCTAAACATATTGACATTGATTGTTATTTTATTCGGGAGCTAGTTAAGAGTGGTCGACTACAAACTCAGTTCATCCCATCAAATCTTCAACTTACAGATGTATTCACTAAGAGTTTGGCTCGTCCACAGTTTGAATTTTTCCGATCCAAGCTTCGCGTGCTCTCTAATCCCACTCTTTGCTTGCGGGGGGGTGTGAATAAATATAGTAACGATATTTAGCATATCTTTTTATTTCTTGTAAATTATATTTGTTTGAGTATTTCTCGCACTCTTTGTATATTTATCGTGATCAATAACATATTCTACTCAATTGAGGCAGAATATTTCCTGTCTCAACTCTTATCAAGTATATTTTTTCATCAATGCTCGCCTTGATTGTTTTGTTGACAAATTCTGAATTTGAGATAATGAGCCTTACTCTGGCTACATATAGTCTGTTTCTTTCTATTGTATCAGTATCGAGTTCTAAGAAAGAACCAATTCTACTACTTGTCTGCTTGAAAAACTTTTCATTCCATGTGTGACAAGGTATAACAAACCAATTTGTCCATACATTTCTTCTGTGGCTAACATCTTCAATCTTCCAGTTTCGCCACCATTTGAACCAATACTTGCACCATTCTGACCTCACGATCTCAGGTTTACTTTCCTTATTCTCGCCCTTGATCAAGATCGTATTATCTCCCATATAATCAGCTTGAATTTTTCCCCATTTCGCTAAAGATATCTTCCTTATCTTTTTCCCAGTCAAATTCTTCTTTTAGAGCTGCAACTAAACTATCTTTGAGCCACGTCTGATCCTTATCTGTGTTGAAAGATATGTTGATTTGTTTATCTATTTTTTGTGTCACTACTTTACTATAAAAGTTACTCCTTCTAGTCTTCTTCCAAGTTCTGCATTAAAATTATGTGTCACCTTTGTCTTCACCTCTTTCTCATTCCATGTTCTGTTTGGTTTTCTATGCCCTGCTGTCCTTTCAAATCTTGGAAAGAATGCCCTCATCAATCTATAAGATCCCATCTAGATGTAATTCATCTTTTCCAAAATTACTTCTGGATCGTCATTCTTATCCACTTTAATCCTCACAAAACTGAAGATATTGCCTGCCTTGTCTAGTTTGTTTGGGTAGAAAACATCGTATACCCTACCAATCTTGCAAAGTTCCATCAGCAAGCTACTTTTCTCAAAATTTGAGCACAAAGAAGTTGGGTACAAAGAACTAGTTTCCTTGCTTGGATGCACGCAAAACTTTAGTCACTAAACCACGAAAATAGACAAACACGGGAGAAGGAAAAAAAAAAGCTATATATATAGTATATCATACTAGAATTTATATTCAACTAGGTTCGATGAATGTTCCTCTAAAAATATTAATATGAGCCTTGCTTCTAAGTTAAATGCTTCACATTCTCATCAATTTGATTATTAAGAAAATAAAAATAATAAAATATAAAAAGAAAAAAAAAAGTACAATATCTTGCGACTTTTATATGAACCTTGCAATCAAGTGGTCCACTCGAGAAAATCCAACAAAATTTTAATGATTGAGTTTTAACTAGTGCTATTGTATTTTACTCAAGAGCATCATATATCTAATTAGACAGAAAAAAAAAGTTGTAAAAATGGTTAGCCATGGTGCTAGATTGGTAGTACCTATAGATGTGAAGAAGAAAGCATGGGAACAAAAGCTTCCTCTCCACAACCGGTGGCACCCCGCCATCCCTCCGGTGGCGGATGTTCGAACCGGAGAACTTTTCCGGGTCGAGATGGTGGATTTCAGTGGAGGAGGAATAACCAAACAATACACTGCTCAAGATATCAAGTTTCAAGATCCTTCCATTGTGAGTTCATTTCTTATATGTATTTGTGCGTACTTCACTCTTTCTTTATTTCAAATTGATTTCATAGATACTACTCCATCCGTCCATTTCAATGTTTACGTTTCTATTTTGCGCGTCTCATTTCAATGTTTACGTTTTTCTTTTTGGAATATGGGACTCACCTAAAACAATTAATATATCATCCAACACTAATACACATATCCACTTTACATTAAATATTATATTTTTCCACCCACTATCTATTAAAATATTATACTTCTTAATCAACGTACAAAAAACAAACGTAAACATTAAAATAGGACGGAGGGAGTACATCTTAATTGTATGTGTTGATTTTCCTTCACTATTTAGTAAAAGGCAAAGGATTATACTACAAACGTCTTTGTAAGTCCTTATGTGAGATGAATATAAAAAATGATAACATCATTAATGAAAAGTAATACTCAAATAATTTAAGGTTATAATAATTATAAATTATTTCATTAACAATTTATAATATTAATTAATAAAAAGTAATAATAATTTATTAGAAAGTAATATCTAATTAGGAAACCATAAAATGATCGCATAATCTATCACACAAGACTTGTAGTAAAATCTGCAGCTTTATTTATAACGTAAAATTGAATATAAATATCATTGTAATATTGTCAAAAATCCCATCATTTTCTACGAAAACTACGTACAGTACACTATTTTCCAAAATAATGAAATATAATTGACAAACTGACAAATTGACTAGGACCATTGTAAAATGACAAACTCTCGTGATAGACTAATAAACAATATCTCTATTTAATTATATAATTGTATGACAAACTCTCGTGAAAGACTAATAAACAATATCTCTATTTAATTATATACTTGTATTCTTCTATTTTGAAATTTAGAGAATATATATATATATATATATATATATATATATATATATTTTTTTTTTTTTTTTTTAAATAATAGAAAATTAGCTACAATAAATTTAGGATGGAGAACATTTTATTTCTTCACAAATAAAATATGATGTGTTACATCTATTTATTTATACTATAAAATTGTAATGTCTAATAAATATAATTTGCATGTGATTTGCAAATCATTATTATTTTCACAAGTATGATATGCAACTTCCATCCATGGAATGCATATTCCAACATTTTTTCTCTTTCATCTACAAATTTATAATTCGTATATATATAACACTGCAAAAAAATGACCTCTCCATTTGTCAGCTAGTAAAATTGTCTAAATCAAATATTCATACACCAAATATTATATTCTTTGGGCATAAAAACTTTCTAGTTGAAAAGTCTTCCACAAAAGCAAGAACAAACAACATACTGCAATACACATAAATCCCAAAATCAAGCATGGTCCCTCCAACACCAAGATTAGTAGTTCCTATAGACCTAAAGAAGAAGCCATGGCAGCAGCAACTGCCACTGCACAACCGGTGGCACCCGAAGATACCGGCGGTGGCGGAGGTGAAAACCGGCGAGGTTTTCAGGGTGGAGATGGTGGATTGGACTGGAGGGGCCATCTCAGATGATAACTCTGCACTTGATATAAAAACCTTAGACTCATCAACAGTAAGTATAACATAATATTCCACCAATATGTTCCATATTTAATTCATTTTCATCCCAACCTCCAAAAATACACAAAAAGAATATAATAGTGACTTCGTGGCATAACAAGCTTTGTTCCACATTTTTTAAGAATTTTTTTTTACCAATTTTATTGACTTTTGAACATATTTTAGTATCTTTACGTAATAAATAAAGTGTAAAGTAGTGTTATGAGATTGAAAAATGATTGACAAATTTGAAAATAAAGTAACTTTAGGGAGAATTGGATTTTTTTTTGTATCGTGGGGCAGACAAATGAGAAAAGTGTAAAATGTCGTGAGACGATGAATGGGGAAAGTTTGAAACATTTTATGGAGAGTAATTAATAAACTTTTTGGGAAGGGAATTCTAGTATTGTGTGATATCGTCTCATGACTATTACAGAGCTGGTCTCTCACAAGTGTTTTTGTTAAGTAGGTTCATTATCTTAGTGGGCCGATTAGAGTGGTTGACAGAGATGGGAATCCGGCCATGCCTGGTGATCTGCTGGTGGTTGAGATATGCAACTTGGGGCCACTTCCTGGAGATGAATGGGGGTTCACTGCAATCTTTGACAGAGAAAATGGTGGTGGATTTCTCACTGATCATTTCCCTCATGCAACTAAGGCTATATGGTACTTTGAGGGAATTTATGCTTATTCTCCACATATTCCTGGTAACTACATCATGCATACATGTCATCAAGTAACATGTTAGTTAATCGTAATGTAATGAAACACGAGATGAAATAAACAGGTGTGAGATTCCCGGGGTTGACCCACCCCGGGATAGTTGGCACCGCACCTTGTATGGAATTGCTGAATATTTGGAACGAGAGGGAGAGGAAGCTCGAAGAGACGGGCGTTGCGTCTCTCAAGTTGTGCGAGGTGCTGCATCAACGTCCCCTGGCTAACCTTCCATCCCCAAAGGGATGCCTTCTTGGCAAGGTATAGTACACATCACATGTATATACTGCTAAATGACCCCCTCGTCTAAAAATTTAATCTTGGAAAAGAGCAATATCATTTATGATCAGGTATACATCACATGTATGTACTGTTAAATGATCACCTCGTCTAAAAGTTTAAGCTTGGTGGAGGGGAATATCATTTAATACTTAATTAAGTCACTTTAACGTGTATAAGTATATATATATTCCTAGTAACGTACATGCTTATTATCCAGGGTGCATGTCCCCTTTTTTGTAGATTAAGGAAGGAAGTCCGGAGTGGGAAAGAGTGGCGAGCGAGGCAGCACGGACGATCCCTGGTCGAGAAAACGGAGGGAATTGTGACATCAAGAACCTCAGCAGAGGTTCCAAGGTATACCTCCCAGTGTTTGTAGAAGGTGCAAATCTTAGTACTGGAGACATGCATTTCTCACAAGGTGATGGTGAGGTGGCATTCTGTGGTGCTATTGAGATGAGTGGTTTCCTTGAACTCAAGTAACTCTAACTCACCTCTGTTTCTCTCATCATTTTCTACTTCTTGTATGAAAGCAAACAATGTGCATAATGAGATTAATTATGTATATATATTGATATTAGATGTGAGATCATAAGGGATGGAATGAAGAAGTACTTGACTCCAATGGGGCCATCTCATCTGAATGTGAACCCAATCTTTGAGATAGGCCCTGTTGAGCCAAGATTCTCAGAGTGGTTAGTGTTTGAGGGCATCAGTGTCGACGAGGGTGGGCGGCAGCACTACTTGGACGCAACTGTCGCGTACAAGCGTGCTGTGCTCAACGCCATCGACTACCTCTCCAAATTCGGATACTCCAAAGAACAGGCCAGTCTCAACACGTGCATGCATTGTAAATGTTGTAATAGAAACTTAGTTATACCATAAACTGATGGATGTATGCAATGTATGTGTAGGTTTATCTTCTACTGTCCTGCTGCCCTTGCGAAGGCCGCATTTCAGGAATCGTCGACTCCCCCAATGCTGTAGCTACCCTTGCTGTCCCGCTTGCTATTTTTGATCAGGTAGTGACGATCTCACGCAAGACTTGCTGATCCTGTTAATGTTAACAGTTGGCTATTTGCAGGATGTTCGTCCGAAGATAACGAGTGTGCCTACTGGACCTAAAGTTGTGAGGAATCCAGGTCTTCCACAATGCACATATGATGGAAACTTGCCTACCACAAAAAACCCAAGTGCCAGTTCATGAATTGATGCATGATAACATGTGTGTTTGAATTATGATGTGCAAGATTTTAAGGAATCTTTAGACTGAATAAGTTTCTTTCCCTTGAGGGTACTCAAGTGTTTCTAGCACAAAATTAGAACAAATGTAGCTTAACTTTGTTAGGATGATATTTGCATGAGAGTTTTTTAGTGACAAATCAGGAAGTTGTTATACTCCCTCCATCCCTACGCTTCCCGTTTACTGTAACACATTGTTTAAGAAAATTTACACTTTTTGACAAAATTTGTTGACTTTTGAGAGTATTGTAGTATTTTTAGGTAATAAAATATTATAAAGTAATGGTATGTGTGTGAAAAAAGAGTGACAATTTTTAAATTAAAGTAACTTTTGATGTTGTTGGATAAAGTGATATTTTTTTTTTTGAAGCATGAAGGGTGGTGTGGGATGAACGAATAAGAAAAGTGCACGATGGTGTGGGAGAGAGACTGCATGAAGAAAAAAGATGGAGATTAATGAATACCAAATCTTTGAAATTTGACGTGAAAGAGTAGTAGAAGAATAAGAAATATACCATTTTAAATAAAAATTATACATAATTTATGAAAATGGGCAATACTTAGCGTGAGATTATATCACGTCACACCGTTTTTACGTTTTTATACATATTTATCAACTTTTATCAAATATATTATCACCGTTTATTAAAAGTGACTAGAAACTTACCGTGCGTTGCACGGCATTAGGTTTTACAATGCTACTTATATTTAATATAAATTATAAATAAATATTTTAAAAGGACTAATTTTTTTTTAATAATTATTTAGAACTTAAATTAATGAAATACAATTTTTTTAATCATACTATTTGGAATTTATATGAGTATTATATTTCTTAACCTTATTATTTTTAATATAACCATTCATTAATAAATATTAAACCCTAAAACCCTAAACCCCAAACCCTATACCCTAAACCTTAAATCCTAAAACCCTAAAGCCTATACCCTAAACTTTAAACCCTAAAACCCTAAACCCCTAAACCCAAAACCCCTAAATCCCTAAAGCCTAAACCCTAAACCTTAAACCCCCTAAACCCAAAACCCAAAACCCTTAAACCCTAAACTTTAAAGATCAATGCAGCAACAACTAACAATCATATTCCAAATATCAATCAAGCATGACCATAATGTAAATTAAAAAAGTTCACATAATTAAAAACACCATGACATCAATATCATTTTAAGTTCTAGATTCTAGGAATGTGGTGTCATATTGTTGTAAAAGAGAATTAGAAATGATTGAAATTTCTTTATTCCCATAAGATCATTATTAATGCTAATTAAGGAAATAATTTTAATATATCACTTCATAACTTGAGTGAATAAATAATGTTGAAGAAGTAGAATTAGAAAAGTTTAACCCTTGAAAAACATACCTACACATGCTCAATAAATATGACCATTCTCATCTCGCAAACCCATATAACCAATAAAAATAAAATAACAAACGATGAAATTATAACATATGATAACTTTGTATAATTAATCACATGAAAATAGCAGGATCACCAAGACATTTTAAACAATAAATTATATAGTGAGATTAACCAACTTGAGAACATATAATGTTAAACAGGATACATATACAATACATCTATCACTTCAAACTTTAATGAGTGGTATATACCCATGTACATTAATATAAAAGGTTGATTTTCAACCTTTAATGTAAAAAATCGCAACAAACATAACTATAAAACCCTAACCCTAAACTCTAAAACACTAAAACCCTAAATCCTAAACCATGAACCCTAAAACCCTAATACCTTAAACACAAAAACTTAAAACTATAAAGCCCTAAACCCTAAAAATCCGACATAATGTAAAAAACTTTAATTAAGTATTATACATTGTTTAATGTATTAGCATTAAGGCTTTATAAATATTAAAAATGGTAAAATAGGTAAAAAAAATCACAATTACTTCCAAAATTAACTCTTATAATACATAATTTATTCTTTTACCAAGAAAGATAAATAACTAAATATGGTAATTCAAAATTGAATATGATCAAATGTGTATACTAAAGTATGATCACAATGAATAAAACTCATTCCCTCCGTCCACCCCAAAGGTGGACATTTGCTTTTTGCACGTGAATTAAGGAGTATTATTATTTAATGTGTAGTTGGTAGTTGTATTAGTGGGGTGTATGTCCCATAAATTTATTGTATTAGTAATGTGTGTGGGTCCCATGTATTTAAAAAGGAAAATGTGGATCTTTGGTGCGGACGCCCAAAATGGCAAAATGTCCACCTTTCGGGCGGACGGAGGGAGTATGAGCTTAATCAGTTTAGGGTATTGAAAAGAGTGTGGATAAAATTGATTAACGGATAAAAAAATGTACAAATAAGCCCAACATAGTAGAATATGCCCAATACAACATTATTAGTAACTAAAATAAATAAATTAATTAATTAATGATAAATGGCAAACATTACACAACAATAAATAATAACGGACTATTTATAAAAAAAATTATTGGATTCCGTGTGTTGTTTAATTTTATTAATTAAAATTATTAGTATTTAATGGCCAAGATTAATCATTTTTAAATCAAAGGCTATGATGAATTGAAAAATATACGACAAAATTGTTGAGTAGAAAATTAAATAGGGGTATCATTAATGAACCCACCCCCTTTTGCTTTTATATATATAAAGATTTCAATTTTTATTTATACTATAAATTGTTTATGAAATAATTCACTATATAATTATCATTTTTCATTGATTTGAGTATCGACTTTTTATTAAAATGTTATCACTTCTTATCTGTCTAAAAAAAAATTCCCGTAACACGGTCTTACATAAATGTTTGCCCATGAAAACTAATTATCGTCTAATTAGCGTATACTAGCATTCATCCATATACCAAGATTAAATTTGGTATATCAATACATTTATATATATATATATATATATATATATATATATATATATATATATATATAGAGTTAGTCTCTTAAGTGTCCCAGCTATAAAATTTTGTTTTAAAGGGTATATACTTAATTTAATTAATAATTATAAAGATACAAAATTTTGTTCTAAAGAAGTATACACTTTCATTAATTTTTTTTAGAAAATAAAGGGTGCATGTCTTTATGCTAAATGATTCTATATCATTTAATTTAATACTAAAGGGAATTTCAGCGCACGGTATCTTGGGACACACAAGTTTAGCCTTATATATATAATAATAATAAATTACTACTAATGTATATACACTTAGAAATACGGATTACTTATTAGTAATAATGCAAAATGTAAATTAATTATATAAAATTTTAATTAAAATTTTAGAGAATTTTAACTAGATGAGTATTAATGAGTTATTTAAAATTCAAATGATTTAATATTATAATGTTTAATAAATAATTCAATACCAAAATTTTTAATTAATATCGCATGTTAAACAGAAAATTATTTATTTATTTGTAACTTTTGTAATTATATAAATAGAAATGTGACATAAATAAATGAATAGTATTAATTATAATTTTTAATATTATATAGATAAAATAAACAAAAATAAAAAATAAAAATTATTTCTTACAGTAGGAATAAACAGGAGTACTATGAGAATTGGATAAATTATCATCCCCCATTTTAAAAATATTTTACGGAATATTCAAATACAATTGAGATTTCCAATTTAAAATTTTGAAGTAAAAAAAAAAATGCATCCTGATCAATTTATTGTATCAATTATCATGAGGGTTAAAAATTACATTTAGGGAGCGTTTATATTGAAGGTTAGTGGGGGTTATCCCCTGCTCAACCCTGGTTAAATTTAGTTTACTTTTCATGTTAGCAAAAGGAATCCTTCGGGCCGACAAAGCTCGGTGATCAAATCTGACGTGACAGAATGTGGAGGGTATATGCTGACCCTAAAAAATTGGAGAGATTATTTCTGACCTGAGGGTTTATTTTATGAAATTATCATTTTGCTCTTCTTTTATTTAGAAAATATCATAAGAGTTTCTTCTCTCTCTATCAATTATTCACGGGTCTTCTTCTCACTTAATCAATTGAGAGAAGAACCCATTTTTAAGGTTCATAATTTGGGAAGAACCCAACTTCATAATTGGGAAAATACAGTTCAAGAGATTTGTTTAACTATGAAAGGAGATTTTCTGAATTATAAAAATAATGAGAAATTTCCTTCGAATCATCTGAGAGACAACTGTGGTTTCATTAATTTATTGATTTTTTCTGGTGGAAAGAAGCGAGCCATTTACATTACCCACCGCCGGAGTCGGAAATGAGTAAAGAAGTGGTGGCGAAAACAGGGGATCAGGATCTGGGTCCTCTGCCCAGACGACGGCATTGGAAACGAAAAAAGTGTAGTGCACCGTGGAGTTGGGGAGGGGGAGATATCCGATGGCGAAGATGGAGTTGGGCGAGAGGAGAATCCTGTTGGTGGTGCGTCATGGGGAGTTTGAGGAGGAGAAAAGGTGAATGTTGGTTTTGGTGTTCGGCTGCTATGGAGAAGCAGCAGAGTAGGAAAAGATAAAGCTAATTTTGAAGGTTCCATGGCGGATCCGGCCTCTGGCGAAGAAATCTGCTTGGATTTTGGGCTTCATCTGCGATGAAATTTGCTTGGAAACAATCTGTCTGATTTATTTGATTTCTTAATATATATTAATTTAAGGATATTTTGGTAAAATACTTAAATTTAAGCTTGGAAAGTAAATAATACATAAATATCTTAACTAAAGTGGTTAGTTTTAACTTAGCCTTCATCAAACCCTCAATCAGGGTTCAGTATCCCTAACCCTAACCCAAAAAGTAAACGGACCCTTAGAGTTAATGAGATTATGCTTCTTATGCACATATAAATTGGTATAATTACCTAAAAAAATAAATTTTGCATATCTAAGGAGAGCAGGTTGAAGAGACCTTAGAGGACCGAACCCATGTATGTGGCAAAATACGGGGATGACTTGTGGTTAGGAACTCCCTCGGTGGGGGGGAGGGGTCCTCAACTCCTCGCGAATCGCACATCGAAATCGTAATTAAGGGATCTAGAAGGCCCAGACTTCTAAACTACCCTTCACCGGGGATGATCAGCCACACCTCTAGTCGCTATTGTTCAATCAAGGGAGGCGAAGCCATTGGGTCTAAGGTTCCTTCTAATCCACGAAAGGCGTGTCAAATTTCTCCGACTTCAGCAGCTCAAACAACTCATTATCTCATGTCAATAGCGCATTCGTTCACTCAAATTGCGCATTTGTGAGCTCCAAGTCCAAGAGCCTAGTCTTTCTGCGGTGTGTTTGGTTTACTATTCTTTCGTACTTTCTTCTTTTTACCACGCGATAGGTCAGCGAAGCGTGAGCGTGCGCAAAGAAGGAAAGGCCAAATACTTCGGCCTAACGAGAATAGAAATGAGAAGATGAGTGATTAGAGCTATTTTCACCTACATTTTAGTGTCTTTTTATATGTGTTTTCGTATGATTTTATCCGTATTTTATGTATTATTTGGTTGTGTTTTGTATTTTTATTGGAATGTGTGTGAATGAGCTTAAACTTAAGATTTTCACTTTTTATTGGATGCTAAACATGATAAGGAAGATGTAGGAAAAAGCAGATCTCAATTCGGAGTTGAAACGAGGGAGAACGAGCCAAAACAGTGAAGAAATGCAGGAGCCAGCACACGAGCCGTGTAGCCAACACGGCCCTGTAAGAGTTGGCCGTGTGGCGACATCTAGTCATTCAACACGGGCAACTTCAGGTCGTGTCCAGTTGCACGAGTTGAGTCGGGAGCACGAGCCGTGTCGCCAACACTGCCCTGTAAGAAGTGGCCGTGTGCCGACATCAGAAGAGCCAACACGACCACACCTGTGCCCGTGTTACAACACACGACTCGTGTTGGCAGCACGAGCCGTGTCATCAACACGGCCCTGTAAGGCGAGGCCGTGCGGCAGCATCAGAAGACACAACACGGCCACCTCGTGGCCGTGTTGCGTAACACGACTCGTGTTGTGTATTTTCCTGCAGAAATTTCCAGATCCTTCTAGAAGCCTCCAAAGGGGTATAAATACCCCTTTATTCAACAATTGACAGAGGATCCGAAAATCCTATCATCTACACACACCTCACACACCATTTCTTCCATTTCCCACCATCATCTTCATCCACCTTCATCCATTTTGATCCATCTTCATCATCTCCATTAATTCTCCATCAAAACTTCATCCCTTCCAGTGGGTGTGAGAGATCTCAAGGAATCAAGAGCTAGAGGTGGAGATCAAGAAGAATAGAAGATTCTCTTCAAGAAATTGATAGGGAAGAATCCATTCATTTTGTATTTCTTTAGATCTTAGACTATGGGTAATTGTAATGAATCATTTAATTGTTTTGTTACTTTTACTATGATAGGCTAATCCCTCTAGTGGGATTAGGAACATGAAGAGCATATTAGATTTATATTATCATGTGGATTAAATTGGTTTTTGATTTAATTGATGTTGATTTCTATTCATGGAGTTTAATTGTCTTGATGTTGTGATGGCATGGTTTGTTATTCATGAATGTTTATTGGTTTAATGGATTGTTGATCAATGGATTATTTGTGGTAATTAAATGCTATCATGATCTTCATGTATGTATTGCTTGGAGTGAGACGGAAACGACCCTCTATAGTATTAGGAAGGCATGAATAGACATTGAGTTTGGGTTTGACCGAAAGGATATTTGAATTCAATGAGGGGAACCAATCCAGTCGTTGGCCTTAGTACACAAAAAGGGAGAGTTTAGTCTAACTAGTACCTAGATGGAAGGGGTTAATGTTGGGCTTTGATCTTAAGTGCTTTTGGGAGTCCAAAATGGATCAACAACCTTTGTAACCCGAAAGGGAGCTTAGGATACAATCGTGATCACCCTTAGTCTACATCAATTGAGTTGAATTCCGTTTGCATGATAATATGAATTGAGTGTGCTTGGATGTTTCTAATCCCATGTTTTTCCATACTTGAACTTAAGCACCCATTTTCTATTCTTGTCATTCTACTTATTTGATATTGTTATTTACTTGTTACTTGTTTTAGTTGTTAATCAATCTCAAAACCCCCGATCATCTTTACAAAAACAACAATGAACATGAGCTCACGTATTTTGCTAGTACGAATATAACTCCTTATTGGATTGATAATTTTTCTTGGGATATAATACTACAACGATCGAGTATTCTTGCTCGTGAGTGCTAAAAATAGGCAAACAAGAAAATGGCGTCATTGCCAAAGGGGAGTTTGACGGACTAGTCGAGTACTGTGTTATTGTTTTAGTTGTTCTTGATAAGGATATTTTTTTTTTATTTTTTTTTTATCTTGTTTTATTTCTTATATTTGCTTTGAAAAATTTTGTTCTTACTTATTTTTTTGATAGGTACTTTTACCTTGAAAGAAGGGGAGGAAGAACAAAGCCCAAAAAATAGAAAGTTGAAGGAAGATTGTAGTAAACTTTGTGGAGAAAAGCATTAGATGGATGGATGGAACAAGTGGTTATTATGGAAATCAATATGCAAGAGTTCCTCCTCCACAACAAAAAGGCTATATAAATGAGAGTTACTATGGATATGATTGCCAAATGAGTCAAGTTCACTCTCAATACTACAATCATGGTGGATATGATGAATGGCCACAAGCTTACAATGGAAACACATTCCAACCACAACAAGGATACACTTATTCCACTCCGAATTTCAAAGTTTCTTCTCCGTTCCAAAATTATGCCTTACTCGAATTATTTGGAAGATGTTCTCAAGGAAGTGAAGGCCAAATTTCTCAATCGAGTCCTATCAATCCTCAAGAAGAAGATTATCCTTTCATGGGAGTGGGTAATTTCCAAGGGAATTTTCAAAATACCTATGAAGGAAGTTTTCAAGGGAATTATCCACCAAGTCAAGAGAATCGCCAAGGAGGATATCAAGGTTTTGATCCAAGTGCCAAGCCATCTAATGAAGAAGAGAAGTCGACCTTTGAGGATACATTGTTAGCATTCATGAAAAAGATGGAGGCTAGAATGGAGGAAAATGAGAAGAAGATGGATGATTGGATGGACTCCCTTGAGTATCAAATGAGCCAACTTGTAAGTTCTTTGAACAATTCGCAACAAATTGAAGAGGGAGATTCTATGGAGGATAAAAGGGAAGAAGAGAAGATAATTGATGAATGCTTATTTTTGTTGGAGGAAGAAGAGAACTTGGTGGTAAATGAATCAAGTGAGAAGATTAAAGAGCCAGTTGAGGCCAATGAAATAGAGGAAGACGAGCAAGTTATGGAAGCAAATGAAGAGGACTTGAAGAGCGAAATGAGCATTCCTAAATCCTTAAACTCTTTAAGTTGCAATGATTTTCTTGACATTGTTTCTATTGACTTTGTCTTACCTCTTGATACCTCACAAATTCTTAGGGACAAAAGAGAGTTGGAAGAAAATTTGGGGATATTCGTTGAAAGGAGGAATAAGTGGTTTGCTAGAATGGAGAGGACAATGGAATGTCATGCAAGGATAGTTGGCAATTTCAAGCTCAATCTTAAGAGTGCCAACGAGGCCATTGCTTGCCACAAGTACTTAATAGATGAAGAAGCGCAAAGATTAAAGTATGGTGGCAAGGACGACCGTTATCCATGGCCATTCCGATGAGTTTGAAATTTTCCGTCTAGCTTGAAGACGTTAAACTTAGCGCTCGATGGGAGGCACCCCATCACTATCTTTATTGCTTTATTTTTGTTGTTTTGTATTTTGGCCTTTTAGGTTGATTGTGCTCATGGAGAAAAATGCACATTGAAGAAAAGAGAAATGCTTCATGGATTCAAGTTGACATGTTCCACAACTTGTTGCAAACTTAATTCGTGACTCTTGTCTCGAGTTAAGTTTGGGGGGTGCTAGTGCGTGGTGGATTTAGCTTGAGTCGTATGGATGCGGTTACTTCTCAACAAGAAGATCATCAATGGAAACTACAAGGGTAAGTCTCACCACTTTTTGCAAACTTAAGTCTCAACTCTTGTTTCGATTTAAGTTTGGGGGGAGAGTGTGTGGTGTGACTCACCACTTGAGTATGATGTATGATTCTTGTAAAATTTGGGTAAATTTTAAAATTTTTCTCTCATGAGTATTGGTTTGATTTTGGCATGATTGGTGGTGTTGAAGTGCATGATAGTCCATATTTATAATGAAATTGTTGAAATAATGGTGTTTGTTGAGTGTTTGAGCATGAATGGGAGGTATTGGAAGCATGATGGAGCTTGAAGCTAACGCTTTCCTTACCAAATGCCTATTGAGGGAGTACTCTACACCTTATCATTTTATTACTTGAAATGAATTGATTTTGATTTGGATTGTTGTGACTAGCATGCTACTTCATGTGTTATGTTTGTGGGAGGTTTACTTTCGTAAATTAGGATTTCCTTTTCAATAAAGGTTGGGATGAATGTGTGCTTAAGTTTCTTATGGATGATGGTATTTTGTGTTTTTGCATATTTTGTATTTTTGTTGTGTCTTGTTTGTTGAGTCCTTATTTGTATGTTGTGTGTATTTTCATTCTTGTCTTGGGATGTTTGGTGGTTTGTTTAGGGATGTCGTGAGTCATTTTTGAATGTGAGTGATGATAGATTGTGGTGATAAGTGATGACAAATTATGATTAAGAATCTCTACACTTTCAAATTGTGACATGTTTTACTTAACTTGTTCAATTTTGAGATGAATGTGGTGTAATAAGTTTCCTAAGGTCCGAGCACAAGCTTGTGAGAATTTGAGCCTCAACCGTGCATACATGGTTTTTTCCTTCATGAGTGGATCGATTGAGTTTTGATAAGCTAAAACTTGCTCAAGGACTATAGGAATGAGCCCGATTTGTGGAGATTAGTGAAATGATTTAAGGCCATCCTTGTCATTTATAGTCATTACCATATATTTCCCTACCTTGAACATCATCCCTAGTCAACCACTTTGAGCCTTAAAGCCATTTTATTGTGAATTTAGCACACTACAAGCCTTAATTACCCACTTGAGCCTTACATACATACCTTTTGTGTGAGTGATTGAGGAGATGTGGTTTAGAAAGATTTGATAAGAATTGTGCAAGAAAAGACAGGAAATGGTAAACAAGCAAGAAAAATGATGAAAAAGAGCACAAACAAGAATGAACATGCAACCTCAAAATAAGAAAATGAGCAAAGTAATAACAATATGCTCAAGTACTTAAAAGTTCAAAGAAGGAAGCATGCATTAAAAGAAGCTCAAAATCTAAGGAAAGTTGATGATTAGTGCTTGTGATTACCAAAGTTGAGAAAGGAAGAAAGAAAAGTGGAGAAGTTGAGGAAGTTAATCATCTCTTCGATTACTTACACTTGTTAGTCACTATTATCCATACTCTTCCTACCTTACCAAAGAGCTTATCATTACATCCCAATTAAAGACCTTTTTGATCATTAATTTAAACTTTAGTGGTTTGTGAATGTAGTCCACGAGCAAGCTTATAGCGAGTCGAGTCAATCGATTGATGAGTATTTTTTTACCCTACTTAAAATAGTGTTGAGTGAAATTTATATCTTATGTGAGGCTTGGACTAAAAGGGACTATATTACACTTTATTTTCTTGTGATTGAACTTGTTAATTTCTCATGTCATGAATCTAATGTTGTAGGATGACTTAGCATAAATTGTAATTCTTATTGCTAACGATGTGTTATTGCTTATATTCGCTTAGTCTTTTCTAGGTGAAAATTTCTCCTTTTGATTTGTCATTTTCGTTACTCGGGGACGAGCAACACCTTAAGTTTGGGGGGTTGATTAGAGCTATTTTCACCTACATTTTAGTGTCTTTTTATATGTGTTTTCGTATGATTTTATCCGTATTTTATGTATTATTTGGTTGTGTTTTGTATTTTTATTGGAATGTGTGTGAATGAGCTTAAACTTAAGATTTTCACTTTTTATTGGATGCTAAACATGATAAGGAAGATGTAGGAAAAAACAGATCTCAATTCGGAGTTGAAACGAGGGAGAACGAGCCAAAACAGTGAAGAAATGCAGGAGCCAGCACACGAGCCGTGTAGCCAACACGGCCCTGTAAGAGTTGGCCGTGTGGCGACATCTAGTCATTCAACACGGGCAACTTCAGGTCGTGTCCAGTTGCACGAGTCGAGTCGGGAGCACGAGCCGTGTCGCCAACACGGCCCTGTAAGAAGTGGCCGTGTGCCGACATCAGAAGAGCCAACACGACCACACCTGTGCCCGTGTTACAACACATGACTCGTGTTGGCAGCACGAGCCGTGTCATCAACACGGCCCTGTAAGGCGAGGCCGTGCGGCAGCATCAGAAGACACAACACGGCCACCTCGTGGCCGTGTTGCGTAACACGACTCGTGTTGTGTATTTTCCTGCAGAAATTTCCAGATCCTTCTAGAAGCCTCCAAAGGGGTATAAATACCCCTTTATTCAACAATTGGCAGAGTATCCGAAAATCCTATCATCTACACACACCTCACACACCATTTCTTCCATTTCCCACCATCATCTTCATCCACCTTCATCCATTTTGATCCATCTTCATCATCTCCATTAATTCTCCATCAAAACTTCATCCCTTCCAGTGGGTGTGAGAGATCTCAAGGAATCAAGAGCTAGAGGTGGAGATCAAGAAGAATAGAAGGTTCTCTTCAAGAAATTGATAGGGAAGAATCCATTCATTTTGTATTTCTTTAGATCTTAGACTATGGGTAATTGTAATGAATCATTTAATTGTTTTGTTACTTTTACTATGATAGGCTAATCCCTCTAGTGGGATTAGGAACATGAAGAGCATATTAGATTTATATTATCATGTGGATTAAATTGGTTTTTGATTTAATTGATGTTGATTTCTATTCATGGAGTTTAATTGTCTTGATGTTGTGATGGCATGGTTTGTTATTCATGAATGTTTATTGGTTTAATGGATTGTTGATCAATGGATTATTTGTGGTAATTAAATGCTATCATGATCTTCATGTATGTATTGCTTGGAGTGAGACGGAAACGACCCTCTATAGTATTAGGAAGGCATGAATAGACATTGAGTTTGGGTTTGACCGAAAGGATATTTGAATTCAATGAGGGGAACCAATCCAGTCGTTGGCCTTAGTACACAAAAAGGGAGAGTTTAGTCTAACTAGTACCTAGATGGAAGGGGTTAATGTTGGGCTTTGATCTTAAGTGCTTTTGGGAGTCCAAAATGGATCAACAACCTTTGTAACCCGAAAGGGAGCTTAGGATACAATCGTGATCACCCTTAGTCTACATCAATTGAGTTGAATTCCGTTTGCATGATAATATGAATTGAGTGTGCTTGGATGTTTCTAATCCCATGTTTTTCCATACTTGAACTTAAGCACCCATTTTCTATTCTTGTCATTCTACTTATTTGATATTGTTATTTACTTGTTACTTGTTTTAGTTGTTAATCAATCTCAAAACCCCCGATCATCTTTACAAAAACAACAATGAACATGAGCTCACGTATTTTGCTAGTACGAATATAACTCCTTATTGGATTGATAATTTTTCTTGGGATATAATACTACAACGATCGAGTATTCTTGCTCGTGAGTGCTAAAAATAGGCAAACAAGAAAATGGCGTCATTGCCAAAGGGGAGTTTGACGGACTAGTCGAGTACTGTGTTATTGTTTTAGTTGTTCTTGATAAGGATATTTTTTTTTTATTTTTTTTTTATCTTGTTTTATTTCTTATATTTGCTTTGAAAAATTTTGTTCTTACTTATTTTTTTGATAGGTACTTTTACCTTGAAAGAAGGGGAGGAAGAACAAAGCCCAAAAAATAGAAAGTTGAAGGAAGATTGTAGTAAACTTTGTGGAGAAAAGCATTAGATGGATGGATGGAACAAGTGGTTATTATGGAAATCAATATGCAAGAGTTCCTCCTCCACAACAAAAAGGCTATATAAATGAGAGTTACTATGGATATGATTGCCAAATGAGTCAAGTTCACTCTCAATACTACAATCATGGTGGATATGATGAATGGCCACAAGCTTACAATGGAAACACATTCCAACCACAACAAGGATACACTTATTCCACTCCGAATTTCAAAGTTTCTTCTCCGTTCCAAAATTATGCCTTACTCGAATTATTTGGAAGATGTTCTCAAGGAAGTGAAGGCCAAATTTCTCAATCGAGTCCTATCAATCCTCAAGAAGAAGATTATCCTTTCATGGGAGTGGGTAATTTCCAAGGGAATTTTCAAAATACCTATGAAGGAAGTTTTCAAGGGAATTATCCACCAAGTCAAGAGAATCGCCAAGGAGGATATCAAGGTTTTGATCCAAGTGCCAAGCCATCTAATGAAGAAGAGAAGTCGACCTTTGAGGATACATTGTTAGCATTCATGAAAAAGATGGAGGCTAGAATGGAGGAAAATGAGAAGAAGATGGATGATTGGATGGACTCCCTTGAGTATCAAATGAGCCAACTTGTAAGTTCTTTGAACAATTCGCAACAAATTGAAGAGGGAGATTCTATGGAGGATAAAAGGGAAGAAGAGAAGATAATTGATGAATGCTTATTTTTGTTGGAGGAAGAAGAGAACTTGGTGGTAAATGAATCAAGTGAGAAGATTAAAGAGCCAGTTGAGGCCAATGAAATAGAGGAAGACGAGCAAGTTATGGAAGCAAATGAAGAGGACTTGAAGAGCGAAATGAGCATTCCTAAATCCTTAAACTCTTTAAGTTGCAATGATTTTCTTGACATTATTTCTATTGACTTTGTCTTACCTCTTGATACCTCACAAATTCTTAGGGACAAAAGAGAGTTGGAAGAAAATTTGGGGATATTCGTTGAAAGGAGGAATAAGTGGTTTGCTAGAATGGAGAGGACAATGGAATGTCATGCAAGGATAGTTGGCAATTTCAAGCTCAATCTTAAGAGTGCCAACGAGGCCATTGCTTGCCACAAGTACTTAATAGATGAAGAAGCGCAAAGATTAAAGTATGGTGGCAAGGACGACCGTTATCCATGGCCATTCCGATGAGTTTGAAATTTTCCGTCTAGCTTGAAGACGTTAAACTTAGCGCTCGATGGGAGGCACCCCATCACTATCTTTATTGCTTTATTTTTGTTGTTTTGTATTTTGGCCTTTTAGGTTGATTGTGCTCATGGAGAAAAATGCACATTGAAGAAAAGAGAAATGCTTCATGGATTCAAGTTGACATGTTCCACAACTTGTTGCAAACTTAATTCGTGACTCTTGTCTCGAGTTAAGTTTGGGGGGTGCTAGTGCGTGGTGGATTTAGCTTGAGTCGTATGGATGCGGTTACTTCTCAACAAGAAGATCATCAATGGAAACTACAAGGGTAAGTCTCACCACTTTTTGCAAACTTAAGTCTCAACTCTTGTTTCGATTTAAGTTTGGGGGGGAGAGTGTGTGGTGTGACTCACCACTTGAGTATGATGTATGATTCTTGTAAAATTTGGGTAAATTTTAAAATTTTTCTCTCATGAGTATTGGTTTGATTTTGGCATGATTGGTGGTGTTGAAGTGCATGATAGTCCATATTTATAATGAAATTGTTGAAATAATGGTGTTTGTTGAGTGTTTGAGCATGAATGGGAGGTATTGGAAGCATGATGGAGCTTGAAGCTAACGCTTTCCTTACCAAATGCCTATTGAGGGAGTACTCTACACCTTATCATTTTATTACTTGAAATGAATTGATTTTGATTTGGATTGTTGTGACTAGCATGCTACTTCATGTGTTATGTTTGTGGGAGGTTTACTTTCGTAAATTAGGATTTCCTTTTCAATAAAGGTTGGGATGAATGTGTGCTTAAGTTTCTTATGGATGATGGTATTTTGTGTTTTTGCATATTTTGTATTTTTGTTGTGTCTTGTTTGTTGAGTCCTTATTTGTATGTTGTGTGTATTTTCATTCTTGTCTTGGGATGTTTGGTGGTTTGTTTAGGGATGTCGTGAGTCATTTTTGAATGTGAGTGATGATAGATTGTGGTGATAAGTGATGACAAATTATGATTAAGAATCTCTACACTTTCAAATTGTGACATGTTTTACTTAACTTGTTCAATTTTGAGATGAATGTGGTGTAATAAGTTTCCTAAGGTCCGAGCACAAGCTTGTGAGAATTTGAGCCTCAACCGTGCATACATGGTTTTTTCCTTCATGAGTGGATCGATTGAGTTTTGATAAGCTAAAACTTGCTCAAGGACTATAGGAATGAGCCCGATTTGTGGAGATTAGTGAAATGATTTAAGGCCATCCTTGTCATTTATAGTCATTACCATATATTTCCCTACCTTGAACATCATCCCTAGTCAACCACTTTGAGCCTTAAAGCCATTTTATTGTGAATTTAGCACACTACAAGCCTTAATTACCCACTTGAGCCTTACATACATACCTTTTGTGTGAGTGATTGAGGAGATGTGGTTTAGAAAGATTTGATAAGAATTGTGCAAGAAAAGACAGGAAATGGTAAACAAGCAAGAAAAATGATGAAAAAGAGCACAAACAAGAATGAACATGCAACCTCAAAATAAGAAAATGAGCAAAGTAATAACAATATGCTCAAGTACTTAAAAGTTCAAAGAAGGAAGCATGCATTAAAAGAAGCTCAAAATCTAAGGAAAGTTGATGATTAGTGCTTGTGATTACCAAAGTTGAGAAAGGAAGAAAGAAAAGTGGAGAAGTTGAGGAAGTTAATCATCTCTTCGATTACTTACACTTGTTAGTCACTATTATCCATACTCTTCCTACCTTACCAAAGAGCTTATCATTACATCCCAATTAAAGACCTTTTTGATCATTAATTTAAACTTTAGTGGTTTGTGAATGTAGTCCACGAGCAAGCTTATAGCGAGTCGAGTCAATCGATTGATGAGTATTTTTTTACCCTACTTAAAATAGTGTTGAGTGAAATTTATATCTTATGTGAGGCTTGGACTAAAAGGGACTATATTACACTTTATTTTCTTGTGATTGAACTTGTTAATTTCTCATGTCATGAATCTAATGTTGTAGGATGACTTAGCATAAATTGTAATTCTTATTGCTAACGATGTGTTATTGCTTATATTCGCTTAGTCTTTTCTAGGTGAAAATTTCTCCTTTTGATTTGTCATTTTCGTTACTCGGGGACGAGCAACACCTTAAGTTTGGGGGGTTGATTAGAGCTATTTTCACCTACATTTTAGTGTCTTTTTATATGTGTTTTCGTATGATTTTATCCGTATTTTATGTATTATTTGGTTGTGTTTTGTATTTTTATTGGAATGTGTGTGAATGAGCTTAAACTTAAGATTTTCACTTTTTATTGGATGCTAAACATGATAAGGAAGATGTAGGAAAAAGCAGATCTCAATTCGGAGTTGAAACGAGGGAGAACGAGCCAAAACAGTGAAGAAATGCAGGAGCCAGCACACGAGCCGTGTAGCCAACACGGCCCTGTAAGAGTTGGCCGTGTGGCGACATCTAGTCATTCAACACGGGCAACTTCAGGTCGTGTCCAGTTGCACGAGTCGAGTCGGGAGCACGAGCCGTGTCGCCAACACGGCCCTGTAAGAAGTGGCCGTGTGCCGACATCAGAAGAGCCAACACGACCACACCTGTGCCCGTGTTACAACACACGACTCGTGTTGGCAGCACGAGCCGTGTCATCAACACGGCCCTGTAAGGCGAGGCCGTGCGGCAGCATCAGAAGACACAACACGGCCACCTCGTGGCCGTGTTGCGTAACACGACTCGTGTTGTGTATTTTCCTGCAGAAATTTCCAGATCCTTCTAGAAGCCTCCAAAGGGGTATAAATACCCCTTTATTCAACAATTGGCAGAGTATCCGAAAATCCTATCATCTACACACACCTCACACACCATTTCTTCCATTTCCCACCATCATCTTCATCCACCTTCATCCATTTTGATCCATCTTCATCATCTCCATTAATTCTCCATCAAAACTTCATCCCTTCCAGTGGGTGTGAGAGATCTCAAGGAATCAAGAGCTAGAGGTGGAGATCAAGAAGAATAGAAGGTTCTCTTCAAGAAATTGATAGGGAAGAATCCATTCATTTTGTATTTCTTTAGATCTTAGACTATGGGTAATTGTAATGAATCATTTAATTGTTTTGTTACTTTTACTATGATAGGCTAATCCCTCTAGTGGGATTAGGAACATGAAGAGCATATTAGATTTATATTATCATGTGGATTAAATTGGTTTTTGATTTAATTGATGTTGATTTCTATTCATGGAGTTTAATTGTCTTGATGTTGTGATGGCATGGTTTGTTATTCATGAATGTTTATTGGTTTAATGGATTGTTGATCAATGGATTATTTGTGGTAATTAAATGCTATCATGATCTTCATGTATGTATTGCTTGGAGTGAGACGGAAACGACCCTCTATAGTATTAGGAAGGCATGAATAGACATTGAGTTTGGGTTTGACCGAAAGGATATTTGAATTCAATGAGGGGAACCAATCCAGTCGTTGGCCTTAGTACACAAAAAGGGAGAGTTTAGTCTAACTAGTACCTAGATGGAAGGGGTTAATGTTGGGCTTTGATCTTAAGTGCTTTTGGGAGTCCAAAATGGATCAACAACCTTTGTAACCCGAAAGGGAGCTTAGGATACAATCGTGATCACCCTTAGTCTACATCAATTGAGTTGAATTCCGTTTGCATGATAATATGAATTGAGTGTGCTTGGATGTTTCTAATCCCATGTTTTTCCATACTTGAACTTAAGCACCCATTTTCTATTCTTGTCATTCTACTTATTTGATATTGTTATTTACTTGTTACTTGTTTTAGTTGTTAATCAATCTCAAAACCCCCGATCATCTTTACAAAAACAACAATGAACATGAGCTCACGTATTTTGCTAGTACGAATATAACTCCTTATTGGATTGATAATTTTTCTTGGGATATAATACTACAACGATCGAGTATTCTTGCTCGTGAGTGCTAAAAATAGGCAAACAAGAAAATGGCGTCATTGCCAAAGGGGAGTTTGACGGACTAGTCGAGTACTGTGTTATTGTTTTAGTTGTTCTTGATAAGGATATTTTTTTTTTATTTTTTTTTTATCTTGTTTTATTTCTTATATTTGCTTTGAAAAATTTTGTTCTTACTTATTTTTTTGATAGGTACTTTTACCTTGAAAGAAGGGGAGGAAGAACAAAGCCCAAAAAATAGAAAGTTGAAGGAAGATTGTAGTAAACTTTGTGGAGAAAAGCATTAGATGGATGGATGGAACAAGTGGTTATTATGGAAATCAATATGCAAGAGTTCCTCCTCCACAACAAAAAGGCTATATAAATGAGAGTTACTATGGATATGATTGCCAAATGAGTCAAGTTCACTCTCAATACTACAATCATGGTGGATATGATGAATGGCCACAAGCTTACAATGGAAACACATTCCAACCACAACAAGGATACACTTATTCCACTCCGAATTTCAAAGTTTCTTCTCCGTTCCAAAATTATGCCTTACTCGAATTATTTGGAAGATGTTCTCAAGGAAGTGAAGGCCAAATTTCTCAATCGAGTCCTATCAATCCTCAAGAAGAAGATTATCCTTTCATGGGAGTGGGTAATTTCCAAGGGAATTTTCAAAATACCTATGAAGGAAGTTTTCAAGGGAATTATCCACCAAGTCAAGAGAATCGCCAAGGAGGATATCAAGGTTTTGATCCAAGTGCCAAGCCATCTAATGAAGAAGAGAAGTCGACCTTTGAGGATACATTGTTAGCATTCATGAAAAAGATGGAGGCTAGAATGGAGGAAAATGAGAAGAAGATGGATGATTGGATGGACTCCCTTGAGTATCAAATGAGCCAACTTGTAAGTTCTTTGAACAATTCGCAACAAATTGAAGAGGGAGATTCTATGGAGGATAAAAGGGAAGAAGAGAAGATAATTGATGAATGCTTATTTTTGTTGGAGGAAGAAGAGAACTTGGTGGTAAATGAATCAAGTGAGAAGATTAAAGAGCCAGTTGAGGCCAATGAAATAGAGGAAGACGAGCAAGTTATGGAAGCAAATGAAGAGGACTTGAAGAGCGAAATGAGCATTCCTAAATCCTTAAACTCTTTAAGTTGCAATGATTTTCTTGACATTGTTTCTATTGACTTTGTCTTACCTCTTGATACCTCACAAATTCTTAGGGACAAAAGAGAGTTGGAAGAAAATTTGGGGATATTCGTTGAAAGGAGGAATAAGTGGTTTGCTAGAATGGAGAGGACAATGGAATGTCATGCAAGGATAGTTGGCAATTTCAAGCTCAATCTTAAGAGTGCCAACGAGGCCATTGCTTGCCACAAGTACTTAATAGATGAAGAAGCGCAAAGATTAAAGTATGGTGGCAAGGACGACCGTTATCCATGGCCATTCCGATGAGTTTGAAATTTTCCGTCTAGCTTGAAGACGTTAAACTTAGCGCTCGATGGGAGGCACCCCATCACTATCTTTATTGCTTTATTTTTGTTGTTTTGTATTTTGGCCTTTTAGGTTGATTGTGCTCATGGAGAAAAATGCACATTGAAGAAAAGAGAAATGCTTCATGGATTCAAGTTGACATGTTCCACAACTTGTTGCAAACTTAATTCGTGACTCTTGTCTCGAGTTAAGTTTGGGGGGTGCTAGTGCGTGGTGGATTTAGCTTGAGTCGTATGGATGCGGTTACTTCTCAACAAGAAGATCATCAATGGAAACTACAAGGGTAAGTCTCACCACTTTTTGCAAACTTAAGTCTCAACTCTTGTTTCGATTTAAGTTTGGGGGGAGAGTGTGTGGTGTGACTCACCACTTGAGTATGATGTATGATTCTTGTAAAATTTGGGTAAATTTTAAAATTTTTCTCTCATGAGTATTGGTTTGATTTTGGCATGATTGGTGGTGTTGAAGTGCATGATAGTCCATATTTATAATGAAATTGTTGAAATAATGGTGTTTGTTGAGTGTTTGAGCATGAATGGGAGGTATTGGAAGCATGATGGAGCTTGAAGCTAACGCTTTCCTTACCAAATGCCTATTGAGGGAGTACTCTACACCTTATCATTTTATTACTTGAAATGAATTGATTTTGATTTGGATTGTTGTGACTAGCATGCTACTTCATGTGTTATGTTTGTGGGAGGTTTACTTTCGTAAATTAGGATTTCCTTTTCAATAAAGGTTGGGATGAATGTGTGCTTAAGTTTCTTATGGATGATGGTATTTTGTGTTTTTGCATATTTTGTATTTTTGTTGTGTCTTGTTTGTTGAGTCCTTATTTGTATGTTGTGTGTATTTTCATTCTTGTCTTGGGATGTTTGGTGGTTTGTTTAGGGATGTCGTGAGTCATTTTTGAATGTGAGTGATGATAGATTGTGGTGATAAGTGATGACAAATTATGATTAAGAATCTCTACACTTTCAAATTGTGACATGTTTTACTTAACTTGTTCAATTTTGAGATGAATGTGGTGTAATAAGTTTCCTAAGGTCCGAGCACAAGCTTGTGAGAATTTGAGCCTCAACCGTGCATACATGGTTTTTTCCTTCATGAGTGGATCGATTGAGTTTTGATAAGCTAAAACTTGCTCAAGGACTATAGGAATGAGCCCGATTTGTGGAGATTAGTGAAATGATTTAAGGCCATCCTTGTCATTTATAGTCATTACCATATATTTCCCTACCTTGAACATCATCCCTAGTCAACCACTTTGAGCCTTAAAGCCATTTTATTGTGAATTTAGCACACTACAAGCCTTAATTACCCACTTGAGCCTTACATACATACCTTTTGTGTGAGTGATTGAGGAGATGTGGTTTAGAAAGATTTGATAAGAATTGTGCAAGAAAAGACAGGAAATGGTAAACAAGCAAGAAAAATGATGAAAAAGAGCACAAACAAGAATGAACATGCAACCTCAAAATAAGAAAATGAGCAAAGTAATAACAATATGCTCAAGTACTTAAAAGTTCAAAGAAGGAAGCATGCATTAAAAGAAGCTCAAAATCTAAGGAAAGTTGATGATTAGTGCTTGTGATTACCAAAGTTGAGAAAGGAAGAAAGAAAAGTGGAGAAGTTGAGGAAGTTAATCATCTCTTCGATTACTTACACTTGTTAGTCACTATTATCCATACTCTTCCTACCTTACCAAAGAGCTTATCATTACATCCCAATTAAAGACCTTTTTGATCATTAATTTAAACTTTAGTGGTTTGTGAATGTAGTCCACGAGCAAGCTTATAGCGAGTCGAGTCAATCGATTGATGAGTATTTTTTTACCCTACTTAAAATAGTGTTGAGTGAAATTTATATCTTATGTGAGGCTTGGACTAAAAGGGACTATATTACACTTTATTTTCTTGTGATTGAACTTGTTAATTTCTCATGTCATGAATCTAATGTTGTAGGATGACTTAGCATAAATTGTAATTCTTATTGCTAACGATGTGTTATTGCTTATATTCGCTTAGTCTTTTCTAGGTGAAAATTTCTCCTTTTGATTTGTCATTTTCGTTACTCGGGGACGAGCAACACCTTAAGTTTGGGGGGTTGATTAGAGCTATTTTCACCTACATTTTAGTGTCTTTTTATATGTGTTTTCGTATGATTTTATCCGTATTTTATGTATTATTTGGTTGTGTTTTGTATTTTTATTGGAATGTGTGTGAATGAGCTTAAACTTAAGATTTTCACTTTTTATTGGATGCTAAACATGATAAGGAAGATGTAGGAAAAAGCAGATCTCAATTCGGAGTTGAAACGAGGGAGAACGAGCCAAAACAGTGAAGAAATGCAGGAGCCAGCACACGAGCCGTGTAGCCAACACGGCCCTGTAAGAGTTGGCCGTGTGGCGACATCTAGTCATTCAACACGGGCAACTTCAGGTCGTGTCCAGTTGCACGAGTCGAGTCGGGAGCACGAGCCGTGTCGCCAACACGGCCCTGTAAGAAGTGGCCGTGTGCCGACATCAGAAGAGCCAACACGACCACACCTGTGCCCGTGTTACAACACACGACTCGTGTTGGCAGCACGAGCCGTGTCATCAACACGGCCCTGTAAGGCGAGGCCGTGCGGCAGCATCAGAAGACACAACACGGCCACCTCGTGGCCGTGTTGCGTAACACGACTCGTGTTGTGTATTTTCCTGCAGAAATTTCCAGATCCTTCTAGAAGCCTCCAAAGGGGTATAAATACCCCTTTATTCAACAATTGGCAGAGTATCCGAAAATCCTATCATCTACACACACCTCACACACCATTTCTTCCATTTCCCACCATCATCTTCATCCACCTTCATCCATTTTGATCCATCTTCATCATCTCCATTAATTCTCCATCAAAACTTCATCCCTTCCAGTGGGTGTGAGAGATCTCAAGGAATCAAGAGCTAGAGGTGGAGATCAAGAAGAATAGAAGGTTCTCTTCAAGAAATTGATAGGGAAGAATCCATTCATTTTGTATTTCTTTAGATCTTAGACTATGGGTAATTGTAATGAATCATTTAATTGTTTTGTTACTTTTACTATGATAGGCTAATCCCTCTAGTGGGATTAGGAACATGAAGAGCATATTAGATTTATATTATCATGTGGATTAAATTGGTTTTTGATTTAATTGATGTTGATTTCTATTCATGGAGTTTAATTGTCTTGATGTTGTGATGGCATGGTTTGTTATTCATGAATGTTTATTGGTTTAATGGATTGTTGATCAATGGATTATTTGTGGTAATTAAATGCTATCATGATCTTCATGTATGTATTGCTTGGAGTGAGACGGAAACGACCCTCTATAGTATTAGGAAGGCATGAATAGACATTGAGTTTGGGTTTGACCGAAAGGATATTTGAATTCAATGAGGGGAACCAATCCAGTCGTTGGCCTTAGTACACAAAAAGGGAGAGTTTAGTCTAACTAGTACCTAGATGGAAGGGGTTAATGTTGGGCTTTGATCTTAAGTGCTTTTGGGAGTCCAAAATGGATCAACAACCTTTGTAACCCGAAAGGGAGCTTAGGATACAATCGTGATCACCCTTAGTCTACATCAATTGAGTTGAATTCCGTTTGCATGATAATATGAATTGAGTGTGCTTGGATGTTTCTAATCCCATGTTTTTCCATACTTGAACTTAAGCACCCATTTTCTATTCTTGTCATTCTACTTATTTGATATTGTTATTTACTTGTTACTTGTTTTAGTTGTTAATCAATCTCAAAACCCCCGATCATCTTTACAAAAACAACAATGAACATGAGCTCACGTATTTTGCTAGTACGAATATAACTCCTTATTGGATTGATAATTTTTCTTGGGATATAATACTACAACGATCGAGTATTCTTGCTCGTGAGTGCTAAAAATAGGCAAACAATGAGGTACCCCGGGCACTCACATTTAGAAATAGAAAGGCACTCTCTTTTAAGATGGGTCATAGAAAAGACGGGTGTGAGATGGGTAAATTCAATATATTATTCATAATTTATTAATATAATATAATATACTTATGGTTATTTATCCTCATTATTTTAGAAATTTTCTAAATTTATGGTTCTATCATAATATATTTACGTTAGTCAACCCCATTATTTTGGAAAATCCTAAATTTGTGGAATTAATTCAAACCATTTATTTCTTAGTAAAATATTAAGACGTACAAATATTATAGTATGTTGAACATGAGTTAAAGTGTTTTAGTATAAGTTACAACCGAAAACATGTTCAAGTATCATCACTTTTTGTTTAGTATGATGTTAATCACTTATAGTATGTTTGGCGTTACTTTAAGTCTCACAGTATGACGATTTTGAGTTATAGTATATGTGGCAAGGGTTATAATATTAGATTATAGCTTACACACTTAAATGCATTAAAGTATCATCAGTCTATCCTAAAGTATATCACTTTTAGGTTATAGTATGTTCGACATTATTGTAACGTATCATTTTTTAAATTAAAAACATGAAGAATTTAATACATGACGCCTTAGTTATTGAAAAGTATATAAGATTTGAGTTATAGTACATTTATCAAGTGTTAAAGTGTTATAGTATAACTTGCAACTAGAAACGTGTTAAAGTATTATCAGTTTGTGTTATGCCATTATGTTTATGCCTTATAGTATGTTTAACTTTATTTTAAAATATCACGTTTATTATATAACAAGGAACGTAGTGAGTTCAACCGATGTAGGCAAAAGTATGACCATTTTGAATTATAATATATGTTGCACGTGTTATATTATATATCTTACAAATTTAAACTGTGTTAAAAGTATCATCAATCCATTTTAGAAATCAATGTATTCTTCAGATAGATGATGAGAAGATAATGTTAGAATAGAAGACAATCACTTGAGCAAGAATAACAATGCAAGAATAGATTATGTAATATCCAAAAATTGTACAATGAATCTCGATCATTATTGTCTCTTCCACAAAAATTCAATTCTCTCTCCTGAATATCTCCCATAGAAATTCAATTTCTCTCTCTTGAATCTCTCTCAACGTGTTTTATTGTGTGAATCTCTTTCTCTTTTTTAAATCCATTTACATTTATTAGGATAGAGATTTTATAGGGATATGAATAACAAATTAATTCAATGGTCAAAGTCAAAACTGATTAATTTATTTAATAAAATAAAAATAGATATCCGTCTCACATAGATAAAGTCTCACAAGAGACTTTGTCTTTAAGTAAATTATATATTAATTATTCAAATGGGTGTAAGGTAGAATTATCTATACCCCAAGTGACCCCACACTTCAGCCGACAGAACACTAGAAAAATAAATTATGGTGACTCTATTAATTAATATGTACTAGACCACTATCCACTCTACAAAAGGAGCCCCTTATAACAAGTGCTAGACCACTATCCATGGTAGAAAAGGATCCTCTTATTTGTGCCCGACAGAGTGGTAAAAGGATGAATTATGGTGACCCAACTGATTATTAAGGGTTAGACTACTACCCACACTGCATAAAAGGAGCTCCTCGCTAGACAACTAGTCATTGCATAAAAAGGGTCCCTTGTAGATAGCGAGGTTTAATCCCCCCTTGATGATGGTATGATGTGGCTATTTGTAGGGTGATTATTCTCACTAATCTAACATAATACGTGATGAAAGCTTCAAGACTTCCTCTCGACTGTATGCGCCTCTAGAGGGAAAAATATGTGTGCATTATTTTTAGGAGCGAGCTCCTTTTATGGTGATCTTCTACTACCACTACAAGAAACTGTCTGATTACCGACGGAAATTTTCGTCGGTAAACAGTGAAAAATTCGTCGCTAACTTAGTTACCGACGGATTACCGACGGAAATGAATCTGTCGCAAAAACATGCGTCGGTAATTTTTTAGCGACGGAAATTTAAATCCGTCGATAATTACCGACGGATTTTTTCGTCAGTAAAAAACGATATACGTCGGTAATCAACCAATACAAATTCGTCGGAAGGGATAATATAGCGACGATTTTACCGACGGATTTTTCCGTCGCTAATTTACCGACGAAAAAATCCGTCGGTAAATTATGTATATTTTTTTTAAAAAAATTAAATTTGCTGACGAAATTTTCCGTCGGTAATTTAAATTTAAATTACTATATTATATTTTAAATATAAATACCCATAAAACAATTAAAATTTCATATTAAATAATCCTTCAAAACACTACTTAATATAAATTATTCATCTAATATAATATTTAAATTATAAAATTTCCACAATCCAAATTTACCACAAAACATTCAATTCTAATAATTCTACTAAATCATGGATACAAAATATTTGACTAAATGATCTTCATTATAAATTCTCCTAAATCGGCATCAGCATCAACATATACATCAGTTTGCAGTCGATTGGCACATCGAATCCCCGAGAGCATTTGATTATTTTTGTTCCTGATAGTGTAAAAAAAAAGTCATACAATACCAATTACTAACTGCATTTGGTCACAAGTAATCACACAAATGTAGAGCAATTATAACGAAAGAGAGAAAGAGTAGAATGCTTACCAACAAGACCAAACATAACGCAATATATTGCTGCAAATATTGTGAAAGGTATTAATGCAAACAATGCTCCAAATTTCCCTACACATTCAGAAAAAAGTTTATCAAAATTCTCTACAACTCTAATCAACTTAGGCAGGCCAGTAAATGCAATATGATTATGTTTACCTAAAATTGAGAAGAAGATCATGAAACCAGCTGAAATTTGGATAACCCTCCGACTCCCAACTCGAGTGCTTCCAAGAAGACCAATATTTTCCCTGATTGACATTTAAACTAATGTTAGAGAAACAAATTTTAAATAGTTGAAAACAGTAATCAGCATAAACAAGATAGGAAATATGATTTAGTTGTACATCATCCAAAAATAATCATGAGATAATACAATGGCGATCTCTTGATCCGTAGCTAAACATGGGTTGAAACAAAGGACTGATCTCGGGCTGCTGATCAGCAACGGGCTTAGGATGAGAGCGAGGGATGCCACGCCGGCGTGAATAGCCCTACTCCCTCTTTGATAATAATCCAAGTGAAATTAAGAATGTGGCCACCGCCATTGTTATAGATCAAAACAGAATTGGCGTCCACTAATTTCGAAATAACTAACACAAACCAATTTCAGAAGAATCCAACCAAACTATCTCATACTGCTAAAAATGTACTATGGCTGGACAAAAGAGCCTTGACTAGACAAAGCAAATAAAAATCTACCTGACTAAGAATAGCCATGACAGATTCAACATAGGTAACAAAACATCCCAATCAACAATAAACCACAGGAGCCTATGAAAACTAAAGATGAGCTATGAACATCATCTAATTAACAGTAAGCTTATAACAACATAGCATGTTTGTTGTATAGATTGCTATCTGTAGGATTTAGCATGGAAATCATAGCAATTATATTTTCAATAATCTGCCATGAACAACAGAAAAGTACCATCTCTAGCCTTCTTAAAATAAAACCAGATATTTCAAGGCAAATAAATAATGATCCCTGAAGCTGTAAAAGAAAAATCAGCAAGAATTGTAGCTTTCAGAGAGAAGAGAAACAAGCGGAGGCGACGGCTGGGAGGCGTCGGCGATGGTCGCGCACCAAAAGAGTAATCAGCATATCACATGCTTTTAAAATTAAATCGAGTGACGATGAAGGGCCCGAATGTCGCGCACCAAAAGAGTAATCAGCATATCACTGCGATGAAGGGCCCGAATGTGGCGCAAGCCCTAGGGGGCTCCGATTGGGGGACCAGCAGAAGCGGGCAGCGACCGGAACTGCAGGTGCCGGCGACAACTGGTGGCGGTAGCTTGAATTCATCGGCGGGCGAACAGAGGACTCGCGAGACGCGACCGATGACGCCGCCTCGCGAGTGCGCAGCTACCAGAAGTGCGGGGGCCGGTGATAACTGGTGGCGGTAGATTGATTTCGTCGACGTGCTAGGGTTCGATTTTGGGAGTTCAAATGGAGGGTTCGATTTTTGGAGTTCAAAGGGTATTGGGTGTGATTTCGATTTGGGTGTTTCTAAGTATACAGAGATATGTTGAAATCGTGTTTCATTTCAATTGAAAGCGTGATTGCTTATATTATTTTTTAAAAAAATAAAATTTAATATATTTACCGACGGATGAATTCCGTCGGTAATTAAAAACTACAATTATTTATTAAAAAAATAAAATTATATATAATTACCGACGGATTAAATCCGTCGGTAAATATTTTAAATTTTATTTTTTTAAAAAAATATTTGTCTTTAATTTACCGACGAATATATTCCGTCGGTAATTAAAAACTAAAATTGTTTTTTTTAAAAAAATAAAATTATATATCATTACCGACGGATTAAATCCGTCGGTAAATTAAAGTCTAAAATATTTTTTAAGAAAAATAAAATTTAATAAATTTACCGACGGATTAAATCCGTCGGTAATTAAAAACTAAAATTAGTTTTTTTAAAAAATAAAATTATATATAATTACCGACGGATAAAATCCGTCGGTAAATTAAAGACTAAAATATTTTTTTTAAAAAATAAAATTTAATATATTTACCGACGGAATTAATCCGTCGGTAAATTAAAAACTAAAATTAAATTTCTTTAAATAAAATTTTATATATCTACCGACGGATTAATTCCGTCGGTAATCTTCCTGGATTTATTCCCTCCAAAATAACGACGGATATATCGACGGAAAAACAATCCGTCGCTAATTCCGTCGGTAATCCGTCGCTACATCCGTCGGTAATTTCTATTGATGATTTTTTTAAAAATGAATCATATTTAATCAATAAAACGTCGGTAATTCGTCGGTAAACCGTCGGTAATTACCGACCATTTAATTCCGTCGGTAAATCCGTCGGTAATCTAGCAGTTTCTTGTAGTGTACCTATCGTCATCCCATATCTGAGGATCTACGACAAGTCACATCACATTTATTACAAATACTGTAAGCATTAAATGTTATAGCCTCATGGGGCTATAAAAGCTACTATTTAGGATTATCTTATGTCTCGATATCATAGGAGATATCTGTGGTAGTATCGTAGGGTGTCAGACCAAGTGGCATTGTTGGCACAAATGGCTGGGAGAGAGGAGGTCACGACGAGGTCATTTCGCTCCCTCCTAACAGGGGCGCGTGTAGGCCAGCCGCTCGTCGTCCCATTTATAGGGCCGACGCTTGCAGGTGGGATTCCTTGAAAGCCTTGGGGCCACGTCCATCGAGCCATGGAGGGATGATCCCTGTTTACTTATGGGCCCAGCAAGGTGGGCCCTACCACATCACTCATTTTGAGAAATTGGTACCACTATTCATTAAAAAAAAATTCTTGATTTTGAGAAATTGATCCTAAAGTATTGAAATTCGATTCTTAATCATAGCTATGTGACAAATTGAGCGGCAAATGTTAATGGAATTGATTTTATCTACTGTTGAGGTAAAAAAAAAACTAAACTAACCTAATTAACTAGTCTAAATCAGTTCAACAATAAATTTATTTTAACTATTTACTCACAAATTGTTCTCATCATCAATTATTTTTAAAATCCTAATATCAGAAAGTCCACGTCATCCAAAAATAAAAATAAAATTAAAATGAGGATATATATTATATTTTGTAACATGAATGGGCCCAGCAATGTCGAAACGCCTCTACATCTTATCCGTTCCCAAAAACGACGTCGCAGACCAAAAAGAAAATGATAAAAAATGGAAAAGGGTTCCCAATTTCCTTTTGGGCTTTTGGCAATGAAAACAACCACAGCAGAATAACACATTTATATAACCCTTTCGTTTGATGGCCGTAAGGCCTCTCCAATTCTTTGTCTCGCGCCACCACTGCTCCTCCTCTCCCACCTCCTTCCTCCGCCGTATCGCCTCCAATGCGCCGCCGCTCCCCCTAGCTCAACAGAAACAGCAAAAGCAGCCTCCGCCGCCGCCGTCGAAGCAGCTGCAGCTGTTAACCTCCATCAGCCGCCACTCCACATTAGAAACCATGGCTCAGAAGATCGGGAAAGCCATAAGGCGCCCTGGAGCCCCCTCGAAGGCGCGGGTTTATTCGGACGTGAATGTCGTCCGTCCCAAGGAGTATTGGGACTACGAGTCTCTTACTGTTCAATGGGGGTAGTTTATTAGGATATTCAATTAATTGTTGTTTCGTTTGATTTTATTTTTTGGTTTTATTGATTGTTTTGGGGTTTGATTCGCTGCGACAGGGAGCAGGATGATTATGAGGTTGTGAGGAAGGTCGGTAGGGGAAAATATAGCGAGGTTTTCGAGGGTATTCACACCACCGATAACGAGAAATGCATCATCAAAATTCTTAAACCTGTCAAGAAGAAAAAGGTTTGGTCTAGATTCATCTCCCTTATTTTTTTTTTAATTTTTTATTTATTTGTTTATGTTGGCCAACTGGGCGATATGAATCATGCGGGTGAGAGAATCAATGATTGAGAAATTCTGGTTGGATGCTTGATTGATGCGATAAGAAATTTGAATTCTTTAATATGCAGAATAATATTTATTGGGGCTATTTTTGCAATCTTCATTTGTATGATCTTGGAGTGTGATTTTTAGATTTGCCATATTGATTCTAGCTGTCCACAATCCACATTTATGTTTTAGTGAGGTATTGTATACTAATTACGTGGGTTATTTAGGAGTTACCTTACAGTAAACCACACATTCATGTTGTTATCCTTGGGTTTTCCTATGTAGTATCATTTCTATTGTCATCTTCATCCTCTACTCTTCCAATATAGTCTCAATTATACTGTCATCCTCTAAGTGGGAATGAGTTTGAGGAAAATGTTGTAGAAAGTGAATGGGTGAAAGTGTCTGTATTGTTGAGAAATATTAGAGTTTCTCCTGCAAAACCTTGCATGTGGAAGACTATAGTTTAATTTAATAGGGGAAAAAGTCCTTTATTTATATTTCTTCTGGAAATCACTCATTCTGTCATTAAGTTGTAAGCAATTTGGAAAGAAAGAGATGGTTTGTGTGTACATGTATGTAGATGACTAAAAAAGTAAAAGAAGAATAAGAAGAACCAGAAAATAAGCAGACAAGGATTACATGGCAGCAAGAATAAGGAAAAAATGATGAAGTATGAAGAAGTGGAGAATTTGCAAAATCTAAAAAGTGAGAGCTAATGTTTTTAGACTTTAGAGAAGCATATAAATAATAAAGAAATAAATCTGTTAATTTGTTGTTGCAGGTATATAAGTACTAGCAATACTAAGTGCTAGCAGAACTGTTGTCATTTGGATATTCTATTGTGGCTGCATCTTATATGAAACCTCTTCTGGCGCTTTATTTAAATCTTCAACTTGAAGAAGGATTTGTCAGCTTCTTGCATTATGTTTTCAATTTGGAGGAAGCAGAGAAAAAATGGCCCACGCCATAGATGTCATGGTTATTGAAAGTTTTTTCTGTGATTTTTCTCACTGTTTCATCCGTGTTGTGCAGTTGACTGTTAATTTTTTGTAAAAATTATTTTGTACATTATCTTGGTAATTGACTAGTTGGAAGAATCTCAAATAAGACTTTTCATAGTTCTTGGACCCGCTTGAGTCAATGCGCACTAGTGTACAAGTTTTCAGGTTGCCAAGGTGGGCAAAGCTCTTGAGACACATGTCTCAAGACTCTTTCTGCACATTTACACACTTGCATGATGCCCCTTGTGTAACCTCATGTGTATTGTTGAAGTGGAATTCCAACTTCATTTTCAATGGAATTAAAAGTTAAATTAAAACATTTATATTTGAAACCGTCTATAGAATTGAAACTAACCAAAATTAATAAACTCTAGGGTTGTAGTGTTTTAGAGAATACTCCCTCCGTCTCACTTCAGATGGCACACTTTCCATTTTGGGCTATCCCACAAAAGTTTGCACATTCCAAAAAAAGCAAAAAGTAAAAAACAACCACCCTTCCCCATACACTTTAATTACAAAAAACCATCTCTACCTACCATACTTTTATCATTTATATATTACATAAAAATACCATTATACCCCTAAAAGTTATCACTTTCTTAATCTCCGTGCCGTAAAGAGGGGTGCAAGCTTTTTAGAGACGGAGGGAGTAAATATTTTTCCCCTCCACTTTACTTGCTATGTTTATTAAATTTTTTTATATTGTCATATTTTAATTATCATGAACCGTCTTATGTATTCAATGTTTATGTATGTGTCTATTTGTTTTAATTGATACATTATGTGGTGTTATGTGTTCTTAAAACTTTGTTTCGTTAGTCTAGAAAATATATAATTTATTTTTATCAATGCACGTGAGGAGCACCCCAGGGGCTATAAAGCCTTGGCGTGGCTTGGTGCACCTTGCACCTTAACAACAATGGAATTTTTGCCTCTGCATCATATGTTTCAACTTTCAACTGAGCCACTTTTTAGCAAAATGGATTTCCTGCATTTATTACCCTAGCAGTTCTTCAATGTCATATTTCTGTAGGATCATCGTGATGACAACTTTGATGTCTCTTAGAACTCTCTTCATCTTTACGTGAGAAAAGAACGTAATTGCGCATTTTGTCTTTGCTATAGATTTCAAGCAAAGGTATATGGAGTCCTGAAGCCTAACTTTAGATTAGAATATCTGATATCTTTCTCGTAGCAAGGCTATTTCATTAATATTCTAAAGAAATAAAGGCTTATTCAAATAGATTTTAGCAGTTACCTCCTTTGTACGTTCATATTGACAGTATCTTGATTAATGATGCAATCTTTGTGCAGATCAAGAGAGAGATTAAGATTTTGCAAAATCTCTGTGGAGGGCCAAATATTGTGAAGTTGCTTGATATTGTGAGAGATCAACAATCAAAGACCCCAAGTCTTATATTTGAACATGTGAATAATACAGACTTCAAAGTGTTGTATCCCACGCTATCCGACTTCGATATTAGATACTACATCTATGAACTTTTGAAGGCAAGCTTTATTCTTCATCTGATGTTACATTCTACATGAACTATGAAGATATAAAGTTATAATTCATCATACACCTTTGTTTCTTTGTTCTGTATTCTTCTGTAAGTAATTAAGTGCACTGATAAAATTGCCATGCCCTTACATGTTTCTACTTTTGGAAGTTAAGCCTATATGTGGTGTGTAGTCATTTTCCATCATCAATTGTTTTAAGCTCCTTTGTTTCCTAACCTTTCGCTGTAACAATTGATGCCTTATACTCTTTGATGTTTATTGGTACTTTTTTGGCATCAAGTTCAATAATATGTTATTAACTTAAATTTGCAGCCAGCATGCTGCCCCCATGTATTTTCTTTGACCCAAGTGTGATTTGTTTGATTTGATGTGCACCAGGCATTTTCTACATATCATAACAGTGTTTTGAAAAGCTGTTCTTGTTTCTGTTTGGAGAAGGAAAATGACAAGTAGAACAAGAATGATATATATTTACAGAAGTCCTTTACTTGTTAATTCTCTCTACGCTAGCAGTTTAGTTAACAGTTTCTACTGTGGCTCTAGATCCTTAACTTTAGCAGTGAATAACTACAAGACTTATCTAATTTGGTTGTGCTGGAATTCCAATAATCTTGTACCATGAGTTGATTGATTTTGCTTGTGGATTAATGCCTATAATTTGCATTTGCGTGTCTGTTCTAAATGAGTTATTTCCTTCTAATCCCATAATGAAGAGAAAAAAGGAAGAAGAAACAAATGTAAAGAAAAGCCCAACTTAAAGTAGGTGTTCTGTGCAGCTCTATTTACAATGATGTTAAGCAGTAATATATCCTGATTGAGAAAAGCTTTCTGTACTGTTACGTGTAGGCTTTAGATTATTGCCACTCTCAAGGTATCATGCATCGGGATGTGAAGCCGCACAATGTCATGATAGATCATGAGCAGCGTAAACTTCGCCTAATAGATTGGGGACTTGCTGAGTTCTACCACCCTGCAAAAGAGTATAATGTTCGTGTAGCATCTAGGTTTGCCACCTTTCTTCCAATTTAGATCTACTTATCATCTTTGTTGTCCTATATTGATAATTATACATTCTTTATTTAATCAGATACAACTTCAAGTTTTTTGTTTTATTGCTTGCAGTAAAAACAATAATTTATGAATTATTTTCTCCATTTCTTATATATTCTTGGAATGTTTATGATAACAATGATTTGCAAATTCTCTGATGTGATGCTTGGATTTTCTTTATTTGTATTGTTCAAGTTAAGTAATTGTCCATTGACTTTAAAGTCCTAGTTGTATCACTAAGCTACACATCTACTTTTAAGGCTAGGAGACTGTGTACATATAGATGGAACATTTACTTTGTCAGGTCAAACCTAAAATTGCATTGTGCGTTAACATTGACTATAGCATGGGATGCAGGAAATAATCAACAGCCAGTGAATAAGATGTAATTTTTGTACATGAAATCAAAATAAATAATTAAACTAAATATATCTCAAATTTAAAATTATGAGTTGCAGTTATAAAAATGAAATAAAAGATGCTATTTTAAATGTGATGTCTATTAGTTTTGATCTAAAAAAAATACTTGGGATTTTAATGCATTTGATGGAAATGCCAAATTGGTTAGTTTCTGATAGTGGGTCCGCCAATCCTGAATCCAAATAGACTATAGAGATGGAAAATCCATAAACTCAGTTTTACGTGCATCTCTCGTAAATATATGTATATTTGACACCCCATTATCTTGATAATTTAATAATGCAATTGTTAATAACCTTGTTAAGATATTACTCCCTACATCCCCAAAATACATGCACGTATTTGGAAGTTTAAGAAAATTGACTTTGGTGTAATAATGTAAGAAAAAGCAGGTTTTTTTTTTTGGGTAATTTAATTGAATAAAGTGTATGATATAGTTGACTTTGACTAAACTGTATGGAAAAAGGTGGCATTTTTGTAATATTGTAAGGGTGTTGATATTGTTTGTTGTTTTCATTTTTGGGGTGTGCAAGTCTTTTGGGGACGGACCAAAAATGAAAGGTGCAAGTATTTTGGAGATGGAAGGAGTATACTTTTGGGCTAATAACAGAATCTTCTATGATTAAACTTTTATATGGACGGTGATTTAAATTTAAAATGGCATAATATTTGAGTTTTCTGACATAATTTCTATTTTATATCCAAGTGAACTGTGTATGAGAAATGCCATATAGATAATCATTTGCTTTGTTTTGTTTTTGTTTTTGTTTTTGTTTTTGTTTTTTTTTTTTTTTTGGTTTTTTCGAGGAAATCAAATCTCAAATTCTTCTAATATATTTTAATCTTAATTATAATTTTTCAGTTCTGTTACTTTGTATCTTGATTTACTTTTCTGTTATTTAATTAATATTGATTTTATTTCAAAGTACAGATTCATTATTTACTAGGATGAAAGATCATGAGAAAATACATACTTGTAAATAAGTTATAGTCAAATGTACTATGGCAGTGCATCACTTGGGCATTTATAGAATCAACTGGAAATGTGTTGCTTAATTTGAAATTTGTATATGTTCCTACTATAATTTCAGTTTGAAATTGTACAATTCAACTTTAGAACCTTGAAGACCTGAAATTTTAACGTGAACTCATCTAATCTGTGGATTAGAGTAGGATTACGTCTGATAGATGGTATTTACATTCTCTTGTAAAATTTCATAATATTAATGAAATATATTATGTATGCTAGATACTGGGATGCGTGTTTATATGAGTCACTTTATAGTATTAAGAAGCATCGTTATAACTATGTAAAAGTGTAATAATTGGAAAACTACTTTGCGGGTGTTTACAATATTTGAAAGAGATAATCGTTAGTTCGTTACTACCTCCGTCCCACAACACTCTTCACGTTGTTTAAGAAAAGTTACTTATTGACTTTGACAGTATTTTAGAATTTATGGGTAATGAATATAGTGTAAAGTATGCTATATGTTTTAGGTGGGAGTGAAAATTTTGAAATTAAAGTGTCTTTTGAGGTTATTGGATAATGTGTTATTTCCTTCTGTTTAGGGTGTGGAGGGTGTTGTGCACAAGAGAATGTGGAAGGGGTGTTATGGGATGAAGGGAGTATTATTTTTAAATAGCTGTGAGGGTAGAGCATCTCAAAATAGTGATTTTTACTATTCTGAAATTGGTTTGCAAACACCCTATACATTCTTCCGATATTAACGTAGCTAAGACATTTGATCGCACACTCTTAACTTTGGCTTTGCTAATAGTTATATTCTATTATCATTAGTATGTGATAATTTGTTTAAGTTTCATAGTTATGTAACAATTTGATGAATATGAATATTGACTTGATAAACTTCAAGTTTTTTCAATTGATTTGGCTCAAGCTGTGTTATTGAATTTATTTTTTCATTTTGCATTCTCATCATGTACAGGTATTTTAAGGGTCCTGAACTTCTTGTTGATTTGCAAGACTATGATTACTCCCTGGACTTGTGGAGCCTGGGTTGTATGTTTGCTGGAATGGTATACTCTTTCTTTGACTCTCTGCTCCTCCTTTGAGCTCCAAATTTGAATTTTATTTTGCATGCAGTCTACAAACCTTAATGTGTATCACAGTAGAGATGTGCTTGCGTAAGCTAACCTAATTCTGCCTGTTTATCTGTTTTCTTGTCCTTATTATTTAATTCTTGTGTTCTGTTTTGTCAGTTTTTTTCTTGGATTAGGTCTGATTTGTGAAAGCCCATAGGTCTTACACGCATAGGTTTAATCTAGAGTTAATTATAGTTATTTATTGGTCAGGTCTTTTTATCAAAGCTCATTGCCCTTCCATTCCTTTGTTTTATTTAAAGGTGTCTTCTAGAGTGATTAGGGATATCAATCTCTTGGATAATTGTTTACAGCCATCTAGCTTGGGCAGATTGATGCAATCTTAATTTTAATATCAATATTTAGTTCTCCTTTTGAGTCATATAGTTCCTGTTTGAGTCTTTTACCTACATCAGCTTGTTTATTGCCAGGTTTTGTTTTTAATTAAATAGCATGTTAGTGTTACGCTGTTATCACATGCTGTGTTGGAGCAAGAGATTTGTGGATTTGAATTGCTTACCTGGTATCCATGGTTGACTCATGATTGGAATATTAAACATTTGATACATTCATCCCCTTCCCCACCCCAACCAAAAAATAAAAATAAAAATAAATATGATATACTAAATTGTACTTCTATAATGACGCTCACATGAGGTTTATGCTGACAGATATTCCGCAAGGAGCCTTTCTTTTATGGGCATGATAATTATGATCAACTGGTCAAGATTGCGAAGGTATGCTTAGATTATTGATTTATCTGCACCCTTAGTGAATTCTTATTTTAATTAGTCAAATCGTGTAGAATGAATGCATCTGATGTTCTTTGCAGTATATGTAAAGTCTTGTTGGTGGGATTCGGTTTCCAAGTTGATATTGTAGCCTTCTTTCTTTCCAATCCTAGGTTTAAGTGCAATTAGCTAATGCATATGCCTATCAAGTATAGTTGTTAGAGTCCCACCTCCAAGTGGCTCAAGCTCATCCGCCTCTTTTTTCTGATATTTCAGATTTCATTCTCTGTATAACAGTTGTGCGCCTCCTCCCTGTGCTTTTCTGCTTTTTTGACATGTCCTTAGGTGTTCTTCGTGTACACGTGTACATATCTGCTAATATTAGTGTTTTCTAGAAGTTGCTAAAATTGTTTTTTTTTAACCTCTTATTAAGTCATCGGGGGACAAATTGAGTGTATCAAGGTCTTTATTAGAATATAATTACGGTTTCATAAACAAATAAAGGCAAACTAAAAAATGCTCAATTTGAGGAGGGCAATGGGGATGATTACGATTGTGAATCATGATGATTATTAATTAGTTTCTTAATTATTTGAAACTTGAAAATTTGTGTTGGCTTATTGTCTACTTGTGTTGAAGATTTGAACTTTGAAGTTGATTATAGGATTTGTTTTATGTGTTATTATGTTATTTATGAGTTATTATGTATTATTATGTGATATGTGATTTTTACCTTTATTTTGTTATGTAATTATGTGTGTAGTAGGGTATACTCATGTACACCCTCCGTCCCAAATTAAAATTTCACTTTCGTCTTTCCCACATTAAACTCCCACCACTCAAAAAAGGAAACATCACATCAATCATCACCCGTAAAATACATCTTAATTACAAATTTACCATTCTCACCTAACACACATATCATAATTTATAATTTATTTATTACCTAAAATACTACATTACCCTCCAAAGCTCAATAAAGCTGGTAAAAAAACCACTTTTCTTAAACTCCTTGTCTACAGTAAGTCAGTAACAGTGCAAAATAAGTTGGGATGGAGGGAGTATATAAATTTTAGAAACTGTTGTACAAGAGGCGTGCGCCCTAGGCGCGCCGCACCTCTCGCTTAACCTCCAACTGTGCCCTTGGGCCTTTTGCGCGCCTCTCACGTCTAACTATGATATTGAGCTTGCGCAGATAAAATTTTAACATTTATTCACCTTTGTCGGAACCATGAGTTTAGAATCTTGATGCCTTTACTTAAATAGGTAACAAAGTAGTGATTAATGGCAGGTCTTGGGTACCGATGAGTTAAATGCTTATTTGAACAAGTACCGATTGGAACTGGACCAACATCTTGCTGCCCTTGTTGGAAGGTGAAGTATATGGAGCTTTGTACTTTCTTTTCTTTCTTTATTTTTTATGTAATTATGAGATAAAGGTGTTTTCTGGAGTGTCAATTTAGGCATAGCAGAAAACCTTGGACAAAGTTCATCAATGCTGAGAATCAACATTTGGCTGTTCCTGAGGTAAGCTACATGGCCACTAAGAATCGTTGGTGTGTTTGCTTGCTTCCATTGAGGCGTTTAGCAAATCCTGCTGAGGAAGTTATTGAATAGTGATAATCTGAATTTCGTAGGATGAAAAATAAACAAATGGTAGTGACTAATGAGAATATTTTATTTTTAAAAGTTGTGGAAATGGTTAGTGGATTAAAAGTGGGTTTAAATGTGTTTAGAGTATGCGCGTTTTAGAAGGTTCTGTTTCGGAGGCGCCATCTCTGTGGGCCTTGGGCACACCTACATTCCGAAATCTTCCAGACACATTTCTAAGATGTGTTTTAAAGAAATGCTTTTATACTAACTACGGCCTCTTCTACCTAGTGTTTTTACTCTTCTCATAAACTTGAAAGAGAGAATAATTTCTATTCTTCAAAAAATTCAAAGTTGAAGTTTGCAGTGTTTTAGCAGTTATTCGTTTCCAATTGCTAATATTTACATTATGTGTTCATATTTAATGTTATATTATGTCAATTTTATTTTATTAGGTGATAATGTGTCATAAGGTTAAATTTAAGTATAGGATTTATAGATAATGTCATGGTGTGATGTATAAGAGGCCCTCTTGCATCAGGTGCTAGAAGGCCCCTTGCACCTCTTCACGCCTCTTGCATCTTTACATCTATGTAGGTGTATCATTAGGTATAGTAAGAGCGAAGTGGATTTTGGAATCCAGTGTATTATCCACTTAAACAAACAAGGGCATGGATTTTGCATAAACAAGGGCATGGATTTTGCATTCTTGATTCATCTGCTGCGAGCCTGTGAAATAAAAACCCTAATCATCATGCGAAGATATCTGTTCAATTTTTGGACTGACAATTTTTATTTTTTTCAAGGCTATTGATTTTGTTGACAAATTGCTACGGTATGATCATCAAGAAAGGCCAACTGCCAAAGAAGCAATGGTAAAGTCTCTTCTTGCGAACTGTTGGGAGGCTTTAAGAATCTCAATTGCTCTTTACTTACACAGGCTCTACATCATATTTGCAGAATAAGTTAGTAAAGTGTTTAGATACAATAATAGTTATGATTTAGTAATGAAAATTAGCAATTAAAGTATCTGAGAAGAAATAATTTGTTAAACTTTACATGATGATGATGCCATGCTTGCCTTCTGATAAAAAAAAGAACAAGCCACTTATCAAACTGTTAAAATATATACTGGGTACACTCCCGTGTTCAATGGCACGGATCCTTCTTCTCGATGAGCTATAGGCCAACAAATTTTCGTTTGTTTAATTTTCTTATGCAACTAAGATACTTGTTTCTTATTATGGACTCTCTGATTTAGAAATCATTATGTGATTGAATTATTTTCACCTAATTCCAATCCCAAGCTCAATGCACCGGGATCGTGGTCATTGTGATTTTTGGCACCTGTCTATTTTTACGGTGAACATGAATTTGATCATTCTGATTGTTATAATTTTGTTGCAGGCCCATCCTTATTTCTACCCAGTACGGAATGCAGAAAATCGCAGAAATCGCGGCCAATAGAACGGGGCAAGACGATGTTGGTGCCCAGTTTTCTTGTTATCGTACTGATCATTTAACCAGTTGATTAAGTTCATTTCCTCAAAATGCCATCTTATTTATCAAGTGTGTTAAGACTTTTAAACGTGTCCACTTTGTGTGATGTATTAGATATTTATTTGTTTATGATTTATGGTTGATTTCTTTTTATTTCTACTTTTTTCTTTTTCAATTAAGATTTAATGCTAGAAAATGAAGCAGTAAATTTTGGGTTCTTCATGCGTTGTTCATATTTTGTCAATGACAATTTTATTCCTAGAGCATTTCCAGAAGTTAAAGAAAAAATTATTTATATTTTGAAGAGATTTTTAATAAAATAAACACCCTTTACTTCTCCTTACTTTAGCATTTAAATTTAGAGTATGATTTTTACTTTTCAAATTTGGAGAATCTATTCTTCATGCTTAATTACATTAAATGTTATATATATATATATATGAGTATAGATTCCCGCATAATACGCGGATGGATTATTATAACCAATCAAAAAATATAATTAAAAGTGTTATTTAATTTATAGATATACATAATTTAAAAATATACATGAATAATAATAATAATAAATAAATAAATAAATAAAAGTAATATTCTAACTAATAAAAAAAATATGATTAGAAGTGATATTTAATTTGAAATCATCTTATGTGAGATGGATCATCCATTAACCTAATTAAATAATTTTAAAGGGCCTTGTTTGGTTGTTATGAAATTACAAAATTGAATAATTTGTTATAGAGTTAAGGTACAAAAAAAACCCTTAATTACTATGAGATACAAACATATAAAAATATTACTACTAACTATAAAAATATATAGTGATATTCCAATATTACCCCTACAATGTGCTGCACATAAATGTTGTGTGCAGCAAAGTGTGTGCAGTAAAAAAAAGTGTGGTGGTCTGGTGGCGGTCCCGGCGGAGCTCCGGCGACCGGCCGGCGGTGGTCCGTTGGTGGACCGGCGGTGGGTGGGGGTTTGGGTTTGTGGTTTAAAAGTGTATGAGTTTAGGGTTATATTTGGTATTTTACTCTAATATTTTGTATGTGATAGTAATTATTTTAAATCAATGTATCTAATAGTAATTAGGGGTACAAAGTGTGTACCTAATAGTAATTTTTCCTAAAGTTAAATTAATTAGGCTTAAATAAATTTAAAGGGCCTTGGTTGATATTAAATTTAAATTTTAAAAATTAATTATAAAAGAGAAACTAATTAGGCATTATATGTATATAGATTTTTTCTACGTTTTTCTTACTTAATTTATATTTTTGTTATTTAATAATGTAATAATTTAACATTAATTATTCATTTAATTTATTTTTTAATTTAAATATTATAAAATTATAAAATATGATACTCTATCGATGAAAAGTGATAATTGTGTTGTGAATTATTTTATGAACAATTTATATAATAAATGAAAAGTGATAACATTTAAAAAGAAAAGTGATAATATCTTTAATAAAAAGTTATAACTAATTAAAAAATGTATTTCAGGAACAATTTATTGGAATAATAAAAAGTGATAGAATTTTTAATAAAAGTGAGTCTTAATTAAAGGAAAATGACATCTATCTAATTGTATTATTTTACCACTTAAATACATGATAAAGAATACTTACTTGGATAACCACTTAAATTATTTTACAAACAATTTTTAGAATTAATAAAAAGTTATAATATTTTTAATATAAAGTGATACCCAATTAAGATAAAGTAATAATAGAACAGTTGAATTGGTTATTAAATAATTAATAATAATAATAATAATAATTCATATTATTAACAATTTTAAGATCGCAATTTAATGCCGTGTGAATATAAGCAGGTAGATGTGTGTGGGGCGAGAATATGGATTGCAATTAACATCCTCCATCTAACTTGCCAAACGGGACCGTACTTCTTACTATTATTAATTTTTTATTTAAATTATAATATGCTAAATGGATAATGGATGATTCGTCTCATATAAGAAGATCCGTTAAACGGTCTCATACAAGACCTACCCTTAAAGAATTAGTATACGTGATTTATGTATATTAATTAATATTTACTCTATTTATATAGTTTTTTAAGATATATATACTTTTATTGATTTGTTTAATTATCTATTTGTAATCAAGAAAGAATAAAAATAAAAAATAAATTATTAGTTGGATATATTTTTATTGATTGACTTAATTATCTATTTCCAATAAAAAAAATATGATTAAAGGTGGTATGTAATTTGAAGATGTACATGAATAAAAATGTTAATAAGTTGGATATATTTTATTGATTATCTATTCCTTAATCAATCAAAAAAATATGATTAAAGGTGATTTTAATTTATAGATATACATGATTTAAAGATATATACATGAATAATAATAATAAATAAATAAATAAATAAATAAAGTAGAAAGATTATATATTTAATGGCAAAAGCTCCTGTGCACCCGGGCGCACGGAACACTTTTCGTGCGCCTTTAGAAATTTGTGCTAAATTGTATACCTTTTAGTATACAGATGTGTACCCTTTATTTTCTAAAGAAAAATCTGGGCGCACGAACAACACTCCGTGCGCCTTTAGAATTTTGTGTTAAATTGTATACCCTTTAGTATAAAAATGTGTACCCTTTATTTTCTAAAGAAAAAAAAATATTAATGAAAAGTGTATACCCTTTAGAACAAAATTGTGTACCTTTTAGTAATTAAAGTGTATACCATTTAGACCAAATTAATATACCCTTACCCATAATACAAAATTTCTAAAGGCGCACGGAATGTGTTCCGTGCGCCCGGGTGCACGCAAGCCTCACTCATATTTAATATATTAAAACAAAAAATAAAAAAATACGAAATTTAACCACGTTGCGACATCTCATACTTTTAAAAATTTATTTATAACAGCGTATTCGTAATTAGTATATATAAGATATATAAATAATAATTTAAATGTAAAAAGTAAATAGTTATAATATAATTTCTTCCACACAACACACGAGTGGGTAAAATAATTAAATAGATTAGTTGAATAAAAAAGATAAATACCAAAACATATACTTTATTAAATTAAATTAAAATATATTAATTTTAGCGTAAAATTAATTAATCAAGTGTATTTTAGAGTAAAAATTGAAATAAAAAAATTATAAATTCAATAAAATTTTGACTTTTACAAATAAATTAAAATTAAATAATTTAAATATTTTAGTTTAATATCAAGAAAAGAAATATCAAAACCATAAACTTTTATATAAATTAAGTTAATTAAAATATATAATTAATAATATCGATTGATGTATTGAGTAAAAATTAGAATTGATTGTCAATTAGTTAGAGACAAAGTTTCTTGTGAAACGATTTGTGAATGAATTCAAGACGGGAAGAGGTAAAAATCAAGAAATAGCAGTGAAGCGACTTGGAGATACTCATTGGAGCTCTCACCATGGCAGTCTTTTCAATCTGATGCATTTATTTTCTTCGGTAGTTAATGTTCTTGAGTATGTGGGAGATAATAGTATTGAAGCTATGTAGAGGGCTGAAGCAGTTGATTTGTTGGATATCATCAATAAGTTTGAGTTTGTGTTTATGATGAGTGTGTAAATTCACGTGTTTTGAGCCCAAATTCGTGTAATAATGATGTGTTAGATGGTTATAATTCGATATGAACCGATATATATTGTGGAAAGTCACGAATCAGGAGTCTTCAAGGCTATTTGAGTTAATTTTTGAAGGAAAACAAGTTAGAAGTGATCGGATCCGGGAAGAGGAGGCTCAGAGGCTCGATTCGACCAAGCAGGTGCTTGGTTCGACCAAGAAGGAGATGGTTCGACCAGCACCTGTGGTCGAACCGATTGAGAACAAGCATCGGGAGTACAATTTTGTGGTTCGACCAAGCCATTTGGTCGAACCGTGATCGAACCAGAAGCCTGAAGGGAAGCAGTTGCAGTTCGACCAGAGAGTATCTGATTCGACCAGGATTCTGGTCGAATTCGGAACCTGCAACTAAATTACAGGTCAATTCGACCTGGGATTCGACCAGCTATAAGTGATTCGACCTGGCCTGTTGGTCGAACTGAGGCGCTAGAACTTACCATATTCGTATTTCTACACTTTCATTGCGTGTGTTCACTCAAGAATCCCATCCAAGGCCCGTAAGGAGAGTATACAAGTATAAAAGAAGAGCTTTCACAGGAGAACAGGGAGACACACCACTTTATCATCCATCACCACTGAAATCCTACCGCCATCCGAAGGAGCTGTGGAGAGAGGTTCGTCTGTCGAACCAAGTGAGAATCAAGTAAAGATTCAAGACGGAGAGAGTCGCGACTGCGCCCGCATCTAGGGTTAACTTCGCTACTTAATCTATCTTGTAATTTTTAAGACTATGGGTAAGATCCTACCAACCACCATGATTGTTCCTCAATCAATCATGGGCTAGAACCGCTTCGATAGTTCTAAGGTTATGAAGGTTTTATGAGTTATTTGAATTTACATGTGTAAACTCCGTACAACACTACTTGTGGTTTATTTTATATAAGATTGTGCTTTTTAAATTCATACTCACAGTCGTTTTGTGCATCATTAACTGTTATGCAGAGTCTGAATACATATCTTGGTTATTGGTTGAGTGCGTTCATTGCTAAGCAGGATTACATGTTATAATTCTAAGTGAAGGGTTTTCGAAGTCTTATTAGAACTATCTTATATGAATACTTGTTAATTGAATAATATTCGGGTTAATAAGTAGGATAAAGAGTATAACTTCATAGTACCTAAAAAGGGAGATCATATCGGGTTAGAGTACTAAGTGCACGGGAAATAATTGATACTGATAGTACCTAAAAAGGGAGGTGAATTATATCTCTTGCTCCAAGAATATTCACACGTGTCATATGCATGTTTACTTGTGTCTATAGAGTGAACTTGCATGGTTTAGTGATGCGTCCATAAACCACAAGGCAGAGTCGGACATGAACACATGGAAAGAAAATTAATAAGTAAAACTGGATGACCCGAAGAACTACCTAATTTCTCATTTGATCACAGTCGTATTATCTCTATTGCTTGTTTACTTTATTTTCTACTTTAAATATTTGCTATTTAGTTAAGTAATTACCATAAATAAATTGCCAACATAGCCTTAATCAATTAGAATATAACTGAATTAATAATAATATGTCTTTTGGGTTCAATAATCACTTGGTTGCCCATCGAAACTACAATTGATATTGTTACACTTGAGAATTAATTTTGTGTGTGAAGAAAACACCCATCAGTTCACACTACATCTTATAAAAAATATTGGGAATTACACATGAATTATCATAAGTTCTACAGAGAAAAGAACAGGACATTGTTAATGTAATGAATCTTGTGAAGATGTCAAAAACTCTTTTTTAATTAGTTAGAGATAAAGATTGGGATACTTTGTTAACTGAAGTTTCTAATTTTTGTATCAAACACGAGATGCTAGTGATAAACGTGGAAGATCAAGACGTAGAGTTGAGGAAAATAATAACCTTCGCCATTATCAAGTTGATTTATTTTATTTAGTGATTGATATGCAAGTTCAAAGAGCTAAATCTCAGTTTTTATATTGGAAAAGTGTTTGAATCACTTTTAGATAAAAAAATTCAACACAAAAATATCGTTGGATTTTAGAAACCGTTGGAAATGTTGTTGAAAAAATGACATTCCAACAGCCACTTTTCCAACAGAAAAAATTTATTGGAATGTCTGTTGGAATCATGAATTCCAATGGTATTTTGCATATTTCAACGATTTTTTGCTGTTAGAATTTGATAATTTTTTTTGTAGTGAGTTAATACCAAATTGCTTTTATGTATGTCTTGTTTTGATCCTGGAGATTCATTTTCAGCATTTGATAAAGTCAAGATTCTTAAACTTGCAAGATATTATCCGGAATTTGCTGAAGTTGCTTTGCTTGAACTTGAAAGTCAAGTTGAGAATTTTGTTGTTGATGTGCGTTCAGATGAAAACTTTTCTAAAGTAGCCAGAATAGGAGGTCTCACCCAAAAGATGGTTTCTCCGGATAGGCATAATATTTTTGCATCAGTTTATTTGCTACTAAAGTTATCATTGATCTTACCAGTTGCCACTGGCATGAAAAGAGCATTTTCAGAAATGAAATTCATCAAGACTTCACTTCACAATAAAATGGGAGATGCATTATTGAATGATTGCTTGGTTGCTTACATTGAAAAAAATGTTTTTTAAAACTTTAGCAATGAATCCATCGTACAACGCCTTCAAAATATGAAGAATCGAAGGGGAATATTATAGTTTGTTAGGTTTTATTTTTAAATATTGATGAACCTAAATTTACTATTTTGATCTTTTGAGAATTGACATTAATCTCTATTTTTTAAAATTATGCTTTTATGTCATTGATAATTGGGCCTCCTTGATTGAAAATACTGGCTCCAACACTGTTCATAATGGTGAGAAGGGATTTAATTTCTTACATGATGTGTTTAGATTGATATTTTTTAGGGTTAATTACGCTAAAAGTCCCAAACTTTTCGCCGATTGTGAATTAGTCCAAACTTTTTAACATTTACAAACAAGTACTCGACCTTAATCTCATTTTTCAAATCAAACCACCGGGCAGCTGAAGGCCTGCCCAGTGCTGACGTGTCATTTGTATTGTGTATTTTAAATCCACCTCACGCCAACTGTAATATAAAAACAATTAAAAAAGAGAGTTATATTTTTTAAATTTATACTAAATTCTTTTTCACACACATTTAGCCACTGTAACCGGAACAGCCGATCACGATGGAGCATGTCATCACAGAGAAAGACGCCTCAGCCGCCGCCGCCGCCCCAGTTAGCCTGCCTCTCTCTGCTACTTAGGCGGTGTCCCAGGAAATAAAATCCTTAAAAATCGAATAGAAAGAAGTTATAGAATCCGAGAGAGAGAAGTCGGAGGAAAATAAATTAGCCCTAGAATCATTGGTTTCTTTCAAAGAGGAAAGCAATAATATTTCAGATCTCTCACAATCCGCCGCCAACCTCCATGGCCACCGCCACTTTTTCATGCCTAACAACCCAATTCATCGTCTCGCCGATTACCCACAACCACCACAACCACCACTGCCTGATTTCTCAATTCGGCGAGAGGAATAGTCCGTGCCCCATTTTTTTATATATGCGGCAATGGCATTCCTGTGATGGCAACTGAACGGCAGTGATGACCGGCGATTACTGGTGGTGGTGGCAGCAGCACGTTGACGGACCTGGAAATGGGAGGCGACTCCCTGCATCGGACCCCTCCGCGTTTTCGGCGATGAGCAATGGATTTGGAAACCAAAGGTGGCATCGTATGTTGGTCCTTCGCGTATTCTGAGCAGTGATTGTTTTGTGTCGGAAATGAGAGATGACATCATGCTTCAGATCTTCGCGTTTTTCGGCAGCGGGGTGAATTTAGTCTCATTTTTTGTATCAAATGATTTAGAGCAAGTGTACTCTATTGTGTGTAGTACGTAGGTGACCAAGTGCAATTATCAATCCCAAGGAGAAGTAAAATCAAAAGTGTATCCGGATTCATTTTTAATCATGCTTTATAAGGTGATCGAATTTGGGTTTTGAGTTTTAACTACCAATTAAACTAAGCAAGTAACTACTAAAATCAATCAAAAACTAGATTATCAAGTAACAATCGAGTAACAAGATGAAATGGAATGGATGTAGTAGATCTTAAAAAGAAGCAAGGCTAAACCACAATCAAGACTAAGGCATCAACCTAGACATGCAAGATTCTAATGGCAAACATCATTGATAATGGACTAGAAGAAATCACTTTTGTACCCCTAATCCCTATGCCAAGACAATTAGGTTCTCAACTCTTTTACAAGTTTAAATCTCCTAAGATTGTATCTTAATCTCAATTCCTATGAAGGTACTATGATCTTAAGTTGAGTTCTTCTCACTTAATCACTCAAATGTCCTCTTATAAGTGTTCTAAGCACAAAAAGGGTATGACTTACCTCTTCTCACACTAACATGCATGATCAAATTACTAATTGATTAAATTAAAACCCTACACACAATATTGGAATGACCATCCTAACATAATGCATAGTGAATTTAACCACACAATTAATAACATAAATCAAGGATCATCAATTATAAGAGAAAATCCAAAATTAACTCAATTAAACCATTAAAAACCTACAAGTCTAGAATATCCTCAATCCATCATGTGACTAGCCTCACAAGAGGACTAGCTAAGAAACTTCATCATACAATCATTACAATGCTCATATGAATCCATTGTTGTACTCAAATCAAAGAAATTACAAATTAAAAGTTGAATCTCTTCCCTTTTGGATATAGGTTGATCTCATTCCTTCAATTGCATTCCACTCTCCTATGCCTCAATTCTTTTTAAGGATGGTATGGATAGAAGATCTATGGGATTAAAATGGTGAGATGGAGTGAATTTGATGGATTATGGATGATGGAGATACTGTGTGTGTAAAAGTGGTGTGGAATTGTGTGTTTTGACCTTGTAACTACTCCAAATGGTCTCTCTCCCATAATTCACGCTCAAATGAGGCCTTTATACGCCTTGTAAGCTTCTAGAACACGTGCCCACTTAATTCTGACTTCTGCACGAGCTCGACTCGAGTAGCGCAGCTTGACTTGAGTTGAGACACGTTTCTCGGCATGTTCTGTGTGATGTCGGAGCTCGACTCAATTTCTACAGTCGACCTTGGCATGGTCGAGCAGGTGTATTTGATGTTGGCACACGACCTCACTTACAGGCCCGTGTTCTGCACATGCTTCGAGCTACGACACAAGCTCGACTCTAGCTCAGAGCTCGAGTTGTGTGTGGTCGAGTCCTGTCCTCCTTCGTTTCAGCTCCCAACTCTATTTTGCTCCATTTTTGACCTGGTTTATATATATTTAAACTCATTTCCACACATTTATCAATCTATAACACACTTCTCTTCATTAACATAAAACACCACCAAAGATACATAAATCGGATAAAATATACTAAAATTCATAAATAAAGACACTAAAATTTAGGTGAAAATAGCGATGATTAGGCATTGCGATGGCTCGATTGCAAGCGATGAGATTTTTTGATGGTAAATCCGTGATCTTAACGGTCGTCTTGATTCCAGCGACAGCGATGGTCATTAGTGAGAGATGGCGAACAGTGAACGACAACATGGTTTGTGATTCCGACAGCAGAGGGAGTATTTATGGTGGAGTATAGTTGGATCGAATTGCCGGATGGGTTTTGAGAGAGGATGGGAAAAGATGAGATTGTGGAGAGGGATTGGGTTCCAATCGGTGGATTCGTGAAAAAGAAAGAGAAAAAGAAAAGTTTTATTTTTTTACTTATTATTTTTGACATGTAAGATGCCATTTGTCAGTCAATATGACACGTTAGTATTTCGGGCAACCTCTTGCTGCCCGGTGGTTTGATACGCAAATACACATTAAAGTGATATACTTTCTTGTAAATATTGAAAAGTTTGAACTAATCTGCAATTCGCGAAAAGGTCGGGACTTTTCATGTAATTAATCCTATTTTTTAAATTAAAGTGTATGGTGAAATCATTGAGTTTAGTGTATGTCATTTTATACAAGTACGTTTTGAAACAAACAAACAAACAAAGTGCGAATTTATTTGTGAGACGAAGTGATTATTATGCGGAATGTGTCATAAAACAAATAAAATGTGATAACAGTTTCAATAAAAAGTTATAAAATTTTGAATAAAAAGTTATACCTAATCATTGAAAAGTAATAATCGTTTAATTGATTATTTCATAAATTATTTATAGAATAGATATGAAAATGATATAACTGATTAATAGAATAAATTTGAGGAGTGTAATCGTCATAATTTTCACCTAAATTTTTGTGTTGTTTTAGTACTTATTTTTATGTATTTCGTTCTTGTTGTGTATTATTGGTGGTATATTTTTAGTATTTGTGTGTACTTTGAGTTGTGAGAAAAATATCTTAAAATTGATTGAAATATGCTTAAATCAGGTGCAAAAGGGAGCAAAATGAAGTCTGGAGATGAAAGAGCCTCGAATGCTGGAAAACGGTCTAGACTCGACTCGGGTTAGTGACACAACTCGAGTTCAGACATTGAGCATGTATCGAGTTCCAACATCAACCCTGCAGAAAGCCGAGCTCGGAGACCTGAAGCATGATTCAAGTCTGGAATTCGATTCGAGTTCCATTACAGAGCAAATTCCTGGCCAGAAATCAACACAAGACGAATCGAGTTCTGCAATTTAAGTCGAGTTTGGGCAAAAATCGGCTAGTTGTTTAAGATGATTCTATAATATTCCATGTGACTAAAAACTGCTCTCACTTGGATTAGAAATCAATTTATGAATTTTGGATAAAAAGTACATATTTTCTCATACTTTTTCACACACTTATCCTCTCTACATCTCCACCTCTATTCCATTTAAATTTACTACCAATTATCCATCAAATTCCATAAATTATTCCATACATCATTACCCATCATCTTTGTAGATGGAGCTCAAGTTTTAAAGACGAATTGACTTGTTGAAGGAAGGATCTCCCCAATTTACAAGGAAAGCAATTCATCTATTGATTTTGTTCATTTTCTCAAATTTTGGCATCAATGGAGTATTGTAAGACAGTTTTTGGTGAATTCATGATGACTTTTTTTATTAATATATGCTTCCATAACATAATTAAACTCATAATCAAGAATACTCTCCAATACAAGATTGGCCTTCAGAGCTAGCCTGTAGAAAATCTTGTCTAACGCTAGGGCGAAGTAGAACATAAACTCATAAGATGAAATACCTATTAATCAGAACGAAATAACATTCTTCATTCCGAAACTTTTGAGTGAACAAAAGGTTGGGGTGTGAAGGATTGATCTAAAGGTATATTCTAAAAAGTAAACAATGACGACGTAGTGTAAACATGCGATCAAATACACGAGCATCTTTAGTCCTAGTGGAGTAGTAGAACATGTTGAACCATGACATCAGAATGTCACCATCTTTAAAAAATTTGAGAGGGTAAACATGACCATACATAGAATTTGGATCCTAAAAACCTCCTGCATAACATATATTAACTAAACCATATGATTTGTTGATGTTAAATGCCTTGGTCCAAGATCTCTCGTCGTCATATTCCTATATTATCCATAACACTATTTTAGCAGCAGATGTATTATCAGATATACCTAGCTCTTCCCCCAAAGAAAATAGTATAGTACTATTTACTTGATCAATTATAAGAAGAGAGAAGGTACTAAAAATTTCATTTTCAAAATCAAAGCAAGAAAGCTGTATACGGTTATCTGAATCAAATATCAATCAATAAAGATTGTCGTTCGCCAACACCCTAGAAGGTAATACCATCCTCAAGCAACTAAATGATACTGTCCAAGGTGCAATGCTTCTCCATGAAGCTGTTCTAAGAGTGTATACACCACATTCAGGCACTCGTTCCACAACTTCATTCGTCCCTAAATCAAAGGTAAGGCGACAAGTGATACTAACCACCTTAAGTAGACCAATAGTTTTGCTCCCCAAATCCACAAGTAATTGGAATATCAAACATGTCAGGGAGTTGGAGCTCAGAAAATTCACGAGTGATTAGATTGACTATGTAAAGACAACAACTACGGTCCTCAAAATTGTAACAATTTAGAAGAAGCAAACCATTACATGAATCCATAATCTTAATATTCCACCACCTAAGAGGGGTTCAGAGCTGCTGACTAGATTGTAGTGAAGGTCATGGTGTTTAAGATACAGACCATCTTCAATGTTATAAAATTTGCATTCGTGTAATAGAATTGGACATTCGACTCACCATCTTGATCAATGTCATAAAATTTACATCATTTTGACTCCAAGAGCAGAAGTCCGGGAACTGATTTAGAAAGATGGGAGTCGACAAACTCACGAGTCTCAATCAGACTAAGCTATGTACACACATTTGCAATCTATAATGGTTTTAATCGGGAATCTTGAGATGATGTTGATCATGATTTCTGATGCCAAATATGGGACTAAATTTGCATTCTTTATTGCCTACCTCCCTTTATCGTGAATTTGATCTGATGACTGTTGTTGTTCTTTCGTCTGGATAAATCCAAATTAATTCTTCCACAGAATTTTTGCTTCAGTTTATCATTCTTCTTTCGTATTTATAGTTACTTTAGAAATCCTAAGTTCTAACACACATGGGAAATCAATTTAGTCTTTTTTTGGGCCAACATTAATAATCTTTCTTTTTCGTTCCAAATCTGGATTCATGATGACATTGTTAGGTTAGTCTCATTAGTGAGATTAACAACATGATTGGTTAGGAAATTTAGACTTGTGAATTTATTATGGTAAATTGAAGGAATTGTGTGTAATTTCTATCATGAATGTTGATTTGTGTGGTTAATTCTTCATGCCATATTAATTAGAGTGTGAACATCAATTTTGTGATGTGGATGTTAATTGAATCATGTCTTCTTATGGGTTATTTCTATTGAGTGTTACTTTCATTTGTGAAGATCAATGCATGCTTAGAATCTCATGATATGAAATTAGTGATGATTACTTGTGAAGGTGTTTAAACTAGTGAAATAACCTACCAATAGGAGTTTAGTACCTTGAAGGGAATAGTGAGTATTGGAGATACTCTTAGGAGCCTTTTATAAATTGAATTGGTAGTCTACATCTTAAGTATCTCGCGAAGGAGTTTAGGTGGGAATAGACGTGAGTGCCTTTAGTACCTTAATCATTGATATTTACCATGACACTTTCATAAGTTTAGATGAATCCCTAACCATAGAGTTGTTTGTCTTACTATATCTTAGATTTGATACACCCTCATCCATTCTACCTTCTATTTGTGTATTTTGGACTCTTCACTTGTTATTCTCTTTTATTAGTTAATTGTTAGATCATTGTTACTTTACCCTTAGTTATAATCAACCTTGAAATTCGATTATTTTTATAAAGATTAGCAAGATTAAGCATGAATACATTAGGATTTTATCCCGTGGATTCGATATTATTACTTGGTTACCTAAAATTACACGATTAAGTACACTTGATCTTATCACCCACAGAGATTTTACTGATATTATTGTAAGATATTTTTTGGTGGATTCATGGTGACATTGTTAGGCTAGTCTCATTAGTGAGATTAGCAACATGATTGGTTAGGATATTTGGACTTGTGAATTTATTATGGTGAATTGAAGGAATTATGTGTATTTTCTATCATGAATGCTTATTTCTTAATTCATATGTTAATTTGTGTTGTTAATTCTTCATTCCATATTAATAAGAGTGTGAACTCAATTGTGTGATATTGATATTAATTGAATCATGTCTTCTTATGGGTTATTTCTATGTTACTTGCGTTTGTGAAGATCAATGCATGCTTAAAATCTCATGATAGGATATTAGTAATGATTATTTGTGAAGGTGTTTAAACTAGTGGAAGGACCTACCAATAGGAGTTTAGTACCTTGAAGTGAATAGTGAGTATTGGAGATACTCTTAGGAGCCTTTTATAAATTGCATTGATAGTCTGCATCTTAAGTATCTCATGAAGGAGTTTAGGTGGGAATAGACGTGAGTGCCTTTAGTACCTTAATCATTGATATTCACCATGACACTTTCATAAGTTTAGATCAATCCCTAACCATAGTGTTGGTTGTCTTACTACATCTTAGATTGATACACCCTCATCCATTCTACCTTCTATTTGTGTATTTTGGACTCTTCACTTGTTATTCAATTGTTAGATCATTGTTACTTTACCCTTATTTATAATCAACCTTGAAATTTGATTATTTTTATAAAGTTTAGCAAGATTAAGGCACGAATACATTAAGATTTTCTCCCGTGGGTTCGATATTATTACTTGGTCACCTAAAATTACACAATTGGATACACTTGATCTTATTGCCCATATAAATTTTAGCGATCAGAGTGCTAAGATTATTATGAGGGAAACAAAAAATCAAACATGAAAATGATATAACCGAGGGAACTTGTAGAGTGCTCAAATAACTAAGAGGGAAACAAACTAATCAAACATGAAAAATGATATAACTGATCAACCTTGATTTCTATTAGGTGGAATCATGAAGGAATATTGTAAATGAAAAATGATATAATTTATTAACCCTGATTTTTACTCCCTCCATCCCATAGAAGTTGACACACTTTCCTTTTTGGTTTGTCCCACTAAAGTTGACACATTTCCTTTTTAATACATGGGGCCCACACAAAAACAATTAATCTATTCTCATGGACCCCACATATCACCTCTAATACAACTACCCACTATACATTAAATATTATTTCTCTCACTTCACTTTACATTAAATTATTATACTCCTTAATCTCCGTGCCAAAAAAAAATTATACCAACTTCTCCGGGACGGAGGAAGTATTAGATAGGATCATGGGAGAATGAGTTTATAGTGGAATTCTTATCTCCACTCTCTAGTGTAGTGTATAAAAGTGTGAAAGATGAATGTTACAGATTGATTGATCGCCGCTATTTTCACCTAAATTTTAGTGTCTTTATGTGTATTTTCGTATCATTTTATCCATTTTGTGTATCTTTTGATGGTGTTTTATGATGATATGGAGATTTGTGCTATAAATTAATAAATGTGTAAAAATGAGCTTAATTGTATGAAAAATAGGTAAAAACGGAGCAAAACGGAGTCGGGAGCTGAAATCGGGAGAAAGGCCCAGAAATTGATAGAAATCAACTTGAGTCGAGCTCATGCTTGAAACTCGAGTCGATTTATGCGCACTCGACCATGGACATCGACTGTACAAGTCAGAATCATGTGTTCGACCTTCCCTGTTCGTCGAGTACGAAGCTCGAATCGAGCTCCGTAAACCGCCGGAACCTATCAAGAAATGAGACTCGACTCAAGTCGAGCTGCACCAGCTCGAGTCGAGTTCGGTATTAAGTTGGAATTTGATTCGGCGGTTATTCTGAAGGTTTCAGGCTTATAAATACTCCATTTGCGTGAAAATTACGGGAGGAATCATTCTGGACAGTTTCTACACCTACTTTTCACCATATTTTTACAGACACCTCACCTCCATTCAACCATTCCATTCCTCCATCAATTCCATCAATTCCTTCCATAAACCTACATCAAATCCACTAAATACTTCCATCACCATCACCAATCTATGGAGAAGTAATCAACTTGAAGAGGATTTGGGCATGAGAAAGGGAGATTCTTCTCAAGTGACAAGGGAAGCCATCAACCTTTTGAATTGTTCATTTTCTAATTTTGTAGCAATAATGTTTTGTAATCAAATTTGTAATGATCTTATGATGATGTTGCAAGGCTAGTCTCACTTGTGAAGCTAGTAATATGATTGGCTAAGGATAATTGATTCACCCTATTTATATTATCCGATGATTAGGGTTTTGGGATCATCCACCGATTAGGGTTTTGGGATCATCCACCGAGTGTAGTCACGATCCTTTCTTATTCTATAATATATTTTACTACTCCCTCCGTCCGGTTCTAAGATATCCATTTGCTTTTTGCACGTGGATTAAGGAATATTATTATTATATGTAAAGTGAGTAGTTTTATTAGAGATAAGTGGTGGGCCATATTGTGCACTTTTTTACAAAATAGGAGAAATGCCAAAAATAGTAAAATTGATACCTTAAAAGCGGACAGAGGGAGTATTTAATATACTCGGTTAACGCTAGGTTAACACGTACAGATGTGATTGATTCTTTGTTAATCATACGTTAAGCAGGGAATTCGTTATGCATAGCAAATTGATTCCTTTAGTTCAAGAAGTGTGCCCCAACCTCATCTTTCGAGGCTGGTTGTCATCCGAGTGTTAACTTTGACCTTTATTCACCCAAGGTCCATATATTAAAAGTCCTAGAGACTCAATTTTTTATTTTAACGTTATGTGGGCCTTGTCTTATGAGCCTTAGTTATTTATTTTTAGGGCTGAGTGAGTTTGAAAACACCCTTTAATAAATTATAAAAGAGTAAAATAGTCTAGATTTATCTTAACTAAATAATATCTCTAGAAATATTAATTATGATTATGCTACATTAATTAATGAAATAATATTTTAATAAAATAGTAATTACTAAAATAGATTTTAGTGGAGTGATAACGTGCCCAAAATTCAGTGTACGATTGTTTGGGTGTAAAGATACTAAAAAAAAGTCCATTTACAAAAGGAAGAAAGGGAGAGGGATATTTCCTTTTAAAGTAACTACAGCTAAACAACAAAACCTGATGATGCACATCTTCCTTCCTTCTTCTAATTCTTAATCCTTATCCCCCTCTCTAATTATCTCTTAATCACACAATTAACCTCCCAAACAATCGTTAATTAAATTAAGCGTTGTTTTGTCTTTTCCGATTTGAGCACCTAACAACAGCAGATCAGAACTCCCTGGGATCAACAAAAATAGATTGACCAGGTGGTGACTTGGTCCAATCACCCACACACCCGTCACTGTAGTCTTCCCCCAACCTCTTTATGCACCATAAATCCTCGGCGCACGATAGACTCTTCCAGTGTGGGATTCCTAAACTGAGCGGCTCCCCGCCCGCCACCTCCGTCGCCACCACCCCACACCCCCGCTCCTTCGCCATGTTGTGGGCCAGCCCGCACAGGGCCCGCAGGTACTTCGCCGCATTCGGGCCCTCGCCGCCGAGCCCGTACAGGAAGTGGAACCCGAACGGCCGGAACACCTCCGGCACCGACGGGATCCGCAGCCACGGCAGGGCCCGGTCCACGGCCCGCGTCGTTTTCGCTAGAACCTTCCTCACGCGCGACGCGCCGCGGACCTCGAGCCTGAACACGTCCATGCAGTTCCACACGCTGAGCACGGCCCACGACTCGGGCGGGTTGGCGAGGAACGCGGCGGCGCCCGGCCATGAGTCGGCGGCGTAGGACCCACGGGGGACGACGAGGAAGGTGCCGAGGCTGAGCTTGTTGTTCAAAACGGCGTCGATGTCGCGCGGGAAGAATTCCGTGGTGGCGAAGCGGAGGCGGTAGAGGAGCTCGGCGTCGGGTGGGTCGAGTTTGATGAGGGCGACCCGGGGGCTGATCCGGAGCCGGTGGGAGAAGACCGGGTTGACGAGAATGGAGGGCGTACGGAAGGTGGAATAGCCGCATTTGTGGGTGAAAAGGTGGACGGATGGGTGGTTGTCGTTTTCGGTAGCCATGTAAGAGTATTCAGCGCCATTTTCTGCAAACCATTGCTCCATTTTTTGCACCAGATTCAATCCAATTCCCATTCTCCTGCAAAAATACAAAATCGAATAAATCAGCTCAGCCCCACATATTAAAGAAGAAAATATGATGGTCGTATCAAAAATGCATGGAATAAAAAAGAGGGAGGAAAAAGTATAGTACCGATGGGAAGGTGAAACGCGAAGGCCTAATATGTAGGCGAGTTTGGTGTAAATTGGGAGAGGATGTGTAGAGCCGCCATTTCTGGGGAGCTTAGTTCCGCACGTCACCGTTTTGATGCAACCTCTGATCATTCCCACGATCTCTCCACCTTCCTCCGCCACCTGCAACCACTTTCTCACCATAAGCACCTCCATATATTATATATATCCACCACAAAAACAGAATTCGAAATGCATACGAGCATGAGATGAGCAGGGGAATGGCGGACCCTGCAGATGGGGTCACCCAAGAGGTGGGTGTAGAGGGAGAGTTTCCCACTGGGGGGGCCCACCTCACACCTATTCTCCACTTCCTCCACTGCCCTGCTGTCTTTCTTCGCATCATATTCCCGCACCACCACCTCCCCACTTTCCGCCACCATTTCTCTCTCTCTCTCTGTATACACTACAGTGTGTATGTATGTATTAATAGCACAACAACAGCAGGGGAGGGATTGATGAGAAAGTACGTCCAAAGTGAATTCAATAGCAACAACACAAAATCTCAGAAAACAAAAATCGGTGGTTGGTTTGTTACACCTACTATCTTATTTATTCATTCAAAGCAAAAACCAAAAGCATGGAGAGAGAGTAAGAGTAGTGGAAGTAGTGTGGGAGATGAATGAATGAATGAATGAATTTGATGATTAGAGTTTTGGGAGAGGTTTATTGGAGAAGGAAGTGACTATTGGAGTGATCCATTCATTGCTGCCTCTCCTATTTATACTTGGACTTGCTTTCTCTCTCATGAATACCTCACCTCCATTTTTTTTATTTGGATATAAATTAAGATTAGATTAGATTAATCCGTGAATCAAAGATACTATTTTATCTTTAATAATAACACCACCACATTTTAGTTTGAACAACAAAATGGGAAATTCAAATAATATCTTTTTTATTTTAATTAATTTACTAATTAAATCCGTGTAATGATGTGAGATTGTAAGTATAATTAACATTAGAGAAAAATCGTGAAAAATGTTACTTTTAATGGTCGATTTTGGAAAAATGACACTTAATATACTTTTTTTTAATGCTTACTTTCTTTCTTTTTTTTAACCCCTTTTTATTATATAATTAATACATAATCGCACGTATAAACGCATGTAATGTTCACACAGATGAGTAGTAAATAAAATATGTGAATGACATGTGGTCGCACATATATTAGTAAATAAAATATATGAATGGCAGCTTATATAGTCGCGCGTGTAAGGTTGCAGGCGTAGCTGCAAAAAAGATTGCAGACTAGGATTAAAAAATTATAGAAAAATACTAGCTTTTTTCGAAAAAATTATAGTGAATGACATTTTTTCACATTAATATTAAATTGGAATTTTTACGCATACCCTTTAACATTGTGACTGCTGTTATTCAATGCATATTCGAATACAATAATTGAAATCTAAGATTAGATTTTCACTCTGACTTTCAATTAGTTTTATTTTTAAAATTATTTTTAACCAAAATTCTACTATAGTTTCATATATAGGTGTTTATTATTTCAATATAATCATTCTTATTCGGCATTAATTTTTATTCGCTGGATATAAAATTTTTATTCGGCATAAATAGAAATTGAAATGATAATAGTAAGTGTAATTAGCATTGCCATTAATTTTTATTCGTCGGATATAAAATTTTTATTCGGCATTAGAAATTGAAGTATGTGTAATTATTAGAAAATGATATGATAATAGTAAGTGTAATTAACATTGGATATAAAATTTTTATTCGGCATTAGAAATTGAAATAATGATAGTAAGTGTAATTAACATTTTGACTGGTGTTATTCCATGCATATTCGAGTACAAATCTAAGATTAGATTTTCAATCTGACTTCCAATTAAAATTTTTTATTAATTTTTAATCAAAATTTTACTATAAGTTTCATATATATATATATATATATATATATATATATATATATATATATATATATATATATATATATATATAGAGGTGTTTATTATTTCAATATAATCATTCTTACTCGGCATTAATTTTATTCGTTGGATATAAAATTTGAAATGATAATGTAATTAATATTGTGACTGCTGTTATTCCATGCATATTCGAATACATGCAATAATTGAAATCTAAGATTAGATTTTCATTCTCTTTCAGCTATTTTTTTTAATTATTTTTTTTTTTAATCAAGATTCTACTATGGTTTCATATATAGCTAGGCGTTTATTATTTCAGTATAATCATTCTTATTCGGCATTAACTTTTATTCGTTGGATATAAAATTATGTAGATATAAATTCTTTAATATCAATAAATTTATTTTAAATTATTTTAATTAATATCAGATAAGCTTATCCTCATTTATAAGAAAAAGTCTATTGTGAAACGGTAATTATGTAAGACGGGTAGATCAATTATTAAAGTATCATTATACTTTATATGTTTATGGTTAGTTAAAATATGCTTACGGTTAGTTAAAATACTATGTTTTCTAAAGTATGATGAATAATAATAAAGTACTATACTTGAGAGTGTTATAATATGATTTACTGCAAATATATTTTAACCATCAATAAACACTTTATTTATATAACAAACATACTTTAATAATAAGTCGACGCATCTCAATTTATAATTAGAGCATAAAATCATAAAATAAAGGGAAAATTGATTTTTTCGTCCGTTAATTTTCCCTTATTTTGAAATTGGTCCATCATTTTCCTCAATTTTGAAAACAGTCCATTATCTTTATAAATCTCAACTTTTTGGTCCTTTGACCTGTTATAGTAGGTGACCAACAGGTTTTGACAATAATAACTTCTAAAATTTGAAATCAGTCCACTAACTTAGCAGAATTCAACTTTTTGGTCCCAGAACAGGTATTTTAAGGATTTTCAGCCCTAAATCACTTATATCATATCATTTTTCGCCAAATTTTTATCACTTTCTATTTTTCAAAATAGACATAGTCCATTACTACCATATCAGGCACATCATGCTTCCGTAAACAACATTAATCTCGTAATTAACCAACTTGTAACAGTAGCAGTACCTTATTTGACCATCGATCCACCAGATATCCAGAAGGTTTTACGGATGCTCCTCACAGCCAACCACGCGTCCCGCAGTACGATGGTTCAATCCCGTCCCTTCAGCGGACCTCAGCACAACCTTGGTTCGTTTCCTACACCAGGTGTACAGTCGAAAAATATAGAGATCAAAGTTGTAGAAAATAGAAGGCTACATTTGGGCAGAAGCCCAAGATTATTTATTTATTGAATGGAGAATTTATTACACACTCATCCTCACAGAACAAGAGGAGATAACTCCTTTAGCTACCTATTGTAGCTGCACTCAAAATACTCATACAAAGAAAGGAATACAATATTTATTTTAGAAAGAGAAAACAGAGGGGAATGGTCGATGCCTTCTGCTTTCTCAGCCCTGCTATTTATAGAGGCTTTCGGACTTGAAATCCGGATTTCAAAGCCTCTTTACTTTGGTTGACGTCACTGCTTACGTCATTGTGTTGGCGTCACTGCTTACGTCATATACATTGAATTCCAACCTTTGCAGCTGGCTGATCCCCTTTCTTTATTGGATGCCTTCTTGTGGTCCATTCTTCTTGTCGGTTACATGTCCCTTGCCCTTTCAGAAAGTCATCTGGCTCTTGCTTTCTTGAAGAGTCATTTGTTTTCTTTGGTGGCAGATGGTTCTCCTAGCTCTTGGGTAATCTGAAGAGATTTTACCCTCTTCTTTCCACGTGTCTCCTTTGGGGTGGATCAGCTGTTCTGATCATCCCTATGCCAAATCTTATCCCTTTCCCAAATTCTGGTTCTATTTGAGTGGAACAGCTTGTGCATACCTTGTTCGTCCATTGCCCAAAATGGGCCATGTTGCAATATCCCTGATGAGTTTGTTTACTCACTGGAATCTTATTTCTCCAGAGAAGTTCTTGTTTTTCTTGGAACGCCTTCTCCGCAAACCCTGTTTTCTTCCCTGTTAAAGTATTCAACAGAAAAGACCCATTCAAAGACTTGTGCTCGAACTTGAATGGGAACTTCACCTCCACCATTGCTTTGATGCAGGAGTACAAACCCCTCGCTCAACGCGTAGAGATCTGTTCTTCAGAAAAGGTAGAAACCAAGACTGGTTTTTTTCCCAGAAGACTCCTTGATCTTGTTTGATGCTGAGACATCCGGTCTTCTTAGCTTGATGAGATGAAAGGCCTCGTGGTTGCCTTTCCCTACAGGTTCTGGAGCTGCGCTAGTGAAGTAAAGCTCCAAGACATCTCCTCTGGATAGAGTTATGTTGTTTTTCCATGCCTTGAAAACTATTTTTCCCAGCCATTCTGGGAGTTTTGAAAGTTTTGGGAAGCTTGGTGCAACAGTATATATTGAAGCTAACGCTCCAAAATCATACCATTGCTTCACATCATTTGGATTTGAACCCTCTCGCATCCAAACTCGGGGATATTCCCCCGATATATCCACCCGGCTTTTCTCCGGTCGGATTCCTTATCTGGTGTTCAATTTCTCCCAGCTAGCCTGGTATTCCTGCCAATAAGAGAAATCAGCTAAGTTAATACCAACTTTAGCAGTGCCCGTCATAGGCCTAAGGTTGATCTTTCCCTCTTTGACCCCAGAGGTGCTGGGTTGACTCGTTGACTCTAGATGTGACTTCAAGTCTTCAATTTTTCCTTGGACCGGTTCCTCTTTTGGAGGTTCCAGACTAGGGCTTGTGCTAAGGGTACTTGAATCCCTTGCTCTAAGTTTAGAGCCCCATTCTCGACTACTCTTCTTTTGTCGATTGCTATTGCCATCAACAGCCCGGAGGAGTGGCTCTCGTAGGGACTCGAAGAGACTCGCATTATTTACAATACAAACTCGTATGCGATTAGACACTTTGGTCCGATCGCTTTCTTGTAATTTTTCAGCACGCATTGCATTGAGTGCTAGATTCTCGAATTGCCTTTGGAGCAACTCCAGGTTGTCCATCAGGTGCCTTGAAATAGTCAGGATGGAGTCTATCTCAACTCCTTCCATCTTTCGTCAGGAAATCTGCCAAAACATTATCAACAGATTTAATAATGACAATATTAAAATCATAATATTGGCATTCTGCTTGCCGTCTTAGTAGTCTAGCCTTTTTAGGTTTAGATTCAATTTTATTTTTCAAAAAGGCTTTGACGCATGTGTTATCAATTTTAAGGATGAATTTCTTCGCGAGAAGAAATAGCGGCAATTTCTTGAACGTCTTCCGAGCCGCAAAGAACTCTTTTTCATTGATGTGCCACCTATTTGCTTCATTCTCCGTGAAGAGTCTGCTACAGTATCTGCATGACACTTCTCCTTCGGGTGTGGACTTAGTTAGAACTGCTGCCCACCAATGGTCACTGGCATCTGTGTAGAGTACCAGTTCATCCTCGTCATTTGGTATTGCTAACTTGGGGAGCTTTTTGCAAACCTCCTTTAGCTGCTTAACCATCTCTCGGTGTGATTCTTCCCATTTGAATTCAGCATCTTTTTTCAACAGAGGACTGAACACCTTCCTGTATTGCGCCAGATTGTTGATGAACATTCCAGCAAAGTTGACAACTCCTAAGAAGCTTTGGAGTTATTTCTTGTCCTTGAAATCTTCAGGAAATCCTTGAACCTTTTCTATAATATGAGGTTGTAGAATAATTTCGAACTCATCCCTCTTTGTGACATACCTCTGAAAATACTTCCAGATGCGCCAAATGCTCCTTCATGTTCTTTGAGGCTATGAGGATGTCATCCACATAAACGAACATTAATGAGAAATAATCTTTGAACAAATTATCCATCTTCCTCTGGTATATCTGGGGGTGCGTTCGCCAAACCCATAGGCATGACATTCCAGATATAATGACCTTGTGGTATGGAGAAGGCTGTGAACTTCTTGCTCCCTTCTTCCATCATAATCTAGTAGAACCCAGATTTGCAATCAAACTTTGAGAATACCCTGGTATTCTTGATACAGTTAACCAAGTATTCCCTACTTGGTATGTAGTATCCATCGAGCTCCAAGATGTTGTTGATCCCTTAGTAGTTGATCACAAGTCTTGGCTTTCCCAGCTTGACTTCTCCATGATTTCGCACCAGAAATCCTAGACTGCTATATGGAGATACTCCTGGTGATATCAACTTAAGGTCCAGATGTTCCTTAAGTATTAGCTGCATATCCTTTCGATCCTCTTGGTTCATTAGGATAGGCTTGTACCTTATGAATTCAGGCTCATTTTTCTCTTTTACTTTGAGTGAAGCTTTGAGTTCGTTTTTGTCCCACTAGGCTAGAGGATCCTCGTTGAAGTTTCTCTGTATCTTTTTCTTGACGTCCTCCAAAGATGTTTGTTCTTCGATTGTGACGTCTCTTTGTAGGTTTTCTCCTAAGCTTGCTTTGAGAAGGTGGATTGTGTTTTCCTTTAGTTTCTCCATCTTCCATCCTCCTCTAGTCTCAGTTCTCATCTGAAGAACTGCTTCGCCATATTTCCTTTGATCATTCATCTCTGGATGGCTAAGTTTTCCTTCATCACCACGCTTGCTACAAAATTTGATTGGCATCTTTCTTTGAAATGCATTACGCAGTCTTGGTGCGATGATCTTATGTTCACAAAGGGTTGTGAAAATAAGCCTTCTTATTGCATTTTCTTTGGTAAAACGCTTGAATGTCTGTAGGAAATTATTTCCTAATAGAAAATCTACTCCGGTGTCGTGAAAATATATTGGTGGAGTTTTCACCTTGTACCACGGGGTACGATCTGCTCCTCCGATCATGATTTCCGTCTGCTTAATTCCTCTGTTAAGGATTAGCACCCTTTGAGAGAAATCTTTACCTAGTACCGTTGACAATTCTTCACCTTAGTCTTTTGGAAAGACTCCTTCTTTTGCTGTGCAGATCCCGGCTCCTGAATCAATGTAGGCCGTAAAATATTCTGTACGATGCTCCTTATATATCATCCCTACAGTGATATATTGAGAACGGACTTGTGGCCATGGGTGGTCAGAGTGTATAGAAGCCCTTTCTATTGGACTTTATATCTCGTTCCCTTAACCGTGAACTCCATTCCATCTTGTAATCGTTCCCAAGGTTTGTGATCCTCGAGAAACTCCAATCTCAGTACTAGTTATTCTGGGAATCTTCCTGCAACTCCTTCGATTATTAGCTCAAGATCACCTAATTTGAGCTGTCCTTGGTATCTCTAGTTGTTGGTTGTTGATGATAATACAAGACATCACAAGGAATAGAGTTTTCCTTTTTTAGTGATATCGAATATTACTTCGACTCCTCTCCATCCTTCAGGGTATTTTAGTTCACCTTTGGTTGTGAACTTTTCCGGTTCCTGGATTACCTCCATGATTGGTTTATTTCCCCATTTCTCGCTGATCATCCTGTCTTCTTGGAAAGAAATCATTTTCTTGGAAAGAAATCATTCTTTGCTCGAATCTGAGACTGTCTTGTCTACTTCAGATCGACTTATCCTTGATCCGCAAATCCATATCGTGAATCGGCGGTACCTCCATGATCTCTGGCCTGGTTGCACATGCAACCCTTTCAAACACTTCTGGTATCTCGATATACTCATTCATTTGGAATAAATCTGAATGGTGAGTATTGGATAGAGCATATGAGATATTGTAGGTGATAGAGTAAGGTCGGTTCCCTTCTTTCATCAGGTCTTTATTCTTGAAATCTTGATGAAGGGTGAGTGCTCAACTAAAATCTCTATAGGCCAGATTATAGGCAATCCTCGGATAGATGTAGGATGCCACCTTGCCTGCATACAAGTTTCTTGAGATTCCTCTCAGACATGCTTCTCTTGGATTCTTGATCCTCTTATCAAAGATGGCAATATCGATTGGCGTATTGATTTTTTCTTTGAATGTAGCTTTGATAAGGATCCGAATAGCTCCTATATGAACCCAAGACATTGTCTTGGATACTTCTTTTGAGAGCTAACCAAGCTCCGTCCTGATTTCTTCATAAGGAACCAGTTGCATTTCCATCATATTTCCTGTGAGCTCCATTGGGATGGTAATCTCCAATTCGGTCACCTTATATATGATGTTGTGCTTTCTTCTTTTGAAGCTTGGAAAGAACTTGTCCATCCTTCCCACGGTGAATCCATCGTATAGGTTGAGCTTTGGATCCTCCTTCATAATCTTCATAAGGACTTTATGAGAAATGGATGTCTGGGAAAAGAATCCCGACATATCTTCTTGCATCTCCTGTCTGAAGTTTTCTTCCCCACTCCAACTCATCTTCAGAAGACTCGTCTTGGCTAAGGAATTCTTCTTCATAGATTCTCTCATCTGAGGGCATATCTTCAAATTGATATACCTGAACTAGATCTTGGAAGTAAATAGCTTCCTCCATTTCTGGAGTGGATTCGAACTGTCATACTCCCCGCTTCTGGTTCTTTGGGCAATCTGGTGAGATGTCCCCCCCTAGCTCCATACGTATAGCAGTTACAATCCTTGAATTTTTTATTGGCTCGAGTAGCTACTCTTCGAAATGTCTTTCTTGTGGGAGTTCTTCCGGTACTCCTCTGGTTTGATCCTGAGATTGAGGTTTGACTTCTTGAACTCCACCTTGATGGTCCAGACCTCTGCCCCGATTTATTGCTTCGGGCCTTTTGTTTGGACCAAAATGATCTTGGTCTTCTGGACCTCCATCCTCCACTCCTTTGTGTATAAGGATGAGTTTTCTTCATCCTTTTCTGCTTTCTTGGACTTCTTCCAATGATAGTTGGAAGATCATTATTCTCGCAACATAAAGGTACTGTCTTGTTGATTCCCCTTAATCTCTTGTAGTTCTTGTGTAGCGATGCTTGATGGCACCACTCCGCAATCTTGGCTTTGAGAAAAGACATCCTCCTCGATATTGAATCCAGCTCACATGGTTCATACTCTTTGATCAGTATTTCCCTCCATGGGCTTGGAATCTTGGCAAATAATAGGTGGAATACTTCTTCCTCCTTGATCTTTGATTTCCATCTATACTCTGTGAAGAGTTTGATGTACTCATCTACGTGACAGATGTCAAGTAGTTCTAGGTTGTATAGGGCATTCCTATACTTCTTCTTCTTTTCTTTTTCTATTCCTTTGAAGTAACCTACTCCGATGAAGTGGAACTTGAAGATCTTGGCCATGCGATCAACAATGTTGCCTAGATCTTCGCCTTCCATAGCCTCCTTCTTGACTTCGTCTGAGAGTACCTCCCAGACGCACTTTACTGATCCTTCCAGGCTCATGGTTAGGAATCTTATGAACCCTTCTTTATCCAGCTCTAGTGCACCTCCTGCGATCTTCATGGCATTTGTCCATTCATCGATCAAGGTTTCTCTGTTTTTAAAGTCGAGGGTGTCGAGATTTAAAATCAACCCGTATGGATTTATCGGTTCAAGGTGAGACCGACCATATGGGGTGTTGTGTAGATTAGATCCTCGAACTTGGTTTGCTCCTGTAGACATTCCTATTGCCTTCATTTGAAGTTTTCGGGTTGTTGGAATGTGTCTTCTTGTCTTGCCTCATGGACTCCATGTGATCCAGAGGTTCCTTCATTTTGGCTCCGATCTTGATGAGCCTACGACTGTTGTTGGGAATTTGATGATTCTCCAACATTCATCTTTAGATCTACAATTGATAGTCTTTGGAAGGACTCATATAGATCTTGTAGATCTTTAATATTTTCTCTTTCCATCCGTGGATGTGGATTCTCCTCGAAGGATAGCAATCATCTTCTTGTTTCGGACTTTAGCCTTGTGACCTCTATCGTCTTCCCCTTTTGATGTAAAAGGGGTTCTATTCCGAAGGTTGGTGGCAACCTTCCTCCTGGCCTTCTTCCTGTCACCTTGGTTTCCAAGAACTTTACTTGTTCTGTCAGCTTCATGATGAGGTCGAGTTGTCTGTTCTGTAACTTCTCCACCTTACCCATCTTAAGGCTGATCTCGAACATTGTCTTGGATATGCTCTGGCAATATTCTCCAAAGAATATCACCGTCTTTTGTAATTCTCTAAGATCTTGATTCATCTTAGAGTTATCTTCCTCGATTGCCTTCCACTCTGTCATTCTTTCCAGTATGCAAAGTGATAGGGCTTGCAGGTCTCTCTTGGACCTTGGTTTGGTCGTCTCCTCCATTGTTCTTGTTTGGGGATACGTCCATGGATCTCTGTGAAACTTCGAATTTCCACGATATTTCTTGGTATCTCTTTCGAGTATCTTATCTGCATCTAACGTAGTTCTTCCAGAGATTCCTCTTTGGTGTGGTTAGCACGGGCTTCCACCAGTTTACACCTTCGATCGAGGTTATCCCAAAATCGATCGGCGTTCTCGTATTCTTTCTCCGAGTATTGTCTATACAACACATTATAGTATTATTATATAGAGTTGTTTGTCTCGTCATATCCAACGGGCCAGAAGTCCCGGTTGCTCCAGCTTGGAACAGGGCTAATAGTCTTGTCACTCTCGGATGTCGAACTTTTGTTCGGATCCATATCTCTTTGAAACCTTCCTCTCGTTAAGTGATATAAGTATATAATAAAAAAAATTTCATTCATAAATAAATAAATCTGGGTCTCTGATACCATTTTGAAGCGTGTAGAAAGTAGAAGAAAATTTGGCTTAAAGTGAATATAAGGTGAGTATGATATAAGGTTTGATTTATAAGTTTTGATTCGAGGCTGTTTTAAGAAAATATTAAGTAATTTTCAATTTTTTTTTAGAATTACCTGCAAGTGACCTGCTGTAACCTGTAATATGACTGTTTTGTTAAACTAGGTAAACGTAATGGATGGATTTCAAAATTCTCCAAACATAATGGACGATTTTCACAAAATAGGAAACTTATGAACTAAAATCAAAATTGAGCAAAGTTAATGGACAAAGAAATATATTATCCTTAAAATAAAATAAAAGCAATAAACCTCGAATTTTTTTCTTAGATAAATTAATGTTTGTTTGTAAAAGTAAATAGAATTAGAAAAGGATTAATTGTAGGTGAAAAGTGAACGTGGGTTAATGAAGTAATAATAGAAATAATTAGTGTTTATTATTAATCATAACAAAAAGTGGTGGATGAAGAAATGGCAGCTATGGCTGCGCTCTCTATCTCTCCTCCATCCCCATCTCTCTCCCTTTCCATCTCCCATCTCCATCTCCAATCTCCATCTCCATCTCCATCTCCATCTCCATCTCCATCTCTCCCCACTCTATCTCATTAATTTTGATAATTAAATCTCCCCATTTTGCAATGATTATAACTATTTTTTCTTGGGTATGTGAATAAATTTATTGTCTACACATGATCATCTTCATTCATTCCTAATTTTCTTACCGTTACTAATCTTGTTTGTCATTATCAACATTCAAATAGTTAAAAAAAAAAAATTCAAATAATTTATCATAAGCTACTCCCTCCTGTTCAGCTAGACGAAATTTTTTAGGGGTAATAATTATTCACTTTGGAACATTAAATAATACTTTTTCTGTCCTTTTTTCACATGCATGCAGGGGCGGATAGGGGTACAAGGGGTACGGCTGTACCCAAAACCCCCCCACCCCCACCCCCACCCCCACCCCACCCCAATTTCTTTTTAAAATTTTTTATATATATATTTATATATATAAATAGTTATATATTAATTAATTTGTATCCCAAATTATTTAATTAATATAAATTTATAAACAATTTATCATAATTTTTAATAAATTTACACTATAAACTCATAATAATAATGTCTTACATTGCTTTTTACAAATAAAAAATAGATGGTGTCAACAATAATTATAATTTTAGGATGTTATTTAATTATTATACGATTTTGAATATCAAATACTCCCTCCATCCCTCTAATTACTTCACACTTTTTTTTATCCGCTTCAGCACAAATATACTTTCCTAAAAATGGTAGAAATACATCTCAATAATATCCATTTTTTACACATATTTCAATAACTTTATACATATTTTCATTAAATTATCTAAAATACTCATTTTTTACACATGTCTAAGCAACTTTAAATATAAAAATTAATTTTTCTTAATTTATGCATACAAAAAACACATGTTACTTACGGAGGGAGTAATATTTTTATAATTACGTCGTACCCCCGAAAAAAGTTTCCTGGATCCGCCCCTGCATGCATGCACATTTTTTTATCCGTTCCAAAATAATTAACACATTCAAACTTATGATAATTCATAATATTAATATTCTTACTCCCTCCGTCCTAGATTAAGAGGGTCATTTTTCCATTTTTGGTCGTCCCACCCAAAAAGTCTCATTTCCTTTTTTACACACATAGGACTCACACACCCCCTCTAATACAATTAAATATTGAGACCCACACTCCTACTAATATAACTACCCACTACACATTAAATAATAATACTCCTTAATCTACGTGTCAAAAAGCAATTGACCCTCTTAAGGAGGGACGGAGGGAGTATAAAACTACAAAAATATCTTTTCTCTCTTGAGGGACGGAGGGAGTATAAAACTACAAAAATATCTTTTCTCTCTTACTTAGCCATCCCAAAACTCATATTTCTTAAATTATGGAGCACATATGTATTTATGAGATGGATGGAGTATAAAATAATGTACTCCCTCCATCCCAAATTCAAGTTCATGTTTACTGTAGATACGGAGTTTAAGAAAAGTCACTTTTTGACTTACTTTTGAGGATAATATGGTATTTTTGGATAATAAATAAATGATAAAGTATATTATGTGTGTTAAAAAGGTGATGGGTGTGTGTAGATTAAGGAGTATTATTATGATAAAATATCATTTTGATAAATTATCATTTTGATAAAGTATTATTATTATTCCAATAATGTTCCGTTTGATAACAAGAGGCTCTTTTACTTTTTACATGTGAATTAAGGAGTATTATTATTTAATGTGTAGTGGGTAGTTATATTAGTGGGAGTATGTATCCCATATTTTAATCGTATTAGTGGGTATGTGTGGGTCTCATGTGTATAAAAAAGAAAATGGACTATTTGGATGTGACGCCCAAAATGAAAAAAAGACCCACATTGAAGAATTTAATATAAAAATTTAAAAGTATTTTCAAACAATTTTTATTATCTATAACTAAGAAAAGTGTTAAACATATTTTTTTTATTGATTCAAAATGAAATATTATAAAGTTTGTGGTGAAAGCAACCGTTATTTTCTTTATCAATGCAAAACCAAATTGACTATAAGAAATTAATTAAGAAGTTTATACAACTTAAAACCAATATTAGAAAGAATAATAATTAAAAAATTATATACCTTACATACATATAGTAAGGATGTTTACGAAGTTATATGTAGGATGTTTACGAAGTTTGGTGGGTGGAGGAGGTCCTTATACAAGGATACGCCCCTGTTTAAAAAAAAAAAAAAACTAATTATTTATACCCCTCTCAATAATTATTTCTTCTCATATATATATATATATATATATATATATATATATATATATATATATATATATATATATATATATATATATATATTAATGATACCGGTAAATCTTCTCATCCACCCACTAACACAAGTATAGGGATGTAAATGGTACTCTATGCCAAATCGTCGGATAATTGTGATGGATTAACCCGAACCCACCTAACCTTACCCTATCCTATCCCCAATTTTTTTTAAAAAAAAACGCCATAGACCATTAAAATATAATAGTAAAACATAGAGCATCAAAATATAATATTAAAACATAAATAAGAAAAACATCAGATTCAACATAAATATAATATTAAAACATACTCCCTCCGTCTCTGAAAAGTCTGCACACCTCTTTTCGGCACGGAGATTAAGAAAGTGATAACTTTTAGGGGTATAATGGTATTTTTATGTAATATATAAATGATAAAGTATGGTAGGTAGATATGGTTTTTTTGTAATTAAAGTGTATGGGGAAGGGTGATTGTTTTTTACTTTTTGCTTTTTTTGGGATGTGCAAACTTTTGTGGGACAGCCCAAAATGGAAAGTGTGACAACTTTTCAGAGACGGAGTGAGTAAATAAGAAAAACATCAGATTCAACATAAATAAGTAACATGCAATCTGAAAATTGAAAATTATTTTCTACATGCAGTTTGGAAACAAAGTCAATAATAAAAAAAACAACTAGTCCATGTCATAATCCACTTGAAAAACATTCAACAAGTCCTTTCAAGGTTTAAGCATGTCAACTTCAAAGTAGGTAGTATGTATAAATTATTGATGATTTATAGAGGTACATGGAGAATTAATAGAGTTTATAAATGTATATAAAAGTAATTTTTTATAATCTAAGTGTGAGTTTTGAAAATATTTTGATTTTGAAAACTCATAATAAACATAGTATCTGGGAATGTATCTATATATGAGTAAAATAGTCTATAGACCAAGAGAATAAAATATCACTTATACCCTTATTATTACATAATCCTAACAATAAAGATCAAACACTAGCAGGGGCGGATCCAGAAAAATTAGTTTGGGGATACGACATTTAATTATAAAATATTATTTAATATACAAAATCATCCCATAAATAAATTAAAATTAAAAAATTATAGTTATTATTGGCATTGTTGAATTTTTATTTGTAAAAAGCAATTTAAGACATTATTATGATGAATTTATAGCACAAATTTAGAAATAGAGCAATTAATTGATCGTAAATTTATGTCACAATTAATAATTTAAAATAAAAAATTAAAAAAAATGAATAAACTTAAAACATGAATACTAATATATTGTGCACTAAGAGGCTTAATTAAAAAGAAAAGGAATTAAGAAAAAATATAGTACCATAACACTAAGAGAGATATATTTTGATTTAAAAAATAAAATACTAGTAATTATTATATAAAAATAAAATAATTATTATAAATACAGGAAAAAAATATGGGTGGCGCCACGGGGATCGAACCTGATCACCTTAAATCAAAAGAGAGGCTGCCAACCACTGCGCTGCAGCTATATTTAAATACCATTATCACATATATATTAAGTTTCAATTTGGGTCCCACACTAGATCCGCCTCTAAACACTAGGATAACTAAAGTAGTAAATGAACCAAAAATATTTCATTAATAAATGACTAAAATAGGTCATGAACCATAAAAATAAAAGAGTTGATATTTCATGCGTTTAGAAGCACGAAGTTAAATTTTGTATATTCAATTTGTATTAATTTTATTCGTTAAGTATTTGTGTTTTTTAATGACTTAATAGTAATCAATTTAATTTTAAATGAATTGAAGATAAAAAATCATTATTAAAATAAAAAATGCAATAAATTTAAATTTAAAAGATAAGGCTTAAATAATAATATTAAACCAATTATACAGCACTATTATTCTAAGTAATATTTGATGTGCAAAGTCCAAAAATACAAGTTTTTAGGGAATGTAAGAAACCAAGGTTATTTATAACCGTTACCGACACACAAAAAGGAAAAAAAAATTGCAATAATTGATCAAATTGCTTTCAAATAATTATGATTATTATGTTGCTAATCATAATAATAGAGTTGGAAATGCATAAATATTATCTAAAACCCATTTTGGATTGTAATGAAATTAAGAAATCTATACCGGCACTCACTCTCAATTGGTGAATAGGATGTAAAATGTCGTAACAATCTCTAAATAGCTCATAGGATTGATCATACTCTCAATTTTCAATAAGGGTACTATGAATATAAGGATGTTGTTCACCTTACTAGTCTAATCCTCTTGCACGAGTTCTCAAATCACACTACTATCTTTTAGTTTAATGTACTGCGTGTAAAAAAGTGTGAAGGGCTGGTAATGACTTAGACTAGGTATATTCACTGCATATTTGTGTAAAATTCTCTCAATTAAAGAAAATAAAATGATAATGACATTAAGCTAATGTTGAAATAAAATACAAATGAAGGAATGAACCATAATTACAAAATTGACCAATGTGAAAAATTGTTTGGTTCGTGACAACGACAGTGCATAACAAACAACATTAACTCTCATCTTTATTTGGTGGGTTTCACTTGTCTTAAGCTAATTAAACAATTCTACATACATAATCATGATTTTGTCTCTAATCTTTAATTATACAATAAGAGCACTAGAACCAAACTTCATTCTTTAATATGCATGTTCATACCCTGTATTTTTGTCAAGACAATGTATGGAATTAAAATAAATATTGTTCCCTAATTCACTTGATTATAAGGAAGAAAAAGTCTCAAGTGGTCCAATAATTCTATTGCTAATGGTATATTAATTACTAGTGTGCACTCATTTGTTATACGGATGAGTTATTTTATTAATTTAAATTTATAAAAAAAATTAGTGATATAACATTTTCTATATTATTATATATAAGAAAAATTCTCACTTTTGGACCGATGAGAATGTAAAATTCACTCTCTATTCTTTAAATATCTAACTCTCAATTTTAATCACTTATATTTAATAGATAACATCATATGTATTATAATTTAACATAGAGTAATTTTTATGGTTAATTTTTAATATGAATGGTTTTTTAATTAATGTATTTTAATAAGAAACATATTTATTTTTTAAAGGAGTTTTTTGGCTACAGAACCCGAAAGATGAATAAACTATCAATAAGGAATTTGGAAAATAAATTTAATCAGTTTAAGACCCGAATGATTCTAAATTATCAATCCAAGCTCTCATTCTCACTTAATAAAAATGAATAAACTATCAATAAGGGATTTGGAAGATAAATTTAATCAGTTCAAGACTCAAATGATTCTAAATTATCAATCCAAGCTCTCATTTCTCACTTTCTCTAAAGCTGTTAAAAATAAATTTTCATTCTCACTCTTATATGGCCTCCAATTTCCAACTCATCTTCCATATTAGCTGCTAACTCAATATTAAAAATAAAAAATAGAATAAAATAAAATCAAATGCTTCCAGTAATATAAATGAAAGGAGCGAAGCTTTTCTTTCCTCTGTTCAGGGTGAGGAGCAAAGCATATATTGGAATTTAGTGTTTTATAAAACATCATCAAATTTCTGAAACATATGCTTCTTTAAGTACATTTTCTCTACCTTCTCTCTTCTCTCTACCTTTGATTCCTATTTCTTGCCTTGCTGTGAAGCCAAAATAAGATTAAGATTGAATTGCTTGAATAATAGATTTTCTTTTTTTCCACTAACTAATTAATATGTTGAGATATTTTATCAAACACATCTAGGCATCCCAGATAACATTTCATTAGTTAAAATTCTAATATTTTCACTTATCTCAAACTCCAACATGATGAGAATAAAGGAAATCAAAAAACATAAATGTAAATACTAATATTTTTTAATCTCCGTCTTCTCATGGGACGGAGGGAGTATTACTTTTCGTAAAGAATAGTTGTTGTCTCTTATACTTTAGAGTAACATTTCTTGTACTCAAGAGTAATCTCGATTCTACCATTCAACCTGCAGGTCCCAGTTCTATACTATTTTTTGCGTTAAAATATTACTCCCTCCATCCGGTTTTAAGGTGTCCGTTTGCTTTTTGCACGTGAATTAAGGAGTATTATTATTATATGTAAAATAGGTAGTTGTTTTAGAGGGAAGTGGTGGGTCATATTGTGTACTTTTTTACTAGATAGGAGAAATGAATACATTTAAACCGGATGCCAAAAATAATAAAAAGGACACCTTAGAAGCGGACGGAGGGAGTACTTCTTTCGTCTGTTTTAAAGAGTCTCTTTTTTTCACTTTTAGCGTCAGCCTCAGAGAGTCTCATTTCATTTCTTACACACATGAGACTCAGTCACACTCACTAATACAATTAAAATATGAGGTTCATAAACCCACTAATACAACTAGGGGTGGGTAATATCGGTATACCGAAAATACCGATACCGTACCGATACCATACCGAAAATTTCGGTATGGAAAAATCCATACCGATACCGATACCGAAATTTCGGTATACCGATTTTTCGGTATACCAAAATTTCGGTAAATTAAATCGGATACCGATACAGTACCGAAATTTACACCATATCGATTTTTCGGTAAATACCAATTAATACCGAAATATTGATATATCGTTTCATACCGAAAATTCAACATACCGAAAAATACCGATTTACCGAAACCATACCGAAAAATAATATTTAATTTTAATCAAAATAATAAAATTAATATAAAAATATTTCAAAATAATTAAATTTTCTAATCTCAAACATTATACTTATGTTGTTTTTAATTTATTCATGATTAAATAACAAATTTTTTATTATTATATTTTTATACTCCTATATTTTTATTTAGATGTGTATTATATTTTTATTTATTTTAATTAGAGCTTATTTTAAATTTTAAAAAATATATATGAATAAATGTAATACATAATAAAATAAAAATAATTTAAATATATTTATAATATAAAATATACTTAAATATTGTATTATGTATAATTAAATTTAAAAAAAAAATTATATAAAATTTTCGGTATATCGGTATCGGTATACCGATACCGAAATACCGAAAATAATTTCGGTATACCGAAATACCGAAAATTTTAATATCCTATACCGATACCGTACCGAAATTATCGGTACGGCAACCATACCGTACCGAAAATTTCGGTATGTTGAATTTTCGATATTTTTTGGCATTTTTCGATACGGCGAGCGCGGTATACCGAGTTTTCGATATTTTTTCTCACCCCTAAATACAACTATCCACTATACATTAAATAATAATACTCTTTAATCCACGTACGAAAAGCAAAGAGAGCCCTTTAAAATGTACGGAGGAGAATTTAGCACATTTGGTCCCACAGGACACACTTCCTCTTCAAAATTGTCCCAACACTTTCTCTTTAGTCTCAAACGATTATTTTTTTGCAGACTTGGTCCCATAAGATTTCACCCTTGCATATTCAATCCCATATAGCTGCATTATTGATCCTAAAAATTTAGATTCATATTTTATTTTATTTATTTATTTATTTTTTTTTTTTTTTTATTTTTTACTTTTAATGTTATCAAAATTTTATTATACTAAAAAATGACATGTTAAAAATAATAATAATTATTATTATTATAATAAATAAAATAAAATATGAATATATAGTTACACTATTGATTTTAAAATTTTAGATTCATGTTTTATTTTATTTATTTATTTGCTTATTTATTTATTTATTATTTTTTATTTGACGATTATTTCTTTGCAAACTTGGTTCTATAAGACTTCTTCGATTCTTCCTTACATATTTAGTTTCGTACAACTGCATTATTAATCCAAAAATTTGGATTTATATTTTATTTTATTTATTTATTTACTTTTTTTTAATATTACCAAAATTTTATTGCTTTCAAAAAAGACATGTGCAAAATAATAATAATAATAATAATAATAATAATAATAAGGGTTAATTGCAAAAAAAATCCAACCTTTCATTTTATTGCAAATAAATCTCAACCTTTGAGAAATTGCAAAAAAAACCTCGACCTTTAAGTTTAGTGCAAAACGCACCCAACGGGCAGGAGAGGGTTGTCCGACGTCTGACGTGGCGTTGACCTTTGCCACGTCAGCTTTGAGTTTATTGAAAAAAAATTAAACCTTTACTTCTATTGCAAATAAATCCCAACCTTTGAGATTTTGGCAAAAATAACCATAAATTTTTTGTTTTATTTTTTTAAATTGCACCCATATAATTTTATTATAAAATATAATTTTTTATTAGATTGGTGCAATTTAAAATAAATAATAAAAATTTAATGGTCTTTTTTGTCAAAATCTCAAAAATTTGGGATTAAATCGCAATTTAAGTAAAGGTTTAGGTTTTTTTTTTCAATAAACTCAAAGCTGACGTGATAAAGGTCAACGCCACGTCAAACGTTGGGCAGCCCTCTCCTGCCCGTTGGGTGCGTTTTGCACAAAACTTAAAGGTCGAGGTTTTTTTTTGCAATTTCTCAAAGGTTGGGATTTATTTGCAATAAAATAAAAGATTGGGTTTTTTTTCAATTAACCCTAATAATAATAATAAATTAATAATAATAAATAAAATAAAATAAATAAATAAATATGAATATACAGTTATTCCAAGAACTTAAATTCATATTTTATTATTATTTTTTTATTTACTCATTATTATTATTTTTATTTCTTTATTTTTAATGTTACAAGATTTTTATTACTTTAAAAAAGACATGTTCTATATAATAATAATAATTAAATAAATAAGTAAACATAAATAAAATAAAATATGAATTAAAATTTTTGGACCAGTAGTGCAATTGAATGGAACTAAATATAAAAGAGTGAAGTCTTATGGGATCAAGTTTGCAAAGAAAAAATCTTTTGAGACTAAAAGGTTATGTTCATTTTCGGATTTTAAATCCAGGTTTTGGTTTTCCAAAACCCACATCCAAATTTTAAAAACATCCTCTATATATACCTATTACATTATCTCTCTTCAATTAATACACTTTCTTTTTTTATTTCTCATCTCTCATTTTACTTTTAAAATAAATTAATACATTGATTTGACATAAAATTAAAACATACCATACTCAAAACCCAAAACAAACATAAAACACACTATTCATGGTTTTCAAATCCCACATAATCTCAAACCAAACATCACCAAAGAGTATGTATTAGGACTATTTTGAAGACCAAACATGTTCTATAAGACTAAAAATGCTAAATTCTCACATATGAAGAGAATATATTTTTTTTTTCTTTCACATAAGTCAATTCTGTAACATGTCCCACAAGTTTTTGCTTAATAAATTAATGATTGGTAAATTAGATCGTTTAAGTTATTATTAAGTTTAATTAACGGGGCGTAGAATTGGTATTAGGAGATGCAAATGAAGGAGAAAAGTGGAGTAGTTAAAACGAGGAATTGTAGGTAGACAAAAACCTCGTTTTGATAATGGCTGTTCCTTTGCATTTATTTATTTATTTATTATTTATCTATCCGTACACTGCTTTTTCATCCAATCATATTCAAATGACTGGTAATTTGTGAAGCACCACAAAAATTGTAGGCCCCTCCCCAAACATCCTCCCCACCCCCCACCCCCCACCCCCATCCCCCAACACATTCACACCCAAATTTTAAAATATTTTTAATATTTTCTTGATATATATCATCATTTTCTCATTAAATTGCACTCGTATGAAATTGAATTTATGTACGTTGTCTTAATTTATGGGTTAGAAAAAATTACACTAAAAAAATTATTTTTTAGCAACAGAATTTATCAAAGGAATTCAATCCGTTGTTAATTAGCAAGGGAATAGTAACAAAAATTATATTTTTCTTTTGGTAATTAGCAGGGGAATAATAACAAAAATTACATTTATCCTTTAGCAATGATTTATTTTTTAATCTTTATTTTACCAACGGAATTCAATCAGATTACCAATGGAATAATTTACCAACGTAATTGAATTTTTGATGCTAAAAATTTACCAACCACTACTTTATCAACATAAATTTACTAACAAATTCAGTTGTTAATTCGTTGGTAAACCAATTTAACAATAGAATTAAGGCTTTACCAACGAAATATTTCATCGGTAAAAAATAATTTTTTTGTAGTGTTATATATTTGAATATATCATGGTTAATAAAGATAAAATATATCACCAATCATATAATAATAAAGTATGTCATTAATTATGAGACATATATAATATCTTATAAAAAACTTCCGTGTGAAACGTGTAGGCAGTAATAATATTTTTTTTTAAAAAAAAATATATATTAATAAAAAGCTAGTAATAGTAATGTGCAATTATTTCATGAATTATTCCTAATATAATAAAATGTATTAACATATCTAATGAAACGTGATAATATTTTTTTATTAGAAGTAATAACTATATATATTTAAGAAAAAAATAAATTAAAAACAGTCTCACATTATGAGACCGTCTCATACAAGTGTTATTCTAATCATAATTACAAAATTATAATTATTTCTTTTGAATTAACACAAAATTAAAGTGAATTGTGACGATAGAATAATTTAGTGTCACATATATATTAAAACGGAAAGTGTAATATTGAATTTGGGACGATGAAAATAGTATATTTTAATTTTTTATTTTTAAATCAAAACATTAAAAATCATCCATAATTAAACCTAAAAACTTTATTTATCCAGACAATCCCAACCAATTACATTTGTACATTTCCCTTCAATTATTTCTTATTTTCTCTTCTTCAATCTTTCATATTAATTGATATTTTTTTTTATTAGGCAAAGTTTGGCTACACTCAGAAATACAAATCTACAATTCTAATCATTGTAAATTCTTTCATGGAATTACAAGCACGAAACATTAGTGAATACAAAAGAGCTCTAGCTTATAGGCCGAAGAGAATTAGATTAGTTTGATTTCTTATATTGTCGTGTTGTTCATACCCCTGTTTTACATCATTAACCCATATAAAAATCCACCATCAACACAAATGAATGTTGTAAGGATCAGAAAGCATGGTGAACCATCTTGTATTGTTAATACGCAACTTTAATCTAAAACAAATATTACCACCAATTATTAATTATTAAATAATTACAAGTGGTCAAAATATCAGAATAAAAAGAATATAATAGAAAATGGGAATTGACGAACAAGAATTTAGGATAGAATCGATGTTTTAGTTAAAGAAAAGGATCTTGTCTTTAAGACGTTGAAAGCAATTAAGAAATTGGTAGAGATTAAGAAGTGGTGTGCATGGCTCGAGGAATGATATAAGGTTAGTTAAAGTGATTAAATTAATTAATCAATTCTTAGTGCTTGAAGATTTTTTATTACTATATTACACCAAGTTGGTGTTTTGTCATGCACAAATTCAAGTTGACCCGGCAAGAATGAACCATATCTGGAATTTTATGTGTCATTTGATTATTGCATTATACATGACCTTTGTTTTCTCTCTCTCCATGTTTTAAGGCTTTGAAGTCAATTTGACCCTTTTCTCCAATTATTACCTCAAACACTAGGGCGAGATTATTTCACGTATACACAAAATATTTTTTCTGAAAACAACGTGATACAATAAATATATGAAAACACACTTGGGATGTAGTTAATTTTTTATACACCGATATTCGATCTATAGACCGATTAATTTGTGGAGGTCAGAACCTACCATCGACTAGCGAAGACTTCTATTTCGAACCAGAGCTTTAGACTAACTAATTCAGGGGAGATCAGAACTCATCGTTCACTAACGGAGAACCCCTATTTTCAGAACTCATCGTCCACTAGCTGACACCCAAGTCAAAGATTTACTTGATCACATCCACGAGTTTCGAACCTGAAATCTTAGAGAATTTCACTCTAAAACATCGAGTCTTCCTCGCTAGACACCCTGAGGGTTAGAGAGAGTAATTAATCAAGAGTTACAGTAAGTAAACATGATTTCTTGGTGTTGAAAACGGTTCAAGTATAATCACGTGTAGAGATGATGGTGTCGCAGTAATCCCATGCAGAAGCAAGTATAATCTTGGAGTTAGTTAGTAACTAAACTATTAATCATTGATTACTAATCACGCATTCTATCATCTAATTTAACGTCGAGGACACCATCGAGCAAACCAAGAATGACAGTCATTTGCAAGCTTAACATGTCTGCAACTGCCATTCAAATCATGTCTACATTTTCCAATCTTCAATTTCTCTCTCTCTTTTATTTATTTATTTTTTTAATACACCATCTCTCTCCTTTTAATTACTTATAATAGTTAAACTCTTTCACAATTTTCTCAATTATTTGTCTCAATTTTACTTTCATTCATCACTAATAGAAAAAATTCAAAACAATAATTATCCTTTAAAAAATATCGTTCTTACCTAATGCACATAAGTTACCTTAATACTCCATTTATTACTCCATCCATCTACCTCAAAGAGACCCATTTTTTCATTTTGGCGTCCGCTCATAAGGGTCTCATTTCTCTTTTTACATACATGGGACCCACATCTACCCTCTAATACACTTAAAATATGGGACACACTCACTCACTAATATAACTACTCACTACACATTAAATAATAATATTCTTTAATTCACGTGTCAAAAACAAATGCACCCCTTTGGAGCAGACGGAGGGAGTATTACTAAAAATAAGTTATTATTCTCAAAAGTTGATAAAGTAATTGATAAAATGACTTCTAACATTTCTAAATACTAGATCAACAGTAAGCGTGAAGAACCCCATGGAATCGATGTAGAGACTATACAATATCATTAAGCACACTTTTAAATTAAAATTAATTATGGCAAGTCTGAGGTAAGATTATTTTATGCTTTCGTAATTAGTTATCATTTTTATTAATAAATGTTATCACTCTTGCTAAAATATTATCACTTTTCATTTATATTATAAATTGTTCATGAAACAGTGTTATCGCTTTTCATTATTGAGTGTCACTTTTCATTATAAAAGTTATCACTTTTATCCATCTCACGTAAGTCTTTACTTAAGACCGTCACACACAAGTCTTTGCCATTAATTATTAAATATTTCCTCTTTATCCACACTTTCTTAACAAATCTTTTTAAAGGAAATGTGGATATATTAGCAGGATAAAGGAAATATGAAATTAAAGAAGAGAAATGGCAAAACATGTTCTCGTTTTGTTATATTGTGTTTGATATAATGCTTTATCGATCGTCGTAGTACAATTTTAAATACTCCATGTTTTATGCTTGGGGTTGAGGTTCATTTTCTTAGATGACCAAAAGATTTACTCCCTCCCCCGCCGGATAGCACTACAAAAAAAAGGAACAAAAGGGAATAGTGTTTTTAAAAAAAAAAAAAAAATTATAATCCCTCCGTCCCACACCATCCTTCATACTTTTCTTATTCGTCTGTCAAACACCACTCTTCACACCCCATAAAATGAAACATCATTTTATCTAACAACCTCAAAATATGTTTTAATTTTAAATTTATCATTCTTTTTTCACACACATATCATTTCTTTATATTTTTTTACTACCTAAAAATACTACAATATCCCCTAATTAAGTCAACAAATTTGGTAAAAAAATAATAACTTTTCTTAAATAACATGGTACAGTAAACGAAAAAGGAAAGGGTGGTCCTGGACAGAGAAAGTATATGATTTGGAAATTGACGTTGATTCCTTAAAAATATTGATCACATCCAATCACATGTAAATTCAACTTTAGAAAAATTCTTGGCATTTTATTTGAAGGGAAACAGTTGTGTGAGATCATTGCACGCGAAACTCATTAATTCTATAAGATTGATAAACATTTAAAAAATAAATTGATATATAGTTTGATTAATGAAAAGTAATGAGTTTTTTAATGAAAAAATGCACTTTTGGGTCTAATACGAAGAGACTAACTAAAAAAACCATTTAGATTCCTCGTACCGTTGGAGAGTGAAGGGGCAATGGTTAGATTTTTTTCCTCTTCCAAATATTTCTTATATGGCACCAAAATGTGAAATGGTTTCACACAAATATTACTCTATTTTTTTCATCCGTCTAATAAAATATATGTCTAAGATGAAATAGGGTGAGAGAAGAAGACGATGGACATGTATTCAGGGATAAATGTTACACAGATTTTGTCTTTTATATGTAAGATTTGAATGAGGTCTGTAGGGGGACGCATTTGGAAGCCTCAACAGCTGGCTCTCATTTCTCCATTTTTATCAAATGGTTTTTTTGTATTTGTATACCACCTTTCCGACACCAGGGTACGGCGTCGTATCGCCATACCCATTATTGTTCACCATTGTCTCCTCCTCTCTTTCCACTCCCCTCCTCATTCATACTGTGTTATCAATCCTACAATAATTATTATATATTTTTCTTATAAGTTTATTAAGAATTAAGTAAAGATTTCATATTAATTTTTACATGACATATATTCGTATAGTCATGTGATGGTAAACCTTAATAAATATATATACAACACATGAGAAATAAAATTCTCCCATGCAAACATTTAGAGAAACCAATGTCATGGAGTTAAATTCATTTTTCATCTCATTGTTTTATGTATCGAAAAAAGATATTTTTTTAATTTAGCTTCATAACTATTGAAAATGTCCGATTTTAGTCTTCACGTTGAATAAAACCTGACAAGGGTTGATTTCATGACATGTAGCAAAATTAAGGATGTATGAAATCGTTGATGATTGAAACAACTAGTTAATGAAGTCATAGTGTCTCTTATTCGTTCTACAAACCCTAATTAGACATGGTCCTTGCTAAATGCATGCTGGGTTTTGCTAACCATAAACGAGATTAATTAAGATGGAATTAAGAATTGCATGTGCCTTGTGTTATATAGGTTTTAAAATGGATCAGACACACACACACTATCGACTATCCTATCAAATCTATGCTCCACCAATATATATCTACGTACCACTTTTAATTTATATAGTATATATTTATATTTATATATATTAAAAAAAATTAGGTCATTAGCGTAAGAACTTATATTCATAAGTTTATTTTAGGGTTTATTCAATTTAATTATATAGAAATATAATATCGTCCAGTGAGCTTTTCACCTTTTTTTTTTGTTAAATTTAAAAAAAAATGAAATTTTTACTAGGACAGAATGAGTAGTAATTTTTTAAATAAAATAAAATAAAATTGAATTTTAGGTCAATCAATATACATTTCAATAACTTATTTTCACAAATTTATTTTTATGTTCTTTTAATATAGAAAAAAATCTCATTCTTTTCCAATCCTAATCACTGGTTGTATTAGTAATAATAACTAAAAGAAAAGGGCTAAAATTTGCTCTAAATCTTACTCCCTCCGTCCCGGCGTAAGAGGATCATTTATTTTTTTGCACGTAGATTAAGGAGTATTATTATTTAATGTGTAGTGGATAGTTGTATTAGTGGGAGTGTGGGTCCCATATTTTAATTGTATTAGAGAGGATGTGTGGGTTCCATGTGTGTAAAAAAGGAAAGGGGACTCTTTGGATGAGACGACCAAAATGGAAAAATGGTCCTCTTAAGTTGTGACGGAGGGAGTATATTTTTCGAAAGTTGGGAATATAGTATTTTAATGTGTATTGAGGTGAAAGATATAATATTTTAATGTATAGTGGATGATTTTATTAGTGTTGTAGGTGGGTCCCATGGACATATTTTGATTGATATGTGTGGGTCTCATATACCAAAAAGGGAAAGTAACTATTAGGATGAGACGCCCAAATTAAAAATATCTAACCATTAGAATGAGATAGAGGGAATACTTTTTAGTATTAAATTAAATTATATAGACTTTAGTATAAGAACATTTATCTTTATTTCCTTAAAAAAAATTATACCTTTATACACCATATAAATGGATACTCGAGGGAACAATTCAAAGAAAAGAGAAAGTTTATTTGTTTTTTAGTGTTTAGATTTTCTATTTCTTGTACGTGGTACGTACTCTATACACTACAAATATTTAATTCATTTATCTTGATATATTACCATAAATAATCGAACTTAAGCTACACCATGCTTAGCTTATTGCTGACTAAGCATCTACCGACATGTATGTAAAATAAATAATAATAAAAAATAAAAAATAAAAATTGAAGGAGAGCTTTTATCAAACATCAATATCATACCAAATAATTATATTAATAAATTAAAGTATTAATTAATGGAAAAAGACAAATAAAGGTAAATGTCAAGCCAAAAGGATGAGACTTTGTCCCTTGAGGATAAGAACAATTTAGGAACCCACCATCATAAATTCATAATAATCCTTTACATCATTTACGGTACCTTTCGTTCCCTAGTAATATTTACATTTTGCACTATTTTCGTTCGAATAAATAGAGTGTATACTAGGTGCACCCGGGTGCAACTTGCACCCAACCTTTTATTCTATTTTGTATACATGTTATTCTCTTTTGTATACATGTTTTGTAATAATTGTATATTATTTTCACAATAAGTTTTTCATTAAAAAAACTAACATTCATATGTGTATAACTTTTTATTCAATAGTGTATACATGTATTTTAATAATTGTATATTTTTTACACTCAATTTTTCATTAAAAAATTAAGTGTTAAATTGTATACATTTTTACTCATAATTGTATATGTTTTTGTTTATATTTGTATGTGGGTGCACACGAAGCTTCGTGTGCACCCGGGTGCACACTATATTTAGCCGAATAAATATATTTTGTACCGTGAATTAAAAAATATTATCATTTAAAATATATAATAGATAATTATATTAGTAGAATGTGAGAGTTCTTAATTGTATTTATGGAGTGTGTGAATTTAATTTAATATTTTTATAATATATATATATATATATATATATATATATATATATATATATATATATATTTTATTATTATTATGAAACGAACTAAAATAGTAAAATTATAGTACTTTATAGGGAATGAGTACATATATACGCAAAGCATTACTTGCACTTATTGTACATAATTATATGCTAATATGAATTTAAAAAAATTAGATTTAAATTTTAAAATTTAAATCTAATTTTTAAAAATCACCTCTCTATATACTACAAATCTTATTACCCTCAAACCACTACTATATATTATTTTTCTTCAATTAATATTTTATTTACTCCTTTTCTTTATTACTTTTATGAGTCACTTACTACTAGCTACAAAAAAAATACATAATTGTTATTAACTACATGACTTAAAGTACTATTACTCATAACTACACAATTATGACTGTAGTACCATAAATACCCCTATATATTTGCACAATTGTTTTGCACAAATTGATTCTGCACAATTGTTTTGCACAATTTCGCCGGTCAACGGTGGTCAACGCCGGTCAACAGCCGGTCAACGGTCGGTCCCCTATATATTTGCACAATTGTTTTGCACAATTTGATTTTGCATAATTGTTTTGCACAATTTTATTTTTGCACATTTTAAGTTCCGGCGGAGGTTCATCAACCGGCCGCCGAAGGTCCGGTTGTGGTCCGGCAGTGGGTGGGTGGGTGAGGGGTAGAATTTGCACATTTTGTTTTGCACAATTTGTTTGCACATTTTGTTTTGCACAATTTCTTTTGCACATTTTGTTTTGCACATTTTATAATTCAATTCAATTCAAACTACACAATTATAGATTGTGATACCATAAATATCTCTATTTTTTGTTCATTTTGTTTTGCACAATTTTATTTTGCACATTTTGTTTTGCACATTTTATAATTCAATTTTATTTTACACATTTTTTTTACATATTTTTTTTCACATGAAGCTAATACACATTTAGTACTTTTTTTCCTCATTTAAATTATAATGCAAAAGTTAAAACTATAAGACAACAAATGATGTGGTGTAGTATTTCTCTGTACAACCAAGTATGACATCTGATTTTGTAGGACAAATTTGAAGTTTGCATCTCTTAGCAGCGGGAGTACCAGAGAGAGTTCCTAATCTTTGGTGTAAGAACTCAATCTTCAAACCATTGCAATCAATCATCAGCAATGATCTTAACTTCGTTCTATATGAGCTCACCTCTATCAACAGATCAACAACTACATCTCCAAGAGCTTCAATGTCTTCCCTCTCCACAGTGAAGAAAGCACGAAAAATCAGTTCTTTGCCATTCGAGTTGCGTTGAATCAACGGGGAAGTCATGAAGTGAATCCCGCCTCTCGAGTAAAGCCATGCTTGAGCCTCATAGGTGCCATCAAGACCCTTGCAAACCAAGAATCATAAAAGGAATCATAAACGGAATAGACTCATACACATCTAATTCCAAAAACGAACAGAACCCATCACATCTAGTGAAAATTTAGAATTAAATAAGAATTTCCCATGAAAAAACAACTGCTGAAATCAACATAATTTGAATATTCCTATCAACAAGAGTAATGAGTAATCTGAAAACATCCAAAGATAGAGGCAATAACTCAATTCCAGAACGGGAAAAAATCTCAAGCATCAAGTGAGATGAGAGAGAAAAAATCTTCACGAGTAGGAAGGGAGGCAAACAGCAGGTTCGTTTTGAAGAATCAATCATGTACACTGAAAGCACACTGTACATGTATCCTAAACCCAACACCCCTCTTGAAAAGAACTTGAGGTAGCTCTGGAACGCAACAATGCTCTTCTCAAAGGAGTCCAGCCGTACAAGAAGGAAGAACTGGAAGAGCAGCTAAAATACAGACATGGGAATCACCTCATCTGGCTTATCTAGTAACTCATGCTCTCTGATCACATTAAGCCTCTACATCTCCATTCTAGCAGCAGTTATGCAGCACATAATCGACAATATCATAGAGCATGCAAGTCTAGTCAGGATCTACATACATCCAAATAACTATTCAACAGAAAAAAATACATATTTGCTAAAATCAATGTTTTACGCTTAATTTCAACAGAAAACATATGTTAATATCAATGATTAATTTTCCCAACAAGAAAGACAAGTGGTAATATCATCAATAAACCAAACAGTAAATTTCACAAAGTTTTAAGATCCATCAGTAAATTTCACAAAATATTAAGATCCATTCTTAGGGCAAAATTCAAACGAGAATGAGTATCCAAGTTTAAATGTCTACCGTCGTATTGTTGAAATTCCGCCGCAATTATTGCTATGGAAACGAGAGATTCACGATCTGTGATAAGATCCATTAGCGATCGGGAAATTGAACTGCTCGACTTTTTAGTATCAGTCGGCAAATTTCATGCCTACTGTGCGCCGCTGGAGCGCTTCTTCCACGAGATAATACCGGCGTTGAACGATTCCGATGAAGGCAGTAAAGTGGTGGAGCTTCGGTGGAAGAGTTATATTTCGGCGGTCAAGGGTATTCTTGGGAGATTAAGGTGAATTTGTGTACCCGTAAGTTTTTTCTATTTCTCATTGTATCCCACTGCAATTAGCCTCTAAATTGTGTATCCCTCAATAATAAACCCTACTTTTATCTCTTCTTTCACATCAATTAATATCATCTAACAATATAATCACGTAACTCTTAAATATTTATTTGACATATGAAGCAGTTAAAACCAACTATACCAAAATTCAAAAAACAAACAACTATTTTTGCTTATGTTACCCCCACATAAATCTCAAACAAACATACTCCCTCTCTCACCGAAAGATCCCTATTTACTATATTGGACGTTCCATTTAAATGTCTTCATTTTTTTCTTTTAGTAAAAAGGCTTCATATATATATGGTCCACCACTCAATACTAATACAATTATATATTAAACATAAAATAACAATAATCTTTAATCCACATGTAAAAAGCAAATGAGGACCTTTGTCTGGGACATAGGGAGTATTAAATTTAGATGTCATTATGGGATGCACCCCCATATTAATAGGTTAAAATAGGGATAGTGGAAAGTTTTTTTTTAAAATAAAATTAATTATATTATTTTATTTAATAGTTAAGATTAAATTAAAAAGTAATTTAACTGTTAAGATCGTGCAGGTGCACCAGTGCAACAGGTAAATCACAATTCGACTCTAAATTTAATATTTATTCATAAAATTAGGAATCAAACTGCAGTGCACCGGGTGCACCGGTGCACCTAGATAATCTAAGTCATTAGATCATAAATATATTTAATCCTAACCACTAAATAAAATAAAGTAATTAAAATTTAAAACAATAACCACCCACTAACTACCTCATTTACTTTATAAATTCTCAGGTGCCGGTGCAACGTACAACACAGAATAACCCTAAAATTAGTGATAATTTTTAGTTCATAATTTCTATTAATTATAGTTCATATTATATTTGAGTTAACTGGTTCATGGTTTAGGTTACTCAGTGGTTTGCAATATATCTTGGTTATGACATACTCCCTCCATCTCAGGTTAAGAGGGCTAGAGACCTTATGTTAAACATAAGGTCTCTATCCTCATTACCTGGGACGAAGGGAGTATTTAAGGTTAAGACGTGTATGGATAATTAGTTCTCTATTTGTTTTTTTTTTTCTCGCCACACGTGATTTATTATTTTATTTTATTTTTAAATTTATGAAATAGATTAGTTTAATAATATCTTATGTATTTTATGAACACAATATTTACGCTAATTAATATTTTATTTAGTTAAAATTTAAATTTTTATAAGGGTAATTACTTGTTATTTTTATCCCGTATACTACTATACATGGAATTCTTTTTTTATGTTTTATTTTAAATTTATAAAATGATTTAATTTAAAAATATTTTATTTTATGTATTACTATAAATAGCATAATATTTATGAGATTGAGACGGAGTGGGGGGATTTTACTCGAAAAATCGTTTATGAGAATGCATCGTCTTTCTACACTGTTTGTACATTATAAATATGGCGCATGCAAAGTGAAGGATATTTATGTAAATCCCTTTATTAAACTAACTTTTTTATTATTATAATTATATTTTTTGTCCAGTGTATTGTACGGATTAATTATTTTCCTTTATTTTAAATTTACAAAATAATTTTTTTATTGTAATTATATACAAAATTTTTAGAGTAATTAATATTTTGGTGTAGCTATATGATGGGATGGAAGAGTCTAATTTAATTTTTAAAATTATATAAAAATATATATAGTGAATCTCATTTCTTATTTTATAAATTATAGTATTTAAATAATTATCTGAGCGAAATAGTCAATTGAATAAAGGCTTGTACGTTTTAGATATACCATTAATGTTTTGCGAATATAAATAGTAATATAATAATAAAAACTAATAAATAATAATAAAAATAAAGTAGAAAGATTATAGATGTAATTGTTAAAATAAAAAATATGGCTATTAACATTTAACCACGTCCATATATCATGTAATTTCTCAAATTAAGAACTCACGCATGCAGTACATATATGATGCAACATTATCGATTATAGATTTTTCAACATTGTAATAAGATAAACCTTAAATAATGTTTACTCATTTTATGATTTCTTTTTCGCATTCAAGCATGGCGGGAGGAGAAGCAGAGGAAGAAGGCAAGCGATTCCCTCGCCCCTGTCAAGCCCCTGTTCGGTAGTTTCAGTCTGTGGTCCGGGGTATTCATATAGAAAAAAAAAATAGTTTCTTGTATGCCCGAAGGTACAAGGCCTTTAATAGTACTCCCTCCGTCCCGTTTAATATTTACGTTTGCTTTTTGCACGTTGATTAAGGAGTATAATATTTTAATAGATAGTGGGTGTAAAGATATATTATTTAATTTAAAGTGGGTATGTGTATTAGTGTTGAATGTAGGTCCCATAGTGATATATTAATTATTTTAGGTGGGTCCCATATACCAAAAAGTGAAACGTAAACATTGAAATGGGACGCCCAAAATAGAAATATGTAAACATTGAAATAAGACGGAGAGAGTATTACATTTTGTTCTAATAAATATACATTTTAATTTATAAGAATATTATTTTTTATTTAATTGTATTACATTTTGTTATAATATAATGATTATTTAATAAGATTACGACATTTAATATTACATGGTACAACCTTTTAGACCGTCAAATTTGGGCGCAAGTTGGGCACACAAGTTTTATAGAAAAAAGAAAAAAAAAACAGTTTGATCTTGTACAAAGAGATAAATTAAAGGGGATTACTTAGGTGACCGTGGTTACCGGTGACCTACTCACATGGGGGTATGCACATCCCATATAGTGCATACTCCGTGTGAGGGGTCACCGTTGACCACGGATCACCTAAAAATTGCCCTAAATTAAAATTACAATAAAGGTAGTTGACCTGGGATCACACATGACCCAAGTCAACACAAGTTACATGTTAAAAGAGACCACTACTTTTATTCTAATATTTTATTATTTTGGAGGTCCACTACTTTTATTTTAATATTTTATTCTCTTTCCACACCAATCATATTTTTTTTGTTTTTTTATTAATAAAAAAGATGTACTTTATTTTTTTATCTTAAGATAATTTTATGTAATTTATTTTTTAATTTAATTTTTTAAATAGCTTTATTTGTTATGACATCTGTATATTCTTAAATAAAATTTATAAGATAATGAGTATATTTATCAAATCAAATAAATACAATACTTTATCTAGTTTAATCCACTTTAAATTATGCTAATCAATAGTATTACAAATTTATGCACATCTTATGATCCCATGTGAACAAAGGGATGGATAACAATAACTCACCTAAAAAGAATTAATAAAAAGGGCACCGAAAAAAATTAATAAAAATGGATTTAAAAAATTAATAAAAAGGGATTTTTTTTAATATTTAAGTAGGTGACATCTAATAACAACTAAAATAGCGTTGTTTTCTTTCTAATTTTTAATTTAATTTAATTTAAAAATATTTTAATCGTGTATATAGATAATTCGTCTTACAAATTATGACATGTTATATGGTCTCACCCAACACTATCTCTAATATTTTATATTTTTACTATTAATTGTTCATGAAATAGTATAACGGAGTGAATATCACTTTAAATTAAAAAAGATTATTTTTTGAGTGAATCTCATATAATTCGGATTTACATGTAAACTATTTTTTTTTAACTACTCTTTAGTATATAAGAAAATTACTCTTTGAAGAGTAATAATTTTTATATAGAAAAATCATAATTCATGTCTCAAAAAAATAATTTTTCATGTACTAAAGAGTAATCGATAAACTAGGGTTTACAAGAAATTGAAAAGTAATTTTTTAATTTAGAAGAGTAATAATTTATGTATTTATAGAATAACTTTTTAATGTACTAAAGAGTAACAAGGTTTACATACAAATATATGTAAACCCGATTTACACAAGTATTTGTGTTATCTTTTATCTGTAATATAAATTTCACCTGAAATAATTCAATTGAGCGGATATTAGTTTTCTTTTATGGCAAAGACTTGTGTGAGACCATTTCCGGTAAAGAGTTACATGAGACGGTTAAAAAGTAATAACTTTTATAATAAAAAATAACACTTAATTAATGAAAAGTGATAATGTTATTTCATGAACAATTTATAATATAAATAAAAAGTGATAACATTATGGAGTTGTCTCGAAATTTAGATGGTAAAATGGATAAATAAAAATATTTATTTAAATTTATTGATTTTTTAGCTAATATTATTATAGTAATAAAATTTAATTAAAAATGGTTTAATTAGTAATTAATTTTTTATTATATTTCAAATATTTACTATATAATTGATAATTTGATATAATTTTTATGATAATAAAGATGTGCAAAGGGAATTATAAACATTTAAATTTTTACATAAAAAGTAAATCACATAGTAATTAATGAGGAGAGATGACATGTGTCTTTATTATATTATTATATTATTTTACTTGTTAAACATGTAATAAGTAAAAGGGAGAGAAATGATTTGATCATCTAATGGTCTACGATTAAAAAAAGTTAATCTAACGGATGAAACTGACCCAGATCATGTGTGAACTTAGGTTTAATCTCCAAAATTTATAATCTCAAAGTCTTCGTGTGTGGCCAATAATGCAGCTTTATTTATACAAAAAAAATACCAACTTTCGAAACTCATTTTAAAATTATAAAAAAAAATTTATTGATAATTTTAGTTTTTTAAAACGAAATCTTTCTTTTCTAAAAGGGTTTTAAATTGAGTAAATTAACAGGAAACAAAGAATCAAGAAGATATAATTCGGGACAAATTCTCTTGTGAGACGTTATTTACATGAAACAGTTCGTGAGACGTGTTAAAGTATGTCTATTATTTAGATAAAATATATTTAATGGTTGTTAAAGTATGTTTTTTAAAATATGTTGGATTATGCATTAAAGTATGGTTTCAGCGTGTTATAATATAATTTATTATTGACATACTTTAACTACAAATAAGTATAATTTAATTCTACAATAAGTATACTTTAGTGATAGGTCGACCCGTCTCACACCCGTCTCTCAAATAACCCATCTCTCAAGAGACTTTCTCATAATTCGAAGTCCAAATAAATAAATAAATAAATAAAGGAGGAAATTAAACAAGCCTAATGCTTTTTTTAAAAAAAAATATATAGTTTTTATATATTTAAATAAACTCAGAGGTAAAAATTACAACGTGACTGATTAACCAATGAGCACCGTTAAGACGGACTAGACTGCCTATCATTCTTCGAAGGAAACAGAAAAACTCCACTATATATAAGGAGACAACTCACACATAAATATTAAAACGCCTCACAATGAGGACTAAACACTTTTACAAGAGGAGTTGTCTCCACACATAAATATTAAAACACCTCACAATGAAGACTAAACATTTTTACAAGAGGAGACTGAGTCACTAAACACCCAACACCCTAAGAAAAAAAAGAACGTCAAAAGTCAGTAAAAATCTACATAATTCCAACTGTTGCAAAATGCAACCTAAGAAAACAGATCCGAAGAGAGTCCGATGAAACATAAGAGGAGAAAAAAGAAAAAAAAAAACAAAACAAAAATAAAAACATGAGTTTTTTCTCTTCCGCGCACCACCATCAAACCATCATCACCTCGTCACACGCACTCTGTCGCCACCATCACCAAACCTCTACCACATCCACCTTGACACAAACGAAAACATAAACCCTAAACCATCACCAAACCTCGTCACCACATCCACTCTGTCGCCACCATCACCAAACAAGCCTGCTGAACTTTTAATTTTTAAAAAAATAATATGGAAAATTGGTGGCCCAATTTTGGATATTGAGTTGTTACCAATTTTTTTTATTTTTTTAAAATCCAGTTGAAGCCTATTAATTTTTTGAATGGAATTGGGCTCATTTTTTCGATAAATTAATCTCAGCCCAAATTGTTGATTTGATGGGCCACCTTGGTCTAAAACTAAGCCAACGTATTTCACTAATTAAGTACACAAGTCCACCCATCACATGAAGAAAAAAATAAAATCATCAGGTACCATTTCTATAAATAAACAAAAACAGATGAAATGATTCAGAATATATAGTAGTCTATTTAACTCCCCATTGAGGAGTTATTTTAATTATAATTATAATTTTTAATTAGATAAGAGTTCTTTGTACAAACAATGGAGAAGACTAGCCCAAGTGGATATTTGACAGCTTCATAATTGGTTATCTTCAATATAAATGCAATCTTTCTTTATTTCAATTCTATTTTAAATGCTTGGTTATTTGTTTATGAATTAATTGTTTGGTTAGTTGTTTTCCTAACTTTTGATGGTTCTATTATAGAGTTTTGTTTTTGTTAATTAGTTGTAGTTAAATTAAGAGGTTAATTTGTTCTGCACAATTCTTGCCTTTATTTTATTATTATATATTTAAATTTTGAATTAAATTATGTATTTGTGAATAAACTATTTGTGAATTACAAATTATAAATCTTTTATACATAAATCGATTTTTTTTCTTTATACTAGCTTAAAGGTATCCATTTTACTATTTTACTATTTTGAGCATCACTTTAAAAATAATTCATATTTACCATTTAGTGAAAGGTCTTGCCTTATAACTCATCATTTCCCTCAAATACAATTATCAACTACGCATATGATAATAGTATTTTTTAATCCATTTATAACTCATCATTTCCCTCAAATACAATTATCAACTACACATATGATAATAGTATTTCTTAATCCACGTATAATAAGCCAAATAATACCTTCCAAGTTCCCGGAGTCTAATAATTTTAATGATTATACCTTTTTTTTTTATGAATGATGATTTTACAAAATATAAAATATATGTCGAATTTAATTTTCCGATTTTATCGAGTCCGAGCATATTACACAAATTTGTTGTGTTAATGAACTGTATTATTATTATTATCATACATCCAAAACACAAAACGACATTTCCTAGGCAAATCAAGTGAAGAACAAGGACAGGTTTTAGAAGTAGAAATTTGATAGCTTTACTACAAAACTAACCTACATCTCTTTGTCCCTAAGACAAAACTCAACAAGCCTTCTGCGGCTCAAAATTTCAGTGGGAAATGGTTTTGCAGCATTGCATTGGATTTAACATCACAATGCAAGAAACACTTACTCTTAGGTTTGAGATGAATCGGCCTACTACTCGAATAGGTATTTTGGACTCCCGAACAGATTCAGCGTGTTGCTCGCGCCTGTTGATTCGACGGTTGAAGGAGGGAGCCACAAGTAGTAGATCGCTCACTTTGTGAGCAGCAAATTCTTTTTCACCACCACCTTTGCTTCCTTCGTTTCTTCTACGCCAGTTGAAGCGCGGCTTTCTGATGTATCTGAGCTGCTGTTCTCACCTTGTCCATCTTTATTCGACCACAGTCGAGAGAACATCTTTTTCACTTTCTTAGCAGTGGCTTTATCTCCATCCAATTTGGGATCAATCAGTTTGACGCCACCATCACCTTCTCCTTTGTTTCTCGTTCTCAGAGAAGCGAGCTCCCCCTTCAAATCCTTGAGCTCCTCTGACGTCTGATCTCCATCCCAATCCTCGTCTGAGTTGGTAGTTGCAGACCTGGAGCTCCCACAAGAGCCTCTTGGGAGCATAGCCCTTACAGAGCCAGGAACATCGGGAGTGCTATGACCCGTGGCTGCTGCTGTTCGCGCTTGCTCAAAGAAAAGAACTTGCACAACCACACGCATCGGAAGCCTCCCGTTTTGTACAGCATGCGAACAAGCATCAGCTGATAGCTTCCTGCAATCCATTAACCGACACAGTCTCTTTTTCTCACTCTTTGTCAACTCTGGATGTTCCTGTGCACAAAGAATAACCAGTTAGTAAATAAATACATACATAAATATATATGTATAGATTAAGAGAAGGGAGGAAGATATGGATTCATGACCAGACCAACCTTTAGGTACATGTCAATGGCGCGGTAAATCCCATCATGACTTGATCTCGGATAAGTGGAGACCATTTCAGCTAGATCAACAAATTTGGACATAGGTAGAGAGGAATCTCTAGCCGCTTCAGCCATGTATCCATCGACCAATTTAGCCACCTTTGCCTTGGAAGCATCGGAAGTGAAACACGGTTGACCATCAGGACAATCGGGGCGAGTGCCATTTTCTTGCTTCGCAAACTGCTCAACCAAATCATGAACCACATCTATGTTATACAGGGCTGTTTCGCCACCTGGGGAACTTATCATCAGATCAGACACAGTTGCCTCCTCAAGCTCTTGTGCAATTTTTTGCATAAGCTTCCTTTTCCCCATCTCTTCACATTCTAACGTCATCGATGCATGTAATAACATCAGCATGAAACTACAAGATACTGAGTGTCTCTCCAGTGGTAGCAACCACGTAATTATATCAACCAAGTAACGGTATTTCAGAAGATCATTTCCCTGAACAGTACTTTTGCTGAAAATAGGAAGCATTCGTGAAGCATATGCCTTCAGCGATTCTCCTATTACATCTGCAGATATTCTCCCTTTGGCTCTTATCGTTGTAATAACTCTTTTATATAGATCGATATGAAGTTCGCATAGATCTTCTACCCACCAGTCATTCGGCACTGTCTGTTGTTTCTTCACGCCATTCCAGTGGAGGTCATGCCCATTCTCAGAGGGAAGCTTCTTACGGTTGTAAGTGTATGACCAGTCGACTTTTGAAGGTTCTATGGAAGCTCTGGTGGCTACTGAATCTAAGCAGTGGCTCACAATTTTTAGTTCCTCCGACAATGGAAGAAAAGATTTGGCTGTTTGAAGTACAATGATTGAATCTTTCCAACTCCGGAAAATGCTAGAAGTGAGGAAGACATCGATCTTGTATATTAGATTTCCTTTGTCAACTGTCTCATACATTTCAAGGTACTCAGCGGCACAGCGTGCAGCCACCACATTGTACGCGTTGAGCGTTACTACCATGCCATAACAGAACTTAGCGCATATTTCGAATGCAGCAGCCCCTCCAGGAATATCATGGATGCCAATTTCATCGTCGTTGCTGTCACTTGCACTGGCGATAAGCTTCTGAAGCCGAGAACTCTTGGAGAGAAGTGGAAACTACAATCAGATGAAGTTTCGTTAGTAAAAACTTATACACATGGATCAAGCTGAATAGTACTCAAATCAGATGGAGGAAAATGCGTTTTGCAAGTCAAGAATTGTAATAAAACTTTGGATCAAAAAATGCATGTCTTCCAACTGGGGTCTACATATATAGGTACAGAACTAAGTTCAACCAATAAGAGAAAACTTGTAAATCCGTTTGAGCAAGCTCGAGAGGTTAAATGTAAAAGATCACAGATGGCGACATGTTTATTGATTAAGTCACCAAATTAGAAAACAGATTTGAATTATCATACCTTGTGGAGATAGAACTTGACATCCCCAACACTAACAACCATGTCGGTAGCCAGCTCAGTCGCTACATACCTGAAATACGAAATGCTTCTAACTGTCAAATTTAGCAATAAATCTTATAACAGCATCTTTTGAGTTCAAGACAATCTCATAGTCATGCCAGAACAAACAATTGTCATAAGCGATACCGTAAAGAAAAGTAATAACATCTGAAAATTCAATTGCCATAACAAAACAAAAAGGAAAATTTACATCCTTCAAAAGAGACTACGTATGAAGTTATACAACTAGCAAGAGCATCCTATATTTAACTGCACCGAACCTCATTATTTGGTCTTCAGAACGCAAATGTGTTTGATACGTAACATCGGAAAGAAACTAAAGAAGAAAATTCAACCAAAACAATACCCAACATTTGAGTCAGAACTCGATTATACAGTCTTCATTCAACATCTAGTCGGCATCCAAATTTAATAACACAGATAGAAGGAATTGTGCATTTGTATCAAATACAAACATCTATCAGCTAACATTTACAGTAATCATTCAACAGCAGATATAGCTAACCTGATTGCATCCCCATCAGTTTGAAACTGATCAGGCTTAGATCCAAGTTTCATAAACTTCATTTTGAAAGCCTAAAATTCTTTTTTGATTTTCACCTCCAAAATATCAACTCTTAGCTCCCACCAATTAAAAGCAGCAATTTCCAGAGCTCAATCACTACAAAAAATCTCAACAACCAAGTTGGAATCTCAACTTGCAGGAGATGCTCAATATCCTCCTTAAAATCAGAAACACGAGCACGCGTACAAGAAACTAACACCACCAATATCCCTTACTAGTGTCAGCATATGCTTATCACCAACATAGAGCATAAAACTTGAAGATGTGTTTAGATATCACAAACCAAGAATCAACAAGATATATTGCACCTACGAAGTTGGAGAACCTGTTAAACACAATCATGATATGAGAGAGAAGCTCCACTGAACTCGCAGACAAAGAGAATCCACCTAATTTGGAAGACACTGTAAACATATTTAATACTTGAAATAGCAGAGCAAATGGGACTGATGGGTTTCACTTTCCCCAAAATCATCATCAAACAGAATACACTACATCATGAAAGATAATGTAACAATAGATCCCAAATTAAAACTCAAATCTTTCTCCAAAATAAAAAAATAAACAATGGTTCGACACTTGCTCTTCTTCTCCTACAATAGGGTATGGTGGGGTGGGGGGGTAAAAATCATATGAACAAGAAATTAAGCAGAACCCAGAGATTAGGCATATTTAGAGAGCATATACCTCGATTATTTACCATGAAACAAGATAAATAAACAAAACCCACAATCACCAAGCATTGAAAACCCCCCAAAACAAAGAAAAGTAAAGTAAAGAAAAGAAATTAAACCAGTGGATTGTTGCAAACTCACCTAACAAGATAAAAGTAGAAGAAATGGAATCAAGGGAGGCATAAAAAGAAAAGGAATGAGGGTGAATGAGGTAGAGAGGTAAGTAGGAGGAGCAAAAGCAGGGAAGAGAACCCCACAGACACATGGTATATGAGAGAGAAACGAAACCAGAAAAGACCAAAGAATGAAAAAGATGAGTTGTCGCTAATGTTTGCTAGCCACCATTGCAACACCATGTATTCACAAAAGGCCAGCCTCAGAATGTTCGCAGTCTCATCTATCCCTTTAGAATCAGCACCACCGCCCCACCACCAAAACCCCTTTTTCCTCCCTACACTGCGCCTTTCTATACCCTCAATTTCACCATTTCACTCATTCGGAGTTTTGTAAGCTCACACAAGATATTTTATACTCCCTCTTTCCCTCACTAATAGCTCGGGTCTTTTGTTTTTTGATACGTGGATTAAGGAGTATTATTATTTAATGTATAGTGGATAGTTGTATTAGTGAAAGTATGTATCTCATATTTTAATTGTATTAGTGAGTATGTGTGGGTCCCATGTGTAAAAAAGGAAATATGACTCTTTGCGTGAGACGCCCAAAATAAATAAAAAAACTTCTTTAAAGGGGACCGAGAGAGTAGTCACTCCGTTTCGTTTAAGGAGTATTATCTTTTTTTTTTCACTTGTAGTAAGAAGTATTACTCCTCCATTTCAATTTAAACTACACTAGAGCTATTTTTTACAATATTATTGAATCATGGAGAGTAACCTAAGTATTTTTGGTAATAAATACTCCCTCCGTCCCATTACTATTGCTACTTTTACTGTAGCTTCTGTGAGAGCTTTTTGCAGTCAAAAGTAGCAATAGTGATGGGACAGAGGGAGTATATTAAATACATTACAAAATGTGTTATGTGTTAATGGTAAAGAGTTGATATTAGGTGCACCGGTGCAAGGGTATACCTATATGTGTATAATTTTTTATTATATTTTGTGTATATATTATTTTATTTTGTATATATATTTTTTAATAATTGTATATTTTTTAAACTCAATTTTTCATTAAAAAAACTAATAATTAAATTGTATACATTTTTGTTCATAATTGTATATGTTTTTGTTTATATTTATATACGTTTTTTAAAGTGAGTACGCCCTAAGATGTGCACAGTATAATTAGCCTAATTTGTAATTAAAATTTATTTTTAGGGTTGTAATTTGATATGATTTTTTTTTGAGTGGGTAAAGTTTAATGTAGAACAGATCAAAATGAAAAATCCAAAATTTAACTTGGGATAGAAAAAATATTACTCCTTATTTAATTTATAATGGGTAGTTGTATTACTGGGGTGTGAGACCCATATTTTAATTATATTAAGACATGAGTGTGATTTTATTTGTGTAAAAAATGAAATGAGACTTGTTGCAACGAACATCTAAAATGAAAAAAAAATGACTTTTTAAAACGGACTAAATAGGTATGTTTTATGTACTAAATCTTTAGAGTGAAACTAGTGTACGTAGGGTATTACCAGAGACCAATCTATACCATTTTAATTGTTAAATTAAATTTTAAATTTAACCGCTAATATTAAATTAAAGGATAATTTTAGGGTGTATTTGGTTCACCAATGCATTTTAGAATTGATATATATTTTAAATAGAATAATAATGGATAGTTATTTTATTAATTTTAATTAATTTAATTGTGGAGATTGAATTACAATTAAATTTAATTATCTAAATCGTTCAGGTGTATTGGTGCCCAAATACACCACAATTAGATGAGAAATAATACATAAAATGATAAAATTATTAATTGAGGGGAGATAATGTATAATAAGTTGGTACTTTTTAGGATTAATATAATTTATAGATATATATAAAGATGGTTAAAAAAATTTATGTATGAAATTTTAAACCCTAAACTTGATATTTTAAATTCAAAACAAACATAACTAAATATTAGAACATACAATTTTATCTTTTAAAGAAAACAATTAACTCTTTCATCAACTCAAAGTTTATTGTACATTTTTATGATTATCATTTCTCGTCAATAATTTAATTTAAAACTATTATTCAGGTTGAGCAAGCTTAAACATCTCATGTTTTAGAAAGACTCGAATTAATACTTATCGAGTTAAATTTAAGCTTGTCTCAATTATATAACAATATAATATTAGTGCTCGTCTCTATTATGACAAATTTAAACTCTAGATCGACTTATTTAACAAAACAAATTGAGTTTATCGAGCTTCAAAATTAAATTTTTATATATTTAATTTATTATTGTATTTATTAATTATGGAGTATTGATATAGTGATATTCATCATTATTGCTTAATCATATAATTATTTTTATTTTTATGTTTTGTGAAAATTATTATGATAGAGTGTAGTATTATTTATTTATTATATTATCATCATTTTTTTTTTATTAAAGATCTAATAATTAGCTACTCGACTTGTTAATTTTACGAGTGTAACATGAATTTGAACTAGCTAGGGTTCAATTATTGAATTGAGTCAAAGCCATGGAGCAGCTTAAGTTTAATAGCTCTATCTCTACACAATCACTTGTATAAATTGAGTTCATGGTGTAAATTTTATGATTCATTTTCAATCTTATGTATCCTATGTATTGTTAGGATGTTTAAATTAAGAGAATCATAGAATTTACAAGAGTTTATGATGTAAACCCGATTTACAAGAAACTAACTCATAAAGACAAAAGACTTATTTATGAAATGTCTCATGGGGGTTTGTGAGATGGATAATAAGTAATATTTAATAAAAAGTGATAATTAATTAAAAATAGTGTAAAATGGTCTCGCTAGACTGTCTTGTCCAAGACAGTCCCATAAATAAATGATAAAGAATATTAGGTGTGTTAAGTACATGTAACTTTTTTTAAATAAAGTAGATGAAAAATGTGGTTGTTTTGATTTTTTATCTTTTATAGGAAACAAAAACATTTCTACAATGCGAAAATAAAAAAAGTGAAAATTAAAGGGCATATGGAGGAGTATAATAGTATATATTATAAATTTACGAGGCACTCTCTCGTGAGACATGAGACGGGTTGACCCATAACTAAAGTATGCTTATTATATAAGTAAATATGTTTATTTGTAGTTAAAGTATATTAATAATAAATCATATTATAACATCTTAAAATCATAATTTAATTAATCATTTTTCATACTTTAGAAAACATATTTCAGCATCATTAAGCATATTTTATCTATATACATAAATATACTTTAATACGTTTCATGAACCGTCTCACATATGTAACGTATCATAAGAGAATTTGTCTAAAATTATATGATAAATAAATTGGGAAAATCCAAATACAACGTGTGGGTTGTCGGACCCTCATTCATTAAAATCAGAGTTTATAACTTTATAGAGTTGGGCACGCCAGATGACACTCTTGATTTTGTTATTTTTTTAAAAAATTTATTATTATTATTATTTCAATATCAGTTTGGAGTTAATTTATGATGAAATGTTTTTTACTTTTAATGTAATATTTGCAAAGAGAAAACGACGCATCCATCTTTTTACTGTCTTACATGAATAATAATGGCATCCAACGCTGTGAACTATTTTTAACTAAGAAATGTGGGAATTCATTGGTTAAAGTTAAAAAGAGAATCAGATTTGCAAATAATTAAATATGAGTAGGAATCAATCATATGGGGGTCACATGGGACATTCATCACTTTTACTTTGGGTTAGCCCACTGCATTTCTCCCCCTTAACACTAGATTAATTACATCTCCTATTTCTAACATACGTCATTTATTTACTTAAATATTAAGGTACAATCAAGATCTTAGTTAATTGATTTATTACTTTAATATCATTTTACCCATATTTTCTATAAATTCAAACAAAATTTTCTTACTTAATGGGGGTACTCTTTGTTAACCAACACTCACATGTTTGTGTTAATTTTATTCAGTTAAGGATCTACAAATCGGGTGAACTGATTAAAAATTAAGTCCTCTTTTTGTTTTGTCTTTTTGTTTTGTCCTAGCGGTTACATTTTCATTTTCTTTTTTTATATAGAACCCAAATAAAATAATAAAAATATTTTTAGGGGATCCACATACAACACTAACACAATTACCCACCGCATATTAAAATATTAAATTTCCGTCAATTTTTTTGTGTGATTTTGTTTATTGTTATACAAGGTTACGTGATAACAAAAATCACAATCAACAAAATCACCACTAAAATAGATATCTATACACTACATGCACAAACTAAATACTCAAACACGATTCTACTGCAAATCGAACAATAAACCAAATCAATAGAATTAAATCAAGAATGAACAAATCAGCTTATTTAACTGTATTTAAAAAAAAAAACACTAAAACACATATTCTTAATTGAGAATTGCCTGTAGGTTATAATTACTTTTCATTACAAATAATAATAATAATAATAATAATAATAAATAAATAAATAAAATAAAAATTGATAGATTGTTGTAGACTCCAATTAATTCTCCTAAACAAACTCACAGAAAATAAATCCTAAAGTAAAACGAATTTTGCATACACAAAAATCACATTTCTTTCTTTCTTTCTTTTTTTTTGTGTGAAAAAACTCAATAGATGAAATATTTTTGAATATGGATTAAATATAAGCTTTATAAATTTGGTGAGATAGTCTCCCCCCTAAAATTTCAACATATATATAATTATATACCCACATTTATATTTTGTGAGAAAATGTAACTTACACAATGTATTAATAGGTAAATATATAGTAGAAATTAGGGTGCCTATATTTAATCCAAAAAAATCAATATGTATATATATTGATAGGAAATGAAAAGCATAAAAAATAATGAACATCTCCCCTATCACCTCAAGCAGACAAATAGTGACCACATTCCATTTCTCTTATCCAAATTGTTTTTATTCCTTATACATCACATGTCATGCCCTAGATCTTCTACCCTAAAATTCTTAAAATATTCTGAAATATCCTTTACTAATTAAATAATAAATAATCTTGGTATCATTGACTCATTACATATATAAATATGTGCAATTTAGACTAATTATTATGCTCAATTTCTGATTATTATTATTTTTTCATCCACATGATCTGCATTAGATGCTGCAAATATAATAAAAATAATTTAATTACCTCAGCTGACATAAATTTGCATCACGATCTTCTGAAAGATTCTGTCATGGGAATTTGTCGGATTACTTTTTCTTTTTCACATTAAATTACAGAATCAAAATATTTTATTAGGAGTTTTTCATTCGAGAATTTTTTTAAGTAACAAAATACTCCCGGTTTGAATCTTGTTTATTGATAAATAATTATTATCAATTTTGAGCTCGATCGAGCTCATCATATAAAAAAATTATCGAGTTCGAGTAGAGAATGTCTATTAAAGTTTATTTATGTTCATGTATTAATACGAACACGTTTGATAACATATTTTTGAAGAATCGTTTATAAACATAAATATTTTTGGTCGTGAACACATAATATTTTTCATAAATATTAGATAATCAAACAAATCAAATAAATAGTAAAATAAATGAAATGAATATACAGTATATTAATAGACAAAGATTTGTGTGAGACGATCTCATGAAATAAATTTCGTGAAACAAATAAAAAGTGATAATCATTATAAGGAAAAATAATACTCAATTGATGAAAAATGATAATGGTGTTGTGAACTATTTCATGAACAATTTATACTCCCTCCGTCTCATGCAAAGGGTTACTTTTGTTTTTTACACGTGGATTAAGGAGTATTATTATTTAATGTGCAGTGAATAGTTATATTAGTGGGTGTGTGTGATTTCATATTTTAATTGTATTAGTAAGCGTTTGTGAGCCTCATGTGTTTAAAAAAGAAAATGAGATTTTTTGGGTGGGACGCTAAAAAAAGAAAAAAAAACTCTTGAAGGGAACGGAGGGAGTAGTAAGAATAAAAAGTGATAATATTTTAAAGAATAGTAATAGCATATTTAATAAAAAATGATAATTAATTATGAAAGTACTATAAAATAGTCTCATGAGACAGATTGAGACAGACTCACACAAGTGCCCCATATTAATATTTAAATAATCATTGAAATTATTGTCATATTTATGTACATTTAATATAAAAAAATATTAATTATATTAATCGAGTTCTAATGAACTTGTTTCCGAACATGCTAAACAAATATAAAATGAACCTGTTCATCAGTTTTTAATAAAGGAATTATGCAATGCCTAAAATCTATTTATATAAAACAAGTTTAAAAATTGGTCTTGTTATTATTTATTTAATTAATCAAACGCATGTAAACAAGCTCGTATTGTGTGAAGCCACAAACTTTTCGACAAATGCTATGTTTGTTACACCTTTATCTTCGCCTCAGTGAAGTGGACATATTTACCTTATGAGCAGAGAATTGGACATACTCACCTTATGTTCATAAAATAAATAGTATGTCAATAAATCTCCTTAACGGAGAAAGAATATGAAAATAGTGTATAAATATTTGTTAGAAAATATATTATATCATAAATTTTGAATTACATTCAATATCAAATTAATTAACTTATTTGTATCACAGATTATATTGAGAGGTTCCAAGTTAAAAGGAATTTTCATAGAATCCTTGGCGAGACCGAGAATTATATATTTATCGATTTTATATATCATAACTTTAGAAAAGTGAAATAATACTCTGATCACTTCAACTAATCATAATTGCTTAAAGTTTTCTAGATTTAAATCAAAATAGCATAGCATTTACTTATTTATAAAAAAAACCAGACATGTATGAATGGAGTTCACAAATACACTTTAATTTTTATCGATTATCATTTAATACATGAAAAGAGATAAGTTAATTCTCTTCTAAATAAAAAAATATTACTTTTAAAATTTTTGTAACCTGATTCTTAATTTATCTATACACATATATAATAGCAACAAGGGTCAACAAAAATTAGACTCAATTTTGACCTAATTCTCCCCCCCCCCCCCCCCCCCCCCCCCCCCCCCTTTCAATTTTATCTCAATATTGGCTATTTATTATTTTAAGATAAATAAATCTGAACCGTCTATTTGTGTTATGATTTAATCTAAGATTTGGCAATAAAAACTCAGTGCCAATTCAACAATTTACACAAAATTTTACGCCATTTTTATAATTTTTGAAATCATTTGAACAAAATTCATTTCCAAACTCTAATCTCACATTTGACTTGACGATTGATAAACACGGATTTTACGTGTTTATATAGGCCGTTCCATAGTTGATTATTGCACGATTTTATTTATTGTGTGAAATTATATGCTTAATTGTTAAATATTAGAACTTCACAGGTATTTTGGAGTTATTGCAGATTTTAGGCCTAATTGAAGAATAAAAGAAGAACTTTAGTTGAAGAAGAGGAAGAGATGAAGATATGAAGCAATGGATCCATATGATGTGCAGTAAGTGTTGCGTGTGTGGCCAGTTGCATGTGTTAGACCAAGTTGAAGCCTCGTTTGGGCGAATGGAAGTCGTTTGGTGGAATCAGCATGTTGTTAGACCGAGTCAAAAAAGGCTGTGAGCTCCCAGAAAATTGACGCCGATCGTTAGACCAAATCATCCATGGTTTGATCGGATCATCACTTCGTTGGACCAAACCAAAGCATTCATTTGCTCGGATCATTCATTAGTTTGGTCGAGTTAAGATTTATTCTTCATCAAACTTGCTCTCCAAGCCCAGGCCCATTAATCCACTGTTCCAAAGGATCTCTACTCCTATAAATACCCAATTAAATCAGAAAAGAGAGATCATCGATTTATTCAACAAGTCATTCACACATTCATCCACAGAGTCAGTCTGCATCCGAAGAACATCGTGGAGTTATGAAGACGAAAGTCTAGGGACGAGACGACGCTTATTCCTTCATCCGGCTTCTATTAGATTATTTAATTTCATGTTAAATTCAGTTTTATTTTATTTCTGTATTTTCTGTATGGAAACCTAAACTTCCAGAATTGCATGAGTAGTTTGGTTTTGGATGTTTTGGTGTGTGAATCCTTTATTTAATTCAAGCAGTTTATTTCTTTTATATGTGTGATTTCTCTACATGATTAAATGATTCGCGACCAATTACTCATATTTGTTTATTAAACCAAGAAACGAAAGTTGAGGGTTAATGTTGGATCACTTCATACATATAACACATCTAGTAGTTGTATCGTTACTATGAGACAAAAGGTGTGAGAGAATTCAATCCGATAAATCTGTTGGGAGTTAATTGATATGATATTTACGTTACTGTTATATTCATTGATTGATCAACTTGTGATTAGATTCGAAAGAATTAATTACATAAATTACAGATTGCTTTAGGAAATTATACTTGAATTGAATTAAGAAGTTTCATCCACTGCATGACAAACTAAGTGAAAGTGTAATACCTAGAATTATTTTTATTATTCTTATTTGAGTCCAATTCATATTCTGCATTTGTTGAGCCCAGTCATTGCATATTTATTATTTTATTTTATTGTTTATTTAATTCTCAAACATCTTGATATTTTTCTTATTCTTGGACAAGTATTTAATTAATTAGATTTTAATTCATTCCATGTGGATTCGATACCTTATCTATCTGCTTGCTACATATGTCCCGTATACTTGCGGAATATACTATCGCCTCCATGGCTATCGCTGCAGTAGTGGCATTTCTGTCACACTTTGTGCAATGCTCATTTGCTCCCTCTCCACTCAATATCCTCTTTATTCTTTCTAATCTAAATCTAATGGATTAATTGGAACCGCTGGTGTTCTTTGCCATGGCAGCGGAAAAGCTACGCGATCTACGCGACACTAGTTTCGTTGCTTTGTTTAGGAATCGGATCAAATGAGGAGGTGAAGTTTTTTGTATTTTGGGTTTAATTGAAATAGCGAGTGAGAACGTATCAAAAAATCGATCTATATTTAGGTTGGAATTTGCTGCAGGTATCCGAATTAACAAAGAATTGAATTTATTTGCAAACAAAATACCCCTCTTCGTCGCATACTATCTGCCCTTTAACATTTTTTTCAGTGTAATTTTGTTTGGGTGGAGATTACAAATGGTGATAACTTCGTTTCATTTTTGCAGGGAAAAATATCAAGGAAATGAGCTGTAATCAATGAAAATTGCAATAGCTTTTTGCTTTTGAAATAGTTTCTTGAACAAATAAGAACCTCAAATGTTTCTCTCTTCTATATTTTTGCTCATGGATACTGAATGAATGATATTTTCTGGGTGCTGTCAATAGAGTCCCTGCAGGAGAGATACTTTATTGTGAAAACCTTATTTTTATAGTGGAGCCATTGTAAGTTGACTAAATCAACGATATTTTACATCATTAAGTATGATAGAAGTCATTATCTGATTCAATAATCTTCTATATATCAACATGTGTAGTCATTAGCATTTTGTTATTTATAGTTTCCAATTGATTTATTCTCGGTTGTAGTTGTTATAATGAAGGAAAATTAATTATAGAGCATATTACCATAATAATGCGACTTATTATAGGCTTCTCTAACTCTTATTATATATATGTGTGTACATATGTCTCTTGAGCTACTACCATTTAAATAGGGATGTAATTGAATCGAGCCGAGTCGAACACTACTAGATTTGAGGATCGTTTGTTAAGAAATTATCGAACTCGAGCCCGAGCTCGAACTTGCCAAGAAAAAAATATCGAACTCGAGCTCGAATTCAAACTATTTGTTAAGACTCGCGAACATGTTCACGAACACATAAAGTAACTTGTTTATGAATATATTTTCATGAACATTTAAATAATTTTGTGTCTGGATATTAAAAGAATGTTTCGTTTATAAATATTTAATATTATTCATAATATTAAATAAACAAACTAACAAAATATAATAATAAATGGTAAAAAGTATTTAAATATTTAAATAATCACTTAAGTTATTATCATATTTGTGTGGTTTAATATAAAATATTTAATTATTGAATATTAATAAATAAATAATAATATATAATTCTAAAGAATAAATATAAAATTTACGAACGCGTTTGCGAGCCATTAGCGAGCCTATAAACGAATATGTTCGCGAACTTTCGAGCCGAATACCCTTAGGCTTGAGTTTGGTTTGATAAACTATACGAACCCAAAATTCAAGTTTAGTTTGGTTCGTTAAGGTTAACGAACGAGTTTGAACGAACATTTAATCAAACTGAGACTCGAATAGTTCGCGAACGGTTTGGTTTGGTTACATCCCTACATTTAAAGAGTTTTTCTCCCCTTAATCCTATGTAAGTTAATTCATGTATTTATCTATTTTAGTTTTTGTCAGATGATATTTGAATTAAATTATATATGTTTGGTTTTGCAGTGAATCATCTTAGATTAGAGGTAGAATGTGGGAGATTGGTCAAAAGTCGATTAAATCAGTTCAAATGGTATTCTCTTTCTTTAGATATAACCACCAAAGATAAACAACTACATATATTTTTCTTGATTTCAAGATTGATTATATTCTATCCGTATAATCTATGTTGAATTTTAATGTGATGCTTTCATGATTATACAGAACAATAAGAAGTAGATAAAGAGAGAGAAGTAGAGATGTCAAAATGCAAATTGCATGACATGAGGGTGCACAAAGTACAGTCCAGGCTAGGTGAGGCTGAGACAGCTGAAATGAGAGCACATGACGAAAAATCAGACTGGCCTGTACAGCGCATTGCAGCAGGGAGACTAAAGGCCAAAGAAACGAGTAAAGATAATAGATTGCTCAAAGAATTCATCAAGCAATCAGACCATTACAATCATGATGATATTACACAATAATACAACCATGAATAAGACTCCATTGGAGAGGAGAAACAGGTGCATGATCATGATGAGTTGATAAAGAATGAAGAGGTGGATAAGATGAAGAGAGAGCTGGAAGCTGCCATGGCGAAAATTAGGAGTTGAGAATGAGATCACAACAAGCAATCAATAGAGCTTATGCAGCTAAAAAGGTAAAAGGAGTGTTGGAAGAAAAGATGAAGAGGAAGAAAGAACAGAAAGAGAGGGAAAAGACTGCATTAGCAACCGTTCATATATGAGGATAATGCTTTTGTCAAGCCTCTTGGTAAAGTTCTTTACATAAAATTCTATATATATATTTTTTTTTAAGAAATTGCCATTTATGATTATAATGTGATAGTTAGTTAATATTGGACAATAAAGATTTATGCTACTGCAACTGTTGAGCAAGTGAAAAATAAATGTGAGACTATGAGACTATTTTGGTTTTAAATTCCATTGTCTCACCAAAGACCAGAATCCAAAAATATTTTGTTAATTCTTTTTATTTACAACTTCGTTGTAATTTTATAGACACATACCAAATTACATACGACATGATGTAATTATAAGTCATTTTATGACATGCAAATTGGTTCTGTCAACGAGTTTTTTGACAAATAATTACACAAGATTTTGGGTTTCTTTAAAAGTTGCATGAGTTGACCTTTTACACTTAATTCAGTGAGCTATATGTTTGATAACTGTTAAGTGGCTTTTTGAATTGATAGTTCTGAAAGGCATGGACTTTGAATGTCTATATTGAGTGGTGAAAATCCAAGCAATACTAACGCGGGAAATTTGTGAATTGACCTTTTTTAAATTTAAAAAAAAAGGATATATCATTGGGTAATTTACAGGTAGGAGAAAAGGCAGGCTTTAAGAGAAGCAATAAGTAAATCTACAACTGAAAGCAGAGTTAGGAAGAGGAAGAAAAATTATGTTAAAACAAATGGACATGTTCGACATAATAAATAATTATCACCGTTTGTGCATAGATTGAGAATACGTTAACAAAGGTGAAAAGAAAATTTTATATTTTATAAATCACCGGGTAACTATATCATGCTGGATGATTTTAATTTGATGTTTCAACATGGGATAAATGGTGTAAGGATTCGGATGGTGGATAATGCATGATCCTAATCCATTTGTTAGTAGCTCTTTGCAAGCACTCGACAATGCTTTCATCAGGAAACATGTCAATGGTCATTTTGCTTTCTGTTTTCTATTTCTCCAGTTCAAAGTTAATAGCGAAATTTTTTCTATGTTATGAGTGACAGTAATGCAAATCATTGATAATACTTGAATTTATATGTAGTTTTAGCTTATGTAGTTTGTCTGTCGTGTTTTTTACTAAATTAGTCTGTCGTGTGCACATCTAAATTATATCTTACTATCTACTTTTATTTTCATATATAATATTAGCTTATGTAGGGTTTAGATACTATAACTGATATTTTTGTTTGGTTAAAACCATAAGTTGACCATAGCATGTTAAGCAGTGCATCATTATTTTATCGCTATTATAATGTGTCTTCATTAAGCATGACTTGGTTTAACAATAAATCATGGTTGCTAATTTTTTGCCTAGAATATCTCCTAAATAGACAACAAATTACGTGGGAGTATTTTTCATAAAGCCATATATTTGTAGGAATCATTATGGATGGAAATATATTGATTATGTTATTATTGATGAAGCAGTACATTATGCAAACATTACTGTGAATGGTCATATTTCCCAAGTAATATTAAATTAGATTAGCAATATATCGAAGGTGAATCAACATACTTTAGTTTCAGGAGGTGTTTGTGGGACATTATTGTGGATGACGATATATTTGGTATGGTACTTTAAACCTTTGCTTAAATCTTTTTATTTACTCTAAATGTATTTTTCTCATTTAATTTAAACTTAATTGCCAGCAATATATTTTCAAAATTGTTATTAAATTATGTACTATTTAATTTTAAAATATGAAGCTAAAAGATAGTACTTACAGGTCTAGAAAAATAAAGGGTTTATAATAAAGGTATGTAATTTATATTTTGATAAGAAATTTAACTGACTCCGAAAATAAAGAGATTATTTGGAATTAGCAATTACATACCTTTATTAGCTTAGAAACCTCATGAATAACAGCTTTTTACTTCCCTTTATATTCTCTAGAAGAAGTTTTATTCACATTTTATTTCATATATGTGCAAGCATTCCAAGAATTTATGAAAGCAAATTAGATTCTTCACTCTATCACATTATTGAAATATTTTGCCTCCTTAGGAAATTTGTATCATTCATTCATTCTCTTCTCAATAATTGAAATTCATTAGTCATCTCTCACTCTCAAGTAAATCTATGTTCTTCTTCCACCTCTTCTTCTCATTCTTGAGTGCATCTTACCCTCATTACTCTTTGCTGATAAATTATCAAAAAATATTACCTCAATTTATATATTGTTACAACATCCCGATTTATTGGCATTGAGCTTTTCCACCAACCTGTAATCAACCATAATACATCCTGGTATACTGTCAATTATGAATTTTGATACATCTAAAGATATGGCTGGAGATTTTCAGCAACTTAAAACACATTAGCAGTTTCGTTAGTTTTACATAGTTGAATTCATGCATATAGATAAAATATATCTTAAGATATTGGAGTCTTTTGTTGGAGCAAACTAAAATTATACTTTTATCATCATCAGTAGTTTGTGTATTTTTATTATGAATTGCTAAACATTGATCTTCATAATTTCTGGAAATATTGAGAACATTAAATTATCCAAATATTAAAAGAAGTAAATGTGTTGATTGATCATAGCTAGTTTATGGCAAATCAACATATTTTGTGATTTGTTATAATTATTTATAATTTGTAATCCCTTTTGTGTTCTGTTACACTTAGGTGGTGAAAGTGAAATCCAATGGTGCTTAGACAACCACTATATTTGTATATCTAATCATGATTAAAGTTCTTCATGTTTAAGTACAAAATATGCGTAACATATCTAAGTTATCTGTTTTTCTCTGAAACAAGTCTTAATTACAAGCATCCACATACTCTAAATAGATGGTTGTATTCAAATTCAATAATAATTCCGCATCATATAGTATAAATTTATTTGAAATCCATTTTTTTAATGGTCATTGACATGTAACTCTTTACATGATATTACTATAGTATACATGCCAACTTATTTGATAATAATTTTTAAAAATTCTGTCATTTTTTACCTACAGCGTGCGACTAAAGTGAATCGGATTGTTAGTATAGAACCATTAGATAATTATGTACCACAACCTTAAATTCGGGTAATGGTGCTCATACAAATTAGCAATGTCTTTTATAAGAAATATATAATTAATCACATCACGTATGCATGCATGAAGTACGTATTATTGACAATGCATTAAGCATATATCAGACAAATATGCATCCAATTTCTGAGGTAAAATGTTAGACCTATACATCCCATAGAAAATGAGGATAGTTTAAAAAATAATGTGTAGTAATATTTTTGTATAAAAAATGAATCTGCACTAATCATTTTGTTAAAAAAATTCTTAGAGCCAAGAGGTGAGCATTCTAAAATACAAATAGTTTCACATACTTGCTTCGAGTAATAATTGTTCCTGGCCTATTAGTCTATGTTTGAATCAGGTATTGTTGTGCGTGACAATAATTGTGGCATGTAAGGACTAAATCGTTTTATTTTTTGCTGTTTTATCTTGGCCTGTGAGCCCTTATTTGAATTGCATAATGTTGTGCATGAATACTTTCTTATACCTTTTATAGAGGATATTATTTGCAGAGATTGAAAGGACGAAAAATTATATCAAAAGGAGGTGATGAACCAGGAGCTCACCCACCTAAAGATCAGCTCCCCTATGTTGCTTATGCATTCCAGCCCTTCTTCATAGCATTAGTTTTTTTTCCTTTTTTTTTGCATTGGTATGTCATGTTGTCTGTGTTTTAAAGTGTGAGAAGTATTGTTGTTTAAATATGTTGGGTTTATGTCGTTCATTTCTCTCTCTCTCTCCTTGAGCTGTGGAAGTTAGTTTTAGTAAAATTAATGTTTAACCTCTATTTGTAATTTAGATTACATGTTAAAAGCTTAAATTCTTCATGCCAATTAGTATAATACCAGAAAATTTGTTAGTGTTCTTATTCTTGACATTTATAAATGTTGGTTGAATGTATAAAGGTACAGTGAAGCAAATACCCTTATCAATGTGGTTTTTGTCTCATTTCTGGTGATGTACATATCTTTAGGCATAGTAGATTGCTTCTTGTTTTTTTTATGTTCTGAAATTCTAATTTCAAATTCATGTTTCCAGTTTAATTCGATTACTTTAAATTTTTCAACTTTTTGCTCTTATACGTATTTTAACATTCACATAGTTATAATGTACATATACAATACCATAATGCATATTTAATTTAATATTTAAATAATGTTCTAAAGAAAATTACAGAAGTGAAAATTATACAAATTAAAATAAAAGTTTTTTAAAATTAAAAAATATATACATATTTATTTAAAATAGAATTTATATTATATTTATTTCACAATTACTTAGTTATAAAATATAAATATATATAAATTAAATGAGTATTAAACGGGAACGGGTAACCCATGGGTATCGATAAACGAGTTTGGGATGAATACGTGTATCATAATGATTTTTTTTAATATGATAAGTACGGGTACAATACCCCTTAAAAAATTGATAAAAACTTATGTAAGACCGTTTCACGTAAGGGCTTATGTGAGATGGTCTGAAAGTGATAACTTTTATGAAAAAATGATAATAAATTAATAAAAAGTGATAATGTTCTTTCATGAACAATTTATAGTATAAATAAAAAGTGATAACATTTTATACCGAAAGTGATAACTATTTTAAAAAGTGAAAAATAGTCTCATGTGAGATGGTCTCACGCAAGACCTACCCTAAAAAGTTAATATTAAAAAAATAATTTTTTTAATATAAAATAAATGAATATTAAACAGGTACGGGTACACGCGGGTATTGATAAATGGGTATGGGATGTGTACGGGTAGTATAATAAATTTTTTGAACTGGATGTGTACAGGTATGGGTAGTTGTGTTTTAATTGGATACGGGTACGGGTATAACCCCTATGGTTTAGTGTTCATTCCAATGGTAAAATTACGACTCCTTGTGGTTTATAGTATACTTATTTTAATATGAAGTTAAAATATTAATTTAACAGTCGAGCAGACATCTATTTCCCGTTGGATGCATTTTACAATAATGTTTAATGATGGGGTTCTTTTTTTTGTAAATTCTCAAACGTGTGAATTAATTCTCAATTGAAGTTCATGTCTTTCTTGCAATTAACTATTTAAATATTTGTAAACCCATATTTATATAATTAGGGTTTAGAGTTTAGGGTTTTAGGATTTAAGATTTAGGGTTTAAGGTTTTAGGGTTTTAAGGTTTACTCTCTCCATTCCGGCGTAAGAGGGTCATTTGTTTTTTTGCACGTAGATTAAGGAGTATTATTATTTAATTTATAGTGGATAATTATATTAGTGGGAGTGTGGATCATATTTTAATTGTATTAGAGGGGGTGTGTGGGTCCCATGTGTTTAAAAAAAGAAATGGGACTCTTTGGGTAAGACGACCAAAATGGAAAAATGACCCTCTTAGCCTGGGACAGAGGGAGTAGGTTTTATGGTATCAACTCTTAATAGTTTTAAGATTTTTTTAATTATATTTATTAAATTTTATTTAAAATAATAGAATTTATATTATATTTATATTTAATTAATAATAGCATAATTTTTATTAAAATAATAATTTAGAAAAAATATATAAATAATTATAAAATAAACGGGTATTGATTAACGGGTTTGTGCTGAGTACTGGTATCATAATATATTTTTTATTAAGACGGGTACGGATATGAGTAGTTTATATTTAAATGGATACGAGTACGGGTACCCCTATAATAGTGGGTATCCTATCTGTAGTCCTTCCTTATAACTACTCATTATACATTAAAATATTATACCTCTCAAAACAATATAAATTAAAATAGTATATTCCTTAATAAGTATTTGATTTGATTACTTAGTACCCCCTCTGTCTCTTATTTATGTTCACACTTTCCGTTTTCGTCCGTCCCATATTTTTGTTCACCACCTAAAAAAGAAACTTCACATTAACCAACAACCTCAAAAGTTATCTTAATTTCAAAAATGTCACTCTCACCTAACACACATAACATACTTTATAATTTATTTATTACATAAAAATGCTACAATACCCCTCAAAAGTCAATAAAGTTGGTCAAAAAGTAACTTTTCTTAAACTCCGTATCACAGTGTCGGTGAACTTAACTCCGAAACGAAGGGAGTATTAGAAATACTTGGTATGAGAAATTAATCATTGGTTCGCTTATAGTTAATTTCTGAGAAATATATAAAAAAGGCTTTAGGGAGCCACTCTTATAATTCATTAAAATTACTGATAGCCACTCTTATAATTCATTGAAATAAGTGCAATCAAATTATGCCTGGGTTGAATTGTAATTTTTAGGGAAGTTTATAGAAATTTAAAAATGGGAGTTTTCATTTTACAAAAATATAATAACAATTTTAAGTGAACAATCTATTAGATTTTTATTTTTTTCATTGATTAATAGAACCTATGTAAACCGAGGAAAATAAATATTACTTGTAAGTAATATTTTTTTAGCAGTTCCAATATCGATTCATTTCACTCTTCGGTTCTAACATTAATCAATCATATAAGATGCAATGCATAATAATTTTAATCTCTGTTTCTAAATGCCCCTCTCCCCCATCTTTGTCAATATTTTCTTTAATTGTATATTTAAAATGCATTATTTCTTGATCTTCTTATTGTTAAAAAGGAACATACCTAGCATGGATTGAGGATCAATATTTACCACAACTTTTTTCAGTTATATATTTAAAATACGCTACGTAGCATGAATTTTGAGGGATTGTATTATATAAAATTCCAATTTAGATAAATTTTAAGTGAACATATTCTTATTTTATAAAAATGCGTGACAATGCAACACACGGGCCGGGTATTACAAGTTACATGAAAAAATATTCAAATAGAGTTGATTTATTGTATCCCAAGTTGCACAAAGTGTGTAAGGGTACACCATTTTATTCTAAATGATATACACTTTTCATTAATATTTTTTATTTTTTTAAAAAAATAAAGTGTACACGTCTTTATACTAAAGAGTATACAATTTTATATTAAAGGGTATGGGCGTATGTAGGGGTGGGAATATCGGTATACTAAAAATACCGATACCGTACCAAAAATTTTGGATGAAAAAATCCATACAGATATCGATACCGAAATTTCGGTATATCGATTTTTCGGTATACCAAAATTTTGATAAATTAAATCGGATACCGATACCGTACCAAAATTTACATCATACCGATTTTTCAATAAAACCAATTAATATCGAAATGTTGACATACCGTTTCATACCGAAAATTCAACATATCGAAAAATACCATTTTACTGAAACCATACCGAAAAATAATATTTAATTTTAATCAAAATAATAAAATTAATATAAAAATATTTTAAAATAATTAAATTTTCTAATCTCAAACATTCTACTTTGATGACACTTATGTTGCTTTTAATTTATTCATGATTATATATATATATATATATATATATATATATATATATATATATATATATATATATATATATATATATATATATATATATATATATTAGATAAAAAAATTTATTATTATATTTTTATACTTCTTTATTTTAATTTAGAAGTGTATTATATTTTTATTTATTTTTATTAGAACTTATTTTAAATTTTAAAAATATATATGAATAAATGTGATACATAATAAAATAAAAATAATTTAAAAATATTAATAATAATAAATATACTTAAATATAGTATTATGTATAATTAAATTTTAAAAAAATTAATATAAAATTTTCGGTATATCGAAATACCAAAAATTTTAATATCCAATACCGATACCGTACCGATATTATTGGTATGACAATCATACTGTACCAAAAATTTTGATATGTTGAAACTTTGACATTTTTTGGTATTTTTCGTTACGGCGAGCGCGGTATACCGAGTTTTCGATATTTTTTCCCACCCCAACTGTGTATCCCAAGACACACAAGTTTTTATCTTTTTCATATTTTTATTAAACAAAATTTGAAGAATATAGTAGGTAAATAGTGAATGAGATTCATAACATACAAGCTTTTGCGAGAGAGAAGTACTAGGGTACAATCAGTCCTATCAAATTTGATACAACCGGATCCCAAATTACCATCCTTAATGTTAATTGCGAGTAAATCTGAAGACCCATATTTCTTTCGGTGTTCTGCCCTAATTATATTAACCAAATTTTCATTTGACATTTTTCATTAGAGCATCCTCATCGCTCGCAAGCACGGCATCGACCTCGCCATCGTACTGGAGTCCCTTATCTGGGACGAGAACAGTGGCTGCGCGGTGGTATTCGACTGAGAGATGGCTGGCGCCGGCCACAATGTTCCAGTAAGTTTTTGGTACTCAAAACCGCCGCCAACGCTCCGCCGCCTAAACTGGCGTTGAGGAAAGTCACTCTTGTCGAAGAAGTGGTGGTCGACAAGAGTGATGCTTTGGTGGCCGACGATGAAGCAAACCTTAATTGCTTTCTCAATTGTTCGAAGAGGTAAAATTAGTACTAATACTTTGACATTTTTTAATATATTCTTTAATGTGTTACAAGAACAAATTTAGTAGTATATGATTTTCACCAATCATCGAATAATATTAATCATATTCCTTATCAGCCCTTGATTCCTTTTTTTAAAATAATTGTACAGATGAGTGTTTAATGTCTTTTCTCTCTGTGATTTACTTTCTTCCGTCCCTGTAAATTTAAAAAAATTTCAACACTGAACTTCATTGTTTATATGCTTATTGCAGGTCAGTAAACATAGATTTTCATTCCAATTTTCACTGAAAATGCTCCTACAAGGCTACCTTTTCAGAAATTCATTGTTGGGATAGTCATGAAAGTCTTTCACGTTCTTCAACTCATTTTATGCCTTAGTTTTACTTTATGTTTGGCTTTTATTATTCCATTTATCACATTTTGGATTTGACTGGCATTTGCCAAAAGTTTGGGAGAAGCCCATTTCATTTTGGATGGGCAAAACAGGGCAGTAATCTAAAGATTTGAAAATTATTATTCTTATATTTTATTTAATGAGGAAGTCAATTTGTACTAGAATACATAATATATTTTGAATTATTGTGAGCATAATTGAAATACATTATGTGATTCGTTAAAATGTAGTATCCTATTGAAAATTTTAGGCATTTTCAAGTTGTACTAATGTATATTCAAATTCTTAAATCAATATGATTCAATTAATTCCCAATTATCTCATTGATTTCAAATAGTAACCTAATTATTTTTATAAAATGATCTAACAATGTACAGATTGCATACAATTTAACCCAATTAATAGAAAAGCGTAACCTAAAAGATATTGATAAAACAAAATAATAGTATATAAATTGATCATATAAAGAATAATTAGAAACTTGTTCATAATAACTTAATTCAATATAAAGAGTAATATAGTTAACAGAAAATAGTAACCATGTAAAAATTCAACGTAAGACTAAACTAATATTGACCAAAAAAGAATAATATAAAAAAATCAGCATAAAAAGTAATCTAAAAACTTGTTTATAGTAACTTAATTTGTTATAAAGAGTAACCCAATTAATAAAAAAGAGTAACCTAAAAAAAGATTTTATTGTTAGAAAATCAGAATCTCAAATCAAAGAGTAATTCAATTCATTATAAAGAGTAACCCAATAAATAAATTTGTAAGAGTAGAAAGAGAATGCATTCATTGGAAGTTCATGGAGTTGAGTAGTAGACAGTGGGTTTACGAGACTCCAATTTTTGCTCGTCCATAATGATTTTCCTTGTCTTAAGACAAGTGTGAAAAGCTTGAAGAAATTCCAGCAGGCCCGATGGCCAACCTGGAGAAACTAGAAATTGATGATCATCTTAGTTTGCTGCTGAATCTGCCAGGATTATTGAGGAAGCAAAACAGGCCCAACAACAACAAACAAATTACCATTCAAGCTCATAAAACGTATCCCAATTAGTTGAATGAATCTCTGTGGTCATGTTTCCTGATCCGTGCAATGGCACTTCAATCGAATTAGAATGTTTGATGGAACACTTTATTTCTTTGGACATGGAAACACACTTGAAAACTAATCTTTCCTACAATATATATTCTGCGCTTCTTTGTTGTAGCAGAGTGAAACTAGTGCACGACTTGTGTGCTACCGCTTCTTCTGATCATATTCAACGAATTGTGGCGTTTATGTACCATAACAATTCTAGCTATTAGCTATTTTGTGATTGAGTATATATCACAGCAAAATCAATGAAAGTTTAATTTTCTCTGTAATTTACACTTTGAATTATTCTCAACTTCACAAATGGATGATGTATCACACGATTTTGCTCCCCAAGTATATTATTAGTTAATATGAAAACACACTTCTTTTAATATGAAAGAGTAACCTAAAAAGATGTTGACCAAATACACAAATTAAATAGTAACTTAAAAAAAATCTATTATCGTAACCCAATCAATAAGAAAGAGTAACCTTATGAATATGAAAGAGTAACCTAAAAGATGTTGACCAAGTAATATTTTTAAAATAAAAAATCTATTTTATAAAGAGTAAATCGATATAAAGAGTGGCACAATTAATTAAAAAGTAACTTAAAAGATGTTAAACAATATAACAATATATTAAGAACTCAACATAAAGCTAGAGTAATATTCTAAAAATTTATTAATAGTAATCCAATTCATTAGAAATAGTAACCCTCCGACAAGATTATCAATCCAAAATTAAACTAATAACTTAAAGTAAATTAAGACGAAGCAAGAACTAAAAGTGATAAAAGAAAATTTTAATGTCCACTAAGAAAAAAAATAAAATAAAAGAAAAGAAAAAACAATCTTCCTGCTAAACATCCTTCTCTACCCAACTATCAGTTTATACTTTCTACAACACTCTCTCATCTCATACACAATTAAAACAATTAACTATACTACCAAATCTTGCAGCAAGATCAACAATCCACCTCTTCTAGTGAATCAATTTTTTTAAAAAAAACACAACCAACGTATAAAAAATCTTAGAACAAGAAATGAGATCAATTTCAAGAATGCAACTCTCTTCATCCTCTTCTTCACCAATTTTCTCTAACCTCCTTTCTTGTCTTCGAAAAACATCACCATCTTCCACGACGACGAAGAGGACTACAAGATGAGCACCATATCATACATATCTGCTACTGGGTTCATAGCTTCTATGGTCATACTTGGATCAATTTTGTGGGCGGAAATATTTGATTGTATCGGCTTTCACCAAAAGGGAGTACTCCTGAATTAGAGTTGACTGTCTATGGCTTGCAGCTTATACACTCTCTGTATTAAGCTCATTTAGATTTACATACACGGCCCATGCATAAAGTATCGATTGAGTGCTCAATTAATCGAATTAGGGTTCATGAAGAAGGGAAAATTGATTTCAATTAACCTGCAGCATGTTATTTGCAACATCGAGGATCCAAAACCCAATAATAAAGAGAAAAATAGCTCTACATCTGGGAGTCTCCACAAGATTATCACCGGCAGTGTATCCCAGATCGGTGGCAAAACCAATGAGGAAGATAGTGAAGAAGACGAGAGCGATGCCGAAGAATTCCAGGCTTCTCAAATTTGATAAAGGAAGAGAGAGGAGATAATTGCGGGAGGAAATATCACTGTTTATAAGTGGGCTTGACCCACTTTAAAATGTATGACATGGCAGATGCAGTTGTACCAATTTGAAAAAAAAAAACCTAGCCTATTCTAGTCTTTGCCTTTGCGAGAATAGTTGATTAATGAATAATGAGGTATTTCAACCGCTAAAATATAGAGAACCAATAAGAAGCTTTACAATGGTTCATTTATTATATATATATATATATATATATATATATATATATATATATATATATATATATATATATATATATATATATATATATATATATATATATATATATATATATATATATATATATATATATATATATATATATATATATATATAATATTAAGTTTTAATATCATAAAATTTTGGAAAGCTTGAAACAATAATAAAATGAAATAAAAATGATTAAGAAGTGAAAATTTGTAAGTCGATCATATTTTAAAGTTACAAACTTGTTTGTGTTTTTCAAGAGGATTAATTAGTATAATATTTTATTGTATAGTGAGCTGATCAGAGATATAATATTTTATGTGTTAATTGTCATTTGTATCCAAAATATACTTAAACAATAACGATACTAATAACAAATAATTTTTATAATAAATCTAACCAATATGCACTTTTGGGACTCTAATGCCTACTATTCAACAAATTATACACAATGTATCCCATATCGGTATGTGTGTTGGTGAGTGTCGGCGAGTGTTCCATATCAGCATGGATGTTGGTGACGGGGTCGTTGAGTGTCGGTGGGTATCGGTGAGTGACCCATGTCGATATAGGTGTCGATGAGTGTCCGTTCTTGTGTTGGTGAGGGTGTTGGTATGGGTGTCAGTGAGTGTCAGCGGCGACCTGCCGACGGTGGTGAGCGGAGGCGGCAGGTGGGGGAAGGAAGGGTGAGGATTATTTGGCGTGGGGGTATTTTGGACCTTTTAAGATGTAATTGGTTAGAATTGTTATAAAAGTTGTTTGTTATAGGTATTGTTAATATAGTTAATTGGCGCTTAATTCATTGTGCGGTAGTTAATTATATTAATTTTGTGTGCGGTGCTATGAAAATATATTAATTGATTTGTATTGATGTCATTAAAAATAATATGTATATTTTATTTTGCTACTAATCAAAATAACATGAAATTGTTGTTTTTGTCAAGAATAAAAGAAGGAATTTCTTTTATTTCTTTTGTCCCACATCGGATGAAGAGTAAAAGGGGGAGGAATCCTGGTGCTATATAAGGAGGCCCTTGGACTTGATGTCAAGTGCACCAATCAAGTACACTTTAATCTTTGTGTTTGATTTTAGTTAAATTCCTTTCTTGGATTCTCGGTTGTGAGAATGGGGAGAAATGTGTGAATTAGTCAAAGATTTGTAAGAGTGTAGGGATTGGTGTCGGGAGAGAGAAATTATGTGTGATTGTAAAAAAATTTCACATAGTGGTATTTTCTCGATCCGTGATTTTTCTCCGGTTTTGGAGTTTTTCACGTAAATTCTTGTATTGTACTTTTTATGTTCTTCTTTATTTGTCCCTTAGGAATGAATGGGGATCTGCTTATCCCAACAAGTGGTATCAGAGCCCGGTTCGGACGCTTATAAAGTTCTTAGTATGCTCTGCGGTTGCAGCACAGTTTGACCTTCCACATCAGAAAAGGCTTTATGAGAGGAAGAGGGTTATTCATTAAGCTAAGGGTGACATGAAAGAAGTGAGAAAAGTTAGTGGCACAAGGGGGTCATAAGATCAGCCGGATGCGGTGGCAACTCTTTTCTTGCGGTGAAATGCGCCGGACTGTGGCATGGAAAGGGGTAGGATTTGTAGCTCAGCAGTTTTTGGCGGAGTTCTTGGACCTGCAGCAATGTGAATTGCTGGGACTCCCAGTGGTGGAGTTGGCTTAACAGCGGCATGGGATTTTCCATGGTGTCAGCTCAAGGAGGTTTGAAATGAGCGGATTTTTTAGTAATGATTGGTGGCGTGGGAAAGCGACGATTTAACGCGGAAGATGGCAATGTGGTACTTAGTATCGGGGTGCTAGATCGGTAAAGAGTAGCGGGCCGACAAGTGAGAAAGCATCGTGAATTCTGGAGGGTTGGAATCGGCTTCAAGTGACGACACTTTCAATAGGAAAAGGATTCGGACAAACCTGGTGTAGCTTGGCGGTAAAAGGCAGCGACATCATGTCGGTACAGTGATGGTTTTGCTCAAGGTAGAGCAATAGTGCGGTAATTGCGGTGGAGTAATGGCACGGTAATTGCTTACGGTGGAGCAATGGTGAGGTTGCTGGTCAAGGAAGAGTTTGTGCGGCAACAGCTCTGAATGTTGAGTTAATATTATAGGGGATCCTTATGACATGTTCGGCTCTCATGGAAAATGATGTAATAATATTGGCTGGTCCACAAGTTTGCACACAGACATTGACTTGGCAGGTGATGTAGGGTGTGTGGTGAATGTATATCGATGGATGATGGACTTCCAGGGGAGCCAAGAGCTGGAAGTAGCATCATAAATATCAGCAGGTGTTTTCGATATGTGCCACAGAAAATTCTTAGAATGATTGATTTTAAGTGATCTACTCATATGGTGGAGTAGGATTCTCGGGGTTAAGAATGGATTGTCGGTGAAGACAATGATTCTTAGAATGGTTGATTCTAAGGGATTCTCGGGGTTGAGAATGATTGTCGGTGAAGACAATGAGTCTTCTTTTATTTTGACAAGGTGGAGATTATTGGTTTTTGTCAAGAATAAAAGAAGGGATTTCTTTTATTTCTTTTGTTCCACATCGGATGAAAAGTAAAAGGGGGAGGGATCCTGGTGCTATATAAGGAGACCCTTGGACTTGATGTCAAGTGTACCAATCAAGTACACTTTAATCTTTGTGTTTGATTCTAGTTAAATTCCTTTCTTGGATTCTCGGTTGTGAGAATAGGGAAAAGGTGTGAATTAGTCAAAGATTTGTAAGAGTATAGGGATTGGGGTCGGGAGAGAGAAATTCTGTGTGATTGTAAAAAAAATTCACATAGTGGTATTTTCTCGGTCCGTGGTTTTTCTCCAATTTTAGAGTTTTTCACGTAAATTCTTGTGTTGTGCTTTTTATGTTCTTCTTTATTTGTTCTTTAGGAATCAATGAGGATCTGCTTATCCCAACATAAATAAGGGAATATTAAATTCTAAAGATGAAATAGTACGTACAAAATAGTGCAAAGATATGTAGTAACAAAAATTATTGAAGTTGATAATAGTAGGTGGAGCTACAAAGATCACATCATTGAAATTAAACAATTAAGTGGTTTGGATAGACAAGATTTAGGTGGTGCATGAATGGTTAAGACCCTACATAGACATTGCTATTTTGGAGTTATATATGTAATCTACTGTATCTATACATGATGTAGATGTATCTATCTATATGTTCAACCAAGCTTCAGCTTGTGGTTCTCTCTCCAAAATCACTCCACTTCACATGTTGCTATTATGCATTTATTTCATTATTGGACTTTGACCCAAATCCTCTCTCTCTCTCAATATCTCTCTCCCTCCAAGAAAATAATTAATTAGATAAATAAATAAATCTATTCATATCTCAATTTCATGCAACTCCCATCTTCCCTTCCGTGTACTTGTCTTCTTCTTCCATCTCTTTTGTTTTTATTCAAAATTATTATTTTCTTGCTTTTCAATTGGACCATCATGTAGTCCCTACGTTTCAATCATTCATCATTTCCCCTTTCATTTTATTTTATTTCTTCAAAAGAAAAAAATATTACATACATGTAAAAAATAAAACACTTCCAAAGACCGTTTACAGAAGATTTAATACACCAAGTATTATTATTTTTTTAATTATCAATGTGATAAATATATTATCAATTAAACTCTTAGTAACATCATTCTTTCTTATAATGTATTTTGTCTTAGTATTTCAAATAAAAAAGTGCCTTGCAAGGAGAAACTATAAGAAAATTGAGATATAACGAGGAAGCATTACAAATGAATTCAAATTTCATTACCAAAATTTTAATTTATTGCTAATTCAATTTGCGACGGGCATATTATCACTATTTCTTTGGACAAAAAATTTTATTGCGACGAAATATATAACATTAGCAACGGAAATTTTAACAGCTGAATTTCTATTTTCTTGTGGTGAGAATCTTCACCCCATTCGTGAATAGTTAGACTCGAACACTTGCATAGTCTCGCTATTGCAAGATCTGCTTATATCATATTGGTTAATTATTCATGTATTAAATGTTGGATGAATGATATATAAAAGATATGAGAAGCCTTTAACCCTAAAAAAACATAATTCCTAAGTGGGAGGATTGGTTTTTTTTTTCCTCTTAAACGTGAATCATATAACTATTAAGCACATATATATATCATATCAAAATGGCACAATACTTTGCAATAATAAATTGAGAAATAAATGTCATTAAATTTTTGTAGATTTATTATTTTCTGCTTAAATTGTGTTAGTAATGAATCTATTTCATGTCTTGATCAACGAAAATACAAATTAGAATGGGAGTTGGATTCTGAGTTGTTATTATGATTGATGAGAATCAGCACATGGGCACTGATTACAAATCCATATCCAAATAGATTAATCAAAGCAAGCTAAGCTCATTGGTTGATTAAGGAACATTAATGTTAATCATCATCATACTTTCAACCCCCCTTAAGGGGGATAAAATAAAACTGTAATCTTGCTTTTGGTTCAGTGGATGTGCATGTTTAGGGTGCCCAATTCACCTTATTTTATATATGTACATATAATTAATTAATTAATTAACATTTTTAATTTGGGATTGGAATAATTATGCAAGTCAATGAGAGGGGTCATCATATTATGATTAGCCATAAAAAGTTGGTGAACTAATTTCCAAAACCCAAACTGAAAAGGGCCCTTTTATCAGGCTTTTTCCTAAAGCATAAAGGTGTCTAATTAGGGTGGGGTTTTAGGGTTCCCCAACCATTAATTAATTAACTTAAATAATAATAAAAAATTAATTGGATCAATAATATATAAAGTGGATGAATCACAAAATGTTACTCCCTCCGTCCGCCCGAAAAATGGACATTTTGCCATTTTGGACGTCCGTACCAAAGGTCCACATTTTCCTTTTTAAACACATGGGACCCATACACATTACTAATACAATAAATTTATGAGACCCATATACCTCACTAATACAACTACCAACTACACATTAAATAATAATACTTCTTAATCCACATGCAAAAAGCAAATGTCCACCTTTAAGGCGGAAGGAGGGAGTATTAATTTCATGTCATATATAAGTTGGTCTGAGTCATCACATGATTTTTTTTATGATGTGAATCCTGTTTTATTAGAGGCAATCTCTTTTGTGATCATAAATTAAAATTGGCAAAAGCTTGTGTGTGCCTGCGCACATTAGAACACATTTTGTGTGCCTTTAGAATTTTGTGCTAGATTGTATACCATTTAGTATAAAGATGTGTATTCTTTATTTTACAAGGTAAAAACTTGTGTGTGCCCGGGTGCACGGAAGCACACTCCATATGCCTTTAGAATTTTGTATTAAATTATATACCCTTTAGTATAAAGATGTGTACCCTTTATTTTCTGAAGAAAAATAAAAAATATAATGAAAAGTGTATGTCATTTAGAACAAAATGGTGTACCCTTATTTTATATATATATATATATATATATATATATATATATATATATATATATATATATATATATATATATATATATATATTAAAAATATACTCCCTCCGTCCGCCACAAAGGTGGACATTTGTTTTTTGCACGTGGATTAAGGAGTATTATTATTTAAGGTGTAGTTGGTAGTTGTATTAGTGGGGTGTATGGGTTTCATAAATTTATTGTATTAGTGATGTGTGTGCGTCTCATGTGTTTAAAAAGGAAAATGTGGACCTTTGATGCGGACGCCCAAAATGACAAAATGTGGATCTTTCGAGCGGACGGAGGGAGTAATAGACAATTATATAAAAATTTATATTTCAATTTTCATAAATTAAAATTACGAAATTACTATTTATCAAGGTATAAATTATAAATTTAAAAATTGAAAAAAATAATTACGAACAAAAAGTATTAAATATATTAATAATAATATTATCAACTTATCCATATATATAAACATTTAAAATTAAAAAAATATATAAATAAAATAAAATGCATAGAAATTAATGATAGTGGGGGATTTTAAATAAACAAAAAATTATGTTAGGCAATAGAGAAAAATGATGCCTAAATTAATTTTAAGATTAGTGAGTAATCAAATTATCAAATCAATATTATAATAAAGATTACAAATTTAAGAATTCAAGTGTTTCGAAAAAGAAAATTAATGAAAATTATATTAATTCTATCGTGTAATATTTAACTTAGAATTATAAATTATGGGTAGTTGATTAATAATAAACTTATTCTTAGTTAGCCTAATAATATTACATCCTAAAATAAATCTAATATATATATATATATATATATATATATATATATATATATATATAAATAAGTATATATTAATTTTTTTAAATGAGGCCTCTGATTTTTGGAGCCCATAGCGAAGGCCACGGAGACACCCTCCAAGCCGGCCCTGTCCATAATACTAAATTCTAAAGGCAACTATAGTTTAATGTGTGGTGAATTATCAATTTGCCTGTCAATATTTTAAGCAATACTGTTGACAGATTATATCAGACTTATAAGTGGGGATTTTGGGGCAGCTATATTTTACCAGTTCAACTCTACTTTTTTCTTTTAAAAATGTGGTATTATTTGAATTTAGTGATATGTAATATATATATATATATATATATATATATATATATATATATATATATATAATATACCAAAAATAAAAATAAAATTTTTTTGAGATTTGTATGACATTATACTGATCATAAAATACTTTACATCAATTCACATATTAAAATGGAGTACTAAACATCGGATACACTAAAGTAATTTTTTAAGTACAATTGTTCACTATTAAAATCGTAATTAACTTGATTAGGGTTATTAATAGGGTTAAGAATAGTTGATTCACTTGGAAATTTACAAGACATTTTTAAAGGAAATTTATGTGAAGCTGATAAGTGATAATTGAAGGCTGTACAAGAAAAGGAATGGATTTTCAGGGTGGCACTGTTGCCACCCAACACTTTATTTAAGGCATTCATTATATTATTTAAATTGAATTAAAAAGACAAAAATACCCTATTATATTAAATCTGATATTACAATGCACACCCACTCAGATTTCCCAAAATTTCTACGCCATCGTCTTCTTCCTACCTCCATCCCCTTTCTTCTCTTCATAAATGAAGAAAACACAGTACAAGAAAAAAAATTAAACATCTTTTTTTATTTTAAAAATGAAATATTCTCTCGATCTTATGGATAAACAAATTAATCTCACAATCTCACATGACTTCATCACTTTCTTCTAAATTTTCGATGACATTATTTTCTTTTATATATAGCTCGCGGTTTACAAAATTTTATTTTAATATTTTATTTAAGGATTAATTGCAACAAAAATACTCACTTTTACTTCATTTGCAAAATAGTCCCAACTTTTAAAATTTGGCAAAAAAAACCCATCACCTTTGATGTTGTTTGCGAAACACACCCACTCGGTCAGTTTCTCCTGCCCTAATGCTGATTTGGCGATGAATTGCCACGTCAACTCTTCAACACACAAAAATAAAGTCGTGTCAAAACTTTTTTTTTTTTTTTTTGATTTGGAAGATGGGGGAAAACATTAACCCAGAATCAAATGTCAAGCAATTACATAAAGTTGAAAAAAAAAATTAAGATGTAATGTAGTTGGAAGGCGGATAGGGGCGGCACCCTGTTCTTTCCGGTTGGGTAGAAGAGTGGTTTCCGACGCGGTCAACGTTCTCCTCCGGCGTTGTAGACGAGTAGACCTGGTGAGCGACGGCTGGCAGCGGCACTGTGCAAATTGGAGCATTCATCGGCAACTATTTCGGCGAGACGAGGCGATGAGCTTCAGAGTCAGATGACTGGATCTGAAACGACAATGGGCAGCAGGGAATTGGCAACTCTTTCCTTGCGGCAAACGGCGACTCCGACGAGAGAAGTGATGGGGTCGGTCTGTTGCGGCACGGCGACAAGAACCAGGAGCCAGTATCGCGGGATTTTCGGCAAGAAGTGGAATTGAGATGACGAGGCACCACATTTTTTCCAACGAGGAGAATAATAACGGCGCCGGCGAGTCATCCATTTTTGAAGGAAAGAAGGGAACTCTGCATCTCACTATTTCTTCATCTTTTTCACATTTCTCAAAAAATGGCCTAATTAACTTTCTTTCAACCACTAAAGTCAGACCTATAATACCACCCATATTGTGGTTTCAGCAGTTTTATACCTTTCCATGGCTTCCCTCATGAATTATCCTCAATTTTTTCTCTCTGTACATCCCTTGAATGGATTTTTCCGCCATTAACAGGCTCTTCTCTCTCATCCTCAGTTTATCCTTCCTCTTGTTAACCTCGTTCTTCATTTTCTCCCACATCACCTCCAACACCACTTCTTACCTTCAATTCAAGTATTCTGACACCCACCCGCGCGCCGACTGCTGCGTGAATCCAGCGTGAACCGCACCAGCAAAAAAAAATTCTTCTAAAGATGATAATTTACACGACGTCGTTTTCAATGTATAAAGAGGATTCACGTGTCAATAATTTGCCAGGTCAGCATTAGGGCGGGGTAAAACTGACCATTGAGTTTAATTTGCAAAATACTCTAAGGCTGGTGTTTTTTTTTTTTTCAAATTTTAAATGTTGGGACAAAATTGCAACTACATTAAAGGTGGTGGTTTTTTATGCTATTAACCCTATTTTTTAATAATAGTAAGGGTGTATTTATCAACACACTAGCTCAAATCATCCGAATTAATTAAGATTAAAGTTGACTATTTATACCCAAATTTCTTAAAGATACTCCGTAACTAAAATATCTTTATATGTTCGATTAGTGTTACCGAACATTTACGAATTGTACCCTCATTCTAACCAAAAAAAAGCACAATTATAAATTATTCCCTCCGTCCCACAATAACTTACACCGTTACTGTAGATATGAAATTTAAGAAAGGTTATTTTTGACCAATTTTATTAATTTTTGGAAGATAATGTAGACTTTTTATGTAATAAATAAATTATAAAGTATGTTATATGTGTTAGGTATGAGTGGTAAATTTGTAATTAAAATGAACTTTTGAGGTTAGAAATTAATGTAATGTTTTCTTTTTTGAGTAGTGCAAATTATTATGGGACGAACGAAAACGAAAAGTGTGAAGTTTATTGTGGTACGGAAGGAGTATATCTTATTAGATACTCCCTCCATCCCATGATAAGAGTTACATTTACTGTTTGCACGGAGATTAAGGAATACTGTATTTTAATATGTGGTGTGTTGAGAGATATACTCCCTCCGTCCCGGGAAGTATTTCGCGTATTGGTGTGCGCGGAGTTTAAGAAAATTTTGTATTTTTATGTATAAAGTAAGAAAGAGAATATATATTTTAGTTGATTTAATGAAAAATGTGTGTAAAGTTATTGAGAGATGTGAAAAAAGTGTGTAAAGTTTTTGGGAGATGTGAAAAAGTAAGTATTATATTGGGATATGTGTAAAAAGTGAGTATTAGTATAATGTATTTTTTACCAAATTTAGTAAAAGTAAAGTGTGAAATACTTTGAGGGACGGATGAAAAAGGAAAGTGTGAAATACTTTGGGGGACGGAGGGAGTAATATTTTATTGTATAGTGGGTAGGTGTATCAGTGTTATGTGCGGACTCCATAAAGATAAAATGATTATTTGTGTAAGTCTCATTTACCAAAAAATGAAATATAACTCTTATAGCGGAACACCCTAATTAATAAAATGTAACTGTTACAGCGGGACGAAAGGGTATATCAAAATAGCAATGATTACTATGGAGAAAACTTGAAGGGGTGTTTCGATGAAATAAGATTGAAATTTTGTCGAACTTCATTAAAATTAATGATTTACATCTTCAATTTATCATCTGCAATGAAAACCCTCGAATTGGGTCACTTAGAATATTCTAATTTTGACTTCATAGTAAACCTTCCTTTGTTGCTCCCGACGATTTGGAACTCTTATAAATAGATTATTGTGAGATACTAACCAATGTACCAATCTCTTTTGGGACTACTGCCTCATTCCAATGTTTATACATTTTCATTTTGTCTTCCCATAATAAGGTTTACTCCCTCCGCATGCATTTTCCGGTATGGAGATTAAGAAAAGTTATAACTTTTAGGGGTATTATGGTACTTTTGGTAATAAATACTCCCTCCGTCCAGATTTAAGGGTGTCATTTGCTTTTGGGCACGGAGATTAAAGAGTATTGTTATTTAATGTGTACTGGATAGTTGTATTAGTGGAGATGTGGGTCCCATTTTTTAGTTGTATTAGTGGGTGTGTGTGGATAAAAAAGGAAATGAGACATTTGGGAGCGGACGCCCAAAATGGAAAAATGATACTTTTGAAAGCAGACGGAGGGAGTAAATAATAAAGTATGTTAGGTGTGTTAGGTAAGGGTGGTTTTTTTGTAAATAAAGTGTATGAGGAAGGGTGATTGTATTTGACTTTTTGTTTTTTAAGGAATGTGCAAACTTTTGTGGGACAACCCAAAATGGAAAGTGTGTCTTCTGAAATGAGATGGAGGGAGTATATTTTTTAAATGAGATCCACACAAAATAATTAATACTCCTTCCGTTCCCTTGAAAGGTATCTGTTGACTTTTTGCACGTGGATTAAGGAGTATAATAATTTAATGTATAGTAAGGTGCGAGAAATAATATTTTAATGTGTAGTGGATAGCTGTATTAGTGTTGAGTGTGGGGTCATGTGTAGTAGTTGTAGGTCACATCAATCCAAAACGAGAAATTGATACTTTGTAATGAGATGAACCAAAATGGAAAAATAGATACATATCAAGGGGATGGAGTGAGTACTCCATATCTCTATGGAGACTACACACAATATTAATACAATTATCTATTATTCATTAAAATATTATATCTCTTATCTCACTATACATTAAGACACTACATTCCTTAATGTCCGTACAAAAAACAATTATTAATGTTCGCGCGGAATGGAATGGAGTGAGTAGTTTATTAATTTTTGTATGTGAATCAATGTCTAGAAATCCATTGCTTGCGAGAAGATGACTGGCTCCATCCCTCAGTTGATAATTGATGTCATATGATTCGTTACTTGTTTCTAATATGTTTGCTTTATTAGGAAGATCTATTAGATAATGTACTGAGCGAAAACATTCTTCTGTTAGGTTAAAATGAGCTTATAAATTCTAAGTGTTATGTTACACTGAACAAATAATTTTAATAAGGATAAAGTTATTTATTTCTTTTTAATTAAAAATATTTTAATTATGAGGGTACATTTAGTAAATTTGAGAAACAAATAATCGATTGACCCTTTACATTATCTTAATTTATATTACTCTATTCATCAATAATAAACTTCGTACTTTTGCATTTGTTTGTGTTGCACAATAAATTCCACCACTAATAAATAGAAGAGCTAGTCTCAGGTGCTTCAAGATATATAAACCTCATTGTTTATAAATTGTAAAGATAATTATATATGTTGAAAAACTCACGATCATATGAACACATAAACATACAAAGAGAGTAATCTCACTAACCTCTCTCCATAGAATTTACGTTGCAGCGGAAGAAATAAATTGATTGTCTGAACCGATTGGTACTCATATTGTTAAACCGTGATCTCTGGATCAAATCATACAACACTAGGTTGTACATTAATGTCCACGATATGGTATTAATCTGGACAATATGAAGACTGAATTTCGTATTGTGATTTTGGAAGAGAAAACTGCGAGAGAAAAAACGTTTGTTTGCGTTTTGTGTTTTGCGTCTCAAACGTATGAACCTGTACAGAAAACTGTCTTGCCGTCGTTATATTCCCAAACGATGGGAGTTAATAACTTAACTTATAACTCCCTTCTCTCTGCATTATCCACAAATCATATGTGGCATATAAATAAAATTATTTAACTAATTATTACATCTCCCACTACATATGAAGTCAAAAGTCGCCTGACTCATTTTTTTCATAAATCATATTATCGTACAGATTAATACATCGTGTGACCCACGAGATATGAGTTTTAATCGTTATACACTTGTTAGAGATATATAGCAACTCAACCAGTTTATCAAAGAAATTACTCAACAAGCTCGCTATACCCCAGAACTCTTGAACATTTAACATAAGTTGATATATCTCCTTTCAATCCCTGAACTCATCAGAGCATATTCAACCTTTTTGCAAAAAACTATGTATTCATAATCAAGACCATGCTTGATTGACTAGTCAATGAATTACAATAGTATATGTTAAATTAAGATGTTCTTCTCATATCACTAAGTATCTACAATCTTCCACCGTAGCTGCTTTCCTAGACATGCACCGTATCGCCGTTATTAACCATAGCTCTTTTGGTAACATGCTAAAGTAGCAACACCAAAGTGAAGACTTAGAATATAGTAGAAAGTCATAAGGGTAACCAATAGATAAGGACTCATACTTTTGAGAAAATATGGATAATTTTCTCAATCCTGTTGGGGTCAACATAGCACATGTCGTTTTCCTAAAACACGTGTCACAATATCTTTAACTTCCTTCTAAGAAAGCGTATGTCGTATTTCATTTAATTTAGGCATCGTGTAAATCAAAGTTCAAGTGTGTCCCATACACTTAACCCGGATATCCTCCCTCCAACGTACAGGATTTCCGTCGATTTAGCTTTACAACAAGTTGGATTCAATTCATGGCGAAATCTATCCTAATTACATTAATCATCGTAATCTCATCTCTGCGCTCCAACTTAGCCAGAGGTGATCGCTCGTATGATAGAATTAATCATAACTTACCGACATACTATTATATATGAACCATCACATATAATTAATAAAACATATAAGTATAGTTAAGCCATTAACTATTCCATTAACATACACAAACATATTCAATACATCGTTTAAATCCTTCGCAAACCCAATCCCTTTACATGTACTATGTATACATATCTAGGAATTGGTTTGGTAAAAGGATCTTCTTACATCAAACGAGTAGAAATGTAATTAAGAATCACTTTCTTCTTGTCTACAATATCTGTAACAAAGTTAACCTTCGTGTTAATGTCTTTGATTTTTTCATAAAATTTAGGGTCTTTTGTGTAAGCAATAGCTGCTTGATTATCACAATTAATTAAAACAGCTCCCACTGGAGTGTTTGAGACCTCCAAATGTTTCATGAATCTTCTGAACCAAATAACCTCTTGAACTGCAGACGTATATGCCACAAATTCGGCTTCCATAGTGGACAGTGCTGTGCAAGTCTGTTTCTTGCTACACTATGAGATTGCTCCATTGTTGAGCAAGAAGACATAACCGGGAGTTGATTTATGTTTATCTAAATCATCACTCCAGTCAACGTCTGTATACTCATTTAGTGTACTGTTATTCCCTTGATAACAGAGAGTATAATCTGCAGTCAATCACATTGGCATATGGTACTCTGGCCATTTTATTCTTTTCATCTTGAGTCTTGGAACGCATCTGCTGACTTAATGATTCACCTTTCACAATAGGAGTATCTATAGGTTTGCAGGTGTCCATTTTGAACCGTTCTAAAAATTTCTTGATGTAAGTCTCTTAAGACAAACTCAATAATTTTTTTGAACGATCCCTATGGATCTTCACACCAAGTATGTACTCTGCTTCACCCATATCTTTTATTTTAAAATTCGAAGACAACCATCTTTTTATGGTTTCAGGATACTCTTTGCTATTACCCGCTAGTAGTATGTCATCCACATACAAGGATAGAATCACAAAACAACCATTAGACCGTTTAACGTAAACACAGTGGTCTTCATTTATCATAACGAAGTTATATGAGATGATCGTAGTGTGAAACCTCAAATACCACTGTCTAGAGGATTGTTTGAGTCCGTAGATCGACTTCTTCAATATACAAACTTTATCCTCTTGACCTCGAAGAATAAATCCTACAGGTTGTTGCATGTAGATTTCTTCTTCTAATTCTCCATTGAGAAATGCGGTCTTAACATCCATTTGGTGTAATTCAAAATCCATACTAGCCACTATAGCCAACATTAGACGAATCGAGGCAAACCTCCCCACAGGTGAAAAAGTTTCTTCATGGTCAATACTCTCTTGTTGAGTATAATCTTTTTCCACCAGACGAGCTTTATACCTCTCTATTGAGTCTTTCTCTTGATTTTGAGAATCAATTTATTCCCAATTGTCTTTCGTCCCTTCGGAAGATCTATAAGTTTCCAGACTTGATTTGACTTCATAGACTCCATCTCCTCTTTTATCACTTTCATCCATTTCTCTTTTGTCGGACAAGTCAGAGCTTCTCTAAAAAGGATGGGCTCTTCCTCATCAACAGGAGAAACATCTTTATTTTCTGGTGAAACAAAGAAGGCATGTCCTTCAATATCATAATGCCTCTTGGGCATATGTTTCCTAGAACTTTTTCGAGATAGCTGTTGATGGTCTTCTGTAGACAAAATGCTCTCATTGGGAATCGCCTAATCCTCAATTGACAAATATCTATCAAGATCCACACCATCACCTTCCTAAACTACTACTCTCACTTGGATCTTGTAGGTATTGGTTTTCTACTACCTCAAAATAAGTTCGGCATCCCTGATGTCTCCTATACTAGGAAATTCAGTTTTCAGAAAATGAGCATTATGTGATTCTGTCTCAGTTAAGCTCTCATCGTGATCTCCTATGAACACGTAACCCTTAGAATATTTGCAGTATCTTATGAAGATATACTTTTTTCCTCTAGGACCCAACTTTCCATACCGACTCAATGAATCATGTACGTAAGCTGCTGATCCCCAAGCTCGAAGGTTACTCAAGTCAGGTTTTTTTTACCAGTCCAAAGTTCATATGGAGTTGAAGCAATTGACTTAAAAGGCACGCGATTAAGCATATAAGCTGCTGTAAGTAACGCATCTCCCCAAAAGAGATCGGTTGATTAGCTTACGCCATCATGGATCTAACCATCTCCAACAAAGTCCTATTCCTTCTTTCAGCAACACCATTTCATTGAGGCGTATAAGAAATAATTAATTGTTGGATTATACCCTTTTCATTACAAAATTCCTTGAATTATTCTGATATATATTCACGTCCTCTATCAGTTCTTAAAACTTTGATAGATTTGTCTTTTGAGTTTCAACTTCACTCAAGTATCGTCTAAAATAATCCAATGCTTCAGACTTATGAGATATCAAATAGACATATCCAAAACGTGAATAATCATCAAAGAATGTAATGAAATAGTGAGCTCCATGTCATGCATTCACATTTACAGGACCACATATATCGGAATGGATTACTTCTAATGGAGATTCAGACCTAATAGCTTTACCAAAAAGTTTTCTAGTCATTTTGCTAGCAAGACAATATTCGCATTTGGATAATTCAACTTTTAGAAGAAAGCCTCAACAATCCTTCTTTTACAACTCTATTCATCATATCTTGCCCAATATGACCTAATTTAAAACCATAAAGCCATCAGTCATATGTCCAGATGCATAACAAGTATCATTAATGCTAATTGCCACAGTGCTTTTAGTGAATAATACATCATAACCCAAATTACGCAGAACTGAAACAGAAATTAGATTTCGCGTGATCTTCGGAGTATATAGAACATCATGTAGGATCAAGTCCCGACCATCGTCAAGGTCCAATTTTCAATTCTCAAGTCTTTTGGCTTCGACTCGTACATTGGTTCCTACATATATCCACCTAGTTTCCTTCAGAACACGGCGAAAATCTACTAAAAACTCATTTGTCTCTCGTCACATGGTCTGTTGCTCCTTAGTCTATAATCTACAATGGATAAGAATCAGACAGTAAGACAGGACATTAATTTCACATAAAACAGAATAAGATGAATCGACCTTGTCCCTCTTGAGCTCAAGGCATTCACGAGAATAATGACCAAGCTTACTACAATTGTAACATGTCATCTTGCTTTTATCCTCCTTATTCTTTTTGTCGCGCTTCTTTTCCTTTTTCCATTCATCAGTTTTAGCTGGATTATTTTCAGGTTTACCATCACCACCATCAGATCGTCTTTCCTTCTTTCCCTTCTTCCAATTCTATTTTCTTTTGAAGCCCGAAGCTCCTTTGGAAGTAGAACCGGCATAGAAGGCCCCAGAAGAAGGATTTGAGACTCCGAGCCTCTCATCTACTAGCTCAACATGATGATAGCATAATTGAAAGTTTTAATGTTTTCATTATGAGTCAAGTTGACTTTGAGATGTTCCCAACGATCAGGTAAAGAGCGGATGAGGGCTTGGATTTACTGTTCATCAGAGAGTATGACCGGCAGTCTTAAGTTCTATTATCACATTAGACATCTCCCTAAGATGTTGTTTAATATTATGATCTGGTTTCTTTTGTAATTATCGAACTTAATAGTTAACTGCCTAAGCCTTGTAACCGATGTACCACCATACTTCTCATGCAGATACACCCAGATATCATGTGCGGTGGGATTCATGAATCATCGCATCGATTACTGAGCTTACAAGAATACCTCGTGCAATGGAATTTTCCTTTTCTATGCCTGGTATGCTTCATGGTCACGCCTCCCTTGGTTTTCAATACCCGCGCCTGGATCAGTCATCAATTGGTTTATAGCATCCAATGCATCTTGTTCATACAATACATACCAAATTTTATGACGCCTTGTGTCATAATTGTCACCATTGAGTTTCTCATCTTTGTTCAACTCAGCGACAATATATTTCGTTGCTCATTTCTTTGATAGAGATTAAAGTGATTCTGTATGTTAATAATATTTTATCTAAATTTTACGTTAAGCCAAACAGAGACATCTCAATAAATAACATAAGACTTGATCTCAAAAAATAGTTCGGAGACTACTAATCATCAATCTCATCAAGTGTCATAATACTATATTCTTATTTCAAAACGTAAAACACATTTAAGGTTCAAGTAATCAGCAATAACATTGAACAGCCACTTATAAACAGAACTTAAACAACCATCCACAATAGCAAAAAACTCCAAGTCTGACAAGTCATGAACATAAAATTCTAATGAACTCCCTGAGTTTCCAATTAGAAATACAATGGAAATAAAACTAGCGATAAATACTGATTGTATCTCTTAATTTATCACTAGATTTAAAATAACGTTCCCAATCAAATTCTTTAGTCCCCACATTAAAGACAGCTCACCCTAGAGGATCTATATGAGGATTCTTTATCTGACGCTTGTCTCGACCACTCAGTCTCAAAAAATCAGAACGTCGAATCCTTCCCATCCTCAAGCAGGCTGATCTCAGTGCTTGTGTCATATCTTGTATCACAGAAGCATCGACCAAATCAAGCATAATAAAATAACCATTAGATTTCACTTGGTTAGTCTCCCACTGAGCCCAAAAATCCTTTTGTAGGTGGGAGGCAAAGTGTTCGCCCAGGTCTGAGGACTAGTAATTTGAAAATACTCATTACTTAAAATCGTATTACTATAAATCAAAAGCATCATCTGGTTGTAGAGTTCAATCAAAATAATTGCGTGGTCCCTTATGTTATGTGTTGGCTTCATTTTATAATTCAAAAATTCATTGAGGACTTCATCTTTAGTCCTTATGTCTTCATCTGTAATTGCTCCCTGTCCTGACATGCCTCTGAAAAATGAGCAACCAAAAGAACACACCAGTGTAAGTCAAACTATATCACATGAATTTCCTCCCATATAAAGCATATGGAAATAACTTTCCAAGATACAATAGGCATATTCACAAGTGAATAGGTTCAACTCACTTTGGCTCCCACTGTCATAGGCTACAGGAGTTTGAACAATTATAACATCGCTCAACACCATTAATTTAGAATTAAATGACATATTAAGGTGCATTATTACCAAAAATTGGAACCAAATAGTCATTCCATAGGTTCGTATTCAACAAATATGTCATAAAATGAAGTATAACTACACATACACACTAAAAATGACATCATACACTCTCGAAAACATCACCATTGGATTCCTTGCGTCGAAACACGTCGGAAAATTTCATCCAATCGTCGGAAAACACCTCCAAGCGCCCACACGCACCGCCAAGAGATTTCCACGAGCCGCCACACACACGCACGCGCCACCCAAGCGCCAGCACGCGCCGACTGCTGGTGTGCTGTCGACCGGCGCGTGTAACTCACGCGCCACCGCCGGTGTCTCCGTCAATCGACGCGTGGGATTCACGCGATACCGTCGGAGTTGCCAATTTCCGGCATGTGGGTTGTACGCGCCACTGCCGGAGCTGCCGTCTGTCAGCGCGTGTCCTTCACGCACCGCCTCCGACTGGCAGTCCTCCGGTTCGACCTGACCCGGTCCGGTTTGCCTCTTGTCCGGTCTAATCCTCGTCGATTCAGTCAGGTTCGGGGTGGTCTGACTCGAATTGACCCTGTCAACCCTCAACTTTATATTAATTACAAAAAAATCCCAGACCTTTATCGAATTCTTAAAAACAGACCCCCAAACTTTCTGAAACTTTGCAGATTAGCCCCAATTACGAAAATAACTTCAAAAAATCATATCTTGAGTTTTAAAAGGCCAAAAAATGCAAAAAAAATACTGACGGACTCCTCTCGACGAGGCTTATCCAGTGGTATAATAAAAAGATGCTTTCTATGAACAAAAATTTTGACGAAAATAGAACCCGTGAAGAGTTTTAAAGGTTCAAAATCATCGTACACATGTTATTGCCACTGGACACATAAAATCTGCCTTTAATTCATATGTAAGATCAGTCAATATCGCATAAGTAAACAACTATACTTATTTCATCAAAAAATCATGTATGAGCAAAAAGTACCGTAAAAGGCAGAAAAACAAACCATGTAAATATTCTATTTTTTCATTCCGGAAAACAAGCGGAGTACCAACCATTGACTCTGATACCAATGTTGGAAAACTCACGATCATATGAACACATAAACATACAAAGAGTAATCTCGCTTACCTCTCTCCGTAGAATTTACGTTGCAGCGGAAGAAATAAGTTGATCGTCTGAACCGATTGGTACTCACATTGTTAAACCGTGATTTCTGGATCAAATCAAACAATACTAGGTTGTAGATTAATGTCCACGATATGGTATTAATCTGGACGATATGAAGACTGGATTTCGTATTGTGATTTCGAAAGAGAAAACTGCGAGAGAGAAAATGTTTGTTTGCGTTTTGTGTTCTGCGTCTCAAACTGATAGGAGTAAATAAATGAATTTTTATTTAATTGTATATAATTGTGTATCTTTTCCTTATTCGATTCCACAAATTGTGGATCGCTATTGTATTCCTGTACCTTATATACATCTATACACAAGATCACCAAACACGGTGAAAATTATCCCAATCTCCAATCTTACATGGTATCAGCCAGGTTACGACTCTAAACCTCTTTCTTCTCCGATTCTACCCTCTCTCTCCATGGTCGGTGTTGATCCTCTCCCCATCACCACTATGATCAACATGACGCCTATCAAACTTGATGCGACGAATTATCTCTCTTGGCGTCGTCAAATTCTTCATATGGTTGAATGTTTCGACCTTAAATTGCTTCTGGATAACACCACCACCGCACCTGCTGCAACCATCGCCGATGCTGCCGGCGTTGAATCGCCGAACCCCTACTTTCACTACTTGGAGGATGAAAGACATCAAGTTGCTCAGTGTGATCTACACATCTCTCTCCCCCAATGCCGCATCTGAAGTCATCGATGCACACACATCACTCGCCGCCTGGACCACGCTGGAATCTGTTTACTCTTCGTCCTCCTGTCAGCACCAATTGTGCGAGGAGTTGCTGTCCCTCCGCCGAGGCGACTCCTTCATTGATGATTACGGACGTCGCTTCAAGGCCCTGTGCGATCAGCTCCATGCCATCGCGCGCCCCATTGATGAGGCTGAGAAGAGCCATCTCTTCTTGCGTGGGTTAGGGCTCCAATTCGTGGGCTTCGCAGACACAAGAATGGCCCTGACCCCGGTGCCTAGCTTTCGCGATCTTCTAAGCCAAGCAAAGCAATACGATTTAATGCTTAAGTCCATGGAGGGCTCCTCATCACAGGTTTCATTCTTCGCTGATGGGAGATACCCTAACCCCTCTCGTTCGGCAGCTCACGACTGCGGCTCTTCCGGAGACTATAGTGGTGGTCAGCAGCCTGGCCGAGGCTATGTTGGTGGCCGCGTTTATGGTGGTGGCCAGCAGCCTGGCCGCGACTTCGGCCAACGTGGAGGACGGGCAGATTCCGGAGGGAGGTACTCAGGGGGGCTGATGGGTTTCAACAGCGGGCGTCGGCCATTCGTGCCTCATTGTTAGATTTATCGAGGGGAGCACTATGCCGATAAGTGCCCTCAATTTCTTGCTGCCCGCGGTGGTGTACAGCCGGCCAACCTTGCTGAGGCATTTGCCTCCTCTTGCAATGTCTCTAGTCCTTCGTCAGATGGTACGTTAATTCAGGTACCTCAGCTCACATGATAAATCAGAATGCTGCTTTGGACTCTTATGAGCCCTATTCTGGTAATAGCAAAGTTGTTGTTGACAATGGTAATTCCTTGCATATCTCGCATGTTGGTTCTTGTGATTTATCTGCTGATATTAAATTGTTGGATGTTTTGGTGGTTCCGCATATAACCAAGAATCTTCTATCTATCAGTAAACTGACTTCAGACTATCCTTTTAATGTTGTGTTTTTTGATAAATCTTTCATAATTCAGAACCGAGTGACAAATCAAATTCTGGGCCAGGGAAGATGTGAGAATGGCTTATACACCCTTGATAAAGGGATCCCTGCTTTGGTGACTGCTGTGAGAAATAATAAGTTGAAGGCTAGCTTTGAATTATGGCACTTACGTTTGGGGCATGTCCCATTTTCTATTATATCATTATTGAATAAACGTGGACATTTGTCAGTCACCTCTGTTTTATCTAGTCCTAAGCTCTGCTCTTCTTGTCAGTTGGCAAAGAGTAAGAAATTATCCTTTCAGTTAAATGATAAACGTGCTGAAAATATTTTGGATTTGATACATTATGATGTATGGGGGCCTGCACCAGTTTCTACTTCCACTGGTTTTCGTTATTATGTGGTTTTTGTGGATGATTACTCGAGATTTTCTTGGATTTATCCGTTATGCAGGAAGTCTGATTTCTTTGATACGTTAGTTCGTTTTCATGCCTTTGTATGCACACAGTTTTCAAGGCAAGTTAAGATATTTCAAAGTGATGGTGGTACTGAATTTGTTAACTCAAGAGTGCGTGATTTTATGCATAAGAATGGTATTCTTCATCGATTATCATGCCCATACAATCCTCAACAGAATGGTAGAGCTGAAAGAAAGCATCATCATATCACAGAGACTGGTTTATCAATGCTCTTTCATGCTAATGCTCCGGCGTCCTTCTGGTTTGATGCCTTTGCTACAGCAACTTTCATTATTAATCGAGTCCCTTCAACAGTATTGCATGATAAATCTCCCCATGAGCTGCTATTTGGTTATGTTCCAACATATTCCATCCTTAAACCTTTTGGATGCCAAGTTTTTCCCTACCTTCGTGATTACGCAGCTCACAAATTAGAACCGAAGAGTCGCCCTTGTATTTTTCTGGGGTATAACAGTGTTCAAAAAGGATTTCGATGTCTAGATCCTCTCACATCTCGGATCTACACGACTCGTCATGCTCAGTTTGATGAAAATTTATTTCCTTTCTCTACTGACTCTTCTTCTGTTTCCACCACAGAGTTGGACATCTCTATTTTTACAGATGTCATCGAGCGCTCTTCGACCTCTCATTCTACACCGGAATTTTCTCCACCGTCATCATCTGTGTCACGGCCGATTGCCTCAGATGATCCTAATGAGCTACTTGAGCCCGTCATTCCCACTCCAGATGTCGAAGAGCTTCTCTTGCCTGATGCAGAACAACCTGCTGCCCCTGTCGTCAAAGGTCTTCCGCCACCCGACGATGAGCCACCTACTGACCCGGATGAGCCAGCCGACATAGAGTCTCCGGTCATCGTGCAGCCTGTACCACGTCCGGCACAACCACATCATCACATGGTTACGCGATCTTGTGATGGAATCTTTAAACCAAAGTACCCAGTTGATATTGCTTCCACGACTCTTCTTGCTTCTCTTGCCGCTGTTTCTGAACCCCGCGGCTTCAAATCAGCTGCTAAGCATTTGCATTGGATGTCTGCCATGCAAAAGGAAATTGATGCCCTACACTCAAACAATACATGGGATCTTGTACCTCGACCTCATGATACCAACATTGTTGGTTCAAAGTGGGTATTTCGGACAAAGTATCACTCTGATGGATCTATTGAACGCCACAAGGCCCGTTTAGTTGCTCAGGGATTCACTCAGATTCTGGGAATAGATTTCCATCATACATTCAGCCCTGTTGTGAAAGCTTCTACGGTTCGTATTATTCTGACACTTGCCGTACAGAATTCTTGGCTCCTACATTAGCTGGATTTCAAGAACGCCTTTCTTAATGGTGTCCTAGATAAACCTGTTTTCATGGCTCAACCACCTGGGTTTGTGGATCCTCGCTTTCCCACACATGTTTGTCATCTCAAGAAGGCTCTATATGGTCTCCGTCAGGCTCCTTTGGCTTGGTTTCAGAGGTTCAGCACGTTCCTCTACAGTTTGGGCTTTCTTCGGAGTCAATGCGATCCATCTTTGTTTCACTTCCATAAGGGCTCCTCGGTCATTTATCTTTTGTTGTATGTGGATGATATTGTGGTCACAGGCAATGATTCAAGTCTGTTAGGCGACTTCATCTCGAAAACACATGTTGAGTTCGCTATAAAGGATCTTGGTCAGCTCAATTGCTTTCTTGGCCTTGAAGTTTCTTACACTGAGATTGGTATTTTTGTAGGCCAATCCAAGTACGCTTATGACATCCTTGATCGAGCTAAATTACTAGATTCAAAACCCGTTTACACACCTCTGGTAACGGGTGAATCTCTTGTTAGTGATGGAGTTCCCTATTCTGATCCGACGATGTATAGATCTCTTGTTGGTGCTCTTCAGTACTTGACTCTCACTCAGCCGGACCTTTCTTATGCAGTGAATTCTGTGAGTCAATTTCTTTAGAATCCCACTGATGCTCACTTTCAAGCGGTGAAGTGTATTTTGCGCTATGTCAAAGGAACAATCAACTATGGGCTCTCTTTTACTCGACGTCGAGATTCTTCTATTATCGGTTATTCTGATGCGAATTGGGCTCGCTGTCCTGAGACAAGGCGTTCTACTTATGGGTTCTCCATTTTTATTGGTGGCAATCTTGTCTCATGGGGTGCTAAGAAACAACCAACAGTTGCTCGTTCAAGCTGCGAATCTGAATACCGGGCAATGGCGAATGCTTCAGCCGAACTTATTTGGGTTACGAATCTTCTCCGTGATATACGCGCACCCTCTGTTTCTCGGCCCACACTCCTTTGTGATAACAGAAGTGCTGTCTTTCTTAGTCAAAATCCGGTGGCACACAAACGAGCAAAGCATATTGATATTGACTATCACTTTGTTCGGGAGCTCGTTTTCTCTGGAAGGTTAGAGACAAAATTTGTTCCCTCTGACCTGCAGCTTGCTGACATCTTCACTAAGAGTCTTCCTCGTCCTGCCTTTGAACTTCTGCGCACCAAGCTCTAAGTTTGCTTGCACCCCACGCATCGCTTGACGGGGGTGATAGGAGTAAATAAAGGAATTTTTATTTAATTGTATATAATTGTGTATCTTTTCCTTATTCGATTCCACAAATTGTGGATCGCTATTGTATTCCTATAGCTTATATACATCTATACACAAGATCACCAAACACGGTGAAAATTATTCCAATCTCCAATCTTACACAAACGTATAAACTTGTACAGAAAACTGCCTTGCCGTCGTTATATTCCCAAACGATGGGAGTTAATAACCTAACTTATAACTCCCTTCTCTCTGCATTATCCACAAATCATATGTGGCATATAAATAAAAATATTTAAATAATTATTATTTACAATATACTTAAATATAATAAACCTTAAAAAAACATGGACTTAATATGGCATCCCCTAAGAATAAACATTAAAACTAAGGGCTTAATATGACGTAAATAATTAGTATGTAGCAAGAATACTTTGCCAAAAGGAAAACATCACATAATATAACCTCAAAATAATCATAATTTCAAAATATCATCTTCACATGACACAAATTATATTTTATAATTTATTCTTATTTATTACCTAAATAGATTATCTTATCTTACCCCTAATAAAAGTTTAATAAGTGAGGAAGGAGCATGTTTAAATTATATAAGTTAGTTTCATTATTTAAGTCATTAATTGTGAAAAATAATTAATAAAACCCCTCCTTTGTCTCTCTTGATGCGAAAGGCAGCTGGAAATATTGTCCCAACTCATCCAACAGAAGCAAAGGGATGACTTGACGTGGGAAATTAACACAAGAATTTCCTACTTTTTCATCTCACTTTTTCACTATTCATATTCTTTTATTGGACTATTATTATTATTTAAAAACACAATTAGTATAGCCTAGTGTATTATTGTCTTTTCACACCATATTTGTGATACCTGCAATTTATGATTAAATAGGCGATGTTTGTAAACACATGTTAAGTGAGGATTTGTGGAAAAACATGAATATCATTCTGTTTAGGCGTTTTGAGCAATCTTTTAAAGGACGAAATACTACTTTTACCATTTATCTTCATCTACTTTAGAAGAGTAGAAGCTATAGCATTGTGAGTGTGACATGATTTTAATTATTTATAAGAATTAGTCCCTCCTTTACCATAATAAATTTCACATTTCCTTCCTATATTAGTTATATGCTAAATCTTTTACATCATATTACTGCGCGAAATTGAAGCATCACCCTTATGCATGACAATTGTTACTTTCATTCAGATCAATAGACATATCCTTCACAAATAATATATTGTGAAACTTGAAGTATCACTCTTATGCATGACAATTGTTACTTTCATTCAGATCGACAGATATTTCCTTTACAAATATTATATTACGCGAAACCTGAAGTACCACCCTTATTCATGATAATTATTATTCGGACATTTCCTTTGTATAAATAATATACGTTCAATTAGTAACTCCTAATCTCTAGTTGTATAAATAATATACGTTCAATTAGTAACTCCTAATCTCTATATGTTCAATTGCAATCAATACCCTGCACAAATCAATACTCAATGCATATATAACAAGCAATATTTTAAGAAACAAATGCAGCACAAATTAGAAGATTCTTTGCAGAAGAGGTGAAGAGAGAGACAGATTAAAGAAGAGTAAAGAAGCTTATGGTGTTGACATGTGTGGATTAGTAATTTTGTAGTAGTGAAATGGAATATTAGTAAATGGAGAAAGAGGTGAGATTTCTTAGAGATCAATTATACCACAAAGCATCTTCATCTTGCAACTCACAAGCATTAACTTTTCTCTCCCTCACTCCAAATTTAGGACCAAAAACCCGAGATGAACAAAAAGAAAATAACATAAGCCAATTCACTTGACCTAAAGAAGCAAATGATGAGAGAAAATTACATCATTCTTATCTCCATCATCTTATTTTTTAGGGTCCAATTCATCTATGGAGCAGAAACCAAATGTCCACATTCTAACTATGACCAAAAGAACAGGAGAATACTACACCAACCTTTGTTCCCTGAGGTTTCAACACCACCCCCTCCGCCGCCCATTCCAGATTTATCGGACGATGATGAAGTGCCATTCTCGAACGAACTTCCAACGGGGCCAACGGTGGTTCAGAGCCAGCAACCGCCACCACTACCAGCAATCAACACAGCTGTTACAACTCCAGCTCCCACACATCCATCCACCAATTCAACTAAGAAACTGGTCATTGTTGCATCATCAACATTTCTTACACTGGGAATGCTGTCAGCAATGGCATTCTACCTGTACAAGAACCGGGTGAGAAACCGGGACGAGTCCCAGAAGCTCGTCGACAGAAATTCCCAAATGATCAATGAAGAATCAAGGATGCCGCCATCCACTTTACACTGCATTGAGACAGCAGAGCCAACAACCGGAGGTCAAGTCAGTGGCTCATCATATCAAAAGCCGAATCCTTGGAAAAGATCCGATCAGCATAAACCGAGTAATGACCTTCAGCCTCTGCCACCTTCAACAAAGCCTCCACCACCTTTCAGAATCAACTCACCACCACCAATGTCATCATCAGACGACGAGAGCCATGATACTCGTGTTTATACTTCTCAAAGGGTATCACCCGTTACAGGCCACCGCAACTTGAGCAGCAACATTAGCCAAGTGAGCCAGGCTAAGCCAGAGAGTCATGCTTCTAATTCCGTACCTCATTCAAAGAGAACACCACCAAAAGCACGCTTTTCAGCATCATCTCAAGACGCGAGGCCTGTCATGATCAAGCAATCATGGCCACCTTCTCCACCACCTCCGACAACTTCCTTGGGACCATTACAGCCTAGTAAAACACTACCATATTCTCCCAAGAGGAACAAATTTTCAGAATCACCACCATCAACACACGCCATACAACATCGACTAATAGGCAATTACAACCAGAAGGGTTCAAAGATCCCAATCCCACCACCACCACCACCTCCACCCCCGTTTTCTATCTCAAGAAGGAACGCATCTGTAAAGAAACACACGCCTTTACCAGTTTCCACTCAATTGTGCAGGTCACAGTCGAGGAGTCCTATCTCAATAGAAAGGCCATCGTCAGTTGAAGAGGTTAATAAAGATGAAGTTAAAGATGGATCAAGACCCAAAATGAAACATCTGCATTGGGACAAAGTACAAGCCACAAAAGACAAAGCCACAGTTTGGGATCAGTTTAAGTCACCTTCATTCAAGTGAGTGAAGTGAATAATTTCTTAATGGAACTAACAATGCTCTGAATATATTCACTTATATCCTTGCAGGTTTAATGAAGACAGAGTGGAGACACTGTTTGGATGCAACTCGGTTAGTTCAGTGCCAAGAGAAGCAACTAGAAAGTTTGTGCTCCCTTCTTTAGAGCAGGAGATCCGAATACTAGATTCAAAGAAGTCTCAAAACATTGCCATTCTACTTCGTGCATTGAACGTCACAAGAGAAGAGGTTTCTGAAGCACTTTTAGATGGTACATATCCCTTTTCCATTTTCACCTCATAATTATATGTTAGGCCAAACAAACATTATTAGTCTTTGGGGTATAAGGTGGAATCGTGCACCCCAGATGCCCCCACACCCCGGCCTGATAGAGTAGTGGAGGGGTGAATCATGGTGACTCAACTGATCAACAGGAACTAGACCACTACCCACTACGCACAAGGAGCCCCTCATTTTGAGAGGTTGATCCCACACTGCGGCAGTGGGATTCGATCCTTATCTTTGGGGAAAGTTGTCGCTCATGTTAACTAGTTGAGTTGCGCATGCGGGCAAACATTATTAGTCTTTGTTAACACTTTCCTATGTCAAGATAAAAAATCAAGCACTTCACCACCCAAAGCTGACATGCGTAAATAAATCTAGATCATTTCTGTAAAGGGTGGGTTAGAGATGGTGAAGAGTGAGAGTTTGTTATATTTGATCAATTCAGGTGTAAAAAATGGAACTTTAGGTAACACAGTCTAAAAAACAGCATATTTTGGAAAGAAAAGTGTTAGAGCCCAAAAGTTACGTTTGAAGTAATAATATAGCATAAATGTCGCATCTTAAAATTTTACTCATTGAAAATATCCATTTTATAAAAGATAACTATTTCAGCGGGAAAAAAGATAAGAAATATTTTAGTTAATTTAATAAAATAAAATAAAAAGTGTGTAAAGTTGTTCCTGTAAAAAAAATGAGTATTATATACTCCCTCCGTCCAGTGCAAAGGTAACAATTTCACTATTCCTACGTCCGCTTCAAAGGTATCACTTTCCTCCATTTAGTAAAGAAAGTACACAATATGACCCACCACTTCCCTCTAATACAACTACCCACCTTACCTATAATAATAATACTCAATAATCCACGTGCAAAAAGCAAAGAAAGACCTTAGAATTATCCACGTGCAAACAGCAAACAGTTACCTTTGCACTGGACGGAGGGAGTATGTTATGATTGTGTAAAAAATGAGTATTATTACAATGTGTCTTTTACCACTTTTAGTAAAATGAAAGTATGAGTAATTATCATACTTAAGGCACGAATTTAAGAATAGCTATTCACAAAGTGGTTAAACTTTTTTGTTTTTTTATTGCAGGAAATCCAGAGGGATTGGGTTCACAGCTTTTTGAGACATTAGTGAAGATGGCACCAAGCAAGGAGGAAGAGCTTAAACTTAAAGACTTCAATGATGACACCTCTAAATTAGGGCCAGCAGAGAGATTTGTCAAGGCAATACTTGATATACCATTTGCCTTCAGAAGAGTGGAGGCAATGCTGTATAGAGCAAACTTCACTTCAGAAGTCAAATATTTGAGAAGGTCTTTTAAAACCCTAGAGGTACTACCCAATTACATTGCTTTCACTGCTACAGCATGCACTTGGTATTTGAACCTGCAGCCTCAATGTCCTCAGCCTTATCATTCTCTCGCGTTAATTATCTACAATGCAGGAAGCTAGTGAAGAGTTGAAGAATAGTCGTCTATTCCTCAAACTCCTAGAAGCCGTTCTAAGGACAGGGAATCGCATGAACAATGGCACCAACCGCGGTGATGCAAAAGCTTTTAAATTGGATACATTGTTGAAACTAGTGGACATAAAAGGAACTGATGGTAAGACAACCTTACTTCACTTTGTCGTCCAAGAGATTGTCCGGTCAGAAGGATCAGATCTCCCACATAAAAGCAACCTAAAATTCGACAAAGAGGAGTGTTACAAGCAAGGGTTGCAAACTGTAGCAGGGTTAAGCAAAGAGCTTGCCAATGTAAAGAAGGCAGCAGGAATGGACTCAGATGTTTTGAGTAGCTATGTCTGCAAGCTAGAACAGGGACTTCAGAAAGTCAAACAGGTTCTGCAATACGAGAATCAAATCATGCAAGATAAGTTTTTTGACTCTATGAAGATGTTTCTTGAAGAAGCTGTTGATGAAATCTCTCGGGTCAAGGCTGAAGAAAGAAAGGCGTTGTCGTTGGTGAAAGAGGTGACGCAGTATTTCCATGGAGATGACGTGAAACAGGAGGCTCATCCATTAAGAATGTTCATGGTTATACGAGATTTTCTCTGCATATTGGATAACGTATGCAAAGACGTCGGAAGAATGCAAGATAGAACAATGGGTTCCGGAAGATCATTTAGAGTATTAAGTACGGCACCCTTGCAGGTCCTCCGCAGATTCAATGTTCAGAATACAAGTTCTGATGATGATAGCATGTAGTGCTAGTCATGCACAGGCAAGATAAGAGCAGGCATTCGACAATTGTCGTACTTATACATAGTAAAGCGTCAGAAGATTACAAGAATCAACACAATCTTGCTTGGCCTCTCACCTGGGAATTAGAAAGCTCCAAGTGCATCAAGAGCAATCCATGGAAGTTAAATAGATATTGAGAATCTGTGTCAACAAAGGAAGTAATCAAATAATGAGATTTTGAATAAACATTTTTATTATTTCAACGAAGAGTAGCCAAATGATAGGAACAGGCTCATATTTTTCCATATGTGATATGGCTATATACATAGGTATTTTGTGGTTATCTGATTCATGATTCATGCACATCGACATTACATCTCAACTATGGGCAATTTAGGATTCTGTTTTAATTGAACATGAATCATATATACAATATGAACTGAACACACCAGTTAAATCTACCCAATATAGCAATATACAGCTTTTTGAGGAAGAATCATACCTACATTACTTGCGTTGGGTGTATCTCCAGTTTGTTTCCAGTGAAATCATGGAAGGAAGCTAGCGAAATCCAGCGTGTAAAGCACAATTTATTTACCAATTCTATTTTCCAGAATTGGGAGATAACAAGTAGTTGTATACTCAGGTACTACTGATCCATTGGAAGATTCTTGTTCAATTCCAATAGCTTCTTCCATGTCCATGTCACTGAAACTTTGTTTTCTGGACGAGGTGGAAGGTGTAGCCTCATATTTGTTTAATGTAGGAAACATTAGAGGTTCACAGCAACTTAGTTGACAAAAGACTCTCTCAACAGGGTTCACTGATCACCTTCCCCAAATCATTCCGATCCAAAATCAACTCCCAAGCATATCTAAGCCTTCTCAAATACAGGAGTTCTGCATGTATTATCAACTACGTCAACTCTTCATCGACGTATTCTTGCTTCCAGTAACAGATTTGTAGGAAGGGGAGAGATGACTCAATCAACAAAGATAATTAAATTTACTTCTAGAAATTTAAAACTGCAGAAGTCATTAGACATAACAGTTAGTATAAGACTAGCTGAAAAGATCTTAAATCATTTAAGAATAAAAGCCCAGTAGAGCAACAGAAACTAGATGCGCCAAACGTATGTGCTTCGTATTTAGCACAAGTCTCGAACAAAAATGATGCAAGCACTTTTTGTAAAATATAATCCAGTAGAGTAATAATCACAAACTCAAGCTCTTGCAAAGTGCATCAAACAACTCTAGCATTGTCTGTTTTTCATGACCAGGAGCATTCAGAACCTAACGATGCTACACCATTTTTATTGTATTACCCTTCAGCTCTTCCAGCAAGACATACAAACCATGAATTTTTCACTTCTAAGGATCCTCACTTTATAAAATAGCAATTACTAAGACAACTGTTTTTATGTCCACGCAACAAAGTAACTTGAGACAACAATGAACATCAAAACACACATAGAAAAATGTTTTAGAAAGGAAAATGTCACAAAATACAGATATTAAGATATTGCAACAGTTCACTGAGGATTTTAACAGTTCGAAAACAATTCATGATTACGAGATTTTGGGAAATAAGTTCATGTGGTTAACTTAGATCTACATACTATTAGTGATGATTATTGGAGTGAATAATAAGTTATGCAAGTTAATGCTTTACAATTACATTTGTGACGTGGTGGTTGTAATTCAAATTTAGAGAGGAGTCAAGGTACTAGTCCTTTGCGAAAGTCAAATTCAGTATGCAAATACAGGACTACTGGCAAATATATGTAATTCAGTAATTGTATACTTATATTTCTCTCTTTAACTTTGTCAACTCTTTACAGTAACTCTTACATGTGGAGTATATACAAGTGTGGCAACCAAACAAACGACACAATACACTTTCACAAATCAGGTGATACTCAAATTGATGCTAATATTCATAACAGTAACAATGATAAAAAGAAATCTGCCCCAGAATTAAAAAATGAAGACAAAAGAAAAAGATAAGTAAATGAAAGATATGACCTTTAAGGAACTCGAAAAAGAAAAAAAATAAAAATAAAAATTGTTGACAATGCTGGCAAGCCCAAAATCAGAATCCTGGTAAGATAAGAATTGTACTAATTCCAGAACTTACACCAGTGTGTAAAGGCTCATACAAATGTTGCAAGCTGGTCTTTTGTTCATATAACTAGGACTCAATAAAATGATGTACTTTAGTAATTTATCAATTAAAAACATTTACATATTCACATAAACATCCAATGAATTTTTAACTGATTGCTTCATTACCCAACGTATTAACAGATGAGAATTCACTTGTAGAGAAGGTATACAAGTATGGGGATGGAAGATGACATGACACTAATGATCATAAACAAATAAACCGAACTTTTTCTGCTAGTAGTCCCTTAAAGAACATCTTTAACTCAATATGCATACAGAATATGACAAAATGCTATACAGATATATAAAAGCATGGGGATGGAAGATGAAGCCAAGGATCTTAAGAGGTAAACAGAATTACAGAAGCAATTTCTGCGGTTCCTCAAGAAAATGCACTCACCTAAAATATGCATAGCAGGAAATACCGCACTATGCAACCGCATTTTTTATAGAAGATCATTGAGTTCTGCAAGTAAGTGTTTACCATGATATTTCTTAGAGCTGGAATAACTGGGAAATAAAAAATGAAAAGAAAAGAACAAAATAGTTCACCAACTAATAGTTCTGAGATCAGACTTAAACTTAGCTCATATCAGACCTGGAATTATTAGCTATACCAATTTACAAGAAGATAAGGGACCATTCAACTAAATTAATATAAAATTTCCATATTACAAGATCCACAAGTAAAGCCACTTCATCATGTAAATACATTAACTGACATTTGTATAAACGACAGAACCAGGATATGAAATTCAAAATTCTGCATCTAAAAAATGGCTGATTTTAAAACTTGATTATGTCTCAACTAATATCACAATTCAAAAACATCCAAATGTCATGCTTAAGAAGGAAGTAACCTAATAACCGAGATCACTTGGATCTCCTGTGTACTCAGCAATCTGCCCAAGCTTCACATTTAGCAATTCATGAGTATCAGCATCTCTAACCACACCCATCTCCTCGTCTGAATCACGCTCCAGAAGGGTCCCGTACACACCCTTGTGCTTACCGTACAAAACAAGCACTGGCCCTCCCCGTTTCGGCAGGGCAGTCTCTAATAATTCTTGGCGCACCTCTTCTAATAACTGCCTATTTTCATCCATTGCAATGTTACAAACACCTGGCCCCACTACATCCACCACCACCCCCTTTTTCAAGAAGTATCGTCCACCCTTAAACTCCTGACTTGTAATCCTTACCCTTATATGACTCCTCAGCCACTTTACCCTCTTACTCCTCGCCTTTTCTTCGCCTTCCGGCACCCTCATCCGAGAAAGATTCTTATCCTTATCATCAACTTCTTTCGCTTTGACTTTTAAATCCTTCAGTTTCCTAAGACAGTTCTCCTCCTCTGAAGAACCCACCTCCGCTACATCCCTAGTTCGAAATTTTACCTTCTCATTGCTATTAGACATCCTCACAACTAATAGATCTCCACCATCTCTAACCTCAACAATTTTACCTTTCATCCCCATATCCCTTCCGTTTACTATACGAACCTCTTTTCCCACACCAAACCCGTTCTTTTCTTTCCTTTCTTTCCGATCCTCTATCTTCTCCCGCCTAGAATTTGCTTTCTCAAGATCAACAACAGCATTACCATTAGAACTAGAACTAACCTTACGCTTAGCATTAGTGTTTCCAGAATCCTCTCCAGCATTACCTTTAGTATTAATATGATTCCCTGGCAATTCTCCAGTAAAACCTAACCCTCCTCTCCCAGCCTTCCTTGTAACCTCAGCAATTTTAACATCCTCTTTAGCATTTCGACCAATGCCTTTACCCTCTTTCCAACCATACCCAGCGAGCAAAGCTGCTCCATACCCCTCCACAGGAACATCATCGAATTCATCAAATCCAGTGTCCTCCGGAAGCTTCTCCAAATCCTCCCTCAATTTCCTCAACTCCAAATCCGAAACCCTTTCATCGCGACTGAGAGTTGGAACATCACTCAATGTGGCAGACGGTTGGCGGAGATTGAGGCCAAAGCCAAAGGAATTGTCACAGGCTTCTGGATTAGAGCCAGGATCCAGCTCGAATTGAAGGGCAGTATCAGAGCCGTTGGAAAGTGGAGGAAGATTAGGGAGGTTTTTAAGTTTCTTGTGGGGGCGCCATCCGTTGGGAATTGGCGTGATTGGTTTGAGCTTGGGTTCCACCTGTTCGTCGGCGCGAAATTCACTAACGTATGTGGCGGTCGGAGAATCGGCTGCGGCGGCATCGGAAAAGGAGGCGGTAGGCTTTTTGAGGCGATTGGATTGGGATTTCGAGTTTATGGAGAAGGAGAAACTCATCGTGATTCTGATTTCAGAAGACAAGGTAAAGAACACTTGAATTAGATCGGATTGAATAACTGCGAGAACGAAACCTAATTAGGGTTTAATCGCTGTTGACGATTGCACCCAACACAGACAAGAAAAGAAATTTTGTGGCAGTGTAACTCCAGTCAACCTTTTCGGTTTCGCTGGATTTCCTTCCTGCTTCGTGAGACGGGTCTTACATTACCGACCCGTTAAATAACCCGATTGCATTTAGTTACGTCAGTACGTGTTTATTTTTACATGGGCCCATGGATTTGGGCTATTTCCAAATAAAGTTTTTCCAAAATATTCAAATAACTACTCTCCCCCTCTCCTCTAAGATTGCACCCTTATGAAGCACGGATATATTAAGAAAAGTAGTTATTTTTAAGAGTATTATGGTTTTTTTTTAATAAATAAGTGATAAAGTATGTTTGATGTTTTAAGTTAGGGAGGTGTAAATTTTTGTGTGACAAGAAAAAAATGAAAGGTGTGCAATCTGGAAAAAAAAAATGGAGGGAGACTTGAGTGTTCATAAAATAGTAGTATGTTATTTGTCCACTTGTTTAGTTTCGTTTGTGTTCTTTTTTTGTGATTTATGAAATGGGGTTCTTTTGTTTTAGGGATTGTTTGCAATCTTGATCTTCAATTTGAATCACGCGAAGGGAGTTCATCTTGAAACTGAAATACGGTTTGATCTTAATTTTCTTGTAAATAGTTTTGTAATGGTTGGAACTGAATTCTTGTGTTTGTGTTCTCGCAATAGGAGTGATGTAACTTGATTTGTTTTTTAATGTTGAGTAGTAATAAGAGTAAAACTTTTGAAAATGATTAGTATATTTCATAATGTCAAAATAAGATATACTCCCTCCGTCCCCCGATGTATTTCACGTATTTGTGTGCGCGAAGTTTAAGAAAAATTTATTTTTTCAAGTATAAAGTAAGAAAGAGAAAAAAATATTTTAGTTAATTTAATGAAAAATGTGTGTAAAGTTATTGGAATGTGTGAAAAATTGAGTATTTTGTTGGGATATGTGTAAAAAGTAGGTATTATTATAGTGTATTCATTACCATTTTTAGTAAAAGTGAAGTGTGAAATACTTTGAGGGACGGATGGAAAAGAAAAGTGTGAAATACTTTGGGGGACGGAGGGAGTATAATGCACTCCCAAAATGAACAGCTCTACAAAAGTAGTTAAAGCCAATCTATACAAAAGATGCATGTTAATGTAGCAATTTCAAGTTTAATACTTTCTGAGAGACAATGAGCTGATGCCCGCTTGTTTTAAATCAATCCCTTGCTGTCCAAACAAAATATACAAAGGTGGAAAGAGTGATCATTGAATCCTTTTGTTGATGCCACAACCTGGAAAATATAAACATGTTCTATATATGATTGATTGGCCTCAATATGCTGTAACCCTTACCACTACTAAACTTGTGATTAGTAACACAATCTGCCAAGAGTTGGGCTATATTCTGATATTCTGATCTGTTGTGAGCACAGCAGCAAACCTTCTTCTAACATCAATCAAACTCCCACTCATATTTCTCATGGAACGTCTCTTGTTCATAATGATACGCTACGCTCACTCCTCCAGATGAGTATTAGTGATTGACAATCCCTCCTCTTCTACCATCTCCATCAAACGTCTCTTCACCGCAGTGTCTAAGAACAAGACAACTTGAACTGCAAGCTCGTCGTTCCCATAAGTACTCTTTTGCTCTTCCTTTATTTTCATTGCTGAAATCACCAAAGACAACTTATGGCACTCCTTCAAACGAATAAGTTGGAGGGTTGGTATTTCTCCGAATTCCGATGGGATCTCCTCTAAAACATCCAGATTATAGAGGAAAAGCTTCTCCAAGACTGGGAAACATTTTTGGCTATCCAAACTCCAACATCTCAGATTCCACCCTTCAATTTGCAACGCAACTCCATTCCTCCGCCTCGCTGATATCAGGGTCAATGTTCAGCTTGAGAACTTGTATTGGGACAACCAACCAATTCCCTCTGACAATTTGTTGAAATTATTAATGGCGCCCCATAAATACAGCTTGTTTAAACAAGTTAGCTTGGGAAATGCTTTCTTCAGCACATCATTTCCATGGAGGCACAGCCACTTTATTGTTAGAGAGTCAATTTTTTTTAAGCGGTCAAGATTATCAAGATCATCATACACTATCCTACCATAATCATACGCTAAACCCAATTTCTTGACATTGGGAATTCTCTTACACATCTCCTGGCTCAACCTCGAATTCACTACTGTTTTAAGTGTCTGTAAGTTTCCCAGGACAACTGACTCATCATCTTTGCCACTTATAGAATTTAAGATGCCTAAGCCATGTCATCTTCCAAATTTCTAAAGGTGCATCAATTGGACTTAAGGCTCTAATAACCAATGTTCCAAGATTCCAACACGGATATTAAAGGAGAAATACACAAGCTTGATTCGAGATACGGGGTTCGCTCAATGTACCCCAGGTTGACGTTCTTCATTTCAGCTACAAATGGCATAACATCAAAAACACTCTGATTACTCAAAACTCTCAACAATCTACAATATTCAGCTGGTAAGACAGTCTTACGGTTTCCGATCACTGAACGAACAACTGAGTATTATTGAAAATCTTTACTCAAAAAATCAAGTCCTATGACTAGGCGACGCTCCCCACGTATTCCTGGTGGTATGCTTCCCCTCTCCAAAACACTAAAAAATTTCTCCTTATTGGCTTCCCGTAAACACAGCTCTCTCACAAGATCATGCATGTGGAAATATTTTATTTTCCCATTTCTACAATACTCACTAACTAAAATTAGATTCCTACCAATAAGATCAATCACATAATCCTCCGCAATGTCTTCTAGCATCTGTAAGCCATTCGGTTTCAGAAACCCCTCAGCAACCCAAAGTCTGATAATTTCAGAGACTCTAATCTTAGAATCCTCTTGAAAAATTCCCATATAAAGAAAACATGGCTTTAGACGAGCAGGCAGGTGACTATAACTCAAAGACAGTACATCCAAACACCACTCTTTCTCACTTGACTTGAGAATTGAGTTTATATTGTTTGCAATATTTTGCCAGTTTTCCATTGTCCTATGTGACTTTCGAAGAAGCCCCCCCAGCACTACAATGAACAGCGGAAGTCCTTTGCACATTCTAACAATCCTCTTCCCAATTTCCACAAGCTCAAGTGGACAATCCTCTCCACCAAATACTTGTTGACAAAATAGAAACCAACTTTTATGCTCATCCAAGAAGTTAATTCTAGTACAGATAGAACCCAATTGTGTGGCCATGTTTGACATCCTAGTAGTTACAATCACCCGACTTCCATCACCACTATCAGGAAGGTAAAGCTTTATGCTATCCCAAACCTCAATGCTCCACATATCGTCAATATAATCAAATATCTCCTACCAAATAATTTCTTATGCAACCATTCAGCTAATTCATCTTTTTCAGTTACATCAGTTAAAGAAAGTAGCTGTAAGAAAACATCTGTAACATTGTAGTCTTGAGATATGGTAGCCCAAGCTCGAAAGTCAAAATGATGCATAATTACATAATCTTCATAAACATTTTTAGCAAGTGTAGTCTTACCTGCTCCACCCATGCCGACGATTGAGATGATCTGCAGACTTGATTGATATCCTGTGAGCACATCCTTAAGTTGATACAACTCATCATCAAATCCCACCATACTGCTACTCTTTTTTCCAGTGTGAACTGATGAGGCAGTGGGTGTTGAATTTGCATAGGTTTTAACCCTATCCTCTTGAACCTTGAGAACCCCATTCTTGATAGAATTCATGTGCTGAAGTACTCTCTGCAAACTGAAAAAGCATTTCTTACGTAAACGAGCGTTGAGATTGTTTCAGTGGATCCAGGAAGAATTTGATTTACTATGTGGGATTCAATGACATCTTCAGCCTCGTGAGCTGCACGTGTAATTTGCCCCTCCAATTCCTCTGCTGTTTCCTTGTTAATACCTCCACCAGAACTGTAATTCTCGACAAAATTTAGAAAGAAATCAATTTTCTGGCCAATGGATTGGACCTGATATTTGTTGAGAGAATTGAAATGGCGAGGGTGATTCTTGATCTGCTCCAGAATATTAAAAAGAGAAACAAGAGCTGCATAAGCTGCCATATCTATGACAAGATAAAACCAGTACATTAATTCTGGAAAAGTAGTAGAATTTAAAATCGAAAATTTTAGTTAAAATATTCAATCTGGATTCTGGAGATATGAAATTACACTGAAATAGATTGGATATTACAATGAAATTAGGATTGCTAAGCCAAATCTATATAATAGTAGTAGTTAAATTCTGACCGCGTTTTATACCAATTTATTTATAAAAGCCTACTGAAGTTCTAACTGAACAGTCTGAACTTATAATTTAAAACAAATACATACCTCCAAAAATAGTTTTGTACACAAAAGTTAAATCATCAAAAAAAATATTAATAATTGGTGATAATACTATAAACAATTTAATGAACAATTTATAGCATAAGTAAAAATTAATTACATTTTAAAGTAAACCATATACCATTTTTAACAAAGTAATAACTAATTATATAAGCGTAAAATTATTTCACTGGGGAAAGTCTCATACAAATTTGTCACAAATCCATTTGGAATAATACTGTACTATGCAAATTCAACCATTCTTTTCCTACAATATTTACTTGCTAGACTCTGTAAAAGGATCAGAAGTGGTAAGTAAAACCTTAGTCTAGTTACATCAATATTTACCTTAAATGCAGAAAAACCTATGGAAAAGAAACTGATTGAATGTACAGCTGATGTAGGATTGGAGCACCCTATTGTAGTTAGTTAACTTTACAAAGTTACACGTCTTCAGTATTACAGCAATTGGCATCCCCAAGAATCCAATAAATATGCTTACAAGCCATTGCATTGATGTTAGGGGAGTTGTGTTTGCAAATGTACCCAGGCATTCAATGATAATGATCTGGAAGATCACGGTTGTTCCGAGAATGGATACGAACACTCTATTATTGAGTATTCCGGACAAAACGTCGACTTTCTCCATTTCTCGCGAGTTCACCTCATTGAAGAGCTGCAGGAAGATCATGATCACTAGTATTTAGTCACGGATTTCACTTAAAAATGAAGAAAATTAAGTAGGAATTTGATTGGTTGAGAAAAACTACCTGGCAAAAGACAAATGTGTTGAAAATAATGGTGTTAAGGATCAAGTCAGAGTTGGGGTGGCCATCAAGTGCAAAGAATGTTTTTCCAGAAGCTTGAAGGAACCATATAACAATAAACTGATATAATGACTGTCCTAAAATGTTCCTCCACATGACAGCACTGATGAAGTTGCCGGTCCTTCCAACGGGCATTTTCTTCATTAGTTCGTCATTAGGAGGTTCAGTCGCTAGTGCAAGTGCGCCGAGTGTGTCCATTATCATATTCACCCAAAGAAGCTGAACAGCAGTAAGGGGAGCACTTCCTGAAAGCATCATTCAGTCAACAGATTTAGAACATATTGAGAGACATAGAGATCTTGATTTGGACATAGAATAAGGAGGCTTTTTGTTACCAGTTAAACATGCCGATGTGAAGTTCACGATCAGTGCAACAATATTAACTGTAAGTTGAAACTGCACAAACTTTTGAATGTTAACGTAAACAGAACGACCCCATTTGGCCACAGTCACGATTGTGGAGAAATTGTCATCCAGAATTATTACATCTGCACTCTCTTTGGCAACCTGAATTTAATGACAAAATAGTTGTTCTTAGATGTAAAAATCGTGTTGCATGCTACTCTTTAGTCCAAAGAACCAAGGAGAATCCATGATCCATCATGAAAATGACTCGTTTGTCTTCTAGAAAATTACAGTTTACTGAACAGTATATGGAATTCTCAGATTTAAGCACAAGTTGCTAGGAAATGGAAAATGAAATTTAAAACATCAGTTACCTCAGTTCCAGCAATGCCCATGGCTAGTCCAATATCTGCCTCATGAAGTGCAGGAGCATCATTGGTTCCATCACCAGTAACAGCAACAACTTCATTAAATGTAGTTCTCAGGTGCTTCACCAATGTATGTTTGTCTAACGGGGAAGAACGAGCCATCACCTGAGAGAGAAGGATAAAAATGATTCATATCTTATATTATAGAGCTTGAGTTTACAAAGATACATAGGAAATTGGCTAGATTTATTTGATAATATGAATTAGGTACCTGAATCTTGGGAATCAGTGTAAGCAATTCTTCCAAACTCTTCTCTCGAAATTCTGGTCCTTCAATAGCTATACCATCATCAGTAAGTATTCCACATTCTCTAGCAATAGCTTTTGCAGTGTTAATGTTATCTCCCGTAACCATACGGACAGTCACACCTGCAGAACGGCAAAGTGCAACAGATTCCCGTACTCCAGGACGTACAGGATCTTTGATCCCAACAATTCCTAAACAAGTGTATCCTGATGCTGGGATAGGATCTTCAGCAGAGAATCCATTCTCAAGCTCCGTATAAGCAAGACATAACGTTCGAAGAGCCTCACCAGCAAACTGCTCAATGGTTTCCTGCAAATGCTTAAAAGCCAGTTCATCGAGGGGAACAACTTCACCGTTTGAATTGATCACCTTGTCACATGCAGCCAAGACAATCTCAGAGGCACCTTTTGTGTGAGCTCTTAGACCTCCTTCAGGAAGCTCTACCACCACTCCCATTCGTTTCTTTAAAGAGTTGAAAGGCTCCACTTTCACTAGCTTAGATGCTCGTCTTTCTTCCTGAAAATCCCCACCAAGCAATAGACCAAACTCCAATATAGCTGTCTCAGTTGGTGTTCCCAGAATCTCCCTCTTTCTATCTTTGTTAACCACAACTTCTCCACCAGTATTGTTGAAGATTGATTGGAGGAGAACTTTCGCCACAGATTCTGGGAGTTCAGAGCATAGAGTGGAAGCATTGCCTGGTTTGCCATGCTCCTTCACATTCATGCATATGCATGATTTCACCACGGTCATGTGGTTCGTCGTTAGTGTTCCAGTTTTGTCGCTACAGATACTTGTCGCTGATCCCATAGTCTCACAAGCAGCCAAGTGGCGAACAAGTGCTTTATCATTCATCATCTTTTTCATAGCGAATGCAAGGCTCAATGTCACAGCAAGAGGTAGTCCCTCAGGAACTGCAACAACAACAATGGTAACAGCAATGGCAAAGTATTCGAGTAATTCCAGAGCATCATCACCTGACCAGATTAAACCTGTTCCCTCTTGCCATTTTCTACCAATTAGTTTCTGAACTAAAACGGCAAATGTCACAACAGCAAAGACAAGGCCTATCTTGCCAATGATTGTTGCTACACCGTTCAATTTTACCTGCAACGGGGTTTCATCATCTCCTCCTTCACTAAGTGTGGCCATTAATTTACCCCATTGTGTTCTCATGCCCACAGTGGTAACAAGCATCTTGCAAGTACCATCTTGTACCTTGGTTCCAGAAAGTAGAAAAGGATTTTCGACGCTGACCATCACTGGCTCACTTTCTCCTGTTAAACAAGATTCGTCAATCAAAACAGAGAATCCCGAAAGAAAAATGCCATCAGCAGGGACTTGATCACCAATAGCAAGATGAACAACATCACCGGGGAGGAGATCATAGATGGACATCATTTGTCGGAAACCATTCCTGGTTACTTGGATGGAAATCTTCTTCTTTTCCTTGTCCAGGTCCCTGAACTGCAAGGATTGACGAAAATCACTCGTTGCTGTGACAAAAACCACGAGCAATATGCTGGCGACGACACCAAGACCATCATGAGCCCCTTTAGGCCATCCTTCAGTTGCTATTCCAACAACCAAAGAAACTAAAGCACATACTCCAAGGATCATGAGAGTCATATCTTGAAGGGACTCCAAAACAAATACCCAAAAGCTCCGAGCTTGGCTTTCTAGGAATTTGTTGATACCATATAGCTCCTGTCTTCGACTGAGGGCTTCACTATCTGTTGAAAGGCCATCAGACGCATTCGTGGTGAGCTTATCCACAATACCAGATACTCCTCCATGAAACTTTAGCTTTTTCATATCACGCCCTTCAACTATGGATCCTAATTCATCAGCACATATCTGGAAACCAGAAGCCTGAAATTCCTTAGGAACAGTGTAATCATTTGGCTTCGCACCTGAAATCATTTATAACCCGGAGTTACTCACAATTTTAAGGACTAGAAAACAACAACAAAAACTAGAAGTTAATCCCTATACGGAGGGTCGACCACATCTACATGGATCATATCTAGACATGGTGCTTGGTGCAGACACACGTCTTCTAACTTATGTTCAAACGTAGCACACTTTTAAAGAAATTCTTTTAAAGACTTCATCGCTTCCCCTTTTTTGGGCATCTAAAGATTTTGTATGCTACAGCTGGAGATGACCTTGAGACAACCTTATAAGAGAACTGAGGTAGAAAACCTCACCTTTAATGAACTCAAATGCAGCTTTAGAGACGAGTACGGCGATCCTTAGCTTCTCCTGAAATTACAATGGAAACAATCAGCGCATTCTTAAACTGGTACTCATCAACAAAAGGATACGGCCAAGGATATTTTGAAGGAACAGACCAGAAACCTTTGAAGAATTAAAAAGGGGGAAACAGAAACAGAGAACGATTCAAGGAGAAATTGAAAGGAAAAATTAGGCGTTGCATGATGATTTTGTTTCATGACATTTTTCGTACTCATCAATACACGCGAAGAAGTAGAACATCCACAATCTTAATCTTAATCTTAATCAAAATGAAATGAGAGTGAAACCTAACCTGATTGGTTTTGCGCATTGCATCTGCTTCATAACGCTTGGAGAGATTGGCAGTGAATCGGAAGCGTCGCTTGGGGTTCTTGACCATCCCGCAAAGACTCCTCCATCGCTGCAACGCCTCTGGCGACGAATGCTTCGGCGGCAGTTCCCATTCTTCCCTCAAAAAGTTCTCCATTCTCCTAGCAGTCAATTGTGGAAATCCAAGGCGTTAATCAAGATTTAGATGAGATGTTTGTTCAATCAATTTTCCTTGAATTAGTCGACATGATTCAGCTTATAAACCCTGGTGTGAGAAGTTTCCGAGTGTCTTCAACAAGAGATGCAGAGAAATCACCAACTCCAAGCCAAGGCTACTCATCACAGGAAAAGGTGGGAGAGAGTGATTCTTTATTAGGTATATGTTTAAAGAACCCATGAATCATGATCCTAATTTATTGGTTGGAGGTTACAATAAAACTACTGTTACTCCCTCAATCCCATAACTTATGTTTTTTTTTTATTTAGAAATATTACTCCATTATTTAATGTGTAGTGATTATTTATATTAGTGGAAGGGTAGACCTTATATTTTAATTGTATTAGTAGTTTGGGTAAGTTTCATGTGTAAAAAAAGAATTGAGTCTCTTTAGAAAAAAATAGACTTTTTAGATGGGACGGAGCGAGTATAGTTTTTATGGGTAGGTCTCTTGTATCCCCATATACAATATTTTGTTCTAAAAAACATACGGAGTACATTTTAATTAATAAGGACATTTTGTTTTAAAGTAATACACTTTTATTAAAAAAATTAGGAAATAAAGGGCACACAAGTTTTATTATTTTTTATTTTATGTATTAAAATATAATCAAGTCGAATTTACAATAATCTGAAATGTAAATTTTTCAATTAGAAAAGTAGAGTAATTTTTTATAAGAGTAGTAGTTAGAAATATGGTTCATTTGTAAATTTGGTTCACACAAATAATTGCCTTTATATTAAAGTACAATATTTAATAATAAAATACAATTTTCTAAAACGGTCATATTTTTGGGTAACCAGAAACACGTCGCAATAATGACTTCCTATTATGTCCGTTGTCTTTCCTATAAACTAATGCAAGATTTCACGGAAAGTCATGCACTCTCGTCTCATTGTCTTTCGTACCTTAGGATGTTGCTCTTCAATATTAGATACTTAATGGATGAAAATTTATAATTACATGGATGAAAATTTATAATTATGAAGTGAACTATTTCATGTTAAATTTATAATATAAATAAAAAGTAATTGACAAAGATTTGTACGAGATTATCTCACGAATCTCATTTCGTGAGACGGGTCAAATTTAAATCCATCGCTGATCAAAGGCCACGGCCAACTTGATTCTAACCGCTAAATACATGCAACCCACCGGCCACTTTAACTTAGTTAATTAATTTATTTTTCTTTTACCGTAATTTTATTATTTTTTAAAAAATTGAATTAGGCTTTGTTTTATATTATTTATAATGTATTAAAACATAGTATTATTTATTACATTTATATAATTATTCGTATATGAAATAAGAAAATATTTTCCTTAAAGAAAACAATTAATTAATGTATTTTTTATTTATTAATTAATTACCACTTTTTATTAATAGTTAATGGAATTATTAATACTATTAATTTACAAGTGCTTGCCAAAAATATTTTTTTTTAAATTATGAGGTGACAGCTCCACGTTGCTTCTTGAAAAATTTTGTGTATGTGGTGCTCCCATGTTAATCCCGCAATTAATGTATATTTAATTTAATTTAATTTTAAATAATTAATATTTTGTAATCCTACCATTAATACATCTTAATTTAAATATTTAATAAACCTACCATTAATACATAATAATATTATTTTAAGTTTATACAAGTAATTTAATTTAATACTTTAAATATTTTTTTATTTAATCCATAAATTTTGTGTGAATTTTAAATTATTTATTTTCATTGGATTTTAAATTATTTATTTTCATATTTAGCATATACATTTTAATTAAGGCCAAAAATATTTGTGTATGTGGCGCTCATCCCGCAATTAATGTATATTTAATTTAATTTAATTTAAAATAATTAATATTTTGTAATCTTACCATTAATACATCTTAATTTAAATATTTAATAATCTTATAATATTATTTTAAGTTTATATAAGTAATTTAATTTAATACTTTAAATATTTTTATTTAATTCATAAATTTTGTGTGGATTTTAAATTAGAGTGAGGCTTGCATGCGCCCGGGCGCACGGGAACACATTCCGTGCGCCTTTAGAAATTTAGTATTATGGGTAAGGGTACATTGCTTTGGTCTAAAGGGTATACACTTTAATTAATAAAAGGTACACCATTTTATTCTAAAGGGTATACACTTTTTATTAATTTTTTTTCTTTAGAAAATAAAGGGTACACATTTTTATACTAAAGGGTATACAATTTAACACAAAATTCTAAAGGCGCACGGAGTGTTGTCCATACACACAATAATTTTCTTTAGAAAATAAAAGGTACACATCTTTATACTAAAGGGTATACAATTTAACACAAAATTATAAAGGCGCACGGAATATGGTCCGTGCGCCCGGGTGCACAGAAGTTTTTGCCATTATTTATTTTTATTGGATTTTAAATTATTTATTTTCATATTTAGCATATACATTTTAATTAATGCCAAAAATATTTTTTTTTAAATTGTGAGGTGGCGGCTCCATGATGCTCCTTGAAAAATTTTGTATATGTGGCGCTCCCACGTTGATCCCGCAATTAATGTATATTTAATTTAATTTAATTTAATTTAATTTAAAATAATTAATATTTTGTAATCCTACCATTAATATATCTTAATTTAAATATCTAATAATCCTACCATTAATACATAATAATATTATTTTAAGTTTATATAAGTAATTTAATTTAATATTTTAAATATTTTTTTATTTAATCCATAAATTTTGTGTGAATTTTAAATTATTTATTTTCATTGAATTTTAAATTATTTATTTTCATATTTAGCATATACATTTTAATTAAGGTATATACAATCGATTAGTTATAAAGTTTTGGTAAATTATTTATTTTTATTGGATTTTAAATTATTTATTTTCATATTTAGCATATATATTTTAACTAAAGTATGGTACAATCGTTATAAAGTTTTGGTAAATTTATATTATTATGTAATAATATTATTTTAAGTAATTTTCTTATTATTATTTTAAGTAATTTTCTTATAAAAATTTATGTAAGTAGTTAAATTTAATACTTTAAATATTTATGATTTAATATGTAAATTTAATGTGTATTTTAAATTATTTATTTCCATATTTAGTATATAAATTTTAATTAAGGTATAGTACAATCGAATCAATTAGTTATAAAGTTTTGGTAAATTTATAGTATTATGTAATAATATTATTTTAAGTAATTTTCTTATAAAAGTTTATGTAAGTAATTAAATTTAATACTTTAAATATTTTTGATTTAATATGTGTGTATTTTAAATTATTTATTTTCATTGGATTTTAAATTATTTATTTCCATGTTTAGCATATAAATTTTAATTAAGGCATAGTACAATCGATTAGTTATAAATTTTTGGTAAATTTATGAAGAAACAAAAAACTTTTGTTGTTGTTTGATTATTTAAATTAAGTTTAAATAATTTTAGGAAAGATGGAGTATATTATTAAAATTTAATATTTTTAAAGTAATTTTGGTGTTGATTTTAAATTATTTATTACCATATTTATCATATAAATTCATTGTATAAAAGTATATGACATAATACAATCGATCAATATTCATCTATAGTGAAATTTTTTTACATCCATTGCAATCTTTATACGGTTTCTTTTTTCATTTATTAAATCATGTCATCAATTTATGATCTTGTGTCTGAAATTACTATGCAAAAGGAAACTTGACGAATTAAAGTTAAATGTTTGAGGCTTTGGATATCATACCTTGATAATACAGACAAAAAAATATACCTGGATATGATTATGATGGATAAAAAGGTAAATTTTAGTTGATTATAATGATTAAATATTTTTTAAGTATACGATATATTTTATATTTTTACAACTTTTAGATTATTAACATGATAAGGTTTTTTATTTAATTATTGCTATATTATATGTGTAGGGTTCGAAGATTCAAGCAACAATTAGTCATAATCACATCTCAAAATTTAAGAAATTGTTAAGTGAGGGGGCAACATATATTATATCAAATTTTCGTGTTGCTGAAAATATTGGGTCGGCCCTTATTACAAATCATGAATTCAAGTTGAACATCCATAATTACACGTTGGTGCGATTGACTTCACCATTGAAAACCAACAAAACTGGCTTGAATTTTATTGATTTTGATACAATCAACAATACTGGAGATACAATACTCATATGTATGTTTTAAAAGTTTATTATTATTTTTTAATAGAAACTAATTATACTTTTAAAAAAAATTGGTTCTATTTTTTCTTACAATGACAATATCCATAGACATAATTGCTTTGGTGGTAAAAATATGAGATATAATTTGTGTTAGTGCAAGGGGCAAGCCTACAGATAAAATTGATATTGAGCTTGAAGATGAACAGTAACTTTCTTTTAAAATATTTATTCATATTTTTTTTCACTAAATTTTTATGTTTAATATTTTTTTAATTAAAATTTTAACATCAATTTAAGATACACAATCATGAATTGTACATTGTGGGGAGAATATGCAAGACAATTGATGCAATACAAGAGGAACAATCCAAACCAAACACTTATTATTGTTCTTGAGTATGCCAAAATCAATAATAAATATAGAGGTACATTTTTTTTAAACTCATTTTTTTTATGTATAATTCTGTATCTATTTAGATGTCATTATATGTTTATTCTAATATATTTAGCCATTAATCATATATTATTTGTCCTCTAATTTCTTAGATATGTTTTAACAATAATAATTATTATTATTATATAAAAATTTAAATCATACTTTCTTTGAAATATGCTATAGGAAAAAACATATCAAATTCTTGGAATGCAACAAGGATAACAATTAATAAAGATATAAAAAAAGTTCATAATTTCCGAAAGAGGTACGCGCTCAATCTATACATTACATTTAGTGATTTTTTCTTTTAAAAAAATATATATCTATAAATTTTAATATTTATGCATTTGGAAATGTAGCATGGGTTTAATAGGTCATGATAGATTGACTGGATAGTCTCATATAAATCATATTGGTAGAAGCTTTGTCTTTGAAGAATTTACACCAGATGTAGAAGTGGTCTATCTTGCATAAATTCAAGACATCAAGGATGTAAATATTCCATTATAATTTTTTTGTTTTAAAATATTTTTGTTACAAAGATTAAAATGAATTATAATTATTGTATAACTTATGTTAATTTATATTTTCATCATGAATTTTTAGGAAAGCTATTGCATTGTTGTTGCAAATGCTCAAATGATCCAAACTCAATATGGATAGTACTATAATTGATGTAAAAAATGCACCAAGAAAGTTATTGATAAATCTGGAGTCACTTACTGTGAGAAGTGTAAGCAGGACATGCCAGTGCCTGTGTCACAGTAAGTTTTATATTTTTCTTTGAAAGTTTAACATATTTTTTTTAAATTTACTATTTTCTTTTGAAAATGACAAATAAAATTTTATTAAGTTATTTTGCATTTCAACAGATATAAAATTCATCTCAAGGTTGCCAAAAATTGAGAGTACTTCCTTTATAGTATTTGATAGAGAAATTAGGTCAATCATTGAAAAACAGCAGCCGAACTCATTGAAAATCTTGAGAAGGTATTTTATAATTTTCATATACTGACATCTATAAAGAATAGAATTGCATTAATCAAATTTCACATATTACAAATTTTCACATGACTGAAAGATATGACATAAATTATAATTTAGTTTGCAAAATACAACATACCTGTTATACCTATCATATGTTTTATTATAATTCTTTTTTTTATTAGCTGGACTTGGTTGGATCATTTCCTAAAGAGCTTGACACTCTTATTGATTCGAAGTTCATCTTTAGATTCCTGATCATTGTCATTTTCACTTAGATTTTAGTGTATTTGTTTGTGAATTTTCGTATATTTTTATTCGTATTTGTGTGACTTTTGGTGGAGTTTATGTAATTATGAGAAATGTGGTATGGATTGATAGAAATGTGTAAATGAGCTTAAATATGTTCAAAACAGGTCAAAAATAGAACAAAAAGGAGTCGGGAGCAAAAACGAATAAGGTGGACAGGACTCGACTGAGCTCGACTCGAGCTTAGTCACCCGAGTCGAGCTGGTCCCGAGCTCATATCGTGCACCACACACGGGCCTGTAACAGGAGGCCGTGTGCGGGCGTCAGAAACTGAGGGCGTACGCAGAACTCAAGTCGTGCTCCGACACACGCAGAAACACGTTGAGAAAAGTGCAGGAACTCGAGTCGAGCTCTGAAGCTCGAGGCAAGTCGTGTAAGAATTCAGTGATTAAGTCAAAAAATTCCTGAAGCTTCTAGAAGGTTCCTAAGGGGGTTAAATACCTAATTGGTGCGAGAATATAGAGAGGAGATCAGAATTAGAGCAGTTACACACACTCCACATCACATTTTCACACACTAGATCCATTTCATTCATCTACATACATTCGATCCATTAATTTCACTTTATCTTCAACAATTCATCCATCAATCCATCCATCCACCACTTGAGAAGAGGAAAGCATCAATGATTGAAGAAGTTAGCATTTTGAAGAAAATGAAGGTTATCTCCATGAAAGGGAAGCCAATCTACTTTTCAATTATTGATTTTCTTCTTATTTTGGCTCAAATGGAGCAAGCCTTTGAATGCATTGATCTAAACACAATGTGTAGTGGCTAGTCCTATAGTAGGGCTAATCATATGATTGGTTGAGAAGAATGCTAGATATGTAGGATTTGAGATGTTGAATTGAGTTAATTTTGTACCTCCTTTTATAATTAATGAATCATGTTTCATTTCAATACTTGTATGATTAGATTCTCTAATCTTAGTGTTAGGATGACAATTTCAATATTATAATTAGGTGTTTAATTGAATCATATATTAAGATGAGCATGTATGTTAGTGTGAGGGGAGGTAAGCCATACCCTTCTTATGCTTAGAACATTCATAGGGGGACACTTAAGAAATTGAGTGAAAAGAACCAAACTTATGATCATAGCACCTTAAGGGAATTGAGAGTAAGCACAATCCTAGGAGATTTAGACTTGTCAAAGAGTCGATAACCTAATTGTCTTGGTCATAGGGATTAGGGATAAAAACGTGATTGCTTTTAGTCCACAATTAAAGAAGTTTAATATCAAGAGTTATGCATATCTAGCTAGATTCTTAACTATGAGTATGATTAGCATTGCTCTCTTATTAAGTGAATTCTATCCACATTCCATTCATCTTGTTACTTGTGTGATATTTGATATATTTAGTTGTTAGTTGAATTCTTAGTTAATTGAATAGAGTAATAAGTAGTCTAAATACCAAACCTTCAATATTGTCACTCTTACAAAGCATAAATCAATGACAAATCCGAATATAACCATGAGTTTACTTTCCCTTGGGACGACATACTTATAAATTTTGTTGATTGGTCACACGTGTACAACAACGATAAAGTCTCTTACTCTAAAACATTTTACTAAAAATGCGACTAAGAACAATTCCATATCTCTAAAAGAAATATAAGTAGTCAATGGAATGTATACACTGTGATGAAAGTATCTTCAGATCCTACTATGATCAAGGCTATAACCAATAGATTAAAAGCGAAAAAGGTATTGAAGTTCAAAATTAAAAATGAATTTATGGTGATTTGCTCCATCTTTTCTAACTGTTATATTATACTGTTATTTTTATGTTTATATACAGCCTTTAAGATCCTCCATGAATGATGTTTTTTCAAATAAAATGAATACTCCAAAAGGGAACCGTAAATTGGTTGACTTTGAGACTATTGATGATGATGAAGATAATGCTCTGGATCATACTCAAATGCCGGCCACGAATAAAAAGATTATTCAAGTAAAAGTTGAAGATGATCAATCTTAAGAAACAAAACCTATTACTTCATGAAATACTTAGGATTTATCCATAAATTTTATTATAATTACAGATTTAGATTATCATAATTTTTATGAAACTATGAATGATTATTTTAATTCTATTATCAATTATATCCTTCAAACTTTTCTAGAATCAATAATTAATATTTATTTAAATACCATTACCAACTCTATTTTTCATATGACGTAGACATGCGCCACCACACACTACTACAAAAATAGCCTTTCATGACATTGATAAATGTCATATTATGTCAATACACTTAACCTATTATGACGTTTTAAAGGAATGTCATCTATTCTAATGTAGCAATAGATCTACCATCTATTAATACATTTATAAATGTCATGATAAGATAATTTAAACTACATTAATTAACCATTATTTTTTAATTAAAAATTAAAAAATTCTAAATTTTCAAAAACTAAATAATTACTAATACGCCTGATGGGATTCGAACCATGCCAAAGTCATCTTCATAGACCTTTTGACTCAATAGTTAACCAATGAGCTATACATAATTTTTGTAAGATAATGGTTATATATTATATACTATAATCTCTTGATTTTTTTAATATTTAATAATTTTATTAATTATAAATAACTAAAATTAATTTATGTTATGTAAATTTTATTATTTCTATTAAATATTATTATTAAAATTTATAAAATTTAGATATTTTTAAATATCTTGTACATAATCTAAATTATTATTATTTATGTTATGTAGATTTTATTATTTCTATTAAATATTATTATTAAAATTTATAAAATTTAGATATTTTTAAATATCTTGTACATAATCTAAATTATTATTTATTAACATATATCACATATATTAATATATAATTATATAATTATGTATAAAATAATTATAATTTTTAAGAGTAATATCTTAGTTAATTATGAATTTATATTAACATTCGTAATATATATATATATATTTTTAAATTTAATATTTATTTTATCATTTCTACTTAAAATTTTTTATTTATATACGAACATTGAATTGACTTTAATAAACAAAATGCAATATTTTTATTTTAATTAAATATGAAGTAATCTTATTTTATCATTCATGATCTTCTGAAATTCAGAAGGAGCATTTTTTCAATCCAAATGGCATTACATTCCATTCATAATGTCCTATTGGAATATTAAATGTTGTTTTATATCTATCAGATTTATTAATCTGGATTTGCCAATAACCTGATTTAAGATCAAATTTTGAAAATAATAGACTATCATATAATCTGTCCAATAAATCCTTCTTATTAGGAATTGGATGCCTGATCCATTTCAGAACTTTATTAAGAGGTTTATAATTAATAACTAATCTAGGGACCCCTCTTTCAATTTCAAAATGTTTATTAACATAAAAAGCGGTACATGACCATGGTGATTGTGAATGACTAATAAGTCTCTTTTGTAATAAAGATTCAATTTCTTTTTTACAAAGTTCTAAATATTTTGAATTCATTTGACAAGGTCTAGCCTTTGTCGGAATATTCTTTTCATTAAAAGAATCCTCATAAGGTAAAGAAATAATATGTTTCTTTCTATCCCAAAAAGCATTGGGATGGTCATTACAAATTTCTAATGAAAATTGATTTTTCAAAAGACTAATTTTATCCTGTAATTTAGGATTTTTCAATTGATCATCAAGAGTAATAATATTAATTTCTTGTTTTAAAAAACTTATTTGATTTTGTTTTGCTTTAATATTATCATAAAGACTATGCAAAACTTTTGTAAATGGTTCAATAATAAATTCAAGGAAAATATCATCTCCTTTGAAAGTACCAATAATACCCTTATTATCAATCCTTTTTATAGGATATATATTATTTAAAAATGGAGTATCAAGTATCACTTGATTTGATATATTTTTCGCAAGTATAAAACTTTGAGAAATACATTTATTATTTATACAAACATAAGCTTTAGGAAGCTTATAATTAATTTGGAGTTTATCTCCTCCCGCATGCCATAAATTATTACTAGTTTTTTCAAAATATCTGGTTGGTATTAAACCTTCTTGTATAACATTTAAATCTGCCCCACTATCTACCAAAGCAGTAAATGTTTTTGTATAGTGATTATCAATCAATAATAATATTTTTATATACCATTTTTGAGTTATAACCATTTCAATTGTAGAGAGAAATGTCTCATTAAATATACTTGGAATTTTAATTTCCATATTATCTTGAGAAATATTTTTCCCTTTAGAATCTTCTTCTAATCTAGAAATTCTAGATTCTTGAATAATATTCTTATTCTTTAATAATTTTATTTTTTCTTTGAGATTATTAATCTCTTTATAAAGATCTTGTAGAGATATTTCTCCTTGTTTCTGATATCTTGTTTTTAATTGGTTCATGACTTCTGTCATGTTATATGATCTATTCTTATTAGGAATATTTTGATTCCATTCTTCTTCTTTAGAAGTAGAAGCACTTTTGCTAATTTCATTTATTATTTCATCCCTTAATCTAGGATCTTTAATCATTTTCAATAACTCTAAAATATTATTAGAGTTTAACACATTTATACTCATTTCTGAAAATTGTGACATGATTTTATAAAATTCTGATTGATTATTATCAATCTTATTAATTTCTTTAGGACATATTAATCCTTCTTTACAAGGCTCACATTCTTCTGATTCAGAAATATCTTCATCAATTAAATTATTGATGATTTCTTCTTCTGATTCAAAAGTAGATGAAAATTCTGATTCTGATTTCTCAGATTCAGTTTTTTCTTCAAGAGTATGTATAATAATACTCTTTATACCATCAGGAATATCCAAATTATTTATTCTTTTCTTTGTCCAACAGAAATTTTCTGTATGACCATATCTACCACAAATTTTGCAGTATCTTTCTTTATTCTTTTTATATCTTTGTTTATAAGACTTCTTTTGGAATTTTTCTTCCTTTCTTTTATTCTTTTTCTCAATCTGTTTAGGAGAATACTTTCTATGTTTAGGTTTATAAACCTTCTTATAATCCTTCTTAATATGACTTGATGAAGGGTTATCACTACCAAATTGTTGACAAAATTCTCCCAATTGTTTTTTCTCATTGAGATTTTGTCTCTTAATTTGTTGGTTTACTTTATTTCATTACATAAAGCTAATCCTTCTGAAATGCATGTGTCTATTAATGCACCATAAGTATAATTATCATATGGTATAGTGATATGATCACGTTTAAGAGTTTTTCTTACTCTTTCTGCAAATAAGCTAGGTAATCCATCAATGAATTTTGATTTCCAATGAATGTTATTACATTCTGGTAATTCCATTACTCTGCTTAGGAAGGTATCCTTATACCACCTAAAATCAGAGAGAGTTCTACATCTCATTGTTTGTAATAATATTCTAATAGTATCACTATTATCACTGAAACTTCCAGTAAAATGTTCAATTACATTGACTGCAAGTATATAAACTGCATTTTCAATAATTTTGTTATTTTCCTGTTTCACAGAATTGAGAATATTATCTCTATCATGTGGGTTTAAATAATTATCCCACCAGCCTTTAAGCTGTCCAGTAAATCCGGCTATTATCATAGATGCAATAGTCTTATCAGTATTATTACTGTTTTTACAAATGGTGGAGTACATAAGCATTCTATGTACTGTATTATAAATTTGTTTATTAGAATAACCATCAATATTCCACTCATAGATTTTATTACCTGAGTAACTGATATCAAGAGTATCATTATATTCTTCATGTAATACATCCATAGGTGTTGGTCTATTATAATAAAATTTATTCTGAATAGGCTTATCAGCCCATTTAGTATTAATTTTATTAATTTGATTATGCAAAACTTGTTTATAATCAGTATTTTCAATTAAATCATCAAATAACTCTTTATCAAGAGTTTTTATACTCAGTTTATCAAACTTTTATTGAATAAATTTTTCTAAGTCATATAATGGCTGAATTTTGAAATCAGATATAACTGGAGGCGGTTGAAAACTAGGTAAAGCTTCTTTTTCTTTAAAGTTATTTATAAAATTGGGTGAAGCTTCATTTTCTTTAAAATTATTTATAATCAAAGGAATTTTTGAAATCTGGCAAAATATCTTTTTCTTTTGAAGAAATCTCAACAGGCTTATTCATTATTTATATAATCATGTCTAATTTATTATGAATAGACTGAATTTTTTCTCCAATTATATTGAGAAACAAATTTGTATAATTCTGGTTTTTAAACATATTATTAATATGTTCACATGTAACCTTAATAGTATCATCCTCTATTAATTTAGCAAAAGCTAAGAAGTTATAAACTTCATTTTCATTCTTCATTTCAAAAGACTGTAATGGAGGGTATATCCTTGTAATAATATTTCTATTCTGTAGATTGTAATTTCTTTCCAAAATAGAAATATAATTTTTTACATATGTATTCATAAACCATGCGGCGAAAGGGATTAACATATTCTTTTCTTCGCAGGTTTTATAAAATTCATTTTGAAATTTTATAATCTCATCTTGAGTAAAATTCTCAAAAAACCATTTTCTGAAAGGTTCATAACCTTGATTTTTAAATTCCTCAGAAATAATTTTTCTGGCTGAAGAACCAGGACTGAATTTTATTCTTTCTTTAAAATCTATTAAATAGAAAAATCCATTTCCGACATTGTCGGTTATCACTAAATCTTCCAGTAAAATATTCAATTACATTGACTGCAAGTATATATACTGCATTTTCAATAATTTTGTCATTTTCCTGTTTCACAGAATTAAGAATATTATCTCTATCATGTGGGTTTAAATAATTATCCCACCAGCCTTTAAGCTGTCCAGTAAATCCGGCTATTATCATAGATGCAATAGTCTTATCAGTATTATTACTGTTTTACAAATGGTGGAGTACATAAGCATTCTATGTACTGCATTATAAATTTGTTTATTAGAATAACCATCAATATTCCACTCATAGATTTTATTACCTGAGTAACTGATATCAAGAGTATCAGTATATTCCTCATATAATACATCCATATGTGTTGGTCTATTATAATAAAATTTATTCTGAATAGGCTTATCAGCCCATTTAGTAATAATTTTATTAATCTGATTTTGCAAAACTTGTTTATAATCAGTATTTTCAATTAAATCATCAAATAACTCTTTATCAAGAGTTTTTATACTCAGTTTATCAAACTTTTCTTGAATAAATTTTTCTAAGTCATATAATGGCTGAATTTTGAAATCAGATATAACTAGAGGCGGTTGAAAACTAGTAAAGCTTCTTTTTCTTTAAAATTGTTTATAACCAAAGGAATTTTAAAATCTGGCAAAATATCTTTTTCTTTTGAAGAAATCTCAACAGTTCATAACCTTGATTTTTAAATTCCTCAGAAATAATTTTTCTGGCTGAAGAACTAGGACTGAATTTTATTCTTTCTTTAAAATCCATTAAATAGAAAAATCCATTTCCGACATTGTCGGTTCTAACTCATTAGTATAACGAGTATTTGAATCTTTAACAATATTATTCTTGTTAATATATAATTTCTTCACAGGAGTATTTCCTTTGGTAGAAGTAAATTCTTCTGAAAATTGGATGTCTGATCCATTTCAGAACTTTATTAAGAGGTTTATAATTAATAACTAATCTAGGGACCCCTCTTTCAATTTCAGAATGTTTATTAACATAAAAAGCAGTACATGACCATGGTGATTGTGAATGACTAATAAGTCTCTTTTGTAATAAAGATTCAATTTCTTTTATTTTTTAATTTTAGTTTTTAATTTCTGTATTTATTTATTTTTAATCATGTTCATATTTAGCCTCTGAATCAGAAGAATGTGAGCCTTGTAAAGAAGGATTAATATGTCCTAAAGAAATTAATAAGATTGATAATAATCAATCAGAATTTTATAAAATCATGTCACAATTTTCAGAAATGAGTATAAATGTTTTAAACTCTAATCATATTTTAGAGTTATTGAAAATGATTAAAGATCCTAGATTAAGGGATGAAATAATAAATGAAATTATCCAAAGTGCTTCTACTTCTAAAGAAGAAGAATGGAATCAAAATATTCCTAATAGGAATAGATCATATAACATGACAGAAGTCATGAGCCAATTAAAAACAAGATATCAGAAACAAGGAGAAATATCTCTACAAGATCTTTATAAAGAGATTAATAATCTCAAAGAAGAAATAAAATTATTAAAGAATAAGAATATTATTCAAGAATCTAGAATTTCTAGATTAGAAGAAGATTCTAAAGGGAAAAATATTTCTCAAGATAATATGGAAATTAAAATTCCAAGTACATTTAATGAGACATTTCTCTCTACAATTGAAATGGTTATAACTCAAAAATTGTATATAAAAATATCATTATTGATTGATAATCACTATACAAAAATATTTACTGCTTTGGTAGATAGTGGATCAGATTTAAATATTATACAAGAAGGTTTAATACCAACCAGATATTTTGAAAAAACTAGTCATAATTTATGGCATGCGGGAGGAGATAAACTCCAAATTGATTATAAGCTTCCTAAAGCTTATGGTTGTATAAATAATAAATGTATTTCTCAAAGTTTTATACTTGCGAAAAATATATCAAATCAAGTGATACTTGGTACTCTATTTTTAAATAATATATATCCTATAAAAAGGATTGATAATAAGGGTATTATTGGTACTTTTAAAGGAGATGATATTTTCCTTGAATTTATTATTGAACCATTTACAAAAGTTTTGCATAGTCTTTATGATAATATCAAAGCAAAACAAAATCAAATAAGGTTTTTAAAACAAGAGATTAATATTATTACTCTTGATGATCAATTGAAAAATCCTAAATTACAGGATAAAATTAGTCTTTTGAAAAATTAATTTTCATTAGAAATTTGTAATGACCATCCCAATGCTTTTTGGGATAGAAAGAAGCGTATTATTTCTTTACCTTATGAGGATTCTTTTAATGAAAAGAATATTCCGACAAAGGCTAGACCTTGTCAAATGAATTCAGAATATTTAGAACTTTGTAAAAAAGAAATTGAATCTTTATTACAAAAGAGACTTATTAGTCATTCACAATCACCATGGTCATGTACCGCTTTTTATGTTAATAAACATTTTGAAATTGAAAGAGGGGTCCCTAGATTAGTTATTAATTATAAACCTCTTAATAAATTTCTGAAATGGATCAGACATCCAATTCCTAATAAGAAGGATTTATTGGACAGATTATATGATAGTCTATTATTTTCAAATTTTGATCTTAAATCAGGATATTGGCAAATCCAGATTAATAAATCTGATAGATATAAAACAGCATTTAATGTTCCAATAGGACATTATGAATGGAATGTAATACCATTTGGATTGAAAAATGCTCCTTCTGAATTTCAGAAGATCATGAATGATATTTTTATTCCTTATAGTGAGTTTATTATTGTTTATATAGATGATATTTTATTCTATTCAAAGACTATTGAAATGCATTTTAAATATTTGATTATTTTCAAAACATTGATTATCCAAAATGGATTAGTTATATCTAAACCAAAAATAGAATTATTTCAGACTAGAATCAAATTTCTTGGTCATTTTATAGAAATGAGAAATATTATTCCTATCAATAGAAGCATAGATTTTGCGGATAAATTTCCAGATATCATAACTGATAAAACTCAGTTACAAAGATTTTTAGGGAGTCTTAATTATATAGCTCCATATTATCATAATTTGGTTAAGGATACAGCTATTTTATATGATAGACTTAAGAAGAATCCTAAACCATGGACTAATAGTCATACTGATGCTGTTAGAAAAATTAAATCTAGAGTTAAAACTCTACCTTGTCTAATGATTAGTAACCCAAATTGGGAAAAAATAATTGAAACAGATGCTTCTGATATAGGATTTGGAGGAATTCTTACTCAGATTAATCCTGATACTAAACAAGTTTATCTTGTTAGATTTCATTCTGGTAAATGGAATGATGCACAGAAGAATTATGCTACTGTTGCTAAAGAAATTCTTGCAATTGTCAAATGTGTTTTAAAATTTCAAGATGATTTATATAATCAAAAATTTACTATTGTTACAGACTGCAATGCAGCTAAATTCATGTTTCAAAAAGATTTTAAACATGATGTTTCAAAGCAAATGTTTGCAAGATGGCAGGCTCATTTAGCCCCATTTGATTTTAATATTGTTTATAAAAAGGACAAGATAATAATCTTCCTGATTTCCTAACAAGAGAATATTTTAAATGATTTCAGGAATGAGCACTCGAGGTCGAGGATCTTTCTCTACATACAGAGGAAGAGGAGGAATGGGTTATACCCCTCATACTCCTAACAGTGGGAGAGGAAAATTCCCTGAGATTATATCTCAGCATGGGAAGAAAAAGCTGGTTAATAAAAATTTGTCCCAAGAATTTGAGACATCCAGCATGGAAGAAGAAAGGAGTAATACTCCTACCTTTGCAAAAATTATTGAAAATGATGAATCTGATAATATCGGATATATCAGAAAAGATCATGAGGAAATTATATTTCTTCTGGAAGAAAAGGATCTAAAATGGAGTGATAATCCATGGTTCCTGATGCAAAGATATTTGGACAATGGTTCAAATGTGATGAGAACTTATAAGTCTCGAAACTATTATGAGCAAATTCTAATCCAGAGTGGATCATGTGATTTTACTCATTACTCTGGAGCACACCCTGAAATTTATAATTTCAGCAAAATAATAATAAAAAAGATTATATCATTAGAAGAATGGGGAATTTCTCCATTAAGAGAAAAAGAAATTGTTAATAACAAAACAAAAGCAGTATTCAAATACAATTACTGGGATTACTGCGATGCATTTATAATGGTTTTTAATTATGAAAATGATAAACACAAACACACTTGGTTTGTGAAGATTTGTTCTCAAGTTTATAATTATGAGATTCCACATTGGTTTATACACTGGTTTTATTGTCTTGGCCCAGTACCAAACATATTACCATAAGATATTAAAAATAATTTTAATAAGTGGGTTGATGTTTCTCCACAATTAATAAAGAAACAAGAGAATAAACTTTTTATAGAAGGAATAGCTTCTTGCTACTTTTTCATAGAATTCTCAATTCCTTGGATTTTAAAATGGAGTCCTAAATTCGGTTATACCAAGACAGGAATTCCCTGTTTATTTAGAATATTTCATGTAAAATTTTGGGATAAATTATTCCAAATTGATCCTGATACAAAGAAATCATATGGTGATGAAACTTTCGCTCTAATAGAGGAAAAGGTTCTTCTATACGAAGAAAGACAGAAAGATAATCACACCCTATCTCCTTTTGATTATATTATAAATAAATCAAAAATGAGGTCTGAAAAAATGACAAAAGAACAGATGATATCTGTTTATATTGAAGAAATGAAGAAAAATTTGTATTCTCAATTTGGAGAAGCCTCGAAATCTGAATCTGTTGCATCAGAAAATATGCAAGAGGCTTATCAAGATTCACAAGATCCAAACGATGCATATATAGATGACATGTTTGATGTATTAAAAGATACTTTGGTGGAAAAACTACTACCAGATAAAGAAGGATCTTCTTCACAATCAATGAAGTCCGAAAAATAATACCTTGAGAATAATGACGTCACTGCTTACGTCATGAATAGTGAAGCAGCCAGACATGATACTGTTCATAAACAGCAAAAGCTACTTTAAATTTTTTATTTATATACGAACATTGAATTGACTTTAATAAACAAAATGCAATATTTTTATTTTAATTAAATATGAAATAATCTTATTTTATTATTTAATTTTTAAATTTTAATATATACAATAATTGAAGTATAAATATATTATATATTAATTATAATTAACAAAAAAATAAAAAGTTATTGTGACACTATATTAGTGTATTAATAGATATTTAATAGTGTAGTTATAGATTTGATGTATTGATAGAATAGTTGTAAATACATTTTAGAAAAAATATACTAAAATTAGTGTAGTAATATGCCTTTTTTCTAGTAGTGACAAGAATAAGAATTCAGAATCTAAATTGTCTCATACAAAATTAATTTATTCAAAATAGTCTCAAAAAATTTAATTTTACCTATAAATAAAACCATAACTTTTAACTTTTCTCTAAAATGGTCATTTAAACCTAAAAATGATCAATTTTATTTATGAGTTTTATATAGATAAAAAGTAATATTTTGAGATAAAATTACAACAAGTAAAAATTAATAATTAAAACAAAAGTTATGGAACAACATTGATAAAAAAAGAATATTATATTGAAACAAATACTATATAGCAAAACTAAAAGGTTCCAGGTTTGGAACGAATATTAAGCTCTTAATTAATATTTTATTTAATCTTGCAATTAACATTAATTTTAAGTAATTTAATATAATATTTCAAATATTATTTTATTTAATATGTCCTATTTTAAGTAATTTATTATGATAACCACAATAAAATTTGTACATGTGACAATCTCACATTAATCTTATAATTAATATTTTATTTTAAATAATTTATTATTCTAAATATTAATTTTTTATATTCTCTTATTTATTTATAATTTTAATAACATAACTAATATTTTATTTCAAAAAATTTAATATGAATACCATAGTAAAAAATACTTTGTCTGGATGAAGAAGGAAAAGCAAGCAACAACACAGTTAATGTTGTGTTTGGTGAGATTTTTAGAAATTTACAGTAATTAATGTTACAGATAATATAAATATGATTATATTTCACATTTTATTTATTTCAATTCAGTTACATAATATACTATTTAAAGGTAAACATCATAATTACAATAAATAAAGATAAATATATACGAACATGAAAAACAGAATGAAAATAACATTACATCAAAACATATCGAAATTAACATAAAAATAAAGATCATTTAAAAAGTTATATTATAAAAAATATAACCCGTGTAATACACGGGAAAACATACTAGTAGTTCATTTAATGGTCAGTAACTACTAGGTACAAAATTATATACTTATTTACTAAGTAGTACATTGAGTTTTTAGAATTACTCACGCATACAAACTTTAATTCTGTAGTTCCCATATTGCCCATACATATATACGCACTCCCATCCCTCCTCTCTCCCCACCACATTCCATCAATCTCAACCAAAATCCTCTCTTTTCTCTCGTAAAATCCGCAGTCCATCGCTGACGGCCGCTCGTCGCCGGCCTACTGTTTCTCAGTCCGTCGCTGGAGCTTCATATCCGCCGCCGCTGTGTACCGCTGCCACTGCTCACCGCCGTTCATCGCTGTGCGCTAGGATTCCAATCAGCGGTCAGATCAGCAGGGTTCCGTCGCTGCGTGCTAGGATTCCGTCATCGCTAGCGCAGCCAGAAACGCGATCTGCTCGCGATGCTAGGGTTCTGGCCAGTTTGGTTGCAGCAAGGCTAGATCGCGATTAGTCAGTCATCCGGCTGAAACCGCGGCCCCCACTGGCGACTCTGTCAAAGAAGAAACTGTCCCAACCACCACCACCATCACCCCTGCCGCCATTGAGATTTGAGAAGAGATCGACCACCATTTTCGTCCGTAATCGCTGAGGCCAGTAAAGGTGAGAATCAAAATCTTGAGATTATTTGTGTAATCGTTTCTCTTCTCCTTCTTTCGAAATTAGGGATTAAATTAGAGTTTTCAACAATTGTTCATCTCTCTGTACAGTAATTTAATTGAATAATTTTTTTTAATTGGATCGGGTGTTGTAATTTTTTGTTAAATATAATGATTTTAGTGTTACGGTGATAAAATTTGATTGTTGGTTGAGAAATTTTCACAAATTTTATATTTGAAAATGGGTGTACATAAATACTCTTACTTTATTATCCAGGTCGTATAATCTTCTGTTGGTGTTTTTATCATCAATGTACAATAAAAGCAGGAGGAAAACGATTGTGCATGTGTATATTTTTTTCTTTGAATTGCTTAATATTAATGTATTTTAAACATTAGTGTTCATTGTTGTATTTTGAACATTAGTGTACAGTCGATTGTGAGTTCGTGTCGTTGACATGGTTCATCCGTATCCGTGTTCGCATCTGTGTACACCGAATTGTACATTGTTGTACACCAAATTGTACATCTGTGTTAAGTTTACTAAGGGTAAACTTGGAAAAATGAAATATTAGAATGTATCACTTAGTACTTCAATTTGATTTTGTATCTCCTAGTAATTAGTCTATGAAAACACGTACATATCAGTAATAAATCCTTCATTTAAATAATTATCACTTTTCCTTTATTATATATCACTTTTTATTAAAAATATTATCACTTTTTATGTATATGATAAAATATATTCATTAAATAATTTAATTGGATGTGTATCACTTTTAATTGATCAGGTATCACTTTTTATTTAAAATATCAATTTTTATTAAAAATGTTATCATTTTTTACTAAAATTTTCATTTAATATTTTATTGGATGTGTATTACTATTTTCTTTATCAAAAGGAGTATCAAATTTGATTGAAAATATTATCATTTTTTATTAACAACGTTATCACTTTTTATCCGTTTTATAAATTTTCATTAAATAATACTATAATTGGATGTGTATCATTTTTTTAATTAAATATCACTTTTAATTAAAATGTTATCAATTTTTGTCTTTCTTACAAATTATTTATGAAATACTATTAATTAGTTAAATATCACTTTTTTGTTTAATTTTATTTTTTTATTAAAAATGTTATCACTTAATAATTTATGAATTTTATTATGAATAGTGTATCACTTTTGAATTTTAATCTATCACTTTCAATTTTTTTTAAATGATCATATTATATTTTAAGTATTACTTACACTTTAATAATTTAAAATTATTAAATTTTAATTTTTTTTTAATTTTGAATTTTAAATGTACTGGAAAAGGAAATACATATTACCTTAATTACTTGAGTATAATCGGCTAAGGCCGCCGTTTTATTTATTATTTATTGTTTATATTATTATTTAGTTGATGGACAATCCATCTCACCAAATATGATCCGTAAGACGATTTCATACAAGACCTACCAAAAGTAATAACATTACAAAAGAAGTATAATATCTTGAATAAAAAAAATATATAATTAATTACGAAAACATAAAATAATCTCATTGCAAGACAGTCACACCCAAGACTGCTCCAGTTTATAAATGTATAAAAATGTGACTTTTAAAACCTAGATGGGTTTGATTTTTAAACCCAACACAAATAAATTCTTACATATTTCACATTTTCTCATTTAATATTTTGTTTTATATACTTTGTTCGTCCTACAATAATGACTACATATTTTCAATTTGAGTGTCACGTTTCAATAGTTATATTTCTCTTTTTAATATATTAGATCACACACAAAACAATAAATAAGTAAATCTGGAATGAATCGAGTGCACATGTGAACCTTATTTTTATAAAATTATTCTTTAATATATAAAAAATTATTCTTCAAAAAATAATATTTTTTATTCAGAAGAGTAATAATTTATCTCTAAAGAGTATTTTTTTTAATGTACCCCACTAAAGAATAATCGATAAATCAGAGTTTATAATAATTTTAAGAATAATATTTTATGTCTTTAAAGAGTAATTTTTTCATGTACTAAAGAGTAATTGTTGAAAATAGAATTTACACAAGTGTTTGTCAAAATGAATGAATATATTTTCTTAGGCCCACACGCAATACTAATAATATAACTACTCACAATACATTAAAATATAAGTTAGTCTAGGGTATACACTAAAAAAAATTAGTCTCTTGTGTATCCGGATGCACAAGGTGTCTAGGGTATAACAATTTATTTTTAAAAGGTATAAATTTTTCATTGAAAAATATCAGTTGAAATATGAATAGTAAATATTTGATTAAAAAATTAAGTTTTTTCCTCAAAAAATTAAAAGTATAAATTCTTATATTAAAAGGTATAAGTACTTATAATACAAAAGGGCAAAACTTAAAAAAAATGTGAAATTTAACGTTACAATGTCTCAGAAACACATAAGTTTTAGCTTAAAGTATTATATTCCTCCGTCCGCTCCAAAGGTTCTTATTATTTTATTTTGGGCGTCCGCCCCTTAGAGTCTCATTTCTCTTTTTATACACATGGGACTCACGCATCCCCTCTTTAGCCCACATACTTACTTATACAACTACCCACCACATATTAAATAATACTACTAATACTTCTTAATTAACGTGAAAAAAATAAATTGATCTTTATAAACTGGACGAGGGAGTATGTTTTAATTAATTACATTACACATTAAAAATTTAAAATATTATAATATTTCTTAAACTCCAAAAAACTAAATATAAGTAGTACGGAAAGTAGGGTATATAACATTAGTAAAAACTCGATATGAATAACATTTTAATAAATTTTAATCTTGAAAAAATGTCACCTCACCTTATTAGATTAATATAATTTAATTTGTATTTTATTTATTATTATAAAAAGTCATATTATTTTTTAAAGTCAATAAAATTATTAATAAATTTATTTTCTTATTTAATGTAAATCAGTGAATAATAAAATAAATGAATAAATACAATATTCTTCACTTCACTCCTCTTCTCTTCAGAGTAAAATTTTAAAAATCAGTTTATGTTTCAAAATTTAAAATGTTGACACTTGAGAACATTTATTAAAAGTAATAAACTTTAAACTTTATTTATTTTATCTTTAAAGGAGAATAAAGAAGGTGGAGTTGGTTGGTATTGTCTTTGAGTAGTCATAGTCATACGCGCGTTCGACGCGGTGTACTGAGTGGGGTGGGGCCCCTGGGAAGGGGTAAAGGTAAACCACACGGAAACAATGTTCGCTTGCGTTTGCATGGAAATGTCATTGTGGAGTAGATTTGCGCAAGACCATAGGCGAATCATGTTTTTTTTTTAAGTGTGTTTTTTTTACGCGGTTCTACATAATAAATTCTTATAAATTATGTGGTATTCCTTAATTTAAATATCCTATCAATACATAGAGTATATAAGATTGGTAGGGAGACTATAGAGTTTACACCGTAAACACAATTTACAGAGGTGTTTGTGTTTTTTAAAGACAAAGTCTCTTGTGAGATGCTATTTATGTGAGACCGTTTGTGAGACGTATTAAAGTATGCCTATTATATTGATAAAATATGTTTAATGGTTGTTAAAGTATGTTTTGTAAAGTATGAGGGATGATGAATTATAGTATAATTTTAGGATGTTATAATATGATTTATTATTGGCACTTTAACTACAAATAAGCATACTTTAACTATATGATAAGCATACTTTAATAATGGGTCAACCCGTCTCACAAGAGAGTCTCTCTTTTTTAAATACTTCATTGTTCAAAAAGGTTGACGCATTTTTTTAAATAGTTACACAAAAATCAACAAATTTTTCTTTTTAATTTATCATGCTAATACAACTATTCACTACACAATAAAATATTACTCCCTCTGTCTTACTCCATTATAATAGTTACATTTATTATTTGCACGAAAATTAAGAAATATAATAATATGTAGTGGGTATAATAATTTAATATATAGTGAGTAGTTGTATTAGTGTTGTGTGTGGACCCCATTAAGATAAAGTTGTTTTGTGTGGGTCTTGTCTATCGAAAACGAAAATGTAACTCTTGTGGCAGGACGCCCTAATTAGTAAAATGTAACTCTTGTGACGGGACGAAGGGAGTATATTTTTAACTCACTATTCATTAAATTATTATACTCATTTATCCTCATGCCAAAAAATAATATGATCCACCACTCACTACTAATGCAACTACTCACTACACATAAAATAATAATACTCCTTAATTCACGTGCAAAAAGCAACCGGTGACCTTTCATCGGGACGGAGGGAGTATTATTTTTATATATACTACAAATTGTTTGAAAAAAATTATTACATTACTATCATTTTTTCTTAATTCAAGTATTAAATTATCACTTTTTATAATAGAAATATGTTAAATGAAAGGTAAATTCTCCCATGCATCTAAGAATATGAATTCTAATTCGTGCACTCATATTTAGAAGTTATACATTTTTAAATAAAAATATATACATTAATGAATAAAAAATTATATACTTTGACACTTTGTTAACAAATTTTCTGTTAGTTTAAATGAAACTGAATATAAAAAAGTTACATTTATCTATTTTAAGCATACCACAACAAGAATTACATTTTCTCTTTCAGTAAATGAGATTCACACAAAATAATTAGTACATATATTTTCACACATACAACACTAATACACCTACCTACTATAATTACTCCCTCCATCCCACTTTTAGTTTCCACCCTCAATCCGACATGAAAATTAAAAAAAGTGAAGGGTATTATGGTATTTTTTTGTAATAAATAAATTATAAAATATGTTTGGCAAGGGTGATTTTTTTGTAAATAAGGTGTATGAAGAAAGATCATTGTTTAAACCTTTTGTTTTTTTAAGGACGACGCAAACTTTTGTGGGACAATTCAAAATGAAAAGTATGTCATTTGAAAGGAAATGGAGGAAGTATAATATTATATCTTTCAATCCACTATATATTAAAATACTAAATTCTTTTAGTTTCCATGCAAACAATAAATATAATTCTTTTAAAGAGACGAGGGAGTATATACTACTATTGAATATAAATTGATATACATATGGATACACCTGAGCACCGATTATACAAGATATTAACGCTTTTAATGAAAAGTTAATAGTACAATTGAATATAAAAAGTAATACAATTATTAAAAAAAAACATATAGTAATATTCCCTCCATCCCATAATCAAATTCACACATACTATTTTTTTTTTCATCTCATAATTAAGTTCACACACTAAATAAAAAATAGACATAATTCAATAACTTCACAACACACTTTAATTTAAAAAATACTAGTACTTTTTACAATTTATATAATTTATTTATTATTTAAAAAATACTAAAATACACAAAAGTAAATAAAAATAACTTTTCTAGACTTTGTACTAAAGTAATACTAAACTTGGGGACGGAGGAATTACTTTGAAACATTTAGTAATATTGAATGCATAAAGTTATATGCTTGCCCTGAATAAAGAGGAAATCAACTCAAATGTAAAATAATGACTGAATGAGCAATGTTACTTTATCAAAATACCATATCATTTAATGTTAGTAGTTATATTAGTGGATGGGTGATCCTATATTTTAATTGTATTACTGAATGTGTGTGGATCCTATATTTCCGGGTTTATTAAGATTAAACACAACCAGTGTCATCAAAATTACAATTAACATTGTGTAAGGAGACGAAGATCCATGTTTAATGCGATAGGGAATGAGCCAGGAATGTTGTTCTCTTGGCACAAAGTAATTGCAGTCAGGTCCATCACAGACAATTCCTTTGATATTACTTCTTGGTAAGTTAGAATATCGAGTAGACGATAACTATCAAGTACAACATTCAAAAATCCATCATTAGTTTGTCTATTAATGCCAAAAGGTACTGGTAAGGCTTAAAACAAGTCTAATCTATTTTATCTTATGCATATGATTGTACCTTCAAAATCATAAGACAGCACTCCATATTTTCAACTTTGGACGCATTATTCTCCAATTGTTCATAAGGAATAAAGAAAACTACTAAAAGGTCGTTGATATAAAACACCTAATGAATTAAACCAGAAAATGAATAGCATCAATAAACACCACAAACCCTTCCACTAATCTTTCAGAATTCGACCAAGAATAAACAGACACGAGAAAATAATGAATAAGAAAGCAATGAAGAGGTTTTTAGACCTTGAATTCGTAGAGGAGGGACCCAATTCAGCAGAGCAACAGCTAAGAACAAGAGACCGATAAGAGCTCTGAAATCCAACAAGCATTGGAGCATTACTCCGACATACAAAATTAGGTTTATAAAACCAGAAAGATGGCGGACGGAAGGCATCGAATGTTAGGAAGAGAACAAGTATTTTGGTGGAGGAACTCTCGTATTTCTTATTACTCAAATCTGCCAATTACATCAGTTTATATAGATACATATTCAAGCCATTCAAACTATCCTAATAATTGAGAATATTGAACAACACTTTGAATACATGAACCATAATTAATTCTTAGATAAGTACATGACCAAATTCAAATTATATTCCAACACTCCCTCCTAATTTGAAACTTCCTTTCTTACTCCAAGCAAAGCTCTCAACCTTCGAAAATCTTCAAACTTCAATGGTTTGGTAAAAATATCAGCAACTTGATCTTGAGTTTTCACATACTTCAGCTCCACTTCCTTGTTGGCAATGCACGCCCGAATGAAATGATATCTCGTATCAATATGTTTGCTTCGATCATGAAAGATCGGATTCTTTGCAAGTGCTTGTGCTGATTTATTATCAATGCAAATTTCAGTAGCTCCTTCTTGCGGCAAGTGAATTTTCTTCAACAGCTTCCTTAACCATAAAGCATGGCATGAGCTTGAACTTGCAGCAACATATTCCGATTCACATGTTGACAACGTGACAACAGATTGCTTCTTCGAACACCAAGAAATAGCACAATCACCCAAGAAAAATACATAACCCGTAGTGCTCTTTCTATCATCAATATCACCCGCAAAATCACTATCACAAACCCCATTCAACCGAAGATCATTAGTAGAGGAATAAAACGCTCCAAAATCAAGTGTACCTTTAAGGAAACGAAGAATCCTCTTAGCAACACTCATGTGGGTAGATGTGGGAGTCTCTATGAAACGACTTATCACTCCAACCACATAAAGTATGTCGGGCCTTGTACTCGTTAAATATCTCAAACTTCCCACAAGACTTTTGTAGAGAGTAGGATCTACCTTTTCTCCATCCTCAAACCTGGACAACTTCATTCCAGCTTCCATGGGTGTGTTCACATGATTGCAATCAATCATCTTGAACCTTTTCAAAACTTCCTTTGCATAACCTGTTTGAGAAATAAATATTCTTTGGAAGGTCTTTGGAAGCATCGCTTATGCTCAAGTCCCACAACAAGAACAATCAAAGCTAAATGATCGAAGTGCCAAGTATATTTTTGTTGGGTATGATTATCAATCTGAAGGGTACAGGTTGTATAATCCAAAGAATGGAAAGGTGGTGGCAAGTCGTGATGTTGAGTTTGATGAAGGTGCAGCTTGGAATTAGGATGGACAGCAAGAGAGCTCTTATAATCAATCATCTTGAACCTTTTCAAAACTTCCTTTGCATAACCTGTTTGAGAAATAAATATTCCTCCCTACATTTGCTTCATTTCCAAACCCAAATAATATGTCATGAGCCCTAAGTTCGTCATCTCGAATTCAGCCGACATGCTCCTTCTAAATTCATCAAATAAGTTTGGATTGTTGCCAGTGAAAATGAGATCATCAACGTAAAGACAAACAAACATAACATCTCCATTTTCATGAAACTTGGAGAATAAAGCATGCTCGTTCAAGCAACGAACAAACCCGCGATCTTGAAAGTATTGATTGATGCGGCTATTCCACGCTCGTGGGGCTTGTTTCAAGCCGTACAACTTCTTAAGTTTCAACACCTTCTTTTCATTCCATTCAGCAATGTAACCCAATGGTTGATCCACATACACTTCTTCTTTAAGATATCCATTCAAAAATGCCGTCTTCACATCCATTTGGTAAATCTTCCATTTCTTTTGAGCAGCAAGAGAAATCAACAAGCGAATAGTTTCTGTTAGCACTAGGAAATAATCAAACGATAAACGTTTGCCAAATTAGCCAAAGTGGCTACCAAAATCCAATATTGTTCAATGATAATTCCAATAGGTACATCACGGTATATATAGAGAGTAAACAATGAAACCCTAAGGCCTACTACACTAGGCCCAACTAATAAATAACAATAATAAGTAATAATTATATAAGGAAATCTCTAATCATGATCATTCCGTTCGTTTCCTGCGGCGATAGACTAACAAGGGTTTCGACCCTTGTGGCTACTCCGCACCACGAGTCGTATCAATTTCCTCCCCCTAAAAAACGACCTTGTCCCCAAGGTCGAACCAAGGAAATTGACACCGGAACTCCTTCCGATTCATCCACCTTGCATCATCCTCCGGCAGCACGTTCCATTTCACCAAGAGTTGTTCCACCTCCTTCCTACCTTCTTGCACAACTCGACGAGCCATCACCCTCTCCGGCTCGAACACCGCTGCCGTAGGTAGCTCAATTGATTCCGGTAAGATGGCCTCAACTGGTGGTCGCCTACGACTAGCTTGAGGAGTGAGACATGAAAGACCGGGCGGATGCGACTTTTGGGAGGAAGCTCGAGCCGATAAGCAGCCGGCCCAACTCTGGCAGTGATCTCGAACGGCCCATAGAACTTGGCGGATAGCTTATGATGTCCTCCACTTGCTAAAGACAGCTGTCTGTGAGCCCGAACCTTAAGAAAAACTTTATCCCCCACTTGAAAATTAACGTCACGACGGTGACGATTGGCCGAGCGAACCATGCGATCACTCGCTATACCTAAATTTTCCTTCAATGTTGCTAGCATTACGGCCCTGCTTTCAAGAACCTCCGCCACCGCCGGCACCTTGCACTCGCCAGGGAGATATCGCTGGAGGGATGGTGGTGGTCGACTATACATCTCCTCGAACGGAGTGGTTTGGGCGGCCGATTGGTAGGATGTGTTGTACCAATATTCCGCCCAAGGAAGCCAATTCACCCATTTCCTCGGTTGCTCGCCTGCAAAACAACGTAAATAGGTCTCCAAAACACGATTTAGTACCTCCGTTTGACCATCCATCTCCGGATGGTAGGCAGTGTTGTACTTCAACTGAGTTCCAGACAGTTGAAAGAGCTCCTTCTAGAACTGACTTACGAATACAGGATCACGATCACTGACAATCGTTGCCGGGATCCCATGGAGGCGCACCACCTCTCGAGTAAAAGCCTCGGCCACCCCTCGAGCCGACAATTTCTCCTTCAAAGCGATGAAGTGCTCGTACATTAAGAGTCGATCCACAACCACCATGATGGTCGTGAAACCATGAGAATTGGGCAATGAGGTGATGAAATCCATGGACAGATCCTCCCAGACTTGAGCCGGAATGGGCAGCGGCTGTAACAGCCCCGCGGGGGACATAGCCTCATACTTAGCCCTCTAGCAAACTAAGCATTGGGCGACAAACTTCTTAACAGCGGCGAACATCCCACGCCAATACACATTGGCAGCCAAGCGTCGGTAGGTATGCAAGGTGCCAGCATGACCGCCAGTGGGCGTGCTGTGAAACTCATTGAGCAGCTTAGGTATCCACTCTGAATCAGCCGCCAACACAATCCGCCCTCTATAGTAGAGCTTCCCATCCACCAAGGAAAACCCCACACGGCTGGTAGAATCTCTCTGCAAATCTCTCACCACACTTTGTATGAACTGGTCCCGCGACTGTTCGGACATCACGTCCGCCAACTCACCCCAATATGGTGCACTGAGTGCTAACAAGGCGCCTCCCTTCTCTCGACGCGATAGTGCATCTGCAGCTGAATTAGTCACGCCGGACTTGTATTCGATCACAAAATCATAGCCGAGCAGTTTAGCAACCCAAAGTTGTTGTGAAGGGGTCGCAATTTTCTGTGATAGCAAATGTTTCAAGCTACTGTGATCCGTGCGGACAGTGAACTGTCGCCCCACCAAATATGGCCTCCAATGCTTAACTGCCAGAACTAGCCCCATCAATTCCCTTTCATATGCTGATTTAGAAATCGTTCGATCTGCCAATGACTTACTAAAATAAGCAATTGGTCGACCTTCCTGCATCAGCACTGCTCCCACACCCGACCCCGATGCATCACACTCCACCACAAACCTCTTCGTGAAGTTAGGCATGGCGAGCATGGGTGTCGTCGTTAATGCTGTTTTTAGCGCCTCGAAAGCTCCCTCCGCTGCATCCGACCAAGCGAAATCCGAAGGAGCTGATTTCTTGAGCAGAGCCGTCAGAGGTCGCGCAATCAGTCCATATCCTGCAACAAACCGATGGTAATAACCAGTTAAACCTAAAAATCCTCTCACCTCCCGCACACAGCGAGGTCGAGGCCAATCCACCACTGCTTGGATCTTAACTGGATCCATCTCTACTCCAGCTGCCGAGATAATATGCCCGAGGTACTCCACCTTCAAACCGCCAAAGGAACACTTCTTGCGATTAACCTTGTACTTGTTGTCCCTTAAAATTTGAAAAACCTCTCGCAGGTGCTCCTTGTGCTGCTGCCACGAATGACTATAGACCAGGATATCGTCGAAGAAAACCAGGACGAACTTCCTCAGAAAGGGTCGAAATAAATCATTCATCGCTGACTGAAACGTTGCCGACGCATTAGTTAATCCAAACGGCATCACCAAGAACTCGTAATGCCCGCTGTGAGTGCAAAAAGCTGTCTTCAGGATATCTTCCGGGGCTACTTGAATTTGATGGTAGCCTGATCGAAGGTCAACCTTCGAAAATACCTCGGCTCCGGCCAACTCATCCAACATCTCCTGGATGACCGGAATGGGGTACTTATTCAATACAGTGGCTTTATTCAGCTCCCGGTAATCGACACAAAACCTCCAGCTTCCGTCCTTTTTCTTAACAAGGAGTATAGGGCTAGAAAACGGACTCGAGCTAGGCTGTATAATCTGTGCCAACAACATATCAGCCACCAATCTTTCTATCTCGTCTTTTTGCGCATAACTGTAGCGATATGGCCTGACAGAAATCGAACCGGCGCCAGGCAACAGATCGATGCGGTGCTCTGTCGACCTGGTTAGGGGTAGCCATTCCGGTTCGCAAAACACTTCTTCAAACTGCTGGAGCAGGTCCTCCAACTCACCTTCCCACAGCACGCCCTGCGACTGATCCTACAACCTCGGAGGGCCAGCTTCCAAAACTAATACACACAACTCCCAATCCTGAATCTACACTAGCTCACAAACACCAATGGGAATGCGACACAATGCCGGGTCCCCTGACAGCCTTACCCTACCTCCTTTCGACTGAAAGGACAGTCATTTCAACCCAATTAGTCGTCACCTCTCCTAATGTGGCTAACCAAGCAACGCCCAAGATAACATCTACGCTCCCCAACGGAAATACGTGATAATCAGCCACTATAGTAAAGTTCCCGACTAAGGCCTCCACACCGCGGTAAAGCCCCTCCGACTCTTGTTGTCGACCATCCCCCAATTGCACACCAAAACGAGTGGACCTGTCAGGCAATAATTTAACTCTGTTAACAATGGAGTTAGAGATGAAATTGTGGCTGGCTCCACTGTCAACGAGTATGGATATTGGTTGCCCCAGCAGTTTCCCACATAAACGCATGGAGCATGGACTTGAAATCCCAGCCATAGAGTAAATAGGCAAGACCACATCGTCTTTCTCCACTCCTTCAGTGGTCACGACCGGATCACCTTCTCCCTGCCCCCCAATCTCTTCGTTAACTTCAAGGCACGTCATGTCGACTGCCTCGTCCTCCTCGGCTATAACCACGTTCAGCTGCCGAAGCATGGGGCACTGATGCCCCAGAGCCCATGTCTTCTTGCAGCGATAGCAAAGGCCTCTAGCACGGAGGTCATTCATCTCCTGGGGGTCATTCTAGTGAACCGTGAAGGACCCGTCGGCTGGCCCGACGAGGCAGCCCTCACGGGCGGGCCGCGACTCGCCGATCTCGGCGCCGATGAGGCTGAGGATAACGCGGGGGGCTGCTGAACCCGCCCGGCGAGCTGCTGTACCGAGGTCCAGGCAAGAATGCCAAAGCTGCCGGAAGTGAGGCCCGACTGGGCGGCGGCATGCGGCTCAGCGAACCACCCGGCGGTCTCGCCGGACGTTCACAACGTGATCCACCAAGGCTGATTTCTATGAGTCTTGCCAACTCCAATGCCTTGTCCAAAGTTAACTCGGTCGGTTGATGGAGGCGCAAGGAATTGCGCACCTCATTAGTCAACCCCGCCATGAAGTATCCAAGGTACTGTTGATCGCTTAGGCAGGCGCTTGGCTCGCCAATTGAATGAAAACCGACATGAACTCCTCCACCGACTCCATCTGCCGGAGTGCTGACAGCCGTTCAAAAGGACTGTCAGTGAAGCGGGAGTCAGCGGTTCACAATTGCCTCTGAAAACCCCTCCCAAGTCTTCTCCGGATTCTTGGATCGCCACCATGTAAACTAATAGAGGGTGGAATCCTCCATCGCAACCATGGCCGCCTCCAATTTAGTTTCAGGTGGCGTGTGGCAGATCTTGAATTGTTGGTTGGCCTTAGCCAACCAACTAATGGGGTCAGATCCATCAAAGGAAGGAAGAACCGGTGGTGAAGGAGACCGGTCCACCCCTGGAGCGACGACCACGACCGCCGCTGGAGGATCCGTGGCCTGCGTATTGTCGGCGGCCTACTGTTCAACCGCCCTCCTCGCTGTGCGCACCGCGATCAGCGCCTGGTGGATCGCGGACAACGCGTCGCCAGTCGGCTGTTGTCTAACCGTCTCCTTCGCCGCGTTCGCAGCGCTGCTCTTAGTGTGCATCGTACCGGCGGCGGCGCGGGCTTGGGTGATCGAGAGTCCTGCCAAGGAAGCGTTGAGACTGGCGATCGACTTAGAGATCTTTTGCAACTGCGCCATGATGTTGGCCTGATCGGCCTTCACCTGCGTCAAATCCTCAGCCATGGCAGTCTGCTTGCCTTCGATCTCATCAATTCGTTGCTCGCGGGTGATCGTCATCTCAGGTGAGTTTCCACGTTCACCGCACCAAATTGTTAGCACTAGGAAATAATCAAACGATAAACGTTTGCCAAATTAGCCAAAGTGGCTACCAAAAGCCAATACTGTTCAATGATAATTCCAATAGGTACATCAAGGTATATATAGAGAGTAAACAATGAAACCCTAAGGCCTACTACACTAGGCCCAACTAATAAACAGCAATAATAAGTAATAATTATATAAGGAAATCTTTAATCATGATCATTCCGTTCGTTTCTTGCGGTGATAGACCAACAAGGGTTTCGGCCCTTGTGGCTCCTCCGCACCACGAGTCGTATCAGTTTCCATCCGCGCAACTGGAGCAAAAACTTCATCATAATCGACTCCATATTTTTGCTTATAGCCCTTCACCACAAGTCTTGCCTTGTATTTCTCCACCTCTCCTTTTGCATTTCTTTTCACCTTGTAAATCCATTTCACTCCAATGGATTCATGGCCTTTAGGAAGAGAAGTCAATTTCCACGTATCATTCTTTTCAATGGATTTAATTTCTTCATACATGGCTTCTCTCCACCTTTTATCTTGCACAGCTTCTTGAAAATTCAATGGCTCACTATCTGCAAAAAGACAATAAAGTTCATTATTATTAAGAGTAATCTCTTCAGTTCTTTCATATATTTCGGCAAGCGATCTCATCGTCGGCGGTCTTTCATTTGAGCCTTCAAAATCTAGAGCTGGAGATGTAGGCTCTAGATTAGTTTCGACATTCTCCGATACTTGATCATCATCAAAATATGGAAGAAAATTATAAGAGCTCTCTTGCTGTCCATCCCAATTCCAAGCTGCACCTTCATCAAACTCAACATCACGACTTACCACCACCTTTCCATTCTTTAGATTATACAACCTGTACCCTTTAGATTGATAATCATACCCAACAAAAATATACTTGGCACTTCGATCATCTAGCTTTGATCGTTCTTGTTGTGGGACTTGAGCATAAGCGATGCTTCCAAAGACCCGCAAATGATGAACACTTGGCTTATTTCCATTACATGCTTCTTGTGGTGTTTGATCTTTCACATTCACCGTTGGAGAGCGATTCGACAAATACACTGCACAAGAAACAGCCTCAGCCCAAAACTCCTTTGGCATATTTTTTGCTTTTACCATACACCTTGCCATGTTAAGAATTGATCTATTTTTCCTCTCTGCCACGCTGTTCTGCTGAGGTGTTCTAGGAACAGTGAGAGGACGGCGAATTCCATGAGCTGTACAAAAATCATTGAACTCTTTTGAGGTTAGCTCGCCTCCCCGATCAGACCTCAATGCCTTAATATAATAGCCACTTTCTTTCTCAACAAGCATATCGAATTTTTTGAATGTGGAGAAATCTTCTGATTTCTGTTGGAGAAAGTAAACCCACGTTTTTCTGCTACAATCATCAATGAAGAGTATAAAATATTTACTCTTACCAAACGACAGTGGATTGATAGGCCCGCAAATATATATATATGCACCAATTCAAGTGGTTTGGAGGCTCTCGATGTTGCTGCCTTTGGAAAGCTTTTCCTTGCATGTTTGCCAAGAAGACATGCTTCAAACAAATGATTTGGATTATCAATTGAAGGCATCCCCTTCACCATCATCTTCTCTCCCATTGCTTTCAATGAACCAAAGTTCAAGTGCCCAAATCTCATATGCCAACACCATGCCACGTCTTGCACATTAACCTTCAAACAACTTGCTTCAACAGTTTGGATATTCAATTTGAACATCCGATTCTTTGACATGCCCACCTTTGCAATCAAGTTATTATTTCTATCTTTAAGCCAAAGATAATTATCCTTCATCAACACTTCATACCCATTCTCAACAAATTGTCCAAGACTAAGAATATTACTTCTTAGTTTAGGAACATAATAAACATCAGAAATTAATTTATGGCCACCATCCTTTGAAGAAATGAGAATTGTACCTTTTCCTTCAATGTGGATTTTTGAAGAGTCTCCAAAAGAAACACTATCTTTCACCTTGTCATTGATCTCCAAAAATTTTTCTTTATACCCGCACATATGATTGCTCGCACCATTAAACAAATACCATGAACTGTCCACTTCATTTTCTTCCTTTCTCACGGTAAGCAGCAAGGTGGATTCTTCAACTTCTTGATTGTCATTAACAAGATTGGCCCTTTCATCATTACTCGCAGCATCTCGACACTCCCATGAATAATGACCAAGCCTATGACATTGAAAACATTCAACTTTAGATTTGTCATACCTTCTGTCATTTGATCTTTGAAAATTTCCACGACCTCTTCCTCGACTTCTTCCGCGGCCTCTAAAATATGAAGGACTCCGCTCATCATTTGTGGAACTTTCACCATTGCTTCTTTCTTGTCCACGTCCTTGTCTTCCACGTCCTCTTCCTCGTCCATTTCCACGTCCTCTTCCTCGAAAAAATTGTTTGTCTCCTTCTTCATTTTTCAAAGTTGCTTTAGTTTTAAGAACCTGCTCATTTGGTTCTTCTTGCCTTCTCTTCATTTTCTCCTCTTGGGCTTGTAAGGAACCCTCCAACTCTTCTATCGTCATCGCTTCGAGATCTTTTGTTTCTTCAATGACGCACACAACATAATCGAATTTTGGAATTAGAGAACGAAGAATCTTCTCCACCACTCGACCATCTTCAATTTTTTCTCCATAGCCTCTTGATTGATTCACATTTGCTTTCACCCACGAACAATATTCCGAAACCGATTCGGAATCATTCATCTTCATTGCTTCGAAATCACTCCTTAGCGATTGAAGCCTGACTTTCTTCACTTTATCAACTCCTTGGAAAGATTTATGGAAAATCTCCCATGCTTGCTTTGGTGTAGTTGCATCAGCCACCTTTTCAAACATAGAATCATCCAAACATTGATGGATGAGAGTGAGTGCTTGTTGATCCCTTTTCTTCGTCTTTGCCAAGGCCTCCTTCTCCGCTTGAGATAATGTTGTTTCATTTGCCGGCTTGTCGTAGCCTTTCTCTACAATATCCCACACATCTTGGGCGCCGAGCAACGCTTTCAATCGAAAACACCATTTCTCATAATTCTCTCGTATAAAACGAGGAAATTGGAAAGATGACATTCCATTGTTTGCCATTTTTCACTCACTTCTTGCCGTAGCTCTTGATACCACTTTGTTAGGAAGAGAACAAGTATTTTGGTGGAGGAACTCTCGTATTTCTTATTACTCAAATCTGCCAATTACATCAGTTTATATAGATACATATTCAAGTCATTCAAACTATCCTAATAATTGAGAATATTGAAGGACACTTTGAATACATGAACCATAATTAATTCTTAGATAAGTACATGACCAAATTCAAATTATATTCCAACATCGAAAGAGCTAATGGGACGGCTTAAAGAGGTGGTAAGAGCCATTATTAGAAGGAAACAGAATGGGTAGTACAACCTAGGATAGCTCGAATTCGAATGGGCAGTTCATTGCTGCTTACGCCATTATGATCCGCTGCTTTTCCTCTGCTTCAACGCCCAAATAAACAGAGATTGTGATAATCAAACCTTTTCACTGGAAAAATAAATCAGACTAAAATTTGCAAATTTACAGAGGATTCTGAAACTTCTCCTTCAGTGAAATGAGAGAGAGGCTTATTTTGGAACAGAATATTATCCGTTTCTTTTTTGCCTTTGGGCTCAATAAAATTATTTTATGGGCTTTTCCGAAGGCGTTGTATTTTATTTGTATAAAATGCAGGAATTTAAATTACAAACCCACAAAACACGATTTTTATATCTTTAAACATTAATTATCGATTTGGTCACGAGGTTGAAAACTAATTTAAAATTAAAAGAATATAAAACTGAATAATAATAAAATATTTCCTATAGAACTTGTGCTGTGGACTTTGGGTTATAATAATGCTGCAGAGTGTAGTCCAAAAAATAGGGTTAGCGTAGTACTATAAATTAGACATAGCAGAAATCATTAAGGGAAATTTATCCTAATGTAAAACAGTAAAAGAATGACTGAAAGAGCAGTGTTATTTATCAAAATACCCATACTTTATCAAAATATCCTAACTTGCTTAATCCTTTATTTATTAAAAAAATATATATCATAATATAAAGGGTTAATTGAAAAAAAAAACCAACATTTCATTTTATTGCAAATAAATCCCAATCTTTAAGAAATTGCAAAAAAAATCTCGACATTTAAGTTTCTTGCAAAACGTACCCAACGGGCAGGAGAGGGCTGCCCGACGCTGACGTGACATTAACATTTGCCACGTCACTTTTAAATTTGTTGCAAAAAAAAATCTTAACATTTGCTTAAATTGCAATTTAATCACAACCTTTAAGATTTTGGCAAAAAAATCCATCAAATTTTTATTTTTATTTTAAATTGCACCAATTATATTTTATATTTAAAATTTAAATTCTAAATAGTAAATTTATTTTAGTTTTTAAAATATTTTATGCATTATAATTTTTTTATAATTTATAAAATAAAAGTATTCTTGAAAATGTCTTAAAATTTTTACGTAATTTTATATTATATTTAATATGACAATATATATATATATATATATATATATATATATATATATATATATATATATATATATATATATATATATATATATATATATATATATATATATATATATATATATTTAGATTAAAAAATTTTATAATTTATGTAGACTTAATTTATAAACTCATAGTTTTATACGAACACATAATTGTATTAGTTAAGTTTTAATTTATATAAACCAAATTTTTATATAATCGCTCCGCCCATTTCAATCTTTACATATTTTTATTTTTAGCGTATTATTTCAATCTTTACGTTTCTCTTTTTGGCATATGACCCACATTGTTCGTATAAAACTACATGTTTATAAATTAAGTCTACATAATTTTTTAATCTAAATATATATATATATATATATATATATATATATATATATATATTGTCATATTAAATACAACATAAAATTACAAAAAAAATCTTAAGACATGTTCAAGAATACTTTGATTTTATAAATTATAAAAAAATTTATAATGTATAAAATATTTTAAAAACTAAAATAAATTTATTATTTTTATTTAATAATTTTTTAGAATTTAAATTTTAAATACAAAATATAATTTGTGCAATTAAAAAACAAAACAAAAATTGATGGATTTTTTTGCCAAAATCTCAAAGGTTGAGATTAAATTGCAATTTAAGTAAAGGTTGAGGTTTTTCTTGCAACAAACTTAAAGGTGAGGTGGCAAAGGTCAACGCCACGTCAGCATCGGGCAGTCCTCTCCTGTCCGTTGGGATCGTTTTGCACGAAACTTAAAGGTTGAGGTTTTTTTTGTAATTTTTTAAAGGTTGAGATTTATTTGCAATAAAATAAAAGGTTGAATTTTTTTTTGCAATTAACCCTAATATAAATTAAGTAATTCCTCCATCCGATTTAAAGAGAAACATTTATATTTTGCGAAATGGAATAATAAATATTATTATTTAATATGTAGTGAGTAATTATATTAGTAAATGTGTGGATGTTATGTGTGTAAAAAATAAAATGTGACCCTTTAGGGCGGACGCCCAAAATGGACTCTTTAAATCGGAGAGAGGGAATATAAACTTCTTGATAAAAGGAACACATGGGAATGAAGCAAAGCAATTTGATATTTACAAAACAAGAAAATAAAATAAATATAGAACCAGAAAAATTCATAGTTCAATCGGATACTATAGGACTAAAAAATGAATTAGAGCACCTTTTTGTATCCCTCGTTCCCTACCCTATGTTTATTAACTATTATGCCCAAATAGCAACTCATCCTCTCTTGGGGTTCAACTCCATGCCGTTGCTTATCTCCGACTGGCTACAGGCTCTAATCAATGTCCCAACACTCTCACCCCTAATCGCTCTTGATATATTTCCGGGTTTATTAAGATTAAACACAACCACTGCCATCAAAATTACAATTAACATTGTGTAAGGAGACGAAGATCCATGTTTAATGCGATAGGGAATGAGCCAGCCTTACCAGGAATGTTGTTCTCTTGGCACAAAGTAATTGCAGTCAGGTCCATCACAGACAATTCCTTTGATATTACTTCTTGGTAAGTTAGAATATCGAGTAGGCGAGCATTGGGATTGTGCTTTGGGTCATCATCATAAACTCCATCAACATTTGTAGCTTTCAGCACCACCTCAGCGTTAACTACCAAGTACAACATTCAAGAATCCATCATTAGTCCATCATTAGTTTGTCTATTAATGCCAATAGGTACTGGTAAGGCTTAAAAGAAGTCTAATCTATTTTACCTTATGCATATGATTGTACCTTCAAAATCATAAGACAGCTAATTTGTAGGATTTAAAATTTACCATTTCAATTTCTATTCTTTTATTAGGTGAGGATGGTTGAAAACATGATATAACCATTTTTTTTCATTTAAATTTGACTGAAAATCACAGAATTCTTTTATAGGGAGGGAAAGCAATGATGGCATACCAGTGTAACGCATTTGGTGTTTCTTCTCATGAAAATATAATTGAAAATCACATAATTCTTTTAAAGAAAGAGAAACAATCAGCAAGTACCAAAGAGCCACATTTGTTCTCACCCTCAGCCAAAATTGCACATTCTCCTACAGTGAAGGATCGCATTTGTACAAGAAGGCAAGAAGGCCATCAAACTATAAGCTGATGGAGTGGTCACATTAATACTCCATAAATTACATTTACTGCTGCTATAATTTTATATTGAGTGGCTGTCAAACTTCCTTAAGCCATAAGTCTATAAATTCAACCTAGCAAATGATAAGAAGTATCAAAAGATTAAACTTCATACAGTATTTAGGCTTATGCTAGGGTAAAGGTTCACCTAGAATCTTCTAAGAACCTTGCATTCATTTATCTTCATCAACCATCAATCCAGTTTATATTGCTCATCTTATATTCTTCTTTCAATACCCTTGACTCTATCATATACCCTACTTAATTTGAATTCACTCATTGTACCACAAAATTTCTCAAAGCTATATTTGGATTTAGCCACTAGGCATTTAAAACTCAAGCGCAAAAAATGAGTTTAAATCAACACAAATTAGATCAACCAAATAACACAAGCAATAGCGAGGAATAAGAGCGATAGATTTCAAAACCATTATTCAAATTCCACCATGCAACACATCAATGGTTTGCTAATATAAATATCAAGTCCGAAGGATAGTCCTTAATCCAAATGGAGTCTAAAGGATTTATTATCATAATAATATGCATGTTAAAACAATTAAGCACCAAGGTCTAAGCAAAAAGACTCACTCTCTGCACTCCGAAGAGCAGCAGCAGTATCTGTTGTGAAGAAGGGATTCCCTGTTCCAGCTGCAAAAATCACAACTCTTCCTTTCTCTAAATGCCTAACAGCTCGTCTACGTATATAGGGTTCAGCAACTTCTGACATTCGAAAAGCTGTTTGAACTCTTGTTGGGATGCCAATGCTCTCCATTGTGGCTTGCAAAAATATAGCATTCATAACCGTTGCTAACATCCTATTAACAGAGATTTCAGATTTCAGAAGTTAGATCCAAACTTAAGAATTGTACGCTCCGTATCTTTATACAAAAACCACAAATGGGACTTCAGGCAGTCTGACATAATAAATGTTACAAGTTTCAGAGTTTGAATGTTATGATATCATCAGATATAAACTTGCAGTTTTAATTTGATAATATACAATGAAATTCTATAAAAATAAGACACTGTAAACAGATGAGTTGACCCTACAAGGAGAGTAGAATATAAATTAAGGGTAACAACTTAATTCTGAGACCGAAAGAATTATAGACTTCAGTTGTGTTTTTTATACTTAGAGCCAAACTGACTAAGCTACCCTTAATTTAACCCAATTCCGTATCTCTCTGAAGTTTCCTATTGATCCTTAAAATTTCTCATATTCCTCTTTAACCAAAGTAACCAACATAGAGCTGGCACAACTCCGCATAATACTTCCATAATATCATTAGATATAAGTATATAACCTTGCAATTATAGGATCCGTATCACTCAGTAAACACCAGACCAAAGAATAAGACCTGTTTGTCCAGTTGAAACATTCCATCCATGCAAATTTATAAAAAGTATCAATTGTTTCAATATAACGTATTAATCATTTACTCAAAAGTATCAAGTGCTTAATGAAATGAGTAATACTCCCTACATATTCTAGAAAGGTATCCATTTTGCCATTTAAGGTGTCCACCCTAAAAGTATATATTTCTCTTTTTAGTAAATGGGGGTCCCACATCTAAAACAAACACCCCTTAAAGTTCTAAAATATAACACAACTTGTCATCCATTTAAATTAAAGTCAAAGGCAAAAAAAAAAAAAAAAACCCTATAAACTTCCTACTACACATTAAATATTGTACACCTTAAATACATGCAAAAAGTAAATGTATCTCTTGGAAGTGGATGGAGGGAGTACTTTGTTAAAAGTTGTTTCTCTTGAAATATACATTTGAGCTGCATTGTGCAATCAGTGCACACAATTTTTTTGGTGCAGACAAGACTAGTAAGAAGGTTGTGAATAAATGACATAAAAATACTAAAGTTTCTGCAATGCAATAGAAATAATGCATGAATTATATGCAAGTTCAAGAAAAAAGAGTTACCCAATGTAATCAGCTGAAGAGCGGTCAAGGCCACTACTCCCGGCCCACGAGGCCCCACGAAAGATATTTCCACCACCAACAACTACTGCAACCTGAAAAATAAATATAAGCTAAGAATGCTTGCTGATTTACACACTTAAAATTTTTTTAAAAAAAATACTAAGATTTATGTTCTGAAACATGACATCAAATAACAATTCCCACTTTTCAATAAAGTGGATATTGATCAAAATATTCTAGATATGTTGCATCATCATATGAGGGATGGTGAACCAAAACCACATGTGAAGGGTTGATAATCCTAATTCTTGAATGAGAAAAAGATGAAGAAGTGAGAACGTAATAGGCTAATGAAGGAAAAAAAAAACCAATGCCATTGTTGAATTATATAGCAATATCTAAATAATTTATACATAAATTCTCCCAATAAAGGTATTAAAAGAATACCTCAATACCAAGATGAGTAACAGATGCAACCTCCCTTGCTATGGCCATTGTTATCTAAAAAGGTAACATCCTTCCATTAGCATTAAAGAGCTAATACAAATTCTCAAAGATGTTATGTACAATGATCCTCCAACCTTTGGGTCGATATTTTGTGTTTGATCACCGGAGAGTGCCTCACCACTCACTTTAAGCAACACCCGACGCCATTTATATGATGCTTTCTGCTTGCTATCATCATTCATTGCGACACCAAAAGGAGGCATATGCATAGAGAAACCTTCAATTACCCTTAGGGCATTACTCAATCCAGATTTTTAAGAAAGTTTCTAAACATTCAATTACCAAAGGGCTAATCAAAACAATATCTAACTTTAACAAAGTCAAAATCCAGATTTTGTCATTACTCATTACAATGTCAAGAAGTTCAAGCTTCATTTTAAACTTTGAGATATAAGAATCTGCCTAAAAGATCTGCATAACCAAGAAACTCTGATCTAAACATTAACACCATATTTTTAAGCAGAATTCTTCATCAAACCCTATACTTCTAAACCTTTTCTTTATTCATATAGACGAGGGGGATTTATCAGGATAAACATTTACATCAGCAAAATAATTACCATATTCACTGAAACAGAACATAGTATATATCTTAAACACTAAAAGACAATTAAATGAGTTTTGACATTACAAACAGAGCATCGGTAGAGTTTACATCATCCTTGAGAAATGCTACCTCACCAGGCTCCATTAAATTCTCAAATATATTCTTGTCACCACCATATTTTCAACTTTGGACACATATTCTCCAATTGTTCATAATGAATAAAGAAAACTACTAAAATGTCGTTGATATAAAACACCTAATGAATAAAACCAGAATATGAATAACATCCATAAACACCACAAAACCGTCAATTAACGATATAATAACACATATCCATTCCATTAATCTTCCAGAATTCGACCAAGAATAAACAGACACCGAAAATAATGAATAAGAAAGCAATGAAGAGGTTTCGAGACCTTAAATTCAAGGGATCCGAAGAGGAGGGAACCAATTCGGCAGAGCAACAGCTAAGAACAAGAGTCCGATAAGAGCTCTGAAATCCAACAAGCATTTGAGCATTACTCCGACATACACAGTTAGGTTTATAAAACCTGAAAGATGGCGAACGGAAGGCATCGAAAGAGCTAATGGGATGGCTTAAAGAGGTGGAAAGAGCCATTATTGGAAGGAAACAGAATGGGTAGTACAACCTAGGATAGCTCGAATTCGGATTCGAATGGGTAGTTCGTCGCTGCTTACGCCATTATGATCCGCTGCTTTTTCTCTGCTTCAACGCCCGAATAAACAGAGATTGTGATAATCAAACTATCATAGTATCAAACCTCTTTCACTAAAATTCTGAAACTTCTCCTTCAGTGAAATGAGAGAGATGCTTATTTTGGAACAGAATATTATCCGTTCGATAAAATTATTTTATGGGCTTTTCGGTGGGCCATTCTTTTTGTTTAATCAAGTTGATTAAATGGGCTTTTTGGTAGGCCTCTCATTTTGTTGTTCGACCGGGCCAGATATAAAATGCAGGAATTTAAATTACAAGCCCAAAAGTACGATTTTTATTTTTAAATATTAATTGCATTATCGGATTTGGTCACGAGTTTGAAAATTAATTTAATATTAGAGTTTATTATCGATAGGTACGCATGTATATAACCTAATTCTTATTAATAAATACATTGATCTAAATATTTATTTATTTTTCCAACTTTACCCTTATTTACAACGTTTGAATATTTCAACGTTTTCACTTAACACTAATTTCATTGAACACTAATGTACACTAAATCAAATAAAAACAATGGGTGAGAGATTTAAGGATATAATTATAACAACCTTATTTTAAATTCAATTAATCAAGTATTTTATATTTATTTCTTAAATATGCACACTAAAACAGATATTTGTAAAGTTTTTCAATTTAATTGCGTATTTTCTGTTTCTCTATAAGAATGCACACTAATGTACTTAACAATAGTTTCAATCGTATATTTTCCGTTTCTCTTTCAAAGATGCATAATGGTGTACATTCATAGGGTTTTTCAGTTTCAATCATGTATTTTTTCTCTTCCAAAGATGCACAATGATATACATTCGTAAGGCTTTTTTCAGTTTAATCACGTATTTCTGTTTCTCTCTCAATAATGCACACTATACATTAGTAGTGTTCTTCAATTTAATCGCGTATATTCAGTTTTTTCTCAATAGAATATACTACATCCGTCCCACAACAAGGAGTGCATTTTATCATTTTCGTCAGTTCCAACATAAGAGGTGCATTTCCTTTTTAGTAAAAGGAACCCACACAAATTAACTTTTTTCTCTCTCCATAACCCCACACTTCACACTAATACACCTACCCACTATATATAAAAATATTATTCTCTCACCTCAACAACTCTCAACTACCCATTAAATATTATATCCCTTAATTTACGTGCAAAAAAGTTCCGTCACTCTTGTTGTGGGACGGAGGGAGTGCATTATAAATAAATTATTTTTGTTTGCATCTTAACAATGCACATTAATGATATAATTTTGTATTTATCGATAATTTTTTGAAGCGATACATTTTTGAAGCGAATGTATAGTTTAATAATTTTTAAATACGTTTTGTCACTACAATAAAGTATTAATTAATATTAAAAGAATATAAAAATGAATAATAATAATATATTTCCTACGGAAGTTGTTCTGTGGACTTTGTGTTATAATAATGCGAAACGTGCTGCAGTGCAGAGTGGAGTCCAAGAAATGTAGTTAGCGTAGTACTATAAATTCAACATAGCAGAAAACATTAATGGATGTTGCCTTAAATACAGTTATCACCCGCGATTATCTCTCTTCGTTTTGGTTCTCTCACATTCTCCTCCGAAACGTGTACGTATTGTGTATATATAATTGTGTGCTTCATATAATGCGGAACGTGCATGGGTTTCTCCCTCATAATTAATCCCAGAATATTATTTGAGGAAAGATGGAACAACTGAATTTGTTTTTGGTATATTGACAGCTCTATATTGAACTTGGATCCGAATCATAAATTGTGATATAAAAAGGGTTTAGGGTTTATCAAAGCCCCTAACGTTCTCTGCGAACTCAGAGAATCTGAATATCAGAAATTGCGAGATGGTTGTGAAAGAAGCCGACTCTGCTCTGTTACTTGAATTGCAGGAGAAGGGGTACGCTTAATCCATTAAAATATGTAAACGCATATATTTTAGTTCGTCGTGATGCGTTTGTATACGTTTCACGATGTCATGGATTATAATGAACGGTTGAATATTTGATCTAATTAATGTTATGATCAGAATGGAAATTGACAAGCAAGCTTTTGCGGCGCCGGTGAAGACGGCTGTCAGCAAGTTACAATTGGTGCCCGAATTCTTGAAGGTTTGTTTTTATTGTTCCCGTTTATCTTTTGGTTTCTGGGCTTTGAATTGAAAGATATTTGGGAGGTGTATCTGTCTTTTTTCTTTTTTTTTTTAATTCTTTTTTAATGAAATGCAAGAATTCAAAGAATTTAATACGACATTTAATAATTCAACTGTTTTACATGTATGGCTCACTATTTTCATGTAGTGTGGTATATTTGGATCAAGAGTGGGTGATCAAAAGTAGCGATTTTCTTATTTCAACCGGGTAGCTCTTGTAATTTTGTAGTGGGAAGTCTTTTTGATAAAATATATTACTCCGTACAAAGTTTTCATTCTGGTAGTGATTTGTGTTTCATGTTTGTAAAAGAGAAAAGGCCATGGAAGTTTGTGCGAACTAATGAAGTACAAGAGTTTGGAGAAATAGACCTAGGCTACAACAAATCAAGGAAAGAAATAAGGATCCAAGTAATACAAAATACTCCTATAAAATTATAGCCAGCATTATGATGATATAATCTTCATAACTGCCATATTTCTATTTTGATCATTCACTTTCATCTAAATTCAGACAGCCCTGAGCATTAGAATATAGTAGTACTGTTACGCTTATCAAGTGGTGAAAATGCTGGGTAGTCCCTTGTGATCTGACTTCTTTCCCTGTTTAAGAGTTATACAGTATTTATTTGCTGAAAATTTACTAGTTAATGTACAATGTAGGTGAGAGGACTTGTGAAAGAACATTTGGACTCCTTTAATTACCTTTTGGGGACGCAGATGAAAAAGATTGTTCAAGCAAATGATTTCATCACCTCTAGCAGCGATCCTACCATTTATTTGAGGTTAAAATATTCTTTATACTCTGTGATTTCATCTGCATTACATTCTTAGGCATTATGTAATTTTGTACTGGCTATCGTTTTTTCATTTTTTAAAAGATTTTCCTTGTACTTCATTGCAGGTATAGAGATATTTATGTTGGTTCACCATCAGTAATTATAGATGGCATCCCCTGTAATCTCACTCCCCAAAATTGCCGTCTCTCTGATACCACGTGAGTATAACTAGTTTAACTTTTCTGTGCTTTATGCATCAGGACCACTGGGAGGGAATCAAAGTCCCTAATCTACTGCAGACATTTTGAGGACCTAGATGTTATGTGAATTTGAGTTGATGAATTAAGCCTAAAGAATGTCCCTGATTTTTCAGGATGAAAAATAATCATGGAGGGATAAAATGCTTATTAAATGTTATTAAGTAAACAGGAGAGATTAAATACTCTGTTAGGTGTCGCATTAAGTTGTATCTTCTGTGTTGATTTGCTATAAAGTTTCAGAAATCACCATGTCATAATAAATTCTACTATATTTTCATATTTAAAGTATTTTGAGGTTAATTTTGACATTTAACATAATCTCTGACTATTTTTTTACTCTTATTATGCTGTATACTAAAATCAGAGTAATTTTTTTAAATTATTCTTACTGTTAATTTGCATTATTGATTTTAACTCTAAAAAATGAGAGAGATACAACCACTAATAAATGGGATTTATGACAGCAATAAGTTTTAATTTTCCTGAAGAGCTAGGAGTTTTAGCCTTCCCATGTTATCAGCATGTAACTCAATTCAATGAATTAATTTCTACAGGAATACAAAGTAGTAGGCTTCCTTCTAAATTCTGGGGGTATAATTGTAACATGTTTCCAGCTACAACTTCAATTACAAAGTTTGTGTATGCTTTGAGGTTATGCACTTCTTTATGATCTTTTTAGTTGCAGCAACAAATATTATGTAGGGTATAGTGACTGGAAATATCCATATTTAATGATGCATTTCTTGCTACTGTTGCACTGTCATTAATTAATATTCTTAATGTGTTATTTTTTAATATTTGAACCAAGACAGTATAGAAACTCTTTTAAATTGTTATCTATCATTTCACCCTTACTATAGAGAGCATACAGTTTTTGAAACTCTCTATTTTCAGCTATGCAGCTCCAATATACGTGAACGTAGAATATTTTTCTGGAAGCCATAATGCAAAGGAACCCAAACTAAAGGTGATATCATTTGAGAGCCTCGCATTTGTGAAAAGTATTGTGTTTTGTGTATAAATATGATGTATACTTATATCTGTATTCAATGCATACACTCTTTATAATATTAGTTATTTCTTACAGAATAAAGTCGTGATTGGCAGAATGCCTATCATGTTAAGAAGTAAGCATTGCGTATTGTACAAGAAAGATGAAGAAGAGCTTGCAAAACTTGGTACTTTTTCATAATCTTCAGTAAAGATGCATGTGTTTTGTTAATTACTTTATATGTGTGTGTATCTCACTATATATAGTTACTAAGTAGTGTCCTAATTTTTTTTACATAACTCATTGCCATCACCTAATTAACTTTTTTTATATGTTTTATCTTGATTCTTATTTACCAAATTAAATGTTTAACAATGTTAATTAAGATATGTACTAGAAGTCTCGTTTAACTTGATTCTATTTTAAATATATATTTTTTATAAAATATTACTTAATAAAGGAAATATTATTTAAGATTTTCTTTAATATGAACAATTGATTGAAATTTAGTATAGTAAATTTTCTATAAAAATATAAATAAGAGAAAATTTATGGTCTATTTAATTATTTTACTTTAATATGTTTCTCATATATATTGTATATAAAAATAAATAATTAGTAACTTTGGCATATAATAAACATTAGGTAATTGAATTAACTTTTATAATTTTTTATTTATTTTATCTTAATTTAAGAAAAATTATATAGGAAAATATATCATTTTATGTTAATTTTATTCCACTAAAATTTATAAAATTTATAATTAAAAATAATAATTTGTGGTTAATTCAAACAAGAGAATCATAAATGATAATAACAATCAATACTCCCTCTATCTTGATATTTTGTGCAGCTTACTATAGATATGGATAAGAAAACTCACCTCTTGACTCCATTGACTTTTGGGGATAATTTAGTATTTTTAGGTAATAAATAATAATATGTAAAGTATTTAAGGTAGTAACGACAATTTTGAAATTAAGAAATATTGTGAGGTTATGATATTGAGTTACACTTATTTGGAGTGTGCATAAAATATTGGGACGGATGAAAACTAAAAATGTTAAAAAAATATTGGGATGGAAGGAGTATAAATTATGCTTTAAGAAAAACATATAGCATAAATTATTATAATTTTTTTCTTCCGTGTTTTTCATTCAACATGCAGTGTATAGGTGTATATTTCATCATTAGTGTATGAATTATTACATATTTGTTAAATATAATATTTGATTTGATTTTCAAAATATTTTTTTTTGTAATCCAGTGTCTTACGTGTGGATATACTAGGTTATCTATATTAATCATGTGCACATTATCTCTTTGTTTATGTCTTTTTATTAGTGTTTTGTCTATTTTCATAGGTGAATGCCCGCTTGACCCTGGAGGATACTTTATAATTAATGGATCTGAGAAGGTGAAATTTTCTTCACATAATAGTTTGTACTCCTGTTTATGATAAGTAGACAAGTTTTGGAATTTTTTTTTGATCTAGCGTGTGTATGATGGTGCAGCCTTGCATACATTGTAAGCAGTGGATTCATGCTTACAATATAGTCCTATTACATTTAAAATTGGCTGCTGGCATAAAGTATCTATTCATTTGTTTTGGTTACTGCTCGTATAGTTGTCAGCTACAAAGTTAGGTGTCATCTAGGTGGGATATAGGACTATGGTTGCTTGCAGTTGCATGAGGTTCTTAGTCTGATTGAAAAATGGTTTCCAGTTTTTTCTGAGTGAATAGCATTTTCTTAATTACTATTTAGGTTGTAGTTATTTAGGGTAGATTATCTTTATTGCTTTTGTCGCAGCTTCAGACAAATTGATGTTTGTTTGCCTTGAAACTTTTAAAGTTTGTGTATCTTATGGTACTTCCATTTCTCGTCCTTCCCGGTAAGTCAATGTTTCATCGTCTTGTCCTCATTATTCACCAGTCAGTTAGTTGCCTTTTCCTATCATCCATTGTACAATTTATTTTTCCCTTGTCTGCTATTCTTCACTAGTCTTTAGGGATATGGTTGCACTTGTTTACCATCAAATTTCCTATCATCCCAACTGACAACGAGTCACATTGTCAATTTTGAGCAGGATCATCAGTTTATAATCATGGTATTCATTTCCCATATTCTTTTCCAGGTGATTTTGATACAAGAGCAGCTTTCAAAGAACAGAATAATCATAGATACTGATAACAAAGGATGGTGAGTATGTTCTGTTTTTTCTTTTCTACGTAAATAATAATCCTATTTGTTTTTTCTTAAAGCATCACTTCTGTGCATTTTAGTCTTTACCAGGATTAAAATGCACAATATAGTAGTTTGGAGCTGCACTGAATCTTGTCTTGATGTATTTCTACCATTCTTTTATAATGTTTACCAAAATTATAAAGTGATTTAAGCATTGAGTTTTATATAGTTTTTAGATTACTAAACAATTCACTCTATGGATAATAGTGGGGTAGTTTCAGGTTTCTTTATTGGTTTAAACTGTACTGTAATCTTGTTTCAAATGTTCTACATGTTCTATTCCATAAGACTGACAAGAAATTTTATTTCTTCCTGATTCTAATGGAGAACTTGATAAGATGACAATGCGCTCGTCGCTCGATGAATTCCAGTCACTTTCATGTGTTTAACCTAATCTAACAAGACTAGATTGGCCAAGTTAATAGATGAATTATAAATTAGGGGCTGTTCTTGGTGTCAGCGAGGTCAGCATTGGTTTATCTCATTGTTCAGCTGGAGATACATGGGCTAATGGGTTGTAAGGGGGAAAAAGAACTGTGCTTTATGATAACTTCCATTGCACTTGAGTTGATGATGCCATATTCACGTATCTCTGATGGTGTTGCTTTCTATCTTTTCAGTGTGCAAGCATCTGTTGCAAGCAGTACAGTGACAGTGAAAAGCAAAACCGTCATAAAAATGGAGAAAGAAAGGCTATATCTGTACTTGAATCAATTTACAAGCAAGGTTGATATAACTATATTTACCATACCTGTCCACTGCCTTTGGTTTCTGCATTTAATGGTGTCTTGTGTTTCCGAAATTTCAATATACTTTTAGGTTCCTATCGTTATTGTGCTGAAAGCTATGGGCATGGAAAGTGATCAAGAGGTTGTCCAAATGATTGGTAGAGACCCTCGGTATAGCGAACTGCTAGAGCCTTCACTTGAGGTACACAATTAGGTTCAGGATCTTACGGTTCTTGTTCTTGGAGAAAGTATTTAATTTGTTCTGAAAGAATTCTGAATGTCTTCTGGCAATGGTTTTCATAGTTCAGTAGAATTTTGATTATCAACATAACTGTAACCAATTATTTTCCTATGAAAATGAAGGGGCTGGATAAGCCTGACTGTGATTTAATGTTGACTGTCCCTACTCTCTTTCATTTTGGAACTTTGTGTTAATTGAGCTCTATCTTTCCCGGGGTTATACCACAATCATTCATTGAGTATGCTTGTTAAATCTTGGAAGTCGCATAAGCAAAAAAAAGTCATGTTCTTCAGGGAGTTATAGCACATACTTTACGTTGGTATTTAGGATCAGAAGGGAATGAGAGTGTGTTTGAATATATTGAGGAGTCGGGAGTCCTTATAATTGTGATTAGGTTAAGTTTAGTGTTGCTTGGTTGGTTTCAAATTTCAACCCATTTGAATTTAACATATTCTTTGTATGAGTGTCAATTAAGAGTCTCAAAAGTACGCATGATATCAAGGTGAATTAATGGGACGCAGGTCTTTCTAAGAGTACAACCTTACAACACCCATGGATGTTCATATCTCGAGTCTGTCCAGATTTTCTGCATCTGGAGAGAATCAAGTGAAAGGGGAAACAAGATCTGCTTTTGTGAGTAATGTAGTGAAGGAGGCTTCCCCCCTTGCTCTTCATTTTCCTTCACTTAGTAGACTATCTTGATCTCCGCTTCATCATGGGTCTATTTCCTTTGTATTGATGATCCAGCTGTTTTTTTCGCAAACATGGAACTTTCACATCTTCAGGAACCTCAGAGATGAGGAGAGCTTTGTCTTAGCCTTTGTTAATGCTAGAGGCTGTAACCTGCAATTTTCTAGCCTCCTTTTGCTCTGCCAGCAATTCCTTACTTCCTCTGGTCTAAAGTAATCTGGAAGAAATCCTTGGAAAGTTCAGGGTTTTTTGTGGTTGGTAGTTTTGGGTAAAGTATCCTACATAGACGGTTATTGTATATATTCCTATCTCCAAGTTGGTGTGTTTTATGCAGGTGTCACTCGGAGAATTCTAACTATTTGTTCATTCATTGTCCTTTTTCTCATTATTATGATGCAAGGCGGTAGGAAAGACGGTTTGAGTTCTTTCTTTTCGTTGTTTGGATCTTTTAAGGCATGACTTTGGGCATCCCCTCGGTAGAAAATACTGTGGAGAGCTTTGTTCCGGCTGTTCTCTGGTCTATTTTCCTAGAAAGAACATGAGAATCTTTATCGATTCTTTTGAAAATCTTGAGGATTTTGGGGGAGAATGTATATGGCCAGCTTATGTGTTTCTAATCATAAACTGTTCTAAGTATTTTTTGCTTTGGATTTAGTTGGAGATTGGAGTAATCTTGGATCTAATGGTACCCTTTTGGGACTACTTGTCCCCTTTGATATTAGCAATAAAATCAAGTCTCTCATGAGTACTTTAGTAATCCTGTATTATGTAGAAAATTCTGCTTCGTCTATCAGAAAATGCTGTTGATTGTAACCTTAAGAGGTTTTTTTTTTTTGGCCTCGTCTTGATTTCAGGATTGTAGGAGAGATGGTGTGCAGACACGACATCAAGCGCTGGACTTCCTTGAACAGAAGGTGTGTGTGTGTGTGTGTGTGTGTGTGTGTGTGTGTGTGTGTGTGTGTGTGTATATGATGTAGTGTATAAATCTGTCAATTATTCGACTGGCGATCTCAATAATTTAATTTTGTAACCTAATTACCAATGAAATGCAAGGCTATTCAGATTAATCATTTTTTTTTCTCTCCTATTGTGAAAAGACTATTAGAAACTATCGATTGCAATATAACTAAATCTGAATGCAAATTGCCTTCACACAACTTGTTCCAGTCTTACTAGTTCCTGGGGCAGTATTGCTCATTCTGGAGTTGGACATTGATATTGATCATCTTGTTGATCATTGACTGTTAGGGTCACCCAAAACCATGGCTGAAGGTGAAGTGTTGACCCCCACTTATATGCCCTTCCACACTTGCATGTGGAACTGATGTGGGATATCGTAACAATCCATCCCTCTTCGAACTGGATGTCCGCGGACGGCACACTCCTGGTGGCAACCCCCCTCGGGCCACATTCGGTGTGGCAAACCCTGGGCCCACCATCGGGTAGCCCCTTACCATGGCTAGTTCGGATCCGGCAGGTCGGACCAAATTGTTAGGCACATAAGCTAGGAGCCCTAACATCACCCAAATCATGGCTGAAGGTGAAGGGTTGACCCCCACTTATATGCCCTTCCACACTTGCGTATGGAACCAATGTGGGATATCATAACATTGTGTTCTTTTTTAAACACTGAGACAGAGAGCTTATGCTCTATTAGATATGTGGCATATGTTGTCTAGGACAGTTTTGAATTGTTAAAATGTGTTCTGGTCAGTCATATAGTATTTTTTGTAGAACAATGAGAATTCTTATGTAAATTACCTTCACACTTTGACTTCTATTATTAGTGGTTCATTATGCAGTGTTGCTCATTCTGGAGTTGGAGATTGATATTGATCATATTGTTGATCAATGATGCCTTTTTTTTTTTTTTTTGTGCACACTGCTCTGTTAGGTATTTGGCATGTATTGAACAGAATACTGTTTTGAATTGTTAGTACTTGTCTTGGTCATCCACATAGCATTTTTGGTGGAACATTTGCTTAAAATAAATCATCCATAAAACTAAGTATTTTTTTGTTCCTATGATGTACTTCTGTTCTGATTCTTATTACTGTTATATCTCATAGGTTAAGAAGTTCCCATATTCTACCTCATCCGAGAAGGTTGGCTTGTTTTATTTCTCTTGGTTTTAATGTAACTTTTGGCAACTGTTTCTTGGTTTAAATTTCTTTTGCCAAGTATTTCTTGGTTTACATTTCATTCTAATTTTTGGTTATATCCTGTCCTTTTTTGAGCTTTTAGGAAGGGCGCGCCCTGAGTATTCTTAGGGATATATTCATGGCCCACATCAGTGTAAGCTTAGTTTCAGGCTATATTTTATTAACTTATTAATTTTTCCTCTAGTAGTATATTCGATATCCCCATTTCCACCCACTCACCAAAGTAAGAAAATTCTCTGGCAGGTGCATGAAAATAATCTTCATCCAAAATGCATTTATGTTGGAGTAATGTTACGGCGGATGTTGGAAGCAATCTTAAACAAGGATACATTAGATGATAAGGTACACCTGCCATACCTAACTGATCCTAATTTTTCATATATCTAGGTAGTGCTATGGCTTAAACTTTCGTATGTTGCACTCTACCTTTATTCCATAGTAAGTTGCAGTCAAAGTTGCTTCATAGTACCTGAGTGTTACATGATCTATGGCTGCATGTAGCTAAATATGGAAATGATTCTGCGGTTGAGAATATTTATTTTCTTCATTAATAAATGATTATTAATTTATCTTGGATGTATGTCTCCTTTTCCTAGAATGCCACATGACTGCTTATATAGTTAAATCACAGTTTCATTTAGAGATTATTTAGTACTCTTTATTTGTTTGAGAGAGACTTAAATTAGTTGGTCTGATCTCTTTATCAAAGATTTCTGTTCAGACATGTTCACATTTGCTTCGATGTCCTGGTTTTCTTCACAGCATACATATTAACTAGGATACTTTGTAGATTTCTTACTTGTTTACTATTTATCGATCTGTAATATGTAATTTGTTTGTTATTGTAGGATTATGTGGGGAACAAAAGACTGGAATTATCTGGGCAAATGCTATCGCTACTTTTTGAGGTAATTATGTTGTTTTCTGGTTTGATATTCCACTTAAGGTGAGTTTGTCGGCCAGTACCAATTTTCTCTTCTTTGTAATGTAGGACCTGTTCAAGACGATGAATGATGAAGCACGCAAAAAAATAGATTTCACTTTGGGAAAAACACGCTCCAGTCAATTTGATATTTTAAAGGTTTGTATCTGTTTATTTGGTTATGAGATCAATATACAATTAGAGAAGGAGATAAAACTCTGAGCTACTATGCTTTGACTTTGCGACCTCGAACAGTCATGTGCATGAAATCTTTAATCAGTAATATAATATGGGAAATAAAAAAGAATTTGCAGAAAATTTATATTGTTCCCTGATGCAGTTAAATGTATGTCAATAGATTGATTCTTGTAAGTGCTGCTTAGGAGAATTTTCTAAAAATATGTCCACAGATTTGATCAAACAGCTATCACCTGCAGGATATGTGATCTTGAAGTCGTCGTATACACAAGCACATGTCCTTCAGATCAGTGAAAATTATAAATGTTACAATTTTTTTGCCTAATTACAGTCGATGTCATATGTCAATAACCTCTTAGGGAAACCCTGTAAGATGGATGGTATATAATATTTCCCCTTTGCCCTCTTCTCTCTCTCTCTCTCTCGCTTACACATTTAGTGCTTGGTGTAGTCAGCATTCTCCCTATTTCTATTAAAATTTCTAAATTTTATTATCTTATTTCTGCTCTTAATAATTGAACTCTGTTGTCACTCTGTCTTAATTGTAAGTTGACGTCAATTAATGAAATACTTTTGTTTCAGCTTCTTAATGACGTGCAGTGCTTTATGAATCCCTGTTATACTTTAATTTTGTTTGTGTTTACTATGACTGTTTACATGTTCTTGTGTGCTTGCTTAAATGCTTCCTTCCTTTCTTTATTTATTTTTATTTTTTGACAAACTTTTTCGTTTATCCAGCATATAGTGACAGATCGGATCACTTTTGGTCTAGAAAGAGCCCTTTCTACTGGAAATTGGGATGTCAAAAGATTTAGGATGCACAGGAAAGGCATTACAGAGGTGCCCCAACTGTTCCTTTTCTGTTTATTTTTCCAAGATCTTCAGCTATTCAGATTGATTTTGATGTTTTCCTTATCACAGGCTGTTGGTAGACTGTCGTATATAGGAACTTTAGGGTTCATGACAAAAATTAAACCTCAATTTGAGAAATCTAGAAAAGTTAGTGGTCCTAGAGCTTTGCAACCCAGCCAGGTGAACTTATTTATGTACATCTTTGGTCCTTTTTTGTTCTGCTTATCCAATTTCATGTTTGATTTCAATACACCACTCTAACTGCAGTGGGGCATGTTGTGCCCATGTGATACCCCGGAAGGTGAAGGCTGTGGATTGGTTAAAAATCTGGCACTGATGACTCATGTGACTACGGATGAAGATGAAGGCCCTCTTATTTCTCTGGTATTTAATTATATATCTTGACAGTTTTATTGCCTTTTATCTTTTGGCAACTTCTGATGGTGGATTTTTTTCATGTTATGACACTCTGGTGGTTGAATATATGTATGGTGTTTTCTTATATTAGCACAATTAATCTGAATTTAACATTTTATAAGATTTTTAGATCATTACTTTTTTGAGGGTAAAGATATTTATGCATAAAATCAGGATATTCTCAATATATGACATTTGACATTGTGGTGAATGACCAAATATTTTATTCTTTAGTGCCTTGGACATGGAATCATTCATATGAAATAGCAGTATCCACATTAATTACTTGTGGAGTGGTTGCACTTTAGTTTTCATTAAAGAGGACGAATAATGAAATTAAAAATCATTATAGCCCTGTAGATCTCGTGATAGTACTAGTTTATTATTAAATCTACATTTTATTTTGTTAGAGACGTCAAAGTTTCTTTGCTCCATGCGATCCAAATAATGCATTACTCTAAATTCATACTTCAGCAGATTTCTCAGTTCACATTTCTGGCAGATGTCGAAATGGATTTTGCTATGTTTCTTGCTTATAGGTAGTTGATAAAACTACTGCAGCAAAACATGCCTTCACAACCAATCTAAAAGGGTTGGTAATGGTACGCATTTCCAGGGAAGAGTTCCAGGGTTCAACCCCTCTCTCCACCAATTGGTGCCAATTTTTATACGGGATTGAATTTTTTCGGAAAAACGATACAACGGAAAAAAAATACAACGCTTGAAATGACTGCTGCTGTGTTACCCTCTCTACACCATTTGGTGCCAATTTTTATAAGGGATTGAATTTTTTCGGGAAAAAAATACACACTTGAAATGCCTGCTGCTGTGTTACAAAATCTTGATCCTTTATCATGTAGGGTAGTGTGGAAAGATTGTTCCCTGTGAATAGAATGAACTGTTAACTTAAGAATTCTGTAGAAAGTAACTTATTCTGTATTCACAGGTTCTTTTCTATCTGCTAGGTACTGCCCTTAAAATAAATTGGAGTGCAACAGACTGATTAATAAGCAAAACAATGTGTTAATCCCACAAACAACACTTCACTTATTTGTCCTTTTCTTTTTGCTTCCTGCAAATTGAGTTTGGCTTATCACATTAAGTCTGCTTTGCTGCTATATATGATTTATTGGTATATAATTGATACCAGAATATATCATGATTCACATTACTATGTTGGGCTCAGTATTTATACATATCATGTGACAGTGCTACGATCTTGGAGTAGAAGACTTGGAGGTGGTCTCGGCTGAAGAATTTCACATGACAAACTCCTATTTCATCATATTCAATGGAGTTATTCTTGGCAAGCACAAGAAGCCAAAAGTATGATTTTTAAACATAAAATCTTGTTCCATATGTTTATTTGAGCAATTTGTCCTAAAGCATTCTCTATAAAGAAAAGAGGCCACAAAAACATAAAGAAATAAAGTTTCACTTTTTGTCCTACTTATATTTTTCACTCTTTTTCAGGTATTTGCCAATTTAATGAGAAAACTGCGAAGGGCTGGTAAAATTGGCGAGTTTGTAAGCATTTTCGTGAATGAAAAACAGGTGGGTCTTATTCTTTGTGCATAATAAACTGCTAAGTGAAACAAACCCCTATCCTGGTGCTGTAGCAGAGTTGTCGCTATAGCTTGTCATTGACTACTTGGTGAATTTTGTTTGTCCATGCTATTGTTTTTGGATGACAACATTACTAATAAAAAATGAGCATATATATGAATGGCTAGAAACTGTGGTGTCTATATTTGAATATCATCTAAATGGATTTTAATTGGAATACCGCAGAGCTGCAAGATACCATGCACTTACTGGCTTTGGTGGTCAAAAGAGTCCAGATTATAAATTGAATACCCTAAAGATGAAATTAAACTGAATCTACTCCCTGTTTGACCTGTTTGGTTTAATTTATGTTTTTGGTGACAGAAGGTTTCTGAAGAGTTGAACATTAACTTTTGAATTTTTTTGTGAGTCTCGATATTAATGCAAATATTCAAGATACTAATGTGTTAAGAAAATCTAAGAACAACTTCTCTTGCAGTGTTGTGTTTACATTGCTTCTGATGGTGGTCGTGTTTGTCGCCCTCTTGTAATTGCTGACAAAGGTGTATCAAGAGTTAAGGAGCATCATATGAAGGAGTTGAGGGTAACAGCCTTATATCATCAATATTTTTCCCATGTTAATTTGGATCACCCTGCTGAAAATTTGTTTGCTTGAAGGATGGAGTTCGCACCTTTAATAGTTTTCTGAAGGAGGGCTTGATTGAATATCTTGATGTCAATGAGGAGAACAACACTTTGGTTTGCTTCTCTTGCCTTTTAAATTCTTTTTCTTCTTTTTTAAAATTATTTGAACCTCTATTTTATATTATCTTTACGTTTGTAGATTGCTTTGTATGAAGAGAATGCTGGAGAAGGAACAACCCATATTGAAATAGAACCTTTTACCATATTGGGAATTATTGCTGGGTTGATCCCTTATCCTCATCATAATCAGTCACCAAGAAATATATATCAGGTATGTTATATCTGTTTTCTGGTAGGGATGGGAATACCTTGTGTTCAGGTCTTGTCTGACTAGTTATGTTTATAATTGTTTCCATTTATAGTGTGCTATGGGGAAGCAAGCTATGGGCAACATTGCCTATAATCAGGCAAGTTACTTTGCAACCTATTTGTTCATATGTTTTACATTTGTCACTTTGTATTAAGAATCTATCTAATTTTTTAATAACATGTGCTCATGCATATGTTGAACATAATTTATACAATCAAACTAAGCTCTTCTATTTGTATTTTAGCAAATAAACTTAATAAAGGCCAGATAATGTGATGAATGTTGTTGTTTCACCTTTGACATTGCAAGTTGATGTTGGAACCCATGTTCATTTTTAGGTGCTTGTTTAATTATTAAATAAGAATAAATTGTAATTCTGCTTGAGATAGTGGAGAAAGAATTTATACAAAAGCAGGAGTTGAATGGGAACTTCATTATCTTGAAGATAAGCTGATATTGGTAGATGAAAAGCTTCTGGGATACAGATCAATTTAAAGAAGATCGTCAATATTCTATTTTTGCTTGATTTGAGTAAAACATCCTTGCATACATCCATCTTCTGACACCCATGTTCATCTGTTATCACCAGCATGCCTGCTGGAGAAATTAGACTGTTTGATTTTAGCATAAATATTTTTTCTTGCGTAAATTTGTTAATTACCACTTTGGCCCTTATTTTTGGAAACTCACATACAATATTCAGGTTTGTCGTCTATTCTATATGCATGCAATTATATAATTTTCAACACTGCCCCTAAAGATGGAGCATGTACATCAATGTGACTAGCCTGTCATACTTCTGAGTATCATAAGTGCAGCAGAGACACTATTAACAGCTGCCAAAGTGACGCAAGCAGAGATGCGACTCGAGTAGAGATGCAACGATAGTAGAGGAGAAGATTGCGCAAAGATACAGTGTTAATTACACACGATGGTCGACAGATATGCATTGATAGTGGAAGTGGTTGCACAAAGATGCATTGATAGCAGAGGAGATGGTTGGTGGGGGGTGGGGGGACTGATTCAGTCAGTAGAGGCAGAGCACATGACCAGTAAACAGAAATTGTAGGATTGACCACAAAGGAAGGGTGCGTACTGTGATGAGCAACTGACAGTGGAAGGGGTCATAGAAGTTTGTCTTTTAACTGTGCATGTAGACGGAGATTGGGATGTAAATATGCCATATCCAAATGAATATCATAGGGCTTGGGCTCTGTTTGATTAAAAAAATTTGAGTACTGATAATAGTTCATGCTCTGCTTGGAAAAAGCTTGTTAACCAATCAAAACGAACTTACCTCAAATTCTAGAAGCTTGATAAAAGAAGTGCTTGCGCTCTAGAGTTCATTGGATGCAAAAACATGTTCATGGAGCTCTAAATATGATCTTAGTAAGTTTTTGAGCTGAATACTGTTAGCTTCAGCTCAGCTTGTGTTAAGTAAAGGTAACAAACAATCTTGTACGAATATTTATCAAATTAAGACTCGTATAGCTCTCTACTTTATTTGGTGATATCAAGATCAACTATTAATGTAGAAAGTGCAAGAATAATATAATCTTGAACTAGGCTTTAGGGGTTTGTGGGGGGTATCTATGACAAGAGTGTTTTTAATTACTTTATGTGGACTAAGATATCTTCCTTTCTACGTTAAGCAAATGAAAGTGCCCATGCCATAGTGCTTATAAATTGAAGATGGTTGTTTGTGTTTCCTTCATTTACAACACACGCGGAGTCCAGACTCCAGTCCGTTCTGCAACTTCCTTTTTCCCTTTTCTTGCGATTTTCCCTATTGCTGATAAGAGAGTTTTGACATTCCTGGTTGTTGAGTTGAACTTTTGCAAGGAAAAATTTTGGCATCCTGCGTAACATGCATCTTTCAGTTAACAAAGAGGGATGCTGAAAACTTGGTTAAACTTCATTATTATTTTGAACTCCTGCCATCTGTGATTTATTCCCTGAATGCACTGCAGTTCATAAATCTATGTGTCAATAGTTAGGCTGGTGCTTAATGATTGTGGATTTGAAATTACCAATAATAATCTGAATTTTTTTGAGGTTATCTTACTATAATTCTCTATCTCATTGCTTTGGCCTGTACGTTACCTCATCACTGGGTGAAGGTCTTAATTATGTTATTTCATATTATTTTGTCATTGCACATTGTTTTCTTTTTCAACCCATCTTATAAATCATTTTAAGTCCTCGCAGTTATGTAGAATGGATACTTTAATGTACCTCTTAGTTTATCCACAACGGCCGTTACTAACTACAAGAACAATTGAGCTGGTTAGTTGTTCCTAATTCAACTTTTCATATGGTGCGGTGGGTAACCCAACTTAATAAGATTATTTTGCCAGGTCAATTATGATAAACTAGGAGCTGGGCAAAATGCGACTGTTGCAGTTATGAGTTATAGTGGATATGACATAGAGGATGCTATAGTAATGAATAAATCATCCTTGGATCGCGGTCTTGGTCGTTGCATTGTAATGAAAAAGTAATGCCTACTTCCCTTATTAGTATTGTATTTCTGTTGTCTTCGGTTGACAATTTTGATAGCTGTATTAAATGTGTATTGTTGAACAGAATTTCAGCAGTTTGCAAAAGTTATGATAATAAGATATCTGATCTTATTATTAAACCACAAAGAGAAGGACATGAAGCTGAAAAGATGCAGGTATTGTGTAGTTTTGAAATTATTCGTGTGGGTGGGAAAAGGAATAGTTAGAAAGCCAGCACATATATTTGATGTGTAGTCGGTATTTAAGCTTAACCACCATAATTTTCAATGTGAATTAGATTATAGTCCTGACACTAAGAAAAACATATCATACATAAAGTGGATCCTTGTGAGCATTAAAAGGCTTATATTTTTATCATAATTTGGTTAAGCAATTTTTTACTTTATCTGCCCATGTCAGTTCAAATAACTTATATTCATTAAATTTCTTATTTGTGGCGTTTTTATAAGCTATTATAATCAGCATCCATTTTTTAGCACTTGAGATTATCCTGCTATATGTAGATTTTGGATGATGATGGAATTGCAGCTCCTGGAGAAATTATTCGACATGACGATATATATGTGAACAAGAAGACCCCCATAGTCACTAGGAGTACAGGCCAAAACCCAATGCGACTGACAGATAGGTTGATTTCATCTGATAGATAGTATGCAATATTTTTTTATGTTAAAGTATACAATCTCATTGTCAATGTTGATATCAGTCAATATAAGTGGAGCAGTCAGAAATATAAGGGTGCTGAAGGGGAGACAGCTGCTGTGGAGAGGGTGGCACTTTTCTCTGACAGGAATAACAATTTATGCATCAAGTTCATGATTCATCATACTCGTAGACCGGAGGTAGTATAAGATTTTCTTGAGACTGATAATTTCTAAAATTGTAGTGTCTTCGAAAATATTCTAATGAGTTGAAATTTTTTTTGTTGTAGGTTGGTGACAAATTTAGTAGCCGTCATGGGCAGAAAGGAGTTTGTGGCACCATTGTTCAGCAGGAAGATTTCCCTTTTTCTGAACGCGGAATATGCCCTGATCTGATCATGAATCCTCATGGATTCCCTAGGTTATCAATTTCTTTTTAGATCTATTTCAAATCTAATATTTAACAAGGTTGTTGTACATATGCTTTGTTCTTGCAAATGCTTTTAACGGATGACATAGATATCTATATCTGAATTTCTAATTTGTTTTATCAACTCGGTTTAATAATAATAAATAAATAAATAAAAGCCAGTGCTTATGATGCAATTAGAATGAATTAGTTCTAGTAGGATTTAGTTTTTGTTTGAAGTTATGAAGAGATGCAATTGCATTGGTGAAGCTTAATGAGACCTATTTAATGAGCCTTTTAGTGTGCCTAAGTGGTGTTGTACATGTGTTGTCTACATAATAATCAACTGATTGAGCTTCTAGGACTGTACAACGTTTTCTAGGCACAACAAATAATTTAAGCTGCATTTCTGTTTACTTGCGAAGGGAAAGAAACTAATTACAGAAGAGACTTTATTACTTCGTGTCTTCACCTATTCCAGAAGAGATGCTATCATTTTAATGTTGGATTCGTATATTGTAACTCATGATCTTTATGATGTTGCTGCGTCTAGCAGTTGATTAATCAAACTAATTAATTATAGATTGCTTTATAATAGTGTGTCAGTGTCTCTATCCATCCTATAATCTCCTATTCTCTATGTTATTTACCATCAGCCGTATGACTGTTGGAAAGATGATAGAACTTCTTGGTAGCAAAGCTGGAGTTTCTTGTGGTAGGTTTCACTATGGTAGTGCCTTTGGAGAGCCTAATGGTCACGCAGATAAAGTTGAGGCTATAAGGTGCAAGTGCAACTCCTCCTACATTTTCCCTTTTCCCTTCCCCCTTTCCCCCAGATATTCGGACTGCATTATCGCTCATATTACTTTGTTTTATTTACTATTTTTTATTGTCAGTGAAACCCTAGTACAGCATGGTTTTAGCTACAATGGCAAAGACTTCATCTACTCAGGTCTCTTTCACACCTTGACATATTCAGCATTTAATTGAAGTCGGAGAACAGGCCAAATAACTTGAGCTTGTCTACTAATTTATCATGTTTGGGCTTGCATTCAAAAATGCCTAAGAGTTACCAGAATGTTTCTTTTGCAATGCATGTACTCTTAACTTATTCTGTCAATAATCAATGTTCATGCTCCTAGGAATTTATCTTTGAAGAAGACCCATTAGTGTATTGCTCTGTAAAGGTGTTGGTGCTATGTAATTTGTGTTTATGTCTGCATTTGGTGAGATTTATGTTTTGTACTGAAAATACTGTTTCAAACTTTAGATTATGAATTATTTTAAGCTTGCGAGTCTCTTCAATTTTCAGAGTTTAAATAGGTCTAAGTAAGCACATTCCTGATTATGAATACATTTTACTCCAGATAGGGTTCAACTGTATATCTTTCAATATATGCATTGCTTCATTAGTTCCTGTCGTTACTTGAATTTTTTTAATCTATGTTTTGCAGGCATCACCGGCGAGCCGCTGCAAGCATATATTTTCATGGGTCCCATTTATTACCAAAAGTTGAAACATATGGTAAGCAATGATTTTTTTTTTACTTTCTGATTTGATATGACTGGTACTCTTGACTTGATGTCCTGCTGCTCTACATTTGTTGCATATTTGAGACTAATTTTTCATTGGTAAAATAGTGGTTGCATAATTTTCTTATGCTAAATAAGATCACCGAAGATGCTAGACTATTCAAACTCACAAATTAGTAGGGAGAAACTGTGAAATAGCAGATCATTTGTGAAAGAGTAAAGAGGACAAGAAGTGGTGTTGTACAAACATGAGGGTTGAAGTAGGGATTGCGTTAGAGATGATGTATGGAAAAAGCATGGTTCCTACGAATCAATAGGTTTTTGTGAAAAATGTCTGGGACTGCTGAGGAGGCGGAATTGTTTCTAATATATCTATATATGTTTTCTTTGATCTATTGGTTTTTCCTATATTAAAAAAGATGGGGATAAAGGTGAAATCTTTAGGAAATTAATAAGGTTGAAGGAAACTTTTCTGTAGGAGCAGAATCTCCAATGAGTAAAATACCCCTTGGGGAAGGGATGTGCCTTTATTGTCTTTCTATTGGGTTTTATAGTGATTAATACGCATTAGTAAATCTGAAGTCTGATAGAGTAAATAAATTGAAATTGAAATTTGAGATTGATATGGAACAGTTGGAAAAGGATTACACCCAGATGACTCCTGTCAGCCTAAGCTGCTAATAGAAGACAGAAAATTCTTGATGATCCTTCCCCTTTCCTCTACCCTCTCATTAATAATCCTTTATTTTTGGAGTTAGTTTATTAATATGGAGTTAGCCATTACTGCCAAATTGGCTCTCCCTCAAATAAGCTTTTACGTATCCACCTGATTGGTGATTAGCATGATTACGGGAGAATAAACATGGTCTGGCCAACTCCCTTGATTGGTTCTATCATAGTCAGAGGTTGATATACTTCTCCCTTGATTGGTTCTATCATAGTCAGAGGTTGATATACTTCTAATATTTCATTTTGAAGAAGTTTCCGGACTAAAATTAAAATATAAATAATTTGAATTAGGAAGTGCTTCTGTTTACTTGAAAAGAGCGTACTGAGAGCTTTGAAGTGTTTTTTCGGGCTTGGCATTTGCTCCTATACTTTTACTAAGTATCATTCGGTACTCCCTGAACACCTTAAATCATATATAATCACTCTTATTCGCTCATATTGATTTTTGTTTTACTAGGAGTGGTTGATCATGATTTTTGGTGGGTGTTTTAGATATGACTATATATATATATATATATATAAATAATATAAACTGTTTTATATTTTTTTCATTTTATTAGAAAAGATCTTAAAATAATTATGATATTCATTTTTGTCCCAAGCCTTTACGTTTTGCTTCAATTTCGTTCCAAAATGATTTTTTTTTACTAATTCTGTCTCATAACCTTGTAAAAGTATCGATACAATCTTAAATTATAAACAATTTGAATTAGGAAGTGCTTCTGTTTACTTGAAAAGAGCGTACTTAGAGCTTTGAAGTGTTTTTTCGGCCTTGGCATTTGCTCCTATACTTTTATGAAGTATCATTCCGTACTCCCTGAACACCTCAAATCATATCTAATCAACTCTTATTTGCTCATATTGATTTTGTTTTACTACGAGTGGTTTATCATGATTTTTGGTGGGTGTTATATATATATATATATATATATATATATATATATATATATATATACTGCGTGTGAATTGCGGTTCCCAAACTTAAAAGTGAAATCTTCCAGAAGCTGAATTTTCCAAAGCTGTTTTCAGCTTTTGGTATTTTTCATAAAAATATGAACTTTTATGACAATCCTATTGTTATTTTTTAAAGTAATTCAATTACAGTAGTACCTTAGGTGAGCGTGCATGTATGTATGCCTTAAATGAATGTATTTTTTGAGAATATAATAAGATATTTGTACCTTAGAGTATTTATATTAAGGCAAAATATTCTGTGCACCTGGGTACACGGACTAGCATCAGTGCACTCAGATTCAGTTCATATACGTTTATTATTAAATACATGTATATTAGTGAATTAAAACTAATACTCCCTCCGTCCCAAGAATACATTCGCCCTTTCCATTTTGGTCCGTCCCAAGAATACATTCGCCCCCTAAAAATGGAAATAATACACAATATCAATAACCTTACAATACTACAATATTACAAAAATGCCACCTTCTTTTTACACACAATTTAGTCAAAGTCAACTATATCATACACTTTATTCTACTCAATTACCCAAAATACCCCTTCTCTTTCTTACATCACACCACCAAAAAGTTACTTTTCTTAAACTCCGTGCCCAAGAATACGCGAATGTATTCTTGGGACGGAGGGAGTACAATTTTTTAGTGAATTGGCACTGCACTTTTTATAAAAATGCTGTTAGTTTTTAAATACCAAATTAATGGTATTGTTGATTATAAGAAGTAATTCATTCATTAAGAAACACATATACATTACTAAATTAAAAATTTATACAGTTTGTTATGAAAAAAACTGGGTGCATAGATCTAAATTCGTGTCACCAGGAAAAATATCAACTTCATATAAATAATACGTAGCTATATTGTTTATTGTAGTAATAATCTTGTAAGCACATAGTAGTTTTTATTATGACAGTGGTTACACATGATTATTATGTATTGGACATCAACAATAAATGAAGTAATTTGTGTGCGTGCATAAACTCTAACATGCTACAAAATAAATAGTGTATGCATATTGAATGTATATTTACTGCGTGCACAATAGAGATACATATATAAAGAATGCATACCTTTATCATCAGTTCTTTTTTTTTTGTAAGGAAACAATATTTAATGGTAATTACAGAAAGGGAAGAGCAGTCCCAAAGTTAATTTAAATCCTAGAATACATAACTGGTGAATACAAACATAAATATGATATGAATTTAACCTTCTAAACCACAAGAACTTGGAGTTTCACATACGCCCCAGAATTGCATTGATTTGAAGCTCCATGTATGCTTGCAAAATACGCCGGAGAGGATTTCTGGAATATGTCCTCTGACACTTGAGTCAGTAAATGAATGTGAATATAATACCCCTTTCTCTTGATAGAAAATGTATAAATTTCCTATATTGAATATCTGAATGAACCACCTATGTCTTCTCTCTTTCCGAACAAGTTTCCCTTCGTGCGAAGAAACCAACCCACTCACCTTAACTCTCCCTTGAATTGTCATTGTTTTTGTCCCATAAAAATAGGTGCAGAATTCTTTTATACTCATTATTCAACCTGATACTAGATTGGGGTTCACCAAAGCTCTACTTTTGTTGAGCTATGGGGCCTGAACAGAGCTTGACCTTTATTCTAACTATCTTATCCGCATCACTTCACTTTATATTGTGATATTAATCCACATCAATAGATATACTCCAATACCTGTATAAATTCAAAACAGAAAAAAAACTTGAACAACATGTGGTTAGACACCAATGGGCTGACCCTTTACTTAATTCTCCTCCAAATATACTCAAGATTTTCAAATCAATCAATAAAAATTCTCATGTTTCTTTCAAGCCAAATAGACCAGAGATTATAAGGAACAGTGGTTCTCCACAAAACTTCTTCTACTAAGAGGATGCCTAAATCAATTTGTAAAAGATCTGACGTATTCATAAGAGGAACCCAAAGAAACCCTAACTCTCCCAACGCACTGCACCATAAATGATGGGAAGAAGGACAAAACAAATGGTTGGAATCCTCTGGGTAAACCTGCATAAAACACACCACTTCAGAGATAAGATAAATATACAATAATTCTCTTTGTAATAAGTCACAGTAGGCAACTTACCAAGTACTGTCATCATAGTATATACATAAAGAAATAAGTTGGATTGACAATTCTAATTTACTCACCAATCTTATTCTCAAATTATTCTTACTTCCAGAAATACTTTGCTAGCACCCCCCAACTTATTCTTATCAAATTAATTCTCTGCTTCCCAACGTATGAACTACAATGGTTATATTGACTTTTGCAACACCTCCCATTCAAAGTGGTTTCCAACTTAGCGAAGATTTGTACTTATTGTTTTGTTCTAGAAGATATCTAGCTTTTCTCATTTGGACTAAAAACTATGTGCCTCTAGCTTTTACTTATTAGTAATGTTTATGGTTTGTGCTGGCTCTAGCTTTCCACACCAAACATCTTTGACATATAATGCTTTGTCATCTCTCTGATCATTTGACATATTAGTTTTCTAAACATCAATTATTAGGCTGCCTTTTGTCGGCCAATATACAATTCCCATGTGTGTTTTGTGCTCGTGTTCATTTCGATTGATCATCAGGGGAAAAAATCCTAAAAGCCTCACATTCTTTATTTAAATTTCTGTCAATAAAACTGAATTGAATGTTTACTGTATTCTGCTAACTGAATCTTTACATTACTCTGAATTTTAGGTCTTAGATAAAATGCATGCACGAGGTATTGGTCCCCGAGCTGTAATCACTAGACAGCCTACAGAAGGGAAAAATAGAAATGGAGGTCGAGAAATTTTATAAATAAGTTTACTTCCTTTAATTCCCAGGAATGCATTGTCTAAGTATTAAAAATTGAACAGGCCTGCGGGTGGGAGAAATGGAACGTGATTGCTTAATTGCATATGGAGCCAGCATGTTGACATATGAACGCATGATGCTCTCCAGTGATCCTTTTGAGGTTCAGGTAAGCTACATATGCATTCATTTGAGTACATGATGCTTATATTGTGTGCAGTCTTCCTTAGAGCACCCACATTGGTTTTAAAAATTTGAGTTTAAACCAGAAAATATTCTACCCACACCAATGCGAATGAATGAGTTTAAACTCCTGCCCCTTGTCGGTTCAATATAATGAACTGAGTTTATTTGGTTTAATATTTTTTTTTAAGTCAAATTTAATTTTATAAAATTGTTTTAAAAAGTAAGTAAATAATATTTTTTAAATAGTTAGTTTAAACTGATATACTAATGTAGAGGACAATTGAGTTTTATTGGGATATGGGAAATTTAAAATTTAGGGGAGAGAGAGAGTTTAAACTGCCTCTCCAATGCAGATGCTCTTACATGAAAGTCACTCAGTGGTTACAACTTACAACTCATGACAATTTTTGCCTGTAGTTAGTTGCAGTCATTTTTAGGTTTCGAAAGTACCACTCTTGAGGCAATTTTAAATAAAATACCCTTTTGAACTCTCTATTATACAGTAAAACAGCATAATTCATTTATTTATCTCCGGCCATTGGAAGTGTTGGTCTCATGGCATTGGTCAAATAATCACATCTTCTTGCAGGTTTGCCAGAAATGCGGTTTGTTGGGGTATTACAGCTATAAGCTAAAAAGTGGCATCTGTTCTACATGCAAGGATGTTGAAAATATGTGTACCATGAAATTGCCCTATGCATGCAAGCTTTTAATCCAGGTAACCTACATTGAGGGATTCTCTTGTTACTCAAAGCATAATTTTATGTTTTCATCAGGTAGTGTTAATCATTTGTAAAAAGAGTGTACAATTTGATATGATTGGAGTCATAAAAAAAGGGTAAATATGTTGTGTTGCTGCGTTAGGCATGGCCTAGATTTTCTGGAAACAGCTTCTAATAAGTTCTACATAATCGGCTTTCTGGGCATGACAATGTTTTGTGTGCTATTGGGGAACTTCTTATGTCATATACAGATATATTATTTTACCCCTGGGGTTTAATGCTTATCTTAGGTTTAGTGTTGATTTTTGGTTTATATAATATCCTTGTGGTTCATGGTTCATGTATTATTCTAACCCAGCTAAATGTTTCTCTTTGGGTTTAGTGCTGATTCTTAAGATTATAACAATTGTAATTTGCCTTTATAGTATTATTATACTTGTGGTTCATGACTTAATATACCCATAGATTTAGGGATTGCATGTATAGTATTGATTCTAATGGTATGATTGTCTTTTCACATCCTCTGTGGGCATCCATCCATCTTGATATCCATGTTAAATTATGGCCCTGGTTATTGGTGTTCCATCCATGCAACCTATTTTTTTTCTTCTGTTGTTTATGATCTATTTTGCTCCTAGCATTTAATATTTACCCGTATTATTGTTAATAGCCCTAAAAAAGGGATAAAGACCACAAATGTTCCACATTGAACTAGTTACATGGGATTTCCCTCCTCGGTTATTGTTTATTTGGCAACAAGTTTAGATTGTTGGTTTGGTTTGTTCATTTTGCAGGAGCTCCAGTCGGTGAACATAATTCCCCGTCTAAAATTAACAGAAGCTTGAGCTTTGAACCATTTCCCTGGAGTTACCACCATTCTCAACACAAAACACTCTACAACACTAGTACATATGCTTCACATTTGGCACTAGTATCTTTTAACATAGTATTGTTTGATTGATGTTTCCTTTACTAATTAGAACGATAGGTACCGTTTGTGTATATAATACTACTTTCGTCCTATGATATTCTTCACATCTTTTCCATATTGGCATGTCTTTAGATTATCTCATTCGCTATAAAATGTTATCACATTTATTTATACTATAAATTGTTCATAAAATAGTTCGTTGAACCATTATCACTTTTGATCGATTGAGTATTATTTTTCATTAATGATGTTATTACTTTTTATATGTCTCACGTAAGGGCTTACGTGATGATATTTTTCACATCTTTTCCATATTCACGTCTTTAGATTATTTTCACATCCAGAGAAGGAGGGAAAAAAAAGACAGTCTCTTATTAGGTATTACTTATGTAGGATGGTTTGTGAGACACGTGTTAAAGTATGTCAGATAAAGTATATTTAATTGTTGTTAAAGTATATTTTCTAAAGTATGATGGATAATGAATTAAAGTATGATTTTAAGATGTTATAATATGATTTATTATTGACATACTTTAACTATAAATAAATATAATGGGTTCACCCGTTCTATGACCTTAGGAGTTAGGATAGCTTTTAATTTTAAAGATATCATGCACATCTACTATGCATTGCATTAGCATAATTTTATGTTATTTGATATCCAAAAGATTGAATTACCATGAAAAAAATGAGTTTGTTGATCCATCATGGGAGTTGCTAAAATTTTGAATGAAGGGGTTGTTTGTTTGAGAACTTCTTAAGGAAGGAATGCGAATAAAAGTAAACTTTAAATGTTTGGTTTATGCTCTACTATGGTTTCATTCCCAATTTATTGGCATTCCTTGGGAGAAATGAAACCCATTTCAATTCCCTTATACATTCCTTCATATTTTTTTTTTCCTAATTCATTAGGACGCCAAATACAGAAATGCTAAATTACTAATTTGAAAAGTAATATATTCAAACTAAATAATCAGATAAAAAATAAAAAAAGTAAAGGTAAGAAGTGGCCTTCGGCATTTGATTATAGTCCGGCGTCTACTTCCTGTATACAAATAATTATGTTTCATTTTACGAATTATTTATAAAATAATTTTCTTGAACAATTATTATTTTTCGTATTACTTTATGTAATTCTTAAAACTGATGTTCTATGCACAAATAAGAGAATAACTTATTATAGACCATCTCAAAATTGAAACGAGAAAACCTCGTCATTCCTTCAAAACTATCTATTAGATTTACAACACGACTATGACAATAACTTAACAACTCTATCACAACTATTTGTCTCGTTTGAATCTAACTCTAGTTTTGGCCTATTCCTAGAACTTGAAATCAAGAATCCCTCTTGATCATCAACGCAACAATCTCTAAATCTCTACTCCTCTTATCAATTCAACATTCTTTCTAACCGAAGTGGCTAAGAGAATAACACAATCAACGAAATAGTAAAACTTAAAGTAATGAGAAACACTCTGATTTTCTCATGACAATTCTTGAATCCTCGTCTCTTTTATAGTCATGGAGCGTACAACTCCATCAAATCTTTTCCAAAACTAATCATTGCAATCTTCTATAATCTTTCCTTAATTAAATCAATAAATTCTGCAGCACTATCTTTCTACAATATCATATTCGATCTTTACTGATTTCATTATAAAATTGATCTCATTTCCTTGCATCACTAATCAATTCTTTGACATATCCTCTACCTGCAACCTGCAAAATAAGAAAACATACATAGCAAAATATGTGCTCGTGACAATATTAAAAAGCTAACACTTTATATTAAAATGTTACTCCATTTGCCCCATAATATAATTCAAAATTAGCATAGAATTGAACTTGCTTTTAGGGGATAATTTGATATTTTTCAATAATAATAAATAAATTATAAAATAAATGTGAGTTGTAGAGGAGTAACAATTTTTAAATTAAAGTATATTGTGTGATTGTTGGATTGTATACTATTATTTTCTTATTTGGGGGTGTAAATTTATTTATGAAACAAATAAAAATAATAAATGTGAATTTATTTATAAAACAAATAAAATATCGCTTTATTAATAACATCACTTTATATCAAAATAATTACACTTCTTTATCTTTCCTACTAAATAAGTTTCAATAAGATGATTTCACTAGGGATTACCTTTAAACTATTGTTAATGAGTTAATGTTGTACTTAGTCAATATGATCTTAAGTTAGTACTATATATTTTCTGAGTCAACTTTTGAGTTAAATGACAGAGTTAATCATGGAGACAAACTGTTTAAACTAATGTTCACATCAAAGTTTTCGAGTTCGTGTGAGATTTGAAGTTGATGTCATATACTCCCTCCGTCCCACAATACCCTTTACTTTCCTTTGTAAATTACAAAAGAAAGGTGAAGAGTATTGTGGGACGGAGGGAGTAATTATTAAAAAATTGAGTTATATAGTTAAAGCATAATTAATGAATTCAAATTTAGGTATATAACAAAAAAATTAAAAAAATAAAAAAAACTCGAGTTAACTTTTTTTTTATTTAAGTTTATATAAATTCTTGTAACATTTGAGTTAAAATATTAAGTTACAAATATTTAAGAGTTAATATATTCACATTAAAATTTTCAGCTTTGTATATGAAAATTTGAGTAATTGTAATGTTTCGTGCAAGATTTTTGTAAGTAATCCCTCCGTCCCAGAAAGTCTGCACCCCTCTTTCCAGCACGGAGATTAAGAAAGTGATAACTTTTAGGGGTATTATGATATTTTTTTGTAATAAATAAATGATAAAGTATGTTAGGTGTGTTAGATAGGGGCGTTTTTTTTTGTAAATATAGTGTATGGGAATGGTGATTGTGTTTGACTTTTTGCTTCTTTAGGAAGGTACAAATTTTTGTGGGACAACCCAAAATGAAAAGTGTGTCATCTGAAATGGGACGGAGGGAGTATATACTATTTTTTTATTGAAAAAATCAGTTGAAATGTGAATACTGTAAATTTTTAATTAAAATAATTACTCCATCGGTCCTATTCAAAAAGGGTATTTTTTTCATTTTGACTGTCTCACCCAAATTGTCTCATTTCCTTTTTTACACACATGGGACTCACACCTCATCTAATACAATTAAAATATGGATCCCACACTCCCACTAATACAACTACCTATTACAGATTAAATAATAATACTCCTTAATCTATGTGCAAAAAACAAAAATCCCTCTTATGTCGGGATGGAGGGAATAAGTTTTTTTTCAGTGAAAATTAAAAGTATAAGTTCTTATACTTTTTTATATTAGACAAAAAATTATTAAAAACAAATAGGTACCAGAAGTACCAAATTTACAAACAGTGACTAAGTAGAGAAATTTCTTATACTTCTACTAAATTGTATAACATGTAATATTAAAGGATACAACTTTAAAAAAAATTGGAATTTGAGGGACAGTGTCACCAGAAATACACAAGTCCTTAAATTCAAAAGTGGGTCTAAATTGGATGAACAAAAGTATTTAAGTATATAACATTTTATTTTAATATATATATTTTCAACGAAAGAGCATATAATGATATTATTATTTGAATAATCAAATAATTTTAAAAAAATTAAGAATATAAAAATTTATGGGAATATCAACAAAAATGATACTTTTAATATAATTTATTTTGGAAAAATGTCCTTCACCATAATTTTTCCGGTAACATGCCACTCACTATAATTTTTTTAGGAAAAATATCATTTTTTACGTACAGACAACTATATGTGCAATCCTACACACTACATGTGATATTATTAATATGATTTACTAACAGATGTGTAGCCAGTACATGCGATTATATCTATTACTATATATTAATTGGAGTAATAAAAAGTCAAAAATTGATATTTATTTAAAAAATATATATATTTTATTTGATAGCATTTATCTTAATTAACTATTAAAAGTGGAATTTTTTCGCTATTTCTTTAAATTGCATTAGTAAGCAGTAGTTTCTTTCTTTATTTCACAGAAAAATAGTTTCTAAAATTAGAGTTTTAAAGAATTTTCTTATGTTCATCAATCTCTAAAAAGGGGAAAGAAAACACTTTGTGCGTTGCCTTCTTCCCCAATCCCCACTCTATAATTTTTTCATATAAATAACTGATTACTGGATTTCAGTCTCATCACACAACGAATATGAGTATTGGACCAGGACTCTTCTCTGATATTGGCAGGAAAGCCAGAGGTATATACGCATTTATCTCCGATCTCTCACTATTTCAATTCCGTTTTTGTTTTTCAAATTTCTTTTCTGTATTTCAGCTTTTTTAATTTTTATGTAGATCTGCTTACCAGAGACTATCTCTCCGATCATAAATTCTCTGTGTCGACCTACAGTGAATCTGGAGTGGTACGATTTATTTTATTTTTTTCTAGTAGGCTGCGTCATTATATGTGTGAATTTATGGTTTCAGTTGATCATTTGCTACTTATATTAAAAGATTATCGGATAGAAAAAGGTTAATAATGAGTAGTATGATGATGTGAATTAGTGTATCAGATTCTATATTGGCTGATGGTTGAAGCACAGAAGAAGGGAAGTATCAATATTATTGTTATTATTAGGAATAGGATTTCGGTTGCATAGAATATTGTTTCTGCTACCTTTCTAATTTCGAATCCAATTGGTTGTTCTTTGTTTATGTGTAAATTTACCTAATTTTTCCTGAATAACTATGGTGAATATCTCAAAACAGTTGAACTCTGCTTTATGTTACAGTTAGTATGTTTCCTCTTTTTTTGTTATGTATTAAGTATATAATAATTGCATTCGCTTATTCAGCCATATTGTGGTCTTTATTAGTTCATTAATTTGTGTCTATAATGGGGCAATGGTGTTTCCTAGTTGTCTTGGTCAATAAAACTCATGCAAGTTCTTGATTGTTTACTAGATTTTCGAACATCTTCATAGTGATATACTTTGATCAGTCTGAGGTCTTTGGATTTTATTTGCAAAATTGTCATCAGTGGAATGTATTGTCATGATACATGCCATTTTTTGGTGAACAAAAAGAGCATGGAAGTTAAGATTTATCTGCATGTATTCATCCAGTGATTTTGTTACTAAGTTTGTAGTGGTCTTCATAGTTTTGTACCAGTCATCATTATAAGTTGGACTAAGTTCCATAACATATGGAAGTTCTTTTGCAATTCATATTTGAAAATACTAATTATAAGAACTTCTATCATTTGTTAGGTTTATTTAACAAAAATCTTCCTCACTATAGAAATTACATTGCCCATAAGAGAGCATATATATGGATTGGGTGATCATTTTAGTTATTTGATCTTTACTAAACTGGCGTGCTGAAAATAAGATTCTGTCATTTTTAGTGTTTGTGTGTATATATTGAATGTGTATTGCAGTTAATTTTTTGTCACAAAAATATTAATATCTGCTGTTGTGATGACAACAGTGAATGTTTACCTTCTTAAGATCCATTAGTTATACTCACTATAATACTTCATGCCCTGTAATTTTATTGCCAATCGTTGCTTTGACTTTGAGTGTCAGATAAAATCCTCATCATACAATAGTGATAATCTCAAAGGATATTCTAGTTCATTTTGGAGGATCATATGCCAAATTCCAATTTAAATGATTGAACAGAATTTGTTCAACTGAAAATATTGTATATTTAAAATCATAGTATGTACTATATCAGTTTTAGAATGGAGGAAAGTCTTGCAGCATATTAATTTTATTTTCTCCCCAGGAGCAGAACATAGTCCTAAATTATGATATCCTTCTGAATTCCTGATAACCTGGTGCGTTCAGTAGCCATATAGGCATTGTACTATCACCAAATGGGAAGCTTCATTTATGGTTGGCTGATCAATTTTCTTCTTTATGATTCTTTCGTTTAAATCCTATGGCTGTAATACTTTTTGGATCATGCTGATTGATGAGGATGAGGCAGTCTCGTTACTGCTGGAACACGCCGGTTGTAGTAGTATGTTTGGGGTCCTCAAATATTATTTAAAACTTCTCATGCTGATGAAGCATTAGTTTGTCAAAATAACAAAATTTTCTAGTTAGAAACTCAACAACATAAACTGATTTGGCTTGGTATATAAAACTCGTAATCATATCTTGTATCATATCATGGGTATGGCCTGTGGTGTCTAGCTGTTAAATATTTGGGTTGTCAATCTAAAATTGGGGTTTCATTAATTTGTAGTCTGGATTTGCACATGGAAATGTGGGCAACCTGATCTTCTTGGGCTAGCATTAAGATGATCTCAGATGTAACAGACCTGTTATTTTCAAGATACAACTTGATATTGGAATGGATCTCAAAGTAGAGGCTATTACAATGCAATTTAAAGATGTGGTGCTGTATTCTGCAGTTTTTCAGTTGCAGAGAGGTTCCATGCAGATTAGGTGTTGTCATGATAAACTAAGCATTTGCACTAATACATGCGTCTGTGTTCATGGGGAAATCTATGCAATCTTTTTTCCTTCAATGTCTGATTGAGGCATCCGAATTCATTTATTGACCTTTGAGGAAATAGATGTTGTTTGAACCAATAATTGACTCCCGTGTGGAAGCTCTGTACCATCTCATTGAATTTGTTTCTCATTCAATCTAAATGATTTCTAGGTGGTTTCCACTTGGCCATAATTAATCACTAGATCATGTTGGGGTTTCTGTTTTTAGCTATTGAGTATGATTTGCTTGCATTCTTTTTCGGATTTCTTCCACTTGTGAATATCCTGCATCCCCATTAATGGGGTGTTACTCGTTAGACAAGTTAAGTAGGCTCTTGTGAAGCTCGATTTTTTTTACCAAGTTTCCATAATCTCGTTAAACTCCTTGGTAGCTTTTTTTGATACTTTCAGATTTAACTTGTTCATATACTACTTGTTAATTAGTATTTTTTTAAAAAATATTCTTATGAATTTTTGTTTCATTAAACGATGTTGATTTCAGCTCTCTTGGAAGATGTGCTCATTCAGCGCAAGCTTAACCTTGGAGTCATCTATAACTCTATTTATCTGAAACCTATAATTGCTATTAATTGCTGATTTGTCATGTTGTTGAGCATATTGTTTTGCCATGAATGTAGGCTTTGACAACATCCACAGTGAAAAAAGGAGGCTACTCATCTGGTGATGTGCAAGCCCAGTATAAATACAAAAACACTTCTGTTGATGTGAAAGTTGATACTGAATCAAATGTGAGATAATCAGACTATTATCACACGAAACTTGTCCGTTGTCATTTTTCTGATCCCTTTTCTTCATGCAACAGATCTCGGCAATTCTAGCAGTAGCAGATATCGTTCCCTCATCGAAAACCATTGCCACATTGAAACATCCCAATTATGAGTCCAGCAAGGTGTGTGATTACAATTTTACTAGCCACAGCGGCACTGCCTGCAAAGATAGCCCTGTTTATTTCTCCACTAAACTCTTGTTTTACTTGTACAGCTAGAAGTCCAATACTTTCACTCTCATGCATCCATTACTGCAGCCGTTGGCCTGAACCAAGCCCCTCCCATTGATTTTTCGATCACACTTGGTACACCCACTTTTGCTTTGGGTGCAGAGGCAGGATACGAGACGGTTTCAAGTAAGTTGACAAAATACACTGCAGGCATTACTGTGACAAAGCCAGATTCCTGTGCTTCGATAATTTTGTAAGTCATCTTAGTACTGTTGACCATTCTATTTACTTGTTTGGTATTTATAAAAAAGTCGAGGATTTTGAGTTTGTTTTCGTGACTTGGTAGGGGTGACAAGGGGGACACTATAAAGGCATCATATATACACTACCTGGATCACTCGAAAAGGAGTGGTGCTGTGGGGGAGATCACCCGAAAATTCTCAACGAATGAGAATACATTTACGGTTGGAGGGTCCTACGCTATTGACAGCCTCACGGTGTTGAAAATGAAGCTCAACAATCATGGATCACTTGGTACGGTTTTGCAGCACGAGGTGATCCCGAAGTCTCTGGTGACTCTTTCGAGCGAATTCGACACCAAGGCCCTGGACAAGACTCCCAGGTTTGGTGTATCCCTTGCGCTCAAGCCTTGACACCATTTCTTTACTCAGTTAAAACAAATACCTTTCAAGTAAGCACGAAATAAGAGTGATCCAATTTAGCAGAAGATGCATTCATTTTATTCATGGGGTAGTGAATTTTCCTAATTTTTTCAGACTGCCCTTTAAATAAGTAATTGCTTCATTTTTATTCTTATTAGAACGTTGATCTCTTTATTGTTACTTTCTGCTGCAATACACTTAAAATCGACTAGTGAAAGATGACAGCTTCAACTTTGCTTCAATTCGCTTTGCTCCACTCTTTTTATCCGTACATATTAATAAAATTGAACATTCTCGACTCTTGAGATGATGTAATCCAGGGGGATATCGGCATAATAAGAAAAGATGACATAAAAATGTATGTAATATGTAATTTTTAGTGGGTTATAAGAACACTAGACGTAATTTTTGTATCTCTAACATGTGGACATAAGAATGTGATTAGCTTAAACACTAATCTACTCGACACCAATTAGAGTACCATAAACCAACAAATTTCATTTTGTGCTGTCGTTTTGTGTTTAAAATAATCACTTCTAATGTAAAATTTACCTCGTGTTGATAAGGATCCCAATTTGTGTTCATGTCTATCTTAAAATGACAAATCTACCAAGACCACGAACATGAATATGAAAATTTTAGTGTTGAGAAGGCAAGTTGATAACAATAATGAAAAAAAAAACTTAATTATTTTGCAGTTCAAAATTAATTTGATAACAAAATTCAACAACACAAACTCATTAAGAAATTAAAATTATTTAAAATAAATTTAGCATAATATGAAACGATATTGCATGATAATTATTACTCAAAGTTGGACAATTCTTAGTTGATCCAGAGTATAACAGATGACCCTGATCAGCGCTAATGTCAGCAGTTGTGGGATTCGTTGGCGCTGAATACTTTAAAAAAAACATTTTGATAAAATGGCTTAGAAAGAACCACAAGATTTCTACATTGTATAGGAAATAATAGATGAACAAAACCTTTCTGTAGTAGGCTTCGTAATTAAATTTAATACTATAAACTACAAACATAGTATAAACATTTCTAAATAATCATAGCAATTATCAACAATAATTTTGTTAAAAAGTAATTAGATGTTGTCCTTTAGAACTCCAATAAAATTGCTCATCACATTTTTACACAATTTTTTAAAGTCAGCAATAATAAGCTAAACAATCTACTTATTTCTACTCAAGCTTGAGCTGCATCGACTCGGTGTATCAGCATTGGACACGACAATTAGATGAATGAGAACCGAACTAAGACTCGGTGAGTCGACAGGGAAGATGCAAATTCTAATAGCAATAAGCATTTTCAAATTCAGAACAAGAACACACCAACGATTTAAATGAAATACGCAACAGATAAGGCGTGAATTAAACTTAGATAAATCCAAAAAAAGCATTAAACAGTCAAGTATGTAGGGCTAATAACTATTAGAATTGACTGGCAGAACAAAACCATCAAATGTAACACAATCTCGATTCAACAAAATTCCGAACCAACCACCAAATTCAACCAACCTATCAATCGATGGTCTGCATAATATCCTCGGCGGTGAACTTGGTGCCCTTGTCCTTATCAGCGGCGGCGCGGCCCTTGGCTTTGCGGTCGAGCAGCGATTTCCGATCCTTGTCGAGGCGGAGCTTCGTGATCACGACCTTGGAGGGGTGAATGCCGACGTTGACAGTGGATCCGTTAACCTTCTCGCGGGTGATACGCTCGATGTGGATGACCCACTTCTTGCGGTACACCTGCACCACCTTGCCCTCGCGGCCCTTGTAGGTGCCACGGACCACCTGCACCTCGTCGTCTTTGCGGACGGGCATGGAACGGACGTTGTACTTGGATCGGAGGTCGCCGGAGAGAGGAGCGCTCATGATAATGCGGCGGACGCTCGACGGCGCGGTGAAGTGAGCCTTACGACTCTTGCGCCGGGAAGAAGACACGCGTGGGTTGAACTTCATTTTCGCCGCGGATTATCTGCTCTACTGCTGTGCTGCAAGCTGGAGAGAAGGGGGGAGGCTAGGGTTTCTCTATATATATAAACAGATTCGAGGATTTTTGTACTTTGGGCTAGGGCTTTCTTTTAATGGGCCTTCACCTCAATATTCTTCATTAATTATTTGTATTTGGGCTTAAAATAAAGCCCAAAAGGAACACCTCTGTATTTGCGTAATATACAAGAGCTTACTTTTAAGTCGTTTAGTTAATTAAGTACAAGAGCTAAATTTGCGTGACCGGTATGTGAGATGGGTCGACCTGTTGTTAAAATATACTCCCTCCGTCTTATAATACTTTTCACGTTTATTGTTCCACGTTGTTTAAGAAAAATTGCACTTTTTGACCAACTTTATTGACTTTGGAGAGTATTGTTGTATTTTTAGATAATAAAAAAGTATAAAGTAATGATATGTGTGTGAAAAATGAGTGGCAAAATTAAAATTAAAGTAACTTTTGAGATTGTTAGATAAAGTGATATTTTCTTTTTTGGGTGTGAAAGGTTTTGTGAGACAAATAAATGAGGAAAGTATGAAATGTATTATGGGACGGAGGGAATATTTATTATATAGTTAAAGTATTATAATTTGTAGTTAAAATATGTTTTTTTAGTATGATGAATCTATATCTATATATTCTATATAAAAGCACCTAAAGTCTAACTTTTTTTTTCTGCTCAAATTTTGAGTCAAAATTTCTTTTTAATTTCTCACATATTCTCAATTTCTCATCATTAATTTTAGTATGCATTCCAATAATACATTTAGTCAAATCTTCCTTTTATAAATTCATTAGTAAATCAATTAATTACATCTATGTATCCATACAATAATTATCACTCACATAATTTTCATTCGGTTGGTCAGTGGAAAAACAGAATTTTCTTATTTATCTTTGATTTTGATTTTATTTTTGTATGCTTTTTTTATATTAATTAACATGTTGAAATTTGTTTCAATTTGAGTTAATTATTGTGAAAATTTGGTTTGTATTCGAACATAAGGTTAAGTAATTAAGATATTATTTGGAATTGTTTATAACATATGATAATTACATAATGAAATATAAATATTAATAAAAAATTTAAAATTATTGATTTTTTTATAATTACATTAATTTATTATACATGAAAAACGAATAAGGGTCGTATAACGTCGATTCAATTAAAATCTATTTAATTCATTATTACATATAAAGAACTAAACTAAATATACTCCACATACCATCACAATATAAAATCTCATACATATGTATTCCTTTCGTTCCATTCTAATAGTTATACTATTTGTTTTTTTGCATGGGTTGCTTTTTGCACGGTGATTAAAAAATTTTGTATTTTAATATCTATTGAAATGAGAGAAAATATATTTTAATATATAGTGGATGTTGTATTAATGTGGCGGATGAGTCCCATTAAAAATTTTAATTACTTAATTGTGTGGGTCTCATAGAAAAAAAAAAGAAGTAACCGTTAGAATGAAACACTCAAGTTAAAAATATATAATTATTAGGATGAGACGGAGGGTGTATATATATATATATATTTATATAATTTTAATTTTTAAAATCTATCTCGTGCATCGCATGGGTAAAAATGCTTGTTAATATATATTTTTAAAGTATTATTATAGTATGATTCATTTTAAACATACTTTAATTACTAATAAGTACTCCCTCCGTCCCATACTTATATTCACACTTTCCATTTTCGTTCGTCCCACACTTATGTTCACTACCCAAAAAATGAAACTTCACATTAACCAATAACCTCAAAAGTTATCTTAATTTCAAAAATATCACTCTCACCTAACACACATAATATACTTTATAATTTATTTATTACCTAGAAATACCACAATACCCCTAAAAGTCAATAAAGCTGATCAAAAAGTAACTTTTCTTAAACTCCGTATCTGCAGTATAGGTGAACATAAGTTCGGGACGGAGGGAGAACATTTTATCAATATAACAACTATACTTTAACAATAAGTCGATCCGTATTACAAGAGGGCATCATAAAATTAATTATATAAAACAATTAAAAAACATTATAAAATTAGAAGTATTTGATCTCCCTTCTCACAAGAGAGTATCCTAAAATTAATCATGTAAAACAATTAAAAAAATTATAAAATTAGAAGTATTTGATCTGCTAATATAATATGCTCCCAAGTTCCAACTATCTTCTTCCTACTTTTCTATTTGGTTCGTCTTAATATTATCGTTATGTCTTAAAAAATAAAAAAGAAAAATGCCACCAAATATAACAATTTTATGATGCATTTTAAGTTCAAATTGTCAGTTCATCACACACACACATTATATATGTATTTTATACTTATCTTAAAATAATAAATTAAAAAAATAACAAATTACACTAAAAGTAAAATAAAAAAATAAATAAAGAGAATTTTCTAAATTCTGAAGAAAAAAAAATATACTCCCTCCATCCCATGAAAGTTTGCAACCCCTTTCTGGCACGGAGATTAAGAAAGTGATAACTTTTAGGGGTATTATGGTATTTTTAAGTAATAAATAAATGATAAAGTATGTTAGGTGAGTTAAGTACTTTAGGGGATGGGGTTGAAGGGGGGGTTTACATACAACCGAGGCAAAGTGGTTTATGATTGAATCTCAAAGGCATTCTTATCATTTGGTAGATCCAAGTCCATGGCCTATTTCGGGTTCACTCGGAGCTTTGGCAACAACAGTAGGAGGTGTGATGTACATGCACTCATTTCAAGGGGGTGCAACACTTCTCAGTTTGGGCCTCCTACTTATGGATTGTGTTTGATTTTTTGCTTTTTTAGGAAGGTGCAAATTTTTGTGGGACAACCCAAAATGGAAAGTGTGTCATCTGAAATGGGACGGAGTGAGTATATATATGGAAATTAGCAAGACAAATGGAGTATTAAATACTACGTTCGTCTCATTTCAAATTGCATAATTTTCATTTTGAATTGTCCCACAAAAGTTTGCATTTTTCTTAAAAAATTAAAAGTCAAAACAATCGTCATCCCTCATACACTTCATTTACAAAAATATCATCACTACCAAACCCACTTAATATATTTTCTCATATATTTGTTACTAAAAAATATCATAATATATACTCATAAAATTTATCACTCTTCTCAATTTGGATGAGGGTGAAAACTAAAGTGGGATTTGAGAGAGTAATTCTATATAACGGATCTCATGAATAATACTATAACTTATTGATCTAATAACAACCTTATAGATTTCATACAAATTTATACGAGTAACATTTGTGCGCACTAATTACATAAAATATTATTTTGTGCAACACATTTACTTCAAAAGAATTGACAATCAAAACCACTAGAAGTGATCAATAAAATAAACCTTTAAATCACATCGATAAAACAGTAATATTACATTTTTCATATATTTGAAATGATTAATTTTATTTTGAATGTAATGAAGTAAAATTCATGAATGAATGAAAATGCAATAACCCAAGGATAATTGATAAGCTCTAAACTACAAAGAGATAAAATAATAATACCACATCTTTTTACATCTAAAGATATATATATATATTCAATAATACAAAATTATTAATTTTAACTAAAATGATCCTGTAATAACATGTATTAGCATCTACATGTGGCCGTAAATGCCTTGAAATAATACTTCAACAATAACCATTTGTTGATGCAAATAAATTATTTGAGGTAAAGTATTTGTGTTTACTTAATTTTATTTTTATTTTTTTTCAAATATATATGTATTTAAAATGTTATCATGACCATAAATTGTCGTCGCAAAAACCATTTTTTGGTTATAGAGATGAGAGAGACCTCATCGGTGGTGGTGGTGGGCAAGGATCGATAGTTTGGAGTGTGGGTAATGTAGGTTATTTAACATTTTACTATTTTTATTTATTGATATATGGTATGAATATTTTAAATTGAGCAAGTTCGAGTTTGTTTCACAGTGAAATTTTTTTTTTTTTTGGATTAGTTATTATTTTTTTCATTAAAAATGTTATTCTTATCACTTTTCACCGATTAAATTTTAGTATTCATTTAAAATATAACCACATCGTATCCTTCTTACAGAATCCTATTAAGTGTATTTAAAATTCAAAATTTGGACATTTAAGTAGCCAATTCAATTTTTGTTACGTTGAACAAGATACAATTATCCCGCATTAATTCTTTCTCTTCAAAACCTTTTCTTTATGTTTTTCTTTGGAGCATTAGTATTAAGCCTTGAAGATTCATTCATTAATAAAGGCTGAAGTCCTTTGCGTCGTTGGCTAGATCCATACCCCCAATTCCCACATTGTCTTATCTTCCCTTGACCTTGTGCTTTATGTTTTCCCTTTTGCCCATCTTTTCTTCTTGATTCGTTCTTCGAATTATGGAAAGCGCTCTTAGGAGTTAGGATGAATGTTCGGATTTGATTCAAGTTTCTTTTTTAGCTTCAAGTTGGATGTAGTGGACTTGTGGTGATGGTGCATGGTGATAGAGTAAGAACGAGCAAGGTGATGATTCGATGGTAGTGCGTAGAAGAGAGGAGGCTCTCCTCGTTGGTGTTGTGTTTTTTATTGCTTTGATTTTTCTATTTATCTTTTCATATTCTCCTTAAATATGATTTTACTTAGGTTGTTTTTTAACCGTTAGAATTAATTAGATTTTCAGTAACTCCTAATCGATGGTGTACCCATGATGTTTCTTCAAGGCCCCAAAAAATAATACTTTAATGTACTCTCTTTATTCTATCTTCAAGTTCATATTCACTGTTTGCTCAAATATTTGACTGACTTAGTGTTTTTGGATAATAAAAAGATTATGAAGTATGTTATACAGTGTGTGTTAAAAGAAAATATTACAATTTTCAAATTAAAGTGTTGTGTGGATTTATTAAAGTGTCATTTATACATTAATTATAATATAAATATTAAGTAAAATTCTTGAAGTTGAGACGGAAGGAAATGTATATTACACATCCTAAAAAAATACATTGATTATAATATAAATATTAACTAAAATTATTTTTTAACTTGAGATGAAAAATTATCGATAATTTATAAATGTAAATGTGAAATTCATTGTTATAAAGTAGTAATGGGAAATTTTAACCATATGAAAAAACAGAGTACTACATTGTCTATCCTAATATTAATAGAGTGTGGGACCGTCTCGTCTCAGTGTATGACGATCAAATCAATTTATGATTTTATAATTAATTATCATGATTAATTAAAGATGTTATTTCTTTTATTTTAAAATTTTATCACTTTTCATTCATACAATAAATTATTTATAAAATAATTTACATTGGTTATCACTTTTAACTAATTAGATATTCCTTTTCATTATAAATGCTATCATTTCTTATCCTTGAATTAATTCCATGAGAAAACTCAGAATCATAATTACAAAAGATATGAATAATAATCCAAAATAACAAATTATATAGTCAACTCTTTTTCTTAATAATACATTATTAAAATTGGGGCACTATAGACTTCGATCCTATGACCTCAACTCTTTTCCATGGATATTTGACGAGTGGGCCACAAATAAATGGATTATAGTAATAGTCACAACTTATACTCCCTCTCCCGCCCAAACGTTACTGATTACTTTTTGTGCGTAGATTAAGGAGTATTATTATTTTATGTGTAGTGGGTAATTGTATTAGTAGTGAGTGGTGGGTCACATGTGATACCTTTTTACTAAAAGTAGTAAATGGAGGCATTTGGATGAGACGCCCAATATATTAAAATGGTGACCTTTTGGTGGGACGGAGGGAGTATTTTATTGTCACGATAGATACGGAATTTAATAAAATTTATTTTTTAATCAATCTATTAATTTTTAGAGGGTGATATGGTATTTTTTTTGTAATAGTAAATAAATTCAAAAGTATGTTAGGTATTTTAGGTGTGAGTGAGAATAATAAATTTATATTCAAAATATACTTTTAAATTGAAGATTGATGCGGTGTATTGATGTGGTGTTTCCTTTTTCTAGTGAAATAATATGGACTAAAAAAATAGTGTGAAATTGGGAGTATTTCAAAAATATTCATGGCCGGTAGGTCCAACTTTGCTCCTAATATTTCTTGTCTGTTTTTCTTTTAGCAATTAATCTCCTCTGTGGAAATATGTAGTACCCTTTTGTAGTTGTTAGGTGTTACATGTAGTCCTTTTGTAATTGTTTTGTGTAGTCCTCTTCTGTAATTGTTTGGTGATAATTTCTGTGGAAATATGTAGTCCTCTCCTGTGATTGTTTGGTGCTACATGTATTCCCTTTTTGTAATTGTTTGGTGCTTGTTGATTGTCGTCATTTTCACCTAGGTTTTAGTGTCTTTATGTGTGTATTTTCGGATGTTTTTATCCGTATTTGTGTTAAGTTTGGTGGAGTTATTGTTATTTTGAGGAAAGTGGTACGAACTGATAGAATTGTGTAAATGAGCTTAAATATGTGTAAAACAGGTCATGGAACGGACAAAAACTGAGTCGGGAGCGAAAGGGAGACGAAGAATAGGCCATGCAGCTGCACGGGCCGTGCGCGGAACACGGCCCTGTAGCAGCTGGCCGTGTAATGTCATCAGAACACGCTGCTCGGCCAGAGATTCGGCCGTGCGCTGGTGCACGGGCCGTGCGCTGCTGCACGCCCCGTGTGCGGAGCTCGGCCCTGTAAGAAGAAGCCGTGTATTATCGTCAGAAAGTGCTGCACGGCCATGATCAAGGCCGTGTATTGCAGCTCGAGCCGTGTCCGGAAGCACGCACAAAAACGCCGAAGTAGGTGTGCCCTACACGGGCCGTGTACTGCAGCACGGGCCGTGTAGGTGAAAAATCCTGTGAAAATTTCAGAATGTTCCGGAAGCTTCTAGAAGGTCCATAAGTGATATAAAACCATGATTGGTACGAAATAGAAGAGAGGAATCATTTTTTGGGAGCAGTTACACACATTCCACACCACATTTTTACACACATTCATCTCCATCTCTTCCACCCTTCACTTCATCCATCAACTCCACTTGATCTCCTCAAATCCATCCATTAATCCATTCATCCACCAATCTAAGAAGAGGAATTCATCAAGGAGTGAAGATTTGAGCATGTTGAAGGAGAAGAAGGCCTACATTGCAAGGGAAGCCAACTTACCTTTAATTTGTGATTTTCTTCATTATTTAGCTAGATTAGAGCATGCCATGGATTGTAATGAATTATTCATGATTTGTTGTGGCTAGTCCTCATGTGAGGCTAGCAATATGATTGGTTAGGAATTATGTAGATTTTGCACACCGCATGTTTGATGAAATGATTGTTATGAATATTTTCTATTATGAATGCTTATTCTCATTTGATGCATGATTTGTGTGGTTAAATTCTCTATGCATAATGTTAGGATGACCATTCCAATATTGTGTATGGTGGTTTAATTGAATCATTGATTGTATGAGGTGACTTAGTTAGTATGAGGGGAGGAAAGTCATTCCCTCCAAGTGCTTAGAACCTCATAATATGACATTATTGATAATCACTTGTGAAGTGTTTGATATGATGAGGGGAACCAAGCCAATTTTCATTTGACCTTAGAAAGGGAACACTAGGAAAACGTCCCTGCCCACTAGAGAAAATTTCTCGTGATAATATCTCTATACTGGTATATTAATATCCGTAAGTACCTATAGGAAGGGTGAGAATTGGAGACGCTCTTTGAGTGCCCTTAATATCATAACTTGAAAACCATCAATGCATGTGTGTGTGTGAGTCTATATAAGTCTTTTCCATGAGTGTTGCTTGCCTTGCATACTTCTTAGATTGCTCTATCATCATCCATCTTCCATGTCCATTGTATCCATCTATCTTTAATTGCTTTCTTAGTGTTAGTTTTTAGTGTTAATCATCCCATCCTTACTGATTCGTCTTACTAGAGTAAAACACTTCTCAAACACGGCTACCCACTTTCGCCCTTGGGTTCGATATCTTATAAATTTTGCACTTGGTCGCTTACGTGCTACACACGATAGAGTACACTTGCTCTAAATCAATTTAACCAAAATTGAAACCAAGTTCACTTATTTATCTGGAAATATATAATACTCCCTCGTCATATTAATAGTTGAACGTATTTAGTAGTACGAAATTTAATAAAAGTATTTTTTTTTGTTGTAATAATGTAAGAAAGAGAATTGGTATTTTGGATAATTGAATAAAATATGGAGTATGATATAATTGAATTTGATTAGATTGTGTGTAAAAAGAATGTGATTTTTTTTGTTGTAATAATGTAAGAAAGAGAATTGGTATTTTGGATAATTGAATAAAATATGGGGTATGATATAATTGAATTTGATTAGATTGTGTGTAAAAAGAATGTGGAATTTTTGTAATATATTGTATTGTAAGGTTATTGATATTGTGTATGGTTTTCAGGTGTGCAAATATTTTTAGGACGGGTCAAAATAAAAACTATTGCAAGTATTCTTGAAAGTGGTATTTTTTTTAATTGTTTGGTTGGTGCGTTGCAGTACCTCACTATTACCCGACCAGACTTGTCTTATGCTGTTAATACTATGAGTCAATTTCAACCATCACCTACATTGGAGCACTTTCAAATGGAAAAACGTATCCTACGTTACGTCCAAGAAGCTAAGAAGCAACCAATAGTTTCGCGCTTTAGTTGCGAGTCTGAATATCGTGCTATGGCAAATGTTGCTGCTGAATTCACTTGGGTTGTTCATCTTCTACGAGAACTTGATGCATCACCGAGTAAAACTCCAGTGCTTCTTTGTGATAACCGCAGTGCTTTATTCCTCACGCAAAATCTGATTTCTCATAAGCGGGCCAAACACATAGACATTGATTATCACTTCATATGTGAAATGGTTCCTGGTGGTCGTTTGTCTACACAATTTGTCACATCCACTCTACAGCTAGCGGATATTTTTACCAAGAATTTTCCGTATCCATTATTTGAGATGTTTCGTGCGAAGATCTATATTTTTACCAAAAATCTTCCATGTCCATTATTTGAGATGTTTCGTGCGAAGCTCTGCGTTTCATTGAACCCAACGCTTCGCTTACGGAGGTTGTTAGTCTAGAAAATTCTATAGATCATGTATAGTATATATTTTTTATTTGTATTTATTTCTTTCCATATTTACCGCTATCAATTATAAATATATTATATATGGAGTATCAATTCAATCTCCTGGATTACTCAACTCTCACAAATATTATTGACATAATTAGGTACAAATTTTAGAATTTTATAAACAAATCTAAAATTCTATAATTGTCCTCAAATTTTTTCCCTCTTTTCAAGTTTCCCCATTCAGTTTTAACTAAAAAAAAACCTTACTTATAAAATCATGAATTTAGTTCTAGCCACGACACCATGATATAATTTTATTACTATTACTCCCTCGATTCCAGGTATTTTAATCCATTTGTACGGGTACGGAGATTAAGACGTGTTATTTTTAATATATACTCCCTCCGTCTCAACTTAAGAGTCTCATTTGCTTTTGGGCACGTGGATTAAGGAGTATTATTATTTAATGTGTAGTGGGTAGTTGTATTAGTGGTGTGGAGGCCCCATGTTTTAATTGTATTAGTGGGTGTGGGTGGGTCCCATGTGTCCAAAAAAGGAAATAGGACTCTTCAGGTGGGACGACCAAAATGATAAAATGACCCTCTTAGCCTGAGACGGAGGGAGTATGTAAGAAAAAGTAGGGATAAATTAATAATTTTAAAAGAAAAAATAAATAAAGTTGTTGGGAATGATGAATAAAGTGTAAAAAGGTAATTAAAGTTGTTTGGATTGTAAGTATATAATAAAATATTATGTATTTTTACCGTTAATGGAATGAGTAAAAATACATGGATTATTCCAAAATGAAAAGTGGGTAAAAATACGTGGGACGGAGGGATTATTATTTTTTAACCTTAGTAATTAAATTACTCCCTCCGTCCCACGTATTTTTACCCACTTTCCATTTTGGGGTGTCCCACGTATTTTTACCCATTCCATTTTTGGCAAAAATATATAATATTTTATTACCTACTTTTTACAATCCCAACAACTTTAATTACTTTTTTACACTTTATTCATTATTCCCAATAACTTTATTCACCTTTTCTTTTTAAATTACTAATTTATCCCTACTTTTTCTTACATTATATATTAAAAAAATAAAACGTCTTAATCTCCGTGCCCGTACAAATGGGTAAAAATACCCGGGACGGAGGGAGTATTAAAATTGGTACCACAAGTAGGTGGCAAAAAAAGACCAACAAAATTGACACAAGGCAATCGTACACCAATCTAATCAAATCATGGTGTATTCAAATAAGGTTCGTTTTTCCTCCCGCCATCAAATAAAAAGAGCACCCTCTCCCACTTTTTTATTTTCTTAAAAATATTACTCCATATAATTTTGGAGGAGATTTAAAATAAAAAGTGAGTAGATAGGATTGAATTTTAATGAATTGGACATAGGTTGAGGTTGAGGGGGTAAAGATATTTATGATTCCCCACATGCCCACATTTAATGCACCAAATCAAAACCAAACAATCCCTACAAGGTAACAATATCAACACCTTTTCTCACCTCTCTATATTTAACAAAATTAACCCATCTCCCCCAATATTTCATACAAAACAAAACCCCATATACATATTTTCATACACGCAAATAAATTTTAGGTTTGGAGAGAGAGAGAAAAAGGAGAGAGAAGAGAGAGATAGAGAGGGGGCTGTTGATAAATGATGGATATGGGAGTGAGAGGATGGGATGAGTTGGGTGTTGTGGGTACAATCTATGAAGAAGAAGATGAAGATTCTTTATCATCACCTTCTTTTGGATCTTCTTCTTCACTTTCACCCACACCACTGATTTACACCACCAAGGAACATCCATGGTACTAATTTATTTTTTACTTTTTAATTTTTATTTGGATGCATAAATTATTTTAAATAGTGTAACTTTTTTTAATTTAAATATGTTTGGGGATAGGTCGAGAAGAAATCCAGACGTGGTGATTTATGTTCAAGGCACATGTTTTCGCCTTCACAAGGTATTATTTTAATTATTTAATTTCTTTGTATTTTTTTTTAATGAGATATCCAGCTAATTTATACACTGGCATAATTTGATTAATTGCTTTTATTAGGAGATTTAAAATTGCTTTTTTTTAAAAATCAATTTTAGTATTTTTTTGTATGCATACGATACGGTAATGTATGTATATGAGCGTGGAAAAGAATAATAATTTTAAATTTAAAATATATTTTTAGTATGTGTGTTGAGTGTTTTTATCAAAAATTAAAATTATTCATCATCTAATATATGAAATTGTTCAAAAATTTAGAGGTATGGAAATAGTAGTATTTTAAATCGAGGATTACTAGTTAATTTAGTTTTTATTTTTCCAGAAAATTCATTATACAATTCTTTCAGCTATGAAACCCATATGCAGTACATTTAATTCCCTTTCACTAATATTACAAAATCATGATTTGGGTTTCACTTTTTAATATTATCCGCTTTCCATTTTTTAGCCGATTTTTACACATTTTATAAATATTAAAAATTCACCCTATATTCCACATATTTTTTACACTTTATTCATATTCCCAATAATTTATTTACTTTTGTTGAGTGCGAGTAATGTTGTCAATTGCATAATAGTAATAATATAATAATTATAATTAATTGAGTCACGCTTTATTAGTAAATAAATAAATTGTTAATTTTTTTTTGAAACTCAATAAATTGTTAATTGAGTCACGCTTTATTAGTAAATAAAAAAATTAATATATTAATGAGTCAATTTTCACCTGCAAGTATAATGAGTATTCACTCTCAAACACGTTACATAGCAAACCTAATTAAATGCTAACATGTAATGAATAGTGAAGCAACATTTACTCTATTTCACAGGACTTATTGATTGCCAAGAGTGCCTACTTGAAACGCTACCTCCATGAATTCCCCGAAATGACCCTCTCCCCGCCGTTAAACATAACGCCACAAACCTTCTCCCTCGTAACGGACTTCTGTTACGGGGCCCACCTCGCCGTTACTCCCTTCAACGTCGCCTCGCTCCTAACGGCCGCCGAGCTGCTCCAAATGACGGACGGCCAACAAAGCCTCAAGCACTTAACGGAGGCCTACTTCCTCCGTGTCGTCTCCGTTAACAGGGAGTGCGCCTCCGTCGTGCTGCGGTCGTGCTTCCCGCTCCTTCCGGAGGCAGAAACGGCGGCGTTCCTTGTGAGCAGGTGCCTTGAGGCGTTAAGTTTGACGGAGGAAGAAGACGGCGATTTTGGGTATTTGGATGATTTCAATAGTGTGATCATTGAGGATCTAAATGTAATACTGGAGTCAGTGAGTCGGCGATTGGACCGTCACGATCTGCTATACCGAATCATTGACACGTATCTCAAGGTATGTAATTTAGTAAAAAATTTCATGTTATATTATCCAATTATAGAAATTGTTTAGATTTTTTGGGGGAATTTTTTAATTAAATCCATACGCGGCGGTGGGGGTTTAGATTTTTAACTAATTGTCTAAGAAAGATATGTCCACAAATTTAAGAAAATTATTTTCATTAATTTTTTTGAAATACTAATTTTTTAGATATTAAATAAAATAATTTAAATTGTTGAATTGAAGATGTTTTTTTTTAATAATGTTATCGACATATTGTGGAACACATAAAAATTAAAAGTCCGCAAATTGTTATAGGAGTATTATATTTTATTCTTAACATGATAGCATATGGTAATATGGTAAGATATACTAAATCAAGAGTTAGTCTCTTTTTCTCTTGATTTAACCACTCTATCAATAAATATGGTATATGACACGTTTTACACAAGTATTTGCCATAAATCAAATGGTAGGAGAAGAGTACTACAATTAATTTTAAATTAAATTGGAAGTGTACATATGTTTTTTTTCAATTTGATTTAGCATGCATGCAAGGGAGTTGGTGACGGGTGATCATTTTCGAATCAATGATTAGAGTATTAGACTATGCAATTTAGAAAGACTTTTTCTTGGATAAAGGGATATATTACTCTTTATCTATTTCCGTTTCGCTCATGATATGAATAACTCGGACATTCATTTCAAGTTTGTTTTTTGAATTACATATATAAACAAAATTCGAATCAAATCATTTTTTGGCAAGGCGTGAGTAGAAACCTTCTTATGGGTGGTACTGTTCATCAATATCTATCCCAATGAGTTATCTATTGAATGGTTACAATTGATGTTCGAAGTGATATTAAGAGAGAGATGTAGATGTGATTAATGTTTGTTTGTGGCAGGAAAAGGCAGGAAAGGTGTCGGAAGATGAGAAAATAAAAATGTGCAACTACATGGACTGCAGCATACTATCACCCACACTAGTCATGCATGCAGTACAGAATCCCCGAATGCCCCTCCGCTTCGTCGTTCAAGCCATGTTCCTTCAGCAGCTCAACACCCGCCACTCCCTCATCTCCGCCACCTCCCACCGCCACCACTCCCCCTCCCCCACCACCCTCGGCGCCATGCTCCAGCGCGACGCCGCCCTCCGCCAGGTCTCCCACATGGAGGCCACCATGAAGGCCACCGCCTCCCGAATTCAGAATCTCGAGGAACAAATCACTGGGATGAAGAAGATGTTGAACGAGTCGGACAGCCGGATCAACTCGGAGCGCTCGGCGAGTTTCCGATTCAGCTCGGAGAGTCGCAAGGTCGAGAGGGGCCAAATGGGGTCGGTTTCGTCGCTGAGTTACCGAGACGTGTCGAGGAAGGTAGGGACGTCTTCGTTGGAGGGGAGTCCAGGTGTCGGCCGGAGATTGATTAATGGATTAAAAAGCGCGTTTAGGTTGCAGAAGAAGAAGAGCAGAGGACCCACCAAGAACGAGGAGACTGAAGAGGGTAAAGTCGTCATTATCAAGAAGGATCAATTGTTTCACAGTCGCCCCCTTTCTCAATTCTAATTTCTAAATTTAACATGTATAATTATCTTTTTAGTTTGTTTATTTATTTATTGGAAATTTATATGAGTATCCACTAACTAGATTTCAGTATATATATAATGTCAAATCATTTTTTTTCTTTTTTAATGATTTTCACTTATATTTTGTGAATGACAAAATTTTCCGACGATTTGTAATATTTGTTAAATTATATTTACTGTTATCATGGTTAATGGTAATTAAAGTATGATGCACATTGTATTAAATTTTGATTTTAGTATGTTATATATAATATAATTCAATATTAACATTAATTTAACTATAAATAAATACAACTAATACAACTATATATTTTTCATATAATAATAATACTTCTTAATCTACATGTAAAAAACAAACAAACACCTTAGAACCGGACGGAGAGAGTATATATTATCTTTGCATTCAGTTCTTTAAAATTGATTTTTTTTACCTTACACCTTTACTACTAACAAGTTATACCACTATAATATTATTCTCGTTTATTTATACTCTATCCCATCAAACAAATTCATTGTACACATATTTCTTAATTATCTCAACAAACATTATATTACTCCCATAGAAACCCATTTTTCATTTTAATAGTCCCATACGCATTTCCTTCCTTTTTAAAGGGGACCCACACATATTAATTACTTCTTTCCCCATAGTCCACATATCATACCAATACACCTACCCACTTTATATTAAAATATTATTTCTCTTACCTCACTACACATTATAAATATGTGCCAATAGGCAAATATACCAAACTTTTCATATACAAATATCATTACCAGCAACTCAAAAAACTTCTTTCTTTTTTAACCAAAATCTACCTAAAGGACCATTATATCCCCCCAAAATTAAAAAAATTTCTAAGTATACCCCACACACCCACTGCCGCCGGCAACCATCCTTGTGGGTGACCCACACCATGACCCACACCCACCGTCGGCTGCCGCCGCTGATGTGGGTGACCCACACCGTGACTCACACTGTGATCCAACTTGGGTGGGTGAATGTGGGAGATGGGTAATAATGTCATAAAATATGCAAATGTGTAGAAATGATAACAGACATTGAAGTGTTGGTAAAGATTTTGGATATTTAATTTAGTGTATTATTTCAATTTTCTCACATAATATTATATTCCTTAATTTACTTGCAAAAACAAATGCGTACGTTGTAACAGAACAGATGGAGTACTTAGGTTCATTTCAAATAATTACTTTATTTTACAAATACATTCAAATAAAAATTAATTTAAGTCACTAATTTATCAACAGTTTACTTCATTTCCCACACAGAAAATTAAAATAATAATATATACTCATTTCGTCCCGCAGTATAATTTACGTTTTCCATTTTAATTTGTCTTTAAATTAAGGTTTAAATTTTATTTTTTTTGTTACGTGGGACTACACAAAACAATCATTTATTGTATATATTAAATATTATACTTTTGTCAATCTACTATCTATTAAAATATTATATCTCTTAATTTCCGTGTTAAAAACAAACGTCAACATCAACGTAGGATGAATGAAGTATTTTTAAAATTAGTATATATTTCCAGGTCATCTCCAGCTTGACTATTTTACAGAACATTTAGAAAAAAAAAATGAGATTCATATTTTTTCTAATTATAATTTTTATTTTCTAACAATAAAATAATTTGCATAAAATATATAAATTGCAGCGAAAATAGAAAAAAATAAAACAAATCGTGTCTAAATACACATAAATTCAGCAGACAGAAAATATAAAATTTTATATATTACTCCTAAAATAATTTTTTTGAAAAACTGATATATAAACAATATTTAAAAGTAAAAAATAAATTTAAAAAATAGAACAACTTCTGCTTCATTATGCTGTAGTACATGAATTAGATTGGGGTGAGTAAAATTGGAGAAGCTCTTTATATTCCTTTTATTTTATTTAAATAGGACATTAACCACATGAGTAAAATGACAAATACAATGTGAATTAAATTTACAGTGTAAATCCTGTTATTCTTCTTACAATTCTACTCTTTAGGTAGGGAGTTTAAATTAAGAGGATCATAGAATTTACAAAAAAATCACTGAGTTTACACCATAAATTCGATTTATAGGAGACTAAAATTTAGTAACGGTGTGAAATATTGGACCAGAATATATGATAGTAAGACCTTACTCTATATTGGACCCTGAGGATCCAAATCCTTGTAATACCCAATGGTATATAATTAATGTAAAGAAGAGCATTATTGCTATCTGGGCCACCAAAAAAAATGTACAAATTGGACTAGGCTCATTACTTTTCTATAATAAAGGCTACTAAATGGGCCATAATAGTTGATGGGTAAACCAATTGTTCTACTTATATGATTCCTTGTAGCAGCAGTACTAAAACGTTGCTTCTCCATCCACACTTTTTCTTTTTTTCTTTTTTGATTAAAGAGTATTTATGTGTAGTTGATATTTATATTATCTATTTGAGGGTGGACGGAGAGGAGTGAGTATTATAATTGAGAAAATAAATTATTTTGTATAGGTAAAATTTCATTGTACTCTTTTGGGTGTAACAACAATTTTTTTAATATGTCATATTTAGTGATAGATATTTAAATATTCAAGATGATAAAAATATCATTTAACTCATTTTATGATTTGATTTAAAAGTTTTAACCCATCAATAAATATGTATAATCGAGTCATAAATATATATTATAAGCAAACCTTAGTAATAAATGTTTATATGTGCAAACTATAAAGTGATGAAAATATTATTGACTCAATTTATGATTCGATTTAAAAATTTTAATCGATTAATAAATATATACAATCGAGAATCACAAATATATACAAATCATTTAATTTAATAGAATGATAACAAAATAAAAAACCAAGACTAAGACTTTTTATTAAATTAATTGGGCATTTTATCATATTCCCTTAAAAATAGAATTAAAAGATATAAAACCTTAAATACATTTGGGTTCTGTCACCGTACCCTCTTCAAAATACATCCATCTTAGAAACTCAAGAAATCACTAAATACAATGTACTCTCCATCCCATTAATCTTGTTATATTTATTATTTTGTGCCTGCTGTTAATATTGTTACTATTTTATTTTTTAGTTGATATCACTCAAATAAAACAATTAATATATTTTTTTCTCACACACAATACTAATACAACTATTCACTATATATTAAAATATTATATTTCTCACTCACTACGTATTAATATATTAAATCTCTCACTCACTATATATTAAAATATTATATTATTTAATTTCAGTACAAACAGTAAAAGTCACGTCTCGAATTAAGTCGCATTGATAATGTAGATGCAAAGCTTTAAGAATTTTTTTTACCGATTTTTTTTTTGTATGTAACATTTTTGTGTAATAAATAACTTTAAATTATATTATTTATGTTACGTAAGAGTGTTAATTTTGAAATTATTACTATGATGTTATTATTATTCCTGATGATAAAGTTTATAAAATGAAAACAAAAAATGTGAAGTTTATGTTAAAATAAAGAGAATATTACCGTGGATCACGAATTCACTCACACCTCCTCTGCGCCAGTTTATTTGGCTACCAAGAGGGTGTTAGACATACTTCCTCCGTCTAGTGCAAAGGTAACCATTTGCTGTTTGTACGTGGACATTTAAGGCCTTTATTTGTTTTTTGCACGTGTATTAAAGAATATTATTATTATAGGTAAAGTGTGTAGTTGTATTAGAGTGAAGTAATGAGTCATATTGTGTACTTTATTTACTAAATAGAGAAAATTGATACCTTTAAAGCGAATTTCAAGAATAGTGAAATGCACTGGACGGAGAGAGTATATTACAGTGGAATTGTAATATACCACATGTCCCATAATAAAAGTTAAGAGTTACCGTAAATTTTTAAAAAAGTTAATTTTTATTTGTTTTTAGGAGTAATGACTGAGTTAGTTGCCACGTGACCCACTAAAAATACTAGCAACAACAATAATCAATGAATATTTTTAGCTAGTGGTTGATTGGGTTGTGAAAGAGAGCAGTGAGAATAGATATAGATGTATATTAGTTTTTACAGTTGATATTTGGTTGGTGTGTAATGAAAATTAAAAATTTTCAATCACTCTCCTCATCCTTCGTTAACATTGTTATTGACTTTTAGTTATACATTGTCATTCCAATCGAGAAATTTGTATCAAATGGCTCGTACATTTATTATGAAAATTAATAATTTTATTTTTTTGTAAAAGTAAATAATTGTATTAACGGTGAACGAGGTTCATGAGTCTTATGCTTAAATAAAAAATATATAATTATATAGTACTGGAGGTTGGTTTCCACGTGACCTACTAACAAACTAGCAAGTAGCAACTCCAACCATTAATGAATATTTAAATATATAATCTCAGGTATGTAACCCATGTGTTAAAGCAGCATATAAAATTTTGTTTTGAATATTTCATTTAAAATAATAAAAGAGTATATTTATATGTTTATTATTAAATACCCATACGTTGTGTATATATATTGAAATGAAAAATATAAATTAAATTTTGTAATCAATATACTCCCTCCCTCCTATCTAAAGGGTCTAATTTTTTTTATTTTAGGCGTTCCACCCAAAGAGTCTTCTATCATTTTTTACACACATAGGACCCACACACAACCACTAATACAATTAATATATGAAACTCCCACTCCCACTACTACAACTGTCCACTACACATTAAATAATAATATTCTTTAATACACGTGAAAAAAAAACAACCATTTGCATGGGACGGTGGGAGTATTTAGGTACAATTTTGAGAGCATTATAACTAATAGGTATATTCAATCTAAAATACTCTCTCCGTCCGCTTTCAAGGGTATCATTTGATTTTGGGTATGGAGATTGAAGAGTTTTATTATTTAATGTGTAGTGTGTAAGTAATGTGTAAGTTTTACATTTTTACCCCTCCACCTTATTAATATGAGGAGGGGCAAATGAGTAATTTGAAAATATATTTAGGGTTAGTAGGAGTATTATTAGTGGGTCCCTCATGGATTAGTAGGAGTATTATTAGTGGGTCCTTCATTGTACATAAATGGAAATGAGATCCTTGGGTACGGACGCCGTAAATGGTAAAATGGAATCCTTAAAAGCAGACGGAGGGAGTACTATTATTAATCAATATTTCCTCCGTCTCGTGTTAAGATATTTTTCATTTTAGGTTGTCCCAAATTAAGATTTACTTTTTTTTTGTCAAGTTGAGCCATATAAAATAATTAATTATTTCATGAAGGGCCCACACTCAATACAAATACAACTACTCACTTTACATTAAATATTATTTCTCTTACCTCATTATATAATAAAATATTATAACTCTTAATCTACGTGCAAAAAGTAAACGTAAACGTTAACGCGAGATAGAGAGTACATTTTTCATTAAGTGTATTCAATAATAATTAAAAATAAAATGATTTGATAAAATCAATTTTTTTTCCCTAACATTTTTCGCTAGTTGAGGAGGGTTAGTTGGATAATAATAATTTCAAAGGATAAAATTTATTAATGGCAAAAATTTATATGCCCTGGGATACACCGTGCCCTCATATCCCACTAGAATTTAATACTAGTATTTCAAAATTCATGAATTCATATGTTATAATTTCAAACTATTAATTTAACTTCACTAGTATTTAGATGTTGAATTCACATGCTGAGAATTCATATATTAGAAAATCATGATTTAATATTCAGTAAAATAATGTGATCAGTTGTATTTAGCGACACTTATAAATGGGTAGTTGAGACTTTTCATTGCCTATTTTTGTACCTAATAGTAATAAAATATGTACCATGTGTTTGTTAGTAATATTATATTTTGTAATTAGATACTAATAATTTATTTTTTAAGAATAATCAACATTATTACTATATTTTTTATGATTTTATTGTTTGAATTAATCATTTCTATGTTATTTTTAATTATATGGTGCTATAAAATTAATACAATGAATTTTAAGTTAAAAACATTTATTTTTTTTTTAAAAATAATAACTCCATATTTTATTAAATTATGATAGAGTTAAATGAAATTAATAAAAATTAATTCACTGATATTCATATCAAAATTAATATTGAATTAATTTCAGTGTTATAGAAATAATATATATATATATATATATATATATATATATATATATATATATATATATATATATATATATATTAAAAAAACATTATACTAAATTTTCATTGTACATATTAATTAAAAAGATTAAAAAACTCTATGAATCTGTTTCAATATTCAGTAAAAAACCCATGTATTTGGCGAAAATTTGAAATTACAATTCTTTCATATATAAATTATTTTATTTTAAAAATTTTGTGAGAAGAATTGTGGTGCTGACATATGTATTTTTAAAAGAATTATAAATGGCGAGTTATTAGAAAAATTGTGATGCTACCCCATATATATATATATATATATATATATATATATATATATATATATATATATATATATATATATATATAATTTAAAAAAGAATTATAAATTACAACCACTTGTCAATTATATGTATTCAGATATAGTCGACTTGTACTGGGAATAAAATTATAACTATATATTGCTTTTAAGATTTAAATTTTCTTTTTAGATTAGTATGTTTTATTATATTATAAGCACATGTCAATCCTCCAACAATACGTAATAGAAGATGTAACATCAAAATATAACAGGAGAATCGAATCGAAATTGATCAGCGTGGAGTGGAAAAATCTTTCAACTAAATTTATGGCTGCGTGAAGGATACCATTTCTCCTTTAAAAAAGATTGTACGAGATCATTTCATATAAGCCCTTATGAGAAAAATAAAAAAATAATAACATCATTAATGAAAATAATAATTATATAGTAAATTATGTAGCTCGTCGGCTCTTAATCTCCTCCTAATTGCGGGATAATGTAATCTTAATGAGATGTTGAGGGGATTAATAAGCGTAAAGCTAACAAAAGAAGAAAGGATTGCCCCTTAGGCTTTTTCGTGCCTTTTTTAGGGGGTGGAAGGATTGGATTTGATTTGATATCTTACTATGGGGATTTTCCCATATTTATATCGGATAATCTGACATCACCCGTATCGGGGTGAATCAGCAGATTATCGTGTGCAGTGCAAGCATTAAATGCGATATAACTTTATGTGACTATTCTAGGATCCGATTTAGGATTTTTGCTCAGCCAAATATCTCAAAGGATATTAGCATATCGGGGACAATTGGACCAAGTGGCCTAGTGGCTTTCAGGCGGTCGTTCTTGCACGCTCTGGGAGGATGGACTTATTGGGCTTTTCACGGCCTGATGGATCACTGAACTTAGTCTCAATTTTGGTACAAATTGATAAGAAGCGTACTCTATCGTTGTGTGTAGACGTGGTGACCAAGTGCAAAATTTATAATATCGAACATAAGGGAGAAAGTGATGTATCCGTATTCGAAAGATATTTCACTCTAGAAGGACTAATCTATAAAAGGAGGGAGTGATTAATACTACAAACTATCTAAGAAAGCAATTAAAGGATATAACATGTACAAATGAGATGGATGATGGGTGAAAGTGAACAATCTAAGAAGTATGTAAGGCAAGCAATATAATGGAAAAGGCTCATGTAGATTCACACACACACATGCTTTGAATGTCATCATGTTATGATATTAAGGGCAATCACTTATGTACCCCTAATCCCTATGGCCAAGGCAATTAGGTTCTCAACTCTTTTACAAGTTTAAATCTCCTAGGATTGTGTCTTACTCTCAATTCCCATGAAGGTACTATGATTATAAGTTGGGTTCCCCTCACTAGTTCATCACTAATGTCATATCATGAGGTTCTAAGCACAAGAAGGGTATGACTTACCTCCCCTCACACTAACTAAGTCATCTCGTGCAATCAATGATTCAATTAAATCACTAAGCACAATATTGGAATGGCCATCCTAATACTATGAATAGAAAATTTAACCACACAAATCATACACGAAATGAGAATAAGCATTAATGATAGAAAATATTCATACAATCATTTCTTCGAACACGTGGTGTGCAAACTCTACATTATCCTTCACCAATCATATTGCTAACCTCACATGAGGACTAGCCACTACAACTCATTACAAAAATAATAAAATCTATGGCTTGCTCCATTTAAGCTAAATAATGAAGAAAACAACAAATCAAAGGTTGATTGACTTCCCTTTATGAAGTTGGCCTTATCTTCCTTCAACATGCTCAAATCTTCACTTCTTGATGTTCTTCCCTTCTTAGATTGGTGGATTGGTGGAATGGATGGTTGGATGTGAGAAAATCAAGAGAAATGGATGGATGAAATGAAGATGGAGGGATGGAGGATGGATGGAGATGAGGATGGATGAAGATGGGTTGGGTGCAGCCCAAAACCCTTGATTTCTGGTGCAAATGGTGTAATTGGGGGTATTTATACACCCTTGGAAAATTTGAAAATCGCACTTTAACATTTGGCACTTTTGCATAAAAATACGCCCGTGTTTTTATGCACCTGCCCGTGTTTTTATGCAAATTTTCATCTCTCTGGACATTCTTTGCACTTCTGAATAGACAACACTTTTCTGAAAAGTGTTGTCTTTTCTGTGTTGTCTTAGGTTCGTTCTCCCCGTTTTAACTCCGAATTGAGATCCGTTTTTTCCTACATCTTCCTCTTCACCTCTAGAATTCATTTATACCTGAAAATCACACATATTCCACCAAAGTACAAATTCTCCAAATATTTACAAATATCGCGCAATCTAGGATACTTGAACACTCAAACTAAGCATAATTGTATGGAACCATGCTATAATTAGACCCTAAATTCATGAGATTTCTACACTCATCAACCCCCCAAACTTAAAGTATTGTTCGTCCCCGAACAACGAAGAAAAGAAATAGAATATGAGAGTAGAAATTGAGTGAATTGGAGAATGGATCAAAGAAAGAGTATAATCATTTTCAACTAATCAATCAAATCAAACCACATGACTTAAACATCAATAAACTTATGCGCAAATCATGGTGGGAATAATGCAAGTACAATTCTCATTCTCACTAATCCTTTCAAGGTAGTTTATGCACTCACACTCATAGTGGAAATTGTGGACATGTTTACACTCATAATCTATTCACATGTACGTATTACCATAAGCTTGCCACAAGTCTCAAACTCTACATCACTATTGAAGTGTGTCAATCATTGAATCAAATAGGACTTTATATTTGGATGTAATGAAGGCTCTTTGGTAGGGGTAGGGATATATGGATAAAAATGACTCAAATATGTGTGTGGATGATTAGAAAAGACGTCTCCCTTCTCGTCAAGCACTAATCCTTAATCATAAATTCACTTTTCATGTACTTCATATACCTTCCTTTCTTAACTCTTGAACTTAAGCATTTCTTTTTGTAGCTCTTTTTCTCCATATCTTTTGCAATATAAATTTGAGCTTTTCTTTCTTTTTTTTATAGCTCTTATGCTCTTTTGTTTTTTTTAGAGCTTCATTCATTTTATTTTCTTGCTTACACATCATCAGTCACTAACTCTCATTACATTTCAAGCACAAAATTCTTAATTTCTTTCCAAGCAAAATTTTTGCTTTTCTCTTCATAACCTCCTTTAATAACCATCTCCAACAATCACTCACACAAAAGGTTTTATGTAAAGGTTTAAGTGGGTTTTTATTGGCTTGTAATGAACTAATAATCAAAGATAGGCTCCATAGGCTCAAAATGGCTTACAAGGGAACAATGTTATGGTAAGGATATCATTTGGCTAGTGACTTCAATTTTCAAGGATGGCCTAAGATCATTTTCAACAATCTCCACACAATGTAGCCTCAAGCAAGACGAATGGCAAGTTCTAGAACATATACACATGAATGATGCACACATGAAAGAAATGAATCGCATAATATTTGTGCATTCAAGGCTCAAAATCTCACGGTTCATCAATAGTGTAAAAACAAGCATCACACAAACAAATTCCCAACCATAACAAGTACACAAGCTCATATCAATTCAGCCACATGATCTAACTCAATCTCATAGTCTCAAACAATCATCAAATTAGCTCCACAAGAGAAGATTCAATAATAAGAAATCAATGAAAGGCTCACAAAAACAAGAGGAACAAAAGGTGCTCCGGTGCAAAATGTACAACTAAGAGCAATATGAGTATGTAACAAAACGAACCATCCCAACCCCCAAACTTAAATTTAACTAAGAGTTGAATTTTAGTTTGAATAAAGTTTTGTTACCAATTTTTGTTGCACTTCTTTCTTCTCTTCAAAACCATCACCGGAAGCTCCTTCATGTTCCTACAAAAGACAAAAAACACGATAAAAACTAAAAACAACTAAGAAAGCAATTGAATGAAAGCAATAAAGATAATGATGGGTTGCCTCCCATCTAGCGCTAAGTTTAACGTCTTCAAGCCAGACGGAACTTGGAGAACTCATCGGAATGGCCAAGGATATCGTTCTTTCTTGCCATCAAATTTTAATCTTTGTACTTCTTCCTCTATTAGGCATTTGTGGCAAGTAACGACCTCAGTTGCATCATTTGAGATTGGCTTTAGATATTCGACTCTTTTGAGTTTGCATTCCATTAACCTTTCCATTCTTGAGCACCACTTATTCCTTCTCTCCACATAGAGTTCTAGCATGTCTTCAAGTTCCCTTATGTCCTTAAGAATATGTGAAGAATCAATAGGTAAGACAAAGTCTATAAAAACAATATTATGAAATTCAAAGCAACTTAAAGAGTTTGAAGGTTTAGAAATTCTCATTTCACTCTTCAAGTCATCATCACTTGCTTCTAGACTTTGTTCCTCTTTATCAACATCATTTGCCTCAATAGGCTCTTCAAGCACCTCTTTTGATTCTTCTTCCCCCAAATTTTCTTCAACCTTATTTTCCTTATTCTCAATAAGCTCAACATCTCTTGAGTCTTCATCATCATCCCCCGAACACTCTTCTACTTCTAATTCTTCTTCAATATCTTCATCGAAATTTTCCATTTTGTGAAGAGTGTTCCGTTCACGTATCATTTCACTCATTCGATGTTCAAGGGCCTCAAATCTTCTCTCATTTTCCTCATCTTCTCTCTTTCTTTCTTCTCTTCTTTCTTCAATCATCTCATTGAGCATATCCATGAGTTGCCCAATTCGATCTTCTACGGGTGGCTTTATCTCTTCACTTGGTGGATGCCATCTTTGTTCTTGGAGATAATTCCCTTGATCTTGGAAATTACTCCCTCGCATGTAATAAATTTCGTCTACTTGAGAACTAGGCATCATCCACTCTTGTTGCACCGTAGTATAAGAAGTTGGCATACTTTGAAGATATTGATCCCCATAACTAGGAAGGCTTGGTTGAACACTTTGCCTTTCATTGCTCCCATGAGCGTATCTTCTATACAACTCCATTAAGGCACTATTCTCGGATAGAGGGGTAACCGTCAGAACTTGGTTGTAAGAACTTGGTACGGAATATGTGTTTGTTTGATACGGTTGGAATGTATTCAAATTGTAAGCACCTTGCCATCCCTCATATATTCCATTATTGTAGTATTGATCCATTTTTATGCTCTTCTTCTCAAGATCTACTACAATTTTTCTCCACTTACTATTTTTGGTTGCTCCTTCTTCTCTTCTATCAAGGTTGGTGTACCTATCAAGAAGAACAAGTTAGAACAAGGTTTTCCAAAGCAAATATATAAGCAAAAATAAGAAAAAAAAATATCCTAAGTAAAGCTAACAAATCCAAACACGTTACACCGAAGCCTTTTTCCCCGGCAACGGCGCCATGAACTTAGTCTCAATTTTGGTACAAATTAATAAGAGTAAGCGTACTCTATCGTTGTGTGTAGACGTGGTGACCAAGTACAAAATTTATAATATCGAACCCAAGGGAGAAAGTGATGTATCCGTATTCGAAAGATGTTTCACTCTAGAAGGACTAATCTATAAAAGGAGGGAGTGATTAATACTACAAACTATCTAAGAAAGCAATTAAAGGATATAACATGTACAAATGAGATGGATGATGGGTGAAAGTGAACAATCTAAGAAGTATGTAAGGCAAGCAATATAATGGAAAAGGCTCATGTAGATTCACACACACACATGCTTTGAATGTCATCATGTTATGATATTAAGGGCAATCACTTATGTACCCCTAATCCCTATGGCCAAGGCAATTAGGTTCTCAACTCTTTTACAAGTTTAAATCTCCTAGGATTGTGTCTTACTCTCAATTCCCATGAAGGTACTATGATTATAAGTTGGGTTCCCCTCACTAGTTCATCACTAATGTCATATCATGAGGTTCTAAGCACAAGAAGGGTATGACTTACCTCCCCTCACACTAACTAAGTCATCTCGTGCAATCAACGATTCAATTAAATCACTAAGCACAATATTGGAATGGCCATCCTAATACTATGAATAGAAAATTTAACCATACAAATCATACACGAAATGAGAATAAGCATTAATGATAGAAAATATTCATACAATCATTTCTTCGAACACGTGGTGTGCAAAATCTACATTATCCTTCACCAATCATATTGCTAACCTCACATGAGGACTAGCCACTACAACTCATTACAAAAATAATAAAATCTATGGCTTGCTCCATTTGAGCTAAATAATGAAGAAAATAACAAATCAAAGGTTGATTGACTTCCCTTTATGAAGTTGGCCTTATCTTCCTTCAACATGCTCAAATCTTCACTTCTTGATGTTCTTCCTTTTTTAGATTGGTGGATTGGTGGAATGGATGGTTGGATGTGAGAAAATCAAGAGAAATGGATGGATGAAATGAAGATGGAGGGATGGAGGATGGATGGAGATGAGGATGGATGAAGATGGGTTGGGTGCAGCCCAAAACCCTTGATTTCTGGTGCAAATGGTGTAATTGGGGGTATTTATACACCCTTGGAAAATTTGAAAATCGCACTTTAACATTTGGCACTTTTGCATAAAAATACGCCCGTGTTTTTATGCACCTGCCCGTGTTTTTATGCAATTTTTCACCTCTCTGGACATTCTTTGCACTTCTGAATAGACAACACTTTTCTGAAAAGTGTTGTCTTTTCTGTGTTGTCTTAGGTTCGTTCTCCCTCGTTTTAACTCCGAATTGAGATCCGCTTTTTCCTACATCTTCCTCTTCACCTCTAGAATTCATTTATACCTGAAAATCACACAAATTCCACCAAAGTATAAATTCTCCAAATATTTACAAATATCGCGCAATCTAGGATACTTAAACACTCAAACTAAGCATAATTGTATGGAACCATGCTATAATTAGACCCTAAATTCATGAGATTTCTACACCCATCAATCACCAGGCCCAGTAAGCAATCAGAAGTGAGGCCCATCAGTGGAGATTATACCACATTAGCACCCAGGTTTCATCGTCATTGGCGCGTGGCCGGTGAAGGCGGAACCTTCTGGAGTGTACGTGTATTCCAACTTTTGAATTTTGAATCCGAAATGATGGCTTGAAGCGACGTTTCGAAATTTGGGTTTTTTCGATGCGCCTTTTCGTCACTTGAGTTGTTTTCGACATGCTTTTCATTAATGACCTTCTGAATATAGGTCGTGTCGATTAGTAAATTATACTTTAAAGAGGACCTTTTCTTCTGTTGTAATTTTATCCTCATCCCCTGTTCATTCTTTCAACTTTTCATTCTGTTTGTCGATCGCGCTTAGGCATGAGTTTCAGTGGCCAGCCAACTAGTCAGTCAAGCCCTCGACGAGCGATGAGCGGTGGTGAAGCGGTGTCGGAATCCTTGGAAAGAGCCTTCCAGGATTTACAGGAAGAAACAGAGGTTTCTTCCTCTCGTCGAAAGCTTCCGTCGGCAACTCGTTCACTGCCCTTTTCGTTCGCTATGACGAAAGACGTGCCAGATCTGGAAAATATTTGGGCACGAATCGCATCTCACGACTGAGCTCACAATGGGATGTGGGCCCATTTTCATAATAGTACTATTCCTCATGCTCAATTTGAGGAGCTGTGTTTGAGATATGTGGTGCCAGGAGTGGACTTTATCCTGCCGGTCAAGAATGACAAGGCGATCAAACCGGCCCCAGGGCGAGTGGCAGTGAACGTTCATATGTTTAAATTAGGGTTTCGCTCGCCCCTTCACCCTTGTTTGGCGGAGCTTCTTAACTATTGGAATTTGGCACCTCATCAGTTTTCTCCGAATGCCTGGGCTACGACCATTGGGTTCATACTTTTGTTCTGCAAGAAAGGGTATCGACACTCGTCTCCCAAGAAAATTGATTATTTGTGCCGTCCTTCGGAGGAGAATGTACATAAGGGATTCTACCGAGTCAACCCTTCTCGAGGATTGACTCTTTCAGGGAAGTCCACCTCCATCAAGAATTGGAAGGAGTTGTGGTGTTGGGCTTCGGGCGTGTGGAAGCCGTCTCACATCAGGGTCCCTTCCGCCTTTCAATTGATTTATTCCCGCGAAGGTGCGTTTTATTTCCTCTTTCTTTCTTTCTTTCTTTCTTTCTTTCTTTCTTTCTTTCTTTCTTTCTTTCTTTCTTTCTTTCTTTCTTTATACGAGTGGTATAATCATAATGTCTCTCGCCTTATCTCCCAGATAGGATTACTCATCCCGGTCTCCCTCATTCCAAAGAATTCTTGGAGTTGGTGGGCGTCATAAGCAAAATGAGTGCCCAAGAGAGGAGCACCGATATCATTATTGATGAACTTTTGAAGGAGTATGGGCTAATGGTGGACCCGAGGGTACCAATTCCTTTGTCATTGGTGACCGTGGCGACTCATGCTATCACTTATTCAGAGCCCCCGGCAGCTTCCCTCGTTGATCTGGATGTCCCAGTTGGGGTGGCACTGATCCCTACAGGGCCGTCCGCCTCCCATGATCAAGTGGTCTCGAGACCTGACGCTTTGACTGATGTAATAGAGGTGGACGAATCTTCTCCAGTGGAGATGAGTCCTCGGGCCTCACGGGGAGATAAAGCCGCACATGTACGGAGAGTAAAGGATTCAGCAAGAGATGATGCCAATGCAGGTGACGAATCGACTGGCGCCATGGTTTGAGAAGGTTTGGATGACGTGGTAGTCATTTCGGATGAGGGATGCGGGGAGGACTTTATGCTTCATGACTCTAGTTGCTCTTCTCCAGTCGTCCGTATGGTATAGCGGCGTCCTTCTGATTCAAGCGGAATGGAAATGGACGACCAGTCGGCGCCCCTCAGCGGGCCTTCTGAGCCCCCCAAGCAAGAGGGTTAGGGTTGACAGCTATGGCCTTTTCTCCGATGGAGCTGCTTTAGGGGCACCTTCCACCGAGACCCCTTATTTTGGTTTTAAGATGTTGGTGCCTCTACTCCAGAAGTTCATTCTTTGCCTCCTGTACTCTGCAGCTTGTACGGGTCGAACTCATATGATCCCAGTCAGCCTCTCTTTCGGTGTATATGTTGAGGGCGATGAAGTCTATTCCCACCAGTTTCACTCAGGAGGAGAGTGACATAATAGGGGCTTTGAATCCGGATGATCTCATCTACGTGGCGACCGAGTATCATGCGAGGGCCTTAAGTTATTCTAGTCAGGCGTCTCTTCTTCTAGCTCACCGAAGTCAGGAGGCAGCTCAGGTTGCTGTCATTAACCATCAAAGGAGGCCGAGCTATCCCAATTGAAGGAAGAGATGGAGAAAAGGGAGCAGAGGCATTCAGAAGAGATGGCGATAGTTAAAGAGGAGGCCGACCACCATCGTAAGGCTTCTGAAGATGCCTTGAAAGCCCTTCAGGAGGAGCTAAAGCTAGTCGAGGGGAAGCTCCTCTCAAGTGAGACGTCAGCAAGGGCTGCCGAAGAGGCTTTGATGGAGTCGGAAGAATAGAGGAACCGACTCATTCAAGAGTTGGATAGTGCGAAAAGACAGCTGGCCGATTCTTAGGAAGAGCTGAAGGTCAAGGGAATAGAGATGACCGCCTTGTCCCACAAATATGAGGCGGACTTCTCTTTCCTAATTAATTCCGAGAGGAAAGTTGATGGAATAGTGGGTTTCACTAAAGTCTTGGCTCACTCGGCGCGGTTGGCAAATGGAATCGGTGCGACTGTTCTAATGGAAAATTTTCGTCAAATGTTGCATGCCCGCATAGCGGCTTCAGGGCTACCGGCTGGCATAGATTGGGAGTCGAAGGGGATTAACTTAGCTCCGTTAGGGCTCGTATCGGAATTTTTCTGCGTCCCAGGTTTTCCCAGCCGAGTGGTGTCCCAACCTTCTACAACGTCGACTTCCGCCATGGCCCCCACTCGATCTAGCCCTGCTCCACACGGCGAGACTTAGCTTCAAGGATGGCATTGTAACTTTTATTTCCTATTGTTGATTTTCTCCTGGCTTGTAGTCTTGTTCTTTAATAGCAATGATTGCTTTTAATTGTGGCTCTGACATGCATTTATTGCACATTTAATACAGTGGATCCCCAATATCTTCGCCGCCAGTTTCTTTTCGAACTGTCCCATCTGAATCGCTGTCCCACGATCACTTTGGCCTCGATTTTACCCACGTGTCTTGATCGGACGCTTCACAATTTTTCCTGCAAACAAACTCTTCGAATTCCAAGGGGTGGGGCAGAGAGTGGGGTATTTGTTGGCCCCCCACTTCTCTTCCCTACCGCTTACCCCTATATAAAAGGGGTTGGCCATGTCAGAATTCAATCCCACACTTGAACTTTCCATCTCTAGCACATCTTTTTTTCTTGTTGAACTTATTTCTCTGAGAATGGCGATTGCTTCATCTTCTGCACTACTTACACTTCTATTTTTGTCTTTGGTTGTTCTTCCTCTGTCTCTCACGTCAGTGGATTCATAATCCTTCCAAGAATTTCTTATTTCCGAGGAGGACGAAGAGGCCAAATATGCTAGGGCTCCTTCTGTCATACCGGTGACGCGGAGCGGGCATCATTCGGTTCCTCCACTCCCATGTTATGAGACTCCTCGAGAGCCTGCTCCTCAAGGGGAGGGTTCATCGCGGCGGCATGTGGTTCCTAAGACCAAAAGCCGAGCCTCTCCGTCTTTCATTAACTTGGAAGATTCTGCAAACCCAAATAACACTAGTCGCCCCTCCAGTCGGGGCCACGCCGTAACTGATTTTACTCTGCGGGGTTATCCCTCCAGCATGCAGGGTGAGGATGTGGATGGGGTCTTTGCCTTATACAGTTACCCTGGGTTGAATTCATTGTACGCGGGAAGCACGAGCGTTCCTGGAGCGGTGAACCTGATCATGCTGCTTTTAACACAGGCATGTTCACTGCTGGTGTCAGGATAACCCTGGCCCACGTTATCGGCCGAGTACATATCAATTAGGGTCTCGCCCCTATACAGATTATCCCTTCAGCTTGGGCGAATTTAATTGGGCTGTTGGTGTTGCTCCACGAGAATGGGTGTCCTTCTCCCTCCGCTTGAGATATTGACTACGTCTACCGTTATGTTCATGACCCCAGTTGCCATGGCCATTATTACCTATAGGTGCAGAGAGGCGTCGCCCTATATTTGGTAGGAATTCCATCGGCGGGCAACATTGGAGACGCCAGTAGTTTTGGGTGCGGAGCTTTGAATGCTGCGATCCACATGGGAACTATCTCCCTGTTCCGTACGCCTTTCGAGCTCCCGAATCCAGTAAGTCTTATTATATTTTATTTTATTATTTTTTTTGTCATGACTCATCGGGATTTCTTCTTATTTATTTACATCGCATTTTCTTGACAGCTCTGCTTCGTCCGGCTGAGGAGGAGTTGTCACTAGGGTTCCGCCATGCTTTTGACGCGATCAACCGGGTGATTCTTCCCCGTGATGTCTTATCCCTCTTGTCTGATGACAGACTGTCAGGGGCGAACCTGTATCAGGATCCCACTCGCGCTCCGCCGGTAAGCTTTGAGGGAAGGGTAAGTAATAGTTTCTCCTCTTGGGACGCCGCTCTTGATGAGTATTTTTGGATCATGTAGTTTTTCCTTTGCCCCAAAGGCCTTGTTCAAGAGCCGGTCCCAGTGCAGCTCTGGCCAGGGACATTCCCATGGTCGTAAGGGGTAGGGCCGGCCTCCGTGGCATCGTAATTGTCCATGCCAATGGAACAGAGGAGGATGTGGAGGGCGTGACCCAGGGCAGTGATCCGGCTAGTAAGGCGGCGTGTCCTCGCTCTTCGGACAAGGGAAAAGCACCTATGGAAAAAACCGAGTTTCACGAAAGTGAGTTTTTGGAGGCATCCATCCTAGAAGCTGCTTGTAGAACTGCTTGGGGCGTCGGTGTCCGGATTAGTCCCATCGATGACCCTCTCAGTGCTGGTCGCTCTGGGGCACTTCGCCCTGACAGTGATCCTGCTTCCGGAGAAGAGGGGCGTGAGGGTAGAGGTCAATCGCAAAGCCCCAGGCTAGGGAAGATTTTTTCGCAGAGGGCGGTGTTAGTGGGAGCATCCCCTTAGTCGCATTGGACGTGCTGTTACATTTGAGGAGCATGGGGATGCTCGTTCACCGATCGAATCGGAGCTGAGTGTTTCGGAGGCGGCTTTGTTCCTGCCCCCTCATGGAATTCAATGTTGTCTTGTTGGTTGCAGAGCGCTGGTCCACATGAGATTGGGAACGCCGCTCTGGTGATTGTTTGGCACGCCTTAACTTTTCTATGTCGTTTTCTTCTCGTGACAGAGTCTGGGCAGTCTATCCCTCGGGGAGTTGGTTTGAGCGCCGGGGCCTCTACCAGTGCTGAAGTGTTTCCCTCTGTGGCGGAGTCCCATCAAGCTATGGTGGCGGAGCAGCTTATCACTGCCGCCAATACTCGGGAAACAACGTACAGAGAGAGAACTCGTGTGGCCGAGAACTAGGTTCACCAATTGGAGGTTGCGCGCTACTTAGCAGAGAGCACGAGTTAGAGCGCGAGAGAGAGCGTGTCGCCCAACTGGAGGCGAAGGTGGCATGGATGAGGAGCCTTCGTGATTTTTTCAGAGCTGGTGATGGTGCAGGTCCTAGCGGCGCAGGCGGTGCGGGTCCCAGTAGTGTTGGGTGTACGGGCCCTGAACTTAGTCTCAATTTTGGTACAAATTGATAAGAGTAAGCGTACTCTATCGTTGTGTGTAGACGTGGTGACCAAGTGCAAAATTTATAATATCGAACCCAAGGGAGAAAGTGTATGTATCCGTATTCGAAAGATGTTTCACTCTAGAAGGACTAATCAATAAAGAAGAGGTTGAATTACACTACAATCTAACTAAGAAAGCAATTAAAGATAGAACATGTACAAATGAGATGGATGATGGGTGAAGGTGAACAATCTAAGAAGTATGCAAGGCTAACAACATTCATGGAAAAGGTATATATAGACTCACACACACACATGCATTGGTGATCTTCATGTTATGATATTAAGGACACTCAAAGAGTGTTTCCAATCCTCACTATTCCTATAGGTACTTACGGATATTAATATACCGGTATAGAGATATTATCACGAAGAATTTTCTCTAGTAGGTAGGGACGTTTTCCTAGTGTTCCCTTTCTAAGGTCAAGTGAGAATTAGCTTGGTTCCCCTCATCATATCAAACACTTTCACAAGTAATTATCAATAATGTCCTATCATGAGGTTCTAAGCACATGAAGGTTATGACCAAACTCCCCACATACTTAACATAGTCATCTCATGCAATCAATGATTCAATTAAACCACTAAACATAATATTGGAATGACCATCCTAACACTATGAATAGAGAATCTAATCACACAAATCATACATAAAATGAGAATAAGCATTCATGATAGAAAATATTCATACAGTCAATTCATCGAACATGTGGTGTGCAAAATCTACATTATCCTTCACCAATCATATTGCTAGCCTCACATGAGGACTAGCCAATATAAATCATTACAAAATCAATATAATCCATGGCATGCTCCAATTGAGCTAAATAATGAAGAAAACAACAAATCAAAGGTTGATGGGCTTCCCTTTTTAAGATGGCCTTCTCTTCATTCAACATGCTTCAATCTTCACTCCTTGATGTTTTTCCCTTCTTAGATTGGTGGATTAGTGGAATGGATGGATGGATGTGAGAAATCAAGAGGAATTGGTGGATGGAATGAAGATGGAGGAATGGATGATGAAAATGGAGGAATGGATGATGGATGGATAGAGAGGGTGTGTGTGCAGCCCAAAACCCTCAAAATCTATCTTCCAAATGCTGATATTGGGGGTATTTATACCCCCAATGCACCTGAAAATCGCATACAGGAGAAAAAACACGATTTTAGGCCAAGTGCAAGAAAACACGGGCGTGTTTTCTTGCACATGACCGTGTTTTTCTGCAATTTTTTCGCTTTCTGTAAGTTTTTGCACCTGCAGAAAAACACGGGCACTGCATAAAAACACGGGCGTGTTTTTATGCATTTTGACTAATTCTTCATTTTCTTCAACTTTCTCCTTTCTTCATGCTTTTTATCACCATTTATCCTCATAATCACCTATTCAAAGACATGAAAATCATCATCATCAATTTCCCAAAATACAATATAAAAAGATACAAAAATACGAAACAAAAAGACGAAAACACACACAAAAATGACACAAAATCTAGGTAAAAATAGCAATGATCAACCCCCCAAACTTAAAGTGTTGCTCGTCCCCGAGCAACGAAAATGACAAATCAAGAGGAGAAATTTTCACCTAGGAAAAGACCTAATGAATATAAGTAATAACACATCACTATCAATAAGAATAACAACTTATGCTAAGTCATCCTACAACATTAAACTCATGACATAAGGAATTAACAAGTTCAATCACAAGAGAATAAAGTGTAATATAGTCCTTTTTGGTCCAAGCCTCACATAAGTTATCAATTTCACTCAACACTCTTTCAAGTAAGGTAACAACACTCATCAATCGATTGGCTCGACTCGCTATAAGCTTGCTCGTGGACTACATTCACAAACCACCAAAGTTTCAATTAATGATAAAAAAGGTCTTTAATTAGGATGTAATGATAGGCTCTTTGGTAGGGTAGGAAGAATATAGATAATAGTAACTAATCAAGTGTAAGTAATCGAAGAGGTAGCTACTTTCTTCCATTCCTCCACTCTTCTTTTCTTCCTTTTTTATCTTTGTTGGTCACAAGCACTTTTCATCATCTTTATCCTATGAATCGAGCTCCTCATGATGCATGCTTCCTTTCTTTGAACTTTTATTTTCTTGAGCATCTTGGTGTTGCTTTGCTCATTCTCTTGTTTTTAGGTTGCATGTGCATTCTTGCTTGTGCTCTTTTCATCCTTTTTCTTACTTGTTTACCATTTCCTTTCTTCTTTTGTTATCTCATCAAACATTTCTAGCCACCATCTCCTCAATTACTCACACAAAATAGTACATATATAAGGCTCATGTGGGTAATCAAGGGTTGTTAAGTGCCAAATTCATAAGAAATATGCTTATAAGCTCAAAGTGGTTGACTAGGGATGATGTTCGCGGTATGGAAATATTTGGCAATGACTATAAATGACAAGGATGGCCTTAGATCATGTCATTAATCTCCACTAATCGGGCTCGTTCCTATAGTCCTTGAGCAAGTTCTAACTTATCAAACACAACCGATCCACTCATGAAGAAATACCATGTATGCACGGTTGAGGCTCAAATGCTCACAAGCTTATGATCGGACCTTAAGGACTTATTACACCACATTCATCTCAAAATTGAACAAGTTAAGTAAAACATGTCACAATTTGAAAGTGTAGAGATTCTTAATCATAATTTGTCATCACTTATCACAACAACATGTCATCACTCATATTCAATAAAACGACTCATGACATCCCAAAACAAGCCACCAAACAACCCTATACAAGAATAAAAATACAAACAAAACACATAAATAAAGACTCACCAAACAAGAAACAATACAAAAACACATAACATGCATACACGAAAATTCCATCCACCAAGAGAAAATTAAGCACATATCCTCAATCATCCAACATGTAAGCTCACGAATCTGCCACCTTATTAAAAAATAAGAAAAACTAAAGCAAGTAAACCTCCCAAGATACATAACAAATGAAGTAGCATACCAATCCAATCAAATTCATTTCAAAATCATGTATATACTAAGAAAATAGAAATGATGAGTAGTAAAGTGAACTCCCTGAAAAAGGCATCCGGAGGTGGAAATAGCTAACATGAGCTTCCGAATTGCATGCACAACGAATCTCGACATTAATTTCCGGGCTCATTTCATGCTTCCACTACGCTTCATTTATACTCAACAACTCATCAACACCATTAGCACAACAATTGCTAGCAAAAAATGAACTCGCATGCACTTCAACACAACCAAACGATCCAAAATCATACCAATACTCATGAGAAAATTTTTAAAATTTACCCAATTTTACAAGAAGATCTCTCAATCATCATAATAAGTACACTCAAGTGGTGAGTCACACCACACACTCTCCCCCCAAACCTAAATCGAAACAAGTTGAGAATTAAGTTTGCAAAAGATGGTGAGACTTACCATTGTAGTTTTCAACAATAAGCTTCTTGTAGAGAAGTATATGCATCACAACGATTCAAGGTATGTCCACCACGCACTATCCCCCTAAACTTAAAGTAAAATAAGATTTGAACTTTAAGTTTGCAAGAAGTGGTGAGATTTACCTTCACACTTCAAATCAAGCACTTCTCGTATCATCAATATACATTTTCCTCACGAGCACAATCAACCTACACACCAAAAATACAAGAAAACTAAATCAAAGCAATTAAATGAAAGCATTAAAATAAACGATGGGTTGCCTCCTATCTAGCGCTAAGTTTAACGTCTTCAAGCCGGACGCATAATTAAACTTTTAAGCTCCACAAAAATTCATCGCATCAACATCCTTCATCTTCACTTTAAACTTTCTTTTTACTCTCTTCTTGTCCGTTATGACCTTATCCCCCTTCCTACTAACAAGAATTGACATTCCGTGAGAGTCATAGAACGAACACTTCTTTTTCCTGCATGAGAAACAATCTTCTTCTTTGTCGAGTTTCCATTCAATATCCGAAGCTTCATCCCTATCAAATTCAACATAAGAAAGATTAGACTTTTCAATTTTCACACAATTTTCCACAATAGGAATCAAAGCTTCTAAGTAATAAGATTGTTCAATCTTCTCAAACTCATCCGGAGGCACATTTTGGAGCTTAAGATATGACTTATCCTTTCCTCCTTGATGGCATGATAATCTATCATTTTTATCCTCCGAGCTCCATGAGACTTTCTCTTTTTCCTCATCTTCACTAGATCTTTCGGTTGTAAAGAAATTTTTTCCAAGAGTAAGTGAGACTCGAGGCTCCGCTTCCACACCAAGTACCACAAAATCAACCGAGAAGACCGTCTCATTCACCTTAACCACCACATCTTCCACCTTTCCTAAAGATAGAATAAAAGATCCATTTTTTCCCTATAGACAAGTTGTGGTAGGCTTGAGTTCTCCCATATCAAGGCTTCTATAACTAGAATAAGGTATCACATTTTCAATAATCTCTAAGTCACACCTTGCATTAAGAGTTCTTTTTCCTTCTATTTCACAAGGCACTACATCCTTCCCAATGTCCTCCACTTTTGTGGAACACTCTTCATGCATAGATTTGACTTCTTCATCTTTTACCTTACCCTCCTCCATCTTTTTCTTTTTCAAAGCAACATAAATCTCAAACTCTTCTCTCTTTTCTTCTTTAACACATCTTTGTGGAAAAGGAATAGGATCAAGAGTAATCGGAATGCCCCAATAATCACATTCAAACTTTTCTACACGCATTGCTTCTTTCGGCACTCTTTCTTTCTTCCTTCTCCATTTTGATTTGTGCTCCATGTCCTTTCCTTCTACACACACTTCTCCAACTAAATTTACCTCTTTCTTTTCTTTCTTAGCCTTTAAGAGCTCTTCATCACTCGAGTCTTTATTATACCCCGAACACTCTTCTACCTCTAACTCTTCTTCAGTCTTCTCATCAAAATTTTTCATTTCGCGAAGAGTGTTCCGTTCACTTATCATTTGACTCATTCGACTCTCTAGGGCCTCAAGTCTCCTATCATTTTCTTCTTCCTCTTTCTTCCTCTCTTCTCGTCTTTCTTCAAGCATTTCCATCATTTGATTTAATTGATCTTGTAAGGAAGGTCTGCTTTCATCGTATGGTGGACACTCTTCATGGAAATTCTCTTGAACATACCCATTTTGCATACACGCTCCATTCCCCATTTGATAATTGGGCATGCTCCACACTTGTCCACTATTAAAGTTGGAAGTAGGCATTGAATAGACATTTTGAGACTCATAGTTTGAAAGGCTTGGTTGAATGCTTGTAGAGAAGAAATTATTGTAAGAACTTGATGGAGTGTAAGTGTATCCTTGATATGGTTGGCATGTATTCTCATTATAAGCTCGTTGCCATCCCCCATTTCCTCCATTATTGTAGAATTGGTCAAAGTTCATCATCTCTTTAAGTCACCTTCTACAACTTTTCTACACTTGCTATTTTTGGTTTTGCTCCTTCTCCACTTCTTTCAAGGTTGATGTACCTATCAAGAAGAACAAGTTAGAACAAATTTTTCAAAACAAATATAAAAGCAAAAATAAGAAAAAAAATATCCTAAGTAGAGCTAACAAATCCAAATACGTTACACCGAAGCCTTTCTCCCCGGCAACGGCGCCATGAACTTAGTCTCAATTTTAGTACAAATTGATAAGAGTAAGCGTACTCTATCGTTGTGTGTAGACGTGGTGACCAAGTGCAAAATTTATAATATCGAACCCAAGGAAGAAAGTGTATGTATCCGTATTCGAAAGATGTTTCACTCTAGAAGGACTAATTAATAAAGAAGAGGTTGTATAACACTACAATCTAACTAAGAAAGCAATTAAAGATAGAACATGTACAAATGAGATGGATGATGGGTGAAGGTGAACAATCTAAGAAGTATGCAAGGCTAACAACATTCATGGAAAAGGTATATATAGACTCACACACACACATGCATTGGTGATCTTCATGTTATGATATTAAGGACACTCAAAGAGTGTTTCCAATCCTCACTATTCCTATAGGTACTTATGGATATTAATATACCGGTATAGAGATATTATCACGAAGAATTTTCTCTAGTAGGTAGGGACGTTTTCCTAGTGTTCCCTTTCTAAGGTCAAGTGAGAATTAGCTTGGTTCCCCTCATCATATCAAACACTTTCACAAGTAATTATCAATAATGTCCTATCATGAGGTTCTAAGCACATGAAGGTTATGGCCAAACTCCCCACATACTTAACATAGTCATCTCATGCAATCAATGATTCAATTAAATCACTAAACATAATATTGGAATGACCATCCTAACACTATGAATAGAGAATCTAATCACACAAATCATACATAAAATGAGAATAAGCATTCATGATAGAAAATATTCATACAGTCAATTCATCGAACATGTGGTGTGCAAAATCTACATTATCCTTCACCAATCATATTGCTAGCCTCACATGAGGACTAGCCAATATAAATCATTACAAAATCAATATAATCCATGGCATGCTCCAATTGAGCTAAATAATGAAGAAAACAACAAATCAAAGGTTGATGGGCTTCCCTTTTTAAGATGGCCTTCTCTTCCTTCAACATGCTCCAATCTTCACTCCTTGATGTTATTCCCTTCTTAGATTGGTGGATTAGTGGAATGGATGGATGGATGTGAGAAATCAAGAGGAATTGGTGGATGGAATGAAGATGGAGGAATGGATTATGAAAATGGAGGAATGGATGATGGATGGATGGAGAGGGTGTGTGTGCAGCCCAAAACCCTCAAAATCTATCTTCCAAATGCTGATATTGGGGGTATTTATACCCCCAATGCACCTGAAAATCGCATACAGGAGAAAAAACACGATTTTAGGCCAAGTGCAAGAAAACACGGGCGTGTTTTCTTGCACATGACCGTGTTTTTCTGCAATTTTTTCGCTTTCTGTAAGTTTTTGCACCTGCAGAAAAACACGGGCACTGCATAAAAACACGGGCGTGTTTTTATACATTTTGACTAATTCTTCATTTTCTTCAACTTTCTCCTTTCTTCATGCTTTTTATCACCATTTATCCTCATAATCACCTATTCAAAGACATGAAAATCATCATCATCAATTTCCCAAAATACAATATAAAAAAATACAAAAATACAAAACAAAAAGACGAAAACACACACAAAAATGACACAAAATCTAGGTAAAAATAGCGATGATCAGGCCCCAGTGGTACTTGATGGAGGGTCCTCTATTTCGTGTTTTTCTTTTTTGTTGTAAAAACTTATTTCTGACATTGTGGTGGTATTTTGCATATTTTCTCGCATTTTGTTATGGCTTTATGGTTTTTATAACCTTATTGTACAACTTTTTCTCATGGAAACTCTTCCGACGCATACTTTAAGCATAGAATTGTTTTAAGTTCTGAATATTCTATGGATGCTTGATGCTCTCACCACTGAGCTTACTGAGTTCGTATGCTCAATTACCCAAGCTTTTTTTTATCATGTATGGTCCTTCTCAATTTGCTCCAAACACTCCACCTTGTTGGTAGATCTTTCTAATCACCAAATTCCCTACTGCGAAGTCTTTATTACGTACCTTTTTATTATATTGAGATTCTAATCTCGATTTATATATAGCATGCCTTTCTGCTGATTTTAGCCAGAGCTCCTCTAATAGGTCTAGGTTGAGCTTAACGACTTCTGTATTGGTTTCTCCTTCTTTATGGGACACGCAAAATATTGGACATGCTACTTTGGCTGGTATGATTGCCTCTGTCCCGTATGTCAACGAGAAGGGAGTCTCTCCGATCAACGTTCTGGTGGTGGTTCGATATGACCAGAGAACTCCAGGTAGTTGCGCGGCCCAATTCTTCTGGAGACTTTCCAGCCTGATTTTGAGGGTATGCTTAATCACTTTATTCACTGCTTCAACCTATCCATTCGACTGAGGGTGATAAGGGGTTGAGAATAGCTTTCGAATCCCTAGTCCATCACAAAAATTTTTGAAGCTGCATGCCCTTGAACTGCTTTCCATTGTCTATCACAATTGTGTTGGGTATTCCAAAGCGGCACCCAATATTCTTCCATATGAAGGTTATCATGTTAACTCCGCTAATCGTCGCTAACGCTTCAGCCTCTGCTCATTTTGAGAAGTAGTCGACTGCAACCACGGCATACTTGTCGCCTCTCCTTCTAAGCGGGAATGGGCCTATCAAGTCGATTCCCCATTTCGAAAAAGGCCAGGGGGCCGCCGTCGTGACTAGTTCTATAGAAGGGGCTTTAATTATAGGAGAGTAGATTTGACAACTTTTGCATGTTCTGGCGTATTCGATAGCGTCCTTCCTAAGAGTAGGCTAGAAATATCCTTTTCGGATCACCTTTAGTTCCGGCGCTTGTCCTCCTAAGTGATTTCTGCATACCCCTTCGTGGACTTCCATCAATACTTTGGCGGCTTCCGCTTTATTCAGACACCTTAATAGCGGCATCAGGTATCCTTTCTTGTACAACACATCATTTATTATGGTATACTTGGACGCTCGGAGCTTTAGTCGTCTTGTTTCTGACTTATCTTCCGGCTCCTTTCCTTCCTCTAGGAAGGCTCTGATAGGGGTCATCCACGTTTCTTCTTCGTCAACTTGCCAAATCATCCGATCACTCGGAGACTCTTATTTCATGATGCTAATGCTTCCCAATTGCTCGGCATTTTCCGAAGTTGCCAACCGAGCCAATGCATCTGCCTGAGTGTTTCAAAATCTAGAGACCCGCGTGATATAGACATGATCAAACTTTTGGATTACGTCCTCCACCAGTTTGCGGTAACTGACTAACTGCTGATCTTTAGCCTCGTAATCTCTTTTTATTGATTAATCATTAATTCTGAGTCGCTATAGATCATTACTCTTTTTACTCCAATCGTCAACGCCATCCTCATACCGGATAACAGTGCTTCATATTCAGCTTTGTTGTTAGTCGCTGGGAATCCAAACCTAATGGCTGAACAAAACATTTCTCCGGTGGGGCTAGTAAGTACTACGCCGGCTTCGGCGGCATAAGTAGTGGATGACCCATCTACTGACATCTGCCAAGGTCGATTGGTTATCTCTCTGGGCAATGTAGGGATGGTAAGTTCAACAATGAACTCGGCTAGAGCTTGCACCTTGATTGCTAATCGGGGCACATATTTGATGTCGAACTGGCTTAGTTCTACAGCCTACTTCATCAGTCTTCCCGCTACGTCCGGTTTTGAGAGCACTTGCCTTAAGAGAAAAGACGTCACCACCTCGATGGAATGTCCCAGAAAGTATGGTCTCAACTTTCGCGCGCTCATGACCAAGGCATAGACGAGTTTCTCGACCATGGGATATCTGAGCTCAGCATCATGAAGCATCTGACTCACATAGTATATCGGCTCTTGTTGTTTTTTCTCAGTCCGGACCATTACCGCACTCAATGCCGATTCAGAAGCGGCTAAGTACAATTTGAGAGGCTCGCCCGGCTGCGGTTTGGACAAGGTTTGTGTGTTAGCCAGCATGTCCTTTAAATCTTCGAAGGCCCTTTGCGCCGTCGGTGTCCATAAGAACTTTTCTTTTTTGATCACATCCATCAGGGGTTTGCATTTGTCGGATGCTCTAGGTAAGAAACGACTGAGAGATGCGATTCTCCCGGCCAACCTTTGTACTCCCTTTGAGTGCTTTGGAGCCTCCATGTCTTGTATAGCCTTTACTTTATCCGGGTTCGTTTCTATTCCCCTCTTGCTTACCATGCATCCTAGGAATTTTCCGGCAGACACTCCGAACATGCATTTTTTGGGATTCAGCTTCATCTTATACTGTCGCAAGATGTCAAAGGTTTTCCTCAGGTGGCGCATGTGATCACTCATGTCTACACTCTTAACCAACATGTCGTCCACATATACCTCTATGGTTTTTCCCAGCTCCTCACGAAACATCTTATTTACCAATCTTTGGTACGTGGCGCTTGCATTTTTTAACCCAAATGACATCATCATCCAGCACAGTAAGTTTCTTTTGGTGTAGAAAGCCATTTTTTCCACGTCATCTAGGTGTATAGGGATCTGGTGATATTCCGAGTATGCATTCATGAAGCTCATCAACTCGTGGCCAGCCGTGGCATCATAATCTCCATGATTTGTTCGCCTTCTGTACCAGAACTGGGTTGGCTACCCAATCGGGGAACAACGCCTCTCTTACCAAATTGTTAGCCAATAATTTCCGGGCTTCCGCTTCAATAATTTCATATTTTTCAGGGCTGTACTTCCTCTTCTTTTGCTCCACCGGGCGGTAGCATGGGTTGGTGTTAAGTCGGTAGCATGCGTGTTTTGGATCTATCACCTGGATGTCGCTGGGTGTCCAGGCGGACACGTCTAAATTGGACTTTAGGAATTCAATTAGAGCCGTTCGATGAGGCTCTTTTAGTTATGATCCAATGTACAACTCCAAATCTGGATTACTCGGCTCTACTCTTATTGTTTCGGTTTCTTCGATCGGTTCTTTCCTTTTTCTTTTCTTATCCGACCTCGGGTCCTCGTCAGTTATCGGAGGAAGACCAACTCCTGGATTGTCAAAGGGCCTGAGCTTCCAGCGATTCCCCACCATCGAGTTTTTCGGAGGTGGATTCTCTTCACGATTTGCTTCTTCTTCATGATTTTGTTATTCCATCATCATTAACTGGAAACTTGGGTCGTGATAATTGAGCACGTCTCATTTTTCGATGAACGAGCACTCTCTAGCTTTCCTCTGGCTTCCTCTAACTACACCGACTCAGCCGTCGGTGGTTACAAACTTTATGCATTGATGAAGTGTGAAGGGGACATAGTTGAATTGATGAATGAACGTCCGTCCTAGGATGCAATTATAATGTGATGAAAGATTCACTACCTTAAATTCGAGGGAGTATTGGACTTTTACCACCTGCTTCTCATCTATCAGTTGGACTGATAGGTTTGTTTGCATCAAGGGTATAGTGATGGCGTTTCCGAAACCCCGGATCTCATCACTGCAGGGGGACGTCTTATGATGAGAGAGTCCCCCTATGGCCTCGAATGCTTTCTCGAAGATGATGTTCGTGTATGTGCCTGTGTCGACCAAACACAGATGCACTCTTACACCTGATATGATGGCTGAGATTACTAAGGGATCATTGTGAGGAGTTCGTATTTTGGCGAGGTCTTCTTCAGAGAAGAAGATATCAGCTTCGTGTAACGGCGGTCGAGGACTTGCTACAAGCACATATTGGTACCTGTCGAGTTCTCACAACTCGGCTTTTCGCTTTCTCCGTGACATGGTGGTCAAGGCCTGGGAAGTCCCCACATAACCTTTGTTCAGCATATACACCTCCCTGGACGGTGTAGGCAGACGGTCTTCTAACCCCCTTGGCCTTGTGGTTGGGCTGGTCCATTAGGCCGTTCGGCCACGTTGTGTGGTTGTTCTCTTTTCCGTTTCGGGTAAGCCACCAGTCGGTCCAATTTTTCATCCTCGAATAGTCTGATGAGCTCGGCCAATAGATCTCGGCATTTGTTGGTGTCGTGGCCAATGGATTTGTGGTACTTAAATAATTTCTTCTTATTTAGCTTGGTTGGATCTGCACGCATCCTAGGCAGAGGGCTTAATAAGTTGGTGTCTTGTATCTTGCCGAATATCTCTTCGAGTGTGAGTTCGAGTAGCTCAGTCATCTCTTGAATTTAATAATCATCCGGGAATGGCTTGAAAGAAGAAGGAGCTTTATAATCTTTCTCGCCCTTCCTCCTCTTCTTGTCGCCCTCCTTAAGGTCGACTCTAGTCTTCTTGTATTCTTCGAGAATTTCCTCGCTGTGGATGAATGCTTGGGCCGCTGCCATAAAAGCAGCGTAGCTGTTCGGAAGTTTCTGTTGACAGCTGATCTACATGGGAGACCCGTGGAGTAAGGCGGCAGTTGCTAAGATGGTCGATGTTTCATCCGACACTTCCTCCGTGTTAGTGCACTGTTCGTTGAATCTCTTCATGAAGTCCTTCAAAGACTCCTTCGGACCTTGCCGTAAGCAAGCTAATTTTTGCTTAGGCTCCTTTCCTTACCCCAAATACGCGAAGTGGGACGAAAAGGCGGTGGCGAGTTGTGCCTATGAGTTGATGGAGTTAGCATGGAGTGATTCGAACCACGAGTGCGCCTTGTTGCCCAACGTAAAGGGGAACATCTTGCACCGATCCTCTTCCGAGCATCCTTGCGCCAGCATCCACCCAACATATTTATTGAGGTACGAGATAGGGCTGGATTCACCGGTATATTGGGGGATTTGAAGGATTCGTATCTTCTTCATAGTGGTTGCCGCGATCACTCGGTGGGTGAATGTAGATCTTCCGAATTCTAGGTCAGGAACACTGTGAAACCCGGTATCATTTCTTCTTTCCAATTGATCGAGTTGTCTCCTCAGTGCGTTTATTTCCTCATCGTGCTGCCGCTTGAGTCGGGCGATGGGATCATCTCCCGTGCTTTCCCCGATATGTTCTTGATGATTCCTCATGGGATCTTGCCCCAATCGATCTTTCACACTAACGTGTCCAACCGTACATGCAGAAAAATGGCTAGCGACCGAGTTAGCGCGAGATGCCATCTTTCTTCACTCGCGTCCTTCATCTACCACTCTCTGGGCCTTTCTCGGCTCCTTAGGCGTGTCTCTCTGGCCCATCCGTTCATGTACCGACCTCCTAGGCGGAGTCCGTTATGTCGCCGCTTGTTCGTTTGTTCTGTTGAGTTTTCTTCGAGGCTGAAGCTGAGCCTCCGACTAGCAGTCTTTTGTTCCGTGGCTTGCTTTTCTTTCACCTGTTTCAGAAGGTCGAAGTACTTTTTCCGGAAGTCGATCTGCGAATCATCTTCCTCTGGATTTGTGTCGTGCGGCGGGATTTTCTTTTCCACGGTCCAAGGAGGATTGGGGTCTTCCTATCGGTGTCGGCTGGCGGTCGAACCCGTCCTACTAGGGGTGGCTTCATCTCGCTCATCCGCCATCGAATGATAAAGTAGAGACGGACTTAAAGGTTCCGGTCGTCAAGAGCCTTGAGCGAAGCAGGCGACTGTATGCCGTTTCCCACAGACGGCGCTAAATGTAGCTCGTCGGCTCTTAATCTCCTCCTAATTGCGGGATAATGTAATCTTAATGAGATGCTGAGGGGATTAATAAGCGTAAAGCTAACAAAAGAAGAAAGAATTGCCCCTTAGGCTTTTTCGTGCCTTTTTTAAGGGGGTGAAAGGATTGGATTTGATTTGATATCTTACTATGTGGATTTTCTCATATTTATATCGGATAATCTGACGTCACCCGTATCAGAGTGAATCAGCAGATTATCGTGTGCAGTGCAAGCATTAAATGCGATATAGTTTCATGTGACTATTCTAGGATTCGATTTAGGATTTTTGTTCAGCCAAATATCTCAAAGGATATTAGCGTATCGGGGACAATTGGACCAAATGGCCTAGTAGCCTTCAGGCGTTCGTTCTCGCACGCTATGGGAGGATGGACTTATTGGGCTTTTCACGTCCTGATGGATCACCAGTCCCAGTAAGCAATCAGAAGTGAGGCCCATCAGTGAAGATTATACCACAATTTATAATATAATAAAAAATTATATAATATTTTATATATAAAGTGATAACATTTAATAGAAAGTAATAATTAATTATAAAACTTATTTTACTGTGAGGCGGCTGTCATCCGTTCTAAAATTTTATAAAAAATACTACCATTTTTACAAACGTAATCATTTAGTTAACATTCCAGTAAATTGTAGGCATATCATTTTCAATATACCATCCTTCTCTTACAAGAGATTGTGTGTATATAAAGAGATTGATCAAAATTTCAACACAACTCCAAAACTAACCACGTGACAAATTAATATTCTTATCATTTTTAATGATATAGATTTGAATATTTTTATTGTTGAAATAACATGTATAACAATTAACACCACAAAGGTAATGAGATTGTTTGATTACTGTACTGATATATATTTTAGGAGCTCTCAAGAGATATTTTAGGAACTCTCAAGTGACAAGTCACAAGTGATATAAACTGGGTACATCTATTATTAAAATATAATAAAATATATTTATTGATAATTAAAATATATTTATATTGAAATTATATCATAATAGCATCTGTAATTATTATTTAATTCATTATTTATAGTATATACTTAAAAAAACATACTTCCATTATTTATAAACCTATTTTACCCATATTACAATTCTACTTTAATAAATGTTACTATGTCTCACATAAGCATCTTTTTCATAAAACTTTGTTATTACTTTATTTTATTATATTAAAAAGTTGTCAGAATGCATCTCAGGCTCACCGAAAATTAGTCAAACATATAGGGATTTGAGTAATTATGTTATAAATAAATTTTATTTATTTATTAATAATGTGACATTATGTTGACCTAACATTGGATAAATAAATATCGTGTACATGTTATAGCTATAGAAAATTGTGAGCATGCATCTCAAGGCTCAGCGAAAATTAGCCGAACATATAGATAGGGATTTGAATAATTATATTGTAAATAAATTTATTTATTTATTGATAATGTGACATTATGTTGACCTAACATTGGATAAATAAATATTGTGCACATGGTATAGACATAATGTGACATTATGTTGACCTAACATTTGGATAAATATTGTGCACATTTCGAACAATTCCCATCGACCCAATTATTTTATATAAAATTTATAATAAAAAGTGAAGTTTAATGAGTGAAAAGTGATAATATTATTATATGAATAATTTATAAAATAAATGAAAAGTGATTATGTTTTATAACGAAAATGACAACTATTTAAAAAAGTTTAAAATGGTATTACGGGATACAATCTCACACGAGACTTAGCCTATTACTAATTATAATTATATTTTTAAAATTAAGAGTTAAATTGTAGTACACGTGGACACCGATGCACCTGAATAATCTACAGTTAGATTAGATTTTTATTTAATCTTCACAACTTAATAAAATTAAATAACTGAAAATAAATTAAATAATTATTCACTAAACCCTATATTTTAACTTTTTTTTTTTAAATCTAAGCACATCGGTGAATTGAGTGTGCCCTAGAATATCCCTAAAATTAATATTAAACTTTTAAAAAAATTATTAAGATTTAAAAGTAAAACTGATCATAAAATACAGTAAAAGATAAAGAGACACTCTCGAGACGGATTAAAAAAACTATATCACGGATCACAATCTCAATGCAATTACTAAATCTGAGTGTAATCTAAGTAATGCTTTTGGATTTATTTAAATAATATGCAAGAGCAATTGGGGGTACAATGTGACGTGTCTCGTTTTCTATGCATTATACATGTGTCCACTATAACTTGTCCATTTATATTCAAACGTCTGGTTAACATTAAATTAATATATTGTGTTAAAAATAAAAGAAGATACGCACTAATTGCATTTATATAGATTTTATTATTTTTAGAATCCTTTAGTAAAAAATAAGGGACCGATATGTACAATACAAGGAGGAGGATTATAATATCACTTTAAACTAATAAAAATAAGAGAATTTTAATGCTCTTGTTAATAACATTTACAACAATTGAACCACACACTTAAGTAGACAAAACTATACAACAAGAATGAGAAAAAATCCTTTTTTTTAAATTCATTATATTAATATTCTCTCCGTCCAGTTCTAAGGTATCCATTTACTTTTTTGCACGTGTCCGGTTCTATGGTATTCATTTACTTTTTGCACGTGAATTATATCCATTTACTTTTTTGCACGTGTCCGGTTCTATGGTATTCATTTACTTTTTGCACGTGAATTAAGGAGTATTATTATTATATGTAAAGTGGGTAGTTGTATTAGAGGGAAGTGGTGGGCCATATTGTGTATTTTTTACTAAATAAGAGAAATAGATATCTTTGAAGCGGACGCCAAGAATAATAAAATGGATACATTAGAAGCGGACAGATGGAGTATAATATACTCCCTCCATTACACTGGTCACTTTTATTATACCGCATATATTTAGAATATTTTTTTATCCATTCTATTGATTTTTAGGTAATAAATAGTAAAATATAAATTATAAAATATGTTATGTGCGAAAAGAATAATGACATTTCTTAAATTAATATGTATAACTTTTTAATTAGGTGTTAAATTGAAATGATATTTATTTTTTAAGGGTGAATAATTATATTGGACTAACCAATAAAAAGAGTGAGGAAGTCATACATTTCACCAATATTTGATCAAATAAAGAGTGAGGAAGTAATACATTTCACCAATATTTTGATCAAATAAAGGTTATGAAGAAATACCACACTATTAATTCGCATTTATTTTGAAATAGTATATGAAAATTATGATAAAAATGTGTGTGAGACGGATAAAAAGTGATAATTTTTATAACAAAAAGTATTACTGAATTAATGAAAAGTGATAATACTATTTCATGAATAATTTATAGTATAAATGAAAAGTTATAACAATTTATAAAAAAAGTGATAATATTTTGTAGCGAAAATAATAATTATTTAAAAAAAACGTAAAATGATCTTTCGATAAAACAATCCCACACAAGAATTACTAAAAATAATTAATTATACCAAACAAATCAAACTCTTGGGAGTTGTTCTAGATTTATTGAAAACGTTAATTAAAACTAGATAAAGTTTATTAGTTTTAATTAAAACTGAGCTTAACAAGCCATTGACTTCAAAGTCATTAATAACTTCATATTAAATATAAATAAATAAACAAGGACCATAATATTTTCAAGTTCCAATTTCCAATGTTTATGTAATAACTAATAAGATACGGAATAGCATTAAAGAGGAATTATGGTGGTTGCCAAAATTTATTTTCAGTCGCTAATAATGTGCACTTAGATCAAGATTAATTAAATCTGTGCACTTTGTTTTTAAACGTACTAAAATACTCCTATATGTCAGGCTTTTCTAAGATTGTGACATCACGTAGCTCAACTGGTTAAACAAGAAAATAATTTGAATAATGATTAAGAATCGAATTCACTTTCAAAATAGAATCTCTTAATTAAGGGGATATGTAGTGAGTTAAAAAATTCGTTAATGATTGATTGAGTTACCATGATTAATCTGTTTCCGACCGACGTGCGTGTGGGGTACTTGACTGGGCGAGCCACCCCTATGTAAATAAAATTGTGACATCATAATTCATTAAATTTAAATTTGACAGCCATCTATTGAAAAAAATTAAATAATATTAAATGTAATGACAAAATAATTGGCAAAATAATAATAATCTAAAACTCTAAAAGCACGAATATTGCCCGATGAAAAGGCTGAATAAGTGTTCAATCTAAAATAGAATAGTGGTAAAATAAGTAAATTTAATTTAAATAACTAATTGGAACACTATTTTCTAAAAATAGAAAAGCCCGAGTAAGTGTTTAATTTTTTTTCTTTATTTATAAATATATATTTAATTATTAATTTACTTTAAATAACTAATCAAAACACCATTTTATGATTTATTTAGTTTATTCGTTTTTAATTTAAGTTTAATCTTTTTTATTTATAAATATAATTTTAATTTATTTAATTATTAATTTACTTTATTTAATAACTAATTGAAAGTGAAGTAGTAAAAAATTCCTTAAAGGAAAAATTACTCATAAGTACACACTTTGTATCATAAATTATTACTCCCTCCGTCTTGGAGATATTGACGTATTTTTTTTGGGCACGGAGATTAAAGAGTATAATAATTTAATATAAAGCGAAGTGAGAGAAATAATATTTAATGTGTAGTGGGTAATTGTATTAGTGTTGAGTGTGATGTGTGTGTGACCCATATAACTAAATAAATTGTTTTTGTGTGGGTCTCATGTTCTTAAAAAGAAAATATGTCAATTTCTGTGGGACAACCCAAAAAGAAAAGTGTGTCAATATCTTTGGGACGGAGGGAGTAAGAGATACAATGAGTTAAAAAAATTACTCTTACATACAAAATATTAAAGTAAAATACCAAATGTAACCTTAATGTATAATAACACGTACACTTTTAAACCACAAACCTTGAACCCCTCACCCACGCACTACCACCGCCGACCGCCGTCGGACCCCCGTCGGACCACCGCCGGAGAGTAGGAATATATAATTTTTTTGTTGCACACTTTTTTTTACTGCACATAACTTTTGCTGTACACAAATATTTATGTGCAACACATTGTAAGGGTATTATTGAAATATCACTATATATTTATGTAGTTAATAATAATATTTTTGTATGTTTGTATTTCACAGTAATAAAGGAGTTTTTAACTAACTAGTAGTAGCTATCCCTTAATTAAATAATGCTTTTTAAAAAAAAAATTAATGTAAGAATTAATGTAAGATATAATACTCCTTCTGTCTGAAAATTTACATTTAATTTTTTCACATAATTAAGAAATATCATATTTTAATGTGTATTGAAATGAGAAATAAAATATTTTAATATATAATGAATAATTATATTAGTGTTTAATGTGAATCACATAGAAATATATTATTGTTGCATGTTGATCCTATTTATTATAAAAAAAATGTAAATCTTATCGAGAATCACAAAATGAAAATGTAAACGTTACAGTGGGAAAAACATGATAATCAGGTAGTTGAACTATTTTTTTAAAAAAAAATTAAAATGATAAAAAATAACGTTTTAAAATTAAGTAAAGAATTTTTTTGTCAATTTGAACATTTTAAAACATTCTCCTCCCTCTTTCTTCTTGATAGATAGTATTCATTTTATTATTTTCCACAATCTTATACAAAATATTCATTTCATTTTTTATTTTTTATTTATGTGATCTATAAAATAATTATTATACTCAATTTGCTTCAATTTGCTACACTTGTGGCTCACACTCAATATTAACACAATTATCATCACTACACATTAAAAAAATTATATTTTTCAACATACTGCTTATTAAGTTATTATACTACTTCTTAACACACTTATAAAATATACCCCTCCATCCCACAACTAAATATATATTTTTTCATTTTGGTCTATCCCAAAAAAAAAGTATACATATCATTTTTTGGTTGATGTGACCTATACAAATCATTATTATATTTATATGGTCCCACACGCTGTATTAATAAAACTACCGACTACACGTTAAAATATAATTTCTTTTATTTCTTTACATATTAAAATATTATACTTCTTAATTTTCATAAAAAGGTAAACGTGGGAAGGAGGGTATAAATGATGACGGAGAAAGTAATAAATTGTCGGTAAAAAATGAAATTTCTTAAAACGTGCGTGTATGGTTGTGATTTGTGAATTTCCTGAATATTAAATGGTAGTGAAGCTAATGTCCCAACATTAATTAGCATTGCATGCAGCTACCCCCGTCTACCCCACGTGATATTAGAAGCAAATAAGATTGTCAGTTGTCACGTGTTTTTTATTTTTTTTTCCCATAAATTAATTAATTAAAGCTAAATATAGTGTGCACCTGGGTGCACACGAAGCTTCGTATGCACCCACGTACAAATATAAGCAAAAACATATACAATTATGAGTAAAAATATATACAATTTAATTGTTAATTTTTTTAATAAAAAATTGAGTGTAAAAAATGTACAATTATTAAAATACATGTATACACTATTGAATAAAAAGTTATACACATATGAATGCTTGTTTTTTTAATGAAAAACTTAGTGTGAAAAAAGTATACAATTATTACAAAACACATATACAAAAGAGAATAACATGTATACAAAATAGAATAAAAAGTTATACAAATATGGGTGCAAGGATGCACCCGGGTGCACCTAATATACACTCATTAATTAATTAATTAAGAGATTCTATAGTTTGGAATCTCTAGGGTTGAAAATACAAATATAAACAATAAATAAAGGAAAGAATAGTGTAAAACTATCTTACCAAATGAGTGTTATGAGACAAATAGAAAGTATTTATCTTTATATAATAAAAAGATAACGATCCATATTATGAATTATTTTATGAATAATTATAATGTGAATGAAGGTTATTTTAAAAGAAAATTAATAATATTTTAATAATAATAACTAATTATAAAAGTATAAAATTATTTACAGTGTGCCTCAGTATATTCAAAATAAATATTTGTGATTTCCATCTTTCTTCCTCCATTCATAACATGTGTATGTTTGCTTTTGTAGTTAATGTAAAATAAATATTTGTGATTTCCATCTTTCTTCCTCCATTCATTAACATGTGTATGTTTGCTTTTGTAGTTAATGTAAGGAATATACTATCTTCATCCATCGTCAATGGATATATTTGTTTTTTTAATGTATATTAAAAAATATTATTATTATAAACAAATTATTCTGCGCATTTGGGTGCATCATGCACTAACTTTTAAAAATTTATATACTTATGAATAAATATATTATATATACACTAATGAATAAAAGTGTATATACACTTTGTTAGCGAATTTTCTACAATTCTATTAATAAAAAATTGAATGTAAAATTTTTTTATAATTATTAAGAATAGTATACTCCATACTTTATTGAATAAAAATTTATACACATAGTGCATGAGTATAAGATATATCAACTCTCTTTTATATACTAAATGAATAATTGTATTAATGATGAGTGGTTGGTCATGTGTCCTTCCTTTTTGCTTAAAAAGAAAATGAATAATTAATGTGATTTTTTGGTAAGGTTTAAATTTAAGATTTAAAATTTAATATTTCCTCCATCCCGTTTCAATGTTTACGTTTGTTTTTTGCACGTTGATTAAGAAGTATAATATTTTAATAGATAGTGGGTGGAAAAATATAATATTTAATGTAAAGTGGGTAGGTGTATTAATGTTGGATGATATATTAATTATTTTAGGTGAGTTCCATATTCAAAAAAAAAACGTAAACATTGAAATGAGTCGCGCAAAATAGAAACGTAAACATTGAAAAGGAATGGAGGAAGTAGTAATTATAATTAAATAGTGTTATTCTATGTTTTTTTAGGGAAAGTCTACACGTATGTCAAATCAAGTATAATTAATGTGAGAAAAAAAAAGAGTATAGAGAAAGAAAAATAAATATTAATTGTGGATATAGTATAATATTTCCCTTATCCTATCGAAAGGTCCCTATTTTACTATATTGAGTGTCTCATTTAGAGGATTCCATTTTTTCTTTTTAATAAAAAACCCCACATATGACCCATCGTTCACTACTAATACAACTACCCGCTACACATAAAAACAAAAAGTAAATGAAGACCTTTGCCTGGGATCGAGGGAATATATAGTAGGGATAGATAAGGGTTAATAGGACCAACATGTGTATACCGGGAGATTTAAGAAGTTTTATTAAATTTAAATCTGATATCTGTGAGACCGCGGTCTCGCACAAGACTCACCCATATACAATTTATTAATATTCGTGGACCAGCATGTGTATACCGGGAGATTTAAGAAGTTTTATTAAATTTAAATCTGATATCTGTGAGACCGCGGTCTCGCACATGACTCACCCATATACAATTTATTAATATTCGTGAGACGATCTCGCACAAGATTCACCCATATACAATTTATTAACAAATTTTCCTTGTAGTTTTTAATGAATAAATTAATACATTCATTAAAAAAACAAATCGCACAAAAATTAACTCAAATATTTTTGCATAGAATAATTCTGTACAATATTAACTTAGTTATGCACGCAGTCCCCAATATGTAAGGTTTTTTCTTTTTTTTTTTCGCACATTATTAATATTTTTTTACACATTATTAACAAAACGATGAAAAAACGACTCATTCGAAAAGATAGCGTCCAATGAATGCTTACGACATGAAAAATTGCAGTTCATATATTCATTTGTGTGAAGGAAAGAATTGTGATAAAAATTATTTTTGAAAGGAAATATTCATGGAATTTAGGTAAGGAAAGATTTGTGCCGAAATTTTTGTAATTTATAGAAATGCATTACCTCTCTCTATTCACAACGCATCTCACAAGCAATAACACTATATATAATATATATTCTCCATCTAATAGTAATTATTTATTTAAAAGAAATTAAATTGGCAAGAATATAATCAATGATATATACGTCATTAAATCAATTGTGAAAATTTTGGTTAATTTTAATTGGCTGAGATGACAACATAATTAATCATTCTTTGATTATGACAAATACATTTATAAATACTTGAATTAAATTGGCAAGAGACCGTTACAAATCAACAAATATTAAATAATTTAGAGAAACTGTACGGTGATACGCAATATTTTTTAGAATTTATTTATGACAACTACTTGTGAACTGTAGTATATACTAAGATCAACTACACATATTTAATGCATAATTTATTTATTTTTACAACATTCATAATGCATTATTTAAGATTTGGGTGAGTGTGATTGTATTCTAATAATACTTCATTTGTCTACTATCTATTTTATATTTTATGTTTTTTTTTCGTTTTATGTCTATCTTTGTTTTCAAATATTTTTAATATCACATTACCCTCTACATACTAAAAAAATTGTCAAAAATTTTAAAATAATAACTTCTCAATAAATTATATTTTAAAAATACCATACTCACTTAATACATGTAACTCACTTTATCATTTATTTATTATTTAAAAAAATCCTATTACAAAAAATATTAATAAAGTTTGTTTGAAATTATAAAAAACATTTTCTAAACAATAAATGTATAGTATGTGGATAAGGTGCAATTAATTATACAATTACTCGAATTAATTAAGTATTAATTCGAGAATACAATGCAGGTTGAACTAGCTTAAGTAATTCAAGAAATCTTCTCAAGCACTTCACCAAGCTCGGTCCTAGGCTCCAGAGGAAAAAGGGGCAAAAGTGTATAGTTAGAGAAAAGGAGCAATTTGTGCAAAAATGCTAAAAAACGCACGTTCACTTTGATTAATTTTTCTGTATTCATGTGGAAGTCCAAACTAGTCATGTCATACATGATTAGAAAGCCACGAAAGAGAGAATCATTTTGACATAAGAATCACTCAAATCGAATTTCTAATGTGAAAGTTATGCTCAAAACGGTGAGACTGCTCAAGGCTGTTCGACAAAGAGACCTCCCGTTCGACCATCTGTTCGACCTATTGTCCAGCTCAACTAGTTCAGCTCCTTACTTAACTCAATCGACCTCAGCTAGGTGGTCCAGCACTCAATCAACCTCATCTCAGGTGGTCCAGCCCGGCTGGTTCAGCCTAGCTGACCTAGCTCGGTTAGTTCAGCTCCGCTTGCTTAATTCAATCGACCTCAGCTCAGGTGGTTCAGCTCAGCTAGTTCAACTCAATCAACCTCATTCCAGGTGGTCCAGCTTGACTGATCCAACTCTGTTAGCCCAGCTCTGCTAGTTCAATTTAATTGACTTCAATACAGTCAACCACAACTCAGGTAGTCTAGCTCGCCTTGACCAGCTCAGCTGAATCATGCAAACTCCACTGAATACCAACGCGACATATGTCCGGGGTTAGGTAGCAGCTGGCTGATGTGGCATCACTTGAAGATGCTAACTCATGGAGCCTATATATATGTATATAACCCTAGACTTAATGATTACATTTCTTAGACTTTTTTTGTCTATGAATACTCCTCACCTTGTGTACATAAAAATGGAATCGAAAAATTTGACAAGTAATGGACACTATGACAATTCTCTGACTTAATTTACGTGCAACTAGCTACGCTACTCCTCACCTTACCTAATCAATAACTCGATTAACCATTCCGATAATTCATTGTGTTTAATCAAACTCGATTAACACCTAAACTAAGGTTAAGAACTGATTATCAACATAGTAAAAGTGAAGTCTCAGCTAACATACACATAACTTAATTAATACTCTATTTATAATATTAGATTATCTAAAAAAATTCAATAAACAAATCAAGAGGTGAGTTTTCTTAATATCTAGATGAAAAAGAAGTGAAAACATGAGGAAGGGGTATAAATTTAAAGATAAAAATTTGTTTGTTAAGAATTACGATAAGGATAAAAAATTATATTTAAATAAAAAGTAATATTCGGATGAATTAAAAATGATAATAGTGCGGTAATTATTTCATGAATAATTTGTTGTATAAATAAAAATAAAACATTTTCAATAAAATTTGATAATATATTTAATAAAAAATGATTACTATTTAAAAAAACAAAAGTGTAAATAATCTAACATGTGAGAAAGTCTCACAGTGTTGCCCAAATTTAAAAATATCTAAGTTTGGTATAATACCTTCACCATTTAATTTTTCTTGATTATTTATTAGTTTTGATTAAAAATATTTTTCCCTCGTTCCCATAATATAATTCAGAGTTAATGTAGATAGAAAATTTTATAAAAATTGCTTTTAAGGGTACATAGTTTAATATTTTTAAGAAAAAAATAATTAGAAAGTAAGTTATGTGAATTGTAAATGAGTGATAAATTTGTAATTTGTGTGTTGTTTGGTTATTAAATTGTGTGTTATTTTCTTATTTAAGGGTATAGACTTATTTATGAGATAGACAAAAATAGTAGGCGAAATTTATTTATGGGACGAGCATAGTATACTTTTAAAGTGATGAGCTATTACTTTATTGAATAAAAAATATTACCCATAGTCGTATTCTGATATATTTTGATTTTTTATATTCATTTAAAGATGAGTAATTTTTTCATTGAATAAAAGAAATAGTTTACGAGGGAGTTTCCTATGAATCTAATTCACCATGCACTATTTTTGCAAATTTATCTTTTAGAGATGAATTACCCTTCGTCCTATAGCAAGAGTATCTTTTACTTTCTGTACGTGGATTAAGAAGTATAAGTATTTTTTAATGTGTAGTAATTAGTTGTATTAGTGGTAGTGTGAACCCCATATTTTAATGGTATTAATGAATGTGTGTAGGTCTCATGTATGTAAAAAAGTAAAGGAAAACTCTTTGGGTGAGACATCCAAAATGAGAAAAAAATTCCATCTTTGAAGAAGACAGAAGGAGTATTATTCTTTTGAATGAATATTACTCATTTAAACAAGAATATAAAAAATTATAACATATCAAAATTTAAAAATAATATTTTCATTTTAAATAAAAATAGTTCATCTCTATAAAGAATATTTTTACATGTAATAAAGAATAATTGATAATTTAAAGTGCAAGAATTTGAGAAATAATCGATAAATTAGGATTCAGGTATGAATTTGATTCACGATGAGTGATAATTCATTACTTATAGAGTACTTTTTCATATCTTTACAACATTATCAATATAATTAGGGTGTAGCGTAAAACGGATTTTCGAGAGAATTTTTTTTCTTTCTCTTTTTTCTATTTTATTATAAAAAATCAACTTCCTTTTCTAAAAATTTAGAATTGACACACTACTAATTTAATTAAAGAGAGGGACTAGGTAGTATCGGGTGTACCAATTGAATTTGGTATACTCTTGATCTCTACCCTTTCTAATTAATTCATACTCCTTCATTAATATTGTTTTTTATTTTTTTTAAATTTTATTTTATATAAATAACTGTTATATCATAAACCCTAAATACTAAGGATAAATTATATCTTAAATCACAAGGGTAAAATTACAATTATACCTTAAATCCTAGGGATAAATTATACCCTAAACACAAGAGTAAAATTACAATTATACCCTATACCCTATACCCTAAACCCTATGGATAAATTATACCCTAAACCACAAGGGTAAAATTATAATTATACCCTAAACCCCTAAACTCTAAGGGATAAATTATATCCTAAACCACAAGAGTAAAATTACAATTACTCTAAACCCTAAATCCTAGGGATAAATTATACCCTAAACCACAAGGGTAAAATTGCAATTATATCCCTAAAATTAAATTAAAAAAATAGTAACAGCAATAGTTTTTTTTCTTTTAAAAAGAAAACACACACTGAAGATGAAGGAAGAAGGTTGTATCAAAATAAAGGTTGTATACAAGTGTCTTAATTAATTAAAATATAAAATCAACATAACGATCGAGCTAAGATTTTTCGTTAAGGGGGCCTGAGTTTTGTTTCAGGTCGAAGTAACAGATCACTAAAAAATTTTTTTGACTCGATGATTGGAAAGATAAGATTAAATGACAAATTAATTACTATTTAAAATGATTTAACTACTGAGATTTTTTTATTATTATAGTAATACTTAATTCTTGAAATTTTAGAGAATTATAAAAATAAATAAATTTATGTTAGAAGATAATGAATAATGGAGAAGAAAAATTATAATTTACATAAATTTAAATTATATATACATTCATGACAAATCTTTTGAAGGATAATTTATGTGAGACCGATTATAAGCTGTATTAAAATATAATTATTATATAAGTAAAATATACTTATTAATAATTATATTATTTCTATTCAATAAGTATTCTATATTTTAATAATGAGTCTACAAGGCTCATCTCTCGTTCTCATTTAACCTTCCATGAGAGAGTGTCTATATACATGTTTGAATATTTACATATATTCACTTACAAAATTTCTTAATACTATTAGATTCCATATTTTAATAACGAGTCTACAAGGCTCATCTCTCGTTCTCAAATAACCTTCCATGAGAGAGTGTCTATATACATGTTTGAATATTTACATATATTCACTTACAAAATTTCTTATACTTTTAATCTAATAAGATATTAATAAATGAAATATTTATATATACATTCTAATCTATAAATATATTATCTAATAGATAAAGTTATATTTATATGCATCTTCTTATTAATAAATATATATATTTATGTAATAGATAACATTATATTTATATAGTATATCTTATATATTTGAGTGGTTAATTTTTTTTTTTAAGATTTTAAAGGGAGCAGTTTTTCGTACCCCAAAATTACTGAACCTACCCAAAGATATTTAAATTGACCCTTATAAAATTTATATCTGCTCGGTTGTTGCAACCGAACAGTCATCTAACAAATTGTTCGGTTGCAACAATCGAACAGAACAAAGTATATCTGTTCGGTTGTTGCAACCGAACAGTCATCTAACAAATTGTTCGATTGCAACAATTGAACAAAACAAAGAATTCATCTATTATCTGTTCGTTTGCAGCAATTGAACAGAACAAAGATTTCATTCATTTTATGTATTCGGTCGCAGCAATCGAACAAAATAAAATATAATTTTTTAAAGGGTCACTTACTAGGAGGTACACAAAAAAATACATAATTGCTATAAACTATATGACTCAAAGCACTATTACTCATAACTACACCATTATGATTGTGATACCATAAATATCCCTATGTATTTGCACAATTGTTCTGCACAATTTGATTCTGCACAATTTGATTCTGCACAATTGTTCTGCACAATTTTGTTTTTGCATATTTTGTTTGCACATTTTAAATTCCGGCAGCAGGCGGCGGCCAGCGACGGTCAACGGCGGTCAACGATGGTCAACGATCGATTAACGCCGATCAACGGTCGGTCAACGCCGTTGGATGGGTGAGGGGTAGAGTTGTTGGTTTAAAAGTGTATGGAGTATAAGGTTATATTTGATATTTTACTTTAATATTTTGTATGTGAGAGTAATTATTTAAATTCCATGTATCTAATAGTACATATGCATAAAAGTGTGTATTTGAGAGTAATAAACCCTTTTTTAAATTCATATCTACATTATCGAATAAATAAGATAACAGATAAATTTCATGAACATCATCGATCTTTAAACAAATATGGTATTGATGATGATTCATGAAACTTATCTATTCGGTAATGTATATATAAATTAAAAAATTACAAATCTTGTTCGATTGTTGCAACCGAACATATAAGATAAATGAATTATTTGTTCTGTTCTGTTACTACAACCGAATAGATAAGATAGATGAATTCTTTATTTATTATGTTCGGTTGCTGCAACCTAACATATAAGATAGATAACTGTTCGGTTATTGCAACCGAACATATATAAATTTTATAAGGATAATTATGTCAATTTTTGGATACATTCAGTATTTTCGGGGTGCAAATAGCTGGCCTCATAAAATAATACTTCAGATAAAAAGATAGCATTTTTAAAAGTGATAATCAATTAATAAAAAATAATAATAATGCAGTGCACAAACAATAAGTATTATTAATTAAAAAATGTGAATTAGTCTCACCTAAGAGTGTCCCTTATTTATTACCTCCGTGTTAAGATTGTCCCTTATCCATTACTCACTTTTCCAATCCTTTATCCATTACTCAATAGTCTCACCTAAAAGTATCCCTTCTTTATTACTTTCGCGTTAAGATTGTCCCTTATCCATTACTCACTCCTTTTCGCGTTAAAATTTAAGTTTTCATTTTGATTTTGTCCCAAAATACCACACCAAATAATTAATTATTTCATATAAAATACACATTAAATATGATACTCCCTTCGTTCCATTAAAAGATATTCGTTTACTTTTTTTACGTGGATTAAGTAGTATAATAATTTAATGTATAGTAAGATGAGAGAAATAATATTTTAATGTGTAGTGGGTAGTTATATTAGTTTTAAGTATGGGGCCATGTGTAGTGGTTGTGAGTCATATCAATCAAAAAGGAAAATGGATACTTTATAATGAGACAGACCAAAATAAAAAAAATATATACCAAAGGGGACGGATGGAGTATTCAAAGGGGACGGAGGGAGTATTTCTCAACTCAATGTTGACGTGTTGGAAGGATACTATTAAAAAATAGAAGTATGCCTTAATCTACATTGGGAAAGTGGAGGTGGAGGGAGCATGGTATGGGAGTCCTATGTGTAGTGCACCCATACTAAATAAACATCCTTATCATCTCTGTTTTTCCCTCTGAATCAAACCATAACTACTCCTCCCTTTATTACTTATTATTAATTATTAATAATATACAACACACAATTAGCGGTGCACGCACTCTTATGTTTCGAAATTTATGCTACATTTCGTGATTCTTCTGATATCTATCGCCATCAATCTAGCGTTCTTCGCGTCTGATGCCTTCCTTCATATCTCCCTCTAATTTCAGTGATTCCTTTTGGTTTTTGTTTTTTCTTTTTTATTTAGTTTAATTTAGTTATTAATTAATTATTAATTATTTTTATTTTTGGGCGTGAATTGAGAAGGAATCTGGCTTGTTGGTAATTTTGTTAATAAGGAAATTCGAGGAATAAGAAAAATGACGGCGCTAGGTAATCAAACGTTGAATTTGTGTATATCATCGGCATTAGACTTTCCAGGGGCGTATTGCGCCGAGTCGTGGCCTATCAAAACCGCCGAATTTAGGAGAAGAGGCCGGAAATCGGAGGTTTCCGGCGGTGTCGCGAGATCGAGCTTTGTGGCGCCGATTAAGGCAATGGAAGCTTCTGAAGCGACGAAGAACGCAAACGGCCAGCCAAATCAATCTCTGCACAGTTCCACCGATGATTGCGGCGCTTCTTCAGGTATTTCGTTGTTAACCTCTGCGTTACATCTCTTTTTTTTCTCTTTTGCCCCTGTTCAGTGGTGAGAATTGGTTATTTGGAATTTCTGCTGCTGTCTAATGTGTGATTGATTCGTTCATGTAGGGAAAAATGCGATTCATTTGTCTACAGTCGGAAATTCATCGAATATTTTGTGGCACAAGTGCTCTGTGGAGAAGAGCGACAGGGAGGAGTTGCTTAATCAGAAAGGCTGTGTAATTTGGATCACTGGGCTGAGTGGATCAGGTTTGTATTGTGTTCGGATTTCTCTTTTTGGTGTTATGATACAAATAAATTTGATTGATTGAAAATTTTATGGTCGACCGCCCACCGTGAAACCTTCATAATTGACTCGGTGAGCTGGATTTGGGATACAAAACTAATCTCACCTTTGAAACGATGATCAATGAATCTCTATTATAGTCTTGAATATTGCCTTTGGGATTATGATAACATAGAGGGATATGATCAGTATGCAGTTTTTAATTTGGGATGCTCTGAAGATGAATAGAGACCCTATCTGATGGTATTCTTTGTCTCTGAGATACTTGTGTTTTTATTGAGGAGACATGGAGTACTGTTGACTTAGCTGCAATAGGTTAGGTGCTGCATATTATTTCTTGTGATTGCAATACGGCGATCTCAAGATGTATGAATCTTGTAATCTCAAGAATAGAAATGTAGGAGAATATTGTTTGACCAAACTGTTTGTTTTTTTTTATGAAGTGTTTCCTTGTCCTTTTGCTCATAGCTACTTTCCATTTATTTGTGATTTTTTTTCCAAAAGGCACTCGAGAGGGCGGTACCCCTAATAATTCCTTCATATTTTTCTCCAGGAAAGAGTACTGTGGCTTGTGCGTTAAGTCGTGCCTTACATGCTAGAGGGAAGCTCACCTATATTCTTGATGGGGATAACTGCAGGCATGGTTTGAACCGTGATCTTAGTTTTAAAGCTGAGGATAGATCTGAGAACATAAGAAGGATAGGTTGGTTTTTTTACCTCAACTGTGAGTTAATTATTCTAGGTAGACTCATTTGATTTTGGTTCAATCAACTCTCTGTTGGTATGCAGGAGAGGTGGCAAAGCTCTTTGCAGATGCTGGAGTAATTTGCATTGCAAGTTTAATATCACCATTTAGAAAGGAGCGAGATGCCTGCCGAAATTTGCTTCCTGATGGAGATTTTATTGAGGTTATGTTTCCTGGCCTTGAGAATTTGATAACATAATTTCCATCTGTTCTGTTCATGGGGAAAAGAAAGTTCTTCAGTGGAAAGCGGGACTTTGTTGTAAAACTTGAATTAGAAGTTTAAATATGCAGGTATATATGGATGTGCCTTTAGAAGTTTGTGAGACAAGGGATCCCAAGGGATTGTACAAGCTCGCACGAGCTGGAAAAATCAAAGGTGTGTTGTGTTGCACAGCTAATGTGGCAGCAACTTGTATAATTCAATTTTTTACATGTATTAGTCTATTTGCTGTTAGCATATGAAATTATTTTATAATGATGAGAATATGAAGCCTTGAAGGTGCATACATTTACTTAAAGATCTTGGGGATTATGGATATCAATTATCTAGAACCTTTGACTTCTCTGGACTCTTTGTATTGAGGACAAACATATCAAACTGTTTGTATGAATACCCGAATTTAAAATTTTCTACAACCATGGTGAGTTTTAGGATTGCATTCTTATATCCAGAAATTTCAGAATCATTGATGTTTACTGCGGTTCCCAACAGTAAAATTAAGTGCTATATTTTTTAAGTTGTTTTTACTTGGTGATAACTGCCATCAGTACCTTAGTTTCTGGCTGGGCTGATCACTAATTTGTTTCGATTTTGAGTTTGCAACTCATAAAAGCAAATTATCCTCAGCTAAGTATTGCAATCTTTGTGAATCACCTTGCTTGTTGTGATTCTGCATTATTTAATAGCAAAAGCTTTGTCAAAGTTATTAATTTCATGTTTTACCAAGATTCACTGTGAATTTTAAAGTCCCTGTTGAATAAAAAATTGATTACTTTTGATTGTGTTTTACAGGTTTCACAGGTGTAGATGATCCATATGAACCACCATTAAACTCTGAGGTATGCATCTGCTACGCAATGAATATGTTAGTTACATTCTGGTTTTATTGCTACAATCATAGCAAATCTCATATGAAACTGCATCACAGAAGGTAGTATTTTCATATACTGGATAAAAAAATAAATGTCTGCTAGATGTGATACCTTAAAGTAAAAATAACTGTTATATTTTTCTTGAAGCATAGTAAAAATAATATCAAGGATAGTTATATTTTTTTGAATAAAGAACATAAAAAGTGTGTGTGTGTGTGTGTGTGTGTGTGTATATATATGTATGTATTCCCTTCTCACTGTCAGATGACGTTTCTCTTTTACAGATTGTTTTGCATCAAAGTGAAGGAGTTTGTGATTCTCCAAATGTATTGGCGGCAAAAGTTGTATCATACTTGGAAAGAAAAGGTTTTCTGGTTGCATAATTTGATTGTAAGGTAATTAAATTAAACCCTCGTTTTGTTGTGCAGATTTGTAGCTTATTTAAATTGAATGAAAAATCAAGATTAGTGAAGTCTATTCTTGGTTGTATGGAGCTTATAGTTGATTGATCAATCAACTGCACCAAATAATGTGATGTGTTCACCACTTAGATTATTTCATCTGTGAAGAGGATATGAGTTGTGTAATTATCTCTACGCTTGTACTAAGCTTATTAAAAAACGAATCTAATTAAGGATACTGTAATTTGGGTATTATTTTCCGTGCAACACATTTTTGTATGTACCACATCCTTGTCAGATTAGGCCCATTTAAGATTTATCCTTAATTTATCAATTTTCTTTTTTAGTTTAGTGACCTATACTACTTGCTCACACCCTCCACTAAAACAACTACGCAGTATATATAATAAAATAATAATATTTTTTAATTTATTAAAAAGCAAATAAATACATTGACAATGAGGATAGGAAGTAACATTTAAGAGGACAATTTTGGGTGAAGTAGGAAGTAATATTTAAGAGGACAATTTTGGGTGGGATCGTTTTACGGTAGGTTCATTTTATACTTTCGTAATAGTTATAATTTTTTTATTAAAAAATATTATCACTTTTTTAATTGTTCATGATGCAATTCATTGCATATTATCATTTTTGTTTAATTGATATTTATTTTTTATTAAAATTATGATCACATTTTATCCATCTTATATGAAAGTTAATTCGTGTGACAATTTCATACAGGTTTTACCATTTAAAAAATATTTTATACTCTTTCAAATTAAATAGATATATGTTATTTTTATTAAGATTTCATATATTTTTTATATTATATACAAAAAAATATGACGTTTTTGAGAAAAATGTGAAATTTGAACCTTTAAATGAAGTCCCAAATAAGACAAACTAAAAATTGAATTCTCAAAAATGAAAATTTTTCATCTTAGTATGTAATACTCCGTCGTCATAAAAAAATGTTCACTCTTTTCACAAATGTATGTATTCTACCCCTATAAAATATAACATCATCCTAATCAAAATTGAGAAAGTATACTACATAATTAAAAATTGACATCATCTTTAAACACACATAACTTTTCATATTTTTTTATATATTCTAAAAATACCAAATTATCCTTAAAAAAAAATAAAAAATAAAAATATTAGTCAATTTTATTTTTCCTTAAATATATTTGTTCATTGGAGAATTAATATGCACTTGAATCCCAGCACGAACACTTGGACATGCCGAAAGTCTGGAAGCAACATACAATAATCTAGCTTCTCCCCTTATGGTATAACCATATTTACATGAAACATGAGAATTTAAGGAGAAATGCAAACACTTTCCATCACATACTCAATTTCAGCCACTTTATATACTAAAGAATCTCGCATACATAATCAAATATTTTGTTTAAAACTGACTCTATTATAAAGTTCTCAATAAACATCATGTAACCTTTAACTCAAATTAAATGAATTGTCACCATGAACTATGGAGTCATACTTTATACCTCTTCCCATTAAACTATAACAAAAAATCTATAACAAAAATCAACAGGATAACAATAGACAATGCTTGAATATTCCATTTTAACTGATAATAGGTAACTTTTCATTCCTCTATAGAAGCATAAAACTGAAGCCTACTACATTAAAATATGACTAACCCCAAAATTGGAACATCATTTTGCAATCTTATTGAAACTGTCTTTTTTCTGCAAGCTGAAGAAAGAAGAAAATATATAACAAAAATTATTTTAATAATACTTCCCACCACATTCCTAAATTTGTTCTAGAACACAAATACTTCTGGATCTTTTCTTTGAGGAAATTATTATTAAATTAAGTCAATTATCATTATCATGAGTAAACAAAGCTAAAAATAGGCCAAACCTTAAAGATTCTCATATATATCAAAGTACTCTTATATCATTAATTAATATTTCAAATTCACAACAGTTTCACAAATTTCCCCATTTCATCAATATTTTAGCTCACAAATTGTTAAACATTCCAACTCACGAAACCTGTTAATATATTAATATGGAAAATGATAGTAAAAGCCCAACGCTAATTAAAGTAGATGACTTAGTTTTCCATACAAATCATAAAATTGCATAACTTAATGAACGAGTTTCCATATTCAATTAGGTTCTTCCAGTGGCCATCTATTTTTAAAGTTGTTGCAGAATACACAACCTAGATAAAGGGAACAACTTAATGAGATAACTACCTACCATTAAAGCGCCTTATCAGGACAAAGGACTTTGCTCGTTTATACCAACGTTAATTGGTCTATAATCACTAAGACAACCTATTCCTCTATCTACATTTGTTTGACTAATGAAAAGATGATAATGTCTTTCTGCTGTCCCTGAAGAATATAATGAAATAAAGAGAACCCACAACCTAGATAAAGAGAACAACATAGCCTTACCAGGACAAAGAGCGAACTTACCAGGACAAAGGACTTCGCTCGGGTTATAGCAAGGTTCATTAGTCTATAATCACTGATACAACCTATTCCTCTATCTGCATTTGTTCGAACGCATGAAAAGATTTAACAATGTCTTTCTGTTGTCCCTGAATAATATAATGACATAAAACATAGAAAAAGAGAACAACATAATGAGATAACTACCCACCACCATGAATAAAAATTAAAGCCCCTTATTAGGATAGAGGACTTCGCTTGGGTTATACCAACAGTCTATAATCACTAAAACAATCTATTCATCTATCTGCATTTGTTCGAACGCATGAAAAGATAACAATGGCTTTTTTATTGTCCCTGAAGAATATAATGAGATAAAGAGAACCCACAACCTAGATAAAGAGAACAATATAATGAGATAACTATACACAACCTTGAATAACAATTAAAGCGCCGTTACCAGGACAGAGGACTTCGCTCGAGTTATACCAACGTTGATGGGTCTATAATCACTAAGACAACTTATTCCTCTATCTACATTTGTTTGAACGTATGAAAAGATAACAATGTCTTTCTCCTGTCCCTGAAGAAAATAAAGTTGAACTCAACAACCTATTCCTTTATCTGCATTTGTTTAAACACATGAAAAGATAACAAAGTCTTTCTACTATCCCGAAAGAAAGAATATAATATAATGAGATAAAGAGAACCCATAACTAGATAAAGAGAACAACATAATGACCTATACCTTGAATAATCACTAAGACAACCTATTCTTCTATTTATTCTTCTATTTGCATTTGTTCGAAAGCAATGAAAAGATAACAATATCTTTCTGCTTTCTGCTGTTCATGAAGAATATAGAGTTGAACTCAACAACCTATTCCTCTATCTGCACTTGTTCGAATGCATGAAAAGATAACAATGTCTTTCTGTTGTCTCTGAATAATATAGAGTTGAACTCAAATTATGGCTAGAACTTAATTCATGTCTAAAAAAACTGTCAATTTAGGTTAAACCCAATGAATCCATTCCATAAAAACTCACTAGCAACCCGCCCTAAAAATTGCCCAACTCAAAGTGACATGTCCAAAAACAACCAAACCCATCTAAATCAACTATAAAACGGATAATTATGGGTTGTGGTTAACTCGCCCCACAACCTGGATAAAGAGAACAACATAATAAGATAACTACCCACCACCTTGAATAACAATTAAAGCGTCTTATCAGGACAGAGGACTTCGCTCGGGTTATACAACAAATGTTCATTGGTCTATAATCACTAAAACAACATATTCATCTATCTGCATTTGTTCCAATGCATGAAAAAAGAAAAAATAACAATGTCTTTCTACTGTCCCTGAAGAATATAATGACATAAAGAGAACCCACAACCTAGATAAAGAGAACAACATAATGAGATAACTACCCACCACCTTGAATAGCAATTAAAAGAGGACTTCACTCAGGTTATACCAAGTCTATAATCACTAAGACAACATATTCCTCTATCAGCATTTGTTCGAACGCATGGAAAGACAATAATATCTTTCAGCTATTCTGAAGAATATAGAGTTTAACTCAACAACCTATTCCTCTATCTGTATTTGTTCGGACACATGAAAAGATAACAACGTCTTTTTGCTGTCCCTAAAGAATATAGAGTTAAACTCAATTTATGGCTAGAACTCAATTTATGTCTAAAAAAATTGTAAAAATTATCAATTAAGGTTAAACCCAATGAATCAACGCGCTTCCCCAATGAACTAACCGCTCAATTCCATCAAAACGCATTAGCAACCCGCCCCAAAAATTGCCAACTCAAAGTGACATGTCCAAAAATAACCCAACCCATCTAAATCCATTATAAAATGGGTTATTATGGGTTGTGTTTAACTTGCCTCATAACCTAGATAAAGAGAACAACATAATGAGATAACTACCCACCACCTTGAATAACAATTAAAGCGCCTACGTAGTTAAAGAGAACCCACATCATAGATAAAGAGAACAACATAATGAGATAACTACCCACCACCTTGAATAAAAATTAATGCGTCTTACTAGGACAGAGGACTTCGCTCGCGTTATACCAACATTTATTGGTCTATAATCACTAAGACAACTTATTCCTCTATCTGCATTTGTTCGAACACATGAAAAGATAACAATATTTTTCTGTTATTCCTGAAGGATATAGAGTTCAAGAACCTACTTGTTCGAACGCATAAAAAGATAACAATGTCTTTCTACTGTCTCAGAATAATATAAGGTTTAACTCAAATTATGGCTAGAACTCAATTTATGTCTAAAAAACTGTCTATTTAGATTAAACCCAATGAATCCATTACATAAAAATCCATTAGCAACCCACCCTAAAAATTGCCTAACTCAAAGTGACATGTCCAAAAACAACCCAATCCATCTAAATCCACGCGGGTTATGGGTTGTGGTTAACTCGCCTCACAACCTGGATAAAGAGAATAACATAATAAGATAACCACATCTAAATCCACTATAAAATGGGTAATTATGGGTTGTGGTTAACTTGCCTCACAACCTGGATAAAGAGAACAACATAATAAGATAACTACTCACCACCTTGAATAACAATTAAAGCGTCTTACCAGGACAGAGGACTTCGCTCGGGTTATACAAACGTTCATTGGTCTATAATCACTAAGACAACCTATTCCTCTATCTGCATTTCTTTGAACACATGAAAAGATAACAATATCTTTCTGCTGTCCCTGAAGAATATAGAGTTGAAATAATAACCTATTCCTCTATATGCATTTGTTCGAACTTATCTTTCTGCTGTCTTGAAGAATATAGAATTGAACTGAACTTATGGCTAGAACTTAACTTATGTCCAAAAAAGTTGTCAATTTAGGTTAAACCCAACGAATCAACCCCTTCCCAATAAACCAACCCGCTCCATTCCATCCAAACCCATTAACAACCCGCCCCAAAAATTGTCCGAGATAACTATCCACCTTCTTACCTTGAATAACAATTAAAGCGTCTTACCAGGACAGAGGACTTCGCTCGGGTTATACCAACGTTTATTGGTCTATAATCACTAAGACAACCTATTCCTCTATCTGTATTTGTTCAAATGCATGAGAGTGTAACACTGTCTTTCTACTATCCCTAAAAAATATAATGAGATAAAGAGAACCCACAACCTAGATAAATAGAACAACATAATGAGATAACTACCTACCACCTTGAATAACAATTAAAGCGCCTTACTAGGACAGAGGACTTCGCTCGGGTTATACCAAAGTTCATGATCTATAATAACTAAGACAACCTATTCCTGTATCTGCATTTGTTTGACCGCAAGAAAAGATAACAATGAAGAATATAGAGTTGAACTCAACAACATATTCCTTTATCTTAAAATAATGAAAAGATAACAATGTCTTTCTGTTGTCCCTGTCCCTGAAGAATATAGAGTTGAACTCAATTTATTTTCGTCAATTTAGGTAAAACCAATGAACCAATCTGCTCCATTCCATCAAAACTCATTAGCAACCCGCCCGAAAAATTGCCCAACCACCACCTTGAATAACAATTAAAGACAGAGGACTTCGCTCGGGTTATACCAACATTCATTGGTCTATAATCACTAAGACAACCTATTTCTCTATCTGCATTGGTTTGAACCATGAAAAAAATAACAATGTTTATCTGTTGTCCTAAAAAATATAGGGTTGATCTTAATTTATGCTAGAACTCAATTCATTTATGTTTAAAAAGCTGTCGATTTATGTTAAACCCAAATGAACACAATTCCATCAAAATCCACTAGCAACTTAGCCTCAAAAATTGCCAACTCAAAGTGACATGTCAAAAAACAACCCAATCCATCTAAATTCACTAAAAAATGGGTTATTATGGGTTGTGGGATAATTTGCCCCAACCCATTAAATCCAATGTCCAAACTCCAACCCAACATTCATTCTTACCCCTCCCAACTTGCCCCTCTACCCCTGACCAAACTAACGGACCCTCCCCAGAACCTAGAGTTGTTAATAACCCTGATCAAACTAATGGACCCTCCCCAAGATCTAGAATTGTTAATAAGCCCGTAAACCGTGGGCCCAAACCGATTAACCCTAAAAAAATTAGGGTTAGGGCCAAGAAATTTGGGCTTATTTAACATCCGAGCTTTTTGACCCGAACCGATTAACCAGTGGGCTAATAGGGCTGGCCCGTGGGGTTGAAAATTATTATTATTATTATTATTATTATTATTATTATTATTATTATTATTATGTTTAATTAATTTTAACACATAACATATATATCGACCACCCAATCCCACCCTACTCCCAACCCATCGTTGGACAAACTCTCACCATCTTTTAATTTTCATCTATTTCTCATCTTTTTTCTCACTCTAACCCACAAATTTTCTCTAATAAATAAAATAATACTTAAATAAATATATTAAGAGTAATTTAATTATCACACATTCTTTTAATTTATATCTTTTAATAATATTTTGCATGTATTAATCTTAATTCTTTCAAAATTTAAATAATATACTCCCTCCGTCCCGGAAGTATTGACACATTTTTTTTGGGCACGGAGATTAAGGAGTATAATAATTTAATGTAAAGTAAAGTGAGAGAAATAATATTTAATGTGTAGTGGGTAGTTGTATTAGTGGTGAGTGTGATGGGTGGGTGTGTGGGTCAAAGTAAATAAATTGTTTTTGTGTGGGTCCCATGTTCTTAAAAAGGAAATATGTCAATTTCTGTGGGACAACCCAAAAAGGAAAGTGTGTCAATATCTTTGGGACGGAGGGAGTATTAGTTAATTTTGAATTTGTTATATTATTTATAATAAATTATAATTTTTAATTTTTAAATATTTTTATCGTACAATCCGCTAACCCGGCCCGTTTAACCCGTAGCCCGTTAGGATTAGGGTTAGGTTCACCTTTTCGTAGCCCATTTAAATAGACTCGATTTAGCCTGAAACTCGTTAAGACTGACGCTAATGGGTTAGGGCTGACCCGTTTAACATCTCTAGCAGACCCCCTCCATCCAAACTCACGCCCCATCCCCCAGCCATAACTCACGCCACTTTCCCACTCCATCCCCCACTGATTCCACCTCTGACTTTTTTATATTTATTATTTATTAAAATATTTATATATTTTATTTTATATTTATTATTTTGAAAAAATTATTTATAGGTACACACTTTGTGCTCCTACCTACTATAAGATACTTTGATTTAAAAAAAAACTATTCTCACATACAAAATATTAAAGAAAAATATCAAATATAACCCTAAACCCGTACACTTTTTAACCACAAATCCTAAACCCTCACCCACCGCCGGCCGGCTACCAGAAATCGCAGGACCGCCGCCGGAGCTCATTGGCCGATCGTCGGACCTCCACCGCCCCACTTCATTTTTTTCTACGCACACACTTCTTTTACTGCACACACTTCTTTGATGCACATGAATTTTTGTTGTACACAAACATTTATGTGCATCACATTGTAAATGTAATATTAGAATATCACTATATATTTATGTAGCTAGTAGTAATATTTTTGTATGTTTCTATCTCATACTCCCTCTGTCCCGTTTCAATGTTTATATTTGCTTTTTGCACGTTGATTAAGAAGTATAGTATTTTAATAGATAATGGGTGGAAAGATAGAATATTTAATGTAAAATGAATAGGTGTATTAGTGTTGGATGTGAGGATCATGATGATATATTAATTATTTTAGGTGAGTCCCATATTCCAAAAGAGAAACGTAAACATTGAAATGTGACGCCCAAGATAGAAGTATGTAAACATTGAAATGTGATGGAGGGAGTAGTAATTAAGGATTTTTTTGTGTACCTAGCAGTAATCCTCACTATTATTTTTATTATATATTTTATTTTTCACTTTTTATTTTATTTTTAAATTTTCAATTTTAATTATTTATTTCTGCTTTTGTTAAATTTAGTATTATTATTATTTTGTAAAAAAAAATAAAAGTAGTTAAATATGTCCTAAACCATAAATATAAAATTACAATAATATCCTTATAATTAACCATAAACTCTAAGGATAGGTAAAATATGCCCTAAACTACTAAGGTAAAATATATCCTAAATTAGAATAATAAAATTATAATTATACTATTATAGAAGGATTACTACTACGTACACTAAAAAATTCTTCAGTACTATGAGATATAAACATACAAAAATATTATTATTAACTACATAAATATATAATGATATTCCAATATTACCCTTACAATATGCTGCATATAAATATTTGTGTACAACAAAAGTTCGTGTGCAGAAAAAGTGTTTGCATTAAATAAAGTGTGTGCAGCAAAAAAATATGGTGGTCCGACATAGGTCCGGCGACCAGCCGACGGCGGTCTGATGATTTTTTGGCGGTGGGTGAGGGTTTCAAGTTTGTAGTTTAAAAGTGTATGAGTTTAGATATTTGGTATTTTACTTTTAATTAATATTTTGTATGTGAGAGAATTTTTTTTAAATCAATGTATCCCATAATAATTATGGGTACAAAGTGTGTAATTTTCAAAAAATAAACAAAAAATATATATAACAGAAAAAATGAAAAAAAATTAAGAGAAAAATTAAAAAAAAATTAAAAAACAAAAAAAAATAAATAAACGGTATACTTACTTATAGGTGCAAATTATATCTCATTATTACTTTTAGGTATGTTCACCTAAAATTAATACTATTAGATATCAAATTATATTGCACAATCCCAAATATACCCTTTCAATATAATTTTTATCACAACCCATGAAAATTGACATATATTATCTTATTCTTTTCCCCTTGTGAGCCGATACAATTATAGGATCGCTAATCTTCATTCACAATTTAGAAATATTTTGCAAAATTTTCTATTTATTTGCATAAATGATTTTTCTATCATAGACTATATATGATTTTTCTATTGTCCGTTCACGTTATTTATTTGTAGATATAATTTTTCTATGGTAGATTATATATGATTTTTTTATTGATAAACTCTGCATAATCAATTAAATATTTTATACGATTTTACCATATTTTTGAACAATTAATATATAATTCTACAAAACATGTATTTAGATAATCGATTTCTTATAAATCTTAGATAATCGATTTCTTATAAATCTATTGTTGTACAATATAGTTATATTACTGAACAACATATTCTGTTTAATTTGATTGTCTATTACAATTAGTGAATATTTTTGCGCAACGAATTAATACATCTACATAATAAATTAATAATTCTGCCCAACAAATTAATACATCTGCACAACAAGTTAATAATTCTTCACAACATAATATTTTATAGATTATTTAGGAACAAACATAGAATATAGTATGACAAAGTTGCAAAGTAGAGAAAATTAAAATCCCAAATACGTAGTTCATTTGATAAATGGATTTTTGGGTATCCAGGCTTGTACGACTTTCATTTTCATACTAAAATTATTACTCGTCGTCGTTGAGGTGTGGCAACTCTTGATGAACAGTTGGCAACTCTTGATCGATCTCCGGCTTTTGTTACGACGCCTTATCCTACCGATCGAGTCCAGTCGAAATCTCTACAGGATCTCGTCTATGGTAGAAAAGAACATGGAGAGGACGTGGATTCTGCTGAAATCTTATGCATAATATAGAGGAGTGGATTGAAGAATTCCTTATTTAATAGGGATCATATAAATAATTGGATAATATATTTATTTATTTATTTTAAAATATTTAATTGGAGTTAAATTACGTATATCAAATTTTTGTATCTGATGATAATATATTTGAATTGTGTGTATTTTAAAGTAATAATAGTATCTAATACTAAGGCCATCTCCAATGGCTACCCTTTTACCCAAATTTTTGGGTAAAAGGGGAACATGACCCAAATTTGGGTAAATTTGGATGTTACCCAAATATATTACCCAAATTTTTTTCTTTTACAAATTATTTTTAATCACTCTTAATATTTATTTTTAATTGTTAAATATATATTTATGTTTTTCATACTTTATATAATAAATTATGTATCATTAAAATAATTTAAAATATTACTTCTTGCACAATTAAAATTACATATTACATTAAAAAAATTATATTGAATATTAAAAAAGATATACATACAAATACATTATATACTAGACATATAAATAAATGTCTTAAAACTTAAATACTATTATGATAAATAAAAATACAAATGCAAACACAAACACAAATATTGAAAAAATAAAACAACATAATTTTATTCTCAATTCCAGGAATTTCTGGCCCGATTTAGAAAAATAAAAAATTGAGATGCTCACTATGAACTTCGAGATGCATTAATTGATCATATTTGGGAACGGTATTCATCAGAGGATTAAAATTTAAAAGTTTATGCATTTTATTTGTATGTGTTGTATTATGCAATTATCAATAAAATATGTATTGTTTATATATTTATTTAATTTCATGTTGATATTTATTTTGATGTAATTTGTAAAATTTATACCATATTAAAATTTAGAAATTAATTTAAAATTTAAATATAAATTAATTAATAAAAATAAAAATATATTATTTAATTAATAATTTAAAATTAGAGGGATAAATAATCAATTAGAATATTATAATTATTTAAATTTAATAAAATAATATTTTTAATAAGATTCTATAGAATATTTCATTTTACACCAAATTTTGGTAAAAACCATTGAAGGAGATATGCAAAAAACCACCAAAAATTTGGTGATTTGGGTAACCCCAACCATTGGTGTTGCCCTAATTAATCCCAAATAAACATAATAAAGTTAATCAGTGATAATTAAAATTATCCTAGCGGTTGTCCTTAGTGGAGGTAGGTATATTGTTTTTATTTTTTAATTTCCTAATATAACTAAAATTATATTGTAATTTTGTTGTAATTTTTAATTGAGAAACTCTCTTGTGATATGAGTTATTTGTGAGGCAGGTCAACCGTATATTTATTGAATATGTCAATAATAAATTATATTATAACACGTTAAAATAATGTAATATACTTTAAAAGGCATACTTTAACAACTTTTAAACATATTTGATCTAAATTATAGATATATGTTAACATATCTTATAAAGCGTCTCATGTCTTAGAAAAGACTTTGTCTTTTTAAGTTTCTATGAAATGTAAAACAATTTTTTTTAATAAAAAATAAAATCGAGCATATCACTTATACCACCGTGCAAACTATAACTTGTCAAATAACCCAATAAAATACTTGTATAAATTGAATCCACTTAATTAATTATGCGATCTAATAATATTCATTTACTATGATACCTAAATTAATGACTATAATACCTAAATTAATGTCTACTGCTCCGTCCCGCCCACGGTGGCTATTTGCATTTTTTAAGTAAATTAAAGAGTGTGTATTATTTTATATATAACGGTAATTTTATTAGTAGTGAGTAGTTGACTACTATGGGGCTTTTTAAGTAGTAAGTGGTGGGCCACGTATGAAGCCCTTTTACTAAAAATTAAAAAAAAATTGAGAAATTTGAATGTAACGTTCAATATAGTAAAATGGATCCTTCCACTAGGATGAAGGGAGTATTAGATTTTAGAATATTTAAAAGTAATATATATAGAAGTAAAAGTGACACAAAAAAAATAAATAAAAATGGGCCGACCTACGGGCCGACCCTCCGTGGTCCGACCCGTGATGACCCAACCCGCAAATGACCCACTCTGGAAGTGACTAAATCCACGCGTGACCCGCCCCATTTGAACTCGCTGAAGTGCGGGTTATGATGAATTGTGCGCTAAACCGTTCCACCAACCTATTTTTACAACTTTATTTATGCCAAATTAAATACTACTCTCTCCGTCCCCTCGATAAGTGTCCATTTAGCCATTTTGGTCCGTCCCAATATAAAATGTCAATTTCTTTTTTTGGTTGATGTGACAACACACAATAATACTATTATACTCAACCCACTACAGATGGGATCCACACTCAACACAAATACAACTATCCACCCCACATTAAAATATTATTTCTCTTACCTCATTACAATTTAAAATATTGCACACCTTAATCCACGTGCAAAAGGCAAACGGACACTTATCGAGGGGACGGAAGGAGTAGTATAATTTAGGAAATTTAGAAACTACCCGAAATCCATCAACTGTGTTGATTATATCAACAAGTTTCTTGGGCTCAGCACCAAAAGCTTGAAGCTTTTCTCTGATACGGTCGACCTGATCTTCGTATGATGACATAATAGCAAGTTCGGTGCTATCCTTAAGCTCTGCGTATTTACCCACCAATTCAACATACAGAGCAAAACCTGCATCAATACAAAGCTATTGCGAGGAATTGTTGCAGCCCTTTCAATATATTTCGCTTTAGAAGGTGCAGAAGAAACACATGGGAATGCAATTCTTTTAAGACACTTAGTTATATGGGTTAACATTAAAGCTCACATGTATCATGTATGGGTCCAGTTGTGAGTTATCATGACTGGATTAATACGTTTTTTTAGAGTATTTATTATTTCCCGATCATTACCTTCTGATAGTTAGTATCTTTTGCTTTTAAAATGAGATCCTTCATCGGTAGGGAGTTGATTGAGTGAATAGCAATATACTCACGGATTGTGATGTATAAATTGCAAATCTGAAACGTAATAAAGAATTAGGAAATTTCTTTGACATACTATATTTTCTGACAGTTATAATTATAACATACTAAATTATTTACCTTCATTGTTAGGTATCGATCTTCGCCATCTCGTCGGTCTCGTCCTCGCCGGAGAAGGTGGTCGAGGGGCTGAACTCCACAGTGCTCAGATTCCCGTTGGACTCACAAAAGAATTCAAATCCATGTTCTACTCGTTAGGGTCACAAATGGGGAATAATATGGGTTGAAGTGTAAGGCTATGGGCCATATTCTAATAAATTAGAATATGCCCAATATTAAGGAAAAGAGGTCCAGCAATTTGGGCCAAAACCCAACGGGCCCAACAAATCTCCAGCTTGGCCCAAATCATCCACCTTGTGTATAACTAAATGAGAGTTCATCATCGCACCTTTTCCCGAACATCTGCAAAACGAAAGGCACAAAGTCAAATGCAAGATCCAGAAAAATTGACAAAATTGACACAAAGTCAAGGTATCACAAAAGATACTCAAATCTAAGTTGGAGCAAAGATCACGGACACAAAGTCGCAAAATGTCTAAATTATCCCAAGGACAAAATAAACAGAGCACACAAGCTCAAGAAAACACAAAGTTCACATAGTCATGTAATCACATAGATTAGAACTCACAGTTCTCATGACACACGAACAGTTCACATAAAACAAATAAACAAAGCACAAAGCTAACAAGAGATCACAAATATCATGAATTACACCATTCATAACATTTATCACATAGAATAGAATACACAATTCTAAAGACACATAGTCTAGTCACATAGACACACAAGCTATAGCATTAGAAAGTCACACAGACACTTCACACAGAAGCACACAGTCACATAGACAATCAACAATCAAATGTTACACCACATTCGACTGCACACAACATGCTCCACCTCACTAAGAGAAACAAATAAGCATGTAAGACTAGGCACAAAAGCATAACATATATGCAAATACTCCACCTCACTATGAGCAGCCTAAAACCAAGCAAGTTTAACACATAAACAAGCACAAAACATAGAAGACACATTTCTAACAAGTTTTCACACAAGAAAACACAAATTCACAAAGAAGCACATAGATTCAAAGTGAAACAAGATAGAAAAATAAATTTTCTAATCACAAGCAGAATTAACTAGCCAATTAAAAGACACACAAGATTTTAAAAGGCACACATAATTCACACAAGCACAACTAGTAAACATCACCATAACACTCAGTTTCAGTCACAACATTGGCTTGTTTACTAGATTTATCCTTCTTGGAGTGAGGACATTTGTTAGCATAATGGCCACGCTCGTTACAATTATAGCATCTAAGATTCTTGGCCTTAAACTTGTTATTATGCCACGCTCGTAACAATTATAGCTCTGATACCACTGTTAAGTTTGAAAAGCAATACGACAGGTCTGAAATTTTTTGAAAATAGAACAAATTTATAACAAAGAGAATGAGAGAAACTCCCCTATCACCGAGGGTCAGAATTGATCTGACCGGAACCGGCTGGCGGCGGTCAGACTGACCGTCGGCGAACAGGCTGGAGGCGGTAGGCGGCGGTCAGCGGATGGCGGTGGAATGAGCAGATCTGGTAGTGGGCAGCGCGGCGGACAGGAATGGCGGCGATCATACTTCAGGCTGGAATGACCGCGAATGGTGGTCGAAGGCAGGTCAGTCGCGACGGCGACTGAACCCTAGCAGCGCGCTGCCTCAAACAGCTGCTAGAGGCGGCCTAAGAACCCTAACGGTGGATAGAACTAGTGACGGCGGCGGCGCGTTCCAGCGGCTGACAGCAATGGCAACGGCAGGAGGACAGACAACGGCAGTCGACTCCTGAAGAGCGGAACCCTAGCACCGCCGAGCAGACTCCAGCAATGGGCGGCGGCGGTCAGTAGCGGGCGGAGACGGCGAGTCCCTTGCAGCTACAGATCGCGATTCCGGGAGGCTGACTGCAACGGCTTCGAGCGACGGACGGACGAAGGTCGAGCTCCGGGCTGGTAGATCAGACGCATTTTCGGCAGGTGGAACCCTGGAACCACCGACAGACGGTGGATAGCGGCGGCGGCGGGCGGACAGCAAATCCGACAGCAACGAACGGAATGGCGGACGAGCAGAGAATGACGAAACCCGCTCTGATACCACTGTTAGGTATCGATCTTCGTCATCTCGTCGGTCTCGTCGACGCCGAAGAAGGTGGTCGAGGGACTGAACTCCACAGTGCTCAAATTCCCGTTGAACTCACATAAGAATTCAAATCCACGTTCTACCCGTTAGGGTCACAAATGGGGGGATAATATGGGATGGAGTGTAAGGCTATGGGCCATATTCTAATAAATTAGAATATGCCCAATACTTAAGGAAAAGAGGGCCAGCAATTTGGGCCAAAACCTAACGGGCCCAACATTCATCATAGCGAAATCACTGTCGTAACAATTGAATTATTTCATTAGATGGAAAGAAGAAAATTCCCGAATCTAACATGTACAGAAATAGAAACAAGAGTGTGATAATTCTACAGTTTTTTCAATTTCTTCGTGATGAAGAAAACAGAGATGATTTTGTTACTTTCATTCGTTTCTTTTCATTTTCTAAGTGGGATTGTTTTTCATTTTCTAAGTGAGATTCCACTTTCCAAAATTATCTCCTCTTTAAAATTTCAGTAATCCAAAAATACTTTAAAACATAACTAGTGTCAGAAACCAATGTTCACAGAGAGCACATGTTCAACTCTTAAATCTTTAACTAATAATGTTATGTAGAGAAACTCCTCCAACAATAATAATATATGCTTGTTTTTGGAAGAGAAATAATGACCAACAATAGAATCAAGAATTAAAAGAGTATGGCTAACCAGTGTCTAGGAAACGACGGACAATCTCATCAAGTGCATAATTCGAAGAAGCACACAATAGAACACGAAATGAATGCTTGCTGCATGTAACCTCTTTGCGTTTCTACAGTAAGTTCAAAAGTTTCAGTCTCTAGGGTAGCAAATAATTAGAGTAGAGAGTTTACAAATTTAAATACTCTCACCATCGGGGAAGGATTAGTGCCCCTGTCGGCACCTATGCGGTCAAAGAATTTAAAAATAGTACTCACGTACCTTTCTTAGCAGTTATTATCCGAGGTTTTCAGTAAAACAGTTACTTTTTCACTCAACCTCAACAACATAACCAATTAAGAGTAGAGGACAGGCCCCTTACTTGGGACGGAGTAATGTATTAAGAGCTCAAGGATAGTGTGTGTTTTACCCTAAAAGCAAGTATCTGTTAAACATTTATTTTGGTAGCATTATATCCTAGAAAATTAAAAGCAGAGCAAAACCAAAAACAGAATCAGCATTAAGTTTTTTTCGTTTTTCTTTCAGGGGAACACAAACAATTAGAAAAGAAGTAGCTGCCTGCCATAGGTGTTTCACTGATAGGAGCATATTCAAACCTGAATCAATACAAAGCTTTTGCGTGGAAGGCTCGCCTTGATGCAGCTTCAATATATTTTGAATTAGAAGGTGCATTGGGAATGTAATTCTTGTTAAGACACTTAGTTATACTGGTTAACATTAAAAGCTCACATGTATAGCCTCCAGTGTGAGTTATCATGACTGGATTCAATAAGGTTTTGAGCATCAATTAATCCCCAGTCATCAGCTTCTGAATAGTTAGTATCATTTTGCAGGTAACATAAACCAAGTTACTTTTTCACTTAACCTCAACAACATAACCAATTAAGAGAAGAGGACTAGATATCAGGCCCCTACTTGGGACGGAGTAATATAGGAGGATCGGAGTGCAAAATTGCACTCAAGAGCCCGAGGACAGACCCTAAAAGCAGGTATCTGTTAAACAGGTATTTTGGTAGCATTATAAAAGAAGTTGCAGATAGTTCAAACCTGGATCAATACAAAGCTTTTGCGTGGAAGGCTTGCATGTATGGCTACAGTTGTGAGTTATCATGACTGGATTTAATAAGGTTTTCTATAGTATCTATTAATCCCGGTCATCAGCTTCTGAATAGTTAGTATCATTTCCTTTTAAAATGAGATCCTTCATTGGTAGAGAATAGCAATATATTCACGGATTATGTTGATAAACTGCAAACCTGAAACGTAATAAAGTATTAGGAAATTTCTCCACTTCTCCACCCAAAAAGAAACCAAGAACAAGCATATCATCTACAAAAACCAAGGCATGTTTGTTACTCACACGGTGACTCTGATATCTTATCAAAGAAGACACTAACTTTATGAAATTCATTAGTTTATAGCCTATTCCTATGGTGGCTTGTCCTGCAACTCCATCGTCATTCTCACCAAGTCTCCTACAGTGCAAATAAATGCATCAGCAACGAGTGACTTAACCTCTTCAAAGATTAGAGGCTCGTACGTATTGATATATTATACGTATTTTAAATTTTACTCCACTCAGAACCCGATCATCAATGTAATTCTCATCAATTTAAAATTATTTCATTAGATCGAAACAAGAAAATTCCCGAATCTAAAATGCACAGAAATAGAAATAAGAGCTTGATAATAATACCATTTTTTTCCATTTCATCCCTCATGCGGAAGAAATTCCAACTTAACACTAGCAGAATCGATTGTAAGTAACTGTATCATCAAACTTGTTTTTCTTAGCTGTCATTACTCCAACGCGGGAAGGGGAAGGGGAAGAGAGAAGAGGAAGAAAACAGATTTGAGATGATGAGGAATAAAATTGAAGAATTAGGGGCGGCATCCCTAATAACCCCATTACTTTATTTATTTATTTATTTTTTTCTAATTATAGTGTGCATCTAGTGCACCTCATATACTATATACTAAAGGAGGCTTTTGGATTTATTATGTGGCATCATGTGAGCAAATTTAGGTGATGTGTCATTTTTATAGATTTTTGAATTTTTTTAATAATAAACTTGCTTAAAAAGGAAGATAATGTAGTTACTTTATTTTAAATAACCAATCAAAATATTTCATTTTTTTTATCTGATTTAAAAATTTACCTAAAACTTTAAGTGTTTTAAATTTTTTATTTTTAAATAGGATTTATATAAAAATTATATCAAATTAATTGTCTTTTCATGATCTTTAATTTGACATCCATATTACTAATAATATATGATTGGAGAAATAAATTCTTAAATTTAATAATAATTTTTATATTGTAAAATATTCTTTAATAAAATATATTAATAAATAAAATATTTTTTGAAGAGTAAGAAATTATTTAATATATTTAATCTATTTATCCTTAGAATTTTAAGTTTAATAAATTTAGTTAATTATAAAATTCTAAATGAGGAATTTCATGAAAAAATAAATCTTAGTTTAATATTAATTAATTTTCATAATTTTTTTATCGTTAATTATTTATTTTATATTTATTTTATTATTTTTAATAATTAATTTTAATTATACAATAATTTATAATTATTATATACATTTATTAATTTTATTTATTAAATGATAATAGTTAGGGATGGTAATGAAATGGGCATTTCAAGTACCCATTCTATTCAAATTTTAATAGGGCATGTATGGGTAATTGTAAACAGGTTTGAGATGGATACAAATAGTTGTGAAAATCACATTAGGGTTTGGAACGAGTACGGATAAGACCGCAATACCCGCGGGTATTATAAAAAATGATATTAAATTAATGATCGTGCTATTTTATGAATAATTTATGATATAAATAACAGTGATAACAATTTACATCGAAAGTAATAATATTTTATGGCGAAAGTGATAAGTATTATAAAAAGTGTAAAATGATCTCATGTGAAAGCGAAACGGTTTCATGCAAGACCTATCCTATTGCGTATTAATGAATAAGAGAATTTATAAAGTTTGTTAATAATTTTTTTTCCAAATTTTTACTTAATTTTTTAATAAATTATTGAATATAAAAAAGTATATAAATTTATTAAGAAATACATATACATTAGTACTGAATAAAATTAATATAGATGGGTGTATGCGTGTATTCGAATGCATAAGATAATTCATTATTATTTTAAATATTCGTTTTGTCATTTTGATCTTTCCCATTACAAAGTACTATTAATTTTCTTTTTATGTAAATGAGATAAATAAAAAAATTTATATTAAAAATATGGGTGCACAGCATGTCCCGGGAACACATAAATTTTTGCCTTATTATAATCCTTATTCTACCTGTAAAGTTAGATATTTTTATTAAGATTAGGTCTTGCGTGAGACCGTCTCAAATGTGGTCATTTTTCACTTTTTAAAATAGTTATCATTCTCGCTATAAAATATTATCACTTTGGCTATAAAATGTTATTACTTTTTATTTATACTATAAACTGTTCATGAAATAGTATTATCACGTTTCATTAGTTTACTATCACTTTCCTATATAAAAGTTATCACTTTCTCGCCGTTTCACATAAGCCCTTATGTGAGACGGTCTCACGCAAGTTTTTGTCTTTTATTAATATAATTTATAATTTTTAATATTTTTCAATTTCATTAATATGTTTTAAAAATAATATTTTAATGATACGGCGTAACGTGTTACGCGGGTTTCGTACTAGTATACAAATATTTCATAAACAAAAACATATACAATTATTAGAAAAATGTATATACAATTTAATTGTTAGTTTTAATGAAAAAATGAGTGTAAAAAATATACAATTATATAAAACATGTGTTATACATTATTAAATAAAAAGTTATACTATTGAATAAAAAGTTATACACAAATGGAGGTTAGTTTTTTAATAAAAAAACTTAATGTAAAAAAATATACAATTATTATTATAAAAACACGCATACAAAATAGAATAAAAAATCATACGATGCACTCTTGCACTCGGGTGCACCTAATATACATTCCAATTAGAATTAACTGTTCCTTTTTGCGTACTAGGGCTAACGAATGGTTGGTTTCTCTCACCGGGTTCAAATATCATTTCGGTCAATGCTAAACCCGATATCCTCCCATGCTATTTCTAATACTTTGGAGGGTCCTTACCGTCTCACCCCAAGCAATATCCATATGAATTAATATGACGATACTTAATTACATAAGCAAGAAATTAACCAATAATCCATTAAATTAACATGTTACCCATAACTAACAAGAGTGAGGCTTGCGTGCACCCGGGCGCACGGAACACATTTCGTGCGCCTTTAGAAATTTTGTATTATGGGTAAGGGTACATTAATTTGGTCTAAAGGGTATACACTTAATTACTAAAAGGTACACAATTTTGTTCTAAAGGGTATACACTTTTCATTAATATTTTTTTTTCTTTAGAAAATAACGGGTACACATTTTTATACTAAAGGGTATACAATTTAACACAAAATTCTAAAGGCGCACGGAGTGTTGTTCGTGCGCCCAGATTTTTCTTTAGAAAATAAAGGGTACACATCTGTATACTAAAAGGTATACAATTTAGCACAAATTTCTAAAGGCGCACGGAAAGTGTTCCGTGCGCCCGGGTGCACAGGAGCTTTTGCCAACTAACAAACCATGCCAACATATAATTCATGCATCACAAGACCCATGAGAGGAAATCAAATACCAAATCATGTCTAAACCATATTTAATTTGCATAATAAAATAAATATTAACCACTAATCATGTCTCTATCCCCACAAGAGGGATTAGCTTAGCATAATTAAAGTAACAAAATAAATAAATGATTCATTACAATAATTCATCGAGTATAATTCAAAAGAAAATTACAAAAAGAATTAAAATTCCCCATCAATTTCTTGTTGGAGATCTTCAATTTCTTCTTGAAATTTCTCCTCTTGCTCTTAGTTCCAAGTAATCTCCAAACATCAAGATGGAGATAGGTGAAAGATATAAGATGGGTGGTGGAATGATTAAAAAAAATAAAAATGGAGAAGAGAGGGAGAAAGTGTGTGTAAAATGTTTGTACCCTGTTTTTCTGTTCTCTCTCTCTCTCTCTCTCTCTCTCTTTCTCTCTCTCTCTCTCAAGTTTATATTCCAGCTATATATATATATATATATATATATATATATATATATATATATATATATATATATATATATATATATATATATATATATATATATATATATGATGTAGAGTGGCTACTAATGGATAATTAGGGCAAATTTCGAATTTGCTTAAAAGATGGGAAAATCGACCAGAGTTTTCAAAAGCGTTTCCACGATTCTTGGTTTCTCCTCCGCGTTTCATTGTTCCAGAAAATCGACCAGAAAAATTGACCCGATTTTTCAGCCTTGGTCGATTTTTCACTTCAACCTCCAAACTTCTGCATTGCCCCTGTATTCGTTCAAGATAAAAAAAATTCGGGCAAATTTTTCGAATCTTTGAATATCGATTAGTCCAGAAAAATCGACCTGATTTTTCAGAATCCTGGGTCGAATTTTCAATGACCCAAAAATCTTAATTTTTTCTTTGCCTCATCTATTTTCTTAAGTGCACTCCACTTGAAGTATGATTGATAATTGATGATTTCCTGTAAAAATTCACACACATATTACATTTCTATTACAAACATCAATCCAACAAAAATACGAAAATAAAGACTCGAAAACACATGAAATTACTAAAAATCACACAAGAAACAACCCTATATTTATGCCAATTTTGACACTAAACAGATGACTACTGGCTATGTAGATAGATAGTTAACTTTTTCAAAAATATTTTATTTATATAACGATGGTGATTAAATCTAACTTATCTAATTATCCATATCTGTTTGTGTCAGTTGAGCTTGTAATAACAAATTGCCTTGTTTGATTTCAATGAAATTTTCTATCGTTTTGAGAAAAAAGAAAAATAAATCTATTATCAAGATTACCCAGTAAGAATTAGCCTTTATTATATATGAACTAGGTATGTAGCGACATCTCATATGATGAGATGCTAGGTCGGGTATCTAAATGCACTAATTAAATTTGATTAACAAATTGTTTCAATATTAGAAAAAATAGCAAGAATAATATTATAAACTATAAGCACATTTGCTTTTTCCACATTATTAGACAAGTAGTTGTCCATACAGACAAACCCAATTCCAATAAGTCTAAAAGGAATGGCATTACACTTGAAGAAAACACAAGAATTAGAAGGCTTAGGGATTAAAGTTCTTTATTGCCATGATTTCGAATCGGTTGAGGATGAAGACACGAGTGATGAGGATTATTCATAGTCCTGTTAGTATTTAGCTTTTAATTAAAGGAATAACATTATGTGTATATTTACATATTTAACGTGAATCTTTATTATTGCTTAACGTATATTAACTCAAAGGTTATTTCAATAGCAGATGGATCCACTTAGGGGTGGACATAGACCATGACGAGGGTATAAAGCATCTCGAGTGAGAAGACATGAGGTTGTTGCTCCCCGCTAGATGAAGAGGAGCAACAGGAGGCTATAGCACCTCCACCACCAGCTCCACCACTAGTAGTTCAGTTAGCATCATCCTTATGTGGAGAAAGCTTTTCTCAGGCTACTAGGCCTTCCAGAGCACTAACCAATCGGACAAAGTTGGAGTTGTTCATGGGTAAGTAAGTATTTTAATTGTCTTTTGTGCTTTATATCTCTTTAATAAAAATGTTTTTTTATCTCAATGCAGCATATAGGAGGTACACGGGGTATTTGGATATATTTTCAAGATGATCAAGAAATATATGCCTGAAGGTCACTAGTATCGGAAGAGAAGCGATATGAGTACTGGGATAAGTTCTTGGAGAGAAATTAATTCCATTTATTTACAAACTTTGTTGAATTTAATGAAAAATAATATTGTGTAGTTTATATTGATGGGATAATGATGACGCTTAGAGCATAGAGCTCGCATTCTGGGATATGGCCCAACGTCAATACAAGGACGTCATTGTTGGCCTGAAGAAAATCTTCATGAATGATGACCCGAGGCCAGACTTTGTTGAGCCGGATGTTTGGGAGTCGCTAGTAAAATATTTGATGAGTTTCGAGTTGAGAGGAATAAGGCCAATCGGAGACACGCTACAGAAGAGGGTGATCGAGTCGCTTGCCATAGGGGTGGCTCTAGATCAGCTGTAGAGTGGGGCAGTTGGTGAGTAAAATTTTAACTTTTTACTCAAGAAAGTTGATAGTGAATCATAAATATTATTTCTTTATACAGTAACTAATGATCTAGATCCAACTCTACATTTTTCAGCAGCTACAGGATTCCACATCTACGATGTACGACATAGCGTAGATTCTTCACAGAAGAAATGATGAAAATTTTGTTGGGTTTGTCAAAAATAAAAGAAGGGATTTTTCCTTTGTTTTGTATCCCACATCGGAAAGAAGAGCAAAGGGGGAGGGATTCCTAGTGATATATAAGGAGGCCCTTGGACTTGATATCCAGTACACCAATCAAGTACACTTTAATATCTGTGTTTGATACTAGTTAAATTCCATTCTCTGATTCTCGGTTGTGAGAATGGGGAGAAAGATGAGAATTAGTCAAAGATTTATAAGGGTGTAAGGATTGGGGTCGGGAGAGAGAAATTCTGTGTGATTGTAAAAATTTTTCACATGGTGGTATTTTCTCGGTCCGTGGTTTTTCTCCAGTTTTGAAGTTTTCTATGTAAATTCTTGTGTTGTGCTTTTTATGTTCTTCTTTATTTGTCCCTTAAGAATGAATGAGGATCTGTCTATCCCAATAAATAGTATCAGAGCCCGGTTCGGGTGCTTCGGTCGCTTATGAAGTTCTTAGTATGCTCTGTGGTTGCAGCACAGTCTGACCTTCCACATCTGAAAAGACTTTATGAGAGGAAGAGGGTTATTCATTAGGCTAAGGATGACATGAAAGAAGTGGAAAAAGCTAGTGGCGCAAGGGGGTCAAAAGATCAGCCGAATGCGGTGGCATCTCCTTTTTTGCGGTGAAATGCGCCGGACAGTGGCGTGGCAAGGGGTAGGATTTGCAGGACAACAGTTTTTTACGGAGTTCTTAGACCTGCAGCAATGTGAATTGCTGAGACTTCCGGTAGTAGAGTTGGCTTAACAGCGGCATGGGGTATTCCATGGATGTCGGCTCAAGGAGGTTTGAAAGGAATGGGTTTTTCGGTAATGATTGATGGCGTGGGGAAGCGGCAATTCAACGCGGAAGATAGCGATGTGGTGGCTTTATTGGCATTTGAACGTTTGGTTAATTATGAACCATTAGGGTTCCATACATTTCTAACAAGCAGCAGAAGCAAGATAACAAGAAACGTATTACCTTTCACCAGGGTATGTTGGAGAAGATGAATTCTCGCCATCAGCCTGCGCAGTGTCACGATTTTGGCCATAACTCGCTCATCTGATGTCCAATTGGGATGATCTACATGCCAAAACGATCTTCTCTTTGATGGCTTTCGATCAATATATCACACGTTCAGTTTGGATGTCTGTAAAATTTTATAAAAATTGTAGAAAGTGGCGGACAACAGCAGCAAACAACCTTTCGGTCTTCTGCTGTAATCACAAGTCTGATCTTGACGTCGTGTGGGCGACGATCCTCAAGATCTCCTCAATTTACTTTCTCCTTACTCTCAAACATGTTTAGACGTGTTTATTAGGGTTCCTGATAAGCTGATGTGATTTATATACGGGCTACAGTAGGGACCAGGAGGAGAAATTAGAGTCGGGTCTCCATTGGGCTTAAGTATCCAAGCTTAGCCCAAAGCTTATACTTAAGTCCAATAATAATAATATATTCCACTAAAATATTATTATTGCACTGCCGCTCTAATCCCAAAATTACATTTTGGACTTATTCTTATTATGAGCCCGTTAATCTCCACATGTTTAAGATATACAATGTCCATTAATTAATTAAGTTACTGACAACTCCATTAATTAATATTTCATCCGAGAGTAGTACCACTCAACCTCATTATCATGCCGGAATAAATTCCATCTGCAGGGTTTACATGATAATCCTTATGAGCTCCTCAAGGGAACATCATCAACCTATAATGGACACGGATTCCTTCTACAATCAACAGCACACCATAGAGACAATACTATTTTTCAGCTCACCGAGTATGTTGATCTAATATATAAATCTAACCCATTAATGAATCAAAGAAATACATACTGCCTTACGTGTCGAGATTATTATATAGAGATTAAGAACACGAACATCCATAATAATTGAGATCAAGTTCTCGTATATAGTCAGTATAAGTCGAATGATCTCAAACGGTCCTGCTCAATACACACAAGGTGTACTAATGTGATTCTATAGTCAAGACAAACTAATACCAAATCACACTACAACCGTACCGATATAGAGTCCCCGTCTATCTCGATTGTGAGCCTCTGTTTATACTTTATAAGGAAACCGATAATATGATCTTTTGCGTGTTGTCGCACAATATATTATCTACAGTATAAAGTAAGTGGACTATTGCATCGAACATATAAATAAATTATAAGACGCAATCATTTGAACATATGATTCTCATTTCAAATAAATTATTATGACATTATTCATACTAAAGCTAGGCTTTTAGTATACAATCCAACAGACTTGGTATCGGGTGGTGCGAGATCGGTAAAGAATAGCGTGGATTTAACCAACAAGTGGGAAAAAGCATCGTGAATTTTGGGGATTAGAATCGGCTTCAAGTGATGACACTTTCAGTAGAAAAAGGGTTCGGACAAACCTGGTGTAGTTTGGCGGTAAAAGGCAACGACGTCATGTTAGTACAGACGGATTTTGCTCAAGGTGGAGCAATAGTGCTGTAATTACGGTGGAGCAATGGTACGGTAATTGCTTACGGTGGAGTAATGATGACGTTTCTGGTCAAAGAGGAGTTGGTGCGGAAACAACTCTGAATGTTGAGTTAATATTATTGGGGATCCTTATGACATGTTCAGTTGTCATGAAAAAAGTGTAATAATATTAGCTGGTCCACAAGTTTTCACGTGGACATTGAAATGGCAGGTGATATAGGGTGTGTGGTGGATGTATATCGATGGCTGATGGACTTCCAGGGGTAACCAAATGTTAGAAGTAGCACCATAAATATCAGCGGGTGTTTTTCGATATGTGTCACAGGAAATTCTTAGAATGGTTGATTTTAAGGGATTCTCGGGGTAGAGAATTGATTATCGGTAAAGACAATGAATCTTGTTTTATTTTGACAAGGTGGAGATTATTGGGGTTGCCAAAAATAAAAGAAGGGATTTTTCCTTTGTTTTGTATCCCACATCGGAAAGAAGAGCAAAGGGGGAGGGATTCCTGGTGATATATAAGGAGGTCCTTGGACTTGATATCCAATGCATCAATCAAGTACACTTTAATCTTTGTATTTGATTCTAGTTAAATTTCTTTCTCTGATTCTCGATTGTGAGAATGGGGAGAAAGGTGAGAATTAGTCAAAGATTTGTAAGGGTATAGGGATTGGGGTCCGGAGAGAGAAATTTTGTGTGATTGTAAAAAAAATTCAACTAGTGGTATTTTCTCGATCCATGATTTTTCTCTGATTTTGGAGTTTTTCACGTAAATTCTTGTGTTGTGCTTTTTATATTCTTCTTTATTTGTCCCTTAGGAATGAATGAGGATCTGTCTATCCCAACAAATTTCCCTACCTACAAGCGTCTCCTTCGGAAAAAATTGGGCCAGGGTGATGAATGTGCTGTTGGTGCCAAATGTTCCTAATCCTCTAGTACCTCCTAAACGTGCATCCAGTAGTTAACAAGAGTCTGCATCCGGGAGTCAGTGATATGATATATCATCTGAAGATAATCATGAACATGATCATTAATTGACCTCTTGTGAGGCTAGCAATATGGTTAGATAGGAATTCTAAGTTTATGCACTCTAAGTGTTTGATGGAATGGTTAAATTGAATTACTTTCTATTATGAATGATTATTCTCATCTTATATTTGTTGTTACTTGTATGGTGATATGGTCATTGTATGCGAAATAGAGGTAAGACCTTGATTGCATGTTATGGTTATGTGATTGAATCAATTTTGGCATGAGATGACTATATTATTATGGGTTCAAATACATTCAATGCATGCTTACCTCATAATAGGACATGAGAGTTCAATCTTATGATAGGACCTTCTATGAACTCTAGTATCTTCTAAAGGAATGAGAATATAGTATGACACTACTAGGGGCTATTTTGTGGTGGCTTAGGTGCTAAGTGCCTATATTTATATGTTGCTTGAAAGATAGAGCATGTTGTATTTAAAGTGAGAGCCTATAGTGATCAATTTATAACCTTCATCATTGCTTGAGTGAGTGACCTAGAAGACCTTATCATGATGTTATTAATCTTTCATGCTTTTCTCATTGTTCTACCTACATCCATGTCTTATATCTTGTTATTTTGCTCTTCATTTGATAGTTTCTTACTAGTTTCATTAGTTAACAATTGATAGTATAATCCAAGCTCTCATTTTCGATTTTTTCTTTATAGAGCGAGCACTTCTTGAATACGGATACCCATACCTTTGTTTTAGGGTTTGATATTTTATTACTTGGTCACCGACATTATTAGAAGTGCTCAATATATATATATATGTATATATACATTATATTTTTATATATTAATGTTTAAAATCTGATTTATATATTATATAAGATTTAATATTAAATTATAAATGTATAATAATCCATCCGTCCCATAAAACCTTTCACACTTTCCTCATTTGTTTGTTCCACAAAACCTTTCACACCCCAAATAAGGAAACATCACTTTATCTAACAACCTCAAAAGTTCCTTTAATTTCAAATTTGTCACTCCTTTTTCACATACATATCATTACTTTACACTTTTTTATTATCTAAAAATACCACAATACCCTCCAAAGTCAATAAAGTTGGTCAAAAAGTACACATTTTCTTAAACAACGTGGAACAATAAACGTGAAAAGTATTATGGGATGGAGGGAGTATTACATAGTAAATGTGTGTGTATATATATGTATATATATAAAAGAAATGTAAAACCAAGATCGTCCTACCAAGTATTTCTATTCTCTTATTCGAAGTAATGGAGTGAGGAATGGTATTCATTCTCTGAACACTGATAGTGGTCCCACTACTTCGTATCAGGAATTGATTGACACTTTCATCTCTTATTATCAATCAGAGATAACCGTTATTAATACAGTGAGTCAGAAGGTGTTAGAGAGAGGCCCACAGCTTTCTTAGGATGATGCATGTAGATTGGAGGACTCTGTTGAAGAATTGAAAATAAAGGAGCCATTATGGTCCATCAACAAGAATAAATCTTCGGGGCTAGACGGTTACACATCGGCTTTCTTTCAAAATACATGGAATGTGGTGGGAGGAGATGTAGTGGCAGCAGTGAAGGAATTTTTTCAGAAAGGAAAACTACTCAAGCAAATCAATGCTACCTTTATTTTCTTAGTTCCGAAAAAAACACATCAGCTGGGAGTCTAGGATTTTAGGCATATCTCTTGTTGCAACACTGTGCACAAGATTATCTCTAAAATTTTGGCTGCTCGTCTCAGATTATGTCTTCCTACTTTGATTAATCCATCTCAATTTGGAATTATCAAGGGTCGAATGTTGAGGGATTTTGTTATGCTTGCAGAGGAGATTTTCAGAGGTTATGGAAAGAAGGAGGGCACTATCTCCCTTAGGATGGCAATCAAGGTAGATATTTCCAAAGCTTATGGCTCTATTAATTGAAAATTTCTCTTTGATTTGCTTACGGGGTAAGGTTTTCCCTCTAACATTTGAAAGTGGATTGAGCAATGTGTCAAAGCTACTTCATATTCCTTACTCATCAATGGTAAACTAGAGGATTTCTTCAAAGGCAAAAGGGGTCTTCGTCAGGGTGATCCTATTTCTTCCCTCCTCTTTGTCATTTGTCATTTGCATGGAGTATCTTAGTAGATTGATGACACGAGCCATTGACCTACATGAATATAGATTCCACTCCAGAATCTGTAAACGTGTAGAGGTTTTGCACTTGATCTTTGCTGATTGATTAACCATACTATAGTGGGTAATGACCAATTCAAGAAATTATCGAACCCAAGGGAGGTAGGCACTAGTGCTTAAGCGATCTCACGTTTGTTGTAATTTTATAGAGACGAATCATCAATAGGATTGGTTGCAAACAATTAAATGACAAGTGATCAAAGCAAGTAATGATCAATCAACAAGATGGATGGATGAAAAGTGGTTTACGAAATTGATTAAAAGTGAGATTAACAACAATTAAGAAGTGGAAATTCTAGGAATTATGTATCAAATTCATATGTATCATGGATTGAAGACTAAGGGCCAACACTAAGATCACCTAAACTCCCTCTCGAGATGGATAGGATATGAATATCAAATAGCTCAAAGGATTGGTTCTCACTTAAACAATTCCAACTAGGTACTAAGCTTAAATGAGAGTCCCTTCACACAATTAATCAATCTCTCGATCAAACCAATCACATGTCCTACCAAAGAGTTCTAAACTATGAAGGACTTCTCAATCTCTTCACAATCTATAATGCACATGAAGTGTTTGATGAAATGATTCACTTAATTATCCTAAGCATATAATTGATTTCTCAATCTAATCAAATATCTAGAACAACTAAACACACAAATCATCAATACAATTCAAGCAATTAATAATCAATGGTAGAAAATCATAGATCCAATCAACATATGAACTTAAATACACAAATCCCCAAATTATCCAACAACTCTCATGTTGCTAATCTCACAAGGGAGATTAGCCTACCATATTAAGAAGAAAATGAACATAGACATTAAGATCCTTACAAAACATTGCTTCTTTTCTTCAATTTGATGATGATTTTGATGGTAGGATGATTGTAGATCCAATGGATGGTAAATGGATGAAGATGAAGGTGAAAAATGGAGAAAATGGTGTGTGAGGTGTGTGGGGAAGGTGGAATTTCGGATCTCCTCTCACATATTGAAGTATTGGGTATTTATACCCCTTGGGAGGCTTCTAGAAGGATTCTGATTTTTTTTCCAGGATTTTACACAGCACGAGTCGTGCTCTGTCACACGGCCATAAGGTGGCCGTGTCGTGTAAACTGATGCTCCCGCACGGCCTTTTCTTACAGGGCCGTGTTGATGACACGGCTCGTGCTGCAAAAACGACTCGTGCGACTGGACACGGCCTTAAGTTGCCCATGTTGAACGAATAGGTGTCGCCGCACGGCCACCGCTTACAGGGCCGTGTTTGCTACACGGCCCGTGTTGGTGCTGGCTCCTGTATTTCTTCACTGTTTTGGCTCGTTCTCACTCGTTTCAACTCCGAATTGAGATCCATTTTTTCCTACGTCTTCATTATCATATCTAGGTGAAATACAAAAATATTTCCATAAAAACACAAAAATACAACAAAATAGAACATAAAATACGGATAAAATAATACGAAAACACATATAAAAAGACACTAAAATCTAGGTGAAAATATCACTCATCACAGATGATTTACTTATTTTGGGTAATGGAGACATTTAAACCGCTACTTCTATCGGTCAGATTTTGAAAGACTTTGCTAATGTCTCGGGATTGGTCATAAATCCCCAGAAATAAAGCCTCATCACATCAGGAATACCGAATCAACGTCGTGAACAGATTGCTCAGATTCTTCCATTCAATACAGGTACCATTCTTTTTAAATGTTTGGGTATATAGCAAGAGGATAGGAGTGGAGGACTTTGCACCTCTATTGAATAATATCAACAACATGGTTCAGTCTTGGTCTTCGAAGTTACTATAATTCATGGGTCGATTGGAGCTAATCACCTCAGGGATCTTTGACATCTTAACTTTCTAGTGTAGCATTGTCAAAATTTCAATTGTGGTGATACATAGAGTTGAGGCATTGATTAGAAGATTTTTATGGGTAAGAAGGTGAGTCCAGTGAGTTGGAAGGATATCCTACAACCTAAAAAATCAGGTGGATTGGGTTTGAAGGATATTGCTACTTGGAATAAATCTTTACTCACAGCTGCACTATAGAATGTACACAAAGAAGCCTCCTCACTATGGGTAAAATGAATTCATTCAGTCTATCTTACCTCAATGCATTGGATAGTGATCTCCCTTGGTGTGAATTCTACATACTTATGGAGAACACTGATCAGCATCTGAAACACAATTGAGCGTGAGTGTGGAGGAGATGAGGGAGTGGATCAAATCATGGAGAGTCATTGTGAGAATAGGGTATTCAAAGCAAGTTGTATGCACACACTCTTGAGGAGCAGTCTTGACGCCGACCCTAGCTTTGCCTACAAGTATATATTGCACAAATGGATAGTAAAGAAGTATAGTTTTAGACTCTGGCTTGTTCATAGAGAGGGAATGGCAACAAATGATAGAGCTTGGTGTAATCCAGAGGATGAATGGTGTGGATTTTGTTTTAATCTTGAAACAGTTCCACATCTTTTCTTCCATTGCCCTTGTACCAAGCATATGTTGGAAGAAGCTAAAAGATGGATAGGGTGGAGGAAGAGGACTATCACATCTATCACAGATTCCTTCTAGAAGATTATAGCAGACACTCGTAGCAACTCTAAGGCACGAAGACTCATATACATCACCTTTGTGATCGGTGTTATTTTCACCTAGATTTTAGTGTCTTTTAATTATGTATTTTGTGTGTTTTTATTCATTTTGTATATCATTTGGTGGTGTTATATGAAGATATGGAGACGTGTGCCTTGAAATGATAAATGTGTGATTTTCATGATTAAGTGCCTTAAATTGTGCTACATTTGTGAATATTTAGAGAATTGGTAAATTGGTATAATTTGTGTGATTATCAGGTAAAAATGGATTCTAGACATGATAAAGAAGATATGGGAAAAACAGAGCTCGATTTGGAATTGAAACGAGGGAGAATGATTCAAAGCAAAATGCTGAAAAATGCACGTCCCACTTGTGTAATTTTCTTTACTCTTTTGGAGCTCAAAACTAAAAGTGTGATACATTGTGGAAAGCCACAGAAAAGAGGATCATTTTGGTATAAGAAATATTTCAATCGGAGCCCAAACGAGAAAGTTATGATTAAAATGGTGACGTCGCGCAAGCTGTTCCTGCTCAGCACAGTTATGCTACTTTTCATGACTTTTTACACCCTCAAATGTTGGAAGTTTTGTCAGATCTTTATATGGATAGAAAGCCAAGGAAAAGAAAATCGCGTGAGCGTAAGAATTACTCAAATCGGAGATGTGAAAGTTATGCGCGAAATGGTGAGACTGCGATGCACGTGCTGCACTACACGGCCCGTGTACCGAGCATGGCCCTGTAAGGGTTGGGCGTGCTCGGACACCAGAAAATGCTACACGACCACCCTCATGGTCGTGTGCCGCTACACGGCCCGTATAGGTTCAAAAGATAGTTTTATGATCTCTAAATATTCTAGAAGCTTCCATGGGGGTATAAATACATGTTTTGACCACAAAATCCGGGAGGAATTATTTTGGATCAGTTTCACACACACTAAATACCAAAATCACACACATTCATCTCTATCTTTTCCATCCTTCACTTCACACATCCAATCTACTTGATTTTCTCAAATCCATCCATAAATCCATCCATCCACCAATCTAAGAAGAGGAATTCATCATTGGTTGAAGATTATAGCATGATCAATGAGGAGAAAGTTCACAATCAAAGGGGAGCCAACTTACCTTTATTTTGTTATTCTCTTCATTATTTGGCTCAATTGGAGCATGCCATGGATTGTATTGATTTTATCATGATTTGTAATGACTAGTCCTCATGTGAGGCTAGCAATGTGATTGGTTAGGAATTATGTAGATTTTGCACACCACATGTTTGATGAATTGATTGTTATGAATATTTTCTATCATGAATGCTTATTCTCATTTTATGTATGATTTGTGTTGTTAAATTCTCTATTCATAGTGTTAGGATAACCATTCCAATATTATGTATAATGGTTTAATTGAATCATTGATTGCATGAGATGACTTGGTTAGTGTGAGGAGAGGTAAGCCATACCCTTCAAGTGCTTAGAATCTCATGATAGGACATTAGTGAGAACTAGTGAGGGGAACCAACTTATGATCATAGTACCTTAATGAGAATTGTGAGTAAGACAATCCTAGGAGATTTAAACTTGTAAAAGAGTTGAGAACCTAATCACCTTGGCCATAGGGGTTAGGGGTACAAACGTGATTGCCCTTAGTATCATAACATGAAAACCTTCAATGCATATGTGTATGTGAGTCTATATATACCTTATCCATGAATGTTGCTTGCCTTACATACTTCTTAGATTGTTCTACCTTCATCCATCTTCCATTTTCATTGTATCCATCTATTTTTAATTGCTTTCCTAGTTGTTAGTTTGTAGTATAATCAATCCTCCTTATTTGATTCGTCCTACTAGAGTAAAGCACTTCTCAAACACGGCTACCCACTTTCGCGCGCCCTTGGGTTCGATATCTTATAAATTTTGCATTTGGTCACTTACGTGCTACACACGATAGAGTACACTTGCTCTAAATCAATTTAACCAAAATTGAAACCAAGTTCACTTTGCTACTTACGTCTACTATATTTGGATGGAAAGGAGTGCTCTGCATTTTTGGGACGAGGATGCTGTCGCCGAATCATATAGTGGATAAGATTAAATTGCAGATTGCATCGTTGTATTTAAATTCTTGATGTATTCATCCTAGGCTTTGATTAGGTAGGTTGGATAGGTGGGATAGAACTTATATTCGCATTGTACGCAAGTACTTTGTAAATGTTTCCAGTGAAATAAAATTTACTAATTTCACTAAAAGAAATGTAAAACAAGGAATAAGAATTAACTGACACAAGTGGTCAGCCCTTCCCAGGTTCAAATCTTCTAAGGCAAAGACGTGTATGAGACAGTCTCACATAAGGTCTTACGTGTGATGGATAGAAGTAATAACTTTTATTATGAAAAGTGATACTCAATTAATGAAAAGTGATAATTATATTTCATGAACAGTTTATAATATAAATGAAAAATGATAACATTTTATAGCGAAAATGATAATATTTTATAGCGAAAGTGATAATTATTTTAAATGTGTAAAATAGTCATGAAACGTCTCACGCAAGACTTACCCATCTTATAAAGAGAGGACTCCTAATAAAATATTACTCAACAAAATAAATAAAATATGTGACGGCCCCGTCACAAACTAACGGCGTCAGATTATGGTACCAAATTTCATTGCAATGAATATTTTATTTTTAAAATTTCATAATGTACCGTGTTATGCTGCGAGAACACCACTGGAAGTATGTAAAGAAAATTCATATGAACGTAAGTATGCAAAGAAAATTCATAAGGAATTTTCTGTGTTCATTAATTATAATTTTAGGAGTGAGGCTTGCGTGCACCCGGGCGCACGGAACACATTCCGTGCGCCTTTAGAAAATTTGTATTATGGGTAAGGGTACATTAATTTGGTCTAAAGGGTATACACTTTAATTACTAAAAGGTACACAATTTTGTTCTAAAGGGTATACACTTTTCATTAATATTTTTTTTTCTTTAGAAAATAAAGGGTACACATTTTTATACTAAAGGGTATACAATTTAACACAAAATTCTAAAGGCGCACGGAGTGTTGTTCGTGCGCCCAGATTTTTCTTTAGAAAATAAAGGGTACACATCTGTATACTAAAAGGTATACAATTTAGCACAAATTTCTAAAGGCGCACGGAAAGTGTTCCGTGCGCCCGGGTGCACAGGAGCTTTTGCCTAATTTTAGTCCTAACTGTTAGTTTTTGGATGGAAACCGTTAAGTAAGAAAATTGAGGGAAAAAATGATATTTTTTTATAAAGCTCTATCCTATTAGCTATATAACAACCGCAACACCTCAAGCTTTATAGTTTTTTTACAAGTACCTTCAACATATATGTCTCAACCATTGTAGTTTGCTTAATCACCAATTGCTAAAAAGCTCATGAGCCAGATAAACCGCTGTTTGTTCCCAACCAATTATTGCAAATTGATTAAGATGTTGATACCTTGTGTTCAAGAATCACCAATGAGTGAAAAACATATGGAACCTTCGAACCCCATCTAACATAAACTATGAAGAACTTATGACACAGGATGATATACATACATGAACATAGCCACCACTACACAGATATATTTAGAGTTCCAGAATCAACTCTTTAACTTGATGGTAAGGAATAAGAGCATATAGTTAACTTTAATGATATTCAAAACTTAGAAATAATCACAATACAGAGCACAATATCCATATTTGCTTAATCGCGTACAATGGCCAAAAGGCATTATGGATAATATAAAGAACCATCAAACAACAAAAGAAGCATTAGTTCCCCAAGTAAAAATTGACTTCTCAAACAACATTAAACAATGAAGGAAAATAAGATAAATTGTGTACATTTTCTGGTATGGGAAGCAAATCTTGTTCTTTTTTTCAATCCATCACTAAAGAAATAGAGAAAAAGAAAATAATTCAAATGTGAAAAATAAACCTTACGCAAATACATTAAAAATGAAATTAGAAAAAAAGAAAATAAAGAATCACACTACTAAAATGTCCTAATAGAATAATAATAATAATAATAAATCTTCCTAATTGCAATAAGGGTTGATAATCTTCCTATCATGCTAAAAAGTTATTGAGATCATTTTATCAATCAGTTCATGTGCATTTATTAACAACTGCCTATGTAATTTAACAGAGTATTCAATTCAAAACCAAATCATTTATCTTGATACAGAAATTAAACCTAATCCAATCTGGTATACCTGTGCGCAAGTACATATCTGGAAACATCACAAATCCAGGGTGAAAATCCAATAGCTCGAAGGTGCGAGATGAAAGTGGATTACTTGCAATGGAGAAAGTAAGAGAAATGCATTTGAGAGCACAAGTTTTCTCTATTGACGACGAACCATTGACCATTCTAACAGACACGTGATTCTCACATGTTTAATTTCGTTAGTTATCAAAGGAAAATGACTAAAAATTCCTGTGGGATTAATTTTGCAAGAAAAAGGACCATTTTGAAATTTAGTACTCTTCCGGGACTAAAATTAAAATTTTTCCTTCAATAAAATGGCGGGAACATTACACTTTTGGTCACGTAAGAATTGCTCAATGTCAAAAAGGTCCAAAAACTGGCAGATTTATCTCATAGGAATTTTTCATCAAATTCCGTTAATAGTTAACGAAATATTTTAAACTGTTAGCAAGGCTAAAATGACAACTTGTAGATTTGATTTCATAATTTGTAAAACTAATCCCCAAAGAAAACTAATACTCCCTCCGTCCGCCTCAAAGAGGGATTTTTACTTTTGTGCACGTTGATTAAGAAATATTATTATTTAATGTGTAGTGGGTAGTTATATTAGTGGGAGTGTGGACCCCATATTGTAGTTGTATTAGTGGGTGTGTGGGGGTCCCATGTGTGTAAAAAAGGAAATGACCCTCTTTGGAGCGGACGACCAAAATGAAAAAAAATATCCTCTTTTGGGAAGACGGAGGGAGTACAATGTTTATTGAGAGAGAAAATAGAGGAGAATTGACTGTCTGTGTTGAAAGATAGAAAATAATATAAATCTAAATAATATAAGTTATGGAATGAAAAATTTTGAAATATTATGGATATAAAATTCTTATGGGACTAAAATCACTAAGTATGAGACCAATGAATTCCTACGGGACTAAAATTAAATTGAATAAATTCTTATGGGACCAAATTGTGATATTTTCTCATAAAATGATAAAAGAAATCAAATTAATAATTGTTATTAGGGGGTGGCTATTCACACCCTCAGTTTTTCTAAATGTACCTCAATTACTATATATAACTCTTAAATTAAAAAAATACACCACAATGTAGGCTCTTATGTCATTTTATTTATTTAATTAAAAACAGACTTTTAATAAAATTAAATAGTTAAGAATTAAAAAGAATAAAAAAATTCACTCTTGAAATCGTTTACAAATCACAGAGAAGGAAGAGAGGTAGTTTCACAAGAGAAGAGAAGCTGTAGTAGTTTATGATCCCCAATTCTGCCATGAATAGCGTTCTCTATCTCTTTATCAAGTTTTGATGTATCTAGTCAAAAACATGTATAGAGTTGGAACCGTTAAGTACCACATCAGTTTCCCCAGAATTGTTTTCTTCATAGATAGCACTTGCTCTCTCATGCGTTGTCTGATATGACAATGAAATAACCCAATTACTTCAAATTAATTTTGGAGTTAAAAAACTACAGTAACGTAAAGGCTTTGGCCTTTGAGGCATAAGTTTGAACTTTCAGTGTACTTCAATCAATCAATCAAAAAGGACTGTCCTTATTTTTTCATTGATTTCTGGCTGTTGATCCATATCATCATAATAAACTGTGTTCGATTACAACATTCGAATGGTGCTAGCGAAACACATTGTTCTATGCTGTTTGGACACAGTATTCGAACAGTTCAACTTGTTCGATTACACCGTCTGAACATATTGAATTTTTAGGGATTTCAAGTCATAGATCGCGTTCGACTAAACTTGAAAACTATGCATTGAACTTAAGAAAACTACAAATTAAATTGTACTATAATTTAATTTTACAAATAAATACTGATCTAATTTAATTTTAAGAAGATGAAAAATTAATATGATTTTTAGTTCAGGTTTATAATTCTATGAAATTGGGGTACATATAGAAATTTATTAGGGTACGTTTAGAAATTGAGAGAAAAATTAAATAAAAATAATTAATTATATATATATATATATATATATATATATATATATATATATATATATATATATATATATATATATATATATATATATATATATGTAAGGATAACTTAATTTTATAGATTTATGAGATATGTTTAACAAAATTGAAGGCGTGAATAGCCGCCCCCTTATTATCAATATTAAAAAAAATTATAATAATAATTCATAATAAAAATAGGACAATGAAAAAATGAATAAACATTTTATTTGGAGTGCAATAGTGGTAGTCTATGAATAGAGAACATTTTGTAAAAAATTTTACTATGAAAATAGTAGTAGCCTATAAATAGCAAAAAATTTATAAAAGATTTTAGTATTATGAATCTATTCCGTAATCAGTGACGGAATTAGGAATTCAGTTGAGGGGAGCCAGTTTACATTGATTAACATTATAATAAAAATAAAACTCGATTAATAAAAAATGATATATAGTGATACAAAGAATTATTTTTTTAACAATTAGTATTGTAAAAGAAATAAATCATGTGACGGACTCAGGAATTTAGTCAAGTGGAACCCTGTTTATATTGATAAATTATAAGACTATCTTACAGAATGAGTTTTGTAACACGAATAAAAATATTTAAATAATAGTAGTTAGTGACGACATTTATAAAAGTTTTGAAAAAATAAATAATAGTAGTAGTTAGTAATACATCTATAAAAATTGAAAAAAAATAACAGTTCTGAAAGTATTGTACTCTAAACCCACCAATTACCTAACCCAAAATTAACCCGCCCCATAAAATTCGCCTTACTCAAAACCCACTAAAGTGTGGACTAACCCGCACCGCCCCACCAACCCAATATCAACCCACTTTTATAAATTAAAATTTTAAAAATTGTCAATTTTGAAAAATAAAACAACCAACCTGCCCATCCCACACACCCCAATCTACCCTACCTCCACCACCAGGTAGGGGCGGCTTCAGCGACATTTCCAGCATGGTGGCGGTAGTAGCTCCGGCGACATTTTCGTCAACGATGACATTTTCAATTTGTTGAAAGTGGAATTTTACGTGTTTTAGGTCTCACATTACACCATTTTTTTTATAGAATGTATCCATAATTTTATGTAGAATTGCATGATTTTCATATCTTGCATAATTAAAATGCTACTAAGGTGTTTTGTTGAGTTTTGAAGGGTAAAACATGATCAAAAGTTCAAAGTTGGGATGAAGAGTGAAAGTATGAAGGAATGCTGAGAAACACACATCCACATTGTATAATTTTACTATATTTGTTAGAATTCTAAATTGATCATGTAAAAATTTTTTCGAAAGACATGGAAGAGAGGATCGTTTTGGCGCAAAACTTACTCAAATCAGAGTCTGTATGAGGAATTTATGCTCGAAACGGTGAGGTCGCGCAATGCAGTCTGCAGCTCGGGAGCCGTTCGGCGGATAAACTCGGGGCGAGTTGGGGTGGCTTGGTAGCCAATTTCAGCCGAGTTGGATGATGGAGGATCCTACGTGATGTGGCAAGTCGTCCTGATACAGCTGGAATGCCTCGGCAGCATCCAAGACCCAGCTCGAGCCGAGCTGGGTGTCAAGCGAATGTTTTTTGGGCCCAATCATAGCTTGTTCGATTTAGAAGTGTATTTACATCTCACAGATTATAAATTAGCCAGAATTCAAATCGAAAAAGCCCTAAAAATAGTCTATGATATAAAAGGGGAGATCAACACACAAAGAAAGAGAACCCATACACAATCCATCGATTTTTCATGCCACCAACACTATCAATTAGATTCAAATCTGATTTTCATCATCCATCCATCTTCAAGAGGGTTCCAAGTGCTAATTGAGGGAGATCGAATGATCGAAGAGATGGAGAAGGAACGTGGAACTACACTTATGCTAGGGTTTCGTGTTTCTCATCATTTACTTTCTTTAATCTTGATATTCTTATATGAGTTGCTTAGCCATGAATGTTGATTGTAACCTCATGGGCTAATTTCTTTTTACAGTTCTAAGGATTGAAGGTTAGGGTGATTGATCTGGAAACTTAGATTATTATTGTGAATTCATGCTATTGATATTATAAATTATTTGATTAATTCAAACTTTATTTATATGTTGTGTAACGTCTTCGCAATATTTCATTGTCATTGTCCGTGATGCTTGGTATATTGTGTTAGCTTGTGTGCATACATAATTTATTACCTGTGGACACATTAATTCCAAGGAATGGTAAATTAGATACTTGAATTATTTAGTGGAACAATGCAATTAGACATTCAAGTAGGAAGTGAATAAAACCTTGTAGTACTTTCCAGAGAATATATTATTAGTCAAACTTACCCGAAGGAATTGTTGTTTGCATTGATTAATATCTACGAAGGGGGCTTGGTGATATTCGCGCACCTAAGAAAATATATTAGAATATATTGTTAGCTTAAAATCGGATCATATCTGATGGGGTTAACAGGGTTATGTGGTGTATTTTCATAGAAACTGCATGAATAATCAATTGAAAGTCTAGGAATCCAAATTAATTGGTCTATACCTGATACCTTAGAACTGTTGCTTATCTCTTGACTGAATCTTAAATCTTTCTTCTTTGCTTTATTATTTAAGTTATTTAATTTTAAAGCCTTTAGTTAATTAAATGCATAAACTCTGAAATCAGTAACTTAATTCTGGTTAGCTAGTAATTTAGAATAAATAAATAGTTAGCTGTTTTTTTGGGATCGATAATTTAACTTTGGTACTTGCCGCTATAATTGCATCCTTACACTTGAGAATTTTAAATTAAAGTGTACAAACACGTTCATCAAATGACATTCCCGACATCGGCAACGGCATCTCCAGCGGTGGCTGTCGATAACTGATCGGCGGCAGAGGAGTGGCCAGCGGCAGCAGATGGGTGGTTGGTTTAGGATTTGTGGTTTTGGTTAACCCGTGGTCCGCCCCATCAGTGGCTCGCCCTGCCCCGCGAGTGACCCGCTCCCCAGTTGAACTCATTAAAAGTTGGGTTGTGGCTAAACCCTCCAACAACCCATTCTGACAGCTCTACTGGTGGATATCGAACCCAGTAAGTATTGTTACTGGTGGGTATCGCGATGAAGAAACATAACACTCTTACCAATTTAACTACATATTGTATGTATTAAAATATACATACTATATACTCTCTTCGTCCGGATTTAAAGGTGTCATTTGCTTTTGGGTATGGAGATTAAGGAGTATTATTATTTAATGTATAGTGGGTAGTTGTATCAGTGGAGGTGTGTGTTCTATTTTTTAATTTTATTAGTGGGTGTGTGTGAATAAAAAATAAAATGAAACCCTTAGGGGCAGACGCCCAAAATGAAAAAAATGATACCCTTGAAAGCAGTGGGAGTATATAATAAAAAATTTCAAAATTTTAGGGGCCTTCTATAGCACATAGATTACAAAATCATAAACAGACTAGAAGTCATAAAATTTAACTAAAAAAGTTATATCTGACTCATAAACCATACTCGTTATTAGGATGAATTAAAAGAAATACTCACTCTATCTCACTTTAAGTTTTATGTTTTCCATTTTTTCAAGGGAAATACCACAATTTGCCCTATATGGGAAAGTCAACATCTTTTTTGCCCTACCTTTTGTAATACATCTAAATTGCCCTGAAAATACATGCAATGCCATGAATACCCTCAAGGATGGTCCACCTTTTTGTATTGGGAATGAGTTGACAAATACAGTTACAGGCAAAATAGATGTGTCAGGGAATATGTTGATTATTTAGGATTGACACATTAATTAAAGAAGAAATAAATAAATAAGTCTACTAAAATATAACCCCTAATTCGGCGGATAAGCTGAATGAAGTGCAAAAGCCAAATTTTAAAATGCACGAAATTAAAATTTTAAATTCCTTAAATTGTTATATTATAATAGGCTTTTTATTAATAAACACATGCAGTAGTATTTTGGTGATTAAACACATGCAACTACCTACCACTCCACTGAAACACACTTCATTTAATGGGGTGAAAAGGCCCTGTTTTCACAATCAGTTCATTTATGTAAATTCTTGTCACATTAAACTCTCAACTATCCCCACCAACTAAATAACTTCACCACCAACAAACATAAAAATTGGGCACAGTGGATTCAAACTTCATTCATCTGTATCCACAAATTATTAGAGCATAAAAAGGTCATCGGCTCCCGCATTTACCCACCGGTTTTATCGACGGATCCATAGTTAGAGCCAAAGGTAAGATACGAATGCTGTTTGTATTGTATTTTATTTATTATTTTCTTTGAATGTTTTAGGGTTTTTAGGGCTTTAGGGTTTCAAAAAATCATGTCCGCTGAGTAAAATGGTTATATATATTCATGTCCGCCAAAGAAAATGGTGAAGTATGCATGTAATATGCATGAATACCATTACGTACACCCATCGTAGACTTTTTCGCTAATATACATGGTTAATTGTGCATGTCCACCCATTATTTGAGACTTATCGTCCATATCCGCCTATTATTTGACAGAATTTCAGCTTGTCCGGCGAAAATAGTAGCCCAATTTAAGGAGTCCGCCAAAAGTAGGTGGCCAGTAGATCCTGTCCGCCGAAAATATAGCCTGTCCGCCGAATATGGAGCCTGTCCGCCGATGTTTTCCCCATATTTGCGCATGTCCGCCGAATCTGTACCATATATGAGCTTGTCCGCCGATTTTTCACCCTATATGAGTATGTCCGCCAATTTTCTCACCCTAATTTATCATGTCCGCCATTTTTTCACCCTATATGAGCATGTCCGCCATTTTTTTCACCCTATATGAGCATGTCCGCCGATTTTCTCACCCTAAATTATCATGTCCGCCGTTTTTTCACCCTATATGAGCATGTCCGCCGATTTTCTCACCCTAATTTATCATGTTCGCCGATTTTTTCACCCGTAATGGTCTTGTCCGCCGATTTTTCCTTCCTAAGTGAACATGTCTGCCGATATTTTTATCCTAATTGAGCATGTCCGCCGATTATTTGGTGGTTTTTAAACATCTCCGCTGATTTTTAATGCATTATTGAGCATATTTGGCTATTTTTTAAGCATATTCTATGATGTCTTTCGATTATAATAGACCTGTTCGTCGATTTAGGAACTTAATTGAGCTTGTCCACGTACGTACGACTTAATGTTTAACTTTCATGTGTGCTTGATAATTTAATGCTTAATTTGTGTGTACCTACTAAATTGGCGTATTATTTTTTATGAATTCTGTGTAAATATAACAATTAATTGTCATTTTGTTGAAAGATTTAGGCGTTAGATTTGAAATGAGAAATTTGTGTATATGGTGGGGCGGCTGGTGGCAAGGTTTAGAGTATGTACGTGGCCAACAGACGAGCTTAGTTTTAAATTCAGATCAGCTGACGTTGGATTTTATTCTTGGGCATGTGCACAGTTTAGTTTGCATCGATTTGAATCATTTCAAATATGTTATACACACACTTGTGGACATCGGTGGTTGTATAAGAAAACATAAGGTGAAGGATGATATGGATATAAGGGGGTTGTATCAGCAGGTTGATGAGCCGATGCTGTTTGTCACAGTTAAGGCCATACCACAGCAATCAGTTGATAATGGTTGCACTAGTACTGCGCCAGTGGGGAGCAGATATTGGACCGACTTGCTTCGGTCACAAATTCCATCTGTCGATATTCATTCTCCCGAAGATTTGGCCGGACCAAGCACAAGTATAGGCGTGTCGAGTCGTACGACAAATATTGATTTAAACATTGAGTATGCTAGCGAACAACAGGATGAAGAAGAGGTGGAGAATGGAGATGAGATGTGCTCATCTGCTGGGTTTGAGGGTTCAGAGGGTGATGGGTTTGATGGTTTTGCTGGTTCTCAAGACTATAGGTCCGATGGATCGCAAGGCCATGGGTATGATTCATTTGAGGGTCCACATCATCAGGATTTTGAGGGTGCTGATGCTTCACAAGATGAGGAGCGCGATGCTGATCAACCCAATGCTGCAGATGAGGATCCTGAAACTGTTATGTTCGAAAGGTTCTGTTCCTACATCAGAGCCAAAGGAGGAATGAGTTTCCTGGAACCCGTTAACATACACATGCAGATGCCCACATCGGTACGTCCTAGTCAAGACAAAGATAGGTCTTGCAGCCGTCCATGGAGCATTCCAGGTATGTGTTGAATATAGTACCCGGTAATTTACTGCACCTTATTATATTCTAATACCAATTGAATAATAACTAATCCATCGTTGCATGTTTCTTGGAACAGTGTAATGTGTACAATGAAGTTGAAGACAACAACAACATTGATACATCAGTGGAGATTCATGAAAAAAGTATCTTCGATAATAAAGGTGATTGTCAGTATGCGTTGGGTATGTACAACTTGCATAATCAAGTTGAGACACGTGTCAAGAAATCTGACACCTACAGGCTCAACGTCGCCTGCAAGTACCGATTGGAGCAGCGTTGTATGTTTGAGATGCATTCTAGTGGCCTAGGTGGAGTATGGAGGGTAATCAAGTTCGGACCTCCACATGTATGTCGTTTGAACCCAGACACTAATGCGCCAAGGCAAGTTGGTTCGAAAACTGTTGGCAGATACTACGCAGCTCGACAGTTCAATAAAACCACGTCATTGTGTCCTGCTGGAATGGCAGATGAGATACGTAAAGAATTTGGTTTCGACATCTCCTATAACTTGGCCCTCAAGTCAAAACATATTGTTGTAGGACACACTTACGGAGACCATAATTCATCCTTCAGTTCCCTACCTTCGTACTTACATCACCTAAAGTTGGAAAATCCAGGCACTCATACAGCACTTGCAACTGCAGATGACAACTCTTTCAAGTAAGTCAATATACAACCCTTCTATATTATGAGGTATATCTGTGTACTAAGTACTTCGATGTAGGTATGTCTACTACGCACTTGGTGCTTCGATATGGGGTTTTGCACGAGCCGGCTGTCCCGTGATTGTGATTGATGGTACACACATAAGAGCCAAGTACCGTGGGATCGTGTTCGTTGCAGTCACACAAGATGGTAACCACAATGTTTTTCCCCTGGCCGTTGGTGTAGGTGACACTGAAAATAATGAGTCATGGTGCTGGTTTCTTCAAAGGTTGAAAGAATCGTACGGAGCTCCGCAAGACCTAGTAATTGTCTCAGACGCGCATAAAAGTATATCACACGCTATACATACTGTGTACCCTGAGGCACACCATGGTTTATGTTCGTATCATCTAAAGAAACGGCTCAAAGGTTTCAGAAAGGATGTGTTGTTTCAGTTCAATATGGCCTTGGAGGCATACACTAATAATGAATTTAAGAGGTATGGTCACTTTTTAGCATTAGTATGTAATTTTTATTTGTTTTATGACATTACCGTGCTGCACAGATGGGAAGGAAAGCTGCGCAACCATAATAATTCTCGATTGATGGCTTTGTTGGAGGTGTGGGGCTACAGTAAATGGTCAAGGTTTCACTGTCCGGTCAGTCGTTACGAGTTCACGTAAAAGTGACAAACCTGTCTAAAAAACTGAGTGTCGTCAATTTTTTTAGCAGCAGTATATGTCCAGCGAAGACACAGAGGTCTGACATCCGGATTGGGCTGACCATCGGTCAACATTGCTGCAAAACCTACGATGCGCTCAGAGGCCCAAGCCTGTGACCAAACATCAAAGTAAGTTAATGTCAACATATATCTTTTTAAATGCATTTAGTTTAAGAATAAAATTGGTGCAATAAAATCAGTATCACTTACTGCTAGGGCAAATGAGCATCCATAAAAGTTGATGCGCTGCTGTTTGCCTAACTCTTGCACCGTAGTTTTTACAGAGTCCATATGGTGCAGTAGGGTTAGGTATGTGTACTTACCCCATGGGAAAGAGTTCCACAGGTCATCATTTTCAGCTAAGTACCATACCCAGGGCTCTATGTATGCTTTTGACGTATCCCGGCCTAGCAAAAAGTAGTACAGCAGTAGAATGTTGGCCGCTTTCACCGCATTGTGACCCTTATATTTGTTTTCACTGAATCTTCGCATAAGTTCATCAACCAGGACCCTCTTCGTACGAAACGTAGCAAACAAACTGTGTGCAGGTGGCAGATATGAATCATTCGGGTCAATATCCCCACGGTCCTCAAACCCTAGTCCCATGACACGCATAAACTCCATGGGTGTGAAGCTAAGAATTGTATCAGACACCCTGAAGTACCGGGTGTACATATCTGAACCAGGGATTACAACCTCCTGAGCCATCAGCTGAAATAAAGCTTTAGGAGACCCGTAATCTGAATCCAAATCCCAGAAATGCCCAAAACAAGATCTTCGGAACCTCCACACTGTTTGATCGCCACTCTTTGTAAGCACCTCGCGTATGCAATTAAGAGCTTTGGAAGGCCTACAATAACCTTTAATCCCTACTTTTCGAGTTTGAAGTCCACTGCGTTTCCAGCTCCACTACAGTGCATGCCAACTCGATTACATATAAGACGTGACTACATTTTATACATAAAAACATCGGCGGACAAGCACAGTAAAGGCACAAAAATTGGCAGACAAGCTATTTTGTACTACAAATATTGATGGATGAGGACACTTTACATACAATTATCGGCGGACAAGTTCAAATACACTAGAAAAATCGGCGGACAGGCACATTAAAGGCACAAAATTGGCGGACAAGCTATTTTATGCAGAAATAATGGCAAAATAATGCTGACTAATGGTCAGAAACTCGGCGGACAGGCTCAAATAACTCATAAAATCGGCGGACAAGCTCAAACAGGGCCAAAACATTGGCGGACAAGCTATGTTGTACTACAAATATTCGGCGGACAAGTTCAAATACACTAGAAAAATCGGCGGACAAGCACATCAAAGGCACAAAAACGGCAGACAAGATATTTTATGCAGAAATAATGGCAAAATAATATTAACTAATGGTCAGAAACTCGGCGGACAGGCTCAAATAACTCATAAATTCGGCGGACAAGCTCAAACATGGCAAAAAAATTAGCGGACAAGCTATTTTGTACTACAAATCTTGACGGACGAGGTCACTTTATGTACAATTATCGGCGGACAAGTTCAAATACACTAGAGAAATTGGCAGACAAGCACATTAAAGGCACAAAAACGGCGGACAAGCTATTTTATGCAGAAATAATGGCAAAATAATGCTAACTAATGGTCAGAACTTCGGCGGACAGGCTCAAAAAACTCATAAATTCGGCGGACAAGCTCAAACAGTGATAAAATTTTGGCGGACATGCTTTATTGTACTACAATTTTCGGCGGAAAAGTTCAACTACGCTATAAAAAGCGGCGGACAAGCACAGTAAAGGCACATAAACGGCGGACAAGCTATTTTAATCAGAAATAATGGCAAAATAATGCTATCTAATGCTCAGAAACTCGACGAACAGGCTCAAAAAACTCATAAAATCGGCGGATAAGCTCAAACAGGGCCAAAAAATTGGTGGACAAGCTAAAAAATATTAGAACAAATATGCCGACAAATTCAATTACACTACAAATTAAAATGAAATTTCCAATTATACTCAAACAGACACGGCAAATTCATACGGTGCAGACTCTAAAATCGCAAAAACCCTAAAACTCTAAAATCCTAAAGACGGAATACCTGGTTATCCATATTTGCTACTGTTAATTTTCGACGTGGAGATGGCGATGGATTGAACGACACGCCGGAGGCCCGGAGGGAGAGCTGTGTTCGACAGAAAAATCGAGAGTTTGAGAGAGAGAGAAAGGGAGAGTATGGTGCGAATGGTGCCGATGAAAAGAGAGAGAGAGAGATACAGGGAGTAAATAACAAAAAAAAATTGAGATAAAGGGGTCAAAGATTCTCTCCCCAAATTCAATGCCATTAAAAGCGGTACTTTTAACCGCTGGGCAGTAATCACGAGATTTCAAAAAAAAGGGAAAGATATGACATGTGTCAGGGGGGTAAATTAGGAATACACACAAAAAACAGGGCAAATTACATGTTTTAAAAAGTATAGGGCAAAAAAGATGTTGCATGTGTCATATAGGGCAGAAAAAGTGATGTCCCTTTTTTCAATCCTCATTAAATTTCAATAAAAAAAATAATATATCAAACCTCAATTTTAAAATTATAATGTAATTAATTCATCACTTTCATTTAACATTCATAACATACTTTATACTCCAATTTATTTATCACCAAAAAATAAATATTATATTATTCTTTAAAAGTTAAAAAACTTGGTCAAAAGCAATTTACTTTAATCTCCATACTTATAGTAACGTGCAATTTAATAACTTGAGACTGAATAAATAATATTTTTAATAAATAAGAATATTAATTAGTCAAAGAAATACTCGTGTATTTCTTCTGTTGGGCTGTAAGGTTTATATATACTCCCTCCGTCCCGCGGCAAGGATAGTATTTGCTTTTTGGCACATGGATTAAGGAGTATTATTATTTAATGTATAGTGGGTAGTTGTATTAGTTGGAGTATGTGCTCCATGTTTTAATTGTATTAGAGGGGGTGTGTGAGTCTTATGTGTATAAAAAAGGAAAGAGGATCCTTTGGGTGTAATGACCAAAATAGCAAAAAGAGACCATTGCTGCGGACGGAGGAAGTATATATATATATATATATATATATATATATATTAAGTTGAGGCCACATCAAATAATGAATTATTTTATGTATGGTTTACACAAAATATTAATACAACTACTCATTTCGCATTTGAATATTATTTATCTCACTTCACTACAAATTAAAATATTAATATATCTTTTAATCCACATATAAAAAGTAAATATAAATATTAATTCGATATATATATATATATATGGAAAAGGGGTGGTAATAGTAGGAATGTATAAAGGTATGTATGTAGGTGATGAAGCATGACATGGGTTATTGAGAAAAGTGAAATAAGCATGGCCTTGAATTAGGAGAAGGTGATAAAAATAGTAATGTTAGTATTAAAAGGGGGGAAAAGTAGGCAGAGTTTGGAGAGGAATTGGGGGGCAAAGAATGTGAGAAGCCTTGGTGGTGGGATTTATGATAATATGATCAAGCACGCTCGCAGCTTTTCTCTCTCTCTCTCTCTCTAAACTCATTAGTCACGCCTGCTCCCACTACTCTCTCTCACATAAAGCCTACATAAAGTTGGATGAAAGCTAATCCACTACCACAACATCCTTTTTTATATCATCTTTCTCATTATGCATGTAGAAAATTGTTTAATGTTTCATCCCTTTTTTGAAAATTACTTATGGAGTAAGTCTTGTTGTTTTGACTTATGAGAGATAAAAATGGCATGTTTGTAATAAAAATGATAATTGAATTATACAAGTGATATTTACTTAACTATTTCATGAGCAATACTAGTAAGGTGAATATTAACTTTTACTCGTATTTTTAATGAGAAATGGAGTAATACATAATTAAAGAATGTACTAGTTGATTTACTCTTTTAGAGTAATAATAAAATAAAGATATTACTCCTTGTAATTAAATTTTGGTATAATGTAACTTTTTCATATATTTTGAAATGTGTAAATGTTTTTTTATTTGAAAAGAATATATATTACTCTGAAAGTATATCATGTACTTAAAAAGTAAATTCTGGGTGTATTTATGCAAAAATAAGGTCTAATTAAAAAGTGATTCTGACCTTCTGATATCCATATAAATTGTGACACTATTTTATAGTATATAAAATGAAAAAGAACATGCATTTTTTTATTTTGTATAAAATTTTTAATTAAAAAGAAAAAGAAAAAAAGCCAAATGAGGTAGGTAATTTGATAAAAGAGCTCAATCAATTTTTTTTTGGTGTGGAGTTGATTAGATGAAGGAGTTAATATATTTCTTAACATTGTAAGTTCAATCCACGTTTAATTATTTGAATGTAATACTATGATCGATACTGGAGATTCACACATTTGACAGTGTAACTTTCCTGAAATGGTGTACCCCACCATTAGGGGCTCCCACCGCCCCTGCCCTGGGGATTGGTGGAAGAGGTAAATCGTGGGGATTGGTGGAAGAGGTAAATCGTGCCTCAAGTGGCTTATAGAGAGGACTCACTGTTAAACTTGTGCTTGCAAGGGGCCAAATCCATGCCAAAGGCAGGATTCGAACCCCCACCCTGCAGCAACCAAGCTCAGTTGGAAGACCTTTCCACCCTCCCCTCTACCACTTGAGCTATGCCCTGGGGCAACAGTGTAACTTTCTTTTGATTATACCTGGTATCTTATTTTAATAAAATTCTTTTGGTATTAGAAAAAAGGAATATCTAATTTCAAATTGGGTCATAAAGTATTTTTCCTAAAAAATCAAATAAACTTCAATGGAATAATCATTTTTAATTTAGTTGACATGCAAAAGATTTTTTTTTTATCATTCTGCGTATCATTTAAAATACAATTATTATCCTTAGAATTGATATTTTTTAGAATTTATCGTCCCCTCTCTCGTATGCGTCACTCATACAATCTCCTCCCTTATTGGGAAAGGTTGAGATTTTCCTCTCCACATACGTGTTACTCATCTTAAAACATGTAATAGAAGATGTAATTGCAAAATGTAACGGGACATAATGAGTCGATACACCAAAATAAAATGATAGGGCAAATCCAAACGGGTATTATAAAATAAATTAGAATGATTTGGTTTCTCCTACAAGCTACAGTAACTTAAATTAAAAAAAGGCAATTTGTAATCAAAGTAGTCGCCCCACATCATGATCTTACTCCTACTCCACTATTAGTCCTCCCTTCTCCCAAATTTTTTATCCCCACACATTCTTCAACAAATTAATCCACTGCTTAGTTAGGAGAAATTGGAAACAGATTCAAGATTCTCCCTCCAGAGAGAGAACAACTCCATCTTAATTTCTGATCCAACAAACATTCAACAGATCGATCCAATCAAACCTATAAAGTTTGAATTCTTGTTTGATGTGTGTTTGGTGGTGGGTCTGTAAATTAGATTAGATTAGATTAGATGGATACTTTGTTCAGACTTGTGAATTTCAATTCTGATCAGTCACTAAATTCTACCACAACTAATTCCAGCAATTCTCCTTCTCACCACCCTAATTACCCTCCTGATCAAGATCCATTCTGTTTCAATTCCAAATACATAGATGAAGATTTCTCCTCTTCTTCCTCCTCTTCCAAGCAATACCACCCTCCCACCCCTACCCCTACCCCTACCCACCACCACGCTTACAACCACCCATCCGACCAATTCTCCCACTCGCCCGCGCGTGACGTCCTGTCGGAATTCTCCACTCCCTTCTCCGGACAACCCAACTGGGCTTCCGACATCCTTCTAGAAGCTGCTGAAGCCTTCGCCGATCGGAACACCTCCCGTCTCCACCAACTCCTCTGGATGCTCAACGAGCTCAGCTCCCCCTACGGCGACGTCGATCAGAAGTTGGCTTCTTACTTTCTACAAGCTTTATTCTGCCGCACCACCGACTCCGGCGTCGCCACCCACCGGAATTTACTCTCCGCGTCGGAGAAAACCTCCTCCTTCGACTCCACACGACAGATGGTCCTCAAGTTTCAGGAAGTCAGCCCGTGGACCACCTTCGGACACGTGGCTTGCAATGGTGCGATCATGGAGGCTGTCGAAGGAGAGCGCGAGATACACATCATCGACATAAGCAACACGTTTTGCACGCAGTGGCCTACTTTGTTAGAAGCCATCGCCACCCGCAGCGACGAAACCCCGCATTTGAAGCTCACCGTGGTCGTCTGTCGGAAAGGTGACGCCGCCGCCGCGGCGGTGCAGAAGGTGATGAAGGAGATTGGGAGTAGGATGGAGAAATTTGCTCGGCTCATGGGTGTTCCGTTTAAGTTTAACACCGTTTACCATGCAGACGATTTATCGCGGTTGAACTTAATGGAGCTTGATATCAAAGACGGAGAGGCACTCGCCGTTAACTTTATCGGCGCGTTGCACTCCGTCAATGCGACCAATAGGGATTCGTTTATTTCAATTTGCCGGCGATTGCAGCCACGGATTATGACTGTTGTTGAAGAAGAAGCCAATCTGGATGTTGGAATTGATGGGTTCGAATTCGTTAGGGGTTTCGAAGAATGTATGAGATGGTTTAGGGTTTACTTCGAAGCATTGGATGACAGCTTTCCGAAAACCAGCAATGAGCGTCTGATGCTGGAGCGGGCGGCCGGGCGGGCCGTGGTGGAGCTGGTGGCGTGTCCGCCGGAGGAGTCGGTGGAGAGGCGGGACACGGCGGTGAGATGGTCGCACCGGTTGCGTTCCGGGGGGTTCAATCCTGTGTCGTTTAATGAGGAGGTGTGCGATGATGTTCGGTCGTTGTTGAGGAGGTATAAAGAGGGGTGGTCGATGGGGCCGTGCCGTGATTCCGCCGGAATATTCCTTTCTTGGAAGGAGCAGCCGGTGGTGTGGGCTAGTGCATGGAAACCCTTTTGATCGGCGGCACGTGAGGCACGTGCATGGGTGGAATTTTTTTTTGATGGGCGATGATATATCATGATTTTGTTGGAGATTAAAGGGAAAAAGGTACTTCTGTTTTTCTTTTGTTTATTTCTTTATCCAGTTTTGTTTTTTCACTCTTCTGGAATTAATTTAATGGAATTTGAGTAATTAATTTCTCATTTTTATTCAGTTCACTAATTTTGGGTTCATGTATAGTCCTTATAGAAGAACTTTGGAGGTTTTTTTAATTTAAAAATACAGCTAGCTTGAGATCATATCATGTCATTTTCCTCTAAATTTGTCTCACAGTACTGTTCATTCTTATTATGTTTAAGAAAAAATTACATAAATAAAGCAGGAGTAAAATATAGTGTGTCAAATAATAACTTTATTTTTTTCACTTACAATGAACACGTAAAAATATTCAAAATTTCGTATACATGAAGAGTTTTGTACATGCGGATGCAAGATGTGTAAAATGGGTAAGAGTATTTACTTAAGTTAATAAATGTATTTTTTTTTTAAATTCGATGTACTCTTTCATTCCAAGTTAAATTTTACTTTTTGTTTTCGTCTATCCCGCACTAAACTTCACAACCCAGAATAGTAACATCCACATTAAACTTCACAAGAATAGTAACATCGCACCAATCCATCTTAATTGCAATTTATCACTCTCACCTAACACACATAACATAATTTACACTAATTTATTTATTATCTAAAAATATTACATTATTGCCCTCAAAAAATCAATAAAATTGATAAAAAATAACTTTTCTTAAACTCTATAAGAATAATATGATTATTTGGAGGGAGTAATATTATTAATAATCGTTACATCCATATGAACCGTATAGAGATATATATAATTAAATTGTGAGAGGGACTATGGTGCAATTTGATATATGGTGCACCATCTTGAGAAGAGTTACTTTTTAAAATATTGAATATTATTCTTTAAAATACATAAGATTAATATTCCAGCGAAAGAGTTCATTAACAACAAAATTAATTTTTTTGTACAAAAGAATAACTTATACTGTAACCTTTCATTATACTATAAAAGAGTAATCTTAGTTGAACCATAAAACTGATCTATGCTGGTTTTTGCGTTAGATCGATCGTAGCTAGTAATGCACAAAATTACGAATATGCTTGCAAGTACTCTATAAAATTAATAGGCTGAAAAAGAGTTAAAATCATTTTTGGCCTCACAACTATGCGAAATTTTTGATTCTGTCCCAAAAAAGATAAAAATTCTAATTTCGTCCCATAACTCCTGAAATTAGCCAATTTTGGTCCCAAAGTTGTCGGAATCCCATTTTTTTGCCGGGAATTCGCACGTACGCCGTATGTGATCACCAAAATTGGGGCTTTCCTATCTAATGAAACAGCGCACATACCCCGAGCTATTGAGAGACTGAAGAAGTTAAGGAAGGCCAGCTACGGCGATGATTGGGATGTTAATAGCAAATGCAACAACCTCCAGCATCTTTCGAGGATCACCGTTCGAAGGCTCGAGGATGAGGAGTTCTTGAAACACTCGCCCCGACTCTGCAAACTCAAATGCAAATATGAACTGGTGCCTCGTAAACTGGACAAGAGGAAACATCCTCGATTTGATTCCCGTTTCTTCACTCAGCTTCACTCCCTCTCCCTGCATTTCTTCATTGACGAGAGATGTAACTATGACCAGCTTGGATTCCCCTCCAAAATTACCAAGCTGACCCTTGATAGGCGCAGGCTTCATTGGGAGAAGTGTGGGAGACGAGTGATGGTGAATTTCAGAGTCTGAGGTACCTGAAACTGGATGTAGCATCTCTCTGCAATGCTTGATCTTCAAGGGTTGCCATTGGCTGCTGGAAATTCCATATGACGTGGGTGAGATCACAACACTTGAATTGATAGAGGTGATCATCAAAGTTGTCCATGTTAATCTCATTTGCCACGTAGAATTACCTTGCCGGAAAGCCCCAATTTTGATTATCTCATGCGGCGCACGTGCGAATTCCAGGTCAAAAATGGGGTTTCGGCGACTTTGGGACCAAAATTGGTCAATTCTAGGAGTTACGGGACGAAATTAAAAATTTTATCTTTTTTGGGATAGAATCAAAAATTCATTCTAGTTATGGGACCAAAAATATTTTAACTCGCTGAAAAAAGAGGCATCGGACTAAGTATAAGTACCAAGTGTACAAGAGGATATGCCACAAGGTAAACTGCAACGCGTGTCACATCTGATACACAATTACATGTAGTACCTTGTCGTAGTGGGAGGATTGTTCGACAACTCGTAAAATATATATTTTGGGAGAGTCGTGAGACTTGGTCCCTAGTAAATATGGTATTATCCCACGGATACGACTTAGCACTACAAGATTAAAATGCGGAATCTTAGTAAGTTGTAATGAATGATGAAATAAAAGAGGATCATACGGTAAGGTGAAAACCTTGGAAGCAAAGCTTGTTGCAAAAAGGTGTACTCAGAAAGACATGGTTCGATTATGAGGAAACAATTTCGCTGGTAGCTACGCTAATATTGATCCGGAATCTTTTATTTGTTGCTGCTCATATTTAACTATGAGGAACAGCAAATAGATGTCAAGACAGCTTCCCTGATTGGAAGTCTTGAGGAAAACATCTATGTAAGCAACCAGAGTAATTCATTGCAAAGTGCTAATAGCATTTTGATAGTAAGCTTAAAACTGTCCAGCGATGGACTAAAGCAAGCTTTGAGATTATGAAACGTCTGTTTTGATTAGGTAATCCAGTGGCATGGATTTAAATCAATGAGCGGATGAGTCTTGTGTATTGTAAAGAGTGACGGAAACGTGGTGGTGTTTCTTGTACTATATGTAGATAGTATCTTGCTCATTGGAGACAATGAAAGAGTATTATCGGGCATAAGGGTATGGTTTATAAAGCGGTAAAGATGAAGGACTTAAGAAAGGCAAAATATATCCTTTTGATCACGGTAATACGGATCATATGAAAGGATGTTATGCTTATCTCAAGTTTCATAAATGATACAATCCATACTCGTTTAGCATGTGAATTTATCTTATTGGATGTGTCTTGAGACATAAATGAAGATAAAGGAGATGAAAGCGGTTCCTTATGCTTCGGCAAATAAGGAAGCTTAATCTAAAGAATGCTATGAACGAGACTGGATATTTGTTTTGCTGAATGCATGAACATTGGGTATCAACGTAACCCGGAACAAGAATGATGAACTGTGGTAAGATATATATGAAGTGCCTGAGAAGGACTGGTTATCATATATACACTTACTGGACAGATTCACTGCTTCTTGTGGATTACGTAGATTCGGATTTTTAGTCAGATTGGACGGCAGTAAATTCTCCTCAAAGGTTATGTGTTTAATTTTAGGAAGTAGAGTCATAATGTGGAGGAGTGTTATATAGAAATATATTTCAGACTCCGGACTCCATCATGGAAAGATGATAAATTGGAGCCTATGAGGCAACCAAAGTATCTATATGACTCTAGAAACTTCAAGATGGACTTTGAAGTGTTTCTAAGTTTGCCCAAGGTAATCACAATTTACATTGATGATATTGGTGCAGTTGCAAACTAGAAGAAATCACAAGTCCATAAGGCAATTAAACACATGGAGCGCGAGTACCACCTGTTACGAGAAATCGTATGATGAGGGGAAGGTTGTTGTCGCCTAGATTGCATCGGATGATGACCTAGTAAATCCATTTACGAGGACCTTAAGGCGAGAGCTTTTAATGGTCGAGTAATGGGAGTAGGAATCAGATGTATGGCAGAAGACATGACAGCATAGTCTTTTAGTATAAGTGGGAGATTGTTGGATTGTATACTAAAAGCCTAGCCTTAGTATGAACAATGTTATAACAATATTTGAAATGAGAATCATATGATCAAATGATTGCATCTTATAATTTATTTTGTATGCATGATGCAATAGTCCATTTACTTTATACTGTAGATAATATGTTGTGCGACAACACGCGGAAGATCATATTATCGGTTTCCTTATAAAGTATAAACTGTTGGCGCTCGATCGTTTGGTTAACGTGACCCGTTAGGGTTCCATGTATTTCTAACAAGCAGCGGAAGCAAGTAAACATGAAACGCATTACCTTTCACCAAGGGTTGATGTAGAGGTTGAATTCTCGCTGGCAGTCTGCGCAGTCCCACGAGAATAGCCATAAGTTCCTCTTCTGATGTCGAAATTAAGTGATCTTTATGCTCAGACGATCCTCTCTTCGACGGCTTTCCATCAGTATATAATACATCAAAATCGAAGAACTGTACGATTTTATATGAATTTTGGAACATGACGAACTGCAGCAGCAAACGACCTTCCGGTCTTCTGCTGTATGTCCCAAGTCCGATCTCGACGTCGTGTGGGCGACGATCTACGAGACCTACTCAATCTGCTGTTCACTCTCTCTCTCGTATGTTAGGCGTAGAGTTAGGTTTAGAACAAATTGAGGTGACTTATATACATGGGCTACAGCAGGGACCAGGAGGAGAAATTGGGTTGGGCCTCCATTGGGCTTAAGTATCCAAGCTTAGCCCAAAGCTTATACTTAAGTCCAATAATAATAATATATTCCACTAAAATATTATTACTGCACTACCGTACCAATCCCAAAATTACGTTTTGGGCTCCTTCTTATTATGAGCCCGTTAGTCTCCCCATGTTTAAGATATACAATGTCCATTAATTAATTTAAGTTACTGACAACTCAATTAATTAATATCTCATCCAAGAGTAGTACCACTCAACCTCATTATCATGCCGGAATAAATTCCACCTGCAGGGTTTACATGATAATCCTTATGAGCTCCTCAAGGGGACATCATCAACCTATGACGGACACGGATTCCTTCTACAATCAACAGCACACCATAGAGACAGCACTACTTCCCAACTCATCGAGTTTGTTGATTTAATTACATGTAAATCTCACCCATTGATGAATCAAAGAAATACATACTGCCCTACGTGTCGAGGTTATTGTATAGGGATTAAGAGCACGAACTTCCATAATAACTGAGATCAAGTTCTCCTATAAGTCAGTATAAGTCGAACGATCTCAAGCGGTCCTGCTCAATACACACAAGTGCACTAATGTGATTCTATAGCCAAGACAAGCTAATACCAAACCACACTACAACCATCCCGATAGAGAGTCCCCGTCTATCTCAGTTGTGAGCATCTGTTTATACTTTATAAGGAAACCGATAATATGATCTTCCGCGTGTTGTCGCACAACATATTATCTACAATATAAAGTAAGTGGACTATTGCATCGAACATATAAATAAATTATAAGATGCAATCATTTGATCATATGATTCTCATTTCAAATTAATTGTTATAATATTGTTCATACAAAAAGCTAGACTTTTAGTATACAATCCAACAATCTCCCACTTATACTAAAAGACTATGCTGTCATGTCTTCTGCTATACATCTGATTCCCACTCCCACTACACGACCATTAAAAGCTCTCGCCTGAATGTCCTTGTAAATGAATTTACTAGGTTATCATCCGATGCAATCTAGGCAACAACAACCTTCCCCTCATCATACGATTTCTCGTAACAGGTGGTACTTGCGCTCCATATGTTTAATTGCCTTATGGACTTGTGATTCCTTCAAGTTTGCAACTGCAACAATATCATCAATATAAATTGTGATAACCTTGGGCAAACTTAGAATCACATCAAAGTCCATCATGAAGTTTCTAGAGTCATACAGATACATTGGTTGCCTCATAGGCTCCAATTTATCATCTTTCTATATGGAGTCCGAAGTCTGAAATACATTTCTATATAACACTCCTCCACATTATGACTCAACTTCCTAAAATTAAACACATAACCTTGAGGTGGATTTACTGCCGTCCAATCTGACTAAAAAATCTGAATCTACGTAATCCACAAGAAGCAGTGAATCTGTCCAGTAAGCTTACATATAATTTCCAGTCCTTCTCAGGCACTTTATATATGTCTTACCACAGCTCATCATTCTTGTTCCAGGTTACGTTGATACCCACTGTTCATGCATTTAGCAAAACAGATATCCATACTCATGTATAGCATTCCTTAGATTAGGCTTCCTCATTTATCGAAGCATAAGGAACCGCTTTCATCTTCTTTATCTACTTTTGTGTCACAAGACACATTCACTTAGATAAATTCACATGCTAAACGAGTAAGGATCGTATCATTATATGAAACTTGAGATAAGCATAACATCCTTTCTTGTGATCCGTATTACCGTGATCAAAAGGATATTTTTGCTCTTCTTAAGTCCTTCATCTTATACCGCTTTATCAACCATACCCATACGCCCGACAATACTCTTTCATTGTCTCCAATGAGCAAGATACTATCTACGTATAGTACAAGAAATACCACCACATTTCCATCACTCTTTTCAATACACAAGACCCATCCGATCATTGATTAGATCCATGTCACTGGATTACCTCATCAAAACGGATGTTTCATGATCTTGAAGCTTGTTTTAGTCCATTAATGGACACTTTTAAGCTCACTATCACAATGCTCTTAGCTCTTTGCAATGAATCACTCTGGTTGCTTCACATAGATGTTTCCCTTAAGACTTCCAATCAGGAAAGCTGTCTCGACATCTATTTGCTATCCCTCATATTTCATATGAGTAGCAACAGATAAAAGAGTCCGGATCAACATAAGCATAGCTACTGGCGAACAAGTTTTCTCATAATCGAACCCTTTCTTTCTGAGTATACCTTTTCCCAACAAGCTTTACTTATAAGGTTTTCACCTTACCGTATGATCCTCTTTTATTTTGTATGACCACTTCCAATGGTTTTCACACCATCCGTGGTTCTACAATCATCCAGATCTTATTTAGAATCTATTGATTCTATTTCAACATTTATTGCAATTTGTTAAGATTTAGGCATTTCTAACTTGTAGTGCTTCGTCGTATCCGTGGGTTAACTCCATGTTTACTAGGGACCAAGCCTCACGACTCTCCCAAAACATATATCTATCAGGTGTTAGAACAACCTTCCCACTACGAGAAGACACTACACGCAATTGTATATCAGATGTGACACGCGTCGCAGTTTACCTTGTGGTATATCCTCTTGTACACTTGGTACTAATACTTCGTGTTTTCCTCTCACTTCCTTTAGAACAACTTATACATGGGTATTTGATTTATTACATAGTCCTTTTCCAAAAATCTAGTGTTTATGTTAACAATCACTCTTCGATCTTGTGGACTAAATAAATCATCCTTCATTTTTCTAGGATATCCCACAAACAGATAAACATTCTTAAGAATTACTGTTCCTAGGGCATATCCATAAAATGAATTTAGTAATTCCAAATAATTCATCATCTATCTAATCACTACCATAAGAGTGCTATTCCTTCTATTCGTCACACCATTAAGGTGGGAAATTCATTTCCGAAGGTACCTTTCTCTTACTAGATTAGAAGACTCATTATTAATTACTATTTGTCGCATCCAGGGAATAAACATGATTTAAGAGTGTACAAATTGTTCACCAACGTACCATAACAGATTACAACTCTATCATTCATTTTAATGACCATGTCATTTAAATGAAATGGAGTATCCATCTATTAATGCATAGAAACCGAAATCAAATTCTTTCTATGAAAATGTACGTAAAGACAATTTCATAAAATCAAACGTTTATTCATATCGTAAGATAAATAAACAACTCCCACTGCAATAGCCACTACTCTTGTAGTTTTACCCATGTCATAACAATCTTATCCTCACTTAGTAATAAACATTTAGTGATTCCAGTATCTACACACTTCGTGTCAGTAAATGACATCACTAATCATGTTTTAAACAACTAGTGAATAAGATATAAAACTTGTTCACATTATGATGAAAATGGTTTTCCTTTGCCACATGTTTTGCCAGAAGTTTTCCACCATATACATCCTATTGTAATTCAGGTGGAACTTACTCAAAAACATCTAGGCAATTCACAAAGAATTAAATTGATCTAGGTTTCCCTTCAATTTATACTCCATGCTTTCCCAATTCATTCATCAAATTAAATCATGATCTTCTGCCTTTTAACTTACTCAAGTATCCGAAGAGTTACATGAGACCATCATATTTCTATGAACCTCTCATCTCTTCACTAGAGACTTTAATAGGCATCATGAGACGTCCATTGTGAGAACAAACATGTATTTTCTTAAGCAGTAAAATTCAAAACCAAGATTCTTTTCTAATCATCTAATTTTGGACCAGTAAATATAATTTCTTTTAGTCAACAATAAGCGAGATAAAACCATTTGAAATTACAGAGAATCATAAATAAATACACCGATCAAATCTTCGAATTTTATCCTTTTATATTGATTCCCTCAAAATAATATAAAATTAAAATTCACCGACATCTCAAGCACCGTGAGTCTGCAAGCCACGATAGTGTGGACGTTTACAAACCCGAACATTTACAAGAGAAGGTTTTACCCATTAATTTCATTTGTCAACCTAACCTCATGACAAAATAATTAATAGTCGGTTCCTCTTTAGCCATGCAAATAAAAGAAGTGACTCCGATGGGGAGGATACTTATTATTCACATCTAAGTGTACACCATTATTTGACCCCAAGTCCGCGGCCCAAGCTTATGTGCCTTACAGATGGAGAAGTACACACGCGCTCGGATAACTTCCTACAGTCATCAATTATAAGTCTGTACAGTGATCCGCACATGAACTCATCCGATAGGGAGGAAGGTCTAAGCCAACGCGCAAGTTCATGTGCATCACATTACAAACATAATTTTAAAGAAGCCTGTTCCAGCAATATCCATGAATAAACTCATCCGATGGGGAGGAAGGCTCTAATGCCGACACGCAAGTTTATTCACATTGCTAACAAACCAATAATGGAGGCCGCGGGAATTAATTACCAATCCCCTCTCCCACTTAGTTATTTAAAACTGAGGGTTTTTACATGCATATAATATTCATAAAATAAAATACGCAATTCTAGCATGCTCCTATCACGGCACATGAGGCAGTAAATCCCAGAGAGTCATGCATACATATATAACAATAATTAATAATTAAATCAATCATTAACAGTTATATATCAGCGAATTCGATTGTTCGCCATCAGACACGAATATCAGCAAAGACTTCCACACTATCAAAATTTTGAAATTTCCAGATTGTCCAATTTTCGAAACCATCGATATCGACCGTCGATGTCGTCCAGATTATCAAAATCATCGATATCGATTAGATTATCAAATATTCGAAAAATATCAAGATTATCAACATTCCAAAACTATCGATATCGATCGTCGATATCGTCTAGATTATCGAAATCATCGATATCGACGAGAAACCATATACAACAATAATAGATAATTAAATCAATTATGTCAGTTATATATTAGGAATTAATTCAACATCCATATATAACAATAATAGACAATTAATTATAGCAGTTATATATTAGGAATTAATTCGACATCCATATATGACAATAATAGATTATTAAATCAATTATAGCAGTCATATATTAGGAATTAATTCGACATCCATATATAACAATAATATACAATCTATTATGGCAGTTATATATTAGGAATTAGTTTTCCTAAAATTGGATGTCTTATCCAACACTCTAGCAATACATGCATATAATATACCAAATATAATACGCAATCTAGCATGCTTCTATATAAGACAATAAATCATAGAGATCAGGCATCCATATATATATAACAATAATAGACAATTAAATCAATTATGACAGTTATATATATTAGGAATAAAAACGCCTCTAAATTTTAATGTCTTGTCCGACACTCCTACTGTGGAATCGATGCCTTACGCAACAAGCAGGATTGCTTGTGCCCCAAGACGTCCATCGCCATATCCCACCGCCAATCGTGTCAGGGAGCGCTCCAAGTGCCTTGACGAGCGCCCCTCGCCCGGACTGTCGCTCGTCCAAGGGCCTACTTGCATGAAACCAAGTTCAGCCCAACGCGCAACACCAAACTACACCAACTGTCGTTCGTAGTTCGAAACTGCAAAACTCTCAGAATCCAATCTCCACCGTCCAGAATCTATTACTGTAAGTCCTGAACATGCTGTCCAAATTACAGGTCGATCCAACGGTTATTTTGTGAGAAACGGCTCTTTTCCCTCGACTGCGCAAAACAGAATCGCCCAAAGATGTGCTTCTGTTTTCAGCGTAATCCCAGCAAGAACAATCTCCAAATTCGATCTCCACCGTTCAGAATTTACATACACAAGGTATGAACGTTCTGACCAAATTACAGCCCGATCCAACGAATAGTTTGATAGAAACGGCTCTTTTCCCCCGACTGCGCAAAACAGAATTGCCCAAATATCTGCTTCTGTTTTCAGCGTAATCCCAGCAAGAAAAAGCTCCAAATTCGATCTCCACCGTTCAGAATGTACATCCATAAGGTCCTAACGTGCTGACCAAATTACAGCTCGATCTCACGGTTAGTTTGTGAGAAACGGCTCTTTTCCCTCGACTGCGCAAAACAGAATCGCCCAAAAATCTGCTTCTGTTTTCAGCGTAATCCTAGCACGAAAAAGCTCCAAATTTGATCTCCACCGTTCAAAATGTACATCCACAAGATCTGAACGTGCTGACCAAATTACAGCTCAATCCGACCGTTGAAACTCCGGTTATTGCCTCTGCAATATCACTGCGCTGAATTTTCTCTCAAAAACGTGATTCAATTTTTGCCCTCTTTTTCTTCCTTGCATGTGAAATTGACGAACAGTTTTCGTCGAATCCTCTCACACACAACCATGGACGAATAGATATGATACAGGGTATATATCACATAGGGATATTCATGGTTTGCGCAATAAAACCAAAACCCTAAACATGTGATCCTAATTCCGAAAAATTAATCACATAAACCCTAGCCTAACGTGTCACGCTTCACCACAAAACCGAAGCTCTGATACCAATTGTTGGCGCTCGATCGTTTGGTTAACGTGACCCGTTAGGGTTCCATGTATTTCTAACAAGCAGCGGAAGCAAGTAAACATGAAACGCATTACCTTTCACCAAGGGTTGATGTAGAGGTTGAATTCTCGCTGGCAGTCTGCGCAGTCCCACGAGAATAGCCATAAGTTCCTCTTCTGATGTCTAAATTAAGTGATCTTTATGCTCAGACGATCCTCTCTTCGACGGCTTTCCATCAGTATATAATACATCAAAATCGAAGAACTGTACGATTTTATATGAATTTTGGAACATGACGAACTGCAGCAGCAAACGACCTTCCGGTCTTCTGCTGTATGTCCCAAGTCCGATCTCGACGTCGTGTGGGCGACGATCTACGAGACCTACTCAATCTGCTGTTCACTCTCTCTCTCGTATGTTAGGCGTAGAGTTAGGTTTAGAACAAATTGAGGTGACTTATATACATGGGCTACAGCAGGGACCAGGAGGAGAAATTGGGTTGGGCCTCCATTGGGCTTAAGTATCCAAGCTTAGCCCAAAGCTTATACTTAAGTCCAATAATAATAATATATTCCACTAAAATATTATTACTGCACTACCGTACCAATCCCAAAATTACGTTTTGGGCTCCTTCTTATTATGAGCCCGTTAGTCTCCCCATGTTTAAGATATACAATGTCCATTAATTAATTTAAGTTACTGACAACTCAATTAATTAATATCTCATCCAAGAGTAGTACCACTCAACCTCATTATCATGCCGGAATAAATTCCACCTGCAGGGTTTACATGATAATCCTTATGAGCTCCTCAAGGGGACATCATCAACCTATGACGGACACGGATTCCTTCTACAATCAACAGCACACCATAGAGACAGCACTACTTCCCAACTCATCGAGTTTGTTGATTTAATTACATGTAAATCTCACCCATTGATGAATCAAAGAAATACATACTGCCCTACGTGTCGAGGTTATTGTATAGGGATTAAGAGCACGAACTTCCATAATAACTGAGATCAAGTTCTCCTATAAGTCAGTATAAGTCGAACGATCTCAAGCGGTCCTGCTCAATACACACAAGTGCACTAATGTGATTCTATAGCCAAGACAAGCTAATACCAAACCACACTACAACCATCCCGATAGAGAGTCCCCGTCTATCTCAGTTGTGAGCATCTGTTTATACTTTATAAGGAAACCGATAATATGATCTTCCGCGTGTTGTCGCACAACATATTATCTACAATATAAAGTAAGTGGACTATTGCATCGAACATATAAATAAATTATAAGATGCAATCATTTGATCATATGATTCTCATTTCAAATTAATTGTTATAATATTGTTCATACAAAAAGCTAGACTTTTAGTATACAATCCAACAATATAAACAGATGCTCACAACTGAGATAGACGAGGACTCTCTATCGGTATGGTTGTAGTGTGATTTGGTATTAGCTTGTCTTGGCTATAGAATCACATTAGTGCACTTGTGTGTATTGAGCAGGACCGCATGAGATCGTTCGACTTATACTGACTTATAGAAGAACTTGATCTCTGTTATTATGGAAGTTCGTGCTCTCAATCCCTATACAATAACCTCGACACGTAGGGCAGTATGTATTTTTTTGATTCATCAATGGGTGAGATTTATATGTATTAAATCAACAAACTCGGTGAGTTGGGAAGTAATGCTGTATCTATGGTGTGCTGTTGATTGTAGAAGGAATCCATGTCCGTCATAGGTTGATGATGTCCCCTTGAGGAGCTCATAAGGTTTATCATGTAAATCTTGCAAGTGGATTAATTTCCGGCATGATAATAAGGTTGAGTGGTACTACTCTCGGATGAGATATTAATTAATTTGAGTTGTCAGTAACTTAATTAATTAATGGGCATTGTATATCTTAAACATGGGGAGACTGTCGGGCTTATAATAAGAAGGAGCCCAGAACATAATTTGGGATTGGACGGGTAGTGCAGTAATAATATTTTAGTGGACTATATTATTATTATTGGATTTAATTAAAAGCTTTGGGCTAAGCTTGGTTAATTAAATTCAATTGAGGCCCAGCCCAATTTCTTCTCCTGGTCCCTGCAATAGCCCTTATAAATAAGTTATCTCAGTTCCTGTTAACCCTAAGTCTGCGCCTCTTACGTAGAAGGGAAAGGATCAGGAACAGATTGAGAGAATCCTGCAGATTGTTGCCCACACAACAGCAGGATTCAACTTGGGACATACTGCAGAAGATTGAGAGGTGGTTCTCTGCAACGGTTCATCCTCTACACCAACCCAGAAGTACGGTAAACATGATTTTATTGCTTCCGCTGTAATTGTTTGCCTATTAACCTAAACCGATCACATTGAACCGCACGATCCAATTGCCAACAATTGGTATCAGAGCCATGGTTTCGTGGTGAAACATGAACCGTTAGGTTGGGATTATGTGATTATATGATTATGTAGATTGATCTAGATGTAATCACATATTTTTCTGCTTCTCGTGTTTCTAATTATCGAAATCAAAGCATGTTTTTAGGGTTTGTATAATTTTTCATTATCCATGAAAGCCCTTGTACATTTGCTGGATATTGAATTTCTATTATTATTCATAAACACGCACGAGATTCACTCCTCCATACAATATTCTACCTTTCACACTCTCTGTTCAAAACCCAACGACGAACGAATGATTGAAAGCAAGAGAAAGCCTTGGCGAAGGCAAGTATGCTATCATAGGCGTGAATCTGCGGCCAGTCGTGTAGAAAGACAGCAGCCAGGGTCGACTTCATACGGCTGAAGGCTATACGGTGGGCTGCTCGTCGACGTACTGCTGGATCATTGTCCACGGGGAGGGCGAGTCTTGGCGACGCGTCAGCCTGACCAGGCGGTTCAAGGACTGACGGCAACAGAGGGGACTGATGATCGGGGCTGCAGCAGGTGGCGTCGAATCGAGCATCTGCGCCGTGCTCATTTGCGGACTGAAGCCCAAGGTTAAGGCGTGACACGGCAGATCGACGCTGCGCCGGGCAGATCGGGCGTCCAGATGGCGGCGGCGCGGAAGTGAGCAAAACAGCGTCAGATGGCTTCAAGGCGGGCGGCGGCGCTGCTGCTCAGTCGGCGGCAGCGGCGGCTTGTTTTCGCCGGAGATGGTTGGCGTGTGCGAGCAAGCAGCATGGCGACTCCGCTGGGCTGATGCGCACGGCCGCCGAGAGAAGATCGATGGCGGTTGTCGTCGGGCTCGGTAGATCGTCGCACGATGGTGGGCTACGACTGCAGCGGCGCCAATTTTACACCGGTTGCTTGCTGGCGGGTGTCTGCCGTGAGTGGATTGTCGTTGGCAGCGCGATTCCCGTCGGTTAGAGGGCGGTTTCCGGCAGCCGTGACACCAGGTTGCACCGGCGACAACTGGTGGCAGTCGTGTTGATGCCGTGAGCGATGTAGGGTGCGGCTGATGTTTAGGATGGGAAGCAGCAAGCGGTTGTCTTTTAGGGCAGCGTTAATGGTTATGGGCTGCTCATTTTTTATTGGTATTGGGCTTTGCTATTAAATGTTGGACCCATTTTTTTAATTAAATGGAAATGGGCTGGCAACAGGCTCCATTTTATTTAATTTGGTTGTTGGGCTTATGGGTCTAATTTAATTAAATATGCTAATGGGCTGTCCCCTTGGGCTTGGATTTAATTTGGTTTTGGGCTGGAAATAAAGGCCCAATTTTAATTAAAAGCTTGTGGGTTGCTGGGCCTATTTTACTGCTGGTTTTGATTAATTGTGGAAATAATAATGGGCCAAGCATGATAAATTAGTTATTTATTAATGGGCTAATTTAGTGCTAGTGGGCTTGGTGGATTTTATTTAATTTTGGGTTGAGTATATGGGCCATGGATAATGGGCTTGATTAATTATTTAATCTTCTGCCCATTTTGTGTTTATTTGTTGCTCTTGGGCCCATTTAATTGATCCACTTATTATGCAATTAATTAATGTTATATAACTGATTAATTGATTTAATTGTCAATTATTGTTGTATATGTGAAAGGCATGTTCTATGTGATTTATTTATTTAAATTGCTGTTAATAGAAGCATGCTAAGATGTATATTTTATTTATGAAATATTATATGCATGTTTAAAACCCTCGGTGTTAAATAACTAACTGGGAGAGGGGATTGGTAATAAATTCCCGCGGCCTCCATTATTGATTTGTAAGTGATGTGATTAAACTTGCGTGTTGGCATATGCATTCCTCCCTAACGGATGAGTTTATTCACGGATCACTGGTACAGACTTCATAAATAATTATTGTTTGTAATGTGGCACATAAACTTGCGTGTTGGCATAGGCCTTCCTCCCTAACGGATGAGTTTGTGTGCGGTACACTGGTACAAACTTATAATTAATGATTGTAGGAAGCTACCCGAGCGCGTGTGTACTTCTCCAACTGTAAGGCACATAAGCTCGCGCAGTGGACTTGGGATCAAATAATGGTGTACACTTAGGTGTAAATAATTAGTATCCTCCCCAACGGAGTCACTGCTATTATTTGCATGGCTAAAGAGTAACCGACTATTAATTATTTTGTCATAAAGTTAGGTTGACAAATGAAATTAATGGGTAAAACCTTCTCTTGTAAATGTTCGGGTTTGTAAACGTCCACACTAACGTGGCTTGCAGACTCACGGTGCTTGAGATGTCGGTGAATTTTATTTTATATTGTTTTGAGGGAAACAATATAAAAGGATAAAATTCGAAGTTTTGATCAGTAAATTTAATCGTGATTCTCTGTATTTCGAATAGTTTTAGTCTCACTAATTGTTAACTAAAAGAAATTATATTTACTTGTCCTAATTAACTGATTAGAAAAGAATCTTAATTTTGAAATTTACTGCTTAAGAAAATACATGTGTTCTCTCAAAGGACGGCTCATGATGCCTATTAAAGTCTTTAGTGAAGAGATGAGAGGATCATAGAAATATGATGAACTCATGTAACTCTTCAGATACTTGAGTAATTTAAAAGGCGCAAGATCATGATAGAATTTGATGAATGAATTGGAAAAGCTTGGAATATAAATTGAAAGGGAAACCTAGATCAATTTTATTCTCCATGTTTAGCCTTGATGTTTTGAGAAAGTTCTACCTGAAATACTAGAGGATGTATATGGTGGGAGACTTCTGACAAAACATGTGGTAAAGGAAAGCCATTTTCATCATAAAGTGAACAAGTTTAATATCTTATTCACTAGTTGTTTAAACATGATTAGTGATTGCATCTATTAACACGAAGTGTGTAGATACTGGAATCACTAAATGTTTATTACTAAGTGAGGATAAGATAGTTAAGACATGGGTAAAACTACAAAGGTAGTGGCTATTGCAGTGGGAGTAGTTTATTTATCTCATGATAAGAATAAACGATTGATTATGAGAAATTATCTTTACGTACGTTTTATAGAAAGAATTTGATTTCGGTTTCTATACATTAACGGATGGATACTTCATTTCATTTAAATGACATGGTCATAGTAATGAGGAATGAGGCTATAATCCATTAAAGTATGTTAGTGGATAATATATAAACTCTTGAATCATGTACATCCCACAGATGCAATAAAAAGTAGTTAAATAATGCATCTTCTAATATTAGTAAGAGAAAGGAACCTTCGGAAATGAACTAAACATACATTTGGCGTCTATGACTAATTCATTTTACTTGAGTAGGATTCAAAAGTTGATAGCCGATAGACCGTAAGGTTTATCTGAAGTGGAAACTATCGGACTTGCGAGTCGTGCTTGGAAGTAAAATTGATTAACTGCCTTTTCAAGGCTGTGGGGTGTAGAGCCAAAGATATATATGTTGGAATTAGTTCATTCTGATTCAAGCGAACCTAACAATATCCAGGCGAGAGGTGGTTATGAATATTCAAAGATTATTCTGGGAACCGATATATTTATTTGATGCACTGCGAGTCTAAGTTCTTGGATTAATTTAAGAATTGTAAGGCTGGTACAGTGAGCGTCATGGAAAATATATCACATCATTACGATTCAATCGTGATGATGAAGACCTCTTAGGATAGTTAGGAACTAATAATCAGAAGTTGAGATTAAATCTCAAGTTGACTACACCGGGCATGCCCCAGCTGAATGGTGTGGTGAGTAGAAGGGAAAAGGCTCTTATGGTTATGATTAGATAGATGATGAATTATTTGGATTAAATTTATTTTATGGATATGCCCTAGATACAGTAATTCGTGAAATGTTTGTCTGTATATGGGACATCCTGGAAAAATGGAGGGTGATTTATTTAGTTCAAAAGATCGGATGGTGATTGTCAACACAAACACCGAATTTTTTAGAAAAGGACTATGTAATAAATCACAAGCCCATGTAAAAGTTGTTCTAAAGGAAATGAGAGAGAAAACACTAAGTATAAGTACCAAGTGTACAAGAGGATATGCCACAAGGTAAACTGCAACGCGTGTCACATCTGATACACAATTACATGTAGTACCTTGTCGTAGTGGGAGAGTTGTTCGACAACTCGTAAAATATATATTTTGGGAGAGTCGTGAGACTTGGTCCCTAGTAAATATGGTATTATCCCACGGATACGACTTAGCACTACAAGATTAAAATGCGGAATCTTAGTAAGTTGTAATGAATGATGAAATAAAAGAGGATCATACGGTAAGGTGAAAACCTTGGAAGCAAAGCTTGTTGCAAAAAGGTGTACTCAGAAAGACATGGTTCGATTATGAGGAAACAATTTCGCTGGTAGCTATGCTAATATTGATCCGGAATCTTTTATTTGTTGCTGCTCATATTTAACTATGAGGAACAGCAAATAGATGTCAAGACAGCTTCCCTGATTGGAAGTCTTGAGGAAAACATCTATGTAAGCAACCAGAGTAATTCATTGCAAAGTGCTAATAGCATTTTGATAGTAAGCTTAAAACTGTCCAGCGATGGACTAAAGCAAGCTTTGAGATTATGAAACGTCTATTTTGATTAGGTAATCCAGTGGCATGGATTTAAATCAATGAGCGGATGAGTCTTGTGTATTGTAAAGAGTAACGGAAACGTGGTGGTGTTTCTTGTACTATATGTAGATAGTATCTTGCTCATTGGAGACAATGAAAGAGTATTATCGGGCATAAGGGTATGGTTTATAAAGAGGTAAAGATGAAGGACTTAAGAAAGGCAAAATATATCCTTTTGATCACGGTAATACGGATCATATGAAAGGATGTTATGCTTATCTCAAGTTTCATAAATGATACAATCCATACTCGTTTAGCATGTGAATTTATCTTATTGGATGTGTCTTGAGACATAAATGAAGATAAAGGAGATGAAAGCGGTTCCTTATGCTTCGGCAAATAAGGAAGCTTAATCTAAAGAATGCTATGAACGAGACTGGATATTTGTTTTGCTGAATGCATGAACATTGGGTATCAACGTAACCCGGAACAAGAATGATGAACTGTGGTAAGATATATATGAAGTGCCTGAGAAGGACTGGTTATCATATATACACTTACTGGACAGATTCACTGCTTCTTGTGGATTACGTAGATTCAGATTTTTAGTCAGATTGGACGGCAGTAAATTCTCCTCAAAGGTTATGTGTTTAATTTTAGGAAGTAGAGTCATAATGTGGAGGAGTGTTATATAGAAATATATTTCAGACTCCGGACTCCATCATGGAAAGATGATAAATTGGAGCCTATGAGGCAACCAAAGTATCTATATGACTCTAGAAACTTCAAGATGGACTTTGAAGTGTTTCTAAGTTTGCCCAAGGTAATCACAATTTACATTGATGATATTGGTGCAGTTGCAAACTAGAAGAAATCACAAGTCCATAAGGCAATTAAACACATGGAGCGCGAGTACCACCTGTTACGAGAAATCGTATGATGAGTGGAAGGTTGTTGTCGCCTAGATTGCATCGGATGATGACCTAGTAAATCCATTTACGAGGACTTTAAGGCGAGAGCTTTTAATGGTCGAGTAATGGGAGTAGGAATCAGATGTATGGCAGAAGACATGACAGCATAGTCTTTTAGTATAAGTGGGAGATTGTTGGATTGTATACTAAAAGCCTAGCCTTAGTATGAACAATGTTATAACAATATTTGAAATGAGAATCATATGATCAAATGATTGCATCTTATAATTTATTTTGTATGCATGATGCAATAGTCCATTTACTTTATACTGTAGATAATATGTTGTGCGACAACACGCGGAAGATCATATTATCGGTTTCCTTATAAAGTATAAACAGATGCTCACAACTGAGATAGACGGGGACTCTCTATCGGTATGGTTGTAGTGTGGTTTGGTATTAGCTTGTCTTGGCTATAGAATCACATTAGTGCACTTGTGTGTATTGAGCAGGACCGCATGAGATCGTTCGACTTATACTGACTTATAGAAGAACTTGATCTCTGTTATTATGGAAGTTCGTGCTCTCAATCCCTATACAATAACCTCGACACGTAGGGCAGTATGTATTTCTTTGATTCATCAATGGGTGAGATTTATATGTATTAAATCAATAAACTCGGTGAGTTGGGAAGTAATGTTGTATCTATGGTGTGCTGTTGATTGTAGAAGGAATCCATGTCCGTCATAGGTTGATGATGTCCCCTTGAGGAGCTCATAAGGTTTATCATGTAAATCTTGCAAGTGGATTAATTTCCGGCATGATAATAAGGTTGAGTGGTACTACTCTCGGATGAGATATTAATTAATTTGAGTTGTCAGTAACTTAATTAATTAATGGGCATTGTATATCTTAAACATGGGGAGACTGTCGGGCTTATAATAAGAAGGAGCCCAGAACATAATTTGGGATTGGACGGGTAGTGCAGTAATAATATTTTAGTGGACTATATTATTATTATTGGATTTAATTAAAAGCTTTGGGCTAAGCTTGGTTAATTAAATTCAATTGAGGCCCAGCCCAATTTCTCCTCCTGGTCCCTGCAGTAGCCCTTATAAATAAGTTATCTCAGTTCCTGTTAACCCTAAGTCTGCGCCTCTTACGTAGAAGGGAAAGGATCAGGAACAGATTGAGAAAATCCTGCAGATTGTTGCCCACACAACAACAGGATTCAACTTGGGACATAACAGCAGGATTCAACTTGGGACATACTGCAGAAGATTGAGAGGTGGTTCTCTGCAATGGTTCATCCTCTACACCAACCCAGAAGTACGGTAAACATGATTTTATTGCTTCCGCTGTAATTGTTTGCCTATTAACCTAAACCGATCACGTTGAACCGCACGATCCTGCAACGGTTCATCCTCTACACCAACCCAGAAGTACGGTAAACATGATTTTATTGCTTCCGCTGTAATTGTTTGCCTATTAACCTAAACCGATCTCGTTGAACCGCACGATCCAATTGCCAACAATTATCCCATGTGGAAGGAAAATCCTCAAATGTCGGGTCAAGCCGTGAATCACGTGTGTGTAAAGATTCGTTGAATGTGGAGTAGGTTCGTTGAATCTGGACGCAATTACTAATTAGAGGGAATCACGCAATCAATAATTAAATCGTCATAATTGCTGATTAGAGGAAATTACACCATCAGCAATTAATACGTCGTAAATCACCCAATCGCTATTATGGCTGAGTGGAATGATGCGCTTATAAATAGGGTCATTCACCATGATAACATATAGGAGAGAAAAATTATACCTTAAAAATTAAACAACGAATGGACTACAGGAGAAAGAAATTATACCTTAAAGATTAAACCTTAGGGACAATGATTGAATTTATTTCCTCTCTTACGTGTCAATATCATAATATATGACACATAAAATGATACACAAAATTGACGTCCGACGTTGGAAATTCAAACTCCTGAAAGAAACACTCGCGGGACAGCTTCTTTATATGAGGGCAGGTCGGGTTTCTATTTTAGTTAAAATAAATAAATGAAAACCAAATCAGAACGTATTAAAGGAAAGTTTCATGAATTTGTATGAGTCTCGTAATTGGTTGAGTAGATATTATATACACTTGCGTATTCTATTCGGAATATTTTTAGATAAATTATTTGATTTGATATCTTATATGTGTTCATCGCACTCATATAGATAAGATTTTGTTGTGTGAGATTGTTTTCCATTTTAAAGAGTATATACTTTAATTTATAAAAGAATTATTTCTTTAATGAAAAAACCAATTGAAATCTAAATGTAATGTTTGAATTTTTTATTTTTATTTTTTGAAAAATTAAGAGTATAATTTTTTTATATTAATTGTATAATAATTTTATCATGAGGTCGTTAGCTTTTGGTGCACGTGCACCTGGAACACTCAAGTTTTATCCAATTTTTTTTTTTTAAATCATTATATGATAATTGTACATCCAATAAGTAGGCTTAGAGCTTTATTTGAGTTCTGAAAATTTAATTTTTGAAAGTATGTGTATTTTTATTGAGTTTTTGGTATGATTTTCATTTGATATTAAATTAGAGTTAGTCTCTTGTGAGACGGGTTATTGGTGAGACGGATGTGAGATGGGTCAACCCGTCACTAAAGTATGTTTATTTGTGGTTAAAGTGTGCTTATTTATGGTTAAAGTATGTCGTTAATAAATCAAATTATAACACACTAACATCATACTTTAATACATAATCCAACATACTTTAAAAACATACATTAACAACCATTAAACATACTTTATTTAAATAATCGACATACTTTAACACGTCTCACAAACCGTCTCATGAAAGTAGCGTCTCACAAGAGACTTTGTCATTAAATTAATGCATAAAATTCAGGGTGATGTGTGTAGAGAATGATATTTAATTAATGCATAAAAAGAGACTAAAAAAATTACTCTATTTTTTTATTAATGTAATATTACTTTGTTAAAAGCTTTAATTTTATTATTAAATTTGATTACCAACGGATTAACAATAAAATTCGTTAGTAATTTTCTGTTGGTAAATTTTTACCGACGAAAATTCATTTATGTTGGTAATATATTGCTAATAATTCTATTGGCAATATATATTATGATTACGTTGGTAATTAACAACTGAAATTATTCCGCGGGTAAAAACAATATAATTAATTGAAATTCCATTGTTAAAAAATAAATATAACCTTTATTGAATATTCATTAGTAATTACAAGCAAATTGAATTTCGTTGAAAAATTCAATTGCTAAAAATGAATTTTTTTTGTAGTGAAGAGATGAGGAAAAATATTAATTAAAAAATATAGTGTATAAAAGATGAGATAAGTGATTTGAATATTAATATGTTTCTTGAGAGTTTTTAAAATTTAAGTTTGTAAAATTTATAATAGAACAGGTGAGTAGCTGGGTTTTCAAAAACCTCAAATCGATTTCAAATTGAAAACAAATTTAGAGTTCAGTGTAAATTATTAGATGGGATATCCGTTCTCTCTGTCTATCATTCGAACGAGTGGATTTCAACTGGATCCGATGGCCAACATCTATGGATTTTTATGGTGTTTTATCTTATTTCTCCTTTTCTCTTCCTCTTTTTTTGGTGAACATTGCTACTAATATTTTAGTAGATAGTATATTAAGAAATATAATATTTAATATGTAGTGTTTTAGTTATATTAATATTGTGTTTGATCAGAAATAAATAATTATATTATGTGAGTCCACTTGTCAATAAAATAAAATAAATATTAATTTAAGACAAATCAAAATGAAAAACGTAATTTTTAAGTCGAGGGAGGGAGTATCGATTTGTCTCGTACATCCATATAGATTAATAATATAGTAATATTTTTAGTAGTTGATGAGTTTTGAATGTTATTTATTGTATTGATGATAGCATATTGTGTAATTTTATAATACTCTTTAAAAATTTTGTTATGGAGTATAAAACTCGCATTACTAAAATTTGTTATCAGTGTCTAAAAAGTAATACTCCGTTGTCCCTCATAGGTTTACACGAACATGTAGTTACGAAAGTACGACTTACGTGATCAATTAAAAAAGTTGCTTTAGGTGTATAGTATGTATTAAAAATAAAATAAAATAAAATTAAAAAAAAGAGTAAGTAGGGGAGGGAAGTTCAAAGAGAAAAAAAAAGTAAAGGGAAAAAGCCGGGATTCCGCCGGAATATTCCTTTGTTGGAAGCAGCAGCCGGTGGTGTGGGCTAGTGCAATGGAAACCCTTTTGATCGCAGGCACGTGAGGCACGTGCATGGGTGGAATTTTTTTGATGATCGATGATATCATGATTTTGTTGGAGATTAAATTAAAGGGGAAAAAGGTTCTTTTTTTTGTTTATTACTTTGACAAGTTTTGTTTTTTTCACTCTTCTGGAATTAATTAATTTAATTTAATGGAACTTAAGTAATTAATTACTCATTTTTATTGAATTCTATTCATTAAGTAGACCACATTAATATTAAAAAAGAAAACATTTGCTATACACACCGATTCTTTTGTCCTTTTAATCGAGTAGCAAAATATTTTTATTCTTAAATTCTCTTACTTTTTAAAAAGAAGGATATATCTTTTGCATCAATTCAGCATTCTTCAATATCGATCAACATCTCAAAACTATCAATATTTCTTATCTCACATTTTCTACGGATGTTAAGATATACTATTAATTGGGCAAAAACTTGTGTGATTTTAGAATTTTGTGTTAAATTGTATACCTTCTAATATAAAGATGTGTATCATGGCAAAAACTTGTGTGTGCCCGAGCGCACGAGAACACATTCCGTGTGCCTTTAAAATTTTGTGTTAAATTATATACCCAAGAAAAATAAAAAATATTAATAAAGTGTATACCCTTTAGAACAAAATGGTGTATCTTTATTAATTAAAATGTATACCCTTTAGACCAAAGTAATGTACCCTTACCCATAATACTAAATTCTAAAGACGCACGGAATATGTTCCCATGCGCCCGGACGCACACAAGCCTCACTCTATTAATTGAACAAATTTTCCAATTGATTTAATGGTTTTTTTTTGTTGTTAACCGCTATGAAAGTGCGAATAATTTATTTGACTGTGGAGTAAAGGAGTTCCATTTTGGATTTCTCGAATTTGTGTTCGGTTGAATCAACCAAACCCATTCTTTGTGTTCGATTAGATCAATTGAACATGTTCAGTTATGGAGATAGAAGAAAAAATAAGATGGGGTTTTTGCTCTTGGTGTTTTTTTTATGTTTTTGCTGATAATCCTAGTAGATCTAATAAACTTTGAGTTGAGTTATTTTCTATGTTGTATCTATTTAGAGATCTCTGAGGGAGGCCGTTACTGCAATTTACTCATCTATAATGTATCTTTTTAGAGAGATTTCTGTTCGATTAATCCAACTCAACATCTTATTCTTTGTTTTCCTTCTATTTGATTATTAAATATTACTCCCTCCATCCCGGACAAAGGTTCCCGTTTGCTTTTTGTGCGTAAATTAAAGAGTATTATTATTTTATGTGTAGTAGGTAGTTGTATTAGTAGTGAGTGGTGGGCCATATGTGGGGTCCTTTTATTAAAAAGAGAAAATAGGGATATTTGAATGGAACACTCAATATAATAAAATGAAAACCACATAGGAAGGAAGTGTATTTATTCCTTTTAATTTGAGTGGAGATAGGATATGACATTCATATGTAATATTTATATGAGATTATCTTTTAATTTTCATATTTAAATATGATAGTATTAAAGATATGGAGTATTCTCTTCGTTTCAGAATACATATAATTGGTGGCAAGAAAAGTAACTTTTTGTTGTAGTGATGTAAAAAAGAGAGGGGGTATTTTGAGTAATTGAATAGAATAAAATGTATGATTTAATTGACTTTGACTAGATTGTGTATAGAAAGGATGCGACATTTTTATAATATTGTATTATTGTAAGATTATTGATATTGTGTATTATTTCAATTTTTAGGGTGTGAAAGTATTTTTGGGATGGACTAGAATGCAAAGTATAAATGTATTCTTGAGACAGAGGGAGTAATATAAGAATATATTTATTATACATTGAGGATATTTAAGTCTTAGTATCTTTAAATATTTTATTAAAAAAATTTATCATAGCCACGTGCTCTAATTTTCTGAGTTACAGCCAGTGGCGGACCTACGTAGGAAGTAGGGGGCACTGGACCCCCCTGATCTTTCACTATTAACTAGTATATATATGTGAAGTATTACAAAAATTCTAAAGTGGCCTAGTGGTAAGGCAAGCAGATTAATGTGTAGGGTCTTGTGTTTGATTCCTTATCAGGAAAAGCACTTGTTTTAATTAATAATTTATTTTTATTCTTCTATCTCTTTTATTTTAATTAATATTTATTTTTTTTCCTCTTTTATCTTTTTTATTTATTTTAATTACTAAAATACTTTTAGAAAAATGTTAACAAAAATTGATAAAGAAAATAATTCTTCTTAAAAATTATAGAACAAAAAACGCGAACCATTGTACGAGAAGAATTGGGCCCCCCTCGACTGAAATCCTGCGTCCGCCACTGGTTATAGCCCCATCCCATCTCCATTGGATCTTTTCCCGGGAGTACTCATTAATAAAAGGAAACTTTTTCTCTCTCCAACCATTTTGGATTAAGATGTGAAAACAAGTTTATCTCGTACGTTTCGAGGTGTGAAGTGGGAGAGAAGAGATATCATAATTGGGTTTTGAATAATAGAATCCTTTTGATTTTTTATTTTTTTCCGTTGATCACAACAAGTACTTCTTCCGTCTCGCTAATATGTATTCGTTTGCTTTTTACACGTGGATTAAGGAGTATAATATTTTAATGTATAATGAGGTGAGAGAAATAATATTTTAATGTGTAATGAGTAGTTGTATTAGTATTGATTGTGGGCCACATGTGTGTCAAATCAATTCAAAAAAGGAAATGGATACTTTGTATTGGGACGGACCAAAATGGCAAAATGGATATGTATTAAGGGGACGGAGGGAGTAAAATTTTACTCACTCTGTTTCAATACGAATATTGTAAATATATAGGATTTAACAAAAAATATTTTTTTATCAATTTTATTGATTTTTGTAGGATTATATAGTATTTTATGGTGTATGAGTTTTTCCGGCTAAAATTTAAATTTTCAATTAAAATTAGACACAAATCGATTAAATTAAAGAGTTATAGTAGGCCATTGAAAAAAATAAATATTTTTGGTCAAATTAGAAGTTTTCTTTTGTTGCGGGACATAAAATGAATTTAATTAGTAGAAGTTCCGATTGCAAATGAGAAATTGGTGAATATTTTATTTAGACGGATGAGTACTACTTGTATGCTCGGTTAAGAAACATGTGTCTAGTTAAGGATTTTTCGATTAACATAGAGGAAAATTCCAAATTGCTTTATCACGTGACAAGTACATGTTTTGATTCTATTAATTTCATAAAGTTTGATGAAAATGAAATTTAATATCACTATTATTAAAGGTGTGAGATGAGATTAAAAACTTAAAAAAAAAATTTTGTAATCATTTGTAATAACAAAGTAAAATGGCGTAAGATTAAAATAGCTATTAACGGCCAAATACAGTGACGTTTTTGCAATCCTAATGATTCAATACTTTTTTTTTTGAATAATAATGCTTCAATACTTAATTAATCAATAAGTTAATCAAATGAAAAATTAAAACCGATCGACAATATAGTGTTACGTAGCTTAATACCAACTCCATACAATTGATCCAAGTTTTTTTTTTTAAAAAAAAAATATAAACATAAAATGATTCAGCATGATTTGAATTTAATTATTAATTCTCGGCAAATATTTACGTGAATCGTAATTCACATCACATGTGCACTTTTATTTATTGGTTATTTTTCATTACATGAAAAAAAAATTTTAGGGAGAAATTATAGTATATTTTTTTTAAATAAAAAATATTCATCTTCAAAATTTTGCACCTAGATTTACTAATCTCTTTAATATATTTTTTATTTAAAAAAATTATTACACTTTTAAATCAAAAATATTACTTTTCAGTGATTCTTTATATTCTTTATTAACATGAATAATATTTTTTATTTAAAAGAATAATACTCCCTCTATCCGCTAAATATGTATACATTTGCTCTTTGCACGTGAATTAAGGATTATTATTATTTAATGTATGTTAGGTAATTGTATTAGTAAGGTGTGTGGGACCCATATATTAAATGTACTATTAATGTGTATGGGTCCTATGTGTTTAAAAAGGGAAATGTATATCTTTGGTGCGGACTCCCAAAATAGCAAAATGTGTACCTTTTCTGCAAACGGAGGGAATAGTTAATTTTTCTAAAATACTAATTTTTCAAATACTAAAGAAATTTTTTTCTAAAAATAATTTTTCAAACACTAAAGAAAATTTTTGGAAAAATAAGACGCATGTGTGTGAATCAAATTCACAAGAACTCCCTCTTAATTCTCACGTGAAATAAACAATTAGTAAAAGTACATTATTTTGCGAAAAAATTTCCATAAAACGAATAAGAAATCATAATATTTTAATGAAAAATGATAATGATATAGTGAAATTATTTATAAATAATTTATAATATAAATAAAAAATGATAATATTTTCAAAGAAAAGTAATACTCCCTCCATCCACTATTAACGTATCCATTTACTTTTTCAACGTCGATTATTTTAGTAGGAAATTGTATTAGTGATGAGTGGTTGATAGGTGTGGGGTCATTTTACTAAAAAAGAAAAATGAATACCTTTATAGTGGACGACCAAAATGACAAAATTGGTACATTATAAGCGTATGGAGGAAGTAATATATATTCAATAAAAAATAAAAGTAATAATTAATTATGAAACATATAATGATCTTCTTACTATTAAGATGCTTTCACGCGTTCTTTAAAAATTACTCCCTCCGTCTCTCTAATAAGTGACCATTTACTTTTTTCACGTGGTTTAAAAAGTATTATATTTTATGTGTAGTGGGTAGATATTAAATGATGTTTTACCTTTTTGCCGTCACCATTAATAATTCCTAATTAAAGCAGCAAAAATATGCTACTGTACACGAAAATTAAAGTAAATAAAATAATAAAAAAATACAACAACTCATTTATAGAATACAATAATTAGTACTCCCCTACTTTCCAATTTACATCAAATTAATAAACATTCCTAAAACAATTACAAGATCAAAATGAATTTACAATTCAAATCATAATAATGTGACTTAAATTCTCTCCACTACATTAAAATGAGTGGAGGGAAATATTCACCTAATCATAATTTCCTTCCTAATATTTCAATTCTCTCCAAAATAGTGGAATAAAAGCATTCACCCCTTCACATTAACTGCACCACCAAAAGAAATTAAACATGGAGAAAAAAACTTAACAAGTGATGAGTTAAACCTCATTGCTCAGTTCCTATTGAAAGATTTATCACATGGCAAGCCAAGATATGGCAAAATCAATGAAGCAGCAGCCAAGTATGCAGTAACAAGGCGAATGATTCGAAGGATATGGTCACGAGCAATGGCGCAAGTTTCAGCAGAGAAATCAATCCAAATATGCAACAGAAAAACAGTCATTCATCATGAGAAAAGAAAGCCATTTGATTTAGAGAAGTTGCAAAGCATTTCCTTAAGGAAAAGAGACACTTATAAGGACATTGCAGAACAGATGAAAGTAGGCAAAACTACAGTTGGAAGATGGGTAAAAGATGGACTGATCAGACCTCATACAAATGCAATCAAGCCAGCACTCACGGAGGAATAAAAAATAACCAGGTTAAAATTAAGCCTTTTAGCACTTGAAGTTATTTTTTATCAAAATTTGATAAAGTTTAAGAGTATGTCAAATATTGTTCATATTGATGAGAAGTGGTTTAATCTCACAAAAACAAGTGAGAGATATTACTTGGGACCAGATGAAGTTGAACCACATAGAACATGGCAAGTAAAAGGTATATTGGTAAAGTGATGTTCTTGTGTGCAGTGGCTAGACCATTATATGGTCCAAACCATGAGTGCATATTTGATGGGAAAATAGGTGTTTTCCCATTTATTGAACAGGTTCTTGCTCAAAGGAATTCAAAAAATACGCCATCAGGCACACTGGTAACTAAACCTTTGAATTTAATCACAAAGGAAGTCCCCAAACATGTATTGATAACTCAGGTATGCAACCTGAGTAGAATACATAAGTGTGTGTAACTCTTAGAATTATTTCATCATTGAGTTAAACAATGAAATAAGCCTCCAAAATAAGATTTAATTAAATAAATCTTATTGGTGATATTATTTCAGGTTATACCTGCTATAAAGGCTAAGTGATCAGAGGGTTTAAGCAAGAACATACAAATTTAGCAAGATAATGTAACTCCCCACATTGATGATAATGATCCAGATTTTAGGAAAGTTGCAGATTTAAATGGATTCAACATCCACATCACATTTCAACCATCAAACAGTCCAGATACTAATGTAAATGATTTAGGGTGGTTTAGGGCACTACAATCTATGCAACATAAGGAGCCAGCTGACTCAGTGGATGATTTATTGAAGGTTGTACACAAATCATTTGAAGAATTGACACACCCCACCCTTGATTCAATCTTCCTAAGCCTACAAGCATGCCATAAGGAAATAATGTCATGTTATGGATCAAATAGGTACAAAATCCCCCATTTAGGAAAGGCATCCTTGAGGAGGACAGGAAACCTTCCTACCAATTTAGAGGTTGATAAAGAATTGGTTTAGTCATGCATAGAACATTTGATTGATGCAAATGAAACTAATGGACTTGAAGACCTCATAACATATGTTGAAGGAATGATCTAATGGTAAATGCTAGATCTTTTTGTACATGCTAATGGACTAACTATTTTGCAGGTTGGATACATTTTGGTTTAAGGTAGTTTGCAGCTTTTGGATGGAGGGAATTTTTATGGAGGATGAAGCTTTTGTGTTGAGGCTTAGACTTCAATATTTTGCTGCAATTTTAGCCCTTTATTTTTTTGTAAAGAATGTTTGTTTATAGCTATAAAACAACTCTATGTGTTGAGTTGTTTGAGTTGTTTAAGCACTAAACAAACTACCCTCAAATGAATTCTATTAGTGGTATAATATGATTACTCTCAGATTATAGCATTATCATAGAGTGTATATGACATAAATGTCCAAGTGATGACATATTCAATGGAATAGTCTCCAAAACATGGGCATTTGTATCACATATAGGCAATATTTGCATACCCATGCACTGCAAGACTGATAAATGCATCTTTTGAATCAAATTTCATGTCAACACCTCAAAACAATCATCACAGTATGCTAAATAGGGTCAAACAATCATCATAGACTGTAAAATAGCCTCAAAACTATCAAATTCCCACATTTTAATCACATTTCTAGCCAATATATTGATACCAATTAACATACAACTAACATCAGTTCACCCAATCATTCACACATGAAGTGTAATGCATCACTCTCAGGATAATCTCATCATAGAGTGAGTTTGTGCCTCATAAATGCATAAGTGATGACATTACAAACAAGTAAGCCTCCAAACTTAATGCATGGTGGCACAATTAAATATCCTAACTCTCAAGCACATATAATCATCATTTCAGTCCTTCCATATTCTCAACAACACATGTGTTTTAATAATAGGGAACAGTGGTATACCTCACTATATTCCGGCAGAGTTAGGGCACACGAAAGTAATATCAGTAAAAATTCGATTATAACCTTGCGCAAACCCTTACCCTCTCTGTCAACTAGCCGTCGCCATTTGGCTCTTGCATTTGGCATCACGACAAGACGCCGATCGGCATAGGTTTCCTCATCGGAGTCGGCTACCAACATTTCCGTGTAGATCTGAGATTCCGGAACCACATATCCAGTAGGATCTGGGCACTCGGTTACCAGATCTGACGAATCGGCTACCTTACAAGTCTTCTGCCTTCGAGATAACTCAGATGAAGGATAATCAGTCGTCAACCATGGGTCGAGACTGAGTATATCCCAATAATCAGGGGTGAATACGAGTTCATCCGTCTCCATGACAATGGAGTTCGAAAGCTCGAAGTGTAAGAGAGAAAACGAGAGATGAGATTCAGATGAACCCATTCAAGATGGAGGCGAGAGAGGAGTTAGGGTTTGTAAGAGAGAGGCATACTCAAACAAAGAGAGAGGCAGACTGTGAATGATTTAGGGGTATGTTTTTTTAAAAGAATAATTAAATCTTAAATCCAAGAAAAATGAAATAAGTAGGGGTGTGCATCGGTTGAAAATCGAACCGAACTGAATTTCAAAAATCGAACACCGAAATTCTAAAAAATGCAAGACCGAATCGAAATCAAAAATTTAGAAAATTCAAACAAAACCAAATCAAAATAATCGGTTCGATATGATTTTAAAACCGAATTAACCGAACTAAATAAAATAAAGAATAAATGTATAACTTAAAAAACTAAGCATAAAAATATAATCTGATTCTGATTTTCTGAATTAGTGCAATCAACCAACTAAGATATTATTGATAAATTAGATAAATTAACAGATAATAGATACAGAGTGTGAGTAGTGTAACAAATAAATTAATAAAGTTGATTGATTAATAAATAAAAAATAAAAGAAATGAGGAAGTAGTGGGACAAGATAGTCTTTCCAAATTCAGATGTGAAATTCTATGGTGAAGACGTGAAGTTAGGGCAATATCTATGGCAAAAGCCGCATGTTCCAATTAGGCAATTCTACTCAAAATATTGAAATAATCGTTCACAAAAAGTAATGGGTTCGCTTCTAAGCCAATTGATTCTCACTCTTCTCAAACCTGCAAGAAATTTGAACATGGTTGCATTGGGAGGGAGCGCTGCTGGGGTGCATCGTTAGTGCGCGAGGCTGGGACGCCGGATAACCAAGAAGACAGGTAGTCGGCGAGCCTACACAGGCGGAAGGCGCGAGGCTGGAACGAACGAACGGCTGGCGGCGAGGCTGATCGTGCGGCTAGTGGTGCCGTGGTGGGCTGGACAGCGGGCTGATCGTGCGGCTGGCGGCGAGGCTGGGAACGGCCGGACTTCGGAGACGGACGGTCTCGGGCTCTCGCCTGGCCTGGACGCAGCACCGCGGTGATTAGCGAGTCAACACTCAAACACGTCATATATAAAATGTGAAGTGTTAGAATGAAATTAGGGTTTTGTATTTACGCACTCAAAATCGGTTCGGTTTTAATTTTTTTGGTTTTCAAACCCTAAAATCGAAACCGAACCGAAGCACCGATTTTTTTTATATATTGAAAATCGAAATCGAACTGATTTTTGAAAAATTAAACCGAATTGATCGGTTGGGTTCGATTCGATCGGTTATTTCGATTTTGACCGTTTTATGCTCACCCCTAGAAATAAGAAAGCACAATGAAGAACGGCCAATTCACAAACGTGAGGAAAAAATAAAATAAGAAAGCCACAAATTATTATATTTATTTTAAATTGAAGCAACAACAAATTTAAATCTAGGATAGAAAGAATGAATCCAAAGCTTCCAAACTTGGCAATTCAATTGAGAGAGATAAAGGAAGAGAGAAACGGGTGTGGGGTTAGATTGATGTTAGTAAATGTTGATGGCAATTCAATTGAGAGAGATAAAGGAAGAGAAAAAAATGGGGGTGGAGGTTAGATTGATGTTAATAGATGTTGATAGTAATCAGTAATTTTTATTTAATTGATGTTAATACAACGGTTAATTCATGATTAATTGTGTTTTAAAATAATGACAATCTTGTAATTATGTATAACTTTTTGGATTATTGTAATAGGGTGTGGGGCCATTTCTTGCCAAAATAGAAAACGGAATCTTTGTAGTGGGACGGATCAAAATGGCAAAATAAATACTTATTAGAGGGAAAGAGGCAGTATTTATTATCCATTGTATAATAAGATTACTTTCACTTAATCCATTTTTTTTAATAACAAACTATTCTTTAAAGGGTTAATGACTGAAAAACTCATTATCTTTATTTAAATCATAAATTAATCTAAATTTTTAGAATTTAGCAAAAAAAATTCATCATCTAGTTGAGTTTAATAAAATCGGTTTAGAAAAATTAGATTATAAAAATCTCACTTATTTTTTACATAACCTAAACTTAAAAGGTTAAAATTTGTGTGTCTGGGGACATCGTGTGCTCAAATATCCTTTAGTATTAAGTGATATACTCTTTAGTATAACGATGTATATTATTTATTTTTTAAAAAAATAGAAAAAAATTAATGAAATTGTATACAATCTTTTAAACAAAAATATTGTACCTTATTAATTAAAGTGTATACATTTTATAACAAAATATTACTACTTACACACATTGTACTCTTGGGACAAGATAACAAACCAACTTAAAATTCACATTACTTAAATCTTCAAAACACATAAGAAATAATCATATCTTTTGAATTTACTAAATTCACTCACTACTGGTTAAAATTCACCTTAATTATTCAAAACACATGAGAAATAATAATATTGGTTGAATTTACTTAAATCCACCCACTACTACTTATGTCAAACCAAAACAAACTTCACTAATTTTTAATTTTAAATTTATAGACATTTTTTTTTAGATTTTATATTGTCACTTAATGCTCCTGTTAGATAAAGTAAAAATATGCAAAAAGTGAGATGATTTTTTTTTTTTTTTGACACACATAATATTTTCACCATTCACCACCCACGGTGAAGATATATATTCTCATTTGTCCGATTATCCTTTGGCAGTAAATCTAGCGTCGTGAAAATGGCGAGTTCTCTACGACGGCTTCCGACGAACTCCGGCAACTGGTATCGATCGGTCTTGACTCCACTATGGAGAAGAGCGTTCTCAACGGCGGATTCATTGATCGAAGTCAAACCTGGAGAGATCGGTATTGTCTCCGGCATCCCCCAAGAGCATCTTCGCCGTCGGGTAAGATGTGTGTGTGTGTGTTTGATTGATACTTTGCTATTCTCAGCTCTATTATGCTACAAGTTTTCCTATCATTAATTTTATTTCTGTTCATTCCCTTCTATTACAGTCCTGTTGTATATGGCGATTGAAAACTGGTGAAATTGATTGATGATTCGATTAAATTTTCATCCCTGAATAAGCTGGAATTTTGTTGGAAGTTCGAAATTATTCCTTCACTTCTACTATGAGTGATTATTGCTTATTTTTAAATATAGGAGTAAATTTCCCAATGTTGCCCAGAAATGGCTTGTGTCGACGAGTTTTGTGTTCTTTATCTAGTTTTAATTTTAGAATTAGAAATGTGTTGATAGAATTTAATTCAGTATATGATAGCATAGCCGCATTTTAATATTGGGGTTTCTGTTAGGTTCTGATTTATTCACCTGCTCGAACTGCTAGTCAACAAGGCGCTGGCAAGGTTGGGAGGTGGAAAATTAATTTTCTGTCGATACAGAAGTACGTATCTTTTTTCTCTATTTCCTTTTCCACTTGGTGTATAAGAGGTACTCTTGGTTGATGCATTTATCTGGATTAGTTCAATTTGATGTTATCTGTTCACTGTTGCTAATGTGTTACTCAAACAATATATTATTGAATTTGTCATATTGCTTTCTTTATTGTGAAAAGTGGAGCAAACATATTTAGAGATAGTTATCCTCGTGAAGTATGATCCGTGAGAAGGTGAACTCGTCTGGAAAAGGTGTATTGGCATATTTGGCATTGTTATATTGCAATTAGATATTACTCAATTTAGGACTCCTAAAGCTGATACATGTATTGTCTTTGCATAACTGATGCTTTCTCAAATTTGCACACTTTCCGTACCCCCCCCCCCCCCCCCCCACAACACATTCTTGCTTTTGACAATAGACCTATGTAAGCCTGGGCTATAGCATTTTTCTGTATAATAGATCATGATTTGTTTTAACAAATTCTAGTGATTGAGTATGATGCACCGAATTGTTTTGTTTATTAACATAATTGAGAATTTCCGTGCTATATAGCGGAAGATTTCAGAATTGGGAAAGTAAAAGTGTTTGCATTATCTGGATAAGAAGAATATGAAATTAAAGGGGGTCTTTTCAAACAGGCATCTTTGTGATTGTGTATGACTATGTTTCAGTAATCTGGAATTTCTGGCCTAGGAGAAGTTTTTCTGATAATATACCATGGTTCTGTGCTTGCTCATTGTTTTAACTGATGGTATCTTGCATTATGCTGCTTTCTAAGAGATCTGAGTATTGCTTTCCTATTGTCCTGGCCAACATATTACCCAATTCTGAGCTATAGAGTCTAATCATGATTTGTTACTTGACCGTTTCCTTTTGCTAGTCAATCAGTGTGCTTATATTTTTGGATATGCAGATGGGAAAATCCATTGATGGGTTGGACATCCACTGGAGACCCTTATGCAAATGTTGGTGATGCAGGATTATCATTTGAAAGTAAAGAAGCTGCGATAAATTTTGCAGAGAGGCATGGATGGGAATATACGGTAAATATGATAACTATTTCTATTTTGTTCTAATAATTCTTAATGTTATTATTTTGAAGGAAATTATCTTTATTTATATATATATATATATATATATATATATATATATATATATATATATTTTTTTTTGTGTGTGTGTGTGTGTGTGTGTGTGTGTGTGTGTTTGTTAAAGCAACTAATCTATATTTCTACGTACTGATTTCTTTGGATTGATTGTATGTACTATGTATATGTCCATGTGGTAAAAATATGGCCTTTTATGAAGCACTTCATCAACTTTTGATTCCAGATGAAGTAGAGTTATATCAATAGTAAATATGATATTGGTTGCAGATGGTTGAGTCCAGTCTGTTGATGTATGCTTTATAGATCAGAATACATAATTTAATTCATCATTCGTCTTGTTAGTGATTTAGGCATCAAAAAGAGTCATGTTTGTTGCTATTTTGGATATTCACCCATTTTGATAATGCACATGAGACTGTATACAATCTTTGTTAAAATGTTATTATTCCTTTAGTACTTGAAATAGATTGGAGGAAGCGGAACCTCTATGAATGATGTGGTTATCTGGATCTCTTACATCTTTTTTTGCTCAATGCTTCATGTGGGTGGATTTGCCCCTGAAGTTTTATGATGCATCTGTATTGATATGACATAAGTATATCATAATTATTAGCTTTTGTAAATGCTTGTATGCTACAGTCTTCATTCTTATGGTCTTATGTTTTGTTTGAACTGCAGGTCAAGAAGCACCAGACACCATTACTGAAGGTCTGATTTACTTTATTTTTGTTTATAAGTGATGACATATATGCACATCATTTTTCAATTCAAATATCTTTATACAATTATTCAGTGATTATATTCAGTTATCATTGTTATATGTGTATTTTGTGTCAAAATAAAAAATTTTAATTGAAGTAATTAAATTGGAGTGATTAATTTATCTATTAATTGGATTTAAGATTGATAGTTGGGTGCCCTTAAGTGTGCATATTTATGTTGGGAATGGGGGTATTCTATGGTGAAGTGATAGTATATCTTGAATATTTGTCAAGGGCAGGACAGTTGGATAACATAAATGGATTCGACCTTTATTAACTGGTGCTTATCTTGCTTCGGGAGAGCATCAGAGCAGTTACTGTTATCAAACTTATGATAACAGTACCTCATAACATAAGTATTTAGAGTTAATTGATCCGCTTTTTTTTTATTTTAATGTACATCTCACGAAGACGCAGGGCAGGAAAATGAGAACCCGTTAATTTTGAAGAACTACTGCATCAGAATCCTCGTACAATAAAAATCATGGAATTATGTATTCGTTAGTTGCCTTTGCTTTAATTGATAGAGGACTATATGGTTGTTAAGTCTACATATATATGTTGACAGTCATTTGCATACAAGTTTTGATAATGAAATATTACAGTACAAGCCTTTAATTGCTTTTAGATTTATTGTTCTATCGAAGGTACTTCCCAGTTTACATTCTCAATAATTTTAAAGGATAATTATATCGCTTTATCCTTTTTGTATGTTCTCACTATGAAAAGGAACTATATATATATTGTGGTCAGAAGGAAGTGCAGTCAGTTGTACTAGTAATTATTCAATTGTCTTAGCACTTGACGTCCTCTCATTGTCCATAATCCTTCACGCAATTTCTTCATCCATCTTCCTGATAGTTGTTGAGATGATGGAACTTGTGCTCATTTATGCTAAAGAAAAGTATTCGTTGCCACTATCGCAGTGGCAAAATCTGAAAATGAGATGTTTTTATTTACTTGCAGGTGAAGTCATATGCAGACAACTTCAAATGGAAAGGCCCTCCCAAGGAAGAAGGAAATTAGTTCAGCTGTTTTCGAGTTAAACGTTTATCAATGGTTGTTCGGAGTTACTCGTGTTGTTGCATCTTCCCCGTGATGTTGCCTTTTGAACTCCCGTGAAACCATGTTCGATAAAGACGATGTTTGTTCGACAAGATCCCGAATCAATAAATCAAACATTCAACATTTGTTTTGCTTTGTACTGGCACATGAAGTCTCTAATGCTACCATCACTTTATCTTTGTATTGATCGTGTTAGTTTCTCTATGAGAAGCGATCCTTTTTTCTTACAAGTCATTATTAATGAGAAGTATTTTAGCGTTTCAATAAATGTCAATGTTTGTACGTTGAGTGATTATTCCTTTGTTTACTATACATTTATGATTAGTACGGAATTTTATTTTATTTTTAAATAGATTTTATTGAAGAATTGAACATATAAGACTATAAAATATGATTTATATATTGAAAATGTGTCTTTAAATAATAAGTACCCTTTTTATTTATTTCACAATAAAATTTACCAAAATTTATTTATTAAGAAAGATAAGATTTGTATCTTCTAAAATTGGTATTTTATAAACTATAAAGTTTTTTTTTATACCATAGATCTTCATAGAAATACAAATGATAGTAGTAGACTAGTAGTGGTGAATAAGTACATATTTTGAGCTATTTTAAGACCATTCTTAGTATGAAGTTTATTTTGAAACTCAAGTCTCCAATTGGGTATAAAAATTAAAACACGAATTTTCCTAAAGAGGTTGATATCCGGTGCACCGGGTATATTTTTTTTATCAGAAAAATAATCTTATTAATCAAATATGAAAAGGGTAAGAAAATTACCCAACAGATCTAGTACAACAGTAAATCAAAAGCTGTTAGAGAATGAAAGTAGGTGAACGTTTCCAATTTTCATAGCATATTAGCAAACTTGCTGAATGTTTTCCAAATAACCAACTCCATATACGTGATTTAAGTTCTTCCATCAGATCAACTTTCTCCATTTTAACACTATTGAAAATAATTGCATTTCTTGTCTTCCATATTAGCCACACCAAGCATTCCCAAACACACCAAGAATGTCTTACCGGGTATAATCGTGCCCCCATATGTATATAATTTTTTATTCAATAGTATATACATGCTTTTTAATAATTTTATAATTTTTTTATACTCAAATTTTCATTAAAAACTAACAAAAAATCGCTAACAAAGTGTATAAATTTTTATTCATTATTGTACAGTTTTATTTATAATTTTATACTCCCTCCGTCCATCGCAAAGGTATTCGTTTACTTTTTGCACTTGGATTAAGGAGTATTATTATATAAAGTAAGTATTGTATTAGTTGGGAGTGGTAAACCATATGTGTACCTTTTTGTTAAAAAGAGAAAATGAATACCTTAAATGTGAACGGATAAAAGTGGCAAAATGGTGGATACCTTGATGATGGACTAAGGCAGTAAGTTTTTTAAAAGTGAGTGCACGGTTCATGCACGTGATAATTATCCTTCCCTAAATTTACTAGAATTTTTTATTATATCCGGTTGTATATGATAGTAACTAATAACAATTGTGTTGTTATATAGTGTACCAAATGTATGGAGTCAATTTTCATATTTCCAATTCACATTAGTTTTATGTATTTTTAATAAATGAATTACTATTCTTTTATATTTCACTATTCACTAAAAAAATTAATAGGACATTCAGCAAAAATTCATTTATAAACTGTGCAATATACTATATTTTTGTTAATAAATTGACAGCAATAAGTAAATCATTATTTGAAAAAAATTTCCTAGTTTCTTATTATGTGAAACTTCTTTTCCACATCCAACTTCATATGATATTTTGCCATAAATTTTTCACTAAAACCTCTTTATAAAGGTTAACAACCAAAACCACACATGGGTTGGGGAAAAATATCAAAATTTTGGTATACCGCACTTATTATATTGGAAAATACCAAACTTATCAAAATTTTAGGTATACCGAAATTTTTGGTAAGGTATGATACCGTATTGAATTTTTTGATACGATAAAGGTATGCAAAATTTTAAAACCGCGGTATTTTGATATATACCGAAATACCGTAAATTATTTTAGTAAGATATATATACTTAAAAGAAATTCTAATATATTAAAACTATTGACCCATCATTGAATTTAGTGAAATTTTGGAGAACATACTTGTAAGCATTATAGGGTTTATTATTTCAAATTTAGAGTATAATTGTAATTATTTTTATTTTAATCTAAAAGTGTGTATTAATTTTTAATTAATTAATTTAAAACTTAATCGTTATCACTTACACCAATCACTCATTAAGATTAAACTCTTACTTTTATTATTATGTTTTATTAATGTTTTTAAATTGAATACATTTGCTTTTTGCACGTTGATTAATGAGTATAGTATTTTAATAGATAGTTAGTAGAAAAATATACTCCTTCCGTCTCATTCTAATGGTTACATATTTTCTTTTTTGACGTCTCATTCTAATGGTTACATTTCCCTTTTTGGTATATAGAACCCACACAAATTAATTATTTATCTCTCCATGAACCCACACATCACACTAATACACCTACTCACTTTATATTAAAATATTATTTCTCTCACCTCAATACATATTAAAATACTATACTAATTAATTTACGTGCAAAAAACAAACATAACCATAAGGACGGGACGGAGGGATTAATATTTAATGTAAATTGTGTAGGTATATTAGTATTGGATGTGGATCCATATATTAATTGTTTTAGGTGTGTCCCATAAAAAGGGAAACGTAAAAATTAAAATGAAACGCCCAAAATAGAAATATATAAAGATTGAAGTGGGACGGAGAAAGTACTTAAATATCGGTAAAAAAAAGATATACCATTTTCTTATACCGAAGTTTCGATATACCGAATTGTGGTATACCGAAACTTTCGATATGGTAAAGATATGATTTTTCTAATACTGATATTTTAGGTATAGTATACGGTATAGCTCAAAAACTTTGGTATACCATACCGCCAACCCCTAACCACACATTAGCTATAGGACACTGCAGCAACTTGCTCATTATCTTCTTTTTTTTTCCACAAGGAATAAGTAATATAAGAGATTAAACTCAAAATTTTATATTTATATTATTTAAAGAAATGAAGAATTTACAATATTACCTTAACTTAGAGACAGATGAGGTACTTTGGTCCAATCTCAAATCCACCACCTATAGTCTTATTTTATTGACAAACAACTCAACGAAACACGACATAAAACATAAAAGGAAGATTACGAATGAAAGGAGCGAACGTGATGTTGGTAGGTTTATGTAAAAGCACCATCTAGACGAATACCGCTCCTGTCCGGTCGCAGTCTCTTCATGTAATATTTGGACCTGCGCAAAATATTAATTTTTTTCCTCCTATGTTCTGGTATGCTTTCGATTGAACATTCTGAAAACCCTCGTCTTACAAACCTGCAAATCATAAGTTGCAACAGTTTAAACATCATCTTCATCTAATCTCACTCCAACCTCGTAATGACATATCCTACTTAACAGTAATTATAAGGAGCCTATGGTGGGGGATTATAACCCCGTCTGACATGTGCCCGATATGGACATACCATCCAAAGACAGCAGGAGTTTGAACTCATTACAGTTGGTTATTATGCACGGGTTGAGGACAGAGGAGGAGGTTGGAGTGGATTTCCAAGTGCTCGTTGAAACTAATGAATATTATTATAGCAGTTTGAAAGGTTCCCTCCCTATGAAGAAATTATTATAGCACAAGTGCCCTGTGTAGTGTATAATGAATATTCACAAAGAAGGTGCCTACTCAATTCAAACCATTCTATTCCATAACATCGTTTCTACAGCTAACCCTCTGCCCTTTTGTCAAATAGTGATCAATGAGAGTTCAACCTTAAGTCCTCAATGAATGAGCTTTGACCACAAATAACTAGCAGCTGCCATGAAGATGAGAGCAAACACAACCAACGCTATTTAAGCTAATGCATTAATTCCATAGAAATGTGTACTAGCTGCTACTACTGTCTTCACCAAGCTCATCATGTGAGTAAGCTATCGATAACATTATAGAAATAGAACACAAATCGCAAACATATTCAGCCACCTCACAACATGATTCATACTGAAACTAAAGATACTTAGCTATGAATAAATAAATAAATAAATTTTTCTGCAGATATTTTACTGAGTTGAGTGAAATACCATTTTTGGCCATTGCACTTCAGAAAGTATCAGATAATCATAATATGACAACTAAATATGACCTGTGACTCTAAATTTAACTTGCATGGCAGTAAGAAGATGAGCCAAAAATATTTGTGTACTTGCAAAACCTAATTCTGTTATAAAGAGAACGAATTGACTACAATCGTTACCCCAAAAGGAGTGAAAGAACTAAAGTATAAACCACGAAGATGATAAGATGCAAAATATAAGTAATATCGTAAATGATTTAGTAGCTAATAAATTCAGAATGGCATACCAATCTGCTGTACGAGTAGTCAGTAAGAAAAGCTTTTGCAGTCCAAGAGAAGATGCCTTCTTCTCAATATACTCTGCACATGTTCAAGGACAAATTTGCAATCCATCCATTAATAAACATCAAAGAACTGTAAGTATACAACAAGAAGCAATCAAACACCAAGCACTATTGTTTGATCCCTCATCTCCACTTTATGCAAAATATATTACATATACATGCTGCATAGACAGATTAGCAAAACTGAGCAGAAAAGTTCTCTATTTCTCTTACGAAGAAAAGCATTCAAGTAAAAGGAACGGAAAAGGAGCCCATTTGTTTTAAGAACATTCTCATGATGTCTAAAGGAGGGTGATAATGTGTTAGAATGGGAGAGACAAAAATGCAACATGATGACCACAACAAAATTGCATAAATGAATCAACATTAGAATTGTATGATTGGTAGATGCCATTCCAGAGTTATTTACTAAAGAGAATTAAGCACAACAGAAGGAACCTATCGCACAATTTATAGTCTCAAAATCACCAATGATCCTTGCATGCAGATAGCCATGAAATTCTCTATGGATATTGGAAGAATGATGAGCAAACACCATTCAAGGAACAATGAAGGACGCTCTTACGTACCAAGTAATTTATCTCCTTGCCCTTCCCCACGACATTCAGGAGAGACAGCAATAGCAGCTACCTCTCCACATTTCTCTTCAAAGAAAGGATAAAGTGCTGAACAAGCTATAATTTGACCTTCTCTCTCCACAACAATAAAAGAATCCAATGCTTGAAGTAGCTGCAGGAAATGAATGGTCAAATAGACAAAAAAAAAATACATATTACCAATACTCCCTCCATCCCATATATATAGGCTTGTTTTCCTAAGGAATGTCCCAAATATAAGCTCCAATTTCAACATTTCTCAACCCATTTACTAATGCACCCCTATTAAATACTAAAAAAAATTTTAAGCATTAAATTGTTGAGCACAACACATCACTATTAAATATGGGTATATAATTAATTATTAAGTTTCCAAAAAAATCTTAATACATTTTGTAAAGGTCAATTAACCTACATATTATATGGACCAGAGGGAGTACAAATCAAACTATCATATTTATGCAGGAAAAACCTCTTCCTCAGTTCTCTTAATTAATGTTCCAGACTCCTCTAAAGGTAACAAAAGTTGTTTGATGCCATGAAGATCTGTGACCTTCGCCGTCCGCATCCCTTCATAAAGATCACTGCCAGACAAAGCATCTTATATCAGCAATAAGTCTTCTAATATATATTCAGAAAACTACCAAATGTCAACTCTTCTCATAGGAACATTTATTGTGTAAGGCAAAAAAAAAAAAAAAAAAACAGTCAGGAACTAAATAGACTACAGAAAGAGATTTTAAGACAGTGATGAATCAGTGCCTTCCATGAGAAGGTAACATAGTTTAGCTTGAAATAAGAAGTGACTAGTTATCCAGCAATGGGTCAACCCATAATTTAATATGATTTTTTTTTTTTTTGGAGAGGAAACAGAATTATTATTAATAATAATAACTTCAATAGGGACGAGAAATCCCAAAACAAGAAAATCAATACAGATCATATAACTATACTCCAATCCCTATCCAAATCAGATATAAAAAAGTTCTTTAATAGTTTGTGATTAGATGCCCAAAGGCTAGCTCTATACTTAATTCTTCCCCAAACTTTTTCTATAGATTCAAAGCAGTCATTCAAAATTCTCCTATTTCTTTCAAGCCAAATGGGACCATAGAACAGCTGGGACTATAGTTCTCCAACAAAATAATGTTAAACATCCAAAAACGAAAAAATAGATATTGGATTCTTACTTGTTCAACATCACATGTGATTCTTTTCAAGGGCATTTGGACTGGTTTAAAAACTAGCAGCATTGTTTTAGGAATATGGTTGATAGTTGGTTCTATTTTTATCGAACATAGACACTCCATCATAAATAACAAGTCCCTATCCTTTAGTAACAAGTAGTGGATTTGATCCCTGGTTATTTCTCTGCAGATGAAATCAACGTGAATGGTGGAGTGCATGCAAGAATTGAGACTTCGCCTTCAAGAATATTTTCAGTTATAAATAGTTGTAAGCAATGTATTTACTTTCTAGTAGAAATATTTGTAAAATATCTTTGTTTAAACAAAATAAAGTTTCGTCATGCAAGCATCAGAATCACCTGTTTCTACACCATAAAACAGTCCCTGTTTCATTTTTCATAAGATATTTAGAGAAGAAAACATATAAGTGTTTACCAGTTAACCTCCCCATATCTTAGCCATATTACTGATTTGGCAAACAGTACCAAAATACAAGGAAGACTAATGACACTTAAAATAGTTACAAATTAATATCATTAAGACTAGTAGCATACCTTGCAACCATTGTCCCTACTCCATCTCTTTGAAATAATTCTTTTAGTAAAACCCCAGCAATAGTGCCATCTAATAGGTGTACTCGTTGAACACCACCCTAATGAAATATAAATATAATAAAATAAATACCAGTTTCAAACCTTAAGAGAAGGTGATTTGTGCACTTTTTCTCGAAGTAGGGAGTACCCAACAGGGCTCAGAAAAATACAAACAGCTAAAAGATCTCAAATACCACCACCCTTCCCCAAAGATAAATAAATAAAGGTGAGGTTATTTAATCAGAAGATTCCCATTTTAAAAAGTAAAATATCATGTTGCTTTGGTTTAATAAAAAAAATTCAGCATTATTCAAAATATACCTTTCACAACCATATTGAAACAACATAATCTAAGAATACTAATTCAGTAATCACAAAGAACTTCGCAATGTAATAAATAAAAAGACAAATCAACATTCTAAGTATGACAATATATGCTTTTCTAAAAGAAAATGTAATTGATAATTGACATGAAGGTAATTATCAACTTTTTTGGTACATACCCTGCAAACAAAAGCTGCAGCTGCCAGCTCTGAAAGGTAACCATTCAACCGACTCAGCCTTTCTTGGCCTCCAATGGCAAAGCCTTGCTCACTGGACCAAAGTCCATTTCCACTGTCAAAGCCAACACCATTTTGAAATTTTGGAGCTTGAGTAAAGGCCTTCACACTGGGAGAATTGGCCATATCATTTGAATCATCATAAAGTACAGAAGCAAGATCTTCTTGAGCAACAGCTTTTACATAATTAGCAGCTGTCTCACTTTGTTTAGCTCGTTTACGAATCAGCATGTCTGCATCTTGAAGAGTTAAAAAACGAATAAGTCTCCCTTGTTCGTCCAGAATTGGTCCATCTATGATGCATATGAGTTTCTCGGCACCAAGAGCCAAGGCACATGCTGTAGCGACTTCATAAGTGCTGCAATGAGGAGAAGCAGAAAGCATTGGTCTTTTAACATTATCAGTAATTACCATACCATAAAGTTAGAAAACAAGTTCTGTGTATTGCAACCTAAGATTTCACAAAAAGAGGTATAGCTCATTCTATTACTCAGCTGAAGACGTGAGTACTAAATTAAGAAAGAACTGTTTTAACGAGTAAGCAACTAAATTGATGCAAATATTTTGGAAGAATAAATTTGAGAAACATTATCCTCTTCTACCAAATTAAGCCATTAAGCCATCTGAAGTAGAGTGTATTCTACAAACATACCATGCGAGGCAACAAAAATACCTATGAAAACCATTTAGCATACTTGCAATTTAATACTTCTCCAGTACTTGAATAACCGAGATTGCTTAAGAGCACTATGCAATCTTGATCCAGCCTCTCCCGAATGCGAGAAACATCTATTTTCTTAACTTGACCAGTTGATCCATAATCAATTCCGTCCACTACTCCTCTTCTCTGCCAAACCAACAAAATCACATCTCAGCATAAAGAGATGAGAAACAAAGAAGTTCAGTACTGACCAGAAAAATGAAATAAGAATGAAAAAAACAGAATAAGCATATCCTAACCTTAGCCGCCAAGAAATTACCACTGCCAACACAGACACCATCATACCAACGACTGTTGTCTCCATGACGACGTATCCCACTCAAGGAAGGTCCAGGAGATAATTTAGCCTCAAGCATGATACGAATTCTACCGGCTGCATTCATTGCAGCACTGAGGGAATCAGCGTCTGTGATTCTGTAACTCCCAACATACTTAGGTTCGGATCCTGAGAAACAAGATATAGAATTAACACCATCTAAAGCCAAAAGTAACAAGAATAGCATATTAGTATGCATTAAACATACGATTACAATGTGTAACCAAAGTTCCGTTTGGATTAGAGTATATCAAGCATAAATGCTTAAAAAATGTGCAGCATATATAACATGGAATCGAAAAAAAAAACTTTTTTCTTACCACTCTCCGCAAGAAGCCTGTCAATTTGTACATGAGTCCCAGGTACAAGAACAAACTTGATTCCCAGACCATGAAGCAGAGAAATATCCTACAAAAATGTAACCTATTTATATCAACCAATCCACATTAATAATTTAGAAACCATAATATAAACAATCAATTCAATAACGTTTTTCCAAAAATGGACAATACATACTCGGAACACACAGAACTCAACTAAACGTACCATTAAAATATGATCCAAATGAAAGCTATCAACAAGCTCAGCAGATATCAACACAACGAAAGTACTGCCTCTATGCGCCAGGAAATACGGCCATGACTCTCGAAAGAAACGCACGAACAGCTCATCCTTAACAGCATTACTCGCTTCAATTCCAACGCTTTCAGTCTCCCCCACCACGTTAAATTTCTGTTCGAAACCATTATTGACATCGAAAGGCAATGCTTTTGCCATTTGAATGCCGCCAAGTTTCCGAATCAACCGAGTTTTCAGAAAATCCGAGCGCCAAATTGGGGTATGATAGAGAATTGATTTACTCAAGGGGTGGGCATTCTGAATTGGAGTCCAAGGGGTTGGAGAAGTAGCAGCCATTTGATTAAAACCTAACCCCGAGAAAGTAGCAACAATAGCGAAACCCTAGCTTCAAACGGATTGAAAGAGTCTAGCAATGGTGGCTGACCATGGAAGAGTGCTGCATACTGGCGGCGGCGATTCGCTTCATTCTTCTTCCTTTTATTGTTTGTTTTTGTATTCTTCAATAAAATAAATAAAAAATAAATTTAAGATGAATGATTAGAAAAAAAAATTAAAAATAAAAATATCCTGCATTACAGGTGCATGATAAGTGCGTCATGTAAATTCGTCGGGTATAAATTAGGGTAGACAAAATTACCGATTTTTCGTTATACCGCATTTACCGTATCGAAAATTATTGAATTTATTGAAAACTTAGGTATATCAAAAATTTCGATACAATATCGATAAATGATTTTAAGAAATTTCGGTATTTCGATATATATACCAAAATACTGCAAAAATATTGGTAAGTCGGTATTTCGGTATATTCCAACATACCCAATTAATTTTAATTGAATAAATATAATAATATTAATTAAATACATTCTAATATTCCACTAACAAATAAATAAATTGCTAATTATACTATGCACTTGGGTGCACTATAAGATAGGGTGCACCCACTTTAAAAAATGTATACAAATATAAACAGAAACATGTACAATTATGAATAAAAATATATACAATTTAATTGTTAGTTTTTTTAATAAAAAATTGAGTGTAAAAAAATATACAATTATTAAAAAACATGTATACACTATTGAATAAAAAGTTATACACATATGAATGCTAGTTTTTTTAATAAAAAACTCAGTGTGAAAAAAGTATACAATTATTAAGAAATACGTATACAAAATAGAACAACATGTATACAAAATAGAATAAAAAATTATACACATATGGGTGCACCCTTGCACCCGAGTGCACTTAATATCAACTCTAAATAAATTGAAATATAATAAAATTATGGGTTATTATGTGGTGCACCGGGTACACCGGTGCACCTAAGATTTTTAGGCTATTTTATAGGGCATGATCATTTTTTATTTTTAAATTTTAAATTATTTTATTTTGATCCAAAGGTGGTTATTAAGTGGTTTCCTAATCTAATGGATTATATTAACTAGGTGCACCGGTGCACCTGGTGCACCCTAGTTCAACTCTAAAATTATATTAGTAAAGTTATATCAGTTGCACGGGTCTGGATCTTCTGTGCCACTTTGGTGTGACATCTCTTGTGACACTCCGTTGGATGAGTGACACGTAAGAGAGAGAAGAGAAATTATACCCTAAGTCAACCAGTCAACCCTTGGGGCAAGGGATTAGATTTATCCATCCCGACATGTGTAATTCTATAAGCAGATGTTACATGAGATGTCACACCAATATATCACAGAACATCCCGTGCCCAGTTGCACACATAACAAACCCTACCCCTTTCCCTCTTCTGTGGCAGCCGTGCCGTTTCTAATTCTCTCCTCCACTGCCAATACTCCTATTTTGAAAGACCATCACCCACCATCCTCTCTGTTTAGTGTGAAAATTTACATATTTTAGGGTCCGATTTAGCACCGTTTTATGGGATTAATGTTCATATTTTAGCACTAAATGAGTTCATTTTCATATATTTAAGATATTGGTGCATTTGAGGTGTTATTTTGTATTTTTAGGTGGAAAACGAATTAAAAGTGCAAAGTTGGAATGGAGCGTGAATTTGTGTAAGATGTTTCTATAATTTTTCTGTATTTCTGTAGAAGTCCAAACTGGTCATGTAATACATGATTAGAAAGCTACGGAAGAGAGGGTCACGTGAGCGCAAAAATCACTTCAATCGGAGCTCGGATGAAGAAGTTATGCTCAAAACCGTGAGATCGCGCAGCTACCGGCGAGAATTCTGAAAATTCACGAAAATTACCCTATATTTCCTATTTTCTTGGTGGCTAAGTTATTTCCTAATTTAATATCCCTCCATATTTTCCATAATTATATTTTTCCTGATTTTTCAAGATCCCACATCCTTTTACTCCCTATCCTTTATTCCATTCTCACACATATATATACACATTCTCATAACCACATAAAGTGTAAAGAAACCGCATAATCTAACACCACCACACCACCTATGGTTTTAAATCCTATTTCACCATATCCGCCATCCATCTCTACCCATCACCCGTTTTTCACCTATCACACTCGATCACGGTGTTTACTACTTGAGAAGGAGAACGGGGGAGGATCATCAAGATGGAAAGAGAAGACGGAGAATTATTCCAGACAAGGGTTTTTCTTTCTTTTATAATTTCTTATTGTCGATTTATAGACTTATGAGTAAGTTTCATTCCATAGACATGGTTGTTGCTTGTAACACCATAGGCTAGTACTTTTCTGGATAGTTTTTAGGTTTTGAAGGTTGAATTGGTTTGAATTGACGATCTAGAATAGGTTGGATATCTGCAGTATATTTATTCCCTTATTAATGCTTTGAATTTAGACTTATATTTTTATCTTATATGGTATGCCCTCATTCACGATATGTCATTGTATTATGTATATTTATGCTTGTTGCTTGTGCCATAAAGTGATTATATTTGTCTATCTGTTATGGGTAAAGGGTATCTAACCATATAATCTTTATTCATTAGAATAATTAATATTGAACAATTAATATATTTATTAATTACCATTCTAGAGGATTTGGTTTCTTAGATTGTTAGGTGGGAACCGATGTTTAATTCTTAAGTACCTATAAAGGGAAGTCTAGTGCTCTAGCTTTTAATTGAATTTTGCATAAAGTACCTAGAAAGGGAGTAGGAATTATTCTTCTGCATCTGAGGTTTGAACCAGAACCAGATTTATGTGTTAAATTTACTTTAAAAGAGGGATTTAACATAGTTATGTGATTGCTTCCATAAATTCTACAGGAACTATAATCGATTGTCTAGTTATTTAATTTGACTAATTTAAAATGGATTTCCTAGAGCTATCTTGTCTTCTCTCTTGAAACACTTGTGATTGTTTGTGGTTTTTATTTTTATTTATTTTATTTAGTATTTATTTTTCAGCATAATTAGTTTAATAATTTCCAAACGCAGAAAAGGTTATTTTGTCTTAATTATTTATGGTGCAAATTATATTTACGTGGTAATCTGTTTAATTCTAATACCTTGGGTTCGATATTTTTACTTGATCACACGCTGAGCTACAATTGATTCCCTATACTTGTGGACACACAAAAAGGTGAACAAGCACTCTCTCTTCTAATTGTCTTCTTGTTCCTGCTTTACTTTTCTTTACTCTCTTCTTCTTTCCATATTTTCTACTCCAACATGGGCGCGACACGATCCTTAATTCTACCCCACTTTGCATTTTGACAATTTGATTGTCTTATTCATTTATTTGCTTGAATTCCTTCTCAACGAGTGTCGAGTCCCTCATTTCAAGATTAGAAAGTGAAGAGGAACGTTTATTACTGCTTCGTACTATTTTGAAATATTTTTAGTTGATTGAATTGTTTTATTGCTTCTTGTTTTTGTTAGATATATATATTTGGATTATTGGGAATCTGAGATATTGAAATTAAATTTTGAATGTTTTTTTTAATTTTTGAACTGGTATATGTATAGTATTCATTACAGTATAAAGATGTATTGATGTATTATCGTATTTTGGTAAAAATACGGTATATACTTTTAGTATATCAGAATTTCGGTATACTGAAATTCAGTATATCGAAATTGTCGGCACGGTATCAGTATGAATTTTAAAATACCGTCTATTTAGGTATGGTATACGGTATGACTCAATTTTTTCGGTATGGTACAGTATGGTATACCACCCTCTAAAGTTTTTCTATTTATATTTTCTTTAACGTATAGATTTACTCCTTACTCTCGCTGAAACGTATGTTCCAGTCACGTTTTGTCATTTTGGTTCGTCTCAATACAAAGTATTCATTTCTTTTTTTTTGATAAAAGAGACTCACACAAATTAATTACTTCTCTCATCTCACTACACATTAAAATATTATATCTCTTAATCTACGTGCAAAAAATAAATGAATATATTTTAATGGGACGGATGTAGTATTAATCTCCTGCATCGCATTCATCAAACGATTTGAAAAATGAAACGCTATAATAATTTAATAAATGATTAAAAGCATTTTATAAAGGAGGAGCACTTGCATGCAATTACTACATAAATATTATTTCATTTACCACATTGAATTTTAGAATAGTTAATGACAAAAAGAAAGGATGGAACAATGTTTATTTTGAGTATAAGTAAATTTAGGAGGTGATTGGTTGGGAGTATTGAGTGAGATTAATAAGAATGAATATATATTAATTCTCATTGTTAATACGTGTTTGATTTAATAAAAATTAAAATTCCTCAACTATTCTTAATGATTCAATAACTACTCTACACCTTTCAATCATTTTACATTATTGTGATTGACCTCCTTAATGATACTCATTATCATTCTAATTGAAGAATTTGAACTAAGCGGTCCCTTAATAAATCATTAATAGTAATGTATATGTTTATTTTATATTTTATTACGGTAGATTTATGTGTCAATCAATGTAAGAAATGAGTAGTAACATGTATAATAAAATATTAATTAATGTAAGATTAGAGATGAAAAGGTAATATAAAAAATATATATTAATTACTTAGAGTATATAGTAGATGGATGAGTTAATGATTTTATAAGGTTTATGAAAAAGTCTTGTGAGCACCGGAGCGTACAGAGCTAGTTCCCTGCGCCAATATATAATTTTAGAAACTCTGAAGTTACACGAGTTGGGTGCTGATTGAACTAGTGAAGGCGAGCATCCAACATTGGAGGAGGACGGCGTCGTTTACTGCTATTTTTTATGAAATATATTTTAATTTATTTATATTATTCCCAATCATGTATTACGTGTCTTCCTCTTAGTTAAAAAGCAACTTTAAAAAATTTGTATCTGCAACGAAGAAATTATCTTTTCAGTACACTTTTTTTATCTGTAATAATAATATAATTAGTCAGCAAATTATCTCGTTAGTACAATTTTTTTATCTTTAATTATATAATGCATGCAATTACTACATAGATCATATTTCATGCACCACATTGAATTCTAAAATAGTTAATGACAAGAAGAAAGGATGTAACAATGTATATTTTGGGTACAGATAAATTTAGGAGGTGATTGGTTTGGAGTATTCAGTGAGATTAATCAGAATGAAGATATATTGACTCTCATTGTTAATACATATTTGATTTAATGGAAATCAAAATTTCTCAATTATTATTAATTATTCAATAACTACTCTCCACCCTTTTAATCATTTTCAATCTCATTGTGATCGACCTTCTTAATGATACACATTGTCATGAATAATTCGAATCAATGTAAGAAATGAGTAGTAACATGCATAATAAGATAGTAATTGATGTGAGAGAAGAGATTAAAAGGTAATATAAAATATATATATACTACTCCCTCCATCCTACTCAAATAACATCATTTTACTATATTAGACATCTCATCCAAATTGCAATATTTTTTTTTTAGTAAAAAGGGCCCACCAATGACCCACCACTACCCATCACATCTCTCTAATACATATATCCACTTTACATAAAATAATAATACTTCTTAATTTACGTGCAAAAAGTAAATACATCTCTTTGGGCGGGACGGAGAAAGAGTATATAGTAGATTGATGAGTTAATGAGTTATAAGATTTATTGAAAAATCTTGCGCTGGAGCATATAGAACTACTTCCGTGTGCCCATATGTAATTTTATATACTCTTAAGATACACGAGCTTGGTGCTGATTGAACTGGTGAAAGCGAGCATCCAACATCGGAGGAAGACGACGTCATATGCTACCATTTTTTACGGAAGATATTTTAGTTTATTTATATTGTTCCTATTCATGTATTACGTGTCTTCTGTTGGGTTTGTCAAGAATAAAAGAAGTTGTCTTTTATTTCTTTTGTCCTGCATCGGATGAAGAGTAAAAGGGAAGGGATCCTTGGTGCTATATAAGGAGACCCTTGGATTTGATTTCAAGTGCACCAATCAAATACACTTTAATCTTTGTGTTTGATTCTTCTTAAATTCCTTTCTTGTATTCTCAGTTGTAAGAATGGGGAGAAATGTGTGAATTAGTCAAGATTTGTAAGAGTGTAGAGATTAGGGTCGGGAGAGAGAAATTCTATGTGATTGTAAAAAAATTTCACATAGTGGTATTTTCTCGGTCTGTGGTTTTTCTCCAATTTTAGAGTTTTTCACGTAAATTCTTGCGTTGTGATTTTTATGCTCTTCTTTATTTGTCCATTAGGAATGAATGGAGATCTGCTTATCCCATCAAGTGGTATCAGAGTCAGGCCCCAGACCTAATTGGCCCTGCCCAGGGTTGGTGGGATGTTCGGACTCAAACTGGATGGTCTAACTGCGAAACTTTGTTTGAGGGGAAAATGTTGGTTGGGTGTCAACCAAAGTCCCACATCGGTTAGACATGGGGAAGGTTGTGGGTTTATAAGTATGAGAGAGTCTCTCCCTAGCATGAGACCTTTTGGGTGTGATACCCAGAGTGGTAAAAAAGTGCGGACCAGTGGGCGGCCCAAAGCAGATAATATCATGCTAGTGGATTGAGTGGGCCCGACTCCCTAGGCGGATAAACCCAACATCTTCCTCTTAGTTAAAAAGAAACTTTTAAAAATTAATATCTACAACGAAGCAAATTATATCGTCAGTAAAATTTTTTGATATGTAATTATTATATAATCAATCAGCAAATTATCTCTTCATTACAATTTTTTGATTTGTAATCATACAATGCATGCAATTACTACATAGATCATATTTCATGCACCATATTGAAATATGCAATTACTACATAGATCATATTTCATGCACCATATTGAATTTTAAAATAGTTAATGTCGAGAAGGAAGGATGTAACAATGTTTATTTTGAGTATAATTAAATTTAGGAGGTGATTGGTTAGTAGTATTGAGTTAGATTAATAAGAATGAAGATATATTGATTCTCATTCTTAATGATTTAGTAAATATTCTCCACCCTTCAATCAATTTTAATTTCATTATGATTTAATGATAATTATTATCATTTTGATTGAATAATTCGAACAAAGTGGCCCCCTGAAAAATAATTAATAGTAATGTATATGTTTGTTTTATATTTTGTTACAGTGGATTTATATATCAAATCAATGTTATAAGAGATGAGTAGTAACATGTACTATAATACGATATTATTTGATGTGAAAGAAGAGATGAAAAGGTAATATAAAAAATATGTATATTAATTAATAAGAATATATAGTAAATGGATGAGTTAATTATTTTTAAGGTTCATGTATTACGTGCCTTCCTCTTAGTTAAAAAGCAACTTTTAAAAATTCGTATCTGCAACGAAGCAAATTATCGCGTCCGTACAATTTTTTGATTTGTAATAATTATGTAATCAATCAGCAAATTATCTTGTCAGTATAATTTTTTTATCTGTAATTATATAGTACATGCAATTACTACATAGATCATATTTCATGCACAACATTGAATTTTAAAATAGTTAATGACAAGAAGAAAGGGTGTACCAATGTTCATTTTGGGTATAAGTAAACTTAGGAGGTGATTGGTTGAGAGTATTGAGTGAGATTAATAAGAAAGAAGATATATTAATTCTCATTGTTAATACGTATTTGATTTAATGAGAATCTAAATTGTTCAACCATTCTTAATGATTAAATAACTACTCTACACACTTCAATCATTTTCAATCTCATTGTGATTGACTTTCTTAATGATACCTATTATCATTTAGATTGAATAATTCGAATCAAGCGACCCCTTAATGAATCATTAATAGTAATGTATATGTTTATTTTATATTTTTGTTACGGTGGATTTATATGCCAAATCAATGTAAGAGATGAGTAGTAAAATGTATAATAAGATATTAAATGATGTGAGAGAATAGATGAAAAGGTAATATAAGAAAATATTAATTTATAATAGTATATAGAAGATGGATGAGTTAATTAATGATTTATAAGGTTTATAGAAAAGTCTTGCGTGCACCAGAGCATACAGAGCTAGTTCTGTGCACCCAATTCTAATTTTAGAAACTTTAAAAATACACGAGCTGGGTGCTGATTGAACTGGTGAAGACGGCTATGAGTAAATTTAGGATGTGATTGGTTGAGAGTATTGAGTTAGAATGTCAAGAAGGAAAGATGTAACAATGTTTATTTTGGGTATGAGTATATTTAGAAGGTGATAGGTTGGGAGTATTGAGTTAGATTAATAAGAATGAAAATATATTGATTCTCATTATTAATTACGTATTTTATTTAGTGGGAATCAGAATTTCTTAATCATTTTAATGATTCAATAACTACTCTCTACCCTTCAATCATTATTAATTTCATTTTGATTGACCTCCTTAATGATATCCATTATCATTCTGATGGAAGAATTCGAATCAAGCGGCCCTCAATAAATCATTAATAGTAATGTATATGTTTGTTTTATATTTTTGTTAGGGTGTATTTATATGTCAATCAATGTAAGAGATGACTAGTAAAATGTATAATATAATATTAATTGATGTGAGAGAAGAGATGAAAAGATAATATAAAAGATAAAAATTAACAAGAGCGTATAGTAGATGGATGAGTTAATGATTTATAAAGTTCGTGGAAAAGTCTTGCATGCACCGGAGCGTACGGAGCTAGTTCTGTGCTCCCAAATGTAATTTTATACCCTTCATTATTGAATGTTATACTCTTAATACCTTTAATTTTTCATTATTTTTTTAAATTTTTTTAGTCAAACTTTAATACTTTTCATATTTTAATGACTTTTTTTATAAAAAAAAATATTCTTATTAATTCAAGTTTATATTATTTCTTAAATCAAAATATTATATTCTTCAACACTTTGTATTAGGGGTGGGCGGTATGGCATACCGAAGATTTTTGTTCATACCAAATACCGTACTGAAATTTTCGGTATATAAAAAATCATACCGTTATCTTACCTAAACTTTCGGTATACCATAGTTCGGTATACCGATATTTCGGTATAGGAAAATAGTATACTTCTGCTTACCGATATTTCGGTATGCCATATCATACCTAAAATATCGGTATATATTGTCCTATTAGATAGTTTGCTATGCCGTTATGCACCTAAAGTTTAATAAATATTCTAATTAAAAACTGTACTAGAAAAGGGAAAGATAGTTATAAAATAAATTCTAATAGATAAAAAATTCATAATAAAAAAAATATACGACAATCCACAAACGACCAAATTAAATAAGATTGAGTCTTATGTAAACGGGTCTACATGTAAATACTATTTTTTAAAATTACTCTTTAGTATATAAAAAAGAAGAGTAATAACTCATGTCTCTAAAGAGTAATTTTTCATGTACTAAAAAGTAATTGATAAATCATGATTTACAAGAATTTGAAGAGTAATTTTTTAATTTAGAAGAGTAACAATTTACGTGCTAAAGAGTGATTTATTATGTTCTAAAGAGTAACAGAATTTATATAATTAATGTATGTAAATCCAGTTTACACAAGTGTTTGTCATTAAATAAATAGTACCCAAGAGATCAACAAAAAAATCATATGGAACTTATAATAAAATCAACACTATTAAATTTTCATATAGGATAGAATTACGTAATTAAAAAAGAAGTACAAAACATCATGAAAGCCAATCAACTTTATCACCCATTTATAATTATGAAATATACAGCGGGATTTTAAATTTAATCTTTTAATTAAATAGTGTAAATATATAATTTAATTAAAAATTATAATATATAAAAAATAATTATAATTGCATATATCATGTAGTATGGTATACCGTATTATATTACCCAAAAATTAAATATTTTACGATATTTCGATATATATCAAAATACCACGGGTAATGATAATTTATATACCTTTATCGTACCAAAATTTTCAATATGGTATCTGATTAGTCATAGTTTAGTGGAGAATGACCAATTCAAGAAATTATCGAACCCAAGGGAGGTAGGCACTAGTGCTTAAGCGATCTCATGTTTGTTGTAATTTTATAGAGACGAATCATCAATAGGATTGGTTGTGAACAATTAAATGACAAGTGATCAAAGCAAGTAATGATCAATCAACAAGATGGATGTATGGAAAGTGATTTACCAAATTGATTAAAAGTGAGATTAACAACAATCAAGAAGTGGTAATTCTAGGAATTATGTATCAAATTCATATGTATCATGGGTTGAAGATTAAGGGCCAACACTAAAATCACCTAAACTCCCTCTCGATATGGATATGATATGAATATCAAATAGCTCAATGGATTGGTTCTCACTTAAACAATTCCAACTAGGTACTAAGCTTAAATGAGAGTCCATTCACACAATTAATCAATCTCTCGATCAAACCAATCACATGTCCTACCAAAGGGTTCTAAACTATGAAGGACTTCTCAATCTCTTCACAATCTATAATGCACATGAAGTGTTTGATGAAATGATTCACTTAATTATCCTAAGCATATAATTGATTTCTCAATCTAATCACATATCTAGAACAACTAAACACACAAATCATCAATACAATTCAAGCAATTAATAGTCAATGGTAGAAAATCATAGATCCAATCAACATATGAATTTAAATACACAAATTCCCAAAATTATCCAACAACTATCATTTTGCTAATCTCACAAGGGAGATTAGCCTACCATATTAAGAAGGAAATGAACATAGACATTAATATCCTTACAAAACATGATGAAACTATGAGGTTTAATACAAGAAATGAATGGAAACTCCCTTGATGTCACTTCAATGGTGATTTCCTTCCTTCCCTTGTTATCTTCCTCTCTTCCTTGCTTATTTTCTTCAATTGGATGATGATTTTGATGGTAGGATTATTGTAGATCCAATGGATGGTGAATGGATGAAGGTGAAGGTGAAAAATGGAGGAAGTGGTGTGTGAGGTGTGTGGGGAAGGTGGAATTTCGGATCTTCTCTCACATATTGAAGTATTGGGTATTTATACCCCTTGGGAGGCTTCTAGAAGGATTCTTATTTTTTTCCAGAATTTTACACAGCACGAGTCGTGCTCTGCCACACGGCCATAAGGTGGCCGTGTCGTGTGAACTGATGCTCCCGCACGGCCTTTTCTTACAGGGCCGTGTTGATGACACGGCTCGTGCTGCCAACACGACTCGTGCGACTGGACACGGCCTTAAGTTGCCCGTGTTAAACGAATTGGTGTCGCCGCACGACCACCTCTTACAGGGCCGTGTTGGCTACACGGCCCGTGTTGGTGCTGGCTCCTGTATTTCTTCACTGTTTTGGCTCGTTCTCCCTCGTTTCAACTCCGAATTGAGATCCGCTTTTTCCTACGTCTTCCTTATCATATCTAGCATCAAATAAAAAGTGAAAATATATGTTTAAGCTCATTCACACACATTTCCATAAAAACACAAAACACAACCAAATAACATACAAATACGGATAAAAATATACGAAAACTCACATAAAAAGATATTAAAATCTAGGTGAAAATATCACTCATCACACCCCCAAACTTAAAGTGTTGTGCGTTCTCGCACAACGAAAATGATAAACCAAGGAGAGTGATTTTCACCTAGGAAAAGACTAAACGAACATACGTAATAACACATTAATAATAATAAGAATTACAAACTATGCTAAGGCATCATACAACATTAAACTCATAACATGAAAAATTAACAAGTTCAATCTAAAGAAAATAAAGTGTAATATAGTCCCTTTTAGTCCAAGCCTCACATAAGATATAAATTTCACTCAACATTCTTTTAAGTAGGGTAAAACAATACTCATCAATCGATTGGTTTGACTCGCTATAAGCTTGCTCGTGGACTACATTCACAAACCACCAAAGTTTTTATTAGTGATCAAAAAGGTCTTTAATTGGGATGTAATGATAGGCTCTTTGGTAGGGTAGGAAGAATGTGGATAATAGTGACTAAACAAGTGTAAGTAATCGAAGAGATGACCAATTTCCTCAACTTCTCCACTTTCCGTTTCTTCCTTTCTTTTCTTTATTACTCACAATCTCTACTCATCAACTTTCCTTGGATTTCTTGAGCTTCTTATGATTCATGCTTCCTTCTTTGGATTTTTAAGTACTTGAGCATATTATTATTGCTTTGCTCATATTTCTTGTTTTGAGGCTGCATGTGCATTCTTCTTTTTTTATTTTTTGCTCTTCTCATCATTTTTCTTACTTATTTACCATTTCCACTTTTTCTTTTGTTATCTCATCAAACCTTACTAGCTACCATCTCCTCAATCACCCACACAAAAGGGTAATTATATAAGGCTCAAATGGGTAATCAAGGTTTGTAATGTGCTAAATTCATAATGAATAGGCTTTAAGGCTCAAAGTGGTTGACTAGGGATGATGTTCATGGTAGGGAAATATATGGCAATGACTATGAATAACAAGGATGGCCTAAGATCATTTCACTAATCTCCACAATTGGGCTCGTTCCTATATTCCTTGAGCAAGTTTTAACTTATCAAACACAACCAATCCACTCATGAAGAAAAAATACCATGTATGCACGGTTGAGGCTCAAATTCTCACAAGCTTATGCATTGGACCTTAAGAAACTTATCACACCACATTCATCTCAAAATTGAACAAGTTAAGTAAAACATGTCACAATTCGAAAGTGTAGAGATTCTTAATCATAACTTGTCATCACTTACTACCACAATATATCATCACTCATGTTCAAAAATGACTCACAACATCCCAAAATAAACCACCAAACATACCAAGACAAAAATAAAAAAACACACAAAACATAAAATAAAGACTCAACAAACACGAAACAAAACAAAAACACATAACATGTAAAAATAAAAATCACCATCATTGAAAAATGAAGCACACATTCAAATCATCCATAACAATGTAAGCTCACAATCATCCCAACCTTGATTGAAAAGAAAATCCTAATTTACGAAAATAAACATCCCAAAAACATAACACATGAAGTAGCATGTTAATCCATCAATCCAAATCAAAATATGTCAAGCAACTAGAATTGATAAGGTGTAGAGTACTCCCTCAATAGGCATTTGATAATGAAAGCGTTAGCTCCAAGCTCCATTCATGCTTCCAATACCTTTCACTCATGCTCAAAGACTCAACAAACACCATTAGCTCAACAATTTCATAAAAATATGGATTCATATGCACTTTAACACCACCAATCATACCAAAATCCAACCAAACTCATGAGAAAAATTTTAAAATTGGGTGAATATTACAAGAAGACCTATCATCATCAATATATCATCATATCAAACACAATTAAGTGGTGAGTCACACCACGCACTCTCCCCCCAAACTTAAATCGAACTAAGAGGTGAGAATTAAGTTTGCAAAAAGTGGTGGGACTTACCCTTGTAGTTTCCATTGATGATCTTCTTGTGGAGAAGTAAACGCATCCACACGACTCAAGCTATGTTCACCATGCACTTTCCCCCCAAACTTGACTCGAGACAAGAGTCGAGAATTAAGTTTGCAACAAATGGTGACATTTTTACTCAAATCCATGAAGCACTTCTCTTTTCTTCAATGTGTATTTTTCTCACAAGAACAATCCACCTACAAGACTAAAATCAACAAAAAGTATCAAAATAACAAAAGAATGGGTTGCCTCCCATTTAGCGCTAAGTTTAACGTCTTCAAGCTGGACGGAATTTCACGATCATTGGACCAACGAATGGTCCATCCCACTTTCTCCTCGCATCCTCACTTTGAACATTAGCTTGGCCTTCTTCTTGTCCACTAGCTCAACCTCACCATTCTTTCTTACAAGCATCAAATCGTCATTGAGAAGTGATTCTAGTGGACATCCTCATTTTCCTTTGTCAAGTTTCCAATCGAGCTCCGATATTTTCATCCTATTAACATCACAAGAAGACAAATTAGCATTTGACAATTTCATATAATCATGAAGAAATGAATTTAAATTGTCAAAGAGAAGAGAATCATGATCATCGAAATTATCCGGAGGCCTTGTATGATGAGGCTTGATCCCGTTATCTTTCTTGCACAAGAATGTGACATTCTCTTCATTTGAGCTCAAAGAAAGCTCTTCTCTCCCAACATCAATCTTTGCTCTTCCGGTGGCTAGAAATGGTCTTCCCAAAATGAGTGGAACTCGAGGGTCCGCCTTTACTTCCAACACCATGAAATCAACCGGAAAAACTAGCCCCTTCACTTTGACCTCAACGTCTTCCACAATCCCAAGTGGCTTCACAACCTCGCCATTCACCACTTCAAGACGGATAGTCGTAGGCTTTAGCTCTCCAATTTCAAGGTCTTTAAATGTGGCATGAGACATCACGTTGACACTTGCCCCCAAGTCACACAATGCATCAAGGGTGCTTTTTCCTTCAAAATCACAAGGAATTATGAACTTCCCCGGATCACCAACCTTCGTAGGTCCCCCTTTTTGCATCGACTTACTCATTTTGGGTTGCTCCTCTTTCTTTTTCTCTTCATATTTCTTCTTGAGCGACATGACATACTCCTCAAATTCCTTCTTCTTCTCCTCCTTTACAAACATTTGTGGATAGGGAATAGGGAATGGAGTGATCGGGATACCCCAATAGTCACGTTTGTACTCTTCTTCTTTGACCTTCTCCTCTACTTTCTTTTCCTCTTGCACCCTCTTCCACTTGGGTATCCATTTAGGCCCCTTCTATTCTTTCTTACATACTTCTTCCATTTCTCCAACAACCTTGCTTTCCACCAACCCTTCTTCAACCTTTCTTTCCTCTTCCGTTTCAACAAATATACATTGAGCTTTCGGATTAACCTCGATTGTGACCGGAAACTTTTCTTTTTGTTGAGCACTCAATGAACTTGCCATTTGTCCAACATTGTACTCCAAAGCTTTGCATCTTCTTTCATTATTTTCCTCAATAGCTTTGAATCTTCTTTCATTAGCTTAATCTCTAGCTTTGTTTGATGCAATCAATTGTTCAAGTAGCTCATCGGTTGATGCTCTTCCCTCATTGTTCGATGCCTTAGCCCCCGGTTGATATCCCGGAGGATACATAACCGCATTGCTCGGATTAGAGTAGGAAAAGTTACCATGCCTTTGTTGTTGTTGTGGGTATGAGCTTCCACTACTTTGACCATTGAAACCTCCTTGCCTTGGTGGATAGTTTTCTTGACTTTGGTTGAAACTACTTTGGAAATTATTTTGGTAATTTCCTTGGTAGTTTCTTCGTTGCATGTACGACACATCCTCAATGCGTGGCATAGAGTTGGCCCATTGTTCACCATTCACAACATTCGGAGGTAGCACACCTTGCTCGACTTGTAGCCCCTCAACCATATTCGCTCCTTGATTGTTCACACTTTGATTCAAGCTCATTTGTTTAATGACTTCTGCCACTATCTTTTCCATGCTTGGCATACTTGGTTCAACACTTACACTCTTCACATTATATTGTTGCCCTTGATCAAAACTTTCAAATCCATAGCATCCACTTACCCTCTCCGATGGCCATTGGTACACATTTGTAGCAATCTCCTCAAAAATTTTTATTGCCCTTTCCGGAGTCACTCCAAGTACGGATCCACCCGCCGAAGCATCAACAAACACTCTTTGCCCATTCACAAGTCCTTGATAGAAAAATCCAACTTGTTGATTCTCCGGGAAACCATGTTGTGGACACTTGCGTAGCATTTCCTTGAACCTTTCCCACGCTTCATAAAAACTCTCTTGCGGCATTTGCTTGAATTGTGTGATCAAGCTCTTCATTTGAAGCGTCTTTGAAGGTGGGAAGTATTTGTTCAAAAACAATTGTGCTAGCTCGTCCCAAGTATTGCACGTACCGGGAGTAATGGTAGATAACCATGTTCTTGCTCTATCCTTTAAAGAAAATGGGAATAACCTCATCTTGATGCAATCTTCACTCACCCCATTCATCTTCACTGTGTTAGCAATCTCCACAAATTGGGCTAGATGAGCATTAGGATCTTCATTCGGGGTTCCACTAAATTGTTGCTCCCTCACCATAGAAATCAAGCCCATCTTAAATTCAAAGTTATTAGCATGGATTGGTGGCACCATCATTTGTGGCATTACTCTTGGCATAAAGAAATTCCGAATCACCCTTTGATCATTTTGTATTCCATGTTGCACCGGAGGTGGTGGTGGTGGGACATATGCTTGTTGCGGAGGAGCATAAGCTTGTTGAAAGCCTTGTTGCCTTAAAACTTGTTGCACCATTTGTTGAAGCAAAACTTGGTTGTTCATAACTCTATGATTTTGATAGGCTTGTTGAGGAGGATTTTCATTGAATTGATGTGCGTTGTCTTGCACGTTCATATTGTGTCCTCCTTCCCCATCATACTCTATCTCCACACGATTGTCACCTTGAAAATTCTCCATTCGCTCACTATTTTTGTTCTCCTTTCTTCTCCTTCACAACGTATGCTCAATCTCCCAATCGATAGGTTCTACTTGTTTCCCTTTGGATCTTGTTTGCATATACCTTCAAAACTGAGAGAGATTAGAACAAAGTTCACAAAGCAAATACAAATAAACAAATAAAATATAAAAAAAATATCTCTATTAAGATTACTCAAAACAATCCTTCTTCAAGCTACTAGCAACAGTTGCCTCCCCGGCAACGGCGCCATTTGATTAGCCATAGTTTAGTGGAGAATGACCAATTCAAGAAATTATCGAACCCAAGGGAGGTAGACACTAGTGCTTAAGCGATCTCACGTTTGTTGTAATTTTATAGAGACGAATCATCAATAGGATTGGTTGTGAACAATTAAATGACAAGTGATCAAAGCAAGTAATGATCAATCAACAAGATGGATGTATGGAAAGTGATTTACCAAATTGATTAAAAGTGAGATTAACAACAATCAAGAAGTGGTAATTCTAGGAATTATGTATCAAATTCATATGTATCATGGGTTGAAGATTAAGGGCCAACACTAAAATCACCTAAACTCTCTCTCGATATGGATAGGATATGAATATCAAATAGCTCAATGGATTGGTTCTCACTTAAACAATTCCAACTAGGTACTAAGCTTAAATGAGAGTCCATTCACACAATTAATCAATCTCTCGATCAAACCAATCACATGTCCTACCAAAGGGTTCTAAACTATGAAGGACTTCTCAATCTCTTCACAATCTATAATGCACATGAAGTGTTTGATGAAATGATTCACTTAATTATCCTAAGCATATAATTGATTTCTCAATCTAATCACATATCTAGAACAACTAAACACACAAATCATCAATACAATTCAAGCAATTAATAGTCAATGGTAGAAAATCATAGATCCAATCAACATATGAATTTAAATACACAAATTCCCAAAATTATCCAACAACTATCATGTTGCTAATCTCACAAGGGAAATTAGCCTACCATATTAAGAAGGAAATGAACATAGACATTAATATCCTTACAAAACATGATGAAACTATGAGGTTTAATACAAGAAATGAATGGAAACTCCCTTGATGTCACTTCAATGGTGATTTCTTTCCTTCCCTTGTTATCTTCCTCTCTTCCTTGCTTATTTTCTTCAATTGGATGATGATTTTGATGGTAGGATTATTGTAGATCCAATGGATGGTGAATGGATGAAGGTGAAGGTGAAAAATGGAGGAAGTGGTGTGTGAGGTGTGTGGGGAAGGTGGAATTTCGGATCTTCTCTCACATATTGAAGTATTGGGTATTTATACCCCTTGGGAGGCTTCTAGAAGGATTCTTATTTTTTTCCAGAATTTTACACAGCACGAGTTGTGCTCTGCCACACGGCCATAAGGTGGCCGTGTCGTGTGAACTGATGCTCCCGCACGGCCTTTTCTTACAGGGCCGTGTTGATGACACGGCTCGTGCGACTGGACACGGCCTTAAGTTGCCCGTGTTAAACGAATTGGTGTCGCCGCACGACCACCTCTTACAGGGCCGTGTTGGCTACACGGCCCGTGTTGGTGCTGGCTCCTGTATTTCTTCACTGTTTTGGCTCGTTCTCCCTCGTTTCAACTCCGAATTGAGATCCGCTTTTTCCTACGTCTTCCTTATCATATCTAGCATCAAATAAAAAGTGAAAATATATGTTTAAGCTCATTCACACACATTTCCATAAAAACACAAAACACAACCAAATAACATACAAATACGGATAAAAATATACGAAAACTCACATAAAAAGATATTAAAATCTAGGTGAAAATATCACTCATCACACCCCCAAACTTAAAGTGTTGTGCGTTCTCACACAACGAAAATGATAAACCAAGGAGAGTGATTTTCACCTAGGAAAAGACTAAACGAACATACGTAATAACACATTAATAATAATAAGAATTACAAACTATGCTAAGGCATCCTACAACATTAAACTCATAACATGAAAAATTAACAAGTTCAATCTAAAGAAAATAAAGTGTAATATAGTCCCTTTTAGTCCAAGCCTCACATAAGATATAAATTTCACTCAACACACTTTTAAGTAGGGTAAAACAATACTCATCAATCGATTGGTTTGACTCGCTATAAGCTTGCTCGTGGACTACATTCACAAACCACCAAAGTTTTTATTAGTGATCAAAAAGGTCTTTAATTGGGATGTAATGATAGGCTCTTTGGTAGGGTAGGAAGAATGTGGATAATAGTGACTAAACAAGTGTAAGTAATCGAAGAGATGGCCAATTTCCTCAACTTCTCCACTTTCCGTTTCTTCCTTTCTTTTCTTTATTACTCACAATTTCTACTCATCAACTTTCCTTGGATTTCTTGAGCTTCTTATGATTCATGCTTCCTTCTTTGGATTTTTAAGTACTTGAGCATATTATTATTGCTTTGCTCATATTTCTTGTTTTGAGGCTGCATGTGCATTCTTCTTTTTTTATTTTTTGCTCTTTTCATCCTTTTTCTTACTTATTTACCATTTCCACTTTTTCTTTTGTTATCTCATCAAACCTTACTAGCTACCATCTCCTCAATCACCCACACAAAAGGGTAATTATATAAGGCTCAAATGGGTAATCAAGGTTTGTAATGTGCTAAATTCATAATGAATAGGCTTTAAGGCTCAAAGTGGTTGACTAGGGATGATGTTCATGGTAGGAAAATATATGGCAATGACTATGAATAACAAGGATGACCTAAGATCATTTCACTAATCTCCACAATTGGGCTCGTTCCTATAGTCCTTGAGCAAGTTTTAACTTATCAAACACAACCAATCCACTCATGAAGAAAAAATACCATGTATGCACGGTTGAGGCTCAAATTCTCACAAGCTTATGTTTAAGCTCATTCACACACATTTCCATAAAAACACAAAACACAACCAAATAACATACAAATACGGATAAAAATATACGAAAACTCACATAAAAAGATACTAAAATCTAGGTGAAAATATCACTCATCAGTATCATACCTTACCAAAAATTTCGGCGTACCTAAAATTTCGATAAAGTTGATATTTTTCGATATGGTAAAGATGGTATACAAAAATTTCGGTATTTTTCCACAGCCCTACCTTATATACTTCGATTAAAAAAAACAACTCAAGATTTATATCTATATGTACATAGAGATATTTATAAAATAAAAATATGGATTTTTAAAACATGATCATGATTTGATAAACCCAAAAAAAAAAAACATTAAGTAAAGAACTTATTTATTCCTTGTAAAGTGGATAAATCTACCTTCCTAACATGAAAAAAATGGGAGTTATTATTTTTAACTACATTTCATAAACATTAATTATTAATAGGTACATAAAGTTAATATTATTAATTTGAACTATTTGACTTTATTTTTTTCATCTTTATATTACCCCTTTTTAATATTACTTTACTTACAAAAACATTTCATATATAATATAATTAAGTGCTCACATGGCATAGCTCAAGTGGTAGAGGGAAGGGTGAAAAGGTCTTCCAGTTGAGCTTGGTTGCTGCAGGGTGGGAGTTCGAATCCTGCCTTTGGCATGGATTTGGCCCCTTGCAAGCACAAGTTTAACAGTGAGCCCTCCCTATAAGCCACTTGAGGCACATCCTGCGATTTACCTCCTCCACCAATCCCCAGGGCAGGGGCGGTGAGGGCCCCTAATGGAGGGGTAAACCAGTGCTGCACACGACATTATTATTGGACAACTTTTCCACCTCAATGCTTAACAATGAGTGTTGCACACAATCAGTGGCGGACGCAGAAATTTTGGACAGGGGGACCCGATTTTTTAGGAGTGTCATAAAGTTCGTCTCCTAAAAAAATCATGGTATACATAAACCATATTTACTTATTAATTTAATAATAATTATACACTTAAATATTATAAACCCTAAAACTAAAAATTAAATCTAAAAAATAACAAGATATAAACAATTTAAAGGCATGTAATTAGTTATACGAAGGAAGAAATATTTTTAATATATACATAAATTGAATAAGTATTTAAAAAATCATTATTAAAAATAAAATTAACAATTTAACAAAAGAATATATAGAAATGAGAAAATTTTAAATTTAAAACAACACTATAAATATTATTGGAATTAAGTAAAAAAGAGGGGAAAAAAACAGGAAAGAATGAATTATTAAAGGAAAAACAAAAAAAGGTTTGGGCAATGGGATTTGAACCCCATATCTCATGGTACTATGGTAAGATAGATGTGATGCTCAACCGTTAGGACAAAGCATTATATTAAAAATAAATTACTACATATATAATAATAAGTTGTAATTTCTTAGGGGGCTCAGTGCCCTCCCTGGGCCTAGTGTCAGTCCGCCACTACACACAATATTAGTGTTGCACAGAGGGTATTTTGGGGAGTACACATGCATGTAAATTTGGAGTTGAACTGGTATGTAGCGGGTGCGTGCACCGGTGCACCTGAACAATCATAACCGTTAGATTAAGTTTTAATTTAATCTTATCATTAAATAAATTAAAATAATAAAAAAAATAAAATAATAACCACCCACTAACCCTTAATTTATACTTATAAATTCTGGGTGCACCGGTGCACTCTAGAATTACCTGTAAATTTGTACTCCCTCCGTCCCATTTCAATATTTACATTTCTATTTTGCGCGTCTCATTTCAATATTTACGTTTTTCTTTTTGGAATATGGGACCCACCTAAAACAATTAATATATTATCCAACACTAATACACCTACCCATTTTGCATTAAATATTATATTTTTTCACCCACTATCTATTAAAATATTATACTCCTTAATCAACGTGCAAAAAACAAACGTAAACATTAAAACGGGACGGGGAGTAATTAATTGCAAGATTTTTGTATCAATGTACTGCACACTAAAAAATAAAAAATAATTGTTTTGAATTGTTAGTGGTCGGTGGACTATTATATCGTGAAAGTATTGGTTAATAATTGAATAATAATAGGCAAATACTTGTGTGAGATCGTCTCTATCATGTAAATTTTTATGTGAGGCGGATAAAAAGTAATAACATTAATAATAATAATAAGTGGTACTCAATTGATGGAAAATGATAATAGTGCAGTGAACTACTTTATAAATAATTTATAGTATAAATAGAAAGTGATAACATTTTATAGCGAAAGATAACTAATTAAGTAACATTTTATAACGAAAGTAATAACAAATTAAAAAATACATAAAAATGGTCTCACCAAGAAATGAACACTTACCAATATAATACTACTCAGTTTTGGTGTAATATGCACAATTATTATTTTTATTGACAATTATGTTATTAAAAAGGAGTTTTTTTTTGGTAGTGTAAGAAATTCAACTTAATTAATTATAACCCAAATAAATAAATATATATAAATCAAAATCATATTTTTTATTATTAACAAATTACAAAATCAACTATAACAAGATAAATTAAGTTTAAAGAGTTTGTGTGAACCTGATACATCATAAGTTCTATTTTTTTGTAGTTAATTTTTAATATACTATAAAAAATACCATTTAAAGAGATGGAATATTACTTTTTTAAAAAGTTATTCTCAACAAGAATATAAATTAAAAATAAAAAATTTGAAAAGTAATTTTTTTATTTAAAAGCGTAATAGTTCATCTCTAAAGGGTGTAAATTTTTATATTAAAGAGTAATCAGTAAATTATAGTGTAAGAATTTTAAGAGTAATATTTTTCATTAAAAAGAATAATAGTTCATTTATTTAAATAGTAATTTTCATTGACAAACTCTCTTATAAGACATTACTTACGTAAGACGGTTTATGAGACTTGTTAAAATATGTCTATTATAGTATATAAAATATATTTAATGGTTGTTAAAGTATGTTTCCTAAAATATGCTAGCTTATGCATTAAGTATAATTTTAGCGTGTTATAATATGATTCATTATTGACATATTTTAACTATAAATAAGCATATTTTACCTATATAATGAATAAATTTTACTGATGAATCGACCCATCTCATAATTCATTTAGGCAAACTCATCTCACTGTAGAGTATCTCTTTTTCGTTTAGGATTCACATGAGTGTTTGTCATTGCATCCGTTAAATTTAATTTAATTTTAATACATCCTTTCAAATAATAACACTCATTATTGATTATAATTTTTTTTTTAATCTTATACATTTTTTCGCTTTTTATCCAATTTTATCTACCAAATCAAATACTCCCTCCGTCCCGGGAAGTATTTCGCGTATTGGTGTGCGCGGAGTTTAAGAAAATTTTGTATTTTTATGTATAAAGTAAGAAAGAGAATATATATTTTAGTTGATTTAATGAAAAATGTGTGTAAAGTTATTGAGAGATGTGAAAAAAGTGTGTAAAGTTTTTGGGAGATGTGAAAAAGTAAGTATTATATTGGGATATGTGTAAAAAGTGAGTATTAGTATAATGTATTTTTTACCAAATTTAGTAAAAGTAAAGTGTGAAATACTTTGAGGGACGGATGAAAAAGGAAAGTGTGAAATACTTTGGGGGACGGAGGGAGTATGAATTTTTACTAATTAGTAAGCGACTTGATTCTTAAGACTAGAATTATTAAAAAGCCGATGATTCATGGCCCGCTTTCGATTAATCCTAAAAAAATTAGGGTTAGGGTTGAGAAATTTAAGCCCCTTTAACATCCAGGTTTTTTAGCCCGAATTGATTAATCTATAGGCTAATAGGGTTGGTCCGTGGGCTAACCAAACTAGCTTGTAGGGCTGAGAGTTATTATTATTATACAATTTAATTAATTTAATCTATACATCAACTAACATCAAATACCCCCTCCCACCCTACCCTTAGCCCTCGTGGGATAAACTCTCATCATCTTTTAATTTTGATCTATTTTGCATTATTTCTTTCACTTTAACACACCATTTTCTTTAATAATTAAAATTTTACTTAAATAAATCTATTAGAATTAATTTGATTATCACAAATTTATTAATTCATATGTTTTACCATTAATATTTTCATTTATTAATTTTAATTCTCTCAAATTCTAAATAACGTATGAGTTAATTTTGAATTGTTAAATTATTTATAACAAATTTAAATTTATAATTTTTTTAATATTTTATATTGTGCAACTCGCAAGCTCGGCCTGTTTAGTTCAAAACCCATTAGGATTAGAATTAAATTCACATTTTAGTAGCCCGTTCCGATTAACCCGAAACCCTATTAGCCTGTAACTCGTTAGAGCCGGCCCGTTTAACATATGTACTTAAAACTAGGTAGTTAGATGTTTGATTTCCTCGTAACAAATATGACATACTAAGTAGATCACAAATACGTGAGTAATATGTTTATATGTTGAATGGAGTAATATAAATTATCAAAACTTGGATGATAAATTATTTGAAGTCTCATAGAAACACATTGCTGGAGTTGGATTTTATTAGCAAGAAAATAGATTGATGAACTAAATTTGTGTTCTAACTTCCAAGCTCTGAAATACTCTGTAGAGCTGGTCTCCACTGCCCACCGCCACCGTGAAACTTTCCTCCACCTCTGCTGCCGCCACTACAACTATTTGCAAGGTGGTGCATCTCCTGTTGTTCATAACGTACAATTAATCATATAAATGGCTAGTTTAAAATGAGCAAATCTTGTATAAAACCGTCGTATAGAAAATCTTAGCAGTAATCTTACGGTATTAACATATTAACCCTACAATATATGTGTTATATAATTTTAAAGTAAAAATATTAGCACATTGACATTAAGAGGATGATAAAAATTAAGTATCGTCAAATTTTTTTTTTTCAGAACACATATATAGAAGCCTTTTTTCTTTAATATAACAAGGATAAAAATATCTTTGGGACACGGTTAAAATTTCTTATTTTACAAGCTTTTGCATACACAAAGGAAATTAAAATAATATATAATTGTAACACATTATATATTGAATAAAAATAGTAGATGAAATAAGAAAGTAGAATATTATTTCCACTTCTTATGAACATGTAGTCTTGACTCTTGTACTCAATAAAAAAAATAAAAGCTATTTGTTGAGCAATCAAATTAGCATTATTAAAGCTGTATTATTCACACATAATTGACCTTTTCAGATGTCAACTATTACAATTTCTTGTTGCCTCCAACTAAATATATCATAGTATCAAATATTATGTCATCTCTATTTTATTTAATTAGGGAAGTATCCCTACGGCTATATATAAAGTTAGGCAATCTCATAAAATCATATTTGACCTTATGATAATTAATTAACTAATTAATAACGAGCTAAAATAATTTCTATAATTTCTATGTCTTATAATTTCTATAATTTCATATTTTCCCTCAGTTTATTTATTTCAATATACTGTTTATATTAAAAAAATAATAAAAATACTTAATATAAATAACATTTTAAAATATATTATTACTGCATAACACATATAACTTATTTTATATTTTATTTATTTAGATTATCCCAAAAAGTAAATAAATTATTTTTTTTTTTTAATTTAATAATGTGGTGCAACTGAAGAAACACACTTGATCGATGGAGATAGTAATAAATAATTTAGTCTAATTATAAAGATATTTATGAATTATGATGCATTTGATGTGAATTATTCAAAGATGCATTTCTAATTCTCTATAAGTCAATTTGAACAAGAAGGATTTTTTAATCAATTTTAAACCTTAAAAGAAAAATAATTACACATGACTTAAAAATAATACTCCTCCGTCACATAGAACCCTTCACACTTAGAGTATATAACAACTTAGAGTCTGAATGTTTCATGATGAAAAACTAATAATTTAAGTGAATATTTGTTATCTTTCATCTTGTAATCCATATAAATTTTTTAACTAATTATACAAGAGTCCATTTAATTTACATATCTCATATACAATCTTAAATTGAATTTATTCGATATATATAAAATTGATAGGAGTGGAATTTTTTAGTACCAATAAATCGATAAAAAAAAAAAGAAAAAAAAAGTGACCTTATAAATATTTTCAATGATCATTATATATATAGAATGTAGGGGTATTGATTAATTAAAAAAAAAATATACCTTAATGGAAGCAGACTGGCTGAAACTTGTGGGTTTTCTCTCCTTTAATAATCTACCTAATTTGACGGATTTTTTGGCAGCAAATTCCTTCAATACATCTAAATCAATGCAAATTATTTTTAATCACCCGAATAAATAAATAAATGGTGTTAGTCTATTTTAAATTTGGTTTACATCATAAATCTTTATAAACTTGTAATCCACTTAATTTTAAATACATAAAGTATAGGATTGGAAGGAGACGTTTCCATCATGAATTCGATTTACATGAATGTTTGTGAAATAAATGATAGAGTAGTTAAATAAAGGTGGTAGCTACCTTCAAAGCTAATAAGGCGATAAACTTGTCCAATAACCAAAGTGTCGTCGGGGCGGAGAAGCCTGAGCTGATTCGCCGGAGCTGCGTTGTCCGTCTTGGCGGGCGGCGCCACCACCTGCGCCACGTAGTGGCCGGGGTTAGAGTTCATGATCTCGTCAGCGCTCACCGACCAGTAAATCCTCTCTACCTTGGCGGCGCCGGGGTGGTGAATGACCACCGTCGCCACCTCCGCCGCCTGGCAATTACCCATTAGCGTCGAATGAGAGACACGTGGAAGAGAGGAGAGGGTGAAGAGAGAGAGAGAGAGAGAGATTATAAGAAGAGAGGGGCGAGTACAAAGAAATAGATGGTGAATAATGCTCATTTCATATTTTATTTGCTTTTAAGACAAGGGGATTATAAAGTTGATTTTAAGGTATATTTTGGATAAATAAATAATAATATTGTACGTAGTATGTGAGTTGTATTATGTAAGAATTGATTTTTTTTAAATAAAGTGTATTGGGAGAATGGTTCTTATGACTTTTATTTTTTTATTTTTTAAATAAAAAACTAATTTTTGTGAAACGAATTAAAATTAAAAGAACGTAAATATCTGAAATATGAAGGAATAAATACATAGAAATATAATGGTGATGGGGAGTGTTGGATAGATCTGCCAAACCAATTACCTGAAAATGGAAGGCTAGTTTATGACTTTGCGTCTGCAGGTTGGGACTCTGAGAGAGACAGAGGGTAGGGTAGGGTGGGGTGGGTGGGGAATGGGTTGCTAATGAATCAGGATTTAATTCCATGTCATGTTGGTGCATTGCATGCATCTTTAATTGATTTTATTTTTATTTTCATTTACTTAGTTTTTTAATTAGGAAATGAACATCGTGGACTTCAGGGCCCCAGGTTATTAGTCACAAATGTTTATATATACTGAATTTTTAAAATGCTTGTTCGTTATACTCTTTAATATATTTTAAAGTTACTCATAATTTTAAACTTTTTTATGTAGTTAAACCACAATATATACTTCTCGTCCTGGTATCTTTTCCGTTGGATGTTGTAAGATAAATGATTTAATGAAGTCTCTTTTGAATAATTCAAATTTAAAATAATGAAGTTGTTAAATTCAAGTAAATATAATTTAAGGGAAAATAGATTTTTTCATCTGTTAACTTTGTCCAATTTTGAATTTAGTCCATAAGTTTTTCACTTTTTGAAAATCGTCCATTATATTTGCAAAATTTTGAAAATCGTCCATTATATTTGAAAATTTTGAAAATGGTCCATCATGTTTACCAAGTTCAACAAAATCGTCCATTTTAACAGGTCATTAGCAGGTTATTCTAAAAGATAAAAATAAAAAATATGTAAAAAAAATATATATATATATATACTATTTTACAAAAATATAGCCATCACTAAGAATTTATATTATACTCTCTCCGTCCGTCCGAAAGAGGGCATTTTGCTTTTGTGCACGTTGGTTAAGAAGTATTGTTATTTAATATGTAGTGGGTAGTTGTATTAGTGGGAGTGTGGACCCCATATTTTAATTGTATTAGTGGGTGTGTGTGAATCCCATCTGTGTAAAAAATGAAGTGACTCTCTTTGAAACGGACGACCAAAATGGAAAAAAACCCTCTTTCGAGCGGATGGAGGAAGTATCAATATTTAGTTAAATTTGCTCCACTTTAGTATTGAGATTAATATTATTTGATTGGTATACGGAAGTGAAAAATGAAAAGTGAGATAAAATTGGTTAAATAAAAATATGATATAAATTAATTGGAGTGAAAATATTCAAATGACCTGCCATAGCAGGTCAAATGACCAAAATGTTAAATTTTATGAAGTTAATGGACTAATTTCAAAATTGTTATAAAATTAACGGACTAATTTCAAAATTGAAAAAGTTAATGGACTAATTTCAAAATAAGTGAAAGTTAACGGACGAAAAAATCTATTTTCCCATAATTTAATTAGTATGTAGCGCTACCTAGAGAATGTTCATGTTGTAAACTATTACTCCCTAAACCATTAGAAATAAATCTAATAACTAACCTATTCTAAAAATAGTGTTCTTGGGGTTTCAAGATGCTTAGCAGGATGAGATTAGAGAACGAATTAAAATTTGATAATTTACATTTATGAGCTTCAATGAAATGAAATGATCAACTGTAATGTCATACATGTCTAATAGATTCAGTGGAGGTATATCTCTGCAAAGCCTTTTCAATTCAACCACCTGCCAATCAAAAGGTTGTTTGATACAGAAGGGTGATGCTTTTGTATCTGCAACTGTTCTTCTCCTAGCTTACATAGTTAATTAATAATAGAAAATCTGATGTTGTAGTTCAAAAGAGCAAAGCTATCTCTAGATAAATATTTAAAAAAGTTAAAAGATAAAATATGCTGCTTCAATTAGTTGAAAACCTTATTGTGCTCCCCCTTGCATCTTCTGAGGGTTTTCACCCTTTACAATTCTTGCAGCCTACATGAGAGGCAATGTAACCCTAAGCATTATTACATTAAATTCATTGTTTATTGTAGTGTAGTCTTTAAAAATTAAATCAAGAAAACTGTGAATATGCAAAAAGACAAAATGAAAAAAAAAAAACCACACTAACCTTCCCATGAATGCATCCATCTCCATGAAGTTAGTATAAAAAGATGATTCACAATAATTATAATTTTATAGAAATCCAAACTATTGAGAAACTGACATCATAAATTAAACAATCAGTGGTGAAACTCACATGCACACTTTATCAAACGAAGGACATATATTCAACCCACCGAAGTTATTGATTTAAGAAACCACAAAGAACACTAATGTACGTAAGAAGGAAGAGTATATGAACAACAATTATATTTTTTCAAATTTAACATTAATCCTTTCTAATTCAGTATATTCAATGCAATCATTTGTGTAGAGACAGCAAGGGGTTAAAAGAAAGAGAATTTTGAATTTATGGGTAATCTGTTTGGGCAAACCAAAATCCGGTTTAAGGGTATGAAAACACAACTTATGGCTGCAACTTTGCCAATGGTGCAGTGTATCATGCGGTTAGCATGTGAGTAATTATTGTGAGTAATTATAAATGAAAAATAACTCAAATGAATGAAAGATGACATATGATAATACGTATGTGTGACAATGTTGATACATCATTCAAGTCGTAACAAAATATCTACAGAAGATGGCGTGAAAAACTTTATGCTGGTACTCAGCCTCTTCCCATGCTAGCATAAGTGTTCGAGTAGACAACATAAGCTCTTATGCCGGTTTCTTTGGATCATTAAACATTTCTAGTTTATGAACTCAAACCTCTCGGGTAGTTGCAAACAGAGTTATGTATTAAAAAATTACAAACAATCCATTAGTGAAATGCTTCAATAAGTGTCATCTAGCATGTCAAAAAAATATACTACTCACCAACCTACCCAGGATGCTTCTATACAATGACTGAAAATACAATCATTTGCTCTAAAATGACGAAGTACTTCATCGACGTGTGATTGGCAACAGAAACCTGCACATTCTATTTAAAGAACAATTTAATGGTCATGTAAACAGGTTCATGTTTCGAAAACAAGACATTCTATAGTTTAAAGCTAGTGTAAAGAAAATACCAGGCAATAGTCAGTCATTCAGGTAGGGTTCACTTCAAAGATTATATTCTAATACCTGATTAAAATTGCTAGTGTGGTAGAGGAACACAAAACGAACTATATATCCCTGCTGTCATTCGATGATAAGGACCAAAAATAGCAACTAGTTTTGAGAGTGTCTTCAAAAGATAAAACCAATACACTTAAAAACAATAGAACTAAGATACATGAAGTAACTAAAATCTTTTAAATAGGTAATCTGCATATTGATATTTAACTCGCAAACCTATAAGATGTGTCTTGGATTTGTAAAAGTTTTGTTTATGTCATGTTTTCATGTTGATTGAACATTAGCGGGGTGTTGGGTAGCATGAAGAATAGACCTCATGCTAAAATAAATGTTCTCGGGACGATTAACAAAATTACTTCCCAACTAAAATGTCTGAATTAAATATCTAAGATAATTGGAAAATGATTGCGTCGATCAAACGACAGAGAGCGATCTTAATTTATATTTTTAAAGAGCTACCTTCAAATGAACACAATGCACAGAATGGATACAGAAAAAATAAAAAAAATAATAAAAACAAATACAAAGTGAAGTTAACTGAACTAAACATTGAGTGTTACTTTAAAAAATTCAGCAAGAAAAGGCACAGTGGCATAGTCATATTTGTATCCCCCATTATTCTGTGATAACGTTGTCGTATCCCCTGCCAAATTCAACCAAAACAAACTTACATTACTCTAGAGATCTCGTTTTGGCAGCAATCACGCAATTAAATTCGTACACACACAAATTCGTACAGATCAAAATTCGAATTAAGAGCTACAATGAGAGAGAGAGAGAGCAAACCTGGGAGCTTGTGAGAATGGTGAGTACTGAAGCGACGACGTACCACTACATCTCCTCCTCTTCACTCACTGCACGCACTGTGGATTTCCTCAACTACACATCAGAACGGAGAGTGGATTCGATTGACACCCTTTGAAATTGAATATGTAGAAAAGAATACCTACTGATAATAAGAAGAAGAAGAAGAATGATTAATAGACCTGAAGGTAGGGTGGGAGTTCGGGTTGATACTGAGATGGAAGCTTTTGCAGATTAGAAATCACCCATGATAATAAGAAGAATGATTAATAGACCTGAAAGATGCATGTCATTCACTCACAACTTTCAAGTACCAAGTATAGCATATGGAAACACATGAAACATCTTCTTCATAGCATCACTGCATAAAATCATCACTTACGCATTTCATCGAACACTTGGCATGCATAAATTTTCAATATAATTTCAACATGCAATTCAAACATACTCATGTCCAATTTCTCAATACCTAAGCAAATCTCATAACAATTTATCATCATATATGCATAAATATCCACTCTACAGTTAACATCTAGTTCAACCAATTGCATCACATTCCAAAATTCCCAAATTTAAAGCACATGTACCCTAATATGCTCTTATACCCATATCACACGATTTTAATCAATTAAACTTGCTACTCCGTAATCTGAATCCATGTGGTTCGCACCAATTCAATTTATCTCATATTCAATACCTGGTAAGGAAATGTGGGCCGGCGCATGTGGTGGGATGGCTATGATAGTGCGGCGTCTGGATGGGAAAAGATTTACGGGAAGCTACAATTGCTTATGATTTTGATTAAATAGGTCGAACTTAGAAGTTCAATGAATTGTAGGAGTTGAACGGATCAGTGATCATCACATAAATAAAAATTTAATGGAGAAACTGATAAAATAATTAATAAAAAATTAAGTTAACAAATGTATAATTTGGAGTAATTAGGTAAATATTGAAATATGGAGAGGATAAAACTGGAAAAAAATATTTTACATCTTCAAGGTACTTTTAATATATTAGGATAGGATTAGGATATGATAACTAATAAATATTATACATATGTAAAATAATATATATATGAGTATATTTTAAAAATTTTATTAGTTCTATATGATTTTATAACACACATCTTCAAATGTTGTATTTAACAGGGTTTCTTATTTTTCCTATTAATTAATGGATTAAAAAGAAAAATAAGCCCGTTTAAATACACTTTTATATATTATTATTTGAATAATACTTCCTCCCTCGATCAAGGTGGCCGTTTACTTTTTGCACGTTGATTAAGAAGTATTACGCCCTCCGTCCGCTTCTAAGGTATCTATTTTATTATTTTTGGCGTCCGCTTCAAAGGTATCCATTTTTCATATTTAGTAAAAAATACACAATATGGCCCACCACTTCCCTCTAATACAACTACTCATTTTACATATAATAATAATACTCCTTAATACACGTGCAAAAAGCAAATGAATAACTTAAAATCGGACGGAGGGAGTATTATTTTTACAAACACTAGTATAAACTGAATTCACGGTGTAAACCATGTGGCCTCTCTTCCAATCCTATATACCATATGTATTGCTAGTGTGTTTAAATTAAGGGGGACCACAGGGTTTACAAGGGTTTATAATGTAAACCCGGTTTACAAAAGACTAATTCTATTATTTTATGTGTATTGGGTAGTTGTATTAGGGGATGTGATGGGTAGTGGTGGGTCCTTTTTACTAAAATGAAAAAATGATAACCTTTGAATGAGACGTTCAATATATTAAAATATGTACATTTCGACGGGACGGAGTGAGTATAATTAATGGAATAAACAAATAAGAAAAACATAAAATGTATAATATTGAGCAAGTATAAATTTTTTGTTTAGCAAGTTTTGTGTAACACTGTCTCATGGTGAAATCATTTTACGCTTTTATAATTAATTATCATTTTCGCTATAAAATATTATCGCGATATAAAATGTTATTGCTTTTCATTTATATTATAAACTGTTTATGAAATAGCATTATCATTTTTCAAGTATCACTTTTCATTACTCCCTCCGTCCGGCCGAAAGAGGGTCTTTTACTTTTGTGCACGTTGATTAAGAAGTATTATTATTTAATGTGTAGTGGATAATTGTATTAGTGAGAGTGCGGGTCATATTTTAATTGTATTAATAAGTGTGTGAGTCCTATATGTGTAAAAAAGAAAATGACCATCATTAAGACGGACAATCAAAATGAAAAATAAACTCTCATTCGAGCGGATAGAAAGTATAAAAATTATCAATTTTTATCAGTCTCAAGATGATTCTGACTCATTATGTGAGACGATATTACCATAATTCTTTTAAGTCTTTTTTTAAAGTTGATATTGGGTGTAATTTGACTTTTGATCATTATCGAAAATACTATTTGAATATAGTATATCATAAAATAAATGTTCGGTTAGTATAGTTATAGTGAAATATAATTTCTAAAAACGGATAATTGCATATGAATATTATATTGTGAAAAGTGATGATATAATTAATGTTTAAATGATAATAAAGTGAAATATTTGAGAAGTTGAATGTTTTTTTAATTAAAATATCTATACTAAATTTTAATGTTTTGAGCCTGTAAGATATCCAAATTAGAGACAGACTTAAAATAGGTAGAGACGAGAATTTTGAGTCTTTTTGAGTCGGTTTAAATAAGTCAGATCGATTCACTGTAGAGAACTTTTTTGATGAGCCGTTTAAGTATGGACAAAATTATCGTCTCTAAACTGGAGAAACGATAACATAACACGTTCGCAGGTTAAAGATGGCTCAGAAATCGTCTTAAATAAATCAGGACGGTGTCGTTCTGTTCTTGGGCATGTTTAGAGACGGCTAGTCATTTCTGGGTCTGAACCGTCTGTGTTACTTTGGCGTGACATCTCTTATGTCATTTCTGTGTCATTTTGGTGTGACATTTTATGTGTCACTCCGTTGGATAAGTAAAAGGTAATAGAGAGAAGAAAAACTATACCCTAAGTCAATCAATAAATCTTAGAAGAAAATCACAAAATATCTCATGCGACATGTTTAGCAGAATTATAAATAAAACATCCTCATATTGCGGAGCTATTTTGGCCTTTTTTCATCTCTTCTCCCACTCCAAATGGACAAGTTTGAGACATCATTGTTGTGGTCCATTTTCGTCACAATGACTCAAACGTAACCCAACTCAGATAAGATGAATCGGAGAAGAATATAGATCAAAGATAAGATCGATTTTCATTGCTAAATGTTGTATGTTTCATTGTGATTCTGCTCATAGATTGTGTGTGTTACATCATTTTCTCTCTTCCTCCCTATATGGGAGTTGATTCCTCCTTTCCTTCTAGATTATTCCTCCTAATCAATGATTGACAAGTGTCCTATTCTAAAATTATCCTATAACAGATTTGATGCCTTCTTGATGCTCTCATTTCTCATTGGTTAAAGTGGGATATCTGTCTAACAAACAATTGGGGACCACTATATCATATCTTTATAGTTGCCTCTATCTTTCTCGCGCCATTTACCAAGGTAAATTCGGAGGCCTGGTGCTACTCCCCGAGGTTATCCGGTAGTTATCCGATAGTTATGAAACTTCATTATCCCAAGGTTATCCGATAGTTATTCCGGGGTTTGCGCACTTCATTATCCCCGAGGATAATAGAAATAAAACGTGGGTTTTTCTTAGCTTCCTAGCTTCTTGGGCCTGCATTATTGGGCCGCTTTAATATCATCAATTGGGCCGAGTATTTATCCCATAACACTAGCCCCTCAATCTCGAAAAATATCGTGTAACAAAATTATTCGAGGTTGAAATCCCAGTTAAATTTGCTGTTTCTTCTTCCAATAGTTTTCTTCTTGTTGGGCTTTATAAGTGGCCCAATTCCAACCTGACTGTTCATCCTTCTCATTACGCCCTTATCGTTCTGTTCCTCTTCTTCGTATTCCTAGGGTTTTCTCCTGCTCTTCCATTCTTCACGTGGATCTACTGCGACCTTATTATCTTCACTTCCAGGTACTAAATTTTCTCTTTCACTTATGGATCACGATAGCGATTACACTCCCTCTCTTTCCCCTTCTGGATCTGGTGCTCTTTCTCCAAACACCTCTTCTAATCTATCTCTCAGTGAGGATGAAACACCCATTGATGTATCTCCTAATGTCGATATGAGAACTTGTGCGGATGGATCTGACTTCGGCATTAGCATTTGCCACTCTACCATTTCTCTGAAAAAATTAGATGTTCTGAAATTATACTGTCCACCCTCAATTACTCTTCACAGACCTAATCTGCAAGGTCATATGTGTTGGCCCCCATGAGGTTATGTTGGCACATATGAACTTATGTTACACAATGGTGTGCATTTTCCTCTTCCTCCTGTTATCTCACGCTTCCTTTTTCACTGGAGAATTTCCCCAGCCCAATTAGCTCCTAATGGATGGTCCATTCTGTATTGCCTACTTATTTTATTTCGCCAGTCTGGTTATTCCTTCCTCTCTCTTCAAGAAGTTGAATACCTCTATTCCTTTACTGTCGAGAATAACGCCCGGGGATGCTAATATTTGCTTCATCGTAGTCGTCCCGGCCTTATTACTGGTATCCCCAACTCTAATAAGGGCTGGAAGAATAAATGGTTCTGAGTTTCTGGCTCTTGGGGCGGGGATATCCCTGTTTGCTCAGATAGCAGTTCCTCGGCCTACTTGAAAAATGCCATTCCTAATTATTTTCAGGATTCTCCTCCTTGTGAGTGTAGTTTATTTTTCAATCTGTTTCTTGATGTGTGGCTATAATATTTCGGTTGTCTGATTTTCTGCTGGTGCTTTCATGCATAGCCTCAAGTGTCCATTCATCTGATCGCCTCTCGCGCCGCTTTATGGAGCATTTGGAGATTGATTTGTCCTGGCCATCTGCAAAGCGTCATCTGACTGCGCTCGTAATATTTTATTTTATTACTCTTATATTTTTGCTATCTTCTTTTCGTTGAAATAACTTTTCCCACTTTGTTTTCAGGAAAACATTCCCGTCTAGTTCCGGCCAGTGAGCGTCTCGCGTCTTCCTCTTCTCCTTCTATTTCAAAGGGACCTATCCTCTGTCCCCCTGGGGATATTCCTGTTCCTAAGAAGCCCCGAGTGACCCCTTCGGATTCATTTCCGGATAAAAAATTTTCTGGTACCCCTAGCTTGATTGATATTTCTGATGATCCCTTTACCCTTTCTGGGAATGAAACCCTTTCTTCCTTAAAGGCATCTTCCGCCAAGTCCAAAGGTAAATTCACTAAAGGAGCCTCTCGAAAAGTTTCTATCAAGCCTCTAGAGAGTTCTTCTAAGTCACCCTCTAGTGTCGTTCCCTTTGATTGTCAGTCCACTCCCTTTTGTCCTGTGGACCCTAAGAGGAATGCGGCCCTCTCCAAATCCACTGTTTCTCTGGGTGGCATGGGAGCCACCTATTTCCGATCGGTGGATACCAAGATTCCTGCCAGTTTGTCAACCTATTTGAAAACAGCCATGAACTATCCCTCTCGATCGTGGACAGAGGAAAATGCAGCTGCCATTACTCAAATGAGCTATCAGGCTAAGTTAATGTGTGCTGTTGGCCATCTTGGTCAAGCCTCCAGTTTTATAGCCAACCTTCCTGAGGATATAGAGAAATTGTCCCGGGATTATGAAGCTTACTCTCAGAAGTTAGAGGATCTGAAGGCGAAACTTTCCTCGATTGAGCGGGAGAAATCAGAAATGGTGAAAGCTCGGGATTATTTCCATGATCAATTTGAATCCGAAAAAGAAGCTCGCCATCGTTCCAAAAAATCATTTGTCGATCTTTCCCAGAAACATGACCGTTGCCAGGAAAATCTTTCTCGCCTGGAGGAAGAGTTTTAAGCCCTATATATAAGTGCGTCTACTGAGAAGAAACAGCTATCTAATCAAGTGCAGGTGGCTGTCGACGCTCGTACATTTTGGCACACTGAGTATATGATAGTTTTTAAATCCTTGACTCAAGTTCGTGAACACGACTTGCCGGTTGCCCGTATTTTCTATTTCTATTCTGTTTATATAACTGTGGTTGAAAAATTGGCTGGGAAACTAACTTCTGAGGACTTGAAAGCCATCCGTGCAGAGTTGAAAGAAAGTCTGGCTGAAGTACTCATGCCTCCAGGAGCTAGCCTGAAAGAGGACCTTGACTTCGGTGTTCTTGGTGCTTACTCTGACTTCATCACTGACATTCCTCCTGAGAAGAATGCCCAGTCTGAGGATTTCATCTCTTCTGCCTTTCTTGAGGAGAATCCGCCTGAGGCCAATGTTTCTTCTGAGGTGCCCCTATTATCAGATAAAACTTTTCTTTCTGAAGTTCAAGAAGAAGCAGCTAATACCGAGCTCCCAGGGAATGACCCTTCCCCTTTTTCACAGGTGGATCTGTTGGCAATTGGATCTTATGGTTAACGTGATTCGCATAGAAAACAAGAAATTATACAGCGGAAGCATAAATCATTACCTGTCTTCTGGATTGGAGTAGAGGATGAATGTTTGAGAAGAACTACCTCTTGTTCTTCTACTGTATTACCCTAGTCAATCCTACTGTTGTGTGGTCAACAGTCTGTAGGATTACTCAATCTGCTCCTAACCACTTTTTAGACAAAAGAACGGCGTTCTCAATTCTTAGGGCATCCAGGAGCTGAGCAGACTATTATAAAGGGCTACAGTAGGGACCAGGAGGAGAAATTGGGCTGGGCCTCAATTGAATTTAATTAACCAAGCTTAGCCCAAAGCTTTTAATTAAATCCAATAATAATAATATAGTCCACTAAAATATTATTATTGCACTACCCGTCCAATCCCAAATTATGTTCTGGGCTCCTTCTTATTATGAGCCCGATAGTCTCCCCATGTTTAAGATATTCAATGTCCATTAATTAATTAAGTTACTGACAACTCTAATTAATTAATATCTCGTCCGAGAGTAGTACCACTCAACCTTTTTATCATGCCGGAAATTAATCCACTTGCAAGATTTACATGATAAACCTTATGAGCTCCTCAAGGGGACATCATCAACCTATGACGGACATGGATTCCTTCTACAATCAACAGCACACCATAGATACAGCACTACTTCCCAACTCACCGAGTTTGTTGATTTAATACATATAAATCTCACCCATTGATGAATCAAAGAAATACATACTGCCCTACGTGTCGAGGTTATTGTATAGGGATTAAGAGCACGAACTTCCATAATAACAGAGATCAAGTTCTTCTATAAGTCAGTATAAGTCGAACGATCTCAGGCGGTCCTGCTCAATACACACAAGTGCACTAATGTGATTCTATAGCCAAGATAAGCTAATACCAAACCACACCACAACCATACCGATAGAGAGTCCTCGTCTATCTCAGTTGTGAGCATCTGTTTATACTTTATAAGGAAACCGATAATATGATCTTCCGCGTGTTGTCGCACAACATATTATCTACAGTATAAAGTAAATGGACTATTGCATCATGCATATAAAATAAATTATAAGATGCAATCATTTGATCATATGATTCTCATTTCAAATATTGTTATAACATTGTTCATACTAAAGCTAGACTTTTAGTATACAATCCAACAATCTCCCACTTATACTAAAAGACTATGCTGTCATGTCTTCTGCCATACATCTGATTCCTACTCCCACTACACGACCATAAAAAGCTCTCGCCTTAAGGTCCTCGTAAATGGATTTACTAGCTCATCATCCGATGCAATCTAGGCGACAACAACCTTCCCCTCATCATACGATTTCTCGTAACAGGTGGTACTGGCGCTCCATGTGTTTAATTGCCTTATGGACTCGTGATTCCTTCAAGTTTGCAACTGCACCAATATCAGCAATATAAATTGTGATAATCTTGGGCAAACTTAGAAACATTTCAAAGTCCATCTTGAAGTTTCTAGAGTCATATAGATACTTTGGCAGCCTCAGAGGCTCCAATTTATCATCTTTCCATGATGGAGTCCGGAGTCTGAAATATATTTCTATATAACACTCCTCCACATTATGACTCTACTTCCTAAAATTAAACACATAACCTTTGAGGAGAATTTACTGTCGTCCAATCTGACTAAAAATCTGAATCTACGTAATCCACAAGAAGCAGTGAATCTGCTCAGTAAATCTATATATGATTTCCAGTCCTTCTCAGGCACTTCATATATGTCTTACCACAGTTCATCATTCTTGTTCCGGATTACGTTGATACCCACTGTTCTGCATCCAGCAAAACAGATATCCAACTTCGTTCATAGCATTCCTTAGATTAAGCTTCCTTATTCGCCGAAGCATAAGGAACCGCTTTCATCTCCTTTATCTTCTTTTATGTCTCAAGACACATCCAACAAGATAAATTCACATGCTAAACGAGTATGGATTGTATCATTTATGAAACTTGAGATAAGCATAACATCCTTTCATGTGATCCGTATTACCGTGATCAAAAGGATGTATTTTGCTTTTCTTAAGTCCTTCATCACTACCGCTTTATGAACCATACCCATACGCCCGATAATACTCTTTCATTGTCTCCAATGAGCAAGATACTATCTACGTATAGTACAAGAAACACCACCTCGTTTCCGTCACTCTTTACAACACACAAGACACATCCGCTCATTGATTTAAATCCATGCCACTGGATTACCTAATCAAAACAGATGCTTCACGATCTCAAAGCTTGCTTTTAGTCCATCGCTGGACACTTTTAAGCTTACTATCAAAATGCTATTAGTACTTTGCAATGAATCACTCTGGTTGCTTCACATAGATGTTTTCCTCAAAACTTCCAATCAGGAAAGCTGTCTTGACATCTATTTGTTGTTCCTCATATTTCAATATGAGCAGCAATAAATAAAAGAATCCGGATCAACATAAGCATAGCTACTAGCGAACATGTTTCCTCATAATCGAACCATTTCTTTCTGAGTACATCTTTTCGCAACAAGCTTTGCTTTCAAGATTTTCACCTTTCCGTATGATCCTCTTTTATTTCCTATGATCACTTGCAATGGTTTTTACACCATTTAGTGGTCATACAAGTTCCCAGACTTAATATAGAATCCATAGATTCTATTTCAACGTACATTGCAACTTACTAAGATTCCGCATTTTAATCTTGTAGTGCTATGTCGTATCCGTGGGATAATACCATGTTCACTAGGGATCAAGTCTCACGACTCTCCCAAACATATATTTATGAGTTGTCACACATCCCTCCCACTACGACAAGGCACTACATGTAATTGTGTATCAGACGTGACACGTGTTGCAGTTTACCTTGTGGTATATCCTCTTGTACACTTGGTACTTATACTTAGTTTTTTCTTCTCACTTCCTTTAGAACAACTTATACATGGGCTTGTGATTTATTACATAGTCCTTTTCTAAAAATCTAGTTATTGAGTTAACAATTACCCTTCGATCTTTTGGACTAAATAAATCACCCTCCATTTTTCTAGGATATCCCATATACAGACAAACGTTTCACGAATTACTGTATCTAGGGCATATCCATAAAACGAATTTAATTATTCCAAATAATTCATCGTCTATCTAATCATAACCATAAGAGCCTTATACCTTCTACCCACCACACCATTCAGCTGGGGCAAGCCCGGTGTAGTCTACTTGAGATTTAATCTCTACTTCTGATTAATAGCTCCTAACTATCCCTTGAGGTATTCGCCATCATGATTAAATCGTAATGACGTAATATATTTTCCATGACGCTTCACTGTACCAGCCTTTCAATTCTTGAATTAATCCAAGAACTTAGACATGCAGTGCATCAAATAAATATATTGGTATCCAGAATAATCTTCGAATATTCTTAACCACCTCTTGCCTGGATAATATTAGGTCCGCTTAAATCAGAATGAACTAATTCCAACATATATATCTTTGGCTCTATACCCCACAGCCTTGAAAAGGCAGTTAATCATTTTTACTTCCAAGTAAGACTCACAAGTCCGATAGTTTCCACTTTAGATAAACCTTACGGTCTATCGGCTATCAACTTTTGAATCCTACTCAAGTAAAATGAATTAATCTTAGACGCCAAATATATGTTTAGTTCATTTCCGAAGGTTCCTTTCTCTTACTTATATTAGAAGATGCATTATTTAATTACTATTTATTGCATCTGTGGGATGTACATGATTTAAGAGTTTACATATTATCCACCAACGTACTTTAACGGATTATACCCCCATTCCTCATCATTATGACCATGTCATATAAATGAAATGAAGTATTCATCCGTTAATGCATAGAAACCGAAATTAAATTCTTTCCATGAAAACGTACGTAAAGATAATTTCTCATAATCAATCATTTATTCCTATCATAAGATAGATAAATAACTCCCACTGCAATAGCCACTACCTTCGTAGTTTTACCCATGTCTTAACTATCTTATCCTCACTTAGTAATAAACATTTAGCGATTCCAGTATCTACACACTTCGTGTTAATAGATGCCATCACTAATCATGTTTAAACAACTAGTGAATAAGATATTAAACTTGTATACTTTATGATGGAAATGGCTTTCATTTGCCACATGTTTTGTTAGAAGTTTCCCACCATTTACATCCTCTTGTAATTGAGGTGGAACTTTCTCAAAAACATCTAGGCAATTATGGAAAATAAAATTGACTTAGGTTTCCCTTTCAACTTCTATTCCATATATATTTCCAATTCATTCATCAAATTCTATCATGATCTTGCGCCTTTTAAATTACTCAAGTATCTGAAGAGTTACATGAGTTCATCATATTTCTATGATCCTCTCATCTCTTCACTAAAGACTTTAATAGGCATCATGAGCCGTCCTTTGAGAGAACACATGTATTATCTTAAGCAGTAATTTTCAAAAAACACGATTCTTTTCTAATCAACTAATTTGGACAAGTAAATATAATGTCTTTTAGTTAACAATTAGTGAGATAAAGCCATCCGAAATTCAGAGAATCACAAATAAATTTACCGATCAAATCTTCGAATTTTATTCTTTTATATCGATTCCCTCAAAACAATATAAAATAAAATTCAACGACATCTCAAGCACCGTGAGTCTGCAAGCCACGATAGTGTGGACGTTTACAAACCCGAACATTTACAAGAGAAGGTTTTACCCATTAATTTCATTTGTCAACCTAACTTTATGACAAAATAATTAATAGTCGGTTCCTCTTTGGCCATGCAAATAAAAGCAGTGACTCCGATGGGGAGGATACTTATTATTTACATCTAAGTGTACACCATTATTTGACCCCAAGTCCGCGGCCCAAGCTTGTGTGCCTTACAGATAGAGAAGTACACACGCGCTCGGATAACTTCCTACAGTCATCAATTACAAGTTTGTACCAGTGAACCGCATATAAACTCATCCGATAGGGAGGAAGGTCTAAGCCAACGCGCAAGTTCATATGCATCACATTACAAACGTAATTATTTAATGAAGTCTGTTCCAGCAATCCATGAATAAACTCATCCGATGGGGAGGAAGGCTCTAATGCCGACGCGCAAGTCTATTCACATCGCTAACAAACCAATAATGGAGGCCGCGGGAATTTATTACCAATTCCCTCTCCCACTTAGTTATTTAATTACCGAGGGTTTTTAACATGCATATAATATTCAGTAATAAAATATACAACTTAGACATGCTTCTATTAACAGCAATTTAAATAAATAAATTACATAGAACATGTCTTACACATATACAACAATAATTGACAATTAAATCAATTAATCAGTTATATAACATTAATTAATTGTATAATAAGTGGATCAATTAATTTGGGCCTCAAGAGCAACAAATAAGCACAAAATGAGCAGCAGATTAAATAATTAATCAAGCTCATTATCCATGGCCCATAAACTTAGCCCAAAATCAAATTAAATCCACCAAGCCCATTAGCACAATTAGTCCATTAATATAATTAATTAATTATGCTTGGTCCATTACCCACAATTAATTAAAACCAGCAGTAAAATAGGCCCAGCAACCCACAAGCTTTTAATTAAAATTGGGCCTTTATTTCCAGCCCAAAACCAAATTAAATCCAAGCCCAAGGGGACAGCCCATTAGCATATTTAATTAAATTAGACCCATAAGCCCAACAACCAAATTAAATAAAATGGAGCCTGTTGCCAGCCCATATCCATTTAATTAAAAAAATGGGCCCAACATTTAATAGCAAAGCCCAATACCAAAGCCCAAGCCAATTAAAATAAGGCCCAGGTAATCGCTGCCCTACGACAAATCAGCCGCAACATACACGAGCAGCAGCGCACACGCGGCCATCACGGCGCCGCTGCTCTCGGCGAAGGCGCCGTCAGCAAGCTCCGACTCCACGAATCGCCCGGAAATCAGAAAACGCACTCGTCCTCGACAAGCAACCGGGCACCTTGGCGTGCACATCAATGAACAGGCCGCCCAGCCATCTACTCAGCATCACGCCGGAAGCTGCTGCCTTGCCCGAAAAGTGGTCCAGCATGCCCGCCCATTTCTGTTGATGCCCGATGACTCGCCGGTATCAACATCAACCAAGAGCTGCTCCTGATTTCAACACAGACTCGCCCAGAAAGAAGATGCCTCGCTCAGAAGCCATCTGGAAGCGACTGAAACTTGCAGCAAACGCGCTCGGAACTGGTAGGATACGATCGAAAACTGCCCAGATCCAGTCTTCAAACAGACCCGATCGAAAGAAGTAGCAGTCTCGATCGGAAGTTTCTCAGACTGCCATGGCCGCCGTCAAACCCAGCGATTCACGCTAGCCGCCTCGAATCGATTTGCCTGGAACCCGCCAAGGATACGCCGGAATTCATCAGACTCGTCTGGATCTGGAAAAGCTCCATCGATTTTGTCTAAGACACGATCAAGATGCGAATCAATCTTTCTCTCTGGTTGTCGCGCGTCGCCGATCTACTCCGACCCAATCGGAATCAGGTTGGATGCGCCCGGGTCCTACTGTCCAGGTTTGTCGCCGTTAGCTGCTTCCCGATGTTGGTTGCTGATTTGTCGCACCACTTGACTGTCATCGATCGACAGCCAAGTTTCTGGCCAACGTCGCGACTCACCACAGTAGTGGACGCCAACCAGCATCGTTCTCCGTCGATGGCATCACTCAGCACCGTCGAAACAGTCGCCCCTTATCAGTCGGCAGTGGTCGTCGTACTTCACCGCCCCGACCACGCGCCGCCGTCTCCGTCAGCGACCACGCGCCGCCGTTTCAGACCGAGCAGTGTGTGTGTGAAAAAAAATTACAGTGTACACAGTGAATGCAATTTCAAAAATCACACACGTAATTTTTCATAATTAAAATTGATTATTTCCAGATTAATTAGCATAATCATATAATCAAAATAATTAATAACAAATCTTTGATTACAACAGCGATTATTCCAGATAAAATATCATATAATCACAACATACCTACGTCTCACGTTTCACCACGAAACCAACGCTCTGATACCAATTGTTGGCAATTGGATCTTATGGTTAACGTGATTCGCATAGAAAACAAGAAATTATACAGCGGAAGCATAAATCATTACCTGTCTTCTGGATTGGAGTAGAGGATGAATGTTTGAGAAGAACTACCTCTTGTTCTTCTACTGTATTACCCTAGTCAATCCTACTGTTGTGTGGTCAACAGTCTGTAGGATCACTCAATCTGCTCCTAACCACTTTTTAGACAAAAGAACGGCGTTCTCAATTCTTAGGGCATCCAGGAGCTGAGCAGACTATTATAAAGGGCTACAGTAGGGACCAGGAGGAGAAATTGGGCTGGGCCTCAATTGAATTTAATTAACCAAGCTTAGCCCAAAGCTTTTAATTAAATCCAATAATAATAATATAGTCCACTAAAATATTATTATTGCACTACCCGTCCAATCCCAAATTATGTTCTGGGCTCCTTCTTATTATGAGCCCGATAGTCTCCCCATGTTTAAGATATTCAATGTCCATTAATTAATTAAGTTACTGACAACTCTAATTAATTAATATCTCGTCCGAGAGTAGTACCACTCAACCTTTTTATCATGCCGGAAATTAATCCACTTGCAAGATTTACATGATAAACCTTATGAGCTCCTCAAGGGGACATCATCAACCTATGACGGACATGGATTCCTTCTACAATCAACAGCACACCATAGATACATCACTACTTCCCAACTCACCGAGTTTGTTGATTTAATACATATAAATCTCACCCATTGATGAATCAAAGAAATACATACTGCCCTACGTGTCGAGGTTATTGTATAGGGATTAAGAGCACGAACTTCCATAATAACAGAGATCAAGTTCTTCTATAAGTCAGTATAAGTCGAACGATCTCAGGCGGTCCTGCTCAATACACACAAGTGCACTAATGTGATTCTATAGCCAAGACAAGCTAATACCAAACCACACCACAACCATACCGATAGAGAGTCCTCGTCTATCTCAGTTGTGAGCATCTGTTTATACTTTATAAGGAAACCGATAATATGATCTTCCGCGTGTTGTCGCACAACATATTATCTACAGTATAAAGTAAATGGACTATTGCATCATGCATATAAAATAAATTATAAGATGCAATCATTTGATCATATGATTCTCATTTCAAATATTGTTATAACATTGTTCATACTAAAGCTAGACTTTTAGTATACAATCCAACAGGATCCTCTGGTCATTTCAGCTCCAGTTCAGACAGATACAAACGACATCCTCGATTTACCAGAAACTATCCCCTCCAGGCCATCAGATGACGTGGCTGAATCTTGATGTATTTTTTGAATTTGATTTTCCTTTCCCTATACTCTGTTAGTTTTGAATATTAATGAAAAATATTCCCAGTATTTTCTGGGTTCTACACCCCTATATTCCACCATTTTTTTAATGGGCCACACGATCCCACGTTTTAACCTATTCAAATTTAAATTTTAAATTTGAATCTTATTGACATCAGCCCAACTGTCTGGTCTAGGGTTTCACGCCCATCCTTTCAACTTCCCATCCAAATAATATATATTTCAATCCCCTTTTCTTTTCTCCTTCTTCTTCTTTTTTCTACTCCTCTGCTTTCCCTTTTTTCTTGATTTCTTTCCTCCCATGGCTCGTAGTAATTCCGATGATTCACAAGAGTTCACTGTGTCTGTTCATTCGCCCGACGCTAGCTCAGAGGAATCGTCGGCTCGTGCTTTACGATGCTCTAACCATCACGCCGTCTCTCGCGGCCGTGGCTGCGATTGTGGTCACAGCCGAGGTGGTGTACATGTTCATGGTGGCAGTTCAACTTCCTGTACGCCCATCACTTCTCGCCCAATGTGAGCCCCTGAGCCTAATACTGTTCCGGCTGTTCACCATCCTCAAAGCTCTCCTGCTACTAGAGACGCATATTCCTAGGCCAGTGAAATTATCCAAGCTGATGTGGATCGTCTTCACGATGTTCACTGGTATAACCGTGTTCAATTTCTCGCCCCTGGTCCTAATGCCAGGATTAATGTCCCCCCTTCTGGTGCAATTCATTTTAATGAAATTTTGTTCACTGCTGGACTTCGATTACCCTTGGCATCGTTTATTATTCATTTGTGTCTGCATTGAGGGATAACCCCTATTGAAATCCTTCCTGCTTTCTGGGTGAATCTTTTTGCTATTATCTATTTATTTCGGGTGATTGGGCATCACTTTGTTGAGCCCCAAAATATTGATTTCCTGTTTACTTTTACTCTTCGTCACTCTGGTTATTATTGCTTGATGCCCCGGGGGCCAAAATTGATAGGAGGAAGCGACATTGTTGGTCGCAAATGGGAATCCTCTTGGTTTTGGCTGTAGGGTCATTACCGGGCTTCGTCTGGTTTTGATAGTTTTCCGTTATCCTCTTTGTTATTCCGTCCTTTACCTTCTAGTAATACAAAAAAAAACTTTTCATTCTGCCCCTGAGCTTCTTTTCCTGACCCGATCTTTGTTGGCTAGGGTATGTTTTATCTCTTTATTGATATTACTGTCTGTTCCGCAGGTCCTGAACGTCCTGCCTTTGAGAGTCTTAGCCGCGGTTTTAGGAAAGCTTATAACCAAATCATGAATATGGCCTTTCCTTTACAAGCCTCCGCCCTTCTGTCTGAAGAAATGTTAGTTACCGCCAATCTCGCTCGTCGTGGAGTTCCTATTCCTAAAGGTACCATCTATTTATTGCCTGTACTTGGAGTTTATATTTAGTTCTCTTACCTGCCTTCCCTTATTTTCCTTTTGCAGATAAACTGTTTCTATCCCTGGTTCCTTATAAAGATGTGAGTTATGGGTTACCTCATGGCCGCAAAAGGAAATATAGTGATGCTGGTCCTTCTTCTCGCCAACCCCACTCAGCTTTGTCAGATTCTCCTGGTAAAGAGATGCTCGAAGATCTGGGATCTGGTTCTGACGATCCAGCAAAGGTTACTCCAGGGCGTAGATCCTCTGCCGCAAGGACACATTCTAAAACCCATTCAGTTATTCGAGATATTGCCCGACAGTACCCATCAGGTGGATCCTCTAAAGAAGAATCTGAAAATGCTCGAAAGAAAAGAGTTGCTAGGGGAAAATGGCCCGAAACTCGAAAGAAAACTAAGTTGCCTCGGTCTTCTGTTCAGCAGCCTACCATTCCTTCCTCCAATCTTCCCAACCAGGGGTTAAGTTCTGAGGCTGAGGTATTGTGTCCAACCTGGCTAACATGGCCCAAGAACTTGCTGAGTGTCAGAAGTTGTTTAAACCCGAGATGATAAGCTCAGCTCCAGTTCCAGCCCCTGAAGAGATTGCCCAGTTGACTGCTCGTGTATCCTCTTTGGAGATACAAAATGCTGAGCTAACTGCTCGTTTATAGGCTGAAGCTAATCATATGAAGGAAATGACTGCTCGGGCGGAGGCTGCCAAAGCCAAACTTAAAGCCTTCCGTGATTTAAGCTTTTCTTGATTCCTGACTATGTTTGCTAAACTTCTTTCTTATTAATTTTCTTTTGACGCTCGTGGCGCTGTGTTCGCTTTTGGAATCTGATAACTTTATCTCTGTCTTTCCCATTTCTCTATGCTGTTGAATTTCTGATCTCTTTTTTTCTTTTTTTTATAAAAATATTAATGATGCTGATTCTTGTGACTTACTTCTATTCCCTCATGTACTTGACTTGTGTTTCTAACTAACCGAGAATGCTTTGACGCTAACACTTTTATTTGAACTAATTTCTCATGATTTTGCTCATAATGAGTACTATTTTTTCTTATATCATGGCGTTTGGTTGAAAATAAGATGAAAACTGCATAACTTTCTTTTCTTTAAACTTACTGGTAAAACTTCCTCAGATGTTGCGCATTCCAGGGATGTGGCTCCTCCTTTTGTTTATCATTGATCATCCTGTGTGCTCCACCTTTCAATCTTCTAGCTATAGTGAAAAGGCCTTCCCATTCTCTCCCAAATGTCTCTGGGGTTGTTTGTAGTATCCTCCGCAGAACTAAATCTCCGTGCTTGAACTCCCTTAGCTTCACTTTTGTATTGTAGTCTCTTTCTGATCTTTCTTTTAACACTTGATTATGGATATCTGATGTCAATCTCTTCTCTTCCAATAAATCCAACTCTAGCTTTAAAGCCTCTTGATTCCCTTCCTCTGAATAGTGAGAAACTCTGAAGCTTGGTTCTCCAATTTCTACTGGGATAATTGCCTATGCTCCATATGCCATGGAGAAAGGGGTTTCTCCCGTTGCATTCCTCGATGTGGTTTTATAAGCCCACAATATCCCGGGTAACATCTCTGGCCAACTCACATCAAGCCCTTCCAACCTGGCTTTGAGTGTATGCTTTATGATCTTGTTCATGGCTTCAACCTGTCCATTAGATTGTGGGTGGTAAGGGGTTGAGTACAGTTTCTTGATTTTTAAGTTTTCGCAGAACTTCCTGATTTTAAATTGTTAAACTGCTTCCCATTGTCTGTCACTATGGCATTTGGGATCCCAAAGCGACATACAATATTTTTCCACAGAAAGTCCTCCATCTTAGCTTCGTTAATGATAGCTAGAGGTTCTGCCTCTGCCCACTTGGTGAAATAATCCACTGCTACCACTGTAAATTTTACTCCACCCTTTCATGTTGGTAACGGGCCTATGATATCCACTCCCCATTTAGCGAATGGCCAGGGGCTAATGACTGATAGCAACTCTTCTGGAGGAGATCAAATTATCGGAGCAAACCTTTGGCAATTTTTACAAGCTCTGGCATATTGCATAGCCTCATTTTTTAACGTCGGCCAAAAATATCCCTGTCTCATAACCTTGTGTGCCAAGGCACGTTCCCCGGTATGATTACCACAAATACCCGCATGAATTTCCCTTAAGACATATTCAGCTTCTTCAGAAGCCAAACACTTCAGTAGCGGTGTCATATAGCCCCTTTTATACAGGACTCTTTCTAAGATGGTATATCTTGTTGCCCTTGATCTCAACTGCCTGGCTTTAATTGTATCCCCTGGCTGTTCTCCCGAGTTTAGGAACTTAATTATTGGAGTCATCCAATTATCCCTGGCTTCCTCCTCCACAATTAAGATCATGTTATCGCTGGGCTTATCTTGTCGAGTGATGTTGATGTTATTCAACTCCTCCGCATTTACAGTCGTTGCTAACCAGGCTAATGCATCTGCTTCTGAATTTCTCTCTCTACCAATATATTTGATGAAAATCTGCCCAGCCCAAATTTTCTCATTGCCTCCACCACTAAATCTCTGTACTTTTCCATTTGACCATCTTTTGTAGCAAAGTCTCCTTTGATTTGGTTCACCACTAATTGAGAATCGCTGAAGACTATCAAGGCTTTCACTCCCAATGTCATTGCCATTCTTAAACCATTTAATAGGGCTTCATATTCTGCTACATTGTTTGTAGCTTTGAATCCAAACTTTATAGCTGATGAGAACTTTCCCCATGATGGACTTTCCAGTACAATCCCGACACTCAAGACTAAAGCTGTGGCAGAGCCATCCACATATAGTTTCCATAGTTCTTCTACCTTACTCTCTTAAGGGACAGGTAAGGTTAACTCCACTACAAAATCTGTTAAAGCCTGCGCTTTTATAGTGGGTCTTGGGGCATATATGATGGCATACTGCCCTAATTCCACTGACCATTTTAAAAGCCTTCCAGCCGCATCAGGCCTTTGCAGTACTTGACATAGGGGTAATGCTGTTAATACTTCAATTGTATGCTCCAAGAAATAAGGTCTCAGTTTCCTTGAGCTTATGACCAATGCCAATGCCATCTTTTCTAACACCGGTTAGCGAAACTAAGCCTCTCTTAACCCCTGACTAACATAATACACTGGGGGTACATTCTTTGTCTTCTGTTTTGACTAGAACTGCACTCACCACAATTCCAGAGGCTCCGATATACAACTGCAGCTTTTTCCCTGGTGATGGCTTTGATAAAATCTTGGGATTGGGTAATTCTTCCTTGATCTTGTCAAAGGCTTCCTGACTTTCCGCTGTCCATTCAAACTTTTTCTTTTTTCTTAAGATAAATAAGAAGGGCTTGCATTTATCTGATGCTTTGGATATAAACTGGCTCAATGCCGCTATCCTTCCTGTCAGGTTTCTGGACTTCTTTCCTATGTTTCGGGGGCTGCATATCCAATATTGCCTTTACCTTGGTTATTTCATCTCTATTCCTCTTCGGCTGATAATGTATCCTAGGAACTTTTCCGAGGATACCCCAAAGGTACACTTCTTGGGATTCAGCGTCATGCCATATTCCCTGAAAATTGAAAATACTCTGGACAAATGTTCAAAGTGATCTTTCTTTTTTAAACTATTTACCAGGGTATCGTCAACGTATACCTCCACAAACTTACCTCCCCAAACTTAAAGTGTTGCTCGTCCCCGAGCAACGAAAATAATAAAACAAGAGGAGAAATTTTCACCTAGAAAAAGACCTAACGAACATAAGCAATAACATATTATAAGCAATAAGGACTACAAACCATATCAACTCACCCTCCAATATCAAACTCATAACATGAAAAAATTAACAAGTTCAATTCAAAGAGATTAAAGAGTAATATAGTCCCTTTTAATCCAAGCCTCATATCGGATATCAAATGCACTCAACACTCTATCAAGATAAGGTAAATCAACACTCATCAACCGATTAGCCCGACGCACCATAGGCTTACTCGTGGACTACATACACAGACCACCATAGCTTCAATTAATGATCAAATAGGACTTTACTTTTGGATGTAATGATAGACTTTTTGGTAAAGGTATGGAGAATTTGGATAATAGTGACTTATTGAGTGTAAGTAATCGAAGAGATGATCAACTTCTTCAACTTCTTCATGTTTCTATCTTCCTTTCTTTTCTTTTCTCAATACAAGCACTTATTATTATCATTCCTTGTGTTTCTTGAGCTTATTTTGATTGTATGCTTCCTTCTTTGACTTTCACGATTACATGAGCATATTTTAATTTGTTGATTTGCACTTTTTCTTATTTTGAGGTAGCATGTATCTTTGTTTGAGCTTTTTCATTCTTTTCTTGCTTGTTTACCATTTCCCTCTTTCTTTTGTACAATTCTCACATCAAACCATGTAGACCATCATCTTCTCAATCACCCACACAAAAGGTATATATATAAGGCTTAAGTGGGTAATCATGACTTATAATGTGCTTAGTTCACAAGAAATAGGCTTAAAGGCTCAAAGTGGCAAACTAGGGATGATGTATAAGGTAAGGAATATATGGCAATGACTTTAAAGTACAAAGATGACCTAAGATCATCTCACTAACCTCCACCAATCGGGTTCATTCCCGTAGTCCACTAGCAAGTTCTAGCTTATCAAGGATCAATCGATTCACTCATGAAAAAATAACCATGAATGCACAGTTGAGGCTCAAATGCTTACAAGCTTTTGCTCGAACCATGAGGAACTTATTACACCTCAATTCATCTCAAAATTGGACAAGTTAAATAGAATATGTCACAATTTTAACTAGTAGAGATTCTTAACATAATTCGTCATCACTTATCACAAACAACACATCACCACTCATATTCAAGAAAACAACTCACAACACAAGAAAATAAGAACATCACAAAAAAAACACAAAAACAAAAGACATACGACAAAAGAAAACTATGTGCGCCGGTGCAAATTTTATAATATGAGAACTACGTGAGCATAAAAAAATTGACCCCCAAACTTAATTCTTAGCTAAGGCTAGAATTAAGTTTGAGTCGAAAAATAGGTACTCCCTTTGAAGCATCCCTCGTAGCTCTTCTCGTAATCCAATATACTCCACATCCACACCAAGCACAACATAATTTCTACACAAAACACCAAAAAACACAAAAATCAAACCAAAACACCAAAAAATCAAATCCATCATCCTTATTGAAAGCAATAAATAAAGCAATAAAGATAATGATGGGTTGCCTCCCATCTAGTGCTAAGTTTAACATCTTCAAGCAGGACGGAACTTGGAGAACTCATCGGAATGGCCAAGGATATCATTCGTTCTTGCCATCAAATTTTAATCTTTGTGCTTCTTCCTCTATTAGGTATTTGTGGCAAGTAACGATCTCAGTTGCATCCTTCGAGATTGGCTTTAAATATTCTACTCTTTTGAGCTTACATTCCATCAACCTTTCCATTCTTGAGCACCACTTATTCCTTCTCTCCACATAGAGTTCTAGCATGTCTTCAAGTTCCCTTTTGTCCTTAAGAATATGAGAAGAATCAATAGGTAAGACAAAGTCTATAAAAATAATATTATGAAATTCAAAGCAACTTAAAGAGTTTAAAGGTTTAGAAATGCTCATTTCACTCTTCAAGTCATCATCACTTACTTCTAGACTTTGTTCCTCTTCATCAATATCATTTGTCTCAATAAGCTCTTCAAGCACGTCCCTTGATTCTTCTTCCCCCAAATTCTCTTCAACCTTGTCTTCCCTGTCCTTAATAAGCTCAACATCTCTTGAGTCTTCATTATCCACCGAACACTCTTCTACTTCTAACTCTTCTTCAATCTCTTCATCGAAATTCTCCATTTCATAAAAAGTGTTCCGTTCACTTATCATTTCACTCATTCGATGTTCAAGGGCCTCAAATCTCCTCTCATTTTCCTCATATTCTCTCTTTCTTTCTTCTCTTCTTTCTTCAATCATCTCATTGAGCATATCCATGAGTTGCCCAATTCGATCTTCTACCGGTGGCTTTATCTCTTCACTCGATGGATGCCATCTTTGTTCTTGGAGATAATTTTCTTGATCTTGGAAATTACTCCCTTACATGTAATAAATTTCCTTCACTTGAGAACTAGGCATCATCCACTCTTGTTGTACCGTAGTATAAGAAGTTGGCATACTTTGAAGATATTGATCCCCATAACTAGGAAGACTTGGTTGAACACTTGGCCTTTCATTGCTCCCATGATTGTATCTTCTATACAACTCCATTAAGACACTATTCTCGGATAGAGGGGTAACCGTCGGAACTTGGTTGTAAGAACTTGGTATGGAATATGTGTTTGTTTGATACGGTTGAAATGTATTCACATTGTAAGCACCTTGCCATCCCTCATATATTCCATTATTGTAGTATTGATCCATTTTTATGCTCTTCTTCTCAAGATCTACTACAATTTTTCTCCACTTATTATTTTTGGTTGCTCCTTCTTCTCTTATATCAATGTTGGGGTACCTATCAAGAAGAACAAGTTAGAACAAGGTTTTTCAAAGCAAATATAAAAGCAAAAATAAAAAAAAAATGCCCTAAGTAGAGCTAACAAATTCAAACATGTTACACCGAAGCCTTTCTCCTCGGTAACGACGCTATGAACTTAGCCTTAATTTTGATATAAATTGATTAGAGTAAGCGTACTCTATCGTGTGTAGCACGTAAGTGAGTAAGTGCAAAATTTATAATAACGAACCCAAGGGAGAAAGTGATGTATCCTTATTCGAAAGATGTTTCACTCTAGAAGGACTAATCAATAAAAGGAGGGAGTGATTAACACTACAAACTACCTAAGAAAGCAATTAAAGGATAGAAAATGTACATATGAGATGGATAATGAGTGATGTGAGCAATCTAAGAAATATGTAAGGCAAGCAATATAATGGAAAAGGCTCATGTAGATTCACACACATACATGCTTTGAAGGTCATCATGTTATGATATTAAGGGCAATCACTTATGTACCCCTAATCCCTATGGCCAAGGCAATTAGGTTCTCAACTCTTTTACAAGTTTAAATCTCCTAGGATTGTGTCTTACTCTCAATTCCCATGAAGGTACTATGATCATAAGTTGGGTTCCCCTCACTAGTTCATCGCTAATATCCTATAATGAGGTTCTAAGCACAAGAAGGGTATGACTTACCCCCCCTCACACTAACTAAGTCATCTAGTGCAATCAACGATTCAATTAAATCACTAAGCACAATATTGGAATGGCCATCCTTACACTATGAATAGAAAATTTAACCACACAAATCATACACGAAATGAGAATAAGCATTCATGATAGAAAATATTCATACAATCATTTCTTCGAACACGTGGTGTGCAAAATCTACATTATTCTTCACCAATCATATTGCTAGTCTCACATGAGGACTAGCCACTCCAAATAATAATAAAATCAATATTGTCCATGGCATGCTCCAATTGAGCTAAATAATGAAGAAAATAACAAATCAAAGGTTGATGGGCTTCCCTTTTAAAGTTGGCCTTCTCTCCCTTCAACATGCTCCAATCTTCACTCCTTGATGTTCTTCCCTACTTAAATTGGTGGATTAGTGGAATGGATGGATGGATTTGAGAAAATCAAGAGGAATGGATGGATGGATTGAAGGATAGAGGAATGAGATGGAAAATGGAAGATGAATGAAGATGGAGGTGTAAAATGGTGTGTGATGTGTGTGGGCACCCAAAACCCTAGATTTTCTGCCTTCAAATGATGATTGGGGGTATTTATACCCCCTCAACACACCTGAAAATCGCAAAAAGGAGAAAAACGCGACTTTTAGCCAAAGTGCAAGAAAATACGGGTGTGTTTTCCTGCACTAGACCGTGTTTTTCTGCAAAATTTCAGCATTCTGTATATTTTTTCACTTGCAGAAAACACGGGCACTACATAAAAACACGGGCGTGTTTTTATGTATTTTGGCCAATTTTCTATTTTCTTCAACTTTCTTCTTTCTTCATGCTTTTTATCACCATTTATCTTCATAATCACCTATTCAAAGACATGAAAATCATCATCATCAATTTTCCAAAATACTATATAAAAAGATACAAAAATACAAAACAAAAGAACAAAAACAAACACAAAAATGACATAAAATTTAAGTGAAAATAGCGACAATCAATACCTCCACAAACTTTCCAATGAAATCCCTGAACATTTTATTTACCAACCTCTGGTATGTGGCTCCTGTATTTTTTAACCCAAAAGGCATGTTACACCAACAATATATTCCTCTACCTGCAAAAAAGGTAGTATCTTCCTGGTCGTCTGGATGCATGGGGATCTGATGATATCCCGAAAAGGCATCCATAAAGCTCATAATTTCATGCCCTGCGGTGGAATCAACCAGCCTGTCAATAGCTGGTAAGGGATAACTGTCCTTTGGGCATTGCTTGTTAATATCTGCAAAGTCCACGCAAAGTCTTCATGTATTCGATGCCACCTTCTTGATCAATACTGGGTTTTGTACCCTTTTTGGATATTCTACTTCTCGAATGAGTTTTCCCACCAATAGTCATGTAACTTCGGCTTCCAAAGCTGCATCTTTCTCAGGACTAAAATTTCTTTTCTTCTGGTAAAATGGTGGAGCTTATGTATCTATATTTAGGTGATGGCACGCATGTCTGGGATCTACTCCTGGCTTAATAGTCGGATCTCACACGAACACATCTGAATTTTCTTTAAGTAAGACCATCATCTCCTCCTTGTATTCCCCTTGTAGTGTCACTCCCATCCTTACTTTAATCTCAGGATTTTCTTGATCAACTTGTATTTCGATAGTTTCTTCCCCTGCCGAGGAGATCTCTGGCAATGTAACTCGGGGATCCAACTCAGGAACTATTGGATCTTCCATCAATTGAGAAATATCTTTGAATGATAGAATCTTTTTCACCATTTCCTTTTCTCGAGGTTGCTTCTCCTCGTCCTTTTTGTCCCTGGGTTCCATATCCATTATATCCTCAAAAGTGAGCATCTCAAAACTCGGATCATAGCAGTTCAAACCCCCCATTTTCTCTATGAATGAACATTCTCGAGCCATCTTTTGGTCTCCAATTAAGGTAGCTATCCGTCCATCTAAAGTTTGAAACTTTAGACATTGATGAAGTGTTGATGGTACCGCACCAAAAGTATGGATGAATGGTCTTTCCAATATGCAATTATAGGATGAGACCTGATCCACGACCTTAAAATTGATAGAGTACGAGACTTGTACTTTTCCGTCGGAACTCTGAGCTTGAACCATTAAACCTACCTCCTCCATTTGTTTGGTTACAGCATTGTCGAATCCCCGAATTTCATCACGACATGGACATAGTGAATGGTGTCTGTCACCCTACAATTTATCAAAAATTGATTTGAAAATGATATTTGCATATGCCCATGTATCCACTAAACATCTATGGACTTTTATTCCCGAGATGTTTGCTGATATCACTAGGGGATCTGTATGTGGGTTCTTTACCCCGTAGAAATCTTCTTCAGAAAAGGTGATATCTGGTCCCTCAACTGGATACAGAGAATATACCCTCGGCTCTTGTTGATCCAATTCTTGAAGCTCTGCCTTTCTCCTTTTCCTTGACAATCCCGACAGTACCTGAGATGTACCAGTATATTTTTCCTCCTATTGGATCTCCATCATATGAATCTCCCCAGGTGGATGGTTCCCTGGTATTTGTATTTCAGCTGCTCCCGGGAGTGGTAACCCCGGTAGCGATGGTGGTAAATTCCGCCTTTCTTGTGGTATCTCCTGTGGTCTACCATGATTCTGGAGATGATTTCCTCCTCCTCTAGGGTGATGACCTGCTGGTGCCAATATCCCCTTTAACCTTCCACTCTTATATAGCCTCCATAATTCATATATCAGATCTCGGTACTGGTCGGTGTTATGTCCTACATACTGATGATGTTGGCAAAATCTTCTGGGATCTAACTATCCCGGGGATGCCTAGATCTGGCGGGGTTCTCTCAGGATTTGTCGATTTCTTACTTGATAGAAAATCTCCTCAACTGAGCATCTTGTTTCCTCCTGCAGGATTTGGATATTGGGTGGTTCATCTGTATTCGTGAACTGCCTGAAGTTTGCTGGGGTTTTATATTCCTTGCTTCCTTGACTTACTGGTTTTTTCTTATTTTGCTCTTCCACTTTCTTGGCCAAAGCTAGGATTTTCTCGGCTTGACTATATTCATTCGCCAAAGCCAAGAACGCGTCATAGGTGATTGGCGGTTTTGAATTGTACTACTTTCCACAATGCAGACTCAGGATGCAATGCACCCATTGCAGTGACCAAATAAGCTTCATCACCCATGGATTCCCCTTTGGCTCTCTGATCATTGAACCTTTTTAGAAAAACACGAATCGACTCATTTGCTCCCTGCTTAATACTTGCTAGTTTGTGTTTTGGTTCCTTCACTATTCCCATATAGGAATATTGAGTGATGAAGACACTTACCAGATCATCCCAACTTCCGATTGAATTTGGTGGCAGTGTAGAGAACCAATCATTAGCTTTGTTTCCTAGAATTAAAGGAAACATGTGACATTGAGTCACCTCCGAACTCACTTGAGCTCCCATCCATAGTAGATATGTATTGATATGTTGATATAGATCTGACTCACAATTGAATAAAGCTTCGTTGGGTACCTTAATCTTCATTTGCCTAGGCGCTGAACGGATTTTCTCAGTGAATGTGGTTTTACCCAGATCCAATTGAGAACGTCCATTTTCTCCTAGCCGTTGCCTGTTCTCAAGATCCTCCACCCTTTTGAGCAAACGATTAACTAGGGAAATATCCCCAGGCTCCGTGACTCTATTCCCTGGATTTATCACTGGAATTCGCGGTTCATCCTCCGGTACGATGGAAAGTGGAGAACTGTGCATTCTTCTTGCGGGTACTGACTTCTTTTTCTTAGAAACTTCCCCATATACTCGCCCATGTTGGGTTTCACCAGACCCTTCAGTGTAAGGCTGGTGTCTCGATCCGTTAGGTCCCAGGCGATCGTGCACTCTTCCCCGAGGTGAATTGTTTACACTTTGCTCTGGTTAGTTTTTTCGAGTCCGGGCCTCATCTATGACTCGCCGAGCATCATTAGTTGGGGGATCCGCTCTCCTTTGTTCTGACATTTCCTTTCTCCATCCGATATTCTCTCGAAGGTCTTCTACCGGGACTTCCCTGCATCTATTAAGATCTTCACATAGATCTTCCGTCGGAACTTCTCTTCTCTGGTTGAGGTTGTCACGCAGATCTTCGGTTGGAGCTTGTTGTACTTCTTTGAAATTCAATCTCGTTGGAGGGACTGAATGAACGGCAAATTCCTTGAACAGCGACTGTAACTTTTCTTGAAATTCTCGGGTCTTTTTCGGATTGCCCAAAATGGGTATCTTCACTACCGTGGGAGGTGTGCACGTCGTTGGATCTACCGCCTGTTGCGCCAGTGGTATGTTCGGGATCTGGACATGTACACTTCTAGAGCTTTAAACCATGCGTCTCTGCTGGTGGGTTCCGCCTGGAGAATAAAAAGATTCATCTTCGTTCATCGTCTTTGCTGGGAAACACGATCAGGTGTAAAGCTTGATAATAAATATTCCCACAGGCGGCGCTAATGTTGTGGTCCGTTTTCGTCACAATGACTCAAACGTAACCCAACTCATATAATATGGATCGAAGAAGAATATAGATCAAAGATAAGATCGATTTTCATTGCTAAATGTTGTATATTTCATTGTGATTCTGCTCATAGATTGTGTGTGTTACATCATTTTCTCTCTTCCTCCCTATATGGGAGTTGATTCCTCCTAATCAATGATTGACAAGTGTCCTATTCTAGAATCATCCTATAACAGATTTGATGCTTTCTTGATGCTCTCGTTTCTCATTGGTTAAAGTGGGATCTCTGTCTAACAAACAATTGGGGACCACTATATCATATCTTTATAGTTGCCTCTGTCTTTCTCCCGCCATTTACCAAGATAAATTTGGAGGCTTGGGGATACTCCCCGAGGTTATTCGGTAGTTATCCCCGGGTTTGCGCACTTCATTATCCCAAGGTTATCCGGTAGTTATTCCGGGGTTTGCGCACTTCATTATCCCCGAGGATAACAGAAATAAAACTTGGGTTTTTCTTAGCTTCCTAGCTTCTTGGATCTGCTTTATTGGGTCGCTTTAATATCATCAACTGGGCCGAGTATTTATCCCATAACACTAGTCCCTCAAGCTTGTAAAATATCGTGTAACAAAATTATTCGAGGTTGAAACCCCAGTTAAATTTGTTGTTTATTCTTCTAATAGTTTTCTTCTTGCTGGGCTTTATAAGTGGCCCAACTCCAACCTGACTGTTCATCCTTCTCATTACGCCCTTATCGTTCTATTCCTCTTCTTCGTATTCCTAGGGTTTTCTCCTGCTCTTCCCTTCTTCACGTGGATCTACTGCGGCCTTATTATCTTCACTTCCAGGTACTAAATTTTCTCTTTCACTTATGGATCACGATAGCGATTACACTCCCTCTCTTTTCCCTTCTGGATCTGGTGCTCTTTCTCCAAACACCTCTTCTAATCTATCTCTCAGCGAGGATGAAACACCTATTGATGTATCTCATAATGTCAATATGACAACTTGTGCAGATGGATCTGACTTCGGCGTTAGCATTTGCCACTCTACCATTTCTCTGAAAAAATTAGATGTTCTGAAATTTTACTGTCCACCCTCGATTACTCTTCACAGACCTAATCTGCAAGGTCGTATGTGTTGGCCCCCACGAGATTATGTTGGCACATACGAACTTATGTTACACAATGGTGTGCGTTTTCCTCTTCCTCTTGTTATCTCATGTTTCCTTCTTCACTAGAGAATTTCCCCAGCCCAATTAGCTCCTAATGGATGGTCCATTCTGTATTGCCTACTTATTTTATTTCGCCAATCTGGTTATTCCTTCCTATCTCCTCAAGAAGTTGAATACCTCTATTCCTTTACTGTCAAGAATAACGCCCGAGTATGCTATTATTTGCTTCCTCGTAGTCGTCCTGGCCTTATTACTAGTATCCCCAGCTCTAATAAGGGCTGGAAGAATAAATGGTTCTGAGTTTCTGGTACTTGGGGCGGGGATACCCCTGTTTGCTCAGATAGCAGTTCCTCGGCCTCCTTGAAAAATGTCATTCCTAATTATTTTCAGGATTCTCCTCCTTGTGACTGTAGTTTGTTTTTCAATCTGTTTCTTGATGTGTGGCTATAATATTTCTGCTATCTAATTTTCTACTGGTGCTTTCATGCATAGCCTCAAGTGTCCCTTCATCTGATCGCCTCTCGTGCCGCTTTCTGGAGTATTTGGAGACTATTTTGTCCTGGCCATCTGCAAAGCGTCATCTGACTGCGCTCGTAACCGATGATAATCTTTGGCTTTATCATTTATCTTCTGCAGCTGTCCCAATGGCTTCAAATACTGGTAATATTTTATTTTATTACTCTTATATTTTTGCTATCTTCTTTTCGTTGAAATAACTTTCCCCTCTTTGTTTTCAGGAAAACGTTCCCGTCTAGTTCCGGCCAGTGAGCGTCTCGCGTCTTCCTCTTCTCCTTCTATTTCAAAAGGACCTATCCTCTGTCCCCCTGGGGATATTCCTGTTCCTAAGAAGCCCCGAGTGATCCCTCCAGATTCATTTCTGGATAAAAAATCTTCTGGTACCCCTAGCTTGATTGATATTTTTGATGATCCCTTTCCCCTTTCTGGGAATGAAACCCTTTCTTCCTTAAAGGCATCTTCCGCCAAGTCCAAAGGCAAATCTACTAAAGGAGCCTCTCGAAAAGTTTCTATCATGCCTCTAGAGGGTTCTTCTAAGTCACCCTCTGGTGTCGTTCCCTTCGATTGTTAGTCCACACCCTTTTGTCTTGTGGATTCTAAGAGGAATGCGGCCCTCTCCAAATCCACTATTTCTCTGGATGGCACGGGAGCCACCTATTTCTGATCGGTGGATAACAAGATTCCTGCCAGTTTGCCAACCTATTTGAAAATAGCCATGAACTATCCCTCTCGGTCGTGGACAGAGGAAAATGCAGCTGTCATTACTCAAATGAGCCCTCAGGCTAAGTCAATGTGTGCTGTTGGCCATCTTGGTCAAGCCTCCAGTTTTATAACAACCTTTCTGAGGATATAGAGAAATTGTCCCGGGATTATGATGCTTACTCTCAGGAGTTAGAGGATCTGAAGGCGAAACTTTCCTCGATTGAGCGGGAGAAATCAGAATTGGTGAAAGCTCGGGATTATTTCCATGATCAATTTGAATCCGAAAAAGAAGCTCGCATCGTTCCGAAAAATCATTTGCCAATCTTTCCTGGAAATATGACCGTTGCCAGGAAAATCTTTCTCGCCTGGAGGAAGAGTTTCAAGCCCTGCGTATAAGTGCGTCTACTGAGATGAAACAACTATCTAATCAAGTGCAGGTGGCTGTTGACGCTCGTACATTTTGGCACGCTGAGTATATGACAGTTTTTAAATCCTTGACTCAAGTTCTTGAACACGACTTGCCGGTTGCTCGCATCTTCTGTTTCTGTTCTGCTTATATAACTGTGGTTGAAAAATTGGCTGAGAAACTAACTTCTGAGGACTTGGAAGCCATCCGTGTAGAGTTGAAAGAAAGTTTGGCTGAAGTACCCATGCCTCCAGGAGCTAACCTGAAAGAGGACCTTGACTTCGGTGTTCTTGGTGTTTACTCTGACTTCATCACTGACATTCCTCCTGAGAAGAATGCCCACTCTGAGGATTTCATCTCTTCTGCCTTTCTTGAGGAGAATCCGTCTGAGGCCAATGTTATTTCTGAGGTGCCCCTATTATCAGATAAAGATTTCCTTTTTGAAGTTCAAGAAGAAGCAGCTAATGCCGATCTCCCTGGGAATGACCCTTCCCCTTCTTCACAGGTGGATCCTCTGATCATTTCAGCTCCAGTTCAGACAGATACAAACGACATCCTCGATTTACCAGAAACTATCCCCTCCAGGCCATTAGATGACGTGGCCGAATCTTGATGTATTTTTTGAATTTGATTTTCCTTTCCCTGTACTCTGTTAGTTTTGAATATTAATGAAAAATATTACCAGTATTTTCTGGGTTCTACACCCTCATATTCCCCCCTTTTTTTAATGGGCCACACGATCCCACGTTTTAACCTATTCAAATTTAAATTTTTAAATTTCAATCTTATTGACATCAGCCCAACTGCCTGGCCTAGGGTTTCGCGCCCATCCTTTCAACTTCCCATCCAAATAATATATATTTCAATTCCCTTTTATTTTCTCATTCTTCTTCTTTCTTCTACTCCTCTTCTTCCCCTCTTTTCTTGATTTCTTTCCTCCTATGGCTCGTAGCAATTCTGGTGCTTCACAAGAGTTCACTGTGTCTGTTCATTCATCCGACACTAGCTCGGAGTAATCTTCGGCTCGTGCTTTAAGATGCTCTAATCGTCACGCCGCCTCTCGCGGCCGTGGCCGCGATCTTGGTCGCGGCTGAGGTGGTGTAAATGTTCGTGGTGGCGGTTCAACATCCTGTACGCCCATCACTCCTCGCCCACAGCGAGCACCTGAGCCTAATACTATTCTGGCTGTTCACCTTCCTCAAATCTCTCCTGCTACTAGAGACGCCTATTCCTGGGCCATTGAAATTACCCAAGCTGATGTGGATCGTCTTCAAGACGTTTACGGGTATAACCATGTTCAATTTCTTGCCCTTGGAGCTAACGCCAGGATTAATGTCCCCCCTTCTGGTGCAATTCCTTTTAATGAAGTGTTGTTCACTGTTGGGCTTCGATTACCCTTGGCTTCGTTTATTATGTGTTTGTGTCTGCATTGAGGGATAACCCCTGTTTAAATCCTTCCCACTTCCTGGGTGAATCTTCTTGCTGTTATCTATTTATTTCGGATGATTGGGCATCACTTTGTTGAGCCCCGAGAAATTGATTTCCTGTTTACTTTTACTCTTCGTCACGCTGGTTATTATTGCTTGATGCCCCGGGGGCCAAAATTGATAGGAGAAAGCGATATTATTGGTAGCAAATGGGAATCCTCCTGGTTTTGGCTGCAGGGTCATTACTGGGTTTCGTCTGGTTTTGATAGTTCTCCGTTATCCTCTTTGCTATTTCGTCCTTTACCTTCTGGTAATACAAAAAAAACTTTTCATTCTGCACCTGAGTTTCTTTTTCTGACCCGATATTTTTTGGCTAGGGTATGTTTTATCTCTTTATTGATATTACTGTCTGTTCTGCAGGTCCTGAACGTCCCGCCTTTGAGAGTCTTAGCCACGGTTTTAGGAAAGCTTATAACCAACTCATGAATATGGCCTTTCCTTTCCAAGCCTCCGCCCTTCTGTCTGAAGAAATGTTAGTTACCGCCAATCTCGCTCATCGTGGAGTTCTTATTCCTAAAGGTACCATCTATTTATCGCATGTACTTGGAGTTTATATTTAGTTCTCTTACCTGTCTTCCCCTATTTTACTTTTGCAGATAAATTGTTTCTATCCCTGGTTCCTTATGAAGATGTGAGTTATGAGTTACCTCGTGGCCGTAAAAGCAAATATAGTGATGCTGGTCCTTCTCGCCAACCCCACTCAGCTTCGTCAGATTCTCCTGGTAAAGAGATGCTCGAAGATCTGGGATCTGGTTCTGACGATCCAGCAGAGGTTACTCCAGGGTGTAGATCCTCTGGTGCAAGGACACATTCTGAAACCCATTTGGTTTTCTGAGATATTGCCCAACAGTACCCATCAGGTGGATCCTCTAAAGAAGAATCTGAAAATGCTCGAAAGAAAATAGTTGCTAGGGAAAAATGGCCCGAAACTCAAAAGAAAACTAAGTTGCCCCGGTCTTCTGTTCAGCAGCCTGCTATTCCTTTCTCCAATCTTCCCGACCAGGGGTTAAGTTCTGAGGCTAGGCGTATCGTGTCCAACCTGGCTAACATGGCACGAGAACTTGCTGAGTGTCAGAAGTTGTTTAAACCCGAGATGATAAGCCCAGCTTTAGCTCCAGCCCCTGAAGAGATTGCCCGGTTGACTGCTCAGGTATCCTCATTGGAGACACAAAACGCTGAGCTAACTACTCGTTTATAAGCTGAAGCTAATCGTACGAAGGAAATGACTGCTCGGGCGGAGGCTGCCGAAGCCAAACTTAAAGCCTTCCGTGATTTAAGCTTTTCTTGATTCTCGACTATGTTTGATGAACTTCTTTCTTATTAATTTTCTTTTGATGTTCGTGGCGCTGTGTTCGCCCTTGGATTCTGATAACTTTATCTCTGTCTTTCCCATTTCTCTATGCTGTTGAATTTCTGATCTCTTTTTTCTTTTTTTATAAGAATATTAATGATGCTGATTCTTGTGTCTTACTTCTATTCCCTCATATACTTGACTTGTGTATCTAACTAACCGAGAATACTTTGACGCTAACACTTTTATTTGAACTAATTTCTCATGATCTTGCTCATAATGAGTACTATTTTTCCTTACATCATGGCGTTTGATTGAAAATAAGATGAAAACTGCATAACTTTCTTTTCTTTAGACTTACTGGTAAAACTTCCTCAGATGTTGCGCATTCCAGGGATGTGGCTCGTCCTTTTGTTTCTCATTGATCAGCCTGTATGCTCCACCTTTCAATCTTCTAGCTATAGTGAAAGGGTCTTCCCATTCTCTTCCAAATGTCTCTGGGGCTGTTTGTAGTATCCTTTGCAGAACTAAATCTCCCTACTTGTTAGCTTCACTTTTGCATTGTAGTCTCTTTCTGATCTTCCTTTTAACACTTGATTATGGATATCTGCTGCCAATCTCATAAATGTTAATAAATAAACCAACAAAAGATAATAATGATTATTTAAATATATTTTAACTTTTATTATTATCTTGTGTTGGTTTGTTTATTAACATTTATGAATAATATTAAACGTTCATTAACAAAATATTTTCGTGAACACATTAACTATTAAATGCATACGAAAGAAAATATTTATATGTTCATGAAAAAAGTTACTTTATGTGTTCATGAACACGTTCGCTAGCCTTATCAAATAGTTTGAGTTTGAGCTCAACTTTTATATACTCCCTTCATCCCGCCCAAATAGTATCATTTTACTATATTAGGCGTTCCATCCAAAATTCATCATTTTCCTCTTTTAGTAAAAATGGTCCACTAATGGTCCGCCACTACCCATCATATTTCTCTAATACACCTACTCACTTTACATAAAATAATAATACTCCTTAATCTATGTGCAAAAAGCAAATGGTGCACTTTGATCGGGACGGATGGAGTATATTTTTTTCGACGAGTTCGAGCTAAGGCTCGAGTTCGATTATTCCTTAACAAATGATACTCAAGCTTAGTAGTGTTCAGTTCGACTTAATTCGATTACATCTCCACTTTCCCACAGATAATTGTACCTATCTTATAATGTGGTAACATGTGTTAATTTATTTTCATTTTACATTTAGAATTGAGTAGTTTTAATTCTGTTATTACGCCTACTTTACAATATGGTCCCATATGGTTCTATTGTTTGCTATTTTAGTTTCACAAGATTATCTCCTTGTAAATTTGGTCCCAAAAGTTTAAAAACTTGCAGATTTGGTCCCACTCAGTTACACTTGTGATCCCATAAGAATTTCAAATTATATTTGTCCCGAATTATCCTATATCATTCGATTTTACCCACCAAATAATTAGGGTTTCCCATGTCATAAATGTAATTTTGTCATGAAGCGTGTCACTACAAAAAAAAACTATTTTTTTAGCAACAGAATTTACTAACGGATTGACAACAAAAATATTTTTTTTCTTTTAGCAGCAGAATGCTAGCGGATTTATACTCTATTTTACCAACAGAATTAAATCGGTTGGTAATTACCAACAAAATCATTATATAAATTGCTAACGGAATTAGCAACGGATTACCAAAAGAATTGAATTTTCGATGCTAAAGATTTACAACCATCACTGATTCACTTTACCAATAGAAATTTTACCAACGGATTTCGTTGTTAATCCATTGGTATACTAATTTAATAATGGAATTGAGACTTTTACCAATGAAATACTCCGTTGATAAAAAATAATTTTTTTGTAGCGTGTAATCTTTTCATCATAGGAATTATTTTAAGTCAATTCTACATAATCTTCTTTTAATTTACTTTCGGCAGCTTTAATTATGCATTAACTTGATTAATTTTTTTAGTTCCTTTGTGAATAATATAATATGAAATAAAAATAAAAAATTTGAACGAATTCTACGAATTAATGTGACTTAAAAAATTAATATTATAAGTAATCTAATTTAAGTAGGATCATTCGGGACAAATATATAATTTGAAAATTTTATGATATCACAAGTGCAATTGAATAGGACCAAATATATAAGTTTTTAAACTTTTAAGACCAAAGGGGAAAATCTTTTAAGACCAAAAACACAAACATTGAGTTTAGGACCATATTGCAAATAGGGGTGTCAATTCCCGACATGACACGATAGTATGATACGAGCACGACACGATAATTGCGGATGAGTGTTTGGCCTTATTGGGTTCGTGTCATTATCGTGTCAACCCAATAAGGATACGAAAATTTCGTGTCGTGTTCGTGTCGGATTCGTGTCAACCCGTTAAGTACGATTAATATTAACAAATGACCCATTAACCCGTTAACAACCCAATAACTTGTTAACAACCCAAAATAAATATAAAATTAGAAAAATATATGATAAAAATATTTAATAATAATTTTAAAATATATTAATTTAAAAAATTATTCATTTTAATTAGTATTTTTTTATTTTTTTTATTTTTTATTTTTATTTTCTTATCGTGTTGTTATCGTGTCGTGTCATGTCAACCCGTTATTTTCGTGTTCGTGTTGTGTTAGAACGAATTCTTATCATGTCGTATTCAGGTTTGCCCTTATCGTGTCGTGTCACTATCGTATCGACACGAAACTCAACCCGTTAGCACGAATTGCCACCCTAATTGCAGAGCATACCCGTCCACTGCAAAATTCTCTACATTTAATTTTACTCCAATTTAAGAAAAATGAGGTTAGGGGGGAAATTTCCATTTTTTCCATTATTATGTTATTGGATATAGATTAATTTTTTTCCTCTATTTATCTATATAATTAAATAACTTGTTCAATGGGATTTATTTTACAATAAACATATAGAGAAAAATAAAATTAAAAAAAACAATTAAGAAATTTTATTTTATTTTAAACAAAGAGAAAAAAACAATTTAATTACAATTTTTTTCTTTATCTAGTGTATAAGTAAAGGAGAAACTCTCTTTTGAGATGAATTTTTTGTGAGGCGGTTGTAAAACGGGTTGACCCATTCTTAAAGTATGCTTATTACATAGATAAAGTATGCTTATTTTTGTTAAAGTATGTCAATAATGAATCATATTATAACACCATAAAATTATACTTTAATTTATTATTTATCATACTTTAGAAAATATACTTTAATAATTATTAAGCATATTTTATTTATATAATAAACATACTTTAATATGTCTTACAAACCGTCTTACATATGTAGCGTCTTACAATAAAATTTGTCTAAGTAAAGAACTTGTTCAATGGGATTTATTAAATAGAGAGAGAGAAAAAAAGCAATGAAGAACAATTTATTTATTAAAAAAAGTCTATATAATTAAAGAACTTGTTCAATGGGATTTATTTTACAATAAACATATAGAGAAAAATAAAATAAAAAAAACAATTAAGAAAATTTATTTTATTTTAAACAAATAGAAAAAAAAACAATTTAATTACAATTTTTTTTCTTTATCTAGTGTATAAGTAAAGAACTTGTTCAATGGGATTTATTTTATAGAAAATAAATAGAGAGAAAAAGAAAAAAAAAAGCAATGAAGAACAATTTATTTATTAAAAAAAGAGAAAAGAAGAGCAATTAAAAACAGTTTATTGTATTTAAAACAAATAGAAAAAAAGAAAAACAACTATAAATTAATTGCGTTGCTCTCGTTGAGAGTCGAACTCAAGACCTCCCGCTTACTAAACGGGTGCTCTAACCAACTGAGCTACGAGAGCTTTTTTTGGTCAACTTTCATAATAAAATAAATCTAAAGTTAAATATTTATTAACAAACAGAATATTAAACACTGCGTATGAAATGAACAATTAAAAATACTAAAAATACATTAAATCCTTTACACCAAAAAATAGCAACAATATATTTAAAATTATTTGATAAACTCTCTTGTGGAACGGGTTAAAGTATAGTACTTATTATATACTCCCTTTATCCCACCCAAAAAGTCTATTTTTTCCATTTTGGGCGTTCCACCCAAAGAGTCACTGTTCCTTTTTTAAACACATGAGACCCACACACACCTACAAATACAATTATAATATGGGGCTCACATTCCCTGAATACAATCACCCACTACACATTAAATAATAATATTCTTTAATCCACATGAAAAAATAAAAAATAATCCTTTGCATGAGAAGGATGACGTAGTAAAAAGACAATAATTTGTATGGGGCGGTCCCAAATTTCATTGGTGGAACCGGCCCACACCCACTTCGGGTATCGGACCAGGTATCTGGTTTTTTGGGTTTCGGGTCGGGTACCTGAAATTTCGGGTTTGAAATTTCATTACCCGAACCCGATCCCGAACCGATAATATCATTATCCGAAATTTCGGTACCCAAAATTACCCAAAATTTTGGGTACCCGATCCGATTACCCGATTTTTTATAATTTTTTTATTATATAATTTTAAACTAAAGATATTTATTTTGCTTGGATTTCAATAGGATTTTCCAACATTCTAAAAATTGACATGATGCATTATTATAAATTTGGGTTTGATATTATTCAACTCATAATAATTGATGTCTAATATAGTATATATTATTTCATTAAATATTAAAATCAATCAATAACAATCCCATAAATAAATAAGTTGATTTTTATTTATTTATTTATTTGTTTATTTAATAGTAGTATTTTTCTAAAATAAATTTTTAAGCAAACTGTTCATCAAATCAATTAGCATGTTGAAGCATAACCGATTAAATTGCAAAAAAATGGAAAATTATACAAGAGGAGAAGTGTAAATTAGAGTATAATAAAATATATTTTGAGGAATTGATGTGGTGTAAAAGTTAATGCTTGATTTGTGAAATGTGTGTGATAATTGATAAAGACAAAAGTATAGGTGAGAAATGTAATTAGTATATATTATATTATATTAATATATATATATATATAAATAATAGAAATTAAAAAAAATATATTAACCGGGTAACCCGATCGGGTAATTCGAGTATTTTTGAAAACCCGATACCCGACCCGATAGTGAAAAACCGGTTCCGGGTTTACCCGATACTCGAAATTACCCGAAAAAATTGGGTATTTCGGGTAATTTTTTTCCTGATCAGTTCGAGTACTCGAAACCCCAAAAAAATGCCCACCCCTACCCTTCACCGAGGTAATTAACTTTTTCCCCCTTTATTCGTCTTTTATTCCTTTTTTCTTTTTTTTAAATTTAATTTTAGGGGTATAATTATAATTTAATTCATTTGGTTTAGGGTATATTCACCCTTAGAGTTTAAGATTTAGATTATAATTGTAATTTCACCCTTATGATTTAGGGTATAATTCACTCCTAGGGTTTAGAGTTTATGGTATAATTATAATTTCACTATTGTGGTTTAGGGTATATTTTATTCCTAGGGTTTAGAGTATACTCCCTCCGTCCCGGTCAAACTGCATCGTTCTCTCACAAAAGCTACAGTAAATTCATCTCTTTGCTTGGGACGGAGGGAGTACTAATTGTAATTTTAAGATTTAGGGTTTCACCTTTGTGGTTTAGTGTATATTTTCCCTAGGGTTTAAGGTTTAGGATATAATTGTAATTTCAACATTGTGGTTTAGTTTATATTTTATTTGAGAGTATAATAGTCATTTAAATATAGTAAATTTAAAAATAAAAAATAAAAATAACATTAATAATGGAGTTCAATTAATTAAGAAATGGTTCCACCCAAGTTATAATTAAAAATATATATATTTAATGGTCATTAAAGTCTATTTTTTAGATATGTTGAATTATGTATTAAAATATAATTTTAATGTGTTATAATACTCTCTCCGTCTGTTTCTAAGGTGTCCATTTTACTATTTTTGGTGTCCGGTTCAAAGGTATTCATTTCTCATATTTAGTAAAAAATACACGATATGACACACCAATTCTCTCTAATACAACTACTCACTTTATATATAATAATAATACTCCTTAATTCACGTGCAAAAATCAAACGGACACCTTAGAACCGGAGGGAGGGAGTATGATTTATTATTAATATACTTTAACCTACAAATAAGTACTCCCTCCGTCCCTCTAAAAGAGGGTCTTTTGCTTTTCTACACGTATATTAAAGAGTATTATTATTTAATGTGTAGTGGGGTGTGAGTCCCATATTTTAATTGTATTAGAGGGAGTGTGTAAGTTCATATTTGTAAAAAAAGAAAGAGAACATTTGGGTGGGACGCCCAAATGGAAAAAAGATCATCTTGAAATGGGACGGGAGGAGTATACTTCTACTTTATAACAAGCAAAATGTGTCTAATGATAGACATGATTTTGGGTCATGGAGTGAAACGGGACAGGATTCCGGACCGCAGTAATCTGTTAGGAAGCTATAAATCTCAGCTGTTTTGGAAGCATTCATCATATTCCGCCACCTCTTCCCTAAATTTAGCTGCTGACGGATTTACTGCAATTCCCAAAATCCTACCCATTCTCTATCTCAAATCAAATTCAATGCAACCTCCATGCATAAATTCTGTTCTTCCTTCTCTTATCCCCACCCCCCCCCCTAAATCCCCCCATGGCCAAAACCACCGCTCGCTGCCGCCCCGCCTCCTTCCTCTCCGACGCCCTCCTTTTCACCGCCGGCGCCCTCGCCGCGCTCTTGCTCATTTGGGCCTTCTGCTCCCCCCCTTTCCCTATCTCCCCCCCTTCCGCCACCTTCTCCGCGGACTGCGCCGACGGATTTACCACCCCCAATTTCCGCCACGAATCGCCGGAGCCCAACTTTTACGACGACCCGGGCCTCAGCTACACCATCGACTCGCCGCCGGTGAAGAATTGGGACGAGAAGAGAGGGGAGTGGCTGAAGCAGCACCCGTCGTTCGCCGCCGGAGCGGCGAACCGGGTGTTGATGGTCACCGGCTCGCAGCCGACGCCTTGCCGGAATCCAATCGGAGATTATCTGCTTCTCAAATTCTTCAAGAATAAAGTGGATTACTGCAGGCGCCATGGAATCGACGTTTTCTACAACAACGTGTTGCTGCAGCCGGAGATGTTCTCCTTCTGGGCGAAAACTCCGACGGTTAGGGCGGCGATGCTGGCCCACCCGGAGGCGGAGTGGATCTGGTGGGTGGATTCCGATGCGGCGGTGACGGATATGGACTTCGAGCTCCCGTTGGGCCGGTACGCGGCCCATAACATGGTGATCCATGGCTGGCCCAATTTGATATACGAAAAAAAGAGCTACACGAGTATTAACGCTGGCGTGTTCTTAATCCGCAATTGCCAGTGGGCCATGGATTTCATGGACACGTGGGCCCAGATGGGCCCACAATCACCAGACTACAATAAATGGGGCCAAATTCAAAAAAGAATGTTTAAAGACAAGATATTTTCGGAATCAGATGATCAATCTGGGCTAGTTTATTTGCTTTTGTCTGAAAAGGAAAAATGGGGGAGTAAAATCTACGTGGAAGATGGGTATTACTTCGAGGGGTATTGGATGGAAATTGTGGGAACATTTGATAATATTACGGATAAGTACTTGGAAATTGAGAAGGATGTGAAGACGCTGAGGCGGCGGCACGCAGAGAAGGTGAGCGAGAGCTATGCTATGGTGTGGGAGGAGTACCTTAAGGGTGCTGGGTACGCAAGGGGGAGCTGGCGTAGACCGTTCATCACGCATTTCACTGGGTGCCAGCCCTGCAGTGGGGACCACAACCAGATGTACTCTGGCCAAACTTGCTTTGATGCTATGCAGAAAGCGCTGTCGTTTGCGGATAATCAGGTGTTGAGAAACTATGGGTTCGTGCACCCTGATCTAGGAGATCCCTCCCGGGTGAAACCTCTGCCGTTCGATTATCCTGCTTGAAGTGAATTTTATTTTAGATTTTTTTTTTGAAAAAAATAGATTATAGTAGTAGTTTAGAATTTAGATAGATATATTAATGTTGTGTATGATGTAATTTAATGTCCTATGTATCCATATACATATTGCGTATATATATTTATAGGAATTTTTAATATTTAAAATATATAGTTTATTTTTTTTAATTTATTTAATTTGATTTGATTATAATTATGTTTTTAACATGGGTCAATGTCTTAGAAAAGTTTAACTCTATGTGCCAACTCCACGCATTTTTAATTTTATGTGATATGATTTAAAGCTTTAAATCGGATTCGAACTAATTCTAATCCATGAAAATATATCAATCAATAGTTTAAATTAGACAAAATCTTCTAAGTATTTAATTATACTCATGTGATTATTATACAGTGTTTAATGTTAAATTTTAAGATTGTGTTAATTCTTAATATATTGTTGTATTTTCTTATCTTTTAGAAGTCATTTATTCACTCATTTATTCTTTGAATCTAAACTTTGTCTTTAAAATTTAATTAATACTCTTATCAATTTAATTTTCACAATTACGGGTTCACATTATTTAAGAAAGTGATTTTTTAAAACTAATTTTATTGTCTCTATGAAGGTGATTATCACATAGCCTCCTCTGTCAAGGTACACCCATCTTTAATTATGCCTTGTATATAAGGGTTGTTGAATCAATTCAGTATTTGACTATCATTATAAGACCTAAAATAACTTATGGAGTCGTATTACTAAAGTTTGTCAATTCATAGACAATGCCTTGGATTTAAATTGGAAATCAATGAAAAGGAATTTGAGATAATTGAAAGAAACTAAGGAATATGAGATTATGATTACCGAACAAAAAATTTTCACTTTAGTTAGATTTTCTAATTTAGATTATGATACGACCACAAATTTACACTCTTTGAGTGAGGAAGAAGGGTTACACAGAAAGAAGATTACAAGAAAGATTGAGAAATGGGAGAGAAACTGAGTGAGAAACTTCACTAAAAAATTATGACATAACCTTCTCTCTCTCCTATCTCTCCTATGACACTTTATATATTACATGACTTTTATGAAGGAAATTAAACAATCTAACAGTAGCAACATCTATCATTTGAACCAATGTTATCTCTTCATTTAGGGGTTTGGGAAACACCACCTTCTTAATGGCTTGGGTGTAACAGATTTAGCTATTGATGACCGTCTTACGTAAGGACTTACGTGAGACGGCCAGAAAGTGACAACTTTTATATAAAAAAGTGATAATAAATTAATGAAAAGTGATGATGCAATTTCATAAATAATTTATAGCATAAATAAAAAGTGATAACATTTTATAGCGAAAGTGATAACTATTTTAAAAAGTGAAAAATGGTCTCACGTGAGACGGTCTCACGCAAGACCTACCCATTGATGTTTATGATAGAAAATAAATAACATGAATGTGTATTTATCTAGGAGGAAATTTTATATCTTATTCTTGGTGTTCTAAGAAACAAAAGTAAGCGTCTAAATGAAATACAGAGGTTGAGTAAAGAAGTTTTGTCCATGCTATTGTAGAAATTATGTAGATCAATCACTTGATAGATGAATTGGGTATTAAACTTGATAAAGTTTTAATCATTTGGTTTAATAATGTTAATGAAATATCTGACGTCCTCTAACCCAGTTCAACATGCAATAACAAACATGTTGAATTTGATTTGCATTTTGTAAGAGATTTGGTTTGAAGAATCAAGTAAAATTCAATATGTACGTTTCTAGTACTCTTGATCAAGAAACTAATATTTTTCCTAAATTATTAAGAAATCAATTCTTTGTGAGACTAAGAAATAAATTCAATGTACAATCCTTGACCCTACAAAAATTGAGGCGGTATGTTAGCATTTATCTTCTACCTTCTGTGTAACTCAATACAAATAAAGCTGTCATTGGTGAATTGAAACAGTATGTTAACATTTATTTAGATCAAAAAGCTAATATTTTTTAAGTAATCAAATCTTTGTGAGACTAAAAAATAAACTCAACGTACAGACCTCATAAGAATTGAGTCAGTGTGTTAACATTTATCTTCTACCTGCAAGTTGATACAAATAGTAAATATATCATTGGTGAATGTAGAATTATTATAGGATTAGTATGTTGGGAAAGTATACACTATATTAAGGGACTCACAAAAGTTTGCAATACTCTCAACATACACTCAAGACTCGCACTTATAGACTCTTCTTCAATCTTGACTTGGACACTTGATGAGCGTTTTCTCAACACATAATTAATCCTCAAGTATGAAGGATGTTATTGTAACTTTGATAAGCGATCAAGTTATATTTATCGAACCCAAAGGACGTATTATTATTAATTTAATTATAATCTAACTTATTAAGACTAAGTTGGCAATAAATTGGTGGAATAATTAATTAACTACTAAACAAATAATTGAAATAGCAAATAAAGTAAACAAGCAGTAGAGATTAAACGAAGGTGAACAAGTGAGAAATTAGGTAGTTCTTCGGGCCATCCAGTTGTACTCATTAATTTCCCTTCAGTGTATCAATGTCCGACTTTGCCTTGTGGAATATGGACGCATCACTAAACCATGCAAATCTACTCTATAGACATAAGTAAATAAGCGTGTAGCACGTGTGAATATCCTTCGAGCAAGAGATATAATTCACCCTTTCTAGGTATTATCAGTATCAATTATTTTCCGTGCACTAAGTACTCTAACTAGATATGATCTCCCTTTATAGGTAATATGAAGTTATTATCTTTGTCCTACTTATTAACCCAAATCAGATTCAATTAACAAGTATTTATATAAAATAGTTCTTATAAAATTTCGGAGTCCCCTCACTTAGAATCATATTAGGAAATTCAGCTCATCAGTGAACGCACTCAATCAATAATCAAGATATGTATTCAAACTCTACATAACAATTAATTATGTACAAAACAACTTTGAGTATGGATTAAAAAGGCATAGTCTTATATAAAATAAACCACAAGTAGTGTTGTACGGAGTATACACACGGAAGTTCAATTAAATCATAAAACTTTTAAAAATCTTAGAACTACCGAAGCGGTTCTACCCCATGATTGATCGAGGAACAATCATGATGGTTGGATAGATCTTACCCATAGTCTTGAAAATTACAAGATAAATTAAGAAGCGAAGAAAACTGTAGATGTTGACGCCATCGCGTCTCTCTCCGTCTTGAATCTTCACTTGGTTCTCACTTGATTTGACAGACGAATCACTCTCCACAACTCCTTAGGATGATGGTAGAGTTTGGATGTTGTGTGGAATGAAGGCCGTACCTTGTTGCTGCGTCGGGTATTCCTTTTATACTTTTAGCTCCTCCAATGGACCTCTAATGGACTTTTTGAGTGAAAACACGTACTGAAGGTGTAAAAATATGGATTCGGAGACTTTCCGCGTGGTGGTTCGACCAAAACCCTAGGTCGAACCATTAATACCCTGGTCGAACCAGCTTGTAACCAACTTTCAGAAGGCTGATTCGACTCGAACCACAAGTCGAACCACAGCATCATGGTCGAATCGATTTAGCACCACTTAAGGCATTTGGTTCGATCATAGTTCGACCTTCATGGCTGGTCGAATCACATCATCGTGGTCAAACCACACTGTAGAAAATCCGTGTCTTGTTCGAACCAGATGCTTAAACGTCCCTTTTCCAATTTCGAGCACTTTTGTCCTGTTTTCCTTCGAAATTCAGCTCAAACAGCCTCAAACGCACCAGATCTGTGACTTTCCACTACATATCTCGATTTATCTCAACTTAAAATCAAATCACACATCATTATCACAGAAATCAGAGCTCAAATTACGTGAATTTTCACTCTCATCAACATTCTGCTATTCTTACTTGTACAATTATAAAGCACATATTTATAGGACTACGAGAAGGTTCTAGTTTGGCGGTGCACTAACCTTCCATTGAATTACCTAGATTGATCTGCTTATTAAATATCCACCACTAACTTAATTCCTAGATTATTCTAGTGCCACTATCTTATCTAGATACTTCTTACATTATATGATTAGTATTCTAGATTATTATAGAAGATCCAATTCAGCATCTGCAACTTGTGGCTAACCACCCTTCTAGAATAATCACGTCTTCACCAAGATTCCATAACTATCCTAAACATTCTAGAAAGTCGGTGTTAACTTCAACACTCCCCCTCAACATCGACTTTCTTCTTCGGATCACGTTCATGTGCCAACTTTCTTTTTCGAATCACGTTCATCTGCTATTGAATATGAGTATGCCATAATCTCCACACGTTGCTGAAATTCTGCAGGCTCCTTAACTCCTTATTTGGTTTCATATCTCTTGTTCGTTTGATCCATCATCAGGTTGCTTCCTCACCTTGTGCATCTATTTTGATTTTTTCTTTTTCTTCTTCGATTTCCTCATGGACTCCCGACTAGATTTTAACCACCTTCGTAGCTAACTGGCTTTTTGCACTCGTGAATTTGCCCATTTCGCTGCGCCACTCTGATTAAATCTTTGTGTGGACTCATCTTTAATACTAACTTCTTCATTGTTCTCTTTTTCTTCATCTACAGGGAATACTGGTAGAACATCATAGGTCTACTCCCCCATCTTTTCTTGCAAGATGACCTCTTCATTGCAATCTGATAACTTCAGGCTGGTTAACGCCCTTTTCACACAATCTTCCACGTGCAGCGGCTCCTACTCATCATCCACCATAAGACTTGTGATATTAATTTCTTGTGGCAGATCATCCTCACAATCAAGTGTCCAATCATCCTCTAATTCACTCGATCCTTGGCCATCGATGGATGCTTCTTCCATCCGATCATCTTCAAAATCAGTCGTCCAGTCGCTCTTATATTCCACCATTTCGGGCACACCGGCAGCTGCCTCTTTCTCCTCAGAATTAGATGCCTCAAAGTCCCACTCTTCATCGCTTTCATCTTTTATACTTAACACGACCATATAACTTTCAACTCTTTTCTCTTCCAACCAATAATTCCTAACCATATGACCATTCTTACCACACTTGAAACATTTTTCATGAAATCTTCATCTTACATGGGGTTGATCGTTCCATTCATCATTTTCTTGTGCTCTCCCTGATTGAGCATACCTCGGCTGACTCTCTCGGTCGCCTTTTTTCCTTCTTCTCCCACAAATATTTCATTTGGGTTTTCCTCTACTATGATTATATAGCAGTTCTTCATCATCTTTCTTTAATGAGACTTCCGCCATTTGTCTGGTCAGCGCTTCTTGGTCAGCGCTTCTTGGTCCGCTAGTATATTCTCAAAATTAACTAAAGAAGGCTGATTAGACCATCCTTGTACTACGGTCATTATCCCTCTAAATTCGGGTCTTAAACCATGGATCATAACTTTTTTCATCTTAGCATCTGAAACCTTATCTGCAGGGTCCAGTTCAGAAATCTCATGACAGAGTGTGCGTACCTTATTGAAGTACTCGTGGATCATCATCTCTCCTAGCTTGAGCGATAGAAGCTCATTCTCGAGTAGCTGCAGCTTGAACTCATTCTTCTTTGAAAAAAGCATCTCCGGTGTATCCCATGCCTTTTTAGGAGTATCAGCACCTCGTATGTGCTCCAACAACTCTTTTCCAATTGTGGTCTTGAGTGCAGATAGTGTCTTCCCAGCCTTGATTTTCTACTTTTTCAAGGCCCTAGCTTCCTCTGGTTACGTGACGTCTTCTCCTCCAACTACTTCCCATAATTCGTGTCCTTAATATTACGACTCCATGCAGGTCCTCCACGTGGTGTAGTTCTGATTATTGAGCCTCTCCATCAAGCCTACCGATTGTAGGTCCACCATCATGAACTTGGATTACCTCCTCGTAACCAAGCAACATCCTCGCTTCAGAAACTCCTGTTGTGCACGACGCCTCTTTAACTCAATAATCTTCCTTCGACTTGAGACGACAACTGAGCCCTTTGACACTTCCACATTCACCTCGTATGTGATTCACCCTTTTCCAACGTGTCGCGGCTCTGAAACTATTTGTAAAATTATTATAGGATCAGTATGGTGGGAAAGTATACACTCTATTAAGGGATTCACAAAAGTTTACAATACTTTCAACATACACTCAAGACTCACACTTATGGACTCTGCTTCAATCTTGACTTGGACACTCTACTATTCTTACTTGTGCAATTACAAAGCACATATTTATAGGACTAGGAGAAGGTTCTAGTTGGTTGATGCACTAACCTTCTTGAATTATCTAGATTGATCTGCTTATTAAATATCCACTACTAACTTAATTCCTAGATTATTCTACTGTCACTATCTTATCTAGATAATTCTTACATTACATGATTAGTATTCTAATTTATTATAGAAGATCCAATTCAGCATCTACAACTTGTGGCTAACCACCCTTCTAGAATAATCACGTCTTCACCAAACTTCCAAAATTATCCGGAACATTCAAGAAAGTCGGTGTTAACTTCAACAGTGAACTGAGACTGTACGAGTTAACATTTATCTTCTACCTCATATTCAAGCTGATACAAATAGTAAAGGATGTCATTAATGAATTGAGACAGTGTGTTAAAATTTATCTTGATCAAGCACCTACTATTTTACTAAATTATTAAGCAATCAATTTTTGTGAGATTAAAAAATGAACTCAATGTGCAACTCTTGACCCCTCAAGAATTGAGACAATGTGTTAACATTTATCTTCTACTTCCTGTGCAAGCTGATACAAATGATAAAAATGGCATTGATGGTCCCACATTCATTAATATAAGAGTGTAGGTGTAATAGTCATGAATTATATATATATATATATATATATATATATATATAATAAATATCAAGATATATGTATAATTATATATAGTAATGTTAATAATAATAAATATTCTATTATTACACTTAAACATGAGATAATAATAATAATAATAATTATTATTATTATTATTATTATTATTAAAGAAAAGACAAAAGGTATATGACAAATCATATCAAAAGCCTGCGGAAAGAATAAAAAAATAGAACATGCTAAATCTCAATGATTACAGAATTTGAATCAAAACACCTAAGTCTGAACCAGCTAATACGCCTCGTAAATGAAAGCTTTCTGCTGTAGGGTAGATGACAAGCAACACTAGGACATTAAAAATACGTCGTGTACTCACACTACTCTACCCTACTAACTTTCTTAATTGTCAACAAGTTTAGCCATCTCAACTCTACTCCACTCCACTGACCTTTTCATTTCTCAACCCATCCTATCGGAGTTAATCCCATTTCACGCTTCACCCATTTCTGATAATTCACCAATTTCATCAGAGTTAATCCCATTTTACGCTTAACCCATTTCTGATAAGTTCTGTTGGTTCGATAAGATCACTCATCTCACAACCACGTTCCTTCTGTGATTCTGTAGTTGGGCAGGTATTTCGATTCTTAAACCATTTTACTACACGTTTAGAATATCTTCAATCTCTCTCACGTACCCCGATTCTTATTTTTAAAGTAGAGTTGCAGAGTCTTTATTCTACGGTTGATTTTATGGTAGAGTTACAGGAAACTTTGTTTTACGGTAGAGTTGCAGCCCTTACATATAATCAACCCAAAACTCTAAAATTTCTCAAGTATCACCCTACTTTCTTATAGATGTATGAACATACATATGTGATATTATGAGGTATATTGTTTATTTACAGAACTCGTATAAATACATACATATACCGACTGCAGGATACTAAAACTGATGCAGCGCGAGCGTATTAAATATAAAGATACATAGAACAAACTCTATAGTCCGTTGATTCCTAAAGAATACCCAGAAGATAGGCAACTCAAATACGTTGATTCAAGAAAAATACCGAAAGAACTAAAATAAAACACGACATAAGGGAATAAACCCAAACTTTTCTTTAATCAATTCAACTCCCTAAAAATATTACAATATCACTTATTTATAGATGATAAAAGGATCTGACATATTAATGATAAATATAAATAAAATAAAATAAATCATACATTATTATAAAATATTCTAATCACCATCATATCTCCATCATTCTCCTCTTCTTGGAGACAATTCGACCTCGAATCGTGCAGGTCGTATCACGAACGAAAGTGCGAAGATACGCTGGAACATCCTTGAATCCATACAACCCAAAATTCTTTAAACTAACACTTTCATATTCAATGTTGCAACTAATTATGAAATTCAAAAAATATGAATTTTTTGGATCATACGGATCTTTTGAATTAGGCGCATTAACAGCAACTCCAATCATCTCTCTATAACAAATTGGATCACCATAAACGTCGTGGAAAATTGCATCACTTTCTTTATAAAAAGTTGGTGGATTATCATAGCCGAAACCTTCTTCATCTTCTTCATCAAAGATGGGTGGACCATCATGGCCACCATAAGAAACTTCGTCATCTTCCTCATCAAATATCGGTGGACCTTTATAGCCACGGTAGAAAACTCCACCATAATCCTCATCGAATATTGGTAGGCCACCATCAATAAATTCAACTTCTTCATCGAAAATTAGTGGTCCATTGTATACCAGATCGGACACCAACAAATCATTTTGTTGGTAGATCTGTGTAGTATCATCTTCATACGATGACTGATCATTATGAAAGGTATCATAAACCACTTGAAATCTCGAATCTAACATCGAGAATCTGGCTCTGATTACCAAATGATGCTGCGAAAAATACGAAAGAACGATAAACAAATATACTAATCTATTGATTCTACAAAGAATACCGGAATAGCGAATAGATGTCTACTCGAATATTGATTCTTTACACAAGAATACCGTAGGAGTAAACGGAAATGCACGCAATTAAGAGTGTTAGTCTATTGATTCAAGAGGAATACCGGAAGCACACAAATAAATTAGAAATATATATTGTAGGACTACTAAGTTATACTGTGAATACATCTTAAATTGATATATGATATTTTGTTGTACTGTGATTTCATACTTATATTTGATATTATGGGTTGATGAGTTTTGAGCTTCATACCTAATGTAAATAAAATAAATAGTGACTTGCATTTTTGCCATGAACTTTGTTAGCAAGAATTTTAGAATATTGACAACTAATGTGATATATATGAATGCAAGAGCTATTTGGGTATAAGTATAATAAAGTGTACGCACTTAAAGATATGTTAACATTCATTTTTAAGGCGTTAGCATTTCAGATTTTATATGTCTTAAAAATTAGTAAACTGTTTTAAAAGTATTTACAACACTTTACTGTTTAAAAGTATTTACAATACTGTAGATTATTTATGATTTTTAAGGCATTAACATTTCAGATTCTTTGTGTCTTAAAAATGAGTAATCTATTTTAAAAGTATTGATTGTACACGTAAATTCTTATATATTTTTAGGAAAAAATGTGTGTGTGTGTGTATATATATATATATATATATATATATATATATATATATATATATATATATATATATATATATATATATATATATATATATATATTAAAAGAGAAGAAGATTATTAAAATAAAAATTATATTATATCTAACTCAAATTTAAGAATGTATAGTATCTTTTTCATAATAATAAAAGTTACATATATCAGTATTTCGAAAATCGGATCGGATCGGCCGATTGAACCGGTTAAATTGGGAACCGAAGCTGGAATTGATCCGGAACAGCACTATAACCATTTTTATAATTAAACCAAGATAAACTGGCTTGAATCGGTCAGAACTAAAAAACTGATAAAATTGGTTCAATCAAAAAATGCCCGATTTTATTTCTAAATTCGAAACGTATCCAAATTCCAAACATCTCATTACCAGAAATCACAAACTTTACACACATAGTTGAAGAATGAGCAATTACAGAAATAAATGATAATAATAATCATACAAACTTACATCATTCTCTCTCCTATTACACAGATCTAAAAGATTAAGAACACGTTAGAAATATCCTTCTTCTTCCAGAAACTGGCGAAAGCATAGTCATTACCTCCCCAAATTGTCTCCCTTGCAAACTTCTACACTTATGTTCACATTTTGATTTAATATCCAATACTCCACCACTCCACCAAATAGCAATTGATGTTTGGATTGAAGAAAAAATAGAATGAAATTAGAAATTAGAAAAGAAGAATAGATTTTTGAAGTTGGTAGGGAGAGAGAGGGGGCAGATCGGTATAGAGAGAGGGGGATGTGGCTTAATGGAGTAACCCTAGTACTTTGCTGCTTTTGACATTGTATTTTGCAATCTAATTTTGACATTCAAATAATAAATGTTAGGTGGGCCGTAGCAAGTTAAACTTGGTGGGCTTCTTATGAAAGTGGGCTATACTCTCAATTTTATCAAATAATTTTATTTATTATATATATTTTAATGATTAATATAAAATATAATAAAAATAAATAAATTTAATTTTTTCAGTTGAACCGCCCGTCCGACCGATTCGACGGGTTGAACCTCGAACCGGTAGAGACACTGGTTCAGCCTCCGGTCTAATTTTCTAATCACTGATATATATATATATATATATATATAATTTTAAAATTTCAATGATATGAGTCAGTGTTGTCGAAACTGGATCGATCGGTTCAACCGGTTGGACTGGAAACTGGACCGATAATCGATCCGAAAGTACCTAAAGAACCGCTTTTGATGTTAAACCAGAAAAAATTGATTCAAATCGGTAAAAACCGGACGAACAAGAAGAACAGACATAACCGAAAACCGCCAGTTTGTGTAAAAAAGAAAAATTAAAAAACAGTCGCTGTTAACAAAATATCACAGAGAAAGAATGATTTTTCTCCAAAGGGAGATAAGGAATTAAGAGATCTTTGCCGGTACTGACTTGGACCTTTATTGAAGGAATAAGGTGGTCAAAAACAACGAGCGTCGCGATCGAAGTTTGAATTTTGATCTGAAATAAAAATTCATTGCGCAATATGCTTGAAGTTGAAATAGAGATAATAAGCTTTGCTATAGCTGCTTTTTGGATAGAAAAATAAAAGATAATGAGAGAGGTAATGTGAGCTGCTTTTTTGATAGAAAAATAAAATAGAAGGAAAGTGTTGCAGAGAGGTAATGCAGGTGGTTGTTGATTGAAGGGGAAGACACTAATCCTACTTTCCTTTTCAAATGTTAAATAAGAATAATGGACTAATAGGCATATGAAAGGGTCTTAGATTTTGGGCTTTATTTTGGGTTTCATGTTTATTAAAAAAATTTATTTAGTTATTTTAAAATATAATTAAAATATATTAAATTAAATTTTTTGTTGAACCGTGAACCGTTGCCTTAACCGGTTCGATCTCCGATCCGATTATAAAAATACTGATATGAGTATGTTATCATATTTAGAACTTATTTACAAAATTTTTGAAAAATACTTGGTCATTAATAATTATACACATATTACCATAAGGGAGAATGTGTTAAAAACACTGTGGAAACTTCGTGCTCATTTTATGCTATTAAAATGGATGAATCTTCCAAAATATTCAACATTAAACTTGTTCATCTATGTGTCTATTATGTAACTGTAAAATATCTTTGAAAAATACTCATTCAAATAAAAGTTATGTATATTTTACTAAATTGTGGTAGAATGCTTATGTGAAACTCAAGCAAAACTTCATCTTTTCGTTTAACCATTAAAACGAATGAATTAGGGAAAGAGATAAGTATGAAAATGTTCACTCATGTATCTAATATATGCATATAAAATAGTTATTGAAAAAAATTAGAGGTTGGATAGTTATAAATATTTTCCTAAACTGTAACACCATGCGAACTTAAGAACCCTAATACAAGCTCCTTGTACTTAAAGTTTTATTTCATAACACTAATTTAGGCTATCCGCTAAATAAAGGATTTTCAAAACTTAATTTTATTTAATAATTCATTATTGATTATAAACAATTACATGAAAACTCCTAAAGTGTGACATAAATATTAAGAATTAAACAAGTGATATCTTAAGTGGCTTTTTCACACGTGAATAGAAATCATCCAAATAGTTTATAGATAAATACACTTAATTATATGCTAAGAAAGAATTAAACTCTTGAAGGCGTAAAGAGTCCAAAGAGAAATTAGCAACGACAACGCTCGTTCTAAATTCAACCTTTAATCTTACCCTTGCGCAACTCGCCTTCACTGAGATGGGCTTTATGTTACGATTTCTATATTGAGTTTGGTTGCATTTATTGATGTTATGAATATGCATGGAAATTTACCTAAGACTGGTGAGCCGAGATCTTGTACGTACAGTTGGCATTATTGCAATGTCAATAAGGAAAGACGAACACGTTCGCATAACTTTGACGGATTAAATAATGAGCGCTTTCGGGCGACTTGACTATGGGTTAAATTCCTTTACTATTATAAGTTCATGAGGTTCATTTCTCAAGAGGTGTAGTCATTTTCAATTGTGAAATCTAACCAGAAATCCCCCACTGAGTACATTCTCGTGTGCTCCCTCCCTCTATGTTTCCATCTACAGATGATGTTGTGTAGCCGGCGTGGCGGATGATGAGTTGGAGGGGTTGGATTATGGCAAGAAGTACTACATAATTTACTTAAATAAATATTAATTATGTAAACAATAACTCTTGAATTGTCACTGCACACAAATCATTTAAAGTCTTCCGCTACTTAATTTCTAAGATATTTGTTTAAATTCTAACTATGGTTTAATTAAACTCTTCTTTACTATTATTATTATGAATTTAAATGCTATTGTTTTATTTTTAACTTTAAAAAAATACTTTTAAGTTTAATTATTTTATATAAAATAAATTTGGTCTTGACAGTTGCATTCAAAGAACAACAAATTGATATTTATATAGGCATTGGATGAACAATAAGTGTCATGATCTCCATTATATTATGAATAATATTCTCAGAAATAATTTATATTGTGCAACTCTTTATTTGGTGCATAGCTAGAGATTCTTGTTTATGTGTATATATCTATTAACGGCTCGTTTGATAGGCGAGACGAGATAAGAGGGTATATATAAGAAATGAGATTTGAGTGAAGATAAATATTTGTAATATGAAAAATGAAGATTGTTTGATAAGGTGTATTAAAATAGGTATAATAAAATATGAAGATGTTTGGTAGGAGATAAAAGAATTAAGATATAGTTGCAAATTACATTTATATCCTTTCTTTATAATTTTATTATTTATTTATTTATTTATTCTTTGTTACTAATTTATTGCTTCTCATAAACCACACGTGGATGAAACCTCCACCATTTCCCCCATTCTCTCTCTCCTCCATGTGTACTATTTCCTCCCCCTCACTACCATCTTCTGTCTCCTCCATCTCTCTCACCTCAATCTGTATTTCCCCCATTCTCTCTCTCCTCCAGCTGTACCATTTTCTCCCCCCCTCACTACCATCTTCTGTCTCCTCCATCTCTCTCTCCTCAATCTGTTTGATCGGTTCCTCCCCTCTCACCACTATCTTCTCTCTCCTCCCCCTTCCTCTTCCCCTGTATATACAGATACCAATTGATTAAAATTTCACGTCATCCACAATAATTAATTTTTCTTTTACGTTTTATGCAAAAGATAATATAATCTCTGGAATGGAGTTCTGGCCAGTGCAACGGCGGAAGGATTGAAGGTCATCAAGCACTTCTCGGATATGGATGTCTACGTCGAGGTCTCCATCGTCGGATCCTCAATCAAAGAAACAGATCTTGGTTGACAAGAATTCCGACTCCTCCCCAAGTGGAACCATCGATGGATTTCATCGTGGACGAGCTCGATTTTGTCACCGTCCCATGGACGACCTTTACAAACTTGATTCCGCTGATGAGAAAATCATTGAGAAAATGTGGATTTGGGAAGTGGTAGAATGGAGGAGACGGGGATATATATGTAATTTTGTTTCCTTATATGGGTTCACTGTGCTGAACGTAATATTAATACTACGATTTTGCTCCGATTTTGTTTATGAAGAAAACAGTGAATTTTAACGGACCAGAGATTTAGTAACGGGCCCCTCAATAAAAGAATAATGGCTACCAAATACAGTAAAAGGCAGTACTATACATGCTAATAGCCCCTAATAAAGGGTACCAAACGAACCGTGAGGATATATGTTTTTTGTGTGGTAGTCTTTTCTTACATACATTTTTGAAGCAATAAAAATTATGCAGAAAATTAATTTGAATGTGTTTGTTAATGTTGTATTGGTTACACCCGCTATTGAAAATTATGCAGAAAGTTCATATTCCCTCTGTCCCACGGTAAGGGTAGTTTTTGCTTTTTGGCACGTAGATTAAGGAATATTATTATTTAATGTGTAGTGGGTAGTTGTATTAGTGTGAGTGTGGGTCCCATATTTTAATTGTATTAGTGGATATGTGTATGTCCTATGTGTGTAAAAAAAGAAAATTGACTCTTTGGATGAGACGTCCAAAATGAAAAAAAAAAATCTTTGGGTGGAACGGGTGTATATAGGTCTTAGTGTAGGAATGCAATTATGCGAACTTTGAATTCGATTTATCATTTTCAAAATTGTGGCTAAAAGTAAATCAATTGAATTGATGTACTTTCTCCCATCTTTGAATTTGAACCTTAAGTTTGACTTCTTATCTTCTAATTATAGCTGAAGTTTAAAATATGCTTATTTATGATAACGTATCTGCATTAAAAGTACAAAAAATGATTCAAAAAAATGTGAAAGTATAAAAAAATAGAAACATGCCTACAGAGTCGTCTTAGTATAGTGGTGAGTATTTCCGGCAACGGCGTTTTTTAATTTTGATTTTTTATTCTGGTATTTTATTTCATTATTAGCTTTTTATGTTTTGATTTTTTACTGTTACTTTATTTCATTATTTTCCCTAATAAAGTAGAACTATTCTATTTTTTTTTAATACTATGTAATATATTTAATTTGAATTATATTAGGATTATTTAGTAACTCATCCAATATCTTTCCACTCAAAAGAATTAAGTCTTATAAAGCATATATCACTGCATCATTTACATAGGCAAATACTTACCCATTTTATTAATATTCACCACTGGAGAATAATTTAGCAAAGCTTTGAATATGATTGATGAAGGTGGAGGGAAACATTTTGACAAAATAATAATAATGACATTAATATTAATAACGTGCAAATTCACACACTAAAAGGTGCAATGACATTAAGGCAGCATATCCACCACCAAAACCAGTCCTTAAGAGACCATGGCATTGGCTTCATCTTCATCTCCCTCTCCCATCACTTCACTGAACATGTACTGGTTCTGATATTCCATCAAGTACTGTGTGGACCTTTTCACATCGTAAAATAGCCCGTAAACTCGACTAATGTCTTCCATTTCCACAATCTTTCCCTTCCTTTTTTGGCAGGCCAATGCAGCAGAGGTGATGAGATTGATACTGTATCTTAATGATGTGTCTTCCCCGATCTTCGTCAGCAAAATTTTAGCATCTTCAGACATTTCTACATCTTCCTCTTGGCATCGGATGTCCAAGATTTTTCGAATATCAGCTGATGTATATGGCTGAGTGGAGATGATGAGAAGACGATCGAGGAAATCAATTGGAATACCATGTGGTGATCTGTAGTTTGTGCCCCTAATGGAAGTGATTCCCCTGTTGGTGGCAACAACAAGTATAGGTGCCATATCATTCTCGAGTGCACGGTTTAGAAAAGAAAAGCACTCTATATCGAGCATGTGAACTTCATCAATGAAGAGGACACCAGGTATGATTTCTGCTTTTCCTTCTTCTCTCCACTCTGCTACCTTTGTGTCAATCTGTTCCCTAACTTCTGCTCGGATTTCACCGGTATCACCTGTGAACAATGCCAAGAACCCCTGTGTTCTGGAATTGGAAAGAGAGCTATTTAAATGAAGAGAAAAGATGATCCTGATAATGAAGTTTAAAGTTTGAAGTTCCATTTTGATTTAAATGAAAACAATGTATTCATGCTTCTATGCAGTAGTGACTATATATAATAGTAAACCTAAACTGATCTTGTAACATTAAAAAGAAACTGTGTATATCATGCTAATATAATTCCATTGAAAGGGAAAAATAAAATGTCACTTGAACATAAAATGGTAATCCATCTTATTGAAACAGTAAAAATCAGTAAGTTCAACTTGGATGTATAAAGAGACAAACCACGCACTTCATAGAATCATAGCAAGGGAGCCCAACCAAATGATTCACGTGAATCTACAAATGCAAGTTGACAAGAACTATAATGAATTACGAAAGAAGAGAACCGTAACTCTCGTAATGAATCCAACACCTAAATTAAAACAGGCTGGATATCTCGTAGGTAACTGCTGACACTTGGATGTCTTATACGAGCATTGATAAGCCTTAACCTCGTGGATCACAGCATCTCTATCTAGTGATCAGACTGACAGAAGATTTGCCAGAAGCAACTAGTCGACTAAAATTTGCATTGTCACTTTAATTCACTATAGCCTACAGCATGCTTTAAACAACCATTGGTCTTGGTCGTTTCAAAAAAGGGGTTTTACTATTTGGTACAAGCACATAACTCTTTTATCATCTATATTATACATGGGGAAGAGTAAAAGTTATCAAGCAATGGGTCGCATTATTGACTTTATTCAAAGATAAACTATGTAAAATTACCCAACTCTTCTGACCCAAACATTTATGCACCATTCTATTTTATTTACTTTAAACTCCACAACCAAAAACAACGTGAACTACAATGACACCAAGCCAGAAATGCATTTCTGGCTAAAAATACCTAGAGTCAGAAAGAATAAATACCAAGCCAGCCAAATTCTAAATAAATCATGATAATTCAACATTCAGCCGATAATTTTGCGGTATATCAAACTATCAAAATAAGAAGACCAAAATCTACCAACTGTTAAATTGATAAACAAAATCCCATGTGAGTGAGTATATCAAGTTCTAAATGAAATTATGTGCTAAGCTCTAAAACTATGTTGATTCAATTGCAAATCTTCACCTATCTGAAAACAAGTTTCATTTTATCCTCCTGACGGCAGTCACATTAGGAAGCATGACATTAGTACACCATAGATGGATTAAGATAAATAATTTATATACCTTATGCCTTATGCGCTTGGGAGCCCTACCAAAGACAAAACTATGACATAAGAGAATCTACATGCAAAATTAGGAAACACAACCGAAGAAGTTAACTGGTAAATTCACTTGCACTCTCATTAGCCAAAGAAACCTTTTTAAAGCAGACTGCCACACTTGTATAGCTACTGATAGCTTGATAGTTTGGCCTTGGAACCCCAGCATGATAATTTGTCTCAGTCATAGCTAAGATTATCTTAATTACCAAAAGTATCTAGTCACTTTCCAAACACCTCACTACTTTGATTTTGCATTGTTCATTATTTTGCTTTTCTGGGAACTTTTGTTCTGCCTCTCTTTCACAGTTAGTCTAGAGTGTTTCCCACACGTGTTTTACAATGTGCCAACTATTTTCTTGCAATCTTATCACAAAGAGATTACAAGTCATCCATTACTCAGATCACTACTTAAGTCTGCGAATTGCTAGATGTTAGATAATCACCAACTAGTTTTTTGGTAAAAATTGACCTAAGCTTTCCAGCCTACCTTAAGCTTAAGCTGCTAAACATTTACAACCTTAAGCTTGCCAGCTATGCTCCCATTATAGAGGTTGCATCCCCATTCCTTACTTATAAAAAAGTCTGAATTTCCTTACTTATAAAAAAGTCTGAATTTTGATCAGGGAATGTAGGTATTGACTCAATTAACCAACCAAATCCAATTGTTTTACTTGCATATATAAATCCATCATAATAGGAGTTCAAAACATTCAACAGAAGATGCATTATTTCAAAAATCCATAAAAATGAGAAAAGAAAAAACTCAAAATATCAAGCAAGATAAGGAAAAGAAAAACTCTGCAAGTATAATTTCAGCACCAGTCTTACCTGCTGTTAATCACATCTATCTCATGGAGTGTAACACATTGCACAACTTCCTTCCTCTTCTGCAGCTCGCCATCTGGGCACTGCACGAACTTGGTCTGAGGTCCCATGGCGTCGTAATCCCGAGACCTCGAGAAGGACCTCCCGAGCTTCGTTATCTTTCCAGATGCCTTATCTATGGCAATCACATCTCCACTCTGCACTTTATCCTTCCCCAACGCTTCAATCATCTTCGCCCCCAAGTCATAAACAGTCTCCATGTCCGTCGTCTTCAGAGTTAGCTTCCCCGTCTTAGACGCCGCTCCCGTCACCGCTGGACGGTCAATTTGTATCTCCACAACCTCGCCCTCAATTACCTCCGTCTCCTCCTTGATTCTCACCCCAATTGCTTTCCGAAAAGCTTGCATCAGGGCCTCGGTCTTGGACATCTCCAGCGAGAACAGCTCGCTTCCTGCGAGCATAGCGAAGGGGGTTTCCTGACCTAGGGATTTAGCCATGCCCATTGCAATGGCGGTTTTACCAGTACCGGGCTGGCCCGCGAGGAGTACGGCCCGGCCCGCGATCTTCCCTTCCTGAACCATCTTGACGATGACGCCGGCGGCCTTTCGAGCGGAAGTCTGGCCAACCATACCCTCCGAGGAGGAGCGTGCCTCGAGGGCGGAGTCGAGACCCAAGCCACGGATGTGGGAGTGAGCACCGATCCTCTCAATTCGGGTGAGGTCTCGCATCTCTGAGAGTTTAATCTCCGCCATGGCTGGATTGTAGAGATTCGCGAGAGGAAGATGGGGGAAAGAGAAAGTACAGCGTCTGTGTTACTCAGATGAGAGGTTTAGGGTTTTGGCCTTTGGAACAGACTCCATTGTTATTTGAATTGAATGATTATTAGAATTTTGCTTACTGAAAAAAAAAAAAAAAGTAGGAATTTATCCACTTTTATTTTAAAACATTAATTTTTAATAAATGAAAATTTAATTTTTACTATAAAAAGTGAAGTATTACTATTCTCAATAAAAAATTTATTCATTTTAAAGAAAAATATAAAAAAATTATAACATGTTAGAATTTATGAAGAATAATTATATTAAAAATTAATTTCGAAAAAACAAGGTGTATAGTGAAGTCGGTTTATTTGCATGTGAAGTGCTCAATTTAATTCATAAAAAATAAAACATAATAAACACTAAGAATAAAAGATAAATCTTAAGCCATATAATAGAAAATAATCAAAGAGAAATACTAAAATAGTAACACACAATCATATATTACTCCGTTCGTCCCATAGTGCTGTCAAAACGGGTCAGCGGGGTGGGCCAAAACCCACCTCAACCCGCGCATTTGGCAGTCTTAGACGGCGGGTTGCAGGCTAGAAATGTTCGGCTCAACCCATTCAAAGGCGGATCGCGGGCTATGGCGGGCCAACCCGCGATTTTTTTTTCTTTTTTTCTTTTTAATTAGGGATGATATTATTAAAATGAATGAAATACCAAAATAATGGTACAAAATACTATAATATCAACATAAACATGATACCTATAGATCTGCATTCTTACCAACCACTCTCTTCACAAAAAAAATTCCAAACATTTAAAAATTCCCTCTACTTATATTTACCACTGGAGTTCGTATTTCTAATATCATATACTCCCTCCGTCCCGATCAAACTGCACCGTTTGACTACATAAAGCTCTCACAAAAGTTACAGTAAACGGTGCAATATGGGCGGGACGGAGGGAGTATATTAGTATTATTTTAATTCAAATCGACAAACTCCATAATTTTTTTCTTCTAATCTGCAAGAATATAAATACAAACACAAAAATTAATTACCCCCAAACAAAATAATTACCTAAACATAATCAATATTTTTTTTCAAATTTTCAATCTAAATCAAGAATTAAAAGAACATGTTTAAAGTAGTAAACTTTTGTAAAGCATAATACACGAAAAATAAACTTTAGGCATTTCTCTAGAGTTTGACATGTGGCGGCCTTAGGCGGGGCGGAGCGGGGCGGGGCAGGCCAAACCTTCCTCAATCCGCGTATTTGGCGGGCTTAGGCGGGCGGGCCTAGGCGGGTTGCGGGCTATAAATGGTGCGGTTCGGCCCGATGGGCCCAGCCCATTTTGACAGCTCTAAGTGTGAAGTAGTAAATTCTAATTTTATTTTACACAAATAAAATATTTATCTTTATGCCATCTACATTTAAATTTGGGTAAATTTTTATTATAATCATTTGGTGACTTAATTTTAAATATAAAATCTATATATATACTCAAATATCCCGAATATTATTGACTAAATTGGTGACTTAATTTAAATTTTTTAATGAGTTATAATGTGTATAATAGAATTATTATAAATATATATACAATTGATTTATAAAAATATATACAATCAAATTGCAAAAAACTTGAGTGAAGTTAAAGTTATTTTGTCAAATTGAGTATTTTAAAACATAATTGCGTCGAAATCTAAATTTATATGTTGAAAGTTATTACTTCCTTCGTTAACCGGAAATATGGAAATTTGTTTTTTTTATCGTAAATTAAGAAATATTATTATTTAATTTGTAATTGACAATTGTATTAGTAAAGTGTGTGAGTCCCACATATTAATTGTATTAGTAATATGTGTGAGTGTCATCTGTTTAAAAAAAGGGAAATATACATCTTTAGCGTGGACGCCCAAAATGGCAAAATGTCAATCTATTCGGCGGACGGAGGGAGTACTATTTAGTATATAGACAAAGTCTCTTATGAGACGATAATTACGTGAGACGGGTTTTGAGACGAATCAACCCATTGTTAAAGTATGGCAAAATGTCCACATATCCGGCGGACGGATTGAGTACTATTTAGTATATAGACAAAGTCTCTTATGAGACGGTAAGTATGTGAGACAGATTGTGAGACGAATCGACCCGTTGTTAAAGTATGTGTGCTATATAAGTAAAATATGTTAATTTGTAGTTAAACTATATATTTTTTAAAGTATGATGAATGACGAATTAAAGTATGTTTTTAAAGTATTGTAATACGATTAATTACAAACATATTTTAACGACTAATAAGCATACTTTACTTATATAACAACTGTACTTTAACAACGGGTTGACATGTCTTACTATCCGTATCACATAAACTCGTCTCATAAGAGAATCCCTCTAGTATATATCCTAAATTTTTTAAAGAACTTTTTTATTTTTTTTGCGTTAATCATTAACCCTCTTTATATTTCAATTTATATTTTCAACGAAAAATAATACCTAATTTATACTATTCAAAATAAAATATTATACCTTTAAAAATTTTATGTATCCAGACGTACAATAGATTAACTTTAATTTTAAAACTATTAAACCTTTTAAAAATATTAAATTTTTTACTCCTAAAATAAACATATTTCTTACTAATTTCTCATTCATATTTCTAGATTCAAATTTATTATGCAATTATATATTTTATTTTTATCTAATTTTTTAAAACATAGATTTATTAAAAAAATCATGTTAAAAAAATTAAAAATCTTTTGTGTGACCTACTAATTTTAGTTAAGAAATTATTAGTTTATTGATATTAAAATTCAAAATTGAAAAACTTATAAGATGTTTATATAACAGCCAATATCAACGTCGTAAAACAATACTATGATATGAACTACCTATCATTAGCGATGAAGAAATACATTTTTTTTTTTAATACAAGGGAAAATATAGCCACATTAGTATTCCCCTGTCCTTCTAAACTCTGAGGAGTGTTTGGTTGATGGGTGTGGGGAGTTGGAATGGAATTGGAATAACAAAAGGTTGTTTGTTAAATGGGAATGATAGTAGCACAGTATTTTTGATTTCTCAAAATGCAGGAATGGCCCATTCCACTGTATTTTGATGACTATGACTTTAATTCCATTGCTTGTAGTTCCGTTAACTAAAATTTTAATGATATAAAATTTATTATAAATAATAATAATAATAATAATAATAATTTTCTTTTATAAATAGTAAAATTATATTTAAATAAAAATAAATTTGTAAAAAGTACACATCAACTCCCATAGAATTTAATCATACCAAACAGAATTAATAGTTATGATAGTCATTCCCTACTATCAACCAAACAGCATAACTATAAAATACAAACTCATTATCATTCCTTATTAGGGGTGTGCACGGATATTGGATTTAATCGAAACTGTACCGAAACCGCACCGAATTAATCTCGAACCGAAAAAAACAGTTGACTTTTTGACTTTTCCGAACCGAACCGAACCGATTTTTCATTGGTACGGACTTGGATATTTCCCATTTTTCCGTACCGAATATTGGATTTAACCGAACCGTACCATACCGAAAAATCGAATTTAAATTATGCATTAAATTTATATATAATATATTTATCTTATTATTTATAATTTACAATTTATATATCATGAATTAATTAATTTTACTTTACTAATTACAATAATGTAATCATAATTAATAAATTAAAATTAGTTATAATATAATTACAAATAATGATTTAAAATATATCTAATGGTCTAGATATTTATTTATTATTGTATATTAGAAAATATATATTTCATAAAGTAAAATAATTTTTTAAGAAAATAGAAAATAAATAAAATAATATGTTCAAACTTCAAATTTAAAGTTTTAATTCAGAAAACATAGTATATAAAGTAAATGATATCTTAAAACATATTATCACTATTTTTATCATAGATGTGCCAAATAAAATATAAAGATAAATAAATTGTAAAAACAGTTATTACATAATTGCCACATAATTATCACGTAATTATAAATGCACATAACACAAGTTAAATTATATTAGCACATGAGTAGTGATAAGCTCGGGTATCACATAATACCTACCATTCTTTCTTATTCATCATTATTAATTTAATAATAACAAGTATAATTTTATAAAGTCATTATTTCATCAGAAAATTTATAGAGTCTATTTATTTCTTCAAAAAATTTATGTCATTAGTTTAGTTCATTTGAAAGAGTAATAGTTCATTTCTATTTTGTATGAGAGGCTAATAATTTTATAAAGTGATGACATGCTTCGATTTTTTTATTTTTATTGAAATGTGTAATATTTTTCATTTGAAAAAGTAATAATTTATTTATTTAAAAATTAAATTTTCACGCACTAGTCTCATTTATAAGAAATTAATTCAAACATACTTTCAGAAATTTATATAATTATATATATATATATATATATATTTATTTATTTGGCATTACTTCAAATGTACATTTGCAACTAGATTGTCCTACTAGATGGAACTCTACCTACTTGATGTTGGAAACTGCATTGATCTATCAAAAGGTATTTGATAAGTTAGAAGACGTATATACAAAATATGTGGCTGAATTTGGAGATGATGTTCCGAATGAGAATGATTGGGTTTGTGCTTCTTACTTTACAAAATTCTTGAAAAAATTTTATGATGTTACTTGCAAGTTGTCAGGTTCTTTGTATTCTACTTCCAATTTGTATTTTCTTGAGATTATGCGAGTTGTAAAAGAATTAGAAAACCTTCTAAGTAGTGAGGAACAATATTTGGTGGATATGGGTAAACAAATGAAAGACAAATTTGACAAGTATTGTGGCGCAGTTAGTAAAATGAATGTAATGCTTTTCATTGCGGTGTTGTTGGATCCTAGATGCAAGAAACAATACCTTTGTGCTAAATTCAGCCAGTTATATAGCGAGAAAGATGCGAATGCTTTAATTGATAGGGTGATGAGTTCTCTTATGAAATTGTATGTGGAATAAAAGGTTTTAAATGGTGTGATTGGTTCTTCTAGTTTGTATCAAAGTGTTGATATGGATACCATAAATGAGGAGGATGAGGATATTGATGAATTCTTCTTAAATCAAGAGAATGAGGCTGTAAAAGGGGAAATTGATATCTATTTAGAAGAGTTGAGTGTAAAGTATACAAAGAACTTTGATATATTGGATTGGTGGAGAAAGCATTCAGTTAGATACCCAATCTTGAGCAGTATTGCAAGGGATGTTTTGGCAATTCAATCATCTACAGTGGCTTCTGAATCACTTTAATTAATAAGGGTACATCATTTTGTTATAAAGGATATACACTTTTCATTAATATTTTTTATTTTTCTTCAGAAAATAAAGAGTACACATCTTTATACTAAAGGGTATACAATTTAACACAAAATTCTAAAGGTGCACGGAGTGTGCCCGTGCGCCCGGGTGCACACAAGTTTTTGCCATACAATAATCTTATAATATACTTTAACTAGTATGGTACCCGTGTGCGACGCGAGTTATCGTGTTTGTTATATATATATTTATTATTTTTAAATTTATATTTTAAATAGAAATCAATCATAGATCTGAAATAATTGAAAATATAATTCTTTGTTTGATCAAGAGAAAAAATGCCTTAAGTTATATAAATTCAATCGAGTGAAAAGTATGCATTCTCTATTTATTTTATAATATTAATACATATTGCAAGTTATTCTTCACATGTCATTTTTTACTTTAAGTCTAGTTTTCATGGTGTTTCTAAAATTTTTTATTTCATTTTATACACATAATAAAATAAATTTTCTAATAGTTTATATATTCAATTCAAAACTACCCATATTAATTAAAAAAAATTAATCTACATATATACAAACTCTTATTAAAAAAAATTAATAGTATACTTAAAAAAGTAAAATGATATCCAATTAATTATTTAAATCAAAATTTGAAAAATCTCTCTATACACCGTGTTGAGTATTATTTGTTAATTTTCATTCATCGTTTAGACAAAGTATCTTCAACACTCTCTTGCTTTTCACTCTGGAAACTGCTACGAACAGTTGTCCATGTTTGAAAACATATCTCGTCAATAATACACAACACATGAAAGATATTGTCATTGACTTCTATTAATAGTCATATCATAACAAACCTTAATAGGGAATTATTTTCTCTGAAATTTTAGTGGAACAGATTCATCGGACGACTGGATATCATTCTAGGTATGAAGTCTAAATCTCCAACATTTTTTCCCAACAACATTTTAGCTCTCAATAACATATTTTCATTCTTGTATGCATTAGAAAAATGTAAATTTTAATGATTATTATTATAAAATGTCGTACTCTTCATCTTCAAGTTCAATATAAATCCTCTCTATTTGATTGTCTTTGACATCAACATTTGTCATATTTTCAATTTGGGTGACAATTCCTATTAAATACCATATTTCAAAAAATGCTAGGTACTTTTAAATAATTTATTTAATAAATATATATATTTAATTTATTATTATTATTATATATATATATATGTATGTATCATATATACTGAAAATAGTGAATTATTCAATAAAAATCATATTTAGATATATAATAAAAATAGTAATAATTCCTATCAAATTTAAACACCATTTATTTTTAAAAATCATAAATATTCCTTTAACCTTATTATGACACCTCACATTTTTATAAAAATAATAAATACTCATTTAAACTTATGATGACACCTCACATTTTTACAAAAATCATAAATACATCATTCATCTTATCATGACACATTACATTTTTACAAAAATCATAAATATAAAATTCACCTTATCATGACACATCACATTTTTCAAAATTAATTTAGGTAACTTATTTTGTTTTAATATATAAGGAGATTTTAAAAATTTTATCCATTTTAATATACATAACATATTTTATTTATTATTTACTCCCTCTAGAGAAAACTGATTCATAAAATTTTATTATTTTAAAATGGATAAAAATTTTAAAATTAAAGTATATTGTAAAATTATTGTATTGAGTATTTTCATTAAGATTGTTCACACTTTAAAGAAAGAAAAAAATAAAAATTATTCAGAGTTTAGAAGGACAGGGGAATACTATCGTAGCTATGTTTTCCCTTGTTTTTTTGAAAAAAATATAAATTCAAATAATGTATTTCTTCATCGCTGATGGTTTTTCATTTACTATTAAAAATTTAATAGTAAATGAAAAACTTATAAGAAGATGTTTATTATGATATCAACGTCGTAAAACAAAGGCAATGTATATAATGTTCACCGTCTCTGGATCATCCTTTTAAAGTCATTTAAAGCGAAGGATTAAAAAAAAATGTTATTAATTAAAAGGATGATCTGTTTCCATTTTGGGGCCTCAATTTTGATTGCTGGAAGAATTCAAGTTGGCAAGATTCTTGGCCTTCCTTCTCTGCTTTAGCCTGTTCTTTCTGGAGCAACAAACTGCCTCTCCTAAACCAACCATTACAATAAGAATTACTCATTTATAGAATGGATTATCAAATAGAGTATCAATCAAGCCATAAGAATGTAACATTCATCGATTAAGCCATATCTCACCTGAAACATTAGTTGGGGCATTTTGTCGAACATCTTCAGCCGTATTAACTTCATCTTCAACGCCACCATCATTCGAACCAGGTAACAGAGGCCCAATAATCTTTCTGCGCTGCAAAGAAGCTTCTTTAAGCTTCCTGTGACGAACCCTCTTCCTCTGAGCCCTCGTCAACTTCTCATCACTGCTGCCGTTTTCTCCGGCGGCGTTGTCGTCGCCGCTTGATGGCAATGAACTACCCTCCTCTGTTGCATTTGCCAAAGGAAGTAGTTAAGTATTGAGATATAAGCTCAATTTTCATTAATTAAGGGGAGAGTGTGAGTAAAATTTTCATTGAGTACTTTTAACAAACACCTGGTGGGTCAGTCAATCCGTTGATCGTATCTGTATCTTCGTTTACGTCGTCTTCCTGTTCACAGAGAATTATTACGAGAGTGGACGAGAAATCGAGTTTTAAAAAAAAAATTATTTGATGGGAGGAGGGATCGTACTTGAACGTGAGCAGAAGGCGGAGATGGAGGCGGGGGATACATCATTTTGAGAAGGGCGTCGTGAAACTTTCGCTGCTTTTCTTCTTCCTTCATTCTCGTGAAGATCTTTTCCTAAAATGACTAAAATACAGGAGTAATTGCCTCATAACTCGGGTGAGAATTCGTGCTATTACATTAACAATTCGTTCCTACATGACATAAATATAAAAAATATTGAGTTGACACGATAACAATAGAATAAGAAAATAAAAAATAATAAAAAATACTAATTAAAAATAATAATTCCTCTTAAAAATATAGTATTTTAAAATTATTAATAAATATTTTTATTATATATTTACCAAATTTATATTTATATTGGGTTGTTAATTTTTATCATGTTTAATGGATTGACACGAACTCGACACGAACACAAAACGAATTTTTCGTATTCTTATCGGGTTGGATAATGACATAAATCTAATAAGACTAAACACTAATATGTAATTATCATGTCGTGCCGAAAATTTACGCACTTCCATAATTCTACCATATTAAATACTCACTCTGTGAGGAGGCATTTGCTTGATACAGGTGATGGGAGAGTCCATAATTCCTACCATATTAAATACTCGCTCTGTGAGGAGGCATTTGCTTGATAGAGGTGATGGGAGAGTAATGGGAAAAGGAATACTATTAATTAGTACACTCTTACTTAGAATCCAAAAATTTCAAATCATATTTATTGATTTAATTAATACTTCATTCTTATTAATATTAATATCATTATTAATAATTCTCATTATTATTATTAATTTGGAAGTTGAATCTAGTGACCCCTAAATTTTGATTCTACATGTCCTGTAAGGTGTTATATTTCATGTTATATGTATTAAATGAGTGACACACATGTGGAGAGTAAAATCTCAATCTTTAATTTTAGGGTTGATATTTTCTTTTAAGGTATATGTCTTATCATATACTACGTGTCAATCATTAACGATGCACATTTTTCCTTTTAAGGTATATGTTTAATCATATAACGTGTCAGTCATTAACGATGCACAACGAGAAATATAACATCAAAATATAACAGGAGATTCGAACCAGTAAAATTTACCATACATTTGCATTTTTTTTATATAATTTTAATTATATACACCTCATATATGTCAGGACATTTATTTATTAAATACATATTATTTTTCTAAATTATTGACAGATTCATTAAAGGTAAAATCTTGCTAAAAATTTGATAGATTCATTAAAGGTAAAGTCTTGCGTGTGGGTTGTATTCGTTTTTGGAAAGTTGTATATTTTAATATTAAATAGTATATAAGAACTTATACCCTTCTCAAAGTACCTTTGATTTTCTAAAAAAAACCTTAATTAAAAAAAACTATGTCTATAATAAAAATAAATAAAATAAATTTAAACTTTTAATTGAGAAATTTCTAAAAAAAAAAAAAAAGAGTTACATTAAAAATTAGGATAAGTCTTGCGAGATCGTCTCACCTGAGATCATTTTACACCTTTTAAAATAATTATCACTTTCGCTATAAAATGATCACTTTCGCTATAAAAATGTTACTCCTATCTCTTTTCATTTACACCGTAGCGAAAGTGATAACTATTTAAAAAAGTGTAAAATGATCTCTCTTTATCCCATAAAACCTTTCCACCCTAACTTTCGCTATAAAATGTTATCTCTTTTTATTTATACTGTAAATTGTTAGTGAAATAATATTATCATTTTTTATTAATTAAGTATCACATTTTATTATAAAAGTTATCACTTTTTATTCGTATCACATAAGAGCTTACGGCTCAAACAAAAACAAGTATCTGCTTAAAAATTAAGTCTCTCAATTAAATTTTCCCATTTTCTGGGTATATGGAAAATAACTAATTTAGAGACCAGTCAAAATAATAAGGAAATTAACCAAACATTGTCTTTAGCGTTAGACTTTTTCAATCTTCAAACTTTGTACAAATCACACTCACACTTACCTACTCTTTAAAGTACGCCATTTATTTTTATGCTTTTATACCAATAATAATATAGTTATATTATCGTAAATATTAATTTCGATTTAAGTTTCACAAGCATATGGAATAAGTTCATGTTGTTGAATGTAATTTGTTCACTCATGAAGAGTTTTTGAGACCGTTTACCTACAAAAACTAACTTGAATATAAGAAAATATTCTTAACTCTACAATCGACTTAAAATGTGTATTATACATAAAAAATAATGAAATTGTGGGACACCTATTATTGAATGTAAGGTGGTTTATAAGATATGGATGGTATTCCACACTCAAATGCTCGTTGGAAGTTGAATGCATTTAGATGTTGTGTTAAGGAGAAAAAAATAAAGTTAGTGGGTACTTTTTTTTTTTTTTTTTTTTTTTTTGATACCGAGGTTCCGAGCTTACGCCCGACTAGTCCTCGAGGAAACAGTCCCGGCCCCTCAGAACTGCCTCCAAGTAAAGTTAGTGGGTACTTGACAATGTGTCATGTGGTTGATTTGGAAAGTTAGAAATACCATCATTTTTTCCTGTTCGGATCTTCTATTACATTTGGTGTTACATCTCCTGTTACAAACCGTTGGATAATTGACACGTAGGATAGACTAATTTATACCCTAACAATCAACCCTAAGGGGAAGGGTTGAGATTTTCCTCTCCGCATACGTGTCACTCATCTAACACGTGTAATAGGAGATGTAACACCAAAATGTAACAGGACATCCGACGCCCATTTTTTAGGGTGCAGTTTTTTATTTTGAAAAACTAATAAAAGAGATGAAAAGTAAAATACCGAATTGGTTTTATATCAATAATGCAAATCCGTCCGGATTGTCTTTTAATAAGTGGCTTTTTAAGGCGAACTTGATTATTTAATAATTGTATTCTATATTTTTTTTTTTGTATTTCTTATTCTTAAAAGTCATTAATACAAATTTTATTTACCAAAAAAATAAAATAAAAATTAAGTTCGCTCTTAAGATTATTTCAAATCCTCTTATAAAATAAATTCTTTAACCAACAATAAAACAAAAATGATAATTTTCAAAATAATAATAGATGACAATAACTGGTGTGAAACGTTTCATTATAATTCATATAAAAAATATAATATTTTCAATAAAAATATTAATAATTAATTGATTAAAATGTATAGTCGTGTACTTAAATTATTTTATAAATAATTCGTAAAATAAATAAAAAATTATAATTTTTTTAATAAAAATATAATTAATTATTGAAATGGGAAATTAACAATGATTCATACAATCTACTCACAATTAAAATGAGATTTCGATTTTTTTTGAAAAATATAATCATATATCTTAATAAAAAGAAAATCAACTAAAAGATGAAATACAGATTCACACCGTCCATGCTATTGCTAACTACTTCTTACAGCTGCGCTTTTGCTCCTGTAATAAACCTCAGAATCACCTCCAAAATCACACGCCTTATCTTCATCGATTCTTCCAATGGCCACCGTGCGGCTGCGGTGAATCTCCGCCGCAGCCCCACCGTTCGACGTCGGTCTTCTCGAGCGGAAGCGGTCGTCTCCGGCGAGGGATCGCGTGGATGCAACCCTAATGAGCTCCCTCAAATCCTCATCTCTGGAGCTGTAAACCGAGTGCGATGAGCTGGCACTAAAGCTCCTCGGCATGCTCGGGAATTGCGGGCCTCCAGCGGCTCCGAAGACCGATGCATGGCCCGCACATCCCGAGAGGCTCCGCACGTATAGGTCTCGGGCTCGGGCCAAAACTCTAACGGGCCCTTTGATGTATTTTAGGAATTTGCTTTCTTTTCTCACCTTTTTAGTGCTCATTCTTTGATTTCTGTATTGAAATGATCTCTAGCTTGTGATCAACGCGGCCAAATTTTTGTTTGACAAAATCTTATTTAAAAATGAATGAAGAGAGAGAGAGGGGGGGTGGGGTGGGGGAAGAGAGAGAAAGGTTGTGTGTATTTATAGGTATGAAGATAGTGATACGATATGATAGTATTAATTAACTTTAAATAGTAGTCCACTGGATATATAACTAATTGATGTGTATAATATTGTAATTCCAGCTAGGTAGTTGGGGTTTCCTCTTTATATTTTTTATTAATTAATGAAGATATCATGTCACTTTGTAAATCTTCATATGTCACTTTGTAAAATCTAAATAAAAAATTGCGCATTCGTTGGAATTTCTTATGTCCTCATAATACAATATGATAGGTTTTTTCAAAGCAGTATTTTCTATTAGATAGCACTATTTTACAGTACATTTTACATTTCAATAGTATATAAACAGTAAATTATTTAAATTATTTACTTTTTTTTAAAAAAAATAGTGATTCAAATGTAGCATATTGTTGGAGAACTTTTTTTGTGCTACAAGCCTACAACACCATTCTCCAACTGTTTTTGGAGATGCTTTAAAATTTTAAATAACTCAAGAGACATATGTTAAGAGAGGTTGGAATTGAAAGGAATTCAAATTAAACTTATAGCTGATTGTTCTAATTCTGCCTTTATGAATTCATTTTTAACTTTGTAAGTGCAGATAAACTTCTAATCTGTCTTTAGTATGAATTAGTTCACCAAGTCTCCATACACCTCTTATTCTCCCAAGTCTCCTTATAACTCCCTCTCCTATTGGGAATTCTCCCAAGTCTCCTTATAACTCCATTTCCTCTCCTATTGGGAATTCTCCCAAGCCTCCTTATAACTCCCTCTCCTATTCGTTTTCAATGAGAATTGAATTCGGGTCACTCACTTGTGTGAGGAGTCCGGTGGCCAAGCGGGTTAGCCCACTTGGTTAGTATGAATTTATTTTTAACCTTGTAAGTGTAGATAATATTAATTCCCCGGTACGTCTTGTGATTTACATCCTCCAGCAACTATCAGGACAAATGTGGGATGATCATCTAATGGCGGGTACACCATTTTCTTTAGATGCTTTAAACATCTAGACTTCCTCAATTCCATAACATCATTATCGTTTAATTAATGTTTCATACTTCCTCCGTCCCAAAATCCTACACACTTTTCTTATTCCCTCCGCCCCGTCCTAATAGTTACGCATTACCATTTTGGGTGTCCCATTCCAATGGTTACGTTCCCTTTTTAGCGTATGGGACCCACACAAATTAACTTTTTCTCTCTCCATAACCTCACACATCACACTAATACACCTACGCACTTTACATTAAAATATTATTTCTCTTACCTCAATACACATTAAAATACTATACTCATTAATCCACGTGCAAAAAGTAAGCGTAACTATAAGGACGGGACAGAGGGAGTATTTAATTGTTTATCCCACAAAACTCTTCCACTCTAAAAAAAAGAAACATCACTTTATTTTACAACTTCAAAAGTTATTTTAATTTCAAATTTGTTATTTTTTTTCACACACATATCACTAATTTATAATTTTTATTACCTAAAAATACTACAATAATCTCTAAAGTCAATAAAGTTGATAAAAAATATTTTTCTTAAACAATGTAAAACAATAAACATGAATCATTTTGTGGGACGGAGGGAGTATTATTTTAAAAAAGTTATTTTTAACTAAATTTATAGATGTTTAGAGATAATTTGATACTCTCTTCGTCCCGTTCAAAGATATACGTTTACTTTTTGTACATAGATTAAAGAAAATATAGTATTTTAATATGTAATTGATAGATTTAAAAGGTTATTTTACTTTTATGCCTTTAACTTTAATTTGAATCTATGACAAATTGTGTAATATTGTAAAATTTTTAGGGTATTAATTTTTATATTAAGGACCCATACTTTTCTAAAAAAAGAAATGTAAATCTTTAAGTAGAATGCCCAAAATAATAATATATGCTCTCTATGTCCCACAAATATTTCACCTCTCCTCCGACATGGATATTAAGAAATGTAATACTTTTAAGTGTATTATGATATTTTTTTGTAATAAATAAATAATAAAGTACGTTAGGTGTGTTGGATATGAATGTTTTTTTTTAATAAAATATAAGGGGAAATGTGATTGTATTTGAATTTTTATTTTTTTAGGAAGGTGAAAACTTTGTAAGACAATTCAAAATAAAAAAAGTGTGTCATATAAAATAAAATGAAATGAGTAAATATTATGGTGGAATGGAGAGAATTTTTTTAATAAATGAAGTATAAAATATACTTATCTATGTTGGCGATGACAAATTTTAAAATTAGTGTACTGTTGAGGTTATTTTGTATTTAGTTGCTATTTCTATTTTTAAGGTGTGAACTATTTCGTAAGATAAACACTTAATATATATATATATATATATATATATATATATATATATATATATATATATATATATATATATATATATATATATATATGAAATTCAATTATTGGTAATTATAAATGGATTGTCCACAAAAATTACATTTTTTTTAGCAACGGAATGCCAACGTATTTATTATATATTTATCAATGAAAAGGTCTTCTAACTGAGTTTGGTTGCTGCAGGGTGGGGGGTTCGAATCCTGCCTTTGGCATGGATTTGGCCTCTTGCAAGCACAAGTTAAACAGTGAACTCTCTTTATAAGCCACTTGAAGCACATTCTGCGATTTACATCCTCCATCAATCCCAGGGCAGGGGCGGTGGGGGCCTAATGGTGGGGTACACCATTTTTAGAATTATTATTGCTTAAAATTTAGCAACCATCATTTTATTAAAGAAAATTTATAAATAGATTTTGTTGTTATTCCATTGATAAATCAATTTAAAAATAAAATTAATATTTATAATTTTATATAAATTTTTTTTTTATGAAAATAAATGAAGAAAATGTGAATAATCTTTTGGGACATTGGGTGCGTATAGAAAAAACTCGTAATTATTCCATATACATAACTGATCCAATATTATTATTTCAACATATTTTTATGATTTAGGGGACATCAATTTATTACATTTTTATTTCAGGGGGTTTTATCGTCAATTAATAGTTTAACATTAAATTAAGAGAAATGATCACAATTGATTGACCCCTTAACAATGTAAGAATTCAAATTTAGGATTTAAGTATTTGCATTCTCAATTTTAATTATTTTGAATTCAATTTTGATTATTTTTATTCAGTTTTAGTTCGAAAATTTAAATTTATTATCGGAAGAAGCGCGTGACGTGGAAATTTCTCCTAATTCCGGCGTACAATGCTTACAATTAAAAAGTCATGTAGACTGCCACTTCAGCAATTACTCTTGGAAGACCTCTGCGCCACGGCAAGGATAAGGATAAGGATAAGGAGAAGGCCAGTGATTCAACCAATAAGATTTGGAATAATATGGGATCTCTCTTCTCTTATTTGGGCATGTTTCTAAAAGATCCTAGTCCAGTTGTAATAATAATTCTTAACACTTTTAAAGATTAGTTCATAATATAGTTTGATTCGTCTTTTTTTGTGTTTCGAAGTGTTGTTTTCACAAAATGTGAGTCGTTGTATCACCTCGTAAGTATCAAAACGGGGTCATTTCTGTTAGGAAATTATTATTTCTATATAATTTAATTGTGGACAATATATTATTATGCAATTATATTAGTCAATATTCAACTATTTTATGGACTTAATTAAGTGATTAAATTAATGTTAAAAATTCATGGGCTATAATGATAATAATATGGGTCAATTGAGTAGATACCCAATATTACATGACTATATAATTATGGATGACCTAGTTGGATAGTATATAAAGGCTCCTAGGTTATGATCCCCCAATATACTTATAAGGCGCACATAGTTCGCTCTTCTCCCCATTGGAAGGGAATACGAAAGTCCCATAAAAGGAATAAAGAGGTTTAGTTGAGGAAGATCATAATACCACTAAATCGATGATTTCGTGTTCTGTCTAGATAATTCAATGGATCACCGACTAGAGAACTCAATGGATAAAAGGTACGCCAGTTTAGATCTCATTTAATCATGATAGTGTTAAGGTTTTAAGATTTATGAATTAATTTCCTACAAGTGGTATTAGAGCCACCATATATATGATTATCTGAGATCTAATAAGATTATGATTATTAATCAAATTGTTGAATTATTATATCTCTCGACCCACAACACATTAAAATATTATATTTCTTAATCTTCGTGCAAACAGTAAATGTAACTCTTTTAATGAGATGGAAGGAATATACTTTTGATCCGATTGCCTTTTTTTTTCATAAATTCCATTCATAAATAACAGAAAGAGTAACGTGGCTGTTAGGAAAATAATTTTCCATTTAATTTAAGCAATCCATCTTTAATTTTTTAGGGCCAATTCAAAAAATATCAATTTATTTAACTAAATTAATAATACCAACAACAAACAATTTTTATAATAAAACTAACCAATATACACTTTTTGGACTTCAATGCCTCTACTATTCAACTAATAATATTCAATGTGTCCCATGTCCTTATGAATGTCGGTATGAGTGTCGGTGAGTGTCACACGTCGGTGACACTGAGTGTCGGTATGGGTGTCGATTAATATCCTATGTCGGTATGTATGTTGGTGACGTGTCGATGAGTGTCGTGGACCATACCGACGACTGGAGGCGGTGGCCGGCGGCGGCAGGAGGGGAAGGTAAGAAGGGTGGAGATTGCTTGGGGTAGGGGGTATTTTAGACCTTTTAAGGTGCAATTGGTTAGAATTGTCATAAAAGTTGTTTGATGTTGATATTGTTATTGTTTGGGTGTATTTTGGACACAAATGACCATTGACACATTTTTTTTATTCCTAATTTCATCCGAACCCTCCCCTTTCTCTCTAATCAAACCTAGAAGCACAACAAATTTTTCGGCTATGGCGTTTTATGGTCATTGTCTTCATTAATATGGAGCTTTTTGAAGATTTGATGCCCGCTGCAAAAAATGAGTAAATCAGAAATAAAAGAGGATTCCGGTAAGGAGAATGGTGGCGCTGTGTAGGACCTGATCAATCCTAGAAGAAGCGCCAATGTGCTGGTGACCACGTCGCTATCTATGTCGGCATCCTTCAAAGGAAGGAAGGGTTTGTCGCAGCGAAGGGCGTGGTGCAGGATGATAGAAATGCATCAATTTAAAAATTAATTTTCTTTTGATATTTTTAAAGCCCAAGATATAGTATAAAAGTGGGCATCGAATTACCCATTCATGTTTCGTCTTGTATTTCACATTTTAAATGATTAAAATATATCATAATTATTTTTCAAATTAACGTTTAATAATTATTTACATGTATAATTTTTTTTAAATGTAATAGAGTGAATGATAATAAGGGAATGATTAAGACTCTTTTACATATTGCAATGTGTGTGTGGGGATGGGGAGTGATCTTATACTGGCGTTACACGATAGTGCCCAATTTATGGGAAATTCTTGAGTGCCCAATTTTTAATGGAGTTTTAAAAATGCTCAAATTGACAAAAATGATATTGACACGATATTGACTCGATTATAATTTTTGAAAAAATTTAAAAATTGACTCGATAATAACTTTTTTCAAAAATTACAATTGAGTCAATATCGTGTCAAGGTCACTTTTGTCAATTTGGGCATTCTTAAACATTATGTTAAAAAGTGGGCAACAAAGATAAATTTAAAAAAAATCTGCCCATTGTAACATTTGACCATATCTTATATGCCCAGTATACTATCTTACTAATCATGGGTTGATTTTTTTTAAATACACACCCATAGATTATTACTGATTAACAGAATCAATTATTTAATGCAGCGGCTATTTACACCCAAAAATTACTTAATGTACCCCATTTTTATTAAGAATTAAAATACTATTTAATAAAAGACATAAATATCCTTATAAAATTATATAATTATAATTAAAATTAACTAATAAATTAATTATCTTGTTAGTTAGTTATCCCTTTTCCAGCGTGCTCTCTTCAACCTCCATTTTTGTTTTCTCCAGAAAATAAGATCTTTCAGTCATCACCACTGCCCAGCCAACACGCCGGTCAGATCTGCCGCCTCCCATCTCTTCCAGCCGGAATCGCAATGCCGGCCGCCGCTTTTCACCACCAGGCACTAGCACGTACAGCTATGAAGCGCCACCATCCACACTGTTGGAAATCCCTAGCCTTGCCGTCGGTTTACCGCCAACCGCTGCTACCATTGTGTGCTACAACCAGGAGCCACACCACAGTCCGACGTCGGAAGTTGCCGCCTACGTCGCTGGAGTTGGCCGCCTTTCTTAGCTCGAGAATAGCCGCCAAGGCTTTCCGGAGAATCTCGCTCTCCAAGCCACCATTCGCCGCTGCCATTCCACGTCTTGGTAGCCAACCAGCCTCAATCACCAAGCCTTGCCAAAGAATGCATCGCCGCCATACAGGTGTGTCGCATCCACCACAAAAAAAAGTCTATGTCGCTCGCCGAGGCCGTCGCCGACAAGATCCGCTGTCGAAAATTTCTTTATATTGTGGGTAGAGAAAGTTTGTAAAGTTGAGTTCCCCCATTAATGAGATTGAAAGAGAAGAGAAGAAAAGATTAAATTATCCATCATCATTGTTTATTTCAATTCGATTTATGCCCAAGTTTTAAATTTTAATTCTCCATCATCGTCGTTGCTTTTTGTTTGTGAGGTGGAGAGGGAGACTGCATTGCAGTGTTTTATTTAATTAAAATTTAAAAGGATTTATTTATTTTAATTATTGAAAGGGTAAAATGATAAAAAAAAATGGGATGTATTTAGTAATTTATGTATATATTTATTAATATTGATGGGTATAATTAGTAGTTGGGGTACGTTTAGTAAAATCGGGAACGCGAATAGCCGTTCCCTTGTTTAATAAATTATCTTAAATTATATTAAATATTAAATTAATAAAAATAATTATATAATAATAAGCTTAATTTAAATTTTTTATTAATTACACATCGTTTCCATACTTATCTTCACATTTTCTCTGTTTTACATTAATTTGTTATTTTAATTTTAAAAATAAAAATATAATTTATATTTTACTTATTACTAAAATATATCATAATAACTTTTTTAAAAAGTCAATAAAATTTGTCAAAAAAATAACTTTTCTAAACTACATATTTACAGTGTCGGAAAAAATAACTACGAGAAAAAGAGAATATTTAATAATTAATAAATCATCAGAAAACTTAATAGATTTATGTTACTTAATGTAGCGTGACAAAAAAAGAATCATTATGAAAAAAATATTTTTTTTCTTAAAAAAGATAAAACCATACTCAGAATTATTTAATACTCCATTCTTCCCAACTTCAACATCACACTTTTCGTTTTGATTCGTCCTAAATTCAACTTCATACTTCCATAAAAAAAAAAAAAAAAACTAACTAATATCCACCTAACATACTTTAATTTTAAATTTGTTGGCACCTTTTTAACATACATAATACATTTTATCATTTATTTATGGGTTAATCACTAATAGATACACACTTTTAACCTAAATTACTATTAGATACATTGAATTTAAATAATTACTCTCACATACAAAATATTAAAGTAAAATACCAAATATAATCTTATACTCCATACACTTTTAAACCAACACCCCTACCCCTCACCTACCCACCGGCGTTGACCTGCCGTTGACCGACCATTGACCGGCGTTGACCGCCCATTGACCGACCGTTGACCGGACAGTCGCTGACCGCCGTCGGCTGCTGCCGGAATTTAAAATGTACAAACAAAATGTGCAAAAACAAAATTGTGCAGAACAATTGTGTAGAACCAAATTGTGCAGAACCAAATTGTGCAGAATCAAAATTGTGTAGAACAATTGTGCAAATACATAGGGGTATTTATGGTGTCACAATCATAATTGTGTAGTTATGAGTAATAGTGCTTTGAGTCATGTAGTTTATAGTAATTATACATTATTTTATGTACCTCCTAGTAAGTGACCATTTATTTATTATCCAAAAATAAGTCAAAAAACTATTTTTCTTAAACTCTTTGTTTACAGTGTAAATGAATTTGGAATGAAAGGAGTAATAAAATTAATTATTACTCCCTCCGTCCGGTTCTAAGATATCCATTTGCTTTTTACACGTGGATTAAGGAGTATTATTATTATATCTAAAGTGAGTAGTTGTATTAGAGGGAACTGGTGAGCCATATTGTGTACTTTTTTATTAAATAGTGAAAATGAATACCTCTGAAGTGGACGCCAAAAATAGTAAAATGAATACCTTAGAAGCAGACAGAGAGTATTAAATATTAAAAATTTGGCCGATAGAATTATGTAAGTCATTTCATTTTTTTTCTTTAATTAGGGATATTTTGATAAAATTATCATTAAAGTGGGCACTTATGAAGATAATCCGAAGATAATTTGTTCATGGGGGTGATTTACCTCTATTCAATTAACTTTTGAGGGCGTTTATTGGGAAAGCTGGCGGCCAAGAAAGTAATCGCGTGGCGCCGCTTCGTCTGGGAATGATAAGTGAGGCGGTCGCAAACGACAAAAGCTATCCAAAATTGAAATAGAAATTGACTTCATTTTTCACCTCTTACACATGGAGTATTTCCTTTTTAATTTCACCAACAAAAACTTTTGAACATAGGGGTGACATTGTCCTTCAGGCCTAACTAAAAAAAATTGCCATAAATTATGATAAACTTTTTAACACTTAAATTTTATATAAATATTTTTAAGGGTAGATTATCAAAACCCCTTGAAGTTTGTCCAAATTACCAATTACCCCTTAAAATTTTTTTTTTAAAAAAAAATAGTGAAATTTAAAAATACAATGTTAAATATATGGGTCTTGATGTCATTTTCATCCTTCTTTATTTTGAGAAAAAATGTATTTTTTATTAATGTTCAAATAAAAAATAAGTTAAAGGGGGTGATTGGTAATTTTTCAAACCACGGGGTTTATTTGGTAGTTTAGACAAATCTCGAAGGGAGTTTTGGTAATTTACCCTATTATTAATTTAATTTATAATTCGGTAAAAATAAATGACTTGATTATACATATTATAATTTGTATACTTGAATTTATGGGTCGATTAAACTTTTTAAATTAAGTCACCAATTGAATCAAGGATGTTTTAGTCTTGTAGGTTATTTATAACTTTATACTCCCTCTGTTCGATCGAATGAGAGTTATTTGCTTTTTTGTACGCAAATTAGGGAGTATTAATATTTAATGTCTAGTAGATAGTTATATTAGTGGAAGTGTGAACCTCATATTTTAATTGTATTAGTTGGTGTGTGTGGATCCATATGTGTAAAAAAAATGAGAATCTTTAGGACGGACAATCAAAATGAAAAAAAAACACTCATTCGATTGGACGGAGGGAGTAATTTAAAATGTGGAATTTTTTTCTTTTTTGGGTACACTGTTTTTTTTCTCAAAACTTTTTAATGCTCCATCCAATTCACAATTGTTACTTATATTTATTGTTTGCACATATAGTATTTTAAATAGCTGGTTGATAGATAGTATAAAAATTTAATGTATCGTAGTATGTAATTGTATTAGTATTATGTTGAGACTTATAAATTAATTGTTTTGTGGGTGTCATGTAACCAAAAAAAAATAATAATAATTGTAAGACTTGTTAATTATTAAAATGTAATAATATTGCCAGGCCAGAAATTTGTACTACCTTTTTTTGTATTGAAACATAATTTTATAAAATCAAAATACATTGTGAATGGGATTTATTAGAGACAAACAATATAAATAATTGATATTTTTTTAATATTTATGACCATCACTATTCACTTGCCTTACCTTAATGATACGCCAGCAGCAGATAAGCAACTTGCATACACCATATAATATAAGAGTAACGTTATTACATTCGATTGCTTAAGGCACCCGATTTAAAAAAAAAATAATTATGAAAAGACTATAATAATTCAGGTTCAAATTCACATTCCAAAATCTTAAAATTAGAAAGAAAAAATCCTAAAATTAAGGCAACAATCGGCAGATAATTCTCATTTTTCAGCAGTTAATTCTCATTTTGATGCACAATCTACCGCCATCAATTTATTTAATTGGTGTACCCCACCATTAGGAGTCCCCACCGCCCCTGTCCTGGGGTTTGGTGGAGGAGGTAAATCGCAGTTTGTGCCTCAAGTGGCTTATAGAGAGGGCTCACTGTTTATTGTTTAACTTGTACTTGTAAGGGTCAAATCCATGCCAAAGGCAGAATTCGAACCCCACCCTGAGCAACCAAGCTCAATTGTTGCTTTGAGGAATTGAAGTTGAAGGCATAACGCAAGATTGTCCAAATGATGCACTGCTATAAAAAGAAATGATGGAAATGATGGAAATCAATACACAATGTCTACTTTTTTTTTTTTTTTATTATTATTATTATTATTATTATTACTCTCTCCGTTCCATTAAAGTTGGTATAATTTTTCTTGGGCACGGAGATTAAGGAATATAATAATTTAATGTAAAGTGAATTAAAGTGAAGTGAGAGAAATAATATTTAATGTGTAGTGAGTAGTTGTATTAGAGGTGATATGTAGGACCCATGAGAGTAGATTAATTGTTTTTATGTGGGTTCCATGTATTAAAAATGAAATGTGTCAACTTTAGTGGGACAAACCAAAAAGGAAAGTGTGTCAACTTCTATGGGATGGAGGGAGTATTATTTTGTATGTTTTTGTGAGCAGGTTGCAATTCAACTAAGAATTGTGAATTATGATTTCTTCGATTTAAACGACAAAAGAAGAAGAACCATATGTGATGCTGCAAATAATTTCCTCAAAAATTGAGAAATTATTTTATCAAACATGAAGGATTGGGTTTACTACTTTTATATTTCCAGAAATTTTTAATACGATTTGATTTCATTCTCCTTATTTCCTTCTTTCCTTGAAATCATTGATTCGTGTGCATATGAGTTTAATAGTGAGAATTCAAGTGCTTCCATTTGGGTGTGAATAGCAATTAAAATTTTGAATTATTAATTTTAGAATTTGAATGTGTAATTATAAATAGAGGGTTATCATAGTCTTTTCGTACATATATTTTTTAATAATTAATTAGATGCATTAAGTAATCTTTCAGGTGGGTTATCCATATTATATATAATAATCAAATAAAATAAATTTGTTATTGAACATTCTAAAATAGATATTTAGTTATAAAAGAAAAGTTGATAACTACTAAATAATATAGGAAGAATTTTGTAATATTTTGATTATTATTATTTGTCTCAATATATGCCTCAATTTAAACGTGGTGTAAATTCAGGCTTTATATTACATTTTCTTTATAATTTATAAAATTTGAATACTTCAAAAATTGAGTTGTGCCAATTAATTGGAAGTGAAATAAGTCGATGAATGCATTCTAATGTGTGTTATTGGGGGAGTTTTGAGACCGCCTCACAATTTTAATCGTCCATGAATTAAAAAAAAACTCCATATTTTAAATTAAATTAAAAAATAATTAAATAAAAATGCTATATTTAGTTATATTAATTAAATATAATTAAAAACAAAGTTGGATTAAATAAAAATGGGCGAGAATTTTGGCAAAGACTTGTGTGAGACCGTTTTACGAAGGATTTACGTGAGGCGGGCAGAAAGTGATAACTTTTATAATGAAAAGTTATACTAAATTAATGAAAAGTGATAATGTTATTTCATGAACAATTTATAGTATACTATATGAAAAGTGATAACAATTTATAACGAAAGTGATAATATTTTATGGTGAAAGTGATAATTATTTTAAAAAGTGTAAAATGGTCTCACGTGAGACGGTCTCACGCAAGACCTACCCTTAAATTTTTATTTTTTCTTTCCGCATTTATTTTAAATTGATTATTTTATTAATTATTAAAATTTTATATATTTTTATTTTTAATGTCACTTTTTTTTAATAAATGTAATCATTTTTTATTATCTAACAAATTGATCATAAAATAATTTACTTGAATAATTATCATTTTTATTGATCATATATCATTTTTTATTAAAATTGTTATCACTTTTTATTCGTTTCACAAATGGTTCATAAAATAGTGCAATTGGATAGTTATCACTTTTTAATTTTTGAATTTTCTAATTGTGATATCAACCAAACAAGATATTTTAAAAGGATAAATCTTATGAGAGAGCGTCTCACGTGAGACAATTTTACACTTTTTAAAATAGTTATTGCTTTCGCTATAAAATGTTATCAGTTTTTATTTATATTATATATTGTTTATTAAATATCATTATCACTTTTTATTAATTGAGTATTATATAAGGTATCACTTTTTAGCCGTCTCACATAAACCCGCATGTGAAACAGTCTCATACAAGTGAATGTCACTTTAAAATTACTTAGGCCTAATTAATTTTCTTTCATAAATAATTTTTTAATTTAATAACAACCAAATAGGTCCTTTAAAATTATTTAATTGAATTTAATGGATAATCCGTCTCAAAAAGTAGGATCCATGAGACGATTCCACCCAAATCTTTACTTTTTGTAATTACATCCTCTTTAATTATAAAGTGAAAAGTTGTCTAAAAAATTTAGAGTAAATCATAAGGGCATGTGTTGAGTGTGGAATTGCATGCATTTTATGTGTACACATTACACCATTTTGCTTTTGAAAATCCTTATTTTTGCATGGAATTGTGTACGTTTGGGTATTTACATAATTTTGAGGCTACTAAGATATTTTTGTGAGTTTTAAAGGCTTAAAATAGAGGAAATCAGATCAGAATCGGAAGCATCATGGAACAGAACCAGGAAGAGCCAGCTTGGCAGCTGGGTATTTACACCATTTTGCTTTTGAAAATCCTTATTTTTGCATGGAATTGTGTACGTTTGGGTATTTACATAATTTTGAGGCTACTAAGATATTTTTGTGAGTTTTAAAGGCTTAAAATAGAGAAAATCAGATCAGAATCGGAAGCATCATGGAATAGAACCAGGAAGAGCCAGCTTGGAAGCTGCTCGGCATGCAGCTTGAGCCGAGCTGAGGTCGCTCGCAGTTTTGATCCAGCCAAGTTGGTGTACGATGGGCCCTACGTGACGTGGCAAGTCGTCCAGAGCAGCTCGGCTACCACTCAGCAACATCTAGACCCAGCTCGAGCCGAGCTGGGTGCCGAGCAGCGTATTTTTTGGCCAAGTCGCGGCCTGTTCGATTTAGCAATGTATTTACGACTATCAAAATATGTTTTGGAGTGAATTCGACGCGAAATAGCCCTGCAAACAACCTAAGATATAAAAGGGGAACACAACACACAAAAAGGGGAGAACGCATTCATTCCCAATGTGAATTCACGCCTCACATAAAGAGCACATCAGATTTAATCTTTCATCCATCTTAAGGGGTTCCAAGTGCAGATTGAGAGAGATCGGACGATCGGAGAGAGAGAGAGAAGGAACGCAGATCTACGCTGACGCTAGGGTTTCATGTTTCTCATCTTTCTCTTTCATTTGTCTTGATTTGTGGTATGAATTGCATAGGCATGAGTGTTGAGTGTTGATTGTAACCTCATGGGCTAATTTCTTTTACAATTATAGGGTATGAAGGTTATATTTAATTGATTTGGGAAACTAGACTAAGATTGTGATTTTATGCAGTTGATATTCTAAATTTATTTAATTTAATAAGACTTTACTTTTCTGTTTCGTAACATCTTGATAATAATTTCATGACATTCGCTATAATGTTTGATTTATTATGTTAGCTTGTGTGCATTTATGATTGGTATCGTCTATCTGTTAGCGGTTAAGGTAGTTCCGCTATAAACACTTTAATTCCAAGAACTGGTAAATCAGATACTTGAATTGTTTAGTGGAACAATGCAATTAGACATTCAAGTAGGAAGTGAATAAGCCTTGTAGTACTTTCAGAAAATATCTTATTAGTCGAACTTGCCATCCGGAGGCATTATTGTTCGTGTTAATTAGTATCTAGGTAGAGGGCTTGGTAATATTCACGCATCTTAGGAAATAAATCAGAATATACTGTTAGTTTAAAATTGGATCATATCGGTGGGATAACATGGTTATGTGGTGTATTTTCATTGATGCTGCATGGATAAACAATTGGAAGTCTAGGAACCCAAATTAGTTGATCTATACCTGGTACCTTAGAATTGTTGATTGTCTATTGATTTAATCTTGAAAATATTTTTATTTGCTTTAATTAATTCAGTTATTTAATATTTCAGTACTTTAGATAATTAAATTCACATACTTGAAAAATCGCTTACTTAATTCGGATTAGTTAGTAGGTTAAAATAAATCATTTATTAATTGTCCTTTTGAGATCGATAATTTAACTTGATTGCTTGACGCTACAATTGATATATTTCATAGTTGGGGATTTAGTTAGAGTGTGTATAAAACGCTCATCAGCATGTTTGTTTTTTAAATTTCAGATTTGGAAAACATGATTTTAAAAATAATGAAATTTAAAAACCTATTGAACAATGATAAAAAATCTATGTTTATCTTGAACTTTTGACAGAATATTGTTGTGGGTGAAAATCAATATATTTAGGATTCGATTTAACACCTTTTATGAAAATTATTGTCATATATTAGCACAGATCTCTTACTTTTCATACATTTGAAACAAAGTTTGAGGTGTTTTATTGTCTTAGGTGAAAATCAAGAAGAAAAAGGGTAGAATTAGAAAAAGGGAGTCGAAAAGGACGAAAAATCGAATGGCTCGTCATACAATTTGAGTGTGATGAAAATAAAAAGATCTTTATCTAGATTTTTCTATATGGAAATATATACAAGGAAATGATGATCGTTTTGGCGCAAGAAACACTTGAATTGGAGTTTGGATGTGGAAATTATGCTCAAGATGGTGAGATCGCGCAACCTAACCTGACCTGATCAAGCCAAATAGCTCAACCCGAGCCGAAAACCAACTTTTTACAGAAACTCAGCTCGAATAGTATTGTCCTAACTCGACCTGGTCAAGCAAGGAAACTTGAGTTGAGCTGGAATGTACGTTTTGTTCAGAAATGCGGGATTTTTCCCTAGTACGTGTTTATGCATATTTTTTTATGAGAGGAAGCTCTAATTTGAGGATAAGCCTTATCATCCTACACCTATAAAAGAGACCCTCTGCCATCACAATTTATAAAACTAAGAAGCTTTTCAACCCTACACTTCAAAACCCTAAACCTACCATCAACACATCTGGCATCCATCATCTTCTCATCATCTGCCTTTCACCATATCATACCTCACATGCATGCAGTTACAGTGTTTGCTACTTCAAAATGAGAACATAAAAGGATTATTAAGACAAAAAGAGAAGACGGAGAATTACGCTGGACATGTTTTCTTCTTTCTTTAATTTTCTTTTAGTTTGATTTATATATTCACGGGTAAGTTTCATTCCATAGCCATAGTTGTTGCTTGTAATACCATGAGCTAATTTCCTTTTGATAACTTTACGATTTTGAAGGTTTGAGTCATGTTGAATTAATAATCTAAATTAGGTTATAAATTTTTATATAATGTTTATTCATGTTATGGATTTTAGGCTTATATATTTTGTTTGTATCTGTCCTTAATTATATTCATGTCTTCGTTTTATACATGTGTATAAATGTTGCTTGTGTGCATTGCAGGATTTATATGTCATCTGTTATGGGTAGAATGGATTGATTCACATATCCTGTCTAATTTATTTTGGAATGACCTTAGATAATTAGGTCAGGAAAACTGAGATTATTCTTGTATTATCTAATAAGAATGAATGTTAGGTTATAAATATCTTCTAAGGCAACGTTTTAGCATTGTTAGTACCTAAAGGGAAGAGAGATGAATTCTCCTACATATTAGGACCTTAAACCTAATTTTTATGTGTTAAGTTATCTTGCTTAACTTGTGGCTTAACATATTTAAGTGATTACTTTTGTAGGATTTGTAACTGATTATCTAGTAAGTTGGTTTGACGAATTAGATTGTTCTAGAACTATCTTGTTTTGTCTCCTGAGACACATGTGATTGTTTATTATTTTTATTTTATTTACGTTCTCTTACTATTTAATTTCCTGCAAGTTATCTTAACTCGAAACTTGAAAGAGTTGGGCTCTTGTGCTCGGGGCACACAAGTTTTTGCCAACTTGAAAAGGTTATCCTATCATTTTTATTAGTGATACAAATAATACTTATTATATGAAATTATACGAGAATAGAATGAACTTGTGAATGGAATAAAGATGAGAACTGAATGATTAAAAATTAAAATTTTTGTGATTGGTATTACTTGGGAATAACTTAAGTAATGAAAATATATTTTTTAATTTATTTCAATTTTATTGTTAATATTCTATAATATAGTGTAATTATTGCATTATTATAATGACATATGCTCCATGTTTTGAAATTATTACATGATACTTAGTTTTATATTATATTAAAAAAGATTTATTTATTTATTATTTATTTTATTAATTTTAAAAATGAACTGAATAAATTAAATAAGAATTAAAAAATATTTAATGAATTTATGTGTATTTGAAATAAAGAATAATGTTATAAAATATTTTTTTTTAAAAGAATGAATATAATATTATTTGTAGTAAAATGCAAATTCAATTTGATTCCCAAATCTATGGAATAGGTAAACCTATGTTATTGGGAGGAATCATCATATATTATATAAAAGAATACGCATTCCTTATAGGATGGTGATTCCCATTAAAAAAAAAAAAACTTACCAATCACAAGAATGAGAATACAATATAGAATGATGGTTCCATTCCTATTTAATTACTCCATACCAATTACGCCCTCATTAGTGAGTAAATTGTCTACACTATTCTTCTTTATTCAATATTTAACTTGGTCACATGTCGTGGTACAATTAATTTCTGTCACTTGAGGTGATAACTCTTTTTAGTGAAAAAAAAAGTGAACAAGTTTTTGGTGCCGTTGTCGGGGAATAGATTCTTAAATAAGAGATTATTAAATTGTTTGCTATCATTTTTAGTTAAGAAGCTTTTTATTGTTTGTTTATTTTTTTTATTTGGATGCATATTCTAACTCTAAAATATTTTGTCAGTGCATGACTACTATATCGAAGGGATTCAAAACAAATCCTAAAATCTTGAAATTTCAGTTAATTCGAATGATGGAAAGAAAGCAGTTTGGGGGTGTTCACTCCTTTTTTTCTCCAAAAAGATGTTTCACCTTAAAGGAATCTATCGTAATATCTAGTAAGTGTGACCAAATTAAATATCAAACCTACAATATAATATCAAACTGACAAATAAATGATAATTATATTAAAGACGGTCCACAAGTTCTGAATTGATTATTAAACTAGTGGATTGAAAATTATGAATAATTAAAATAAAAATAATGGTAAGAAAACAATCAAATATTTTAAGATAGAAGAGTACATGCCAGTTAACTCCTTAGACCCGTAATTCAAATTCATACAGACACTTATAAGAATGATTACTCAAGCATGTTAAACTACTTTGATCAAAGAGAGATTTAATTAACAATTACAATGAATCGAAAACTCTTAGATCAAATTAGAAAATAACTCATATTCCTTTTTTAGGTTTAAATTCCAATTAAGGTTAAAATATTTAGACTACCCTTTTTAGATACTAAAAGAATTAAAATCTGTAAATATCCAACCCCTTATTTCCTTTCTAATTGATTCATGAAAAATTCTATAAAAGAATAATGCAATATGGATATGACGCTTGAAAATACATTTTCCATAGGAAATCCGTTGAGAGCTTAAAAAATAAATAGTTTTGCACCTTTTTACTTTATTAAAAAAGGTCTAGTAAAAATAGTTAAGGTTTTCATTTCGTCTCAAACTTTTAAGTTTTGATAAGATGTCATCCTATAGAAGTAATCATTTTAAATCAATTTTGTCCCATAATTTTTTAAATGCGTCGATTAGGTCCCATGTTTTGAAAACTTTTGCTATGATCAAACTCTTCCTTTTTAATAAAAAGGATAATTTTTGTGTTAATTTAAAAGTTATGAGAGTATTTAGGAGAAATTAAATTTCTTGAGATTATTTTTAATAAAACAAATTTATACTCTTTCCATCTGCCGGCAAGGTATATTGCTTTGTCATTTTGGGCATCCGCACTAGGGTTCACATTTTCCTTTTTTTAATTTAAAAACTTGAGACCCACATACATCACTAATACAATTAATATATGAGACTTACACACCACACTAATACATCTATTTACTACACATTAAATAATAATACTTCTTAATCTACGTGAAAAAATAAATGTATACCTTACCCATAGACAGAGGGAGTATATATATATATATATATATATATATATATATATATATATATATATATATATATATATATATATATATATATATACTACATTACATTTCAATTATATTTATGCGCCAAATGTAATAAGATGTGGGTGTATTTCACATTTAGCCATTTAAAATTTAAAAAAAAAATCATAGAAACTGTCCAATTAATTAAAACTAATCGAGAAATTCTCTTATGAGACAAGTTATTTGTGAGACGGATGTGAGATGGGTCAACCCATCACTAAAGTATACTTATTGTATAGTTAAAGTATGCTTTTTTTTAGTTAAAGTATGTTAATAATAAATCATAGTATAACACACTAAAATCATACTTTAATACATAATCTAGTATACTTTAGAAAACATACTTTAATAACTATTAGACATACTTTATTTATACAATAAATATACTTTAAGGATGAGTCGACCCGTCTCACATATAACCGTGTCAGACTTTGTCAAACTAATCATATACAGTTCAATCTAATCAACAAATTAGTATACAATAGAATGATGAACAGATGAAGCATTGATGACATTTCCTAATGAGATGATATGATAAATTAATATATATAATAATATACGGCGGCTGATAATTCAGTAAAACCTGATCTAACTTCAACCTATATTTGCCATCAATAAATGTTTGCATTATCACAACTCTAGACCAAGCCAAGAATCTGCGATTTTCAACCATCCTATGATGCATTAAATCATTATTTAATAATGTAGCTAATAATTCCTCCATATATGGTCAAAATAATGCACCACAATTTTGCAAGGTCAGCTTCCCTAAACACCGCCGACGCTCAAGACAAAACTCATCTAATTAATACTCCCCTCTCAATTAAATTGCACCGCAAATACGGGATTTAAGAAAAATTGTTACTTCGATTAATTTTAAAAAATAATGTAGTCTTTTTATATCATAGATAAATTGCGAAGTATTTATGTGTATTATGTAAAGAGATAAATTTTGAAATTAAAATGTCATGTAAAAACGTAAATTTTGAAATTAAAATGTGTTCTGAGATTATAGAATTAAGATGGTGTACAATTTTTTTCTAATGATGATTTATTACTTTCTGACGTATGTAGACGAAAAATATGAAATTGTTATGGAACGGTGTAATTTATATTAAAAAAATATTTGAAATTAATTATTTATTTTTTGAGAGGAACATTTCTATTTTAAAATATCCTCTGCTTTGAAGTCAACATATGCAAGTTGCATATTAAAATGTAGTGTATATATATAATTGCTCTGATGCCCCCAAGAATATTGCAACAATATACATACATTCTAGAACTTATTAACTTTTAATCCAGAATTTGTAATCATGGAGTCTTATTCAGATCATATTAGCAGTGCTGATTCTTATTCCTCTAATTCTTCATCTCATTTCTTGTATCAGTATCAGCAAGAAGAAAGAAGCCGGAAGCCACCGCCGGCGTTCCGTTCAGCTCTTCACGCCGTTCGTAAGCTCCCGGCGAAGAACATAATTACGAAAAAGCCCATAGCTCCGCTGCCGCCGACCCCACCGAAGATCTACAAGGTGGACCCGGTGGAGTTCAAGGATGTGGTACAGAGGTTGACGGGGGCGGCCCCAGATCTGCAGCAGACGCGACTGCAGGAGGTGGCGCCGCCCCCTCTCAACCTCTGCCCGCCACATCATCGGCCTTTAGAGGCCGTATTTGTGGCGGGAGGCGGCGAAGAGAAGCCGCAGAAATCGGTGGAGAGTAGTAGTGTTGGGGGACTTAGTCCATTAGGGTTTAGCTTGTCACCTTCGTCTCTTGCATGGTGTTCGGCCATGCTTTTTAGTCCAGGAACAGTGGCCACTTTGGAGCCAAGTGCAGTTCTGTAGATCTATCTTCAATTATACATGCATGTGCTACAACTAATTACCAAATTTTATCTGTCAAAAAAAAAAAAAACCATATTTTAAATAAAAGTAATTATATATCATGATAAATGAATGAATATATATACATATGTGTATGTATATCAATCTACTATTTTGTATATTGAGAGTTGATAAATGACTTAGAATCAGTAGATCATAGAACTCGGCATTTTTTGTTGTTTTTATTAATACTAATTATTTTAATAAAAGTAAGTTTCATGTTATTTCATTGATATTTTTAAAGTGAAAATAAGTGCAGTACTGGTGGCCCTGAGGATGGTCGAACAGGGTGACCAGCTTGGGCCCTTAAAATATGAGGGCTCCAAAAAAAAAAAAAAAATAAATATATATATATATATATATATATATATATTTGATATAATTATATTTTAATAAAATACATAATTATATTAGGTTATTAGAATTTTTATAAAATATTGTCAATCAATTTATTGGACTTGAAAAGGGCCTATATTTATATATTAAAAAAAGATAAAAATTTAAGGCCCAAAATAAATGTGGTTAATTACTAAAAAAGGAAGCTTTTCTAAATTCTTAAACATAAAGTACTTGCGTTCAACTATGTAATAAGAAAAACTAAATGAATTAATAAATTCTTGTATTGAAAAAATACGTTGGAACAAATTAATTATGATGATATTATCAATGAATTCGCTTAACAAAATGCTAAACGAAGTCATTATAAATGATGATAATATATGGAGTATATATCAACGAGGGCCTAATTTCTTTGTTCGTCCCGAGTCTTAAAATGGTCAGGACCGGCACTGAATATGTGACCCACTTTAAAGAAGAAAATATAATTTTGCCACTTTTTAGTTTACATTTTTATAATACCCTCGTCTATTTTTTTGGAGGCCCAAATTTATTTTATCTGGTAAAAATTTTTGGGCAAGTTTTGTGTGAGACACTCTCACATAATAATTTACATAAAATGGATAAAAAGTTATTATTTTCGTTATAAAATATTACTTCCTTCGTTCTAAAATGACTTGTACGTAGTTTAAGAAAAATAACTTTTTGTGTAATGATCGGTGTAAAAAAAAGTAGGGTTTTTTTGAGTAAATTAATTGAATAAACTGTATGATACAGTTAACTTGGGCTAAATTGTGTGTAAGAAGAATGTGATATTTTTATAATATTGTAATATTATAAGGATGTTGGTATTGTGTGTTGTTCCCATTTTAAGAGTATGCAAAACTTTTTGGAACGAACAAGAAATGAAAGTGTGCAATTAATTTTGGGACAGATGGAATATCACTTTTTATTTATATTATAAATTGTTCATGAAATAACATTATCACTTTTTGTTAATTGAGTATCACTTTTCATTATATAAATTATCACTTTTTATCCGTCTTACGCAAACCCTTATATGAGACGGTCTAACACAAGTCTTTGCCAAACTTTTTGGTATATTCAAACCTTTTTTTAAAGTTTATGTCGATGAGAAAAATATGCATCTCTATTAGTCCCCATTTTCATTTTGCCTATTCAGTTTATTTATGGTTTATTCGGCCCAAATTATTTATTTTATTTGATTTATATTTTCTTAGATTTTAATTTTTGTCAAAAGGCCTATTCGACCTTTTTTTTTTCTTATTTTTTGCTTATTCAGTCCCGATCTTTAATTAATCTTTTCGACCTATATTTTTTTAGTTTTAATTTCTATCGACGAGAAAACTACGCCAACTAGGTCAGATTGGAGCAAATATTCAGCCCATTAATCTTTTGCCTACTCGGCCTTTTTTTTTTTTTGTCTATTTGACATTTTAATTTATACTACATTTATTAATTTTTAACTATCAAGTATAACTTTTTATTAAAATGTTATAATTTCTTATCGTCTCAAAAATTTTCTTTTGCGAGAAGGTCTCATACAAGTGTTTATCATATATATTCTCCCTCATTTTATAATAAATCAAAAAAAGCAAACACTTGTGTGAAATTGTCTCACACATGAGATAGATAAGAAATAATAACATTTTAATCAACTATTTTGTGTTTACTCCCTCCATCTCACTCAAAGAGGATCTTTTGCTTTTTGCACGTGAATTAAGGAATATTATTATTTAGGGACCGCTTGGTACGAATTCTTCAATTGGAATGCCAATGTGTATCACTAAAGAGTCAATGACAATAGAATTGAAGGGTGAGGAGTAGTTATTAAATCAATGAGAGCGATTGAGAAATTTTGATTCCCACTACACCAATCAAGCATCAACAATAGGAATCAATATACATCAATTCCCATTACCCATCTCACTACTCCAAACCAAATGTGTAGTGTGTAGTTGTATTAGTAGGAGTATATGCCCCTTATTTAATTATATTAGTGGGTGTGTGTAGATCTCATATGTGTAAAAAAATGATTCTTTGGGTAGAACATCCAAAATGAAAAAAAAACGAACTCTTTAAATGGAATTGAGAGAATATATAATATAAATAACAAGTGATATTTTACTTTTATGAAAAATGATACTAATATTAATAAAAATAATAATAACTATTAGAAAAAAAAAATGATTGTGAGATGATACTCAGTCTAAAACAAGTGTGCTGCTTGGTTAATAAGTAGCTCCAAATCTTGTGCTCTATATTTCCATATAATCCGTACACCAGAGTAGTCTCTCCCTGACGGAGAGAAATATTACACAATATATTTAAATATCATAACATGGAGTATAAATTAAAAGCATAATTGGAAAGTAAGTATAAAAATCGTGATATTTTAGTGTGTAACCTCGTCATTATTTTGAACAAGGGGGAGAATTTGAGGTCACAAATTGCAAGAGAATAACACAGAACATATGTGCATTAGCGATTTAGCAAGAGCCCAACTTGTATCAAGTCTATAAATTTGGAGACCATGAATTCTACAACCTTGCTCGTGAAATCTAGTGCCACAAAATATATAATCTTAACTCAAAATAAACATACAAAAACTGCTACGAACGTGAAAGACCCTTGTAAAAATCATATTACATCCGTCTCGAAATTACTTGCTCACGTCCCTTACAAAGGAAGTCTGCAAGTAATCCCAGAAGTCTAGAACGGAGAGAGTAACATTTTCCTATGATTATCACATTTAAATGCATATGAGAAATCGTATAACGAAATCAATCATATGCATTTCACCAAAAGGAGGAAAAGAGGTAAGGATCAAATTTATGAGCTTCACAAGATCCCAATCTTCTTTGCAACATCGGATGCCTTAAATTCCGGTGCTAACATAATGAAAGCCTTCTTGGTGCCATCAGGCGTGATCGAGGTATTCACTTTCTTGGCCGTTATCTTAAACATCGTCCTCACAGCATCTCTGATATTCTTCTTGTCAGCACGTTTGTCTACAACAAAAACCAATGTGTTACATTCCAACATTGCTTTTATTGCAGCTTCTGTGCCGAGAGGATATCTGATTACTGGAAAATTAACAGTCCTTTTCATTTGGGCTGCATTAGTGGTAAGCCGCTTAGGATGTCTCTGTGATGTTGTCGTCTCTTCACCAGAAGATGCCTCTGGATATGAGACAAGCTCTTCCAAACTAGATACAAAAGCATCTGTGTTTAAAATTTGGGTCGGTGCAGCAACTTCATAGTCACTTTCAGCCTTTAAGGTTACAGCATTTGCAGAAACTCTTCCTAGCAAGGGAGATTCGAATGCTCGGAAGTTATGATTCACAACCTATATTCAGTATATGTTGGAAGTATTAGATAACAGTTTGATTCATTTAAATTTACATTTCAAAAGAAAAGCCGAAACTGGAAATACAGAAACAGATCCCACACAAACTTGAAAAGGAAAAGTAGGCAATGGATGGCCAATATATTCATATATTTGAATTTTAATCTAACTTGTTACACTTCACTTTATAACAAATATTAGAGTGATCATTTGGATATTGCAGTTTACCTGGGCTAGAAGTCAGTTTTTGAGAAAAATGTGTGTGGTCTCTAGTAATGTAAAGTGTAAGACTATGACATACAAAATAGTATATCCCTACGCTATTATTAACTATACCTCACAAATTATCAGTTACAGCTTACACTCGTTGATACCGGAAAATTGGAGATTTAGGAGGTAACACAAGCAAACACTTGGATACAATTTCTTACTAAATGGAATCCACCACAAGTTTGGAATAAAATCGTCGTCTTATGGAATCCACCAAAAGACTAAGAGATAGTTAGAAGAAATTCATCATCTAGACAAGAGCAAATATATTATATTCTCACAAATTTTACTGATCTCATATACAAAGGAATGAGGCTATTCATAGGAGCCATTAGAAGAACCTAGAACACCCATGCATTAATCACTTGACTCTACACTTACTAAATCCATTTGACCACTTTAAATGTTTCTTTGACCACTAAAACCCACACATACCTTTAATACAACAATTAATATACTCCCTCCGTCCCATACTTATGTTCACACTTTCCGTTTTCGTCCGTCCCACACTTATGTTCACCACCCAAAAATGGAAAGTTCACATTAACCAACAACCTCAAAAGTTATCTTAATTTCAAAAATACCACTCACACCTAACACACATAACTTACTTTATAATTTATTTATTACCTAAAAATACCACAATACCCCTAAAAAGTCAATAAAGTTGGTCAAAAAGTAACTTTTCTTAAACTCTGTATCTACAGTAACGGTGAACGTAACTATGGGACGGAGGGAGTATTAAATATGATGGCTTGACCAAGAATACATAGTTGGAAAGACTCAAAAGATCTCAAACGCATGAACTTGGCAGATTCTCGAGTATTTCTGCCACCTTTCAGAAAAATGAAAATAACTCTTTAAAGAAAATTCCAAATGACTCTCTATTTGTTGCGTTGGAATCTAGACTGAAAGGCCTTTCCATCCATTTATTTTTCACTATCTAATTCTCTCCTGATCAATACCAGTAATTTATCAAAGTTACCCCATGTGTTCTGGAATATTTTCCTCATCATTCATGGACAATCTCACAAATTTTTGTGCTATATGAAATTTCACCAAAATGTAAATACATCCATCATACCAATGTGTAATATTGTTTGACATAACTGTTCTTCCCAGATCATTTAGATACAGAAGTAGATTTTTCAGGATATGAGATGATCTAGAAGAAACGAGTTTGTATCAAAAAAAAATATGGTTTAAACAAATTCCACCTCACTGTCCACCTAACACATCAACAGCTTGATTGACTACTTGTAATGTCAGTATGACTAGCAATGCTTTAACAGATAGTAAACTAACTAAATCAATCCATAACCAGGATTATGAAGAAGTACGAAAGTAAGATACACTTATCTATCCCATGTTGGATGCTAAATATTTCAAACAAAGGACTTACCAACAATTTATACTGACGAATGAAACATTATGCGATAAACCGGAATATTACATAGCAATACACACCCAATACCAAATGGGTGTTTGGTATGATTTTAATACCTCTCAAAAGAATGGTAAGAAATCAAACCCTCACCTCCCATTTAGCAGAGGAATGGATGATTCCCAATAAGTGGGACATCATTACATTCCTCATGCCATTACCCAAATGAAATTCCATACTCATTCCTTATATCCAAAACTTCTTGACCAAATATGCCCTAAAGCTTCGCATCTTTGTACAGTTAAAGCAATGAGCAGATAATTTATGAATCCAAAATCTGATCAATAAACATGAACAACATTATACTTGAATCAGAAATTCTCATCAAGTAATCTGAGTTGATATTCAGAAAGCATCAAACTGCTGGATGTGCATTCTAGTTAAATAATATCACATAAATTAAATAATATAATAACATCAATCAAACAAAGATAATTGCAACCATCACCACAAATTTGCACACCGTATTCACAGCATACAAAAAACAGTTGGAATTACCTTTTCGATTGGACTAAGATTGGAAATTAACGGAATGTTCTTCCTGGGGACTGAATGTAATCCGGCGGAAAATCCAGTTTTACAGGATAAATTGGGCCGATAAAACCAAGTCCCAGAACTTATAGCTGCTGCAGAACTCATCATTCGAAATATTTACTGCACATATGGAAGTGAATAGTTAGAATTAATTTTGGGGGGGGTTTAAATTGGGGTTTAGCACCCGTAACTACTAAACCGAACCCATTAATTCATAAATTTAAAATATATTAATGTGAAAAGAAATAAATACCATTTTATAAATGACTACAATTAAATTTCTAAATACACCTACCCCAAATTCATCAAGTTTTCTTCTATTCCTAAATCTAAGGCCTCTTATTCGGCGTCCCTCTAAGGCGATCTTGTCCCGGAACATCTCTTGGTCTTCAAATCGTGCATCTTACGTTGGCCAGTTTGCTGTAGTGCTTCGACATCTCCAGACCTGATGGAGAAGAAATCGACATGACGGTCAGTCCCGAGCTTAGCTTTGTGAAAGCAACGCCTCTCATGGTTGAGATTACTCCTCGTTTTAATCTTCAACTTTATGGTGTTGCTTGAAACATGGGGTAATGGGGTATGTAATCAAGATTTATGGTGATGTATTTACGAATGTCTACAATTTATGGCTTTTGTTGTGTGATGTTACCTAATGTGAAAGGTTGATGATGAAATAAACAAATAAAAACGAGTTATTATTCGACTTTCGCATGAACAAATTTGATCTCCCTTGATTACCAATGAATGGATTTTGATGGTAGAAAAATACCGACCTATTTTCAGAATGAAGTTGGTTGTAAGCAGGTGTGATGATGATGAGGCAAAAAGAGTGCCGAATATGATTGTAGCAAGAATCAAAGGAAACCTCAGTGAATGAACTATACCAGGCATCGAAATTCTGGTAATGCTGAGCGAAAGAAATCATCTGACCCCTGCGGCGGCGCCACCCGCGGTTGAAACAGAGGAACCGGAAGCATCACCAAAACTGGGTTCGACCCGAATTGTTGCGGGCTTTCCGATGGTATCTGAGAATGATCCTGTTGGGCCCTTTTGGGTTATGGCCCAAATGATGGTCTTCTTTCCTAAGTATTGAGCCCATTCCAATTAATTGGAAGAAGGCCCATAGCCTTACACTTTTGATCCCATTTAATCACCCATTTGTGACCCTAACGGGCAGAACGTGGATTTCAAATTCTTGTGTGAGTTTGAACGGGAATCTAAGCACTGTGGAGTTCTTCCCTCGACCACCTTCTCTGGCTACGACGAACACGGACGAGATGACGAAGATCGATATCTAACAGTGGTATCAGAGCGGGTTTTGTCATCCGTTCATCTCCCGAAGCTGCTGACCATCAGCCGTCGGTGGGAGATCGCTGTCGTCCGGCCGCCGCCGGATCTCCTCGCCGAAATTGCTATCTGGTCGCGATCTGACCGGATCGGAGCCGCTGTACGCCGCCGCTCCTGCCCGCCACTGCCGATCTGCTCAGATCTGCTCGGATCAGACCGCCGTCGCCGCGCCACCTCCGCCGAGCAGCCGCCGTTGCTGGTTTTGTCCACCGGGAGTCGCGATCTGCAGCGTTCCGCCTCTGCCCGTCGCGCCGCTAGGGTTTCGCCACCCCGCCACCGCCGTCCTGAGTCACGACCTGTACGCCGCCGGAAACGCGACGAGGATTGGACCGCCGCGGTCAGACCAGCATCTGGCCGTCTCCATCAGTTGGAAGATCGCGCCGCCGCTGTCTAGATCGGTTCCATCGCTGTCCAGTTCGAGGCTGCCGCTGCACATCCGCTGTCCAGCCGCTAGGGTTCCTGCAGCCACAGCTCACTGCTGACCGCCTGTCAACTGCCAATCGCCGACGCTGTGCTGTCCGCCACCAGCCGAAAGAGCGACCGCCGGATCTGCTCAATGCGCTGCCGCCTCTGACCGACCGCCGGAGCTGACCGCTGCCCAGTTGCTGACCGCCGACCATCAGCTTCTTTCCAGCGCCGGTCAGACCCGTCGTCCACTGTCCCTCGGTAGTTCAGGGAGTTCCTTCGTTCATTAAACTTTGTGTTTTCATTTCTTCTGAATTGTTCAGTTTTATTGATATATCTTTGTGACACCCTGAGGCGGTTGGTCCTCCTTTGTGATGCTCTGAGGCGGCTGGTCCTCTCTTTGTGAGATTTTATTGTGATATTTGTTATCCTGCTTCCGTTGTGTGTACTCTTGATTGTCAGTATATTTCTTCATGTGGTGTGGTTTGTGCTTTGTGCCTGTTAAATGGCTTCCAATTCCTTTGGCATGACTCCTTTTGATGGTAAAACTGATTTCAAAATTTGGAAACAAAAAATAAAATGTGTTTTGGTTCAACAACGTGTTTATAAGGCCATTGATGGAACGCATGCTGCCGCTGTAACTGAAGAACATAAATCTGATATGAATGAGCTTGCTTTGTCATCCATTACTTTAAATCTCTCTGATTCTGTGATAAGAAAGGTTGGTCAATTTGAGTCTGCTGAAAAAATGTGGAAAAAGTTGGATGAATTGTTCAATGTGTCATCTTTGCCTAGTAGGATGTTCTTGCTTGAAAAATTTTTCAGTTTCAAATTGGATTTGAATAAGGACATTGATGAAAACTTGGACATGTATACAAAGCTCATTATTGATATTAAGCAATCTAGTGATAAGCACATTGATGAGTATTCTCCCATTGTCTTGTTAAATGTTATTCCTGAATCTTATTGTGATGTCAAATCTGCTATTAAGTATGGTCGTGATGATGTTACTCTAGATGTGGTGGTTAATGCCTTAAAAAGCAAAGAGCATGATTTAAATCACAATGGGGGTGATAAGAATTCTGGGGGTGTTATGTTTGTTAATGGAAGGCATAATAATAAGTTTAAGGCTAAGAATCATAGATGCTATAATTGTAATGAGCATGACCATTATGCTAACAAATGTCTCCACCCCAAGAAGGATAAATCTAGTGAACAAGCCAATGTTGTGACTGAAACTGAGTGTTATGGTGAGGTTTACTAGTTGTGCTTGTGTGAATTGCTTGAGCATTTAACTTGTGTGTTTAAATGGCTTTGAAAAATTTGTTTTTCTTATCTTATTTGTGTTTTCTTTGTGTGAAAACTTGTTAGAAATGTGTTTTCTTATTGTGTGCTTGTTTATGTGTTAAACTTGCGTTGTTTACATGCTTATTTGTTTCTCTTAGTGAGGTGGAGCATGTTGTGTGCGTTCGAATGTGGTGTAACATTTGATTGTTGTTTGTCTATGTGACTTTTATGTCTGTGTGACTGCATGTGCTTGTTTCTCTTAGTGAGGTGGAGCATGTTGTGTGCATTCGAATGTGGTGTAACATTTGATTGTTGGTTGTCAATGTGACTTTTATGTCTGTGTGACTGCGTGTGCTTCTGTGTGAAGTGTCTGTGTGACTTGTGTGTCTATGTGACTTGATTATGTGTCTGTATGAATTGTGTATCATGTTAGCTTTGTGCTTATTTGTTCTATGTAAACTGTTCGTGTATCATGAGAACTGTGAGTTCTAATCTATGTGATTACATGACTATGTGAACTTTGTGTTTTCCTGAGCTTGTGTGTTCCGTTTATTTTGTCCTTGGGATAATTTAAACATTCTGTGACTGTGTGTCCGTGATCTTTGCTCCTGCTTAGATTTGTGTATCTTTTGTGATACCTTGGCTTTGTGTCAAATTTCTGGATCTTACATTTAACTTTGTGTCTTTCATTTTGCAGGTGTCCGGGAAAAAGTGCAATGATGAATTCCCATTTAGTTATACAAAAGGGTGGATGATTTGGGCCAAGGTGGAGATTGTTGGACCCTTTTGGGATATGACCCAAATGATGGTCTTCTTTCCAAAGTATTGTGCCCATTCCAATTAATTGGAAGATGGCCCATAGCCTTACACTTTTGATCCCATTTAATCATCCATTTGTGACCCTAACGGGTAGAACGTGAATTTCAAATTTTTGTGTGAGTTTGAACGGGAATCTGAGCAATGTGGAGTTCTTCTCTCGACCACCTTCTCCGGCTACGACGAACATGGACGAGATGACGAAGATCGATACCTAACAGATCCAACACGAAGGGGAAAACAGGGTCCGAATAATGATGCGTGAATGCCATTGAAGTCTGAAAGGATCGAGGAGAGAGAGAGGAGGAAGAAGAATAGTGCGGGCCGGTTTCGTAACGTTCCGGGCTTCAGGTTTTCTTCAACGGCCGGTTCGAAGGTTCGTCGGAAACAGAGTTCCATTGTTGTAACTCTGTAAAGGTCTGATCTGCATCTCTCTCCCACTCAATTAGACTCCACTTTTCACCTTTCTTATTCCATTTACCTTTTTCCTTACCTGAATCCATGGAAGCTGATCAAACAAAATAGATTCTTGACTCACCGCTCGCTCCCTTAATTCAGCACAAAAACAGAGAAACCCGGATGGTAAAACTAATTGGATTTTGACACCGAAAAAGAGGCGTTGGACTTAGGCGAAGAAGAAAAGGGGTTGGATTTGAGGTGCATTTATAAATTTAATTGGGGTCATTTATAAAAAGGTATTTACGTGTTTCCATATTAACATATTTTAATTCTATAAATGAATGGGGTTCGCTTAGTAGTTCCGGGGTGCAAATAGTCACCCCATTCAATATATAAAAAATATAATGTTGCAGTGAATTATTTGATTAACAATTTATAATATAAATAAAAAATTATAATATTTAATAATATTAAGTGATAATATTTTATAACAAAAATGATAATTATTCATGAAAGTATAAAATGATCTCTATCTCAAACGGTATTTGTCTCTAAGAGTATTAGCCACTTTAAATACACTTTTTAAATTAAATGCTCCCGCCATAAACATTAATGGAGCGTGCATTATTATTTAATACACCTCAAAAGGTAGAGTGCACATAAATACTTGAGATGAAGAAAAATTATTACCACTTTTTAAATACACCTCAAATCTCTAACTCTATTATACTTTCTCCGTTTCAAAAATATTTTCATACTTTTTTTACGTAAATTAAGAAAATTATTACTTTTAAAAATATTTTGATATATTTTTTTAATTAATAAAGTATGTTAATTATACATAGATATGATTAGTATTTTTATAAGTAATATCGTATATAAAGAAAGTTAGTTTTTTAAACTTTTTTTACCATTTTAAGAATGTGAACGAAAATAAAAAATATAAAAATCTTATGAGACTGAGTCGAATATATGTATATAATTATGGAATACATGAAATAATGCATAATTGCTATAAACTACATGGCTTAAAGAACTAATACTCATAACTACACAATTATAGATTGTGATACCATAAATACCCCTATGTACTTGCATAATTTGTATTGCACAATTTTGTTTTGCACAATTTGTATTGCACAATTTTATTTTGCACAATTTGTTTTGCACAATTTTGTTTTTGGTCCGGCGGCGGTACGGCGGTCGGTCAGCGGAGGTGAGGGGTTTAGGGTTTGTGGTTTTAAAGTGAATGAGATTATAATTAATTAAGGTTATATTTGATATTTTACTTTAATATTTTGTATGTGAGAATAATTTTTTGAATTCATTGTATATCCTAGTAATTTAAGGTAAAAGTGTATACCTAGTAGTGATTTTTCTAAAAAAAATTGTCGAAAAATTTTCCAGGTATAAATATATTTAGAAATTTTATCAATACAATGCTTGAAAAATAGGTAGACTATCAATTCGGGGCTTGAATTATTTTTTCTATCAATTCGGGGTCTGAAATATGTAAAACTATTAATTTAGGGTCTGAATTTATCAAATATTATCTCATATTTTATCAATTTAGGGCCTAAATTCAGGCCCCGAATTGATAGTTATACATATTTCAGGCCCCGAAGTTATAAAAAAATAATTCAGACCCCAAATTGATAGTTTACCCATTTTGCAGGTCTTAAATTGATAAAAATCCTATTATTTATTAACAAATAGGAGTACTCCTAATCTCTTTGGACAAATTGTTAAAAATAAGATTGTGTAAAGTGGGGGTGCTATTTATTAATGTGTTTTTAAGATTAAATATTAAACAATTAGGAAAACTGCACAACGAAGCTCTCGTAGCTCAGTTGGTTAGAGCACCCGTTTAGTAAGCGGGAGGTCTTGAGTTCGACTCTCAACGAGAGCAATTTACTCTTGAGAATTTTTTATGTGTATATCAACGTTTTTATTTATAAAAATTGTGATTATAGTATTTTATTAACTACACCTTTCTAGTAATGTAACATTAATTTTTATACACATATAAAATAATTTTTTTTTTTAAAAAAATATCCACTATCCATTTTAACGTGTAAGATTTTATCTTCATAAACATGATTTAGATAATATTTTGAAATAGAAAATCTTTTAAATAAGAAAAATATTTGGTAGTTATAGTGATTAAATAATTTAAATAACACAAGTTATTATTTATAAGAAAATCAGTGGTCTCACACAAATGTCTCTTAGTGTAGGATTTTTTTATTGAATAACACTTAGCATTATACTCCTGAGAATTTTTTATGTGTATAACAACGTTTTTACATAAACATGATTTAGATAATATTTTGAAATAGAAAATCTTTTAAATAAGAAAAATATTTGGTAGTTATAGTGATTAAAGAATTTAAATAACACAAGTTATTATATAAGAAAAATATTTGGTAGTTATAGTGATTAAAGAATTTAAATAACACAAGTTATTATTTATAAGAAAATCAGGGGTCTCACACAAATGTCTCTTAGTGTAGGATTTTTTTATTGAATAACCCTTAGCATAAAACTTTCTCGCGTGATTGTTACATTTTCTCAAATAATTATCACTTTTAATAAAAAAAAATTATCAATTTTTATTTATACTACAATGATTTATAAAATAATTCACTGCGCCACTATTACTTTTCATTAATTTAAATACTTTTATTATTTTTTGTTAAAATATTATCGGTAAAGACTTGTGTGAGGACGTCACATTTTAATGAAAAAAAGATACTCAATTGATGAAAAATGATAATAGTGCATTGAACTATTTCAATAACAAATTTTAATGTAAATAAAAAAAAAATATTTTTTAAAAAATGTTATAACATCTTTAATAAAAAATAATAATTAATTAAAAAAAATTTAAATTGGTCTCACTGTTAAACAGTGTCATCCAAAATTGCCCAAATATTAACACACTACCCAAAAAAAAAATCTTTTTTACTATTGTAGTTTACCAATAGATTACCAACAAAAATTTCATTTGTCTTTTAACAACAAAATACCAATGAATTTATATTATTTTTATAAACGGAATAATATTTATTGTTATTTATCAACGGATTAGCAATGAAATAAATATATAAATTGTCAATGAAATTATTAGCAACGGATTATCAACATTAAAAAAAATTAACAACAAAAATATTTTAACAATGAAATGAAGACTTAACGAAATATTTTATTGATTAAAAAAAGTTTTTTTTTTTGTTTAATGTCACTTCTTATCGGATCCGTCATGAAACTGTTTGACATGTGGGTTTGCATTATTATTATTATTTTTGGCTTTATGAATTACTCCCTCCGTCTCGTTTCAATATTTACGTTTGTTTTTTGCACGTTGATTAAGGAGTATAGTATTTTAATAGATAGTGGGTGGAAAGATATAATATTTAATGTAAAGTGGGTAGGTGTATTAGTGTTGTATGTGAGGACCATGGTGATATATTAATTGTTTCATATGTGTCCCATATTCCAAAAAAGAAAACGTAAACATTGAAATGAGACGCCCAAAATAGAAGTATGTAAACATTGAAATGGAACGGAGGGAGTAATAAATTTGAATTACGTTCTATCCTTTTTGTATCATTATTTCAATTATCAAAAATATTAAACGATTTTCGTATATGTACGAATTTATATAATTAGAATTGAAACTATGATGCGGATTAGAAGATATAGACATATAGTATGAATTGATTGATCTCATCTGGAAATGTAGGTTATGATAAGGAATATCAAATCTTTGGGTAGGCAATTTAGAGACATGAACCACACAATAAGACAATGTAGGAGGGATGCAAAGCATAATTGCCATGATGTCATCTTTTCCATTTAAAAGTTCCATATTGTTGATCATAGTCTTGTTTTCATTCTTGTTTAGTTTCCAATTTTAGAGTTTGATGACTAATGCTAAAAGTAAAGTGTTGCTTTGTTTGGTATACATCTTGAATAATTAAGTTGTGATAATTGCTTTGTTTGGTATATATCATGAAATATTATTGCGATAACTTTAAACCGAAGAGCAACGTAGCATGGTGATATGATTATAATTTTTTTTAATTATTATTTATCATATGTTACTAAAAATATTAGTATCATTTTTCAATGATTCTACAAATTTATATTTATGAAATAGTTCAATTAAATGTTATTATTTTTCATTGTTTAAGTAACACTTTTTATTAGTAAAATAAAAATGTTAATTTTTTTTATTCGTCTCTCAAAATCTATCCAGTGAAACAATCATACATAAGGTTTTGCATAAATTGAAATGTGTTTTGGTTAATTTCTTATTTATCTTGAATACTAGGTCTTTTGTGAGATTGTCCCACATAGGAAAACCAATTTATTTTTTCTTATTAGATACTCCCTCCATTCCGTTAAAACATTTACGTTTGTTTTATGCACGAGACTTAAGAAATAAAATATTTTATTGTGTATTGAAATGAAAGATATAATATTTTAATGTATAGTGAGTAGTTGAATTAGTGTAGTGTTTTGACTCCATAGAGATATTTAAATCATTAAATGTTTTGTGTGCATCCCATTTACTATAAAGGGAAATATAAATATTTTTATAGAACGTCCAAAACGGAAATGCGTAAATGTTATTGTGAGGCGAAGGAAGTATATCATTTTTCATCGAACATATTATCACTTTTTATTTATTTTATAAATTATTGAACTATTTTTATTTTTCATCCATATAATGCAAAATTTTTCATAAATATTAATTTATTTCTAATTTTGGCGTGGAAAGTTTTAAGGCGAGTTGATAAATTTCTCTAAAATGAAGATTTCAAATTTAGATTTTGTTGTTTTCTAAAATGAATGAGATGAGATTATAATTTGTATGAGACAAACATGACTTCGTTTGAATTTTACATTCCTGATTTATTTTATTTTTAATTTGTAAATCTATATTTTTTCAGTTACAAATTCCCATCTATCTTTTCTTAACAAAAATAAAATGTAATAATAATATTAGTGGTGTAAACACCAGTTGGGTTCATGAGGTAGATCTGTACCCCCAAACCAAAATGTAATTTAGTAATACCTATGTTAAAAAAAGTGAGATTAATCTTACACGAACTCATTTTTATCTTTATTATTTATATAAACATTAATATAAATAACTTTTTGACTTGTAGAAGTGATTTAGTATATTTTTTTCTCTTTATAATAGTTAAATGGTTAAATATATTATATATGTTAAAAAATAATAGTAATTTTAAAATTAAATTGTGATATGAGTTAATAAATAAACGTTACTTTATTTTTTTTGTATGAACTTGAATTATGGATGGATGAAAAAGGAAATTATGAAGTTGAGATCAAAATGGATAGATTTCTATTAGTAAAAAAAATTGATGGTTTAACATGGTGCATATATCTTAATTTTAAAAAAGTATTTTTTGAATTTCAAAAAAATGTGTATACAATAAAGTTAAAGGTAAATTTTATTGTACACCTCTTTTTGAAAATTTATATATTAATGAATAAAACATATACATTTTTTAATGAATTTTCTACTATTAATTTTTTAATGAAAAACTGAACATATAAAAGTTATACGTTCATTAAAAAAATATACTAGACATTATTGAATAGGCTAAAACTTGTGTATCCCGAGGACACCAAGCCCTCAAATCCCTTGATTTTTGGAAGTTATACCCTTTAATATTATATGATATACACTTTAGTATAAGAGCGTATACCCTTTATTTTTTGGGAAAATTTTTATTTTTTTTAATTAAGTGTTTATACTATTCACATTTCAATAGTCCTATAAAATAAAAAATTGTATCCTTATTAATCAAAGTGTATATATTTTAAACCAAAGTGTTAAACCCTTATACACTTTGTATACCGGTAGACAAAAGAGACGAACTCTAAAAATTAATTCACATTTGAGTACGTAAATCCAAATGCATATGATATCAACTCAAAATTAAAAAAGAAAATTAAATAAAGAGTATTATTAAATACACACCGCTTTTTATTGTATACACACCCTTTGCTTAATACACATTCCTTTTTACTTTTTATTTCTTAATTTTATTTAATACACTCCCCATAAAATATCAAAAGTTCCCTTTTACAGTTAAATTATACACACCCTTTAAAATCCTCATTTTATTTTATTTTATTTTATTTTATTTTATTTTTATGAAATCTCAGCGTTAATGGAGGATAAGCAAAAGAAATTCAATGACATCTTTGGTGATTGTGCTGCCTCCCTCGTTCTTGCTTCCAAACGAATGAGTTCTTATGGTAAATCTTCATGGAACACTTGCAACATATGGGATAATATCAATTTTAGTCCTCTAACATAGGCAAAATCCAATTTCAGTCTTCAGGTTTGGTAATTTCTCAAAATTAGTCTTTCGGTATCTGATTTTAGTCCTTTTGGTCCACTTTTGGTCCTTTAAGCAGTTTTGATCCTTTTTTCGCCGGAAATTTCCTTAAAGTCATCGAAAAAAAGACCAAAAGTGGACAAAAAGGATCAAAAGTGGATTAAAAGGACTAATTTCGAACATAGGAGGACCACTTTTGAGAAATTACCAATCCTTAGGACTAAAATTGGATTTGACCTATCCTAAGGGACCAAAATTGATATTTTCCCTCAAGATATTGACAACGAAATTTTGGATAGAGATGAGTTCATCTTCCACTTAAGAGGAACTGTTGTCTTAACGTTCGATTTTGTGCTCGGGCAGTAAGAGTATGCGAACCAAATCAGTTTTGTTTCGTCTTTTTTATTTTCTAATTTGAATTCTGCAAAGGGAACTTAGTGATTATGATAGTGAAGAAATAGAGAGTGGAGATCACTCTGGAATTAGTATCGTGGTAGATGCAAACATTTTCTCTTTAATCTTGACGAAAAGTAAATATTAATACAAGAATTTAGGGTTCTTAAAAAAAAATTAGGGTGAAAAAGAATTTGGGAAAGTTGGTTGGAAAGAGTTCACAAACTCATCGTGGTTATCTTGTTTTTTTGTTGGGCATGATGGTGTATAGATTAGATTGAATTTGTTTTAAAATATGTATAGGGTTTGTATTTAGTGAATTATGGGTAAATTGATTTTTTATAAATATATAATTTAATTATTATTATAATGAGGTGTGTATTCAATATATTGGAATGTGCATTTAAAGAGAATCTTTAAATAAATTAAAAAGTGTATATTCAATAAAACCATTTAACGGCACCCAATAAATAAATAAATAAGTAAATAATAGGATGTCTGCGCGCTAAATTTTGTGTCTAGGTTTCACGCTCAAACAATTTAATGATATTTTAATTGCGTGCAAATGGGATTGGATGCATATATTTTTACTTTTTAATACAATGATGTAATATAATAATGCTAGCTGGATACAATGATGTAATATAATAATGCTAGCTGGATTGTTACATTAAAAAAAAAAGATATTTTAATTGCATGCAAATGAGATTGGATATACTATATTTTTTTAGTAAAATGAAATTATTCTTTTAAATAATAAATTATTATTCATTTGAATGAAAAATGGGTCACTTACTATTAGCTACAAAAAAAAATGCATAATTGCTATTAACTACATGACTTAAAACACTATTACTCATAACTACACAATTATGACTGTAGTACCATAAATACCCCTATATATTTGCACAATTGTTTTGCACAAATTGATTCTGCACAATTGTTTTGCACAATTTCGCCGGTCAACGGTGATCAACGCCGGTCAACAACCGGTCATCGGTGGTCAACGGCCGGTCCCCTATATATTTGCACAATTGTTTTGCACAATTTGATTTTGCATAATTGTTTTGCACAATTTCGCCGGTCAACGCCGGGTCAATGGCCGGTCAACGGCCAATCCCCTATATATTTGCACAATTGTTTTGCACAATTTGATTTTGCATAATTGTTTTGCACAATTTCGCCGATCAACGCCGGGCAACGGCCGGTCAACACTGGTCAAGGCCGGTCAACACTGGCCAACGCCGTTGACCGGCTGGTCAACGCAGGTCAACAACCGGTCAACTCCGGTGGGTGGGTGTGGGGTAGGGTTGTTGGTTTAAAAGTGTATTGAGTATAAGGTTATATTTGGTATTTTACTTTAATATTATGTAGTTGAGAGTAATTATTTAAATTCTATGTATCTAATAGTAATTTAGGTTAAAAATGTGTATCTAGGAGTAATAAACCCATGAAAAATAATACTTTTAATCAAATTTTAATCTATTATGATTTGTAATATTTTTCAATCAAAAGAATAATATTTCACTGTCTAAAAAATAAATTTTCATATACCAAATATAATTTTGATAAAGTAAAGTATAGCACTTGATTCCCAATATACAACAAGCTCAATACAGAAAAATAAGTAAAATAATTATAGTAGCTCATATTATTAATTTTAAATCTTATGTGTCATTCTTACATGAAAGAGTATTAACTTACATCCATATTACAGCCCCATAGAAATTTTGTGCGACGCTTGCATATTAATGATCGCATAAAGTATTCCTAATTATTTAATATTTGCAACCTGTATATTAGAAATACATTCAAGAAAAGGAAATAGTGTCAAAGTTCAATTTTGCATAGTGTCATTTGATATGTAAAGCGATATCAATAAGTCAAATATTCATACGACATTGAGTCGTGATGACATTGTCAAGTTGGTCAAGACAAAACTCCACATCTATATATATAAGGTGTTGCAATAGTCTCCCAACAATTCATTGCATATTGTTATTTCTTTCATCTTATAATTCATACATATCAATATTCATTGAAGTCAATCAAACTATGTATATCCTTGTTAGCTTGATGTTCTTGGCCTGCACCAATATGGTGGAGAGCACAAGAAACATTTTTATCCTTGCCGGCCAAAGCAATATGGTTGGCGAAGGAGGTGTTGTAAACTACCAATGGGACGGATACATTCCGTCCGAGTGCCAATCAAATCCATTAATCCTCCGCCTCAACGACAATCTATCATGGGAAGAGGCACGAGAGCCCCTCCACCAAGGCTCAAATCAAGGAAACGGAGCCTTCGGTGTGGGGCCCGGGATGCCATTCGCGAATACTATCATAAAGAGGTATCCAAATATTGGAGAGATCGGATTGGTTCCTTGTGCGGTGGGAGGGACGAAAATAAGCCAATGGATGCGTGGGACCGACCTATACAACCGGATGTTGACTCGAGCTAGGGCTGCGGCCTCCAACGGCGGTGTTATTCGAGCCATCCTATGGTACCAAGGTGAAGCCGACACGGGCTCGTATGACGATGCTACGATGTACAAAAGTAGGTTGATACAGTTTTTTAATGATGTACGATCTGATTTGCAGTCACCATCGCTTCCAGTGTGTCAGGTAAAATTTGTTACTATAATTAATTCAGCTTATATGTTAATTAATAATTAAGTGTACAATCAATTAATTAATTAATTTATATTTTAAAATATTTTGTAGGTGGCATTGGCATCCGGATCTTATTATATAGACACGGTGAGAAAAGCCCAGTTAGATAGTGGGCTGGCCAATTTGAAATGTGTGGATGCTAATGGATTGGAACGTGGGCCCGATGGGGTCCATTTAACCACCGCAGCCCAAGTGCAGGTCGGCAGAATGCTCGCTGATGCTTTCCTTCAGATGCTCTCATAAATGGATTCTATTTAATTACTTGTACTGTACAATAAATAATTATTATAATATATAAATAAAGTTTTAATTAGCTTAGTCATGTAAATGTGTATTCTGTGTTACATTTATACACCAATTCTATTTCTTGCACCATTTTTTTTCCACTGTCACAAGTTGCGAGATTTATGCGTAAGAGAGATGAAATCTAATAATTGTCATTAGGGTTTTTATTCTTTTTGGAAAAGATTTGTGTGAGATCGTCTCACGGAATAGCTTTGTGAGAATGATAAGAAGTGATAACATTTTAGTAAAAAATGATACTCAATTGATAAAAAGTGATAATTATATAGTCTATTTCATCAATAATTTATAATATAAATACAAAGTAACAACATTTTTAAAGAAAAGTGATAACAACTTTAATATAAAATATATTTAATTTAAAAAGAGTAAAATAATCTTACCTTAAGACCATATCAACCAAGACTGCCCTTTTCTTTTAGGGTTTATTTCTTCTTTCAATTATATATATATATATATATATATATATATATATATATATATATATATATATATATATATATATATATATATATATATATATATATATATATATAAACTCCCTCTATCCCGCATTAACGTTTATGTTTGCTTTTTGTACGTATATTAAGAGATATAATATTCCATTCGTCCCATATAATGAGGACAATTGACCTTCCGTCCCAGGTAATGAAGGTCATTGAAAGGTCAATGACCCTCATTACCTGGGACGGAGGGAGTATTTTAATTGTAGTAGGGTGAGATAAATAATATTTAATTTGAAGTGGGTAGTTGTATTAGTTTTTTGTATGAGTCCTACATGGAATAATAAATTATTTTGTGTGGGTCCAACTTGACAAAAAAAAATGTAAATCTTAACTTAAGACAACTTAAAATAGATAACGTAAACCTTAACATGAGACGGAGATAGTATATGTTCATATTAACATGTGGCGCATCATGAGATGCTACACCGATTTTGAAGAATATGATGATGCTATATAGAGATATGATCACCGATAAATTATCGGTGATGGAAGAATTTCTCATTATATAAATATACAATTTATAAAAGAGAATAAAATAGGAGTATTATAAAGAGATAATTTGCCTAAAATGTAGAGATACAAACTTAATTACAATAGATAATCAAATATTATACATAGATATTTGCCTAAAATGTAGAAATACAAATATGAACAAATTAATGAAAATTATTATTATCCTTTAACATCCCCTTCAAGATGATGTGCCCCAACGCAAAGTTTGGAATGCAGAAAGCTCATAATTGGTCTGGGAAGACTCTTGATGAAAATATTTGCCAATTGAAGATTAGAAGGAATGTTTGTAGTTGAGAGTTAACTACTATGTAACTAATTTGTTGAATATCAATGTCAATGTGCTCACTTAGTTCTTAAGCAACTAGATTTTGACTAAGAAAAATTGCACTTTTTAAGAAACACCGGAAGCCACAAGGAAGAGCACACAACTCTTGAAGTAAATGAGTCACTCAAATAATTTCTTAAATCGTATTAGCCATGACTTGATACTCAGATTCAAAGCTCAAGAGAGAAACCGTGGGCTATTTTTTAGCACTGAAATGGGGGCGGAAAGAGAGCGGCGCATATGTATATGTGGAGAGAGAAAGAGGAGAGAGAAGGGTGATGATAACCCAGCCAACATGTTTGTATGTGGAGAGAGAAAGAGAAGAGAAAAGAATGAAGGTAACTTTTGAATTTTTTTGACACATTCATTAAAAAGATCCAATCCTACGAAAAAATTAGAAAAGACTATATATATATATATATGGTTATCAAAGGGAAAATCATGATATTTATTTTGAGAATAATTAACCCTATTAATTAATATATATATGGATATTTGGTACATAATCAAATGATGACCACTTACAATAAATATTACATGGACAAACAACAAAAATTAACTATCTACTAACTAAATATTTCCACAAATTAACATATAAGTGGCCATCAAAGATCACGTGGATCCACAAATATAACCTCGGAAGACATTGAAGACTTATACCAATCATGGTTATAACTCTCATGGACTTGTCCAATTCTCTTGATGCACCAAACATCCTCATCCCATGAGAACTTCTTCCAATGTGGAATGGCCTCTCTCACTGGGTCCCTCTGCCCTACCTCAGCCACCACTGCCCTACAATCCACATCATTCCTCCCCATATTATGTGCAAACTTACATAGACTTGTCATCAATCTTGCACCATCTTTCCCTTCCATATGAAGCCCATACATGAAATAGAATCCGAAATTCTTGAATACGTTAGGGACCGACGGAATCTTCAGCCACGGGATGGCTGCGTCGACAACCCTAGTTCCGAGGCACGCGACGTGTGTTAGGGTAGACACTCCCTTCACTTGTAGCCTAAACACACCCTTTGTGTCCCATATGCTAAGCATGGCGAACGAAGAGGCCGGTGGTTCTCCGGTTTTAGGGTTCCATTTAGTGAGGGTTGTCTTTGGTAAGGCCATGAACGTGCCCAAATTGAACTTGCTACTTAATAAACGGTCTATGTCCTTAGGGAAGAACTCGGAGGTGGAGAAGATGTTACGGTAGAGTAACTCGGATAAACGAGGGGAGGCGCGGACGATGATAATATCCGAGGGCAATGGCTTGGAGTGTAGATGAACCGGTTGAACCAGAACCGTTGGATTTCGGAATTTCACATAGTCACATTTTTTAGTGAACAAATTTATGGATGCTTGGTTGCTACATTCTGTGGCCATGTATGCATATTCTGCACCATTTTTTCTGCACCAATTCTCCAATTCTTGGACTAGTTTTGTAGCAATACCAAGCCTCCTGTGCCAAGATAACATAATTTAATTAACATCCATTGATCCTATGTGCTAAGTAATTTGGAATTATTTATGTAATATAATTTAGATCTAGCTAGGATATTGCCAAGATCATTATATATATAATATTATGTTCTTAGTATTGATTCATTATTATCAATTTGGTTCCAATTATATATGCTATATATATATATATATATATATATATATATATATATTCAATAAAAGTGTAGGAATATGTTCGATTTTTGTGATATACATCTATAGTGTGGGGTGGGGGTGGGGGTGGGGGTGGGGTTCATCAATTAATTATATTAGACCACATGTGAAAAGAACAAAAAAGAGTACTTTCTTGGGGGACATGTTACATCATGTTATAAGTTCATTGTCTAGCATATGCATATGTTATTGACAAGTACTTGGATATTTTCTTTGGGACACATTCCCCCACCCACAAAACCCAACCCCTAAATACAAAAATGATTTCAAGAACAAACATATTAAAACAAAACACCACATATACATACATTTCATGTCCTTCCTATTATAATACATTCAAAATAAAACTAGTGATCAATAATTGAAAGCAAAATGGACCACGTAAGACCGAAAGAAGTTGAGGAGAATACCAATAACAAATTAGCACTATTGATCACAAGTAGTGGAATTAAATATTAATTTATTTTAATAGGTTAATTGGTTGAAATTAATTAAAAATTTGCATGGGAAATTTGTTGAGAGATGTACCTGTGAGTGGATGAAACCCTAAGTCCAAGAATATAAGCTAACTTCACATACACTGGAACTTGAGTGTTTGAACTTTTCTTCCCATTTGTCACTGTTTTAATACAACCCCTAATCACTCCCACAAGCTCTCTTGCACAACCATACTCAGCAACCTTTAATTTCATAATAATTTAACACAATCAATTTCCCCTCAAAATAACCGAAAAAACACCAAAAGACATAGTATTTACCCCGTCCCAGATAAATAGGCGCTTTGGTACGGAAATGCACCTATTTATCTGGGACGGAAGGAGTATAATAATTTGCATGAATCTTGATAATGATCAAGATTTGTGCAAGTGCACACTTTCTCACCAGCATTGTGTGTGAGACGAAGTTGCGAACTCGGGCAACCGGGTCTCCCATGAGGTCGGTGACGAGCGAAGGCTTGCCGGGTTGGCCCACCTCACACTGCCGCTCTAGCTCCTCCACCGCGGACTTATCGCTCCTCTCATCGTACTCTCTTACCACCACAAGGGGCTTCTCCTCCGGCTCGTAGTTGTCTGCAGCTATCTTGATAAAGGGCATGTTTGGAAGGGTTTAAGTTAGGTAAGAGATAGTGAGAAGTTGCTAGCTAGAGATATTATGTACGGACACAAAACATTAATCACAACTTCAATTGTTGAGGAATCTCTTTAGCTAGCGTTGTATCTTCTTAAACTTTCCATATCCAGACAATCGTTATATATAGCCAATGGATATGCTGATGTTGCTTTCTTTTGCTATCAACTAATGTCATGTCAATAGGACATGAATGGTCCATACCTCATATTCCACACATAAAATACCAAGAAAAAAAAAAAAAGCTTTATAGTATACACACATTTATAAATTGAACATATACCCCGTCCCAGGTAACGAGGGCCAAAGAACTTATGGTTAACATAAAGTCTCTGGCACTCTTAGCTTGGGATGGAGGGAGTATAGTTAATAGTTTGAAACGATATATATCCCAAGTAGTAAGATCTTAAAAATGGGTGTTCGATGATCTATTCACTAAAAAAGACTTTTTTTTAAAAAAATTTTAGCAACAAAATTTATCAAAGAATTCAATCCGTTCATAATTTTTTATAGCAATGGAATGCCAATATTATGTTTTACCGATGAAATAAAATCCATTGCTATTTATTTATCAACGAAACCATTATATAAACTATCAATAGAATTATTAACAACAAATTATCAATAGAATTATTAATTACCAATGAAATTAAATTTTCATTGCAAAAAATTTATCAACCACCACTTTATTAATACATTGATAAATCAATTTAATAATGAATTAAACTAAGATTTTTACTAATGTAATATTTCGTTGATAAAAAAATATTTTATATTTTTAGTGATTATTTCAGCATGATTCCCTCCTATCAAATAAATGTGGCTTTAAATGAATTTTCGTTAGTGATCACTTTACCTATAAAAAGTCAGTTATTAATTATTAATGATAAGTAAATTTCTAACAACACACCATAATTCTCTTTTCAAATCATAATTAGAAAAATTTTAATACCATGATTCCAAATCATGCATGCTATATTTAAATTAGTAACATAAAGCACAATATATTAATTAATAAAGATCACAACTTAAATTTAGGTCCCCTTCTATATGAGGGGGTTTGCATTTAAGATATAATTGTACTAGCTATTGTGAGATTTATTAAGTGACCCCCACTTGGATTTTCTATTACTTAAACTCGATCCTTATATATATTAAAGTAGTTCAATTGGTTAATCATATATTCAACTGAAGTTGAACCTACACGAGATATATAGGAACAATTATATGTGATATGACGGTTTAGATTTTGGAATTATTTCTTGCCAAATAAAAAACTAGTAAATTAATTATTAGAACTCGAAGAAATAAATTAACTATACATGGAATGTCATTCACAATTATACACTCCAAGTTATGCAAATTATTCTATTTAGCAGGATGCACGGCATACCCGCTTTTAAAAATGTTTTCACTAATGAATAAAAATACACTCTTTTTGTTCCGTGTTAATATTTACATTTGTTTTTTGCATTTAAATTAAGAGATATAATATTTTAATGTATATTGAAGTGAGAAAAATAATATTTAATATGAAGTGAGTAGTTGTATTAGTGTTGTATGTGAGCCCTACATGTAACAATTAATTATTTTATGTGAGCCAAACTTGACAAAAAGAAAACGTAAACTTTAACTTGGGACAATCTAAAATGAAAAACGTAAACCTTAACGTGAGACGAAGAGAGTATAAACTAATGAACAAAACTTTTATACTTTGTTAGCGAATGTTATGTCAATTTTTTTAATGAAAAATTGAATATAAAAAAGTTATACATTTATTAAGAAAAATATATACAACATTGAATAAAAATTAATATACATATATAAAATTGCACATGTGTACCACAATACACAGAATATCAACTCAAAAGTTATTGTGGGTCGTTTCATCTTCAGTGTAATAGACAATTACGAGTTTAATACATAAATCATCTCGTATCTTTTTATTTTATTTGAAAATGTTCTAAATTAGTTAGAATATTCATTTTTGTCCCAAACCTTTCTGATTTAGTCTCAAAATAATATATTTTTACGAATTTCATCTCATAACTTTTTAAAAATATCGATTCAGTCTTATTTCATAAAATTAGAAAAATTAAATATTTTAAAATGAAAATGACCATCTTGATGTGAATGAAGGTAGTATTATTTTTTTTAAAGAAAGACGCATGCACTAGGTTCCACACAATTACTGCAATTTGAAGTAATTAATAAAAAAAAGGGAGTGATAGCTGATCATATCTTAGAGAAAGCATAACTTAAATTTCTAAGTAAAATAATCAACGGATCTGATGCCATATATAATTGTGATTCCATAAAAAATATGTAACTTTAAAATTAAAGAATTAATATTAAAATGATGAGTGAATATTGACTAAAAAGAAGTGTTCCAATTATTGATGGAGAAGCAAAAAGTAAGAGGCTCTTTTATCTTGTTAACAAATTGTCGTTTAGTGGTGTTTATGGTTGTGGCGGCGAATATAGAACCTTTCCCTTTTTTTCATAATTAAACGTCATGGATTAATTGCCTTTAATTTCATATATAAATATTTCTTGTCAATAAATAAATAAAATAATAACGACAATTATAATGTTATTCCCTTGAAATTAAAGAATGGTACAGTACACTTTAATTTGTTAGAAAGATAAAATACTTTTTTGCCTTCTTCCATTGGTTCCTTTTAACTGAAAGTGATCACTAATATATATTAATAAAGCCTAAAGTAGATTAGGAGATTTTATATTATATAAGATATTAGGATTATGATATGATGAGGATCATTTGGCACGCTGCATATGGGGTGATGACAAGTGCCTGCCTAAAGAAAATAAAGATAGAAATATAATATATGCTCAATCTGATTCTTTCTATAAACTATCCTTTTGCCCAATAATTTGCACATTATGTAATGCATTTTATAATTATAGGTGCAATATATGATTAATGATATATATATATATATATATTTTCTTTTATATCGTGTAGTATTGCATTAATAATTTATAAAATGAATGCACTATATGTACTGATAACAAAAATTAATATTATAAAATATCAATTAATTATGGATAATTTCAACTTTATTCATTTTTGGTCAATAAATAGTAGGTACAAAACGTATTTATAGAATTACTAAGTAATACATTTGCTTCTAAAAATTAGTAATAAATCCAAAATTATATTTTAGTTTACCCATAATACCCATACGTATCTGTACATTATTGTGCATTATCAAATAGGAACAAAACTACGCTATTAAATATAATGTTTATACGAATTTACTTTAGTGTACATTTTTGAGAGAGAAACTGAAAATATGCGATTAACCTTACTACTATACACTAGTGTGCATTCTTGAGAGAGAAACAGAAAATATGTGATTAAATTGAAAAATCCTACGAATATACATTAGTGTGCATCTTTAAGAGAGCAATACACGATTAAAACTAGGGTTAATTGCGTTAAAAACTATAAACTTTCAACGGATTACAAATTAATCCCGACTTTTATGAAATTGCAAAAAAAACATGACCTTTCATATTTGTGTAATTTGCACCCGTCGGGCAGCTGAAGCCTGCCCGACCGCTGACCTGGCATTGACCTTTGCCACGCCAGCTTTTAATTTATTGCAAGAAAAACCCCACCTTTACTTAAATTGTAATTTAATCCCAACCTTTGAAATTTTGACAATAAAGACCATCAAATTTTTATTTTTATTTTTAAATTGCACCATCTAATTAAAATTTTATATTTTTTTTTAAATTTAAATTCATAACTAAAGGTTGGGATTAAATTGCAATTAATGAAAAATTATTCTTTAGAGTAAAAAATTATTATTTTTTTATATGAAAAAATATTTATCTCAATAGATATATGAAAAGAATTCCTCCCATCAACAACTCATTTCAGAAGTTGATTTTCACTATATTAAGAAAACTAGCGTTTAAACCGTGCGTTGCACAGGAAGACGTTATGATAATTTTTTATTTTATTTTTTTGTGGTAAATTTAAATGATTTAAAATGAATGATGGTTATTGAGAATTTTATTTATAAAGGATTGCGGGTACAAAATACGATTTTGGATACAAACCACTAATTTGATACTCGTCAAATTAATTAATTATTAAGAGTGTTATTGCGTGAAACTCCTATTTACATCACACTGCAAATGAAGTGACTATTAGAAAGTAGGAATGTGAAAGTTAAAAAAATCTCTGATTAAATTAGTTTAAAGGCGAAATGACGAAGTAAACTCCAAATAAAATGTTAATATAGAGAAAAAATAATAATAATACTCACAACTAACATAGTCTATCCATTAAATACGACAATCATGATAAGAAAATAGATGAAGGTGAATATCACTGGTTGATAAATACCAACTTCAAAATCAATTTATGCTTTTAATTCTTTTTGTTAAACTAATCAATTTTATGCGTCACTGGTCAAGAATAATTAAAATAATCACAAGAAAAGATAATATAGGATCAAGATCCATCGGTGAAGGGTAAACCAGTTTTGTGGATTATTTTCTAGCAAATTTTCAAGTTTTTCATTATTGCAAGAAACATAATAATAAATTCAGTTGAGTCCAACTACGATTTTTTCCAAGTACATTGTTTGCTATTAATAATTAAAACCTTGAATTGAAATGAAGCCTCACCCTACCGAATGAATTGTCACATATTGTCCATTATCATAAACCTTATGTATATCATCGTTCTCACAACAACCAAAGCAACTCATGATTTTGTTATTCTAAAAGTAAATATAGTAGAAAAGATATCAGAAGACAATCATAGGCTAGCTTAAAGTTAAGTATTAACAATTGAAGCTATAACATTGCATGCTCAAATATCATATTTTTGCAACATCTTTGACAATTTCTTCTTCCATCCATTAATTTTTTTTCTCTTTTATCAAAATGCTCATGCTTCTATAAAAAACACACATATATGCCACAAACCCAACAAAAAAAAATTAAATTTAATTGGAAAAGTATAAATCAAGAGAAAGTTCTTTATACTTGGTACCATGACTAAGTTAAAATATGTCAACGTCAAGAAATATAAGCTTAATAATTTTACTTATGTATTATCGCGTGCTTCAAATGTCAAAATCTGTGTAAGCATAAATTTTCTTTTATCCTCAATTCTTTAAGTAATTTTCAAGTGAAGGAATTTAATCAAATAAAGAAAATTTACCTTTTACCTTTTAGATTCATCCAATAATCTTTTCTGGTCAAGATTACAAAATCATTCTTGATGGTAAACCTGTTGATCAAGAATATATTCCCTATACTGAAACAATACTACATATATACACACACAAAGATATACATACACAAAAAATGCAACAGATAAATATAGCTCATACACACAAAATTAAATGATTCACCAATCTTTCATGAAAGAAACGGATTATTGCAATTTTAATTAGCCAGCTCAAGTATAAAAGAATTGAGCGATTTATCATAGCCCACACACATAATAGAGTAGATTAATAGATTATAAAAAAGATGCATAAAAATGAATTACATAGAACTACTTGATAACATATCTAAGCAAACTTCAAAATATAAATCTCTTATGAAGAATAAACAATAGAAAAGAATATTTTGTATATATGCTACATATTGATACTTGAATATGATTTTGCAAGAAATATACATGAAAGTATATTTTCATCTCTATTTCACATGATACTAGAATATCCATACTCATGTATCTCTCTATAAAAGAATCATGTAAAAGAAATTTCTCTATGTGAATTAAGCAAGTTATAAAAATTTTCAAGTAGAGCACAAATCCAGTTATTCATAAGTGTATTTAAACAAATTATATATAGTATCCAAATCAAGTACTAACTCACCAATCCACCTGAACCAACAACCATTTTTCTACTATATCCTACATAGATATTCTCAACTACACAAAAAAATCAACTTCTAAAAAACTCGAACTTAAATCATTAATTCTTTTATATCCTACTATCACTTAATAAATCTAAACATTAAGCAGGCATAACTTTCCAAATTATTTGTCATCTATAACACAATCTTACACTCCGCAACCACTTTATTTCTTTGCAACTAGCATATAGTGGACAAATCATCATCAACACACCTTTCTGAACACTCTTCAAGTGAGAAATTTATGTAAAGAAAAATTATATCCAATTTGAATAACTTAAAATCACATCTCTATAAGAGATAAAATACGGTCACACATCACTATAAAAATTGGATACATGATCACAACTTAATAGAGTTCATATACCTTTTTGAACTGAAAGCATTCAAAATATGGTGGTAGAAATATGCCCTATAAGTCTGATTTCCCTCCAGCAAAGAAAATTCCATCTGGAAAATCTTGTAGTGTTCATAATCTGCCATCATAGTTCTTTCTGATAACTTAAAATCTTGGCACTTTTTAAGATTACTTGTAGCAAAATTTCAAGTGAGATTTTTATTAGCATTATGGTTAGCATAATATAATCTGTCAATAAATGACATGACCTGTGTAATCTAGATCAAGAATAAGAGATTTGGACATCAATCTCAGTACTATGAAAATATGAAAACTTGAATTCTGACTAAGAGTATACATCATACCAAATCAAAATAAGAAAAAATTATATAATCCCACTTGCTTATTTGCTTTTCAAGGAAGCAACCATTAATCATGAATCAATGCAAGCACAAAATCTTCTTCTTTGTAGCTTCTATTTTTTTTAAAAAAATGTGAACAAATTTGATGTAATGGTGTACTAATATGAGACAGAGTGTATACTTTCAAGAAAGAGAAGGGGCTTGTTGGAGTCAACTAACATATTATAGTTCCATAGTTATAAAAGATATTTGGTTGGGTTCCACTTATAACATGAACATATTCTGCAAAATCATGTGTACCATTACTCCACCACATGCTACATGGTAATTTCACTCTTTGAAAATATTATATAAAGAAACCATCCATGAACTTTCACATTTCAGAACATACTTTAAGTAAAGTTAATAAATTGTGCCTGATGAAGACTAATATTATGAAAAACATGATATCATCATCCCTGCAAGTTATAGCACTATATACTGTGTGGATACTTTTCCCACATGCTTATAACAGACATTGCCCTTGTTTATTAATACATCCTGCACCTAAACATATTTTTCTAATACATTCACAAAATAATACATCTTAAATCTAAACTTATTTATACATCCTGCACTGCTGCACCTAAACATTATTTCCACTTACTTAATACATCACACAGAGACTTTCCTCGTTTATTAATAAATTCTGCACCTAAAACATTTAAAATCTCATATGATACATCTTGCATCTTCCCTATATACTCAACATGTGACTCATGTACGTAAATCATTGTGGACGTACATTTGCATTAAGTCGATTTCAAGTCTAACTAAAAACAATGTTATCTTCTAATCCATAAAACAACAATTAAAAACCATATACCTGTAGAAGAAGAAACCAAAATTCTTTGCAGCAGTGACTAAAGCAGCTTCATCAGGAGATACACCTTGATATTGAATCTTTAGTGGAATCGTCCCCTTCATGAATCAAAGCATGTCATATTGCTAGACACCTAAAGAATTTCCTTCATCAAGCAAAAGATTTTTTAAAATTAATAAATATCTATTAGAGGAATTAGTAATGATAATAAGTCATAAGGAGTCAAAAGATGATTAGGACTTTAGTCGTTAAGCATAAATTTCATGTACTTTATTCATATAAAACTTCTGTTTGATGAACTCCAAATAACTTTCTCAATGGATATTACTGGGGATGTCTTCTTTGAGCAGCCTCTCTATTCCTCATAAAATTACTTACTTAAATATATAAAAAGTAAACATATAAAAAGACTTATATTCACAAAAATTGATACATTCTTACTTACAAATGACCACAAAAATTCATGCTAAATATATAAAAAAGGACTTTGTAATCGCTACAAACTATATGTATATCGTTATATTCATCGTATATATCCTTATATTCATATGTAGGCATGAGTTGGGTTTCTACTAAGGAAATGTGAAAGTGGAAGTAGCAAAGTTCTTAAAATTTTTCAAAGAACCATGACAATGGAAGATTTACCTAAGCTCCATCAGTCAGGCAGTCAAGAGTCTCATTCATGTGCTTTCGATAGATTCAACCTCTTCTTTTTATAAGATAACTTTTCCTGCAATCTTTACGCTTGATGAGAAGGAACTAAATCTTTACATAAATGAATTAAGCATTAACTTTCAAAAATCATAACCATAGATCAATAATGATTAGATTAGAATAAAAAATATTATACCACATAAAGGGGAAAGATCTAATTACTGTTGGTTAACAAAAAAAATTCTACCACATCAAGTGGGAAGATCCAATTAATATTGGTTGAAATAATTAAAAGACCCAAATCAATTAAATAGATATTCTTACTTTATCCCAAGGAATTGATCCATTATCTGCTTCCCAACGACCATAAAATATATCTAATTAGAGAAAAATTGTAGAGAAAATTACAGAAGCTTGTTAGGACTTGATGAGAGTGATTATTCACATAACTTTAGCTCTAATTTCTGTGATAATGATGTGTGATTTGATCTTAAGTTGAGACGAATCAAGATATATAGTGGAAAGTCACGAATCAGGTGCAGCATAGGTCGTTTCAACTGATTTTCGAAGGAAAATAGGATAGAAGTGCTCGGAACCGGATGGGGAGTGTCCAGGAGACTGGTTCGACCAGGGGAGGACCTAGTTCGACCAACCATGTAGGTCGAACCATGGTCGAACCACATGTCTGGAGGTTCGTCTGTTCACCGATGTTTGGTTCTACCCAGTTCGACCTGGTTCGACCTTGGTTCGACCAAGGGTGTAGGTCGAACTGACATGCGGGACGTCTTTAGATCTGTATTTTTACACCTTCAGTGCGTGTTTCACTTAAAAAGCCCATTAGAGGTCCATTGAAAGAGTTGGAAGTATAAAAGGAAGACCATACACTCTAGAAAGGTACCGTATTCATTCTACACAATATCCAAACCCTAATTCCATCCGGAGGAGCTGTGGAGAGAGATTCATCTGTCGAATCAAGTGAGAGCCAAGTGAAGATTCAAGACGGAGAGAGACGCGACGATGCCCACATCAAGGGTTTACTTCGCTTCTTAATTTATCTTGTAATTTTCAAGACAATGGGTAAGATCTATCCAACCTCCATGATTGTTCTTTGATCAATCATGGGCTAGAACCGCTTTGGTAGTTTTAAGGTTATGAAGGTTTTACGAGTTAATTGAACTTTCGTGTGCATACTCCATACAATACTACTTGTAGTTTATTTTATATAAGACTATATTTTTAATCCGTATACGGAGTCATTTTGTACATCATTAACTGTTATATAGAGTCTGAATATGTTTCTTGGCTATTGATTGAGCGCGTTCACTGCTGAATAGGATTCTGTGTTATGATTCTAAGTGAGAGAACTCCGAAGCTTGATTAGAACTATCTTATATAAATACTTGTTAATTGAAATTAATTCGAGTTAATAAGTAGGATAAAGAGAATAACTTCATAGAACCTATAAAGGGAGATCATATCGGATTAGAGTACTTAGTGCACGAGAAATAACTGATACTGATAGTATCTCTTGCTCCAAGGATACTCATACGAGAAATAAAGTGGGTGAATTATATCTCTTGCTCCAAGGATACTCATACGTGTTACACATTGATTTACTTGTGTCTATAGAGTAGATTTGCATGGTTTAGTAATGCGTCCATATTCCACAAGGTAGAGTCGGACATTGATACACGAAAGGAAAATTAATAAGTGAAACTGGATTGCCCGAAGAACTACCTATTTTCTCACTTGTTCACCTTTGTTTAATCTCTACTCTTATCTATTTTATTTGCTATTTTAATTATTTGTTTAGTAGTTAATTAATTATTCCACAACTAAATTGGTAAAACCTAGTCTTAATAAGTTAGTTTATAATAAAATTAATAATAATCCGTCCTTTGGATTCGATAAATATAACTTGGTCGCTTATCAAAACTACAATAACATCCTTCATACTTGGGGATTAATTGTGTCTTGAGAAAACGCTCATTAGGACTATATACATATTATCTGGAAAGCAAAAGGAGAAAATATTGAATCACATCTAAAACTTCACTACATCATGTTTAGATAAGAGAAACGATACAAAACTGAAAGACATGACTGAAATGAATACATTCTTAGAGAGTATTAGAAATTAGGGTTAACTGCGTTAAAAACCATGAACTTTCAACTTATTGCAAATTAATCCCAACTTTTATAAAGTTGCAAAAAAAATCACCTTTCATGTTGGTGCAATTCGCATCCATCGGGCAGTTAAGGCCTGCCCAACCGCTGACGTGGCATTGACCCTTGCCACACCAGCTTTTAATTTATTACAAGAAAAACCCCAACCTTTACTTAAGTTGTAATTTAATCATAACCTTTGAGATTTTGACAAAAAAGACCATCAATTTTTTTTTTAAAATTGTACCATCTAATAAAAATTTATATTTTATTTTTATATTTAAACTCTAAAAAATTATTAAATAAAATAATAAAATTATTATATGAATAAAATATTTATTATTAAAATAATAAAATTAATTATATCTATTAAATTAGTAAAAAAATTATACAACCTTTAAATATTTAAATCTTTTAATTTTCAAAATAAAATATTTTATACATTATAAATTTTTTATAATTTATAATATCAGAGTATTCGTGAACATGTCTCAGTATCTTTTCATAATTTCACATTATATATAATATGACAAATATACCTATGAGATGTTTAAGGAATTTTGAAAAAAATTATTTAGAATTAATTTTATAAAATGTTATAAATTAATTTATGTATTTTGGGGTAATTTCACAGCTTTACTCAACTTTATTTCAAGAAATTGATGAAAAATACATCATATATAAATTAATATATAACATTTTATAAAATTAATTCTAAATGATTTTTTTATATAAATAATAAAATTCCTTAAACATCTCATTGGTATATTTGTCATATTATATATAATGTAAAATTATGAAAAGATACTTAGACATGTTCGCGAATACTCTGATTTTATTAATTATAAAAAATTATAATGTATAAAATATTTATTTAAAAATTAAAAGAATTTAAATATTTAAAGGTTGTATAATATTTTTACTATTTTAATAGATATAATTAATTTTATAATTTTAATAATAAATATTTTATTCATATAATAATTTTATTATTTTATTTAATAACTTTTTAGAGTATAAATATAAAAATAAAATACTCCCTCCGGCCACTTACAAGGTAATCGTTTGCTGTTTGCACGTGGACAATTCTAAGGTATTTGTTTGCTTTTTACACGTGGATTAAGGAGTATTATTATTACAAGCACTTTAACCCGTGCGTTGCACAGGGATAGATTTTAAAAAATAAAATTATATAAATATAGATTTTTTGTAATAGTAAATATATATATATATATATATATATATATATATTTACTATTACAAAAAATCTATATTTATATAATTTTATTTTTTAATATATATATATATATATATGTATATTTACTATTCGTGAACACATAAACACATATAATTACGTATTCCCTCCGTCCTATCCTAATAATTAAATATTTTTAAATTGGGTGTTTTATTCTAACGGTACATTTTTTTTATGAGACCCACACAATTAAGTAATTAAAATATCTCAATATAACTCATCCGCCGCATTAATACAATCATCCACTATACATTAAAATATTATTTATCTCACCTCAATACACATTAAAATACTAAATTTCTTAATCCCTGTGCAAAAAAAAAAATAACTATTAGAATGAGACGAAGGAAATACATATGTTTAAGGTTTTATATTGTGATGGTATGTATATTTAGTTTAGTTCTTTATGCGTAATGAATTAAATAATATTTAGTTGAATCGATGTTATACGACCCTTATTCATTTTTCGTGTACAATAAATTAATGTAATTATAAAAACTAATATTTTAAAAAAAATTATTAATATTTATATTTTATTACATAATCATATGTTAACGTATAAACAATTTCAAATAATTGTTTTAATTACTCAACATTATTTTCAAATACAACCCAAATTTTTCAATAATTAACTCAAATTGAAACAAATTTTAACATGTTAATTGATAAAAAAAAGCATATAAAAATATCTTTAATTTTAATTATTTTGTTGAATATAAAATCATTAGAATAAAAAAATATGATAGATTTTAAATAATTAAATAATTGATGGTTGAAATAAATTATCCTAAATTTAATACTATATTTAAATCATACATTAAAAAGGAAAATCAGTATAATTGGGATGAGAGAAATTGAAGAGAGTCGAGAAATTGAAAAGATATTATGGAGAGATTTTGACCAAAATTTGAGAGGGAAAACTTAAGTTGACTCTATGTGCTTTTATACATATATAGATATAGATATAGATTGGTAAAATGGGTAGTTGTATTAGAGAGAACTGGTGGGTCATATTGTGTACTTTCTTTACTAAATAGAGAAAATAGATACCTTTAAAGCGGACGCCAGGAATAGTGAAATGGATACATTGTAAGTGGCCGAAGGTTGTATAAATTTTTATTAGATGGTGCAATTAAAAAAAAATTTTGATGGTCTTTTTTGTCAAAATCTCAAAGGCTGGGATTAAATTGTAACTTAAGTAAAGATGTGGATTTTTCTTGCAATAAATTAAAAGCTGATGTGGCAAGGGTCAACGCCACGTCAGCGGTCGGGCAGGCCTTAGCTGCCCGACGGGTGCGAATTGCACCAACATGAAAGGTCATTATTTTTTTGTAATTTTATAAAAGTTGGGATTAATTTACAATAAGTTGAAAGTTCATAGTTTCTAACGCAATTAACCCTAGAAATTATGGATATTGAATTCATTCTTAGAATAATTAACTAACATTAAATTATAAACAGAAATTCACTAACTACTCATTCGAAGTAACTCAAATGACTGAAATAGTTAAATTAGAAAATGAGCACATAGTTAAATTAGAAAATTAGAAAATTTTATGTTCATGTCAAATTATATCAGCACTACAAAATTTTAGTAATATCTAAAGAGTGCCATGTTAAATGACCATTAAAAGATGGCTTTAAAATAAATTTATTATACTATATGAGTATATGATGGTTGAAAGAGATCAATCTTCGAATAATGAAATGATAAGAAGAATCACCTCACACTGGGTTGCCGTCAGCGATGCCGCTTAGCTGATATCTACAGAAAATGAACATTATTAGAATGATAGAATGAATAAATATATTTTATATATGTGTAAATAGATAGATGCATAGATAGATATATTTAATTTATTAGAATGAACCGCTTGAGAGTTTAAGCCAGCAGCATACTATTAAAATGAACAGCCAATCTTTAACCTCATGGAATAGGCAAATTTCAAAACTTGCTTTAATCCACCAATACCATCAGCAGTAAGCTCATAAAATTAAAGAAGAGTAGGTCTGTTTTGGGTGGCAATAATATAAGCATATAAAAACCATTGGAAAATAATTCTTTCGACATACAATATTCCTTTAATTAATATTTGTATAAAAAAAATATTTAATCTTGAGGTGAAAAGAATCCTGCGCTATAGAGAAAATTCTTCCTAAGAATTTAAATGGAAGTACACATAGTTTCATTGAGTTGCTGCAAAAATAAGATATTACTTAAATAAATAAAAATAGATGAAAAAAAATGTCAAAAATTTATCTGTACGATTATCTAAACATTTCCCTGAATGAAAATGGAACACTCACCCAGTAAGTGAAGCTCCAACCTCCGCCGCCTAAATGTCATTTAATCTTGGAGAATGTCACTGCTTGATCTTCTCAGTGTTCCTTGAATAGGAGCAAACGAAGGGCCAAATTAAACCTAAAAGGTTTAAAAACTAGAAATATTCATGAATCGACTGATATAAATATCAGAATCTACTGCAGCAGATAGAATGTAGATATAAAATCATGATCCTTCAATCATAGTTATTGAACAAATTAGAATGTTTATATCAGAATCTACTACAACAGATAGAATGTAGATATAAAATCAAGATCATTCAATCATAGTTATTGAACAAATTAGAATGCAAGAATCTATAAAGCTAAATAGGAGGACCAAGAAATTTCAAACCTTATATCTGTTAAATGGTTTTCCTTCGTATCCATGGATTGACCTTTACCTTCTGCTCAACAGAAATGGCAAGCTTCACAATGGCGCAAAGAAAGCAGTCCAGCATATATGCAATTGAATTGGGAGAATACTCCAGCATAATATGTAATGTCATCAGGAATGACATTATAATCCCAAAGATGACATGCAAGAATAAAAAATATTGGAACTATTTGGCCTATACATCAAATGTCATCAGGCTTTATCAACACCGGGAGAACCATAATTTGAGTCAAAAGCTATAACACGTCAAGATTTGAGATTTCATTAAAAAATCTAAATTATATCACGTATAAAGGATACAAACACAATTTTAACTAATACATCTAATATTTTACTAACAATTTTAACTCCTAGAAATTAATTGATTGCGAACACAATGATCTATATGATAGTTCTTTCTTTTGTTGTTTGATTCCTAACTGGTGATTCCTAACATTTGTGTTCAAAAATTTTAAGAGTCCAAAAATATATGTCATTATAATTTTAAAATTTTAACTGTGAAAAAATAGTTTGTCACCTATAGTCCAAAAAAAAAAAGAAAATACCTCAAGAAGAAAACATATATATTGAACAGTGCTTATATCACTACTCCTGTCACAATACTTAAATAAGATTCTACACTTCCAAAGATACATCGATCGACTACTTAAAACGTGCTAATACTGAATCAAAATAAACTTAAATAATAATTCATGCTCATAGTCATACACTAATTCATGCTACACTTACCGAAAATCGATATGCAAATTCATATACAGCGATCGACAACTAAAAAGTGCTAATACTAAATCAGGATAAACTTACAAAATAATTCATGTTCAAACGCCAATTCATGCTGCATTTGTTGAAAATAGATATGCAAATTCATGTATTAGTATATATGTGGTGTCATTCGAAATACTATAATTTATAGCCATCTATTCATTTTCTTGCATACAATGATCACTTGTATGTTAAGAACTAATAAGTAGGAATTGACATGAATTAGCAAACCTATCTTTGCAGTTAATACCTTTCAGCGAAAACTTTCAAAATATGATTCAATTTGCTGCTGGTCACTGGCTTTAATAACCATCTGCCTCATGAAATTTGCACTTGAACTATGTACAATATGGAAATAAAACGTACTTCAAAATAATCTAGAAAATAATGTATGTTCACAAGGATTACATAAACAACTTCCATGTACCTTCATTACTTCACGAGCATTCCACTGAATGTGCATGATCTAAATAATCAAAAGAAAACCCATGTTAGGAATCTAATCTACTTAATTCCACAAAATTTAACATGAAAATCATAAAAGAAATCATTTCACTTTCTCTGCATTGTAAAAAAAATTTGCTACCTAAAGGACACAACCTATTATGCCAGTTGAAATAAGAACAAAGATTGGCGTTGACCTTCCCTGTTTGATGTCAAAACTATTCTCATGTATTGCATGAAACAATCAATATTTTTTTATAGCAATCATGTATGAGATCTCATTATTGAAACCTCAATATAAATATAAATGTGAGATGAAAATTAATTGTTATAAACAATTCAACAAATAACTTATGTGCATAAATTTACTTTTGTTGGGATTTTGCTACAAACACGACATTAACAAAAACAAAAGGAGAAGCATCAAACATCAAGATACAACGCTCCATTTTGCATAAATATGTGGTCTCCATTTGTGATAGAACGAAATTTTCATGTTGTTTGATCATCTGGAACAACCTTTCCTCAAACATTAGACACCAATTAAAGAATCGTTGTCCATAAATAGAAATTTACAACCTTTTTCTATATTAAACATAAAATTTAAGAGGGAACTACAACAAAATAATACCTGAGGATTGAGATAAAGAGCAGCCATACTCGAATGAAAGAACTATATGCGGAGAAGAGAGTTTGTAGAAAATGGAAAGGAAATAGCAATTGGCAAGAAAGAGGTGGTGTCTGTAGAGAGTTGGTTGCCTTGGATTAAAAAATAAAGGAGGCAATAGTTGCATTTAAAAATGTGCACGAAAATAAAAATATTTAGTTTTAATAGCAGTATACCTAAATAATTTTAAGTATGGTTTGAATAGTATTTTTATTAAAAGCAAACTATAAAGTTAAATAACTAAATTAATAAAATAGATAGATGATTAATAGATATGAATAATGACAGTAAGAATTAAATTCTCATTCCATCCAATATTGGAGTGGCCTGAGAAGTACATAAAATAAAATTATAAGATACTTAATTTCTCTAATTTCTTCTTATTATTTTCCTTAATTAACATGCACATCACAATTCGTCCTCGATATAGGATTCAAAAAAATATAATCACATTTATGAACAAATACAAAAATAAAAATCTTTGAAGTAATCTGAAATCCACCTTATGGATTAAATCTTTGAAGTAATAATACTCTAGGTCATATTTTAAAGGATGAATCTGAAAAAAAATAAAAAATCATAAGCTATTCATAAGCAACATATTTTTACCTGGATTTCTTCGAAAATACGCGATATGGAAATAAAACAATACACCCCAAATCTTACACAACAATTAATTTCTACCACATGAATTTACAAGTCGTATTAATAGTTCAAATTCTTGGGTCATTAACTAATTCTTAATTCCTCGATTCTTATAATAAGTGAACATATTTGTTGTATTACAAGGTCTTCCATGGTTTTTTTTATTTTTTATTTTTTATCATGGAAGCCTGTAGAAAGCTGGACAATACTAAATAAATATTTATATTTCTATAACTGTAGAGATAAAATATCTTGACTGATCATAAATTAGCTTTAGTGCTTCATTACAGCTTGGTCAAATTCATTTTAGTTAATAAATTAAAATACAAACCAATATTTAACCCAATTGAATTATTTAAAGGCAATACTGAAGACAATTGCCTCATATGAATATCTGAGATAAGACCAAATTGGTTTACAACCGTTATGAGTTTTTTCCCCTCTTTAGACCTCGCTACAAGCCTACAATTAAAAAATCATATTAATAAACCACGGGCATTGTGCTACGAAATAAATCATAATAATAACTATACATTTAAGATTAATCATACATTTATTATATCTATTACATTTCGATTTACAAAGTTCAAACTTACCATGAAATCTTTTTCTCCATAGTCGCCTCTCACACTTGAATCCTCCTCACCCGGCCGGTTCGACAAGCAGCTCAATCCTCTCAGGTGGTGTTTGAATGGCTTAATGAGGAGGAATATTTTAGGATGGTTTGAAGAGAGAATTGCGTAGGTTTGATAGAGCCTTGGAGTTCTTGTGATAATTGAAAGAAGAGTTGAATTTGAGGTTGGGGGAATAAAATAGAGTTTAGGAACATAAAAATCAAAAGCTTATCCATGGGAGGAGGAACTAGGGTTTAGAGGAGTTTGATTTGAGTTTGTTGTAAGCTATCCTCCAGGATTAGAGCAGGAGGGGACTAGCATTGGCGGCAGTTAGGATAGGGTTTGCTTACTGTTTGATTTGGGGTTTTTTTTAATGAAAAAAGTTTTGTTATCACTTTTTCTTTAAGGTGTGTTTAGATTGACAAATTTGAGGAGGGGTTTAAAAATTCCTCCTTCATGTTTAGGTGCAACGTGAAATCAATAGATTTATAAATTAGAGATTTTAAATTAATAGATTTCAAATCCTTACTCAAACCTTGTAATTTGAAATCCTTATGTTATTGTGCCCTTTGTGCCCAAAATCAAAATTCAATAAGTAAAAATGTCCGGTTTAACTAAAATTTTATAAATCTGCCCACTTTTCTTTTAAATTTACCAAAATATCCTTCACATGTGTCAGACACCCGTCAAATCACTTATATAATTGAATATTTTAATATTAAATTTTTTATATTCTGTCAATATAAGTTAATTCTATTCGGTAATGTCATTTTTATTCTACTTGGTTAATTTTTTGTTCTATTCGGTCAATGTGTATTGTCAATTTTCTGTTTTATTCTATTCTGTCAATCTTTATTTTGTTCTATTCAGTCCTATTTGTTCTATTCGTTCAATTATTTTTATTATATTCGATCAATTATTTTTGTTCTATTATTTCAATCTTTATTTTATTTTATTCGGTCAGTGTCTATTTGTTCTATTCGTTCAATATTTTGGTTCTATTCTGTCAATTTTTATTTTAGTTTATTCGGTCAATGTCAATTTGTTCAATTCGATCAATCCATTTAATTGACAGAATCAATAATGTATTTTTTTTTAAATTAAGTATTCAATTTTTTTCCAAAATTGTAGGTCAAAGGGTATTAATGTCAAATTATTTTAAAGTGGGCAGATTTTCTTTATTGAAAAAGAAGTGGGCATTTTTGCTGAATGAAAATTGATAGTGGACATTTATGTCTAAGCCCCAAAAAAATAAAAATAGTATAAAAAAATAATAAATTGATTAAAATATATATATTTATATGTATATTTTTTAATTTTAAACTTTAACACCCAGCCTACCCACTATCCACTCCCATACCAACCCAATTTTTTTTTATAAAATTTTAGATTTTAATATTTGAATAATAAAAATATTTCCACCAAACCCTACCACCTATATATTACATTTAATACCACCGTACTACGAAATAAATCATAATAATAATGATATATTTAAGATTAATCATACATTTGTTATATCTATTAAATTTCGATTTACAAAGTTGAAACTTAACATGAAATCTTTTCTTCCATAGTCACCTCTCACACTTGAATCCACCTCACACGGCCGGTTCGGCAAGCAGCTCAATCCTCTCAGGTGTTGTTTGAATAGCTTAATAAGGGGGAGTTGAGAGAATTGCATAGGTTTGATAGAGCCTTGGAGTTCTTGTGAGAATTGAAAGAAGTGTTGAATTTGAGGTTGGGGAATAAAACAGAGTTTAGAAATATAAAAAATCAAAAGCTTATCAATGGGAGGAGGAACTAGGATTTAGAGAAGTTTGATTTATGTTTGTTGTAAGCTATCCTTCAGGATTAGAGCAGGAGGGGACTGCGTTGGGGTAGTTGGGATAGGGCTTGCTTACTGTTTGATTTGGGTTATTTTTTTATGAAAAAAATTTTGTTATCACTTTTTCTTTAGGGTGTGTTTGGATGGAAGGATTTGAGGAGGGATTTATAAATCACTCCCTCATGTTTGGGTGCAACTTAAAATCAATAGATTTATAAATTCAAGATTTTAAATCACTGGATTTCAAATCATGGATTTTAAAATCCTTACTCAATTCGTATCATTTGAAATCTTTCCGTTGTTGTGCCCCTTTGTGCCCAAAATATAAATTCAATAAGCAAAAATATCCGACTTAACTAAAATTTTGCAAATCTGTCTTTTAAATTTTCCAAAATATCTTTCACATGTGTCAGACACCCGTCAAATCACTTAAATAATTGAATATTTTAATATTAAATTTTTTTATTTTCTGTCAATATAAGTTAATTCTATTCGGTCATGTTATTTTTGTTCTACTTGGTCAATTTTTTATTCTATTCGGTCAATATGTATTGTGAATTTTCTTTTTGTTCTATTTAGTCAATCTTTATTTTGTTCTATTCGATCAATACCTATTTGTTCAATTCGTTCAATTATTTTGGTTCTATTCGGTCAATTATTTTTGTTCTAATCTTTCAATCTTTATTTTGTTTTATTAGGTCAATGTCTATTTGTACTATTCGGTCAAATTATTTTCTTCAATTCTGTCAATTTTTATTTTATTTTATTCGGTAAATGCCTATTTGTTCTATTCGGTCAATATCTATTTGTTCAATTCGATCAATCTATTTAATTGACAGAATTAATAATTGATTTTTTTAAATTAGTTTTTAATTTTTTTTCAAAATTATAGGTCAAATGCTATTAATGTCAAATTATATTAAAGTGAACAGATTTGCTTTATTGAAAGGAAGTGGGTATTTTTGCTGAATGAAAATTGACAGTGAAAATTTATATCTAAGCTCAAAAAATATAAAAATAGTATAAAAAATTAATAAATTAATTAAAAAATATATATTTATATGTATATTTTTTAATTTTAAACTTTACCACCTAACCTCCCCCCTACCCACTTCCATTCCAACCTAATTTTTTTTATAAAACTTTAGATTTTAATATTTAAATAATAAAAATATTACCACCCAACCCTACCACCTATCTATTACAATTAATACTACTGTGCTACGAAATAAATCATAATAATAACAATATATTTAAGATTAATCATACATTTGTTATATCTATTAAATCTTAATTTACAAAGTTCAAACTTACCATGAAATCTTTTCCTTCATAGTCGTCTCTCACACTTGAATTCTCCTTACATGGCCGGTTCGGCAAGCAGCCCAATCCTCTCAGGTGGTATTTGAATGGCTTAATGATGGAAATTATCTTGGGATGGTTTGAAAAGATAATTGCGTAGGTTTAATAGAGCCTTGGAGTTCTTGTGAGAATTGAAAGAAGTGTTGAATTTGAGGTTGGGGAATAAAACAAAGTTTAGGAACATAAAAAATCAAAGACTTATCCATGGGAGGAGGAATTAGGGTTTAGAGGAGTTTGATTTATATTTGTTGTAAGCTATCCTTCAGGATTAGATCAGGAGTGGACTAGCGTTGGTAGTTGGGATAGGGCTTGCTTACTGTTTGACTTGGTATTTTTTTTATGAAAAATGTCTGTTAACATTTTTTCTTTAGGGTGTGTTTGGATGGAAGGATTTGAGAAGGGATTTATAAATCCCTCCCTCATGTTTGGGTGCAACTTGAAATCTATAGATTTATAAATCAAATATTTTAAATCAATGAATTTTAAATCATGGATTTTCAAATCCTTACTCAATTCGTGTCATTTTAAATTCTTTCGTTGTTGTGCCCCTTTGTTTCCAAAATTAAAATTCAATATGCAAAAATGTCCGATTTAACTAAAATTTTACAAATCTTCCCACTTTTCTTTTAAATTTACCAAAATATCATTCACATGTGTCAGACACCCATCAAATCACTTAAAAAATTGAATATTTTAATATTTAACTTTTTTATTTTCTGTCAATATAAGTTAAATCTATTCGGTCATGTCATTTTTGTTCTACTTGGTCAATTTTTTATTCTATTCGGTCAATGTGTATTGTTAATTTTTTGTTTTGTTCTATTCAGCCAATCTTTATTTTGTTCTATTCGGTCAATGCCTATTTGTTCTATTCGTTTAATTATTTCAGTTCTATTCGATCAATTATTTTTGTTCTATTCTTTCAATCTTTATTTTATTTTATTCGGTTAATGCCTATTGGTACTATTCGGTCAATTATGTTTGTTTTATTCTGTCATTTTTTATTTTATTTTATTAGGTCAATGGCTATTTGTTCTATTCGGTCAATGCCTATTTGTTCAATTCGATCAATCCATTTAAATGACAGAATTAATAATTGATTTTTTTTTAAATTAAGTTTTTAATTTTTTCTAAAATTGTTGGTCAAAGGGTATTAATGTCAAATTATATTAAAGTGGGTAAATTTGCTTTATTGAAAAGGAAGTGGACATTTTTGCTGAATGAAAATTGATCGTGGATATTAATGTCTAAGCCCCAAAAAATATAAAATTTGTACAAAAAATTAATAAATTAATTAAAAATATATATTTATATATATATTTTTTAATTTTAAACTTTACCACCCAGCCTACCCCCTACCCACTCCCATCCCAACCCAATTTTTTTTTTTGTAAAACTTTAGATTTTAATATTTAAATAATAAAAATATTACCACACAATCCTACCACATATCTATTATATTTATTACCACCGTGCTACGAAATAAATCATAATAATAATGATATATTTAAGATTAATCATACATTTGTTATATCTATTAAATTTTGATTTACAAAGTTCAAACTTACCATGAAATCTTTTCCTCCATAGTCGCCTCTCACACTTGAATCCTCCTCACACGACCGGTTTGGCAAGCAGCTCAATCCTCTCAGGTGGTGTTTGAATGACTTAATGAGGGGAAGTATCTTGGAATGGTTTGAAGAGAGAATTGCGTAGGTTTGATAGAGCCTTGGAATTCTTGTGAGAATTGAAAGAGGAGTTGAATTTGAGGTTAGGGGAATAAAACAGAGTTTAGGAACATAAAAAATTAAAAGCTTATCCATGGGAGGAGGAACTAGGGTTTAGAGGAGTTTGATTTATGTTTTGTTGTATGCTATCCTTCAAGATTAGAGTATAAGTGGACTAGCGTTGGTGACAGTTGGGATAGGGCTTGCTTACTGCTTGATTTGAATTTTTTTTATGAAAAAAGTTTTGTTATCACTTTATCTTTAGGGTGTGTTTGGATGGAAGGATTTGAGTACGAATTTATAAATCAATCAATTTATAAATTCAAGATTTTTAATCAATGGATTTCAAATCATAGATTTGATTTTGAATTTTATTTAGTTGTTTTGGATGGATTTTCAAATGCTTAATCAAACCGTGTCATTAGAAATCCTTCCGTTGTTGTGCCCAAAATCAAAATTCAATAAGCAAAATGTCTGGTTTAACTAAAATTTTGCAAATCTGCCCACTTTTCTTTTAAATTTATCAAAATATCCATCACATGTGTTAGACACCTGTCAAATCACTTAAATAATTGAACATTTTAATATTAAATTTTTTTATTTTTTGTGAATATAAATTAATTCTCTTCGGTCATGTCATTTTTGTTCTACTTGGTCAATTTTTTGTTCTATTCGTTCAATATGTATATTGTCAATTTTCTGTTTTATTCTATTCTGTCAATCTTTATTTTGTTCTATTCGTTCAATGCATAATCGTTCTATTCGGTCAATTATTTTTGTTGTATCCGATCAATTATATTTGTTCTATTATTTCAATCTTCATTTTATTTTATTCGGTCAATGTCTATTTGTATTATTCGGTCAATTATTTTTTTCTATTCTGTCAATTTTTATTTTATTCTATTTGCTCAATGCCTATTTGTTCTAATCGATCAATCCATTTAATTAACAGAATCAATAATGATTTTTTTTAAATTAAGTATTTAATTTTTTTCCAAAATTGTTGGTCAAAGGGTATTAATGTCAAATTATATTAAAGTGGGCAGATTTGCTTTATTAAAAAAGAAGTGGACATTTTTGGTGAATGAAAATTAACAGTGGACATTTATTCCTATGCCCTAAAAATATAAAAATAGTATAAAAATTAATAAGTTAATTATATATATATATATATAAAATTTTAAATTTTATCACCCAGCCTACCCCTACCCACTCCCATCCCAACCCAAAATTTTTTATACAATTTTAAATATTAATATTTAAATAATAAAAATAGTACCACCCAACCCTACCCCTTATCTACCCACCCACCCACCCACCCCTGCCACCACCCACCACCACTCAAAATTTTTTTAAAAATAAAATTTTAGATTTTATTATTTAAATAATAAAAATATTACCACTCAATCTTACCCTCTTATCCACTCATCCATATTATTTAAATATTAAAATCTAATATTTTTTTGGTGGGTGGCGGGTGTCGGGGGTGGGGGTGGGTGGGTGGATAGGGTGTAGGGGTGGGTGATAATATTTTATTATTTAAATATTAAAGTTTAAAATGTCATTAAAAATTTTTTTTTGGGAGGTAGGTGGGGGTGGGTAGTGGTATGCTGGCGTATAATTCCCTCCAAAAAAATTATTTTTTATAAAATTTTATATTTTAATATTTAATATAATAAATTTTATTATTTTTATTTATCATATATGAAATTCTATTTTAAAAATAATTTTTGAATTAGAATTTGAAATCCTTTCATGAATCCATAATTTATCGAAATAGTAGAATTCAATTGAATTGATTTAAAATTCACTCATTTTCAAATTCATTAGATTTGAAATGACTCAATCCAAACACAACCTTAGGGTATTCACTTTCCCAATAAAAACATCACTTCTTGCAATTGTTTTTTAGATGTTTAGTTAGTAAAAAGAGTAGGTTCTCTATACCACAAATTTTAGTTAAATTAAAAAAATTACTACTAAATCTTACCTAGAATTTTTAAATTTCAACTCGAACATATTCTATTAAAATTTTAGTTAAATTATGAATCAATTATATTTACTGACTTTAATCCATTACACCAAAATTAAACTATTAAATTAATTATACTTCTTTCATCCCGTCACGAGGGTTAAATTTTACTAATTAAGACGTCTTACCCAAAAAAGTTATTCCCTCTGTTCCCTTGATACATACAGTAAGAAGTTAAAATTCACGGTCCAACGAAATAGTGACACGTGGATTTTTCTGATTAAAATATCACTTTTAATATACTCCCTTCGTCCCATTTCAATATTTACATTTTTTTTGGAATATGAGACCCACCTAAAACAATTAATATATCACCATGGTCCCCATATTCAACACTAACATACCTATTCACTTTACATTAAATATTATATCTTTCCACCTACTATCTATTAAAATACTATACTCCTTAATCAACGTGCAGAAAGCAAACGTAAATATTTAAACGGGACGGAGTGAGTATTATTTATTTTAGAATTTTAATAAATTAATTCCTAAAATAAGTAATAAATAATTAATTTAAGCCCAACAAATTAAATGAGCTTAAATTAAATAAGGTTTGACTCAAGTCAAATAAGCCCAAGTCAAATGAGGCCTGACTTAAATCAAACAAGCTCATATAGATTAAATCAGGCCCAAGTAAAATATACCTTATTACAGTCTAATCAAGTTGGAGGCCCAAGCCCTCAGTATTAGGTCAAATCAGTCAGGACCAATCAGATTGCGAGTTATATATGGGGTTTCCTCACCCTTCTCCTATATAAGGAGCATTACTCCATTCATTCCAAACACACTCAGACACCTGAAGAGATCTGAAGAACACGAGCAAAGACAAAAGCCCAGCCTCACTTCAAGATCTTCAAGTCAAGAACAACCTCCAATCAGAGATGCAGGTTCTATACCCCTCCGGTCTGACGTTTTTCAAGTCAACAGCCTCCAATCAGAGATCAATGTGCTAAGCCCCTCCGATCCGGTGTTCTTCAAGTCAACAGCCTTCGATCAAAGATCAAGGTGCTAAACCCCTCCAATTTGGCGTTCTTCAAGTCAGAAACAATACTCGACATGAGATCAAGGTGTTAAGCCCCTCAAATTCAACGTTTCTTCCAGTTAGATTCATCTAGCAGTCTTCGTGAAGTCAACAGTGTTCTATCAAATTGAACGGTGTTCTTCAATAAGAAATCTTCAAGTCAGCGTTCAATTCGAATAAAGGCTCGATGCCTCCAGATCAACTTTATAAGATTTCACATCCGAGCTCAGACAAGCTTTATCTGAAGATCTGACTCAACACACGCAGTCAACATAGTCAGCGCAGTCAAAACACTTAAGTCAAAGTCAAGCCAAATTCGTTCGAGAGAAGAATCAGAGAATTGATTAGAGACTATAACCCGCTTGCATATCTTTCAAATTAAATCCATCTGAATTATCTTTATACCCATTTTGTATTTATTTTATCATAAATATAAAATTTATTGTTATAAATTTTTGCACGCCCAGTGGGACCGTCTCTACCTCTTATCTCTTTTCTATACAAACACTAAGAATGACTCCTCCTAGAATCATGATAAAAAAGTCATCTACCTCAAAACCTTTAGAACAACATGTTGTGAAAACTCAAATAGTGACTCCACTAAAGATTGCAATACGAAGATCTACTTCATCAAAGCCATCAGAGTTGCAAACTGACAAGGTTGAAAACTTTATAAGAAGTATGCTCGAAGGCTCCTTAAAGACAAACCATATTGTGGGGATTAATCTCAATAAGCCATTGCATGGCGATAAAGATGGTGATGATGACTCTTCTACTCAACTCCTCGCTCCACGCCAAGCTCACCATCTGCCTCAATTGAAGCTGCAGTGATGACGATAAGTGTCATAACTCGTGAGGAGCAAATAGCGAGTATTATGAAAGCCATTGAAGGACTCTCTAAACACATGGAAGCTCAAGAGTTAAAAATCTCCAAACTTATGAAGAAAATGGAGAATGCGGAGACAAGTCGTGAAAATGGAAAATATGTTGAGGATGAACACGAGGAGGAGGACTTCGCAAAACATCATGTATCTGAAGAAAAGCCAATTGAGGAAAAGATACAAGTTTCAACGGATGGAATTCTTCCTAACAAACCACAAAAAGCCATCTTGTTGGAGATGATAAAAAATAAGTTTGAAGGGAGTTCCAAATCTTCTTCAACCTACGCCAAGCCATATACAAAGAGGATTGACAACTTGAGGATGCCAAGTAACTACCAACCTCCCAAGTTTCAATAATTCGATAGCAAAAGTAACCCAAGACAACATGTGGTGCACTTCATTGAGACATGCAATGATGCTGGGACCTATGGAGATCACATGGTGAGATAATTCGTCCGATCATTAAAAGAAAATGTCTTCGATTGGTACATTGATTTAAAAGCTAACTCCATTGACAATTGGGGAAAAATAGAAAAAGAATTTCTCAACCGTTTCTATAGCACACGAAAACTGTTAGCATGATGGAACTAACAAATACTCATCAAAGTGATGAAGGATATTTCATCGACTACATCAACAGATGGAGGAGTCTAAGCCTCAATTACAAAGAAAAACTGTCAGAAACTTCAGCTATTAAAATGTGCATTAAATGTATGCAGTGGAATCTTCGCTACATACTCCAAGGAATTTGGCCTAAAACTTTTGAAGAATTGGCTACAAGAGCTCACGGCGTGGAGTTGAGCTTAACATCAAATAACATCGAATGACCCTCTATTCAAGACTCTTAAGCAGTGTTGTCGAAACCAGACCGGACCGGCCGGTTCAACCGGTTGGACCAGAAACTGGGCTGGTCACCGATCCGTAAGCACCTAACAAACTACTTTTGTAGTTAAACTGGGAAAAATTGGAGCAAACCGGTAAAAACCGATTGAATTGGACAAATTGAGAGAACCAAAAATCACCGGTTATATTTTTTTTCCTTTTTTTTAAACACTGAGATCTATTAAGAGTGCGCCAGACTCTAGTAATCCAGTTAATCATCTATTTACATATTGAAAATTTCACAAGAAAAAATAAAAACATACAGTAGTGTGAAATAATATTACACTGGTACACCTGATTCGCCATAAATTTTATTGAATAATTAAATATATATATATATATATATATATATATATATATATATATATATATATATATATATATATATATATATATATATATATATATATATATATGAAACCCTCTCTACGGTGGAGACGGAGAGAGAAATCAAGCCACCGGTGCCTCGACAAACCGTGAGAGGGAAGAAGGAGAGAAAGAGCAATGGTTTTTGGAGAGAGAGAGAATTACAGAGAAGTGGATAAAGAGAGAATTACAGAGAAAGAGAGAGAGAGAGAGGCTAAGATCGAGAGTTTTTAGAGAGAGAGAGAAAATTACAGAGAGGGAGGGGGCGACGCTGTGAGCATGTGACCTTAATCGCTTTTCTCTTAATAAAATTTTGAAATATAAATCTAAATGTGATTCAAAGTTATTTATATGTATCAATGGGCTTTGGGTAGTGGGCTTGAAATGGTAAGTGGGCTTTGTGTTTTTCTCTAAAATGTAGAATTCATGTTTTGTTAAAAAAAAAGTTTATTTATTATATTAATTTTTAATGATTATTCTAAAAATATAATTAAAATATGTAAAATTAAATTTTCCGGTTGAACCGCCGATTGAACCTCGAATCGTTACTTTCACCGATTTGATCTTCGACCTGGTTATGAAAACACTACTCTTACGAGTTCGAAGACATGCTTTTTGATAAGCTCGTGGAAGAGGAACTGCAAACAAAAACTGCAATTTTTATAAAGATTCATAGAAATAAAGTTGAAGCAAGAGAAAACAGCGCACTCCATGATAGAGAGCAATGAACTGTTGACCAACTCAAGTGCAAAGCTCCTTGACACGAGTGAAAAACTATCTGTATTATGCTCTTTGATACGAGTTAAAACTGTTCACACTATGCTCCTTGGTACGAGTTTAAACTATCTAAAAATTCACAAGCAACGCTCCTCGGCACGAGCGAAAACTGTCCACACGATACTCCTTGATATGAGTATAAACTATCTACACATCAAATCAAATCTCATTGGGAAGACAATAAACTCTCTACATATTATGCTCCTCGGCACGAGTGAAAACTATCCATACGAAGCTCCTCGACACGAGCAAAAAGTGTCCACACAATATTCAATACTCTGCGACATGAGTGAAAAATGTCCACACAAGGCTCCCTGACATGAGTATAAACTGTCTACAAGTTCAAATTCAAGACTCATTGACAGAGTATAAACTGTCAACAAATTCAATTCAACGCTCCTTGACGCATGAGTATAAACTGCATGTTACTCCTGGCCCGCATGAGTATAAAATGTGTACGACACCCACCATCCAAACCAAATCATGTTCCTTTGAACTACGTTATGACTTGATCCTCTTTAAAGATGTATGTAGGCAGCTTAGCACTCTACTAAGTTCAGTCATAATTCATGTTATTCGCGTCGAGTTTGTGAGGCATGCAATGAGTTGAAACATGAACGAATTAAGAAGCAAAAGGTTGTAAGAAATCGCAACAAGACGTTACATCCGTGAACAAATCGCAAGAGGGCATTGTAAGCAGTTAAAATTCACGGTCCAATTAAATAGTGGTACGTGGATTTTCCTGATTAAAATATCAGTTTTAATTTACTATTTATTTTGGAATTCAAATTAATAAATTAATTCTTAAAATAAGTAATAAATAAATAATTTATTAAATGAGATTAAATTAAATAAGGTCTGACCCAAGTCAAATAAACCCAAGTCAAATGAGGTCTGACTTAAGTCAAACAAGCGCATACAGATTAAATCAGGCCCAGGTAAAATAAACATGATTACAGTATAATCAAGTTGGAGGCCCAAGCCCGCAGTATTAAGTCAAATCAGCCCTGGATCAATCAGACTGCAAGTTATATATGGGGCTTCTTCACCCTTCACCTATATAAGAGCACTACTCCATTCATTCCAGACATACTCATACAGCTGAAGAGATCCAAAGAACACGAGCAAAGACGAAAGTCCAGCCTCCCTTTCAAGATCTTCAAGTCAAGGACAACCTCCAATTAGAGATCAAGTTTCTACACCCCTCCGATCTGGCATTCTTCAAGTCAACAGCCTCCGATCAGAGATCAAGGTGCTAAGCCCATCCGATCCGGCGTTCTTCAAGTCAATAGCCTTCGATCAATGATCAATGTGCTAAACCCCTCCGATTCGGTGTTCTTCAAGTCAGAAACAATACTCGACCTGAGATCAAGGTGTTAAGCCCATCAGATTTGACGTTTCTTTCAGTCAAATTCATCCAACAGTCTTCGTGAAGTCAACGGTGTTCTACCAAATTTAACGGCGTTTTTTCATAAGAAATCTTTAAGTCAATGTTCAATCCGAACAAAGGCTCGACGACTCCGGATCAATGTTACAAGATTTCACATTCGAGTTCGGACAAGCTTCATCTGAAGATCCGGATCAAAGGCTTGAATAAATGCTCGACGACTTCGGATCAACGTCAACAAAGTCAGCGCAGTCAATATAACAAGTCAAATTCAAGTTAAATTGATTCGAGAGAACGATCAAAGGATTGATTAGAGATTGTAATCCGCTTACATATCTTTTAAATTAAATCCATCTTAATTATCTTGTACCCAATTTGTATTTATTTTTTCATAAATACGAAATTTGTTGTTACGCACACTCTCTTTGTCCCCTTCAAAGGAACTTTTTTTTTTCATTTTACATGTCACCCAAAGAGTCTCCTTTCCTTTTCTATACACATGTGACCCACACACATCTACTAATACAATTAAAATATGACTCATACACTCATTGATATAACTATTCACTACATATTAAATAATAATACTCCTTAATCCATGTACAAAAAGCAAAAACACCCCTTTGCATGGGAAGGACGGAGTATTCATTTTGCTATTTTGGTCCATCCCAATACAAAATATACATTTCCTTTATTGATGTGACCCACAAAAATATATTATTATACTCAATTCACTCCATATAAGCCCCACACTCAACACTAATACAGCTACCCACTACACATTAAAATATTATTTCTCTCACCTCATTACACATTAAATTATTACACTTCTTAATTCACATATAAAAAGTAAACGAATACGTTTCAAGGGACGGAGGGAGTACATTTTGTGTTTTGGTAGACGAGATTCACACATAAAAAATATTATATTTTAATTGGGCCCACATACAATACTAGTACAATTACTCACTATATATTAAAATATTATATCTATTAACTCACTCCATACTCCTTCCGTCCCTTTCAAAGAGAGTTTTTTTTCTATTTTGGGCGCCCCAGCCAAAGAGCACCCTTTCATTTTTTACACATATGTGACCCACACACTCACTAATACAATTAAAATATGGGGCTCATACTCTCATTAATACAACTACCCACTACACATTGAATAATAATACTCCTTAATCTACGTCTAAAAATCAAAAGACCCTCTTAGTGAGGGACGGAGGGAGTATTAAATTACTATATTCCTTAATCTCTGGAAAGAATACAACACTTTAAATATACTATGTGAAGCATGGAGAGCAATGCTAGAGCCACCTTGAGGTTGAGGAAGCAAACAGGGAAGACGATCAGACATTAAGTGACACGACCCACCTTACATAACTTATAATTCAAATACTAATTAACATAAGCACCACAATTATAAAATAACCTATAGATTTTTTCTCACATAATATACTCATAACTGAAATTATAGTCTAACATACGTCACTAGTTTCTGACACCACATCAATCCACACAAACTTGTGACAATACTTATTATATTACACAACAAAATATCAGCGGAAACAAAATAAACCCATAGCCTAACCCAACAGGTCGTCATCTATGTACATCCGTTCAAAACCCTGAAGGAGTTCCACAGCTTGCACAAAATACCACATAATTCAATCATCAGTAGGCTCACCTACAATGCATAAACTAGTGAGACAAAATCTCAGTAAGTAGAAATCATGCATGCCAGTGCATGAAAATACATTTATTTTTCTACCACCTATTTCCTAATTTTCTAGTTGGTCTCTTTTATTTTTTAAAAACTGTTCACGTTACGGGATCCCCACGACACACTTACGATATGCACCCAAATAAGCTCAATGGGGATAATTTTTTCGAACCTCGAATAAATAGCTGGGAATGATTTTTTCTAACCCTGGCAGAGTGTTGGGGATAATTTTTTCGAACCTCGAATAAAGTGTTGGGAATGATTTTTCCGAACCCTGAATAAAGTGTCGGGAACGATTTTTTTGAACCCTAACAGAGTGCATATATAGTGGCCGCACATGCTATTAATATCTTATTAATTTTGGGGAAAATACTTTTTATGATTATGCATGGTATACAGTAAGGACAATTAAATATGCTTCACAATTCATTTACGACATCCATATCAACATTTAATAAAACAAAGAATGAATTTCAAATCACACAGATCCACTTCTGTAACAACCACTTCACCTCGAATCACCCATATCCATTTTTCGAATAACAACTTCGCCTCGGATCACACAGATCCTTATAAACGATGACTTTTCATATCACACAGATCTTTATTCCACAGTTTTCGATCACTCATATTCATAAAGGACAATGATATTATTTCAAATCACATAGATCCACAACTTGTATCACAAGTTTATCACAAATCATTTACAAAATAATATTTAGTTGCATATGAATACCTACTTACTTAAAATCACATAAATCCACAACCCGTATCACAAATAATTCATAACGTAATTAAACTAATTACAATTAATTCATAACATAATTATCACATACTAATCACAAATAATTCACACACAACATATTTATGCATTGTAGTTGAACCTCTACTTACCTGGACTCCCATAATAATATACACCTAGTGAAGAACGGTGATTAATCCCTTCCTTCCCATTTTGGCACGCCCCTTTCTTCCTTCCCTTTATCTCCTCTCTCCTTCTCTCTTTCTCTCCTTCCTTTTATCTCTCTATCTCTCTCTCTCTTTTTTTTAAACTCCACGGACTGCTTCTCCTTGCCAATTGAGGTTGTAACCTCCCTTATATATTAGCAAGGATGGTGATAAATCGGCTATTCACCACCCAACTCACCCAATCACCTTCTCTTTTTTTAAAATTAATAATTAGATATGCATGTATGTGTGTCATTCCAACCCAAATAAAATTGTGGTTTCAAATTAACCATGGAATGTTATCGTCGTAAGTTTACTATTTCCTTTTTATTATCATATTATTAATAATAATAATAATAATAATAATAATAATAATTATTATTATTATTATTATTATTATCCATTATAAATATACGTGCAATACTTAATAGCTAAGATATAATATATTTATAAATTAATACACATACGTATACTTTTTCTTACCACTATTATTATTAGAACACGTGTGATACTTAATAATTAAGAAATAATATATTTATACATACAAGAAAATTTAATTATACCCCCAAATTAATATACTTAAATATTTATGCACAATTATATTCACATATTGTCACTATTTTTATCACGGATGTCTCAAATAAAATGTAAAGATAAATAAAATATAGAAACAATTATCACATAATTTCCACATAATTATCACATAATTATAAAATGCACATAATACAAATTAAATTATATTGGCACATTAGTGGTTTGAAGCTTGGTTATCACATTAAGTTTATCAATTAAACATCTATATGCAGATTAAACCAATGAAATGCATTTTCTAACTGACTGACTATGTAATTAAGGTCCTAGAGTGAATAAAATGATGATCATAGAAAAAAACTGATGTATCTTTTTTAAACACAATTTAAAACATGTCCCCTATAAAGGGAGTTATCATACGGAAAACACTTAAAGCGAAAAGAGATACACTTTAGATTTACAAACCCTAGCCCAAACATATTCTTTTATGCTACCCAAGGGGGCATCTTCACATGCCGAAAGAGCTGTTGAATCATCGAATCGAGGCACCAAATTTTTTAATTGAATAACTCACCTACTAAATTTAACTTATGTAGAATTTTTGCCAGTGCACTTGACAAAGGGTATTTATATTAAAAAATTATTAGAAGAAACATCCAATATGATTAATGATTATATTGTAGAAATATGAAAGATTAATTGAAAAGAATAACTTAATGAGGTCTTTCCTTGTGCATATCAATAAGTAATGTAAGCATGATTGCATGAAGCTACTATAAAATAAAAAGTAGATTAAGTTCAACGCAATGATACTAACTATACTAAAGTCTTATAAGAGGAATAGGAAAATTAATTTTTTTTATGAAATATGTCTTGATCTTAATAAATGAGCAGAAATAAATGAAAAAATAGCCAAAGATATATTGTCAAAGAACAACATCTTTAAGAGATTAACAGAATTAAGTAATCTAAGCAACAACTCATCCACAGGTACAAATATTTCTCCCACAATTTGCGAATGTCACAAAAATAAGAGAAAAGAAGCAGGTATTAAGTTAGTTTTACCATATAATATAGTACTAAGAAATTTCAAATCATTATTGAACGTTAACTGAATTTCTTTTGAAAACATAATATGTAGCACTATATGTAATTAAATCTAAACATCAGACTTTTGAAAAGTCAACATTAAATATAACTAACTCAAGAGTTAGAAATACAATATTAACAAAAATGTAGAAGATAACAACAATGGACAAAAAAATAATAAATTAATAATACATATTTAACAATTTCAATAATGCAAAACAATTACACACACCTCATCAAGGATTATACGTGGATGAGAATTTCAAAGGGTTAGAAACTTGGAATTTTTACTGCCACAATAATCACAGTCGACATGCATGTTAAGTTTATCAACACCCAAAAAAATCAGCCAAATACTCAAGCAGAGAATAATTGTAAGCTATATTAAACATTTAATATGAGTGAGTTATCCAAAATAGAGAACAAATCAGTTGTATAGATACAAATAATCTAACAATTACGAAAAGCTACATGAATTAAATCAGATTTACCTTGGCTGACTACTAACCATGTTGGAGAACAATGACTGAAGGATCTGCATTGAAGGAAAATAAATAAAAAATTCACATTAGAACCAAGTTTTTTTGGGAAAATATTTGAAAGAACAAAGTTCATAATCGCCTCTCAGATTAAGATCTTGTACTATCCAAGCATTGCAACCTTTTATGCTCCTCAGACATGGGCAAAGTATTCTCCTACAAGAAAAATTATCTTACTAATATGTGAGAGATTCTGTAGAACATACAGAGAAATTATGATTGCAAATTACTTTCTAAATATAAATAACTATCATTTAACATAAAGTCAAATCAACATTTCAATGTGTGGAAATCTAAAGACATACAAAGCTGACCAGAAACAGAGAAAACAAATATAATACATTCACAGAATATAATCATCATAACACAAAACCTAGATTTTCAGATGTCAGGACTATAAACTATATTGATCTCATTACCAATATTAGAAATTCACATACATTTGAAATTTATTATAACATTTTTCCACCTCTTTTATAGTAACATGCAAATTCAAAGCATCTAACACTTATGCATCATGTATGAATAATACTACTGGATTACTATTATAAAAAGATTAGAGTGAATCATAACTGACAACACCATAGTTCGTCAATTACAACAAACAAAAGGGAACAAAATAAACCGAAATAGCGAAGAAAACAATGGAGTACAAAATAGACGAATAAGGAGTTCGAGATCTCAATTCATAAAGAAAGCAAGCCAATATCACCGAAATTATCGACGGACACCGACTTCGCATAAAAATAATTTCAAAAACAGAGAATTGAAATTGAGAAATGGGATAAGAAACGAAAGATGAAGAAGAAGAGAATGAAACCTGAATATGTAAATCCTTCAAAGAACTACGAGTGCATCATAAGCAAAATTTGAGAGAGAGTTGGTTGCAGTTCTAGGCTTACTGGGTATTGTATACGATTATTTATGTGATTTAGCCACAATCCATTTCAATGAATAATTAAGATTAACAAAATAAATACTCTTAACAATGGATGGTTGAGATTATGTTGCAATGGATGAATGATCGAGATTCGATTTCATAGCATTCCAAAAATAAAATCCGGCTTTTAGGCGGGAAAAAGAAAAGGACATAAATGCTATTATATATATATATATAAAGATAAATATTTTTTTTTGATTTACTTTTAGGGGTAAATTAGTATTTTAGGGAAATAAATGGATTGTAATATATGTTATGTATATAAGGAATTTATAGCAAAGTTGAAATTAAATTGTATTATAAGGTTATTGAGTTTAGTATTATTTCTTTTTATGGAGGGTGAAGATGAGTTATGGATGAAGGGAGTAACATAACAAAATTTTATTAGCATTAATATTTTTTTTTGTATACTAAAGAATAAAATCAGTGTGCATGGTGAATCAAGGAATAATTTTTTCTTTTTTTCTTTTTTTCTTTTTTAGATATAATGTATTAGAAAGTTACTCCCTCTATCCCAACTTCAATTTCATACTTTACAATTTATTTATCATTAAAACTATCAAATTGCCCCAAAATTAAGCAAGCCAAAAAGTAACATTATTAATACAATTACGTAAAGACATAATAAGAGAAATTATCATATTTGTATTATAAGTATATTAATTAATATCCGTAATTAGTCCTATCATTATTGTAGTTTTCAATTTTAGATTTTTTTATTTTTAATTTTTAATGTTGTCTAATTTTAGATATTTTTTATTCAATTTTGGTTAATTTTGTTCAACCCTCCCTAAAAAAAATACCTTTATTAATTAAAATTAGTATTTTAAATTTAGAATCCTTCAATACCTTTTTGTGATATTGGTTAATATTGTGTGAGAAATTATAATATTTTTTGGTCAAACTATCTCTGATCATTTTAATATCTTCTCTAATTATTTCAAAATATGCATTTGGCTCTTTAACCATTGGAGTTTTTAGTTTTGGTTATTTTTGTCCAATTTTAATTTTTGACAAAAAAAAAAAAGATTAAAGTTGAAAACTAAAATATTGAAACAAATATGGGGACTTATATACTTACTTCATTTTTCAACATAATAAATAACATCTTCAATCCGGATAAACTTCCTCTATAAGATCAATTTCAATTTTGGAAAGTACTAAATCTACACTGAACTCAAAAATAGTTAAATCAAACATAACATAATGTAAAAGACAGTAACGTAAGCTGAGTTGAGTCTAGATTTCTTCCCTCAAAACGAATATGTTTCGATAGTCAGGAATGTAATCGAATCGAGTCGAGTCGAACACTATTAAGCTTGAGTATCATTTGTTAAGAAATAATTGAACTCCTTGAGAAAAAAATAAATCGAACTGATCAAGCTCGAACTCAGACTGTTTGTTAAGATTCGCGAACGTGTTCGTAAATATTAAAAGAACATTTCGTTGATGAATATCTAATGTTATTCATAAATGTTAATAAACAAACTAATTAAATATAATAATAAAAGTTAAAAAGAAATTTAAATATTTAAATAAATGCTTAAACTATTATCATATCTTTGTTTTTTTAATATAAATGTTTAATTATTAATAAATAATTGTATATACTACTTAAATATAATAAAATTTACGAACATGTTCGCGAGACATTAACGAGTCTGTTAACGAATATGTTCGTGAGTTTTCGAGCCGAATACTCTTAGACTTGAGTTTGGTTTGATAAACTAATCAAGCTCAAATTTTGAGCTTGGTTTGTCTCGTTAAGGCTAACGAACAAGCTCGAATGAATATTTTATCGAACCGAGACTCGAATAATTCATGAAAGGTTGGATATGCTTACATCCCTACCAATAATGCTTTAATTTTGATTTAAATGTTTCCAAAATTGAAATGGCTTTCACCGCGGACTAGTTGCAGCTCATGTAAACTAAGAGACAACTTCAGGAACCAAGAGATGAAACTAGGTTGTTGAGTATTGAAGAAAAGGAAAATCCTTTATGACGTGGAAATAAAGATGAACATATAAATGCAAAACTGATGTGTAAATGAGTTTATAGAATACAAGAAAAGATGCATTATTTCTCTCCAAGGAAGAACACCTATTTATAAGCACACTCTCCAACACATGCATCCTGGCATTACTCCCTTCACCGATACCAAAGATACAGAGTTTAAAAATAGTTATTCTTGATAAATTTTATTGATTTTTTTAGGGTAATATAGGTTTTTTAAACAATAAATACATTATAAATTAAATATGTTATATATGTTAGGTGTGAATGGTAAATTTGTAATTAAGATGAAGTAATTTTAATGTTGAGGATTGATATAATGTTATTATTATTATTATTATTATTATTATTATTATTATTATTATTTTAATAATGAAATTTAACATAAAAAACATATGAAAAAGAAAAATGTAAATATTGCATAAAGTGAGTAATTTCTAATTATGATGTACGCCCAATAACCACTAAACACCTTCATCACGCGCATTGATTTCTCAGTCATCAAGAATTACTTTTAGACCAAAAATACATTACAATGTTCTAGGCTCGATTGTTTATCATTTTGGTGGATATTTTTTGTGTCACATCATTGAATAGATGACATATAGAAGAGAAAGGGTCCTAAACACTAAGCTTAAACCCCTAGGCAATGGTTGGATTTCTTTCCCCTCTTACGTATCAATCATATAATGCGTGATACAGAAAATGATATACGAAAGTGGTGCAAAAAATCCGATTAACTAATTTTAAAGGGTCCTATTTGGTTGTTATGAAATTAAAAAATTGAAAAATCAATTGGAGAGTAAAATTAATTAAGCCTAAATAAATTTAAAGTGACTTGTTTGGTTGATAGCAAATTAAAAAATTTAAAATTTAAATATGAAAGAGAAATTAATTAGGCCTTACATGTATATTTTTTATTATTTAAAATATAATAATTTAAAATTTATTATTCATTTAATTTAAATATTATAAATTTATAAAATGTGATAATATATGATAACTTTTTATAATTAAAAGTGATAATGGTGTTGTGAATTATTTTATAAAAAATTATAGTAAAAAAAAATAAGATTTACAATTTAAAAGAAAAGTGATAATATATTTAAATAAAAGTAATAACTAATTACGAAAGTGTATTTTGAATAATTTAAATAATGAATAAAATGTGATAATATTTTTAATAAAAAGTAGTAATTCATAATCATAGAAAAGTGATATCCGTCTAATTGGATTATTATTATTTCACGAAACAATTCACCTAATAATAAAAGTGATAACATTTTTTTAAAAAAAGTGATACATGATAAAGAAAAAGTGATAATTATTTAATTAAATTATTTTATGAACAATTCATAAAATGAATAAAAAGTGATAACATTTTTAATATAGAGTGATATATGATCAAGATAAAGTGACAACAAAATAGTTGAATTATCCCATAACTAATTACTAATAATAAAAGTAACTGATAATATTTTCATTAAAAATAATAATTTGATAATAAAAATTATATCATAATTAAAAATAATAATTTAAACTTAATGGTAATCAACAGGTTGGGCAATTGAGCCACAAAGATATTCGGCGACAAAGTTATGCCTCTTAATTAATCCTCTCCTCCCCAAACACGCCCCTTTTCTATTTTTAATTCAATTTAAAATATACTTTATTTTGTTAATGGATAATCCGTCTTAGAAATTAGGATCCGTGAGACGATCTCGCGACCTATCTATTCCTTTAAATAATTGGTAATATAAACAGTCATATTAATGAATTAATTTATTAACAAAACGATGTAACACCATCAGGCGGAACTCATGTGTTTCATGAAACAAATAAGAAAGAATAAAAATAAAAATTTAATAAAAATATGAATGATAGTTGTTCAAATCTTATTCCTTTAAATAATTGGTAATATATTCATTTTAATGAATTAATTTATTAACACCATCACGCGGAACTCATTTGTTTCATGAAACAAATAAGAAAGAATAAGAATAAAAATAAAAATTTAATAAAATATGAATGATAGTTGTTCAAATATAAATTATTTCAACAATAATTCATATCATAAATAAAAAAGTGATCATCTCATGCGGAGAAATGTAACTAATTAAGAAAAAATATAAGTATTAAGGTTTTATACTAGTATTACTCATCAAGAAAAAGTAAGATTACCACAAAATTTTTGACTAATATATACACCATATACTATCTCTAAATCCAAAATTTTAATAATTTTTTTGTATTTTGCGCTAATTCTTTGTCCTCATGACGAAGACAATGAAAATGCTTGAAAATATTTTGGTTTATATGTTCATTTTATTTTTATACTCTATCTGTCTGTCTATAAGGATACCACTTACTTTTTATACGTAGATTAAGAAATATTATTATTATTTAATGTGTAATGGGTAGTTGTATTAAGAAAGTGTGTTGGTATCGTATTTTATTTGTATTAGTGACATGTGTTGATCCCATATATGTTAAAAAAAGAAAATTTCTTACTCGCGGAGGGGAGGGTATGATTTTTTTTTTAAATATTTATTTGTCTTATATCTTTTCTATATAAATTCCATAAAGAAAAATCAAAATAAACATATAAAAAACAGATTAATTAGCTTAATATTCATAAATATAAATTATTTCGAAATTATACAAAAAATAAACACGAGTTATTAAGCCTACACCGTTCTAGGGCCTTGAGATTTTTTAAGTCAAGTTAAAAGATAGTGGAGGAGCAACAGTGGGCTTAAAATTATAGTGTAGATGGGCTTAAATAATGGCTAAATGTGGGTTGAAAATTATTCTATGCATAGGCTGATAGCCTCTGACAAAATATGATGACATTTTTTTTAAGAAAATATTCGTGTGAATTGAGTTTACATAGTTGGTTATGTAGACCTTATTGATTTATTGATTTAGGGGATGCTTCTATTTTAGTGCATAATTTTCTTGTGTTACACAATGATTGACACGTAAAAAGGAGAAATAAATCCAAACATAGCTCTTAGGATTTAAGTATAAATAAATACTGTAGGGTATAGTTTCCACTTTCCCTTCCTCCTCTCTTACGTATCATCTATCCAACTGTATGATAGAGGAGATGATTTACCAAAATGACACAACAAATCAAAAACGATATCAGTGAAAACTGAAAAGCGAATGACATCGGAGCCGATCTGACTTGGGCTCACAGGAAAATTACCATTTCTACATAAAAATTGTTTCCTTTTGGTAGTCACCTATTTCCTTCTCATATCTCTCTATAAATAAAGTATAAACATGAAAGCAATATTCATGATAACTTCTTTTTTATTTGTCGATCATAAGATTTGTAATGCAAAAAATAATATACACCAAAATGACACATGAAATATATATCGGTGCCCACATGCCACAAGGCATGCCTCGTTCCATGTTAGATAAACTCATGGAGAAATAAGTACACCATCGTAATTCTTAATTAATTAAAGATCTTATACATATTCAACGACATGTAATCATGCATGATCCAACACACACTTTTGGATTTTAATTTGCAGTTCAACTTGAGAAAAGTCAGACAGAGATAGGAAGAACCGTCACCAAGTTCGACCAGACTAACTAGTCGAACTAGTCGAACGGTCCCTGATGAGAATCACCTTTTGAAATTAAAGGATAAGTATCGAAACTCCCGGAGTTTCGATACTTATCCTTTACCACTATAAAAAGCTCAGGCCCGGAATTACGATTATAAAAACTGAGACTCTGACTCAGTTTAGCAAGTCAATGGGGTTTGCAAAACAATGTTGCAAAGAATTAACTTGATTTTCTGATTTGATATCTCATTCTTACACTTACAAGAATACTTATAAGACTGGAAATCCTAAAGATCAGGGAAATATCCTAATCTTGATAACTAATCAATAAAGATAAAGACGTAAAATAAATAACTTCTGTAGAAAGTAAATACCCTAACTAATATCCTAATATCTAAATATTGATAAATATAATAAAAATATCTAATTATGCATCATTCTCATCCTTTCAAGAATATCCTTATCCTCAAGGATAATTTTGGAAATGCCCTCCTTCGAACCGTAATCCTCTGGTAGACTGGTTTATTGTCTGTTCTGATGAACCATACTTGCTTGGATTTACACATATGTCTTGGCATAAACTTTTCATCGACAAAGCCCTTTTCTTTTGTTTTGCATTCCACCACATAAGAAGCTTGAATACCAAGTATATGCATCCAAAATCCTTATATCAATATTATAATCATAAAAATTTTGCAAAATTCCATTAAATGGAATTTTTTCTACTACATAAGAAACTGCATCGGTCGGGCTTTCCTCGTAGACAACCAATGGGCCAGTATTAGCACAGACGGTTGCATCGTCTTCTTCATCAAAGATTGGAGGGCCATCATAAACTTTATCACCTTCCTTGTCAAAAATTTGTGGACCATCGTAAATTTTATCATCTTCCCCGATCGGTGAGTCACCATAAGAAAATTCATCAATCTCTTCATAAAAAATGGGTAACACAATATCATACTCATTAGAAGATAAACTGGACTCTTCCATCGATGAAATGACATCTATGTCTATCGTCGATGAAATGGCATCTTTGTTTGCTTCTTGCGGACTTTCTTTGATGACTTCCTGCAATCTTTCTTTTATCTTGTTGAATATTTTTTCCAACCTACGCTTCATATTACTCACGGATTGATTAAAACCTGTGAAATTTACCTCCAATTGATCAAATTTCACTTCCAGTAATCGAATCTTTTTATGAGTTCCTACCATGATTGTTGAATATCAACAATCTCTCTCAATGAGAGCACCAATGATGAGAATCACCATTTGAAAAGAATCACCCTTTGAAATTAAAGGGTAAGTATCTAAACTCTGGCTCAGGCCCGGAGTTACGACTATAAAAACCTAGACTCTGACTCAAGTCAGCAAGTCAACGGGGTTTGCAAAACAATGTTGCAAAGAATTAACTTGGTTTTCTGATTTGATATCTTATTCTTACGCTTACAAGAATACTTGTTGAACTTGGTTTCAATTTTGGTATAAATTGATAAGAGCAAGTATACTCTATCGCGTAGTAGACCGTAGTGACCAAGTGCAAAATTTATATAATATCGAACCCAAGGGCGAAAGTCAATGTATCCGTGTTCAAAAGATGTTTTACTCTAGAAGGACGAATCAATAAGGAGGGGTTGATTATACTACAAACTAACAACTATGAAAGCTATTAAAGATAAAACATGTACAAATGTGATGGAAGATGGATGAATGTGAGCAATCTAAGAAGTATGTAAAACAAGCAACATTCATGGAAAAGGTATATATAGACTCACACACACACACATGCATTGAGGGTCTTCATGTTATGATATTAAGGGCAATCTCGTATGTACCCCTAATTCCTATGACCAAGGCAATTAGGTTCTCAACTGTTTGACAAGTTTAAATCTCTTAGGATTGTCTCTTACTCTCAATTCCTTAAGGTACTATGATCATAAGTTTGGTTCCTCTCACTAGTTCATCACGAATGTCCTATCATGAGGTTCTAAGCACTTAAAGGGTATGACTTACCTCTCCTTATACTAACTAAGTCATCTCATGCAATCAATGATTAAATTAAACCACTAATCATAATATTGGAATGGTCATCCTAACACTATGAGTAGAGAATTTAACCACACAAATCATACATAAAATGAGAATAAGCAATCATGATAGAAAATATTCATAACAATCATTTCATCAAACATGTGGTGTGCAAAATCTACATAATCCCTAACAAATTACATTGTTGGCCTCACATGAGGACTAACCACTACAAATCATGATAAAATCTATACAATCCATGGCATGCTCTAATTTAGCTAAATAATGAAGAAAATCACAAATTAAAGGTAAGTTGGCTTCCCTTGCAAAGTAGGCATTCTACTCCTTCAATATGCTCAAATCTTCACTCCTTGATGAATTCCTCTTCTTAGATTGGTGGATTGATTGAATAGTGGATGGATTTGAGGAGATCAAGTGAATTGGATGGATAAATGGTATGGAGATGGATGAAATGGAGTTAGTGTGTGAAAATGTGGTGTATAATGTGTGTAACTGATCCAAAAATGATTCCTCCCATAATTTATGGTCAAAACAGGTCCTTATACCCCATGGAAGCTTCTAGAACACGTGCATATCATACAACTGACTTTTGCACCAACACGGGTCATGTAGGTGCAGCACGGGGCGTGTAGGTGCAGTGCATGCAGCGCAGTCTCACCGTTTCGCGCATAACTTTTACATCCGAATCCCGATTGGAGTGATTCTTGCGCTCACGCGATCCTCTCTTCCGTGGCTTTCCAACCATATATCACACATCCAATTTTGAGCTCCACACAAATATAGAAAAATTACATAAGTTGGACGTGTATTTTTCAGTATTTTATTTTGGCTCGTTCTTCCTCGTTTCAACTCCGAATTGAGCTCTGTTTTTTCCGACATCTTCTTTATCGTGTCTAGAATCTATTTCTTCCTGAAAATCACACAAATTATACCAAATTACCAATTCTCTAAATATTCACAAATGTAGCACAAGTTAAGATACTTAATCATGAAAATCACATATTTATCATTTCAAATCACAAATCTCCATATCTTCATAAAACACCACCAAAAGATATACAAATGTATAAAAACTTATAAAAATACATAATAAAAAGACACTAAAATTTAGGTGAAAATGACACCGATCACTTATAAGACTGGAAATCCTAAAGATCAGGGAAATATCCTAATCTTGATAACTAATCAATAAAGATAAAGGCGTAAAATAAATAACTTCTGCAGAAAGTAAATATCCTAACTAATATCCTAATATCTAAATATTGATAAATATAATAAAAATAATAAGAATATCCAAATATGCATCAGTCCCTTTCTACTCCAGATTCTTCTCTTTTCGACTTGATCCCTTTTTTCTTCTTTTCCACCTGAAAATATGACAAATTTTCTTAATGGAACCTGCTTCTCAATTATTTCCTAAATAATACTCTCTCCATCCACTCGAATGATGGTCTTTTTTTCAAATTTGTCGTCCGCTACAAAGTATCGCATTTCCTTTTATTCACACATGAGACCCACACACACATACTAATATAATTAAATTATGAAACTCACACAATTACTAATACAACTACATATTAAATATTAAATAATAATACTTCTTAATCCGCGTGCAAAAAACAAATGACTCTCATTCGAATACATCCATTAATACAACTATCTACTAAATACTAAATAAGGAATAATACTTCTTAATTTGTGTGAAAAAAAAGCAAATAACTCTTGTTCGAGTGGACATATGGAGTATGATTTATGTCAAATTAAATCCACATTTCCATGCAATATTACCATAATCAAGGCTTCTAACTCTCAACAAAGAACTCAAAATTAAAGTTTAATATTTAATTTTTAAATATACTAACCTTGTTATCAGAGTTGCTGCTCATGATTTCCATGAATATTTGGTGCTCACTTTCTTTGGGCGCTTATCATATTCTTGATATACCAGACTAGATTTTATATTCACTTCAACCAAGGGATTACAATCAACTAATTCAATCCACCAAATATTTTCAAAGTAATGATGCAGATGGAGCTTCTCTAATTTGTAGCAATGTTTTATGCTAACATGCTTAAGACTACTAAAACTCCCACCACCTCCATTCAATTTCACAAGATCCATGTCTTCAATCATTATATAGTGCAGCTTTTGGAATCCATTCTCTTTCACTTGCCATTGTGGCCCTCCGAAGGCGTTGCGTCGCAGTTTAAGCACTTTAAGATTCGGCAACGAAGCAATCTTGCTCGTTTCTTTCCAAGGATAACTAGAGATGGCAATGGGTAGGGTAGGGTACGGGTATGACAAATCCACATATTACCCTATACCCTACCCTCCCTACCCATACCCTACCCTTTTACCCTAAAGTAGAGCTTCGGGTAGGGTACGGATATACCCATCGGGTATACGGGTAATCCGCGGGTAAACGGATACCTGCAATCTTAGTAGATTTTGCGGATAATCTGCGGATACTCGAATCCACCCGAACCTACCCGACCCGACACAATTTTTTTTTTAAACTATAATCCACCAAAAAATAATTATAATACATAAATGAATAACCTAAAATAAAATATGCAAATTAGAAAATAAAGTCAACAACAATAACGTTTAAGTCCGTTAACAAAAAAATATCATAAATTCATAGTTAATCAAATAAAATTATAAAACAAACATCATATTCCAACAATTGCTTCAAAGTCCTTGGTTTAAGTATGAAAACTTTAAAATCTTGCATCTCTTTTTTGCCACCAAGATATCTTAATTCGAATATCATTTTTTTGTTAAAATATTAAAAAATAATTATAATTCTTAAATATAATTATAAATAACACATAATATTATAACATAGAACAAGATTTATTATAATTCTTAAAAATTATTTATATTTATATCAGGACAAGAATATAAATTTTAATAAATATTAAACATATTATAATAAATACATCATAAATTTTTCATCAACAATATTATTATACTAAAAGAAATATTAGATTTAGACATTTAATTAAATATATAATACTATTATTAAATATATATATATATATATATACATTCGGATAATTTTCGGGTCAGGTACGGGTAAATTATAAGGGAACCCGTACCCTACCCTTACCCGTACAGTTTTTCTTTGGGTTCGGGTACTACCCGACCCATTATCCAATTTTACTCGATTTTTCTATACCCGCTATGCGGGTACAGTCGGGTAACCTGACCCGACGAGTAAAATTGCCATCCCTAAGGATAACCCAACCCACTCAGACTCAACTTCTTCAAGGAAAATGGGAGGATTGGAAATGATCCAACTGGTGAAACAATCTTAGACATGTATTCAGGATTCACGATGACACATTTAAGAGACTCCAATTTATCTAGATGGGAGATATGGTCAATGCAGCCAGAGGGCTCTACAACTTCACAAGGTGTCAATTCAATTCTTATTCCGAACTTCTTCACATTAGGGACTCGTTCAAGAACAGGGCAACTAGCAATGCTCACATCTAAAAGCGTCGAAAGCTTTTGTAGGGAGGCGTCACCAGATTGTGGTAGGTCTCGTCCCATGACCCGAAGATGCTTCAATTTTTTCATATCCCATATCTCTGTAGGCAAATTAGAACTAACTCTGCATGATTTTATAATCATGTGACGATCTACAATCAAGTATTGGAACTTTTGAAGTTTAGATATCGAAGGATGAAGTTCTCCACTGCACGTGAGAACAAGGTACCTTAACTCAACCATTTCCAGGACTTGGATTGGGAAATCATAGAAACGGATGTTAAGAGCATCAAGTCTCTCGAGCAACTTTAAACCGAAATGTATAGGTACCATATATTGATTATACGGACCAAAGCATAAGAGAGATTTTGCACTGGAAACGCAATTTTTCTCGATCGAATTATGCACATCTTTGAGAGCAAATAGTACATTATTATGGACACTCAACCTACTCTGACCTCTTATACCTTCTCCAAAACCATCATCAAAGCATTCTAGGACATGAAAAAATTTGTTCCTCGTTGCAACTCTTTGGCAGAAGTGCCACCATGACGAATGTAGGCGACATGTCTTTATGCCTAGAGTTGTCGTCGACGGTATTACACAAGTGCTTCTCTCATGAACGATAACAAGATTATGGGCATAAATATAAGACAAGATTTGTGGAGCTAAGGATTCTGTAGCCTTGTTCTTACTTAGTTCACGAATATCCTCAGCAATCCACAAATTAATGAGCTTGGATCGAGGTATCTTATACATTAGAGGAAAAACCCCCCATATAAACAAAATGTAACTTAAATCCATTAGGTTATTTCAAGAAAACAGAGAATAATACCTCTGATATCTTATCATATGCTTCAACGAAGAGTGGATGTTCTTCTCTTTCGCAATGTCGATCCAGAGTGATAGAGGGATTTTCAGCAGCAGGTCAGCAACTGTAAGGATTGTAAGAGGGAGACCATCACACTTCTCAGCAATCTTCTTTCCGACATCCTCGAGTTGAGCAGGGCAGCATTGTCCATGAAACACCCTGTCGCATAGAAGATGCCAACTTTCTTCTTTGTTCAACAAGCGCAAATCAAATGAGGCACCTCGAGCTATGTGATTCATCCTCGTGGTAAGCAAAACCCGACTTCCACTTTTGCTATCGGGAAATGAACTTTTCAAGTAGTCGTTAATTCGTTGATCCCCCGGCTCGACAAATACATCATCCAACACAAACAAGCATCGCTTACTCTTCAAGCTCACACTTCCATCCCTTGTATCCATGCTCACCTGATCAAGAATGGTTCGTGTGACATCTTTCGGCCTCCATTCGTCGCCTATAGTCATCCACACACGACAGTCGAAACACTCCACGACGTCCAAGTCATGAAAGATTTCACGAGCAAGAGTGGTCTTACCAATGCCAGTCATCCCAACCAGCATGAAAACATTGGTTTGATTTCGGTGGTACACAATGTGATCTTTTAGTTATTTGCGCAGATCTTGTAGTCCAACTATCTTCGACTTTGTTAGTGAATCCTGAAGTTGAACAATGAAGTGATACCCCTTCTCCATCCTCTTCAGAGCATGGATAAATGAATACGTATCTCTGCTAATACAACTTCTTTCATCGGCCAAAAGACTCAAATCGCAAGAGAGTAAACCTTCTTTGAATTTAAGTATTGCCTCTACGGATATTCTAAGTGGAGCATTCGCCATCTTTCTACTTCTTTTATCCAATCTTTCCACAACATTTTGGAAAGATTGAAAACCCTGCTGGATTGATGTTAGGAGTTTGAGTTTGGGGTGGAAGAAGAACATCGTAATGATGCAACACCTTTGAAATAGCCATCTCTAGAGAAACTGCAGCACCATAAGCAGACATCTCCCTCATCTCTCTTTTTGCCTCTTGCTGATTTTCTCTCTATTGTGATACTTTCTGGTTGTCTTGATCTTCAACAAGACACTTGATCACACAATCAAACTTGATGTTTATGTTCAATCGTTTGAGAAATCGATCAACACACACACACTAAAAACCAGCTGCTATAAACCCTAAAATACAAAGAATGAAAGAAAGAATGCACAAGGAATTATAGTGGTTCGATCTTCATGATCTACGTCCACTTTGAGGAAAGATAACTTTCTTATTGATGGATGTAATACACGATTAACCACTGATTCTAATGCTACAAAATTAGTGCTACAAAAGCTGCTAAAACCAGCTGCTAAACTAGATGATGAAGAAGAAGAAAATGCAGGCTGATGATGATGATCTGCAGGTGTAGTGTGTGAGCTTTATATACTGATTCCTTCCTCATAACTCCTGCAATGAGCACCAATAGTGATCAACAATGCACGTGCTTCTTGGCTAACCAACTTGAGAGGACCACATGCTCATAACTAACCAAGTAACCACCTCAACATCCTAACAACCTGATGCAACCTCCACATGTGATCACAAACTGATCCTTTGTCTTGTAGCTGATCTATTCGACTGATTATGAAGTGTATTACTCATGCAACACGTTCATTAAGTACTTTAGTCACTCAACTTCACATCAACACTCCAAACATACATGATGGATCAGGATTTACACACCATTTCTTCAACATACTCCACCTTAAATCAAGTATCCATCTTCAACTAAGACTGCTACCTTCCCTCTTTTTACTGCTCATATTGAGCAGCACTTCAGTTCTCATTACACATACCAACTAAGCCTAAGCTTAGTTCAAATTTAGAACTAAGCAAGGCCTTAGTTAGACAATCAGCATGATTGACAGATGTGTCAATCTTACACACCTTGACAACACCACTTTCAACAAGGTCTCTCACAAAATACATCTTGACATCAATGTGCTTTGTTCTCTCATGATAACCCAGATGTTTTGCTAAATGGATAGCACTCTGATTGTCACAGAATACCTTCACTATTTCTTGCTTCACACCAAGCTCTTCAAGCATAACACTGATCCAAATTCCTTCCTTAATAGCTTCAGTTAATGCCACAAACTCAGCTTCAGTTGTGGACAAAACTACTATAGATTGATGACTGGCCTTTCAACTTATAGCAGTTCCATAAAGAGTGAAGATATAACCTGTTAAAGATTTCCTAGTATCAATGTTTGCAGCAAAATCTGCATCAACATATCCACACAAAACTTCACTGTCTTGATTTAACTTCTGAAACTTCAATCCTCTACTGATAGTGCCTTTTATATATTTCATAGCGCACTTTGCTGCTTCCCAATGTGGTTTACCAGGAGATCCCATGAACCTACTTAAAACACTGAGTGTAAAGGCCATGTCTGGCCTACAGCAGACCATACAATACATTAGACTTCCTACTGCACTAGCATAGGGAGTCTTGTCCATATCCATAACTTCTGTTGTAGACTTTGGTCCCTGCTGTAGAGTCAACTTTACACCTTGTTTGAATGGGGTAGTGACTGTCTTACACTCATCCATATTATACCTTTTAATGACCTTTAACATATAAGCCTCCTGGTTCAGCACTAAAATTCCACTGATCATGTTTCTGTCAATTGACATTCCTAGGATCATCTTGGCCTCTCCAAGATCCTTCATGTCAAATTCAGCTTCCAACATTCTTTTCACTTTCAGAATCCCAACCATTGTATGACTAGCCAACAGCATATCATCAACATACAGTAAAAGATATGTAAACAGACCACTTTCCTCCATGAAGTATACACAGCTGTCATGTAGACTTCTCTGGAATCCACACTTAACTATATACTCATCAAATCTCAAGTACCATTGTCTTGGACTTTGCTTAAGACCATAGAGAGAACTTTTAAGCAAACAAGCTTTTGAACTTGAGTTTTGAAGTTGAACACCTTCTGGTATGTTCATGTATATCTGCTCCTCTAACTCTCCATGTAGAAAAGCTGTAGTAACATCCATCTGATGAAGCTCAAGATTCCATTGAGTAACTAATGAGAGAATGATCCTTATAGAACAATGTTTAACCACAGGTGAGAATATCTCATTGTAGTCAATGCCTTCTTTCTGCGAAAAACCCCTTGCAACTAATCTTGCCTTGAATCTAGGCTTTCCACCTTCAACTTTAGAAGGTTTCTTTCTGAAAATCCATTTACAACTTACCAGCTTCTGATGCTTTGGCTTCTCCATTATATCCCATGTGTGATTCTTATCCAAAAATAAGAGCTCTTCTTGTATAGCCATTATCCACTGATCACTATCAACACTACTTATAGCTTCCTTGTAATTCCCATGTTCAAGTGATTCAACTTCAGAAGCAGTATACAAAGCATAAGAAACAAGATCAGCTTGGATGTATCTTGCAGGTGGTATAATTTCTCTTCTTTGTCTATCTCTAGCAAGATGATAAGTGTTCTGACCTTCCAGATGCTGTCACCACCACTACCAGACTTGCCAGACTCCACCTGAGGCTCAACATCATGATCAGAACTAGCTATAGTTTTCATCTTTTCAATCAGTGGCATTTTCCCTTCATCAAAGGAAACATCCCTGCTGATTAGAATCTTCTGTTGGTCTGGACACCACAATTTATACCCCTTTACTCTAGATGGATAACCAACTAATACACACTTCAAGGTTCTTGCTTACAGCTTTCCTTGCTTTATATGAGCATAGGCAAGACATCCTATTACCTTCAAACTACTGTAATCTACAGGTTTACCACTCCACATCTTCTCTGGAATTTTAAAATTTAGTGGTGATGATGGACATCTATTTATAAGAAATGCTATAGTAGTAGCTAACTCCCCCCAGAAACTCTTAGCAAAACCTCCACTACTTATCATACATCTAACTCTTTCAAGGATGGTCTGATTCATTCTTTCTGCTGTTCCATTTTGTTGTGGAGTTAATGGAACAGTCTTATGCCTTTTAACTCCTCTATCCTTACAGAACTGATTGAACTATCTGACAGATATTCCAAACCATTGTCAGTCCTTAAACACTTCAACTTCTTATCAGTTTGATTTTCAACCTCAACTAACCACTCTTTGAACTTGGTGAAGGCTTCATCCTTGGATTTCAATATATAAATACATACTTTTCTTGAATAATCATCTATGAAGGAGATAAAATATTTTCCACCCCCCTTTGTGATGTTCTTGGCAGGTCCCCACAAATCAGAATGAACATAATCCAACACAGATAAAGAGTTATGTTCACCAACACCAAATTTTAACCTCTTTGCCTTACCCATCACACAATGTTCACACTGACTCAAAGCAATTGAAGTGTGACCACATAATAGCTCCTGTTTAGCTAATTCTTGCAGACCCCTCTCACTTATATGACCTAATCTTCCATGCCATAGTATAGAATTGTCTATTTTACTAGTGCTACAAGCTTGAGCAGTGACAGTATTTCCACACAAGAAATATAGGTCATGTTTCCTAATACCATTCAAGAATACATCATTCCCCTTTGTGACAGTCAAACAACCATCAGTTGACTGAAAACTATATCCCATGGAATCAAGATTTCCAAGTGAAATTAGATTTCTTCTTAGATCAGGAACATACCTTACATCATGAAGCATTCTTACTGTACCATCAGATAGTTCAAACTTGACAGATCCTCTTCCCATGATCTTACATGTTTGATTGTTTCCAAGAAGTACAGAGCCCTCATTCTGATGTTTAAATCCAATCAACCAATGCTTGACTGGTGTCATATGGAAGGTACAACCAGAATCAATCACTCATTCAGAGGAGACTTCAGATGCAGTGACTGTCAATACTTCAACAAACTTTGTAGTATCTTCTTGTGCAGGGGCAGTTTGATTTACTTGATTTTGTTGATCAATTTCTTTCCCCTTTTCAATGCCTTTACCTTTGCTGGCTTTCCACTTATAGCAATTCCTTCTCATATGGCCAGGTTGATTACAGTGATAGCATTTCCTTACTTCACCTTCTTTGGCATGCTCTCATTCCTTTCTGTCTTGTTTATTTCCATCAGAACCCCTCTTCTTCTTGTTATTTCTCTTAGCTTGATTGTTCTTCTTGACAATCAAACCTTTTCCTCCAGAAATCTGAGTACTATCAGTTACTAACTGTAATTCTCTAGACTTGAGTGCTAGTAACACATTATCAAACTTGATGGAACTCTAATTTCCATATAACAAGGTATCTTTGAAGCTTTGAAAAGATCTTGGAAGAGCTGTCATTAACATGAGAACTTTCTCTTCCTCTGATATCTTTGAATCAACAGTTTCAAAGTCATCCATGATCTTGACAAACTCATCAACTTGATCCAATATAGGCTTTTCATCAGTCATTTTGTATGCATTCAGTTTCTGCCTAATGTGAAGTCGATTTGCTAAAGTCTTGATCATAAACATAGATTCTAACCTTTCCCAAACTCTAATTGCAGTAGTCTCCCTAGCTACTTCCCTTAGTGCCTTATCCCCCAAACATAGAATGATGGTAGAATGAGCCTTTCGAAGTACCTCATCATCTACTTGTACTCTTGGAGGTCCAGCTGCTGATGGATCTTTGATGATCTCTGTCTTGACAGGTGGAGGTGGCTTCAATGCATCAATGAGCCCTTGTTGTGTCAAGATCGCCTTCATCTTGAGTTTTCAGAGACTGAAATCCATTTTTTCAGTGAGCTTCTCAATGTCAAACCGTGTGGTGTTCATCTTCTCAGAGTTCAGCAGCTGTTGTTTGATGGTTTGTTTCCCACAGACGGCGCCACTTGTTGTGATACTTTTCGGTTGTCTTGATCTTCAACAAGACACTTGATCACACACACACAACTTGATGTTTATATTCAATCGTTTGAGAAATCAATCAACACACACACACTGAAAACCAGCTGCTATAAACCCTAAAACACAAAGAATGAAAGAAAGAATGCACAAGGAATTATAGTGGTTCAATCTTCATGATCTACGTCCACTTTGAGGGAAGATAACTTTCTTATTGATGGATGTAATACACGATGAACCACTGATTCTAATGCTACAGAATCAGTGCTACAAAAGCTGCTAAAACCAGCTGCTAAACTAGATGATGAAGAAGAAGAAAATGCAGGCTGATGATGATGATCTGCAGGTGTAGTGTGTGAGCTTTATATACTGATTCCTTCCTCATAACTACCTGCAATGAGCACCAATAGTGATCAACAATGCACGTGCTTCTTGGCTAACCAACTTGAGAGGACCACATGCTCATAACTAACCAAGTAACCACCTCAACATCCTAACAACCTGATGCAACCTCCACATGTGATCACAAACTGATCCTTTGTCTTGTAGCTGATCTATTCGACTGATTATGAAGTGTATAACTCATGCAACACGTTCATTAAGTACTTTAGTCACTCAGCTTCACATCAACACTCCAAACATACATGATGGATCAGGATTTACACACCATTTCTTCAACACTCTCACATCCCAAACTGGCATTTTGGTGATGAAATTGTGCTTTGGGAAGATGCAATAAATGTTAAATCAATGATTAGTTGACTAAATTATTCAAATCAAGCTACCTGTTGACAACTAAGATTTTTATTGTTAAAGAATTCATACATAGGCATAATTAACATTTTAACACTTCGATTATTGCTTGTGGGCACTTGGTTTATAACTTGGCAAGCTTTATTGAATAAACAGAACTTATTAATGCACTAAACAAGATAGATTCCAACACATGATATGCAGAGAAATAAAGGGGGAATACTGAAAATTATTACAACTAAGTGTTCTTTTGGTTCAAAATTTTCAATCTGGAATGATAATGAATATTATTAGGAGGTCAATCACAATGGTGTTGTAAGTGATTGAAAGGTGGGAGAGTAGTTATTGAATCCTTAAGAATGATTGACAAATTTCAATTCTCATTAGATCGTACAAGTATTCGGGAATCAATATACATTCTTACTCATTAACCCCACCCATTACTCCCAACCAAGCTCCTCCTGAATCACACACTTTTGATCCAATTAGTCTCCTTGCACCCTCGAAGGTGTATCATAATCTTGATATAATATGGTCTGATTTATACTCAAAATCATGATCCAAATCGAGCTCTTCCAATAAGAATCCAGAAATTCCCTCGATCCATGTCCTCCATCAACAGAAATTGAAGCTTTTGAAATCCATTATCTTCGCTCGCCAATGTGAGGCGCTGTATCGCAGTTTAACACTTTAAGATTTGGCCATCTGCGGATATTCGGAGTGAATGTTTCTGAAACTTCATTCTCTTACCATCCAACCTTTTGACAGAAGGATTTAATCCTTTTTGGGTTCATCATATGATTAATTTTCAGAGCATGTGGTGGAAGAGGAATATCGTAATAAGACTGAAGATTTTGAGGGAATACACTCTATTGTTGTTCAACATATGGTCCAAAAAGTGTAATTTTTTCAAATAATAACGTGCAACAGTAAATGGAAAATGTTTTATGAGACGGGATATAAAAATAAACTAATTTATGTGATGTGTATTATAAGTTATTACAAATAACATTAACAATTAATATTACATACATAAACAGGACTTTCCATACAAGAACAGTAAAATTAGATAATTGTTCGAATCTATTTGAGAATCCATTTAATAAGAGATAAGAGAAGTTCTGAAGGTGCAAATAAAGTACTCCGTCATATGTCCTCATTTTCCTTTTGTACGTGAATTAAAAAGTATTATTATTTTATATGAAGTGAGTAATTATTAATAATAAGTGGTGGACCATATGTTGAAACCTTTAAAAGGGGAAAATGAGACTTTTAAATGAGACACTCAATATGGTAAAATAGAGACCTTTCGGTGGAATGGAGAGGGAATACAACAAATGGCTAATTACTGAAATGACGATGAATCGGAATCACATTGACAAAAAACTCCCGAAGGGCTTGCACTAAACATCACGATCCCTAAAAAATGAAGAGATATACTCCCTCCGTCCCTCATTAAGAGGGTCATTTGCTTTTTGGTACGTAAATTAAGGAGTATTATTATTTAATGTGTAGTGGGTAGTTGTATTAGTAGGAGTGTGGGTCCGAACATTTAATTGTATTAGAGGGGATGTGTGGGTCCCATGTGTGTAAAAAAGAAAAGAGGACTCTTTGGGTGGGATGACCAAAATAGAAAAATGGCCCTCTTAAGATGGGACGGAGGGAATATTAGTATAAAAGTTAATGTTGCAAGCTTGCAGTCAAATTACAAGCCATATGTAACTTCGGATTTTTTTGTGTCATTTTGTTATGACATCTTCCATTGATTTGATTAAATATTAAATGACACTCCTCTCTATCAGCTTACATTTCTAGATGAGGTGGTTATTTAACATTATATCGAAAAAATAAAACAACTCTCCTCTCTATAAGCCATGAAAATTTTACCAATGGCCGTATGATGACACATGACAGATGAGATATCACACTAAAACGACACAGGAAAACACAAGGAAAATTTTACCAAAGGCATGATGACATATGAGATGACACGGGAAATTACCAACTGTATGATGACACATGAGATATCACACTAAAATAACATACGAAAAAACATGAGATATCAAACTAAAATGACACGGAAATCGGCCAGCTGTAAAGCTAGACGAAAGCTAGACGAGCACTAATCTTTTCTAAAGTTGATCATGTATGTACTGATAGAATATAGCATCACGAACCATATTATCATGATCGTTCCACGACCGATCCGATGATTGATTGCTAACATTGTCATGATCATTTGAGGTTGTCGTGGTTGCCATCCCATGAAAAAACGAACTTGATTGAGATGGGCTTACCCCACTTACCCTAGAAGGATTATAATCTTCTAACCTAAAGATTCCAATGAATTGTGAATCCCATTTCACCTCTTGTAATCTGTAGCAGCTTTTTATGCTTACTTGCACTAACCCTGTGAAGCTTCTTGGTCCCACACTCAGATGCACTACATCACTGTCCTCAATTTCAAGACTTATGTGTTAGAAACTTATTTTCTTCTACTTAGCACGTCGGACCTCGAAAGGCATAGCATCGAAGTTTAAGCACACGAAGATTAGGCAACGAGCCTATTACGTTCATATACTCCCAAGGATATCCCAAGCCACTCAAATGCAACCTTTGCAACCCTATTGGCAGCATCAAAGCATGATCAACGACAACCTCGGACCTTAAGTTAGGATTCACGATGACACATTTAAGTGATTTCAGTTGTCTCAGATGATTCAAGCAATGGAATGGTACTACTTTGGAGTCATCACCATTGGGTGAGAGTTCAATTTGAATATCTAACTTTTGGAGATTGGGAAGTCTTTCAAGAACTCCTTTGGTACAACTGAGAGCACGCACACCTAAGAGTTTTGAAAGATTTTCCAAGACGGTTCCATTGTCCGAATCCGGTAGATCGCTTCCCATGATCTGGATGTGCTGCAGTTCTTGCATATCCCATATCTCTACAGGCACAAACGAAGACGAAGCTTTACAAGATTTGATGCTCGAATGTCGATGGATGATCAAGAACTCAAGCTTCCATAGTTTGGATATAGTGGGAGGGAGGCTTCCATTGTAAGTGAGGGACAAGTACCTCAAATGGACCAGCTCAGTTACTTGCAAGGGGAACTCGTGGAAACGGACCGTAAGAGCATCGAGTATCCTAAGCAACCTCAAACCGAAACATACTGGCACAGGATACGGATGATATGGTCCAAAACATAGGAGAGAACGTACGGTGGAGCCACATTTTTCACCTTCAATCCACCTGCACACGTCTTTGATGGCAAACAGAACGCTGTTGTGGATGCAGAGTCGACGCTGGCGTCGACTTCCTTCTTGTAAAACATCCCTACAACTATCCATGACATGAAAGAAATTGCTCTTTTCAGCTACTCTACTACAAAGATGCCACCACGAAGAACGGAGTGGACCCAAATAAAAGAGTTGGAATCAAGCTCCAACAAACGTTCCATAGCACAAGCTTCTAAAGTTTGTGCTATTTCCGGTTTAAGAAGGCCTTCAAGAATCCACATATTGAAAAGCTTAGATCGAGGGATGTTATAATCTTGAGGAAAAACTCCCATATAAAGAAAGCAGGGCTTTAAATGTTGATTAAGGTATTCATAGGTAGGAAACAGGACATCTGCTACCACATCATGTGCCTCCCTCCACACCGAATGTTTCTTGTTTTCTGCTACCTCGTGCCGGCAACCTTGAGGATCATCAGAGGAAGACCTTCGCACGAATCCACTATTTTCTTTCCCACTTTCTCCAACTGATGAGGGCAGGGGTGATCTTCACCAAACACCTCATCACAAAAAAGATCCCAGCTATCTTTTTTACTGAGGAACTTTACTTCAAACACAATGGGAGAATTATGTCTGCTGTAGTACGCCCGAGCAACCTCAGGCCATCTAGTTGTTAGCAAGAGCTGTTGATAGGGGTTTTCTCAACACACAAATTAATCCTCAAGTATAAGGATATCAATTGTAGTCGCGAAGATGACCAAGTTACAATATCGAACCCACGGGACGGATAAATATCAATTTTGTTATCTTCTAGTATATTTTAGACTATGTTGGTAATTGTAAAGGTTTAATGGATAATAACTTCTAATCGAAATAACAAAAGAAATAGCAAGAGTAGAGAAAAGTGAGTTGTGATCAATAAGAATGATAGGTAGTTCGTCGGGTCATCCAGTTTCACTAGCAATTCGTATTTTCATGTGATGGTGTCCGACTCTACCCTGTGGTTTGTGGACGCATCACTAGACCATGCAAGTTTACTCTATAGACACAAGTAAATATGCGCTTGACACGTGTGAATAACATCGGAGCAAGAGATATGCTTCACCCCCCTTTCTAGGTACTATCATAATCAATTATCTTCTACGTCTAGAATCTAACCCGATTTGATCTCCCTTTTTAGGTACTATAAAGTTATACTCTTCATCATATTCATCAACCCGAATTCAATTCAATTCATGAATATTTATATAAGACAGTTCTAATAATACTTCGGAATCCCTTCACTTAGAATTATAACAATAAACCCTGCTCAGTAGTGAACGCACTCATTCAATAACCATGTTATGTATTCAGACTCTACACAACGATCATTGATGCACAAAACGACTATGAGTATGGATTAAATATGCAATCTTATATAAAACAAACCACAGGTAGTGTTGTACGGAGTTTTACACACGAAACACGAATTACATCATGAAACTTTCATAACCCTAGAACTACCAAGGTGGTTCTAGCCCATGATTGATCTAGGAACAATCATGGTTAGATTGATCATTCTTACTTGAACCTTCAGCGAACCTCTGTCACAGCCCTCCGGATGGATCACCACCTCTACTCTTGTCTCTCCTACGATTGACGATCAAAAGCTCTCTTTATTTTCTGTATGAGCCTCCTTTTATACTTGTAATCACGTCTCTAGGGCTTGGAATGGGCTTTCTAAGTGATCTCACGCGTTTCGACCTCGAAAATCCGGATAAGGTAAGTTCTCGCACACAGGTTCGACCACGTCAAGCAGGTCAAACCCCTAGCCACAGGTCGAACCCCAAATCGAACCCCGCTACTGGAAGAATTCTGCACAGGTTCGACCTTCTAGACAGGTCGAACCACTTAGGCCTTGGTCGAACCCCAGGTCGAACCTCAGCACTGGACAACTCTCGCTCCCGATTCGACCAACTGGCAAGTTGAAAACTCCAACGTCGTGGTCGAATCCTCCTTCTTGCAAACTGGTTCGACCATGGTTCGACCTGATGGCCAGGTCGAACCAACTGAGTCGTGGTCGAACCCATCTCTGTACGTCCAGCAACGTTGTTTCGACCTGCTGGAGAGGTCGAACCCTCCTCCAGCCAGGTCGAACCTACCTACTTCTTGGGCGGTTCGCGTGGCTTCGACTCTGTCTCTTCGATTCTTAGCTCTTTTACTCCGTTTTTGCTAAGAAAATACTCAAATAGCTCCACTAACACCTGATTCATGCTAATTCACAATATATATAGGTTTTCCACCTATTTCCATATCAAAACTCTCCAAAACTAGCACAAAACATAGCGCCAAACTTGTGAATTTACACACTCATCAAACCCCCAAACTTACATGTTGCTCGTCCCGAGGCAACCAATTTAAACCACAGGAGTCGTGTATAATTCAACAAGATCAAGTACAACACATATTACACATGCCACTTCATTGAATCAAACAAGAATTACTTGCATCAAATATTTCACTCATGTAAATCAATCCAATCACACACCATTCGGAGTACTAAGTAATCTCACTGACAAGATAAGACTTTACTCTCTTTCGCTCGTGCGTGAGGCACTATAGGCTAGTATAAACACTCATATCAATTCATATTCACGCGTAACCATAAGCTTGGCAAAGGTCTCAGAAATCAACTCACATTAGATTAATACTAGGATCACAAAGGACTTGTTTCTAGGTTGTAATGTTGGCTCTTTGGAAAGGGTAGGAAAATTTGGTCATAGTAACTTAATACACTAGTAGAGAGTTACCTTGGAGGTTCTTGATTTCTTATTCGGCTTCATATTCTTCTCCAATTCTTCTCTTGCACTTGCAATTATCAATTTTCCTTCTCTTCCTTGCATCAACATCATTCTTCTTTTAATTGCTCGGGTACCAGTTATAGGCACTACCCTTCTCGAACATCGTTCGGCTGTTTCTTAAAAACTTCAAGCCCCATGTATTAGCAATTCGGGGTACCAATTTCAGGCACTATCCCTAACAAGATTTAACCATGCACTTTTCTTACTGAACCTCATTCCATCTTCCCTTTGTTTCTTCCACACTTATTCACCTTATTTTCTCTACCAATGAATAGGGTATTTTCAAAGCTCAAATAAGGTAATTAAGGCTCTTATATTTGGCTTGCCAAAGAAAAAACTTTTAAAAGGCTCAAACAGGGCTACCAAAGATTTATAAAATCATTAGAAAAGGTAAACTTTGGCTAAGTGACTCAATTAATCAAAAATGGCCTAAGATCATATCCTAATATTTCATCAATTGTAAGTTTCACACAAGACTCCAAGCCAAGTTCTAGAATACGTTCATACGAATGATTCTCTCAAGAATAAACTATCATGATTAATCATGATAAAGGCTCAAATCCTCACATAGGTGATCAATTCTTAATACTCCTCATAGCACATAATCAAAATCAATTCCTCATGGATTCCATATACTTAACAAATTATTCATGCTCTTTCCAAATGAAAATAAACACGTAAACATATGAATGCACAGAATCAATAACCCATATACAGAGCAACGATACAAGATCAACTATATCAAGTACATGCCACTCACACATTTATCACACCCCAATCTGTAAAATAAAAAGAAGAATGAGAGATAAGATGAATCGGAGAAGCCAAAAGAAAACCTGAAACTACTCCCTAGGAGCATCATCATCCTCATCATCATCGTCATCCTCATCCATTCTATTTTCCACAGCTCGGCACAGACTGGTAATGTGTTTATCCATCATATCCACTCGACTACTCACTCTACCAACACGCTCATCCAAGGCAGAGTACCTTTCGTTCAGCGTGGCGTAGTTGGCGTTAGCGAGCGCGAGTTGCCTGTTCGTCTCTTGCTGTGCAGCTACCACCGCGATCAGCTGCTCATGAATCAAGCGAAACTGCTCCCGAGTACCTGGAACTGCTCGCCGCTGCTGCGGTCCCGGAGCATGCTGAGGCGCATCATGCTGCTCTCCTTCCGGAATCTCCATCTCCGGCTGCTCATCTACCTGATCCTCCTCTTCAGACTGACGTGGCTGAGGTGGACGGAACTCTCCTCGATCAATGATCTGCTGTAACTCAGCCATCCTCCCCTCAGCACACATCTGTGCTACCGCTCTCCAATCACCACCCGACTTCGCTGCCACGGATAAAGCGGTGTGTCCAAGAGAATTCATTAGCTTATTCCTTGCTTCCCGAATAGTTGTCAAGTTGCTCACGTCGAAGGGGAACATAAATTCGAAAGGCTTGAGACCTCTCGTGAAAAACCAATCTCCATTTCTAAAATGGGCAAACCCTCCCTTCGCGCACGTGCTCATAATCAAATCGGGTTCTCCTTCTACTGGTGTAATGCCGGTGAGGTCCAAGTTATAATGCTCAGCCATAATCGTCAATAACCCTCCAATATTCACCTTTTGAAAACCAATGGTCTTGAATCGATTCAGCTGCGCAATAAAATAAGCTCCAACGTTGAACTTCACTCCATTCAGCATACACCACAGGGCATATAGCTCTCCTCTAGACACAACACTCCCCTCCGAGCGGGCGAACAACGTGTTGCTCAGGATGCGGTCCATGTACCTCAAGACAGGGTTCTTTATTGCGGAAGCACGAGCCTGTCTGGTCTTGTAATCACGAATCTCCCCAGTGATCCCCCTCCAAAACCGCTTTACACTGAATGCAGCATTTTCTAAACGAGGGATCTCCAAAGGCGTCTCAAACAGCTCGTTGAAATCCTCAAACGTCCATCTCCTACTCACTCCACCAAGCTGAAACGTACACCAATTGGGGTATCCAAGCGGGTCCTTCTCCATCTCAAATGAGCAAACTACTTCCGCTGTAACATGGAAGTACGTCGGCCTCTTCAACTCCATGAATCTTCGGATCCCTACTTGATCAAACATCCAAAATATATCATCCCCTATTCTCATTATCCTCATCGCTTCATCATCTTGGTATCGAGTGCGAGCTATCTTGTCTGAAACTTCCTCCCACTTTTCTTTAATCTCATCCCAATCTTGCATCCTAATCTTGAAGTTATCTGGTAAACGGTCTTGTAGCCTCAGTTTTCTTGTTACTTTGTCCAAGTTTGAAGGCCTGTCATGCCTCTTCTTTGATCTCTCCTCCTCTGCCTTTCCTTTTCCTTTACTTGATACTTGTCCCTTTCCTGAAAACAAATACTTCAATTCAACCAACAAGACAAGAAAGCAAGTATTGTACTAGCACATCACATACTCTACTCAAGACTTCAAGCATCAATGCATATTCATACAAATTATCATCTCAACACCACTTGCTTATTCAACATTCTCAAAACATCTTCAATTACACCTTCTTTAATCATCAAAACATAACCAACAAGCATGCATTAAACAATTCAAGCAATTCAATCAAAAATTCAACATGTTTCCCTCAATGAACTACTTCAATTTCATCAATTTCAAACCAAATCAACATGCTCATTCTATGGTATGTTCTATACCCTTGATCAATCCACATAAAAATCCAAGTTCTATCAATAATCAATCAACCACAAACCAAGAAACAAGAATTCATATTGAACCAATCAAAATATCAACATTCACCATGAAATTCGACCATACTCAACATCAATTCTCTAATTCACATCAAATTTCTTACCTAAACCTTCAATCCTAGAGTAATTGAGTTGGAAAAAACGTACCTTGTGACTTGCCCATGGTGAATAACTGATCGAAAACACAAAACAACCAAAAAATGCGATTTCAGCCCTAACTCGCGACGAAATTCGCCCAAATCCGCGACCGAATCGATAATTCAAGGTGTAATGTTGTGTAATCGGTGTGAAATCAAGTGTAATTGAAGAATTTGTGCAAGGGTGTAGAGGTTCGAAGAGGGTTCGAGGTTTGGTGTTTCGAAAAAGTGATCGAACCCCTCTGAAAATTCGAACTTAAATCGCGTACCTGGCTTGGTTCGACCTCGGGTTCGACCACCTGAACTGGTCGAACCATGGATGGCGAGGTCGAACCTCTCTTCTGGACAAACGATCTTCTTGGTTCGACCAGGGGTTCGACTTGCTAAACAGGTCGAACCTTTCTTGAATTGGTCGAACCCCTCTTCTGGAAAACAGAGTGCTTCCGACTGACAGGTTCGACCATAGGTTCGACCACCTGATCAGGTCGAACCACTATGGCTTTGGTCGAACCTCCTCTCTGGACAACTTTCAACCCCGGTTCGACTTCCTCTGCTTTTGTTCGACCTCTGGCTCTGGTCGAACCACTCATAGACTTGGTTGAACCTACCTCCTGATTTCCAAAACTGAGTGTTCTTCATGCACTACATACTTCAAGCTTCAACACAACTTCATTAGGTACAATCTAGAGCACAACTTCAGAAATTGTTCCACATAATATCATTCATGAGTAACTCCGTAAAAGAAAACACAACCAAAAACCACTGAACATTAGACAAGTTGTAAAAAATCGTCACATCAAAATCGATTAAAATTTCAATATGGCCGCAAAAACCAACTCCCCTAACAAACAATACAAAGAAAAGATTATACTCTTAATGCTTCAATGAGGTAATAACATCACACCCCCCAAACTTAGTAAAAATGTAAGTCGAAACTAAGTTTGAAAAGAGATGTAATTTCCGATTAGTAAGCATCTTAAATATAAAAATTTCTTACTCACACAAAAGAAATAAAGCAATAAAACGGAAGAGTAAGCTCTCAACAAGCGCTCATGTTTAACGTCGTAGAGTCACGACGGTACCAAATCAGAACAAGGTATCATCAAAAATGACACACGTATCATCCGGCGACCTATAATGCTTCAATCGATGCCCATTCGCCATGATAACGTCTCCATCTTTGCCAATAAGCTCATAACTCCCCCCTCCTAAGGCTCGATGAATCATGAACGGTCCCGTCCACTTAGACTTCAACTTGCCTGCAAAAAGCTTCAAACGAGAGTTAAAAAGTAGTACCTCATCTCCTTGCTTGAACTCCTTGTATGAAATTTTGGAATCATGCCACCTCTTCATTCTTTCCTTATAAATCTCTGAATTCTTGAAAGCACGACTCCTAAACTCATCCAATTGATTCATGTGAGTTAGCCTCAACTCATTTACATCTTTAAGGGTCAAGTTCAAGCAACGCAAAGCCCAAAACGCTTTGTGTTGGATTTCTACAGGTAAGTGGCACGGCTTCCCATAGACAATTTGATACAGTGACATATCTAACACCGTCTTGTAAGTGGTCCGAAACCCCCATAACACATCATCAAGCTTCATAGCCCAATCATTTCTATTAGTTCCTATCACTTTCTCCAGAATCTGCTTTACTTGACGGTTGGAGACCTCTGCCTGCCCATTCGCTTGTGGATGATAGGGTGTAGTAACCCTATGCTTAACACCATAATCCTTAAGCACCTTCTCCAGAAATTTATTGACGAAGGGGGTGTTGGATTGTATACTAAAAGTCTAGCTTTTTGTATGAACAATATTATAACAATTAATTTGAAATGAGAATCATATGATCAAATGATTGCATCTTATAATTTATTTATATGTTCGATGCAATAGTCCATTTACTTTATATTGTAGATAATATGTTGTGCGACAACACGCGGAAGATCATATTATCGGTTTCCTTATAAAGTATAAACAGATGCTCACAACTGAGATAGACGGGGACTCTCTATCGGGATGGTTGTAGTGTGGTTTGGTATTAGCTTGTCTTGGCTATAGAATCACATTAGTGCACTTGTGTGTATTGAGCAGGACCGCTTGAGATCGTTCGACTTATACTGACTTATAGGAGAACTTGATCTCAGTTATTATGGAAGTTCGTGCTCTTAATCCCTATACAATAACCTCGACACGTAGGGCAGTATGTATTTCTTTGATTCATCAATGGGTGAGATTTACATGTAATTAAATCAACAAACTCGATGAGTTGGGAAGTAGTGCTGTCTCTATGGTGTGCTGTTGATTGTAGAAGGAATCCGTGTCCGTCATAGGTTGATGATGTCCCCTTGAGGAGCTCATAAGGATTATCATGTAAACCCTGCAGGTGGAATTTATTCCGGCATGATAATGAGGTTGAGTGGTACTACTCTTGGATGAGATATTAATTAATTGAGTTGTCAGTAACTTAAATTAATTAATGGACATTGTATATCTTAAACATGGGGAGACTAACGGGCTCATAATAAGAAGGAGCCCAAAACGTAATTTTGGGATTGGTACGGTAGTGCAGTAATAATATTTTAGTGGAATATATTATTATTATTGGACTTAAGTATAAGCTTTGGGCTAAGCTTGGATACTTAAGCCCAATGGAGGCCCAACCCAATTTCTCCTCCTGGTCCCTGCTGTAGCCCATGTATATAAGTCACCTCAGTTTGTTCTAAACCTAACTCTGTGCCTAACATACGAGAGAGAGAGTGAACAGCAGATTGAGTAGGTCTCGTAGATCGTCGCCCACACGACGTCGAGATCGGACTTGGGACATACAGCAGAAGACCGGAAGGTCGTTTGCTGTTGCAGTTCGTCATGTTCCAAAATTCATATAAAATTGTACAGTTCTTCGATTTTGATGTATTATATACTGATGGAAAGCCGTCGAAGAGAGGATCGTCTGAGCACAAAGATCACTTAATTCTGACATCAGAAGAGGAACTTATGGCTATTCTCGTGGGATTGCGCTGACTGCCAGCGAGAATTCAACATCTACATCAACCCTTGGTGAAAGGTAATGCGTTTCATGTTTACTTGCTTCCGCTGCTTGTTAGAAATACATGGAACCCTAACGGGTCACGTTAACCAAATGATCGAGTGCCAACAATTGGTATCAGAGCTTCGGTTTCGTGGTGAAGCGTGACACGTTAGGCTAGGGTTTATGTGATTAATTTTTCGGAATTAGGATCACATGTTTAGGGTTTTGGTTTTATTGCGCAAACCATGAATATCCCTATGTGATATATACCCTGTATCATATCTATTCGTCCGTGGTTGTGTGTGAGAGGATTCGACGAAAACTGTTCGTCAATTTCACATGCAAGGAAGAAAAAGAGGGCAAAAATTGAATCACGTTTTTGAGAGAAAATCCAGCGCAGTGATATTGCAGAGGCAATAACCGGAGTTTCAACGGTCGGATTGAGCTGTAATTTGGTCAGCATGTTCAGATCTTGTGGATGTACATTATGAACGGTGGAGATCGAATTTGGAGCTTTTTCGTGCTAGGATTACGCTGAAAACAGAAGCAGATTTTTGGGCGATTCTGTTTTGCGCAGTCGAGGGAAAAGAGCCTTTTCTCACAAACTAACCGTGAGATCGAGCTGTAATTTGGTCAGCACGTTCAGACCTTATGGATGTACATTATGAACGGTGGAGATCGAATTTGGAGCTTTTTCTTGCTGGGATTACGCTGAAAACAGAAGCAGATCTTTGGGCGATTCTGTTTTGCGCAGTCAAGGGAAAAGAGCCGTTTTTCATAAAATAACCGTTGGATCGACCTGTAATTTGGACAGCATGTTCAGGACTTACAGTAATAGATTCTGGACGGTGGAGATTGGATTCTGAGAGTTTTGCAGTTTCAAACTACGAATGACAGTTGGTGTAGTTTGGTGTTGCGCGTTGGGCTGAACTTGGTTTCATGCAAGTAGGCCCTTGGACGAGCGACAGTCCGGGCGAGGGGCGCTCGTCAAGGCACTTGGAGCGCTCCCTGACACGATTGGCGGTGGGATATGGCGATGGACGTCTTGGGGCACAAGCAATCCTGCTTGTTGCGTAAGGCATCGATTCCACAGTAGGAGTGTCGGACAAGACATTAAAATTTAGAGGCGTTTTTATTCCTAATATATATAACTGTCATAATTGATTTAATTGTCTATTATTGTTATATATATATGGATGCCTGATCTCTATGATTTATTGTCTTATATAGAAGCATGCTAGATTGCGTATTATATTTGGTATATTATATGCATGTATTGCTAGAGTGTTGGATAAGACATCCAATTTTAGGAAAACTAATTCCTAATATATAACTGCCATAATAGATTGTATATTATTGTTATATATGGATGTCGAATTAATTCCTAATATATGACTGCTATAATTGATTTAATAATCTATTATTGTCATATATGGATGTCGAATTAATTCCTAATATATAACTGCTATAATTAATTGTCTATCATTGTTATATATGGATGTTGAATTAATTCCTAATATATAACTGACATAATTGATTTAATTATCTATTATTGTTGTATATGGTTGCTCGTCGATATCGATGATTTCGATAATCTAGACGATATCGACGATCGATATCGATAGTTTTGGAATGTTGATAATCTTGATATTTTTCGAATATTTGATAATCTAATCGATATCGATGATTTTGATAATCTGGACGACATCGACGGTCGATATCGATGGTTTCGAAAATTGGACAATCTGGAAATTTCAAAATTTTGATAGTGTGGAAGTCTTTGCTGATATTCGTGCCTGATGGCGAACAATCGAATTCGCTGATATATAACTGTTAATGATTGATTTAATTATTAATTATTGTTATATATGTATGCATGACTCTCTGGGATTTACTGCCTCATGTGCCGTGATAGGAGCATGCTAGAATTGTGTATTTTATTTTATGAATATTATATGCATGTAAAAACCCTCAGTTTTAAATAACTAAGTGGGAGAGGGGATTGGTAATTAATTCCCGCGGCCTCCATTATTGGTTTGTTAGCAATGTGAATAAACTTGCGCGTCGGCATTAGAGCCTTCCTCCCCATCGGATGAGTTTATTCATGGATATTGCTGGAACAGGCTTCTTTAAAATTATGTTTGTAATGTGATGCACATGAACTTGCGCGTTGGCTTAGACCTTCCTCCCTATCGGATGAGTTCATGTGCGGATCACTGTACAGACTTATAATTGATGACTGTAGGAAGTTATCCGAGCGCGTGTGTACTTCTCCATCTGTAAGGCACATAAGCTTGGGCCGCGGACTTGGGGTCAAATAATGGTGTACACTTAGATGTGAATAATAAGTATCCTCCCCATCGGAGTCACTGCTTTTATTTGCATGGCTAAAGAGGAACCGACTATTAATTATTTTGTCATGAGGTTAGGTTGACAAATGAAATTAATGGGTAAAACCTTCTCTTGTAAATGTTCGGGTTTGTAAACGTCCACACTATCGTGGCTTGCAGACTCACGGTGCTTGAGATGTCGGTGAATTTTAATTTTATATTATTTTGAGGGAATCAATATAAAAGGATAAAATTCGAAGATTTGATCGGTGTATTTATTTATGATTCTCTGTAATTTCAAATGGTTTTATCTCGCTTATTGTTGACTAAAAGAAATTATATTTACTGGTCCAAAATTAGATGATTAGAAAAGAATCTTGGTTTTGAATTTTACTGCTTAAGAAAATACATGTGTGTTCTCACAATGGACGTCTCATGATGCCTATTAAAGTCTCTAGTGAAGAGATGAGAGGTTCATAGAAATATGATGGTCTCATGTAACTCTTCAGATACTTGAGTAAGTTAAAAGACAGAAGATCATGATTTAATTTGATGAATGAATTGGGAAAGCATGGAGTATAAATTGAAGGGAAACCTAGATCAATTTAATTCTTTGTGAATTGCCTAGATGTTTTTGAGTAAGTTCCACCTGAATTACAATAGGATGTATATGGTGGAAAACTTCTGGCAAAACATGTGGCAAAGGAAAGCCATTTTCATCATAATGTGAACAAGTTTTATATCTTATTCACTAGTTGTTTAAAACATGATTAGTGATGGCATTTACTGACACTAAGTGTGTAGATACTGGAATCACTAAATGTTTATTACTAAGTGAGGATAAGATTGTTATGACATGGGTAAAACTACAAGAGTAGTGGCTATTGCAGTGGGAGTTGTTTATTTATCTTACGATATGAATAAACGTTTGATTTTATGAAATTGTCTTTACGTACATTTTCATAGAAAGAATTTGATTTCGGTTTCTATGCATTAATAGATGGATACTCCATTTCATTTAAATGACATGGTCATTAAAATGAATGATAGAGTTGTAATCTGTTATGGTACGTTGGTGAACAATTTGTACACTCTTAAATCATGTTTATTCCCTGGATGCGACAAATAGTAATTAATAATGAGTCTTCTAATCTAGTAAGAGAAAGATACATTCGGAAATGAATTTCCCACCTTAATGGTGTGACGAATAGAAGGAATAGCACTCTTATGGTAGTGATTAGATAGATGATGAATTATTTGGAATTACTAAATTCATTTTATGGATATGCCCTAGGAACAGTAATTTGTAAGAATGTTTATCTGTTTGTGGGATATCCTAAAAAAATGAAGGATGATTTATTTAGTCCACAAGATCGAAGAGTGATTGTTAACATAAACACTAGATTTTTGGAAAAGGACTATGTAATAAATCAAATACCCATGTATAAGTTGTTCTAAAGGAAGTGAGAGGAAAACACGAAGTATTAGTACCAAGTGTACAAGAGGATATACCACAAGGTAAACTGCGACGCGTGTCACATTTGATATACAATTGCGTGTAGTGTCTTCTCGTAGTGGGAAGGTTGTTCTAACACCTGATAGATATATGTTTTGGGAGAGTCGTGAGGCTTGGTCCCTAGTAAACATGGAGTTAACCCACGGATACGACGAAGCACTACAAGTTAGAAATGCCTAAATCTTAACAAATTGCAATAAATGTTGAAATAGAATCAATAGATTCTAAATAAGATCTGGATGATTGTAGAACCACGGATGGTGTGAAAACCATTGGAAGTGGTCATACAAAATAAAAGAGGATCATACGGTAAGGTGAAAACCTTATAAGTAAAGCTTGTTGGGAAAAGGTATATTCAGAAAGAAAGGGTTCGATTATGAGAAAACCTGTTCGCCAGTAGCTATGCTTATGTTGATCCGGACTCTTTTATCTGTTGCTACTCATATGAAATATGAGGGATAGCAAATAGATGTCGAGACAGCTTTCCTGATTGGAAGTCTTAAGGGAAACATCTATGTGAAGCAACCAGAGTGATTCATTGCAAAGAGCTAAGAGCATTGTGATAGTGAGCTTAAAAGTGTCCATTAATGGACTAAAACAAGCTTCAAGATCATGAAACATCCGTTTTGATGAGGTAATCCAGTGACATGGATCTAATCAATGATCGGATGGGTCTTGTGTATTGAAAAGAGTGATGGAAACGTGGTGGTATTACTTGTACTATACATAGATATTATCTTGCTCATTGGAGACAATGAAAGAGTATTATCGGGCGTATGGGGTATGGTTAATAAAGCGGTATAAGATGAAGGACTTAAGAGGAGCAAAAATATCATTTTGATCACGGTAATACGGATCACAAGAAAGGATGTTATGCTTATCTCAAGCTTCATGAAATGATACAATCCTTACTCGTTTTAGCATGTGACTTTATCTAAGGAAATGTGTCTTGAGACACAAAAGGAAGATAAAGGAGATGAAAGCAGTTCCTTATGCTTCGATAAATGAGGAAGCCTAATCTAAGGAATGCTATACATGAGTATGGATATCTGTTTTGCTAAATGCATGAACAGTGGGTATCAACGTAACCTGGAACAAGAATGATGAGCTGTGGTAAGACATATATGAAGTGCCTGAGAAGGACTGGAAATTATATGTAAGCTTACTGGACAGATTCACTGCTTCTTGTGGATTACGTAGATTCAGATTTTTTAGTCAGGTTGGACGGCAGTAAATCCACCTCAAGGTTATGTGTTTAATTTTAGGAAGTTGAGTCATAATGTGGAGGAGTGTTATATAGAAATGTATTTCAGACTTCGGACTCCATATGGAAAGATGATAAATTGGAGCCTATGAGGCAACCAATATATCTGTATGACTCTAGAAACTTCATGATGGACTTTGATGTGTTACTAAGTTTGCCCAAGGTTATCACAATTTATATTGATGATATTGGTGCAGTTGCAAACTTGAAGGAATCACAAGTCCATAAGGCAATTAAACACACGGAGCGCAAGTACCACCTGTTACGAGAAATCGTATGATGAGGGGAAGGTTGTTGTTGCCTAGATTGCATCGGATGATGACCTAGTAAATCCATTTACAAGGACATTTAGGCGAGAGCTTTTAATGGTCGTGTAGTGGGAGTGGGAATCAGATGTATGGCAGAAGACATGACAGCATAGTCTTTTAGTATAAGTGGGAGATTGTTGGATTGTATACTAAAAGTCTAGCTTTTTGTATGAACAATATTATAACAATTAATTTGAAATGAGAATCATATGATCAAATGATTGCATCTTATAATTTATTTATATGTTCGATGCAATAGTCCATTTACTTTATATTGTAGATAATATGTTGTGCGACAACACGCGGAAGATCATATTATCGGTTTCCTTATAAAGTATAAACAGATGCTCACAACTGAGATAGACGGGGACTCTCTATCGGGATGGTTGTAGTGTGGTTTGGTATTAGCTTGTCTTGGCTATAGAATCACATTAGTGCACTTGTGTGTATTGAGCAGGACCGCTTGAGATCGTTCGACTTATACTGACTTATAGGAGAACTTGATCTCAGTTATTATGGAAGTTCGTGCTCTTAATCCCTATACAATAACCTCGACACGTAGGGCAGTATGTATTTCTTTGATTCATCAATGGGTGAGATTTACATGTAATTAAATCAACAAACTCGATGAGTTGGGAAGTAGTGCTGTCTCTATGGTGTGCTGTTGATTGTAGAAGGAATCCGTGTCCATCATAGGTTGATGATGTCCCCTTGAGGAGCTCATAAGGATTATCATGTAAACCCTGCAGGTGGAATTTATTCCGGCATGATAATGAGGTTGAGTGGTACTACTCTTGGATGAGAATTAATTAATTGAGTTGTCAGTAACTTAAATTAATTAATGGACATTGTATATCTTAAACATGGGGAGACTAACGGGCTCATAATAAGAAGGAGCCCAAAACGTAATTTTGGGATTGGTACGGTAGTGCAGTAATAATATTTTAGTGGAATATATTATTATTATTGGACTTAAGTATAAGCTTTGGGCTAAGCTTGGATACTTAAGCCCAATGGAGGCCCAACCCAATTTCTCCTCCTGGTCCCTGCTGTAGCCCATGTATATAAGTCACCTCAGTTTGTTCTAAACCTAACTCTGTGCCTAACATACGAGAGAGAGAGTGAACAGCAGATTGAGTAGGTCTCGTAGATCGTCGCCCACACGACGTCGAGATCGGACTTGGGACATACAGCAGAAGACCGGAAGGTCGTTTGCTGTTGCAGTTCGTCATGTTCCAAAATTCATATAAAATTGTACAGTTCTTCGATTTTGATGTATTATATACTGATGGAAAGCCGTCGAAGAGAGGATCGTCTGAGCACAAAGATCACTTAATTCCGACATCAGAAGAGGAACTTATGGCTATTCTCGTGGGATTGCGCTGACTGCCAGCGAGAATTCAACCTCTACATCAACCCTTGGTGAAAGGTAATGCGTTTCATGTTTACTTGCTTCCGCTGCTTGTTAGAAATACATGGAACCCTAACGGGTCACGTTAACCAAATGATCGAGTGCCAACAGGGGGAACCTCCATCACTAACTAATGCTCTCGGAACTCCATAACGGGCAAAAATATGTTTCTTTAGGAAAGATAAAATAACTTTCGAATCATTAACACGAGTAGGAATTGCTTCCACCCACTTCGAAACATAATCCACCGCAAGAAGAATGTAGAGAAACCTATTCGACGGGGAAAAAGGCCCCATAAAATCGATCCCCCATACATCAAATATCTCCACGACTATGCTAGGCTGCAATGGCATCTCATCTCTCCTACCTATATTACCCATGCGCTGACATCTATCGCAAGACGCCACATAGCTCTCACTATCTTTAAACAAAGTAGGCCAATAAAGAGCGGATTGAAGTACCTTAGCTGCAGTCTTTTGCGCTCCGAAATGCCCCCCATTCGGTTGTGCATGGCAGAACTCAAGCACACTTTCTATTTTCATCTCGGGTACACATCTTCGGACAATAGAATCTGTACAAATCTTATAAACAAAAGGATCATACCATATAAATATCTCAACTTCCCTACGAAATTTCGCAAGTTGATATCGGTTGAGATCCCTTGGAATTTCTCCAATGACAATGTAATTTACATAATCCGCGTACCATGGATCCATACCTTGCGCTGCAACCACACATGCTCGCTCGGTACCTTCAACAGCCATAGCCATGATCTTCTCATCAGGGAACATCTCTTCAATATACTCGAAAGAATTATCACAATGCTCCCTAGTCTCCAACCTTGACAAGTGATCTGCCAACACATTTTCTGTTCCTTTCTTATCCCGAATCTCCAAGTCAAACTCCTGCAGTAGTAGAATCCATCTTATGATCCTAGGCTTCGTCTCCTTCTTCTCCATCAAATAACGAATCGCTGAGTGATCCGTATACACAATCGTCTTCATACCAACCAAATACTGATGAAACTTATCGAATGCATACACAACAGCCAAAAACTCCTTTTCAGTCACCGTGTAATTCTTCTGTGCCGCATCGAAAGTCTTACTCGCGTAGTAAATGGCGCAGAACTTCTTCTCCCTTAGCTGCCCAAGCACCACACCCAATGCTACATCACTTGCATCACACATAAGTACAAACGGTTGAGTCCAGTCCGGTGTGATCAAGATAGGGGCAGTAATAAGCGCCTCCTTCAAAACTTGAAAAGCTGTTAGACATTCATCATTAAACACAAAAGGAATATCCTTTTCAAGTAAATGAGATAAGGGCTTAGAGTATTTTGAGAAGTCTTTAATGAATCTCCTGTAAAAACCGGCGTGTCCAAGGAAGGACCGCACTCCTCTTTCATTTGTCGGTGGTGGAAGCTTCTCAATTGCCACCACTTTAGCACGGTCTACCTGTAATCCCTTGGCGGAAACATGATGCCCAAGAACAATCCCATCCTTCACCATGAAATGGCACTTCTCCCAATTCAAGACAAGATTAGTTTCTTGACACCTCTTCAAAATAACAGCAAGGTTAGACAAACACATATCAAAAGAAGAACCACAGACTGAAAAATCGTCCATGAATACTTCCATGATCTTCTCTATCAATCCATCAAAAATCGCCATCATGCATCTCTGAAAAGTAGCAGGCGCATTATACAATCCAAACGGCATCTTCCTAAAAGCAAAAGTCCCATAGGGGCAAGTAAAAGTGGTCTTTTCTTGATCCTCGGGAGCAATCATGATTTGATTATACCCCGAATATCCATCCAAGAAATAATAAAACTCATACCCTGCAAGACGATCCAACATTTGATCCATAAACGGAAGAGGGAAATGGTCCTTACACGTGTTCTCATTTAATTTTCTGTAATCCACACATGTACACCATCCCGTAGGAATTCTCGTGGCTATCACTTCTCCATCCTCAGCTTTCACTACAGTCATGCCCCCCCTTCTTAGCAACTACATGCAATGGACTCACATGGGGACTATCACTAATAGGATATATAATTCCAGCATCCAACCACGTAAGAATTTGCTTCCTTATCACCTCTTGAATTGCGGGATTCACCCTACGCTGATTCTGAACACTAGCCTTGGCTTCATCCAACAACCTAATCCGATGCATACAATACGAAGGACTAATACCTTTCAAATCATCAAGTGACCACCCTATTGCAGATTTGTACTTCCTCAAGACATCTAATAACTCCTCAAGTTGATCATCATTAAGGGAAGAAGATACAATTACCGGATATTGTGCATTATCTCCAAGAAAAGCATACTTCAAGTGGTCCGGCAATGGTTTCAACTCCTCTTTTCTTTTCTCCACTGGAGTGTTTTCGTTATCCAAAGGCAAGTATTTCCTGGTCCATTTGACTTCTTCCACTTTATTTCTTTCCAATGCAAACCTGTCATCACCCAAAGCAAGTAAGTTTTCAAGAAATTCAATACATACCTCGTTAGAAAGTCCGTCAAGCTCCGTCGTGGGATAAGTAAGAGACTCCATCAAACATGTCTCAAGAGGATCCTTTGACAAGATCAGAGACATATCCTCCTTCACAATCTCCTCCACCACGTCAATACTATAACATTGAGACTCCATTGGCATCTTCATTGCTTTGTCCAAGTTGAAAAGTACTTCTTCTTTGTCCATTCTCAACTTCAGTTCTCCCTTCCGAACATCTATCATAGCTCCAGCTGTAGCAAGGAATGTCCTCCCCAAGATTAAAGGAACATTATCCTTGTCATCATCCATTTCTAATACAAGGAAATCCACAGGAAAGACTAGCTTCTCCACCTTTACTAGAACATCTTCAACTATACCTTTCGGAAACGTCATGGATCTATCTGCCAATTGGAGAGCAACAGTTGTCGGGGTCATCTCCCCCAAACCAAGCTTCTGAAAGATGGACAACGGCATCAAATTGATGCTTGCCCCTAGATCGCACAAAGCTTGCCGTGCTGGCCCCTTCCCGATCTCACATAGAATAGTAAAGCTCCCCGGATCTTTCATCTTTGGTGGCAACTTCTTTTGAATAATTGATCTACAATTCTCAGATAAGTTTACCATTTCAACTCCGATTAAGCTTCGCTTCTTCATCAATATGTCTTTAAGGAATCGAGAATAATATGGCATCTCCATGATTGCCTCTGAAAAAGGGATGTTCAAGCTTATCTTATTCATTATCTCTGAAAACTTCTTGAACTTTTCTTCCAACCCCTTCTTCACTAGCTTGTAGGGAAACGGTGGAGGTATCTTTGTTTTGGGAATCCCCCATTCATCACGATCATCCTTCTCCACTTTCTCCTTTTCGGCTCTTAATCGCTTAGCTCTTTCCCATTTTTTCTCAGCTATTATGTCTGTACTTTGCTCATTCCGTACCACTGGAGTTGCATCAACATCAAAAGGAACAACAGGTGCATCAAACAAAACATCTCGGCGAGGTTCGACTGGGGTTCGACCAGGCTGAGAGGTCGAACCAGGACTGTATTGGTCGAACCTCTCTCTTGGAAGACTGATCTCATTCTGCTCCGGAGGTTCGACTTGGGTTCGACCAGCATTGGAGGTCGAACCACTGCCCCTTTGGTCGAACCGCTTCACTGTATAATCTCCATCCTTCGGTTCGACCTGGGTTCGACCTGAAGAGTTGGTCGGACCCTTTTGATCGTGGTCGAACCGTTCCTGCGTCAAAACAGAGTGCTCTGGCCGATGAGGTTCGACCTGGGTTCGACCTGAAAAGTTGGTCGAACCCTCTGCGTGTTGGTTGAACCGCTCTTGTGTCGAAATAGAGTGCTCTGGCCGATGAGGTTCGACCTGGGTTCGACCTGAAAAGTTGGTCGAACCCTCTGCGTGTTGGTCGAGCCGAGGCTTAGAAAATTCCAACTTTGATTTCGGCCTCATCGGTCCCTCGTACTGCGTTCCCGACCTCAGTGTGATGGCATTACACGACTTTGGATTCTCAATACTCTGAGACGGAAACTTCCCTTTTCCTACAGTTTGAGTCAATGTGTTCACATTCTCTGCAATTGTCCCCATCAACAATGTGAGATCTTTCACTTGAGTGGACAAATCTCTGTGGTGATCATCAATCTTTTTCTCAAGCTTTGCCTCAAGGCGGTTCACTCTTTCATCATTCTTTACCATGTACCGGTTCACAGTATCCTCGAACCCAGGCTTCCCTTCTTCCACCTTTTCTCCCGGATCAACACCCATCGGAAGTTGCACTGCATTGTTCGTATTGCTCCATGAAAATTCAGGCCTCCTTGGTTGCTGTTGATAACTACCAGATGGACCACAATTATTAAAGTTCCCTCGATAGTTCCCTTGGTAGTTCCGGTTTCCTTGATTTGGGTACCTCGTTCCTTGAATACTTTGACCCATGGCATAATTTGCTTCCTCCAATTCGTCTTGGATGGTTCCATTATTCATCATCTCTTGCTGCATGATTGGCACTCGTTGGGATATCTCGCTGATCTGCTTCTGTTGAAACTCAAGTAGCTTGTTGATATTGGACAAGGTCGAAACGATCTCATCCTCTCTCTTAGTTTTCACCATTGCTTGTTCAACCTGAGCTACCTTTCCAAGAACATACGTACCTCTAACTCTATCAGTAGGCCAATCCTTCGAATTCATCGATATGTCTTCAAACAATCTCTCGGCCTCAACGGATGACTTTGTAAGCAATGCTCCATTAGAAGAAGCATCAAGTAGCACTCTTGATTCACAGTCCAATCCGTTATAAAATATACTGATATATTGGGCTTTAGATAACCCATGTTGAGGACACTTCCTGAGCATGTCCTTGAATCTATCCCACGCTTCATGAAATTTCTCACCTCCACTGATAGCAAATTGGTTAATATCTTGCTTCATCTTAAACACCTTCGAAGGTGGCATATACCTCTCCAAGAACCTTAACTTCAATTGCTCCCACGTGGTGCACTCAGCTGCATTAATAGTATCGTACCAATCCCTCGCCTTTTCAGTAAGCGAGAATTTGAACAAAAGGATCTTCCTAGCATCTTCATGTTCTCCTACGTCTTTTTGAGTACTTGCATAGCCCAAGAACTTGTTCAGATGCTGCTGCGGATCCTCGAAAGACCCTCCTGAAAAGGAGTTTCTTTCTATCATGCTAATAAGAGCGGGATGAAGATCGAACGCTGTGTTAGTTCCCCTTGCTCCTAAAAGCTCATAATTTCCAGCCCCATTATTTCTGAAAACCTCTCGGATGGCTAGATTATCCGGATTCGCTGCCATGTTGACTGTTTCTACTTCCAAATTAACTTCAGTTGTAGCCTCAATCACTTGCGAAATCTGCTCGTCAACCTCAACTCCAAAATTCAGAGCTTCAGTTGGGTCTATTGTCTTTGCCTTGCTCTTCTTCTTCTTCTTCTTTCTTGATGATGCTCCAATCTCAGGATTATACGGTTCAAGATTACCTTTCTTTGATCTTGTGAGCATACACCTAAAACGAATAAGAAAGAAAACAACAAAGCAAGGTAAATAGTCCTAATAAACTAGAAATAATACAAAAAAGATAGTTTACGTCGTCCCCGGCAACGGCGCCAAGAACTTGATAGGGGTTTTCTCAACACACAAATTAATCCTCAAGTATAAGGATATCAATTGTAGTCGCGAAGATGACCAAGTTACAATATCGAACCCACGGGACGGATAAATATCAATTTTGTTATCTTCTAGTATATTTTAGTCTATGTTGGTAATTGTAAAGGTTTAATGGATAATAACTTCTAATCGAAATAACAAAAGAAATAGCAAGAGTAGAGAAAAGTGAGTTGTGATCAATAAGAATGATAGGTAGTTCGTCGGGTCATCCAGTTTCACTAGCAATTTGTATTTTCATGTGATGGTGTCCGACTCTGCCCTGTGGTTTGTGGACGCATCACTAGACCATGCAAGTTTACTCTATAGACACAAGTAAATATGCGCTTGACACGTGTGAATAACATCGGAGCAAGAGATATGCTTCACCCCCCTTTCTAGGTACTATCATAATCAATTATCTTCTACGTCTAGAATCTAACCCGATTTGATCTCCCTTTTTAGGTACTATAAAGTTATACTCCTCATCCTATTCATCAACCCGAATTCAATTCAATTCATGAATATTTATATAAGACAGTTCTAATAATACTTCGGAATCCCTTCACTTAGAATTATAACAATAAACCCTGCTCAGTAGTAAACGCACTCAATCAATAACCATGTTATGTATTCAGACTCTACACAACGATCATTGATGCACAAAACGACTATGAGTATGGATTAAATATGCAATCTTATATAAAACAAACCACAGGTAGTGTTGTACGGAGTTTTACACACGAAACACGAATTACATCATGAAACTTTCATAACCCTAGAACTACCAAGGTGGTTCTAGCCCATGATTGATCTAGGAACAATCATGGTTAGATTGATCATTCTTACTTGAACCTTCAGCGAACCTCTGTCACAGCCCTTCGGATGGATCACCACCTCTACTCTTGTCTCTCCTACGATTGACGATCAAAAGCTCTCTTTATTCTCTGTATGAGCCTCCTTTTATACTTGTAATCACGTCTCTAGGGCTTGGAATGGGCTTTCTAAGTGATCTCACGCGTTTCGGCCTCGAAAATTCGGATAAGGTAAGTTCTCGCACACAGGTTCGACCACGTCAAGCAGGTCGAACCCCTAGCTACAGGTCGAACCCCAGGTCGAACCCCGCTACTGGAAGAATTCTGCACAGGTTCGACCTTCTAAACAGGTCGAACCACTTAGGCCTTGGTCGAACCCCAGGTCGAACCTCAGCACTGGACAACTCTCGCTCCCGATTCGACCAACTGGCAAGTCAAACTCCAACGTCGTGGTCGAATCCTCCTTCTTGCAAACTGGTTCGACCATGGTTCGACCTGATGGCCAGGTCAAACCAACTGAGTCGTGGTCGAACCCATCTCTGTACGTCCAGCAACGTTGGTTCGACCTGCTGGAGAGGTTGAACCCTCCTCCAGCCAGGTCGAACCCACCTACTTCTTGGGCGGTTCGCGTGGCTTCGACTCCGTCTCTTCGATTCTTGGCTCTTTTACTTCATTTTTGCTAAGAAAACACTCAAATAGCTCCACTAACACCTGATTCATGCTAATTCACAATATATATAGGTTTTCCACATATTTCCACATCAAAACTCTCCAAAACTAGCACAAAACATAGCGCCAAACTTGTGAATTTACACACTCATCAGCTGTCTGTTTCTTTTCGGCATAAACTCGACGAAGCTTTCCACGAAGTGCTCGTCCCATACGTCATCCAACACGATGAAGTATGGCGAGCGCTTCAAAGTTTCGGACAAGTAGTTCTAATGCCATGAGCATTGATTTATCAATGTTGGGTGTTAGAGATTCAAGAACATCTCATGCTACTTCTTTTGCTTCACCTCTTCTGTCGACGCTCGCCCATATGAGACAGTCGAAGAGGCTCACAATGTGTTGGAAAACTCACGTTCATAAACACACGAACCCTACACATGTACAGAGAGGAAATCTCTTACCTCTCACCGTAGGATTGTGTTACAGCGGAAGAAATACGAACCTGTTGGTACTCACGTTGATACACCGTGATCTTCTGGATCAAATCTCACAACACTGGGTTGTAGATTATATTTTCACAATACTGTATTAATGTGTAATATATCAACTGGATTTGTGATGTGAAAATGGGAGAGAAAACTAGCGAGAGAGAGAGCGCTTCTCAGCGTTCTGTTCTGTATACCAAATATGCAAAAGGTATTCTGTGATATGCATCCCTATCCGTAGGACAACTGCCTTGCGCAGCATATATTAGACAGGGGTTAATTAACTGAATCATTAACTCCCTCTCGTTAGAATGTTTACCCTTAGAATGTTTACCTCTAGGACCCAACTTTTCATACTGACTCGATGAATCATGTACTAAGCAGCTGATCCCAAAGCTCTAAGGTTACTTAAGTCAGGTTTCTACCCGTCCAAAATTCATATAGAGTCGAAGCAACTGACTTTGAAGGCACGCAATTGAGCACATAAGCTGCCGTAAGTAACCTCTCGTTAGATTAGCTTGTGCCATCATGGATCTAACCATCTCCAACAAAATCCTATTCCTTCTTCCAGTAACACCATTTTGTTGAGGTGTATAAGGAACAGTTGATTGTCGGATTATATCCTTTTCATTACAAAATTCCTTGAATTGTTCTGATAGATATTCATGTCTTCTACTTCACTCGAGTATCATCTAAAACAATCCAATGCTTCATACATATGAGATATCGTATAGACTGAATAATCATCAATGAGCGTAATGAAATAGTGAGCTCCATGTCGTGTTCTCACATTTACAGAACCACATATATCAAATGGATTACTACTAATGGAAATTAAGACACAATGGCTTTACCAAAAGGTTTTCTAGTCATTTTGCCAGCAAGATAATGTACGCATTTGGATAATTCGATCTTAGAAGAAAGATTCAACAATCCTTCCACAAGTCTATCATCCATCTTGCTCAACATGACTTAATCTAGCATGCCAAACATCATTCACATTTGCATTGCTAGAAGAACAAGCGTTTAGCGAATATGAATGATCATCATAACAACTAAACGTCATTCTTTACAATTTAAAAAACCATAAAGCCATTAGTTATATGTCCAGATGCATAACAATTATCATCAATGCCTATTACCACTGTGCTTTTAGTAAATCATAACCCAAATTAAGAGGAACCGAAATAGAAATTGAATTTCGCGTGATCTTCGGAGCATAAAGAACATCATGTAGAATAAAAGCCCGACCATTGTCAAGGTCCAATCTGCAAGTCCAAAAGTCTTTTGACTTCAACTCGTGCATTGTTTCCTACATATATCCACCTACTCCCCATCAGAACATGATGGAAATGTACAAAAACTCCCACTGTCTCTTGTCACATGGTTTGTTGCTCTTGAGTCTATAATCCTTAAAGTATAAGAATCAGGCAGCAAGATAGTACTCGAGACATTAATTTCACACAAAACAGAATAAGATCAATATACCTTGTCCCTCCTGGGCTCAGGGCATTCATGAGCATAATAACCAAGCTTACTATTATTGTAACATGGCATCTTGCTTTTATCTTTCTTATTCTTTTTGTCACGCTTCTTTTCCTTTTTTTTCGTTCATCAGTTTTAGTTGTTGGATTATCACCAGGCTTACCACCACTACCATCAGATCGTCTTCTCTTCTTCCAATTCCTTTTCCTTTTGAAGCCCGAAGCTCCCTTGGAAGTAGAACCAGTATAGAAGGCCCCAGAAGAAGGCTTTGAGGCTCTGAGCCTCTCATCTTCCAGCTCAACATGACGAGTAACATCATTGAAAGTTTTAATACTTTCATTATGCGTCAAGTTGACTTTAAGATGTTCCTAACGATCAGGTAAAGAACGTATTAAGGCTTGGACTTACTGATCGTCAGAGAGCATATGACCGGCAATCTTAAATTCGATTATCATATTAGACATCTCCCTGAGATGTTGTCTAATGTTATGATCATGTTTCTATTCACAAGTGTCGAACTTAATAGTCAACTGCATAAGCCTTGTAATCGATGTACCTCCATACTTCTCACATAGATACACCCAGATATCATGTGCAGTGGGATTCATGAATCATCGCATCGATTACTGAGCTTACAAGAATACCTTGTGCAATGGAAATTTTCTTTTCCATGCCTAGTACGCTCCTTGGTCACACCTCCTTTGGTTTCCAATACCCATGCCTGGATCAGCCATCACTTGGTTTATAGCATCCAATGCATCTTGTTTATAAATATGTACCAAATTTTATGACGCTTTGTGTCATAGTTGTCACCATTGAGTTTCTCACTTTTGTTCAACTCAGCGACAATAGATTTCGATGTTCATTACTTTGATAGAGATTAAAGTGATTCAGTATGTTAATAATGTTTTATCTAAATTTAACGTTAAGCCAAACAGAGACATCTCAATAAATAATACAAGACTTGATCTCGAAAAATAGCTCGGAGACTACTAATCATCAATCTCATCAAGTGTCATAATACTAGATTCTTGCTTCAAAACGTAAAATCACAATGTTCAAGTAGTCAACAATAACATTGAACAACCACTTATAAACAGAACTTAAACAACCATTCTCAATAGCAAAAACACTAAGTCTTACAAGTCATGAACATAAAATTCTAATAAACTCCCTGAGTTTCCAATTAGAAATACAATGGAAATGAATTAAGGAAATCTACGGATTAATCTCCCTAATTTATCATTACTAGATTTCCATCGATGCTCATAATCAAATTTCTTAGTCACCACACTATAGATAGCTTGCCCTAGAGGATCTATGTAAGGATTCTTTATCTGACGCTTCTCTCGACCACTTAGTCTCAAGAAATCAGAACGTCGAATCCTTCCCATCCTTAAGCAGGCTGATCTTAGTGCCTGTGTCCTATCTTCTGCTTCAGAAGCATCAGCCAAATCTTGCATAATTTGATGACCATTAGGTTTTACTTTATAAGTCTCCCACTGAACCCAAAAATCCTTTTGTAGGTTAGGAGGCAAAGTGTTCGCCCAGGTCTCAGGACTGGAAACTTTGAAATACTAATCACGTGGAATTGTATTGCTATAAATTAAAGGCAACAATCGGTTGTATAGTTCGATCAGATCAATTGCGTGGTCCCTTATGTTGTGTGTAGTCTTCATTTTATAATTCAAGAATTCATGGAGGACTTTATTTTTAGTCCTAATGTCTTCCTCTGGAATTGTTTCTTGTCCTGACATTCCTCTGAGAAAACGAGCAACCAAAATCAAACATACCAGTGTTAGTCAAACTATATCACATGAATTTCCTCTTTATTTAATGCATATGGAAACAACTTTCCAAGATGCAATAGGTATATTCACAAGTGAATCAGTCCAACTCACTTTGGTTCCCACTTTCATAGGCTACAGGAGTTTGAACAATTCAAACATCACCAAACACCATGGATTTAGAATTAAATGACATATAAAGGTACATTATTATCAAAAATTGCAACCAAATAGCAACCCCATAGGTTCGAATTTAACAAATATGTCATAAAATGAAGTAAAACCACACATACACACTAAAGATGACATCAAACATTCTCGAAAACATCACCATCGGACTCAACACATCAAAAACAGTCGAAAAACATCAAACAACAGTCGAAAAATGGTTGCACGCGCCTGCACGCACCCCAATGCGCCGACAGAAATATCCCATGCGTCGGCACACGCTCCCACGCACCGGCAGCAGCCCCTACTAGACATGCACCCCGGTTCGGAACCGCCGGTTCCGGTTTCGAACCGGCAGTTCCGGTTCCAAGATTGGGGGAACCGAAACCGAATCGGGGTATGAAGGTTTCGGTTCCAGAACCGATGGTTCCGGTTTTATTTTTTATTTTTATTTTTTGGATTTTAAGCGTAAAAAATAAAAATAAATAAAAAACAGGCGGTTCGAACCGGAATCGCCGATTTTTTTTCCCAAATATGAGGAACCGGAACCGAACCTTCCTTAGCCGGTTCTGATTTTTTTTGCCGATTCTGAAATCGGTGGTTCCGATTCTGGTTAAAACTGGCGGTTCCCCGATTCGAACCGCCGGTTCCGGTTCATTTGTGCATGTCTAGCCCGCACGTGCCCGCACGCGCCGATAGAAGTTGGCTGCAGTCAGGCGCGTGTATGATACGCGCCGCCATCGCCGAGGTTAAGTCGGCGCGTGTATTTCACGTGCCATTACCAGAATTGCTTGTTTTCGGCGCGTGCTGTTCACACGCCGCTGCCGTCGCCGCCGTTAGTCGGAACATGTGTTTCACGCGCCACTGTCGGTCCTCCGTCAGCCGGCTGGTCCTAACTAGTCTGAGCCGGTCAACCCCAAGTTTTGTGTTAATAGCGAAATGATCCCTGACCTTTATCGAATTTCCAAAATCACATCCCAAACTTTCTGGAATTTTGCAGTTTAGCCCAAATACGAACAAAACTTCAAAAATTCATAACTTGAGTTTTAGAAGGCCAAAAAATTCACAAAAAATACTGACAGACTCCTATCAACGAGTCCTTTCCAGTGGTGTAACTAAAACATGCATTTACGTGCACGAAAAAATGACGATAAAAATCACACCTTCAAGTTTCATGGTGAACGTCAACGTCATTAACACATCTCTACTGGAAATAATTATAATATATCTCATACTCACATAAATAACCCATCAAAGCACACAATACACCGATCATATAGCATCAAACCAAAATTCATGCGAGAATGTTCAAATCATAGAAGTAGAAAACTTAAAAACTTGAAATATTTTAAATCCAGAAAATCAAACGGAGTACCAACCATTTGGCTCTGATACCAATGTTGGAAAACACACGTTCATAAACACACGAATCCTACACATACACAGAGAGGAAATCTCTTACCTCTTATCGTAGGATTGTGTTGCAGCAGAAGAAACACGAACCTGTTGGTACTCACGTTGATACACCGTGATCTTCTGGATCAAATCTCACAACACTGGGTTGTAGATTATATTTTCACGATACTGTATTAATGTGGAATATATCAACTGGATTTGTTATGTGAAAACAGGAGAAAAAACTAGCGAGAGAGAGTGCTTCTCAGCGTTCTGTTCTGTATATCGAATACGCAAAACGTATTCTGTGATATGCATCCCTATCCGTAGGACAACTGCCTTGCGCAGCATATATTATTTCCAAGAGACAGGGGTTAATTAACTGAATCATTAACTCCCCCTCTCTCTCTCTCTTATCCACTTCTTATGTGGAAAATAAAATATTAAATAAATAATATTCAAATATTATTTACACAATGTATGGATCTTCGACAAGTAAACTTGCAGCCAGAGTCTTACCAATACCTCCCATTCCCAAAATACTGAAAACAGAGAATCTATGGAGAAGGAAAGAATGTCTGACTTTGTTTTTTATTTGGGTCAGTAGATCAGATAATCCGACCACCACCGTTGACTTCCTTACATCAAGATTAAATCTTGATGAAATGTCTCCTTCGTCCTCTTCCTCTTCCTCTTCCTCTTCCTCCTCCTCCTCAGACAAGGACGACTCCTTGTATAATTCTTGTATATACTCTTCTTTCAGATTTGTCATCTTTTGGATGAAAGAATGAAAGGTGTGCTCGAGATCAGACAGGTCTATGGAGAAGATCAATGGGCGAGTCGTGGATGACTGTAAAATAATCTGATCAGAGAGATGGAATTCCATTACATCTTCAAATTCCGACAGGGCCTCCCTGAGTATCATCCAGAGTATTTGCTGTCTTCCTGCTTCTGCTCTTGCTGATGCCATCTAATCTTTTGAGGATTTCTGGCAAGGATTTCACCTCCTCATATGCAGATTCTAGAAATTCTGGAGAGGATGAAATTAGTGAAATACGAGAAGAATTAAAAACACATTCGATGGTGTTCATAAGAGAAAGTAGAGAAGCAAAAGCCATATCTCTATCTCAAAATTTTCAAATAATTAACTCTTACTTTCATTAATCGTCATTGCATAAGAAACAATAAGTCAAAGTACTTTACTATTTGGGAAATACCAATTCTTGCCCTATTTTGTATGTGCTCCACCTAAATTGCCCCAACTTTTATATTTCATCTAATTTGTCCACTTTTAAGAGAAACTACCTGTCATATCTCTAAGGATGGCCCACATGTCACTTTTAAGCAACAGAGAATTTAGGATATACAGTCATGTATCAGACTTTGTTGGTATAGATGAAATAAATTAATTTTCACTTGTATTTCTAAATTAAATAATTGGATAATTAGTAAAAGATTAATAACAGCGGACATGATTACTTTAATAATACGTTAGCGGACACAAGCCAATTTAAAGAATTGAATTGGCAAACATCAAGTCTTTCACATTAGCGAACATAATTAATTATATAAGTTATAATTTAATATTATTACCACAGAACTTGGTTAATTATAAGTGAGCGGACACAAGTAAATTTAAAGAATTTTTTTTTTAAATTTATAGAATTGATTTTTTTTAAATTTATTATCGCAGTACATGTAAAAGATATAATAATAAGAAATTTTCTTATCACCAGTCATTTCTTATCATCGTAAACACTCTTTAACATTTTCTTTTATATGTCTGCTTATATATATATATATATATATATATATATATATATATATATATATAGTGATTAGATTAGGTGTATTTTCTTTTTTAATACTTCCTCCGTCCACCCGAAAGGTCCACATTTTGCCATTTTGGGCATCCGCACCAAAGGTCCACATTTCTCTTTTTAAACATATGGGACCCACACACATCACTAATACAATAAATTTATGTGATTCATACACCCCACTAATACAACTACCAACTACACCTTAAATAATAATAGGGTCACTTACTAAGGGGTACACAAAAAAATGCATAATTGCTTTAAACTACATAACTCAAAGCACTATTACTCCTAACTACACAATTATGACTGTAATACCATAAATACCCCTATATGTTTGCACAATTTGTCTGCACAAATTGATTTTGCACAATTTGGTTCTGCACAATTTTATTTTGTACAATTGTTCTGCACAATTTTATTTTTGCATATTTTGTTTGTACATTTTAAATTCCGACAGCAGGCGGTGGCAGGCAGCGGTGGTCAACGGCCGGTCAACATCGGTCTGGTCGGTGGTCAACGCCGGTCAACGGTCAGCCAAAGCCGATCAACGGCGGTCAACACCGGTCCAGCCGCCGGTCAACGGCTGGTCAACGCCGGTAGGTGGGTGAGTGGTAGGGTTGTTGGTTTAAGAGTGTATGGAGTATAAAGTTATATTTGATATTTTACTTTAATATTTTGTATGAGAGAGTAATTATTTAAATTCCATGTATCTAATAGTAATTTAGGTTAAAAGTGTGTATCTATTAGTGATAATCCCATAATAATACTCCTTAATCCACATGCAAAAAGCAAATGTCCACCTTTGTGGCGGACGGAGGGAGTAATAATAATAATAATAATAGAAATAAATATATATATAAAAGATATGTTCCAGTAGTTTATTGAATGAATAAATTAAAAAAAATTCTTTTAATTTTGCTACATGTCCGTTGATGATAAGTTTATATATATATATATATATATATATATATATATATATATATATATATATATATATATTATTTCGATATCTTATATAAGATTTTCTCAAATATATGGTATGTCCGCCGATGATTTCAAAAAAATCTTATCGACAGACATACAATCAAAATAAGTTGACTGGTACATATGTTATATTAATAATAAACTATATATTAAAAAAGATAGCATGCTTGTTGTGATTTTTAGGAAATCTTATCAGCGGACATGCAATCAAAATTTATATAAATTAATTTTGGAAAAATTATCCTAAAAATTTCTTAATTTACAATATCAATAATAGACTACAAATTAAAAAAGATATTTTTTTCTCAAATATATAGCATGTCCACTGGTGATTTCCTTGAAAATCATCGGCAGATATGCAATCAAAATAAGGTGACATGGCATATATTATATTAATAATAAACTACAAATTAAAAAAAATATTTTTTTCTCAAATATATAGCATGTTCGCTGGTGATTTCCTTGAAAATCATCGGCGGACATGCAATCAAAATAAGCTGACATGGCATATATATATTATATTAATAATAAACTACAAATTAAAAAAGATATTTTTTTCTCAAATATATAGCATGTCCGCGGTTGATGAAACATTATCCTAAAAAATTCTTAATTTTCATAAATTAATTTTATGAGATTAGAACAATAATATTGCAAATTGATAGAGGTAAGGGGACACCTGTTCGCTGAGTATATTATTTATTATCCCAAAATTTATTATACGAAAAATAATCGGACATGAGTGTATTATATATATAGTAATTATGTAAATAGTAATAAGACTAATAATGGATAATTATGTAAATATATTATTAATTAGTGATAAGAGTAATAGTGGATAATAATGCATGTAAATATATTTTAAATTCACAACACCAATATTTTTAATTCAATAGTCTAAAGTTGAATGTGGCGGATACCAATGAAATTTATCAGCGGACATGGGTGTCCACTTATTATCTACCACATAAATAGTTGTCTCCTACACATACACACACTTCCCTTCAGCTTTTGGATATGTCCGCCCATATTATTAAAAAAGAAAACTAACATGCTTGTCCGCCCATAAAATCTCCATCCATGTTCCTATTTTTGTATGTCCGCCTAGTGATGTTTGCTCTAAATCTCACAATTAAAAAAAATTAATAATTATCCATGTCCGCTAATTATATATATTATCCCAAAATTTCACAATTAAAAAAAAAATAATAATTATCCATGTCTGCCTAGTGTTGAGTGTAATTGAAAAGCAATGCCACTTTTCGAAAAAATTAGGAAATAAATTCAGACATATATAAATAGGTGGGGGTAGTTCAGAAAATTGAATGAAAAACAGGGCATAAAAGATGATTTTACAACATTAGGGCAAAATAGATATACTATTATTCAAATAGGGCATTCTAAGTGTTGTCCCTTGGTATTTTGTTGCTAATCTACATCCTATGCAATTTAAAATTATTCTATCCAAATGGACTATGGAGAAATAGATCGAAATCAATGTTGTTGTGATAACTAAATTGAAACAAATTTAAACATGTTAATTGATAAAAAAAAATAAGCATACAAAAATAAAACATAAATCAAAGATAAATAAGAAAATTATGTTTTTTCACTGACCAATAGAATGAAATCAATGGCTATAAAATCACATTGCTTCTCTTTAATATTTAAAAAAATAAAAATTTAAAAGTTAATATTGTTACCTAAATTAAAAATAGCAATCACTCTCCACCTAAATAATGGAAAATATACACATACATTTCAAGATGATATATATATATATACTAGTATGAAACACGCGTAAAATGCGGGATCATTTAATTATTATTCTTATTTTTTATAATTAAATAATTCGTGTTATATAACTTAACAACATAAATTAATGAGATTTTTTTTCTTATAGCTAGACAATTTCTTTCCTCAATGTAAAGATTTTGCAACAAATTATAACATTTCACTTTTGATAATATAACGTATAACTAAATTATGTAAATAGTTAATATATATATGTACATATATTCTATTTTTTTGAAGGAATCCTGACTTGTAATTTTTTTAATGTTACTTTATAACATAATACAATTGAAAACTACTTATTACTCCCTATGTCTCCCTAAAAAAGTGTGCAAACACATATGACCAATTTTGTCTCCTTACTGTATATTTATATAGTTGTTAGTATTTTATTTTTTTATTATATTTAAGTGCAATTATGATCGAAGTATGTAACTCTTAGTAACAAATTCTTAATTTTACTTACTTTTATAATATATTTATTACTTAATTTAGATTTATAAATAGAAAAAAATACATTATTTATTTTAGAAAATAAATACAAAATAAGAAAATTAATATAAAAATCAAATAAATATATTTTTAAAATATATTTTCTTTTATTACTTAATTTAGATTTATGAACAGAAAAGGGAATACATTATTTATTTTAAAAAATAAATATAAAATAAGGAAATTAATTATAAGTAAATAAGGAAAATATAAAAAAATATTTAAAAATTCAAAAAAATAAGAAAATTACACATCATAACAGAGCGCTTTGGAGACGACACGTAGGCAGAAAAGTTTCTGCTATAGTATACTTAAGATAAGATATATATATACACACAATATTAGACAATCTGTTGAAATATTATCATCTTATAAAAAGAAATAAAGAAATTGATTCATGCCTCAATTTACTCTTGAAAAATATTACCATATATATCACTCATATAAAATATGAAACTCAATATCTAACATGAATGCGAGAAATTAAAGAGAAATTGAGAGATATGAGAAATAGGGAAGAGATTTTGACCAAAATGTTTGAGTAGGAAAAAGAGGTTGACCATGTGTGCTTATATATATATATATATATATATATATATATATATATATATATATATATATATATATATATATATATATATATATATATATATTATACAATTATTAAAAATACGTATACAAAATAAAATAAAATATTATACACATATGGGTGCTCATGTACACCTGGTGCACCTAATATCAACTCTATTGATTTTTTATATAAAAATGGATTAATAATTTTCAATTCTATTTTTAACAATTTAATATACTATTTTCTTAATATTTGTATTTACTTTTTATTTTTACAATTTTAATACATGACTAAATTTCTGAGGCCACAACAAATTAGTTATTTTCCTATTTTAAGTACATAAAAAATGTGTTAATTCGAATGAATCAAATTAAATTGAATTATCACATTATGTAATTTAAGAGCTATAGTTCTATAAGTTCACGTTTACTATTAATATTTATCCTCAATGATTCAATTTTAAAAAAAATTATTTTTTTTTTAAAAATTACTCAAAGGTACACACTTTGTACCTAAATTACTAAAAGTTACAATAAGTTCAAAAAATTACTCTCACATACAAAATATTAAAGTAAAATACCAAATATAACCTTAATTAATTATAATCTCATACACTTTTAAACCACAAATCATAAACCTCTCACCCACCCACTGCCGCTGCCGGACCGTCGGCCGCCGCTGCCGCCCCCTGCCGCTGCCGGAGCTCCGCCGACGACCGGTGACCCACGTCCGCCGCCGCCGAAGAGTATGAGTATATAATTTTTTCGCTGCACATGACACACATTTTTTACTGCACATAACTTTTGCTTCACACACTTTTTCTATTGCACATAACTTTTGCTGCACACAAACTTTTATGCTGTACACAAACATTTATGTGTAGCACATGTAATATTGGAATATCACTATATATTTATGTAGTTAGTAGTAATCTTTTTGTATGTTTGTATCTAATAGTAATAAAGGATGTTTTAATGTATCTTATAGTAAGTAACTCTTTTTTTATTTATTAATGACACGATTAGATTTATTAATTATTTACTAGAAAATTAATTTTTTATAACAATTTTGGGCGTAAATTAAACGAATTGAATTAAGGCAAAGACTTGGGTGAGATCATTTCACGGATCCTCTTATGTGAGACGGGTCATCCATTAACCCAATTAATTAATTTTAAAGGGCCTTGTTTGGTCAATATCAAATTAGGAAATTAAAAATTTAAGGGAAATTAGGTCCGGTGACCCTATTCTAATAAAAGTTTGTGGAAATGGACTTTGACCAAATATACTTTTAAAATTAAAATAAGAAAAAGAAAAGAAATACTTTTATAATTATGTTTTGGGTCTTTAGCTTTTAAAAATTATGGCTAAATATAGTGTGCATCCGGGTGCACACGAAGCTTCGTGTGCACCCACGTACAAATATAAGCAAAAACATATACAATTATGAGTAAAAATGTATACAATTTAATTGTTAATTTTTTTAATAAAAAATTGAGTGTAAAAAAAATGTACAATTATTAAAATACATGTATACACTATTGAATAAAAAGTTATACACATATGAATGCTTGTTTTTTTAATGAAAAACTTAGTGTGAAAAAAGTATACAAATATTACAAAACACGTATACAAAAGAGAATAACATGTATACAAAATAGAATAAAAAGTTATACAAATATGGGTGCAAGAGTACACCCGGGTGCACCTAATATACACTCAAAAATTATACATTGGAGACTAAAGTCAAGTTCTCAATTCTCCATCTAGAAACCAAGCTCCCCAATCTCTATTCTCTCCAACGCCGACTGCTTTCCAATCTCTATTCTCTCCAACGCCGACTGCCAAGTGAATTTGAGGAGTAGCAAACATAGCTAAGTTTCTTGACCTCCCTCTTGGTATCATTAGATATTTCTAGGGCACTATTTTTTTAATCTTTCTTCTTTTATTTCTATACGTGTTTCTTTCTCCCCTCCATTCTTCTCGGTGTTTTCTATGATATGTGTTATGGATTCATTCTCATTCTTTATTCTTTTTTTTGGCAATCGCAAATCCTAAATTGAATGTTCACCAAATTAGATTTCGTTAATATAAAAATGGATGAACATTATGTGATTTCGTATTTTTCTTTAAATTTGATGCCTTTGAAGTCTAGATCTTTTCACTGAAGTATAGCTTTTCATCAAGTTTCTTGAATTGGATATGGTACATCTTGTTGTTTATTTTTCTAATACTTATGTAGAGATAAAAATTAAAAGATAATATAGGGTCTGGGTTGTTCTATTATAAATTCTAGTGACGCTTAGTATAATATCCTCTAGTCGTTCTATTTGATAATATACCAGCAAGGCATACTCTTAGAATGGAATTTTTTTTATGCAGTTCTTCATATTGATGGAGATGTCAGATAATAGCCTAGTTGTAATGAAATTCTTTATGTTTCCTTATACTCCAGAAGGCTTACTTGATTTTTACTAAACCTTTTCTAGTCTAAAAGGCAAATTAGCTACTTTTTTAATTGCTGCTTATTTGGGTAAATCCATCATCCATCTGTTCTTTAACAATTTCACATTACTATATCATTTAAGATTTATTCCACACATTATTTGTAATTCTTCAGTTAAAGATGCAATTTTGTTTTTCTTATTTTCTTTCATTAAGTCTCAGTAGTGCATCTTACCTCCATCAATGAATTACGCCTGAGTGTAGTATCTACCTTTTATTTTATTCACGTCCAAATCAGTATGCGATGCTGTGTGTAAATGAATCTAAGTATTATCCCTGAACTATGAGATTGTAATTAGGATGTGTGATTTCATTTTAATTTTAGGTGATTTTGCTGAATTAATAATATATAGCACATTTTAGTACCTACTGGTTATTTTGCTTCTTCATTGTTGAGCTATCGTTTTAGGGCCTTATCTGATGATTTGAAATATCTTTCTTGATGATAATGCTTATGTCTTACTTGTCAATTTAAACATGGTCAATGTTGGAAGGATAATGACTATTTTTCTTCGTTGAGAACTTGTGTGTCTATGTTTCTTTTGTAGAGTGTTGAAATTATATGCAAGTGAACTAGATTTGATGTGTTTATGTGATGAAAAACCTGCTTTACTCTGTTATAAAACCTAATGATTTGCTTATATGCTTGCTAACAGTTCTTTGGAGAACCCAAGTATCTTGATGTATATGATGCATATATAACTTCTGAAGCTAATTTGTTGCTCCTAAAAAAGATTCAACTGATATTATTATAGGTGCAAATGAGAAAGAAAAAAATACAAGTTGTCACACCAATGAGCACTTTCTACCTGCCTTCTAAAGCTTATAATTGTTATAATATCTGCAATTTTCTCTCACTTCCCAATAAGTTCTAATGCGTTCATATCCATTGACGTGTCTTCTGTTTATCTAAAAAAGAAGAATATAAAATTAATATACAATTCACACGCCATAAAAATAAAAACTTAATGTAAAATTTAAAACTCACATCTCGCAAGCCATAAGCTAGGACACCGTGCACACCCAACCATGGAAAATCCATTTCAGTGCACAATCCATGAACTCTTATGTACCTTATGGCAACATAAATACTGCTTCCTGATGCACCCCTCACAATAGCAAAGTAATGGTCAAGGAATTGCTGAAGAGATAATTCTTCCGCACCCCACGGATATAGTCGTAACAGTAGATACAATCTATTATAACACATGCATAACATAGTCCTACACCTATAGAAAATAAAGAACTTATTTAAAGCATAATTTTTGAGGGGTAATAAACAAAACTAACCAAAACTCAGTGGGCAACAAAATTACCCGAATGTCCTTGATTTCGAACCGGAAGAATACACCCTGGATACGTCCAGAGTAAAAGAAATGTGTCTTGATCACAAAATCTCCGCCGAAAAAAGTTAGGATCCACTTATCTGCAGCATCACAAAATTCATTCAAATCTTGAATAAACAATTGGTGTAACCAAGCAAAATGGTTAACTGAAATAGTTTATATTAACCAATAATCATTCAATTAGTAACATTCAAATATCAATATGCTAGAGCACAATGCTTCTGCTCATTTTCGAAACATCAATGAACTGCCAAAACGTAATGCCAGCCCTAATCAAAAATCAAGTAATATCGACCACAACTTGCGGAACACCAAAATCACGTCTATTCTATAATTTTTAAGCAGCATTCGTATGCAAGATGAAATAGACTCTAAATCAATATGGTTAACCTTAAATATGCAACGAGCTTATTTTTTTAGCTCGACTCGGCTTGAATACCATATATGGAAGCTCGAGCTCGACTCGTTAAAATATCGAGCTAAGCTCGTAAGAGCTCTACATCATACATTTCCAATACCACCCCCATTTCTTTACCCCCAAAGTATCACCAGAATCATAGATCTGAATGCTAATTCTCAAAGTATCAAACAGACTCTAAATCAATATGTTACCTCAATACCATGAACTAAAATGAAGAGTTCATAAGAGTTTAAATAACTCTTAATTAAGCGAAAAAAACTCTTGGTGGAACCTAACCTCAATACCCTGCAGGATGCCAAAAATTCAGAAAAGAGAAAAAAACAATTTAAACAAATTGATTGATGAATCCTCTGAAACTCATAGTAGAAAATTGAACAAAATTAACACCTGATAGTAGAAATTGAACAAAATTAACACCTGATAGTAGAAATTGAACAAAATTAACACTTGATAGTAGAAATTGAACAAAATCAACACATAATAGTAGAAATTGAATAAAATTAACACTGCGAAAGAAGCGGCTTTTCTGTGTGTTGCCCTAACCTCTTTTTATGGATACGTATACGGGTCTGTTTATGTTTTAGTTTTTGCTATATGGGCTTTTGGACTATAAGGCCACAGAACTCTAACTACATTTATCTCTCAAGGGACATGTCAAGTGTATATAAAAATTGAGTGATAAATTAAAAATATAAAGTAATGTTATGGGACGTATATGAATTCAAAATTAGTTGGATTTAATAAACTTAAATATATCTTTATTTGGGTATTTTAAGTAGGATAGATTTTAATTTTTATGTCTAAACAATTATGTAAAAGTAAAGGATAATGTGTGTGAAATTATAAAGTATTTGTAGTGAGATAGTAGGACACTTTGGTGTAACATCTCCCTATAGAATAACTCTTAAGAGTAATGTCCTTACGATTAAAGATTTAGAGTTTGACTTAAGGCATAGTTAAAGTGCCACTAAAATTTCCTATTTGTCAATTTATCCAATGTAGTGGGACAAAATATGTTAGGTCAAAGTAGCACAAAAAAATCTATACCCGAGTGACATTTTGAGCTATCCAAATAAATGGATTAAATAACCTTAAAACTGAATTTCAATCTAAAAAACAAACTAGTGCTAGTTAATATCAAACTGAATTTCAACGTAGACACACATGATCTCGACCCTAAATTGAATGTTCACCAAATTAGATTTCATTAATATAAAAATGGATGAACATTATTTGATTTCGTATTTTTCTTTAAATTTGATGCCTTTGAAGTCTAGATCTTTTCACTGAAGTATAGCTTTTCATCAAGTTTCTTGAATTGGATATGGTACATCTTGTTGTTTATTTTTCTAATACTTATTTAGAGATAAAAATTAAAAGATAATATAGGGTCTGGGTTGTTCTATTATAAATTCTAGTGACGCTTAGTATAATATCCTCTAGTCGTTCTATTTGATAATATACCAGCAAGGCATACTCTTAGAATGGAATTTTTTTTATGCAGTTCTTCATATTGATGGAGATGTCAGATAATAGCCTAGTTGTAATGAAATTCTATATGTTTCCTTATACTCCAGAAGGCTTACTTGATCTTTACTAAACCTTTTCTAGTCCTAAAAGGCAAATTAGCTACTTTTTTAATTGCTGCTTCTGTGGGTAAATCCATCATCCATCTGTTCTTTAACAATTTCACATTACAATATAATTTAAGATTTATTCCACACATTATTTGTAATTCTTAAGTTAAAGATGCAATTTTATTTTTTATTTTTCATTAAGTCTCAGTAGTGTATCTTACCTCCATCAATGAATTATGCCTGAGTGTAGTATCTACCTTTTATTTTATTCACATCCAAATCAGTATGTGATGCTCTATGTAAATGAACCTAAGTATTATCCCTGAACCATGAGATTGTAATTAGGATGTGTGATTTCATTTTAATTTTAGGTGATTTTGCTTAATTAATAATATATAGCATATTTTAGTACCTACTGGTTGTTTTGCTTCTTCATTGTTGAGCTATCGTTTAGGGGCCTTATCTGGTGATTTGAATTATCTTTATTGATGATAATGCTTATGTCTCACTTGTTAATTTAAACATGGTCAATGTTGGATGGATAATGGTTATTTTTCTTCGTTGAGAACTTGTGTGTCTACGTTGCTTTTGTAGAGTGTTGAAATTATATGCAAGTGAACTAGATTTGATTTGTTTATGTGATAAGAAACCTGCTTTACTATGTTATAAAACCTAATGATATGCTTATATGCTTGCTAACAGTTCTTTGGAGATCTCAAGTATCTTGATGTATATAATGCATATATAACTTCTGAAGCTAATTTGTAGCTCTTAAAAAAGATTCAACTGATATTATTATAGGTGCAAATGAGAAAGAAAAAAAATACAAGTTGTCACACCCAATGAGTAATTTCTACCTGCCTTCCAAAAATTATAATTGTTATAATCTGCAATTTCTCTCACTTTCGAATAAGTTCTAATGCGTTCATATCCATTGATGTGTCTTCTGTTTATCTACAAAAGAAGAATATAAAATTAATATACAATGCACACACCATAAAAAATAAAAACTTAAATGTAAAATTTAAAACTCACATCTCGAAAGCCATAAGGTAAGACACCACGCATACCCTATCACGGAAAATCCATATCAGTGCACAATCCATGAACTCTTATGTACCTTATGGCAGCATAAATACTGCTCCCTGATGCACCGCTCACAATTGCAAAGTAATGGTCAAGGAATTGCTGAAGAGATAGTTCTTCCGCACCCCCACGGATATAGTCGTAACAGTAGATACAATCTATTATAACACACGCATAATACAGTCCTGCACCTGTAGAAAATAAAGAACTTATTTAAAGCATAATTATTGAGGGGTAAATAGACAAAACTAACCAAAACTCAATGGGCAACAAAATTACCTGAATGTCCTTGATTTCGAACCAGAAGAATACTCCCTGGATACATCCGGGATAAAAAAATGTGTCTTGATAAAAAAATCTCCGCCAAAAATGGTTAGGATCCATTGATTTGCAGCATCACAAAATTCATTCAAATATTGAATAAACAATTGGTGTAACCAAGCAAAATGGTTAACTGAATCAGTTTATATTAACCAGTAATCATTCAAATAGCAACATTCAAATATCAATATGTTAGAGCACAATGCTTCTGCTCATTTTCGAAACATCAATGAACAGCCAAAACCTAACGCCAGCCCTAACCTAAAATCAAGTAATATCGACCACAACATGCGGAACACCAAAATCACGTCTATTCTACAATTTTTAAGCATCATTCGTATGCAAGATGAAATAGACTCTAAATCAATATGGTTAACCTCATATATGCAACGAGCTTATTTTTGAGCTCAACTCGGCTGGAATACCATAAATGGAAGCTCGAGCTCGACTCGTTAAAATATCGAGCTAAGCTCGTAAGAGCTCGACATCATACATTCCCAATACCAGCCCCATTTCTTTACCCCCCAAAGTATCACCAGAATCACAGATATGAATGCTAATTCCCAAAGTATCAAATAGACTCTAAATCAAAATGTTACCTCAATACCATGAACTAAAATGAAGAGTTCAAAATTGTTTAAATAACTCTTAATTTAGTGAAAACCTCAAAATGATACCTATAGCACTTAATTCAGTGAAAAAACTCTTGGTGGAACCTAACCTCAATACTCAGCAGGAAGCCAAAAATTCAGAAAAGAGAAGAAAAATGATTTAAACAAATTGTTTGATGAATCCTCTGAAACTTATAGTAGAAATTTAACAAAATTAACACCTGATAGTAGAAATTGAACAAAATTAACACTGCGAAAGAAGCGGCTTTTCTGTGTGTTGCCCTAACCTCTTTTTATGGATATGTATACGGGCCTATTTATGTTTTAAATTTTGCTATATGGGCTTTTGGGCTATAAGGCCACAGAACTCTAACTACATTTATCTCTCAAGGGACATGTCATGTGTGTGTAAAAACGGATTGATAAATTAAAAATATAAAGTAATGTTATGGGATGTATATGAATTTAAAATTAGTTGGGTTTAATAAAGTTAAATCTATCTTTATTTGGGTATTTTAAGAAGGATAGATTTAAATTTTTATATCTAAACAATTATGTAAAAGTAAACGATAATGTGTGTGAAATTATAAAGTGTTTGTAGTGAGATGGTAGGACACTTTGGCGTAACATCTCTCTATAGAATAACACATAAGAATAAAGTCCTTACGCTTAAAGATTTATTGGTTGACTTAAAGGCATAGTTAGAGTGTCCCTAAATTTTCCTATTTGTCAATTCATTCAATGTAGTGGCACAAAAATTTAGGTCAAAGTAGCACAAAAAAATCTAAACCCAAGTGACATTTTGTGCTATCCAAATAAATGGATTTAATAGCCTTGAAACTGAATTTCAATCCAAAAAAAAACTAGTGATCTCGACCCTAAATTGAATGTTCACCAAATTAGATTTCGTTAATATCAAAATGGATAAACATTATGTGATTTTGTATTTTTCTTTAAATTTGATGCCTTTGAAGTCTATATCTTTTTTACTAAAGTATAGCTTTTCATCAAGTTTCTTGAATTGGATAAGGTACATCTTGTTGTTTATTTTTCTAATACTTATGTAAAGATAAAAATTAGAAGATAATATAGGGTCTGGGTTGTTCAGTTATAAATTCTAGTGATGCTTAGTATAATATCCTCTAGTCATTCTATTTGATAATATACCAGCAAGGCATACTCTTAGAATGGAATTTTTCTTTATGCAGTATTTCATTTTGATGGAGATGTCAGATATAGCCTAGTTGTAATGAAATTATTTATATTTCCTTATACTCCATAAGCCTTACTTGGTCTTTACTAAACCTTTTCTAGTCCTAAAAGACAAATTAGCTACTTTTTTAATTGCTGGTTCTGTGGGTAAATCTATCATCCATCTGTTCTTTAACAATTTCACATTACTATATAATTTAAGATTTATTCCACACATTATTTGTAATTCTTCAGTTAAAGATGCAATTTTTTTTTTCATTTTTTTTCCATTTAGTCTCAGTAGTGTATCTTACCTCCATCAATGAATTACGCTTGAGTGTAGTATCTACCTTTTATTTTATTCACATCAAAATTAGTATGCGATGCTGTGTGTAAATGAATCTAAGTATTATCCCTGAACTATGAGATTGTAATTAGGATCTGTGATTTCATTTTAATTTTAGGTGATTTTGCTAAATTAATAATATATAGCACATTTTAGTACTTACTGGTTGCTTTGCTTCTTCATTGTTGAGCTATCGTTTATGGGCCTTATCTAGTGATTTGAAATATCTTTCTTGATGATAATGCTTATGTCTTACTTGTCAATTTAAACATGGTCAATGTTGGATGGATAATGGCTATTTTTCTTCGTTGAGAACTTGAGTGTCTACGTTGCTTTTGTAGAGTGTTGAAATTATATGCAAGTGAACTAGATTTGATGTGTTTATGTGATAAAAAACCTTCTTTACTATGTTATAAAACCTAATGATTTGCTTATATGCTTGCTAACGGTTCTTTAGAGAACCCAAGTATCATGATGTATATGATGCGTATATAACTTCCGAACCTAATTTGTTGCTCCTAAAAAAGATTCAACTGAAATTATTATATGTGCAAATGAGAAAGAAAAAAAAAACCCAATGAGTACTTTCTACTTGCCTTCCAAGGCTTATAATTGTTATAATATCTGCAATTTTCTCTCACTTTCCAATAAGTTCTAATGCGTTTATATCCATTGACGTGTCTTCTGTTCATCTACAAAAGAAGAATATAAAATTAATATATAATTCACACGCCATAAAAATAAAAACTTAATGTAAAATTTAAAACTCACATCTCGAAAGCCATAAGGTAGGACACCGCGCACAACCAACCACAGAAAATCCATATCAGTGCACAATCCATGAACTCTTATGTACCTTATGGCAGCATAAATACTGCTTCCTGATGCACCAACCCCTCACAATAGAAAAGTAATGGTCAAGGAATAGAAAAGCATGGATATAGTGGGAGGGAGGGTTCCATTGTAAGTGAGGGACAAGTACCTCAAATGGAGCAGCTCAATTTCTTGTAAGGAGAGCTTGTGGAACCGGGCCGTAAGAGCATCAAGTATCCTAAGCAACCTCAAACCGAAACATACTGGCACCGGATACGGATGATATGGTCCAAAACATAGGAGGGAACGCACGGTGGAGTTACATTTTTCACCTTCAATCCTCTTGCTCAAGTCTTTGATGGCAAACAGAACGTTGTTGTTGGTGCAGAGTCGACGCTGGCGTTGAATTCCTTCTTGTAAAACATCTCTACAACTATCCATGACACGAAAGAAATTGCTCTTTTAAGCACTCTACTACACAGATGCCACCAGGAAGATCGGAGTCGACACATTTTTATCACGTGTCGATTCAGTCTGAAAATAAAAATAGAGCTCCTTTGGGGGACCCTAATAAAAAAGTTGGAATCAAGCTCCAACAAACATTCCATAGCACAAGCTTCTAAAGTTTGTGCTATTTCCGGTATAAGGAGGCCCTCAAGAATCCACATATTGAAATGCTTAGATCGAAAGATGTTATAATCTTGAGGAAAAGCTCCCATATAAAGAAAGCAGGGCTTTAAATGTTGATTAAGGTATTCATATGTAGGAAATAGAACATCTGATACCTCGTCATGTGCCTCCCTCCACACCGGATGTTTCTCGTTTTCTGCTACCTCCTTGGGGATTGTCAGAGGAAGACCTTCGCAAGAATCGACTATTTTCTTTCCCACTTTCTCCAGTTGATGAGGACAGGGGTGATCTTCACCAAACACCTCATCAAAGAAAAGATCCCAGCGATCTTTTTTACTGAGGAACTTTACTTCAAAGACAGAGAGAGAATTATATCTGCAGTAGTACCCCCGAGCAACCTCAGGCTGTCTTGTTGTTAGCAAGAGCTGTCCGTTTCTTTTTGCCATATACTCGACAAAGCTTTCCACCAAGCGCTCATCCCATACGTCATCCAACACGATAAAGTATGTCGAGCGCTTCAAAGTTTCAGACTAGTGAGCTATTACCTTGTCTTCTAATCGCATGAGCATTTATTTATCCATGTTTGGCGAGATTCAAGAACACCTCGTGCCACTTCTTTTGCTTCACCTCTTCTGCCCACGCTCACCCATATGAGGTAGTCAAAGAGGCTCACAATGTATGGATCTTCGATAGCTAAACTTGCAGCAAGAGTCTTACCAATACCTCCTATTCCCACAATACTAAAAACAAATAATCCATGGAAAAGGAAAGAATGTTTAACTTTTTTTTAATTTCGATCAGTATATCAGATAATCCGACCACCGTTGACTTCTTTACATCAAGATTAAATCTTGATGAAACTTCCACTTCCTCTTCCTCTTCCTGATCCTCTTCTTCATTCTCCTCGTCAGAGAAGGACTCCTTGTCTAGTTCTTGTATATACTATTCCTTTAGATTTGTCACCTTTTGGATGAAAGAATGAAGGGTGTGTTCGAGATCAGACAGGTCTATGGAGAAAATCAATGGGTAACGAGTCGTGGATGACTGTAAAACAATCTGATCGAAGAGACTGAATTCTATTACATCTTCAAATTCTGACACGGCCTCCCTGATTTGATCAACCACTTCAATATCTCGAATACTTCGATCATTATCAAAATGGAGCTCTTGCAATTCGTAACAATGTTTTATTATCAAGACAAGAAGACATTTGAAGCTTCCACGTGCCATCTTCAACTTTACAAGATCCATGTCTTCAATTTGGCGAAGGTGAAGCTTTTGGAATCCATTCTCTTCTACTTCCCACGTCGTGCCTCGAAAGGCATTGTACCGGAGTTTGAGAACTTCAAGATTAGGTAACAAAGCAATCTTGCTCATTTCTTCCCAAGGATACATCAATCCACTTAAACTCAACTTTTTCAAAGAAATTGGGAGGCATAGAAACGAACCAACTCGAAACGTGTATTCAGGATTCACAACGACACATTTAAGTGATTCCAGTTTACTTGCTCGGGAAATCTGATCAAAGCAACTAAAGGGTTCTCCACCATCGTCATCAGGTGTCAACTCGATACTAATTCCTAGCTTCTCTAGATTAGAGACTCTTCTGAGGACATTGCAACTTCTAGTGGTCACACCAGAAAGCGTCGTAAGCTCTAGCAATGAAGTGTCATCGATGTCTGGTGGGTCGCGTCCCATGACACAGAGATACTTGAGGTTTTTCATATCCCATATCTCTGTGGGCAAGTAGGACGGAGCTCCATTTGATTTGATGGTCGAATGACGATGGACAGTCAAGTAAATGAGTTTTCCAAGTTTGGATATGGAAGGAGGAAGTTGTCCATTGCAGGACATGGCAAGATATCTCAACTCAATCAGTTGTAGTATTTCCAATGGGAAATCATAAAAACGAATGTTAAGAGCATCCAACCTCTTGAGCAACTTCAAACCAAAACACATTGGTACCATATATGGACTATATTTACCAATAAGAGAGTTTGTGCAGAGGATGCACAATTTTCCTCGATTGATTGATGCACATCTTTGAGCGCAAGTAAAACATTATTGTGAATGCTCAACCTTGTTTGGCTTTGTACACCTTCTACAAAAGCATCATCAAAGCAATCTAGGACATGAAAAGAGTTGTACTTCTTAAATTCTCTTTGGCAGAATTGCCACCACGAAGAATGGAGACGACAAGTTTTTATGCCTTGATTTTTGCTAATGCGTAGCATCAAGCCAGTGCTTCTTTGGAGGACCATAATAAGACATGTAAGATAAAAACAACATATGATCAGTTCACCATTAAATTTTAAAGTTCCAACTGCTTTTTGTTGAATCATGTCCTCAGCGATCCACAAATTAATAAGCTTGGAGCTAGGTATCACAAACTTCAATGGGAATAGTCCCATATAAAGAAAGCATGGTATTTCTTCCTCACCTAAGAGCATATAGCTCGGATAAATCACCTCCGATATTTTATCATACGCCTCCGTAAAGACTGGATGTCTCTTCTTGGTTGCTACGTCGAGCCAGAGTGATTCCGGTGCCTCCTCCGCCTTCGATAAGAGGTCAGCAACGGTGTGGATCGTGAGAGAAAGACCGTCACACTTGTTGGCAATCTTCTTTCCAGCTTTCTCGAGCTGAGGAGGGCAAGAATCTCCACCAAACACCCTGTCTTGTAGAAGATGCCAACTTTCATCTTTATTTAGCAACCTCATTTCAAGGGAAATTCCACCTATTACACCATCCCTTGCCGTAACCAAGACTTGACTTCCATTGTTGGTGTCGGGAAGTGAGCTTTCCAAGTAATCCTGAACGTTGCCATTCCACACGTCATCCAACACCACAAGGAATCGCTTATCCATCAAACTCTGTTTCAATCGTGTAGTCATTTCTTCAGGGCTAATTCTTCCAGCTTCATCAGAGTCCACTTGAGCTAGAATGGCTAGTGTGATTTCTTCAGGATTCCATTCCAATCTGACAGTCACCCAAATACGACAGTTGAACCATTCCATAATGTCCAAATCTTGGAAAATCTCACGATCCAGAGCAGTCTTACCAATGCCTGCCATCCCAAGGAGGCAGACCCACTCGAAACAACCCTCCTTGCAAAATGGAACTAGAAGATCTTCTTTGAGTTGAGTCCACAAATCAGACAATCCAACCCTCTTTCTCTTTGTTCTTGAACATGATGTTTCGGAGTTATAATGGCTCTCCTTCCTCACCTCCTCCAATATTTCCATCATAGAAATATAATCCATTTCTTGATTGCGAAATTTAGGTATGGCCTCACCACCTCGTCTCAGTGAAGCACTCATCGTCTTTCTGGCCCTGCTGTCCAAACCTTCCACAAAACCTTGAAACAATTCCAACTCCTTATACACTGATTGCATTTCGTTAATATTGTAGGGATCCAACTCATAATAGTTAATTAATAATTTCATATAGTTCTCATATTTTATTATTGATGAATCTGTGATGATGAGGTGTGCTTGAGTTCTTAATGATAGAAAAGGTAAAAGAGGGGGAAAGACGAGTTCTACACTGAGGCTTTGACCTGACAGAGGTTGAACAACTCGAGGAGCTCGTGATCATTTTGAAGGAGAAAAAAATCAGGTGCTCTCGTTTCTTTATTCTAATTTTTATGTGTGCTTTTAATTTATGGAGTGGAAGGATTGAGATCTTGGTTTTGTGATCCATGTGAGCGTAAATGTTTAAATTGTGCTTGAAATTCATAAGCTCTTGAAATTGATGAAGGAAGTGTACTTGAGTTATATTGTGATATGAAGTTCTATGTGTACTTGTGGGATATTACTTACTATGAAAAGTGCTCTGTTACTTGTTAAAAACCATGTGAGATTTTGAGCCTCGTTGATCATGTACATAACCACATGATATTTCTTTTTTGGTGAGTATCGTTCTTGTGTGTGTATTCTAGAACTTGCCTCTTGTCTTACTTGAAACCACATGTGTGTTAGATGACGGGAGATGATCTAAGGCCATCCTTGAATTTATGAGTCACTTAGCCAAATAATTCCCTACCAAATAATTATATATCCGTAGTTAGCCCCGTTGAGCCTAAAAATCTTATTTCTTTGGCAACCTACGATGATAGCCACTTTGATATCCTATTTGAGCCTTAAATTCCTATATTTAGTGGAGAATTAAATGCTGTCAAAGTGTGTGAAGTTGATTTTGATGGAGTTTGGAAGGAATAAAATATTTGGAGCTATACAAGTGATTATGAGCTTAAAAATAAGTTGTTTAGAAGTAGTGCACGAAATTGGTACCCCGAGAAAAAAGAAAGGAGAGAAAAGTATGTTGAGCTTGAAGGAAAGAAGAGAAAAGAAAATTAAAAGAGCATGAAGCTGGATAGCCTTGAAGTGTAAAAATCTGCAGTACAAAAGATCTCCGGTTTTGATTATCTACTAATTAAGTCACTTATCCATATGTTTTCTACCCTTACCAAAGAGCCAACATTACATCCAAAAGAAAAGTCTTTTTTGATCTTATTGTCGAATCATACTTTTAGTGGTGGAGAGTTTGAGACTTTTGGCAAGCTTATGGTTACGCATGCACTTGAATTGAATCTGAGCGTAAACACCTTAACCCATAAGTGTACATCTTTACACTTGAGTTCGAGTGATATATACTTCCCGTGAGAACATGTCAATGGAGCATTTGAAGTGGTGGTGATTGTCTTGACTTGTATGCTATGAATTGATTATTACATGTAATAAGAGTTGCATGACCTAAGTTGAGGACAATTGTATTTTGAATGAGGTATTGGTCATAGTCCTTGTTTTCCCGCTAATTTTCTTATTCTCTCTCTCGCTCTTTATTTTTATTTTGTTACCTCGGGACGAGCAATGGGTAAGTTTAGGGGATTATTGAGAGTGGAAATTAACGTGTTTTAGTGTCCAATTGAACACCTTTTTGATGGAAATTCTTGTTATATATTAGCACAAGTATTTTATATTTATTATATATGAGAAAAAGGTGCACATGAGGTGTTTTATTGTGTTTTTGCTAGAAAAAGGATGAAAAGTGCAAAGTTGGAGAAAATGTGCAATTTGTGCAAGAATGCTGAAAACGCACATCCAACTTTCATAATTTTTCTGTATTCGTGTGGAGATCTGAACAAGAAGTGTGATATATGGTTGGAAAGTCACTGAAAAGAAAATCGTTTTGGCGTCAAGAATACCCCAATCGGAATCCAAACGAGAGAGATATGATTAAAGTGGTAACGTCACGCGAGCTGTGTCGAACAGAACAGCTATGTTATATTGCATGGCTTGTTAAACTAAAAATCTTGAAGTTTCTGTGAGTTCTTTATATTCAGAGAAAACCAAGGAAGAGAGGATCGCGTGAGTGTAAGAATCACTCAAATCAGAGATGGGATGAGGAAGTTATGCTTAAAATTGTGAAGTCGCGCAGCTGCCAGCGAGAATTTCCGAGAATTTTCCAAAAATTTTCGAAAATTACCTAATTTATCTCCTTATCACATAATCCTCCATGATTCACTCATATATATATTTCTTTCCTTATTTAATTATATTCTCACACCTATATATATTTCACATCATTATTCATAAATTGGAGGAGAATACAATAGATTAGAGGAAGAGAGGTCACAACCATACTACACCCTACAAGGGGGATCACTCCCAACCATCATCCACTTCTTTTCCTCCATCCATCCATCACTTTGAAGATTCGTTCGTGGAATCAAGACGGAGAAGGATGCGACGACGCCCACATCTAGGGTTTTATTTGTTTCCTAATTTATCTTGTATTTTTTGAACATCCGGATAAGATCTATCCAACACCCATGATTGTTCTTCGCAACATCATGGGCTAGAACTATTTTGGTAGAACTAGGGTTGTGAAGGTTTTTACCAATTAATTGAACTTTCGTGTGTAAACTCCGTACAACACTACTTGTGGATTTATTTTATATATGATTGTGCTTTTTTAATTCATACTCACGGTCGTTTTGTGCATCATTAACTGTTATTTAGAGTCTGAATACATATCTTGGTTATTGATTGAGTGCGTTCACTACTGAGTAGAATTCCATGTTATGATTCTAAGTGAGGGGACTCCGAACGTTCATTAGAACTATCATATATGAATACTTATTAATTGAATTGAATTCAGGTTATTAAGTATGATAAAGAGGATAATTTTGTAATACCTATAAAGGGAGATCATATCGGGTTAGAGTACCAATTGACAGGGGAAATAATTGATACTGATAGTACCTAGAAAAGGGGTGGAATTATATCTCTTGCTCCGAGGTTATTCACACCTGTTACACGCATGTTTACTTGTGTCTATAGAGTAGATATACATGGCTTAGTGATGCGTCCATATTCTACAAGGCAGAGTCGGACATCAACACACAAAAAGGAGATTAATGAGTGAAACTGGATTATCCTAGAGCTACCTATTCTCTTACTTAATCCACTTTCGTATTCTTCGAGTGATCTTTTATTTTATTTGTTATTTAATTTAATTGTTAGTAGATTAATAATTCAAACCTCCTACTTAATTGCCAACTTGTCTTAATTAATTTAGTAAATAATTAAATTGATAATACGCCGTCCCTTGGGTTCGATATTCACTTGGTCGCTTGCTAAACTGCAATTGATATCCTTAATACTTGGGGATTAATTTTGTGTGCAAAGAAAACGCGCATCAATATGGTCGTAATGGACTATGTCTATTTTATAAAATAGAAAATAATAAATTTTGGCAAAATAGAGATAAGGTTAATTGCATTAAAATACACGATCTTTTTTTATTTTTTCAATTTAATCATAAATTATTTTTTTATCAAAAAAATACACGACTTTCTCTTTTTTTTTTAATTTAATCATGAACTTCTTTTTTTATCAATTAAATACACTACTTTTTGTATTATAATCAATGTAATCACGAATTTTAAAATTTTATCATGTTCTTTTGTATTTTATATAATTTAATTACAAATTCTTTTATTAATAAAATATATGACTTGATTAATAAAAAATAATATAATATATTAAATATTTAAAATAAAATGTATAGTTATATACTTATTAAATATTAAAAATTCATAAACAATCTTTTTTTGGATAAGAAATAGGGGATGTAAGTGTGTGATTGACAAAAATTACATATGAAACATTAAAAAGAAAATTAAACAAATTTGTTTTCACAAATTAAATGGGTACGCATTTATAAAACTTTTAGTATATATTATATATAATAATTTATGCATTATGATTTAAACTTTATTATATTTTAAAATTTTAATATATTTAATGTGTATTAATTTTTATTCATTAACATAGTAATGTATTTAATAAATACTAGTAGGCATTGTGATTAAATTGTAAAAGATTAATATATATATATATATATATATATATATATATATATATATATATATATATATATTTAATTGGATAAAAGAAATCATGATTAAATTAAGAAAATATATTAATGTCGTGTATTTAATTGAAAAAAAAAATTGTGATTAAATTGAGAAAAATGAGAAGGTCATGTATTTCTTTGATTAAAAAAAGAAGTTCGTGATTAAATTGAAAAAAATGAGTAAAGATCATGTATTTTATTGCAACTAATTCGTAAAGATATGATATAAGTTAATTGGGGCTGAAAATTTTCGAAGACCTATTGAAGGACTAAAAAGTTGAATTCTTTAAAGTTAGTGGACTGATTTCAAAATTGAAGAGAGGTGGTTCTCAATAACATGTTGGTCACCTGTTATAGCAGGTCAAAGAACCAAAAAGTTGAATTCTGTAAAGTTAATGGACTGATTTCAAAATTGAGGAAATGTATTGATCAATTTCAAAATAAAAGTACGTTAGCGGACGAAAAATTCTATTTTTTCTTTTAAAAATATTAACCTCCCACTGTTATTATTTATTTCATATCGTGAGACGGTGTCATACGAATTTAGTAAAAAAATTTAAAAAATAACTTACCTCCCACTTAGAGCTGTCAAAACGGGTTGGGCCCGCCGGGCTGGCCCGCTCTGCCTCTAAAAAAGGTGGGTTGGGCCGTAAAATTTGCAGCCCGTTTGGAGGTGGGCCTAAACAGGCTGGCCCAAATGGGGGCGGGCCTAGACGGGCTCAACCCAAACTGGAGGCGGGTTGGCACATTTGGGCCCACCATAATTTTTTCTTTTTTTTTTTGCAAATGGTCAAGTGTTTTTTTATTCCAAATATTTGTTGTTCCTTTGTTAAATATTTTTTAAAATAATAAATTAAATCATAAAATGAATATTCTAAAATCTAAATATTTTGTACCATAGATTAGTATACAAAATATGTAAATAATTTAAAATCCTATTATGCTTGATTTTGAATTATTTTTAATTTTTGAAAATTTTTAATATATAAATGTATATATATGGATTAGAATCAAATGCAAATGCAAATGCAAATTATAAACCTTTAAGATATCTAATCATTTGAAGATTGACAAGAATATAATCATATAATTGATCAACATAAAGATTTGAATGTTTATATTATGATGTTATGATGGATGAGTTTTGAATAGACTTTATAATTATATTTAGAGCTTTGTGATTGACCTTAAGAACTAATAATTTTTTTGTGATTTAATTTTTGTTATTTGAGGATAATTAGACTTACATTATTTTATTTGAGATTCTTAAGAAATATATAATTAGTATAGACAAAGACTTGTGTACAACTTCCAATTAGTACAACCTCCTTCCTTCACCTTCAGTGTGTGTTTTTCTCATTTTTTTTCTTTTTTTTTAAATTGTTGCTATTATTGTTTTTTTTTTATATTTATTTAATTTTAGGGATATAAATACAATTTTACCCTTATGATTTAGGGTATAATTTATCCCTAGGGTTTAGGGTTTATGGTATAATTGTAATTTTACCCTTGTGGTTTTGGGTATAATTTATCCCTATGGTTTAGTGTTTAGGGTAAAATAGTCATTTAAATAAAATAAATTTAAAAATAAAATTAAAAAAAATAATATTAATGAAGGAGGAGGATTTAATTAAGAATGGTGGGGACCAAGGTTGTACCAATTCAATTGTTTGTACCCTAGTCCCTCTCATTAGTAAATTATATGTTATTTGATAAATGATCTTTGTTTATGTTTAATTGTTCATGTAGCTATTTTGTAAAATCTATATTTATATTTTAATTATCTAATTGATATTATAGATTTTGTAAGAGTGTCCATCATTTAGATATTTTATTTTCAAATAATAATAATGATAATTATAATTTTGCAAGAGCGCCCATCATTTTGATATTTTTTTTAAATAATACTCCCTCCGTCCCGGAGTTAAGTTCACCGACACTGTAGATACGGAGTTTAAGAAAAGTTGTTTTTTGACCAACTTTATTGACTTTTGAGGGGGTATTGTGGTATTTTTAGGTAATAAATAAATTATAAAGTATGTTATGTGTGTTAGGTGATAGTGGTATTTTTGAAATTAAGATAACTTTTGAGGTTGTTAGTTAATGTAAAGTTTCCTTTTTTGGGTGGTGAACATAAGTGTGGGACGGACGAAAACGGAAAGTGTGAAGATAAGTATGGGACAGAGGGAGTAATAATTATAATAATATCGCTAAAAAAAAGAGAGAAGAGGGTTGGCCCGCCATAATCCACCACCCGCCTTTAAATGGGTTGGGCCTTGCAATTGTAGCCTGTACTCGCCTATGCCTGCCCTCCCTAAGCCCGACAAAAGACGGGTTGAGGTGGATTTTGGCCCGTTACGCCAGCCCGTTTCGACTGCCATCATTTATTTCATAAAAGAATTAAAAAAAAAAAAACTGTCCTCCCACTTCCATCCACTTATTTCATATCTACATTGAATGATGGATATGGAGTTATATGAGAGTTGTCACATGTATTTCATCTAAATATCTTAGCTCTCAGAAAATATGGATACTACAATTTATTGGAATGTGATTGATGGAGGATATAAAACCACAAATAAATTAACACGCGGATAATTGGAATTTGATGGAGTACGGACGGCACTCTTATAGTAGTACTGTTAAACACTAATTTAAATAGTACTATATAGTATTCCCTCATTTGAATAATAACACTAATTTGAAAATGGAGACGTCTATTTACACTCAATTTTACTAAACGTATCTTAATTATTAAACATACTCCATCAAAATTAAAATAATTATATATAAATTATTAAATATATCACATCTTAGACTATTTTATCCTTTTAATTAAAAATATGCTATTCATATCCCATTTTTTCTATATGTATCCCATTAATTAAATAAACCTCGTAAAATGAAAACAAAATTTTACTTAATAGACAATTTTATTATTATTTTTTAATAAAAGAAATATATAATCCCACCATTTTTTTTTCTCTAACTGAACTACCAAATTTTGCTGACGAAACACCTTCAAATCTTGAATACATACAACAATCCTTTCACAACGTGTTCGACGACTCCGCTAAAAGAAGAGGAAGAAGACGATGGTCTCAAAATAAAAAATAAAAATAAATTAAAAATTAATCAAAACTGGAATCTCGATAACAACTGTGATATTTTATCTATCTTGAGTTGTATGAAATTTTTTGGCTAGATTAAGTCCAGAATATAACTAATTAAATGAAATGTTACTATTAAAGATTATATATATATATATATATATATATATATATATATATATATATATATATATATATATATATATATATATATATATATAACGTCTTTGTTCTTACTGGTGCTCAAACCCATTTCTCCTTATCAAGTTATCATCATTAAGATTCAAATTAAATTTATTTTAATTAAAAGTTTTAATTTTCCCCCAAATTTTGTTTCTGACACAAGTATAAGAACTAAAGATGATAAAAAAATTAAGTTTTAGGTTAAAAAAATGAAAGAAGGTGATTTGAATTGGAGTTTATACATGATAGAATCGAGAAGTTCATATTTTACTTTTATATATTATTTAATTAAAGATAAATAATATGCTTATTAATGTAAGGGTAATTTAGTCTTCTCATCTTTAAAAATAAAAAAAATTAAAGGGGTGCATTTAGAAGAATCGAAGGTGTAAATAGCCGAATTCTTTAAAAATATACTATTCTCTCCGTTGAAAATTCACAAGAGATATAATGTTTTTTAATTTTTTTTATAGTATAATATTTTTAAGTAATAAATAAATTATAAAGTAAATTATGTTATTTATAAAGTAGTGATAATTTTAAAATTAAATTGATGGATTGTGTATTTCCTTATTTACATTACAAAAAATTTATATTTTACTAATTGAATATTTCATTTCATCAGTAAAACCTTAATTTCATAGCGAAATTAGTTTATCAATGTAAAGTAGTGATATAATTTTAAAATATAAATGTGTTTTGGGTTGATGAATTGTGTAGTAATCCGTTAGTGATCCTATGAAAAAACACATTTATTTGAATTTGAACAATCGACCTTTCAAGTATATTTATATATCCTATATTAACTCAACTAATGTATAAATTATGTTATAAATTGACATTTTAATACATTAAACTCTCATATTATGATATTTTTTATTCTTTTTTCTTTTAAATTAGTCTACTTAAACTCTCTAATAATGAATTTATTATTTGGAGATATATTTATTTCATTTTTATAAAATAGAATTTTCTACGAAAATTTCCAGTAATATATTAAGTCATTGGAATTTGAGTTAGAATTTTTCAATGGTTTTCAATTTTCGATGAAATTTTCACTGGAATTTTTCCAATGACTTAATTTTACTCGAAATTTCTATTGAAAATTTCAAATGGTTTATCATGATATTAGAATAACATTGAAATTTTCCAACGATTTAAAATTAAACAGGAATTTTCATTGGAATTTTTCAATAGCTTTAGCTTTTATTGGAATTTTCGTTAGAAATTTCATATAGTTTATTAAGCTACTGGAATTAGCAATGAAAATTTCCAACGGTTTAAATTTTCATGAGAAATTTTGCTAGAATTTTCCAATGGTTTAAGGTTTCATTGGAAAATTATATGGAATTCTAAAATTTCCTTCAAATTTACTTTTTGTTGGAATTTTTCTGTTGTAATTTGACATTTTTTTTCCTAGAACTTGTTCACCTTTTTGATGTGCAATAAAAGTGTATTCTTAAGTATAAGGAATCAATTGTAGCTCAACTTGTGACCAAGTCAAATATCGAACCTAAAGGTAGTAATTAAAAAACAACTAAATTTTTATTTATGACTCATTTTATCTAAGACAAATCCAAGAGTATGAAAATTAATTATGAACTAAAATAAATAATTAAATATTAAAAAAAATAAAATATATAAGTGGAAAATAACATGAGTATTTCAAGAGAAAAGACAAGATAACTCTAGGAATTCAGTTTAAACTAGTTAAATTAAGTCATTAAACAATTAGTTAGAATCACTGCAGAAATTATGTTAGCATTCACTTAATTATGCTAAGCCTCTGGATCAAGCAGTACTTAATTCGTGAATCTGACTTAAAACCTAAGATGCCGAACAATAATTTCTACTTTCTTTTTAGGTATTTTATGTTAAATTTCATCTAATTTTAGGATACTAGACTTCCTTTTATAGGTTTTTTAAAAACAAATTTTTAATTATCCATCTAATCGCTAAAAGAAAAATATAATATTTGTTGGCAAATTATAATTGATAATTACAAACGGATTAAATTTAATGAATAAATTTCGTTACTAATATATGAGTTTTTTTTGGTAATGTTAGTAGCATGAACTTCTTTACAAGAAGACAAAATATCAATTGAAATTCTAATCTATTTCAAAAGGTGCTCCATCTCCTTTTTCAATAATTTAGACTGGCACATCACCTCGTTAACTCTATTATTCAAATTTGAAAATATGTGATATTTCAAACATTTAAACCCTTGAAATATAATAGATGAAAAATACTTCTTGAAAGAGCGGATTTCAGCTAACCAAGTATCTTCCTATAGGGCATTTCCCTCACTTGAGTGGAACAGTTATTCGAATGGAACGAATTTGAGTAGTGTATACTTAAATTCGACTAGAGTAATTATCGAGTCAAGCTCGAGTTCGACTTGATGAAGAAACGAGCTTAATAAAGAGCTCAAGCTCGCTCAAGTAATTCGAGTTAAGTTCTAGCTCGGTTTGACTCGTTAATCAAATCGAGTCAAGTTAATTTATCGAGCCTTAACGAGCTTATCGAGTCGATTTTTAATGAATTATATTTTCATATTTATTACTCCCTCCATCCCCTTGATACATATCCATTTTTTCATTTTGGTCCGTCCTATTACAAAGTATCAATTTCTCTTTTTGGATTGATGTGACCACAACTACTATACATGGCCCCACACTCAACACTAATACAACTACCCACTACACATTAAAATATTATTTCTCTCACCTTTACTATATATTAAATTATTATACTCCTTAATCCACGTGCAAAAAAGTAGACTAATACCTTTTAAGGGGACGGAGGGAGTATTTTATTTACGAATTATTATATCATTATATAAAATTATAATTAAATATTATTATTAAATAATCGAACCTTATCTAGTCGAGTTGAGCTCGGCTAGGCTCGTTCATAAAACAGTATAAGGTGAGCTCGAGCTCAAGTAGTCACCAATCAAGTTGAGCTAGAACCTTAACGAGTCGAGTCGAATCGAGTTCTCGAATAACTCATTTATTTAAAGCGTTTTACTTGAGCTATGGTATTGTAGGTACATTTAAAGGAAATGCACTACAGCTAATGGAGGAGATCCAAGTTTGTCATCAACCCTTTTAATCAATAGAATAAATTTTAATCACATAAATCGTTAGATTTCTTCCAAAATTCATCTTTGGATTCGCATCTTTTCTGGAAGAGTTATATCCGTGCACCCATGTAAAAAAGAGTTAATTTTGTTGTACTCTTATCATAATTTTACGAGAAATGTACGTGTTACTTAATAAATATTATATTTATTTACCATTAATTTTGATTAAAAAATAACAAAGAAATTTTCTAACAATTTGATTAAGTTTTGAGAGAGTCTCATGTAAACCTAATTTATCATGCACCTTGATTTTATAAAATTATGCAAAAAGGTTGTCTTGGCTCCCTTACTTCGGCATGACAGTTTGTGAGGGAGATAAATCATAGTAATTCAATCTACAAATCTACCAACAAGGGTTAAACCTTTTTACCAGACATCTTGATTTTATAAAATTATTATTTTAAACATGAAAAATTACTAATTAATAGAAAAATTATTAATCTTTTGAGTGAAAAATATTACTCATCTCAGCAAAAATATAAAAAATCAGAACATACAGAATTTGAAAAGTAATAGTTTTTATATATTCAGATGTGTAATATATACTCAGTTCATTACTATAAAGAGTAATTTTTATTATATTAAATAGTATTTTCGATAAAATCAAAGTATAAGGTGAACCCAATTCATAAAAGTATTTGTCATAAATTTTTATTCATTAATTTATACTCCCTTCATTCCTAGGTAAGAGTCTCATTTTACCATTTTGGTTGTCCCACCCAAAGGATCTCATTTCCTTTTTTGGACACATGGGACCACCCACACCCACTAATACAATTAAAACATAGCCCCACACACCCACTAATATAACTACCCACTAAACATTAAATAATAATACTTCTTAATGCACATGCCCAAAAGCAAATGAGACTCTTACCAAGGGACGGAGGGAGTACGTTTTATTAATAAATAAATATAAAATTGAATATGATCACACGAATTGGATTTCGACATGCAGATAATATTTTGTCTTTTCAAGATATATACTCTCCCTCCATTCCGGTAAAAGGTCATCATTTGTTTTTCGCACATGGATTAAAGATTATAACTATTTTATGTCTAGTTGGTAGTTGTATTAGTAGTGAGTGGTGAATCATACGTGGGACCTTTTTACTAAAATGAGTAAATAAGAACTTTTAAATGAGACCCCCTATATAATAAAATATGGACCTTTCAGTGGGACGGTGGAAGTACTATACTCTAAAAGAAGGAATATATATATATATATATATATATATATATATATATATATATATATATATATATATATATATATATATATATATATATATATATATATATATATATATATATATATATATATATAGCCCCGCTTCTTATTATTCTTCGCTCCCAGCCTTTCCTCAGTCACGCATTAAGGTTTATGTTTTCCATTTTTTATTGTCCCAAATTAAGGTTTGCATTTCATTTTATGTCAAATTGGCCCATTTAAAAAATAATTAATTATTCATGTAGGACTCATACATAATATTAATGCAACTTTTCACTATATATTAAATATTACTCCCTCCGTCCCAAATTCAAGTTCACATTTACTATACATACGTAGTTTAAGAAAATTCACTTTTTGACTTACTTTTGAGGGTAATATGGTATTTTTGGGTAATAAATAAATGATAAAGTATGTTATGTGTGTTAAAAAGGTGATGATAAATTTGAAATTAAAGTATGTTAGAGGGATATTAGTTTGTTGCTTTTTCCTTTTATGAAAGTGTGAAGTTAAATTTGAGACGGACCAAAATGGAAAGTGTGAAGTTGAAGTTAAGATGGAGGGAGTATTTCTTTCACCTCGCCCTACATTAAAATATTAATCTCTTAATTTACGTAAAAATGCAAACGTAAACATTATCTAAACTGGAGGTAGTATATTTTTTCAAGGCAAAAACTTGTATGCGTCCGGGCACACGGAAGCACATTCCGTATGCCTTTAGAATTTTGTGTTAAATTGTATACCCTTTAATATAAAGATGTTTACCCTTTATTTTACAAGGCAAAATCTGGGCGCACGGAAGCACACTCCGTATGCCTTTAGAATTTTGTGTTAAATTGTATATCCTTTAGTATAAAGGTGTGTACCATTTATTTTCTAAAGAAAAATAAAAAATATAATAAAAAATGTATACCTTTAAAACAAAATAATGTACCCTTATTTGTAATATTAAATTCTAAAAGTACACAGAATATGCTTCACGCACGTAGAACTCACTCTTTTTTCAATTCTCATCACATGTAAGCAGGGACGGACCACTTCACCGCTAAGATTTTATAAATATTTACCATAGTATGCATTTACAGTAATCTAGTTGGCCCACTGTCGAATAACATGTTGTGTGGGTGTTCGAGTTTGAGTTGTATACGTTATCCCTTTTATATTTCTTATATTTATATTTTTTTTATTTTTTGTTTCTTATATTTATTTTTATAATTAATTTTATTTTTTATTTTCTTCATACTTTTTATTTAGTACTCTCTCCGTCCCAAGTATTTTTGCTTTTTTGTATGGGCATGAAAATTAAAAAGTGTTTTTTTTAATATATAATGTAAAAAAAGTAGAGATAAATTGGCAATTTAAAGAGAAAAAGTAAATAAAATTATTGGGAATAATAAATAATTAAAAGGTAAAAAAGTAAATAAAGTTGTTAGAATTGATGAATAAAGTGTAAAAAATAAGTAAGATGTAGGATGTATTTTTATCATTTATGAAATGAGTAAAAATACGTGGGACTCCTAAAAAATTGAAAGTGGGTAAAAATACGTGGAATAGAAAGAGTATATTTCTTTGATTTTTTTTGTTTAATTTATTTTTAAAATACAAAATTTTTTCTCTCTTTTTTATTTAGTTCACTTTTTTATAAGTATTTTTTATTTCATTTAATTTAAAATACATAATATATGGAGTACATTGTTATCATTTTATTAATGATAAACGGTCTCACAAGACTTGTATGAAACGAATAAGAAATAATAATACTCCTTTCGTCCCACAATAAACTTCACACTTTCCGTTTTCGTTCGTCCCATAATAGTTTGCACCACCCATAAAAAGAAACATCACACTAATTCATAACTTCAAAAATTCATCTTAATTACAAATTTATTGCTTCCACCTAACACACATAACGTACTTTATAATTTATTTATCACATAAAAATACTACAATACCTCCAAAAGTCAATAAAGTTGGTAAAAAGTATTTTTTTTAAACTATGTATCTACAGTAACGGTACAAACTTCTCCGGAGCGGAGGGAGTAATTTAATGGATAAAAAATGATACTAACATTTTAACAAAAAGTGATACTCCACCTTGAAATGATATTCTGTTTAATAATAAATATAATTGTGCAGTGAATTATTTAATGAACATTTATCCTATCTCAAGGTAAAAGTCGAATATAATGTACAGCACTGGTAAGAAGTTTCAGTTCGAGTTTCTACGATAAAAGTGGAAGAGCAAACCAGATAGTAATTGAGAGAATTTAAAACTCTACATACAACAGACTGCAATCAGAGCAAGATTGAGATATATATGAAATCAGTGGCAATAGTGAAAATTATCATACATACTCCATACAAAATTGTAAGAGAAGTACATACATTTACAATTTATCTCTGACTTCTTCTTCTTCACATTGTAAGAAATTTGAGTAAACAAAGATGGTAGAACACATTATCAACCTTATCAAAACCAAACAAATAAAATTAAATATTGAATACTTAAATTAATGCATTATTTGATCTAATATCAAAAGTCATCTTTTCCAGCTCACCTCAATCAACACGCGCCACCAAATGGATAAAAAGAGCTTCTCCATTATATGGCGGCCCAGCCGGCCGGTTGCAAAATAGAGCGCCGGCGTCCATAAAAATCAGGCGTAGAGGATAATAAATAGTGAGGCGGAAGTTTTTAAATTATTGTACAAAAATGCCAAGAACTTGAATGTATTAGAGATACTAGGGTTTTAAAATGTCTATCAGCCTTAAAGATGAATTTATTTATTAAAGATAAATTTTAAATGAATAGGCATTTTAAACATCGCTTGAATAACATCTATTAATAAAAACTGGGCATTTCAAACAAAGTAGATGTCTATTAGAGAATAAACATCATGTAAAAGACATTAGTTTCAAGAACTGATGTCTATATATCAGTATCTTTTATTTAGAGTTCTGAACAGAAATCACTTAAAAGACATCGGTTAGTGAAAGCCAATGTCTATCAATGAATTTTCATAGAAAATCGATGTATATCAGTGCACTTTTCGCTAAAACACATTGGTTTTTAATAAAAAGACATCATATCTTATGAATAACCAATGTGTATATACTAGATTGTTGGAAACACACATCCCTCAACATGCATAGAGAGGAAATCTCTTACCTCTCACCGTAGGATTGTGTTGCAGCGGAAGAAACACGAACCTGTTGGTACTCACGTTGTTAAACCGTGATCTCTGGATCAATCCTTCAACACGGGGTTGAGAGAATATATTTCCACGAATGTGTATTAACTGTGGAATATGATGACTAGATTTGTATGTGAATCCGAGAGAGAGAACTAGATATATAATGTTTAGGCATTCTTAGTTTGCGTTCTGCATGTTCTGTAATTCATGCGTATACGCTTGTTTAGCATTCCGTGTACTCAAACGCATTCTGAATACACACGCACATATCTCTCATGCCCCACCATGTCTTAATGTATTCTCCTCTCTATTCTGCATGTTTCTACGCAGAAGAAATAGAGTACACAGAGATGGGAGTTAATTAACGATTTTTATTAACTCCCTCTCTTTCTCTCTTATCCACTTCTTATGTGAAAAAATAAATAATAATAAATTATTATTTACATCTCCCACTCACATATGAAGTCAAAAGTCGTCTGACTCATTTTCTTCGTGAATTATATTCTCGTACAGATTAATACATCGTGTGACCCACGAGATATGAGTTTTAATCGCTATACACTTGTTAGAAATATATAGCAACTCAACCAGTTCATCAATGAAACTCAACAAGCTCGCTATACCCCAGAACTCTTGAACATTTAACATAAGTTGACATATCTCTTTTTCAATCCCTGAATTTGTCAGAGCATATTCAACCCTTTTGCAAAAATAACTATGTATTCATAATCAAGACCCTGCTTGATTGACTAGTCAATGAATCACAATAGTATATGTTAAATTAAGACGTTCTTCCCATCTCACTAAGTATCTACAGTCTCCCACTATAGCTGCTTTCCTAGACATGTACCGCATCGCCTTTATTAACCATAGCTCTTTTGGTAGCATGCTAAAGTAGCATCACCAAAGTGAAGACTTAGAATATAGTAGAAAGTCATAAGGGTAACCAATAGATAAGGACTCATACTTTTGAGAAAATAGGGATTATTTTCTCAATCCTGTTGGGGTCAACTTGGCACATGTCGTTTTCCTAAAACACATGTCACAATGTCTTTAACTTCCTTCCAAGAAAGTGTATGTCGTATTTCATTTAATTTAGACATCGTGTAAATCAGAGTTCAAGAGTGTCCCATACACTTAACTCGGGTATCCTCCCTCCAAGGTATAGGATCTCCGTCGATTTAGCTATACAACAAGTTGGATTAGATTCGTGGCGAAATCTATCCCGATTACATTAATTATCGTAATCTCATCTCTGTGCTCCCACTGAACCAGAGGCAATTGCTTGTATGAGGGAGCCAATCATAACTTGCCGACATACTATTATATATGAACCATCACATATAATATATAAAACATATATATAGTTAAACCATTAACTATTCCATTAACGTACATAAACATATTCAATTCATCGTTTTAAATCATTTACAGACTCAAACGAGTAGAAGTTTAATTAAGAATCACTTTTCTTCTTATCTATAATATCTCTAACAAAGTTGTACTTTATGTCAATGTGTTTGGTTTTTCCATGATCTTTCGGGTCTTTTGTGTAAGCAATAACCGCCTGATTATCACATTAACTAAAACAGCTCCCAATGGAGTGTTTGAGACCTCCTAATGTTTCATGAATCTTCTCAACCAGATAGCCTCTTGAACTGCAAACGCACATGTCACAAACTCAGCTTCCACTAGTGGACAGTGCTATTCAAGTCTATTTCTTGCTACACCATGAGATTGCTCCATTGTTGAGCAAGAAGATATAACCGGGAGTTGATTTACGTTTATCTAAATCACCACTCCAGTCAGCGTCTATATACTCATTCAGTGCACTGTTATTCCCTTGATAACAGATAAAATAGTCTGCAGTCAATCACATTGGCATATGGTACTCTGGCCATTTCATTCTTTTCATCTTGAGTCTTGGGACACATTTGTTGACTCAATGATTCACCTTCCACAATGGGAGTATCTATAGGTTTGTAGGTGTCCATCTTGAACCGTTCTAAAAATTTCTTGATGTAAGTCTCTTGAGACAAACCCAATAATTTCTTTGAACGATCCTTATGGATCCACACACCAAAGTATGTACTCTACTTCACCCATATCTTTCATTTCGAAATTTGAAGACAACCATCCTTTTATGGTTTTAAGATACTCTTTTGCTATTTCCAGCTAGAAGTATGTCATCCACATATAAGGATAGAATCACAAAACAATTATTGGACCGTTTAAAGTAAACACAGTGGTCTTCGTTTATCATAACAAAGTTATATGAGATGATCATTGAGTGAAATCTCAAATACCACTGTCTAAAGGATAGTTTGAGTCTATAGAACAACTTCTTCTATTTACAAACTTTATCCTCTTGACCTTGAAGAATAAATCCTACAGGTTGTTGTATGTAGATTACTTCTTCTAATTCTCCACTGAGAAATGCGGTCTTAACATCCATTTGCTGTAATTCTAAATCCATACTAGCCACTATAGCCAATAGTAGACAAATCAAGGCAAACCTCACTACAGGTGAAAGTGGTTTCAACGTAGTCTATACCCTTGTATAATATAACCTTTTATCACCAAGTGAACTTTCTACCTCTCTATTGAGCCATCAGCATTTCTTTAGATTTTGAAAATCCATTTATTCTCAATTTTCTTTCGTCCCTTTGAAAGATCTACAAGTCCCCAGACTTGATTTGACTTCATAGACTCCATCTCCTCTTTCATCCATTTATCCTTTGCCCGACAAGTTAGAGCTTCTGTAACGTTTATAGGCTCTTCCTCGTCAACAGGAGAATCATCTCCATTTTCTGGTGAAACTAAGAAGGTTTGTCCTTCAATGTCATAATGCCTTTTAGGCATATGTTTCCTAGAACTTTTCGAGATGAGATAACTGATGATAGTCTTCTGTAGACAAAAATGCTCTAATTGGGAATCACTTGATTCTCAATCGGCAAATATCTATCAAGATCCACACCATCAACTATCAAGATCTACACCATCACCATCAGCTTATTACTCCCACTTGGATCTTGTAGATATTGGTTTTCTACTATCTCGAAAAACAGGTTCAGCATTCCTGATGCCATTTTACTAGGAAATTTAGTTTCCAGAAAATGAGCATTATGTTATTCTGTTTTAGTTAAGCTCCTATCGTGATCTCCTATGAAATGTAACCCTTAGAATTCGAAATATCTTATGAAGATACATTATTTTGCCTCTAGGACCCAACTTTCCATACTGACTCGATGAACCATGTACGTAAGCTACTGATCCCCAAGCTCTGAGGTTACTCAAGTCAGGTTTTTTACCCGTCCAAAGTTCATATGGAGTCGAAGCAACTGACTTAAAAGGCACGTGATTAAGCACATAAGCTTCCGTAAATAACGCATCTCGTTATAATAGCTTGTGCCATCATGGATCTTACCATCTCCAACAAAATCCTATTCCTTTTCCAGCAACACCATTTTGTTGAGGTGTATAAGGAACAGTTGATTTTCGGATTGACCCTTTTCATTACAAAATTCCTTGAATTGTTCTGATAGATATTCACATATTCAACTTCACTCAAGTATCATCTAAAACAATCCATTGCTTCAGATTTATCAGATATAAAGTAGACTGAATAATTATCAATGAACGTAATGAAATAGTAAGCTCCATTTTGTGCTTTCACATTTACAGAATCACATATATCAGAATGGATTACTACAAATAGAGATAAAGATATAACAGCTTTACCAAAAAGGTTTTCTAGTCAATTGCCAGCAAGATAATGTTCGCACCATTTGGACTACTCCTGGCGAACACACCATATGGATAATTCGACTTTAGAAGAAAGATTCAACAATCATTCTTTCACAAGTCTATTCATCCTATCTTGCCCAATATGACCTAATCTAGCATGCCAAACATCATCATTCATGTTTGCATTACTAGAAGAAGCATGACAAGTATCATTAACGCTAATTACCACAGTGCCTTTAGTGAACAGTACATCATAACCCAAATTACGTAGAACTGAAACAGAAATTAAATTTCGCGTGATCTCCGGAGCATATAGAACATCATGTAGGATAAAGTTCGGACCATCGTTAAGGTCCAATTTGCAAGTCCAAAGTCCTTTGACTTTGACTCATGATTGTTTCCTACATATTTGTACCTAGTCCCCTTTGGAACATGGCAAAAAACTACAAAAACTCCTATGTCTCTTGCCACATAGTCTGCTGCTCCTGAGTCCATAATCCACAATGGATAAGAATCAAACAAAAAGACAGTACTCGAGACATTAATTTCACACAAAACAGAATAAGATGAATCCACCTTTTCCCTCCCGGGATCAGGGCATTCACGAGCATAATGACCAAACTTACTTTAATTGTAACATGGCATCATGCTTTTATCTTTCTTATTCTTTTTATCACGCTTGTTTTCCTTTTTCTGTTCATCAATTTTGTAGTTGGATTATCGTCAGGCTTACCACCATCACCATCAGATCGTCTTCCCTTCTTTCTCTTCTTCTAATTCCTTTTCCTTTTGAAGCATGAAGCTCCTTTAGAAGTAGAACTGGCATAGAAGGCCACAGAATAAGGCTTTGAGGCTCTGAGCCTCTCATCTTCCAGCTCAACATGACGAGTAACATCATTCAAAGTTTTAATGCTTTCATTATGCGTCAAGTTGACTTTAAGATGTTCCTAATGATCAGGTGAAATGCGTATTAAGGCTTGGACTTACTGATCCTCAGAGAGCATATGACCGGCAGTCTTAAGTTCGATTATCATATTAGACATCTCTCTAAGATGTTGTCTAATTTTATGATCAGGTTTCTTTTCATAAGTGTCGAACTTAATAGTCAACTGCATAAACCTTGTAATCGATGTACCTTCATACTTCTCACGTAGATACAACCAGATATCATGTGCAGTGGGATTCATGAATCATCGCATCGATTACTGAGCTTACAAGAATACCTCGTGGAAATGGAATTTTCCCTTTCCATGCCAGGTATGCTCCTTGGTCATGTCTCCCTTGGTTTCTAAAACCCATGTCTGGATCAACTATTATTTGGTTTATAGCATCCAATGCATCTTGTTCATACAATACATACCAAAATTTATGACGCCTTGTGTCATAATTGTCACCATTGAGTTTATCACCTTTTTTCAACTCAGCGACAATAGATTTTGAAGCTTATTTCTTTGATAGAGATTAAAGTGATTCAGTATGTTAATAATATTTTATCAAGTTTCACGTTAAGACTAACAGAGACATCTCAATAAATAACACAAGACTTGATCTCGAAAAATAGCTCGGAGACTACTAATCATCAATCTTATCAAGTGTCATAATACTAGATTCTTATTTCAAAACGTAAAACACATTGTTCAAGTAATTAATCAAATAACATTAAACAGCCACTCATAAATTTAACTCTAAACAACCATCCACAATAGCGAAAACACCAAGTCTGACAAGTCATGAACATAAAATTCTAATGAACTCCCTGAGTTTCCAATTAGAAATACAATGGAAAAGAATTAAGGAAATCTATGGATTAATCTCCCTAATTTATCATCACTAGATTTCCATCGATGCTCATAATCAAATTTCTTAGTCCCCACACTATAGATAGCTTGCCCCAAAGGATCTATATGAGGATTCTTTATCCGACGCTTCTCTCGACCACTTAGTCTTAAAGAATCAGAACGTCGAATCCTTCCCATCCTTAAGCAGGCCGATCATAGTGCCTGTGTCCTATCTCTTGCTACAGAAACATCAACCAAATCTTCCATAATTTGTCGACCATTAGGCTTCACTTCATAAGTCTCCCACTGAACCCAGAAATCCTTTTGTAGGTAAGGAGGCAAAGTGTTCGCCCAGGTCTCAGGACAGGAAACTTCGAAATACTTATCACGTGGAATCGCATTGCTATAAATCAAAGGCAATAATCGGTTGTAGAGTTCAATCAAATCAATTGCGTGGTCCCTTATGTTGTGTGTAGGCTTCATTTTATAATTCAAGAATTCATGGAGGATTTCATTTTTAATGCTAATGTCTTCCTCTGAAATTGATCCCGGTCCTGACATGCCTATGAGAAAACGAGCAACCAAAAACAAACATACCAGTGTTAGTCAAACTATATCACATGAATTTCCTCTCCATTTAATGCATATGGAAACAACTTTCCAAGATGCAATAGGTATATTCACAAGTGAATCAGTCCAACTTGGCTCCCACTTTCATAGGCTACAGGAGTTTGAACAATTCAAACATCACCAAAACACCATAAATATAGTATTAAATGACATATAAAGGTGCATATTCTTCAAAAATTGCAACCAAATAGCCACCCCGTAGGTTCGTATTCAATAAATATGTCATTAAATGAAGCAAAATCACACATACACACTAAAGATGACGTCAAACATTCTCGAAAACATCACCATCGGACTCAATGCATCGAAAAACACGTCGGAAACATCAAATAGTGACTGGAAAACGATTGCACGCGCCCGCACGTGCCCCAACGCGCCGGCAAAACACATCCACGCGTCAGCACGCGCTTCCACGCGCCGGCAGCAGCCGCCACGCGCTCGCACGCGCCACCATGCGCGGCCGAAAGCAGTCTGAGATCCGGCGTGTGAAACACACGAGCCACCACCGGAGATGGCAGCTGCCGACGCGTGTGTCACACGCGCCTCTGTCGTTTCCGGCGCGTGGGAGTCACGCGCCACTGCCGGGTCTCGGAGTGTGAAGGCCACGCGCCTCCGCCTGCCGCCGTGTTCTCCGGTGTCTCCGATCACGGGTTGACCCACTGGACCGACCCAGTTCTGCTGGGTCTGACCCGCATCCGTCTGATTGACCCGGTCCGCCTTCAGATTTTTCGAAATTACGATCAAGTCCCTAAACTTTATCGAATTTTCAAAAATCAACCCCTGAAGTTTCTGAACTTTTGCAATTTAGCCCTAATTTCGTAAAAAATTTCAAAAATTCATAACTAGAGTTTTAGAAGGCCAAAAATTCCACAAAAAATACTGACGGACTCCTCTCGACGAGCCCTATCCAGTGGTATAATCAAAACATGATTTTGCTTGCACGAAAAAATGACGAAAAAATCACACTTTCAAGTTTCATGGTGGATCACAACGTCATTAACACATATACACTGGAAACGAAGTTAATCTGCCTCATACTCACATAAATAACTCATCAAAGTCACATAATTCACCAATCATTTAACTTCAAATAAAATAATGTGAGAATGTTTCAAAAATAAAAGCAGAAAACTTTAACGCAAGAAATCCAGAGAAGAAAAACGAAGTACCAATCATTGACTCTGATACCAATGTTGGAAACACACATCCCTCAACATGCATAGAGAGGAAATCTCTTACCTCTCACCGTAGGATTGTGTTGCAGCGGAAGAAACACGAACCTGTTGGTACTCACGTTGTTAAACCGTGATCTCTGGATCAATCCTTCAACACGGGGTTGAGAGAATATATTTCCACGAATGTGTATTAACTGTGGAATATGATGACTGGATTTGTATGTGAATCCGAGAGAGAGAACTAGATATATAATGTTTAGGCGTTCTTAGTTTGCGTTCTGCATGTTCTGTAATTCATGCGTATACGCTTGTTTAGCATTCCGTGTACTCAAACGCATTCTGAATACACACGCACATATCTCTCATGCCCCACCATGTCTTAATGTATTCTCCTCTCTATTCTGCATGTTTCTACACAGAAGAAATAGAGTACACAGAGATGGGAATTAATTAACGGTTTTTATTAACTCCCTCTCTTTCTCTCTTATCCACTTCTTATGTGGAAAAATAAATAATAATAAATTATTATTTACATAGATGATGTCTATCAGCGGATTTATTCTTTTAATTGACATGAACTAATACGCATTCTGATATTGATTGCATAGTTGATTATTATAAACAAAGTGGCTCAAACAAACAGTTTTCACTTGATTACTTTCTAGATTATATAAAATTTGCGTTTGCAATTACTTGTTTCTGCTATGCTGACCCGGATCTTAAAATCCAAACTAATTTCTTATAGTGGCAAAAAGATGTATTTATCAACGGTCCTACAAGAAAATTGCCGAATTCCTACGGCGAAAAATCGTTGGAATATACAAAAATACCGTTGGAATTCATGATTCCAACATATATTCCAACGAATTTTTTTAGTTGGAAGATGTATTTATCAACGATGTACTGAAAAGGTACATATTTTCTTGTTGAAGTCATCCCTGAAGTTTGCCATTTGCATCTAAATCTAAACATGTTGCCATTCATACTGCTGCGGGTTTCTTGTGAGGGCTCTCATTAGACTCTCACCCACTTGTTGCATCTGAAATTAGGGGGAAAAAAAAAGAATGAAAAGGTGTTTGTTAAGAGGATTGGAGTTTAGTTTACCTCGGGCAGGCTATCTGAATTCTAGTTACTGTTTGTTGGATTTTAGGTTTTCTAGTTTTTCATCTTTTTCTTTTTATTCTCCTCCTCTCTCTTTCAGTTTTTTTATCTAATATCACATCAATATGGCCTGGCATGTGTTTATGTTTTGATTCATACTTGTATCTTTAATTTGTAAATGCAAAATTCAATGTTAATTTGCTCCATTTTTTTTTTTTGGTATTATTAATTATAAGAATACAATTTTGATACAGGGGCGCATCCAGGAAATAAGATCCGGGAGTACGACATGTAATGGCAAGAACTTGTGTGTCCTCGAGGACGCACCGTGCCCCCATGGGAACACAACCCTCCCCCTCCATATTTTATTTACATAGAGGGCACAGTGTCCCGGGGCACAAGAGCCTCTCTCATGTATAATTATAATTTTTTTTAATATTGAAAATCCTAAAATAAATAAATATAATTGTAAAAATTATAATTACTATTGACACTGTTTAATTTTTTTTTAAAAAAGTAATTTAAAATATTATTATAATGAATTTATAACACATTTTTAGAATAATAATAATGAATTGAATATAAATTTATGTTGCAATTAATTAATAATTTAAGTACTAAATAAAATCAAATGAAAGATAAAAAACACAAGGTTTAAAATGAAAAAAAAAAATGAAAGAAAGAAGGTGGAGTATAACATTAAAAGAAAAACATGTTTGATAAATACTCCTTCCGTCCTCTTGATACGTATCCATTTTTTTCATTTTGGTCCGTTCCATTACAAAGTATATACATTTCTCTTTTTGGATTGATGTGACCCACAACCACTACACATGGCCCTACACTCAATACTAATACAACTACCCACTACACATTAAAATATTATTTCTCTCACCTTAATATACATTAAATTATTATACTCCTTAATTCACGTGCAAAAAATAAATAAATACCTTTCAAGGGGACGGAGGAAGTAATTAATATGAAATAAATAAAAAAAATATAAATAAATAAATAATATAAATATGAATAAGAAAAATAGATAACGAGATTGAAAGTATTGGAGTAAAACTTCAACTATATACTATACATAGATATTAATTTTTATTTTGGGTGTACAGCTGTACCCCTTATACCTACACTTAATCTCCCCTGTTTTGGAATATAGACTTTTGAAAGTTTTTAGAGGTATTGGTTGTTGGTGCACCCATATTGAAAGCACCATTGAATTATGGGATTTATGATTTTTTTATGAATTTATTACCATAAGCTACGTACTTTAAAACCTAATTAAAAACCTAATTACTCTTACATGCAATGAAATAATAGAACGCTATCAACCACACACATTTATTTCGCACATTTTTTCTACACATTATTTTTGCACTATTTTTCTGCAAATTTTATTTGCACAGTTTTTCAGTACATTTTTTTTTTCGAAAATTAGATTGTTGCAAGTCAATAATTATAGATGTTTCTTTAATTATCATATAATAGTATGGCATAAAATTGTGCAGAAAAAACAAGAAAAAAATGTGAAAAAATTAAAGTGTGAAAAAAAAATGCAAAATAAATAGTGCAAACATATAGAGGTAATTATGACATGTTATATTATGATTATATAGTTGATAGTAATAATAATTTACACTAATACTTAGAGTAATTATGAATTTTGTTGTGTACATGAATTACCCTTCTTCTAATTTTTTATTTTTTTTAATTTGTAGTATTTGGATGATGAATAATAATAAGAGGTAATGATCATATTGTTATCTAAAACTAATATATATATATATATATATATATATATATATATTGTATATTCTATTTGAATAAAAAAGTAATGCATCAGTAAAAATAAATAATTTCTTTTTAAGGGTAAATTACCAAAAGTCCCTCAAGGTTTGTCCAAATTACCAAATAAATCTCGTGGTTTGAAAAATTACCAATCACACCCTTTAAAAATTATTTTTTTAAAAATAATAGTAAAATTTAAAAATACAATGTTAATTGGTAATTTTTCAAATCGCGGGGTTTATTTGATAGTTTAAACAAATCTCGAGGGAGTTTTGGTAATTTACCCTTTTATTAAATATATTACTGGAAATGTTTATTTTTTTAAAATAAAAAATTAAGAACCATTAGTAAAAGGGTATTAAAGTGATTCTATTGTATATATCTTAATAAATTATTTTACTTCTCAAATACTTAAATATTATTAATCTCACCTATTCTCTTTTCTACCTAGCAAGATTACTTATCTATATTATCTCCCTATCTTGACATTCATATTACTTAATTAAATAATAATCTTTATTTTCTTTTATCTACCAAACGAGCCGTTATAGTGTATATTTAACCACTTTAGTAAGAAACGTATACTTTGTGAAACGGATAAAATAGAAAAGATTGAAATACTTTATGATATAAGGGAATACTTATTTGTTTAGGTATCGATATATTTTGGCTAAAATAACAAAGTCATGTTAAAAAAATTTTTTAAAAAAAATTGCCACATTTTTTGTTATAAAATTTTAAATTCCCGAAAGGACTAAAACATCTTTGACTCATCAAATTACATTTAATTTAAACGTCTAATCAATTTATAATAAATATGTGCGTACAATCAAATCATTTATTTTTATGAGTTATAAAGTGAATGTACTCCATAAGTCTTTGAGTCCGATTTTTTAATGGCCACTTTTGATAAAGTACAATTTAAAATAGTCACATCTCTTAAAATCAATTTTTACTAGCCACTTTCAAGTGGATTCCCCAAATTACCCCCATAACTGTTACCAAAATGACGAAAATAATTGGGCCATCATCATGTCAGTTTTGACTGCAATAAATGGGGGGTGGGTGGAGTTTTTAAATTTTGAATTTAAGATTTTGGATGTGGGTTGGTGGGGTACATCAATACCATCACTTTTACCTTTTTCTCTCCCTTCATTCTTTGTTTCTTTCTTTCTTTCTCTCTCATATTTCGTCCAACACCCTCTCTCTTCTTCTCTCCATTCGTCCAACATCCTGTCTCTTCCACTCTTCGTTCGTCCCAGTGAAGAACAGTGCATTTTTGGGTGGAGAATTCTCCATTTGCGGTCTCCAGAATTCTCCATTTGCAGTCTCCAGAGTGCATCAATTTAAAATGACAAATTTTCAGGTATGTATATAAGCATTGTTATTGGCATGTTTAAATACGTATAATGTACTGTGTGTAATGTAATGTAAGGTGTTGAATTGGCCTTTACTGTAGTAGGAATGCAGTGGTGTTCATTTATTTTTGGTTTTTTTTAAAATATTGTCTTGACTGAGTAGATGTTTTCAGTAGGCCGAATAGAACAATACTTCAGGCCGAATAGAACAATACTTCAGGCCGAATAGAACAAAACTTCAGGCCGAATAGAACAAGTGTAGGCCGAATAGAATAATACTTCAGGCCGAATAGAACAATACTTCAGGCCGAATAGAACAAAACTTCAGGCCGAATAGAACAAGTGTAGGCCGAATAGAATAATACTTCAGGTCGAATAGAACAAGTGTAGGCCGAATAGAGCAAAATGTATGAGCAATGACTTATAATTTTGGTTGGCCGAGTAGAGATTTTCAGTAGGCCGAATAAAACAATACTTCAGGCCGAATAGAACAAGTGTGTAGGCCGAATAAAGTAAAGTGTAGTAATAATTTTTTAATTTTGGTAGGCCGAATAGAGGTTTTCTTTAGGCCGAATAGAACAAATCTTTAGGCCGAAAAGAACAAGTGTTGGCCGAATAGAGCAAACTGGAAGACTTGTATTTTTAAATTTAATGAAATTTTTGTTGGCCGAATAGAGATTTAGGGATGGCCGAATAGAACAACTCTGTAGGCCGAATAGAGGAAATATGAGATGTTAGAATATTTTGGGAAATGTTGCTTGGTCGAACAGGGCAAACTTGGTAGGCCGAATAGAAGGAACTGTGGGCCGAATAGAGTAAATGTTTATGTGTTCAAATATTTCGTTTTAGGGTTTTCATGAACTTATTGTTATTTTGCCCATAATTATGAATTTATGTCTTATTTAGCAAAAAAAAATATATATGTGCAGGGTGAATGGAAGCGTCCTTCCATGCAGGGTCAACAATGCAGTATACATAATTACTGCAAACCTGGGGTCGTTATGGATATCATTCGTAGGCAGTTAACTAGGGTTGGGGGTAATGCAGAGGAGATATTTAAGAGATCATGTTTTGGTCATTACTGGAATCTCAGCGATGAGTGGAATGCGAATGCTCATCTGCACAGTCTCATGACCTGTGAGATCGTACATAGGGGGGACGATTTAACGGCTAGGTATTTTCAAGTTGGAGACGTGTGCCTTAGATTTAGCCGGGTAGAGTTCATGAGGATTATGGGACTCTGTTTTCGGGATAGAGTCGGCTTTGATCCGAACGAGACGTATGGTATCCCGCCTGGTGGGTTATATGATAGGTTTTATGGTCAGGGTGAGATACCATTAGTAAGTCAGATTGCTAGTGACTTTGAAGGAAGAAGATTTATAGGTGTTAGCCCTGAGGACGCAGTTAAGGTTGCCAAAGTTCTGTTGTTGTACTACTTTCTCCTTGGGTCGGATGTCACCAAGGTGAGTGTAGACAACTGGGTCTGGTGCCTAGTGGAGGACGAACATAGATGGGATTTATTCCCTTGGGGACAGCTCAGCTATATGACGCTTTTGCACTTTATGGACCACATTGTGACCAAAGTCCCAGCTAAAGCAAATCTCGATCAGTACAGATACCACTTTTACTGGTGCACATTTGCATTACTAGTACGTGTTTTAGTAGATATATTAAAGTTATAGTGTATTTTCAATTTTAGTTGTATTAATTATCTGACATATGTGGTTTACGTGTGACAGGTTTGGGCGTACGAGCGTCTACCTGCCGTTGCTGCACCGTATGGCCATGTTCCCCACGGTAGGTTGAATTTAAGGCCACTCTGCTTGCGATGGATTTTTCGCACATGGAAGAGGGTTGATAGGACTCTGTTTGATCAGGTATGACTTATTAATCCATTTAGTGAAGACAGATATGTTTTATATTGTTTCTTATATAATTGTATATTTTGAATCAGGCTCTTGATGTGGTTGATTTTCCGATAATCCTTCCTGATGAGCTTATACAAGGGTATTGGATTGGCATAGAGGATGACCCTTTGGAGGGGTTGATCATGGGGATGTACACCAAGTCATTCTCTAAAACCAGCACAAAGGCTGTCCGGGCATACGATCCTACCAGTAATCCATGGGATCAGCGGTACTATACGGGTGTGGCTGTTGATGATGCGTGGAGGGGCCAGCGGGCGGATGATGCTGCTGCTTGGATGACAAATCGGGATCCCCATTCCTACTAACCTCGCTGTACTCCCAGTCCTGACCACAGCGGATATGCTTCACGGGAGAGGACGTATGTTGAGCCCGGTTCCTATGATCCGAGTGCTGGCTGGCATGCTCGATTTATGAAAGAGCATGACGAACAACATCGTTACGATGCAGACGCGCAGCAGCATCTTGACGATACGATGAATGATTTCCCAGGTTTTCATGGGAGTGGGTTTAGGGACGCATACCGAGGTGATCAGCACAACCAGGGATATGATCAGGATTTCCAAGAAAGGGTCTTTCGTAGGCTGGATCAACAGGATGAGTTTTTACACAACCTTGCTTGTCAGGTTGTGTCTGAGCATCAAACAGCTCATTATTTTCGACAGGCACTTATGGCTGAGATTAGGCGCCTTCGATCAGAACTTGCGCAGACCAGAATGTCTGAAGCTGGGCCAACCAGCGCGAGGTCAGGGGTTAGACATTTCCCTACTAGACCGGTGGAGGCGCTCAGCCCGATGGCCCCCACACCCAGGGGTGATGAAGAGGGTATCATGCGGTCTAAGAGTCAACGAAATCCAGCTGCAGCGTTACAGTCTCCATTTACCACGACAGACCGAGAGCGCCGATGGGAACTGTACCGCAGATTTATTTCAAGCAGAGAACTGTAAGTACTACGCCAGTAGTGTAGACGTTATCATATATTACTTTAAACAATGTGCATTGATTTTAATGAATTATTGAATACAGGATCGACGTTGGTCTTAATTTTAGAGTAGGGCCTTCATTTTTCACTGAGATGGAGAACCCCAGTGTTTGGTTTGGAAGTGAGGTCAGAAATATTTAGTTCGTGTTAATATAAATTGTTGTAAATATTTTCATTATGTCATCAATTGTTAATTTTATTCGATGGATTTTCAGCACCTGGATGCATACCTCCACTTATTATCGGAGCGACCCTCTGACATAGATGTACACGTGCATCCGGAGGTTGGCCCCTACTGCATTATGGACATGGAGTTCTCTGTAAGTAAATTAATTCATTACAATTGACTGTGACAATTTTGGTATTTAATTTTTTGAGACTAATATTATGAAATGATTCTCGTGTAAGGTCCGAGTACAAGCAGTATGGAATGAGCACACGGGTCAGTTTAGGGATGATAGATCAACATATGCCAACATAACTGATGAATTGTTGACAGATCTCCATCAGTACGCCCGAGGTTTATTGCCAGTGTGGAGGGGGTCGAGATCCTGGATTGATTGTGATGTGGTATTATATCCTAACCATTGGTTCACTTACATGATAATATCCCCTAGAATGACTCTAGTATTTTTACATCTAATTTATGCATTCCTTTTAACTTTCTTTGGCAGTTATTGTTCATTGTCCACACCTCAGGGCACTACTACCCATGTGCGGTCCTTACAAAGCCAATGAAATTCATTTGTTTTGACTTGTTTCGGCATAGATGGGATGACGAGCCCGACATGAAGGAGCGCCGGATATTGGAGACTCTACCATACAGACGTGTGATCCCAGCTCTGATGCGCGAGCTTGACTCCTCCGGGGTCCCGCACACATTCTCGCTGTCACCAGCTCCCAGAGAGTATTGTTTCAAGCAAGAGGACGGTTCGAGTTGCGGACCAGCCTGTCTGAGAACCATAGAGGGACTGTTAGTAAGGAACTTTAACTGGGACACCCCTGAGTGTAGTGGGGAACAGACAATACTGGATCACGCCACATATTCACGACACTCGTATTATGATAAGCTGTAGACACAAAACCGCTGGCTGGCAAACCGCAAGCACTGTACAACGTATAGTGTAAGAGACACATAAAAATGATAACAATGCAAGTAAGTAAGGTAATGATTGCGTACTCGATTGCCTTCATCGCATGATTGCATGGAACAAGTTCTTTCTGGAACTTCTGACATGTGCAGGTGTAGTAGTTCAGATCAACAGTGAATATATTACCAGCATCCTTGATCGCAAACTTATTTTCAATGAGCATGGAAAATTCTAGCTGTTGGGCTGATTGAGAAAGTTCCACTAGTTCGTCATGGAGACGCTGGCATAGGATGGTACTCCGTTGTTCAGTTGCTGTTCGACGTTTGTAAAACCACCTCTCAGTGGTAGTCCGACAAACCTCTAGCATTGTGCAGATAGATAGCTTCCACGCCCAAAGGATGACATTGTTATACTACTCAGCTGCATTTGAGGTCATAAACTCGTATCTATTGACATGACAATGCACCCTTGACCATCTCTCATATCCCCACGACCCAATCAACTCCATTAACTCCTGCGACCGTGTCCCACATTTCAGTAAGTCCATCATCCTGTAAATAACAATGTAGGAGTGGTAAAATTAGGTTAAAGAAGACATTGTACCAGCTCGTTATTGTATAAAAAATTACAAAAGTGTAATATGTTGGCTGACTCACTTATCAAAATCTCTCGGTAGGTATACATCCATCGCACGATGGAATGTGTATAAAACGTTCTTTCCAAAGCCAGCCAATCTGCGCTTTAAATGGTAGTCACATAGACCGTGATGGGCATCAGGATACACAGTAGAAATAGCATGTGCAATACTGGCATGACCGTCAGAAACTATCAACAGGTCTCGTGGACATCCGTAGGCCTCGCGTAACCTTTCTAAAAACCACGTCCACGACATGTTGCTCTCAACATCGCCAGTGCCTAAGGCGAGTGGAAATATCTGATGGTTTGGATCATGCGTGACTGCGACAAACACGGTTCCTCTGTGACTACCCTTCGTATGAGTGCCGTCAATGACAATGACTGGACGACCAGACTCTAAAAACCCCCGCCTGGATGCTCCAAGTGCATAAAATGTAAACTTTAAACGGTCATCTTCATCGACAGATATTCGGGTGTACGTACCGGGATTTGTGGATTCCAACTAATACATGTAAGCAGGGAGCAATTCGTATGAGCTATCGTGATCCCTGTACGTGTGTCCAACAGCGTAGTGTTTCGCCTTTAACGCTATATTGTAGCTAATGTTGAATCCAAAATCAGTCCTGATCTCATCTCTCATCGCACTGGGTCGGAGGCCATGAACCTTATCAAACTGCCTAGCAACAAAATATTGACCGATTACTTTGGACGACACCTGTGTAGGAGCAGATCTGTCTGGATCATTTAAACAACCAAGATGTTCGACGAATTTAACCACTCTCTACAACCCAGAGCTCATTCTTGCGTGCAACTTAAATGGACAGCCTGTTTGACCCTTTATGTTACATACAACGTTGTACCTTGTCGTGCTAGATCTTTCAACATAGGTCTCCACTCCGTGCCGCAAGTTATACATGCCTACTGCTGTCTGGATGTTCTCTTTTGTCTCAAATATACTGTTCTTTTCAATAACACCAGACGCATCAATCTCAAGGCCAGTCAGCTGATCTACTCTCTCTGCTTCAATCGGCATGCCTATGAACGTGGCAGGTACATTAGTTTCATCTAAATATATACTTTACTTCTATTTCTATTATAACTAAACATTGTTTCCATACCTGGAATCAACCAAGGACGGGTGTTGGGACGTGCACTACGCAACTCTTCTGACTGTATTTCAGGACGGCGCAACTCACGATTAATCGGTTCAAGAAAGCTAGGCCCTCCTCTCTTACGTATGTAATCACATATTTCTTCATACAATTGGTGTCTTCTCTCCTCAGCACCATCATCGCTTTCGCTAGAAGACTGATTAGTATCCTGCTGTATGCGATCCCCTTCTTCCACCGTTCTATTTCCGGGGTCATCATCATCATCGTTACAACCGTCTACGTCCTCCGCACCCTCACCAGAGACATCACCGGATTCTGCATCTACAGATTCTCTAAAACCAGCACACTGCATCTCTGAGGCCGGACAACACTCCACATTCAAATCAAAATCATGCCTCCCAGAAGAATTTGCCCTCGTACATGGGTTATTGCTCGTACCAGCACCTCCGTCATCATAACCCATCCCTAAAACCATACTACTCCCTGCACCCGTGATAGGACGGAGTGTGGCGTACATCATTCCGACATCATCAACACACTTGAACACTTCTGCCACACGTGCATCATTCTTTATCTTATATTTGAACAAACGGCCATTGTAATCAACTAGAGAATGAACTACATAACCCCAATGCCCCAAATCAGCTTGCACTATGTCATGAATTTCTTTTAGCAAGCTACTATAACACAAACTTGCCTCTGGCAAGAACAACCAGTTCACCACTCCACCTATGTATTGCAATCCTTCCCATGCTCCACCCCAACATATCCCAACTTTTCTATAACTCATCTGCACATTTTTTCAAAAACAACTCTAATGACATCAACATTAAAAGATTAGATAATTAGTTGCATCATTAAATCATTAGAAAATTTGTACTAAATTTGTATTCTATCCAGTCAACAAATTAATGTATGCAAACCTACACTGTTTCAACAAAACCCTAAACCCTTGACACACCTTAAAATGTGTCAGTATTTTTTTCTTCTATTCGGTCAATTATTCCTCTATTCGGCCCAAAAGTGTCTCCTATTCGGCCTAGTAACTTGCTCTATTCGGTTCACATTGATTTTCTATTCGGCCTACCAACGATTTCTCTATTCGGCCAATGGTTTCTCTATTCGGCCCACCAAGCTATTCTATTCGGCCCACTAACTTCTTCTATTCGGCCTACTAAGTTTCAGAAAATAAAAGATAATTTTTTGGGCATTTCGGCCACCGGGTGTTTTATTCGGCCCACAAAGTTGTTCTATTCGGCCTATCAACGTTGGTCTATTCGGCCTACTAACTTTCTGAAATTTAAAGAATTTTTTTGGGCTATTCGGCCAACGGTTTCTCTATTCGGCCCACCAAGCTATTCTATTCGGCCCACTAACTTCTTCTATTCGGTCTACTAAGTTTCACAAAATAAAAGATCATTTTTTGGGCATTTCGGCCAACGGGTGTTCTATTCGGCCCAAAATGTTGTTCTACTCGGCCCAGCAACTGAATCTATTCGGCCTACTCACCATTGTTTCACAAATTTGAAAAGATTAAATAAAAAAACCAAGATGTAACATGAGTGGTGAAGATTTAAGAGAGAAAAACTTTTGAATGTTACAAAATTATTCTACAAGTCATACAATTTTTTCTATTCTATTATAAAAATGTTGAATAATTAGAATACACTCATGAGCCATGTCAACAATTATAAAATTAGGGCATCACAACTATAAAACTTGTTTTAACATACCTTGTACACCTGCTACCCAATATCTTAATTCTCTCCAAAATTACTGGAAATTTGCTCCCAAATGCTCAACCTCTAGTACAAAAATTTTTAATATGTGTTGGACGACTACCCCCATTTTTTAATTTCCACTATATATTATCCTCATTATTTTGTATGGATATGGGGGAGCTGTGGGAGCACATGCCTACATAGTAGTACTAGGTATTAGGTATTGTACTTCCACACTTTATTCAGAAATAAAGAAGAATCGGATTCCTTTACTGTACTTTGGGTCAAAAAAGTGTGGAATCTCATCTGCAACCAGTTGAAAAGTGGGTCCCCCACAAGGGCATTTTGGCCAATTCATTTCAAAGTGGCTAGAAAAAATTATGTATAACAAATGTGGCCACTTAAAATTACAGTTATCCAAAAGTGGCCATTTTTTACCATTTCCACTAAGTCTTTTTAAATATAGTTTGAAGGCATAATCAACCTCTTTCTCATATTTGAAAATATAAAAAACATTCATAAGTGATCACTTTGCAGAGGCCACATCTAAATTAACTTTTTCCATCTCAAAGATATCAAAATTGAATGATGAATATGAATATAGTACTAAGAAAATATGAATATAGTACTACAATTTATTGCAATGTGATGGATGGAGAATATATGACCACATATAATATAACACGCGATAAATGAGATTTGATGGAGTACACACTCGCAAAATGGCAAAATATAGTACTACGTACTGTTTTTAAACAAGAGGATATGGAGTATTCCATTCTTTCTATAAAAAAAATTCATAATTTTTAGAAAAGTTTTTTTTTTACGCTATTTTAAGAATTTAAGAATAGTTTGACATTTTTAAATAATAAATAAATTATATGAATTATAAAATATTAAAAATTTTGATATTAAAATGTGTTATGCTATTATTAAATTGTATATTATTTTCTTATTTAGGGGTGTTAACTTATTCATCATGAGATAGATAAAAATAATAAGAGACTCTATCTTAAGAAGTATTCCATCTCCTATTTCAAGAATTTAGATGATCGACGGATCACCTTCTTTTTATTATTATTTAAATGGTTATTAGCTAGTCATAATATATATATATATATATATATATATATATATATATATATATATATATATATATATATATATATATAATTAACTTATTTATTTGAATTCATGTATTTTATAAATAAATTGCTAATTTTTATTATATAATAATATATTAAGTATATAACAATAATTTATTTTAAACTTAACCTAATTTTATATTTATCAACTAATTCGTATGGTACAATGCTTATTTTTTCATAAACATTAATTTTTATTTGTACTTAGGGATGATAACATGGAGGGTACATGCATGCTTTTTCAGGAGTCTCGTATCCATTTAATATTAACTACTTGTATCCATATACGTCCAATTAAATTATGATATACACCCTTACCAAATCCATTTATCAATACCAATGAAATACCCGTACTAATTTAATATTAATTTATTTTATATATTTTATATATTTTTAATAATTAAATTAATATTTTAATAAAAATTATACTACTCTCTCCATCCAAAAAACCCTTCACATTTTTTATTTTTTTGTCCGTCCAAAAAAGTCTTCAACTTCCTAAAATTGTAAAATGATCAAAACAATTATAACATATCATTTACACTTTATGTGCAACAACACCATTCATATCTATAATACTAGAAAATACCCGTCTCGTTCTTTTCCTTACTTGTACCAAATATATTCTCCGGTACTATAGCTTGTAGGTACTTTAGCATGTAGAATTCTATCATATGTCTTTTAACACGTTTAAAAGTTTTATTATGATGTATCCCAAACTCATTTATTAGTTAATACTCGAAGGTCAAGATTAACAATTAAAAAGTATACTAAAATTTGATCAACTAAATGAAGATAATATCTTAGCGTATAATAATTAAATTAAATTAAAAGGGTATTTTGTAATATATATATATATATATATATATATATATATATATATATATATATATATATATATATATATATATATATATATATATATATAGTATATATTATAAAAACAAACTTGAATTTCTATTTTTGTCTTCAATTTTTTTTCTCCTCTTAATTTTACTATATATAAAAATTATTCTATTTTAATCTTCATAGCATTCAAAACTTTTGATTTCACTCATGGATTTTATTTATGTATATAAATATTTTTAATTTTATTAATTAAAAAAATAAATTTAATAAATATAAGATATAATTTTTAACTTATTTAACTAATTATCAATCAATACGTCAATCATATTAATTTATTTTATTAATATTCAATTAATCTATTTAAACTATTTAATATATATATTTAATTTAATATATAGTTTAAAATACTCTCTTACTTTAAGTTGTCATTTAAATGTTTTGATTTCAGTATATTTTTTAATTGGTAATGTTAACCGACAAGTATGAATAAATGGGTTTGAGATCTTAATAAAATTTTTAAAAGTGAGAGCACGAATACGATTACGATTTTAACAACATGGGATGCTTTCTTATAGTTTGTATATATAATCAAAATGTATGCTTAATTATGAATTGAGTGGGTTAAATACACATTCTTTTTATTAAGTGCACATTCCTGTCCACCTTTTTTAATTTTTAAAATCTTAATTTTATTATATACATACCCTTAAGAACATATATTTATCTTTTTTAATTTTAAGATTATACACACCCTTAATAATGATTTTAAGATTAGATTTAGACACTATACACGGTAAATTGATGATGCATCTTCTTCTTCGTAACTTCAACACTTTCTTCACCACAAACTCAGCCAACCTTATCGTCCCATACACTTATTAGAAGCATGACACAATAATATTTACTTCATTCGTCCCAAATATTTTTACCCGTTAGCACGGGTACGAAAATTAAAAAGTATTTTTTTTAATAAATAATTTTAAAAAAGTATAGATAAATTGATAATTTTTAAAGAAAAGTAAATAAAATTGTTGGAAATAATGAATAAAGTATAAAAAAATAAATAAAGTTGTTGTAATTGATGAATAAAGTATAAAAAGTAAGTAAAATATTGTAAAATGTACTTTTACCATTTATGAAATGGATAAAAATACCTGAAACATATCAAAATAGAAAGTGAGTAAAAATACGTGGGATCGGAATAGTACATCGGTGCACTTAGATATTCTCAACCGTTAGATTAGATTTGTACTAAATCTTCACCATTTAATAATATAAAATAATAAAAAATAAATTTATTAACTACCCACTACCCCTCAATTTTACCTTATAATTTTGCGGGATCACCGGTGCACCAGGTGCAAATAATTTGTCATACTGTGGCGGAGCAATTTTGAATATATATATATATATTATATATATATATATAAAAGTTAAATATATTTAACTTACTTTTGATTAATTATAGTTATTTTATTTTTATTATTTTTCAAGAGTGACATTCATATCCCAGATTATTTTTTATTTTACACCACACCCTGATGCCCCAGATTTTCACACTTTTACATATATTGAGAGGAAACATTTTCATGTCCCAGATTATTAATCAACCTATTTTTAGTCTGAAAAAACTCTTCGAAAAATATCTACCCCTAATTTATTACTTAATTAGTGTAATTGTTTAGGTTTGATATATTTGAAAATACAAAAAAACATGTATAAATGCTCACTTTCGATAGATCACATCTAAATTTAACTTTTTCCATCCTGACAATGTCTAAATTGAATGATGAATATGGAGTTACATGAAAATACTCCTATATTATTGAATCACTCAGAAAATACTGGATACTCTCATTATTCAAAATTATTCACTTTTATTGGACCACAGGAAAAATTAATTTTAATTTATTTTATTGAATTTTAGGAGTAACGTGGTATTTTTAGGTAATAAATAAAATATAAAATGGAGTATTATGTGTGGAAAGAAGAGATAACATTTTTTAAATTAATGTATGCTTTTGAAATGTTAAATTAAAATGATATTTCTTTCTTTAAGGGGATAAACAATTATACGACACTAAAAAATAGTTTTTTTAGCAACGAAATTTACTAATAGAATTCAATCCGTTGGTAATTACAAATGGATTATCAACCAAAATAACATTTTTCTATTAGGAATGGAATTCCAACGGATTTATTCTATATTTTACCAACGGATTATCAAGAGAATCTTTAAATAAATTACCAATGGAATTTTTAGCAACTGATTACCAACAGAATTGATTTCTCATTACTAAAAATTAACCAACCACTACTTTACCAATATAAATTTACCAATGGATTCCGTTGCTAATCCGTTGTTGAACCAATTTAACAATAAAATTAAAACTTTTACCAACGAAATATTTCGTCGGTAAAAAACAGTTTTTTTAGTGCTGATATAAAGCAATGAGAAAAGAGTGCACAAACGAACAGCATACAATTTAATGAATGTGATTGGGGGAGAATCTCACTCATAAAATGTCTAAATTAAAATGCCCACTTTAATTTTTTTTAAATCCCCATTTTATTACAAATAACATGATTTTAACCACTCATACATTGCACAGAAGAAAATAAATTATTTAATTTTTATATTTGAAATATTATTTTATATAAGTAATAAGATATTTATATATAATTATTTATTTATCTAAATTGGTATATTTTATAAATAAACTGTTAATTATTTATATACGGGAGGATTACTACTAGGTACACAAAAAACCCTTAATTACTATGAGATACAAACATACAAAACTATTACTACTAACAACAAAAATATATAGTGATATTCTAATATTACCCCTATAATGTGCTGCACATAAATATTGTGTGCAGCAAAGTTATTGTGCAGCAAAGTGTGTGCAGTAAAAAAAAAGTGTGTGCAGCAAAAAAGTGTGGTGGTCCGGCGGCGGTCCGGCGACGGTACGGAATTTTTCGGCGGCCGGCGGTACAAAATTTTCCAGCAGTACGGATTTTCCGGCGGCGGCAGTTTTCCGGCAATCGGCCGCCGGCGGTCCGGCGGCGTCGGTGGTCCGGCGGTGGCGGTGGTGGTCCGACGGTGGGTGGGGTTAGGGTTTGTAGTTTAAAAGTGTATGGAGTTAGGGTTATAATTGGTATTTTACTTTAATATTTTGTATTAAATAATAATTATTTTAAATCGATGTATTTAGTAGTAATTAGGGGTAAAAGTATGTACCTATTAGTAATTAATCCTTTATATACTTATAATATATAAACCTAGGTTAAATCTTTTTTAACATAATGTTGTTTTATAAGTATTTATAATTTTTTTTAACATAACATAGTTTTGTTAGTATTTTAAATCTTATGGTAATCTTGTTTATATTTTTCATAATACTAATTTTTACTTGACTTAGGTATGCTAGACTACACGCTTATTTAGGAATATCCATATTCGTTTAAATATGAAATATCCGTTTATATACTTGTTAATTAAAAGGTTCATTATAATATTCATAGTCGTACCTGTCCCAAACTATTTTTAATGCATACAGGTTACTCTACCAATTTAAAATTGTGTGTATATTGGGTGCACTCTGGTGCAAGGGTGCATTCATATGTGTATAATTTTTTATTTTATTTTGTATATATGTTATTCTATTTTGTCTACATGTTTCGTAATAATTGTATACTTTTTTCACACTAAGTTTTCATTAAAAAAACTAGCATTTATATATGTATAATTTTTTATTCAATATTATATATATGTTTTTTTAATAATTGTATTTTTTTTACACTCAATTTTTCATTAAAAAAACTAACAATCAAATTGTACTCCCTTCATCCCCTTGAAACATAATCATTTACTTTTTGCACGTGGCTTAAGGAGTATAATAATTTAATGTATTTTGAGGTGAGAGAAATAATATTTTAAAGTGTAGTGGGTAGTTGTATTAGTGTTGTGTGTGGGGTCATGTGTGGTCACATCAATCTAAAAAAGGAAATGGATACTTTATAATGGGACGGATCAAAATGACAAAATTGATACGTATCAATGGGACGGAGGGAATATATAATTGTATATGTTTTTGTATATATTTATATATGGGTGCACACTATAATTAGCCTTTAAAATTTATTTATTTTTATTATATATATTTATAATTTTAAATACTCCCTCCGTCCCACCCAAAGAGTCTTTTTTTTCCATTTTGGTCGTCTCACCCAAAGAGTTCACTTTCCTTTTTTACACGCATGAGACCCACACACACCCAATAATATAATTAAAATATGAGACCCACACTCACACTAATACAACTACCCACTACACATTAAATAATAATACTCCTTAATTCACGTGTCAAAAAGCTAAATTACCCTTAATGTGGGATGGAGGGAGTACTTAAATTAATATTTTAATAAAAAAATGCGTAAATCACTACAACATAATTAGCATTAAATAACACCTCATAGTAATACTTAAAATTTATTTAACACAAAACGATAACACTTTTAAAATTAATATGATATGTAACATTTTTTAACACTTTCTATATAAGTAACACATATATGTAACACTTTTCAAATATGTAACACATACATGTAACACTTTTATATATATACTATATAACATATTTTAAGTAACACTTTTACAAAGGTAACACTATAATATAACACTTATACATAAGAAACATTTTTAAGTAACACTTCTACATACATAACTTATTTACACAATATTTAAAATTGAGTTGTATTTTTAATACTCCATATTTATAAGATGAATATTAATTAAACGTTACACACATACACACATAATATTACCCATATTTAAAAAATATATTACATACTTTTTAATATATATATTTATATTTTAAAAAATATATAAATTAGTCTAATGTAATTATATAATACAATATAGTTCGTTACATAAAATATATTTTATTTTAATATATATTATTCAAAATTAAATTATAAAATTAAAAAGAATACTATTATTTATGAAAAAATATTTTAAAATACTTATATTCACTCACGTTTCATGTTAATGGTTAAAATATTAAACTGCAAAAATTTAATTTAAAAAGGAAAAAAAAGACTAGAAGTATATAATAAAATAAATATGTAATATACATATTAAGATTGATGGACTAGCTAAGTGGTTAATGGAAATGCATTGTAACACATAGGTCTGAGATCAAATCCAAACTAATTATAATTTTATTTTTTTATTTTATAAAGTGTTACATAAACATTTTGTCGTAACTTTTATAAAGTGTTACTAAAGTAAATGTAACATTTTTTTTAAGTGTTATCATATTAAGAAAAAGTGTTACATAAGATAATAGATAACATGGGAAATAGCGACACTTCTAAAAGTGTTATCTATCGTCTATAATAACACATTTAAATTATTAGATAACATTTTTTATGTAACAGTGTTACGTAAAGTAATTTATGTTGTAGTGAATCTAGTAAAACCCTCCAATGCAGAGAAAAAATTCATACTAAAATTCATACTCCATTTTTTCTAATCTAACATGCATTCCTAAAGAATTAAACTCATATTTCCTACCCCCATTAAACCATTTATCTGAGGAGGTAGTTTAGAGATAAATAAGTTATTCAAAATTGACAGGTCTAATAATAAAGGTCATGTGATTAAATCCTTTTTATTCATAACAGATTTCATATAAAATTCTCCAAACAACAATCTTAAAAACATACACATGATAAAAAATATATATATAAGTATTAAATCAAAACATTAATAGAGAAATAACATTGTACAAAAATATAATAACTCCGTCCCTCCGTTAAGGTTCACATCGAATCTTCTCCTATTTCTATACATTATCCTATTTCTATACAATCTTCTCCTATTTCTATACATTATCCTATTTCTATACATTATCTTTTGTGTCACGCGTTAAGTGATTGACACATAAGAGGAAAAAATAAATCCAATCATTGCCACTAGGGTTTAAGGATTAGGGTATAGTTTCTCTCTCCTACATGTCGTTCAAATGGCACAGAGAATCCGAACTGGTTAAGGCTTATGAGAGTGTGTTCTCAAGAATGCGATTTCTTTGGGGGCTTAATACTCGACTTGGCATTATAAATAGAGGAAGGGTAGCATTGTAGGTGCTCACCACATCAAAGAAATATATCTATCCAATCTAACAAGGAATGATGAAGTACTCTATTTCCAAGGCAATACTTGGCGCATTGTTGGTGATGATGGTGTCGGTGCATTCGCAAAACACCGAATTCGACATCCAATCATTCAAACATACGAAAGTGCCCCTGACGTTCGAACGCGATGCCTTTGCTCCTACTAACAACGTCAATCTGGTGAGTACCAACTCTGCCAATAGCCCCAAAACGTACAGTGTTGGCAGGGTTCTCTACTCCAACCCTGTCAAGTTATGGGAAGGCAACACCCGCGAGGCCTTCTTCGAGACCACCTTTACATTCAAAATCACCAAAGTTGACGACGACCCGGCAGACGGCCTCACCTTCTTCATCATACCCGTCAACTCCACCTTACCCAAGGGCGGCGAAGGCGGGTCCCTCGGCATCTTCGACGCTGTCGATGGCCCCATCTTCGCGGTGGAGGTCGACGCGTACGTTAACCGGGAGTGGGATCCGGCGGAGAGGCACATTGGGATCGACATCAATAGCAAGAATTCGACGGCTACTGTCAACTTCGAGGACGGCATTTTTGAAGAGGTCGCACTGCGTATAGACTACACCGTGCCACCGCACGTGATCACAGTACACGCGGCGTACGGAACGAAGAGCGTGGAGTTTAAGTATACGTACAACTTGAAGAATCTTCTTCCCGACACGGTTCAGATTGGTCTGTCGGCTTCCACAGGGGGTCAGGTGGCACGCTTCGAGGTTTCTAAATGGCACTTCAGATCCACCATGCTCAACACGTTGTATGACAACACTGAATCAATCCACCAAGTCGTCTGATCTCAGACTACTCCCGCATCGTTCTCACCCAATCCACGCACGCCCTACCTTAATAATGTAATAAAGTAGCCTGTAATTGGTTGCTAATTTCCACCTTGTAATAAGTGGATTAATTCTATGCGGGATAATTATAAATACTACTCTACTCCTACTATTTTTATTTACTCCATAATTTTCTGCTTAATTGTTATATCAATATCTAAAACATGAACTAACTTTGAGAAATTGGGTGATACATGATAAAAGAATTCTAGAAAAATATTAATTTAGGGCACATTGGGTGATAGATGATAAAAGAATTCTAGAAAAATATTAATTTAGGACACAATGTATGATACTGGTGGATTTAGAAATTGATAATGAGATGGGTTAGTTAAAAAAAAAATTCAAAAAAATAAAAGTAGAAATTGCATACCAATACCCATATCCATTCTTTTTTTGCGATTCTGGTTCATTGTTGGTCGAGAAGTCTCCCATTTCGACCTACATTATTTATTTATTTTATTATACTATTTTTTTATTTGAAATAATACTCTCTTTTCCTTTTATACGAATCTATTTTGATATTTTAATCCGTCTCATTACAAAATATTATATGTTATGGGTATATCCCCAGGTCGAGGCAAGAACAAAGAAGGAACCCATTAAAGGAGCCGAAGCCAGAAAACACCCTCGGCAGGGGACATCGGCAGAATCCCTCCCCAGCCCGAGAGTTCGGACGACATCACAGCACTAGAAGTCAACCTGTCCGAGGACTGAATGGACAACAGAAGCAGGACAGTAAAGAACAAACACCATCATGAAGACTGACAAGTACAGCAGGCTAGAAGACAAAGCCAATGGGAAGAAGAGATGTCTTGGACAGCAATCCTAATTAGAAGACAGCAACTGACTGTCACATCTTACCCTAACTACCAATGGGAAGCCAACAAAGGACGGAGGCGTTCTGTAAAACCGTGCAAAAAGCAACCAGTGGCATCTAGACTTCTCCTCAGGCTGGTCGGCATACCAGACAGCTCCATTAAAGACGGCTTGTCTCCATCCAAGTGGCGCAAGACGATTGGCTCCGGATTAGGATTTTTGGATAATATAAATAACCTCTTTCACAGGAGAGAGGCAGGTTACTCATGCTCACTTTAGACATTACACTTGTAAGAATCGGTGGCGAAAGAGTGTTGTTCTAAGGGAGAGTAATAAAATCGGTTGAGTTCTTTGGTGAGAATTGAGCCTTCTATTGGTTTTGATCTCTTTGTTTGTAGTTTTGTTATGTTTGATTGTGTTCGTTCTTGGTTTCGTTATTAAGTGTCTTTATCTCCTAAGTACAAAATAACGAGTCAAGAACAGTCATCAACATCTGGCGCCATCTGTGGGAACGCTACGATTAGCCACCCCTATTCTGTTTCTTTCTGAGTCCTTGGTTTAATTCTGTGAGAAAAATCTTTAATTTTTGTTCTGTGTCTGGAAATCGAGATGGGAGGTGAAGGATTTACAACCCATGGAAATGAAGAGAGGGGGGAGTGCTCTAGAGCCCAGCGAAATGTGATGAGAAGTGGAAATAATGTTCAGATTAGCACTCCGGTCGTGGAGATATCCCTCAGGCGAGGTCTATTCCAGTACCAAACTTGGGCGACCCTCAGAAAACGAAAGAAATGACTGAAAAGATTCGAAGGGTGATTGATGAGTACGCCGCAGAAGCTCTCCCGATTCAACCGACTAGGTTGAGCTTTAGAGGCCCTCACAGGGGAAGCCATTGCGATCTGGGGAGGATCTCAAGAGGAGAAAAGAGGACAGGAAAGAACACAGCGGAGGAGATGCGAGAGAAACTATCAACTTCATACGGAGGAGGAACGTTGGAGAAAGGGTGTGAACGAAACTCTGGCAGAAGGAAGGCGTAGCGAATGCCTTCATCGACCAAAAATAGGAGCTCAAAGACAATCGTAACTGGGAATACACCAAGAAACGAGGAATCCTCCACCCCCGGAGGTATCCGTGGGAAATGATGCTCAAAGGCGATCACGGCCGGAACGAAATCAAGAGGCATGAAACTCTCCACCGAGGGAAAGGCCGAGTGCAGAAGGACCCCGCCAGCCTCACTCACAAAATTAGAGGAGAGGTCGACCCGCCACTAGGGAAGTGCCGACGGGAGACGAAGCCCCACAAAGAATCCCATCTGTCTCTCTAAGAAGGCATAACAGATGCAGAAGGCCAAGGAACCAAAGATCCCGCTCATCTTCGACACCCTACTCACAGGAGAGCTGAGATCCCTCGTGGGAAGATCTGCCCATGACAGAGCTATCTTTACCACATGACAGGAGGAACGGAAAACTCACCTCACGAAGAGGGACGAGACAAAAGGAGACACAGGCAGAGATATGGTTGGAGAATAAAGAAATATTTCTAAAGGCCCCAACTAGAGATCTACAGGCCCTGATAAACAAAGAGGTGAACAAGCATTTCGCGAATCTAGAAAGGAAGATGTCCGAAATAGGAGGAGTCCTCCAATCATCGGTTGCCCCCTCACCCTTCACGGCAAAAATCAGCAATGCCCCTCGGCAACAGGGGATCAAGTTTCCCTCTAGCTTGATTTTTGATTGTGATTACGATCCGTATTCCCACATTGAAAAATACCTGATGTGGATGAGGGATCAAGGTACAAATGAGATCACGTTATGCAGGATGTTCCCGCTAACCCTGGGAAACAAGGCACACGCCTAGTTTAGGGCGGTCCTAGCAGCCTCCATCAAAAGCTGGAGAGAGTTGATGGAGGTCTTCTTAATGCAATACTCATATCTTGGGGCACCGAAGGAACCAAAGAACAAGCTGATTAACATCTGCCAAGGTTCAACAGAAAGCTTGTGAGACTTTCTGAAAAGGTTCAACGAGCAGAGGTCAATAGGAGAAGTCATGGGGGACGAAGCTTATCTCATCACGGTGATGTGAGCTCTTTACCCAGAGATTAGCTTTTGGAAAGAGGTCCAGCTTAAACCGCCCGTGTTCTACGCGGCCTTCATGGTTATGGCGAACGAGCACATCCAAGCGGAAGATATTTCCAAGATGGCAAAGAAGGCAAGCAACCAGGGCCCCTCAGCAGAACCGAGCAAGAAGAGGGTCAGTGTCGGAGGAACAAAGGAATACAAAACACCCACCACTTTCCAACCCTTTATGGAAGACATCGAGGTCTAGCAAATATACGAGGAACTAAAATCGGGAACCAACTTGAATATTGCCGAGGTCTTCTACTATGTTAAGAATCAACAAGTTCTTCAGACACTGAGGCCAGTTCTACGAACCTCGGAACTCACCAACCCTCGAAAGTACTGCATGTACCATCAGACACACGGGCATAACACAGACCAATGCCGAGATCTAATTACGGAGTTATGGAAGTTGTTTAAGAAGGGAAAGTTAAGAGGGATGCTGCAGGCCCCGAGACCGAGGGTATATAGGAGAGATACTAATCTTTCCCCTCCCCTGGGTCAACAGAGGTCCTCGGGCAGAGGGGGGAATGGAGAAGCAAAGCCCCTGTCCCCTCCGCCTCCAGGACGGCCGCCAGTGTTCGACAGGATCAGGGACAAGCCCCGAGAGGAGACAGACCTGGAGAAATACACATGATGGAGCCAATAGAGGAAACCCCTTATATCAGAACTTCTAAAGCACTGACCATGGCATCAAAAAGGAAAAGGAAGGAAGAACAGAGAGACTTAGACCAACAAATCTCTCAAGTGTGGTCGCTAACCTCGGTGCTGAAGGGGGTAACGGAAGTGGACATTGTCTTCACGGAGGCAGACTTCTACGGGGTAAGTACTCCTCATTCCTATCCTTTTGTCATTTTACCAATATTGTTGGGGTCAAAGTTCATAGATGTTTAGTAGATACCGGGGCGTATGCCAATATAATCTTTAAAGAAGTATTCGAAAATCTGGGAGGAGAGTGTCATCATAAGGTGAGACCTTGTAATGACGAGATCAAAGGGTTCGGTAATGCGCTGACTAGGCTGACCATGGAGGTAGATTTATCAGTTGAGTTAGAAGGTTTGGATGGGAAGACCCGGATACAAAAACAGTTGACATTCAAGGTTGTGGACCAAGCCTCCACCTACAACTGTATACTAGGGCGCCCGTTGATCCACGCCTTTGGATCTATTCCATCCACCCTTCACCAATGTCTCAAATTTATCATAGCTGACGACAGAGTAGCGACGGTGATAGGAAGTCAAAGAAGGGCAAGAGAGTGCTCATTCATGGAAAAGATAGAGGGTCTAAGTTATCATGACATAGAGTACGAGATGTTAAGCTTTGAGAATATCATGGAAGAAGGAATGAACCCTGGAGTGCAGATAGGAAACGAAGGACCACCAGAAGGGAGGCAAGAAGGGAAAGAGCCCGATGTGATCCTAGTAGCTGCCGGAGGAGAAGAAATAGAGCGACAGGGGAATGACATGCACATTGCAACAATCGAAACACATCCAGATCCGATTGTTCAAGGAAGAGGAGAAAAAGAAACATCAGCGAGAGTGCCGAGACGAAAGCAAGTAATACCTGATGAGGATCCGAGGACAAAACTAAGGGAAGGAGCCTCGGTGGCAGGAAAAACAAAAGTGGTACAGCTGGATTCGGAGAATGCTGATATAAAGTCAAGATTAGGACGGAATGGGAAAGCGAATTCAAGGAAGAGCTGACCAAACTACTAAAAAAGAATCTGGACGTGTTCGCCTGGAACCCAAATGAAACACCCGGAGTGCACCCAAAATACGTCTGTCACAAGTTGAACATAGACCCCAATATCCCGCCATTCCACCAGAAAAAAAAGGAAATTCATCCCAGAGAAGAATGCGGCTATGGAATTGGAAGTACATAAACTACTTGCGAGCGGAAGAATTAACGAATATAAATACCTGATAAGAGTAAAATCTAATTATGGTAAAAAAGAATGAGGGATCACGGAGGCTATGCATCAATTTCACCGATCTAAACAAGGCGTGCCCGAAGGATAGTTATCCTCTTCCGTCAATTGACTAGATAGTTGATGCCACGACAGAACATGAGATAATGAGCTTCATGGACGCATTCTCAGGGTACCATCAGATCCCTAAGCACCCGGATGATAAGGCAAATACGGCTTTCTTCTGCGGGAATGGAGTTTATGAATGGAACAACATGCCGTTTGGTCTGAGGAATGCGGGGGCTACCTTTCAAAGATTGGTTAACAAAATGTTCTTGGGAGAAATTGGAAAAATAGTTAAGGTCTACGTGGATGATACCGTGGTAAATAGCCTAAAAAGGATGGATCATTTCGACCATCTAAGAAAGGTTTTTGAAATCTTCCGACACTATAGAATGAAGCTAAACACGAAGAAATGTACGTTCAGAGTGAGCAAGAGAAGTTTCCTCGGATATTTGGTCAGCTCAAGGGGGATCGAAATGAACCCGAAAAGGTAGAAGCGATTCTAAAGATGGATTCACTAAGGCACATGAAAGAGGTCCAGAATCTGACGGGTAGGTTGGCCGCCTTAAACAGGTTCATATCGAAAGCATCAGATAAATATAAATTCTTCTTCGACGTCATCAAAAAGGCTAAGTTCGAATGGATGAAAGAGTGTGGGAAGGCATTCAACGAGATCAAAAGAGAGCTGTCAGATTCCAAGATCCTCTCCAAACCCTCACCGAACGAGATATTGCAGCTGTACCTGGTAGTATCGGGAATAGCATTTAGTTCAGTATTGGTCAGGATGGAGGAGAAGAATCAAAAGCCAGTGAACTTCGTAAGTCAATCCCTGAGAGATGCAGAGCTTAGATACCCAATAATGGAGAAGATAGCGTATGCTCTCATTTTGAGCTCGAGGAAGCTGAGACCATACTACATGGAACACACCATTGAGGTATTGACGACATTCCCTTTGAGGCAGGTACTCCAATGGCGGACGCCACAAGAAGATTGTTAAAATGATCCGTCGAATTGGGGTAGTTCGATATAGCATACCTTCCGAGGAATGCAGTCAAGGGGCAAGTCATGACGGATTTCATAGTGGATTTGACCTTCCCTACACCAACTGATGAGGAAAAAAGAAAACCTTGGATCATGCATGTGGACGATTCGGCAGCAGCAGTAGCATCAGAAGCGGGAATCATCATCCGAACGCCATCAGGAGAAACCTTTTCGATTGCGATCCAGTTCGGTTTCTTGGCTACTAACAATAAGACGGAATATGAGGCCCTACTGAATGGTATGAGAATGGCGCTGGCCATGGGAGCAGATAAGCTGATGGTATATAGCGACTCACAGTTGGTGGTGAACCAGATGAAGAGGGAATACGAGGCCAAGGATGGACACACGGAGGTCGAGTGAGACAGAGGAGAACAGGGAGCGCGACTGGGCATGTTGCTGACTTACAACACCCTTTCAACCAGTGTGTGCAAGTCGAACGGAGGTCGAGCGGAGTGATTTTAAGGGCAAAGCTAGGGTTTCTCGACTTGCACCCATTGCTCGACTTCACCAGCTAAGTCGAGCGGAGTCCGAAATTAGATTTTAAAGGTTAGTTTTTCATTCCATTCGACATATTCTCGTCACCCTTTCTCGAGCACCAATCCATAACCGTAAGTCTTTCTTCTCAAATTCTTTTTTTCACCTAAATCCATCTTTCCACACACTTTCAAATCCGAATTCAAGGATTTGCAAGTCTGATTTAGGATTTTCACTCGAATCTTTGGGATTTTCGCTGTTTTTCACAACACTCGCACCATGTCCAGCAAAAGTGTGATTCTTCTCACTTTTTATTCTCGAATGGTGTTTCTATGCTTATTCAAGATTGGGTGAGTGGATTTTACTTAGTTTGGGTTGGATTTGATAGTTGAATTGTTAAATTCTTTTTTGACATTGCATTCAAAATTTTCATGATTTGTTCTATGTTGAAGTGTGGAATTTTTGTGAAATTGATGTTGTATGAAGCTTGGGCTTTAGTTTAATTTTGAAGTATACATATGGGCTCATTGAATTTGGGTGTTATTATGGTGCAATTGAGGGTAGAATTTGACCATGTTTTAAGTGTTGATTTGATGAAATTTTGTGTGGTATAGTGTTAAGACTAATTGAACCTCAATATTCTTGATTGAAAGTGTTGAGTTAGAGTGCAATTGTGATTGATAAACACTTGAAATTAAGTTGAAGCATGTGAATTTGAAGTCTTGAGTAGGATTTATGTTAATCTTAAGATGGGTATGCTTGTTATTCTCTTTTGGTATGTATTGAAGTATTATTCTTGTAGGAAAAGAGATTGCGTCTTCATCCAAGAGGAAGGGACCTAAGTCGCCTTCGCTTAGTGAGATAGTCAAGAAAATGAGGATGGATAAGAAGAGGCCATTCGATTATGGGCTGAAAATTCCAAATTAGGAAGATAAGAAGGATCTTTGGACTGCAATTGCACAGAAAATTTAGAGGACGCGGTATCAGGATGACCATGCTATGAGGGAAATGAATATTCTCACCGACATTCGTTGGATGTTTGATCAAGTGGGCATTACTCAGTTTATGGAGATGAAGAGAGAGAGATATTTTCACTTCACTGCGGAGGTCTTATGCACGTTAAGGATTGAGCGTAGAGACCGATACTTACCTTATGGTATTCACATGCATATTGGCGGGCAGGAGCGGACTATGTGTGCCTAAGAGTTTAATGAATTGATTGGCTGTGAGAACACGGTTGATATGGAGCATGATGATTTTAAGCCGGATAAGTTCTGGAGAGAGATCACGGGGAGGCGAGAGAGATACAACTCGAATTCTGCCAAGGTTGCTTCCATTTGCAATCCCGTGTTAGCATACATGTATAGGATTCTAGGTAACACGTTGTTTGCAAGATCTGAGGGGAGTTGTATTCCAAGGAGGGAGCTATACATGTTATGGTGCATGCTACATGGAGTCCGTTTTAATGTAGCAGCGTAATTCTTTCATCAGCTTCACAAGTTCACGACTCAAGGATTTCAGCGTGTGAACATTGGAGGACTCATCACCTTGTTGGCTGAGTACTATAGAGTCGATTTGAGTAGGCACAGGCCTATTCGAGGGGATCCAAACTTGATCTTGACATCATGTGTGAGGATGGGACTGATTGAGCGGCTAGATGATACTTGGATGTTCATCCAAGGAAAGAATCCTAGCACATTCAGGTTCCACTAGTGATGATTGATCTCACTACCGTTAGAGTTAACAACAATTTATTGATGTATACCACAGATCACAAGGTGATCTCGGAGATGTGCTTGGGAAGAGGGGATTGGAGACTCCTTGCAGAAATGCGGGCTCATGGGATTGTCTTAGATGAGGATATGGTTCATATAGGAGATCCGACTAACTTTGAGGAAGAGCTGCACCCACAACCTGCTTTTGATTATCCAGAGTTGGGTATTCCTCCGGTGCAGCCTCAGTAGTCACAGGAGCAGGAGTTTTTCTAGCCACCACCACAGCCACAGCCACAGCAGGATTATTGGGTTTTATCGAGAACAATTCCGATTAATGCACGAGCACTTTGCCACGCTCAATGCGAACCAACAAGAAACAAATAGATAGCTGGCATTGGTGAATGATAATTATGCTACGCTTAACCTTAGATTGGGGGATTTGAATGAGAATTATGAAGCTCTTGATAGGAAGTTCGATACTTTTCAGAGAGATTTCGATGATTGGCGCAGAGATAAGAGTGATGATGATGCTCCGAAGGAGTAAAGAACGTCAGGTTTATCTTTTCTGATTCTTCTCATCCCCATTCTCTTTTCCACTTTACAGGTGGAGACGTGATTGCTGTGGGTGTAGTGTATGATTCATGTGTGGGTGGCATGTATTTGATAATATTGATGATGATTGAGTGATTGATTGGTGGAAGTTGTTGCTCGGATTGTTTAGTGATGAGGATTTCTCATGATATGCATGTTCCTTATTTTGATGCATGTTGATTTGTTGATGACGAGCATGTTCTAATTTACTTGTAGTTCATAGAAAATTGATGTTGGTTACATGCTTTGAAGAGTGCTTATGATTCTATTAACCATGTGAGGATTTGAGCCTTTTGATCGTGCTGTAAGCATGATAGTTTATTCTTGAGAGTCGTGTGTATACTCGTGTTCTAGAACTTGACTTGGAGTCTTATTTGAAGTCTATAATTGATAGATGATAGGAAATGATCTTAGGCCATTATTGTTGATTACGTCACTTAGCCAAATTTATTCTACCTTATTATATGATTATCATTGGAAGCCCCTTTTGAGCCTTTAAGCTTTTTTTTTTGCAAGCCTTTGAAAAACAGCCGTTTACCTTTTTGAGTTTTGAACACCTATGACTAGTAAAGAGTGGAGGTAAATGAATGTTATTGAGAAATAGGAAGGAGAGATTTGGTGTAATAAGAATCAAAAGACAAGTGGTTAAATCTTGTAAGGAATAGTGCCTGAAACCGGTATCCCTAATGCTAGGAAGGGTAGTGCCCGAAACTGGTACCCTTATGTTTGCCTAATTTTATAGCACTCACGAGCAAGAATACTCGATCGTTGTAGTAGTATATCCCAAGAAAAATTATCAATCCAATAAGGAGTTATTTTCGTACTAGCAAAATACGTGAGCTCATGTTCATTGTTGTTTTTGTAAAGATGATCGGGGGTTTTGAGATTGGATAACAACTAAAACAAGAAGCAAGTAAATAAGATAGCAAATAAGATAAATGACAAGTAAAGAAAATGGGTGCTTAAGTTCAAGTATGGAAAAACATGGGATTAGAAACATACAAGCACACTCGATTCATATTATCATGCAAACGGAATTCAACTCAATTGATGTAGACTAAGGGTGATCACGATTGTATCCTAAGCTCCCTTTCGGGTTACAAAGGTTGTTGATCTATTTTAGACTCCCAAAAGCACTTAAGATCAAAGCCCAACATTAACCCCTTCCATCTAGGTACTAGTTAGATTAAACTCTCCCTTTTTGTGTACTAAGGCCAACGAATGGATTGGTTCCCCTCATTGAATTCAAATATCCTTTCGGTCAAACCCAAACTCAATGTCTAATCATGCCTTCCTAATACTATAGAGGGTCGTTTCCGTCTCACTCCAAGCAATACATACATGAACATCATAATAGCATTTAATTACCACAAATAATCCATTGATCAATAATCCATTAAACCAATAAACATTCATGAATAACAAACCATGCCATCACAATATCAAGACAATTAAACTCCATGAATAGAAATCAACATCAATTAAATCAAAAACCAATTTAATCCACATGATAATATAAATCTAATATGCTCTTCATATTCCTAATCCCACTAGAGGGATTAGCCTAACATGATAAAAGTAACAAAACAATTAAATGATTCATTACAATTATCCATAGTCTAAGATCTAAAGAAATACAAAATGAATGGATTCTTCCCTATCAATTTCTTGAAGAGAATCTTCTATTCTTCTTGATCTCCACCTCTAGCTCTTGATTCTTTAAGATCTCTCACACCCAATGGAAGGGATGAAGTTTTGATGGAGAATTAATGGAGATGATGAAGATGGATCAAAATGGATGAAGGTGGATGAAGATGATGGTGGGAAATGGAAGAAATGGTGTGTGAGGTGTGTGTAGATGATAGGAATTTCGGATTCTCTGCCAATTGTTGAATAAAGGGGTATTTATACCCCTATGGAGGCTTCTAGAAGGATCTGGAAATTTCTGCAGGAAAATACCCGGCACGAGTCGTGCTCTGCAACACGGCCACGAGGTGGCCGTGTTGTGTCTTCTGATGCTCCCGCACGGCCTCGCCTTACAGGGCCGTGTTACGCAACACGGCTCGTGTGCTGCAACACGAGTCGTGTGTTGTAACACGGGCACAGGTGTGGTCGTGTTGGCTCTTCTGATGTCGCCACACGGCCACCTTCTTACAGGGCCGTGTTGGCGACACGGCTCGTGCTCCCGACTCGACTCGTGCGACTGGACACGACCGGAAGTTGCCCATGTTGAATGACTAGATGTCGCCACACGGCCAACTCTTACAGGGCCGTGTTAGCTACACGGCCCGTGTTGGTGCTGGCTCCTGCATTTCTTCACTATTTTGGCTCGTTCTCCCTCGTTTCAACTCCGAATTGAGATCCGCTTTTTCCTACACCTTCCTTATCATGTTTAGCATCCAATAAAAAGTGAAAATCTTACGTTTAAGTTCATTCATACACATTTCAACAAAAATACAAAACACAACCAAATAACATATAAAATACGGATAAAATAATACGAAAATACATATAAAAAGACACTAAAACATAGGTGAAAATAGCTCTAATCAACCCCCCAAACTTAAGGTGTTGCTCGTCCCCGAGCAACGAAAATGACAAATCAAAAGGAGAAATTTTCACCTAGAAAAGACTAAACGAATATAAGCAATAACACATCGTTAGCACTAATAACAACAAACTATGCTAAGTCATCCTACAACATTAAAATCATGACATGAGAAATTAACAAGTTCAATCAAAAGAGAATAAAGTGTAATATAGTTCCTTTTAAGTCCAAGCCTCGCAATGGATATTAATGTCTCTCAACACTCTTTTGAAATAGGGTAAATCATACTCATTAATCGATTGGCTCGACTCGCTATAAGCTTGCTCGCGGACTATATTCTCAAACCACCAAAGTTTCAATTAATGATCAAAAAGGTCTTTAATTAGGATGTAATGATAGGCTCTTTGGTATGGTAGGGAATATATGGATAAGAGTGACTCAATAAGTGTAAGTAATCAAAGAGATGGCCAATTTCCTCAACTTCTCCACTTTTCTTTCTTCCTTTCTTATCTTTACAATCTAAAGCACTATTCATTAACTTTCCTTGGATCGAGCTTCTTTTGATGCATGCTTCCTTTCTTTGAATTTTGTTTACTTGAGCATTTTGATGTTGTTTTACTCTTTTCTTACTTTGAGGTTGCATGTGCATTCTTGTTTTGCTCTTTTCATCCTTTTTCTTGCTTGTTTACCATGTCCTTTTTCTTCTTTTGCTAATCAATCAATCCTTTCTAGCTACCATCTCCTCAATCACCCACACAAAGGTATATAAGCTTGAATGGGTAATTAAGGCTTGAAATGTGCTAAATTCACAAGAAATAGGCTTATAGGCTCAAAGTGGTTAACTAAGGATGATGTTCATGGTAGGGAACATATATGGCAATGACTATAATAACAAGGATGGCCTTAGATCATTTCACCAATCTCCACTAATCGGGCTCGTTCCTATAGTCCTTGAGCAAGTTCTAACTTATCAAACACAACCGATCCACTCATGAAGAAATACCATGTATGCATGGTTGAAGCTCAAATGCTCACAAGCTTGTGCTCGGACCCTAAGGAACTTATTACACCACATTCATCTCAAAATTGAACAAGTTAAGTAAAACATGTCACAATTTGAAAGTGTAGAGATTCTTAATCATAATTTGTCATCACTTATCACCACAACATATCATCACTCACATTCAAAAATGACTCACGACATCCCTAAACAAACCACCAAACCTCCCAAGACAAGAATGAAAATACACAAAACATACAAATAAAGACTCAACAAACAAGACACAACAAAAATACAAAACATGCAAAAACACAAAATATCATCATCCATAAGACAATTAAGCACACATTCATCCCAACCTTTATTTAAAAAGAAATCCTAATTTACGAAAGTAAACCTCCCACAAACATAACAAATGAAGTATCATGCTAGTCACAACAATCAAAATCAATTCATTTCAAGTAATAAAATGATAAGGTGTAGAGTACTCCCTCAATAGGCATTTGGTAAGGAAAGCGTTAGCTCCAAGCTCCATCTTGCTTCCAATACCTCTCATTCATGCTCAAGCACTCAACAAACACCATTAGTTCAACAATTTCATTATAAATATGAACTATCATGCACTTCAACACCACCAATCATGCCAAAATCAAACCAATACTCATGAGAGAAAAATTTTAAAATTTACCCAAATTTTACAACCCAAATTTTACAAGAATCATACATCATACTCAAGTGGTGAGTCACACCACACACTCTCCCCCCAAACTTAAATCGAAACAAGAGTTGAGACTTAAGTTTGCAAAAAGTGGTGAGACTTACCCTTGTAGTTTCCATTGATGATCTTCTTGTTGAGAAGTAACCGCATCCATACGACTCAAGCTAAATCCACCACACACTAGCACCCCCCAAACTTAACTCGAGACAAGAGTCACGAATTAAGTTTGCAACAAGTTGTGGAACATGTCAACTTGAATCCATGAAGCATTTCTCTTTTCTTCAATGTGCATTTTTCCCCATGAGCACAATCAACCTAAAAGGCCAAAATACAAAACAACAAAAACAAAGCAATAAAGATAGTGATGGGGTGCCTCCCATCGAGCGCTAAGTTTAACGTCTTCAAGCTAGACGAATGTTTAGCTCATCTTTCACATAAAGTATCCACAAAGAGGGTCTCCCTTTGTGATGAATCCACATAGTGCTTCACACGATGACCATTGACCAAGAACTCTCCCCCGTTCTCATCTATAACCTTTAGAGCTCCCCCATCAAGTACTTCCTTTACCACATAAGGTCCTCTCCATTTGGACTTCAACTTGCCCGGGAAAAGTCTTAGTTGAGAATTGAATACCAACACCTTCTCACCCTTTTCAAAGCTCTTCTTCCTCAAACGAGCATCATGCCACCTCTTGGTTTTCTCCTTAAAAATTCTTGAATTTTCATAAGCATTTTCTCTAAATTCCTCAAGCTCATTCAATTGTAAGAATCTTACCTTCTTCGAAGCTTTCATGTCAAAATTCGACTTCTTAATGGCCCAATAAGCTTTATGTTCTAACTCCACCGGAAGATGGCAAGACTTACCATAGACAATTTGAAAAGGAGACATACCAAGAGTGGTCTTGAATGCGGTTCGAAAGGCCCACAATGCATCATCAAGTTTATTTGACCAATCCTTTCTACTCACACTCACTGTTTTCTCCAAGACTTGTTTGATTTGTCGATTAGAAATTTCAGCTTGACCATTCGTTTGAGGGTGATACGGAGTAGACACTCGATGCTTCACTCCATAAGTCTTGAGAATGTTCTCCATGAGCTTATTTATGAAGTGACTACCCCCATCACTTACCAACACTCTAGGTACTCCAAATCTTGTGAAGATATGCTTCTTTAGAAACCCCATGACCACTCTAGCATCACTTGTTCTTGAAGGTATGGCCTCAACCCATTTCGATACATAGTCGACCGCCAATAGGATATATAGGAATCCATTCGATTGAGGAAACGGTCCCATGAAATCGATGCCCCACACATCAAATATCTCCACTTCTTGAAAGCTCTTAAGGGGCATCTCATCCCACTTGGAGATTCCTCCCATCCTTTGACACCGATCACAACCCTCTACAAATTTCTTACAACTCTTGAACAAAAATGGCCAATACAACCCCGATTGTAAGAATTTTGCAGCGGTCTTTTGAGCTCCAAAATGGCCTCCACTAGGTGAAGAGTGGCAAAACTCCAACACACTATTCCATTCTTCCTCGGGCACACATCTTCGCACAAGAGAATCATTGCACATCTTGTACAAGAATGGATCATCCCACAAGTAACTTTTAACATCATGAAAGAACTTCTTGGATTGATACTTATTAAGCTCATAAGGCCTCCTTCCACTAGCCAAGTAATTCACATAGTCCGCATACCACGGGCTTCCTTCTTCCTCCACTAAAGCCTCAATTTGATAGCAATCACACTCCAAGATTTCTTCATCGGGAAAAACCTCTTTGATTAACTCATAAGTACCTTCACAATGCTCCCTCGACTCTAACCTTGAAAGATGGTCGGCTATCACATTCTCCGTGCCCTTCTTATCTCTCACTTCAATATCAAATTCTTGAAGAAGTAGTACCCATCTTATCACCCTTGGCTTTGCATCCTTCTTTGCCATGAGATACTTGATAGCGGCATGGTCGGTGTATACAATAGTTTTCATTCCTACCAAATAAGGACGAAACTTATCAAATGCGTATACTACCGCCAAGAACTCTTTTTCGGTAGTGGTGTAGTTCCTTTGAGCCGCATCAAATGTCTTGCTTGCATAGTAAATAGCTCGGAATTTTTTCTCTCTTAATTGCCCCAAAACCACTCCAAGAGCTACGTCACTTGCATCACACATCAATATAAATGGCTCCTTCCAATCGGGGGTGATCAAGATGGGTGATGAAATTAAAGCTTCCTTTAGCACCTGAAAAGCATTTAAACAATTATCATCAAACTTAAACGGCACATCTTTTTCAAGGAGATGAGATAGAGGTTTAGAAAATGAAGAAAAATCCTTTATGAATCTACGATAGAACCCGGCATGGCCAAGGAACGATCGTACTCCCTTCTCATTTGTTGGTGGTGGAAGCTTCTCTATAGCAACAACTTTGTCTCGGTCAACTTGCAATCCCTTTGAAGAGATGTGATGTCCAAGTACAATGCCATCATTTACCATGAAATGGCACTTCTCCCAATTCAACACTAAATTAGTGTCTTGACATCGCTTCAAAACAATAGCAAGGTTAGACAAACAATTATCAAAAGAAGAACCAAACACCGAAAAGTCATCCATGAACACTTCCATTATATTCTCAATTAATCCTTCAAAGATTGCCATCATACACCTTTGAAAGGTGGCCGGTGCATTGCAAAGTCCAAATGGCAATCTTCGAAAAGCAAATATTCCATAAGGACAAGTGAAAGCGGTCTTTTCTTGGTCTTCGGGTGCTATGAGAATTTGGTTATACCCGGAATATCCATCAAGAAAGCAATAAAACTCATACCCGGCCAACCTATCCAACATTTGATCCAAGAAAGGTAAGGGGAAGTGATCTTTACGTGTGTTTTCATTAAGCTTCCTATAATCAACACACACACGCCATCCCGTCACCGTCCTAGTGGCTATGGTCTCATCTTTATCGGTCTTCACTATAGTCATACCCCCTTTTTTAGATACTACATGCAATGGGCTCACATAGGGGCTATCACTAATAGGAAAAATCATATCGGAGTCTAACCACTTAAGAACCTCTTTCTTTACCACTTCTTGCATGATAGGATTAAGTCTTCTTTGGTTTTGAACACAAGCTTTCCCTTCATCCTCAAGTCTTATCTTATGCATGCAAATTGTTGGACTAATTCCCTTCAAATCATCAATACACCAACCAATAGCCGACTTATGCTCTTTAAGGACATTAATCAATTTATCAAGTTGACTAGAAGTTAGAGATGATGATACAATTACCGGATAAGTCTCATTTTCACCAAGGTAGGCATAAGTAAGATGATCGGGTAGAGGCTTCAACTCCACCTTCTTTTCCTTTTTCTCTTCTTGCTCGAGTGAATCTCTAAGTGGTAAGAACTTTTCATTTCCTCTTGAGATGGCGGCTGCAACCTCTTGAGCTTCACTACAATCACCTAGATCAAGCAAACAATTAATCAATTCTTCATTTAAATCAAGAGAAGTAGTAGAAATATTAGAAAGAGATAGAGAATTGCTCAAGCATAGTTCAAGTGGATCCTTGGTTACAATGGAAGTCCAACTCTCCTCGACACTTCCCTTTACAACATCCACACTTTTACATTCTTCATCATTCATTGGATATTGCATGGCCTTGTGTAGAGAGAATACCACTTCCTCATCATTAACCCTCAACTTCAATTCTCCTTTGTAGACATCAATAAGAGCTCTCCCGGTAGCAAGAAACGGTCTCCCAAAAATCAATGGCACATTTTCATCCTCCTCCATATCTAGAACAACAAAATCCACCGGAAAGACGAACTTATCAACTTTCACCAACACATCTTCAACTACTCCTTTTGGATGTGTCATAGATCTATCCGCCAATTGAAGTGTGATGGAAGTTGGCTTTACTTCACCTAATCCAAGCTTCTTGAATATGGAGAGAGGCATTAGATTAATGCTTGCACCGAGGTCACAAAGAGCCTTGTTCTTCTTGTTCTTTCCAATTTCACATGGTATAATGAAACTACCCGGATCCTTCAATTTTTGTGGAAGTTTCCGTTGTAGAATGGCACTACACTCTTCGGTTAGATTAACCGTTTCATTGTCCACAAGACTTCTTTTCTTTCCCATGATGTCCTTCAAGAAACGAGCATAATGAGGCATTTGATCCAAAGCATCGGCGAAAGGGATATTGATTTGAATCTTCTTGAAGATTTCAAGAAACTTTTTGAACCTCTCATCCAAACCCTTCTTCAAGAACCTTTGAGGAAAAGGAACCGGTACTTGAGTCTTGGGTATTCCCCAACTATCTCTTTCAACTTCAACTTCCTTTTCCCTTAACTCCTTTGCCTTCTTCCACTTTGGAATTCTCTCTATTTTCTCTTCATCTTTCTTTTGCTCAACAATTTCTTTTTTCTTGCTTACTTCCTCCATTTCAATCTCTTCTTGCACCAACCCTTCTTCCACCTTGCTTTCCACTTCCCTTTCAATGACAATACTATCTTCTTTAGGCATAGGAGGTTCCTCATACTCTTTTCCACTTCTAAGAGTGATAGCTTTGCAATCTTCTTTAGGATTGGTTACCGTGGTAGATGGAAACTTTCCTTGTTGGTGTTGAGATCCCACGGAAGAAGCAATTTGACCCATTTGATACTCAAAAGCTCTCATCCTATTGTCGGATTTCTTCTCATTTTCCTCCATTCTAGCCTCCATCTTTTTCATGAATGTTAGCAATGTCTCTTCCACCGATGCTTTCCCCTCTCCATTTGGTGGTTTAGCACTTGGATCGAATCCCGGAGGATATGACACGGCGGCTTGAGGATTAGAGTAAGAAAGATTCTCATGCTTCCTCGGAGCTTGATAATTTCCACTTGATTGATTGAAATTGCTTCCCCGAGCTTGTCCTTGATATCCTCCTTGGTAATTACCTTGATTAGAAGGATAATTACCTTGGAAATTCCCTTGATGATGGAAATTCCCTTGGTAATTTCTCCTATCTAAATAGGCAACATCTTCTACACTTTGCATAACCTTGCTCTCATCATTCACCATAGAACTTGTGCTTCCCCCTTGGCTTACTCCTTGAGTGATCAAATTCAATTGCTTTGTTAAAGCTTGAATGCTCTCATTGAATTCTTTCATTCCCTCACTTTGGAACATATCACTCTTCACTTTGTTCACACTCTCCACTTGAGCTACTTTTCCAAAGGCATAACCTCTCATTACTCGCTCGGAAGGCCATTGATAAGCATTCATTGCAATGTCTTCAAAAATATCCGTGGCTTTCATAGCATCCACTCCAAATATAGACCCTCCGGATGAGGCATCTACATGCAGCCGATTTTGTTGATTCAACCCTTGATAGAAGAAAGCCACTTGTTGATTCTCATGAAAATCATGTTGAGGACACTTTCGGAGCATCTCTTTGTAGCGTTCCCATGCTTCATAAAAATTTTCATCCGGAAGTTGCCTAAATTGAGTGATAAGGCTTTTCAATTGGAGCGTCTTTGAAGGAGGAAAGTACTTGTTTAGGAACCTTTGCTCAAGATCTTCCCATGTATTACAACTTCCCAAAGGAATTGTATTGTACCATGCTTTAGCCTTGTCTCTTAAAGAGAAAGAGAACAACCTCATTCGAATAGCATCCTCCGACACTCCCTTCATCTTGACGGTATTTGCAACCTCCAAGAAAGTAGATAGATGAGTGTTCGGGTCTTCAAGAGGACCTCCCCCACTGATTTGCTTTAACCATGTTGATCAATCCGGTCTTGATTTCATAATCATTGGCTTGAACCGGAGGAACCATATTGTGCACGGCCCTCGGTTGGAAGTAATCCCGAATTGCTCTAGGCCTTGGCAACTCTTGTTGTTGAAATATCCTTTGAGCTTCTTGATTTGCAAGCAATTGCATATACTCTTGATTTTGAGCAAAGAAATTCCTCATTATCTCCGCTTGATTCTCTTGCACTCCTTCTTGTACCCCCCTTTGATCTTGTAAAGGATCTTGGGGTGGGTCATAATTAACATTGTCTCCCCGTTGATTCTCCATATTTTTTTCTCTTCTAGCTTTACGCCTCTCTCGCTTCCTTTGTCGTGCGGTCCTTTCAATCTCCAAATTCAAAGGAATGATCGATTGATTTCCCTTTGATCTTGTGATCATAAAACACCTACGAAAAGGCCAAGAGTGAGACCACAAACACAAATAATAAATAAAAGAAAATAAAAAAATCCTTATCAAGAACAACTAAAACAATAACACAGTACTCGACTAGTCCGTCAAACTCCCCTTTGGCAACGGCGCCATTTTCTTGTTTGCCTAATTTTATAGCACTCACGAGCAAGAATACTCGATCGTTGTAGTAGTATATCCCAAGAAAAATTATCAATCCAATAAGGAGTTATTTTCGTACTAGCAAAATACGTGAGCTCATGTTCATTGTTGTTTTTGTAAAGATGATCGGGGGTTTTGAGATTGGATAACAACTAAAACAAGAAGCAAGTAAATAAGATAGCAAATAAGATAAATGACAAGTAAAGAAAATGGGTGCTTAAGTTCAAGTATGGAAAAACATGGGATTAGAAACATCCAAGCACATTAGATTTATATTATCATGTGGATTAAATTGGTTTTTGATTTAATTGATGTTGATTTCTATTCATGGAGTTTAATTGTCTTGATATTGTCGTTGTAGTATAGTGGTAAGTATTCCCGCCTGTCACGCGGGTGACCCGGGTTCGATCCCCGGCAACGGCGCCATTTTCTTGTTTGCCTAATTTTATAGCACTCACGAGCAAGAATACTCGATCGTTGTAGTAGTATATCCCAAGAAAAATTATCAATCCAATAAGGAGTTATTTTCGTACTAGCAAAATACGTGAGCTCATGTTCATTGTTGTTTTTGTAAAGATGATCGGGGGTTTTGAGATTGGATAACAACTAAAACAAGAAGCAAGTAAATAAGATAGCAAATAAGATAAATGACAAGTAAAGAAAATGGGTGCTTAAGTTCAAGTATGGAAAAACATGGGATTAGAAACATCCAAGCACACTCGATTCATATTATCATGCAAACGGAATTCAACTCAATTGATGTAGACTAAGGGTGATCACGATTGTATCCTAAGCTCCCTTTCGGGTTACAAAGGTTGTTGATCCATTTTAGACTCCCAAAAGCACTTAAGATCAAAGCCCAACATTAACCCCTTTCATCTAGGTACTAGTTAGATTAAACTCTCCCTTTTTGTGTACTAAGGCCAACGAATGGATTGGTTCCCTTCATTGAATTCAAATATCCTTTCGGTCAAACCCAAACTCAATGTCTAATCATGCCTTCCTAATACTATAGAGGGTCGTTTCCGTCTCACTCCAAGCAATACATACATGAACATCATAATAGCATTTAATTACCACAAATAATCCATTGATCAATAATCCATTAAACCAATAAACATTCATGAATAACAAACCATGCCATCACAATATCAAGACAATTAAACTCCATGAATAGAAATCAACATCAATTAAATCAAAAACCAATTTAATCCACATGATAATATAAATCTAATATGCTCTTCATATTCCTAATCCCACTAGAGGGATTAGCCTAACATGATAAAAGTAACAAAACAATTAAATGATTCATTACAATTATCCATAGTCTAAGATCTAAAGAAATACAAAATGAATGGATTCTTCCCTATCAATTTCTTGAAGAGAATCTTCTATTCTTCTTGATCTCCACCTCTAGCTCTTGATTCTTTAAGATCTCTCACACCCAATGGAAGGGATGAAGTTTTGATGGAGAATTAATGGAGATGATGAAGATGGATCAAAATGGATGAAGGTGGATGAAGATGATGGTGGGAAATGGAAGAAATGGTGTGTGAGGTGTGTGTAGATGATAGGAATTTCGGATTCTCTGCCAATTGTTGAATAAAGGGGTATTTATACCCCTATGGAGGCTTCTAGAAGGATCTGGAAATTTCTGCAGGAAAATACCCGGCACGAGTCGTGCTCTGCAACACGGCCACGAGGTGGCCGTGTTGTGTCTTCTGATGCTCCCGCACGGCCTCGCCTTACAGGGCCGTGTTACGCAACACGGCTCGTGTGCTGCAACACGAGTCGTGTGTTGTAACACGGGCACAGGTGTGGTCGTGTTGGCTCTTCTGATGTCGCCACACGGCCACCTTCTTACAGGGCCGTGTTGGCGACACGGCTCGTGCTCCCGACTCGACTCGTGCGACTGGACACGACCGGAAGTTGCCCATGTTGAATGACTAGATGTCGCCACACGGCCAACTCTTACAGGGCCGTGTTAGCTACACGGCCCGTGTTGGTGCTGGCTCCTGCATTTCTTCACTATTTTGGCTCGTTCTCCCTCGTTTCAACTCCGAATTGAGATCCGCTTTTTCCTACACCTTCCTTATCATGTTTAGCATCCAATAAAAAGTGAAAATCTTACGTTTAAGTTCATTCACACACATTTCAACAAAAATACAAAACACAACCAAATAACATATAAAATACAGATAAAATAATACGAAAATACATATAAAAAGACACTAAAATATAGGTGAAAATAGCTCTAATCACCTTATACTTAAAGAACACCAGAATTGGTATTCTACTGCGAAGAAAATATGCTGATCCAAGTAAAGATGGAGGAAGTGCAAATTGAAGAGATCATAAGAAAGACGAAGGAGAAAAGAAGGAAGCTGTTGAAAAGTAATTCTCCAAGGTACTTCTTTACTAGCAATTTAGTTACTTATCTAAATTCTCCTACCTTTACCAAAGAGCCAACATTACCACCTATATGCAAGTCCTATGTGATCCTAGTATTGACGTAGTTATAGATGGATTTTTGAGACCCTTGTCAAGCTTATGGTCATGCGAGTATATGAATTGAAATTGAGTGTTGATACTAACCATAAAGTGTACATCTTTTACACTGGAGAGAGAGAGAATAAACACCTATCCGTGAGCTAGATGACTTAGCACTCGTAGAAGTATTGTGATTGATTGATATTTTTGTGTGAATGAAAGGTATGATGGATTGCATGTTTTGAGTCAATATAATTACATGTGTTAGGATAGAATGTGTTTGATCTCGTGATTACACTCTCTGGTTTTGTTTTGATTTTTGTTGCCTCGGGACGAGCAACATGTAAGTTTGGGAGTTTGATGAGAGTGCAAATTTATATATTTTGGGCTTAATTTATGTGGAAATTGAGTACGATTGAGTCTTTTTATTGAGACGAATCGGAATGTTTACGGAAAATCCACGAATCAGAGAATACAAGGGCTTCTTGAGTGTATTTATACAGAAAAATGAATCGAAAGGGCTCGGAATTGAAAGACATAATTTTTGAGGCAACTTTTGAGGATTGCTCGACTTCCAGGCATTGCTCGACCAGAATTACTTAGGTTGAGCGGAGGTGTCATGTAGAGCAGAATGCGCAATTCTTATAGAGAGCTTGCTCGACTTGGAGATGTTGCTCGACCAGCATCACTCTAGTCGAGCAGATGGGGATGACTAGAGCAAAGTGTACAAACTTGTACAGAGAGTTTGCTCGACCATTGCTCGATTGGGATGCCTTGCTCGACTTTTTTAGGTGTGGTCGAGCAGATTCTTGCTGCTTCTATTTATGGTAAGTTCAGAGTTTTCTTACCAAATTTGACGTATGCCTCAAGCAAAAGCTCATCCTAAGCCCATAAGAAGGTTCCACAAGTATAAAAGAAGAGCATTCACAGGAGAAAAAGAGACGACTCATCATTCATCATCCATTCACCACCGAAACCCTACCATCGTTCGAAGGAGTTGTGAAGAGAGGTTCATCTGGCGTATCAAGTAAGATCATACCAATTAACCATGATTGTTCCTATATAAATCATGGGCTAGAGCCACTGATTAGCCATAACTTGGAGTCGGGTTGACCAATTAAAGAATTTATCAAATCACAGGGAGGTAGGCACTAGTGCTTAAGCGATCTCATGTTTCTTGTGATTTTATAGAGATGGATCATCAAAATTTTGTTTGTCAAACAAGTAATTAAAATCAATCAATGCAAGTGAGCATGCAATGATCAAGAAGACTAAATTAAAATGAATGTGATTAGTTTTCCGAGTTGAAAAAAAGTAAAATTAACAACAATTAAGAAGTGGTAACTCTAGGAATTATGTATCAAATTCATGTGCATCATGGATAAATGATTAAGGGCCAACACTAACCTCTTCTAAACTTTCTCTCGAAATGAATAGAATGTGAATCCAAAGAAGAATCCCAAAATAGCTCAATGGATTAGTTCTCACTCAAACAATTCCAACTAGGTTTTAAGCTTAAATGAGAACCCCCTTACACAATCAATCAACCTCTCGATCAAACTAATCGGATGTCCTATCGAAGGGTTCTAAATCCTAAAGGATATCTCTATCTCTTTAAGGTTTATAATGCACATTAGGTGTATGATGAATTGATTCAATGAACTATCCTAAACATATAATTGATTTCTTAATCTAACCACATCCCTTTGACAATAAATCACACAATTCATCAATACAAATCATGCAATTAACAATCAATGATAGAAAATCATAAATCCAATCAATACATGAATTCAAATACATAGATCCCCAAAATTAACCAACTCTCATGTTGCTTATCTCACAATGAAGATTAGCCTACCATAATAATAAGATAATTAACGTAGACATTAAAAACTTTACAAGTCATGATAAATAATTAGGTTTACTACAAAAATTGGATGAAAACTCCATTGGATTGGCTCCAATGGTTATCTCCTTCCTTTCCTTGCAATTTTCCTTTCTTTTTTGCTTCTTCTCTTCACTTTGATGAAGGATTTATAGTGAGATGATGATGGAGTGAATAAATGGATGAAAGTGATGAATGATGATAGAACATACACATGGAACTGAATGAAAACACGAAAATAATCCCTCGAAGAGGGCCACAGAGTTTATCTCTGCCACAAACCAATTAAGGCTGCAATATTAGATATATTTCTTCTCCTTTTTCCACCGTAGAGTACATACAGTATATAAAGAGGCTCAAGGCCCACAATCCCAGCCCTAATTCTAATGGTAACTCTAATTACCATTATGACAGGAAACAAATTCCTTCTTAACTAATTAATCTAAATTAAGGAAATATTTGACTAAAATAACTTATTGCTTCTTGCTCTCTATCAATGCCTCCGTCTCCAAATAGCCTTGACCTCAAGGCTGCAATTTTAAAAAATGACCCAACGATCAACCATATTCCTCCTTGTCAGTGGTGTCCGATACAGATGGTTGGACCTCCTCGTGGAATCCCTGCATCTCGAGAAGGAGCAAAATGCGCAATTGTTTGGCAGCACACCAATGATGTGGCCCCAAAGGTTGAACACATCTGTAACATATTCCCTTGGCATGGTAGTCGCAGGCCTCCTCCACTGTTAAGTGACGAGTATTGTTGTGTTACAGTGTCCCAGAGTGATTTGGAGGGTCCGATTGTTGGGCTGGTAGAGAGGCTGAAACAGTCATGGTGGAGAAGGTTGGCAGGTCGGACCAATTGATAGAACACACACACGGAACTGAATGAAAACAAGGAAATAATCCCTCGAAGAGGGCCACACAGTTTATCTCTGCCACAAACCAATTAAGGCTGCAGTATTAGATATATTTCTTCTCCTTTTTCCACCATAGAGTACATACGGTATATAAAGAGGCTCAAGGCCCACAATCCCAATCCTAATTCTAATGGTAATTCTAATTATCATTATGACAGGAAACTAATTCCTTCTTAACTAATTAATCTAAATTAAGGAAATATTTGACTAAAATAACTTATTCCTTCTTGCTCTCTATCAAAGTATGTGATGCAAAATGAAGGAATTGGTATGTGAGGTGTATGAGCAGCTGAATTTCGGATCCAATATGATCAAAATATTGAATGAATTGGTATTTATACCCCTTGGAGACCTTCTAGAAGATGTTGGAAAATTTTTTGATCTGGCACCGACACGACTCGTGTGCTGCAACATGAGTCGAGTCGTGTCAGGGTTTCTCAATCAAACTTTACTTAAGATGACACACAAGTCGTGTGCTGCAACACGGCTAAAGGGTGGCCGTGTTGGATGAATTGATGACTCCGCATGGACAAATGTTATAGGCCCGTGTTCGGTATACTGGTCGTGTACTGCAACACGACTCGTGTATCCTACACGGCCGGTCGTGTTGATGCTGCCCTATTTCTTCTTCCTTGTTTCATCTCCCGTCTCTATTTTTGCTCTGTTTTCACCTGTTTTACATATGATTTAGTTCATTCACACATAATTCCATAAAAACACATAACACCCCCAAGTAACATACAAATACGGATAAAATAACATGAAAACGGACCTAAAATGACACCAAAATCTAGGTAAAAATATCACTCATCACACCCACAAATTTAAAGTGTTGTTCGTCCCCTAACAATGAATATGATAAACCAAGATGAGTGATTTTCACCTTGGAAAAGACTAACGAACATAAGAAACAACACATCGATAGCAACAAGAACTACAACTCATGCTAAGTTATCCTACAACATTAGATTCATGACATAAGAATTTAACAAGTTCAATCCAAAGAGAATAAGGTATAATATGGTCCCTTTTGGTCCAAGCCTCACATAGATTATCAATTTTTCTCAACACCTTTTAAATAAGGTAAATCAACACTCATCAATCGATTGGCTCGACTCGCTATAAGCTTGCTCGTGGACTACATTCACAAACCACCATAATTTCAATCAATAATCAAAAAGGTCTTTCATTAAGGTTGTAATGATAGGCTCTTTGGTAGGGTAGAGAATATTTAGATAAAAGTGACTAACACGTGTAAGTAATTGAAGAGGTAGCTACCTTCTTCCATTCCTCTATTTTCTTTCTTCCCTTTTATCTTTTGTAACTTTCAAGCACTAATCATCACTTCACTTTTCCTTTTCTTCCATTTATTGATTGTATGCTCTCTTCTTTAGATTTTAATATCTTGAGCGTCTTTGTTGATTCGCTATTCTTCTTATTTTAAAGGTTGCATATGCATCTTTTACTCATACTCTTTTCATCCTTTTTCTTACTTGTTATCATTTCCTTTTTTTCTTTTTATTTTTCCTTCCTAGCTACCATCTCCTCAATCACTCATATAAAAGGGTATATATATACGGCTCATTGGGTAATCAAGGCTTGTAATGTGTTAAATTCACAAAAAATAGGCTTATAGGCTCAAAGTGGTTTACTAGGGATGATGTTCATGGTATGAAAATTTTTGGCAATGACTTTTCATGACAAGGATGGCCTTAAATCATATCATCAATCTCTACTAATCGGCTTCGTTACCGTAGTCCTTGAGCAAGTTCTAGCTTATCAACGCTCAATCGATCCACTCATGAAGAAAAACCATGTATGCACGATTGAGGCTCAAATGCTCAAAAGTTTATGCATTGGACTTTAAGGAACTTATTACACCATATTCATCTCAAAATTGAACAAGTTAAATAGAACATGTCACAATTCGAAAGTATAGAGATTCTTAATCATAACTTGTCATCACTTATCACAACAAGGTGTCATCACTCACATTCAAAATAACTCACAACCTTCCAAAAATAAACCACCAAAACAAATCCTAAATAAGAATAAGAAAACACTCACAACATAAAATAGAAGACACAAGAAACAAGAAACGAAACAAAAACACATAACATGCATGATCAAAAATCACCACATAAAGAAATGAAACACGAAATCCACCCATCTATGATCAAAGTAAGTCACATCTCATCTCATCCTTAATTGAAAAGAAATCCTAAATTATGAATTAAAACATTCCAAAACAAAACAAATGAAGAATCAAATCCATCACAATCCAAATTAGCTAGAAATGAGCTAAAGAAGTGTTGAGCACTAAAAGTACTCCCTTCAATTCTCCGGGGGAGGAGATGGTGTCATTTGGTAAGCTACCCAAGGGTTGTAGGCACGAGGTGAACCCGGGAACTGGAAGTTAAACATCATAGTGAGCATCTCCTCCATAGTGGGCACGAGCTTGCTCATCATTATAGTCCCTCCTACGCTGCCCGTCATGGATCTTCCTCATCATCACACCCTGTCTCTGCTGCTCCTCTCGGAACTCTCTCATCTGATCTCCGTGTGACTGCTGAGTCTGCCTAATCTCCATAACTTCATCTTCTAAAAAATTCCACATCACATTCCCTACTCCAGGTCCCATAAACTGTTGCTGTTGCTGAAACTCTTCCTCTTGGTCGTCATCTTCTTCTTGCTCAAATACTGGAGGCTCTGGTGCTTGCTCTTCAAATTCCACATGATGCGGTTGCACTTCTTCATCTCCTACCTCCATGTCCACTGGTTCAACTCTCAAATTTCTTAGCTCCGGATTCTCTTCTACTCTCATCTGTCAGAGCACTGCCTCCACTCCTTCTCTATTCTTTCTGTAAAAGACTCTCACAACTGCGGAGTGGTTGGGACTCGCCATTGCTAGATTTTGCTGCCTTTGTTGTCCACGCAGCGTGGTGAGCTCAGGAGCAGGTAGAGGAAATGGAGCTCCCTTATCTTGCCTCAAGCAATACATATTTCCTATAAACGATATGAACTCCATCCTTATGTGTTGTGTGTAAGTGAGTCCCTCACTAACCATCATGTATTGCATACCTCTAAGGTCGATGCCTAACCCTTGAGCAATCATGGTCACCATTCCTCCAATCATAATCCCTCGAGTATTTTCTCTTTTTACCACCCTCTCAACATGCTGAATGAAGTGAGCTGCAATGTTCACTCTGAACTCTTGATATAAACTGTACATGATGTACAACTGTTTCTTACCAACAGCTTCACTCTCAAATCTCCCCAAAATGGTATTTGATACAATCTTTTCAAGATACCTCATGACCGGGTTTCTTATAGCTGTCCCCTTTGAAGAGCTTGGAATGTACTCACCAGGTTCTGTCCCATCATCAACCAACTTTCTCCACCAGTTTTGTTGATTGAAACCCCCTCCTGGTAGAATGTTCTGATGACCACTTATAATCGGACACCCAAAGAACCTATTTATCTCATTTCACAGGAATATTCTCCCACAATTCATAGTTCAACTGAAATGTGATCGAGATAGGAAACTTGTTCCTATCCTTCTCAACCTCTAAAGTACTCATAAACTCGGGTGTAAGATGGAGGTAAGTGAGAGGTCTCTTGTCGAAGAACTTTTCCATGTCCAACCGACGGAACAAGGTCCTCAGATCACCTTCTATCCCAAGACCAACCATAGTGGCTTGATCCTGGAATCGAGTTGGCCTAATCTTGGGGATTATGTATTCCCATCTTAATGCATACTTCTCCCATTCTGTGAACTCAACTCCGAAATTCACAGGGTGTATTTCCTTCATCATCAATTGCGCATCAATGTTGGATAGTTCCATATCTGTCTCAACAATAATGAAGTCTTCATTACATTTTCTCACTCTTGTTTCAGCCATCTGTAATATTCAACATATTTTATATTACATTCAACTTCAACTCGAGGCAAAATATCTCGTATTACTTAGAATCATCACTAGTTATTAAACTAAGTGTTAATTCTAGCATGCATTTAAGCACAACAAATAACATTCCTCAAGGATTTTCAATTTTTAATCCAATCAACTTCACAACAATTTATTCAACTTTTGCTATCAATCAAGCGAATTTAACATCTTTATCCTTCCATTCTTTCATGAATTTCATCATACTCTTTTCACATGTGCACAACTTATCCAACAATGTATTAACAATGCTCATTATTCATGTAAATCCTTCAATTTAACTCTAAAATTCACTTAGGTATTTCATCGAACATTTTACATTCAACATATTTCAAAATAATTTCAACAAGAATTTACAATTCCCTCATGTCCAAATCCTCAACACCTAAGCTATTCCACAACAATACAATCATCATAGAAGCATTATTAATCAATTTGTAACATCACATGCACCTAATTCAATCACCATCAAAAATCCTTAAATTTAATTTCCTCATGAACCCTAATTCTTGCACATTTTCAATCAATCCAACAATTACACTTGCAAATTCATGTTTCACAATCCTAGATATGCTTCAAACATACCATCATTCAAAACCCAAGCATGAATTTCGAATTTTACTCCTTCAAATGAAAACTAGGGCACAAGAGATCATATCTTGAATGTTCTTGAATCAAATGGAAAGAGATTGATGTTTAAGCCTTGAGTTTCACACTTATATCGCAAAATCTTACCACTCTTTTGATGTTGGTTGATAATTTATGGAGTTTGGAAGTGAAATCGCACGTCGGGGAAGGATTATGCACAATGGGAGTGACTGGCCGTGTTCCAACAGTTGGCTTTTAAAATTTGACTCCAGACACGACACGAGTCGTGTCACGTAACACGGCCAAAAGGTGGCCGTGTTGCGTGAATTGATTCTCTGCACGGCTGTCTCTTACAGGCCCATGTTGGTGACACGGCTTGAGTCTCGGTAGCGAACACAACTCGTGCGATGCTACATGGCCAAAAGGTGGCCGTGTTGAACGAATTGATATCGCCACACGGCCAAATGTTACAGGGCCGTGTTGGCGACACGGGTCGTGTACCTGCAGTTCTGATTTCTCAAATTTCCAACTTCAAGTCTTGTCTTCCCCTATTTTAATAAATCCAATACTCCCTATTCATGCTCACAACTCATAAACATCATTAGTTCAACATTAGTTATCAAAATACGGATTATCATCTACTTCAACACAACCAAACGGACCAAAATCACACCAAAACTTATAAGAAAATTTTCAAAATTAGCCAAAAAAATACAAAAAGTATATGCTTTCAAGACAAAGAATATCACACCACACCATATCCCCCCCAAACTTAAATTGAAATAAGAGTTTCGAATTAAGTTTGCAAAAAGTGGTGTGACGAACTTACACACTTCAATTCAAGCACCCTTCATATCTTGAAAACTCCTTCTTCTCACAAGCACAATCCACCTACAAGACCAAAATGCAAAACAAGAATACGAAACTATTTACAACCTAAACTACTAAAAGGATACGATCGTTCAAGAGGTGAAGGTATCCACATATACCAACTCCCTTTGAGAGGGAGAATGGTAATGCTTCACCCTTTGACCATTAACCACAAAAGCACTTCCATCTAGTCCTTCAAGCTTCAAGGAACCATCATCTCTAGCCTCAATCACCAAGTATGGACCTGTATATTTGGAACGAAGTTTTTCGGGGAACAACTTAAGTCTTGAATTGAACAATAGAACTTTAACCCCCGGAATAAACTCCCTTATTTTGATCCTTTCATCGTGCTATCTCTTGAGCTTCTCCTTCAAAATTCTTGAGCTTGAAGAAGCTTCTTCTCTAAACTCTTCCAATTCAACAAATTGGAGACACCTTTTCTTTTCGGATTCTTTCTCATCAAAGTTCAACTTCCGAAGGGCCCATAATGCCTTATGTTCCAACTCTACAGGTAAATGGCATGCTTTTCCATAAATAAGCTTGTATGGAGAAAAACCTAGAGCAGTCTTGTAAGCCGTTCGATTAGCCCAAAGGGCATCATCAAGTTTAGAAGACCAATCCTTTCGATTTCCATTGACCATTTCTCAAGTACAAGCTTTACTTGCCTATTTGACACCTCCGTCAATCCATTTGTTTGAGGATGGTAAGGTGTAGAAACCTTATGCTTCACTCCATAGTCATTCAAGAGCTTCTTAATAAGCTCGTTGATGAAGTGAGATCCCCCATCACTAATCATGGCCTTTGGCACCCCAAATCTAGCAAAGATGTTGTTCTTTAAGAAAGACTTGACCACTAGAGCATCATTTGTCCTTTTCGGGATAGCTTCCACCCATTTAGATATATAATCCACCGCAAACAATATGTAAAGGTAACCACTGGAAGGCGAAAATGGGCCTATGAAATCCATCCCCCATACATCAAACACTTCAACCTCAAAAATGTTCCTCATGGGCATTTCATCACGTTGCCCAATACTTCCAATCCTTTGGCACTGATCACATCCCTTGATGTACTCCTTGCAATCTTTAAACAAAGTTGGCCAAAATAAACTCGATTGTAGGATCTTTGCTCCTGTCTTTTGAAATCCAAAGTGTCCTCCACATGGCGAACTATGACACATCTCCATGACACTCACTTTTTCTCTTTCGGGATACACCTTCGTATGATTCCATCCAGATAATTCTTGAATATAAGAGGATCATCCCACAAGTACTCCTTGACATCATGATAGAATTCTTCCTCCTAGACTCGGTTAGATGATCCGGCTTAAGACCACAAGCTAAATAGTTCATAAAATCCGCATACCATGGCCTCCCAGTCTCACATAAAGTATACATTCTTTGAAAATCAATTTGAACTAACTCTTCATCCGGAAACATATCCTTGATGAACTCCATGGTTCCTTCTTCCTCAACATTTTCCAAACGTGACAAGTGGTCGGCTATAATATTTTCAACTTCCTTCTTATCAAGTATCACCGCATCAAACTCCTGCAACAAAAGAACCCAACGAATTAGTCTTTGTTTAGCATCTTTCTTACTCATCAAATGCCTAATGGCGGCATGATCTGTATAAACAATGGTTTTCATGCCAACTATGTATGGACGAAAATTTTCAAATGCATAAACCACGGATAAGAATTCTTTTTCCGTTGTGGTATAATTCTTTTAATTTGTATTGAACGTCTTGGATGCATAGTAGATAGCTCGAAACTTCTTCTCCCTCACTTAACCAAGCACCACTCCTAATGCATTGTCACTTGCATCACAATGAAGCTCAAAGGGCTTACTCCAATTGGAAGAGACAAGGATTGGTGAAGAAATTAGAGCTTCCTTGAGTACCTTAAAAGCATCAAGACATTCGTCATTAAATTCAAATGGAGCATCTTTTTCAAGCAACTTACACAAAGGTTTGGCTATATTAGAAAAATCCTTTATAAAACGTCGATAGAACCCGGCGTGGCAAGAAACGATCTAACTCCTTTTTCATTCTTTGGTAGGGGAAGATGTTCAATGGCTATAACTTTTGCCTTATCAACTTTCAAATCTTTCTCCGAAATGTGATGTCCAAGTACAATACCTTCTTGAACCATAAATGACATTTTTTTCAATTCAAGATTAGGTTCGTATCTTGACATCACTGCAAAACCATAGAAAGATTAGCCAAGCATATATCAAATGAAGATCCAAAGATGAAAAAATCATCAATAAAAACCTCCATTATATTTTCAATCAATCCCCCAAAAATGGTCATCATACAACGTTGAAAGGTGGCGGGGGCATTGCACAACCCAAAAGGCAATTTATAAAAAGCTAACGTGCCATATGGACAAGTAAAAGTTATTTTCTCTTGATCCTCGGGGGCTATCATGATTTAGTTGTACCCCGAGTAACCATCTAGAAAACAATAATACTTATATCCCGCCAACCTATCAAGCATTTGATCAATAAAAGGCAAAGGAAAATAATCTTTATGAGTGTTTTTATTAAGTTTTTTATAATCACAACACACTCTCCAACCCATTTTCACCCTTGTAGCGAGCTCTTTATCAAATTCCGTTTTAACAATGGTTAGACCCCCTTTCTTAGCCACAATATGCAAAGGACTTACATGAGGACTATCACATATGGCATAAACAATGTTAGCATCTAACCATTTCAAAACTTCTTTCCTTACCACTTCTTTCATAATTGGGTTCAAACGTCTTTGAGGTTGTATGCATGACTTATCTTCTTCAATTAACCTTATGTGATGCATGCATATTGTGGGGCTTTTACCTTTCAAATCATCAAGACTCCACCCAATAGCACTTTTGTGCTCTCTAAGCACTCTCAACAATTTATCAAGTTCTAAAGGTGAAAAAGATGATGACACGATTACTGGAAAAGTCATGTTGTCTCCTAAATACGCTGTAAGGTGATCGGGTAAAGGCTTCAAATCCTCTTTCCCTTTTTCCACTTTTTGCTCTTCACCTTCAACTTTCAAAGGAAGATATTCTCTCTTTCCATAGTACATCAACTTGGCTTCCTCTTCTTGCATTTCCCTACAAGCATTCAAATCACGTAAGCAATCATTTATATCATCATCTTCTAGACAATAGAAAGAAAAGTTAGAGTTAAGAGATAAAGTAAGAGAGTGGCTTATGCTTGTCTCGAGAGGATCTTTAGATAAGAAGAATGGTCAATTCACTTGAACAACTTCATCAATCATTTCAATCCTTCTACATTCTTCCTTCTCATCCTGATGCTCATCGCACTCCTCAATAAGAACACCACTTCTTCTTCATTTACTCTCAATGTCAACTTCCCCTTGTACACATCAATTAAAGCTCTCCCCGTGGCCAAAAATGGATGCCCCAAAATCAATAAAACATTCGCATCCTCGTTCATATCAAGCACCACAAAATCCACCGGGAATATGAATTTTCCCACTTTAACTAACACATCCTCAACTATTCCTTTAGGGTAAGTTAAAGACCTATCCGCAAGTTGCAATGTAACGGATGTAGGCTTCACTTCTCCTATACCAAGTTTCTTAAAGATAGACATAGGTATCAAGTTGATACTAATCCCAAGATCACAAAGAGCTTTATGAACTTCACTCTTACCCATTTCACATGGTATGACAAAACTTCCCGGATCCTTGAGCTTTGGAGGCAACTTCTTTTGAATTATGACACTACACTCCTCCGTTAAATTGACAGTCTCATTCTCCACTAAGCTCCTTTTTTTTGCCATGCTGTCTTTCAAAAACTTGGCATAACGAGTCATTTGTATCAAAGCATCCGCAAATGGTATATTGATGTTGATTTTCTTGAAGATCTCTAAAAACTTTGCAAATTTTTCATCAAGGCCCTTCTTTAAGAATCTATGCTGAAAAGGGATGGGCACTTGAGTTTTTGGTATTCCCCAACTATCCCTTTCTACTTTAACTTCTTCCTCTTTCTTTTTCAACGCTTTTGTTCTTTGTCATTCCTTTTCAACAACTTCTGACTCAACCACATCCGTTTCATCATTTGCTTTTACCTCAACTTCACTTTCTTCCACAAACTCTTCTTTAACTAAGTTTTCCTCAACCTCATTCTCTTCTACCTTCTCATTTTCCATATGCATAGAAGGTCCTTCATATTTGATTCCACTTCTCCAAGTGATTGTCTTTCATTGCTCTTTTGGATTTACAATGGTGATAGAAGGAAATTTTCCTTTCTCATTCGCACTCAACGAACTAGAAATTTGACCAATTGAGTGCTCCATAGCTTTGAACCTTCTATTATTAGCTTCATCAATCTTTCTTTTTGTTTCATATTGAGCTTTATTCGATGCAATTAACTTTTCACTGAGTTCTTCAATAGTTGTCTTTCCTTCATTATTTGGCGCTTTAGCTCCCGGATGATACCCCGGGGATAAGCAACCACATTGTTCAGGTTTGAATAAGAGAAATTATCTTGCCTTCTTTGTTGTTGTGGGTATGAGCTTCCACTTTCTTGACTATTGAAACCTCCTTGCTTTGGTGGGTAGTTTCCTTGGTTGTGATTGAAATTACCTTGGTAATTGTTTTGATAGTCATCTTGGTAATTGCTTCCTTGCATGTATTGCACATCCTCCACACGTGGCATTGTCATAGCCCATTGTTCCCCACTAATACTATTCGAAGGAAGCACACTTTGATCAATTTAGCCTTCAACCATATTAACTCCTTGATTATTCTCACCTTGATTCAAGCTCATTGCCTCATTACCTCCGCCGCTATCATCTCGACACTTGGCAAACTTGGCTCCACACTAGCACTCTTCACACTCAACTGTTGTCCTTGATCGAAACTCTCAAATCTATAGCATCCACTAACTCTCTCCGATGGCCATTGATATACATTTGTAGCAATCTCATCAAATATTCTTATTACCCTTTCCGGAGTTACACCAAGTATGGATGCACCCGCCAAAGCATCAACATAAATTCTTTGCCCGTTTACCAAATCTTGGTAGAAAAACTCAACTTGTTGATTTCCAAAAAATCGTGTTGTGGACACTTGTGTAGCATATCCTTTAACCTTTTCCACACTTTATAAAAACTCTCTTGAGGCATTTGCTTGAATTGAGTAATCAAGTTCTTCATTTGAAGCATCTTAGAAGGCGGAAAATAATTGTTCAAGAACATTTGTACAAGTTCCTCCTAAGTGTTACACGTACCCGGAGTGATGGTAGATAACCATGTTCGAGCACGATCTCTCAACGAAAATGAAAACAACCTCATCTTGATGCAATCCTCGCTCACCCCATTCATCTTCACGGTGTTGGCAATCTCAATAAATTGAGCTAGATGAGCATTAGGATCTTCATTCGGGGTTCTACTAAATTGTTGCTCTCTCACCATAGAAATCAAGCCCGCATTAAATTCAAAGTTGTTGGCATTGATTGGTGGTCCTATCATTTGTGGCATTGCCCTTGGCATAAAGAAATATCGGATTACCCTTGGATCTACTTGAGGCCCTCGATTCACCGAAGGTGGCGGTGGTGGTGCATAAGGTTGTTGCAAACCTTGTTGAAGAAGCACTTGATGTATCATTTGTTGGAGTAGAGCTTGTTGTTGATTTGCATTGACTTGGGCATTTTGCACTCCATTTCCATCATTTGTATCATCAACACGTTCATTATCTTGAATGTTCTCCATTGGATTACTATTTTTGGTTTTGTTCTCCTTTTTTCTTCTCCGGCAAGTGTGTTCAATCTCTATATAAATAGGTTCAACTTGTTTCCCTTTTGATCTTGTTTGCATACACCTTCCAAAGTTAAGAAGTTAGAACAAAGTTTTCAAAAGTTATTACAAATAACAAAAATAAAAATATCTCTATTAAGATCACTTAAAACGATCATTCTTCAAGCTACTAGCAACCGTTGCCTCCCCGGCAACGGCGCCATTTGATTAGCCATAACTTGTAGTCGGGTTGACCAATTCAAGATTTTATCGAACCACAGGAGGTAGGCACTAGTGCTCAAGCAATCTCACTTTTTTGTGATTTTATAAAGACGAATCATCAAAGTTTTGTTTGTCAAACAATAATTAAAATCAATCAATGCAAGTGAGCAAACAATGATCAAGTAGACGAAATTAAAATAAATGTGATTGATTTTCCAAGTTGAACAAAAGTGAAATTAACAATAATTAAGAATTAGTAACTCTAGGAATTATGTATAAAATTCATGTGCATCATGGATAAATGATTAAGGGCCAACACTAACCTCTTCTAAACTTTCTCTCAAAATGAATAGAATGTGAATCCAAAGAAGAATCCAGAATAGCTCAATGGATTGGTTCTCACTTAAACAATTCCAACTAAGTACTAAGCTTAAATGATAATCCCCTCACACAATCAATCAACCTCTCGATCAAATCAATCGGATGTCCTATCGAAGGGTTTTAAATCCTAAAGGATATCTCTATCTCTTTAAGGTTTATAATGCACATGAGGTGTATGATGAATTGATTTAATGAACTATCCTAAACATATAATTGATTTCTCAATCTAACCACATGCGAATGACAATAAATCACACAATTCATCAATACAAATCAAACAATTAACAATCAATGATAGAAAATCCTAAATCCAATCAACACATGAATTAAAATACATAGATCCCCAAAAGTAACCAACAACTCTCATGTTGATAATCTCACAAGGGAGATTAGCCTACCATAATCATAAGATAATTAACATAGACATTAAAAACCTTACAAGTCATGATAAACAATTAGGTTTACTTCAAAAATTGGATGAAAACTCCCTTGGATTGGCTCTAATGGTTATCTCCTTCATTTCCTTGCAATTTTCTTTTCTTCCTTGCTTTTTCTCTTCACTTGGATGAAGGATTTATGGTGAGATGATGATGGAGTGAATAGATGGATGAATGTGATGAAGGATATGGTGTAAAATGAAGGAATTGGTGTGTGGGCAGCTGAATTTTGGATCCAATATGATCAAAATGTTGAATGAATTAGTATTTATACCCCTTGGAGACCTTTTAGAAGATGTAGGAAAATTTTTTGATCTAGCACCGACACGACTCGTGTGCTGCAACACGAGTCGAGTCGTGTCAGGGTTTCTCGATCAAATATTACTCAAGATGGCACACGAGTCGTGTGCTGTAATACGGCCAAAGGGTGGTCATGTTGGATGAATTGATAACTTCACACGGCCAAATGTTAAAGGCCCGTGTTTGGTACACGGGTCGTGTGCTGCAACACGACTCGTGTACCCTACACGGCCGGCCTGTTGATACTGTCCTATTTCTTCTTCCTTGTTTCATCTCCCATCTCTATTTTTACTTCATTTTCACATGTTTTACATATGATTTAGTTCATTCACACACAATTTCATAAAAATACATAACACTCCCAAGTAACATACAAATACGGATAAAATAACACGAAAATAGACCTAAAAAGACACTAAAATCTAGGTGAAAATATCACTCATCAGCCGCTCCGGTAGTTCTAGGGTTATGAGAGTTTTATGAGTTAATTGAATTTCCATGTGTAAACTCCGTACAACACTACTTGTGGTTTATTTTATATAAGATTGTATCTTTTTAATTCATACTCACGGTCATTTTGTGCATCATTAATTGTTGTGTAGAGTCTGAATACATAGCTTGGTTATTGATTGAGTGCGTTCACCGCTGAGCAGGATTACATGTGATAATTCTAAGTGAAGGGATTCCGAAGTCTTATTAGAACTATCTTATATAGATACTTGTTAATTGAATATTATTCGGGTTAATAAGTAGAATAAAGAGTATAACTTTATAGTACCTATAAAGGGAGATCATATCGGGTTAGAGTACTAAGTGCACGGGAAATAATTGATACTGATAGTACCTAGAAAGGGGAGTGAATTATATCTCTTGCTCTGAGGATATTCACACGTGTCATACGCTTGTTTGCTTGTGTCTATAGAGTAAACTTGCATGGTTTAGTGATATATCCATAGACCACAAGGTAAAGTCGGACATCAACACATAGAAAGGAAATTAATAACTGAAACTGGATGACCCAAAGAACTACCCAATTTCTTACTTGATCACAGCCGTATTTTCTCTATTGCTTGCTTATTTAATTCATTATTTAAATTATATGCTATTTAGATTCGTAACTATTCCAAACCAATTTGCTAACATAGTCTTAGTTAATTAGAATATAATTAAATTGATAATAATTCGTCCCTCGGGTTCGATAATCACTTGGTCACCTATTGAGACTACAATTGATATCCTTATACTTGAGGGTTATTTTGTATGTTGAGAAAAAGCTCATCAGTTGTAAACCTCTAAAAGGGTAAGACCTTACATAATCAACAATGTTTATTGTTTAAGAAACTCAAACATCCAAAATGATTCTATATTGTCAATTGCTTATGCTGCAAACATCCATAAAGAAAAAACCTAAAATATTTAAATCTTTACAACTTAAATAACCCTAAACACAGTCAAATGACATTATAAAAGTTAACTGCATATGCTGTAAATATCTAAAAGATTACGACATAACCAAATATCAAACTCCTAAGTGATGCATAAGCGTCAAAATGTCACAAATATAATGAGCCACAATAATCTTGTTAATGCATGTCCTTACCAAGTTTAATTTCATCAATCTCTATGTGGATAAGCAATACATTGTCTTTTATCAGCTTCGCTCTTCGTTGTTACCCCATTAACTTTCATGATTTCAATTAGGCAACCTTGTAGACTTAGAAAAATATTGTTGAATGTGGAAGTTGTGAGACTTAATTTCACAAGATATCTCTACATTCCTCATAAAGTAAATAATGTTATAACTTGTGGTTTTCACTTGAAAGAATTGTAAGGCTCTAAACCGCCTTAAATAGTTGATATTTGTATCAGGAAAAATGCACTTTTGGTCCATACAAGAAGTCTCATTTCACTTTTGGTCCTTTTCATTACATTTTTAGTACCATTGATTTTTTTCATGAAATTCCGTCTATAAACTGACGGAAAGCGTGACGTGGCCATTAGGATATAATTTTGTTTTAATTTAGGAAGCCCAATCTTAATTTCTTTTTTAATTATATTTTTATCCTTAATCTTTCTCTCTCCAAACCAAATTTACAGATTGTGATTTTCGGCCGAAATCTTAATCTCTCTCCAACCCAAATTTACACATCGCAATTTCCAGTGAGAATCATCAAGGTGGCTAGGGCGGCAACCTGCGGTGGACGGCATCGCTATATATGGTGAATTCCGAAAACCCTTGGCAGCAAATTTCGACGAGGGGATTGGTCAATCTGACCGGCATGGCAATGTCGCATTTTTTTACAGTAGTGATTGTGTGCTCTAGCGGTGTTGAATGGCAAACCGTACGATGGAAAAGATTTGGCAAATTCAGTTGTCATCTCGTTACAACCTTGAGGGAAGAAGTGAGAGCAATCCTCGATTTTTGTTCTTTGGTTTGGCAAGAGAAAAAATCGACAGCGGTAGCTCATGGATTTGTGGTGATGAGCAGAAGACATGGCAGATCCCGGCGCGCTGTGTGGCTCGTGGATTTATGGCTTCAGGGGCCGCTCCTCCGTGGACGGCCGACGTTAAGCTTCCAAACTCCGAATCGAAAGCATTGAGGAGATCGTCGTGGCTTATCTTTATTGTCAGAAATAGGTGATGGAAGTCTGTGTAAATGACTGCCAGATTTAGCTCTTGTTCATGGGAGAAGTGGTGGCGACGCCCGTTGAGTCGTTGACCACTGTTTGATTTCTTCCTTAATTGAATAGCAGATTGAAATCTAAAAAATTATTTTATGCGTAAGGAGATGATTTCAAAAATAATTTTATACGTAAATCAAACTTAATCATTTTTTGAGATTAAATCCAATTATTTTTTAATTATATTAGGTTCTTTTTTAAAGTTAACATTTTCCATCCAATAATTAACGGTCGGGACCAAAATTGTAATTTTTGGGACTAAACAAAAGTTGAAGACTAAAAGTGAAATGAGATTTTTTGTATGTGACCAAAGTGCATTTTTCCCTATTTGTATCTGGTGAATTTTGAGGCTATTTAAGTAACTAATGTTGAATCCATCAGAATCCCTCCTAAACTCTAAATACATTATCAATAATATGGGGTTTGCATTATCCTACCGGATAACTATATCCCTGTTCATATTTGGAGGCTATTTTCTTTTATTACAAGTATAACATATCAATGTCACCCTTTTGAAAAAAATACAAAGTTTAGGTGACTTGAGTACACTTTAAACTAGATGATGACTAAATTAATTAGGTCTGATAGTTTACTTGATTGACTATGCAAGCTTCGATGGCATCTTTGTTGACAGTATCAATGACTTTAGTAACCATAATACCCCCCACTCACACGTTTTTAGAATTTCTCATTGCTGGTTCTATCTTTGTGAAGTGACATATGCCTATTTGCTGTCAAATAAAACATGTTCATAACTGAAAAATATAAGTCTTGATACTGCACGCATGAACATTACTTTTGTAATAAATCTTTTGGACTTGCATGATCTATGAGGTTCTTCCAACCCTAATACTAAATAGTGCCTCTCATTATCCCTAGTCATGTAGAACCATTTTTTATTGATACGAACAATATTGTGCATTTCATCAAACATAAGCTTGTTTGATGAAATGTCATGATGTATAGCATGCATGGAAATAAAAATTAAGCCTTTGGAGTTATTTTAAGTCAAATCAGGCTTTATGGCATTTGTGTGAACTTTGATTACTCCTTGTTTGATCCACTTGCCCACAGTGAATTTACTAACTTTTAACTTACCTACAACATCTCTTATTATAGACCTTTTCCTTTATCAAGTCAGGATCAAATTCCACTCTTCTATTATCAATCCTTTCCTTTTTTATGTTAGATAATTGGTTGACCTAGAGTCAAATGTTTCTGTACATCTAACCTTATATTGAAGATGGTTCTTCTTGTAACTCTATACTTCTCTGTTGCATCTTTTACCTTCCCATGATTAATTCTATCATCAGTGTTATTGCACATAAGAAACTACAAATGGAGTTTCTTGTAGGTATAAAGAGATTTGGAGTTGGTTTTTTCATTATTTGTAGGTATATTAATGTTTGATTTTACTTACTATTACTATATTTATTGTGTTTAATTGGAGGGAATTCAAGAAATTTGAAAAGGAGTAAGTGAGATGTAATTAGAGGAAACACGTTTTTGGAGGGGATTTTGGATGAAGGGATTTTATTTTGGAGGGAATTGACTAATGATGATGAAGAAATTTGTTGTTGGTTCAAGAAAAAAAAATGGCAGGAATATGTATGTCAGTGAAAATCAGCACTTTTTAGTGCCGATTTAACACCTTTTATGAGATTTATTGTCACATATTAGCACAAGTCTATTACATGTTCATATATTTGAGAAATGATAAAAAGTTCAAAGTTAGGGGAATGCTGAAAAACGCACGTTTATATTGCGTAATTTTTCTGTATTTGTATGGAAATCAAAACTGGTGGTTTGATATATGGTTGGAAAGTCGCGGAAGAGAGGATCCTTTAGTGCAAGAATCACTCAAATTGGAGTTTGTACAAGAAAGTTATGCTCAAAATCATGGGGTGGCGCAGTTGCCGACGGAAATTTTTGAAATTTTCCGAAAATTAGCCTATATTTCCTATTTCTTGGAGCACAATTAATTTTCTGATCACATAATCCTCCATGATTCCACCATATCTTTTTGAATATTTTATTTCTTAATCTCATTCCCTTCTTACACCTATATATATATTTCACATCATTATTCATGAGAGACACCACCTCCACAAGGGGATCACCCCTATCCATCATCTACCATCATCCATATCTATCCCATTATCTATCCATACTAAATGAGATTCAAGTGCTATTTAAGATGGAGATCAGTCAATTGAATGAGAACAAGTGTTATTCAAGAGGGAGATCAGTCAATCAGAGAGACGAAGAAGGAATTTGAGACAACGCCGCCACTAGAGTTTTTCTATTCCTTTTTCATATTTTCGTTTGTCAAGACTTCTGGTATGACTTTGATAGCCATGGGAGTTTCTTGTAATCCCATGAGCTAATTTTGTTTACAGTTTTATGTTTTGAAGGATAGACGTAATTTATTTGATGAACTAGACTGAATTTGTGAATTCATGCTGATTATTATTTTGGTTTATTTGATTCATCTTGAGACTTTGCTATCATGCTTCATAACGTATTAAATTCATGACATTACCCCCGATGCTTGATTTATTATGTTAACTTGTGTGCGTCATGAATTGAATTGTCTATTTATTGGGGATTAAGGTAGTTTGACCATGAACACATTAATTCTAAGAACTGGTAAATCAGATACTTGAACTGTTTAGTAGAACAATGTAATTAGACATTTAAGTAGAAAGTGAATAAAGCCTTTTAGTACTTTCAGAAAATATCTTATTAGTCAAACTTGTCATCCGGAGGTATTGTTGTTTGCATTGATTAGTATCTAGAAAGGGGGGCTTATATTCACGCACCTTAGGATTTAGACAAGATTATACTGTTAGTTTTGAATCAAATCATATCTGGTGAGAAAACAGGGTTATGCGGTGTATTTTCATAAAATCTGCATGAATGAATAATTGAAAGTCTAAGAATTCAAATTAATTGGTCTTTACTGGATTACTTTAGAACTATTGATCATCTCTTGAGTCAAACTTAAATTCTTTCTTCTGTGATTTTATTTTATTAATTATTTATTATTTTTAGTCTCTTAGATAATTAATTCAAAATATTTGGTAATCGGTTACTCGTCTTGATAATTTTAGTAATTTTAGAAGTAGATAAATAATTGTCTTTTTGGGATCGATAATTTAACTTAGTTGCTTGCCGTTACAATTGATATCCTTCACACTTGGGAATTAAATTGAAGTGGGTAGAAAACGCGTATCAGTTATGTAGCCAACAAATTTTTGTCTGTATATATTTATGTTAATGATGTATTTTTTTAATATATATATATATATATAATTTTTTTATCTGTACGACAGGTTTCAAAAAATTTGAAATTAACTTTAACTCAAAAGTTAATATCAAATGATTAACTATATAAATGTATTACCTCCGTCCATAGCTAACGACGTCGTTCACTTTTAAAATATTCATATTCTCATTTTAGTAAAAGAGCTCACACATGACCCATTATTTTCAACCACTCTCTACTAATATAACTACTCACTTTATATAAAATAATAATATTCCACAATTCACGTGCAAAAAATAAACGAATACATTTGCAATGGACGGAGGGAGTACAATTTTACTCAAGAAGTGTTAAAAAAGTAAAAAAAAAAAATATTTTTCTTAAATAACATAAAACAGTAAATGTGAAACTTGAAACGAGATAGAGGAAGTAATTTTTTTTTTTAACATTCATGAAAATTCAAATGTAAAAATAAATTGTGTACAAAGGGATTATTACAGTTTATCCTTTACATCTTACATAATATTTTATATAAGGGTGAATCTATTTGGTTTAAATTGAGTCAACTCAATAAGGGCATAATAGTCTATTTTGTATCATTAATATTTTCTTATGACAAAATTTAAAGGATAAAATATATTCTTCATTGAATAAGTGAATAATAAATGCTATTGAGGTGGCTCAATTTGAGCCAAATAGTATAATTAAAAATACACCTTGAATTTTCTGCGTCATTTTAATATATCATCTTGCATTATATGATTGACACGTAAGAGCGAAAAAAAATTGACTATTGCTCCTAGGGTTTAAGTTTTTTTTTAGGATAAGTTTTCATTTTTAGGGTATAATTTTATCTCCTGCGTGTCCAATAATGTAGTCCCTCTGTCCCGGTCAAACAGCTACGTTTGACTGCATAAAGCTCTCACAAAAGTTATAGTAAATACATCTTTTTACCTGGGACGGAGGGAGTAATAAATAAGATGATGTATCAAAATAAATATTCCATGCACAATATTTAATGTTATCAATATACCAAATTCTTAAAAGATACAAGGCATTGGAGTTGGAGCTAGAGCTGGGTTATAATCCGAGGATCCCGCGCTAATTAATTGGACAGAATCTAATTGGTTTTACAAATACTAGTCTTCACGTGGCCTCAACCAATAAAAATACATCTTTACACCCACTAATTACTAATTTTTTTTAGCATTTATATTTTTTTGGAACTTGCATCAAGGTTAATGAATTTCATTAATACTCCCCGGTTAATATTAATATTATCACTTTTTTTTTAAATATTATCACTTTTTTTTTAAATATTACTCTCTTCGTTTTATGGAAAGAGGGTCTTTTGCTTTTTTACACGTAGATTATGGAGTAATATTATTTAATATATAGTGGATAGTTATATTAGTAAAGGTGTGTCCCCATATTTTAATTGTATTAGAGGGAGAGTCTGGTCCCATGTCTATAAAAAAGAAAAGAGGACCCTTTGAGTAGTAGTACTAAAATAGAAAAAAAAGACACTCTTTAAATGAGACGAAGGGACTATCACTTTTTATTTGTCTTATTAAAATTATTCTCTAATATAGTCTCATACAAATATTTGTTTTAAAATAATAGTAGTAGGTAATTACCCACGAATTCCCATCCATTGGTAAATCAGTCAGTAATGCGACAGTTTCTTGTAGTGATATGATCCCTTCTTATCGGAGTAACAGTTACATTTATTTTTTATACGTAGGAATATAATTTTAATGTGTACGTAAGGTGAGAGAAATAATATTTTAATTAATATAAGGTGGGTAATATATTAGTGTTGTGTGTGAGCCCGATAAAAATATATGAATGATTTTGTGTGTAGGTCCCATTTATCAAAACAGGAAACGTAACTATTGAAGGGTACCCAAAATAAAAATGCGTTTATATATATATATATATATATATATATATATATATATATATATATACTCACTCCGTCCTTAGGTAAGAGTCCCATTTTACCATTTTGGTTGTTCAACCCAAAGGATCCCATTTTCTTTTTTGGACACATGGGACCCACCCACACCCACTAATACAATTAAAATATGGGGCATATATACTCATTAATACAACTACCCACTACACATTAAATAATAATACTCCTTAATCCACGTGCCAAAAATAAATAAGACTCTTACCAAGAGACGGAGGGAGTATATATATACTCCCTCCATCCCGTGTTAATGTTTACATTTACTTTTTGCAAGTAGATTAATAGATATAATATTTAATGTGTAATGAGGTGAGATAAATAATATTAAATGTGAAGTGGGTTGTTGTATTAGTATTATGTGTGGGCCATATATGTAACAATTATTTATTTTATGTGGGCCCAACTTGACAAAATAGGAAATATAAACCTTAACTTGGGACAGATCAAAATGAAAAACGTAAACCTTAACTCGGGTGGAGGGACTAGGGAGTATATTTATATACTCCTCCATCTCGGGCAAAGGGTTGTTACTTTTTGCACGTAGATTATGAAGTATTATTATTTAATGTGTAGTGAATAGTTGTATTAGTGAGATTGTAGGCCCCATATTTTAATTGTATTAGTGAGTGTATGAGACGCCAAAAATGATAAAAAGAGACTCTTTGAGTGGGATGAAGAAAGTATATAATATGAAGATAGCAATAAACACAAAAAAAAATTATATTTTACTAATGGATTATTCCGTCGGTAAAAGCCTTACTTTCATTATTAAATTTGATTACCAACTTATTAACAACAGAATTTGTTGGTAAAGTGGTGGTCGATAAATTTTTAACAACAAAAATTCAATTCCATTAGTAAATAAATCAATGTTAATAATTTCTTTAATAATTTATAATGATTTTGTTGCCAATCAGTTGGTAAATAGTGAATTTAATTGGTAAAAACATAATAAATTTATTGACATTCCATTGCTAAAAGAAAAATAAATTTTACTTTATAATTTAATTATTATTTAAATAAATAACTTTTTTTTAGTTTATATCTATAGTAACTGTGACACCATTATGAAATAGAGTTATGTCATTTGCTTGTCTATTCTATTTGGGAAAAACGCGTGTGCACCCGGGCGCACGGGAGCACACGCCGTGCGCATTTAGAATTTTATATTAAATTGTATACTTTTTAGCATAAAATGTGTACCTTTTATTTTCTGAAAAAAATAAAAAATATTAATAAAAAATGATGTACCTTATTAATTAAAGTGTACCCTTTAGAATAAAATAATGTACCCTTACCCATAATACTAAATTCTAAAGGCGAACGGTGTGCACCCGGACGCACGCATGTCTCACCCTTCTACTTTAAAAAGAGTTTATTGTTATTTTATATATATATATATATATATATATATATATATATATATATATAAATGGGAAATGGGATGGAGGCATGACGTTAAGTTTTAATTATTTTCTATATCTCCAGAAATATAGAATTCTAATGGTACAACCTTTCCCAGATAAACTTTTAGTTCGTGACGTGATAATGCCAAAATAATAATAATAATATATAAATAAATAAATTCATTTCAAAGGTACCACTGTACCCATTTTTCTGTCAAAAACTTTAATTGTGAATATTAAGGTTAGTAGTGGGAATAATTATTTCCGTTTATAGAAAAATTAAGGAAAGCAAAGTACGATACCACGTGTCAATATCTAATTAGGGTATTAAAACAACCAACTTTTAATAAAGAATTACACACTGGTCCTCCATTTCTAGGAATATTATATTCTCACCCAACACATATCAAAATGTTGTCCCATAAAATAATCCATTTTGTGTACTATAAGAGCTGCACCTTCTCACATGGAGTTGCTCCATCATCTCAAGAAACCCTCCAGCCTATCAGATTGCACCCTTCATTCATAAGGTAATAACCTTATTTCCTCTTCCACTTTAACCTAATTGGTTGTAATTAATTAGATCTCATTAATTTGTTCATAGTTGAAAAGAAACCCCAGCTAGCTTGAAAGAGTTGAAGAAGAGATCTTGATGGGGAGGGGGAAGATCCCAATCAAGAGGATCGACAACTCGACGAGCAGGCAAGTGACCTTCTCCAAGAGACGAAGCGGCCTCCTGAAGAAGGCGAAGGAGCTTGCCATTCTTTGTGACGCACAAGTTGGAGTTATCATTTTTTCTAGCACTGGGAAACTCCATGAATACTCCAGCACCAGGTTTGTTATTTATTTAATTGTGTCTCATTTTTGCCTTTTATATACTTTATTACTTTGGATTAGCATGTTTTAATACAAATAATTATACAAGAATATTATATTTTCAGGAATTTGAGTGTGTGTTTTCTTTTGACCTTTAAGATTGAGCAAAAGGCCCTCTCTGTTTAATTTTTATTTAATAATTATTCTGGGAAGATATCAATTGGGTTATAATTTTGATCATTCACTTTGTTTTCTCTGTAACATTTTATGTCTTGTTGAATTTGATATTATATGGCCTTATTCCTCAGATATTTATTAATTAAACAATATATATACTACATAAATATATACAAATGATAAATAAAAAATAATTTAGAAAAGGTTATAAAAAAATTATATATTATTCTAAATACTCCCAACATTCAAGCTCATATAATCGCCCGTTAATTGCTTAATATTTCTAATTGGAATCTCTCAGATGAAAAAGAGAAGGGCAAAAAAAAAAAAAGAAAGGAAGAAAATCTAATTTTTCACTCTATCCCTTACAAATCTTATGACTTAATTTATAGATAAAAACTTGATAGAAACAGTTTTATTTTTACTTAATAAATAGATTATGACTTTCTAACTTACATCGAAAATTTATATACGTAACTTTTTTTTTTATTAAAAGATTCACCTCTTAAAAATGAATTATGTGATATGATCACATAATGGACTTGCAACCATTTTATGTAACAAATGTATGTTATAAATTACTGACATATATATAATTACGTAGTATAATGAAAACCTCAAGTAAGTAATACTCTCAGCCTTTTCAACTCATCTTCGTACTTTTGACTTACACAAATATTAAGAAAATTTGTTATTTGACTTACTTTTACGGGTAGTTTGATATTTTCGGATAATAAATAAATTGTAAAATATGCTATGTGTGTAAGGTGTAGATGAAAATTTTGAAATTAAATTGTATTATAATGTTATTAGTTTTGTTGTTGTATCCTTTTATGGGCGTGGAGATGGATTGGGGACAAACGAAAATAAAAAGTATGAAGTTGAGTTTGGTATAAAGGAAGTGTTGTATAGACATGCATGCATGCACTTGCTGTATGTGTTTTGTATGATCTTGTGCAACCAAGACAGGTAGAGGATGATGATTGGTGTTTAAGGTGTTGATAAGGATCAACATAAGGGAGCTGCAGAAGTTGGAACGTGAACAAGCAGCATCAGATTACATCTCAACCATGCATTGAAGGTGGAATCAACTTAGTTAGGTTGTTAGTTAGTTGAGTTTGTTAGTTGGTTGAGCTAACAAACAAGCTTTTCACGTGGATTGCCAATCTGCAGCATAGCAGTTGAGTTGCTGGTGTGTATATATGCATGATTGATAGCAGTTTAAGTCGAGAGAAGAAGCATCATATAAGTTTACAAGCTTAGAAAGCACATTAGAGTTTATGTGCATAAGTTCATCATCATCATCTTCCTTAAGTGTATTTTGTAATCATCTTAGTGAGTGATCTTTCCTTCAAATTGGATGTAGGCTTACGCCGAACTACTATACATCTTTGTGTTGATCGTTTTCATTTTATTTTCATTTTATCAATCAATTCGGAGTGAAACGTGAGTGATTAACCGATTGAGTGTGTGAGTTCTTAAGAGCTTATCAAGATCTTGCTTAAGATTCACAAGAAGTGGCGCCGTCTATGGGAAGAGAAAGAAGAAGCCACAAGTTAATCAGATCAGAAAGGAAAGAATCATAGTTACAACCAAGTTTGATGTGGAGAAGTTTTCAGAGAAAGTTGATTTCAGTTTGTGGAGGATGAAGATGGAGGCTATATTGATCCAACAAGGATTGGCTGATGCCATCAAACCACTTCCAAAAGATCAAGCAGCTGCTGTGGATGCAGTTGCATTAGCTGCAGATCAAGATCAACAATCAAAGGCTAGAAGTGCAATCATTCTATGCTTAGGTGATAAAGCTTTAAGGGAAGTTTCAAAAGAAGCATCTGCAAGGGATATGTGGAAGAAGCTTGCTGATCTTTACATGGTGAAGACTTTGGCAAACCGGCTGTACACAAAGCAGAAGCTCTACTCCTTCAAAGTATCAGAAGATAAGTCCATTATAAGCCAACTAGATAATTTCAATAAGATCATTGATGATTTAGAAAACATTCACACTGTCAAGTGAAGATAAGGCTGTCATATTGATGTCAGCTCTTCCTAAATCTTTTGAAGGGTTGAGAGACACATTGTTGTATAGGAATATTGAATCAATTTTCCTGGAGCAAGTGATTCTTGCAATCAAAGCAAAGGTGCTCCATAAGACATCAGATAATGCAGTTGCTGGAGAAGGTCTTGTTGCCAACAAACAGAACAAGTGGAACAAGAATGATAAGAAGGCTGATGTTGATAAGAAGAAACATGAAAGGAGTAATCAAGGTACATCAGCAGATGAAGAAAATAATAACTTCTTCCACTGTAACAAGCCTGGTCATTTCAAAAAGTAATGTAATAAGTGGAAAGCAATGGTAGCCAGGAAGATTGCAGAAAAAGGTAGAAATCAAAGAATCCATGCAAATCAGGTAACTGAGAATAAAGGTAATAAGGATCAAGATTACATTGAAGCTTTGGTTGTTGTTTTTGGTCAAGTGTCAGATCAGTGGGTGTTAGATTCAGGTTGCATTTTCCATATGACATCAGTTAAGGATTGGTTTACTGATTTAGAACCATATCATGAGGGATCAGTCTTGTTAGGCAATGATCAAGCCATCAAGATTGAGGGTATTGGCTCTGTCAAATTTAAAATGTGCTGCTCACAAATGTGAGATATGTATCAGGATTAAGAAGAAACCTGATATCATTAGGAATGTTAGACTCCTTGGGATGTGAGTACTATGTGAAGAAAGATGTACTCACCATCATAAAGGATAAGTCAGTAGTCATGAAGGGTGTTAAGAGCTCTAATCTTTACTTTCTTGAAGGATCAGTTGTTACTGGACAGTTGAACACTTCACAAGATCAAGAAGATGTTCATCTGTGGCATAGAAGATTAGCTCATGTAAGTGAGAGAGGTTTACAAGAGCTAGCAAAATAGAAGCTACTAGACATAAGCTCAACCTGCAAAATGGATCAATGTGAAGACTGCATTTTAAGTAAGGCAAAGAGGTTAAAATTTGGTTCAGGAGAACATACTTCATCAGAGAAGCATCAGTATGTTCATACAGACCTATGGGGACCATCAAGAAATCCAACTATTGGAGGAGGAAGATATTTTATATCCTTTATAGATGACTACTCTAGGAAGCTATGGGTTAAGATCCTTAAAACAAAGGATCAAGCATTCATTGCATTTAAGGGATGCCTTGCTGAGGTGGAGAATCAAATAGGAAAGAAGTTGAAATGTTTGTGATCAGATAATGGACTTGAGTTTGTTTCAGAAGAGTTCAATGCCTTCTGCAGAGAAAAGGGAATTAAGAGGCAAAAGACTACACCTGGAACTCCACAACAAAAGGTGTTGCAGAAAGGATGAATCAGACTTTATTAGAAAGAGTAAGATGTATGCTGAGTAGTGGAGGATTTACATAAGGGTTTTGGGGTGAACTTGTGACTACAGCAGCCTATCTGATCAATTTATGTACATCAGCAGCTTTAAAATCCAAACCACCTGAAGAAGTGTGGTCTGGAAAGGCTCCTAGTTACAGTCATTTGAGAGTAATAGGATGTCAAGCTTACTCTCATGTGAAGCAAGATAAGTTGGAACCAAGAGCAGTAAAATGTGTAATGGTTGGATACCCCAAAGAAGTAAAGGGATACAGACTGTGGTGTTTTGAAGCTAACATGTTTATTGTTAGAAGAGATGTCACATTCAGTGAAAAGAAGATGCCATTGGTTAAAAGAAATTCTGTAGTATCCATCACTACAGACTTTGATGAGCCTCAGATGTAGCAAGCAAGGAAGGAAGTACAGCAATGTAATGAAGAGAATAACAGTACTGATCAGAATAAGGAATATAGCTCTCCTAGCTCATCCAGCTCAAGGTATGATTTAAGTTCCTATCAACTTGTAAGGGATAGGTTAAGAAGATAAATCAAAGCCCCAGTAAGATACATGGAAGCTGATATAGTATCATATGCATTGTATGTTGCATCTGATATAGAAAATTATGAGCCAAGAACATATGATGAAGCTATATCAGGAAATAATAATAACAAGTGGATAGTTGCTATGGAAGAAGAGCTGCTATCATTACATAAGAATAAGACTTGGCAGATTGTTGACAGACTAAAGAACAAGAAGTTAGTAAGCTGTAAATGGATTTACATGAAGAACCCTGTTACAAGCAAAGAAGGAGGTGTTAGGTACAAGGCAAGGCTTGTAGCAAGGGATTTTTCACAGAAAGAAGGTGTTGATTATAATGAGATATTCTCACCTGTTGTTAAGCATTATTCTATCAGAATTCTGCTGGCATTAGTGACTCAGTTTGATCTTGAGTTACATCAGATGGATGTCACTACAGCATTCTTGCATGGAAATCTAGAAGAAGATATTTACGTGAAAATTCCTGATGGTGTAAGTATTGAAGGTGCTGAGAATAAGGCTTGCTTACTATTGAAATCTTTGTATGGTCTGAAGCAGAGTCCAAGATAGTGGTATTTGAAGTTTGATGATTATATTACATCAAATGGATTCAGCAGGAGCTTACATGACAGTTGTGTCTATGTTAGGTTCAAGGAAGGGTGTTATACATACTTACTTTTGTATGTAGATGATATCCTTATTGTTGGCATTCGATCGTTTGGTTAACGTGACCCGTTAGGGTTCCATGTATTTCTAACAAGCAGCGGAAGCAAGTAAACATGAAACGCATTACCTTTCACCAAGGGTTGATGTAGAGGTTGAATTCTCGCTGGCAGTCTGCGCAGTCCCACGAGAATAGCCATCGATTCCTCTTCTGATGTCGGAATTGAGTGATCTTTGTGCTCAGACGATCCTCTCTTCGATGGCTTTCCATCAGTATATAATACATCAAAATCGAAGAACTGTATGATTTTATATGAATTTTGGAACATGACAAACTGCAGCAGCAAACGACCTTCCGGTCTTCTGCTGTATGTCCCAAGTCCGATCTCGACGTCGTGTAGGCGACGATCTGCGAGACCTACTCAATCTGCTCTCAACCCTCATCACACGTGAATAATGAATTAGATTAGGGTTCCAGATAAGCTGAGGTGACTTATATACATGGGCTACAGCAGGGACCAGGAGGAGAAATTGGGTTGGGCCTCCATTGGGCTTAAGTATCCAAGCTTAGCCCAAAGCTTATACTTAAGTCCAATAATAATAATATATTCCACTAAAATATTATTACTGCACTACCATACCAATCCCAAAATTACGTTTTGGGCTCCTTCTTATTATGAGCCCGTTAGTCTCCCCATGTTTAAGATATACAATGTCCATTAATTAATTTAAGTTACTGACAACTCAATTAATTAATATCTCATCCAAGAGTAGTACCACTCAACCTCATTATCATGCCGGAATAAATTCCACCTGCAGGGTTTACATGATAATCCTTATGAGCTCCTCAAGGGGACATCATCAACCTATGACGGACACGGATTCCTTCTACAATCAACAGCACACCATAGAGATAGCACTACTTCCCAACTCACCGAGTTTATTGATTTAATTGCATGTAAATCTCACCCATTGATGAATCAAAGAAATACATACTGCCCTATGTGTCGAGGTTATTGTATAGGGATTAAGAGCACGAACATCCATAATAACTGAGATCAAGTTCTCCTATAAGTCAGTATAAATCGAACGATCTCAAACGGTCCTGCTCAATACACACAAGTGCACTAATGTGATTCTATAGCCAAGACAAGCTAATACCAAACCACACTACAACCATCCCGATAGAGAGTCCCCGTCTATCTCGATTGTGAGCATCTGTTTATACTTTATAAGGAAACCGATAATATGATCTTCCGCATGTTGTCGCACAACATATTATCTACAGTATAAAGTAAGTGGACTATTGCATCGAACATATATATAAATTATAAGATGCAATCATTTGATCATATGATTCTCATTTCAAATTAATTGTTATAACATTGTTCAAACAAAAGGCTAGACTTTTAGTATACAATCCAACACTTATAGCATGTAAGGATCAAACTGGTATAGATGAAGTAAAATAAATACTTAAGCAGGACTTTAATATGAAGGATCTAGGAGAAGCAAAGATGATCCTTAGTATGCAGATTGAGAGAAACAGGCCAGCTGGAGAGTTGAAGTTGTTTCAAGAATCATATTTGGACAAAGTATTGAAGAGATATAATATGAATCTCAGTATAACAGTAACAACACCAGCAAAGTAAGGAGTAAGTCTGTCATTACTCCAAGCTCATCAGACAGATCAAGAGAAAGTTGAGATGAGCAATATACCCTATGCTAGTGCTGTTGGCAGTTTGATGTATGCAATGGTATGTTGCAGGCCAGATTTAGCTTATGTGATGAGTATGATTAGTAGATTTATGAGTAATCCAGGTCTGCTACATTGGAATTCAGTGAAGTGGGCTCTCAGGTATAAGAAAGGTACCATCACAATAGGCTTGAAGTTTCAGAAAATGGCAACATGGGATAAGGCAGTAGTTGGATATGTTGATGCTGATTATGCAGCAAATCTTGATACTAGAAAGTCACTTACTGGTTATGTATTCAACCTATTTGGTACTGCAGTAAGCTGGAAAGCAACACATCAATATATAGTGGCTTTATCAACTACAGATGCAGAATTTGTTGCACTTACTGAAGTAATCAAAGAGGGTGTATGGCTGACAGGTATGTTGAGTGAGTTTGGGATTGAGCAAGACTCAGTTGAGGTATATTGTGACAATCAGAGTGCAGTGCATCTCTCCAAGCATCAGGGGTACCATGAAAGGACCAAGCACATTGATGTGAGGTTATATTTATAAGGGACATGATAGATAGATAGAGGAGTAGTTGTTGTCAAGAAGATCAAAACTGATGATAATCCGGCTGACATGTTCACTAAAGCCTTACCAGTTCAGAAGTATGGGCTGTGTAAGCATTTGATTCATCTGAACTAAGTAAGAAAAGGAAGGTGGCTGCAGCCTTAAATAGCAGTAAGGTGGAGGAGATTACAAGGTGTGATGATGCAGTCTAAGGTGGAGTATTGTTGTATAGACATGCATGCATGCACTTGCTGTATGTGTTTTGTATGATCTTGTGCAACCAAGACAGGTGGAGGATGATGATTGGTGTTTAAGGTGTTGATAAGGATCAACATAAGTGAGCTGCAGAAGTTGGAACGTGAACAAGCAGCCGTTAGATCAGATTACATCTCAACCATGCATTGAAGGTGGAATCAAGTTAGTTAGGTTGTTAGTTAGTTGAGTTTGTTAGTTGGTTGAGCTAACAAACAAGATTTTCACGTGGATTGCCAATCTGCAGCATAGCAGTTGAGTTGCTGGTGTGTATATATGCATGATTGATAGCAGTTTAAGTCGAGAGAAGAAGCAGCATATCAGTTTACAAGCTTAGAAAGAACATTAGGGTTTATGTGCATAAGTTCATCATCATCATCTTCCTTAAGTGTATTTTATAATCATCTTAGTGAGTGATCTTTTCTTCAAAGTGGATGTAGGCTTACGCCGAACCACTATACATCTTTGTGTTGATCATTTTCATTTAATTTTTGTTTTATCAATCAATTCGAAGTGAAACGTGAGTGATTAACCGATTGAGTTTGTGAGTTCTTGAGAGCTTATCAAGATCTTACTTAAGATTCACAAGAGGAAGTACTACATAGGAGTAATTTACACGGATCCTCTGTTTTATTCTCGTGCATTATACTACTAATTTTATGATTGAAACGTAAGAGGAGAAAGAAATCTATTCATTGGCCCTATGGTTGATACTTTCCTCTTCAGGATATAATTTTTCTTCACTCTTATGATCATTCATTCAATGTGTGACATTTAAGAATTAAGATGTTACACAAAAAATGATACATGAAATCCTAGCCGGTATTAATTAGGATTATCAAGGGTCAGTCCAATGAGGAATTACGAATTTAATGTAATAATCGTGTTTATATGAGCATAAAAAAGGTTTCATGAGTATAGAATTAATAAATACATATACATTAGTAAATTAAATCTAATTTAATTTGTTAGTAAATTAAAATTGCAGTTTTTTTTATAGAAGTATTGTAGTTTTTAATACAAAGTTAATAATACAGTTGAATATAAATAAGTAATACATTTATTAAAAAACAAATGTACATTTCTGAATTAAAATTAATACAGTTTATTACGAAAAAAAAATTGAGTGGATAAAGTTAAATATGTGCCCTAGCTTCACGGGAAATATAATTAGAGAACTTTTACCATCACATATTTGAAACGAGGTATACATTATGTGTAGATAAGATTTGTTGGTGTAAGAGTGGTTTTAAAACTTAGAAGTAGATTTTTAAAAACCAAAAATCAGATTTCAAAACCGAAAAAATAATATACTTTCTAAAAGTATTGAATAAGATTAAAAAAATGGACTTCTTTAAAAAATAAGTAAATAAATAACACGTAATATAAAAATTTTTGTGTTACATATAGACAAAAACTTGTGTGCCTCGGGACACATCGTGCTCCCATGAGAATACAAGTATTAATTTTAATATTTTATTCTTGTGTTCTCATGATGGAACGGTGTGTCCCCGGAGACACACGAGACTAGCTCTTACATATATGACAATATATATCAAATTGCTTTGTGAATTCACAAAAAAATAAATCATGATATAGTTTAAGAAAATGAAAGTTTTTGCGTTAAATCTACACCTAATTGATCTTGCATTGTGTAAAATACATAGGGATATAAATAGGTAGGGATGTCACGGTTATGCTGCTCCACATACTACCTTCAATCTCAGTTTAGATTTACTTATATTTTGGTGTTATATTTCCTATTATAAATTATTGGACGATTGATTTGTAGAATATAATAAAATATATCCTAAAAGGAATATACCAACTCTAATTAAGGGAAAAAAGTTAAGATTTTACTCCGGCAAATATATCACTCATCTAACCCGTGTAACAAAAAATGTATCAGAACATTCGAATCCCTCAATCACATTTTCATTACACTTATCTTACTCTGCTACCCTCAAATATATCATTTGTAGAATATGGAAATTATACATGGAGTAAATATGAATAACTCACAGACAAAGAGTTATCCACAATTTTTAAAAATAATGTGGATAGTCAGTGTCCGTGCTACACTTAATGGCCCAACCATACCATATCATACATACATACCAAAAACCCAAATATGACATTTGTAATAATTAATTAAAAGAAATCATCTGATTCTTAGATTCATCAATATAAAAATAATTTCAAAATATAGTTAAAAGTAATTTCACCTTTTAAGTAAGAGTGCAACACATTTAAAATCTAAATTAAATAATAAAAAATACAAACTAAGTAATACATAGTTAATCAAATTAATCCAACAATACCTAATGAATTAACCACAAATGCATGACATCAAATTCATATATATATATATATATATATATATAATATATCGTACAGTTATGAGTTAAATTCATTTTTGTCCCATAACTAAGATAAAATTATGCCCAAAAAAAGATAAACGGTTCAATTTTGTTCCATAACTCATGGATTTGTTTAATTTTTTACCATTTTTGCCGAAAAACCCCAAGTGCGCCATACATGAGACTTCAATTTGGGGATTTCCGGTGAAATTGGCTTAAAATTGGACAAATTCGAGAGTTGTGGGATAAAATTGAAACATTTATATTTTTTGGACAAAAATCGAAATTTATTTTAGTTATAAGACAAAAAGTGATTTTAACTATATTGTGCATGTTACAAGACTCATTATCTATTTTTAAATGAAGTTAATTAGTAAACAACTCGTATTTTACATGAGTTAAGTAAAAATAAATAAAAAAGTGCATGCTACCTAAATTCCACGTTATAAGACGCATTCTCTCTTTTTTAAGAGAAACATTTGATAAAGAATTTGTTTTCCAACGTTACATGAATCATTCTCTCTTCTTTTAGATTAACATTGGATAAAGAACTCGTTTTTCATATAAGTTAAATAAGAATAATCAAGAAATAACGCTTGCTAGGTTTCACGTAACAAGACTTGTTCTCTCTTCTTTAATGGAAACATTGGATAAATAACTCGTTTTCTATATGAGTTAAGTAAGAATAATCAAGAAATAGTGCTTGCTAGGTTTCACGTGACAAGACTCATTTTCTCTTCTTTAATAGAAACATTGAATAAAGAACTCGTTTTCCATATGAGTAAGTAAGAATATAAGAAATAGTACTTGATAGGTTTCACGTAACAAGACTCATTCTCTCTTAATAAAAATATTGGATAAAGAACTCGTTTTTCATATGATTTAAGTAAGAATAAACATGAAATATGTAGTGTATGCTAGATTCTACGTTACAAGACTCATTATCTCTTCTTTAAATGAAGCTAATAGATAAGAACTCGTATTTTTAATGAGTTAAGTATAAATTAACAAGAAATAGTGCATGTTAATTAGATTCCACGTTAAGAGAAAAATATTGGATAAATAACTCGTTTTTCATATGAGTTAAGTAATTGAGTTAAATCACTTTTTGTCTCATAACTAAAATAAATTTCGATATATGTCCCAAAAAAGATAAATATTTTACTTTTATCCCATAACTCTCGAATGTGTAATTTTAAGCTAATTTCGCCGAAAATTCCCAAATTGAAGCCTCACGTGAGGCGCATGTGTGGCTTTCTGGCGAAATTACCGTTTTCCGGCAAAAATTGGTCAAAAATTGAACAAATCCGTGAGTTATGGAACAAATTGAACTGTTTATCTTTTTTGGGACAGAAATCAAATTTTATGTTAGTTACAGGGCAAAAAATAAATTTAACTCTAAAATTATATAAAAAAATAAACGGATAATTGGAATGGGTATATAATTGGATATTTTACAAAATCTATACCCAACCTTTTCTCTGAATATTTTCATGCTGGTGCATGCATTATCTACCCTCACCCAATAACAAATTATCCATCACTTTACCTCATTTTTGCAGTAAAATTGACTGCCCTAATAATATGCATAAACTGAGTTTATTTATAAGATCATATGAATATAAAAAGACATGAGTTATAACATTTAAATTAATATTAAACACTAAAAGTAAAAATTACATTCTATGGTATAAAATAATATATTAATCCCTCCTTCCTTCAGCTGATAAAGGTATCCAATCACAAGAATAAAATATTTTTATATTAAAAAAGAGTGAAAATATAATAAAACTCTTAATGTATAAATTAAACCCTAAGATATAATAATAAAGGTAAAGGCTTGTGAGACCGTCTCACGTAAGCTCTTACGTGAAACGAATAAAAAGTGATCATATCATTATCACTTTCACTATAAAATATCATCACTTTTGCTATAAAATGTTATAATTTTTTATTTATACTATAAATTGTTCATGAAATAGTTCACCGCATCATTATCACTTTCATCAATTGAATATAAATTTTCATTAATGTATTATCACTTTTTATCCATTTCACGTAAGAACTTACATGAGCCGGTCTCACACAATACTTTTCTCAATAATAAATGAAACAAAAGGATGTATGATAATTTTATGGTACAATAATCACATAGAACACTTCACCAAGAATAATATATGAGTGTAAAAGTAGAGTTGTAAATGTCCAGGGAGCCCAATTCAATAGTTGTGCATATTTTAATTTAATAAAGATTATTAGTTATTAAAAAAATAATATAAAAAATATACAGGTACACATATATAAATAAATACTTTTAATTATAAAAAGAGAGTAGCACCTATAATTTCTACAAAATAAATAAAATTAATTAAAGTAATATATACTTTTAAACATAAAAATTTTATTTTTAATTTAAGTTCGGATTTTTTATTATGAAGTTTATATGAATTTTAAATTAAAGATTAAAAAAAGATTAATGTATATAAGTTACTTCAAAACTAGATTTGATTTTTTATTTTTTTTAAAAAAAGAAGTTATATTGATTTGAAATTTTGGGTAAATTTATAATTAAAAAAATAAAAGAAATAAAATAAGAAAAATGTGATCATTGGTTGTTAAATGATATATAAGTAATTAAATTTAAAAATACTCCCTACCAATCAATAATTGACAATGACATGATAAGTAGATCGATACACTATATCAGAATAATTGATAGAGCTTATAAATTCTCTGTGATATTTGTGGATCATTTGATTTTTAGTAATTTCCTTTTGTTGTGTTTCCAAATTTGGTAGCATGAAATCAATAATTGAGCGTTACAATAAAGCCAAAGAAGAACATCATCAAATGCTTAATCAGGGATCTGAGATTAAGGTATGATTCAATGCTTAATTTTTAATTTCACTCTTGTTTTATGTTATGATCAGTGGCTAGCTACTCTGAATCCTCATCGTGACACGTGTGAGAGTGTGTTTTTGTGTGAAAACATATACTTCCTTTTTTCCACATAATTATGTTTTTTTTTTAAAAAGGGAAATTTATTTATTTTGGGTATGAGAATTACCCACAAATTTACAATAAAAAAACCTACTAATAGAGTTTTGACCAAAACTAACCAGACTTACAACCGATTATGTAATGTTACAGTAGATATGAAACTTAAAGAAACGTTGTTTTTTTTTTTACCAGTTTTATTGAATATTAGAGAATAATATAGTCTTTTAAATATTAAATAAATTATAAAATATGCTATGTCTAGTAGTAAATTTGAAATAAAGATATATTTTAAGGTGGATATTGATGTGATTTTTTATTTTTTTGTGGTGAAGTTTATTGTGGGACGAACGAAATAAAAAGTGTAAAAATATATCATCATAGAATAAAGGAGTATCTTACTACGAATTTGTTAGTAGTAATTGAGAGAGCTACCCTTAAACTACTTTTATTTTGGAGTTACGTAGAATTTGAAAACAATGAGGTGTGATAATTTGTGTGCATTTCTTTTTTTTTTATAATATATTTTAATTTTACTTTAAATTAATATGTAAATATATATATATATATATATATATATATATATATATATATATATATATATATATATATATATATATATATATATAAAGAATTAATTAATTAATGTGAAAGAGAAATAAAAAATGAGAAAGAGAGAAAGAAAGAAAATATTGTTAATAAATGAAAAATGCATTAAAAGTGAATCAAGGATAAATAGGTTTTATTAATAGAAATATATAAGTGATTTTTAAAATTATGGGTGGGTTTTAAAAACTAAAAACATGATTTTCAAAGCTCAAAACAACTATAACCTTAATTAATTATGACAACATTATTGTGGAATCGCCCAATTTTCATGGTACCACACGCTACAAGAAAGCGGAAGTTTGGCGATAAAAATTTTTTGTCGCTAAATTGTGTTAGGGATGAAATTTGCTCGTCGTCATATGATTCATCATGATTCATGCATGTACTATTTTATTTTAAAATTTTATTTTTATTATTAGAGTTTAATATTACTTTTCAAATATATTAATAATTTTATTTTTTTTATTCATGTTTATTTTACTTCTTTAGTTTATATAGTTTATTTTACTTTTTTATCCTTGAGGCCTTGTGGTTCATGTGCCCCCTCCATCCAATATTAGTTTGCGTTGGCAATGTATACATGAAATTTAAGAAATTTTTACTTTTTTACTAAATTTAATGAATTTTGAGGATAATTTAATCTTAAAGTTGTGTTTGTTTCTGATTTAATTATCCAAATTTAGGTTTTTAGAATCCGTACTTAAATTTTAAAAATTACTGTTATTTATACCTACAAACCATATAAATCTTCAACACATCATGCTTTATTTCTCCACAAATAATATTTTTTCTCTATTTCTTTATCATCTACTCTTTCACATCAATTAATATTCTCTTATACATTTATTATCATTTACTTTTTACACATTGGTTTAATTCATTATTACTTTTATAAAATCGAAATAAACACAAAACAAACATACTAAAAAAGTAATAATAATATGTTTGTTGAGTTTTTAAATATGGTGGATTATATAATTTATGTCAAATCAATGTGTAAAAAGTGGGTAATGATGGATAAGAAATGTGTAGAGAATTAATAATAATTATTATATATAGAGATAAATATAGAGGTAGGCGTGATATATAAAATTTGGTTTTTCAAAATCCAAATGGAAATAAGATTAAATTTTCAAAACCAAAATCTGTACTTAAAAACGGTATACAAACATAAGTTATGAACCACCATAGTAAAATAAGTCATGAACCATTAGGATAAGTTATAAATCACAAAGTTGTATGTACAATGGTTTGTACGCAATACTATATATTCTTCTTTAGTTACAAGATAATTTGAGAAAAAAAATTTCGTGAAGGAATCCATGTTATGAGCTTGAATTGAAATTGATATGTTTTGTAAAGTTTAATTCTTGAAGTGATCATTGAGAAATATGAAGGCTTGTTAAAGTTTGAGTGTATTGTTGTTCACCCTCACAAAAGTGTATATATATAGCTAGACCATGCTTAATTTGGGCAATTTAAATTTCTAGTTTTGGCAAAGGGAGGCAGCTTCTTTAAGACAACAATTACAAGAATTGCAGGAAGAACATCGGTAAAATCTTTCTTACATACATATATATACACACACACACACTTGCATTATATTTAAAAAGATCATCATACTATTGTTTGGGAATGATTAAAGGTCTAGAGATTCTTGTAAAAGCTAAAGGTGTTATATGTAGAATATGTATAAGTCCAATTCTTGTTTGCACACAACCTCATCGAAAAATTTAAACTTTTAAAAATTCATATCAGATAATATATATATCGACAGAAAATTGCTTGGAGAAGGACTGTACGGGCTGAGTGTGGATGACTTACAAAGTTTAGAGAACAAGCTGGAAATGAGTTACCAAGGTGTACGCAAGAAAAAGGTATACATAAACTGTTACGATATCCCAACATCGATTCCACATTGTAAGTAGGACATATAAATGATGGGTTTTGATCCAAGTTTCAGTTTAAGTTAGGGCCCCTAATTTTATATGCCTAACAATTTATATGGACGGGCTGCAGAAAGGGGCTCCCCGTTGGTGGGCTCAGGTTGTCACTCGGAGTGTGCCATTCGTGATGCCCAGGTTGAAGGGGATAATAGTTTATATGGAGTGAGTCTCTTGTATGCTCGAGCACACGGATTTAGATCCGTGCCCTTTTGCAATTTCCATATCCCTTTATAATTTAAACTCCCTAACAATACATAGGTTTAAATAGAATAGAGAGGAGAAGGGTTGTGTTCACATGGGGACACGGACCGTGTCCCCAGGGGTGCAGGAGCTTTTGCCATTTATATGACTAACATATCTTTTAGATTAATGTAGATATAGGGAAAATATCAAAATTAGTCCTTAAAGTGTGATCAATTCCAATTTTAGTTCTTTTTATTTGTAATTCTCAATTTTGATAATTTTATGTCCCATTTTGGTTTTTTTGTCTAGAATTTGGATCAAAATTGGACAAATTGTGACATAAAGAACTAAATTTTGATAAATAAAAAAAGGACTAAATTTGAATAAAAAAGACAACAAAAAATGATCAAAATTGAAAACTGCAAATAAAAAAATGAGTAAAATTGAAATCGATCATATTTAAAGGATGAATTTTGATATTTTCTCCGATTCTTTCTCCATTTACCAATGTTCTGGTTTCACAGGAAAATGTATTAAAAGAAGAGATTGAAGAGCTTAGTAGACAGGTATTTTGGTTGGAATGATTGATGATGAATTATTTAGTGGAAGTTGTAATTAATACAAGATGGAAAATAATTGGATTGATTTTGCAGGGTAGTTTCATCCATCGGGAGAATGTGGAACTCTATAACAAGGTTAAACTCATTGAACAAGAAAACATGGAATTGTACAAAAAGGTACATATATGTTAATTAATGTTGGATTTATAACCTTAATTAGTATTGTGGTGTTACTTGTAAGTTGTAATATATATGATTCAACAGGCTTATGGCACAAAGGATGTAGTAAGTGTTGATACAGATCTGCATGCCTCAATTCAGCTTCAACTAAGCACCCCTGCACCTCACTCTGAAACACTACCAAAAACAACTGCACAACCAAGGTAATTATAATATACTCACGATTATCATTCCACCTCACTTTAAGAAAAGTGATACATACCACAAAATGCTTCACGTTTATTATTCCACGTTGTTTAAGATAAGTTGTTCTTTTTGACCAACTTGATTAACTATAGAGGGTATTGTAGTATTTTTATGTATAAAAATAATAAAGTAATGGCATATATGTATGAGAAAAATGAGTGACAAATTTGAAATTAAATTAACTTTTGAGCTTGTTAAATAAAATGATGTTTCATTTTTTTAGGTGTGAAGAATTTTATAGGATAAATACATCAGAAAATGTAAAGGATTTTGTGGGATTGAAAAAATATTATTTACCGATTTTGTTGATTTAGAGAGAATAGTGTGATCTGTTTTAGTTATAAAAATAGACTATAAAGTAATATTAGATGGGGGTTCATTATATGCTTGTTGCTTTTATTTTTTTTAGGTGAGTAAATTTTAATGTAAATAAATACACAAATAGGATATATTTGACTAAAATCCACTAGGTCATCCCATTATACTTGACAAGGGATACCTTATATAGTTAATAGGAATTAAAAAGGCGCCACTATTTCAAATTCCCGATTTTATTAAATGTATCCCACAAATATATAAAATTAAAATACCCCTATTTGTTAAAATGTAAATATCCTTACATTAATTATTAATTAATATTTTTAATTTATTTTTACCCCAAATTGCGTATCATCAAGAAGATTTTTATATGTACCTCAATAATTGATTGAAGGAATCAAAAGCAAATCAGATCAAGAACACCAACACACACTCACATGTCATAAAATGAAACACTCTGCCTCATTATTCATGAAAATTAATAATTACTAATATAATGCCCAATCTATATCAGTAGATTAAAATTTGAACACAGTTAAAAAAATGAACCCTAACAAAAGGAATAACTGTAAGAAAAAAAATTGATGTTACTAGTAATCCCACGTGCAAAAATAAATGGTGGTATTTGAGCAAAATCAATACAAATAATATTCCCTGAGAAAAATACAAGAGATATATAGAAATGGATTCACAAAAGCAATAAAAAATAATGAAAAAAAAATGTCGCAGTGATGATCAATGAAAAACTTCATACAAGAGTTTTTGAATTGGTTGGAGTTAGATTTGATCGTAAGGAGTAAGTGACTGAATTCCGTTCTCTCATTTTCTCCTTTTCTTTCTGTTCGCGATCGTTCTCCTTTTTTGTTAGCAATTTCTAGAGAGATTTTTCTTTTCGTCTTTGAAAGAGATGAATTTTAATTAAAAAGTTTGAGTTTAATTATTAAAAGGGTAAAAGGATCTAGAATGGGGTATGTTTAGTAAGTTATACTTATATTTTTTTAATTTTAATAGGGTATATTTAATAATGGGAGTACCTTACGTAAAGTTGGGGTGTAAATAGCCGCACTCAATGAAAAATAAAAATGGTCATTGGCCATGCATGCTTGGTGTGGGTGTTTAACGTTCATGAATCAAATTTCATAATAACTAAAATTGAACCATAAATGATCAAAATTGAAAGTTAGAATTGATTATAATTAAAGAACCAATTGTGATATTTCCCATAATTTTAGGGATAATTTCAGATTTAGTCCCGTAAGAATTGCTCAATGCCAAAAATGTCCCAAAACTGGCAGATTTAGTCCCATAAAAATTTTTCATCAAAATCTGTTAATAATTGACGAAATATTTTGAACAATTAACAAGACCAAAATGGACTATGTTTATTTTGAAAGATATAAAATAATATAAATCTGGTAATTTATAATAATATAAGTTAATTTGGGATGAAAATTTTCGAAAATTATGATTATAATATTTTTATGGGACCAAAACTGCTAGCTATGAGACCAGTGTATTCCTACGGGACTATAATTGAACTGAAGAAATTCTTATGGGACCAAATGTGATATTTTTCCCATAATTTTAACATGTGTAACATGGTCTATTAACTCCTAAATTTATTTTTTCAATCCATAATTAAGAAAGAGGTATCATGTATAACACAGTGACACAAGTTACCTACTCAACAAATTAAGGTAGGCTTAATTTAATTAATTAATGTTTACAGGAAAAATGAAATGGCAGTGGAGTTGTATATAAGCAGCAACTGCAACCGGTAGGTGTGGATTGATGTCAGCTGCTGATCCTGTAAGAGCATACATGCCTCAATCCCAAAACATACTAATTGATTTGCATTTTCAAACAAATCATTTATTCATCACCCTTAATTTGTTACCAATTAAATATGATTTATTGTATATTACTTATCAAGGAGCTGTATCCACCAACCTCAAATCACCCATCCTTACTCTATCTATCTATATATGATGTTATAGTGTAATTTGTGTAACTTGATTAAGTATTAAACAATTATCCTTCCTATTAGTTTAAATTTTTAGATGAGGTGGACATTTAGCATGGTATCAGAGTCTAGGCCTAGCAAAGGATTAGGGTTCGAATTTCACCGTCACCCATTTATGAGGAAATTCCACATGCAAGGCTTGAGAGTTGAATCGTTTAATACTTAATCAGAAAACGACCACCTCATCTAAAAGCTTAAGCTAATAGAGAGTTGAATCATTTAATACTTAATCAGTTTGCACTCTAACATGCTCCCTCACATGCGGGCAGGGAATTTTTGTCTCAAGCCTAGCATGTGGAATTTTCTCATAAATGAGTGGCGGTGAGGTTTGAACCCTGGACCTTTGTTAACCATGGCTTTGATATCATGTTAAACGACCACCTCATCTAAAAGATTAAGCTGATAGAGAGTTGAATCGTTTAATACTTAATCAGGTTGCACTCTAACAATATTGTAACCTGATTAAATATTAAACGATTCTCCTCTCTACAAGTTCAAACTTTTAGATGAGATGATCATTTAACACATGACTCATCTTTTAGATGAGATGATCATTTAACACATGAGTTAGTCTCCTCTCACAAACCTGGATTTACACCGTAAACTCGATTTATACAAGTGTTTAAATATATATATATATATATATATATATATATACTATACGTACGGGTGGGTACATGTAGCTTCATGGGCAATTGAGTGACAAACTAGATGCCTGTTACACAATGGTTGTTATATTTTATATCTCTCATTCGTTTTATATTTGCCTTAGGATGCAGAGATTCTCTTTTTTGCTTCTTACCTTTCATCTAATCACTAAAAAGGTAAATTGTTTATAACGATTTAACTATAAAATTCATTGGTAAATGATAGCACTTGATAAATTATTATCAAATTCAAAACTATTGCTAAATATTTTTGTTGGTAATTTATTGAAAAATTACAATAGAAATTAAACACTTGATTAAATTTGTTGGTATTTTGTTGCTAAAAAATAAATATAATTTTTGTTGGTAACATATTACACAATAAAATCAATTTATTGGTAAAATTAATCCGTCGGTTATAATTTTTTTTGGTGAGTATTGTGACATATATGCGGTAGTATATTATAACTAGCTAGCTGTATTATTATAATGACCCACAGTTTTATAATGAAATGTGTTTGAGAACTGAAAGCAAGTTTAAGAAAACTCCATCTTCATCTACCAAGCCTCAGGAAATTATCACTTCAAAGAAGATATCGAATGAAACAACTACTAAGAAAGTATGAAAGATAAAGTGAGTGACCATATTTGATTTTCATTTGGAACAAATAAGGTGGGGAGTTATAAAGAACATTGAAGAAAAGTTGGTGAACTAACTATTAACTATACTAACAACTAATATTTACTTATAAAAAATTACGAGAGACAAAGTTCAAAGGTCATGCAAAAGGAGCTGATCAATTTTTACTTTTTAATTTTGAAAAAAATATGCATCTAATTAATTAAACTTTATATGGTGAATCTAATTAGTCTACACATAGAGTCCGAATCGATTTCGAAATTAAACTAGAGTTCTAGTCTCAAATCAAATTAATTAAAATTAGAAGATCTTAGAATAAGAAAATTAAATGTTGCAGGGACAAAACTTATACGAGACCATCACACGATAATTTTTATATTCCCTCCGTCCCAGGATAAGGGGGTCATTTTTCTATTTTGATTGTCTCACCCAAAGGGTCTCCTTTCCTTTTTTACACACATGAGACTCACACACCTCCTCTAATACAATTAAAATATAGGGCCCATATTCCTACTAATACAACTACCCACTACACATTAAATAATAATACTCCTTAATCTACGTGCCAAAAAGCAAATGAACCTCTTACGTCGGGACGGAGGGAGTATATGTTTTCTTAGATCTAGTAATAATTGTTTAATCAAAGAATATTATCACATTTATTTATATTATAAATTGTTTATGAAATAATTCACTTGATACTTTTTATTAACCTGAAAATTACTTTTTAATTAAATATTATTACTTTTATTTATCTCACAATTTTTTTATATAATTAATTATTTGCCATTGCACTAACTCCCAAATTTGAGCCCTTGTTGACTATTGAGGTTACTAAGATTTTGAAGGGGAATATGAGTGTATGTATGCACGTAATCGTTTCTCATTAATTAAGTTTGAGAATACGAAGTGTGTCCAATATTGCTAAGTTTGAGAATACAAAGTGTGTCCAATATTGCAAAGATGTATGCGCATCACTTTCATGGATTATAGTTCCGTATACAAATAAGAATAACTAAGGTTGTATTTGGATGGAAGAATTTGAGAAGGGATTTATAAATTATTCTCTCAAATCCCTCCATCATTTATAATTTAAAGTTTTTTTATAAAAAAATTTGGGGTGGAGGGTGGTGTTGGGTGAGGGGGGTAAGGTTGGGTGATAATATTTTTATTATATTAAATAAAAGTTTAAAATTTTATTAAAAAAAATTTTTTTTTGGGGGTGGGGGGTAGAAGGGGGTGGTGGGGTAGGTTGGGTGGTAGAGTTCTCTCTAAAAAAAATTATTTTTATTAAAATTTTAGATTTTAATATTTAATATAATAAAATTTTATTATTTTTATTTATCATATATAAAATTCTATTTTAAAAATAATTTTTGAGTTATGGATTTGAAATCATTTCAAAGATCCATAATTTATTCAAACAGTGAAATTCAAATGAATTGATTTAAAATCCACTCATTTTCAAATCCATTAAATTTGAAATGATTCAATTCAAACACAACCTAAGAATATTTATTATTTCTTCCATATATCTCATAAAAATTTACACATTTTTTCTAGAGTTTGTAGCTATATATATAACTGACTCGTGTTTAAAATCTAAGTATATTAAAATACCAGAATTTAATTTTTAAAACTTTATCTAATAACCTTAAAATTACTTTATTTTTAAAAGGTTGGTCTAATGTTCAATCATGTTCACAAACAATAGGATCCATATTTAAAATGGATCAAGATATAAATTCCAAGAACCCGCTTGCTGACGTTATTATTCCTATTCATCCCATTCATTCCACGTTTTCCTCTCCTCTCCACTGCAACAGGTTTCTTCGCTTCCGTCGACAGATGTCCCCCACCTCCACCTTCAATTCTGCCTCCAATACCTTCCTCTGCGCTGCCTCCGTTCAATGTTATACCTTCGCGATGACTCCTAATTCTCAGATCTACTCAAGCCGCCTCCATCTCCTCAGATCTCGAATTTACCTCCGCACGCCGCCTCCGTCCCTCACTGGACGCTGCTCAATCCTTTGCAGATTCCTCAAATCTATGCAAATAAAATGGGTGTAGCTTCTAGAGTGAAAGAGAGAAGATGTACTAAGCTAAATGAATGGTGATATTGATTGGGAATTGATGAAATCAAAACTGCAATTAGTTGAAACTAATTAAATCCACGTCAAGAGAATTGAATTCTGATGCACGATCAAATATGAATGAACATATTAATAATAAAATAAAATAAAATTTAATGACTATATTAGTTATACTTTATTAATGTATATGTTTGCATTTAATGTATTATACTTTCTGTACTAATGTATAACATTACAAATTAATGAATAAAAAATATTTCCCCCGTCCCATAGAAGTTGACACATTTTCTTTTTTAGTTTGTCCCACTAAAGTTGACATATTTCCTTTTTAATACATGGGACCCACATAAAAACAATTAATCTATTCTCATAGGCCCTACATATCACCTCTAATATAACTACTCACTACACATTAAATATTATTTCTCTCACTTCACTTTACATTAAATTATTATATTCCTTAATCTCCGTGCAAAAAAAAATTATACAAACTTTAATGGGACGGAGGGAGTAATAAAGTATACATTAATTAAGAAAAACTTATACACTATAAAATTATAATCTATACACTTTTGTTATTAAAATTTTATGATTTTATATATTGACAAACATTATTTTTGTTCAATTTACAGATTATAACTGGTATTTTGTTATATTTTAAATACACATTTAAATATTTAACTAAATTATACTAATATAATGTATTACATCTTATACTAAAATGTATAATATTTTATACTATCATGTATAACTATTATTAATACATATATGGTGAAAATATTGATAAATATAATATCAATGTTTTTTTTTCAAATAAGATATTTATTGAGGAAAACATATACACTATTAAATTACATCCAATACAGTTATGAAAATTTATATTAAAAAAAATTCTTACAATTTTTATATAAAAAATTAAAGTTACATTTAAGAATAAAATTTTATACATTTATTCAATAAAACGTATTCATTATCAAATTAAATCAGAAACTTCCCACAAATTGTAAACAATCACCACAATTTTACTTTTTAACGAACATTAAGATCACCATTGAAAAATAAAAGAACAATCAACTGCACACTGAACAATGTCTAAAAATGTCATATTCGGATTCACTAAATCAGATCTAAAAATTGTATAATCGGATTGACTGAATCAAATCTACAGCCTTCAGATGTTTCAGAGGCGGATCGACTCATCAGTGTTAGACTTTCATTCTCGAATCAGATCATCCATTGAAGATACAGATCCAGCCTTCAGATGTTTAGAAGATCGCGGCAAATCTAGCGTTAATGTGTGTGGAGAATTGGAGAATCAGATACTGTGTGTGGAGAATTATTGTTGGGGCAGAGAAGAGACGAGCGAGAAAGAGATGAAGATGGAGGGAAAATCTGTGAAAAATCGGTGGAAAACGACGGAAGAAGAACCGATAGAAATAGAGGCTAAGAACGAGAGAATAGGCAGCAGAGAGAGAGAGAGCGAGGAATATGGAATGAATTAATGACCCATATGGACTAAATACAGTATAAATACCTGAGTCAACGAGTCAAAATTGACTCGGTTGGACTTTAACAATTGGGTACAGTAGACTTTGCCATTTTTAAATTTATCATTCCTTTTTCATATTTATAACATTACTTTACATTTTATTTATTATTCCTAATTAAAAATACTAAAATACCATCAAAAGTTAATAAATTTGGTCAAAAAATTAACTTTTTAAAAATAACATAGAACAGTAAATATGAAGGTTATTATGGGATGGAAGAAGTATAATTTTCATTCTAAAAGATAAATAGAATTTGTAAGTATATATAGAAATGACAAATAATGTAAATTTTAAAGAGTCATACACATAAATATTTCTCCAATAGCCTCTTTAAAATAATAAATTTTTTTACATAATAGTTTTACCTTTTTAAATTTGAAGAGCCAACACAGCTCTTTAAAATTTAATAATTGAAATTTTCACCAATTCCAACACTTTAATTTCTTGATATTTTCAATTGATTATTTATTATTTAATATTTATAATGCATAATGGTTCTTTCACTTTGATTTTATACTCTAAAAATATGGGGAAAAATAAATGTAATAAATAAATATTGGGGTGAGAAAAAATATAAAAAGTTATGGGAGATAATAAAAATACATTCCTCTCAATTTTAAAAATTCTTTATATTACCTAAAATACTCCTCAAATTATACATGATCGAGATGCTCTAATTGGGGTATATTATTAACAAAGCTTTAATTCCAAAATTTCCCCTTTTTTACATTATAGCAAATAGATATAATCACAAGAGCAAAATAAAATTACAGTTGTTCTAATTGACAGTTTGTCCGACTTTGTGAATAAGTCGTTTGTAAAATCATCCGAATAATTGAAAATTAATAAATGACCACACATTCTCTGAAATTGATCTCAAAAACAGATGAACCAAAATATATTAATTATTTTATTAAGAAATAATAATAATAATAATTATTATGTGCAATGTGATGTAGGTACCAAGTGAAATCTGGAAAGACTTGCAGACACCACACGGGGGTACTCATCCTCCACGTGGCATCCCTCATCGAAGTTCTGGGAGTAACTAACGGCGTCGTACTGGAAGGTCAGAGGTTTGGTGGGCCCATAGATGCTCCTCCGGCTCTCGTTCACGATCTTCCGGAAGAGCTTCCTCAGTCTCCGACGCCTGTGGTCGTGACCGGCCTGAATCCGAGTGTAGTGGTCTTCGTGCACGGGGACGCACGACGGCGACATGCAGTCGGAAAGGTACGACGACCGCATTCTCCGGCGGGCTGTTGGGTTGTGATTAGAGGATGGAGGTGGAGAATATGTTATGACAGAGTGTTGTGAGTTGTTAATTGTTGATGGTGGTCACTAGCTAGTTAGTTGTTATATGGTTGCATGTGGTGGTGGATAAAGGCATATGGCATCCAATGTGGAGGGTAGATGGTTATCCTTATGACCAATTGGAAATCTTTGGTGGGGTTTTAATTTTGGCCATTTTTATAGGTAAATAATAATAATTAACGCAAAAACGTGTGATACCGTGTCATAAAATTAGTTGTCAGATAAATAAAAATACTCCCTCCGTCCCGGAAGTATTGACACATTTTTTTTGGGCACGGAGATTAAGGAGTATAATAATTTAATATAAAGTGAAGTGAGAGAAATAATATTTAATGTGTAGTGGGTAGTTGTATTAGTGGTGAGTGTGATGGGTGTGTGGGTCCATGTAAATAAATAAATTGTTTTTGTGTGGGTCCCATGTTCTTAAAAAGGAAATATGTCAATTTCTGTGGGACAACCCAAAAAGGAAAGTGTGTCAATATCTTTGGGACGGAGGGAGTAATATACCCTTGATGAGGTATTCATTTTATATTTTTAACAAAAGGATGTCATACATGGTCCAACACTCTCTCATAATCTAACTACTCATTATATATATAAAATAATATTCTATCTATCCTACTAAAAAAATTTCATTTCACTACATTGAATATCCTATTCAAATGTCCTTATTTTCCCCCTTTTAGTTAATGACCCAACATATGGTCCACCACCCATTACTAATACAACTATCCACTATATATAAAATAATAATACTTCTTAATCCAAATACAAAAGGCAAACGGTGACCTTTCACCAATATTCGTACAAAAAGCAAATGAATACGTTAATAGTTAATAGCAGACGGAGTAATATTTTAATAAGATTTGGTAATGAATTATTTTATTAAAAGCAATAACATCCTTTATCCAATAATTTTACATGAATGATGAATGCTTCTCACCGATTTTACGTTAGTTATGATAACTATTCTAGGGTGATTTTTACAATGATATTGGATAATAGAGGTAGGAATTAAAAAATTGAAAAAAAAAATTATACTTCTTCCGTTCCGTTTTAAACTTTATGTTTAGTTTTTTCACGTAAATTAAGGAATATAGTATTTTAATGTATAATTAGGTGAGAGAGATAATATTTTAATATAAAGTGTGTAGATATATTAGTGTAATATGTGGGCCAATGGAGAGGGAAATAATTAATTTGTGTGGGTCCACTATTAAATAGGGAAATGTAAAGATTGAAATGGGACACCCACATTGGAAATATGTAAAAATTGAAATGGAACGGAGAGAGTACATTAAAATTCGTTTTTGGGTTTTAAATTTGGGTTTTTGATTTCAAAACCCACATTCAAATTTTAAAAATCACCCCTATATATACCTACTACATTCTCTCCTCAATTAATACACTTTCTCTCTTTATCTCTCCTCTCTCATTTAACTAGGGATGTAATCGAATCGAGCCTAGTTGAATACTACTAAGTTTGAGTATCGTTTGTTAAGGAATAACCGAACTCGAGCCCAAGCTCGACCTCGTCGAGAAAAAAATATATCGAACTTGAGCTCGAATTAAGACAGTTTGATAAGGCTCACGAACGTGTTCATGAACATGTTAGATAACTTTTTTATGAATGCTTGTCCATAATATATAAATATTTTTGTTCGTAGACATTAAAAATATATTTTGTTCATGAATACTTAATGTTTTTCATAATTGTTAATAAACAAACCAACAAAAGATAATAATAAAAATTAAAAAGACTTATTTAAATATTTAAATAATATTCACGTAAACTATTATCATATTTGTTTTTTAAAATAAATATTTAATTAAATAATAATAAATAAATGATAATATATACTACTTAAATATAATAATAAAATTTACGAACGCGTTCGTGAGCCATTAACGAGTATGTTAACGAATATGTTCGCGAGCTTTCGAGTCGAATACCCTTAAGATTGAGTTTGGTTTGATAAACTATTTGAACTCAAATTTTGAGCTTGGTTTGGCTCGTTAACGTTAACGAATGAGCTCGAACGAATATTTTATCAAACCAAGACTCGAATAGTTCACGAACGGCTTGGTTCGTTTACATGCCTACATTTAACTTCTTAAATAAATTAATACATTGATTTGACATAAAGTTAGAACCTACCCTACTTAAATCCAAAACAAATATAGAATGATTATTCATAGTTTTCAAATACCACATAACCCCAAATTAAACATCACCCTAGTGTTGCATTTAACACAGTGAAGGTTTGAGGTGTTTTCAAATGTAATTCTCTTAGATCTCATATTCAAAGTTCATAGATACAATCAATAACTATGAGATTATTAGTACATATAGAGCATAAAACTCTGATTTGAAATAAGGATATCCATAAATGGATGGTGTATTATGATATCTCTTCATTAGTTTATCTATGAATCAAATACCGGTAAATAAGTAAAAAAATTATTAATCATTTTCATTAACTAAATAATACATCATACTTTTCAATCATAATCAGTTGCATCTTGATTGATTCTCTCGTACCTAAATTTGAATCAAACAACTCCTTTGTTTTTTCATGTTTAATTAGTATTTTATTTTTAGATTTTAATGCATTTTTTGTGTAAATTAATTATTAGAATAAAAAACAATAACATCCTTACTAAAGATGATAGCTGATTAAAGAAATATAAAACGATATCCAATAGTCTTATATGAATGCTTCTCACCGGTTTTCCATATTATGACAAGTATTCTAGGGTGATTCACAAGGATATCTATATCAAAATGTGTAATGCTAAATATAATAGCAAAATGTGTAATGCTATTTTAAGAATGTTTTCTCCCGTTTATATTTTCATTTCACTACCTGAAAAAATTTAGTTTATAATAATTTTATGGCTTTAAACCAATATACAAATTCACAGTAAGTGATTATTTAAACAAATGAACAATATATATATACTCTCTTCGTCCGTTGATAAAGAATGTATTTTGTCATTTTAGTTGTCCACTATAAAATATGTATATTTTATCTTTTTAGAAAAAGGCTCCGCACGGAAAAAACCGCTATTATATTTATTTATATATATATATATAAATTTGAGCTTAATTAAAAATTCTTTCTATAATTATTTTTTCAATTTTCTAATTTGATAACTACCTGACAAGCCCTTTAACTTTATTTAATTGGATTACCGGATAATCCGTCTCACATAGTAGGCCAATAAATATGTGGTCTCTTTGTCTCATTTTAATTAAAGTATTAATTTAAGCATCTAAAAATATTAATATACATAAAATAAATAAAATAAATGAATATTAAGTAGGTACAAGTAACCCACATGTTACCATACACGCTGTCATTACTAAGTACATGTAAAAATTGATCTTATTTAAAAATATAAGCATGCATATCATACGATTTAGTTGATAATTTTAAAACTGCATTATGTTAAAAAAAAATTACACTTAATACATTATAGAGACAAACACTAGGGCGGGGAGTTTTTTTTTTTTTTAATTTTTGTGGAACCGGATTTTTTTATAAAAATGGGTAAGTTAACGGGTTCAAGTCAACATGTAAATTGTAAATGAGATCACCTGTTTCACAATGGTGTTTCATCTACTGTTCCACGAATTAAGTGATTGACACGTGTTACAATCAATGCCCAAAATTCAATACTTGCCCCAAGGGTTTAATGGTCATTTGTAGGGTATAATTTTTTTATATTGTGAAACACCAATGAAATACAAAAAAAAATATAATAGGGAATTCAACTTGTGTAAATTGGGGCATTTCTTCTAGTGCCTCACATTTCACGCTGAACCTCTATGTGAGACGAAGAGAGGAGTATTCGAATTTGTGGATATACCGCCATAAATTTGAAGCGCCGTCGTCCACGCTGTTATGGTCCGGAACTACAACTACCAGTTCCGAACGCCGTCTGGTTGTCACACACGAACGTGTATGCGTATATAATTGAATTGGCAACATGTTCTGCAAGTGAACTTGCGCTTACCCAGAACCAGAAGTTCCTGCACTCCTTTCAGAGAAGTGTGAAAATCTCTCTCAATCTTCTTAAGTGATAACCCCATAAACCAACCCATAATGGACGCCATTGTCATTAAATTTCAGCCACCGCCACACCGTATTCTCCGAAGCTGAACTGACTTCAATCGCACGCAATTATGCCCTATGATTCAGTGGCGCCAAAATCCACCGCTGCCCCTTCCATTTCTTGCGAATTTCACGAGGTGAGTCGATCGATTTCAGTAGATTTAAGGTCGTTCCTTCTATAGGATGTTTCATGTGTGCGCTTACTTTATAGAATAAAGGTTGGAAGCAATGTCGTCGGCTGCTTTATCACGAACCCAAGTCTTCCCACTATTGTTTGCTATCAGCAGAATGCCGCTTCCATCTGCAGCCCAAGCCTCGTCCTACAGTGAGATTGTTGAAATATTTAGTTCTTACTCTCCATCCACCATTATTAATTGTACTGTTAGTTCCTAGGTTACAACAGCTATTTTCTTTGTGAGTACTAGTTTTGACTTTGTCTATAAATAGGTTTGTACTTTATACTTTGTAATAACACAATTCTTATAATCAATGAAATCTTCTCTTTTCACATTTCAATCCTAATTTCAACATGGTATCAGAGCAGGATTAATCCTAACTCTTAATCCTTCAATCTATCTATTCAAGCATTCTACAAAACACCATTAAAGGTGTCTCAATTCAAAAGAGGTTCAACCTCTTCTTCATTCAATCAAAACACCATTAAAGGTGTCTCAATTCAAAAGAGGTTCAACCTCTTCTTCATTCAATCAAGTCTGTTTACAGGCTTCAATTACATCCTGGTGTACTACTCTAAAGAAGGATTGAATCCTTCTCTGAATAGGAGAGAGCCATAAGCCTTCCTTCACCCATTCATCCACAAACGGGTCTCCACCTTCCAGCAAAACCCACAAGTTTTGGAAATCAAATCTTCAGAAACAAACAAAAACCATTGTTTCAATCAATCAAACACCTGCTGTAAACATTCGTCGCCGTCCGTCGCAGCGCCACCAGCCGGAAGAGCTACTGCCACCGGAAGGACGACCGCTGCTGTTCAGACGCGACCGCCACCGCCGCCACGTCACCAGCAGACCACTGGAAACGCGAAGCTGCTGGTCATCAGCACAGTCGACCGCCGCCTGCTGCTCCTCCATCTTCTGCAGTCCGGCGCTGCTGTGCGCCGCCGTCGGAGGTAAGAAAAGGGGTTCATTCGTCGCGCACGGATCTGCTCAGCCGCCGGTGGGAGAAGGCTGCCGCTGCTCGACACCGCCTCAGATACATCGCTGCTTCTTCCCGCGCCACCATCTCGCTGCTGCCAACCCACCGCCCGTCGGTGGGAACGCCGTATGGGATCTACAGCGCACGTCGCCAACCGCCACCAAGCAGGGAGGTTGCCCGCTGTCGGGAGAAACGCGATGGCTGCGGAGAGAAATTTAGGTCACTGCCAAATGATGGGTCAAGGATTAAAAGGAGAGGAAAATGGAAATGGCTCTCATCTCAGTGCAGCCCATATCAATGTATTGGGCCCAAATCAATTTTCCTCTCTTGTGGCCCAAGTTGCTCAAGCCCTGCAGGCCCAAACTCAAATCCAATCCACTAATAAAGTGGATGCACGTCCATTTCCTTCTAATACTTCATTGGGCCCAAATATTTTAAAATCCAATTTTGATAAAAAGCCCACTCATTTTTCCTTTTTTCAAAACCCAAATTTTTTAAACACAAAATCCTTTAATTACTCTAGCATGTTTTCATCAAATAATAATTTAATTGATTTCTCTAAAGCTTGGGTGGTTGACTCCGGAGCAACCGATCATATGACCGGAAATCGTTTTATTTTTCTAGAAAACTCCCTAATTTTAGACAACTCTCAAAATGTTAAAGTAGCTAATAACACTTCCGTTCAAATCTGTGGAAAAGGATCAAGTTATCTTTTTTCTAAAAAGATCGACAATATTCTTTATTTACCATCTTTTACTTTGAATTTGTTATCCGTTAGTAAGATCACCATGGAATTAATTTGTCAAGTTATATTTACTGACATTGATGTTATATTTCAGGAAAGATTGATAGGACGAACGATTGGTAAAGGAGTTCGTATCAATAATTTATACCTAATTAACTTCCCTAGTATTGCTTTAAATGCTGTTGATATGTCCCTTTGGCATAAACGTCTTGGACATCCGTCCAACTCAGTTTTCAACAAAATATTTCCTAATTCGTCATATCATGATAAGTGTGATATTTGTTCTTTATCTAAACACACACATCTTCCTTACACAAATTCCTCTTCTAATTCAAAATCTATTTTTGATTTGATCCACTCGAATGTTTGGGGTCCCGCCCCAACTACATCTTATAATGGTTTTAGATATTATGTTAGCTTTATAGATGATTTTTCAAAGCATACTTGGATATTTTTACTTAAAAATAAAAGCGAAGTTTTCGCAAAATTTCAAGAATTTTTCGCTTACGTCAAAAATCAGTTCAATAAGGCCATCAAAATTTTTCGAACGGATAATGGAACTGAATTTATAAACTTAAATTTTCAAAATTTTACAAAAAGTAATGGAATTATTCATCAAACTTCGTGTCCCTACACACCCGCTCAAAATGGGGTCGCGGAGCGAAAAAACCGTCATCTTCTAGAAGTCACTCGTTCTCTTCTTTTTCAAAATAATGTTCCAAAATATTTCTGGTCAGATGCTCTTCTAACCGCCAATTACCTTATCAATCGTCGACCTTCCCCTAATCTCAATAACCTTAGTCCCCACAAAATTCTTTTTAAAAAAGAAGTAAGTCTTGACCACTTACGCACTTTTGGATGTACGTGTTTTGTCCACGTTAACCGTACCGATAAACTTAGTCCTTCTTCAGTCAAAGCTATTTTTCTTGGCTACTCCGTACTTCAAAAGGGTTACAAGTGTTATGATACTATTACTAGAAAGCTCTATATTTCAAGAGATGTTACCTTCAATGAAAATGATCCTTATTACTCTATTGATAACTCCTCCATTGATACTAACGACTTTGTTTTTCCTATTTCAGCTCCTACTGATCTTATTCCTTCTCAGGATCATCATAATAATTTGATCAATACGATTCCTCTCGAGGATGATGCAAACATAGTCGAAGAAAATGCTCCGACAGGGGGAGATCACGTCCCAATCGAAGAAAATGCTCCGATAGGGGGAGATCAAAATCAAAACCTAACTCAAGCTAATTCACCTCGGAGATCTCTTCGACAGACTCGGACGTCCACCAAACTTAAAGACTACGTCACCTATTCGGTATCGTATCCTATCCAAAACTTCTTATCTTATTCTCACATTTAAAAAGAGCATCATGCATTTTTAAATTGCATAAATCAATTTGAACCTAAAAACTTTGAAGATGCTAGTCATTGTCCTACTTGGCGAAAAGCTATGGAAGATGAATTAAATGCTCTTCAGAAAAATAATACTTGGTCACTTGTTCATCTTCTTAAAGGAAAAAAGGCCGTTGGGTGCAAGTGGGTCTATAAAATTAAATATGATAGTTTGGGAAAAATCGAAAGATATAAGGCCCGACTTGTTGCTAAAGGCTTCACCCAAACTTATGGAATTGATTATGAAGAAACTTTCGCACCCGTAGCTAAAATGAGCACCGTAAGAATCCTTCTTTCTATAGGGATTAATAAGAATTGGTCTTTTCATCAAATGGATGTTAAAAATGCTTTCTTACAAGGAGATTTAGAAGAAGAAGTATACATGGCTCTTCCTCTAGGCCTTAAGAATTCGAATTCTTCTCTTGTTTGTAAACTTCACAAGTCTATTTATGGTCTTAAACAATCTCCTAGAGCTTGGTATTCTAAACTTAGTCATGCATTACTCTCTCAAAATTTTCAAAAAAGTTCCGCTGACTCATCATTATTTTCTCACACTTCTCAAAACTCATCAATCATTGTTTTAGTTTATGTTGATGATATTATTATTACCGGTGACAAGGAAACGGAAATTTAAGAAGTCAAAAATTTTCTTAAACAAACTTTTGATATCAAGGACCTTGGCATTCTTAAATATTTTTTGGGAATTGAAATAGCTCACTCTAAAAAAGGATTATTCATTTCTCAAAGAAAGTACACTCTTGATTTGCTCAAGGAAACAGGTAAACTTGGGATTAAGCACGCTATTACTCCTATGGAAACCAATGCTAAACTCAACTCAGAAGATGTATCTCCTCTTCAAGATGTGGGCATGTACCAAAGACTTGTAGGAAAACTTATTTATTTAACAGTTACTCGTCCTGACATTGCTTTTTCTGTGAGTGTTGTTAGTCAATTTATGCAGGCACCCCGGACTACCCACCTAGCTGCTATTGATCGGATCCTTCAATACCTGAAATCAACTCCGGGACAAGGAATTTGGATAAAGAACAACAAAGATGTAAGCATTCAAGGATATACTGATGTTGATTGGGCAGGAAGCTTTGATCGCCGATCCACTACCGGCTTTTGCACTATGGTTAGAGGAAATCTAGTAACATGGAAAAGCAAAAAGCAAAACGTAGTGGCTAGATCAAGTGCCGAAGCTGAATACCGGGCAATGGCATCAACTGCCAGTAAACTTACTTGGATAAAGCAACTACTCGAGGATATGAACGTTCAAATCAAAGGTCCAATTCAGATCTATTGTGATAACAACGCTGCGCGTCACATAGCATCAAATCCAGTGTTTCACGAGCGTACAAAACACATTGAGGTGGACTGTCATTTCATCCGAGACAAAGTCCAAAGCGGGATGATTCAAACGCCTTATATTGGGACCAAAGATCAACTCGCGGACATATTCACTAAAGCCTTAGACAAATCAAGACATAAATATATTCTTGACAAGTTAGGGGTGATCAACCCATTCACCCCTATACTTGAGGGGAAGTGTTGAAATATTTAGTTCTTACTCTCCATCCACCATTATTAATTGTACTGTTAGTTCCTAGGCTACAACAGCTATTTTCTTTGTGAGTACTGGCTAGTTTTTACTTTGTCTATAAATAGGTTTGTACTTTATACTTTGTAATAACACAATTCTTATAATCAATGAAATCTTCTCTTTTCACATTTCAATCCTAATTTCAACACAGATGATAAACAACTTGAGGACACATTTATGATAGCATAGAAACTAATTAGTCTATAATAAGTATTATTGAAGAATTTACAGCTGGCTTGGTTTACAAGGGTGACATAGTTTCCATCATTTTCAGTAGATCATGTGATTCCAATATTTCATCTCAACTGCTGGAGAATTTTCTCAAATTGGACTTGTGTTGGTCATTATGTGGTAAATAAAATTCCACAATTGTAACGGTCTCAAGGATCTATCTATAAATGCTTAAAAGTTGAACAAGTGATGGTAAGATTTGATAATGGTGGCCTCCCTAGGACAGCATATTGTCGGCTCAAAAAATTATTTAGGCTAGCAGAATCTATGACAAAGCTATGAAAAAAGTTTAATTGCTACTCTTTAAAATAAATTAGATTATTATTAATAAATTTTTGAATTATTCTTTATGTTGATTGATTTGTTTATAAATTTTTTTGTTTGATCAATATTTTTTAGGTTAATCTTTTTTTTTAATTAGATTATTATTTTTATAATGATTTGGGTTACTATGAATAAGTTTTTGGATTACTCTTTTTGATTTGTTTATTTTTTTGTTCTGTTTGGTCAATAAAATTATTTTTTTCTATTAATTAGGTTACCTTTTATAATAAATTGGGTTACTTCTGATTTGAGACTCTGATTTGTTTATTTTTGTTCTGTTTGGTCAATAAGATTATTTTTTTCTATTAATTAGGTTACTTTTTTATAATGAATTGAGTTACTCCTTGATTTAAGACTGTGATTTGTTTATTTTTTGTTCTGTTTGGTTAATAAGGTTAATTTTTTCTATTAATTTTGTTACTTTTTATAATAAATTGGATTACTATTTAATTTTAGACTCTGATTTTCTGAAAATGAAGATTACTTTTTTCAATTAATTGGGTTACTCTTTATAATGAATTTGATTACTCTTTGATTTTAGTCTCTGATTTTCTGAAAATGAAGTCATGTATTGTGAAAAAAATAAATTTTATGCAATTTGTAAATTGATATCACTCTGTAGAAATAATTAGATTACTCTTTAAAATTATGTTACTTTTTTGAATTAATTAGACCATTCATTAATTTAAGACTTCATTTTCTCTGCAACAACTAATTATTGTTGAAATTTTGCAAAACACCATTAATTAATAAATGCAAATAGAAAAAAACGAAGTATATACATTTTCAAATTGTGATATCAACTATACTGCTACTCTTAACCTCAAACCCCCTTCTAACTATTTAAAGAACAAATAACAACCAAATTTCCAACATCATTCTCTATTCCTAAGAATACTACAAGACCAGTCATCTAATATTTGATGGAGAGATGATGTAATTAGTGATGTTTGTCAGCCAAGAAAATTTATGATACATAGGTAATAACGAGGCAAAACAATAAAGATCAAATACAAATGTATCCATCTCGTCAGAGCTAGCTAAGAGTTTCCACTAATTCAATAAAAAAGAATGTGAAGCAGTGTACTTATTGTTTGAAGTGCATCAAAGAAAAAGAGAACATTAATCCAATCATCCATCACCAGAATAATTACTTTTATACTAGTTCTATCAAAGGTAACATTGTGGAATTATCCTTCCAAATGTTAAGCAGAATGTCAACAAAGTTCACTTTGCTTTCATCCTTGATCACTTCATCATCGTCATCAAGGTGTTATTGGACAACTCCCTCCGGGGAATAAATTCTTCAATAATAACCTTCCTATATATCAGCTGCATAACTTCCCTGATAAGCATAAAAAACTTCTTCCCATCTTCTCTTTAGTTGTACTTCCTTCCAAAAGCCACTCTGTACATCACATCATTGTTTACCGAACTACTCCCTCAAATTCACAGGCGAACCACCGGATCCATCAATCTTGTTCATCAAAAGGGGTGTTTCTTCTTCCCTGATCAAGCTGAAAGATTGGATCTTTTGGCACTCAGAAGCTGGACAACAAATGCTTCTCAATTTCCTCCAATACTCACCATTAGGAAAGGGAAGTGTTGGATTAAATACAAATGTTTCCATCCTCGTCGAAGCTAGCTAAGAGTTTCCCAAGATTACTCCTAATTTTCCCAATCTCATCCGCACAGAACAATTTAATGAAATCACCGAAATGGCCAAGAATATATGTCAGTGTAAAACAATGAAGATTTGATACAACAAAATTTTTGGAGATGCAATAAATTGGTTGAAGAACTTTACTTACATATATTGCTGAAAGCTTTGCATTTCAGAACATGCATTCCTTTGGGACATAAATAATTCCGATAAATAAATGCACTTCTGATAGAGTGAAGGTGATCTCAAGAGCGATATAGAAAACGAAAGAGTAAACCTTAAACTGAGGCCACGAAATAATCCGCCACTACTAACGTTGCTGTAAAATAATGATAAAAAAGATTGTCTACTAGGTTTAACATCAAGTATAAATACTACTAGGTCTAATTAAGTCCCATGAACAACGCCCTTATTACTCTAATCATTAATTAAGAAATAATATAAATAAACCAGGCCCTCAGGCCCGTTGCTGTCTTCTTTCTGCGGGTATACACGAATCTGGTATCTTTATTAATTACTCCCTCCCTCGAAGCAGCCTTGTCCTCAAGGCTGAAATCTGGAAATTGGCCCTTCATGTCCACAACATCCATCTACGTGGTCTCATCCTCCTTCAAGCCATGCCACTCAACTAGCACCTGTTCCACTTGACTACCATCCAGCTGTACGATACGCCTCGCCAACACCCGTGCATGCATAAATGGGGAATCCATAGCTAACAAATCTTCGGGCAAGTTCGGCGACGCCACTGTTGTCCCAATAGCAGGCTCCAACAATGAAACATGGAAGACCGGATGAATCTTGGAATTTGCTGGCAATTTCAAACGGTATACAACCTTCCCCACTTTCGCCTCCACCACAAATACGAGCATATGAACGATACTCTCAAGAATTAACTATCATGCATTGATGTAGCATGATTAATAAGCTCAAATTCTCACATGGGTAATAGATTTCCTTAGCACTCTTCAAAGCATGCAATCAAAATCAATCTCCACATAACTACAAGTAACAATGGTACATGCCTATCATCAATAAAATCAACATGTATCAAAAACAAGTGCACATGCATAAACAAGAAGAATCATCATCACTATCCAAATCAGCATAATCAACATCAACATCAAATGTATCCATCCTCCAACACCATCAATATCAATCTCAAGTACATACCACTCACACATGAATCTCAAACACATACTCCACCACCCACAAAACACTCAACCTGTAAAGTGAAAAAAAGAATGGAGGTGAAAAGAAACGGACAAAGATAAAACCTGGCGCCACTACTCCTCTGGAGCATCATCATCACTCACTTCATTGCACCAATCATCGAAATCCCTCTGCAGCGTATCGATCTTCCTGTCCAAAGCTTCATAATTATCATTCTGATCTCTCAATCTCTTATCCATCTCATCATATCGGAGGTTGAGCGCAGCATAATTCGTATTTACCAATACCAGCTGTCGATTTGTCTTTTCCTGGTTCGCATTCAAAGCGGCGAAGTGCTCGTGCATCAACTGAAATTGCTCACGATAAAAATGATCCTGGGCCTACCAGAAATTATGCTGCTGCTATGGTGGCGGCTCACAGTACTGCTGTTGTGGCTGCTATATCGGAGGAAAACCCAACTCCGGATGCTCATGAACCTACAGATGCTGCTGTAGATAGTCCTCAACAAAATCTGCTGGATCACCCAATAAGATCATGTCTTCATCAATGTAAACACCTTGGATGTGCATCTCAGCCAAATGCCTCCAATTTTCTTCTCTAATATAAGTGTTAGAGATAGCCTTATGCTCTGGAGTGTTCATCAAGAGATTGTTGTTGATCTGAATAATAGTAAGATCAACAAGTGATAATGGAAACTTCAAAGAAACCAGATTCTTCCCACGAATGAACATCCATGTATCCTCAATCCTCTGAATCAACCCCATCCTCACACAAGATGTCAGAATCAAATCAGAGTCTCCTCGGATCGGTCGATACCTAGTCAAATCAACTCGATAATACTCCGCTATCGGAGTAATCAATCCACTAATGTTGATCTTCTTGAAGGAGTGAGTAGAAAACTTATACAACTGGTGGAAAAAGTACACTGCCAAATTAAAGTGAACTCCGTTCATCATACACCATATCACGTATAGCTCTCCTCTAGGTATACAACTTTTCTTAGATCGAGCAAACAACGTGTTGCTCAGGATCCAGTCTATATATGCTATCACAGGGTTGCGAATAAAAGCAACCTTAGTGGTATTTGTATTGTAATCACCTCCCTGAAATAGACCTCCAGAACTCATCAGCATTAAAACCCTCATTTTTTGCTTCAGAAATATCCATCGGACATTCAACCATCATGTTAAACTCACTTGTGTACATCAACTTCAGTTGTGATGTAAAAATATGTCTTCCTCTTCAGCTCCATAAATCGAGTGATCCCTACTCGATTGAACATCCAACGAATATCGTTGATGATGTTCATCTTCAACATAGCTTGACCTTCCTGATACCTCGTCCTTGTTATCTTATCAGAAATAGCTCCCCATAATTCTTTCTTCTCCTCCCAATCATCAATCTGTATGCCAAAATCGGAAGGTCTCCTCTTATCTCTCTTTAACTTCTTTGCAACCTCAACCTTTTTAGGAGACTTAGTCTCCTTCCTTTTCGAAGATGGGCTACTCCTTCTACAAAGATATTATTTCAATACAAAATAGCATAGATAAAATAAGTATACCCAACCTAAGACTAATTAAAGCATGAATTCTACTCAAGACTTCAAATTTGTATGCCATAATCGATTCATGAATCAATTGCCCAAAATCTCAAGTGTACACTTCAAAAATATAAGACATATATACTCAACACCTTCAATCAAGAGGAAATTAAAATCAAAAGTCCTAAGTCTCAACTTCACATATTCAACATGCTTCTCAAATCCCAAAATTCAATAAATATTCCAAGCATGCTCAACTTCCACAATCCAATTTCACAACATCATTACTTCAAATCAACAAGCCCATACATACATTTCGAAATTAAACTCAAGCCTGTAAGATTTGCATCATCAATTTCACAAAATTCCATCAATCCAACGTAAATTGAACCATGCAAATTCATGTAAAATTTCAATAAGAACACCAAGATTCAAACTTCAATTCCAACTAAGAACATATTTAATCAACTTACCCAATCTTCACTAAGCATATATTACTCCAATTTAAGGGTAAAGAAGTAAGAAAACATACATTTATCTCTGGACATGGTGTGTGTATGACGTTTGGCAAAAATCCCCAAAATTGAGTAGAACAGTCCAAAATCGGACTTGAATTCTACAAATCTTGGATGTGGAAGTGTGTGGAGAGGAAGAATTAAGTGTAGGATGAGTTTAGAAGAAATTTCTTACAGATCGGAACGAGAGCTCGGGGAAGGTGACAGGGAAATGGTCGAACAGCGCAGAGAAACTGCTAATATTCGTGACTTCCAGATCCAGTTCGACTCGAATGGTATTATCAAACAATGCCCTCCTGGTCGAACTGGGTGTCTGTCTGCCGAAACATGTATAGTTCGACCAACTTGTCTTAGTCAACTGAAGTAGGTTGGTCGAAGCACACCTCTGTAAACTGAAAAGTCTCCCATGTTCTCCCCTGTTCTGTTCGACCATCGTCGACCAAATAGTGCTGGTCGAACCAGATGGTTTTGGTCGAACTGGCCTTCTGTAAACTGAATAAACACTCTGAAATGCAGTTCGATCGTTGTCTGACCATAACATCTTGGTCGAACGACAAGAGTCTGGTCGAACTGGCTTCCAGGCATTTGTTTTTGGTGCTTTTCTTTATCCCTGCAAAACTCAGACTCTATAACAACATCAAGCATCATATTAAGCTAAAACAATAGCTAGAGAACTGATGAGAGTGGAAATACATGTATTTTTTTGTCCGATTTGATACCTCTTTGAGTGTATATTAGCTAGTATTTGCATAAATATTAATAATTTAAATTATTATTGACTAAAAGGTGCTTGAGAGGTATTTTTTATATTTTGATAGGAAAAATGAAATAAAATGCAAAGTTGGATTGAAGAGTGAACTTATGCAACATGCAAGGAAATACACAACCGCATTCTATAATTTTTCTGTATTTGTGTGGAAGTCAAAACTGGTCGTGAAAGACATGATTAGAAAACCACGGAAGAGAGGAACGCGTGACCACAAAATCACCTCAATCAGAGTTCAAATGAGGAAGTTATCAATTAAATGGTGAAGTCGCGCACTGCAGACGGGATGTGCGAATTTGACGAAATTTTAGCCCATTATTTGATCAAATGGGCCCATTAGTCAACATCCCAACATGACAAGTGAGGATTGAGCATTGCAAATTAATTGGCAAGTAAGTGGGCCACACATTAGTCAAAGAGGGCCATTTCAATTGCCAAATACGTGGCAATGGCATGCAAATTAATTAAGTGATGGGCCCTTGATCCTGGTTGAAAAATTGAGCGTGGGAGTTGAAGGCCCAAGTTGTTACACTTATCCAACCTACTATTTCTCCAATCCAGAAGGGAGAAAAAGATGTCTGATGCCAGCAAGTAAAAACACGCAAGAATTCTTTCATCGCTATCTTTACGCCCCACTACCTCTTCCACCCTTCACCCATATTCCTTCATCTACCCACCTGAAATAAAAATTCTGATGGAGATAGTAATTGAAGAGACGAGTCCTCCAAAAGGGTTTATTTTTTAATTATTTATTTTTGTTATTTTAATACAATGGTTAGGGTTAATTACATATTTGTGATTTGCCCTCGTAAATTCATGGGCTAAGTTTCTTTGTTGGTAATATTAGGGTATTAATACAGTTTTGACTATATAATTTGATTGCCCTAAACTTGGTACACTGCAGAATGTTCATTTTCTTATTGAAGAAGATATTTTGAAACTTCATATTATTGTGTTTTGAGTTTTGATTTCTTTAATTATTCATGACGATATCACTGATTGGTAGTTAATAGAATTATTTATTTCTGCATAATAATTGTTGTTTCATGTGGCAGTCTTAGGGGATTAGCCTATAATTCCTAAGAGTGTTAGACAATCAATTTGGAATATTAATTTATTGGTAAAACATCATTATTAGGTAATTGGTAAGGAGACAAAAGGGGTTAATAATTTAGTACCTAGAAAGCGAAGTTTAGTGCTCTAGCCTTTAATGGAATTTAGTATGAAGTACCTATAGAGGGAGTGAGAGTTAATTCCTTATCGATCCTAGGATTTGCAACTCATTATAAGTGTTAGATTCCACCTGATCAAGGAGGTTTAACTAGGCTTAGTGATCCTCTTATAAACGTCTGCAGGTAATTAATTTGGGTCTAAATAAGTTAGTCACATAGTTAAGTTGTTAGCCCGAGCATTACCAATTCTCCATTCTTGAATTCTAAATCGTTTTCTGTTTGTGTGATTTATTTTCTTTGCATTAGTTAATTATTTTATTTTACTTTTTATTAGTTAATTAATTATTTTCCAAAACTCCCAGATTTGTCTTGCAATTAAATTGTCATAGATAGAATTATTTATTAAATTTATAATTATCTTGTGGGAATGATAATTTAACTTAGTCACAAACGCTACAATCGATCCCTTACATTTGAGGGTGAAAATAAATAGCGATCAAGAACCACTCTTTGACTATATAAAAATCATGTATATTACTCCGCTTACACTATAAAATAAATAAAACACCACTGAACACTAGGCAAATTGTAAAAAATTTATCAAAACCGATCAAAGTTTTAATATACCGCAAAAAATCAAATCCCCTAGCAAACGTTACAAAGAAAAGATTATACTCTTGGTGCTACGATGAGGTAAGTATATCACACCCCAAACTTAGTAGAAACTAAAGTCGAAACTAAGTTTGCAAAGAGATGTAATTGTCGATTAGTAAGCACCTTAAATATATACTTATACGAAATAAATTAAGCAATAAAACAGGAGGGTAAGCCCCCAATAGGCGCTCTTGTTTAATGTTGGAGAGTCACAATGGTACCAACTCAATGTAAGGTATCCTCAAAGACGACGCAAACATCATCCGGTGATTTATAGTGCTTCAATCGATGCCCATTCGCCGCTATGATGTCTCCCTCTTTGTCCATGATCTTGAAACTCCCCCTTCGCAGGCTCTATGGATAATGAACGGTCTCGTTCACTTTCATTTCAATTTTTCGGCAAAAAGCTTCAAACAAGAGTTAAAAAGTAATACCTCATCTCCTTGCTTGAACTCTTTATAAGTGATCTTCGAGTCATGCCACTTCTTTATTCTCTCCTTCTAGATCACTGAGTTCTTGAAAGCTTGATTTCTAAACTATTCTAGTTGATTGATATGAGTCAACCTCAACTCCTTTTGATCTTTAAGAGACAAGTTCATTCTTCTCACGGCCCAGAAAGACTTATGCTGAATTTCTACGGGTAAGTGGCACGACTTTCCATAGATAATTTGATAAGGTGACATATCTAGCACAGTCTTATATGCGATTCGGAATCCCCATAAAATATTATCGAGCTTCATAGCCCAATCCTTCCTATTGGTTCCAACCACCTTCTCCAGGATTTGCTTCACTTGCTGGTTAGAGACTTCGGCTTGCCCATTCGCTTGAGAATGATAGGGTGTAGTAACCTTATGATTAACACCATACTCCTTGAGAACTCTTTCAATAATCTTGTTGATGAAGTGGGAACCTCCATCACTTACAAGTGCTCTAGGAACTCCATAGTGGGGAAATGTATATTTCTTCAAGAATGACAACACCATCTTCGCATCATTCATGCGAGTAGAAATCGCTTCCACTCACTTAGAAACATAATCAATGGCAAGAAGGATGTTGATTAGAGCTATTTTCACCTAGATTTTAGTGTCTTTTTATATATATTTTCGTATTATTTTATCCGTATTTTATATGTTATTTGGTTGTGTTTTGTATTTTTATTGAAATGTGTGTGAATGAGCTTAAACGTAAGATTTTCACTTTTTATTGGATGCTAAACATGATAAGGAAGATGTAGGAAAAAGCGGATCTCAATTCGGAGTTGAAACGAGGGAGAACGAGCCAAAACAGTGAAGAAATGCAGGAGCCAGCACACGAGCCGTGTAGCCAACACGGCCCTGTAAGAGTTGGTCGTGTGGCGACATCTAGTCACTCAACACGGGCAACTTCAGGTCGTGTCCAGTTGCACGAGTCGAGTCGGGAGCACGAGCCGTGTCACCAACACGGCTCTGTAAGAAGGTGGCCGTGTGGCGACATCAGAAGAGCCAACACGATCACACCTGTGCCCGTGTTACAACACACGACTCGTGTTGCAGCACACGAGCCGTGTTGCGTAACACGGCCCTATAAGGCGAGGCCGTGCGGCAGCATCAGAAGACACAACACGGCCACCCCGTGGCCGTGTTACATAGCACGACTCGTGTTGGGTATTTTCCTGCAGAAATTTCCAGATCCTTCTAGAAGCCTCCAAAGGGGTATAAATACCCCTTTATTCAACAATTGGCAGGGGGATCCGAAATCCTATCATCTACACACACCTCACACACCATTTCTTCCATTTCCCACCATCATCTTCATCCACCTTCATCCATTTTGATCCATCTTCATCATCTCCATTAATTCTCCATCAAAACTTCATCCCTTCCATTGGGTGTGAGAGATCTCAAGGAATCAAGAGCTAGAGGTGGAGATCAAGAAGAATAGAAGATTATCTTCAAGAAATTGATAGGGAAGAATCCATTCATTTTGTATTTCTTTAGATCTTAGACTATGGGTAATTGTAATGAATCATTTAATTGTTTTGTTACTTTTACTATGATAGGCTAATCCCTCTAGTGGGATTAGGAACATGAAGAGCATATTAGATTTATATTATCATGTGGATTAAATTGGTTTTTGATTTAATTGATGTTGATTTCTATTCATGGAGTTTAATTGTCTTGATGTTGTGATGGCATGGTTTGTTATTCATGAATGTTTATTGGTTTAATGGATTGTTGATCAATGGATTATTTGTGGTAATTAAATGCTATCATGATCTTCATGTATGTATTGCTTAGAGTGAGACGGAAACGACCCTCTATAGTATTAGGAAGGCATGAATAGACATTGAGTTTGAGTTTGACCGAAAGGATATTTGAATTCAATGAGGGGAACCAATCCATTCGTTGGCCTTAGTACACAAAAAGGGAGAGTTTAATCTAACTAGTACCTAGATGGAAGGGGTTAATGTTGGGCTTTGATCTTAAATGCTTTTGGGAGTCCAAAATGGATCAACAACCTTTGTAACCCGAAAGGGAGCTTAGGATACAATCGTGATCACCCTTAGTCTACATCAATTGAGTTGAATTCCGTTTGCATGATAATATGAATTGAGTGTGCTTGGATGTTTCTAATCCCATGTTTTTCCATACTTGAACTTAAGCACCCATTTTCTATTCTTGTCATTCTTCTTATTTGCTATCCTTATTTACTTGTTACTTGTTTTAGTTGTTAATCAATCTCAAAACCCCCGATCATCTTTACAAAAACAACAATGAACATGAGCTCACGTATTTTGCTAGTACGAATATAACTCCTTATTGGATTGATAATTTTTCTTGGGATATACTACTACAACGATCGAGTATTCTTGCTCGTGAGTGCTATAAAAATAAACAAACAAGAAAATGGCGCCGTTGCCAAAGGGGAGTTTGACGGACTAGTCGAGTACTGTGTTATTGTTTTAGTTGTTCTTGATAAGGATTCTTTTTATTTTCTTTTATTTATTATTTGTGTTTGTGGTCTCACTCTTGGCCTTTTCGTAGGTGTTTTATGATCACAAGATCAAAGGGAAATCAATCGATCATTCCTTTGAATTTGGAGATTGAAAGGACCGCACGACAAAGGAAACGAGAGAGGCGTAAAGCTAGAAAAGGAACAAAAATGGAGAATCAAAGGGGAGACAATGTTAATTATGACCCACCCCAAGATCCTTTACAAGATCAAAGGGGGGTACAAGAAGGAGTGCAAGAGAATCAAGCGGAGATAATGAGGAATGTCTTTGCTCAAAATCAAGAGTATATGCAATTGCTTGCCAATCAAGAAGCTCAAAGGATATTTCAACAACAAGAGTTGCCAAGGCCTAGAGCAATTCGGGATTACTTCCAACCGAGAGCCGTACACAATATGGTTCCTCCGGTTCAAGCCAATGATTATGAAATCAAGACCGGATTGATCAACATGGTTAAAGCAAATCAGTTTGGGGGAGGTCCTCTTGAAGACCCGAACACTCATCTATCTACTTTCTTGGAGGTTACAAATACCGTCAAGATGAAGGGAGTGTCGGAGGATGCTATTCGGATGAGGTTGTTCTCTTTTTCTTTAAGAGACAAGGCTAAAGCATGGTACAATACAATTCCTTTGGGAAGTTGTAATACATGGGAAGATCTTGAGCAAAGGTTCCTAAACAAGTACTTTCCTCCTTCAAAGACGCTCCAATTGAAAAGCCTTATCACTCAATTTAGGCAACTTCCGGATGAAAATTTTTATGAAGCATGGGAACGCTACAAAGAGATGCTCCGAAAGTGTCCTCAACACGATTTTCATGAGAATCAACAAGTGGCTTTCTTTTACCAAGGGTTGAATCAACAAAATCGGATGCATGTAGATGCCTCATCCGGAGGGTCTATATTTGGAGTGGATGCTATGAAAGCTATGGATATTTTTGAAGACATTGCAATGAATGCTTATCAATGGCCTTCCGAGCGAGTAATGGGAGGTTATGCATTTGGAAAGGTAGCTCAAGTGGAGAGTGTGAACAAAGTGAAGAGTGATATGTTCCAAAGTGAAGGCATGAAGGAATTTAATGAGAGCATTCAAGCTTTAACAAAGCAATTGAATTTGATTACTCAAGGAGTAAGTCAAGGGGGAAGCACAAGTGCTATTGTGAATGATGAGAGCCATGTTATGCAAAGTATAGAGGATGTTGCCTACTTAGATAGGAGAAATTACCAAGGAAATTTCCAAGGTAATTATCCTTCTAATCAAGGTAATTTTCAAAGAGGATATCAAGGACAAGCTCGGGGAAGCAATTTCAATCAATCAAGTGGAAATTATCAAGCTCCGAGGAAGCATGAAAATCTTTCTTACTCTAATCCTCAAGCCGCCGTGTCATATCCTCCGGGATTCGATCCAAGTGCTAAACCACCAAATGGAGAGGGGAAAGCATCGGTGGAAGAGACATTGCTAACATTCATGAAAAAGATGGAGGCTAGAATGGAGGAAAATGAGAAGAAATCCGACAATAGGATGAGAGCTTTTGAGTATCAAATGGGTCAAATTGCTTCTTCCGTGGGATCTCAACACCAACAAGGAAAGTTTCCATCTACCACGGTAACCAATCCTAAAGAAGATTGCAAAGCTATCACTCTTAGAAGTGGAAAAGAGTATGAGGAACCTCATATGCCTAAAGAAGATTGTATTGTCATTGAAAGGGAAGTGGAAAGCAAGGTGGAAGAAGGGTTGGTGCAAGAAGAGATTGAAATGGAGGAACTAAGCAAGAAAAAAGAAATTGTTGAGCAAAAGAAAGATGAAGAGAAAATAGAGAGAATTCCAAAGTGGAAGAAGGCAAAGGAGTTAAGGGAAAAGGAAATTGAAGTTGAAAGAGATAGTTGGGGAATACCCAAGACTCAAGTACCGGTTCCTTTTCCTCAAAGGTTTTTGAAGAAGGGTTTGGATGAGAGGTTCAAAAAATTTCTTGAAATCTTCAAGAAGATTCAAATCAATATCCCTTTTGCCGATGCTTTGGATCAAATGCCTCATTATGCTCGTTTCTTGAAGGACATTATGGGAAAGAAAAGAAGTCTTGTGGACAATGAAATGGTTAATCTAACCGAAGAGTGTAGTGCCATTCTACAACGGAAACTTCCACAAAAATTGAAGGATCCGGGTAGTTTCATTATACCATGTGAAATTGGAAAGAACAAGAAGAACAAGGCTCTTTGTGACCTCGGTGCAAGCATTAATCTCATGCCTCTCTCCATATTCAAGAAGCTTGGATTAGGTGAAGTAAAACCAACTTCCATCACACTTCAATTGGCGGATCGATCTATGACACATCCAAAAGGAGTAGTTGAAGATGTGTTGGTAAAAGTTGATAAGTTTGTCTTTCTGGTGGATTTTGTTGTTCTAGATATGGAGGAGGATGAAAATGTGCCATTGATTTTTGGGAGACCGTTTCTTGCTACCGGGAGAGCTCTTATTGATGTCTACAAAGGAGAATTGAAGTTGAGGGTTAATGATGAGGAAGTGGTATTCTCTCTACACAAGGCCATGCAATATCCAATGAATGATGAAGAATGTAAAAGTGTGGATGTTGTAAAGGGAAGTGTCGAGGAGAGTTGGCCGTCCATTGTAACCAAGGATCCACTTGAACGATGCTTGAGCAATTCTCTATCTCTTTCTAATATTTCTACTACTTCTCTTGATTTAAATGAAGAATTGATTAATTGTTTGCTTGATCTAGGTGATTGTAGTGAAGCTCAAGAGGTTGCAGCCGCCATCTCAAGAGGAAATGAAAAGTTCTTAACACTTAGAGATTCACTCGAGCAAGAAGAGAAAAAGGAAAAGAAGGTGGAGTTGAAGCCTCTACCCGATCATCTTACTTATGCCTACCTTGGTGAAAATGAGACTTATCCGGTAATTGTATCATCATCTCTAACTTCTAGTCAACTTGATAAATTGCTTAATGTCCTTAAAGAGCATAAGTCGGCTATTGGTTGGTGTATTGATGATTTGAAGGGAATTAGTCCAACAATTTGCATGCATAAGATAAGACTTGAGGATGAAGGGAAAGCTTGTGTTCAAAACCAAAGAAGGCTTAATCCTATCATGCAAGAAGTGGTAAAAAAAGAGGTTCTTAAGTGGTTAGACTCCGATATGATTTTTCCTATTAGTGATAGCCCTTATGTGAGCCCGTTGCATGTAGTATCTAAAAAAAGGGGTATGACTATAGTGATGACCGATAAAGATGAGACCATAGCCACTAGAACGGTGACGGGGTGGCGTGTGTGTGTTGATTATAGGAAGCTTAATGAAAACACACGTAAAGATCACTTCCCCTTACCTTTCTTGGATCAAATGTTGGATAGGTTGGCCGGATATGAGTTTTATTGCTTTCTTGATGGGTATTCCGGGTATAACCAAATTCTCATAGCACCCGAAGACCAAGAGAAGACCGCTTTCACTTGTCCTTATGGAATATTTGCTTTTCGAAGATTGCTATTTGGACTTTGCAATGCACCGGCCACCTTTCAAAGGTGTATGATGGCAATCTTTGAAGGATTAATTGAGAATATAATGGAAGTGTTCATGGATGACTTTTCGGTGTTTGGTTCTTCTTTTGATAATTGTTTGTCTAACCTTGCTATTGTTTTGAAGCGATGTCAAGACACTAATTTAGTGTTGAATTGGGAGAAGTGCCATTTCATGGTAAATGATGGCATTGTACTTGGACATCACATCTCTTCAAAGGGATTGCAAGTTGACCGAGCCAAAGTTGTTGCTATAGAGAAGCTTCCACCACCAACAAATGAGAAGGGAGTACGATCGTTCCTTGGTCATGCCGGGTTCTATCGTAGATTCATCAAGGATTTTTCTTCATTTTCTAAACCCCTATCTCATCTCCTTGAAAAAGATGTGTCATTTAAGTTTGATGATAATTGTTTAAATGCTTTTCAGGTGCTAAAGGAAGCTTTGATTTCATCACCCATCTTAATCACCCTCGATTGGAATGAGCCATTTATATTGATGTGTGATGCAAGTGATGTAGCTCTTGGAGTAGTTTTGGGGCAACTAAGAGAGAAAAAATTCCTTGCTATTTACTATGCAAGCAAGACATTTGATGCGGCTCAAAGGAACTACACCACTACCGAAAAAGAGTTCTTGGCGGTAGTATACGCATTTGATAAGTTTCGTCCTTATTTGGTAGGAACGAAAACTATTGTATACACCGACCATGCCGCTATCAAGTATCTCATGGCAAAGAAGGATGCAAAGCCAAGGGTGATAAGATGGGTACTACTTCTTCAAGAATTTGATATTGAAGTGAGAGATAAGAAGGGCACGGAGAATGTGATAGCCGACCATCTTTCAAGGTTAGAGTCGAGGGAGCATTGTGAAGGTACTTATGAGTTAATCAAAGAGGTTTTTCCCGATGAAGAAATCTTGGAGTGTGATTGCTATCAAATTGAGGCTTTAGTGGAGGAAGAAGGAAGCCCGTGGTATGCGGACTATGTGAATTACTTGGCTAGTGGAAGGAGGCCTTATGAGCTTAATAAGTATCAATCCAAGAAGTTCTTTCATGATGTTAAAAGTTACTTGTGGGATGATCCATTCTTGTACAAGATGTGCAATGATTCTCTTGTGCGAAGATGTGTGCCCGAGGAAGAATGGAATAGTGTGTTGGAGTTTTGTCACTCTTCACCTAGTGGAGGCCATTTTGGAGCTCAAAAGACCGCTGCAAAAGTCTTACAATCGGGGTTGTATTGGCTATTTTTGTTCAAGAGTTGTAAGAAATTTGTAGAGGGTTGTGATCGGTGTCAAAGGATGGGAGGAATCTCCAAGTGGGATGAGATGCCCCTTAAGAGCTTTCAAGAGGTGGAGATATTTGATGTGTGGGGCATCGATTTCATGGGACCATTTCCCCAATCTAATGGATTCCTATACATCCTATTGGCGGTTGACTATGTCTCGAAATGGGTTGAGGCCATACCTTCAAGAACAAGTGATGCTAGAGTGGTCATGGGGTTTCTAAAGAAGCATATCTTCACAAGATTTGGAGTACCTAGAGTGTTGGTAAGTGATGGGGGTAGTCACTTCATAAATAAGCTCATGGAGAACATTCTCAAGACTTATGGAGTGAAGCATCGAGTGTCTACTCCGTATCACCCTCATACGAATGGTCAAGCTGGAATTTCTAATCGACAAATCAAACAAGTCTTGGAGAAAACAGTGAGTGTGAGTAGAAAGGATTGGTCAAATAAACTTGATGATGCATTGTGGGCCTTTCGAACCGCATTCAAGACCACTCTTGGTATGTCTCCTTTTCAAATTGTCTATGGTAAGTCTTGCCATCTTCCGGTGGAGTTAGAGCATAAAGCTTATTGGGCCATTAAGAAGTTGAATTTTGACATGAAAGCTTCGAAGAAGGTAAGATTCTTACAATTGAATGAGCTTGAGGAATTTAGAGAAAATGCTTATGAAAATTCAAGAATTTTTAAGGAGAAAACCAAGAGGTGGCATGATGCTCGTTTGAGGAAGAAGAGCTTTGAAAAGGGTGAGAAGGTGTTGGTATTCAATTCTCGACTAAGACTTTTCCCGGGCAAGTTGAAGTCCAAATGGAGAGGACCTTATGTGGTAAAGGAAGTACTTGATGGGGGAGCTCTAAAGGTTATAGATGAGAACGGGGGAGAGTTCTTGGTCAATGGTCATCGTGTGAAGCACTATGTGGATCCATCACAAAGGGAGACCCTCTTTGTGGATACTTTATGTGAAAGATGAGCTAAACATTCGTCTAGCTTGAAGACGTTAAACTTAGCGCTCGATGGGAGGCACCCCATCACTATCTTTATTGCTTTGTTTTTGTTGTTTGTTTGTTTTGGCTTTGTAGGTTGATTGTGCTCATGGAGAAAAATGCACATTGAAGAAAAGAGAAATGCTTCATGGATTCAAGTTGATATGTTCCAACATTTGTTGCAAACTTAATTCGTGACTCTTGTCTCGAGTTAAGTTTGGGGGGTGCTAGTGCGTGGTGGATATAACTTGAGTCGTATGGATGCGGTTACTTCTCAACAAGAAGATCATCAATGGAAACTACAAGGGTAAGTCTCACCACTTTTTGCAAACTTAAGTCTCAACTCTTGTTTCGATTTAAGTTTGGGGGGAGAGTGTGTAGTGTGACTCACCACTTGAGTATGATGTATGATTCTTGTAAAATTTGGGTAAATTTTAAAATTTTTCTCTCATGAGTATTGGTTTGATTTTGGCATGATTGGTGGTGTTGAAGTGCATGATAGTCCATATTTATAATGAAATTGTTGAAATAATGGTGTTTGTTGAGTGTTTGAGCATGAATGAGAGGTATTGGAAGCATGATGGAGCTTGGAGCTAACGCTTTCCTTACCAAATGCCTATTGAGGGAGTACTCTACACCTTATCGTTTTATTACTTGAAATAAATTGATTTTGATTTGGATTGTTGTGATTAGCATGCTACTTCATTTGTTATGTTTATGGGAGGTTTACTTTCGTAAACTAGGATTTCCTTTTCAATAAAGGTTGGGATGAATGTGTGCTTAATTTTCTTATGGATGATGGTATTTTGTGTTTTTGCATGTTTTGTGTTTTTGTTGTGTCTTGTTTGTTGAGTCCTTATTTGTATGTTATGTGTATTTTCATTCTTGTCTTGGGATGTTTGGTGGTTTGTTTAGGGGTGTCGTGAGTCATTTTTGAACGTGAGTGATGATATGTTGTGGTGATAAGTGATGACAAATTATGATTAAGAATCTCTACACTTTCAAATTGTGACATGTTTTACTTAACTTGTTCAATTTTGATATGAATGTGGTGTAATAAGTTCCTTAAAGTCCGAGCTCAAGCTTGTGAGCATTTGAGCCTCAACCATGCATACATGGTATTTCTTCATGAGTGGATCGGTTGTGTTTGATAAGTTAGAACTTACTCAAGGACTATAGGAACGAGCCCGATTAGCAGAGATTGGTGAAATGATCTAAGGCCATCCTTGTTATTATAGTCATTACCATATATGTTCCCTACCATGGACATTATCCTTAGTTAACCATTTTGAGCCTATAAGCCTATTTCTTGTGAATTTAGCACATTACAAGCCTTAATTACCCATTCAAGCTTATATATACCTTTGTGTGGGTGATTGAGGAGATGGTAGCTAGAAATGATTGATTGATTAGCAAAAGAAGAGAAGGGAATGGTAAACAAGCAAGAAAAAGGATGAAAAGAGCAAAATTAAGAAATGGACATGCAACCTCAAAGCAAGAGAAAGAGTAAAACAACATCAAAATGCTCAAGTAAACAAAATTCAAAGATAGGAAGCATGCATCAAAAGAAGTTCAATCCAAGGAAAGTTAATGAATAGTGCTTGAGATTAGTAAAGATAAGCAAGGAATAAAAGAAAGTGAAGAAGTTGAGGAAATTGGCCATCTCTTTGATTACTTACACTTGTTGAGTCAATCTTATCCATATACTTCCTACCCTACCAAAGAGCTTATCATTACATCCTAATTAAAGACCTTTTTGATCATTAATTGAAACTTTGGTGGTTTTTGAATATAGTCCACGAGCAAGCTTATAGTGATTCGAGCCAATCGATTAATGAGTGTGATTTACCCTATTTCAAAAGAGTGTTGAGAGACATCAATATCCATTGTGAGGCTTGGACGTAAAAGGGACTATATTACACTTTATTCTCTTTTGATTGAACTTGTTAATTTCTCATGTCATGATTTTAATGTTGTAGGATGACTTAGCATAGTTTGTTCTTATTATTGCTAACGATGTATTATTGCTTATATTCGTTTAGTCTTTTCTAGGTGAAAATTTCTCCTTTTGATTTGACATTTTCGTTGCTCGGGGACGAGCAACACCTTAAGTTTGGGGGGTTGATTAGAGCTATTTTCACCTAGATTTTAGTGTCTTTTTATATATATTTTCGTATTATTTTATCCGTATTTTATATGTTATTTGGTTGTGTTTTGTATTTTTATTGAAATGTGTGTGAATGAGCTTAAACGTAAGATTTTCACTTTTTATTGGATGCTAAACATGATAAGGAAGATGTAGGAAAATGCGGATCTCAATTTGGAGTTGAAACGAGGGAGAACGAGCCAAAACAGTGAAGAAATGCAGGAGCCAGCACACGAGCCGTGTAGCCAACACGGCCCTGTAAGAGTTGGCCGTGTGGCGACATCTAGTCACTCAACACGGGCAACTTCAGGTCGTGTCCAGTTGCACGAGTCGAGTCGGGAGCACGAGCCGTGTCACCAACACGGCCCTGTAAGAAGGTGGCCGTGTGGCGACATCAGAAGAGCCAACACGATCACACATGTGCCCGTGTTACAACACACGACTCGTGTTGCAGCACAAGAGCCGTGTTGCGTAACACGGCCCTGTAAGGCGAGGTCGTGCGGCAGCATCAGAAGACACAACACGGCCACCCCGTGGCCGTGTTACATAGCACGACTCGTGTTGGGTATTTTCCTGCTGAAATTTCCAGATCCTTCTAGAAGCCTCCAAAGGGGTATAAATACCCCTTTATTCAACAATTGGCAGGGGGATCCGAAATCCTATCATCTACACACACCTCACACACCATTTCTTCCATTTCCCACCATCATCTTCATCCACCTTCATCCATTTTGATCCATCTTCATCATCTCCATTAATTCTCCATCAAAACTTCATCCCTTCCATTGGGTGTGAGAGATCTCAAGGAATCAAGAGCTAGAGGTGGAGATCAAGAAGAATAGAAGATTCTCTTCAAGAAATTGATAGGGAAGAATACATTCATTTTGTATTTCTTTAGATCTTAGACTATGGGTAATTGTAATGAATCATTTAATTGTTTTGTTACTTTTACTATGATAGGCTAATCCCTCTAGTGGGATTAGGAACATGAAGAGCATATTAGATTTATATTATCATGTGGATTAAATTGGTTTTTGATTTAATTGATGTTGATTTCTATTCATGGAGTTTAATTGTCTTGATGTTGTGATGGCATGGTTTGTTATTCATGAATGTTTATTGGTTTAATGGATTGTTGATCAATGGATTATTTGTGGTAATTAAATGCTATCATGATCTTCATGTATGTATTGCTCGGAGTGAGACGGAAACGACCCTCTATAGTATTAGGAAGGCATGAATAGACATTGAGTTTGAGTTTGACCGAAAGGATATTTGAATTCAATGAGGGGAACCAATCCATTCGTTGGCCTTAGTACACAAAAAGGGAGAGTTTAATCTAACTAGTACCTAGATGGAAGGGGTTAATGTTGGGCTTTGATCTTAAATGCTTTTGGGAGTCCAAAATGGATCAACAACCTTTGTAACCCGAAAGGGAGCTTAGGATACAATCGTGATCACCCTTAGTCTACATCAATTGAGTTGAATTCCGTTTGCATGATAATATGAATTGAGTGTGCTTGGATGTTTCTAATCCCATGTTTTTCCATACTTGAACTTAAGCACCCATTTTCCATTCTTGTCATTCTTCTTATTTGCTATCCTTATTTACTTGTTACTTGTTTTAGTTGTTAATCAATCTCAAAACCCCCGATCATCTTTACAAAAACAACAATGAACATGAGCTCACGTATTTTGCTAGTACGAATATAACTCCTTATTGGATTGATAATTTTTCTTGGGATATACTACTACGACGATCGAGTATTCTTGCTCGTGAGTGCTATAAAAATAAACAAACAGATGTAGAGGAATCCATTAGATGGGGAAAAGGCCCCCATAAAATTGATCCTCAATACATCGAAGATCTCTACAACAAGGCTCGGCTGAAGTGGCATTTCATCCATTCTACTTATATTTCCCATCCTTTGACATCTATTGCATGTCGCCACATAGGATTCATAGTCTTTAAACAAGGAATGCAAATACAAAGTGGATTGCAGTACCTTTGCTGTAGTCTTTTGGGCTCCGAAGTGCCCCCCGTTAGGTTGTGCATGGCAAAAATCAAGAACACTATCCATCTCCATCTCGGGCACACACCTACAGATGATAAATCCGTACAGATCTTGTACACAAATGAATCATACCATAGAAAAGTCTCAACATCTCTCTTGAATTTGGCAAGTTGATACCTATTAAGACCTCTAGGAATTTCACCTGATACAATGTAATTGACATAATAAGCATACCATGGATCCATTCTTTGAGCAGCAACTACACAAGCTTTCTCCACTCCTTCAACAAACACCGTTGTAATCTTCTCATTCTCTTCAATGTATTCAAAAGAGTCATCACAATGCTCCCTTGTCTCTAACCTTGATAGGTGATCTACCAAAATATTCTACGTTCCTTTCTTGTCTCGGATCTCCATACCAAGCTCTTGTAGAAGAAGGATCCATCTAATAATCCTGGGCTTCGCTTCCTTTTTCTCAATCAAGTACCGGATAGCAGAATGATCTGTGATGAGTGATATTTTCACCTAGATTTTAGTGTCTTTTTATATGTGTTTTCGTATTATTTTATCCGTATTTTATGTGTTATTTGGTTGTGTTTTGTGTTTTCATGGAAATGTGTGTGAATGAGCTTAAACCTACTATTTTCACTTTTTATTTGATGCTAAATATGATAAGGAAGATGTAGGAAAAAGCGGATCTCAATTTGGAGTTGAAACGAGGGAGAACGAGCCAAAACAGTGAAGGAATCAGGGCAGCAGCAACACGACTGGCCGTGTCGGTGGCACGAGTCGTGTCGCAGTGCACGACTCGTGTAGCTAGCACGGGCCTGTCCAGAATGGCCGTGCGGCAACATCTATTCATCCAACACGACCACCACTTGGCCGTGTTGCGGAGCTCGACTCGTGTTGCAGCACACGACCCGTGTAGCCAACACGGGCCTGTAAGCGATGGCCGTGCGGGAGCATCAGTTCACGCAACACGGGCACCTTATGGCCGTGTTGCGCCACACGACTCGTGTCGTGTCAGGGATCAGAAAAATTCAGAATCCTTCTAGAAGCTTGTCAAGGAGTATAAATACCCCTCCATTCAGATTTTATGAAAAAAATCCGATTTCCACCCCTTCCACACACACCTCACACACTATTTCTTCCATTTTCCACCATCATCTTCATCCACCCATCTACACTTGATCCCCTCCATCAAATTCACCATCCAAGTGATCAAGGAAGCAAGGGAGAGTGAGATCACAAGAAGAAGAAGGAGATCTCCATTGAAGCACTTCAAAGGGGGAATCTAATTCTAATTTTTGTGCATTTCTTTATAGATTGATCATGTTTTGTAAGGATCTTAATGTCTATGTTAATTTTCTTATGGATATGAGAGGCTAATCTCCTTTGTGAGATTAGCTCCATGATTGGTGTTGGATAATTTAGTTTTTTTATGCAAATTGATTTTAATCTTGGATGGGCTTTGTGTTATTTCTATCATTGATTGTTGATTGCTTGATGTATATGATGATTTGTGTGATTAATTGTCATGGGCATGTGATTAGATTGAGAAATCAATTATGTGTTTAGGATAGTTCATTGAATCATTTCATCATACACTTCATGTGCATTAATTTAGAATGAGATAGAGATATCCTTCTAGATTTAGAACCCTTTGATAGAACATTTGATTAGCTTAATCGAGAGGTTGGTTGATTAAATGAGGAGACCCAAACAATTAGTGAATTCATAGTACCTTAAAAGGGAATATTGCTTATGATTTAGTACCTAATTAGGGAACTCATAGAGTAATTAGTACCTAGTGGGAGGTGTTTGCTATTGTCTCGATCCTATGTGCGTTTGGGAGCCTTGTTGAGGGCCTACATCCTATCCATCTCGAGAGAGAGTTTAGGTGGAATTAGTGATCGCTTCTATACCTTGTCCATGAGAGATTAGAATTAATTGCATGATTACTTAATTATCTATGCCATGATTGTTGTTAATCTCATCCTTGCATCATTTGGAACCATCTTATCTTTGCATTCATTTTATCTTTATTTCTTGCTTTAGCATAATTGCATTCATTTGCTCCTATCCTCTCTTCCGTCGTCCTTATAAAATCACGATAAACTTGAGATCGCTTAAACTCTAGTACCTTCCTCCCTGTGGTTCGATAATTTCTTTAATTGGTCATGCCCACTATATTATGGCTAATCAATCTGTGTACACAATTGTTTTCATGCCAACCAAATACTGTCAAAACTTGTTGAATGCATGCACAACAGCTAAAAACTCATTTTCAGTGACAGTGTAGTTCTTTTGTGTTGCATCAAAAGTTTTGCTCGCATAGTAGATGGCGCAGAACTTCTTTTCTCTCAACTGCCTTAGCACTACTCCAAGTGCTAGATCACTTGCATCACACATAAGTACAAATGGCTGAGTCCAATCCGGTGTGATCAAAATAGGTGCAGTAATAAGTGTCTCTTTCAAAACCTGAAAAGCTGTTAGACATTCATCATCAAAAACAAAAGGAACATCTTTTTCAAGTAAATGAGACAGGGGCTTGGAGTATTTTAAGAAGTCTTTGATAAATCTTCTATATAGTTTGGTGTGTCCAAGGAATGACCGCACTCCCTTCTCATTAGTAGGTGGTGGAAGCTTTTCAATCGCCACTACCTTTTCTCGATCAACCTACAATCCCTTAGCGGAAATATGATGCCCAAGAACAATCCCATCTCTCACCATGAAGTGGCACTCCTCCCAATTCAAGACAAGATTAGTTTATTGACATCTCTTCAAAACAGTAGATAGGTTAGACAAACAAATATCAAAGGAAGAGCCAAAAATTGAAAAATCATCCATAAACACCTCCATGATCTTTTCTATCAAACCATCAAATATGCCATCATGCAGCGCTGAAATGTAGCAGGTGCATTACATAACCTAAAAGGCATATTCCTAAAAGCAAAGGTTCCATAAGGGCAAGTAAAAATAGTCTTTTCTTGATCCTCGGGAGCAATCATGATTTGATTATAACCTGAGTACCCGTCCAAGAAACAATAAAACTCATATCCTGCTAGAAGATCTAAAATTTGATTCATGAAAGGAAGAGGAAAGTGGTCTTTGCATGTATTTTCATTCAGTTTCCTGTAATCCGTACACACACGCCATCCCGTATGAATCCTAGTGGCCAATGTCTCTACATCATTGGCTTTCACAATAGTCATGCCCTTTTCTTAGCTACTACATGTAATGGACTCACATGGGGACTATCACTAATTGGATAAATAATTTCTGCATCTAACCACGTTAGGATTTGCTTCCTAATCACTTCTTGAATCGCGGGATTAACCCTCCGCTGATTCTGAGTAAACCCCTTAGTTTTTCTAGCAACCTTATCTTATGCATGCAATAAAATAGACTAAAATCATCAAGAGACCAACCAATAGTAGACGTATACTTCCTAAGTACATCTAACAACTCTTCAAGTTGATAATCAGTCAGAGAAGAAGATACAATTACCGGATAAGTTTCATTGTAGCCTAGATAAGCGTACTTCAAGTGTTCCAGTAGTGGTTTCAAATCCTCCTTCTTTTCTTCCTTCGGTGTGCTTTCTCTATCCAATGGGAGGTATTGCCTAGTCCGCTTAACTTCTTCAAGCTTGGTTCTTTTCTATTCATACCTGTCATCACCCAAAGCAAGTAAATTTTCAAGGAATTCAATACATACCTCGTTAGAGAGCTCATCTAGTTCCGTGGTCTCCACCAAGCATGTCTCCAAGGGATCCTTCGAAAGGATCAAGGACATATCTTCCTTCATAATCTCCTCCACCACATCAATGTTGTGACATTTCATCTCATCGGCATCTTCTTTACTTTATCTAGGTTGAACTGAACCTCTTCTTTATCCATTCTCAATCTAAGCTCCCCCTTTTGGATATCAATCATAGTTCTAGCTATGGCAAGGAATGGCTTCCCCAAGATAAGAGGGACATTATCCTTGTCATCTTCCATCTCTAGCACAAGAAAATCCACAAGAAAGACAAGCTTCTCCACTTTCACAAGTGCATCTTCAATCACACCTTTCGAAAAAGTCATGGACTTATCCGCCAACTATAGAGCCACTGTTATGGGAGCGAGCTTCCCCAAACTTAGCTTCTTGAATATAGATAATGGCATCAAGTTGATGCTTGCACCATAATCACACAAAGCTTTTTGTGCCGGCCCCTTTCCAATTTCACATAGAATAGTGAAGCTTCCCGGATCCTTCAACTTAGGTGGCAGCTTTTTCTGAATGATCGAGCTGTAGTTCTCTGATAAATTCACTTTCTCTACTCCATTCAAGCTCATCTTTTTCAATATGATATCTTTAAGAAATCGGGCATAGTATGGCATCTCCATGATTGCTTCGGAAAAAAGGAATGTTCAAGCTTATCTTGTTCTTTATATCCTGGAATCTCTTGAACTTTTCTTCTAATCCCTTCTTCACTAACCTAAAAGAAAACAGAGGAGGTATCTTTGTCATTAGGAATTCCCCATTCGTCACGTTCAACCTCCTTCGCCTTGTTCTTCTCGGATGTCAATCTCTTGGCTCTTTCTCACTTCTTTTCTACTATAAGCTCAGTATTCTACTCTTTTGATGGTACTGCAGTGTTCTGAATAAAAAGTGTAGCATTCAGTATAGAAATGGGTGTTGATTGCTGCAGTTCGACCAGAATTATCTTGTCGAACGGAATGAGTTTAGTCGAACTGGGTGTCTGAAAATGGGATTAGTCTGTCTATTTCAGAGGGTGCTGATTCGATCGTAGTTCGACCAAAGAGGTCTTGTCGAACTACAAGATTTGGGTTGAACTAGGCTTTATAACTGAAATCAATTTTTTAGCTCAACAGGTGCTGGTTCGACCGTAGTTCGACCAGAGAGGTCCGGTCGAACTGGAATGCTTTGGTCGAACGGCGAGCCAAAAAATAGTGCATCGTTTCTCTATTTTTTCGAAAGTCATTCAACCATAGTTCGACCAGCATATCTGGTTGAACTGTGCAACTCTGGTCGAACTGGTGCTCCTTAGTCGAACAATCTCTCTGTAAACTGAAATCCTCCAGTTCAATCTCACTTGTGTAGTTCGACCAGGTTGAGCTTGATCGAACGGCATCCCTCTGGTCGAACTATGCCTCGAAAAATGTATTTTTCAATTTTAAGCACTTCTAACCTATTTTTCTGTACAAATATGCACAAATAGCCTCAGTAGCATCTGATTCGTGGATTTCTATAAATATCCCGATTCGACTTGATAATAGACCAATTCATACTCAATTCCCACACAAATCGAAACTCAAATACATGAATTATCACTCTTATCAGTTAGCCCAAAAGGCATCACCAAGAATTTGTAGTGTCCCGAATGAGTCCTAAAAGCTATCTTTAGAATATCATCCGGGGCAACCCGACTTTGATGATATCTTGCCCGCAAATCAATCTTACTAAACCAACTGGCCCCGTGGAGCTCATCTAACAACTCTTGAATCATTGGAATTGGATATTTGTTAGAAACAGTCAATTTGTTGAGAGCTCAATAATCCACACAGAACCGCCAAGAGTCATTTTTTGCAAACTAAGAGGACCGAACTGGAATAAGGGTTGTTACTTGGTTGAATAATTCCTGCAGCCAGCATCTCAGAAATAAGATTCTCTATTTCATCCTTTTATATGTGATTATATTTGTATGGCCGAACAGATACCGGTGGCACTCCCGGAAGGAGTGTAATACAGTGATCGCATTCCTAACGGGGAGGTAGCTCGGACGGTGGTTGAGTGATTGATGGATATGCTGTGATGATTGTATCTAGGTCACCCTCCATACACATTAGTTCCTCTTGGGATCAAGCCCGTCTTGTTAGAGACGGATCCCCACGTAAGCATAAGTGCTGACCATTCACTTTAAAATTCATCGTCAACTTGGCCCAGTTTGCTGTCACATCTCTTAAAGTTGCAAGCCAAGAGATTTCAAGAATAATATCCACACCACTTAAAGGAAATACATAATAATCAATGTAGAATGTATGATTATCAAGAATAAGAGAAAATACCTTACAAACCCCGTGAGTGGTAAGACGTGTGCCGTCGCCCAAAATTACAGCCATATCAATTGTTGGTGTAAGGTTGAGATTAAGAAATTTAACCAAGTTGTCTGAGATGAAACAATGGCTTGCCCCGCTGTCAATCATAGTCAAGATATGACTGCCCCCAATGTGGCCAAATAATTTAAGTTTCAGTGAGACATCAAACCCATTCGACGATAATTTCGACAACTCAAGATACTGAATTTTCAAATATGTTGGCACGGTGGAAAAGGGTTGGACACTTTTAGACTCGGGGATCGGATCCGCCACTTCGTCTCTGTTGGATTGTATACTAAAAGTTCAGCTTTAGTATGAACCATGTTTTAATAATATTTGAAATGAGAATCATTGATCAAATGATTGCGTCTTATAATTTATTTATATATCAATGCAATAGTCCATTTACTTTATACTGTAGATAATATGGTGTGAGGCGTCGCACGGAAGATAATATTATCGATTCCTTATAAAGTATAAATAGATGCTCACAACCGAGATAGGCCGAGACAATCTATCGGGATGGCTAGTGTGATTTGATATTAGTTTGTCATGACTATAGAATCACATTAGTGTACTTTATGTGTATTGAGCAGGATCGCTTGAGATCGTTCAACTTATACTGCCTATATAGGAGAACTTGATCTCAGTTATTATGGATGTTCGTGTTCTTAATCCCTATACAATAACCTCAACAGTAAGCCAGTATGTATTTCTTTGATTCATCAATGGGTGAGATTTATATGTATTAAATCAACAAACTCGGTGAGTTGGAAAATAGTGTTGTCTCTATAGTGTGTTGTTGATTGTAGAAAGAATCAGTGTCCTATAAAATAGGATGATGATGTCCCCTTGAGGAGCTCATAAGGATTATCATGTAAACCCTGCAGGTGGATTTATTCCTGCATGATAACAAGGTTGAGTGGTACTACTCTCGGATGAGATATTAATTAATGGAGTTGTCAGTAACTTAATTAATTAACGGGCGTTGTATATCTTAAACACGGGGAGACTAACGTGCTCATAATAAGGAGTCATAACGTAATATGGGATTAGAGTGGCAGTGCAGTAATAAGATTTTAGTGGACCATATTATTATTATTTGACTTAAGTATAAGTTTTGGGCTAAACTTGGATACTTAAGCCCAATGGAGGCCTGACTCTAATTTCTCCTCCTGGTCCCTACTGTAGCCCATATATAAGTCATCTCAGCTGTCCTACACCTATTCTCTGCGCCTAATACACGTGAGATAGAGGGAGAGAACAGCAAATTGAAAGGATCTTGAAGATCGTAGCCCATATGACGTTAAAATTCGACTTGGGAATACAGCAAAAGATCACGAGGTCATTTACTGCTGCTGTTCGATCACTATGCATGCTCAACTTCCATAATTTTTTTATATTTGTGTGGAACTTAAAATTGGTAATGTGATACACAGTTGGAAAGCCACGGAAGAGAGGATCGTTTTGGCACAAAATCACTCAAATCGGAGATGGGATGAGGAAGTTATGCTCAAAATCGTGAGGTCACGCAAGCTGCTGGCGAGAATTTTCTCTTCTTCAATATACTCTGGTGAGAGGTAATGGAAATTTATATTCTTGCTTCCGTTGATATAGAATTGCATTGAACTCTAACGGTTCACGTTAACCAAATGATAGAATACCAATAATTGGTATCAAAGTTTTAGTTTTGTGGCTAAACGTGACACGTTATGCTAGGGATTATGTGTCAAATGTGGATTAGAATTTAAAAATTATTATTTTTTGTTGAATACTCTATATGTTTTATAGCTCACGACGGCGACGTATTCCGGCGTGTTTTGGGTCAAGGCAATTCATGATGATGAACGACTTAGGACGCAAGTAACCTACTTGTTACGTAAGGCATCGGTTCAATAGTTGAAGTGTCGGACAAGACTTTCTAATTTAAGTGGCGATTAATTCGTAATATATAACTGCCATAATTGATTTAATTATCTATTATTGTTATATATCGTAGCATGTCGATATCGATGATTTCGATAATTTGGTCGATATCGATGATTTTGATAATCTGGTCAATATCGATGATTTCGATAATCTGAATAATATCGATGGTTGATATTGATAGTTTCGAAAATTTGATAATCTGGCCGATATCGATGATTTCGATAATCTGGACAATATCGACAGTCGATATCGATAGTTTCAAAATTTTGATAATCTAAAAATTTTCAAAAATTTGATAATCTAGAGATTTTTTAAATTTTGATAATCTGGAGGTCTTTGCCCACATTCGTGCTTAGAAGCGAACAATCAAATTCGCTGATATATAACTATTTATAATTGATTTAATTATCTGATTATTGTTATATATGTATGCATGATTCTCTGTGATTAACTGCCTTATGTGTTGTAATAGGAGCATGCTAGGTTGCGTATTTTATTTTGAATATTATATGCATATAAAAATTCTTGGTGTTAAATAACTAAGTGGGAGAGTGGATTGCTAAATAATTCCCGCGGCCTCCATTATTGGTTTGTAAGTGATGTGAGTAAACTTGCGCGTTGGCTATAGTGCCTTCCTCCCCATCGGATGAGTTTATTCACGGATCACTAGTACAAACTTCTTTATGATGATTGTAGGAAATTGTCAGAGCGCGTGTAGACTTCTCCATCTATAAGGCACACAAGCTTAGACAATGGACTTGGGATCAAGTAATGGTGTACACTTAGCTTGTAAATGTTCAGGTTTGTATACGTCCATACTATCGTGGCATGCAAATTCACGGTGCTTGAGATGTTGGTGAATTTAATTTTATATTGTTTTAAGGGAATCAATATAAATTGATAAATTCGAAGTGTTTGATCTATTTATTTATTTATGATTCTCTGTATTTTCAAACGGTTTATCTCGCTTATTGTTTACTAAAAGAAATCATATTTACTGGTCCAAAATAGATGATTAGAAAAGAATCTTGACTTTAATTCTTACTGCTTAGGAAAACATATGTGTTCTCACTAAGGATGTCCTCAAGTATCTATTTAAGTCTCTAGTGGAGAGGTGAGAAGTTCATAGAAATATGATGATCTCATGCGACTCTTCAGATACTTGAGTAAGATAAAAAGGCAAGGTGGTCATGGTTAACTTGATGAATAAATTGGACATCCTTGGAGTAGAAGTTGAAGGGAAAACCCAAGTCAATTTTATTCTCCATAATTTGCCTAAATATTTTGATCAAGTTGCACCTGAAATACAAAAGTTGTATTCGGTGGGGAACTTTTGACAAAACATGTGGCGAAAGAAAGTCAATTTCATCAAGGAGTGAACAAGGTTAGCATCTTATTCATTAGTTGTTGAATCATGATTAGTGATGGCGTGTACTAACACGTTGTGCATAGATGCCGAAATCACTAAATGTATGTAACTAAGTGATGATGAGATTATTATGTACATGGGTAATGCTACGAAAGTAGTGGGAGTTATTTATTTATCTTATGATAAGAATAAACGTTTGATTTTGAGAAATTATCTTTATGTATATTTTCATAGAAAGAATTTCATTTCAGTTTCTATGCATATATGGATGGATACTCCTTTTTATTTAATTGACATAGTCATGATAATGAAGGATGGAGCTATGTCACAGCCCCATTTTTCTCAATTAGTAATAATAATAAAAATATGATTTTTTTTTCACATGGTAACTCATTTCACACACCAAAGGTTTATAACGAAACCAACACTTTATATTTCTACATAAATAGTGAGTCTCTAAAAGGCAGTCCATCACACACACTTATAATATTATATTACATATCGAAAAGTAGCGGAAACAAAAGAAGCCCACGGCCTAGCCCGACAGGCCGTCATCTATGTACATCTACTCAAAACCCTGAAGGAGCTCCACAACTTGCACAGCAACAACACGAAGCTTAAAAGTCAAAAAGCTCACCTATAATGCATAAACTAGTGAGATAAAACTCAGTAAGTAGAAATCATGCATGACAGTGCATGGAAATGCATTTCTCAAGGCTTTCGCCTTTTCCTAACCTTTCTAGTTAGTCTCTTTTATTATGAAAATCGTTCACGTTGCGGGATCCCTACGACACACTTATTATATGCACTGGAAATGAGCTCATCTCTCGATTTATCAATTTCACAATATAAATATGGAACTACTATGAGGACTATCATCTCGTGGCCTAACAAGTTTTTTGCCTCTCGTTACTTGTCAAGCCAACAAGAATCATCTCCCACCACAGAGTCCCACATGGTGCATTCCGAGGATCCACCTTTCCTAACAGCCCGCTAGGGTCCATCTCCAATTGACCCCCTACTGCTCGGAAGTCCCCTCACTGAACACCACTCTCTCTCTCACAATAATTTAAGACGGTGGCCCACTCTAGGTACCCTATTATGGGTTTTTTCAGATCGCTCCTTTCTAGGTCACCCCTTCCGCCACTCAGTGCATATATAGTAGCCGCACACATCATTAGTATCTTATTAATTTTGGAAAAAATATTTTTCATGATTATGCATGGTATGCAGCAAAGGCAATTAAATATGATTCACAATTCATTTACCATACCAATATAATCATTTAATCCAAATAAAACAACAAATTAGTTTCAAATCACCCAGATCCACTTCTGGAACAACAACTTCACCTCAAATCACACATATCCATTTTTCGAATAACAACTTCACCTCGTATCACACAGATCCTTATAAATGATATCTTCTCAGATCACATATCTATATTCAATAGTTTCCGTTCATACAAATTTATTTAGGACAATGATATTATCTCAAATCACATAGATCCACAACTTGTATCACAAATTTATCACAAATAATTTACAAAACAATGTTTAATTGCATATGAATACCTACTTACCTCAATTCACATAAATTCACAGCTTGTATCACAAATTAATTACTAATATTTCATAACATAATTATCACGCATTAATCACAAACAATTCACACACAACATGTTTATACATTATAGTTGGATCTTTACTTACTTCTAATCGCATAAATCATCACTTATATTACAAATAAATAACAAGTAATTCACAAACTAACATGTTTATGCATTGTAGTTAGACCTCTACTTGCCTCGACCCCAATAGAGATAATGTTTATTCACACAGGAGGTATCAACTACGCGCTCTATCTCTCTTCCTTTCTCATCTCTCTTGCCTCTTTTCTCCTTTCTTTCTTTCTACTCTCGAATCTTTTTTTTTCTTTTCTCACACTTATAAGTTTAAGTGGGTTTAACTTATATTTACACGGATGAATGTGTGTGGACATCTATTTATACTTTCTTTTGGGTAAATGTATTGGGCAAGGGAAAAGCCACGTTTTCAACTTTTGAGCCATTAAAATTTAGTGTCAATAATTTACCCACGTAAATGCTTATCAACTAATACAATTTATATATAAAAGTTAATAGGAGATAACTTAAAATGATGATATTAGTATTTATTATATATTTATATTATTATAACTTAAAATGTAATATTTAATAATTAAAATATAATACATTTATAAATTAACACATAAAAGTGAACATTTTTTATTACTATTATTATTACGAGAACACATGTGATACTTAATAATTAAGAAATAATATATTTATACAAATAAAATAATTTAATTATATATATCTAAATTAATGCACGTTGTCAGGTCCCAAATGGTGCAAAGTGTGTTATTGGTATGATGTTGTCCTAAGTGTGATGACACTTTGAACAACACTATATGTATCAGAATGTAACTTGACTAAGTATAAAATAAGTTGTAAATCAGCGAAAGACTTAACATACGGATTACTCAATCTTTTAACAAACTTTTGCAAGTTTGTGGCGGCCTCATGGCATAAATATCACTATTGAAAAATGTGATTACAAAAATAGACTCTTAGGTATGGAAACAATTCTTTCACCCTTCGAATACAAAATCGGATCTAAAATTCAAACAAGTTCCCAAATGGCAGAACCTAGACTTGTTAGAATCTAAGCCTACTTCACATGTGGGCTTCCACTGCCTGTGAACAGCGCACACAAAATGTACTGGAATAACAGTAGACAACTAATGTTGAACCAAGTATTACAACACCAGTACAAACACTATGACAGAAACCTATCTAGGATCTTTTACACTATATAATGGGATTGCCTTATCGATCCAAATCAAATCACTTGTCTTGACAACCAGCAGTTTCCATTTATAGATAGCTGCAGGCTCCAAATGATGAGTGGCTCACGTGGGAGGTGTAGAAACCACCCATGCAGACTCAAATAATCGCCCACTAAGAGAGGTAGTTATTTTCGCCTTCTAGATCCTTCTATTGCTTTCAGATCTTTTCAGTTTGCTTCAGGGTCTTCAAGGTCTGCGTTTGACTTAGTCTTTGCATCTAACACATTCAGCACTTCAACCGCAACACCCCTGAAAGCAACATTAAGTACAACACCTGTCGAAATAACAAACAACATTAGTGGTTAATAAAATAACTGGTGGACGACAGGTGTGATTCCAGATGTGATGACACTGGTCTCAACACTTCACATCAACAATCTCCCCCAATCACGTCTATCCACAACCACATAACCTAATGCAAGAAAACATTATAGGACAAGATATCCAAAGTAATACATAAGAGGTTAGTTTGATAGTTGTGCAAAATAACTAAGCATTCTAAAGCATAATTATCAAAACGTTTAAAGATAACCACTTAAGTAACTTATAAGTCCAGAGCTTAGTTTAGAGTCTAAACAAAAATAATAAAAATAAAGTATCCAGTCACCATCAGAAAATAAATCAGTTTAACATCCCATCATCAAATAGTTAGAAAAATTAGTGAGGCAACAGCAGCTTTCAGTCATCATCAGCAACAACAGCAACAAGCAACATGAACAATTTGATCTCTTTGTTGATCTCCCCCTCACCATGTGAACTCCCCCTAAGTTGCAGCATTACCAGCAACACTACCAGCAGCATCACCTATAACAAGAACATTTCCAGCAATATTTTCTTCTTCTAGTTCATCAGTGATGTCCTCAATCACAACTCCTCCAGAGCCAGAACTTTCAACTGCAGTAGGTTCAGCAGCAGCAGCAGGTATATCTCCCCCTATGGGTGTGGATAGCAGCTTACTCCAGAACTGAGCTCTTTGGTCTAGGATGTATGCTTGTCTGTTCAGTGCATTGGCTTGGAGTCTGAGGCTCGAGACTTGACGTGCCAGGGCAGCAGCTTGTTGCTCAATATACTTGTGGTTCAAAGTAACTGAGATAACTTCTCCAGCTTGTGCAGAAGTGTCAGTGTGAACCGAAGTGTTGGCAGTATCAGGATTAACATTCTGAGTATCAGCAGTATCAGGAGCAGGAGTAGGATTCACATAGGGTAGATCAACTATATGGTTACCTTCAAGCAGAGGCTTAGCAATACCAAGAAATAGAGCACTGGAGGAAAGAAAATCACCTTTACCTATCCTAGCACCTTGATCAGCCAACAGACAGTGAATCAAGGCAGGATAAGGCAACTTACCAACCTTGGAGATGTTTCCACCATAACTGATCAGATTCTTGTAAATCACTCTACCAAGATTAAAAGGCAGGTTCTTTCCTATCTTATAGATCAGCACAGCATGCTCAAACTTGGACTGAACAACTTCTTAGGCCAACTAACTATCAAACCTCCAGTAATCTCAGACACAATCTCATCCATATCATTAATTTCATTATCATTCTCAGCATCCATAGTCCCTAAAAGCTTATTAATCTTTGTAGGAGAAAAATCATAAATCTCACCCCTAAAGAAAATTCTTCCAAATTTGGGACTTATACTCTTAATCATACTAGCACATATGTGTGCATAAAACTCACATACCCAATTGGTGCAGAATGAGGTAGAGTACATGAGATACTTCAACAAACTTCTCTCTCTGAAGAAGTTGACGAGGTTGTGTGGAGTGAGGTCAGCATCCTTCATCTTTCTTTCATGAATTAGGTCCTTCTTTACAAACTTCTTGTATCTGGTCTTGCCATCAGTGAAGTAAAAGTTCCCAACACCAAAGTTCTCAACATCATAGTCAGAGTCATCAGATGTATCATCAGCATCATTAGGGGACTCATCACCATCATCATCTTTGGCTTCTTCTTCACTATCAGAACTCTCAATAGTTTAAACACCAGCATCCTTCTTAGATTCATCATATTCTGCACCTTCGTTAGCATCCTTAGGTGCATCCTCTTCATCATCAGAAGATGGAGATGAATCATGATCAGGATCAGAAGGTTTTGCATCTGCAACAGTAGGTGTTGGCACTGAGGCGGCAATATCATCAATCAGCTAGTTCAGATCGGCATTTTCCTCATCAGATTCTTCCAGTGTTGCCTCAGGAGTGGTAACATCAGACACAGCTTTCTTTCCTCTCCATCTCTTCTTTAAAGCTTTGCAAAGATCATCTATCGTGGGATTCTTGCCTGTAGCATCTATATATATTGGAGCAGCTTCATCAGAATCAGAGATAAAGATAGGAGACTTTCCTTTTTCAGAGGCGATTGCATCCTTTGTGGTGCCTTTCTTACAGAGTCTGACAGACCAAGCTGTGGAGGCGCTTTGCGTTTCAGAATAGATGGTTTAGTAACCTTTGATCTGAGTGGAACCGGTGGTGATGACGAGAGAGAAGACACTTGTGGATTCTGTTCAGCACGAGTAGGAAATGTATTTGGAGATGTAGGGGCTTGAACAGGATTCTGAGTCTCAAAATTCTCAGGAGTCACAAAAGGGACAATAGCGGATGGATTAGGAGTTTCGGTAGGAATTTTAGAATGATCTTCGGTGGGAATGGATGGTTCAAGGATGGGATTTTCAATTCTTGAAATAGTAACACTCAACCCAGCGAACTGAGTTCGAAGAGATTCAAGAACTGCATTGGGAGTGCCAGCAGGAAGGACGATGGTTTGAGGAAGAGGGGTTCCAGAGACAGGAGTAGTCGGTTGTGTAGCAGCATTCAGATTGACATCTGGTGCAGCATCCGACGCGACATTATCGGCCATATCAGCTAGGGTTTGGAGTGGATTTTGTGAGTAAGAAGGTGGATTTGGAAGAAGATCGGGTTGCTTTTGGAGGTGTCATTTGAGATGTGAGAGAGACAGGCTTTATTGATAACCGTGAGTGAGAAGATAAAATGGGGGATCACACTCAAGCACAAAACATGTCACTTCAAACATTAATTTCTAAGTTATAAAGAGAGAATGAACAGTAGCAGAATGGAGGATATTTCCACTAATTAAAAACTGTAAACGACTTGTGAAATAATATGCAGTGCAGCAGATAATGAGAACTCATGGCCACTAAACATATGTATCCTTAAAAATCGGCCATGATCAAATATGTGGAGAAATAATTTTTGTAGAATAAATAAATAAATACTATAAGTTCTATCTCTAAACGTACTGGAAAAAAATAATTTAATAATAATTTTGTTAAGGCTAAAGACATTCTGGAAAAATCAATCAAGGATGAATAATTTAGGCATACATACACTTTTATCCTTTTGTGGATTTTTTATGCACTTAATCTCAAGAATTCATACTTCCTTTTAAAAAGATCACATCGTGGTTATCAGCCCCATGTGTCTGGTTACTCAGTAGCAGTTCAAGAGTGTTCTTTATTCCCTTTTTGAAATCATAATAGCCTTTTGAAAAGAACACATCATGGTTGTCAGGCCCGTGTGCCTAGTTACTCAGCATGTTTGGACCTTTGATTTTTTAAGAACTGTGCTTTTAGTGTATGTCCAGTAATACCTCAAGATTCAACCAGAATATAGTTAGCAGTAACAAAACAGATCACCAAATCACTTAATTTCGACATAAAATGGCAAAACTCACAGTAGTGTTGCCTCGAGTGTCGAAACACTCTAAGCAACATCATGCATGACTTTATGGAATACAGAGTCCAAGAGATTTCCTAAGTGAAGAAAATCTCTCGAAATCAAGTGCTTTTGTGAATATGTCAGCAAGTTGTTTCTTAGTGGAAATATACTCCAGTTTGACTACTCCCTTCTCAACTAAATCTCTCAGAAAATGATGTCTAATGCTAATATGTTTAGTGAGTGAGTGTTGAACTGGATTTTTTGAAATGTTTATAGCACTCGTGTTATCACAGTAAATTATTAGAGTATCAGTCTCAATCACATAATCATCTAGCATCTTTATTAGCCAAAGCAACTGTGCAATAACTTCCAGCAGCAATATATTCAGATTCAGCAGTGGATTGGGATATGCAATTTTGGTTTTTAGAATGCCAATAAACAAGATTGTTACGCATGTAAAAATATCCACCACTTGTGTTCTTCCTGTCATCACAATCACCAGCCCAATCACCATCACTATATCCAACCAGAGAGCTGTTAGTGTCCTTTGAAAACCATAGTCCCATGTCAGCAGTTCCAGCCACATATCTGATTATCCTCTTTACAGCTTTCATATGAGATTCCTTGGAATTTACTTGGTACTAGCACAAACACAGACACTATTACATAATATGAGGTCTACTAGCAGTTAAGTACAGAAGGCTACCAATCATAGATCTATACAGAGTGTGGTCAACATCAGGGCCGACATCATCTCTGCATAGTTTCTGTGATATTCCCATAAGTGTTTTCATAGGCTTAGCATTTTCAAGACCAAATCTTTTCACCAAGTTTTTAGCATACTTACTCTGTAAGATGAAAATACCACTATCACTTTGCTTAATTTGGAGACCTAAAAAGTAATTTAGGTCGCCAACAAGACTCATTTCAAAAGTGGTAGTCATGGCTTTTACAAAACTATCCATCATGACTTGAGATGTTGCTCCAAATACAATGTCATCAACATAGATTTAAGCAATCAAGAAACCATTAGCTTCATGCTTAATGAAAAGAGTTCTATTAGCCTCACCTCTAATGAATCCAAATTCAAGTAAGAAGTCAGTTAGCCTACCATACCATGCTCTAGGAGCTTGCTTTAGACTATACAAAACTTTTTTCAATTTATACACATGATCAGGATAGAAAGGATCAATAAAACCTTTTGGTTGTTCAACAAAAGCTTCTTCATTTAAAATTCCATTTAAAAAATAGCTTTAACATCCATTTAAAACAGTTTGATACCAACAAAGCATGCAATAGCCAAAAGAAGCCTAATAGACTCGATTCTAGCTACAGAAGCAAATATTTTATCAAAATCTATCCCTTCAACCCGTGTGTATCCTTGTGTAGCATTGTTTCTTACTACATTACCAGATTCATCAGTTTTGTTCTTGAAAATTCACTTAGTTCCAATGACATTAGTGTTTGTAGGCCTAGGGACTAGACTCCAAACATTATTCCTAGTGAATTGTTCAAGTTTTTCATGAATAGCCTAAATCCAACATTCATCTTTTAAAGCTTCAGAAATATTTTTGGGTTCCACAGAAGAAAAATAGCATTCGCCACATACCTGATTGCATATGTTGGACATGCAAAATGATCTTACCACATCTCTAAATTTACCTTTCCTTCTGGTTTGAACACCAACTGAGGTTTCTCCTATGATCAGTGAAGAAGGGTGGTCCTTCTTATATCTGTACTTAAGGGAATTCCTAGGAGTTCTGTGGATCTGGTTCTCATTATCTTCTGACTCATTCTCAGATGTTGAAGGTGATGTGATCACTTTTGGCTCAACATTGTTCACTGGTTCTGCAATCTCAATCAGATCAGAGATGTCATCTTCCATCTTTTTACCTGCAATATTATATGTATCATCAAATACGATATTTACAGATTCTTGAACAGTTCTGGTTCTAAGATTAAAGACTCTGTATGCTTTGCTATTCTTTGAATATCCTAAGAAAAGACCTTTAACACTCTTAGAATCAAACTTTGAAAGATACTCCCTGTCATTCAGAAAATAGAACATGCAACCAAACACATGAAATTATTTCAGGTTGGGTTTTCTCCTATACAGCAACTTATAAGAAGTAATAGAACTACCTGGTCTAAATAAAATTCTATTAGATACATGACATGCAGTGTTCAATGCTTCAACCCAAAATCTTTTAGACACATTCATTGAAGTAAGCATGACTCTAGCCATTTCTTGCAGAGTTCTATTTTTTCTTTCAGCTATGCCATTTTGCTGTGGGGTTTTAGGAGATGAAAATTCTTGCACTATACCTTTCTTTTCATAGAATTTAGAAAACATGTTATTATCAAATTCTCTACCATGATCAGTCCTAATTTTACAAATCTTAACATTGAAAGCATTATTGAACCTTTTGTAAAGAAATTTAAACACTTCAAACACATCTGATTTTTCTCTAATGAATTCAACCCATGAAAACCTAGAAAAATCATCTACCATAACCAGAGAATACTCCTTGCCACCAAGACTTTCAGTCTCCATAGGACCCATAAGATCCATGTGAAGCAATTCAAAACATCTCGAAGATGTGCACATAGTGATGATTTTGTGTGAAAACCTTACATGCTTGCCTTTTTGGCATGAACCACAAATGGGAGGGTCTTTGAAACTGAGCTTAGGCAGACCTCTAACAGCTTCCAACTTAACCAATTTTTGTGAATTTCTGTAATTTACATGGCCAAGTTTTTGATGCCAAAGTACGCTTTCGTCATGTTGTATGATGTTGCAGTAAGTGTTGTTACCAATCAGATAACAATTATCAACAGATTGATTACCAACTAGGGGTGTCAATGGGCCCCCGGCCGACGGTACCCGGCCCACCCTACATGTTTTGGGCTAGCCCAGACCCGGCCCGTAGGAGAAATGGGGTGGCCCGGCCCAGACCCGTACATATACGGGGCGGGTCCGGGTATTAACTTAGACCCGCCCCACCCGAACCCGCCCCGTATATAATATATTAAAAATTATTTTATATTTTATATATATATAATTATATTTTATGTTAATATATATATATATATATATTATACAATTATTTTATATTTTATACATAAAAATTATTTATAACTATATGATATATATATATATATATATATATATATATATATATATATATATATATATATATATATATATATATATATATATATATATAATTTTTAAATTATAATTATATTTAATATTCTTATGATTATTTATTTAAATATATGAATAATTTTTGTATGATTTAAATTTTTTTAGAATTAATTATTAAAAAAACGGGGCGGGACGGGGCGGACCCGCCCTATATGGGATTGGGCACGGTCCTATTATATAGGACCCGTACGGGTCCGGGATGGGTCCGGGGCAGGTCCTCCAGAAATAGGCCGGGATCGGGTAGTTAACTACCCAGCCCAGACCCGGTCCGTTGACACCCCTATTACCAATCATCACACATGCATCAGTTTCATTCAACACAAAACATGATTTCTTGTTAAATTTTACATGCAGATTATCATCACAAAATTGACTTATACTTATTAAATTAGCACGCAAACCTTCAACATGCAGCACATTCTTCAAATTTGGGAAACCTTTAACATTTAAAGTTACTTTACCAACAATATTACCTTTAGAGCCACCACCATAAGTAACCTTACCACCATCAAAAAATTCATAATTTTTCAAATGTTCAACATTTCCAGTCATATGTCTAGAACAACCACTATCAAAATACCATAAACCGGATACACATGCTTGTAACGAAGTACAAGCCACATTAGATAGCACTTTTAGTTTTCTGACCAAGCAGATTTTGGTGTGTGTGAATACTTGTGTGGTAACATTTCAGGCAATACTTTTCCAGAGAACAAGTCATCTTTCAGTTTAAAATAAAATAGACGAATGTGACCAGGAACTGAACAGTAATGACAGATAAAAGTTCTCTTACCTCTTTGTTTTGGAAACTTTTTAGAAAAACTTTTTGATCCAGGTTTCACAAAATTCACAGGTTTTTCAAAACTAAAAGGGTTAGAGTTTTCAGAAAATCCAAGACCAGTCATATCAGATTTACCAACACACAAAGCTTCATTTAAGACAGATGTACTTTTAGAGTATTTTTTGAAACTTAGTGTTGAAGCAGTCAATTGCTCTTAGATTTTTGAAATTTCAGCATCCTTTCTAGTAAAATTTACCTCAAGTCTTATGATAGTTTCAATCAAACCATCATTCTCTTGGTTGACCTTTTGAAGTTCCTTCAAAAGTTCAGCAATTTTGCTTTCCAATTGCTCTTCAGATGTACCTGCTCTAGTGTAAAAGACATTAGTATATTTCATAGCAGAATTATAAATAGACTGAACCTTGCTTGATGTCAAAGTAGATGTTGTCACATTCAACTCAATATTTATGTCACATCCAGAAAGTCCTTCACTTATACATTCTGACATAAATGCCAGCTCTTCATCCTTTGTCTCTTGATCACCTTTAGATTCATCATTACTCAATGAAACATTTAAGTTCATCGTTTTCTTCAAAAGAGTGTTAGCACATTCATTTGCATAATGACCAAAACCAGTATATTCACTACAAATGAAGGTCTTTCTAAATTCAGGATCATACTTAAGTTTTCTTTGAGCGGGTCTACGGGTAAGAGATTGAGGAGTACGAGTTTAGAGAGTATGAGGAGAATGTTCTGTCCTAGGCTGAATATTTGCTTTATACTTGTTTTTATGATTTCTCAAATAGGCTTCAAATTTCTTAGCAAGTAAAGCAATATTATCAGTGTCATCTGAAATATCATCAACATTTTCATCAAACTGTAAAATTTCAGTAATAGTTGATGTTCTTCCAGAACATGAAGGAGCATCACTTTTAAAAATAACAACACTTTTTCTATCATACGCAGAATCTTGTTGAGACATATCCATTTCATAAGTTTTCAAAATGCTCATAAGCTCATTATGACTCATAGTATCAGTATTCCTAACTTCTTCTATAGCACAAACTTTGCTATTAAATCTTCTAAGAAGAGTGTGAAGTGTTTTGTTTACTAACTTGGAATTGGAAATTGGATCACCAAGTGATTACAGCTCGTTCACGACTTCATACAGCCTTTCATTGTAAGAGTTGATGGTTTCATCTTATCTCATCCTCAAGCTTTCAAACTTCATGCTCAGCAGCCTTGCCTTTGCTCTTTTGACACTACCAGAACCTTCACAGTGTTCTTGCAATCTTTTCCAAGCATCTTTAGAAGATATGCAGTTTTGAATCAAGTTGAACATCACTGGATCAACCGAAGAGCTGATTGCATTAAGAGCTTTGCAGTTGTATGCAGATAAGTTGCTCTCCTCGGCAGTCCAATCGAGTTCATCCTTGAGAATCTGATCTCCATCTTTATCTTCTACAGTGGGAGGTGTCCATCCAGACAGAATGATCTTCCAAGCTTATCGTCACATGCTTTGATGTATGACCTCATTCGAGTTTTCCACAAGGCATAATTTGTTCCATCAAGAATGGGAGGACGGGTGACGGATGCAGAGTAATCCATAATAACTCAACACTTAACACCAGGAATCAACAATTAGTATCGTCAAGTGTTGGCTCTGATGCCACTTGTCGGGTCCCAAATGGTGCAAAGTGTGTTATTGGTACGATGTTGTCCTAAGTGTAATGACACTTTGTACAATACTATATGTATCAGAATGTAACTTGACTAAGTATAGAACAAGTTGTAAATCAGCGGAAGACTTAACACATGGATTACTTAATCTTTCCACAAACTTTTGCAAGTTTGTGGCGGCCTCATGGCATAAATATCACTATTGTAAAATGTGATTACAAAAACAGACTCTTAGGTATGGAAATAATTCTTCCACCCTTCGAATACAAAATCGGATCTAAAATCCAAACACGTTCCCAAATGGCATAACCTAGACTTGTTAGAATCTAAGCCTACTTCACATGTGGGCTTCAACTGCCTGTGAACAGCGCACATAAAACATACGGGAATAACAATAGACAATCGATGTTGAACTAAGTGTTACAACACCAGTACAAACACTATGACAGAAACCTATCTAGGATCTTTTATACTGTATAGTGAGATTGCCTTTTTGATCCAAATCAAATCACTTGTCTTGACAACCAGCAGCTTCCATTTATAGATGGCTATAGGCTACAAATGATGAGTGGCTCACGTGGGAGGTGTAGAAACCACCCATGCAGACTCAAATAACCGCCCACTAAGAGAGGTAGTTATTTTCGCCATCTAAACCCTTCTAGAGCTTTCGGATCTTTCCAGTTTGTCTTTGTATCCAACACGTTCAGCACTTCAACCGCAACACCCCTAAAAGCAACATTAAGCACAACACCAGTCGAAATAACAAACAACGTTAGTGGTTAATAAAATAACTGGTGGAGGACATGTGTGATTCCAGATATGATGACACCGGTCTCAACACTTCACATCAACACATATAAATATTTATGCACATATATTCACACATTGTCACCATTTTTATCACAAATGTCTCAGATAAAATATAAAGATAAATAAAATATAGAAACAATTGTCACATAATTGCCACATTATTATCACATAATTGCCACATAATTATCACATAGTTATAAAAATGCACGTAAAATAAATTACATTATATTGGCACATCAGTAGTGAGAAGCTTGGGTATCACAGCTATAATCTGTTGTGGTACGTTGGTGGACAATTTGTACACTCTTAAATCATGTTTATCCCACGAATGCAACAAATAGTAATTAATAATGTATCTTCTAATCTTAGAAAGAGAAAGGAACCTTCGGAGATGAACTAAACATACATTTGGCATCTAAGACTAGATCATTTTACTTAAGTACGATTCGAAAGTTGATAGCCAGTGGACTGTTAGGTTTATTGAAAGTGAAAACTATCGAACTTGTGAGTCTTACTTGGAAGTAAATATGATTAATTGCATTTTCAAGACGAAGGGGTGTAGAACCAAAGATATGTTGAAATTGGTTCATTCTGATTTAAGCGATCCTAAGACTATCCCGACGAGAGGTGGTCATGAATATTTATCAATTTAATAGATGATTATTCTAGGTATCAATATATTTATTTGATGCACCGCATGTCTAGGTACTTTGATTAATTCAAGGGAGACATGACTGATGCGGTGAAGCGTCATGGAAAATATCAAGTCATTACGATTTAATCGTGGTGACGAGTACTTCTTCGGATAGTTTAGGAACTATTTATTAGAGATTGGGATTAAATCTCAAGTGGTCAAAACCGAGCAAACCCTAGCCAAATGGTGTGGCGAAAAGAAGGAATAAGACTCTTATGGTAGTGGTTAGAAAGATGATAAGTTATTCGGAATTACTAAATTCATTTTATGGGTATGCCCTGGAAACAACATGTTGAATTGATGATTGTCTGATTTGTGGGATATCCTAGAAATGAAGGGTGATTTATTTAGTCCAAAAGATCAAGAGAGTCTTATTCTATGTAATAAATTAAGAACCCACGAATAAAATATTCTAAAAGGTGTGAGAAGGGAAGCACAAGGTTAGTACCAATTATACAAGAGGATATACCACAAGCAAACTGCATCGTATGTCACATCTGATACATAATTGCATGTAGTGCCTTATCGTAGTGGGAGGGTTGTTCAAACAATCGGATAGATTTATGTTTTGGGAGAGTCGTGAGACTTGATCCCTAGTAAACATGAAATCGGCCCATGGTGTTGGCATTTGATCATTTGGTTAACGTGAACCGTTAGGGTTCCATACGCTTCTAACAAGCAGCGGAAGCAAGTAAACAAGAAACGTATTACCTTTCACTAGGGTATGTTGAAGATGATGAATTCTCGCCACCAGCCCGCGTAGCCTCACCATTTTGGGCATAACTCTTTCATCCAATGTCAGATTTGAGTGATCTACATGCCAAAATGATCTTCTTTTCTGTGGATTTCCATCAGTATATCACACGTCCTATTCTGATGTCTACATGATTTTATAAAAATCATAGAATGTGGTGGACAACAGTAGCAAACAACCTTCCAGTCTTCTACTGTATTCTCAAGTCCAATCTCGACGTTGTGTGGGCGACGATCCTCAAGATCTTCTCAATATACTGTTCCCTTACCCTCCTCTCAGTGTTAGGCATGATTAATCTTATAGATTAGGGTTTCTGGACAACTGAGATGACTTATATATGGGCTACAGCAAGGACCAGGAGGAAAAATTAGAGTTGGGCCTCCATTGGGCTTAAGTATCCAAGCTTAACCCAAAGCTTATACTTAAGTCCAATAATAATAATATATACCACTAAAATATTATTACTGCACTACCGTTCTAATCCCATATTTATGTTTTGGACTTCTTATTATGAGCCCGTTAGTCTCCCCATGTTTAAGATATACAATGCCCATTAATTAATTAAGTTACTGACAACTCCATTAATTAATATCTCATCCGAGAGTAGTACCACTCAACCTCATTATCATGCCGGAATAAATTCACCTGCAAGGTTTACATGATAGTCCTTATGAGCTCCTCAAGGGGACATCATCAACCTATGACAGACACGGATTCCTTCTACAATCAACAGCACACCATAGAGACAGCACTATTTCCCAACTCACCGAGTTTGTTGATTTAATTACATGTAAATCTCACCCATTGATGAATCAAAAAAATACATACTGCCCTACGTGTTGAGGTTATTGTATAAGGATTAAGAGCACGAACATCCATAATAACAGAGATCAAGTTCTTTTATAAGTCAGTATAAGTCGAACAATCTCAAGCGGTCTTGCTCAATACACACAAAGTGCACTAATATGATTCTATAGCTAAGACAAGCTAATACTAAACCGTACTATAACCATCCCGATAGAGAGTCCCCGTCTATCTCGGTTGTGAGCATCTGTTTATACTTTATAAGAAAACCGATAATATGATCTTCCGCGTGTTGTCGCACAACATATTATCTACAGTATAAAGTAAGTGGACTATTGCATCGGCATATAAATAATTTATAAGATGCAATCATTTGATCATATGATTCTTATTTCAAATAAATTGTTATAACATTGTTCATACAAAAAGCTAGACTTTTAGTATACAATCCAACACATGGGAATGACGAAGCACTACAAGATAAAAATACGATATATTAGCATGATTGCAATGACTTCTGAACTAGAATCTATGGATTCTAAATAAAATTTGGGTGTTTGTAGAACCGCGAAATGGTGGTAAAGCCATTGGAAGTGACTCTACAAAATAAAAGAGGATCAGACGGTAAGGCAATACTTTGAAACAAAGCTTGTTGCGTAAAGATACACTCAGGAAGAAGGGTGAGTTCGAGTATGAGGAAACCTTTTCATCGGTAGCTAAGTCTAAGTCGATCCGGATTCTTTTAATTATGTTGCTCATATTGAATTATGAGGTATAGCAAATAGATGTCAAGATAGCTTTCGTGATTGAAAGTCTTGAGGAAAACATCTATGAGAAGGAATCAGAGTGATTCATTGCAAAGGGCTAAGAGCATTTTTTAGTGTAAGCTTAAAATTGACCATCGATAGACTAAAGAAAGCTTCAAGATCATGAAGCATCCATTTTGATGAGTAAATCCCCCATATGGATTTAATCAATGCTCGGATGGGTCTTGTGTATTGAAATGAGTAACGGAAATATGGTGGTATTTATTGTACTATACGTAGATAGTATCTTGCTCATTGGAGACAATGATAGAGTATTGTCGGGCATATGGGTATGGTTCATAAAGTAGTATGAAATAAAGGACTTAAAGGAAGCAAAATATATTCTTGTGATCATGGTGATACGGATCACAAGATAGGATGTTATGCTTATCTTAAGCTTCATATAATGATGCAATCCTTACTCGTTTTAGCATGTGACTTTATCTAAGGAAATGTGACTTAAGACACAAAAGAAGATAAAGGTGATGAAGGTGGTTCTTATGCTTCGACGTATAAGGAAGCTTAATCTAAGGAATGTTATGAACGAGAATGGATATCTGTTTTGCTAATAGCATGGACAGTGGGTATCGAGGTAATCTGAAACAAGGATATTGAACTGTGGTAATATATATTTATATACCTGAAAAGGACAATAAATTATATGTGGGATTACCAGACAGATTCATTGCTTCTTGTGGGTTACGTAGATTCGGATTTTCTAATCAGATAAGGACGATAGTAAATCCACCTCAAGGTTATGTGTTTAATTTGGGAAGTAGATCCATAATATGGAGGAGTGTTATATATAAATATATTTCGGACTCCACCATGGTAAAATGATAATATTGGAGCCTTGTGGCAGTCAAAGTAAATGTATGGTTCTAGAAACTTCGTAATGGACTTAGATGTGATTCTGAGTTTGCCCAAGGTTATCACAATTAATTGTGATAATAATGGTGCAGTTGCAAACTTGAAGGAATCACAAGTCCATAAGGCAATTAAACACATTAAGAGCAAGTACCACCTGTTACGAGAAATCGTATGATGATGGAAAGGTTGTTGTGGCCAAGATTGCCTTGGATGATAACCTAGTAAATCATTTTACAAAGATGGTGGGTGTCGAAACCAACAAATAATAAACCTACTAAAATTAGTATAATAGATAGTGATGAGTAGGGTCGTATCCACAGAGATTGATAAAACAGATTTATTCAACGAAATTAAATAAACAAAATTGGGGGGGTTTGAGTTTTGATTAAAGCTAAAGTATGCAGCAAAGTAAAAATGAAATAAAGTGAAGTGATTAAATGAGATGAAAATATCCAGCCAAGATAATCTTCGAAATGGTTCAACAAACACGATCACGAATGTAAAGATAACTCTTTCACATTAACACCAAATTGGTTATAGTTGTTGGTACCACCTAACAACCTAATCTTTCCATACTTAATCGATAATTAGGGTACCATCCCTAATTACTTCTCTAGCAAAATAAACAACCCTAGATACCATCATAGGAGGATTTAATTTATCGACTGCATTCAACCTAGAAAAATCCAATTCTTGCCAACAAACGCACATGTAGGTTCATTTAGACTAGGTTGCATATCCCCTAAAGCAATAATCGAAAGTGAGATGCGGACGATTATGCTACTTGCCACAAATATTAGAAATAATTAAACAATTACGGATTTAACGTTCTAATTGGCAAATATCATTTTCACGAATTGAATAAGTGATCAAGTTAATCAATCCGCCAAACAATATAATCGAGCACAGAGATTATACAAATGATACAACGTAAAAAAGAATAAAAACTAGTTAGATCTTACATGATAATGTTGAACCACGCGTCCGATTATCCGGCTAGACGAAGGATTCAGCAATCCATAAGAAAACGTATATAAAAGTAGAGTGAAATCTCAATGGGAGTCTTACAATGTGAGGATAAAAATACAGTGATAAAATAGAAGTCTCTACATCCCCTTTGAGTCTTTCCCATATTTAACGTAAAATAAAAATAAAGATATGGAAAGAAGATCGTGTGATGGAAGTCTTTTATGGGATTGATCTCCTCCTTAATCTCTTCCTAAAATAACTAAAATCAGTGCAGGGAATAAGAGATTCCTAAATTATAGGAGAAAATGAGATATGATATGCGATACTTGAGATTTGGCCACTCAAATTAATAATTCCCGTCCAGGTTCTTAGGCGTGCCCACTCCTTATCAGCAATTTTCATTCTGTAAATTTTTCTCCACTTCAGCAATTATGCCAGCAATTAAGGCGTGACCATGCCTTATGCACAGTCTGCTCCTCTCTTTGTAGCTCCACTTTATCATCTTCCAAAAATAGTCCAATTAGCCCATAGAATCAATTAAATTCTTTTCATGCCTACAAAATATAAATCTTGATCAAAACAAACATTTAAGAATTAATTGACATCTAAACATGGGAAAATATGACATCAAAGTATGATATTTTTGTGACTTATCAAATTCCCCCACACTTAGACATTGCTTGTCCTCAAGCATGCTTAAGTATAAATCCATTGCCTCAAATTCATTTTCCAACTCTCATCCTCCTTGGCTCATCCAAAATATTTTCTCATACAATAAAAAAAATTTTCAACAAGAATTCTCATCCACTAATAATTAAGCAAGCCACATGAACAGTTGAATCAAACTTAAATTACATTAGATCTAAACACCGCACAAGGGATTCACTCATACGCTCAAAGTGTTTAGGCTCATAATGAATATAGTGGATCTCTCAAGTCAAAACATAGAAGACTTTTACCATAAGCTTGCAAATATATCACATCCTCTCCTCAATCAATGAACCAAGATGCAAGAACAAAAAGGACTCAAAGAATGGTATGTAGTGTAAGGTATAGGTAAAGGGCTAAGTGAGAAAGAAGATATGAGGTTTTTGGGCTAAAATAGAGAGTCGAAGAAATCATTTCACTTTCATGTAATGCTCAACCAAGTGATTTCAAAGTTCCACAAAACTACAATATTTCCAAACATGTAAGGCCACATCATTTTTTTTCTTTCTTTCTTTCTTTTTTTTCTTTTTTTTTCTTTTTCAGAAAATTTTTTCATTTTTTTTTCTGAACTTTTTCAACCACAAACAAACATTATTCATAGAGGCTTTTTACTACAACAACCATGTGGAGCTTTACTTGGTCAACTTGTTTAATAGTAAAAATGACTCTTCAATCAAAAGGTTCAAAGATGGTTTGAAAGAATGGGTGTTAAGGCTTGTGATGTGGTTAATTCAAAGAAAAAGGCTAAAGGCTCAAATTTGGCTCACTAGGGGTAAAGCTATTATGTAGGCTTAAGAAATGGATAGATATGACAAAAGAAGGTTCAACCTAAAGTCCTTAATGATTTGCACATCCAATTTATCAATGAGGATTAACGTAGACATGTATAACAATGCAAGTTCTAGAAAAATCAACCATAAATGACAACACACAAATAAGAAATTAGAGCTAGAAATGATGATAGCTCTTAGGCTCAAAGCTCACAAAACAATAAGGTACAATTGTGTGAAGATCCAAATATTTCTCATTTAATCAACCATCAATGACAACTGGCCAATAATCAACGGATGAGAATTCTAAAACATTTTTCATACATGTATAAAAATCATCATTTTTTCTAGGATGAGCTTTGGATGAATCAAGTTCTTAAGCGAAAGAGACAACAAATTTCAAATCAAGCAATTTCAAGAACAAAGAAAAAAAAAACTCTCAACAAACCATGAAAATATACACCAAAAACAACACAAAACATCAAGATAATCCCTCCCTCACACTTGAATTAAACATAGTCCCCAATGCTTCAAAAGTAGATGCTAGAAAATAAATAACAAACATAGAAAGTAAAGAACTTCCCTTAAAAGGATGGACATCTACGAGCAACAGGGGTTTCCAATTCTAGTCGATCCGACAGAGAAGGGGTGGAAATCATCGGTGCTTTAGATTTCTTCTGCAATTCCTTGGGTAGAGAACTCGATTTCAATCGACCCATCTAAAATAAAAAGAAATGGTAACCTTCGGTGAATTTCAATGAGAAGAAAAATCAATAGAGAAAGGAACCCGAAAATAACAAATCAAAGTGAAGACTTCGAAGAGTAATTTAGAAAAGTAAAATAGGGATTCTAATTTTTCCTCCCCTAAATCCCAAGAAAATCAGAGTTTGGATCAAGTAATTTGGGATAGATTGAGCTTGACGAGTGTGAAGGGAAATTGGATTTCAAATGAGGAAAGAGTGAGGTTGAAGGGTTTAACATGTGTCAAATGAGGGAAAGGTGGTTTTATTAAAGATAAAATAAAATAATAATATAATAAAAAGGGAAAATAAAGCGGGAATTAAGAAAGATGGACAAAAGATATAGTGAGCGAAAGTCTTCTTAGGCGTAGTCACATCTAAGCAACAGGAAATTTTCCAAAGTTTTAGCAAAGATATAGTAGGTTTTCCTGCTCTTAGTCATGGCCACGCTTTATTAAAAATTTCCACTTCTGCACCAAAACACACAAAAATAAAAAATAAACACTAAAATATCAAAAGAAACATAAACTAAACATCAGGTTGCCTCCCGCAAGCGCCTTTCTTTATCGTCTTTGGCTAGACATTCCAAATCCATCAACCATAATCACTTTGTACCACTTCAACTGGAAGTAGTAATGATTTCAACTCATAAATTACACTTTTCAAAACAACATCCAACTTATGAATAACATCCTTTAAAATACCACTCAAATTGGTTCAACTTTTCCTCAAAATTTCTAGGAATGAAACTTTCATGACTTAATGCATCTTTTAATGAAACACCATCATTCAACTCATAACATTATTCACAGGAGGCTTAACAACATCCACAGTAAAAACATGAGACACATCACTATGATTTTTCATGGCTTCATGATAAATATTAAAATTTATAACTTCACCATCAAACTCCATAGTGAGCTTACCATTATGCACATCAATCACAGTTCTAGATGTTTTCATAAAAGGCCTTCCTAAAAAAATCATTGAATGAGATTAATCATTATCTTCTATATCAAGCACATAAAAATCAGCTGGAAAAACCAAACCATTAACTTGCACCAACACATCCTCTAAAACACTTTTAGGATAAACATTAGATCTATCAGCAAGTTGAATAATCACGCCAGTTTCTTTCAAAGGAGAAAAATTTAAAGATGTGTAAATAGAAAGAGGCATGACATTAATCGAAGCTCCTAGATCTAACATTGCCTTTTCAATTTTCACATTACCAATCTTACAAGGGATAGTAAACATACCTGGATCAATGCATTTAGGAGGTAATTTCTTTTGAATGACAGCAGAAACATTTTTGTTGGTGAAAAGCTCCTTCAAATACTTAGCATAACGAGGTACTTGCTTAATTGCATCAAGTAATGGAATGTTTACCTCAACTTTACTAAAAGTTTCAAAAATTTCTTTTTCTTCCTCCACTTTCTTAGATTGAAGAAACCTGGAAGGAAAAGGAGCATGAGGTGGCACCACATCAGAGGTGTCTTCTTCAACAACCTTCTTATTTCTTTTAGTTTGATCGGGTTTAGAAACCTTCACTTCTTTCTCCTCTTCTTGATCACATTCTTTCGGCTCATTTAACACATTACCACTACTCAAGGTAATTGCACTCACATTATGTTTTGGATTCACAACCGTTTGCGATGGTAATTTTTCTTGAGATTCCAATCTACTTACGGAAGTTGCCAATTGGCCAAATTGATCTTCTATTCTCTTGATGCTCGTTTGTGTCTCCTGCTGAAACTTTTGAGTATTAAATGTAAGTGCCTTGACAACATCTTCAAGTGACATACCTGAGCTCGAAGAATGGTATTGTTGCTGATTTTGCAAAATTTGTGGATGAGCTTGAGCATGGGGATTTTGGTATTGAGGTCCTCCCCATCGAAAGTTTAGGTGATCCCTCCAACCTTGATTATAAGTGTTGGAGTTGGGATCATACTTCCTTTGAGGTGGTCCCAGAAATCCTCCTACGGCATTAGCTTGCTCAACATCATCTTGGAGTGTTGAGCACATATTGGTTGGATGTCCTACCGAGGCACAAATTCCACAAGCTTTAACTTGTTGCATGTTTCCTACAGCCATGTTTTGAACAAGAGAAGACAAGTTAGTAATACGATCCTCAAGAGACGAGATTGTTACCTCATTCACTCCTTTGTTGGATGTATCTCGTCTACTTCCAAATTGTTGAGAATTTGTTGCCATAGTAGTGATCAAGTCTCTCGCCTTACGAGGGGTTTTGTTCACTATTGCACATCCACTTGCAGCGTCAATCATCCTTCTCTCTATAGAAAGCATGCCTTCATAGAAGTATTGAATGAGCAGCTGGTCGGATATTCCATGTTGAGGGCAACTTGAGCACAGTTGCTTGAATCTCTCCCAATACTCATGAAGTGACTCCGAATCCATTTACTTTATTCCACATATTTCCCGTCTTATGGTTGCAGCTTTAGACGCAGGAAAATACTTATCAAGGAACAATCTTACCATAACCGTCCATGTAGTGACCGAGCCTGGAGGTAAATAGAATAATCAATCCTTTGCTCGACCCTCCAATGAAAACGGGAAAGCATGCAATTTAACCTTCTCTTTGATCACTCCATGTGGCTTAAGACCAGAGCAAACAACATGAAACTCCTTCAAGTGCTTATATGGATCCTCATTTTCGAGGCCATGGAACCTAGGAAACAAATAAATCAGCCTGGTTTTCAACTCAAAATCTACATCCATGTCTAGATATTGAATGCAAAGCAATGGCTGTTGATCAAGATCCGGCGCTGTCAACTGCTTCAAAGTTCTTTCCCTTTGTGCCATCTCTACTACTTCATCACAATCAGACTCACTAGGTATATCCTTTAAATCAAGAAGCGTGAGTAAGTCAGGAGATGAAGTAGATGCTTTTTTTTTACTTTGCTTCTTTTCTTAGTCGATGAGTGGTCTTTTCAATTTTTGAATCAAAGTGAAGTTCACCTATATGAAAAGAACAAGGAATAAAAATAAATAAAATAAACAATTAAAAACAAACCTGTTTTGAAACCAATTTCCAACAGCGGCGCCAAAAATTTGGTGGGTGTCGAAACTAACAAATAATAAACCTACTAAAATTAGTACAATAGATAGTGATGAGTAGGGTCGTATCCATAGAGATTGGTAAAACATATTTATTCAATGAAATTAAATAAACAAAATTGGGGGTTTGAGTTTTGATTAAAGGTAAAGTATGCAGCAAAGTAAAAATGAAATAAAATAAAGTGATTAAACGAGATGAAAATATCTAGCCAAGACAATATTCAAAATGGTTCAACAAACACGATCACGGATGCAAAGATAACTCTTTCACATTAACACCAAATTGGTTATAGTTGTTGGTACCACCTAACAACCTAATCTTTCCATACTTAATCGATAATTAGGGTACCACATCTAATTACTTCTCTAGCCAAATAAACAACCATAGATACCATCGTAGGATTTAATTTACCAACTGCATTCAACCTAGAAAGACCCAATGCACATGTAGGTTCATTTAGACTAGGTTGCATATCCCCAAAAGCAATAAACGAAAGTGAGATGCAGACGATTATGCTACTTGCCACAAATATTAAAAACAATTAAATAATTGCGGATTTAACATTCTAATTGGCAAATATCATTTTCACAAATCGAATAAGTGATCAAGTTAATCAATCCGCCAAATAATATAATCGAGCACAGAGATTATACAAATAATGCAACGTAAAAAAGAATAAAAACTAGTTAGATCTCACATGATAATGTTGAACCACGCCTCCGATTATCTGGCTAGACGAAGGATTCAGCAATCCATAAGAAAATGTAAATAAAAGCAGAGTGAAATCTCCATGGGAGTCTTACAACGTGAGAATAAAAATACAGCTATAAAATAGAAGTCTCTACTTTCCCTTTGAGTCTTCCCCATATTTAACGTAAAATAAAAATAAAGATATGGAAAGAAGATCGTGTGAGGAAGTCTTTTACATGATTGATCTCCTCCTTAATCTCTTTTGAAAATAACAAAAATCAGTGCAGGGAATAAGAGGTTCCTAAATTATAGGAGGAAATGAGATATGATGAGCGATACTTGAGATTTGGCCACTCAAATTAATAATTCCCGTCCAGGTCCTTAGGCATGCCCACGCCTTATCATCAATTTTCATTCTGTATAATTTTCTCCACTTCAGCAATTCTGCCAGCAATTAGGGTTGAGTGGTACTACAAAGAGAAGAATATCATGTAAACCCTGCAGGTGAATTTATTCCGGCATGATAACAAGGTTGAGTGGTACTACTCTCAGATGAGATATTAATTAATAGAGTTGTCAGTAACTTAATTAATTAATGGGCATCGTGTATCTTAAACACGGGGAGACTAACGGGCTCATAATAAGAAGGAGCCCATAGCGTAATATGGGATTAGAGCGGTAGTGCAGTAATAATATTTTAGTAGACTATATTATTATTATTGGACTTAAATATAAGTTTTGGGCTAATGGGCATTGTATATCTTAAACATGGGGAGACTGTCGGGCTTATAATAAGAAGGAGCCCAGAACATAATTTTGGGATTGGACGGGTAGTGCAGTAATAATATTTTAGTGGACTATATTATTATTATTGGATTTAATTAAAAGCTTTGGGCTAAGCTTGGTTAATTAAATTAAATTGAGGCCCAGCCCAATTTCTCCTCCTGGTCCCTGCTGTAGCCCAACTATATAAGTCATCTCAGTTGTCCTAAACCTATTCTCTGTGCCTAATACATGTGAGATAGAGGGAGAGAACAGCTGATTGAGAGGATCTTGAAGATCGTCACCCACACGATGTCAAAATTGTACTTGGGAATACAGCAGAAGATCACGAGGTCGTTTACTGCTGCTGTTCAATCTCTATGCACGCTCAACTTCCACAATTTTTCTGTATTTTTTTGGAACTCGAAACTGGTGGTGTGAGATGCCGTTAGAAAGCCACGGAAGAGAGGATCGTTTTGGCATAAAAATCACTCAAATCGGAGATTGGATGAGGAAGTTATGCCAAAAATCGTGAGGTCGCGCAAGCTGCCGGCGAGAATTTTCTCTTCTTCAACATACCCTGGTGAGAGGTAATGCAAATTTATATTCTTGCTTTCATTGATATAGAATTGCATGGAACCCTAACAGTTCATGTTAATCAAATAATTAAACGCCAACAGTCTCCGTGGGAGTGTAGGGTTGGCTATAGCGGTAGCACTTTCTTTTGCACGGAATTCCCGCGCCTTGTCTGCAGTGAGATTGGAACTGAGGCGGCTTTGGCATTGGGAAACCCTGTGATGGGGTTTGGCCTGTCGCCATAGTAGGAGGTTGACCACTGCGGAAGGTGAAGGGGGGTCGTGAGTACCCACCTTGATTGAACTGGGAACAGCATGATGGCTGGATAGGGCGTGATACACGGGGGATGCGGCAGGCAGCCTTAATGGCAGAGAATACATCGATCATTTCCGAATCCAGAATGCGATTCCGAATTAAGGATTGCAGGCCACCAAGGAACATGCCAAGGTACTATTCAGGTGGTAGATTGGGTAATTAGGCTACTCTTTCTTCAAACAATGTCAAGTAGTCTTCCAAAGAGCCCGTCTGTTTTGTTACATGCATCATCTCGTAAGCATTTATAGCCGAGCTATCACCAAAATGCTCGATCAATTCTCTAGAAAATTGATCCCACGATATCATGGCGGAACGACGCAAAATCCACTGGGCCCAAAACATTGAGCGTCCCGACATGGCAATCAAGGCCAGATTAACCATGTCCGTCATTGGGGTATGATAAACCAGAAAATATTGCTCCACTTGCGCAAGCTAAGCAATGGGGTCGTTGCCAAGTTCGGAAGATCTAATTTCGGGTTGTGCATTGTGAAATTACTCATCGGGGCAGACTGTGGAATCACCCCAAGTGACACGATACTTTCATGCGATTTTGCTCCAAGTGAATTACTAGTGGCCAAGTTTGGTGTGGACGGAGTGGCCTGTGCACCATGGTCGTGTCTACGGTAGGGTTTATCGATCCTGTCGGGGCGATGATCTCTAATTTAGCCATGATGGCATCCTCGATTTTGCGAACATTCATGAATTTGGAGAAAAAGGTTTCCTCAACCCTGGAAATGAGCAAGTCGAAGGTTTGTTATATGTTTTCGATCACCTTCTCCATCTCATCGCACCTCTCCAATGCCACTGATTCAGATCCATCTCTCTCTACCATTGAGCGGGTTAGGGACATTAAGGAAGAGAGAAGGGCAGGTTGGACCAATTGATTGAGTGAAGGTGATCTTAATAGCGATATAGAAAACAGAAGAGTAAATCCTCAACTGAGGCCACGGAATAATCCGCCACAACTAACGCTGCTGTAGAATAATGATAAAAAAGATCATCGGCTAAGTTTAACATCAAGTATAAATACTACTATGTCTAATTAAGGCCCATGAACAAGGCCCTTATTACTCTAAATCATTAATTAAGCAATAATATAAATAAATCCGGCCCCCAGGCTCGTTACTGTCTTCTTTCTGCGGGTATATACGAATCGGGTATCTCTATCAACTTTAAATAGAGAAGCTATAAGCAATTTTTGAATTAGGTATTTATTGGGGGAAATAAGAAACCCAAGATGAATACTTCCGTTCCAACCCAAATTCAGAAGATACATCAAAACAAGTGATTAAGACTAAAGAAATTAAAATTTCTGAAAACTTTGATTAATTAAATACACCCTCTTCCGCTATCACCACTTCTTTCACAAAGAAAGAAAGAGAAAAGACAATTGAATGGATTGTTTGGAGGAGTCACATGTGGGTTCAACACTTTGATGTATTTCGACGATGGCGTAACGACGGCTAAGGAAATTTTTGGAGAAACGCGCGGGGATGGGGCAGCGATGAAAGTTGGAGGGAGTAAGAGGAGACCGAGGAGGAGGAGAAAGAGGAGAGGGGGAGAGGTATTTAGATCCAAGTTACATGTTTGGAGGAGAGAGGAGCGCAGCGATGGAAGTTGGAGAGAGAAAAAGGAGACCGAGGAGAAGGAGAAAGAGGAGAGGGGGAGAGATATTACATGTTTGGAGGAGAGAGGATAATAAAAACTTAATTCATTTAGTTTGTAAAAGATCCGGTTCTAAATTTAAATTTGTAGGACTGGTTCCACTGTAGTGATTCTCTATTATTAAATTAAATTAAAGTAAGCAATAATTTATTTATAAAATACATAAACTCTGATTTATTTATTAACTAGTACGAATCCCGTGTATTACACGGGTTGTAGAGTTACAATTTTAAAAAAAATAAAGTTAAATATAACTATTTATTCAATATTTAAAAAATATAATTCAAGTTTAATATAACTATTTATTCAATTATAATTTAAAATTATAAGTTTATATTGAAGAATGAAATTTAATCTATATACACTCAAATGTAAATTTGCTTCATTTGTAAAAGCTTAATTCGTTGTTAAATTGATTTATCAAATTTTTTATAAAAAAAAATTATTGAATTGTCTTTTCAAAATTTGTATAGGATTGTTGTTGCAAATTAAATTAATCAATTTTTTTTAACATATGTTAATTTAATTATTGAAGAAAAAAATTATAATAAAGTTATATTAATAAATAAAAAATAAATGTAATATAAATCAATTTGATGAAATAAAAAAAAAATAAAAAAAATTAATTAAAAAAATTTATAATATTAACAATAAAGAAAAAATTAATAACGTAAACAAATCAAAAGATTAAAATATAATAATAAAAAGTTTAAAAGATAAACAAAATTATAACATTTTTTTAAAAAAAAATTTAATGAAAAGAAAATTTGAAAAATATAAAAGAATTTGCATGAAATAAATCAATAAATTTTTTTAAAATAATAAAAAAAGGAATTTGTTTCTTTAGAACTTGAAGAGAATTTGCTATTTACGTAGGTATAATGAATGAATAAAAAAAGTTTTATTTATAGATGGAAAGTAGATTATTTGAATAAAATTTGAAGAAATTTTTTTTTATTTGATCTGATGATATCATATTTGTATCTTAAGGAAAATTTATGTATTCATCACTAAATTTTATTTTTATTAAAATTGAGATTAATAATGAAAATTCAATTTCATTGATTAAAACACATTTAAAAAAAAAACAAAAAAAATTAAAATAAAAATAACGAAAAGTAATTATAAGAAACTTTAAAAATATAAAAGAAACCCAAATACTATAATGAAGTATATTTTTAAATAAACTCATTATTTATTTGAAAGAGAAGGATTAAAAGGTTGATAAATCGGTAAAAAGTGGTTGAATTCACATGAGAAAAAAATAAGAATTTGTCTTAAAAATATAATCTAAAAAGTTAATTAAAAAATTTGTAAAATTAATCATTAAAAAAGTTAATTACGTAAAAAAATTAAAAGATTAAAAAATTACATACTAACAAATTAAAAAACAGAATAAAAATAAAAAAATAATCAAAAGAGAATTTAAAAAATATAAAATAAATAGCAAAAAATAATCAATAAAAAATATATAAAAAATGAATAACTTTCTTAAGAAAATGAAGATAGCTTATATTCGTCATGATAGATAATTTTGGTGAACGAATAAAAAAAGAGTCTTATTATAGGTGGGGAAAGATAAAATTTATTTTTTTAATATTTTTAAATAAGATTTGATTTGATTTTTATTTGATCTAATCACATACATATTCGAATCATAAGAATATTTATAAGAAAATTTATGTATTTATCACTAAATTTTAATTAATAATTATTAAAATTAAAATTAATTCAGGTGACGACACATTATTAAAATTTAATTTTTTAAAAATTAATCATAAAAAATTTAATAACATAAAAATCAAAAGATTAAATGCTACTAATAGAAAACAGAATTAAATCCAAAAAAAAAAATAGAAAAAATAATCTGAGAAATCATTAAAAAAATTGATTAAAAATAATAAAATTAACCATGAAATAACTTTAAAAAATAAAAGATTAAAAAATACAAACTAATAAAATTTTTAAAAACGAAATAACAGAATTAAAATATAATAATAATAATAAAATCAAAAGAAAATTTAAAAAATATAAAAGAAACAGCAAAAAATAATCAATAAAAAAATATCACATCCATATTCGATTTAAAAAAAATACTTATTTACGTATCATTAAATTTTAATGTTAGTGAAAATATATTAAACAAAATAAAAAATAAAATTAAAAGAAAATTAAGTAAAAATAATTAAACAAATCTTTAAAAAAAATATAAAAGAAACATAATAAAATTTAAAATATATAAATTTAATTAATAAAGAAAAAATTATAATAAAATTAATATATATTATAAAAAAAATTATTATAAATAAATTCGAAGAAATAAGAAAAGATAAAGAAATTATAAAAAATTAATTAAATAAATTTGTAAAATCGTGAAAAAAATAATAACGTAAAAAATATTTAAAAAATTACATACTAATAATTTTAAAAAAAATAGAATTAATACAAAAAAAACTAAATAAAAAAATATAATCAAAATGCAACAATGCATAACATATAACAAAATTAATTAAAAAAATTTAAAATTAACCATGAAAAAAAGTTAATTACGTAAAAAATTAAAATATTAAAAATTTAGAAACTAAAAATTAAAAAAAAAAACTAAAACAAAAATAAATAAATAAATAATTATAAACAAAAAGTAATCAAAATAGAATATAAAAAATATAAAAGAAACAATAAGAAAAAAATAATCAAAAGTGAAATCATAAAAAATTAACTAAAAAAAATTTTAAAATTAACCATGAAAAAAAAAGTTAATTACGTGAAAATATCAAAAGATTATAAAATTACATACAAAAAATTAAAATAAAACTGAACTAAAACCAACAAAAATAAATAAAAAAATAAAAAAAGCAAAAATTAATCAATAAAAATAATAATAAACGAATACCTTTCTTTAGAATTTGAAGAAATCTTTTTTACGCCATGATGAATAAATTATGTGTGTACAAAAATTTTAATTAATAATTAAAATAGTTCAAAATTTTAATTTTAATTAAATCAAAATTAAACTCTCCTTTAATATATTAAATATTAGTCTTTAGTACATAAAAAATTACTCTTTAAAATTATATTTATGAATAAAATAAAGAATAATTTTGGAAAAATAAAGGTTACGTGTCAACTCTTTAATCGCATCTACTACGGTGCAATTTAAATTACGAAGGAAATAGTATTTGAATACTATATTTAAATTTGGGATAGTCCTTTGCATTATCGGGTATATCAAATGAGACCCAAATCAAAACTAATGCACCGATTGTGGAAGTCTTTTTAAGATTGGTTATCAGATCGCCCTCCCAGCCCATCTCTATCTGTCTACGCGGATTCTTGATTCTTCTACACACAAACCCATTCTCCGCCACCGCCACCGCCCTCCAATCTCTTCCGCCGCTCGATTCTCAGTAAGTTTTCCGGCTTCTCAATTCAAACACCGCCAATTTACCTTAATTTCAATCCCCAATCCCTAATTACTTTTCCCTTCTGCTACTTCGCCCCCATCAGCAGGTTTTATTGTTATTTGGCGTTTCCTAATGTTCAATTTTTCTTTCGAATTGAATATTTTCATAGTTAATTTGGGGGGTTTACGCAAATCACGCGTGTGAGTTTGGGAAAGGAGAAGCACAGTAGGGGTACGTTACAAAAGTGTTTTTTTTCTTTTTGTTTGTCTTGCATTGTAGTGCTTTCCTTTCCCGTAAAGTAATCTTAGGAGAAAATTGATTTGCTCTTGTATGTTACTTCAGCAGTTAGTGATCTATGTTTAATAATTTCTTTTTATTTTCATGTGACACTGATTATTACGATACATATACTTTGTTTTGTGGGATCTCAATGACTACAATCATGGCTTTGTAGTTGAATCCGACTCCGACTGTTCTGCTTGCCATTGTGCATGGATAGGAATCATTAATCGTACTGCAGTGTGGTGGAGAACCTTACTGTTTTCTCTGTTACCAATGTTAATTTCTCTTACTAATTTTCCTGTTTTGATGATGGAATTGGGCAAACTTTTGAGAGAATTGAGACAAGCTCTCTATGGGGACAGTGAATCTGAGTCATAGCTGAAGCCTGTGCAATTTAGATTACTTCTTTCTATATGCAATTTAGCAAGATCTGCCCTATATAGACCTTGATTTAAATGATAGTACGTGGGAGATTGCGTAACTTGGTTTACAATTGTATATAGCCCGCCATCATAAAGAAAAAATATCCTCTGACAATGATTTTTACTAGGGATAGTTACCCCTTATGGCTTATATCCTTCGGATCATGCTCTAAGAAAAAGACATTACACTCATTCATTGGAAAGTTCAAAGTCTATCATTTTCCCGGGATTTCTTTAATCCCCTTATTATTATCACTATCTAGCTCCTGCACTCTACATAACTTTGTGATGAAATTAGAAGGATACTCTACTGCTTATGAATTGTTTCTCCCTGGATTTAGTTTATTTATATGCTTAATTTTTCCTCTTGCTCTCGTTTGCTTCAGCGTCCTCATCTTTCCCCCCGTCCTCCTCGGTGTTGCTGCAATTGGCTGACCGTTGCCACTGTCTTTCTGCGCATTGCATAACTCTGTAAGTTTCTTCTACTGGCTAATTTAGTTTAAATTGATACATATTTGTTGCATAATGTGGCTGAAGAATTTTTCCCTCTGTTACAGCTGTGTTTTAGGAGCACCTCTTAGGTTTTCCTTATGACAGGTTTCATATTTAATTTTGAACTAATGGAAGTGGGATCTTGTAGCCAACTGATTCATCAATATATATTAATCCTTGTTTTCAGATTATAAGATTAATAACTCATCTCATGTTTACCTTCTGTTAAATGTAAGTTAAACCATAGTCCCAGGCTTTAGAAAATTCAGACCATGAACTGCACTCAATGATTGACAACATTGTTGAATACAATTCAACTTGTGCGATTTTTTTCCTCATGAGCTCATTTATGCGCTAGGCGTACATGTATTAGCATGGTTCAGTTTTGGGTATGAGCTCATTGCATAAGTTGGTTCATTTGTATGGTAGTTTCGTACCTCAGCCATTAGTTCCCTTTCATTTAGTCTTCGGCTTGATGGATTTTTAGTCTTTGGATGTAATAGGTACATCCGATGATGTGAAAAAAATTTTAAGCTCATATTCCTTCTGTGCCGAGCCTTTTGATTTATGAGTTTACCTTAGTCATAATCTTACATATGCAGTAGTGCCATAGGAAATTGCTTTTGTACTTTATTAACTTTTGGGGTATTTTAGTATTTTTAGGTAATAAATAAAGTGTAAAGTAATGTTATGAGTGTGAAAAAGGAGTGACAAAGTTGAAATTAAAGTAACTTTTGAAGTTATTGGATAAAGTATTATTTCCTTTTTTGGGTTGTGAAGCTTTTTGTGGGAAAAATAAACGTGGAAAGTTGTGGGAAGTGTGAAAGTTTCTATGGGACGGAGGGAGTAGTATTTTTTTATAATCTTTGTGTGTGTGTGTGTGTGATTTGGAGTAGTTGCCCCTTCTGAGATTTAGAATAAATTTTATGGATGATAAAAACACAAAACCTGTGATCCATACAGTTAACCGATTTTTTTGGTATTGGTGTCTTATATATATACATTCTTTATAGTTTTTCAAAAGTTTCTATTGGACTGTTAGCCTGTTTCTCAATTTGCTACATCAAGCACAAAGTATAAACTGCTTCTGCTCTAGGGTGTGCATGCAGATTTGAGTTTCAATTGAATTTTTTTATAATGTTCCTTTAGGAGGGATTGAATTCTGTGAGGAGCCAGCCATCCATATTATCTGTGGTACCTGGCCAATGAGAGCGATGCGAGGGTATGAAAGAGATGTAAGCAACTGATCGACTTTATTTTCTTTAAAAAAAGTCTTTTTATATTTTGATTCAGCTTTTTATATCTGAATTTTCTTATTGCAGGAATATGAAGACTGGGATCAACAAGGTGGTACTCACCAGTCTACCGAGGAGTCAGGATATCTTGCATTGAGGCAAAAGTTAAAAGAATCAATTAGAAAGCAGATGAAGAAGGATCTGGGAACCGCAAACTCTGGTTCTATTGGCAAAACAAACACATTCCGTAAAGACAAGTGAGCTAATATTGTGGCATGTTGCATCACTTTATTTTGTTCTTATATTAACTTGATTAGCTTGTAATTCTATTTTTTTGAAGCTTTGGTTTCATTCAGAATTATATTGGATATTGTTTGGGATTCTTACCAGTTGTATTATTGAACCTTCTAATCAATTGTTTTCTTTTGCCGAGCATAAAAAATCAGGCGGGGAAAAAAAAAAAAACAGAACTTGGTTTTTAGTGAATGTAATCTTTATGCATGTTTATGATTTTCAGTAGTCCTCAGTTTCTTGTTTGATCTCATGCTTATTATTCACATAGTAATATTAAAAATGTTTTGTTTAGTTTGAGTTGCTTTAAAATATGCCTAAGTTTGATTTTTGATATGATCTTGTTGCAGCTATGGTTCCTTCTTTGGGCCTTCCCAGCCGGTTATTGCTCAGAGAGTAATTGAAGAAAGCAAGTCTTTGTTGGAGAATCCAGAACTTGCTGCGAGGATTGCAAAAAAAGCAAGTATATTTTGTATATGCTAGTATTGCTTCTTGATCTTATTTTAACATCTGCTTCCTTGTCTTGTTGATTAGCCAAACATATATTTATAGTTGCTTGGTCACTGGTGAGAGCCTTACTGTTAGACATGGTTGGTGTTTCTGGGTGCTTTGATAATATTTCTTTTGGATAGCATCACCATATTGTTCAATAGTTTTTTGTTTCTAGAAGATTTGCTCTAGGATGTATTGATCATTCAATACTCCTCTTGGATGCTGTGAAACCGTCTTATATTTAAGAAACCATGGAGCTCGTTTCCATATGATATTTTTCAGTCATGTTATGTTAAGAAAAAAAATAGTTCCATTTGTTTGTTTTTTTTACTGAACAGTGGAACTATAATTCTAGTTCACAAAACCCTAATGTGCTGAGTTGTTGTGCAGACTAATAAGCCCCCAGTGTCAGCTCCTGTCAGATTAAAATCTCAAGCTAGCCATCGTCCTAGTGTTACAAATGGGGCAAGTTTTTGTGCTATTTATTTATTAGGGGGATTAGGTGGTTGTTTTACTTATTTCTTCATTCTTATTTTCTGTTGATTGATGCAGTTAAAAAGAAAAGTTGAAATGATTAAAAATACAAGGGACTACTCTTTTCTATTATCTGATGACGCTGAGGTTCTAGCCTCAAAAAGTCCACAACCAAGAAGCGTGTCAGCCCCTAACTCTGGTGTGAAACTGCTCCTCTTCTGGTTCGTTAACACTGTTGTCCATTGCAACTATATTTTTATCAAGATAACTTATACAGATTTTTTGGTGGACTTGAAGATGCGCGATCTGCTCAACTGCTTTCAAGGAGTAGACCAGTGCCCAATAATCATGGTAGGGTACCCTCCATTCATGATGGAAGGAAGCAGATACCTGCAAGCAGCCAAAGCAAACCTAAAATTGGGCAACAGAAGCTGGGTCATACTGGGAAGTCATCTTTGGAATCTCGTAAACATTTAAGTAGCAGTACTGGTAGTGGACCTGGTCGGCCCATGGAGCCCAAAGGCGTGCCTAGAAAGAGTGTCTTGCCTGCTACTAGGAAGATGTCCCAACCTCTTGCCAAAAAAATGATGTCCGATGACCGTAAACCACCATCTTCTTCCATCCAGGCTGCTGCGCATAAACCAACTCATTCAAACATCAAGTCTGGAATTCATAAATCGACTCCTTCGCATTGTCAGCCCACACATTCAAATAGTTCACTTTCACAAAAAGAGTATCAACAAATTAGCAAGCCTAAGGTCATTTCTAAACGGGCTTTATCTTCCTCTAGGGTTCAGGTATGATGCCATTAACACAAACTTCTCTGTTTCCTGTTTCTGTATATTTGTTACTATAGTCGCTCAGCATCATGATATGTTTTTCCAGCTCAAACGATCGCCTCCAAAAGCTCCACATCGTGCTCCTTTGCGAGATGAACGGCCAAAGGCTAAACCTAAGAGGCAGTTGAATGATGAAGACTCTGATGGTGAAAATGCTATAAATATGATCAGAAAAATGTTTGGGTAATTTATTTTTTCATCCTTTTAACTTTCTGGGGTACTTATGTGATGTCTTCACATTTATATTTATGAACTGCATAAAATTTTCTTAGGGTCTTATGTTTTCCAAACCTTAATGATATGCAATGTTTTGTAGTTATAACCCCAACAAATTTCGAGATGATGATGATGATAGTGACATGGAGGCAAATTTTGATGATATTATGAGGGAGGAAAAACGCAGGTCAGTGAATCTACTAAACGATGAGTTGAGATAATGTTGATTTCTTTTACAGCATAATGTTTGGATAAGGTAGAATCATGTGGAAATGGTTATTTTCCCCACACATAATAAAATCTGAATTCTGAAGGCATTCTCTCAATTCTCTAGAAATTTCTCATTTCAGTTATGTCAGCCAATCTAGTTGTTGAATATTCTACCAATGGATATAAGTTGGTAAAATATATTACTGTTATTCGACGCATGAGTGACACTATAGGTAGTCATTGATCAATATTTATCATTTGAAACTTCTGGCCATACAATATCATGATTTATTTATGAGTTATGACTTCTGTTCTTGTTATTCTTGTGTGATTGCATAATGGACGCTTGCGTGAGGATGAATGTCAGGCATGCTTGACCTTCTGTATCATTTAGTGTTTCATCATGATGCCTATATTCTTATATCTACTAATGTGTTTCATTTGCCTTATAGCTTTATGCAGGACTTCTATTGTTAGTATAATCTAGTTGCTTGTTCATAAGACACGTACTCTGTTTTGATTTTCTATTGACATGCTACGTCTTTTGGTTCAGTGCTAAAATTGCTCGAAAAGAGGATGAAGAACAGCTCCGCATTATTGAAGAGGAAGAAAGAAGGGAAAGAGAGCGGTTGGCAAAGAAGCGCAAGCTTGGCCGGTAGCAATTTAAATACTAACATGATATCCGACTTCCCTTTTATCATTTAAGTAATTAAAAAAATTCCAAGGGAGGCCTTCTCAGAAGGAAAGGAAACAACGTGAAACATTTCACCTCGAGTTATTTTGTGTGTGGGGGGGAGTGGGGGTTGCAGAATATTAATTTTTAGGAGACCTTGCAGCATCGCAACATTAGGCTTAGTGGAATCTTTATAATGTTACCCTTTCTTCTTCTGATGGATAGGTGAATCTGTAATTTATCAATTCTAGGGATTCTCTTGTTAATGGAAAGCAGGAAGCTGGGAAGTTCCAAGGCCCTGGATCCTTATGATGAGCCTTTATTTCATGTGGGCATCTTTTTCTTACAGTTACCAATAATCATGTTGATAATCATAGATGATCTTTGACTACAGAATTGAGATTTTAATTTGAATGTCCCTTGATTTTTTTTTTCCCCTTTATGTAGTTTCTCTGTGTATCAGCAGAAAGAGGATTTATTTGTTGCATGCCTTAATTAATTAATAGGGCATTTTTTTTATTTCCTTTATGTAGTTTCTCCTTTGATGTGTATCAGCAGAAAGAGGGATTTATTTGCTTTATACCTTAATTATTTAATAGGGCTTTTTTTTTTTTTTTTTTGAAACTTGACTGTTTAGTGTTGCACAACTAATTATAGGGCATTTTTTACCTGATAGATTGGGATATAACAGGATGTGTAATTATGGAAACTAATGAGAAGGAAATAATAATAATAAAAATATACTGTTCATCATATTCAAAAGTTTCACTAATTTACATAATAATATTACCATTGTACTGTAGATTAGATGATTTGGAATATTACTGTCTTATGTTTATACATGTTTGTTCAAGGTTTTGGAAACCATGTAATCAGGTTGTTAATCAGAAAATGTTATCAAAATCCACAGAATACAACTCTTATAATAGTAAATATTAATCCCTGATTCATCCATATTTCATACATTCTCAATTATCTGTTGTTTTTTCCTTTTTTTTTTTCTTATATCAACTAATTTAATTACATAAATTTTTAATTTAACTTACGAAAAATTTTTAAATTTTTAATTTAACTTACGAAAAATTTAAAACAAAAGTATATTATGGACAAAGTTTCTTGTGAGGCGCTTGCGGGACGTTTTGTTGAAAGTGTTAAAGTAGTTTATTATATATATATAGGCAAGAGCCCCTGTGCCACCGGGGACACGGATCCTCCCCACTATATTTTATTTAAATCTATGTATTGCTAGGGATTTAAATTGTTAAGGGGTATGAAAATTGCAAAGGCTCACGGAATGTGCTCCGTGCGCCCGGGTGCACAGGAGCCTCACTTATATATATATATATATATATATATATATATATAAAGTATGCTTAATGATTATTAAAGTATATTTTTCTAAAGTATGATGAATGATGCATTAAAGTGTGATTTAAGATTTTATAATATGACTCATTATTGACATACTTTAATTACAAATAAACATACATTAGTAATGTGTCAACCCATCTCACAAAAACCCATCTAACAAGAGATTGCCCCTATGGGGTTATTCTGTGTTGCACTGGTGCACCTGTAAGTTTATAGGGTAAAATTGAAGGGTAGTGGTAGTTATTTAATTTATTTTTAATTATTGTATTTTATTAAATGGTGATGATTAAATAAAAAATCGATCTGACGGATGAGATTATTTAGGTGCACCGATGCCCCGGATGCATTGCCGTTAGACTCCTAAATTATTATTATTCAATGATTTCAAATGTAAACCTCAAAATAAAAAGTTCATTTCATCAGACTATTGGTCGAGTTAAGTACTCCTTCAGTCATAGAAGAGGGTATGGATCACCAGTTTCGGTCCTGATATTTTCGAGGCCCGGGACGAACAAAAATAATAGGCCCTTGTTGCTTTCTACATATTTATTAAATAAAAAGTTTTCATTATTTTCTTCATTAACACTTTATTTTCTTCCATAAAAAGCCAAAAATGTATTTCTAGCAAGACATTTTATTATAATAATTATTCTCAAAAGAAATTGTCTCCAATGTAATTTTTCTTTGAAAATTTGTTCTTGTAAATCTTTATTTATGGTTCTTTTTAATCTAATTTGTAAATTAATTAAACTATTCATATTAGTGATATATTTCATAGTATTTTTATACATGTTAAGTCTCTCACTAAGATGTTCTAATTATTATATCATTTATTTGCTAAAGCATTATATCTTTCGAATCTTCCAAATTCTTTGAAAAATTTATCTAATAATCTTCTTTGTGATAAATGCTATGATCTTTTTCTTTTTTCCTTTCTTACAATTAGGTAACTAAAAAAATTTCATTATTTTCTTCATTAACACTTTCTTTTCTTCCATAAAAAGCCAAAAATTTATTTCTAGCAAGGCATTTTATTATAACAATTATTCTCAAAAGAAATTGTCTCCAATGTAATTTTTCTTTGAAAATTTGTTCTTGTAAATCTTTATTTATGGTTCTTTTTAATCTAATTTGTAAATCAATTAAACTATTCATATTAGTGATATATTCCATAGTATTTTTATACATGTTAAGTCTCACTAAGATGTTCTAATCATTATATTCTTTATTTGCTAAAGCATTATATCTTTCGAATCTTCCAAATTCTTTGAAAAAATTTATCTAATAATCTTCTTTGTGATAAATGTTATGATCTTTTTCTTTTTTCCTTTCTTACAATTAGGTTCATGCTTTTTAATATCTAAATATAGGGCCCATTTTCAAATCTAATAGATTGACGGACCAAATTTTATGAAAACTCTAATGACCTAATATAAAATATGTATTTTATTAAAATATAATTTTATCAAGTATTTTATATATATATATATATATATATATATATATATATATATATATATATATATATATATATATATATATATTTTGGGCCCCTATATTTTGAGGCTAGGACGGTCGCCCTTCTCGCCCCTCAAGGCCACCACTGGAATCACCTATTCAGTTTAATATTTCTATCTTGTATTTTATTTTTTTAATTGAATGACACGTGCCATTATTAATTCTTATATTAAAGTCACATGTTTCAAGGCTTAATTGTAATTTTTTGGATATTGTTATTTATGTTATAAAATGTCAATAATATAATATGTGAAATAGTAAATTCAAGAAAAATAAGAGAAATTCAAGAAAATAAGAGATACACTAACCATAATTAACCCCCCTCCTCCGACCCACTTTACTATACAAATGCTGGAGTTGATGGATAATAATAATAGCATACTTTTGGATTGGATAATTATCATGATTTGATTTAACATTGTCGAGTTTTGGGAGACTATTCTATAAAAAATAATAAAAAACAAGTCTCCATCTTGTCCCACAATCTCTCCACATAAATGAGCACTGACTGATGTCAAGATCCTGAGTTTGAAATTTAAAAAGACACTTTCAAAAGCCCAATCATTTGAATTTGAGTTTAAAGTTTAAGATTTAATGAACTATTAATAGTAATATTTTATATTTTTTTAGAGTTTTAGTAGGATAAATTTAAATTATATAAAGAAAAGATGAAAGAGAATAGAGAGTAAAAATAAAAGTTATTAAGGGTTAATAGAATTTGTAGGTGTATATAAAGAGATTTATTAAATTTAAATCAAGAGGTATAAACATAAAACAAATATAACCTAAAAGTGGGTAAGTTAGTTTTGGGTTTTGAACATTGAGATTTGGGAAGTCCACAGCTATACCCCAAATTAAATAATTATACATATAATTAAATATAATAACCAATATCCATCGGTAGCTTAGTGGTTAGCTTATTCAATTCAATGAATAAGGTAAAGGGTTCAAACATAAAGGAACAATGTTCGGGCATCATCCCTCACTTGAAACACTTTCGTTACTTAGGACTTTCTTTGCAGATGTTTACTATTGATCTCTGTAGAGATTTATGAAAAGTTATCTTGGTATTGATCACACCAAATAAGAAGGAACTTGTGAAGAGGTGTTGAAAGCGACAAGAGATGGTATTGAGTTGCTTCCAAATGAGTTGCCAACATTTGTGGGTGGCAGCACGGCGTTGTCGGTTTCCGTCGACATTTGAAGAGAGAAACTGGTGGCTGAAAAAAATTGAAGAGAGAAACTGGTAGCTGAAAAAAAAAAATGAAAGGGAGAGAGAGCCAATGATGGCTAGGGAAGGAGATACTGAAGACTCCCAAGTACCTTTCGATAGCTAGTGGCATCATATGGATCAGATTCATCACTAAGAGAGAATTTTGCACCTGTAGCAAGAGGAGTAGAAGCAGACTTTGAAAAGAGCATGTTAAGACGAGACAGAAGATGTGTGGTGTATTTGTGCTGAGACAAATAGCAGCCATTTCCAGATCGATGAACTTTGATTGGATTGTGAATCTTGTTCTTCAAGGCAAGAATACGTCCCCTTGATGAAGTGCCATATATGGATGCAAGAGTACGCCAAGCATCAGATGACGTCTTGGCCGACGCAATGAATGGAATAAGAGTAGGTGTAATGGATCCAATCAATGTACTGAAGATCAATTGATCCTCGCGAATCCAATAGGAATGAAGCGGATTTGGACGAGAGATGCCATTGACAGATTCTATGGCGGCAGGACACGGATATGAACCATCGACAAAATGGTAGAGATCGTATCCAGATAGCAAGGTCCAAAGTTGAAAGCTCCAAGTCACATAATTAGTGGACGTGAGTTTCAATGGAACTTGTGAAGAGGTGTTGAAAGCGACAAGAGATGTTGTTGAGTCACTTCCGGATGAGTTGCCAGCATTTGTGGGTGGCAGCACGGCGTTGTCGGTTTCCGTCGACATTTGAAGAGAGAAATTGTTGGCTGAAAAAAAATTGAAGAGAGAAACTGGTGGCTGAAAAAAAAAAGGAAAGGGAGAGAGAGCCAATGACGGCTAGGGTTGAGAATAGAAGAGAGGATCGAGAATTATCGTTAGCCGATTATGCTCTGGTTACCATGTAGAGATTTGTGAAAAGATATCTTTGTATTGATCACACCAAATAATATATACATTGTAAGAGATACCTATCTAGATATACAAACGATGTGGGATACACAAAATAATACAACAATAATAATTCTCAATAATCTCAGGATTCTAAACCTTTCATAGCTTGCAAAACTCCTTTTCTTCCTTGTTAACTAGGAAAATCTCAGGATGGACAGTTAAGCACTCCTGCTAGATCGATCAAGGATATGACATCTAAAGTTTTGAGGGTATGGAATCGAACATTCCAATAGCTCTTCCATGCTTGGTAGCATGTGGTTAGGTTTCAAGATTAGCTTCATTCTATTAAAGAGCCAAAGGCGAGGCTATTACCCGTACGGCTGTTCGCTAGGACTCCTTGTTCAAGTGCACATTCCACAACGCCTTATATAGCAGTGCATCATTCTAAGCCTTCTGCTCCCTAAGCCCTAAACCTCCTTCCCTCCTTGGTTTAGTAATATCCTTCCACTAAATTAGCCCCTTTGGTGCTCCCCAAAAATATTTAAGGAGTCTCTCTATCTTCCTTATAACTCTATTCGGGACTTTTACCACCAAAAACTAAAAGGTAAGAGTCCCATATATCAGTGACGAAATCACTTGCAAAAGAAAGAGACTTAGCCAACCACTTACGAATACTATCATTAATATGTAGAAATGGAATAATTCTTCACACTTATCTTCTTACCACACTGGGGATACCCAAATACCTCATTGGGAAATTATCCAACTGAAATGGAAGTTAGTTAAGAATGTCTATCATCAGTAAGACCGATAGTATAAAATGACGACTTATCAGGACTAACAGCCAGCCCTGATATCGCCTCAAACCTCTCCAAACTATCCCCAATAACCCTGGCCCAAGAAACATCACCATGCGCAAAAATCAAGAGATCATCAACAAAAGCTAAGTGTGTAAGAGATCTAGCCTTACACAACCTAGAGTTGTAAGTGAACCCTCCCTACATGATCTCTCTCGCAAGTAGTCGACTAAAGTAATCCATGCACAACACAAACAACAGTGATGACTGTGGATCTTCTTGCCTCAACCCCTTTCCCTTTGAAATAAACCTCAGAGTACACATTGATAAGGAGGGAGTAATAGGTAGTAGAGACACACTCCATCACCCATCCCAAAAACTTGGCTAGAAACCTAATCCCAGGCAGCACGGCCTCAAAAAACTTCTAATCCACTAATTCATATGCCTTTTTAATATCTATCTTCACCGCAAACCTCGGAGTTAGATTACGACCACCTCCCTCATAATCTAGACCAGCTCTTGAGCGAGTAAGATATAGTCCCTCGTTATTTTTGTGAAAATATTTTTTTAATAGTATCATAGTTCATACCTAAAAAAAACTTGGACTTAACCCAACAACGTCCTTCATATATAATATGCTATACTTTAATTTCAAAATTATCACTATCACTTATTCACATAACGTTCTATACAATTTATATATTATTACCAAAAAAATATCAAACTAAAGTATTTAAAAAAGTTAGCTTTTCTCTTAAACTCCACATCTACTGTAAATGGGATTTTATTTTGAGACAGAATGAATAATACTTATCTTTACATTTTAATACTAATTCTAAGAATATAATTATAATTTATAAATATTTTACTTCATATGGGCTATTTTTCTCAATCCAGTAAAATATACTATAAATCATATGAGTGGAATTATAATTATATCATAAATTTTAAACTCTATATTAGGTAAAATATGCCCTAAACCACTAGAGTACTATAGTATACCTTAAACCAAAAAGGTGGAATTATATTTATACACCTAAAAAAATGAATAAAGAAAAAACATACATTCCTTACCTGAGGGTAGATCAAAAAGGTGGAATTATATTTATACACCTAAAATAAAAATAAAATAAAATGAATAAAGAAAAAAACATACATTCCTTACCTGAGGGTAGACAGTACAAATTTCCTATTACCACCATGTTTCATCTGGTGTTTCATGGATTGAGATGGAAACAAGTGTCCTATTTTCAAATACAAGTGCAATTATACACCAAATGAAACCGGGATTGAAATAGAGAATCCAAATCAAAGTGGGCAAAAAAAAAATGTTGTGGGGTCGGTTTTACCCAACTACACAAATTAAGTGTAACTTACTTATAATCGGTTCTACACAAGTTGTGGCCTATAGATTATGAATATTCGGTTGATTTTCATTTCTAAAACCTAAATTTTAACGTCCACATAAAAAGAACCCTATTTTCAAAACAAAAGTAGTACGTCCTCCATCCCGAAAAAGTTGGTATATTTTTTTTTTGGCACGGAGATTAAGGAGTATAATAATTTAATGTAAAGTGGAGTAAGGTGAAGTGAGAGAAATAATATTTAATGTGTAGTGGGTAGTTGTATTAGAGGTGATATGTGGGGCCTATGAGAATAGATTATTATTTTTATGTGGGTCTCATGTATTAAAAAGAAAATATGTCAACTTTAGTGATACAAATAAAAAAAAGTATGTCAACTTTTATGGAAAGACGAATGGAGTAATTTTTATTTAGTTGAGACAAAATCAGAGCAACTGAACAAGTATTGTGTCCAATCTACAGTTCCATGACGGATGGATTATTGCATGAAAGTTGTAAGAGAGATGAATGTTTGTGGGGACCACTCACGACAGTGACAGTAGAACAACCCGATCCATACACCACATTAATATGGTTTATGTGACATCCTAATCTTCTCATTCATGGCTCACCAAATTACTAAAGTTTTTATTACATTTCTTTTTGGGATCTAAAAACAATAAATATTTATTTAAAACACTAAATTTATGAAATTTGGTGTAAATGCTTTGTTTCAAAATTGGATTTTTGTTGAAGAACAATATTTATCCTTTCGTGGATATATGTAAAAATTGTGGAGTGAAAATTATGTGTATCACTCTAATAATGTTGTAATTGGGTTTTAATCCGACCAAAAAATTTAATATAGAAGTATAAAGTATAATAATTTACCCTGTATATTTTATATTTATAACTTTGCATCATGATATATTACCCTACAAAGATATCAACATAATACTTATAAGTATCAATAAACATAAATAAAATAAGGGTTAATTGCAAAAAAAAATTACGAACTTTACATCTATTACAAATTAATCCTTATTTTTGAAAAATTGCAAAAAAAAAAAAAAAAACACCACCTTTAAGTATTGTTGCAAAATAAACTCATTTTGTGATTAAAAGTATGGGTTTTTTTTTTGTGCGTTTTGCAACAATACTTAAAGATTGTGTTTTTTTTGCAATTTCGCAAAAGTATGGATTAATTTATAATAGCAGTAAAGTTCGTGGTTTTTTGCAATTAACTCATAAAACAATGATGAAATCGCCAAAACAAAATTCGTTGTTCAACCTTGTTGCATCAAATGTTATGGCTAAAGTTGGTCAAACGATACATATGGTGTTCAGCTAGATTCAGCCAAAAATAGTGTTAAAATTAGTAAAATGAATGTTCGGCCGAGTATGGCCGATTTTATATAAATTTTGTCATTTTAATATATTCCACTCTAATATACATTTTTCTTTTTAAGTAAATGAGTCTTTTATCAAAAAAAAAAATTAAAGTAAAATTGATACTCCTGCAATTTTTACAATATTACACCGTTTATCATAAATCCAAATCAATATTAAAGATATAAAGGTAAAAGTAAAAGTAAAACTTATTCACATTTTACATCACTCAATCTATATTATAAAAAACATATGTATACATTAACATTAGAGAAAAAAAAAAGAGAGGAGTATTTGTACTATAGAGTGCATTTTTTTAAAATATTTGATTTGGGGACATAGTGTTAGACGCAAATTTTATTTAATTATTATAATGAACCTATATCTAATTTGATATTCCACAACATGGTGCTAACATAAGATAGAATTAGGAATTGCAATGTACTTCTCAAACTTATTCACTGTCACGTGTACTTACACATTAAAGAATATTTAGACAAGATTCTAATTTCTAATTACAATCTTAAGAAGGATGTCCTTTGTCCCGTGATCTATAGGGTCATCTTTATTACGGTAAATAAGTTTTTTTAAATTCAAATTTTAAAAATATAAGAAATAATTTTGGGTGAGATCGTATCATAAATAAACGAATTATCCCTTAACATAATTATATATAAATTGGGAGCACTACAACAAAAACTGCCTTTAACCACAGATTTTTTAATGTCATTTTAGCATCAATGTGATAATAAGTATTGTATTGTTACATTATATTTTTAGGAGTGTCAATATGTGTGCTATAAAGACACTTAATAAAATGGTGTGTTAATATTTATCCTATCACCGCACTTCAAAAGGAACACTTATCTATTGCTACACTTTTTTACTACACAAAATAAAGTGTCCTTATATATACTCTTTAGCAACACTTTTGCTACACCTTTTTTAACATACAAAAAAGTGTCCTTATAAGTACTGTTTAGAGACACTTGAGAATACATTTGTAAATATATACTATTTTATTTCTACACACGATGAAAGATTACAAATTATTAAAATTTAATTTAATTTTTAAATTTTTGTTTCGCTGTTAAAATAATAAAATATAAACATTTTATTTATTAAAAAAATTAAATTAATTTTTTTAATTTTTTATAATAAATAATTATTTTAAGTAATTTAATGATTAACAAAATAAAATTTATTTTTACTTTAATAATAAAATCTTTTACTTTAAATTAATTATTTTAAAAATAATTAGCTATATACAACTGTTTTTAGCCTTCAAGTTATACAACTTAACAATGGTAGACAACTTGGTGTATTTTGAACATCCAGGATATAATGGCTTCTCACCATCCTCAAGTATCTTTATGAATTCATCTGGATTATTAGTACTCTTCTCATGAGCATTACGAACCATATCATCTAAGGTTTCAGGTGCAACATAATTACCATCAAACTGTCTCGACTCAAAGCCTTCTGGTATTTCACCTTAGTTTGGAACTTTTTCTCCATGCCATATTCATGGATCGTATGTTGTCAACATACCATTGCACATCAGATGTGCTTTTACTCGTGCAGTAGAGGTATTTCTTAAGTTACCGCATAACACACAAGGACAAGACATCGAGCCAAGATCACCAACATTTTTAACCGCAAATTGCATAAATGCCTCTACTCCTACCTCATACTCGTGTGATAATCTATCATAGAACATCCAGTCTTTATTCATTTTTTAGTATAAATTCCTAATAAATGAAACAAAATAATTATTAAAAATAATTATCACATTGTGTTTAAATGATTCTACACCATTTCTTTACAAGATATTCAACAAATGTTTCACAAATATTTCTAATCTAATTCAACAAGTAAACAACTCAAATCCCTATTTGCATGAATAATTTATTATACTTTTCCACCATCAAAAACTATAAAGTCTTAATTCAATACACAAATTCATTCTTCACTTATGCTACATTGTTTGGTGTTATATCACTGAAAATATTAGTCGACTTGAGTTTAGCACATGTTTACCGGCCATATTGTGACGCATTTAAAGGTATAAATGTCTTTACAATTTTCAAAAGCGATAATTCATGTAAGACATGATTCATAGAAATCTCTCTTTTATACGTGCATTATATTTACTATTTAGAATATCATCATGAATTTCATCAATGCTTCCACACTAATTTCAAGATAATATTATACTAACAAATAAGTCCACAAACAACCATTGTGATCAAAATAGGGACATAATCATCAAAAGGGATGGATCATCGTAGTGCTTTAGAAATTGATGGATCATCGAGATTAAATTTTGATCAATTTATCATGGATTTGGAAAAAAGACTTGGTAATTGATTATGTGCATTCATTTTTGTCCTCATAGTGGGTGCAATGGCCAACTGAACACATGTATGTATATTATCTTCATTTGATATTCATCAGTCTATCAAATTTGACTAAAAGTGCCGTGTAAGAATTCGAAACAATTAGACTTGCTCCCCAAATCAGATCTATTTATAAAAAGCTGCCTTAAGGCATTCTGCTGTATCTGATTCAGAAGTCCATAATAAGAGTGAGACCAAAATGGGGGAAAAGAAGGGTCATGATGTGATGATCTCAGTACCATATCAGGGTCATATCAACACATTTGTGAATCTGGATTTACAAATGAAAATCATTTAGATAAAGTGAAATGAAAAACTAAAATCAAGTGCAGTACCTTAATAAGAGGGTAGGATAAGAGCAAGCATAGTGATATGAATTCAAGAATCCAAGCGAAACTAAAAACTAAAACCAAGTGCAGTACCTTGATGAGAGGGTAGGATAAGATTTGGAGAGGCACGACAGCAGTTATGCAGGTGTGGACGACCTTTCTATAGCAAGGGCGACTCAGCGGCGGGCAACGTCCATGGGAGACAATCGACGCGACGGGCAGCAGCGACGGGAGACGAGCGACGGGCAACGCCACAGGGAACGCGATGGGCAGCAGTGACGGGTAACGGGCAACGCCGCAGGGAACGCGACGGGCCGCAGCGACGGGCGACGGGCAACGCCGCAGGGAATGCGATGGGCAGCAGCGAAGGGCGACGAAGCAGGGAACGCGACGGCGATGGACGAAATCAAATGGAAAGAGGGACGGCGATGTTGGAAGACGATTAGGGCAGAAGGGAGGAAAGTAAAAAAAAATCTAAGTATCCTATTTATATGTCTGTAATTTTTTTATTTAAAATATATTAAAAAAAATCATATATGTATTATTAAAATTAAATATTAAGACAACATAGATGAATATATGTTGTCTTTGTGCGTGAAAAAATTTACGTCAACATATGGTATCATATATGTTGTCTTATAGTGAATTCATTTGAAAAGTAGTATATACGACAACACAATAAGACAACACCAGATAATATGTGTTGTCCTTGTGCATGAAAAAAAATTTAAGACAACATATATATTTAAGACTACACATATAAGGTATACGAAAACACATATTTTTTACCTATGTTGTATAATATGTGTTGTCATAGTGCTTTTTTGGTGTAGTGACATTTCTATATTATTATTATTTATCTTAAAAAAATTAAATTTATACTATAATTTAATTAATAATTTTTATTTTATTTTATTATACCTATTAAATTGATAATATAAAATTAATATTATAAATTCAGTATTAACTTTAATTATGTATTCTATGTATATATATTATTTTTAATAAAACATTACAAGAATTACTTATGGTTTAATGGCTTTCTGACTTGAAATAAGGATCTAATATGTGTGATACGGGTTCAAGTCTAAGAGAACACACTTTTTATTTTATTTTATGTAATATTATTTTATTATGACATTTAAAAGTGTATTAATAAGTCACTTATCTTCACACTTTAATGTGTATTAATAAAAGTATGTGTCATTATATGTCATAATTCTTCACACTTTAAAGTGTGGTGATAGGGGTATTATCTATCCCCACGGCACAATGGACCACACAAAAATGAAAGTGGTTATAGATAAAATGTGTTAATATATTACCTATTACAACACTTTTTAATGTATTTATAAGCAATTTTTTTTGTAGTGGAGGCAAGCCCAAATAATCGATTTTTAATGTTGTAAATCATTGCCACCCATCAAATAATTTGTATAATATCCATACCCTATATTCATTTTCGGATCAAAATACCTCCATCCCGTCGGAATGCTATTCGGGTTCCGACACCGATTCCGACATCTGATGAAAGACCCCCACCTTGTCGGAATGATATGTCGGAGTTCCGACACCAAATCCGACAACCGATGATTCCGGATTCCGACATCCGATGAAATACCCTACCTTGTCGGAATGCTATGTCGGAGTTTCGACACCGAATCCGATGATGTCGGAATTGGTATCGGAATCCCGACATAGCATTCCGACATGATAGGTGTATTTTGGTCAAAAAATGAATAATTGGATATGGATGTTATACTCCCTCTATCCCGATAATTTGTGCACACTCTTTTTGTAAATTATAAAGGAAATGTGCACAAATACAAAGGAAATGTGCACAAATTACTGGGACGGAGGGAGTATAAATTATTTTATGGGTGTCAATGATTTTTTACTTTCCATTTTGGATATTTTTGACAATTATCACATATAAATTATATTGAATTAAAAAATAATTAAGAAGAAAAAAATGATCCAATTTAGCTGATATGTTTAGTGGATTAATAACATCATCATGCGATAATAAGCCTGGATTCACTTATTACAATCTCTTGCTTGGGAGTTGGGAATACCAACTGTAATTCTTATTGATGACATAATAAATTAAGTTGTTATAGAACATAAAAAAAATTAGAACGGGAAGACCTCATCTTTCCCTCAAAACTACTATTTTACAATACGCTCTTGACAATAATTCGACAATCCTATCACAACTACTTGTTACGTTTGAATCTAACTTAAGTTTTGACATATCCCTAGTTACGAAGAACCTCTCTTGACCTTGAAACAAAGCTTTTCTCTCAGTACTCACAAACTCAAAGTCTTTCGTGCAAAGGTGTGCCTCTCAAAGAAAACCCTATGAACTCAATGATACAAAAAATGAATATAAGCGATGATCACAATGACCTATATATCTTCTGTGTTTATATATTGATTTGTTTCCTTCCTCATGTACAGTTGGAAATCTTTTTAAAAAATGAATGCTTGATCTCCTTGTCAATCTTTCCTTAATTAAATAAATAAATCATGCATATTTCTTCACCTCTAATTTTGAAGTTGATCTCGGTCACATGATCTTCTTTTCTTGTAGCTTCTCATCAATTAATTGAACACATTTTTAACCTGCAAAAAAAAAAACAATTCACACGGTAAAAAATGTACTCATGACAAATATGAAACCTAACACAAACAATATATGAGATCCTAGTTATCAATAATATTAAAAAAATAAAAAAAATTATTATTAAATGTTTATTAGTAAGTTTAATTGTTATGTTATCATTTTATCTTAATCAAGTATCACTTTTTTATTAATCTTACGACTTATTCATAAAATAATTAAATTAAACAGCTATCACTCTTTTCTTTATCATGTATTATTTTTTATTATTCCAATGAATTGTTCATAAAATAATTTAATATAATAAGTTGAGCATAACTTTTTTTTAATTAGGAATCACTTTTTAAATATTATTACGTTTAATTCATTCTATAAATTGTTCGTGAAATATACTTTTGGAATTAGTTATCATTATTTTTTATTAAAGATGTTATCACTTTTTTTTTTAAATGTTATAATTTTGTATTTATTTATACTATAAATTGTTCATGAAATATAACTTTCCATCAATTGAGTATCACTTTTCATTACAAAAATTATAACATATTAACACATTTTATAAATTTATAATATTTAAATTAAAAAATAAATTAAATGAGTAACAAAATTTATATTGTTTCATATTTAAATAATAAAAAATACAAATTTAATAAGAAAATTATGTTAATATAATTAATTTTTAATAAGGCCTAATTAATTTTCTTATATAATTAATTTTTTAATTTCCTAATTTGATAGAAATCAAATAAGACCTTTTAAAAAAGTTTAATTTGGTCAATGACTTGTAAAACGGTCTCACCCAAATCTTTGCTGAAATATAATTGATCTACCTCTAGTTAAATAATAATAATAATAATAATAATAATAATAAATAATAATAATAATTGAAATTGGAACAACTCAACGTGTAATAGTAATACTAAGGAGGTGTTAGGCGCCTGCATGACAGCTCAATTGGTCAAGAAAGGGGACAATTTGTATAATGACCAATGATCAAATCCTGCCCACAGCGTGGGAGCAACCTCTTAATTAAGAGGGGCTCTTGTGTGGTGAATTAAAAGTAACCCTTGTTGATCGCTAGAGTTACCATAATAGAACTCCATGGACTGAGGTGGGTGACTTCGAGGTGGGTGACTCCACCTAAGGGGGTGTTATCAACGTTGACGGGAATGTAATGGGAATGCCAAAATGAGTTTTATCCCTTTCATTTATGTGAGGATTGGTGTAAATAATAATTAAATAATATTTAATTATTAAATCCACATATGAAAGTTTGTGGATAAGAGAGAGACAGGAGTTAAGAGTTGGTTACTTAACTCCCATCTTTTGGGATTAAAAGACTGCGTCATGCAGTTATCAGCGAGGTGAGGAGAATACGTTTGAGTATTCAGAACAGAACGCAAAACGTGAATACGCGTTACTGAAAGAAGAACGCTAAAATGTTGAAGCGCGCGATAGAACGCTGAATGCAAGTGTGCGTTTCTTCTCTAGTTTATTCTCCTGAAATCACAATGAGAAACAAGTAAACATATTCTATAGATTAACACACATTCGTGAAAATACATTCTCTCAACCCAGTGTTGAAGGATTGATCCAGAGATCACAGTTTACCATGTGAGTACCAATCGGTTCGTCGTACGTTCTTTCTTCTGCTGCAACTTAACCCAACGGAGAAAGGTAAGTTTTCTCCCTATGCATGAATAGGGTTAATGTTTTATGAACGTGAGTTTTCCAACATTGGTATCAGAGCCAATGGTTGGTACTCCTTTTTTTTTATTCTCTGGAATTTCATGGTTTAGTATTCTGCTTTTATAATTTAAACATTCTCACATGAATTTTGTTTGATGTTATATGATTGATGTATTGTGTAACATTGATGAGTTATTTATGTGAGTATGAGGCAGATTATGTTTTATCCAGTGGCTATGAGTATATGACGTTGTTATTCACCATGTATGCTTGAGGTGTTAATTTTCGTCAAATTTTTCGTGCAACAAAAGCATGTTTTGGTTATACCACTGGATAGGACTTGTCGAGAGGAGTCCGCCAATATTTTTTGTGGATTTTTTGGCCTTCTAAAACTCAAGATATGACTTTTTGAAGTTATTTTCGTGATTGAGCCTAATCTGCAAAGTTTCAGAAAGTTTGGGGTCTGTTTTTTTGAGAATTCGATAAAGGTCAGGGACCATTTCGCAATTAAATAAAACTTGAAGGTTGACCGGCTCAAACCAGTCAAACCAAGTCAGATCAGCCCCGAACCGACGAGGACCAGACCGGACCGGAAACGAATCGGACCGGGTCAGAGAGCGCCGGGGACCGCAGCAGGCGGTGGCGCGTTATTTCCACGCACCGACAGGCAACCACGCGTGAGACACACGCGCCGGTACTTCCAACCCGGTGATGGCGCGTGTGTAACACGCGCCGAAGGAAACATGCAGCCAGCCAGCGCGTGGTGGCGCGTGTGGGCGCATCCAATGGCGTGGTGGCACGTGCAAGCGCTTGTGAGTCCACCAGCGGCGCGTTCTGGCGCGTGCCGGCGCGTGGAGCTGCTTTCCGACGACTTTTAGACCTATTCCGGCATGTTTCGATGCGTGGAGTCCAATGGTGATGTTTTCGAGCGCGTTCGACGTCATCTTTTAGTGTGTATATGTGGTTTTACTTCATTTGATGACATATTTGTTGAATACGAGCTTATGGGTTGGCTATTTGGTTGCAATATTTGGTAATAGTGCACTTTAATATGTCATTTAATTCTAAATTCATGGTGTTAAGTGTTATAATAATTGTTCAAAACTCCTGTAGCCTATGAAAGTGAGACCAAAGTGAGTTGAACTGATTCACTTGTGAATGTGCCTGTTGCATCTTGGAAAGTTGTTTCCATATGCATTAAATGGAGAGGAAATTCATGTGATATCGTTTGACTAACACTGGTATGTTTGTTTATTGGTTGCTCATTTTCTCAGAGGCATGTCAGGACGGGGAACAATTTTAGAGGAAGACATTAGGACTAAAGATGAAGTCCTCAATGAATTTTTGAATTATAAAATAAAACCTACACACAACATAAGGGACCACGCATTGGTTTTATTTGAACTCCACAACCAGATGATGCGCTTGATTTATAGCAAAACGGTTCCAAGTGATGTGTATTTTAAAATGACTAGTCTTCAGAACGGGCGAACACTTTACCTTCCTACCTGCAAAAGGATTTTTGGGCTAAGTGTGAGACTTACGAAGTAAAACCTGATGGTCGACAAATTATGTTTGATTTGGTCAATGCTTCTATAGCTGAAGATAGGTCAAATGCACTGAGATCGGCCTGCTTAAGGATGGGAGGGATTCGACGTTCTGATTTTTTAAGACTAAGTGGTCGAAAGAAGAGTCAGATAAAGAATCCTCATATAGATCCTTTAGGGTAAGCTGTCTTTAGAATGGGGACTAAAGAACTCGATTTTGAACGTTGGCAGGAATCTAGTGATAAATTGGAATATACTATCAGTATTTATCGCTAGTTTATTTCCATTGTATTTTTAATTGGAAACTCAGGGAGTTCATTAGAATTTTACTTTTATATCTTGTTAAACTTGGTGGTTTTGCTATTCTGGTGATGGTTGTTTAAGTTCAATTTATTAGTGGCAGTTCATAATTATTGTTAATTACTTGAACCTTAAATGTGTTTTACGTTTTGAAATAAGAATCTAGTATTATGACACTTGATGAGATTGATGATTAGTAGTCTCCGAGCTATTTTTCGAGATCAAGTCTTGTGTTATTTATTGAGATGTCTCTATTTGGCTTAACGTAAAGCTTAATAAAATATAATTAACATACTGAATCGCTTTAATCTCTATCAAAGAAATGAGCTTCGAAATCTATTGTCGCTGAGTTGAACAAAGGTGAGAAACTCATTGGTGATAATTATGACTCAAGGCGTGGTATGTATTGTATGAACAAGATGCATTGGATGCTATAAGCCAAATGAAAGTTGATCCAGGCGTGGGTTTCGGAAACCAAGGGAGACGTGACCAAGAAGAGTACCAGGCATGGAAAAGTAAAATTCCATTGCACAAGGTATTCTTGTAAGCTCAGTAATCGATGCGATTACAAGGCTTATGCAGTTGACTATTAAGTTCGACACTTGTGAATAGAAACCTGATCATAACATTAGACAACATCTCAGGGAGATGTCTAATATGATAATCGAACTTTAAGACTGCCGGTCATATGCTCTCTGACGATCAGTAAGTCCAAGCCTTAATACGCTCTTTACCTGATCATTAAGAACATCTTAAAGTCAACTTGACGCATAATGAAAGCATTAAAACTTTCAATGATGTTACTCGTCATGTTGAGCTGGAAGATGAGAGGCTCAGAGCCTCAAAGCCTTTTTCTGGGGCCTTCTATACTGGTTCTACTTCCAAGAGAGCTTCGGGCTTCAAAAGGAAAAGGATTTGGAAGAAGGGAAAGAAGAAAAGACGATTTGATGGTAATGGTGGTAAGCCTGACAATAATCCAACTACAAATTGATGAACGGAAAAAGAAAAACAAGCATGACAAAAAGAATAAGAAAAAATTAAAAGCAAGATGCCATGTTACAATGGTAGTAAGCTTGGTCATTATGCTCGTGAATGCCCTGAGCCCAGGAGGGTAAAGGTGTATTCGTCTTATTCTGTTTTGTGTGAAATTAATGTCTCGAGTGCTATTTTGTTGTCTGATTCTTATCCATTGAGGATTATAGACTCAGGAGCAACGGACCATGTAACGAGAGACGGAGGAGCTTTTGTAGATTTTCATCATGTTCTAAATTGGGACTAGGTGGAAATATGTAGGAAACAATGCACGAGTTGAAGTCAAAGGACTTGGGACTTGCAATTGGACCTTGACGATGGTCCGAACTTTATCCTACATGATGTTCTATATGCTCCAGAGATCACGCTAAATCTAATTTCTGCTTCATTTCTGCGTAATTTGGGTTATGATGTATTATGCTTTAAAGGCACTATGGTGATTAGCATTAATGATACTTGTTGTGCATCTGGACATATAACTGATGGCTTTATGGTTTTTATATTGTAATAGAATGACGTTTGGTAATTATGATGATTATTCATATTCACTAAATGCTCGTTCTTCTAGTAATGCAAACGTGAATGGTGATGTTTGGCATGCTAGATTAGGTCATATTGGGGGCAAGATAGGATGAATAGACTTGTGAAAGAAGGATTGTTGAATCTTTCTTCTAAAGTCGAATTATCCAATTGGTGTATTCGCCAGGAGTAATCCAAATGGTGCACACATTATCTTGCTAGAAAATGACTAGAAAATTTTTTGGTAAAGCTATTATGTCTTAATCTTCATTAGAAGTAATCCATTCTGATATATGTGATCCTGTAATTATGAGAGCATGAAATAGAGCTCACTATTTCATTACATTCATTGATAATTATTCAGTCTACTTGACATCTCTAAGTCTGAAGTATTGGATTGTTTTAGACGATACTTGAGTGAAGTTGAAGATGTGAATATCTATCAGAACAATTCAAGGAATTTTGTAATGAAAAGGGTGTAATCCAACAATTATCCATTCTTTTTACGCCTCAACAACATGGTGTTGCTAAAAGAAGGAATATGACTTAGTTGGAGATGGTGAGATTCATGATGGCATGCATAGCTTGCGGCAGCTTATGTGCTTAATCATGTGCCTTCCAAATTAGTTGCTTCGACTTCATATGAATTTCGAATGGGTAGAAACCCAACTTGAGTAACCTTAGAGCTTGAGGATCAGCAGCTTATCTACATGATTCATCGAGTCAGTATGGAAAGTTGGATTCTAGAGGCAAACGTTCTAAGGGTTACGTGTTCATAGGAACTCAGGATGGCAGCTTAACTAAGACAGAATCACATAATGCTCATTTTCTGGAAACTGAATTTCCTAGTAGAAGGGGCATCAGGGATGCCGGACCTATTTTCGAGATAGTAGAACACCAACACTTACAAGATCCAAATGGGAGTAATAAGCTGATGGTGTGGATCTTGATGGTGTGGATCTTAATAGACTGATGGTGTGGAGATATTTGCCGATTGAGAATCAGGTGATTCCCAATGAGAGCATTTTGTCTATAGAAGACCATCATAAGTTATCTCATCTCGAAAAGTTCTAGGAAACATGTGCACAAAAGGCATTATGACATTGAAGGACATGCCTTCTTGGTTTCACCAGAAAGTTGAGATGTTTTTCCTGCTGATGAGGAAGAGCCCAGAAGCGTTAAAGAAGCTCTAACTTGTCCGGCAAAGGAGAAATGGATGAAAGAGGAGATGGAGTCTATGAAGTCAAATCAAGTCTGGGGACTTGTAGATCTTCCAAAGGGACGAAAAAAAATTGGGAATAAATGGATTCTCAAAATCAAAAGAGTCTGATGGCTCAATAGAGAGGTACAAGGCTCGCTTGGTGGCAAAAAGTTATACTCAACAAGAGGGTATAGACTACGAAGAAACTTTTTCACCAGTAGTGAGGTTTGCCTAGATTCGTCTACTATTGGCTATAGTGGCTAGTATGGAATTAGAATTACACCAACATGGATGTTAAGACCGCATTTCTCAATGGAGAATTAGAAGAAGAGATCTACATACAACAGCCTGTAGGATTTATTCTTTGAGGTCGAGAGGATAAAATTTGTAGATTATAGAAGTCGTTCTATAGACTCAAACAATCCTCTAGACAGTGGTATTTGAGATTTCACACTACGGTCATCTCATAAGACCACTGTGTTTACTTTAAATGGTCCAATGATTAATGTGTGATTCTATCCTTGTATGTGGATGACATACTACTAGCGGGTAATAACAAAGAGTATCTTGAAACCATTAAAAGGTGGTTATCTTCAAAATTCGAAATGAAAGATATGGGTGATGCAGAGTACATACTTGGTGTGAAGATCTATAGGGATCGTTCAAAGAAGTTATTGGGTTTGTCTCAAGAGACTTACATCAAGAGACTTTTATAATGATTCAAGATGGACACCTGCAAACCTATAGATACTCCTATTGTGAAAGACAAATCATTGAGTCAGCAAATGTGTCCCAAGGCTCAAGATGAGAAGAATAAAATGGCCATAGTATCATATGCCAATGTGATTGACTGCAGATTATTCTTTCTGTTATCACTGAATGGGTATACAGACGTTGACTGGAGTGGTGATTTAGATAAACGTAAATCAACTCCTGATTATGTCTTCTTGCTCAATGATGGAGCAATCTCATAGAGTAACAAGAAACAGACTTCATCTGCAGTTCAAAAAACTATTTGGTTGAGAAGATTCATGAAATATTTGGAGGTCTCAAACACTCCAGTGTGAGCTGTTTTAATTAATTGTGATAATCGGGCGGTTATTGCTTACACAAAAGACCCCAAATATCGTGAAGAGATCAACCACATTGACATGAAGTTCAACTTTGTTAGAGATATTATAGATAAGAAGAAAAGTGATTCTTAGTTACATTTCTACTCGTTTAAGTCTGCGAAGGATTTAAAACGATGTATATGTATGTTAATGGAATAGTTAATGGCTTAACTATTCATATATGTTTTATAAATTATATGTGATGGTTCATATATAATAGTATGTCGGCAAGTTATGATTGTCTCTCTCATACGAGCAATCGCCTCTGGCTCAGTGGGAGCACAGAGATGAGATTATGATAGTTAATGTAATCGGGACAGATTTCGCCACGAATCTAATCCAACTTGTTATAAAGCTAAATCGACGGAGATCCTATACGTTGGAGGGAGGATATCCGGGTTAAGTGTATGGGACACACTTGAACTTTGATTTACACGATGTCTAAATTAAATGAAATACGACATACGCTTTCTTGGAAAGAAGTTAAAGACATTGTGACATGTGTTTTAGAAAAACGACATGTGCTAAGTTGACCTGATGAGTGATATTTTCACCTAGATTTTAGTGTCTTTTTATATGTGTTTTCGTATATTTTTATCCGTATTTTATGTGTTATTTGGTTGTGTTTTGTGTTTTCATGGAAATGTGTGTGAATGAGCTTAAACCTACTATTTTCACTTTTTATTTGATGCTAAATAGGATAAGGAAGATGTAGGAAAAAGCGGAACTCAATTTGGAGTTGAAACGAGGGAGAACGAGCCAAAACAGTGAAGGAATCAGGGCAGCAGCAACACGACTGGCCGTGTCGGTGGCACGAGCCGTGTCGCAGTACACGACTCGTGTAGCTAACACGGGCCTGTCCAGAATGGTCGTGCGGCAACATCTATTCATCCAACACGACCACCACTTGGCCGTGTTGCGGAGCTCGACTCGTGTTGCAGCACACGACCCGTGTTGCGCCACACGACTCGTGTCAGGGATCAGAAAAATTCAGAATCCTTCTAGAAGCCTCCCAAGGAGTATAAATACCCCTCCATTCATATTTTATAAAAAAAATCCGATTTCCACCCTTCTACACACACCTCACACACCATTTCTTCCATTTTCCACCATCATCTTCATCCATTCTTCATCCACCCATCTACACTTGATCCCCTCCATCAAATTCACCATCCAAGTGATCAGGGAAGCAAGGGAGAGTGAGATCACAAGAAGAAGAAGGAGATCTCCATTGAAGCACTTCAAAGGGGGATTCTAATTCTAATTTTTGTGCATTTCTTTATAGATTGATCATGTTTTGTAAGGATCTTAATGTCTATGTTAATTTGCTTATGGATATGAGGGGCTAATCTCCTTTGTGAGATTAGCTCCATGATTGGTGTTGGATAATTTAGTTTTTATGCAAATTGATTTTAATCTTGAATGGGCTTTGTGTTATTTCTATCATTGATTGTTGATTGCTTGATGTATATGATGATTTGTGTGATTAATTGTCATGGGCATGTGATTAGATTGAGAAATCAATTATGTGTTTAGGATAGTTCATTGAATCATTTCATCATACACTTCATGTGCATTAATTTAGAATGAGATAGAGATATCCTTCTAGATTTAGAACCCTTTGATAGAACATTTGATTAACTTAATCGAGAGGTTGGTTGATTAAATGAGGAGACCCAAACAATTAGTGAATTCATAGTACCTTAAAAGGGAATATTGCTTATGATTTAGTACCTAATTAGGGAACTCATAGAGTAATTAGTACCTAGTGGGAGGTGTTTGCTATTGTCTCGATCCTATGTGCGTTTGGGAGCCTTGTTGAGGGCCTACATCCTATCCATCTCGAGAGAGAGTTTAGGTGGAATTAGTGATCGCTTCTATACCTTGTCCATGAGAGATTAGAATTAATTGCATAATTACTTAATTATCTATGTCATGATTGTTGTTAATCTCATCCTTGCATCATTTGGAACCATCTTATCTTTGCATTCATTTTATCTTTATTTCTTGCTTTAGCATAATTGCATTCATTTGCTCCTATCCTCTCTTCCGTCGTCCTTATAAAATCACGATAAGCTTGAGATCGCTTAAACTCTAGTACCTTCCTCCCTGTGGTTCGATAATTTCTTTAATTGGTCATGCCCACTATATTACGACTAATCAAATGGCGCCGTTGCCGGGGAGGTAACGGTTGCTAGTAGCTTAAAGAAGGAACGTTTAAAGCGATCTTACTAGAGACATTTATTTTCTTGTATTTATTACTTGTATTTGCTTTGTGAAAATTTGTTCTAATTTTTTTTGTCTTGAAGGTGTATGCAAACGAGGTCAAAAGGGAAGCAAGTCGAACCAATTGATCTAGAGCTTGAAAACACTTTGAGGAGAAAGAGAAGAGAGAACAAAACCAAAAATAGTAATTCAATGGAGAATTTTCAAGGAGACAATCGTGTTGGGATAGAGCATGATGGGGAAGGAGGACACAATATGAACGTGCATGACAACGCACATCAATTCAATGAGAATCCTCCTCAACAAGCCTATCAAAATCATGGAGCTATAAACAATCAAGCTTATATTCAACAACTGGTGCAACAAGCGATGATTCAACAAGGTTTTCAACAACCTTATCCTCCTCAACAACAAGCTTATGTGCCACCACCTCCACCTCCGGTTCAACATGGAGTTCAAAATGATCAAAGAGTGATACGGGACTTCTTCATGCCAAGGGCACTTCCACAAATGATGGGACCACCAATTCATGCCAACAATTTTGAGTTTAAAATGGGCTTGATTTCATTGGTGAGAGAGCAACAGTTTGGTGGAGCTCCGAATGAAGATCCTAACGCTCATCTAGCTCAGTTTGTGGAGATTGCCAACACAGTAAAGATGAACGGAGTGAGTGAGGATTGCATAAAGATGAGGTTATTCCCATTTTCTTTGAGGGATAGAGCAAGAACATGGCTCTCCACTCTTACTCCCGGTACGTGCAACACTTGGGATGAGCTAGCGCAAATGTTTTTGAACAAATACTTTCCACCTTCTAAGACGCTTCAAATGAAGAGCTTGATCACACAATTCAAGCAAATGCCTCAAGAGAGTTTTTATGAAGCGTGGGAAAGGTTCAAAGAAATGCTACGCAAGTGTCCACAACATGGCTTCCCGGAGAATCAACAAGTTGGATTTTTCTATCAAGGACTTGTGAACGGACAAAGAGTGCTTGTTGATGCCTCGGCAGGAGGATCCGTACTAGGTGTAACTCCGGAAAGGGCTATTCGAATTTTTGATGAGATTGCTACAAATGTCTATCAATGGCCATCGGAGAGAGTTAGTGGAAGCTATGGTTTTGAAAGCTATGATAAAGGACAACAGTTTAGTGTGAAGAGTGTAAGTGTTGAACCAAGTATGCTAAGCATGGAAAAGATAGTGGCGGAAGTTGTTAAACAAATGAGCTTGAATCAAAGTATGAACAATCAAGGAGTGAATATGGTTGAGGGGCTACAAGTCGAGCAAGGTGTGCTACCTCCGAATGCTGTGAATGGTGAACAATGGACCAACTCTATGCCCCGTGTTGAGGATGTGTCTTATATGCAAGGAAGAAATTATCAAGGTAATTATCAAAACAATTACCAAGGTAATTTCAATCAAAATCAAGGAAGTTATCCACAAAGGCAAGGGGGATTCAACGCTCAAAGTAGTGGAAGTTCACATTCACAACATCAACCAAGGCAAGGAGGGTTCACTAGCCAAGGAAGCGGAAGTTCTTATCCACAACAACCAAGGAGGCAAGATAATTTTTCTTATGCAAACCCAAGTAATGCGATTGCTTATCCTCCGGGGTATCATCCGGGAGCTAAAGCGCCAAATAATGAAGGGAAGGCGACTACCGAAGAACTTCTTGAGAAATTGATTGCTTCCAACAAAAATCAAGAGGAAGTAATTGAAAGAAAATTCAAGGCTTTTGAGGAAGTAAATGAAAGACGATTCAAAGCCATTGAGGAAAACAGTGATAGAAAACTCAAAGCCTTGGAGTATTCATTTAGTCAAATGGCGAGCTCAATGAGTGCTAATGAGAAAGGAAAATTTCCTTCCACTACCATTGTGAACCCAAAGGAACAATGCAAGGCAATTACCTTGAGAAGTGGAACAAATTATGATGGACCATCTATGCCATTAGAAGATGATAAGGTGGAAGAGAAGGAAATGGAGAAAACCTTGGTTGAAGAAGAAATCGATGTTGAAAGTGAAGTTGAAGATAAATTAAATGAGGAACCAGAATTGATTGATAACAAGGTTGTTGAAAAGAGATGGGAAAGAACCAAGGCGATGAAAAAGAAAGAGGAAGAAATTGAAGTGGAAAGGGATAGTTGGGGAATTCCAAAAACACAAGTACCTATTCCTTTTCCACATCGATTTTTGAAGAAAGGCTTGGATGAAAAGTTTGCAAAGTTTTTGGAAATTTTCAAGAAAATCCACATTAATATACCCTTTGCGGATGCTTTGAAACAAATGCCTCACTATGCGAAGTTTTTGAAGGACATTATGTCAAGGAAGAGGAGCTTGATAGAGAATGAGACCGTCAACTTGACGGAGGAGTGTAGTGCAATAATTCAAAGGAAGTTGCCTCCAAAGCTCAAAGATCCGGGGAGTTTTATTATTACATGCGAAATGGGCAAGAGTGAGGTTCATAAAGCTCTTTGTGATCTTGGGGCAAGTATTAACTTGATGCCTATGTCCATTTTCAAGAAACTTGGTATAGGGGAAGTGAAACCTACATCCGTTACATTGCAATTAGCGGATAGGTCTTTAACCTACCCTAGAGGAATAGTGGAGGATGTGTTAGTCAAGGTTGGAAAGTTTATATTCCCGGTTGATTTTGTAGTGCTTGATATGGACGAGGATGCAAATGTTCCATTGATATTGGGGCGTCCATTTTTAGCAACGGGAAGAGCTTTAATTGATGTACAAAAAGGGGAGTTGAAGTTGAGAGTAAATGAGGAAGAGGTGGTTTTCTCGTTGAAGAGTGCTATGAGATATCCAAATGAGAAAGAAGAATGTAGAAGGATCGACATGATTGATGAAGTTGTTGAAGAGAACCTACCATTCATCTTAGCTAAAGATCCACTTGAAATGAGCATAAGCCATTCTCTTACTTTATCTTTAAACTCTAATCATTCT